>JARCFY010000004.1:57303394-60257144 GCA_029233225.1 Lepidodactylus listeri
CAATGTAGGTGAATAATCTAGAGTTCTTTGATGTGAAAACAAATCAAATTTAAGAAATAGGCTGCAGTCACACAAGGAGTTCACTCCGATATAGTTGCCTTACCTTTGCAAATTTAAACAGCACAATCAGACAACATCCACCTACCATGACCCAGTCATCAGTCTGTCCTGGAAGTGGAGTTTGCTGACATCGGGGAAAGTTCGGTCTTTATGTATGCCAATGCTTCCACTTTGTTTTTCCCACTGCCTGAACTTCCCGTAATGAACGGATGCCAGATGGGAAGTGTAAAGGGTCACTTCCGTTTCAGTCATGGGGGAGGGTTTCTACCCGGTAGGGATGTGCGCATAAGCACATATGAGCATAAGTGACCCCCACTGTCAGCAAAGGCCGCACCCCTTGGTTGAGGCGGTGGTAATGCGGATGCTTCAGCATGGGACTGGCACATGGAGGAGCTGCTTCAAGGTGTGCTGTCTGGTCACCCCTTCCCGTGACAATTTAAACCACCGCAAATAGAGGAACTGCCAGATTGCGCCACACCTCCAGTGTGACCACAGCCATAATCTTCAGTCAAATACTGGCATGCAACTTGCTTTCTTAGTAGAAAACAAAACAAATTACTGCACAGTTTTACAGCCTAGTCTGAGGGAAGCTGTTGCAGTACTACGAAAAGCCCAAAGCTTGCCCTCACTCTCACATACGAAACAGACAATACCTCTGGAATGGTGACCCCAGATTTCCCAGGTTTATATAAAGGAAAGCATAGAGATCATCTGTATGAAAGTGACAGATCCATAACTGAAGAATGACAACAGAACCCATTTTTATATTGTGACTGCTATTTATTTATCTATTTATTTAATTTCTAGGTTGCTCTCCCCACATTCGCAGGCTCAAAGCGGCTTACAAGATCTGATATATCAGGATTCATTCACATTATAAATATTTAAAACACTCTAAGTCTAAAACATATAATTAAAAACAAACATCAATTTAAAGTGCTCAACAGTCAAATATCAGTCAGATGTCAGATGGCGGCTCTCTGATCACACCATAGCCATTTTCCCAGCGGCAAATGGTGCGATCGGCGGTCAGACGTTGGTAAATGTACTGAGGAGGAGTGGGGGGAGGCAAGCATAGCGGCCCCAATTCATATGCCTGGTGGAAGAGCTCCGTCTTGCAGGCCCTGCAGAACTGCACCAAGCCCCGCAGGGCCCTGATCTCCTCCGGGAGCTCATTCCACCAGGTCGGGGCCGCCACTGAGAAGGCCCTCCCCCTCGTGGTAGCGAGCCTAGCTTCTCTGGGGCCAGGTATAGTCAGCTGATGTTGGGCCCCAGACCGTAGTACTCTCCGGGGAACATATAGGGAAAGGCAGTCCCTCAGGTAGGTAGGACCCAGACCATTTGTATGTAGCATTTCTTTCAAACTACATTTCAAAGGACCTTGGGGTTCATCAGTGAGACGATAAGTAATGGTATATATGTTTCCATGAAAATCACTATCATTGATAGTGCCACCAATGAGCTTTCCTTTCCTTATCACAGTTGACTGGAGAGCACTGAATGTGTTGCAGACACATGCTGCTTTTACAAAGGGGAAGCACAGCTCACAGATGGCTAGCACTCTATGTGATATGCCTCTGTACCCTGGAAAATGCCCTATCACCTGCCGCAGATATACAGGGGTTCTTCAGCAGTTAAGATAATATGGAAAGAGTTACATACAGATAAGACATTATGAAACCATAAGAACAGGTTTTTCTTATCTGGAATTTTAAACAGTGTTCTTGCCTCTGTTTAAAAAAGTTGATCAAAGGCAGAATTATATGTCAGCTATACTAGGTTGGGATGTGGTACACATTTCCTCTTCAGGTCTATGGGAAGAATCAGATGGAAGATTCATTACAACAAAGATGCCTCATACTGTTTCTAACAACTTCAGTGGCCATAGTGTTGGATCTTAGCTAGTTCTGCTGAACTAGCTAGTACCAATACACAACAGTGACAACAGAGGAACATTTTGTATTCAGTTAGTCAGCAAGTCATGGAGAGATGTTGTTTCTCACTTCACAGCTGTCATTCATTATCCAAATTCAAAATATGAGAATCAAGTTGATTCAAAGATCTAATATTAGACTGTTGTGAAGCATGGAAGCCTACCAACCAGGAAAAATAAAGTGTTTAGGATCCTGGTAGAGATTTCTGATTAAATTTCCAAATGTTTGTCAAGACAAAAAGCAGTGACATAAGTAAACATAAGACTCATTTGCCAAAGTAGAAGAGATTGCTCATTATACAACATATCCCCTCATACATACAGAAAGAAAACAGTGCCAAACCCAGAAAAAAATCCCCCACATTCTGATTCTTGATTCCTGCAGTGTTGCTACTGAAAAACACTTTTTGCCTGATTTGGAGCTACTGAAGAGAAACAAACTAGGAACAGGAACTAGCTGCAAGGCATATGGATATTCACTTCCAATGGGCAGAATCATTGATAATAGCAGCAATGCAGCAGTCTTAATGCTAATCAATGAGCAATTTAAAATTTGAATACAAATTTCTTTGTCCTGAAGTCATGAGTATCCTACGCCAGCTAGAGAGTCTGAAATTAAGAACAGTAAACACTCATACTGAAAGCAAGCCTACCTATAGAAAAACCATGCCTGCCTGGTTAGGAAAAGATTGCAATTTATCTTTGATCACTAATTTGTCAAATATTAGGGAAGCAGAGAGGAGAAAGATCATGTCAGACACACTGGATAGTATCCTACCGCTCCACTCAACTAAAGGTAGTTTGTGCAAGTTGTATCCAACTAATGGAGGAGTCTCTTGTATGGTGGGACATATCCTGCCTTTCCCCCTGTCACCACTGGTTCAGTGTGGTTTACAAAAACCAACATTCACTAGCTCAACAATTGTTAAAACACAAACATTATAACCATATTTATAGATATTTAGCCATTATATATTATCCTGATAACTGCATGTTCTCTAAATATACCCAGAAAGTAAATTTACATGGGGCATTTCATAACTGATATTCAGATGATCCAGTGCAACTGGTTCTAGACCAGAGAATATGGTGCCCATGGGTGCCATGCCATCTGCCAATAACTTTTCTGCCACCCTGCCAAGTATTTTTTGGAAAAGGGCAGGTCTTTTGCCCAGCAGGGCCTCTCACTGGCCACTGAAGATCTGATTAGCTGTGCATATTTTTTGAAAACATTGCTTTGGCAGCAGCTGCCAACACAGCACAAGGATCTTCACTGGATGATTGAAGGTTACCTGTGCGTACGCAAGAATATGTTCATTTAAAAGACATCCTGTTCAACAGTGCTTCTGCCTGAAATGTTGAAGAGTTACTATTAGAGTTATGCATAACCTTACTCCCTGAACTTTTGTGGTTGACTCCACTTCCTGTGGCAGCCATTTTGTGGTTGGCTCTGCCTCCTGCAGCAGCCATTTTGTAGTTGCAAGCACCATCCTGTGTCAGCATTCCAAAGGCACCTGCTGGCTCAAAAAGGCTGGGGATCCCTGTTCTAGATATACATATATATCAGATGTATGTGAGAACAAGTGCCCCTTTGTTTTTTAAAAAATGCTATGTTAAGAGATGGTAGAACGGCTAAGATGTAAGTATGCTTTTCTGGAAAATAACACAAAAGGACGTCAGCTTTTGCATTGTAATTTCCCCTTTTTATTATTCCCCAAGTAACACTCCAATTTCAGTCCTGGGTAAGGAAGTGCTCTGTGGGCTCTCTTCCCCCATGAAAGAAGAGGCTACAGTCAGTTTAGTGGAGTGCAGTCAAGACACTGTCCACCTCCTGAGAAGTCCCAGTTCTTCTTGTTTATTTTACCTCCAGGAAAGCCTCTTTCCCTATCCCTTTATTATCCCCAAAGGAATATCTCCTTTAGAATGGATGAAAATTCTGGCACATCTGGTCTACAAGGGAAAAGGACACCAACTGCTACCTCTCCCCAAAAGACTCATGATGATCCCTCTGCTGAACTTGTGGATTTTCCCCAAATGCTGCCTGTTTCAACAAGATGTTTCTCCGGTTCAGTACGATTTTCCATGGTACACTTCTCCTATCAACTCATGTGCCTTGCTGATGGACCATGAATACCCTTAGGTTGTAAGCTTGAGAGGAACTTTTAGAAGATGATTTCATGAGCAGTCTCACTCCACCACTCTGAGATTCTTGTTGTTCTCATTTTTCAAACTAAGATGTATTTCCTGTACATTTTTTTTGCATTCTTTCTCATCACGAAAGTTACCATGCTTTTGGACAGAACCCACAGATTCTGAATGGGGTTGATAATTGCAGAAGTGAAGAAAAGCACCATGAATGAGACATAGACACTACTGGAAAGCTTTGTTTTATATGATACCAAGGAACTAGTTGATCCACTTATATACTCTACCTGAATAAAGTTCAGAGAGACTCAGAAAAAATACAGGACTAAGAATGGCTCAAAGTTGCTTTTCAGGGCAGAGTCCACCATTTATGATCAAAAGCAAACTGTTTATGGTTCATCTGGACAATGATTTAATGTCTGTGAAGCGTTAAACTTAGGCAAGATCAGAAAGTCCATTATTTTTATTTTTATTTTCAAATTTATATTCTGCCCTCCCAGTGAATGGGTTTAGGGCAGATTACAGACAACAGCTGAGCTGTTTGGCTGAGCAATACAATAAGAATACATAAGCAGTTAAGACATTAAAACAGCATTTAAAACAGACTGCATCAAAGCTGGTGCCACCGGACTCTAGTTCACTGAATCCAGGCCGTGAACAGATGGTATCTTCAGCGGGCGGGGGGGGGGGGGGTGATCTTCCTTATTGGACACCCGCCACCTCAACCAAAGGCCTGGCAAAACAGCTCCATTTTACCGGCCCTGCAGAACAATAAAAGGTCCCATAAGGCCCTGATCTCCCACGGGAGCAAGCTCTGCCAGGCTGGGGCCAAGGCAGAAAAGGCCCTAGCCCTGGTCGAGGCTAAATGGACGTCCCTCGGACATTCTTAAGCATATCGTAAGGCAGACTTGTGGCAAGGTACCAAAGAATTTAGTACCTACTGGCTGTATCCACTCAACCATCTAAAGGGAAAAGTTTGCCTCTACCTCTGCTGATGCTTCAAAAGTAGGAATTATAGAGACGTTAGAGGCCTGCAGGTTTGGGTGGCTCTTTCTAATTCCCTTTCCCTTTCCATGGCAACAGTTCCTTGAGTAGTTAGTTCCACAGCACTCCCTGGAACAAGTGCATTTGCAACTTGGAAAGGACACACAGAGAAGGGGATGGCCATACTTCCTCCTTGCTGCTTCAGCAATATCTTATGGATCAGGCCCAGAGGTCAGTGTGGCTTTACTTATTCACTGTCCACATATTTTCCCATTTCCCATTCACTTACTGGGTGGCTTGAGGTACTATCAACAACATCCTCCAGGAATAAACCTACAGTTCAATGTATACTTCAGCTTAAAATATACAATTAAGCATGAAATATCCATTAAACTACAAATAAGCATAAAAACTCTGATCAAAATTATGATTCCTGCAACATTTATTTAAGTGTGTTAGGCAGACTATAATGAAATTTGGAAAAAATAAGAATTCAGGTCTAGCAGTGGTAAGCCCTGATCTGGATAGCCCAGGCTAGTCTGATCTCATCAGATCTCAGAAGCTAAGCAGGGTTGGCCCTCATCAGTATTTGGATGAAAGACCACCAAGGAAAACCAGGGTTGCTATGCAGAGGCAGACAATGGCATACCACCTCTGAACATCTCTTGCCTTGAAAACCCAGGGGGTTGCCATAAGTTGGCTGCAACTTGATGGCAAAAAAAGAAAGAGGTATTCCATTACCTCCAAATCCAGATCTGAACATTGTGCCTGGAGTGGAGACCAGCCAGGGAGGGGGGGGGGACACAGAGTGCTGATAGGAATCAGGCCACAACTTTATTGATTATAGGTCTTGGGGCAGCATAGGCTGGGGACAGTGAATACAGTTGCCAGCCCAACTGCTGTCACCACCTCCCCCAATCCAACTGTTTGGGTAACCAAGGACAGAGGGCCAGTATTATGGCTGGAAGTAGTGGAAACTGCTATTCCTAGCCATCACCATCCTCCACCAAGCATGGCCTTCCACAAGGTTCGCTGTCCTGAGCTCTGCCACCCAGAGTCCCTTAAGTGGCCTCCCCTTTTCGTCATGCAGGGAGTCCACCCTGCACAACCTACACGATGTTTCCCAGCCAGTGTCTAAATGCCAGGAGTCAGTTGTGATGGTTAAGCATGTGTAGTGGTTAAGAGTGGCAGACTATAATCTGGAGAACCAGATTTGATTCCCCATACCTCCACATGCAGCCATCTGGGTAACCTTGGGTCAGTCACAGTTCTCTCAGAGCTCTCTTTGCCTGACCTCACAGGGTGTTTGTTGTGGGGAGAAGAAGGGAAGGAGATTGTAAGCCACTCTGAGTGAAGGGCAGGGTACAAATCCAACTCTTATTTTTAACAGTGCAAAACCGCACACACAGTAAATATATTCTTTGCTATGGGGAAGGCAAAAAAACCCAGGGCCTATCAGCCAATTCACTTTGGATAAAATTCTTTCCTGGCCTTGTTAACCAGTGACAAGCAAACCCCAAGAGTGTGGTGTGGGAGGGTGGATCTTTGCCACGAGAGAGTTACTGAATGCCAAGCACCTTTTCAGGCTGCTCCTTTCAATCTGAGTTGTGTGCCAGGAAAGCCTGCAGATGTGTATTCCCCACCCGTCCTAATACATCTACTAATGCCTGACCGCCGATTGTGCCATCTGCTGCTAGGAAAAAAGGGCACCGGTGTGATCAGTCTGTCACCATCTGAGTTTTTGTGTTTTTGACTGTTGAGCACTTAGATTGTTAAATTGTTGTTGTTTTAATGAGTGTTTTATATTGTTTTAAATATTTATTACGTTTATTGAATCCTGGGGTGCCAGGTCTTGTACACCGCTCTGAGCCTGTGAAAGTGGGGAGAGCTGCTTAGAAATTAAATAAATAAGTAAATAAATAAATAAATCCCATGATGGGCCAACCTCTGGGGCAGGCTGCAGGAAGCTGCTTGATAGTTGACCAGCTGACAGCCAGTGCTGGGCCCAATGGCCCCAAATCATCCTTGCTTCCCCCCCTTTCCACCCAGGCACAAAGGCCCCACACCCCACCCCATGGCTGGGAGTCTGTCTTCCAAAGGCATTTTTAAAATCCATCACACAGTCAGCTAACCCACTTACAAACTAGATCTAAAATGCAAGTACTATGTATGCTTGCAGTTATCTGCATTCCTACTGGTATTTTAAACAGAACCATGCCAAACTATCTTCATGTTTGCAAGCAAGAGACACATGCCCAACAGCCTAGCTGTACCAACTGTATTCACATCAAACTACCTTCGCTCTCTTGAATTTAAAACTAATATATCATTAAAAGATCAAAGAATAACTATTAAAATAGCCAGCACCAACAGACTTTAAATGTGCATGCCCTCTTACACAGAAAACTGGAATAACTATTTATATAAGCTACAAAATCCATGACAATATCCACAAGCAAAGCACGCATGAATGAAAACATGCACAGCCATTGACTGAAGGATGTAACAATGTTGAAGGAACATCAGTTCAAATAGATCTATATAAATTTTAAATACATTTTTTGAAGAAACTGTTGCACAGGATTAAAGAAGAGAATGATTCCAGAAAGTTTCATATAAACTTAGTACTGGGCCTGAACTGAGAACTCTAAATATTGCCCATGTCTAGTGTGTCAACAACCTGTCTGCCCATGAATGTATTATGGTCTAAAGTGTCCACAGCACTATGTTAACAGTTATGACTTTTGATTTGTGCTGGCACTGCTAACTAAAGTAAGCCATCATACTAATACAACAGTATTGCTTTGTATTGCTATACCAAAATAACTGGCACTGTCAGGGACATTGATCAGCTGATATGCAAGCTCAGCCACAGAACAGAGAGCTTCATCTCTTCAATGTACCATTGTAAAACCTATTGTGACCATCAAAAAGGCATATATCTATGAAATTGAAATTCTGAGATTGCCTTATACTGAATCAGATCATTAGTCCATGAAGGTCAGTTGTCTACTTAGACTGGCAGCTGCTCTCCAGGGTCTCAGGCAGAGGTATTTCACATCACCTCCTACCTGGTCTCTTTTAACTGGAGATACCGGGGATGGAACCTGGGACCTTCTCTGTGCAAAGCAGATGATGTTCTACTGAGCCACAACCCCTCTCTCATATATGTTGTCAAAAACCTTAGTACCTGACATTTGTAACTATTATTTTGAGCACTTGGGGCAGTATTACTGTGGCCATGCTACATATTATTTATTGGTACTTATTATTATACCCAATTTTTCCCTCAGGAACTCAAGGAGGTATATATAATGGCTCCCAGAAAGGGTCCTGTCCAGGCAGCTTACCAAGCCAGACCAGCTTAGTTTCAGCTACAGTGCTATATCACACAATTTCAGACTGTTCTTTGAGGCATATATCGATGGACGTACCCGCACACCTGCATTGCACAAGGTGCAATGAGGGGGAAAACGATACTTTCAGTTTGGTACACTGTAATTAGATGCTTATTATTGGATCAGGACATAAGCAGGTAAAGTTGCAAGAAGACTGGAAATAAACTTCAAATCCATTTCCATTATTCACTGAATTTAATTCTCTATATTGACGGTTTACTGCAGGACCTACAAAGAAACACAGATTTTGATATCTGCTTTAAATAATTATCTAAGAGAAACAGAAGACAATTTTTAATATAAAACAGTATTGCACTTACCTGTATGTTGTTCATCTAAATGTCTCTATGCAGGCACACATGAGACTGCGCACGTGTGCAGGCCGGCCACCGGAAGATTTTTAGTGAGCGTAGTAATAGAGCAGGAAGGGCCTCTCCCAACTGGATCCATTTGGCCTGTTTTCCCACCTAACAGTCATGCACTCCAGGGAAGGGCCTCTCTCTCCCTCCCTCAGTTCTCCTTGGCCGTTGCTATGAGCCAACAAATACAGAGTCAAGGAGCCCACAGCAGGGTAGGAGGGAGGGATGTGTGCCTGCACAGAGACAACTAGATGGACAACAGTCACAGGAAAGTGGTTTTGATGAATAAGGGGAAATTAAGACAATAGAAAAAAGAGAGCTTTTCTTTGTAAACATAGAGTAAGAGAAAATTTTGTAATCATACTTATATTTCTTCAACTATTGTTTAGATAGTCTGAGGGCTTCTGTTTGGATAACTTTGGCCAGAGATTTCCTGTTGTTGGGAAGTTGTTCTAGATTAGGGGTGATCTTCTCCCATAGAAAGATTTGGTAAACTGCCACAATTGCTTGGTAATTTGCTATCCTGAGGTTTAAAGGTGATGAAATGTAAGTCTTGCGACTCAAGGCATCTATCTTTCTGCCTTCCTTATCAGCTGGGGTTGAATGTGAACCCACTCTTTGCTTAGCCTGCATCTCCTCTGCTATCAATGAGGATGGAGTAGGATGGGTAAAAAGGAAGGGACAGCCTTCTTGCTAAAGCCTGTACATATTCTCAACTTTATGAGATGTGGAAGGAATGGAACACAATTTTCACAAACAGATCTTGCCATTTCTAGGGTTCCTTCCAGGAGCTGAAAGGCTACGATCCCAGGTGTGTCAGGGTAGAATCATCCCAGTATCCTGCCCTTGGGTCTAGTGTCCAGTGAAGTCCACTGAAGTGACCAAGACTGTGCCATCCGAATCATCTGTTCAGAGTAGAGATATACGTCTTCACTTGGAGACACTGGGTCATGATCTCCCATACCATCAGGAGATGGTTCTGAAGCTACACTAGAACCAGCAAGGGACCTGCAGCCTTCCTCCTCCTCAGAACCACAGACTGCTGGCCCCAAATGGGGGGTCCAGTATGTAGGTGTACGTGGTCTCTACATCAACCTTACATTATGACCTCTCGGTTTCATCTGCAGTTCCAGAGGGTCAGGCCATTCTCTATAACACTAAGTGGGATGGCAACGTGGGTACTGGTGCCTTGAACCTGGAGGTGCCTACGGAGGCAGTCGGCCGGAGACATAGCAATGTGTTCTGAAGAGGTGTCGCCCTGAGTAGCCAGCTCATATGCCAATGGAGACCATGCTGGAGACTGGCCACTGGGAGAAGGGGTGAGTGAGGCAGTATGATAGACTTTGGAACCAGTTCTTTCAGTTCCTTCAAAGCTGGCCCTTTCAATTCCAAGTGAATTGGATCCATTGATACTAAGCACTGGCTTTTGTGTTTAGATTTTGATTTGTGTTTCATTGGTGATGGTCCCAAAGAGGACCTGGCTGTGGCCCATTATGGTGTACCAGAACATTTATGGTCCAGGTTGGACCTTGGAACTGACTGGACCAAAATGACCAATGGAGGGCAGGAAATGCAGTTGGGTACTGGTTTGGGGCTGAAAAGACAGGTTGTTCAACCAAGGCATACATAAAGCCTTCTCCCATAAGGTGGCCTTGAGTCAGGAGGCGTGGTCCGCACAGGCCTTCGGGGTAAATCACTGGTCAATCTTACATGCCACTACACTGTGGTTTTCCCCGAGGCACAGAAGACAGGTGGAGTGCTCATCCATACGAGCCATCTTTGTTAAGCAAGAGGAATATTTTTTGAATAGATACTATTTTTTTTTTTGGACAAACAGACAGGAGCTAAGAACATTTTTCTCAAGAACTGAGGGAGGGAGGGGGCCCTGCCTTGGAGCATGTGACCATTAGGCGGGAAAATGACCCAAACAGCTCTGATTGGGAGGGCCCCCTCCTGCTCTGTTACTAGGCTAGCTAAAAATCTTCTGGCAGATGGCCTACATGCATGCACAGTCCCATGTGGGACTGCACAGAACAATGATTAAAATATTGATAAAAACCCACAAAAACAGCACTGTCTTGTGACCATATAATCAATGTTTAAAGCATTCTATTGATGATATATAAATTTACCAAGGTATAAAGTATTGGGGTGTTGGAAAAGATTTTAAGTTATTTTTCCTGCTGAAAAGTTTCTGCTGAAGATTTTTTATTACTTACTATGGAAAGAAGGGAAAATCAATTCAATAATGTTTAAATTATAGATATCCAGATATTTTTCACATCTATAAAACATGAATCATTTCTTAATGTTTACTTGCTTCAAAAATGGAAGTTTCTAAAAGATACTAATTAAAATTTACTATATTTCTGGTAATACTGACTCCAATCTGAATTTATATAATTCATAAATTTGACAACTCCTTTCTCATATTTGCTTTCTCAAGAGCAAAACAATGGGTGGATCTCATAATCTGAGTGCAAGAACTGGGGATCTATCCCTTGTTCCTCTTCCTCCAGCAGTCCTTTTCGAACCCAAAAAGTGAACTAATAACCACATGGGTCATGCTATTGTTATTAAGCAAATGAGACTGGCAAGAACATTTCTAGCACCTTGTTTATTTCCTACACAAAATTGTGCTGAGCTCAACCAACATCCCACCATGCTGTACAGTAACTAAGATTCAGATGAATGTCAACTCCTGCATTAATGGAACACCCTTCCTATAAATCCCTGCCTGCACAGCCAATAAGCAGCTGACTTACACAAATTCCCTTCAACAACAGAGGCTTCAAAGTGCTCACCAAATTTTCCTGCCCATTTCATTTTTTCAAAATTTCTATTTAGTTTTTAATTGTTTTTTAAAAAAGGAACCCAAAACTCAAGTATTTACTTTTAAATTTTAAACAAACACTCTTAACTCTGGAGTAAATTGCTGCCAACAAGTGGCCTACCAAACCCTGGAGTAAGTTAACCCTGGCTCTGACTGTGACTAGCACTACTACTGGCTTCATATCTCAGTCACAACCTGTCTGTTAAGAGTTGTTTTATAATATTTGCAGTGTCACCTGTACTTTTAAGTCTTTTAAAAAAATAGATTCACTTTTCAGATAAAAACTTGGACATATCCAAATACTGCATGAATAGAAAACAAAAACATTATTAGCGATAACATGTTAAAATAGACTTTTTAAGATAATAGAACTTTAAAAATGTTTTAAAATGTGTTTTTGGATTCTGCAGGCACTCCAGGCATAGATTCATAAAGAAGATTCCTCAGTGTGCAGTTTCATAATATTCCAATGATTTGCTATAAAAATTTGATTTAAAAAGTGCAATACAGATATTAAACACAGTTTGCATATGCAAATCTTTGTATGGTTTTAATTGTAATAAATTGTGTTCTCTCACACTCTCTCTCATTGGTCCCAGTATTTAACTCAGTTTTGATTACACTGGGTGGTCTCCCATCAGGCTTCAATGATCAGTCTCTCTCTCTCTCTTTCTGTCTCTCTGTAGCCTTCTAGGGGAATTCCTATCAACTGTGTTCTTATTTGACAACTTTATTAGCCTACAGCATACAAATGTAGTATTTTAGTGCATCTCCATAGCACGGATACCCTTTTTTCAAGTAACCACACTTTTACAGTTGTCTCAGAACAAATAATTATACAGACACTTCAGCTTTTATATACAATAATAAGGTTGAAATGAAGAGAAATTTCACATTATGTGAGGGTCAAGGCTTGGTTTTCATGTTTTGACTCAAAAAAATCAATCCCAGATTGATTTTTGTGTATATATCGTTATTGTCAGAGGATTAATTGATGAATTTTTCATTTGATGAGTCAGGTGGAATAGGCTCCAAGGCACATAGTGAGAAGAATTCTAATTTGCTCTGCTTCTTGGCAAAAATCAACAAAACAATCAATTGTTATACTTCATCATAATTTATTTGAATCAGAACATCTCAAAATACAAAAGCAGACACGTTAATGAATACCTAAAAATGAACAGCAATGCCTGGTTGAGCTGTGCTAGTTTTAAAATATTATTTTATTCAGAGATCATTTTAGAAACTCCTTTACATTCTTGCATTTTTTATCACTGTAACTTTTAGACAACCAGACTCTAGAGAACCCAAATCTGGATTAATAAAATGTATGTGTCAGCTTACTGCATCTGCTACAAAACCATTTAAATTAACAGCAGTGCAGAAAATGGATGAGACCTGGATACATGTTCTCACCCAATGTGGGTCATGTGAGGAGGTTGTCCTAAATTTGCTACCGTATTATTCACTCATTCTGCCAAAACACACCAGGCCATAGGATTTTTTTTGATGAAACAAGAACAAAACCAAAATGATTTGGTTGCCTATTGTAGAATAAACAGATGTTCCCAATATGGTTGATCCTAGAACCAGGAAACATTCTTCTAGAGCCTTTTATTGAGGTGACAGATGCATTTCTGATCTGTATTTTTATTGTCTAAGCAACTCTTTGTGACTCAATCACAAAGAAAGGTGGTTAAAGAAACTGTAGCACTTCAGCAATGATTTTTGTCACTCTTTTTAAATCTCTCCTGTCGATTCAGCCTCCCTTTTAATCCACCTATTATATTTACTGCTATTGTTGTGCGTTTTTATATTTTGAAATACTTGTATACCTTACTTGAAAAATAAAAGTCTACCTATTATATTTTTACCATGCCCTTCTTCCACAAAGCTTGGGGAACATGATTGCTCTTTCCCCATTTTATCCTCATAACAATGTAAATTAGGTTAAACTGAAAGAAAGTGACTGGCCCAAAGTCATCAGTGTGGAGCATGGCCAGATGGTCCAATACCCTAACTATTATACCAGATCAGCTTTAAGTATTGTAAAAGAAAACAAGAGTAATAAGAGCTCGACCTTGAAGGATTACCTTGCGGGTCAAAATGTGGACCTGGGTATGGGACCTGGGTATAGGAGGGCAAAACTATCACCCTCAATCAGCTGATCCCCCCCCCCCCAGTTTCTCAGTCCTTCATCAGTCCCTGACCAATGTGGGGGGTGTGGCGATGTTGATCCATGAGGCTTTTTCCTTCAGGGCACTCCCCGCACCAAAAATAGCTGGCATTGAATGTGCAGGCCTAGTATGGAATGCTGCAGAGAGTTTGGCTATCTGGCTGGTGTACTGACTCCCTAACACACCAGCAGATATTCTGCTGGGCTTGCTGGAGGCTATATTGGGCTGGGCACTGGAGCACCTCAGAGTTTTAGTCTTGGGTGACTTTAATGTCCATGTCGATGATGCAGCCTCCTTCCAGGCCAGGGACGTAGTGTCATCCACAGCAGCACTGGAACTCTCCCAATTTGTATCAGCACCCACATACCAAGTAGGACCTTATTTTGGGGATGGAGATAGATGTGAATCTGATAGCTACTGATGTACTGCCATGATCAAATCACTTTGCCCTGAAGGCCTGGCTAAGCTGATTTATGCTTGCTTGCGGAACTTAATAGATCCAATTGGTCTCCAAAACACTCTGTGGGATTCAATGCCCCTGGCATTTCGTTGGATGAGCTGGTGGAAGGCTGGCATAGCTGGTTCTCAGAAGCCATAAACAAAATTGCCCCCTGGGGCCTTTTTTGCTCTCGCTCCAAATCAGCTCCTAGGTACACCTTGAAGCTGCAGAGGATGTAGCAAGAGCTAAGACGGTTAGAGCAAGGGTGGCAGCATACTCGTGAGTCCAGGGGGCCGTTGGAGCGGGAGCGCCCAGGAGCGCAGCTCCGGGAGTGAGAAGCCACGGGGGCGGACACATGACCAAGCCCCGCCCCCTCCTCGGCTTCCCCGAGCAGTGCAGAGGCGCAGCGCCCCGGGGAAAGCCCTGCTAGGGTCTTTATTGTTTTTAATGTTTTGATTTAATATTGATAATTTTATCATTGTTCCTTTTATGACTGTGTGCTGCTTTTCCAGAGACTTGCTCAAGGTGGCATATAAATTTTCTAAGTATACCATTTTTTATCTGGGCACATGGCACAGAAGTACTGGAGAAATTTCACCAACCCTTCAGCAGCTTCCACCCCATCAGTTTGGTGTAGAGGTCAGGAGTTGGACTCTAATCTGGGAGAACTGGGTTTGATTCCCCACTTCTCCACATACAGCTGCTGGTGTGACCTTGGGCTAGTCACAAGTTCTCTCAGAGCTGTTCTCTCATGAGCAGTTCTCAAAAGACCTCTCTCAGCCCCACCTACCTCACAGGTTGTCTTGTTGTGGGGAGGGGAAGGGAAAGGGATGGGTGGTGCACATGTCCTGGGTATCTCAAGTCTACTTGAAACCTGGTGGTTTCAAGGGAGCAGGAAGAGAATGAGAGTGTGTTCTTTACGCTTATTTTTATTGCACAAAGTATTGGATGGGGAAGGGAATGGAGGAAGAGCAGGTCAGTTTCACTCACCTGTGGAGTGGAGCCTGAGGGGTGGGTGTTGCCTTCTGACACACTTCCGGTATGTTAGGGGGTGTGGCATATGCAAATGAGTTATGCTAATGAGTTATGGTAATGAGCTCCTGCACCTCTTTTTCTATGAAATGACCCCTGCTCATGACAAAGTTGCAAAAACATCTTATAGGATGTTAAAAACATAAGAACATAAGAGAAGCCAGTGTTGGATCAGGCCAGTGGCCCATCCAGTCCAACACTCTCTGCCACACAATAGCCAAAAATACTAGGTGCCCTCAGGAGGTCCAGCAGTGGGGCCAGGAGGACACTAGAAGCCCTCCCACTGCTGCCCCCCCAAGCACCAGGAATACAGGACATCACTTGCCCCAGACTGAGAGTTCCTATCTATACTTTGCAGCTAATAACCACTGATGGACCTCTGCTCCATGTGTTTATCTAATTCCCTCTTGAAGCCGTCCATGCTTGTAGCCACCGCCACCTCCTGTGGCAGTGAATTCCATGTGCTAATAACTTTGGGTGAAGAAGTACTTCCTTTTATCTGTTCTAACCCGACTGCTCAGCAATTTCATCGAGTGCCCACGGGTTCTTGTATTGTGAGAAAGGGAGAATAGTACCTCTTTCTCTACCTGGTCTATCCCATGCATAACCTTATAAACCTCGATCATGTCACCTCTCAGCCATCGTTTCTCCAAGCTAAAGAGCCCCAAGCGCTTCAACCTTTCTTCACAGGGAAAGTGTTCCAACCCTTTTATCATTTTAGTTGCCTTTTTCTGCACGTTTTCCAATGCTATAATATCTTTTTTGAGGTGTGGCGACCAGAACTGTACACAATACTCCAAATGAGGTTGCACCATCGATTTATACAGGGGTATTATGATACTGGCTGATTTGTTTTCAGTTCCCTTCCTAATAACCCCCAGCATAGCATTGCCCTTTTTCATTGCAGTCATACACTGTCTCGACATTTTCATTGGGTTATCTACTGTGACTCCAAGATCTCTCTCTTGGTCAGTCTCTGCCAGTTCGGACCCCATCAATGTGTATTTATAGTTAGGATTTTTGGTTCCAATGTGCATCACTTTGCACTTGGCCACATTGAACCCCAGTTGCCACACTGATGCCCACTCACCCATCCTTGACAGATCCCTTTGGAGTGCCTCACAATCCCCTCTGGTTCTCACCACCCTGAACCACTTCGTATCATCTGCAAATTTAGTCACTTCACTGCTTACTCCCAACTCCAAATCATTAATAAACAAGTTAAAAAGCATTGGACCGAGTACTGATCCCTGCAGAACCCCACTGCTTACCTCCCTTCCACTGAGAAAATTACCCACTTATACTCTGTTTCCTTTTAATTAGCCAGTTTTTGATCCACAAAAGGACTTGTCCTTTTATCCCATGACTATTGAGCTTGCTTAAGAGCCTTTGATGAGGAACTTTATCAAAAACTTTTTGGAAGTCAAGATAAACAACATCTATTGGGTCCTCCTTGTCCACATGTTTGCTTACTCCCTCAAAGAACACTAACAGGTTAGTGAGACAAGATCTTCCCTTATAGAACCCATGCTGTATCTTCCTCAATAGATTTTGTTCATCAATGTGCCTACTAATTTTTTCCTTAACGACAGTTTCCACCAACTCACCGAGTATCGACATCAGACTGACTGGCCTGTAATTTCCTGGATCTCCTCTGGAACCCTTTTTAAAGATGGGAGTTACATTTGCTACCTTCCAGTCCTCAGGAATGGAGGCAGATTTTAAGGAAAGATTACATATTTTTGTCAGGAGATCCACAAGTTCACATTTGAGTTCTTTCAGAACTCTCAGATGTATGCCATCCAGGCCCGGTGATTTGTTTTTAAGTTTTCTATCAGTCGTAGGACCTCCTCTCTCGTCACCTCAATCTGACTCAGGTCTTTCAACACCCCTCCTGAAATCAGCGGTTCTGGAGTGGGCAAGCACTTCTCATCTTCCACAGTGAAGACAGAGGCAAAAAATCCATTCAGCTTCTCAGCCATTTCCCTATCATCCTTGAGTACACCTTTTACCTCTTGGTTTTCCACGGCCCCCACTGCTTCCCTGGCTGGTTTCCTACTTCTAATGTATTATTTATGAAAGCCTATGAGATGGCAATGAAGGCCACTAAGAAGGAATTCTATGCAGCCTCCATTGTGTCTGCCAGCTCTCACCCAGCCCAGTTATTTAGAACAATTAGATCATAAACCTCCCTACCACAAGGGAAACAAAATGATAAGAAATTGGCTACCAGCTATAAGGAATTTGCAAGCGATTTTGCAGACAAAGTCTTCTCACTTTGCCATAACTTGCCAGCCACAGTTGAAACGGTAAGTGAACTGGAAGCCCCTCGGCCATCTTCCGGTCCAGTATCAAGCCCTATAAGAATTTATTACAGTTCCACAGGACCTGCAAAATGGAGCTGTTCTGCCAGGCTTTTGGCTGAGGCAGCAGATGTCCAGATGATACTGGTCTTCCCTGCTCAACTCAATCAGTCTGCTCCATCTGCCTTAGGGTACTGCCTACACCAACTGATGCCAGCAAGAGCTGCTTCTGGTTTTCCTGAGAGAAATGTCCCCTTCCTGACATTGTTGCAACAGCCACTGTAGTTAGAAACTGGTAAGCTGCCATCAGGGTTTATTTTAAATTATTTTATTTTTTTGTAATGAAATTTTTTATAAGGGTTTATTTTAAATTATTTATCTGGATGAAATTGTTCGATGTTTTTATGAACTGTTATTTATTGTGTTATCTTATGCTGTGAGCCGCTCACAGCCCATTTGTGGGGTAAAGCAGGATATAAACTGAATAAATAAATAAATAATGCACTAAAAAAATGAACCCCAGTATTTGCTTACAGAGTGGCCATTGTAACTAGCAATACTGAGAAATTTTGAATAGGAGGATTCTCAACCAAACATTTTTAAGTTTTGGGCTTGACTCAAAATGGGGCTTACTTCAGTCTCTGCCTTCTACCCAGCACTCTTTAGGCAGTTTACCTCTGGGAGGGGAGGGAGTAACTAGCAGTTAGAGAAAATTCATTAGGCTCCCAAAACACTTATCTATCCCACAAAAACAATATTTCCTAACCATTACTTCCTGAGGAAGCTGATGAGAATTGTTTTCTTGGACTCCCAATTAAATCTATAAAATCAATAAAACTACAATTCTTATAGCCTGCCAGCTGGAAAAAATGTTGGGAATAGTTTTTGTAAGCCTTTCCCTGCTACTAGTTATTGTACTCCTACTAGTTACTGTACTCCTACTAGTTACTGTACTCCTCACTTTTCTGGGTCCAATAGACCGGAGAAGGAAGATACCGTTTTATTAAAAAGCCAGCCTGACCTTGGGGTTAGCTTGGTTTCTCAAGAGAAGCTGCTCCCTGGATCTGTGTGTGGTGTGGAGGTCTCCCCCACTGCATGCAGACCTGATTGGGAGTGATTCTCCTGCAGTGCAATTTAAAGCGCACTGCAGGAGAAGCTGGCCCCAGGATCTGCCGTGCCTGGCTTGCAGATTGCTCCCTGCTGCACAGCATCTTCTGGGGCCCGCTTCTCCTGCAGCCCAATTTAAACTGGACTGCAGGAGAAGCCAGCCTGAAGCCAAGCCACTGAGAACAGTCTGCACCTGCCAGCACAGCTGATCCTCAGGCTGTCTTCTGCAGTCCCTTTAAATCCTGCAGTGGAAGCCCAAGCAACAGCTGAGAGGCAGGAGCAATCTACTGGTAATTCCTAAATATATCCAGGATTTTCTCAGGATCCCCCCCCCCCCAAAGTTTTCCTAAGAAACTTCTGATATATTTGGGAAGCCAAAATAAGATAAGGTATTTTTCATTTCGGCTCAGGTAGATCCGAATGCACACCCTTATGCCCTAATAATGAGTTTTCTTCTTTGCTGAAGAACTCTGGCTGTTTTACCCTGTCACAGTATAATATTTTGGCTGTTTGCTCAGCCCAGGAACCAGAGAGAAGGATTGGGAGCCCCCTTTAACTTTAATGACACTCAAGATGTTTTTATATACCAAATTAACAAAATATTTTATTCAAAATAGAGGGATAAATCAGGGGTAAAATTTCTGAGGTAACTCAATATAGAAAACTCTGAGGTAAAATTAGTACATGCATAGACTTTATTTCTTATGTTTCTGGCTAATTAGAGTTTCTTAAGCTTTTCACAGGAACTTAAATCTTTATGTTGAGAAGATTTTGTTCCAGTGTTTTCCAAACACTTCAGCAAACTTTCTTTTAAGTATTTTCTGATTTTTTTGGTTTTCAGAAGGCTGGTGCACTCTTTCCAGTACCCAAACCCCTTAGACCTCACCTAGAGTACTGTGTTCAATTTTGGGCACCACAATTTAAGAAGAATACAGACAAGCTGGAATATGTCCAGAGGAGGGCAATGAAGATGGTGATAGGTCTGGAGACCAACTCCTATGAGGAAAGGCTGAAGGAGCTGGGTATGTCTAGTCTAGAGAGGAGATGATGAAGAGGTGATAACCATCTTATTTATTTATTTATTTATTGTATTTATATCCCGCCTTGCCAGTGAACCGGCTCAAGTACCTGAAGAGCTGTCATATACAGGATGGTGTGGAGTTGCTTTCTGTTGCCCCAGAAGGTCAGACCAGACCCCACGGGTTGAAATTAAATCAGAAGAGTTTTCAGCTAAACATTAGGAAGAACTTCCTGACAGTTTAAAGCAGTTCCTCAGTGGAACAGGCTTCCTCAGGAGGTGGTGGGCTCTCCTTCTTTGGAGGTTTTTAAACAGAGGCTAGATGGCCATCTGACAGCAATACTGATTCTATGAACTTAGACAGATCATGAGAGGGAGGGCAGGAAGGGTTGCATCAGTGCTTAATTCTTGTGGCCCTTTCATACATACCCAGGGAAATGCTGATCACCACTTTGGGGACAGGAAGCAATTTTTCTCCAGGATAGTTTGGCTGGAGATGCTGGAGGTGTTTTCTCATCTTCTGGGCATGGAACAGCGGTCAGTGGGGGTGTGGAAGGGAAGGTATTTGTTAATTTCCTGCATTGTGCAGGGGGTTGGACTAGATGACCCTGGAGATCCGTTCCAATTCTATGATTCTCTTGAAACACCAGTACTCATCTTGAGTTTTTAACTGTCTCTTAAGGTTTCTGCAGGTAGTTTCAAACTGCATCAGACCAGAGATCTCTGCACTCTTCAGAGCTAACTCCCTGTTTGACTAGGTAGGGAAATTCTTCTCTCTCTAGCAGATCTATCCCCTTTCCTTGGCCTGAATGGGAGTGTCTGTCTAACTACCCACTGGTCCTTGCCAACTTTCCCTAGTTCTCCTGTCTGTGTTAAACTGCTCTAAGTTAGGGCTGAATTCCAAAACTGCCAGTACTCGATTCTTCTCAGCTAGGGCTGAAATCAGACTCAGTTCTCCTCAGCATCCAGTTCAGAAGTTTTTCTCTGCTCAACTGATGCTAACCAACCAGATTGCTTGGAGCCACCTGTCACTCAAGGCTCCCTGGCTCTGTGAAGAATTACCCCTTCACAACACTTCTAAGCTTTTAAAAGTGCAGTCCATCACAGTATCCATTTGATGGTTCTTTTGGTTGACAGAGACCTTCATTAATAGGCTTCCAAAGTTTCTTATGATCTGCTGGAACTCAGAGTATGTCACATCCGGTCAGACTGTAGGACCATCTGCCAGCTCATTATCATTCTGCATTCTGACTCTGAAAGCCAAAAAAGCCAGTGTGATTGCCCAGAGATCAAGCTTCTGTACACTCATGCATCAAAATATCTTCACTTTCCTGGAACAGCAACAAGCATCTGTAGCTCAATTAATTATATGTAATCAAAAAGGCAAGAGTAGCTTCTACAGGAACTTATGTTAATTTTCATTCACAAGACACCCAGAGGAAGAACCAGATCTTTTGGGATTGTTTGGCAACAGCTGTATGATCCTGCACAAGCACAATTCTCTGTTGTAATTTTGTCACTAGGATCACCCAATCCCATTTACTTAGCTATGTAATCCAAGTGCTGTAACAGTCAAAGAACAATATCCTTTGATTACGAAGCTATCCTTCTTCAGTCATTAACCAATCAAAATTAAATTGCCATACCAAGAATATTTGTATAAATATCTGAGACCATAACAGCCTGTCATATCCCATAACCGCAGAAGCTCTTCCTCTGAGGCAAATGCAGTCACCAGGACCCCTGTAGACTGCAGTACTAAGCGGGGGGAGAGCAGGAGCAGTCAACACCCTGAGGAGACCAATGAACAATTCACCAAAGGGGACCATTCATTAGTTCCCTGGACTCTGCTGAAGCAGCAGAGGATCTTTGCAGCTTGATAGCCAGTGCTAAGGGTATACAGCGAAAACTTCTGTGGAGAGAGAGAACAGCCCCAACATTACTTTGAACAGCTTCTCACACTGGTTACACAGCTCACTGCAGCCCTGCCATAAATACTACTGCTTATGCTGATTTCCCTGCCTTGCTGATAATATAGACCAGGGGTGTCAGACTTAAGGCCCATGGGCCTTAAACAGCCTGCCTATGGCTTTAATCAGGTCCGTGGCTCTTTTCTTTCCCTCTCCTGTCCTCACCCTCTATACCTTGAGGCTGCTGTCTTGTCTTTGCCTGCTTTGGCAGGAAGCTCTTCTGGGCTTGCAAAGTTACAAAGAAAATACGGAATGGATTTTTCCATTAAGGTCTCTGCACCCAGACAGACTATTCTAGGATTGTTTCCAGCAATAGAAACAGTGCTTAGGACTGGAGTGACAGCCCCCAGAGTAGAATGATGGTCCCTAGCAACAGAATCTGTGTTCTGGGACTGGAATGACAGGTTGCAGAGTGGAATGACAGCCCCAGGGAGTAGCAGCAGCATTCTGGAAATGGAATTCCACTCTGAGGACCCTCATTCCAATTCTGGAATGCTTCTGCTACTCCCCAGGGACTGTCATTTCACTCTGGTGGCTGTCAGGGCTCATTTCATAGCACAAGCTCCTTTGCATATTAGGACACACACCCCTGATGTAGCTAACCCTCCAAGAGCTTACAGTAGCCTCTGTAAGAAGAGCTCCAAGAACTTACAGTAGCCTCTGTAAGAAGAGCTCTGTGAGCTCTTGGAGGATTGGCTACATTAGGGGTGTGTGGCCTAATATGCAAAGGAGCTCCTGCTACGAAATGAGCCCTGGTCATTCCAGTCCCAGAGTAGTCTATCTGGGCTCAGAGACCTTAATGGGAAATCTATTCTGAATTTTCTTTGCAACTTTGTCTATGCTGCAATGTATTTCAATGGAGTAGAGCTCAAGAAGTTTCACTTCTCAGTGTTTGTATAGTTGCAGCTGGAGTTGTCTCCTTGCAAATACAGGTAGATGTTTTGAGCCACCTTGTCGCTGCTGAATGGGCCTGAGAATGGGTGCCTGAGTAAGTACTCTGACCTGGGAACCCATAGCCAAAGGGGGATATTACACTGGAGAGCCACTGCCGGTCTGAGTAGATGGGAGAGAAGCTTGCAATGCCCAGCCATTTTATGTTCCCAGGCTCAGAGCATTTTAAGAACATAAGAACATAAGAGAAGCCAATGTTGGATCAGGCCAATGGCCCATCCAGTCCAACACTCTGTTACACAGTGGCCAAAAACACCAGGTGCCATTAGGAGGTCCAGCAGTGGGGCCAGGATACTAGAAGCCCTCCCACTGTTGCCTTTCGCCAGCACCAAGAATACAGAGCATCACTTGCCTCAGACCAAGAATTCCTATCTATCCCTTGTGGCTAACAGCCACTGATGGACCTCTGCTCCATATGTTTATCCAATTCCCTCTTGAAGCCGTCCATGCTTGTAGCCGCCACCACCTCCTGTGGCAGTGAATTCCACATGTTAATCACTCTTTGGGTGAAGAAATACTTCCTTTTATCCATTCTAACCCACCTGCTCAGCAATTTCATGGAGTGCCCACAAGTTCTTGTATTGTGAGAAAGGGAGAAAAGTACTTCTTTCTCTACCTGCTCTATCCCATGCACAATCTCGTAAACCTCGATCATATCATCCCTCAGTTGTCATTTCTCCAAGCTAAAGAGCCCCAAGCGTTTTAACCTTTCTTCATAGGGAAAGTGTTCCAACCCTTTTATCATTCTAGTTGCCCTTTTCTCAATGCTCTAATACATTTTCTGAGGTGTGGTGACCAGAATTGTACACAATATTCCAAATGAGGTCGCACCATCCATTTATACAGAGGCATTATGATACTGGCCGATTTGTTTTCAATTCCCTTACTAATAATCCCCAGCATAGCGTTGGCCTTTTTTATTACAGTCATACACTTTCTTGACATTTTCAGTGAGTTTATCTACTACAACTCCAAGAGTCTCTCTTGGTCAGTCTCTGCCAGTTCAGACCTCATCAACATGTATTTATAGTTAGGATTTTTGGTCCCCGAATTTTATATTTTTAGTTTACATTTTTAGTTTCTGCTGTGATCCTTGTGCTTTTTCTTGACATTTTATTTTAAAAACTGCATTGCCAAACCGCACTATTCCTCAACTTTTCCATTTTAGGCAAGCATCTTTTTGGGGCGGGGGGGGGGAGTTGGTAGGTGTCATCAAATTTGTTAAATAAGCAAAATATTGTAAGAGTTTTAGGCATATTTGTATTTTAAGTAAAAAGATATCTTTAATTGTGTTTATATCTTTTATAAGTTTGTATCTCTGCTACCTGGCATTACATTTTATGACATGCATGGCCTGGCCCCACAAAGTCCCATTCATGTCAGATCCAGCCCTTGTAACAAATGAGTTCAACACCCCTGATATAGAGAATTTGGGCCACCTGGCTTTAGTGTTGCTGTGATAAAACCCAGAGTTTGCTATCAAAAATGCCTCTGGGCATAGGAAAACTGCAGGAACCTTCTGTGAATTTCTCAGATCAGAATGAGAAGAGTCTGACAAATCTAAGGAGTTGAGGGAATCTCCATGGTGGAACATTACTATGACAGATCAAGTACCTTTATGCAGACAGATCTTTTCTTAATAAACTGGTTAAATCACAGCATTCAACAACACTTTTTCTGACACAGAATAAGTTATTGAAAGGTAGTGGTACTGAAGAGAGAGAATGCACTCTGCTATTTAAAGGTTCAACGTATGTTGCACAGCTTTCTATACCCAATATGATCTGATGAAACAACCTCTGGAGACATGGCACATGCAGAGTATAACCCTCCCTCACCAAGAAAAGTGGAGGTGAGAGATAATGGATGTCATGCTGGCCACTTTTCAAGTTTGCTACAGATGCATCCACCTGAAAAATGAGCGCAGTCCATAACAATTACGAGGAGGTATACTTCCCCTCCATCAGATAAGACTAGTTCCACCAGATGTTTTTAAAAAAAGGGGGTTCTGCTGAGTGAGTGAGGAAATCCAAGTCTCTGTTGAAGCTATCTCCTGAAGAATCCTAATTCAGCACTTTTGTGTTGGAGTCTCCCTTTGAAGTTTTTCTTAGAGGAGGATAGTGATCTTAAGATCTGCAGCAGTATGTCCTAAAAGATTAAAATATTCACCCACTGGTTTCTGAATCTTGCCATTTTTGATGTCAGATTTGTGTAGATTTATTCTATTCCGTAGGGTCTGATTTGTTTGCCTAATGTAGATAGCAGAAGGGCATTGGTGACACTTGATAGCATATATTAAATTGGATAATTAATGTCACAGCTCTACATTTTTTAAAAAAACCTTTAAAGGGAACAACTGGATTGTAAAAAGTGTCTATGTAGAAAGTGAAGTTTGCCTCACAAAATGTTATGCCAAGTTCTCTTAGTCTTTAAGGTACCACTAGACTTGTTTTATCTTGCTGCAGGAGACTAAAATGGCTAACCCACTGGAATTTCATATGAATGCTGAGCTACACCAAAGAACAACAAGAAAGACTAGGTCACAAAGAATGGCTGTTGACAGAGACAGGTTTATTGTACTCTGTGCAATGTAAGGAATTGAGGTGCTTGAACCCTTCTCTCTTTAATAACTGTCCTTCTCTGGTCTTTCTTCACTAGCCAGCTTCATGATAATTGAGTGAACAAATAACATGGCACAGACCACAACCCTAAGAGGTTTGCCAATACTGGAGTGGTTTGCCTCCAGTTGATATCTGAGTTCTGATAAAAAAAGCTTCTTGCTCTGTTTCTTCCTGCATGACTGCTTAAGATGGGAAGAAGCTTCTGTGGTCACCAGCATGACTTCACTTACAGAGGGAAGGTTTTGGCTTGCTGCTGCTTCTTTCCTGCCAAGGCTTAGCACAGATGGAGTGAAATCAGAGAACGGCTGTTTTGGGGTACCCCCAAACTCATTCCCAGCCATGGCAGGGATAGCAGAAGAGCCTATGGAGTTTGAGGGTTCCTGCCTTCTGATTTCTGATGCCTTGTTAAACTTGCCAGAATAATAGCAAGGCAAATGAAACCCAAAGTGTGCTGTAGGCATCAGCCACTGTGTTACCCTGGTAAGGAGGGCAGGACAGACACAATGTCTCATTTGGGGCAAGGGAGGGGAACTTCAAGGCTTTTACAATGGCTTACCCACTGCCTTCTATGCTATCCTGGTCTCGGAAGGAAAAGGATGTCCTCACAGAGAGAAGAAACAAGGACTGTTCCTTTCAGCCCTCTTTTTTCAAAATTGTCTCCTTTCTAGGGAAAGGAAAGATATAATTAAGAACATAAGAGAAGCCAATGTTGGATGAGGCCAGTGGTCCTTCCAGTCCAATACTCTGTCACACAGTGGCCAAAAAACCAGATGCCCACAGGAGGTCCAGGAGTGGGGCCAGGACACTAGAAGCCCTCCCACTGTTGCTCCCCCTCAAGCACCAAGAATACAGAGCATCACTTGCCCCAGACTGAGAGTTCCTGTCTATACTTGGTGGCTAATAGCCACTGATGGACTATTTTAGACAGTTTTAGATGACTCTTGGAGCGCTACAAAAATCCTGCTTCCTCCAAGAGTTGGGCACTCTGAAGAGAACCCTATGCCCCCTAGTGGGAGCGGACACCATAATGTATAGTTCTAAGCTGCATGCTCCAGAACTAACAGCATGGATTCTTAGACTGGAAACTTTATGCTGCCTGTAACTTCCTGTCCTGCTTCCTGTCTTTACAGGCCTTGCATGAAAAGATAAGGATATTCTTCTGGTAAAATCAGAAGGTTTTTAAAGTATTTTTTTCATGTGTGCATGTGTATGTGTGCATCTGGAAGTCATGGCAACTTCTGGTGACTGACTGTGTGTACATCTGGAAGTCATGGCGACCGCTGGCGGATGACCCCTACTGGGGGCCTGGAGGATATTCAGAGGTGGCTGAATAAAGCCTGCCCCCACCTCCCCACTGCTGGTATTCCAAGGAGGTCTCCCATCCAAGTACTTGCCAGAGTTGACCCTGCTTAGCTTCCAAGATCTGATGAGATCAGGCTTGCCTGGACTATCCAGGTCAGAGTGTAAAGTCAGAAGTTTGAACCTATGTTCCAAGCTGAGGACATCATGCCAAAGGAAAAAGTTCTTCTTTAGACACTGGGTGAGAAACTTCCAAGAGCCCAAATAAAGAGGTGAAATTAAAAAGAATATAGCTTGTATATAGCTTGGTATGAATTCAGCTTTCACTCAGAGCCAGTGTATGAAAATACACTGCCCATGTTAACAGCGTCTCTTAGTTAAAGCAGGTTTCTCTGTTTAACTTCTAAGCTGAATAGGGTAGTCACTTCAATAAATATATTCCATAAACTACCTGAATTATGGGTCAGCCATTTGATACAAGCCTTGTTGTCATACAGGGTTGATAATGTATTACAGTAGTCAGGGTTACTGTGCTACTCAGTTTCCACTGGCATTAACCTGGCTTTAATCAGGAGTTCACATATCTACCTTCTGCTCATAAATTGCTGTTTTCTTACAGTGAAACTGGATTAGCAAAGAGGTGAGGTTTAATTGATTTTTTTGGGCTGAGATTTCTGCAACAAAGGCCCTGACCAATACCCTAGCCAATCTTGCTTTCAAGAAAGACAGAATATGGGGCAAAGTCTCAGTTCCTGAAAAATAGGGAGGAAAGTAGACCTATCTATTAAATGAGGATAGCACACAAAACCCCCACAAAAAACAAGCCACTTAAACTGTAGGAAAATGTATTTAAGTTAAACATTAAAGGGGAAATGTTTCATTTAGCATAGCTCTTCAATGAAATTAACTCACCAGGATGCTATACTATTCCCTTGGACATTTTTCAATAAAACATTAAAAAAATGCAACTCTAAGATTTTTCAGGAACAGATAGCTGGCAGAGGGTAGACGGATTGTTGGAAGGTACAAAGTCTATAGTGCAGCCTTATGAAGATATGAAGATCATCCTACAGGGGGACAGCTGAAGGACTGGTAGTTAGTATGTCTAGATTAGGGACTTAACTCAAACTTTAGAGATAAAAAAGAAAACTAGGCAAGGATGCCTTTTATCGCCATTATTTTTTATTTTTGCACTTGAAACACTGACGGATATAGTAAGGAATGACCAACAAATAAAGGGGCTGAAAATCAAAGGAGAGGAATTTAAATTACAAGCACTTGTGGATGACCTTGTATTTATTTTAGAGGAACCATTAGAGTCCATAATACATTTATTAACCTTACTACAAGAATATGGTCAAGTAGCAGGTTTGAAAATTAAATTTCAGAAAAACTAAAATAATGACTAAAAACTACTCCAAAGACCAATCTCAACAACTTCAAAAAACTTCAGGTTTTAAAAATCAAAAGAAAGTAAAATATTTAGGAATTACTTTGACAAATCGATGTAGCTCCATAACACAAGATAATTACATGAAACTCCTTATAGATATCAAAAAAGATTTAGAAAAATTGAAGGATCTGCCCATTTCTGTTATGGGTAGAATAGCGACAATAAAAATGAACATCTTACCTAGGCTGCTTTTTCTTTTTCAAACAATTTCCATATTAAGAAATCAACAGTTTTTTAAAGAGTTGGATAAACTTTTCTGGAAATTTATTTGGCAAAATAAGAGACCCAGAATTAAACTTGAAGCGCTCCAACATTTTAAAGAAAGAGGAGAATTTGCTTTACCAGACTGTTATTTGTATTATTAAGCAGCATCTTTACTATGGGTGCAAGACTGGATCATACTGGAAAACTTGAGAATCTTGAAATTAGAGGGACATGATTTATTATTGAGATGGCATGCTTTTGTATGGTATCATAAACATAACACACATAAACACTTTAAACACGTGAGAGCATCATTGCTGAAAACATGGGAAAAGATAAAGGGTCAATTTTATTTAAAAACACCAAAGTGGGTTGCACCCTTGGAAGTCCTTTCGAACCCCAAATTGCTTAGATTCAACCTAACAGGGAGATATGAAGACCTATTAGATACTAAAAACAATATAAAAACGCAGGAGTCCCTACAGGATCTAAATTTGAGCTTGTCCTGGTGGGAAAGAGCACAACTACAATCTAGGTATGCAAAAGATAACCAAATAGGTTTTTATGATAAACCTATAGAATTAGATAAGATACCACTACATGCAGAAGATAAACTGATAAAAAAAACTTTACACAATTTTATTAGATTGGAAAATGCAGGATGAATGGGTCAGCCCTACAATGGCTAAGTGGACACAAAACTTAGGACATAACATAGATTTGGATCAATGGAATAAAGTATGGAAAACTACTATTAAAATGACTAGAGCTATATCTTTTAAGGAAAATATCTATAAGATGTTCTATAGGTGGCATATGATGCCAGATAGACTGGCCAGTTACTATTCAAATATGTCTAATGTATGCTGGAAATGTAAACAAAAAGTGGCGTCTTTTTTCATGCCTGGTGGTCATGCATCAAAGCGGAAAAAAAATTTGGATCGAGGTGCATAAAGTGTTGCAAAACATAACAGGTACAACTATACCCTTTATACCAGAAATATTTATGTTAAATGTAATACCAGAGCAATTTAGCAAAGCAGAAGGCTATATGATTATACATATTATAACTGCTGCTAGAATCACTTATGCTAAGATATTGGAAAAATGAGGAAACCCCTACAAAAGAAGATATAATACATAAATTATTAGATACAGCTGAAATGGTAAAATTATTGCTTTTATTACAAGGAAAAGGAGAAGACAACTTTGAAAATTTGTGGTCAGGTTTTTATAAATGGATTGAGAATTATCGTAAAAGTTAAGTAATTTGATAAGAAAACTTTTGTAATGTTGTCAAAACTAAGTGCATAAAGAACAAGAAAATTTAAAGTTAAATTTGATGGTGTTAAAATAATGGGAAACCCCCCTCTGTATGTGTTTTGTTGCATTGTAATGTTGTTATTTTATTATTATTTAATAAACATAAAAAGACTTTAAAAAAAAGATAAGGGACTGCCCACAATTTCAAATTATGTTCTTCCTGTCTCCTGATTGGCTCATCTGGAGACTACCTATTCCTGTAGAGCTTCCTGTTGGTCTTTGATCCTTTTAACAGCAGTTAGACTGGGTTAGTTTAGGCTTTCTCTCTGTATGTTCTATAACAGTTTGTTCTTCTATAATAAACCTACTTATTTTTCTCTAAACAGTCAGTGCTTCACTTCCTTTGCATATTTAAACTCTGCCAACAAGGATGACCCACAGAGTTGCTTTCAACTCTATGATTCTATGATTTCAGCTCAACTGGCACTACTAGAAACTATGAGAAGAGAGGGTTAGGCAGTTCTAAAATAATATGGAAACTATGCCTAAGGCATCTCTTTTTTTCTAAGACATAAACTGATTCTGTCACCCATACTTCAAATAAACAGGTTTAAAAAGCTCAAACTTTTACAGTTGTATGCTGCCTTGAATACTGTTGCTAAATAGCCGTATAAATATTTCATAAATAAATAAAAATATGGGCTGCATCCAATGACATTTTTCCATTGACTACAGAACTTTCTTTCCACCAGAGGAAAATTCTGCCATCAGCATAATGGAGGTGTGGGATACACAACTTAGTGTAAAAAAAGTTATGAAATGAGAAAATATAACTGTTTTACTGTCAGTCATTTCTTCATCCTAGCCACAGATTTGTAGGAGTGAAAGCCTTCAACAACATGACTCATGAACTACACAATGTAGAAATATCCCACAAGGGCAGTTATTGCTTTAAAATGAATAAGATTCTGAGTTAAATATACTACATTTCCTCATTCTAAAAGAGCCAGTCATTTACAGTCAAACTGCAGCAAACCTTCATATGCCCTTCTGCCTATTTCTCTAAAACACCGCACAATGGCCATTTTCAAAACATATATGTGACTTCAAAAAGCTATATTCTTTAATCAATTTGAAAAATCTCCTGTTCCATCCTCTTTCAGTGAACCATAGTATCTTGCAGTGATAACTAAATTATTGTCTCAAATAACAAATTTTTAAAAATTTAGTTGTTTTTATGAAAGTTGTATATACCAGTGTTTCAAATAAACAATGATGAGGGGTTCAGCCATATTTTCTGATAGCCAGTGAGTCTCTGCATTCTTACTTCCTACTCTACTAAGGCAAAGTAAGTAGATCTTTTTTTGTCCCTCTGTGTGTGTGTATGTGTGTGTGTGAGAGAGAGAGAGAGAGAGAGAGAGAGAGAGAGAGAGAGAGAGAGAACTCTTCCTTCTCCCACACGACATTGAGCCTGATACCATGCCGCCATTTTAAAAGAGGCAACCTAGCTTCTTCTGGGGAGGAAAGGTTCCCCCCCCCAGGCTCGAAGGGATAACACTGTGTTAAGCTTCTGAAGCCAAAATAACAGTCTTATAGCACTTTAAATATTGTAGTTAGCAAGATTAATTTAAGACTGCCCTAATCAATCTTCTTGCAGTGCCTAACAAAGACCACTAGAAGACATTAGCCGATGGATACTTTTCCTCTGACCTTCCATCCAACATTTATTCCCCCTCATCCCTCTCCCTCATCACTAGCATATCAATTTAAAGTTGTACATATGCCAGAATCTGAAACCTGTTAATTTTAGTTTGCTGGCAATATACACAAGCTACATGGACGTATGCAGTTATTTGGTAAAAATCAGGTTGTCCATCTAATGGAAACACATTTATGCAGACAAAAGGAGATGCTATTACACACGTCTTGCTAATTTATGGAATTCACTACCATAGTAAGCAGGAAACAAGATGCTGGACTAGATGGACCCTTGGTCTGATCCAGAAAGACGTGATTATAGTACTTCTACCGTACTACAGCGTCTAGACTTGCACCTCAGCGTCTAGTCATGCCGGCCACATGACCACAGAAATATCTTTGAACAGCGCTGGCTCTTCAGCATGGAAACGGAGATGAGCACCGCATCCCTAGAGTTGTATTCAACTGGCTTTCGAGCAAGGAAAACCTTTACCTTTACATTATTGTACTATACCCCATCACAAAAAGGGATAACTGGTTTCCACCTTTGGAATTTTGTATCTCTGATGTACCAGACAAAGGAAAACAGCCACCAAGCCCCCTCCCCCTTTAGAACTTATTCTCTGCCACTGAAAGTACAGTACTATATATACAGGGGAAATGCCAATCAAGCCCCAAAGACCCTCAAAACCCCTATTGTCAAGGACTCTCTTCTTGGAGAGTTAAAATAATCAATTTGCACAAAATGAAAGCAGGTAAGATCAGGTATCCTGAACCAACCAAAGTAGCAGGATATTGAGTTTGTCAGTTTAAACTACTACCCAAATTAGTCCTTTGCCCCTTTGTTTTTAATTCAGTCAAGTTCCCCTCATAACCAGTCAGCCTCTCAGCAGACCCATGTAGCTCTATCAAAGACTGGATTTTTTTTCTAGCCCCAAAGTCAGACCCCAATGGTCCGGAGGACCAACAATATAAAAAGGGCTCTTTCACCCAGCGATATGTATCCAGATTTCCCTCAGGTTCAAACAGCAATTTTGATTCAGGTGCTCTTTGGAACCAGGCAGATACTTCTCCTTTCCCAAGGACAGTCTTCCCACCCAAAGTCTTCAGGGAATCTTATTGGAATCTGCCCCAACTTCTCATTAGACTGGCAAAGTATATTTTACCTTCTCCTTTTTATTCCTCTCTAGACAGCAACTACCGCCCCTCCCCCTCTTTACACAGGACTATATCATGCACTAGCTTCCTCTGGGTGTAAATGACATTCTGCTGGACCAACTGATTAGTTTTGACTATGCTCTATCCCTGCACTTTTCTTTTATGCTGTCCCTTTTGTTCTAAATAAAAGTATATGATTTAAAAGTCCTTCGACTCCTTCCATTTCTGAGAAACACAGTACCAAGTTTGTCCCATTTATACACTAGCTAAAGGTCCCAAAATGAGGACATGGATTGCTGTAGATGCAGGTTGTACCTGTGTACTGGGAGTTGTTTGTATAACAATGATAGGTACTACATGCCTATATCCCTTCTTTCCACACTGTAAATTCCATTTCAGTATAGGATGTTATACATACTAATTGGTACTTTATTACTTTATTTTTTCTTATGACAATATGGGAAAGAAATCCTATACTGGAGAAAGTATTTTACTTCTATACATATGCTATATGTGCACTGATCATCTTAGCCGGACCTGTGAACTATACCAGCAAAGAACCTGCATCCCTGTGACTAACTGCACAAGGTGGCTTTATTAAACCAGTTGACTGCATTAAATATTTTAATAGCTTGCTGAAGAATAAGAAGCAGCAAAAAGAAAGAGATGCTGTACATTGCCTCTGGGGTTTATCGGTATTACCTGCAGCACTTCCCAATCTTGTTGGTCCATGGTCAAAAATATTAAGTAAGACAGAATTATATGTACTAGACACCATAAAAGTCGACACCAGCCTGAGCATGGATCAACTCAAAGAAACAGTACAAGATCGGAAAACGTGGAGAGAGCCGGCCCATAGAATCGCCAAAAGTCAGACACGACTGAATGGCTAACAACAAAATATGTACTAATACACTGGGTTTTGCATCCAATTGTAGGAATGTATCACTGTGGAAAGCAAACTGAGCTTGACATGGATGTGTATGTGTGTTATGTGCCTTCAAGCTGCTTCTGACTTCAGGCAACCCTACAAAATATTGACCTCCAAAACATCCTACCATTAACAGCCTTGCTCAGGTACAGGCATGGAAATGTTTCTATTCACTTCCCTTCCTGATATTCAGCCTCTACTTTTTGCTCCAGAGAGGAAAAGCACAAAAGCTACAATGAGCTCTGCTCCTTTTCCTTGCAATTCCCCCATCCACACACACCACCAGCAGCTTTTCTACAGAGAGCTGTCTGAGAAAGTGACCTCTGAGACCACCAGTCTAATCTGCATTAGCTCTGGGACTCTCTCAGCAGCGTCTGCCTTTTACTTTAGCCAGACTCCTCCCAACACTCCCTCATGCTCCACGAATTCTTCTTGAGCCAAGGCTTGAGCTTGTATCTTAAAAACCCCACTACCAGCTGACAGTGCTTTCAGAGGTTTGCTAAGGCATGAGCATGTCCAAATTAACACTAGTCATAGAGAAATGGCAATGGGCTAGACGAACATGCACAGAGGTCTGGATTTGACCCACATGGAGATTTCCCACCTTTGACTTTTACCACTTTTCCAAAGAGGAATGCAACAAACTAGATGAACAGATTTTAGATTCCCCCCCTGCTGCTTAATTGTTCAGCATGCATTCATTAATTCTACCACTTGAATGAACTGTGCTGCAAGAATAGTTGCACACTGCATACCATTTTCATATTTCTTCCCCCCCCCCAGGAAATGCTTGCACGCACACACACAAAAAACATTTGGGGGGGGGGGAATCTTGCTTGTTTACAGATATAATTTGTCCTCATTGACACAAAATCTTTTGTAGGCTTGAATTTATAGCATGAACCTAAAACTGCCACCCATGGCAATTCTACGCACCTTAAAGACGACACAGCTGGGAAGTCAACTCCGGAGTCTAAGTAAGGAAGAACCAGTTGATATCAGCTCTAGAATGCATTATGTAGCGTCCAACAACTAGTCTCCCAATTCAAGGCAACTGGACTGACAAGACTGATATCAGGGGACTCATCACTTAACAAATACACCAATATCTGAATGGTAGACGCCTCCCTTGCTGCTGCCTGTATGTCGGACAGCACAAAGAGAATGTTACAAAGGTCATAGCACGGAGCTGGTTCTTTAGGGCTGAAAAGCACAACTCGTTAGCCTGAAAAACAATGAGCAGGGCCACAAAGCTCAGAATTAACATTCCCTTTATCAATAGTAAACAATATTTAAAGGGATGGGAAAAGCTTTAATTATGCTAGAGAACAGCCACTCAATCTAGCCCTTTCAACAACATAATTTTTTTTAAAAATGGCAAAGTTCAGTTACAATGCTTTAAACATCCTAACATACTATCTTTTTATACAGCAAAAGCAGAATGTAAATAACATTCTGACTCTTTACAAATTGTTGTTACTTTGACTTCTACCACCACCCTTTGATACCTCTCAGGAATTTTTATAGTGAAATGCATTTCTAAAATTCACCAGAATTTCTTCTTTAACCTGCCTAAATAATTAGCTTATTACATCCTTGTGAGCCTAATTCAGTTTTATTCCTTAAAATAATTTCTTCTGTCAATGCTAAGGAAACTCATACACCTTTTCATTATGCCTAATACTTGTGATTAGCTTAAAATTCAAATATATCTGAGCAAATATTCAAAACAAGCTAAAGGAGACTTCACCAGTTTGGTGTAGTGGTTAAGTGTGCGGACTCTAATCTGGGAGAACTGGGTTTGATTCCCCACTCCTCCACTTGCACCTGCTAGATGACCTTGGGCAAACCATAGCTCTGGCACAGCTGTTCTTGAAAAAAGAGCAGTTTCTCTCAGAGCTCTCTCAGCCCCACCTACCTCACAGGGTGTCTGTTGTGGGGAGGGCAAGGGAAAGGAGTTTGTAAGCCGCTCTGAGACTCCTTTGGGTAGCAAAGGGCGGGGTATAAATCCCATCTCTTCTTCTTCTTCACGCAATACATTTTGTAATGGGGAATCAGTGGCCTCCTATCATCAGATGCAGTCTTACACCAAGCCAGTCAATTAGGTTATCTAGGCCAGAAGCTCTCCAGGGTCTACCCACACTGGCCATACAAGATCCCACTTTAACCAGTAATGGCAGACTTTCAGTTTACAATCAATCACTGAGCTATGTCCTCTCCTTTAGAAAACAGAAGCAAGAAGAACAAATTATTTGTATAACAACTCAAACCAATGCGAGTTCCCGCTCACCCACAGCATTAATGTTTATGGAGCAATTAACTCAGGTAAGTTTTGCACCCATTGATTTCAAGCCCAAAGAGCCCTTGTCAGCCTGATTTCATCATGGATTGGAAGCTAGGCAAGGTCATCCAAGGTTAGTACTTGGATGGGAGACCACTGAGGGAGACTGGGTTTGTTATGCAGAGGAAAGCAACAGCAAGCCATCTCTGCTCATCTCTTTCACTAAAAACCCCATGGTCCAGGGGTTGCCATGAGTCTGCTATGACTATGGTACATAATTATTATTACTGGTGTATCTATGTCTACAATGAACTAATTTAATAAGGGAAAAAAGCACTTTATGTATGCTCAGACGTAATTATTATTCTTTATTGCTATTTTACAGGCTCCAGAACAGAGTCTTTACATGTTGCATGGAACATCTTAACACTACTATAACTCCTATTAAAATCAAATATTTTAGTCTCATTAAGGAATCTAACATATTTCAGACTAGAAACCTGCAAGCAAAACTGGTTGATTCAATCAATAAGTGAAATTCCACTCCACCCACTGCCTCTCAGCCCACTTAAAATTGCCACATCATACAACACTTACAAGCTTAAAGGTACAGGAGTCCCTTAAAGGCCTAGAACTTGTGGCCTGATGATCCCTTGGCTCCTTATCCACAGTACCTAAAGATTTTTCAGGTTTCAATACTGTCTTACATTTCACAGATGACAGCCAGTGAGGTGTACTGGTTAGAGTGTTGGACTAGGATCTGGAAGACCCAGTTCGAAACCCTGGAAACTCACTGGGTGACCTTGGGCCAGTCATACATGCTCAGCCTAACCTACCTCACCAAGTTGTTGTGAGGATAAAATGGAGGAGAGGAGGAGGATGTAAGCCACTATGTGTCCCTGTTGGGGAGAAAGCAGGGTATATGGGAAGTCAATAAATAAAATAGGGAGACTGCCTGAGTAAGTGCAAGCAGGGTTATGGAAATAATCCGACAATGTTGGGCCAACACTATTCAGGCTTAAAATCTTCCAGCTGAAATCAGGAAGCAAAATTGCATGAAAACAGGTGGCTCCAGATGATAAAAGCAGTGAGGCAATTCCAACAAATATAATGCACATGTATATGTACTACTGTGTTGCATTTACACTATTTAAGGGACACTGGTCAGCTGAGAAACAATAATAACTGCTCAGCTTGACAGTGATTGATTTTAATAAAGTGACAGTTAAATACAAAATTGTCTCTGAGCACATGCTTTTCCCTCACAGGTGAACTAAAATCTCCCTACATATTGGACTTTGGTGGCTCCTTAACAACTAACATTTATTCCAGCAAAGCTTAATTGAGTCAGAGTTCACTTCATCAGATGCTCTGCTGTACCTGTTACAGTGCATTTAAGCCACTTTTCAGAACAATCTGATGTAAAATATGTTTCTTTTTAGAAAGTGCCATCATGTTGGAGATTCACAAGCTTACAAACTCTATTTAGTGCACCATAAGAATACTTTCATGTTTTTTCCAGTTTGTATTTACAAATATTCCAGGCGTCTTGCCCTACACTGAAGTTAATGAAGACCACTGAGTATTAATACAGTCATGAGGCTTCCAACTTACTTCAAAATTCTTTGTAGTAAGGATGATTGTGAGAGGCTATGTGGTCAGTGAAATAAAGCCTTCTCAGTGGAATCTCCATACTGCAAGAAAAAATGCTATATACACAGTAAAGAAGGGAACACACAAAACATCAATGGGATATTCAGGTAATTCCAATGGGGGGGGGATTTGCTATGAAAACTAAGCAGGGAACCAGCAAGGACTTCTGAGGAGCACTTCATTTTTCCCTATATAAATATCTTTCTATATAATAATTCTCTGCATGGTAGTGGCATGCTCCTGAAAATTCCACACGCCACCCCAGCCTTTGGTCCCCTGGCCTGTCAATCAGAAGCTGTTCCTATCCAGTGGCTGTGAATACTCATATGCCATTGGCTGGGTCTGCTCCTCTTCCCCGCCCATCAGCCTCTGTGCCCTGTCAGAATTTCTGGCAGATGGTTTTTTGCTCTTGACGAAGACACTTCTCCAGCTTCCTTCCTGTGTGGGGATTAACTGCTACCTCAGTGTCTGTTGGTAGGTAAAACAAAATGGCAGTTACCTGTGTTTATAAGATGGCTGCTGCCTGTGGTTTGTTTAAAATGTTCCTCCATAAGGTTCAACTGTTACCTCAGTGGCTGTTAGTAGGTGAAACGAAATGGCAGTTACCTGTGTTTATAAGAGGGGCTTCAGAGCACAGTAGAGGCTGCAGGTGGTGCGGGGAAGGAAATAAAAAAAGTGAGGGGGAAATTACAGTAGGTTGATGCTTGGCTGGGAAGGAGATGGGGTTGCCAACTCCAGGTGGGGAATTCCTGAAGATTTGAATGGCGGAACCTGGAGAGGGTGAGGTTTGAGGAGAGGTGGGGCCTCAGACAGGTACAATGCCACAGACTCTGCCCTCCAAACCAGCTATTCCCTCTTGGGGAACCACTGCTGCCAAACTCCAGGTGAGGGCAGGAGATCACTCAGAATTACAACTGCTCTTCAGGTAGCAAAGAACAGTTCCCCTGGGGAAAATGGTGGACTCTGTGTCATTATACCCTGCTGAGGTTGCCATAGCAAATTAATGCTGAGTGTCCAAGGCCTTGACACTCTCCAAGAGCCTCTTTCTAGAGCCCGTTGTATTTATTCCCACAACGGGCCTTATTCCTAGTATATTAATAAATAAATATCTTCCTTCCATGCTACTTCCTCTTTCCCTCCTCCTGCCAGTTCCTGTAGTCTCTCTCCTTTCTCTGCTTACTTCTCTCCCCTCTCACCAATCAACTTACCTTTTATCTGCCCACCTTCAGTGTTATTTACTTCATTTACACCCCACCTTTCTTCCCAATGGGGACTTAAAGCAATTTAATATCATTCTTCTCTCCTTCATTTTATTTTAACAACCCTGTGAGGTAGAGTAGACTGAGAAAGAATGACTGACCCACAGTCAACAAGCAACTTTTCATAGCAGAGTGCTGATCTGAACCTGGGTTTCTAGATTACCGTCTGACATACTAACCACTACACCACAGTGGCTCTTAGCTTTCCATCCCCTGGTAGCCTCTGCCTGGTAAAAGTCCAGCCAAGCTGCAAAAACCATGCAGTGCCAAGTTACTCAGGTTAGTTGCATGGTGGTCAGAGCTCGGCTGCCCAAGTAACGCAAGTTATGCAAAGTAGTTTCTGCCAGACCTGGCCCTGATGAATTCTCCTCCAGAGGTGGACTGGGAGAGAAAAAAAAGCCTTGGGAAGGGCCTTGCCACCATCCCCCAACTTTCCACTGACAGAAACAAAGGTTTGAAGGCTGGCCGTATTATTGGGTTTGCCTAGCTGCCATGACAGCAGCCACTGAGACCTCAGAGAACATCCATTTCTTAAAACTAGAGATGCTGCCTCTATCATTGGTTATTTTATTTTTTTAGACTTCAGATTTTTCTGGAAATTTGAGGCATTTCTCAGGTTTATGGAAAGATAGGTCTTGACTGTTCATGGTCCTGATCTCTGGACTTAAGGATCCAAATCTTGGGACATGTTGAGAATTAGATATAAGAAGCAGGGGACCCATGAGATCCATGGAGGAGTCCTAACCTCCACTTCTCACTTGTGGCCAGGCCACCAGGCCACCACTCCCCCCCCCCCCCGCCAGGCTCACATGATGAGGGAACAGTGTCAGTTCCTGCTCCTCCTCTGCCCACTATGGAGAGTTGGCAGTCACAAGGCATATGTGGGTGGAGGGAGTAAACAGTGACAGCTCCTGCTCTTCCTGCCCCACCTCTTTCATTACCTCAGTAGTGAAAGGAGTGGGGGGACAGGGCAGCTTCCATCCCTCCTCCCCCACCAGCAGAGATGAAAACAGTAGGGCTGGCACTGACAGCATGGGAGGGCAGCAACTGCTTCCAATCTTCCTCCCCTGTCTACAGAAGAAAAGGAGCAGAGGCAGGGCTGGCATCACTTATGGGCTCTTCAGCAGTTCCTGCCCCTCCTCCCCACTCACAGTAGGTTTATGTTGTTTGTGCAAGAACAAACATTCCTGATTTGGGGATCATAACACCCGCTCATATTTTAGGTCATATTCATTTTTCTACAAACCTGGGAGTCCCCAGGCCCACAAAAGAATGCTCCCTATTTGAACCTGGCCCCATTATCTGGGTCTACCAACCTGCCTGGGACCCAGGTTCAGCATTAGATATGGGATGATTCTGAACTACTTCCTGATTCTTACATTTAGAGCCTTAAAAGAACTGGGACCATAGCAGCTTTCAAACTCCCTCCTCATACACAAATCTATCCAGCTGTTATGATTGGTGTCAGAGATCCTGCCCCATATAACCCCTCTTTAGGAGAAAGAAAAAGAGATGGGGCTTTTTCTGTGGTAGAGCTTTGTATGATACCCAGTATTCTGATCAGGACTCATTTCATAGCAGGAGCTCCTTTGCATATTAGGCCACACACCCCTAATGTAGCCAATCCCCCAAGAGCTTACAGTAGCCCCTGTAAGAAGAGCTCTGTAAACTCTTGGAGGATTGGCTACATTAGGGGTGTGTGGCCTAATATGCAAAGGAGCTCCTGCTACGAAATGAGCCCTGATTCTGATTTTCCCTAAGTATTTGGTGATAATGATTGCTTTAGTTGGCTTAAGGACAGAAAAGGTTATGCTCACAAGTAAAATTCTGAGAACATTCTCAGAGTTGCCGCTATCACAGTGGCTGAAAGAACTGAGCAGGAAGGTGCTCATCCCTTCTTTCAAGGCACACAGAAAGAATCTAAACTTTCCTTATAGGAAAAGGGATTTCAATGCCAGTTCCTTGGCTAACATTCTTGGCAGCTGCATAATTTTTCTAGCACAGGCACTGAACATGGGACTGCATAAAGAAAAATTCAAAGTTCTCTTAAATTGTAGATAGTAAGTTTATCACTTTATGATACTGCTTCACACTCAAACTGAATATTCCAGCCAGAGAAGTTCTAACCTAGTCTCCTTCTTGACTTGCTAGTTTTCTATGTGTAAGAATTTGTCTCTGAATGTATGAAGGGCATTCTGTCATACAAACTCTCACCTGTAGTCTCAGAGGGTACAGTCCTATTATTTTTTTCTTATTTAAAGTATTTATTTACTGCTGATTTCAAGCCCTGAGTGACTTTAAATTACAACTATAAAAATATATAAATTCAGAAGCTATATAAATTATTTTGAAGCTCAGCCACCAAAGGCATTAAGAAAGAGACAAAGTAACCTAAATTTCTTACCTGTACCCCACCCCCAGTTTCTCAGAGGGCTCAAAGCAGAAGTTGGGCATTACCTGTTGGGCAGTTACTTTCCCAAATGGAGATGAGTTTTGCATTTTGCCCAGGAGGCCACAAGAACAACTCTCAGCCTGTTCAATGAGGTTGTCCAAATGTCTTGGAGGTACAAAGGCAGGGTCCAAGATTTGTGGGTTCTGGAACATTAAGGGCTTTGAAAGTAAGAGTAAGAACCCCACACTACATCTTGAAGATAACTAGCAACCATGGCAATTGCTGAAAAATAGGATACGTTCTTACTTCCTGACATCTAACAGAAAGTGGCACCAATAACCAGCTTTTGAAGTTCTAAGTATTCAAGGGAAGCACCACACAGAATACATTTTATTAGTGATATCCTGAGACTACAAAAGCATGCATGAGCATGGCTTGCTCACTCCAGAAATGGATGAAGTTGATGCAACAGTTGTGACTGATAGGAGTTCCCATGGCTTTCAAAAAGTAAAACAGAATCCAGGAGTTATTCATAGACTCCTGATGTAATGCTGCTAGCTATATTGTATTGGAATGAAGCAAATATGAGTGACAGGATAATTCCAAGACAGCTTCTTGATTATTTAGTTAAAGGATGGGTATAGCGATAGAAGGATGGGTGTATCAGCATATTAATGACATCCAGCTCCAAAACTCCAGATGATATCTCCCACAAACTTCACAGAAATATTAAACACCAATCAGTGATGATATGAAGCTCAAGGGCCTACAAAACAACTCCCAAAGAACCAAGCTAACATCACTACAGGTGCTGATTCTTTCAAGTCTTGGCCCTGCAATGGCCATATGTTGATTTTTTAGAGACCTCTGATGAGAAAGCTGTAGATTTCAGTTAGGGATGGATTACCCCAGTGCATCCTAATCGGGATTAATTTCCCTCTTTATTCCTGTTTGTTTTATTCTGACACTGTTCTGTTGAATTTTGTGGAATTTCAAAAAAGAACCCCAGAGACCAGAAAGAGATGTTTCTACTTTAAAATGCTTTAAAAAATTTAAATCTCATTAATACTCCAAGTTCCAGTTCTTATGCTGACCTAGAACCAGAGGTGTCAACAGATTTTCTGGACCCAGTGCACTACTTGTATGCAGACACCACTTCCTGGGCTTGTGATCCCTCGTGATGTTAAGCTCCTCTGCACCACTGCCACCCCCAAATAAATTCATCTGATCCCTTATCTCCACCTCAATCTAGAACTAAGAGATCACTATTGTAAAATGAATTTCCATTAGACTGGGAAATGACGAGTTTCCAAATACAGTAACATGTAAACTGTACTGTTATATCAGCATCAAGATTTCTTCTGAGAATATGCACTTTAAGTGGTCAATTTAAAGGGCTGCCCACTGAGCTTTACATATGCAGCCTGGATTCCAAACTCCCTCTGTCCAACAGCAGACCCATATACTGCAATGGAAGCCATCCCAAACACTTCAAGTAAAATAATTTTTTATGGGGTCTTCCATAATTTGTTTATTAAAACGTTTATATTCCACCTTTCCTCTTAGTTCAAGGTGGCTTACAATAATAGTTAAAACATCCCCAGCTAAAACCAAAGCTAAAATATCAAGGAAGTCAAAAATCCCACCCACCTTAAAAAGATGGCTGCCATTTAAACACCTTCAAAAGCCCTGGCTTTTATGTCCATTCCAGCAAGTTTTGGTTCTTGGAGCTATACTGGAGGTATGAATTTACAACTGATCAGAAGCACCTAGGCATATAACACATACTGAACATGTCTGGGACCTTTTCTCATGCCTCACTTCAAAAAGGATGTGGACAGAATGGAGTGGGTGCAGAGGAGAGTGATGAGGATTATCGGGGGCCTGAAGACCAAGCCCTATGAGGAAAGGCTGAAGGACTTGGGAATGTTTAGTCTGGAGAAGTGGAGGTTGAGAGGGGACATGATTGCTCTCTTTAAGTATTTGAAAGACTGCCACACAGAGGAGGGCAGGGAGCTGTTCCTTTTGGCAGCAAAGGACAGGACTTACAATAATGGGTTTACATTAAGGGCGGGAAGGTACTGGCTAGATATTAGGAAAAACTTTTTTACAGTAAGAGTTTTTCAACAGTAGAATCAGCTGCCTAGGGAGATGGTAAGCTCCCGTCACTGGCAGTCTTTAAGCAGTATCTGGACAAACACTTGTCAGAGAATCTCTTGGCTGATCCTGCATTGAGCAGGGGCCGGGGTTGGACTAGACAGCCTGTATGGCCTCTTCCAACTCTTATGATTCTATGATCCTATGTCACATTAACTCTTATCTATATAAGTTTATTTGTAAAGAAATTCCACAAACATTTAATTAGAACAAATGAACAGCCTAATAGTTATCAGTCTTTGTGACTCAATTTTCTTTTTACTGTAATTACTGTAAAATCTTAAATAACATGCATTTAAGTATGAAAATTTGGAATTCAAGAGTTTTCCCCAATGGAAATGCATTTTTCCAGTGGGTGGGGGAAGATTTTAGCAATCCAGATGGACTCATGCATATGTCCTTTAATTAGTCCTCTCTCGCCTCCTACACCCCCAGTTCTAAATTAAATCATTTTCCAACTACACAATCTACTTACCAAATACTCATGGGAAATACAGTCAGAAGGCAAAATACACAGTGAGAGAGATAAAACAAACAATAGACCTAGCTGAACATGAAAATAGGAATTATGTGGAAGACATCTGCTCTTAAAAATATATGATACAGATGTCAGTTTGATTACAAAGACAAGAAACTAACATTTTAAAGAAGGTACATAAGTCACCACCAATAAGCAAAGCGAATGATATCCAGTTTACGTAATTTAAATAAGCATAGTTAATGTAATACTTTGCATAGGATATTAATAGGTGAATGATATTTTAAACACAAGCTACCAGTTAAAATTCCGGAATAACTGATTAATGTTTGAATGTTAATCCTGAAAGCACTCCAACGTTAACAGACTTTGGCTAAAGTTGACAGTCTCATTTTATTTGCGCTATTGCATTTATTGTTTTGATTTTTTATAAATGCAAAGCTACATTTCATCTCCATTATGAGTTTTAGGGAAATATTAGTTAAAATAAAGATACTTGGCAAAAGGCTTTTTTCCCCTGAATGAAATAACACTGTCAAATCTTTGCAGCAGTGATCTCATACGTTATATCTAAGGTACATATTCCACATTCATTCATTCATTCATTCATTCATTCATTCATTCATTCATTCATTCAATTTACATTCTGCCTTTGTCGAACAGAGTGAAAGCCATTGAAACCAGAGCCAGCATGGTGTAGTGATTCAGGTGGGTAGCCCTGTTGGCCTGAAGCAGCAGAACAAAGTTTGAGTCCAATGGCACCTTTAAGACCAACAAAGTTAAATTTAAGGTGTAAGCTTTTGTGTGCAAACACACTTCCTCAGACAAATAGACGAAAATTCTTCAAGCCTTACATACAGGAAGATGGGGGGGAGGGGTGGAAGCATCAGAAAGGACCAGTCAGAGCTAAGATGCATAAGTGAAGCTGAGGTTGGGTCAAGGTGGCAAGATCAATGAATGGCAGCAAATTAGCACACAAATGTGAGAGCTATCAAGAAGCCTGAGTCCAGTGACAGTGACACCCCCAAGACCAACCAAGTTCAACCCTGGGTCCATGCAAGAAGAAGAGAGATTCTGCATGTGTAAATGCACATTTCACAACTGGCCTTTCTTGTTGTTGGGGAAATTAGCTATGAGACAGAGGAGGTCAGAAGGGTACAAGGGATCACACACCTATATATACCAAGGTCCAGTTCAGTAGGAAGACTCCAGATTTAAATAGTAATTAAATAATTTTATTAAAGAATATTCCTGATTACAATCACACTACGCAGTCAAGAAAGAGCACGCAATCCAGAACTAAGAAATAAGGAGGTGATGATAGCGATGTTTAGGACCAATTTTAAGGGGGGTTATACTACCTGTCCAGATGGCCAGACATCCGTGAAGAGGATAATGCCAATGGCCAGTGTTCCATGCTATGGAGAAGGAGGCCCAAATAAGAGACTTCGGGGGTGTACTTAAAATAGGCGCCCTCAGAGTGCACACCAAGGCCGGGCATGCTCTTTATTTTTATAAGAATTCTGGGGGCAGTCTCCCAGGCCAGAACTTGATGGGATTAATGGTCCTGCTGGAGCTGGCTGAATGGATTTGATGACTATTGATGGTCCCACTGGGGTAGGTCAAATGGGTTCCCAGGCTTAGACAAAAAGGGAGAAATGGGTCTCTGATAGTTGTCAGGAAGGATCACTGCTAAGATTAATGCTTGATCAATTTATCTCGGTATCCTGAGGGAGGGGGCAGGAAGGACAGGTGTTGAGACAAAGGATTTCCACATAGGCATAGGTGTCACACAAAAGAGACTACGTGAGGGTTTGGAGACAGAGGAGGTTTGCCAGGTGGCTACTGAATGGCTATGGAAATGCAGACACTTTACCTGGTAGAACTTGTGATTGTTTCGTATGCATGCCTCTGCTGGGTGGAGGGGGGTTGGAGATTGCTTTGAGGGCTGCCTTGAGCAACCTGAAAATGAAACCCTTTTGCAGAGCTTTGGCTAGCTCTGTGGCACAGGTCTGGAGTATCCTCTTTGGCCTGACTTTGTGGGTTTCTGGTTCAAGTCAAGAGTGGGGTGTCCCACTGTTGGGGTTACTCCGCAAGTAAGGCAGTGCCCTGAGCTACAATTAGTTACTGTTACCAACTTGTCTCTTTCAAGCAATTGTGAAGAAAAAATATAGCAGACCTGAGTACAACAAAACCTAACTGAATATCTCAAAATAGCTTCTTTGGCTTCTGTCTCTGCTGATATACCCTCTGATATTTGAAAGACAAAAGTTGAAGAAAGAGAGCCAGTTTGGTGTAGTGGTTAAGTGCCCATACTCTTATCCGGGAGAACCAGGTCTGATTCCCCACTCCTCCACTTGCACCTGCTGGATGACCTTGGGCGAGCCATAGCTCTGGCACAGCTGTTCTTGAAAAAGAGCAGTTTCTGTTAGAGCTCTCTCAGCTCTACCTCACAGGGTGTCTGTTGTGGGGAGGGGAAAGGAAAGGAAATTGTAAGCCGCTCTGAGACTCCCTTGGGTAGTGAAGGGCGGGGTATAAATCCAGTCTCTTCTCTTCTTCTTCTCTAAATGCTTTATAGTATGAAAATGAGCAAACCATTTCCAGGGTATGCCTGGAAGCCACCTTTTTGAATTTTGTTGTGTGGAAAACATTATAATACAAGGGGGAACGGCAAAGCCTTGTGGGGACATCCCACTGTCCTGTCCCCCACTACTTCCTCTTCCTTGGCAGCCTCTCTCCATAGCCTCTCCCACTTTTCCTGCTTCCTTCTCTTCTTCCCGTCTACCAGCCAACCTACCTTTATTTCCACCCTACCACCCATTTTCAGTTTCCCTTGCTTCCCTATCCCTGGCAGCCTCTCCCTGGTAAAAGTCTGCCTGAGTTGCGAAGTGCTGGCTGCTGGGTCAGGCCTAGTTACACAGTGGAGAATGTGCAGGAACTTGAAAGGGGATCTCAGTTTCCTCTGTATCTCCCTCCCTATATTTTTTTTCTCTTTCCCTCCTCCTGGCTGCCCTTATGTCCTCACTGTTCCATGTTTCCTTGTCTCCTTCCCACCAATCTACATTTCATTTCCCCTCCATCTTTACCTATATTATTTTTACTACATTTATACCCCAACTTTCTCAACAATGTGGACTCCCAAAGCAGCTTATATGTTCCATTTTACCTTAACAGCTTTCATATGGTGGCTGTTCATGAACAGTAGCAAGCAGCCAGGCTTGCGTAAGTAATGAAAGTCAGGTAGTAGCAAGTCACCTGATGGTTATAGCCAGGCTGGCACCAATGAGTCCTTCCTCAAAGACCAAAACAGCCCTGGATAAGACACTTCCCCTGCATTTTACTGTCAGAAACCAAGTCTTCAACTGCACGATACTGCTGTGGTTGCCTAGCAAAAGCTACAGAAGGCATACAAAGAAATGAATAGTGACTCACAAAAGTTTATACCCTGCCACAAATTTTAGTCCTTAAGGAGTTACTGGACTCTTGATCTTTTAAAGTTTCAGGCACTGCTTCTATTATTTTGGGGTGTGTTTTTTTAAGAATTCAGATTTTTCTGCAAACCTGGGGCTTTTTGTCCATTTATGGCTCCAATCTCCTGACTGAAGTATCCACATGTTTGGCAAAGCTGAGAATTTTATACACTGCTAACTGCTAACAGAGATTTGAAATGCAAGCCAGTATTCTTACACCAAAAATTGCAAATAAATTCACTACAAATGACAACATTTTAGAAACCCAGCACAGAGCCCTGGGATTAGCAGTGACCTCCTCCATATGAAGCCAGCTGGGTAACCTTGGGCCAGTCACTGTTCTTTCAGAGCTCTCTCAGCCCCTAAAAACAAGTGTAGCTCACCACTAGCATAATGCTAAGAGCTAAAGCTTGCGGCTGCCAGACAATCTTCAGATCTCCTGGCTATTCTACACATGATGCCGTATGATAATTAATTAATTAATTAAGCAGTGGCCAGGCTAGATCAGTGCAGTTGAAGGATCTGTGCTATGAGATCATGCCTTGTGACCCAAATTGGAGACTAAATTTCATAACTAACCAGGCTTACAGCGTTTAAGGACAAAACACTTCCAAAATTCTTTTCATTCAGTCAGGGCTTTGAGATTCCCATACATCAGAATTACTACAAAAAATAAGTGCATGAAATCATGGGTAAGGGTACTTAATAACATATTTCTATTCCATCAGCTGCACTTTCCCATATTAAATTTTTAAGCAGAAGTACCACTTTCTTATAACGCATGTACCCTAAATATTTTTTTTCCCAAACAAGAAACACAGCAAATTGCATTGGAAGGGTGATAATGAAAACGCAACACCATTTATTAATTTTGTATAAGTTATCCCCTACCCTAGAGATTCCTTGGAGGGGAAGACATGTCTGAATTTCACTATACAATGCCACAGGCAGAAAGTGAGAGAAACTAAACAAGCACATCCTGAAGGGAGAGAAAATGCCTGCAGCTGCAAATGACCTACTACATACCTCACTGGAAATGTTTTGATGTTATAATTTGTTAATTTTAAGAAAAAAAGACAATTATGTACAATTACAGTTTGTTCTTGCAGAGCTATTTAACTTTATACCGTTTTTGATAAAGATCATATATTATTGTTCAAAAGAATGACGTTTTCAAAAGATTATGATACTAAGTAATTTTGCATGAGAGGTCCTGTAATTTTGCATGAGAGGAAACTCATGAGAGGGCATAAAATACTTGGATTTTTATACTAGAACAAGTGTCATATTCTGTGTGCCAAGCAAAAGAACATTATTCATCAATGCATTTAATGATCTGAAAAAGCAAATACTTATTTTCTCAATGAAAAGATTTTTTAAACAATTACTCAAATAAAAAAAGTCAACATTACATTGGCAATTGGAAAGAACCTTAAATACCAACGCTGCAGATGTATACTGAATGGTGAGAGGAGAGGGGGAGCAGTTAACTTTAGAATGAAAAAAGTTGGTCAAATATTTTAAGCATTTTATTGAAGTATAACCAAAAAAGTAACAGTACTTCATGCCTTCTAGATTAGCCCAGATTAGGTGTGTGCAAACCCGCCCCCCCCCCCCCCCCAGTATTTTTCAGGTTCAGGTATACTGAACCCAAAAAACATTAGTTATTTCCTGATATTCCCTAATCCCAACACTGGTATGGTATTTAGATTTGGTAAATATTTGGGAATCTCAATTTTTTTCAGCTCCAGTGGTCACCATAGGGTATAATACAGAATCAATCGGGGGGTTATCTGAGGTTCGGGGGGGCTGCTTTTTGAGGTAGAGGCACCAAATTTGCAGCACAGCTGCTGGTGCTGTTGGCCAGCAAGGCACTTTGAGTGCTCTTATGAATTATGAGATTCATAAGCCTGAACTTTGGGCTGCCTTTAATGGAAGGGCCATGTGCTTTCTTCATGATAGGAGCCAGCTCCAGCCCATGCCAGGAGGCTGACACCCTAGACAGTTCACCTGGGACAGAGACAAAGAGGTTTTTCTCTCTCTGTCTCAGCGCGCTGGTCAAACCCCTGCCCCCTCTCCTACACATCTGGATAGTTATGCTAACTAAGCTGCCTAGCAACTAATGTGCCAGACATTAACCAACAGGCCAAAGTCATTGCTAACAATAGATGTGGCCAGGTGAGTCATCGGACCCCAGACTCAGTGTCTGTTTCCTGATGAGATTATAGTCTTGCAACATTGCCCAACCCCTGGATCTCCTCCCTTTGTCCACCTTTCACCTATCCGAGGGTCCAGAAGGGACGGACCACCCAGAGGTGTGTTAGTGGGATGTGGTCTGCAAAGCCCGCCCCAAGACCCCCAATAAAAGTCCAAACCCAGAGACACTCGGCCTCTTGAGCCGTCGCCCTCTATCAGCTTTACTACCCCTTCAGTCCAGCTTACTGTACCCAACCCTTGCCTCCATCTTTAATCCTCTCTCTCTGGAATTGCGATCCAGGAGAACCACGTGGTCTTGCAGGTTCAAGCCTCGTGCCCCCATAGTCTTTCTATTTTTCTCCCCATCCAATTCTTCCTGACATCGGACAATGCATCTAAGGTACTATGCTGTTCCCCACCAACGATAACCTGCTCATGCGAATGTGCTATTTTCTCCCTTTATTTCATTAGGCCTGTGTGATTGTGTGTGTGATTACGTTTTTGGTGTGCTTGACCAATATTATTCAGTAAACAGCATTGAACTTGCTATCTGCCTCACGTGCCTCTTTCCTTGAGAACTCCCGGGAGGGGTGGGACCCTGGTATAGTTGGCAAGAACCCGTGTATTTTGCTGAGCGCTAAAGGTAAATTAAAGCAATTCGGCTAACAGTGTCTCTCCTCAAAAATGCCCCAAGTTTCAAAAAGATTGGACCCGGGTGACCAATTCTATGGGTCTCCAAAGAAGGTGTCACCCTTTTTCATTACTTTCATTGGGGGATAAGGCATGTTGTTGGCCAGCAAGGCACTTTAAGTGCTCTTATGGATTTTAAGATCCATAAGCTTGAACTTGGGTTGCCCATATTGGAAGGGCCATGTGCATTCTCCATTATAGGGGAAAGCTCCAGCCCATGCCAGGAGGCTGACACCCTAGACAGTTCACCTAAGACAGAGACAAAAGACTCCTTCTGCCATGAGGTTTCTTTCTGTCATACTGCACTGGTCAACCCCTGCCCCCTTCAATTTACCTGAGAGGATTATGCTAACGTGGTTGCCTAGCAACTAATGTTCGAGCCATCACCCAGTCGGCCAGAGCCATTAATATACAATAGATGTAGCCCCGGTGAGTCATCGGACCCTGCACAGGTGTCCACTTCCTGGTGAGATCATAGTTTTGCAATATTGTCCATCCCCCCTGCCCTCCTCCTTTTGTTCACCTTTAACCTATGGAAGGGTCAGAGAGGGATGGACTGCCTAGTAGGTGTGTTAGTGGGACGTGGTCTGCACAGCCAGCCCCCAAGACCACCTAATAAAAGACCTTGCACAGAGGCATTCGGTCTCTTGAGCCATCGTCCCCTATCTGCTTTACTACCCCTTACGTCCAGCTTGCTATACCACTACCCTTGCCTCCATCTTTTAAATCTCTGAATACCGGATCAGAGAGAACCACGTGGCCTTGCAGGTTCGAGCCTCGCGTCCCATAGTCTTTCTATTTTTCTCCCCATCCAATTCTTCCGTCAGTCGGACAACTCATCTCTACGAAGGTAACGTATTGCTTCCCCACCAACGAATTCCTGCTCATGCAAACGTGCTTTTTCTGTCTTTGCTTCTTAGGCCTGTATGAGTGTGTGTGTGATTACGTTTTTGGTGTGCTTGAACAACATCATTCAGTAAACCGCATTTAATTTGCCATCTGCCTCACGTGCCTTTTTCCTGAAGAACTCCCAGGAGGGGTGGGACCCTGGTATAGTTGGCAAGAACCCATGTATTTCGCCAATTGCTAAACATAAATTAAAGCAATTCGGCTAACAAATGTAAAGAAGAAGAGAAGAAGAGAAAGAGATTGGATTTATATCCCACCCTTCATTCACCTGGAGTCTCAGAGCAGCTTACAAACTCCTTTCCCTTCCCCTCCCCACAACAGACATCCTGTGAGGTAGGTGGGGCTGAGAGGGCGCTGAGACAATTGTCCTTGAGAGAACAGCTGTGCCAGAGCTATGGCTTGCCCAAGGTCATCCAGCTGGTGCAAGTGGAGGAGTGGGGAATCAAACCCGGTTCTCCCAGATTAGAGTCCATGCACTTAACCACTACACCAAACTGGCTCTCTAAAGGGATCACAATCTCTTTAAAAGACTCCTGCCAGCCGCATGGCCCACGAGTAAATTCTGAAGGTATTTAAATGGCTCACTGTCCCTTTAAACACCTTCTCCAATTGGTGAGTTCACCTGGAAGGCATTGAAAGGCAATCCCTTTACATTCTCTTTCATTTCAATTATCCAGTGATTCCCCCCCCCCCTCAATATTTTTGGGATTTTTCAGACTTGGCCATTTTGGATAGCTGAAATTCAGCCCCAATCAATATCTGGCACAAAAATACCCCCAAAATGCCAGTAAGGTATTTTTCTGGTATTTTTTCTCGAATGCGCACCTCTAGTCCAGATCTCTCCCCACTGATTTACAGTACTTCATTCCATAACACAGTATCAGAACTCTCTTCCCCTTACAAATGCAAGGGGCTTATGGAAGTCCGCCGACGTGGGGATACAGGGGAGGGCCTTGCAATGGCTCGTTTCCTTCCTCCAAGGTCGGGGACAAAGGGTGGTTGTAGGGGAGCAGCAGTCCAGGAGGCACCCACTTGAATGTGGTGTGCCTCAGGGGGCAGTGCTCTCCCCGATGCTGTTTAACATCTATATGCGCCCCCTTGCCCAGATTGCTTGGAGGTATGGGCTGGGATGTCACCAATATGCTGATGACACCCAGCTCTATCTGATGTTGGGTGGTCAGTCGGATTCGGACCTAGAAGATCTTAACCGGGCATTGCACGCCGTGGCTGGGTGGCTCAGACTGAGCAGGCTGAAATTGAACCCGGCGAAGACGGAGGTCCTGTGTCTGGGTTGGGGCGGACCAGGGCGGGGGCTTCCACTCCCGAGCTTCAACAGGGCACCGTTGGTGCCTGCGTCGTGGGTAAGGAGTTTGGGAGTGCTCCTGGATCCCTCCTTGTCAATGGAGGCCCAGGTAGCAGCCACTGCCAAGTCGGCCTTTTACCATCTTCGGCTGGCACGGCAGTTGGTTCCCTACCTTGACCGTGCTGACCTAGTCACAGTGATTCATGCTATGGTCACCTCGAGATTGGACTACTGTAACGCCCTCTACATGGGGCTGCCCTTGGTGCAAACCCGGAAGCTGCAGCTGGTGCAGAATGCCGCGGCCAGGTTAGTGACGGGTCTCTCAAGACGGAACCACATCCAACCTGTGCTAGTGGAGCTGCACTGGCTGCCTATAGCATACCGAGTTCGCTTCAAGGTGCTGGTTCTTACCTTTAAAGCCCTATATGGCCAGGGTCCAACATACCTGAGGGACCGCCTTTCTCCGCATATACCCTAGCGAGCACTTCGGTCGGGGTTGTGTCATCAACTTCGTGTCCCGGGCCCCAGGGAGGCCAGGCTCACTGGGACTAGGGCCAGAGCATTTTCGGTGGCAGCTCCAACCTGGTGGAACAAGCTTCCGGAAGAGATCAGGGCCCTGCAGGACCTGATGCAGTTCCACAGGGCCTATAAGACGGAGCTCTTCCGCCAGGCCTTTGGCTAGGAGCCACCACCAGCATTGTAATAACATCTACAATGAAAACTGGCCCTGAATGCAGTCCAGGCCCGATGGCTATGGTTGGTAGGTCTCCTACTAGATAGGATGCCATCTTAACGAGATTGGAAGCACTTTAGTGGGTACTGTAGTTTTATTGATGCAGTTTATGCTTGTTGTGTAATGGAGTTTTATTGTTGTTCGGTGATTTTAAATTGATTTTAAAATGTTTATGATGTGTATGGCATTTATGCCCTTGTTAGCCGCCCTGAGCCCGCTTGCGGGGAGGGCGGGGTATAAAAACAAAAATAAATAAATAAATTCCCAGGCACTTGTTAACTGTAAGAGCTGAAACATTTTGTTGACAAAATTCCTGCACCCAAGGCTGAGTACCTTTTACCATGGCCAGAGGCTCCCACAACTGATGCTCCCCAGCTTGTCCATGTTTCTTTGTAAAGGGACTGCTTCTTTGGCTGCCTGGGCCAAATCCTGTTTTTCCACTGGTACAAGGAGGAGAGGGTCCATTTTGACTGCCCAAAAGGCTTTTAGGGATTAGGGGACCCATACAGACAAAAACCACACAGGATGATGCATCAGGAAGAAAGGGGCTTAAAAAAGATTGCTCTTTCTCCCTATTATATCAACAGAAAAGTTGGTTGCTGGGCAATTCACTCTCAGCTGGCCAGGTTGAAGTGACAGAAGCATATAATCACTACACTTTGAAAAGTGATATCAGGTGAAATGGCAGAAAGTAATTCGACTGAAAGGAAGTAGTTTGGGCTTCACTCTGCAATGACAAGCTTGTCTGCACCGCACCTGGGAGACAGATATTTGCACATGCAGATCTCTGAATCCATCCTGTATAATACTGACTATCTTCATGGTTCTGTTACTCCAGAACAGAGCTCTATGGAATGAAAATGTGTATAATCTTGCATTCACAGCCAAAATAATGCATAATACAAATGTAAAATTCTGGCTACAGCCCTGTATCCTTTTAATAGCTGTTTGGAGATATTTGTTTTGTCCTCAATTCTTTCCTCTGCTCTAGTTCCAAGAACTCTACAAAAAAGCAAACAGCCAGATAGGAAGCTAAATTATACAGCTTAACTGGGAGGAGAAGACAAAGGCAGTAAAGGACAAGCCTTGTCCGTTTCTAAATGACGACTGCATACAAGACCCGGAAACACGCAGAGACGGTGTGTGGAACCTTCAGCCCTACCACTGCTACTAACCAGCTTCATGATGTAATAAAAAGGCAAGCTGACACAATTGCTTCAAAGTTTGAGAACATTGTATTGGACAATAGGCAGTCAATTGATATGCATCCCAATAGTAAGTTTATATCCTAAAAGTACTGATGTAACACCATAACTGCTGTAGACGAACTTCACTCACAATCCAGACATAGGCTGGGATCCTTGAGCAGGAATGCACCAGAACTTGTGCATGACCAGTATGAATACCTAGGCCCAGAGTATCTGTGTGAAAATCTCCTTCCAAATGAACCCCATTCTTTGAGGTTTCTAGCTTCAGGTCCCTTACTTCCTTGTGAGATTAAAACTGTGAGAAGTTCAAGCAAAATATACTCAGTGATAGATCAGCTGCTATGAAACCAGCTATCCAATTAAAGTATCAAATCATATGAGCATCAGAAATTTAGATGCAGAGCAATATAACAAATGTTTAAACTGACAGAACAGCCTTTGAAGATACAAAATATAAAAGCAATCTTTTTTTTTGTAAAAAAATTTTTTTGCTTTTTTACCCTATACTACAACTACATGCTAAAAACCTACGCTAGTCTACATTATACAGAGAATACAGTTTGTAATGTTACAAAATGAGAGTATTATTATATTGAAAAGCAATGTTAAATCTTGGTGTCATCTGTTACATCTATTTTGTTGTCTAGTTTAAAATTAAAAGCTAGATAATTGGATTACATACAGACATAGAAGTATCTAAAAACTAGGTTTAAATCATTATCTGACATAGTGCGTCACGATATTAAAAAACAATTCAACATTATTTTTTCTTCGGTCCTCTTCTTTTCTTCTTTCTTTCTTCCTGAGGCTTAGGAGCTGCGGCCCCTTTTTCAGAATCCGACTGTTCTTCAAGTTCTCCGCTTTCTGAGCCATTAAATCCATACATACTTTCCTGCGATTCCAGTGAGTCGTCTGACTCAGTCTCTGCTTTTTTCTTCTTGTGCTTTTCCAAAAAAGTTTTCGCCTTTTCGACAGTCAATTTTATATTTTTTGGCTTTATAGCTGAAGATCAGTCCCTCTGGAATGTCCCAACGATAGGAAATAGACTCCGATTGTAACCATGCCGTCAAGCTCCTGTAGGCTTTTCTTCTTTTTCGAATTTCAAATGGAATGTCTTTTAACACTTTGATCTCTTCTTCCTGAATCTTCAGAACTGTTCTATTCGTGGCTTTTAACACCAAATCTCTTGTTGATCTTCTGGAGAACCTTATTACAATTTCACCTGGCAGGTTTTTCTTCTTTACAAATTCTGGATAAGTCCTGTAGACTAAATCCATATCGCTTTGTATTTTCTCTGCTTCCCAACCTGTCACAGGCGCCAATACATCGCTTAACAACTGTTTAATGTTCTCTCCTTTTTGTTCAGGAACATTCCGAAATCTCAGGTAGAAATTTGAGCGGTCCATTTGAAGTTTTAAAACACTGTCTCCTTGCAGAGCTTTATCAGTTTCTATTTTTTGCAATCTAGAGTCATTTTTTTCAACTACTTTTTTGACTTCCAAGAGTTCCTGCTGCAGTTTTTCCAATCTCTTCCCAGACTCAGTCATTTCTTTCTGTATAGAATCCATTTTAGTATTGAGAGTAGCCAGCTGATCCACTAGAGGTCGCAGCATCGCTGACAACACTGTATTCAGCTCTGTGATATCGCTCTTTGCACTGGGAACTGAACTTCCAACTTTAGGGGAGGGTTTTCTCCCCGCCATTCTTGCTTACTTTCTCAGTTGTTTACAGTTAGATAAGGAGTCCCGAAGAAAACAATGGCTTTTTGTCGCATTAATGCCTTTGCAAAGCTCTCTTCTTTGTCTGCGCGATCCTGCCCTCCAGCACTCAAATTACGCTCCGTAATCACAACAAAGCCGTGGGAAAGTCTCGCGCCATAAGTTACATTGAGGGGGAGGGGGGATTTCGTCCCTCCAACCCATCCCTGCCGCTCCCACTATTTGAGACTCACAGTTTTGCCATTGCGTATCGGGAATTATGCTGCTTTTCTGCCTTGTATTCTCTGCTTCTCGGTTGCGCTTTTGTAGCCATGCGGCTTCTGTGGCGAGCAAACCTACAGGGGTAAAAAGGAGCCTCGATCCTGCGGTCGCCACCGCTAGGAGAGGCTGCCTTCAGGCACCCCAGGCAGAGCCCCTTCGCTAGGGTCTCTGAGGGTCCGGACCAGTCCAGGACCCATTCTAACCCGCCGAGAGGGGATCGCCTCTCCCGCAGATGCGGAGAGAGGCGTCCTCCATTAAGTGCATAATTTACCGGAAGTCCAAAATATAAAAGCAATCTTGTTCTTAGATAGAGTTTTTTTTACTATCTGTGCAAAGGTATAGGCAGGATCTACTTTATTTTTTTAAAGTACATTACTTTTATATCTTTAAAATGTTTAAAGAACATTATTTTTTATTAATACTATATAACATTAATTAAAGCTATAGTCTAGTCCCATCACAGGTGCACTCCCTCATGCAGAGGATTCCGGATCCAACCGGGCACTACATGGAATGGGAGATCTGTGTATGCCTCCCACACTGCCACTTGTGCTCCACATCCAATGGACTAGAACCTAAGAGTTCTGATAGCAAAACCAGAGCTTTCTAACCACATCCTTCCTACAGCCTTCTTGTGCCTCAAAAAGCCACTCCTGAAAGTCAACAGACTATCTAAAACCGCATGGGCCAAGACATGGGAGTCTGCAATTGAAGGGAGGAATTAGAAAGAGTCAGAAACCTCTTTTACAGGAACAGAAGTATCTACCACTTGCACTGGGTCAGATGGCAGATCTGATCCAATATTTGGAAGCATCCTAAGAAAAACTAACAACTACAAACATTTAAAATGGGAAAAGTCTATTTCTATAGCAATAGTAACAAAAATGTGTATTTAAGGTCCGAAGTCAGACTGCTGAAGAATCTCTATATCTATACTAATTAAACTTCTTTACAACATTCATAGACCAACAATTAGAAGTGTGAAGCATAAGATAAATGCCAACTCCATAGCTGTGTAAGTTCAAGAGCGCATCAAAATAAAGCTCAAATGTATAAGAATTGTATGTTTGGAAGCACAATGGAGAAAGAACAATCGATGATATATTTATGAAATATTTAGCTTACATAGCTACCAGAGCTGTGTTGGGTTACTGTCCCAAACTACAGCAGTGATTTCAGCTATCTTTATGGTTCTTAAAGTGCAAATATTAAATAAATAATTAATGAAGGACAGGACTCTTTCATACTAAACTAATTCATACATTATTTATCAATATTTAGTGTTTTTTATACACTATTCTGGGACACTTAATTATTCTGTGAATCTGAAAAACAGCCTCAGACTATATATAGAAGGCACTAGATTTAAACTAGACATTTCAAAAATTAAGAAATAAAACACAAGCATGACCTGAAATTAATGTTTCTTTACTGATGGATATCGCTTCTTTTTTTCCTTGATCCCAAGCCCTTTTGTCATTAAGTGTTACAGGTTGCATGTAATATTTAGTAATAACATTACATTAAATGTGCTTAATACTTATTAACTGCCTTTGAAAAAAAATCAGTCTGTGCCTTTGGAAAAAACTAGTCTGTATTTATTTAATGCAACTTGCATCCTGCCTTACATGTGGGAGGATGAAAGAGGTGGGTTTACAGAGGAAAACCACCATCAATTGTTACAATTATTTTATATTAAAACATTTTTTCACATCACTAAATCATAAGTTTTTATAAGTGAAACATTCATACTAAAGAGCTGTATCAAATCTAACAAAAGGGGAAAGGTTAAGAAATAAAAGAAAGGTAAGTACTATATAAAGATCTACCCTGTCTGTAATGTTTTCTTTTTAAAAAACGAAGGCTACTCAAGAATCTTCAACTAATTATTATGTTTTATTGACGGCATCTTTCCCTGGGGAGGTTATTTAAAAAGTTTAACCCCTGAGCAAGTCATGGCTTCTCCTGTCTTTGAAAGTGTCAAGTGCATTGATTATAACTGCAGGAAGTGTTACCTTCTACCCAGAGACTCTCACCCTGCACAATCTTAAACACTGTCTCTCTCCCAAAACGGCTTTGATTCAGCAATTCAGGCCTCTTCAGCTGATATTAAAGGCAGAAGCACCACAGAAAAGGGATCAGCACTTAAAACGAAATACAAAGGGGGGGAGGGACACAGATCTTGGATAGGGTAGCACAAAGCTTGAGAGAAAAGCAGATTTGAAAAAGACATCAGAGCGACTAAAAAAGAACAATATGACAGAAATTAGACAAGATTTTTATGCTTGCCTTCGATGCATTTAAACTCATCTCAACCTCTATTGAAATTCTGATCATACCCAAACCCCAAGGCTTTTGACATACTTTCATAAATCCACACCTCCTCTCTCTCTTGTCTAATCTCCAGAGTCACTGTGAGGTATCCCACAAGTTAGAAGAAGAAAAAACACAGAATTTTAATATGTGTAACAGAAAACACCACATAATACTTAAAATGAAATACAGAGACATGAAACATAAATTACTGTAAATATTCACTAGATGCTTTTCTCAATGCTTAGCCAGTAATATTTCATATGATTTTAAATCGCACTTTTAGGGAAAAAAATACATAGTCAGAAAGACTTCCACAGTAATTTCTCTAGGTCAATGAACTATCATAGTAGCAAACTAATGTCACAGACTATAGGTTCTCACTGTAATTGATTTAATAGGATACAGAGAGATCATAGTCATATGCTTAATTGATTGTATAATTTCCAAAAATGAACTTTAGCAGAATATTAGAACTGAACAATATCTATTGCAATAAAACTTATTAACATGTGCACATGAATCACAGAAACAGTGCCCAAACTTCCACAAAGTAATTGGATTTTCAGAACTGCAAGTGGGTTTATTCCAATTCAGTCATGACAGGGCCAGAAGGTAATGATACATCTGCCATGATGCAACAAGCAGACCTGTCTTCTGTCAAGAGTTGAAATCATAAAGGAATAAGCTGTCGTTAACAACCTCTCTCCAAACACTAGAGCTGTCATCTCATTGTTTTCTTTTGCTGGCATGGGGGCTGGTGTGGGCTTATATAGCCTGTCAATTCAATATTACTCTGAGTATTTAACCTTCCTTTTCATTTTTCCTTAAGCAATATTTTACTGAGTTTACCCAAATTTTTGACTACTTATTGATAGTTACCAGTATAATGTTTCCACATTATAGCCATTTATGTATTAAATTTAATTTTTAAATGGCATTAAAAAATTCCTAGTAATTATTTACTGTCACATTTTATTTTGAAACTAAAAATCTGAACACTTATTAGCAAACAATAAGAATTTCTATATATATATTACTGGAACGATATCACATTTTTATACCTTATAATAGACATTATCAGTATTCATTATGATAACTAAAACAATTATATAAATGTACAGCAGACTAATACAAAGGCAGGAATCCAATGTGGTACTTTAGACAGGCACAAGGTCTCAAGAGCACCCAGCAGAAAAAACTCCTCCCATTCCACCAGAGCAAGTCCCTTCAGTTTTAAAATCAGTTTGTAGTGTAGTACCAGGGGGTTAACTGCCCAAGAAGAACTAACTAAAAGGTTCATTTAGCAAACAGAACTAGTTAGATAGAACTTTGGATCTCACTCAGATGCTAGTAACATACAGCTGACATATATATTATTCATATCTTCCTAACTCAGCAGCAACAGAGGATTCAATACATGCAAGATCTAGCCATCCACACACCCATACAGCTCCTCCCTTTTCTTTAAAGGAGATAGTCCATCTATGCTTTGTGCATACAGCTGCAGATCCAGATCCATTCCTTCCACTGAAATAAATATCTCACCGAACAACAATAATCAGATTGTGCATATGAACACAGGGGGGTCACAGAAATAAGAGCTGTAATCCTAACATCTCAATAGGATGTAGGAACTTTAAATGATGAAGGCTGGCTGGAGCTGAGGAGAAACTCTGACCCTAGCTAAGGTTAGTACTGAGACTCCATTGAAGTAAGAAGATGAAAAAGTGCTGAAACCATGCTCCCATTTCAGAGTCCCCAACTTTCTTCTGTCAGCAACAAGCTGATGACTAGCTGAGTTACATGCAGACAACAGCTTAATTCAGGCATCACACCAAACCATAATTAAAAGAAGCTTATCTATGCCTTGGTGTGATGTCTGTACAGACAAAGAATGGTGTATAAGTCAGCCAGCGAACTACAATCAGAAAACCATACAAACCATTATATGGGCTATGGCATGATGGCTAAAATGACAAATCGTACTTACGGCTATTACTCTGCTTCAAAAGGCATTTCACAGTAGAGTTGGGGGTGATCTGAGGAAGCTAAATCACAGTTTGCGTGTTGCATGCTCCACCAGAGTACTTTTGTGGATGGCATGACTTCTGCCCAGAGTGAGACTTTTTCACCTTCCCCTCCCCTCAGTATGCTGTTTCTGAGGGTTTCCTTTCCTCTCAGAAGCAGTTCTGGATTGCAGTAGTTGGGGAAGATGAGAGGCCACATTGCACACTTGAAAACTGTGACATCTGTGGAAATGCTCTAGTGGGTCCAAGAATATGACTGTCAAAGAGCCACTGAAATATTACTCCAAGTTATGGTTAAAGGAAGCTTAACTACAATTTGGTATGACATCTGAACTGACAAATCATTACTTTCAGTAAAGCCATCCAGAATAATAAAATACACCTTGCAAACTGTGATTTGTGCTAACTATGGTTCAGTATGATAGCTGAATGGACAAAGTGTACAAGGGGCCAATTCATCTATGGCGCACAAAGCTGAGCAAACTGAGAAAGAAATCAGACAAGCAGCTAACCACAGTTCACCTGTATGTCTGGAAACTTAAAACAAAGTCTAGTGCCATATATGAATGTAGCCATTTCAAGAGATCATTACCAGACATGTCCCAAATCACAGGAATATTTCAGTGCTTTGTGAAAAACATGTAAATATTACATGATTAATTTTGTAGGACTATTTTATGGATATTCCCTTTTATGGATATTCCCTATCTATATACTAATAGCCAAGAGTCCCCTCTGCATGCAGATACTTATTTCTGCCAACAGAGGGCTCACTCTCCCCCAACAGGTTTTTCTACAGACTCCGGAAACTCTGTGGGTCTGCAGAAAAATCCAAAAAAAGTTTTTTTAAAAAAACCTCAGGTAGGGTTGAATCCCCCCAATACCTTTTGAAATGGCCCTCTACTCCAGGCTCCACATCAACAGTGAGAAATTAGAACATTGAGGAGGGGGAGGCTTCTAACTGGTTCTGATTGTAAAAGGCAAGGGAAATGGGAAGGGCCTATTCAGGCCTATTTTGGCCTTTCAGGGAGAGATCCTTAGGGCCAGGCCTGATAAGGGTTGCCAGTACCAAGCTGGGACATTCCTAGAGATTTTGTGGTGGACTCTAAGGAGGGCTGGGTTTGTGGAAGGTAGAGGCCTCAGCTGGATATAATGCCACAGAGTCCAGCCTCCAAAGCAGCCATTTTCTCTGGGAAGAAGATCTCTGCTGTCTAGAGTTCAGTTGTAATTCTGAGGGATCTCAAGGCCCCACTTGGTGATTGGCAACCCTAGGCTTGGCAGCAACTTGATGCCATCTCACTTTCATCACTCAAGTCCAGCTGCTTGCTATTGTTCAGCAGCAGCCACTCTATGAAAGCCAGTGTGATGTAACAGTTAGAACTTCAGATTAGGGTCTGTGAGACCCAGGTTCAGATCCCCATCTTGCAGTGGAAGCTGACTGGTGATTTTGGACTTTCATCCTAACTAACATCACAGGGTTATTGTGCAGATAGAAAGAGGAAAGAATAATGTAAGCTGCTTTGGTCCCCACTGTGCAAAAAACTATAATTTTCCAAGGTAGAGGCCGGGGGAGGGGGGGGGAGATGGAAAGCTGAAGACAGAGAGGCAGATGAAGGTAGGTTGGCAGTTGGGTGGGAAGGAACTAGGGTTGCCAACTCCAGGTTGGGAAATTACTGGACACTGGAAGGGTAGAGCCTGGGGAGGGTGGGGTTTGAGTAGGGGAGGAACTGGTATAATGCCTGGTATAATGCCATGGACTCCACCCTCCAAACCAGCCATTTCCTCCATGAATACTACCATTGCCAGCCTCCAGGTGAGGACTAGAGATCACCCAGAATTACAACTGTTGGCCAGGTGACAGAGATCAGTTACCCTGGATAAAATGGCTGCTTTGGAGGGTTGAGTCTATAGCATTATACCCTGCTGAGGCAGCTTGCCTCCCCAAGCCACACTATCCCAAGGTTCCACCCCCAAATCTCCAGGAATTTCCCAACCTAAAGCTGGCAGCTGTAAGGTGAATTGACCTCTGTAGCTGGGAGCTCCATTGTGATTCCCATAGAGCTGCCATTACTGCTGTGGGGGGAGAGGAAACAGGTGGGTAGCTGGGAGCACTGTCACCACCACCACTGCTGCTGCTGTGTGGGGTGGGGGAGGAAGCAGGTAGGAGGCTGGAAGAGTGATGGAGCAGAAAGAGAGAGTGATGGTGTGCGGGGCAGAAAGAAAGAGTGATGAGTTGGGGAGGCAGAAAAACAGAGAATGATGAGGGGCAGAAAGAGAGAGGAAGTAACATGCATGGAGGAGAGAGAGAGTAAGAAAGGGGGGCAGAAGGGATAAAGAGTGTGAGAGAGGTAGGGGGAGAGGGGAGGAAGCAAAGGTGTGAGGAATGGGACAACTATCCCACAAGTTTCTTGCGGATCTCCACTTGTACCAACATAATTAGCTTTCTGAGATAACAGATAAGGGTTCAGTTTCTATCTTTCTAATAGCAATTTAAATTTAACTATTGTCTGTGTGCTAACTTGCAAGGATGCTGAATGTGGAAGAAAGAATAGAATTTTTAGGGCCACAGCTATCCCTGCCCCAAAGATCAACTCCAACGTGTGGCCTGCTTGATGAGTGGGACCTGTCACAAACTGGGAAAGTTCTAGCACTGCCATGGAAGACACCAGGTCCGAGGCCTGAGTAGAGGCAGCAGCTCCATCAGCATGGACATTGAAGCCCCCAAGAACTAATAGTCTCAGGTACTTCAAGGCCCAGTCAGCTACCACCTCTAAGAGGCCTGGCAGGCCATCTGACAGCATGCTAGGTGGACAGTACACCAAGCAGATGACCAAACTTTCCTCAGCATCCCACATGAGGCCCACACAGTCAATGTTGGCGATCTTTGGGGTGGGGAGTGGTCTGGAGGAGTAACCCTCCCAGATGAGCAGCGCTACCCCCCCCAGTACATGAGTGATGGAGGACCAAGTAACTGGGGGGGGGGGGATCAGGTCTTGCAAGGCAACAGTTTCACCCTCCCTGGCCCTGGCCCCAACCTGGTGGAACTCTCTGCCAAATAACATCAGGACCCTGTGAGATCTTATGCAATTCCACAGGGCCTGTAAGGCAGAGATGTTCTGCCAGGCATTCGGATGAGGACAACAACGATTAAACATCATGGCTGCCACCCTACTTGGACCCCTACTCCTTACAGAGCTTACTCCCCCTCTGAACGTGTGAAGCACCCACAGACCAGACAAGGCAGGGAGCTACAAAATTTCCGCCACTTGTTTTTAATTATTGTATGTTCATTGGGCTTGGTTTTAGGCTTATTTTTTAATGCCTTTAGAACTCTGTACATCGCCTAGTGCCCCACAACTGTGGGGATAAGCGATTAATAAATGAAAATAAATAAATAAATGAAAATGAAAATTGGCTTTTATTTCTGGGCTTGTTGGCCTGAAAGTTCTCTCCCTGAAACAATTTGGCCTAGAAACAAATTTGTAAAATAGTAATGAAAGCCGATATTCTCAAGGTTTATCAGGAAACTATGTCACAAGCTGAGAAAGCCTAAAAGACGGAAGACGGAGGTCCTGTGCCTGGGTTGGGGTGGACCGGGGGTAGGGATCCCACTACCAGTCTTTGGGGGGGCGCCATTGGTGCCGGCGCCGAAGGTCCGGAGCTTGGGAGTGCTCCTGGATGCCTCCTTAACTATGGAGGCCCAGGTAGCAGCCACTGCCAGAGCAGCCTTTTACCATCTACGGCTGATTAGGCAGTTGGTTCCCTTCCTCGAACGCAACGACCTGGCAACAGTGATCCATGCTATGGTCACCTCGAGGTTAGACTACTGCAACGCTCTCTACATGGGGCTGCCCTTGACCCAGCTCCGGAGGCTGCAGCTAGTGCAGAATGCCGCGGCCAGGCTACTGATGGGCCTCTCGGTGAGGGACCACATCAGGCCTGTGCTGAGGGCGCTGCACTGGCTGCCTATAGCGTACCGGATCCGGTTCAAGGTGCTTGTGTTAACTTTTAAAGCCCTATATGGCCTGGGGCCTGCCTACCTAAGGGACCGCCTTTCCCCGTATACCCCAGAGAGTGCTGCGGTCAGGCACCCAAAATCGCCTGACCCTTCTGGGCCTGAGGGAGGCCAGGTTGACAGTGACCAGAAGTAGGGCCTTCTCGGTGGCGGCCCCCCACTGGTGGAACGAGCTCCCTGAGAACACCAGGGCCCTGCGGGATCTTTTGCAGTTCCGCAGGGCCTGCAAAGCGGAGCTCTTCCGCCAGGCTTTTGGGGCCGCCGCCGGAGGGAATGGCCCTTAGTAGGCGGCACTCGCTGCTAGAACATCTGAGGTGGGAGCCTCCTGATGGGAAACAAAGTAGACACTGCACTGGAGATTGGTTTTGTATTTACTACCATCTTAGCTTTTATTAAGATTGCTTAGCTTTTAATGTGTTTTAACATGTGTATATGGAAATTTTATGTATTTAATTGTATATTTTATTATATTGTTAGCCGCCTAGAGCCAGTTTTGGTAAGGTGGGGTATAAATCGAAGTTAATAAATAATAAATAAATAATAAAACCAGGGAGTCTGGATATAATCATGAGAGTGTTCCTCTGTAGCTGCATAAGAGTTCTGTAATGCAAAGCAATGAAACACCAGAGTAAATATTTTTGTTTTCTGCATCTGATTTAATAGAAGCAGCTTTCTTATACAAGGACAGAAACTCAAAACGCCTTTCATGATCTGCTCCCTGCAATGACAGAGCAACTTAAGCTTCAAATGGAGATAAGGAACATACTTAGGTTGATGAAGGAAAATTTAAGAGAATATGCTAGTTTCTAACAGGGTACGATATGTAACTATTTGCTCCATAAACCACATGTCAATTCCGGTATAACAGTCTTCAATGAAAGTAAACAACAAATGTTTTCTTAAAACAAAAGATTATACAAAAGTTTTAAAATGAAAAAAGTCTGGCAGATATGCAAGTGTATTTGAGATAAAGAAAATTAGATGGGCCAGAATTATGGATAAAACCCAATACCAAACAAGCAAATACTTTACAAATCCAAATTATTCTCTTACCTCAATAGCTCTTTTAATATACGGAATCTGTGTACCACTGTCCAAATCTTCATTTATAATAAGCCTCCTCGCCCACTGTCCAGCTCTGACAACACCACTACCATGAATTAAAACCATCAGTTTGTCAGGATTTGTCATTGCATCTTCACTCATAAAGATAAAACTCCTAGGTTCACTCTCTGTTGCATCTACCTACAATTAAGACAAACAGAATATTTACAAAAAGGAGCAAAATTACATTAATAACTTATATCAATACATCTATTCGGTGGAGAGGATAGAAGCAGATTTTTCTATAACAGTTTATTTACTGCTGTAACCCACCCTGAGCCCTTCTGTGCAAGGAAGGGCAGGCTAGAAATGTAATTAAATAAATATTCAGAGAATGCAGCAGTTGCTAAATAACGAGGCCTCAGATTTGTAGAATAGTGAGCATCCAACAGAATTTTACCATATTTGTTGTATTATAATTATAATTATATATTTGTTGTATTATAATTATGACCTCACAATTCATTGCTGGAAGACAGGCAAACCACTCAATGGCAGAGCAAGCCCTCCATGTTCAAGTCATTGTTACTCCAAGCATGTATTTTTCTTGGTACTATTTATTAAATTTCTATGGAGCTCAGACCAGTATTTTAATCTTGCAACAACCAGTGAGTTGGTTAGACTGAGACAGTAACTTACCCAAGGTCAAACATTGTGTACTTCAGAGCTAAAAAAGGATTACAAACTACATGCTATTTTGTGCTAAGTAGTGTTAGATCTGAGCTGCAAGTTCTTTGGTGTGTTTAAAGTGCTAATTTGTAGCCACAAACATAGCTTGACCTTCAATGCAGCCATACACAATTAACAGCTATCTAATAAACAGGGCTGTTAGAACACTCCTGCTGATTTACCCTGTCCTCTTTTGGCAGAAAGCTCCAACCACATTGTTATTGATCTTTCACAGTGTTATCCTTCTTCCTCCAAGGAGCTGGGATAGGTGTGCATAATTCTCATCTCCTCCATTTTATTGTAACAATTATGTGCGGCAGAATGAGTGGCGGATATACAACCCTCTTCCTACCATCTGACCCAGGTCCTGCAAATTTGGTGTATTCAGGGAACTGAATGCAAATGAGCTTACTGAGAATAAACCTAGAAACAATAATCTTGAGATTTAGGGTGGATAAAATACAGGGTAGAATTAATTTCTACCTTTCTGTTGTACCTTTCTTTTCCATCTAATTCTAAGGATGCTGTTGATGCTGTATACTGGAGTTTGGAGTCAGTAACAGGCTGGATGAGGGTGAACAAGCTGAAACTTAATTCTAACAAGACAGAGGTTCTCTAGAAAGGCAGACCAGGGACTTGAGATCTCTCCTGTCTTGGATGGAGTTATGCTCCCATTGACAAGCCAGGTTCACAGTCTGGGAGTGCTACTAGACACAGCATTCACCTTAGAAAACCAGAAAAAGCTCAGAGCGTTTTGCCTAGCTTCAGCTGGTAATTAACTGGGCCTGTCCCTTGCTCAGTCAAATTTAGCCACAGTCATCCATGCTCTAGTTCAGGGGTGGCCAAACTTGCTTAATGTGAGAGCCACATAGAATAAATGTCAGATGTTTGAGAGCCGCAAGAAATGAACAAATATTATATACATGTTTTTACTGGAAAATATGAGATTTGCTTTTTATTAACATTAAATGAGACTGCCAAAAATAAAAACAAGAGGCGAAAACAGATATTAACAATAATATTTATTTGTCCAATAATATTTATTTGTTTGCTAGTGATATTTGTCTAAGAGAGAGAGAGGTTGAAAGAAAGAGCAAAAGAGGTAGAAGGAAAGAAAGAGAGAGAGAGAAAAACAAAGAAAGGAAATGGAGGGAGGGAGAAGGAAGGAAGGGAGAAAGAGAAAAAGAGAAAGAAAGGTGGAAAGAAAGCAAATAGAGGGGGGAGGAAGGGGAGAAAAAAGCAATTATTTATTTATTTATTTATTTATTTATTTATTTTATATCCTGCCTTGCCAGCGAACCGGCTCAAGGCAGCTAACACAAATAGATGGCTTGGAAAAGGGATTTAAAGAGACAAGTACCTTCTCCAAGCCAGGGGGGGGCTTTGAGAATGCATTTAGTTACTTTCTTTCTCTGCTCCCCACCCATACCTCAAGCCTACCCAGGGAGGGGATTACTGGCGGGGGAAGGGAAGACCGATCAGGGAGGCATGACTCCCCTTCACTTCCCCAGCCGCCCTTCCAGGAGCCGCACAATATGTGTGAAAGAGCCACATGTGGCTCCTGAGCCACAGTTTGGCCACCCCTGCCCTAGTTACACCTAGACTGGACTATCGCAATGCACTTTACTTGGGGCTACCCTTGAAGAGTGTTCAGAAGCTGTAGCAAGTGCAGAATGCTGCCACTAGACTGCTGGTTGGGGCCAGCTATCTTGAGTATGTGACCTTATACTATAGCAATTATACTGGCTACCAATCCACTTCCAAGCCCAATTCAAGGCATTGTTTTCGTTCTTTAAAGCCCTACATGGCTTGGGACTGAAGTATCTGAAGGACTGTTTTCTCCCATAAATTCCTGTCTAGGAATTAAGATTGTAAGTAGAGGCCCTCCTGACTGTCCCACCAATCAAAGAAGATCATCTGGTGAGCACACATGAGGGGCCTTTTCAGTGGCAGCTCCACAATTATGGAACAACTTCCCAGAAAGGTGCCTGACCCCCTCCCCTTACTTTTGATCTTCAGGAGGCAGTTGAAGACAGTGTTATTTAGGACTGCATTTAATTTAGTTTTTATTTGTTGACAGTCCTAGGCTGCGATCACACATACTAAATAATCCACTTTCAATCCATTTTCAATGCACTTTCCAACTGGATTTTGCCAGTCCACACACTAAAAATCCAGTTGGAAAGTGCATTGAAAGTGGACTGGAAGTGGATTGTTTAGTGTGTGTGAATGCAGCCCTAATTGACATTTAAACTGTGACCTTTATGTGTTTTTTACAATCACTCTTTTATTTAAATTGTAAGCGAAGCTGAGCAGCTAATAAATGTTTTGAATAAAATAAATAAATGAATTCTTCATAACAACCCTACAATGGAAATTAGGCTGAGAAATAGTGACTGATCCACAGTAACTAAATGAATTTATTGCCAAGTCCACAAGAAACAGAAATTTCAAGTAGCCACATTGGTGTAAATCAAAAGCAAAAACTAAAAGCAATGTAGTATCTTTGATTAGGATCAACCACAATACTAAAAATAGAGTGCAAGTAGTTTTGTGTTATTTTGATCGATTCCAGTAAACTACATTATTTGGATATTATTTTTAGATACAAGGTATGCGGGATCTGAAACATCTCCCTAGTCTTAACTGAATCCACTACACATGAGTGAGGGTCAAGAAGAACCAATAAATATTCCACAGAACTCATTACTTCAAAAAATGGTTTGGATGTTTGATTTGATGGTGCTTCCACTCACACAAACGGTAGCCTACTGTTTCCAAGGATTTTCCCCTTGCGCCTCCTGTACTATCCCATCCTTATCAGAAGCAGATAATTCAAGGATCACAAGAGCTGCAAATGGAGATAACAGGTAGCAAAGGTCCATTCTTAGGAACCAACCCTATACCTATATCAAAACCCTCTCTTTGGGAGCTTAAACCCACGTGATGAAAGTTATCACTAATGTAATGGAAATTAACCCACCGCAGCAATGTATATGCCAAGAGCTTGGGAAAAGGAAGGGGGAAAGGTAGCAAAAAAATACAACATTAAGAATTTTATATGCTGAAACAGAATGTTTAAGGCATGGCATTTAGCAAATGTACTTAGGCTGTTAGAAATCACAGCATTTATCATTTCAGTATGGTAAACTATCTTGTGGTCCAGAACAAAGTTTGAGTTCAGTGGTACCCTTTAGACCAACTGAGTTTTTATTCAAGCTATAAGTTTTAGTGTGCATGCACGCTTTTTCAGATACAATGAAATGGTAGTCACCAGTCCACACATATAGGTGAGCAGTAAATTAGCATACAACATAATGAAGATGTTTAACAAATTCAGGGACCAAACAGGAATAACAAGCTTAGTGTCCTGGGAATGCGAGCAGAGCAGGGTAACTATGCCAGATCACAGTCCAGAGATCAAATACCAGTTCAGCAGCAGACAGAGTTCATGGGTTGTCCAGGAAAGCAGAGTCAAGTCAGTCCAAGGTCACTGATCAGCAAGGATCAGGTAAGTCCGAAAAGCAGAGTCAGGGATCAGTCCAAAGGCCGCAGGTTGCAAGACAGAGTTCGGTGGTGTGGTCATGAAGTTCACAGGATTGTGATGTGTTGCTTCCACACTCTGCAGGTCTCCTGGTCTGATTTACATAGGTCTCTTCTAACAAGATCTATTTACAGTCATTTTTATTTATTTATTTATATCCCGCCCTACCCCGCAAGTGGGCTTCTGCTTGGAAGTGTTCCTGTAGTTACTCAGAGCTGTCATCAGCAAACAGCTGATGCCGAGCCAAAAGCTGAGAACATTGTTCTGAGTGTCGTAATAATTTGCAACTCAGCAATTTCCCTTTTTAGTCTGTTTCTGAAGTTCCTTTGCAATAAAACAGCTACTTTGAGGTCATCCATTGAATGTCCTGAAAGGCTGAAGTGTTCTCCTACAGGTTTATCAGTCTTGTGATTCCTGATGTCAGATTTGTGCCCATTTATCCTCTGCCGTATGGTTTGACCTGTTTGCCCTATGTAGAGAGCCAAAGGGCATTGTTGGCATTTAATGACATACACAATGTTAAAAGATGAGCATGTGAATAAGCCTGAGATGGTGTAGATATAATTAGGTCCAATGATTGTGTTGTCTGGGTGTATGTGACAGCAAAGTTGGCATCTGGGTTTACTGCAAGCTCTGGTACCAGTGTCCATGTTCAAGTTAGATGTTATATTATTGTGGGTGAAGTGTTGTTTGAGATTGGGGGGCTGTCTGTGCACAAGAAAAGGTTTGCCCCCCCAGTACTTGTGAAAGAAAACTATCATTATCCAGTAGAGGTTGTAAGTTGTTGATGATGCACTGAGCTGATTTAAGTTGAGAGCTGTATGTGACCACTAGTGGCATTCTGTTATTGTCTCTTTTGGGCTTGTCTTGCAACAGGTTTTTTCTGGGTGCCATTCTGGTTTTGTTAATCTGTTTCTTGACTTCATCAGGTGGACACTTAAGTTCCAGAAAGTTTTTCTGTAGATTCCGCAGGTGAGAATCTCTGTCTGTAGGATTGGAGCAGATGCAGCTGTAGTACGAAGCCTGATTGTATACAATGGATTGTTTGGTATGTTTAGGATGGTAGCTTGAGGCGTGTTGGTATGCTTGTCAGTCAGTAGGTTTCCGGTATAAAGTGTTATCTATGTGTCCATTGTGTATTTTTACAGTAGTGTCCAGAAAATGTATTTCTTGCATAGATTGGTTCATTGTCAGGTAGATAGTGGGGTGATAGTCACTAAATGCCTGGTGGAATATATCCAGTGTTTTTTTGCCATGTGTCCAGACAATAAAAATGTCAGCAACCCACCTGAATCTATCCTGAGCTTCCTTTGTCATTAGCGAATGGTTTACAACATGTAAAGATAAACTGAGTCCAACTTTCAGCTAACTAAAATGGCACTGTATCAGGGAAACGAGACGTTAGACCCGTAGGTTCTCAGAAGAACCAGACTGCTGTTTATAAAATAATATTAAGTTTTTTCAAAAGTATTAAGAAGGAAAAATAGTTATTGCCAATACATCACTCAGAAATCACACAGAACAAAAAACAACAAAGCTAGCCTCATTATCTACCACTGTTCAAAGCTGCATTAGGTAGCACACACCTCAGTCTTGATAGGAAGGACATGAATCAGCGTTCTCTATGTCTTCAGCAAATGCAGAGCACAGTGCACACCTATAGTCCATGAGAATCTCAGCTAGCTACCTCCCAGGGCCACAACTGAATTATTGTTCTTGACCCAGCATGTCAGGCGATGGTGATACCAATCACAAGGTGTCTCCAAGAGAAATCTCTGGAAGATGACATCACCTCTCCCAGTCTCCCCTCTCCCATCACAGATCACAGGTTCCCATAAGAAACCAATTAACCATCCTTCATCTTTGGCCTTGAGAATGATAAGGAGCTTGCAGGCCAGAGAACCAGTTAACAATACCTGCAGTTAACAATACCTGCAGGTCAGCCCAGACCCAACACTGTTCACATTAACCCTATGGGGGGGGGGGGTGATAGGGAAGGCGCTTTGCTTCACACACTATTTTTTCTCTTTCCAGTTCAAAGCACAGGCTATAAAATTGGAGATTTACTTTGAACAGTTGACTTAGAACTATGTCCAGATTTTGCTACCTCTATTGCATTAGTTGATGTTCTTCCCTTGCATATATGAATTCCACTAGATTATTTTATGTGAATGTCACTTACAATTCAGTTTACTTATAAACTTCTGTGAGGTCATTTTAGCAGTTACAATACTGCATCAAAATAATATGCAAATGATGTATAACAATTATAGTCAAAACACAATGTCATGCAAATTAAAAATGAATCTAAATAATAACTTACAGTGCTTATGCAGACCTTAGTACCAGGAAAATGCTGTTTGGTCCGTGGTTCATGACATGACTTATTCACAGACCACAAACCATCTCAGACTTTCAGGGGCCAAACAAACCGGTTCAGTTTCTGAGGTTTGTGATTTGCAAGAATGCCCCCAGGCATGCTCGTGACACCAAACTCGCAGGAATTTCTGGAAGACTCTCCTCTACCTGCCCTCCAAGTTTGGATCATCACTTCCCCAGAAAGCACTTTCCTGGGGGCACCTTCTTTGGGGGCTCATAACTTGGACTCCATAGCTCCAATCCTCACTAAACTTGGAGGGTAGGTAGAGTCAGCTGGGGACCCCAGCAAGTTTGGTGTCTCTAGCTTGCACGGGATCCATTCTATACACTCATGAACCTGTCAAAATGACAGGCAGTTGTTCTGACACATTCAGGTTCAGGAGGGTATAGAACAGATCCTGTGCAAGCTAGAAACACCAAACTTGGAGGGCAGGTAGAAGACAGTCCAGAGATCTCCTGTGAGTTTGGTGTCTCTAGCTTGCACAGGATTCATTCTATATACTCCTGAACCTGCACCTATCAAAATGACTGCCATTTGACAGGCGCAGGTTCAGGAGGTTCATGAGTACATAGAACAGATCCTGTGCAAGCTAGAGACATCAAAGTCACAGGTGACCTCTCCTGGATGCTCCTCTACATGACCCCCAAGTTATAGTGCTTTGACATTTGGTAGAGTGAGCAGAGACATTCTGTCTGGAAATGCATCCATTCACAAACCTGCATGAACCTGCATTAATACCTTGAAAGTTCATGCTCCTTTACCTGCCACGATCTTCAGTTTACGAACCACAAACTACACAAAATTTGTCACGAACTTTAGTTCATGCCCATCTCCGCTTAGATGTAAAAGGCTGAGACCACAACACAGAAAGCTCTACTTATTGAATCAACCAGCTCTACCACATTTTGGTGAGGGAGGGGGCAGAAATATGTGAAAGCTTTCTCTGATGCACATAAATCCATGCAATTTATAGCTATATTGGTAATAAACAGTAAATTCTTAAATTGTGTCAAGGAATATTAACTTGACTTATAAAAGCTGTAATATTATAAAAGTTGTAATATTTTGGGGGAGATGGAGAAGAGAAAAAATGGGCACGGATACAAAAATATATGCATAAGAGGTTTAGTTTGCACAACTAAAGAACAACCTTACCATCAAATGTCTACTAAACAGGACAGAAAAAAGCCTTTACTGACTTCATCTTAATTACATTTGGAAACATTTCTTCAAGGCAATTTGTCTTCAAACTGCTGTAATTCATTAAATGAAGCTTTCACTAAAGGATACACATAAAAGGTCAAACTTGTGCCCAATCACATTTTATTGACAAATCAGCCTAGTATACCATTTATTTCTCATCACAGTGAGATAGTACAAAGCAATTTCCAGTACATATAACTCTACCATCCTGTCAAATAATTATACAAGTTTATAGTGTACAATTTTCATTTTACTGTAAAAATACATGTTAATATTGTTAAATTCCACACATTTTCAATACAGTCATTCCAGAACTGGAAAATGAAGTCATTCAAAAACATACCATTCCACTGGAGAAGCAATGCTGACTGCATTACTCCTTCCAGCTACCCCACAATTAAAGACCAAAGCACAATCTTTTATTTATTGCATTAGAATATCCCAGAACAACACTTTCAACATGACATTTAAGCAATAATCTACTAAAATGATCTTTTACTTGCAAGCACATTACTCCTTCCAAAGATTTAATTGTCAAACCATTGGAAGCCCAAAATTGTGGCATGTCAAGTAACTTACAAAATAACTTAGAAAAGTGCACTGGATTCTATGGAAGCACAAGCAGAAAGAGCTCACACAAGCAGATATTCCCTGCCTTCCTTTTCTCCCAGCAGCTTCCTGGACCCCAGAAAATCCCCGGGACAAGAACCCTCAAACAAAATGCACAGGAGGGTGCAGGGAGGTTGATGGGATGTGGCACAGGAAGCAAGCCTTCTTTTCGTGCAGAAGGGAGGTAGGGCAATTCCACCCAACTGCCCTTCCTGCCTTCAGCCCTTTTTTGCACAGTACACTTACAGGTGTCGCCCAAACAACAGCGGGTTTTCATGGGACTCAAGAAGCTACTGTAGAACCACTTCCTCAGCTTCTTTCTGTTCCAGCTTCCACAGGATCCATCCTACTATTCTGTGTTGTTGTTGTTTTTAAGTTTTGAAATATTTTTAAATTCTTGTTCCAGATGAATATATTTATTTTCTTGCATCATTTTTACCCCACCTTTCTCCCCACAGGGGGCCAAAAGTGACTTACATCATTCTCCTCTTCTCTGTTTTATCCTCACAGCAACCCTGTGAGGTAGGTTAGGCTAAGAGTGTGTGACAGGTTCAAGGTCATCCTTCAAGCTTCCATGGCAGAGTGAGGTTTTGAATCTTGGTCTCCCAGATCCTAGTCCAACATTCTAACCACTATACTACATTGTTTCTTATATGTAACAGATATTTGCAATACTAATTGGAAAAAAACAGTTTCAGAAGCTGTTTTCCACTGCTTTTGCACATCACCCAAGCCCCATTTTATCTTACTAAATTCTGTGTTTTTATTTTAATTTTTTTAATCCAAACCAGTATTGGTACTAGACAAAACAATTGCTCAACTAGTTTTTCATTATGGACTGTGACTTTGGATTGTATTGGGAATGGTCCCATAACTGACATGGAAAACCATTTTTTTTTAAATAAACAGTAACTTGTGGCATTACCTCTAGGTTTGCTATTAAAGTCAGAAATCACAGTGGATAAGCACAAACCCTTACCCACGCCCTAAATCACTCTTCAGAGGCCAGCCAATAGCTGTGAATAATGAATGAAATGTTAATTCTCTTAAAATTAGGGAGATCAAGAGCTTTATTATATTTGATATATTTAAATTTCTATCTCCAAATCAGAAACAAAGCTCAGAGCAGGTCAGTATTTATCCTTGTGAAGGAACACCTTTTTTGAGTAAAGGTTGGAACTGAGTCAAACCTTCACCAAGAAGTTTAAAAAGTTTTTCTTTCTGGGCAGAGAACAGGCAAGAAGAGGGAAGTCAGTTCTATTGCTTTCTAGCCTCACCTCAGCCACCTTTTTAGAATTGCTAATAGGTTTAGCAAGTGACAATGGGATGGTCAAGCTCCCGCCCCTTCCCAAGCAGAGAACAGGGATTTGGAGGTATTAAGTACTAGAAAGATTTCCAAAAGAAATTCCTGGAGACTTCAGGAAAAGCTTCTTTGACACAGCCTAACCTGGTCAGTGGGTGGAAAAAGAGATAATAAAACTCCTAGGAGTAAGGAGGAAGGGCTCTTTTATGCTGATTCCATCAAGGCAGACAGAACTCTTACCTGAGATCTGTGGGAAATAGCCCTTGTCATGTACTAGCCTGCAAACCTGAAAGAAGCTTGAAGGTAATGGCAATCCTGTAGAATATCTGTAACTTTCTAAACTAAAGAGACTGCCTTATATTTAACATCTGATAGAGCATTATAGAGGGAGGGACAGAAGAATTGCATTTTACCCTTTTCTTTTGAACCCCTTGCTCAATCTGGTATTGTGCTAAGAATATGCTTGTGAACATTTTATTTTAAATAAATTGTAACTTCTGATCCTGTTAGTGGTTTTCTGTGCCACCTAGACCTCCACCGTCTTGGACATGCTATTTTAAAAGGAGTGCCAGGAGGAAAGGGAGGGCAGTCAGTTGGCAAGTGGCTATTCACCCATGGGTGCACCAAGCAATAAGCTGTCCCCAAGGTAACCAGGGGCTGAGTAGTGGGAGATGCGGAGGCAAGGCCTCAGAACTTGGAAAGGAAGTCCTGACCTTCCCAGTGAGCAATTCCTACAATGGCCAGGTGGTGGCAGCGGTTGAACAGAGAGAGAGAGAAAAGAAGAAGAAGAGAAGAGATTGGATTTATACCCCACCCTTCACTCACTTGGAGTCTCAGAGCGGCTTACAAACTCCTTTCCCTTCCCCTCCCCACAACAGACACCCTGTGAGGTAGGTGAGGCTGAGAAAGCTCTTTCCCAAGCTGTCCTTGAGAGAACAGCTGGTACAGAGCTATGGCTTGCCCAAGGTCATCCAGCCAGGTACAAGTGGAGGAGTTGAGAATCAAACCCGGTTCTCCCAGATTAGAATCCGTGCACTTAACCGCTACACCAAAAGCCCCTCCTGGTGTTGGGAAGTGTGGAACAGGGCCTGCAGGTCAGAGCAGGACCGTTCTGTCACAATCCTATATAAAGCAATTAAATATTCAACAGCTGCCAACACTTAAGACTTGTAATTGTCCCTTTCTTTCAATACCTATTTGATGAAGGCAGCTATGAGACAGAATACTGGTGTTAAATCTGGAGGCTATTGGTGAATGGAAAGTGAAAATAAGTACTGTTCAAGCCTTAATTTTAATTTTTTAAGAATTATGTCTGTACAGGTTTGGAAAAACATTACAATTCCTAGGCACCAGCATAAAAGTTTCAGGAGTCTGGTCAATCAGGTGCCTATGGATTTTCCAGTGCTTTTACAGAAAAAAACAGCACACTATTAGAAATAGAACTTTTCTAACAGTTTAATTACCTAAGAGTGTTTTGAAGATGGGCAGCAGTTTGGTACACATTTCTATAGAATGGTCCAGCATCATCCACTTGGACACATGTTCAAACACAAGGAAATGTATAAGAAAGAGTGCCCAATGACAGCCTCAAGGTAGATGTGCCCTAAGGTACAGCATAATCAACTCACACCTTCCAGTCCTTAGCCCAAAGACCCTAAACTGTAGCAAAAAAAGTTCAACTGACAGCATAAACAGAATATCTGAAGAGAATTCAGTTACAGGTAGTATTCCCTCTAAGCTGAGTTAGTGTGAGCTAGCTCACATTTTTTTAGCCTCCAGTTCACACGTTTTTGTCTGAGTTCAGGAAGGATGGCTCCAGAGCATACTAATTTATGCAGTAGCCAAATTTCTTGCTCACATCTTTAATGCCAGTAGCTCACAAAGTAGATTTTTTGCTCACAAGATTCCACAGCTTAGAGGGAGCATTGGTTACAGGTATCTAATTTCTTTGAGAGACTACTATATAAGCACATTATTCAAAAGCATTAATCCTTCCTTAGCACTAAGGGAACAAGGGGGATTAAACTCTAAAGGCATTGTCTTCCCACACTGAGTACTCTATCTGGTGCCTATATGAGATTTAACCTTCAGCATTTGCAAAAAAAAACAAACCCCACCAAGTTTTTTGAATACTGAAAACCCCTAAATATGTTATATTATTTATCAAACAAACATCACCCAAAACCACACATACTATTGTGCTAACAGGTTTACTAACTACATTTATCTGTCTTCCCCAAAAAACAGTTGCATTGATCCATCCAATATTTTCTCTTTCCCCCAGAGAATTGCATTAGTAAGTGCTGGCACCACCACTGGAGTCTCAACTGGCCTGAGAGGTCTGAAATAATACAGTCATTCTGATGCTGAAAAGGTCATGGGGATATATGCCAGGATTAACCTAGGAACACATCTGATGACCCATTTAAACATTTGGTACCTTGGAAATTTTAAACATGTTCCAACATGGATCTTAATTCCAAAATCATGTTTTGGATGTCTGCCCAAACCAGATGATTTCTTCAAATCCTCCTCCTAGGCCTGGATCCTAAAGGGGCTGTTTAGTCAAGGGAGCAGCAGCTCCTCCAGTTCAATGGCTTTTCCATCTGTGGAGGATGGAGGGAGATTTTTGCCAACTCCCCCCTCCTGCTGCAGATTCCCAGTTTTCTACCCACACTGATGCTTCAGGCCCACTGACATTCAGAAACACATTTTCAGTTGGCACAGAAGGTTGCAGGCAGAGAGGAGAGAAAGGGAAGTTGCCTTTAACTATTGTGACCCTGCTTGTGTTCCTTAGGACGCAAACCCAGGTGTCCCTAACCTGTACCCATCAATCATTCTTCAGTCTCAGGGACAAAGATGGACTACAATTGAAATAAATAAATCATTTATTTTATTCTTTAAATTTTATTTTATTAGACTTATATCCCCCACCCCTTCCCCACACTGTAGGCTCAGGGTACCAACATATAGGTCTGCAATTAAGCAGATTTACAAATTAAAACATGTTATAATAATCCATTAAAAACAATAAAATCATCAACATTAAATCAATGAAATCCAGCATTTAAAATAACAATGTGCCCCAGCAGACGATAGTGTGGTGATGTGGTCCCAATCCAGCTTCTAGGATCTGCGGTCACTGAAGGGGAGGCCAGATCAAAGTGGATGCCCGCTGCCTCAACTAAAAGCCCAGCAGAAGGGCTCCATCTTGTAGGCTCTGTGGAACTGTAATAGATCCCGCAGGGCCCAGATCTCATCAGGTAGCTCATTCCAAAAAGTCCCTTGCCCTAGTTGAGGCAAGTCAAACATCCCTAGGGCCAGGGACTACCAGGAGGTGCTGGTTCATAGAACACAATGTTCTATGGGGCTCATACAAGGAGAGGTGGTCTCTAAGATATGCAGGCCCCTGGCCATATAGGCCTTTAAGGGTAAGCATCAATACCCTGAAACGGAGCTGGTATTCGATAGGCTGCCAGTGCAGGTCACACAGCACTGGGCAGATATGTGCCCGCACAGGCAGCAACATCCACCCCTATGCCACTGCATTCTGCACTAGCTGCAACTTCTGGGGCAAAGTCAAAGGAAGCTCCACACAGAGAGAATTACAATAATTTAATCTGGAAGTGACCATTGCATGGGTCATACTGGCTGTTAACAAGATGGCAGAGGTCTAAACTGCCCCTGATATACACAAATAATATTTTACAAATTATGTGTGCATATATAATATATAATTATAATATATATAACTATATCATATATAATATTTTGCAGATCAAGATGACAATATACAAAATTTCATTGCTTACAGAAAAATAGTGTCATTTCTTAAAATTCTGAAAAATCAATGTATATTATACTTACAGGTATATATACTTTTTTCAAATGGCATTCTTCTTCCAGAAGTTCATATACATACTTAGTGATGATCTACAAGAGAAAAGTTGCATAATGAATTACTCTTGAATGTACAACAGTTTTAAGAAGATCAAACCATGCAATGCATTTATTTCATGGCTGTGTTCTTAAGATCTGATTAAAAGGTTTCCTTCATATGATTTTTTTGTCCATACTGGTGGTATAGCTTTCTGTAATTTTGTTACCTGCTACTGTAGAATTATGTGCCTAAAAATTAAGCATGAAGACATGTATAATACATACTCCAGGATACAAAAAAGGCTATGTTTTGCTGAGAAACAATTTTCAAATCATTTTCAATAAGTAGGTCTCCTAAATCTCCCTTTGTCACTGCAGGTCCAGTTCATGAAGCACACTGACAGAAGATCTTTATTCACCCTTTATTCATGGAGCAGAGGAGGGACAGGTCAAAGGTGACATAAACAGAAAAAGAAATGTACCCTACCATCACTCAGTGGAAGAGGAAGACTGACTGACTTTCCAAGGGTAAATGCAAGATGAAGTTATGCCAAAGTTGCTTTAAAATTTTAAATAGTTCAGTCACGATGAAGGAACTTCTTGGGAGAAAAAAAAGTTTCTAGATTTCACAGCACTTCCTAATTTCATTTATTTATTTATTAAATTAGATTTCTTGGCTGCCCTTCCCTGCAATACACACAAAAGCACAAGGACCTTCCAGACCAGATTTTAAATTGATTTGAGCAGTAACTTGAAAGACTATGCAAATACGCAAGATAAGAATTGCTTTTACAATCACATACCTGGGGCGGTTTTAATGGAAGCAGCAAAAGACAGGAATCACCTTTTTTAAAACTTTGAAAATATATTTTGCTTACCTTCCCAATAACATTTCATTGAAATTAGGTGCCATTAAAATTATTGGGGGACACTTCAAGATAGCAAGTCTAAGGCCTCACAAGATACAACTGAAATCTTAGTAAGAATGAGTAGCACCCCATTCAAGACTTCCAAATTCAGCCTCTCTAAAGCCAGAAGCAAAGACCTGATCCCTAGGTTACTAAATGTGATGATGATCTAAGACACTCCCTTTATGTATGAGCAAAAGCCTTGAATCACTGTTATGGATTCGCTGTTATGGAACTATTTATTTATTTATTTATTTAGATTTATTTATTTATTTATTTATTTAGATTTATATCCCGCCTGACTGACATAGCGGCTCTAGGCGGCTCACAACATTTAAAAACAATATACATAATATAAATTAATAATACAGGTTGCTTACCAGTAATTGGAGATCTTCGAGTGGTCATCTGTGCTTTCACACCTCTGGGATTAAGTGCGCCTGCGCCGATCCCGATCGGTAATCTTCAAAGCCTAACGGATTTTCGCGCCAGCTCCCCGGTCACGTGCACGTCCCACTGCGCATGACCCGGGGAGGGGCACGAGGATCCCGCCAGTTCCTTCTGACCGCTGCTAACAGCCCCCAGAAAAAAAGGTGAGGGAGACCGAAGCAGAGGGGAAGGAGGGCGGGTGGTGTGAATGCACAGATGACCACTCGAAGATCTCCAATTACAGGTAAGCAACCTGTATATCTTCTTCGTGGTCTCTGTGCATCACACCTCTGGGAGAATAGCGAGCAATAAACACACCACATACCTGGAGGTGGGTGCTGGAGGTCTCACATCTGAGCTGCTTGCAGAACTGCACGGCCCACCACAGTACGCTGATGGACGTGGACATCTAGAGCGTAGTGCTTCACAAACGTGTGAGGGGACGCCCACGTTGCAGCATTGCAGATGTCTCCCAGGGGAATGCCCTTGAGGAATGCTGTGGAAGTAGCCACGGCTCGAGTGGAGTGTGCCCGGAGGGACGCCGGTAATGGCCTCTTGGCCAGGAGGTAGGCGAGTTTTATCGTCTCTACTATCCACTTCGAAAGTCTTTGAGACGATAGTTTCTGTCCCTGTCTGGGAGAGGCATAAGAAATGAAGAGAGCTGGAGACTTGCGAAAGGATTTTGTCCGGTGCAAGTAGAAAGACAGGGCTCTCTTGACATCTAAAGTGTGTAGACTACGTTGCGTTGGGTCCTGGGGACCAGGAAAAAATACCGGCAACATGATATCCGCCCCTATATGAAAGTCCGAGACTATCTTAGGCAGGAAAGCGACGGCATTATGATGAAACGTGAGGTACGGTGGGTCGCAACGGAGCACCGAGAGCTCACTCACGCGTCGAGTAGACGTTATGGCCACCAAAAACGCAACCTTCCACGACAAAAGTTGAAGGCCATGGGTTCGAAGGGTTTTCCCATCAGCTTAGTGAGAACCAGGGGCAAGTCCCATGCCGGGACTGGTGTCCGCACTGGGGGATAGAGGCGATTCATTCCCTTGAGGAATTGCTTTGTTGTTGGATGGGAAAACACCGAATAGCCATCAATCTTAGGATGATTGACTGAGATGGCTGACAAGTAAACTCGGATAGATGAGTGACACAGTCCCCTGTCTTTACATGACAGGAGGAAACCAAAAACATCTTTAAGCCCGGCGGGGACTGAGGGCCGTCCCACAGACGCCAGGAAGGTTAATAACTTAGTCCATTTTGACTCATATGAACGCCAAGTTGAGAGTTTGCGTGAGTTCAGTAGAACTTGAGCAATGTGTGATTCTAGCCCTAAGTTTGGATCAGCCAAACTGTCAATTTCAGTCTGGGTACATCGTGGTGCAGTACCCGGCCCCCGTGCATCCTGAGGAGGTCTGGGTCCGTCGGGAGGTGGAGATACGTCCCTCGTGAGAGACTGAGGAGCGTGGGGAACCAGGGTTGTCTCGGCCACCATGGGGTGACGAGAATTGCCCACGGTCGCTCTGCCAACAGTTTGTGGACTACTCTCGGTATGAGAGGAATCGGGGGAAATAGGTACAATCGTTTCCCCGTCCACTGGAAGAGGAGACCGTCTCCGAGAGAGGTCGGGTCCGTTCCTGCTCTGGAACAAAATAGGTGGCACTTCTTGTTCTCTCGAGAGGCGAATACATCCACGGATGGATGCCCCCAACGGTCGAAGATCGGAGTCAGGTAGAGGGGGTTCAGTTCCCACTCGTGTAGGGATGCTCCCCCTCTGCTTAGGAAGTCCGCTTGGACGTTGAGTAGTCCTGGGAGATGAGTCGCTACCAGGTGAATATCTAGTGCCTGGCACTCGTCCCAAAGCTCTATCGCTAACCGGCAAAGTCCATGGGAGACCGTCCCACCCTGGCGGTTGATGTAAAACATGGTGGTGGTGTTGTCTGTAAGGACAGTCACCGTCTTCCCCGACAGTGATTGGCGGAAAGATCTCACTGCGTAGAGAACTGCCAACAGCTCTAGGAAGTTGATATGGTTGTGTGCCACAGAGGGGTGCTACCTGTCGCCCACACCTACACCGTCCAGATGAGCTCCCCAGCCCCATAGGGAGGCGTCCGTAGTGACGGTCGCTGAGGGGGGTGGAAGCCGGAAAGGTGCACCTGAATGTAAATTCTGGGGCACAAGCCACCAATTCAGGGTCTCTAGGACCTGGGTCGATATCTGAAATCGTTTGGAGAGGGAGTGGAAGTTGGGGCGGAAACGCCTCAAAAACCAAAGCTGCAGTGGTCTCATCCGCAATTTGGCGAAGGGGATTACTGCTGTTGTCGCGGCCATCAGGCCTAGCAGGCGAAGGATTTGTTTGGCTGTAGCCTCCTTGGTCTCTTGGATAGACAGGAGAAGGGAGACTATATCCGCTGCTCTGTTGGGGGGTAGGAACGCTCTGCATTGCAGGGAGTCCAGGATGGCTCCGATAAACTGAACCCGTCTGGAAGGGGTAAGCATGGACTTTTTGAGGTTTATCGTCAGCCCTAGTGATTCTAGGGTACGAAGGGTAGTAGAGATGTGGCTCTGTAGTTCCGTCGTAGAGGGGGCGACTAGAAGCCAGTTGTCCAGGTAGGGGTAAAGGTGGACACCTTGAAGTCGCAGATGTGCCGCTACTACTGCCATAAGCTTCGTGAAGACATGAGGAGCTGTAGAGAGGCCAAAGGGTAGGGCCTTGTACTGGAAGTGACGCGGACCGATCGCGAAGCGCAAGTACGGTCTGTGCGACGGGTGGATCGTCACATGGAAGTATGCGTCTTTTAAGTCCAGCGTCACCATCCACGCGTTGGCTTCTAGTAGCGGTAGGATGGTCTGTAGAGTGGTCATACGGAATTTCTTGTAGGTGATGAACGCATTGTTCCACAGATCCAATATGGGACGAAGTCAGCCATCCTTTTTTGGGACCGTGAAGTAGCGGGAGTAGAACCCCCGCTGAAGGTGGTTTGTTGGTACCTGTTCTATGGCATCTTTTGAGAGGAGGGCTTCGACTTCCGACAATAGGGTGTCGGAGGGGTGTGTGGTTACGAAGTACGATTCTTGTGGTATCTGGAAAAATTCTATTCTGTAGCCCTCTGCTACGACCGACAGTGCCCATTTGTCTGTCGTGATACGTTGCCATGCTGGTAGAAAGGGTGATAGACGGGTGGGAAGATCGCAGCGAATGGGGGAGTCAAAGACTCTGCTTGTTCGGTTTGGGTGGCTTAGCCTTGGAAGTGGGAGCGGACGGGAATCGTGGCTTGTGGCCATAGGGTTTCTGTTGATAAGCAGTAGACGACGGTCTCTGCCATTGGGGTTCAGTGGGAGATCTTCGCGGTTGCTGTTTGGACCAAGATCTCTGCCATGTCTTCTGCTTCTGTTGTCTCGATTGTGAGACACCCAAGTTACGAGATGTCTTAATGCTCTTATCTAAATCATGAAGGACTGTGTCCGTTGTGGAGCTGAATAGTCCTTCACCCTCGAAAGGGAGATCTTCCACCAAGGACTTTGTGTCTTGTGGAAGCGAAGTCGACCTCAGCCAGGCGTGGCGGCGAAGGGTGACTGCTGAAGTAAGTGTCTTGGACGTGACGTCCGCAGCATGCTTTGATGCGTTAAGCTGGTGCTTTGCTAGCACCATGCCTTCCCTCTGGATCTTCCTAGCAAGGCGTTGCTTATCCTCAGGAAGATGGGCCAGAAGTGGTGTCATCTGCTCCCAGAGGGAGTATTGGTACCTGCTCATGCAGGCTGTGTAGTTTGCCGTTTTTATGCCCAGCGCACCGGCTGAATAAAATCGTCTCCCGAAAGAATCTAATTTCCGTCCCTCTTTGTCCAAGGGGGAGGAATGTCCGCTGCGGCCCCTGGCCGAGGGGGTCACTACAACCGAATTGGGCTTGGGGTGGATGAATAGGAATTCTGCCCCTGGCTCTTGGAGCCTGTACATGTGGTCTAATCTCTTGTTGGAGATTGGAGTTGAGGAGGGGTGGCCCCAGGATTCTTTGGCAGTGCTCAAGAGCACCGAAATTAGTGGCAATGCTACCGCGGTGGATGTATCCATCTGCACGATGTTGAAGATGGCATCAGTAGCGATGGGGGTTGGCTGGACCGTGGCAAGTGCCAGGGAATGGGCCATTCGTTTGATAAGCTCTCCATAGGATTTCACGTCCTCGGAGGGGGAGATTGGTAAATTTTCAGCCACATCAGGGGATGGTGACGGCTGGATAGGGGATTCATCATCGGATGATTCGGGAGATTCGGGTATCGAATGGTCAGAACATTCAGAGGGAGACATAGGGGTCGACGGATCTGGTTGGTAGGGAGGGAGGTCGACATCGGGCGAAGTAGGTGTTGGCATCGGTGGTTTCGGTATCGGTTTCGGTATCGGAGTCGGTGTCGGTCTCGGAGCCGGGTCTCGGCATCGGGAGACTCTTGACGACATCGATTGGCGATCCCACTCCGCCGGGTACCACTGTGGAGGTGGCGGGTAGGAGGAACCATACAGGTATCGCCATTGACGGACGTCCCACGGCACCGAAGATGGAGGAAGGTGCCAGTCTCGCTCACCTTTCGGTGCCGGCAGCGGGTCGGGTCCGGTCTTGGGACTGCTGTGAGGGATTTGCGTCAGCTCGATGTCGGGTTCTGAATCTGTGAGGTGGATGGGTCGCGGCATCGGGGAGGCGGGGCTGCCCCGGGGTCGCTCGCGCCCTGGAGGGTCAAGCTGCGAAGACCCGTGCTGGGTCATGTCGGACGCGGGATGCGCCGACGAAGCACCCGACGTCTTGTGCTTCAGCTTGCCCTTACCCTCTTTGCCCTCCTTACGCTTCTTAGCGGGAGTTCGTGGCAGTGAGAGGGGTCTTTTCGGTGCCGACTTCTTGGTACCGGAGGGGCTTCGCATCGGTGGTGACATCGGGCCCGTCGGTGCCGATGGGGATGTTACCAAGGCGTCGGCTGCGGACATCTTCGGTGACAACGCTGCTTCCAAGAGAGCCACTCTGAGTCGGGCCGCCCGGTTCTTACGAGTTTGTTTGGAGAACGCGGCGCAACTCGAACAGGAATCGACGCGATGCGACTCGCCTAGGCACAACAAGCAGAGGGAATGCTTGTCTGGGGGAGCGATTTTACTCCCACAATTAAGGCAGCGTTTAAAAAAACCCCACCGCTGGGCCATAGGCCGGGCAGGGAGTAGGAAGAGGAGAATCCGAAAGCGAGTCCAGAAAAACAGTCCGTAGGTCAAGAAATCAAGAAAATCAGTCCGAAAGGCCTTTCCAATTTGGAAAACGAAGGTTAGCTACCGACCGGAGCGGAGAGGGGATCCTCATGACGCGGCGGTCAGAAGAGAACTGGCGGGATCCTCGTGCCCCTCCCCGGGTCATGCGCAGTGGGACGTGCACGTGACCGGGGAGCTGGCGCGAACATCCGTTAGGCTTTGAAGATTACCGATCGGGATCGGCGCAGGTGCACTTAATCCCAGAGGTGTGATGCACAGAGACCACGAAGAAGATCATTAAAATACAGTGCAGTTTCAGTTACAGTTTCAGTTGGCAGCAATTACAGATATAATAATTGGCGATCTAACCACTAACACCAGGGCAACGACAGCTTTCCCCGGCCAGGAGGCTACCACTAACTGTTGTTCCGGGCCTATGTGCTTCCCCGGCCATCTCTCAATGGCCATTTCCCCCAGCGGCGGCCCCAAAAGCCTGGCAGAAGAGCTCCGTCTTGCAGGCCCTGCGGAACTGCATAAGGTCCCACAGGGCCCTGATGTCTTCCGGGAGCTTGTTCCACCAGTAGGGGGCCACCACTGAGAAGGCTCTATTCCGAGTGGTAGCCAGCCTGGCCTCTCTCGGTCCAGGAAGGGTCAGGCGGTGTTGCGTGCCTGACCGTAGTGCTCTCTGGGGTATATATGGGGAAAGGCGGTCCCTTAGGTAGGCAGGCCCCTGGCCATAAAGGGCTTTAAAGGTTAAAACCAGCACCTTGAACCGGATCCGGTATGCTATAGGCAACCAGTGCAGTGCCCTCAGCACAGGCTGGACGTGGTCCCTCACAGAGAGGCCCATCAACAGCCTGGCTGCGGCATTCTGCACTAGCTGCAGCCGCCGGAGCTGGGACAAGGGCAGCCCCATGTAGAGAGCGTTACAATAATCAAGTCTCGAGGTGACCATTGCGTGGATCACTGTAGCCAGGTCTTTGCATTCAAGAAAGGGAACCAGCTGCCTAATCAGCCTCAGATGGTAGAAGGCTGCCTTGGCAGTGGCTGCTACCTGGGCCTCCATAGTCAAGGAGGCATCCAGGAGCACCCCCAGACTCCGAACCCTCAGGGCTGGCACCAGTGGAGCCCCCCCGAAGGCCGGTAATGGGGTCCCCACCCCCGAACCGCTCCGACTCAGGCACAGGACCTCCGTCTTCGTTGGATTCAATTTCAGTCGGCTCAGCCTAAGCCAGCCCGCTACGTCCTGAAGCGCCCGCTCCAGGTCCTCTGGGGTAGCTCCAGACTGGCCACCCAACAACAGATACAGCTGGGTGTCATCCGCATACTGATGACAACCCAGTCTGTGCCTCCGGGCAATCTGGGCAAGAGGGCGCATATAGATGTTGAACAGCATTGGGGATAGGACTGCCCCTTGGGGCACACCACATACCAGTGGGTGCCTCTGGGACATCCGCTCCCCTAGCACCACTCTTTGTCCCCGATCTTGGAGGAAGGAGACAAGCCACTGTAAGGCAAGCCCCTGAACCCCCATATCGGCGAGGCGGTGGGCCAGTAACTGGTGGACCATGTCAAACACGGCCGACAGATCTAACAACACCAGCACCGCCGTGCCGCCCCGATCCAGATGCCGCCGGAGGTCATCTGTGAGGGCGACCAGTGCTGTCTCCGTCCCATGGCCCGGTCGGAAGCCGGACTGAAACGGGTCTAGCACAGAAGTGTCATCCAGAAAGCCCTGCAACTGAATTGCCGCCACTCTCTCCAAAATCTTGCCCAAAAAGGGCAAGTTGGAAACCGGCCGGTAGTTGGCCAATTCGGCCGGGTCCAGTGATGGTTTTTTCAGGAGAGGGCGGACCATCGCTTCCTTGAGTGCCCCAGGGAACAGTCCCTCAGCGAAGGACTTGTTCACAATCTCCCTGAGGACACCTCGCAACCCCTCACGGCCAGCTCTTACAAGCCATGAAGGGCATGGATCAAGGCTACATGTGGTTGGGCGTATGGTTGAGAGCAGACTGTCAACTTCTTCAAGGCTGAGTGGACGAAAATAATCCAGAATGGAACTAGAAGACGTGCATGGAGCCTCGAGTTCGATCATTGTTTCAACTGTGGCTGGGAGATCGCGATGAGCCGCAAGATTTTATCCGCAAAATAGCTCACAAAAGCCTCACAGCCTATATCCAATTCCCTATCATTTGATCTGCCCTGTGGCAGCTCTGTTAAAGACCAAATAGTTCTAAATAATTGTGCCGGGCGTGAGCTAGCAGATGCAATCGTGGCCACGTAGAACTGTCTCTTCTACTATTCAAGTTCAGGGTGTTTGTTTTGTTTTTTTAACCCTAGTTACATTCAACTGCAATAGGAAAGCTAACTGGAACACGTTCCTAACAATTTAATCCCACAATATATGTCCATTTGAGTTGGGCTTGAAATCTTGCACTGCTAACATTTAGGGTTGCCAGTGCATGGGGGATCCCCCAGTTTCTGGTCAGCGGAGGAGAGTTATCGCCCCAAACACAATGTGCCTACATCGCCTGGAAGTGATGTAGGCACATCAGCGACGTCAGGAGGAGACACTGTGGTTTATGGGCAAAACTCAATGGTAGAATTTGCTTTAAACCACAGAGTTTTGCCAAAAAACCAGAGTGTTGCCCCTGCGACATCACTGACATGCCTACATCACTTCTGGGGGATGTAGGCACGTTGTCCTTGATGTCACCGACGTGCTTCTTCCCTCCCCTCTCCTGGAGCATCCCGGTTAGTCCCTGACCAGCTTGTTGTTTGGATCTGGCAAACTCTCTTACATTTGATCAGAACACACTGTTCAAGGCTGCCTGAGTTCCAGATCAGAACAAAGCAATAAGGTGCTCACACATTTATAGTAATATACATTCCTTTGATTTCAAGTATAGATACATATTCAGGATTACAGCATAAATTATTCTCTACAAATAACATACATTTGTTTCTATAACATCATGGTGTTAATTGAAAGCCCAGTTTTTAAAAACATACCCAGCTAGAGTACAGCTGAACAAGAATATAACTGTAAGGAACGAGTTGATTTAAGTCATGTTTATCCCTAAGCAGCATGTTAGAAACATGCACCCGGTATAATTTTATCCTTAGGGCCTAACTATTTCCAGTTCACTGAAATCATCTTCCATTTTTAGCAAGAGTAAAATATATATTTCTAGAGTCTCACCAGCTGAGAGTTCCAAGCCACTGAAGTGAATATAATGATAATAAAGGACTCAAAGTGTATTTGTGCCAATTACAAAACAGTATTTGTTTGTAGTGGTGGGAACGTACAGGCTGCCCTGAAACATGGGTCATGGCTCCAACTTGGGTGCTATGTCTGCAGAAGAAGAAAGTTCACACCAGAGGAATTCAAAAGGAAGGAATATACTTCTGATATTGCACGATACAGTTGTAAGACACTGCAATGTGAAGTATAAAGCAACATAGCACAGTCTAAACAACACTTACTAACATTGCCACCTTTAAGAACTTCCTTCTCTCACTAGTACAAGCACCATAGACTCCAAACAATGAACCCAGCTGAATAAAAGGTGAAGAACTATTCATGGTCTTATGATGCACCAGGATAATATTGGGACGATTCACTGATTTTCAAGGTTGATTCATATTTAAGTTTAGAGCTCATGCTATCCTTAGGTATCAGGATAGGTAAACAGCAACTCCTCCACTGTAAAAGCACTAAAATTTCATCACAATTCTCTCCTGACTTAATCCAGAACCCTAAAGAAAAGCCCAAGCAACTAGAATTTTGAAAAGAACTGTAAAGTGCTCCAGCATGGTCCCATATGCTCAGTTTTCCCTGCTTCCTTCTCTCCTTTCCACCCACAAACCAAACCACCATTATCTGCCCCCCATCTTCAGTTATATTTATTTACCTCATTTATACTCCACCTTTCTTCACTATGGTGACCCAAACCAGCTTACATAATTCTCCTCTCATACATTTTATCCTCACAACAATCCTGTGAGGTAGGTTTGGATGACAGTGTGTGGCTGGCCCAAGATCATCCAGTGAGCTTCCACAGCAGATTCAAGCCTGGGTCTCCCAGATCTTAGCCTGAAATTCTAATCACTACACCACACTGGCTTTCACTGCCTGCTAATGAACAACAGCAAGCAGCTAGACCTGGGTGAGTCATGCAACCTAGATGGCTGTAAGTTACCTGATGGTTGCTGTACCTCAATAAGTCCTCCCTCAAACGCCAAGACAGGCCTGGAAAGGGTATTTGCCCACTTCTCCATATTGACAGAATTCAAGGCTTAAAGGCTGGCATCATTGTTGTGGTTGCCTAGCAACAGTCACTGAGGATATTTGTTTCTTAAAGCTACAGGGGCTGCTTCTACTATTTGGGAGGATTAACACCCCAGGGTCGTTACTGTTTTTTAGATTTCAGATTTTTCTGCAAACCTGGGGCTTTCTCTGTCTTGTCTGTTCCTGGCCTCATCTCATGATTTAAGCATCCACAGATATGGCCATGTTCAGAATTAGATATATTAATTTGGACTATTCCTGGCCTTTGTGTTTCCAAAGGAGGAGCCCATTTGTTACTTCTTGCTCCCAGAAAGCCAGGTGTGCAACACAAATCCATTTTGAACCTGCATGCCTTTTCTGCATTTTGCACAGGATGCTCATAATTTATTTCCTTGCAACTTGGCTGCTGTGTTATTTGTTGTCTTGTGTCCAAGAAGAGGAGGTAGGGCAGAAGTGTAAAGACAAGACTAGGTTTTCAGATCATGATCTGAGAATTTAAGCCTTGTCCTTTTATGTGATCTGTCCCCAGAACCAAATGGATCTAAATGGCTGTCTGGTGGCTTTAGAGTATTTTCCTATTTATACAGTAGGTGCTCCTGTCATGGTTGACTTTTGGAATGAAAAAGTGACCCAGGCAGTTGACACAATCATATCCAGATGCCCTCTATCAAATGTGAGAGCCCAGTTAACCCCTTGGTTTACTGAGGGGTCACAGGCAAGGAAAACAGAAGGATGATGCCCAGAGTGAAAGTGGAGGAAGATTCAGGATGATCTGATAAAACACAGGCAAAAGCCCGTTTTAAAGCATAGTCTGTGGTGGTGAGGTTCGTAAACCACAAACCGGACTCAGTTCATCACAAATTTCAATTCATGATTTGGTTTGTGTCCATCCCAAATCCAGTCTGAGGGTGTGGACAGGATTTTTGGAAGTTTGAGGCCTACCACCTGCTTGTATAACCCTCACCCTTCCTGCCTACTTAAATCTGTGCGGCAAGTGGCTGGCTGACTGGATCAGAGAGGTAGTTAATGCCTCGGGGGGGGGGGGCTTGCCCCAGTCTTAAAACAGGCTTGCTGCATCTACTTCTAAAGAAGTCTGGACCCAGATGGTCTCAGTAACTATCAATCAGTCTCAAATATTCCATCGTTATGCAAAGTGACTGAACAGATGGTGACTGGGCAACTTAAAGCTTTCTTGGATGATGCAATTTGTTTAGATCCATTCCAATCTGGTTTTAGGCCTGGTTATGGGACTGAGACTTGGTCACCCTGGTGAATAACCTGCACTGGGAGATACATGAATACATGAGGCTGCCTTATACTGACTCAGACCGTTGGTACTTCGAAGTCAATACTGTCTATTCAGACTGGCAGCAACTTTCCAGGGTCTCAGGAAGACATCTTTCACATAACCTACTGCAAGATCTTTTAACTGGAGATGCTGGGTATTGAACTTGGGACCTTCTACATGCCAAGCAGGTGCTCTACTATTGAGCCACAGAGAGTGTGCAACTCTGTTGATTCTCCTGACCCTCTCAGCAGCTTTCAATACCATCAATCATAGTATCCTTCTGGACAGCCTTTCTGGGATGAGACATCCCATATGCAGTGGTTCCAGTCCTACCTAGACAGCAGAAGATGGTGCTGGAGGACAGCTGCTCAAACACTTGGCCTTTGGGATCCCACAAGGTTCCATCTTGTCCCTTATGCTCTTTAATATGAAAACACTGTGTGAGGTCATCCAGAGATTTGGGGTGAGTTAGAATAATAGAATCATAGAGTTGGAAGGGATCTCCAGGGTCATCTAGTCCAACCCCCTGCACAATGCAGGAAATTCACAAATTCCCCCTCCTCACCCCCAGTAACCACTGTGCCATGCCCAGAAGATGACAAAAAACCTCCAGGATATCCAGCCAAATTGGCCTGGAGAAAAACTGCTTCCTGACCCCAAAGTGGTGACCAGCATTTCCCTGGGCATATAAGAAAGGGCCACAAGAACTACACACTGATAAAACCCTTACTGCCCTACCTCTCATCATCTGCCTAAGTTCACAGAATCAGCATTGCTGACAGATGGCCATCTAGCCTGTTTGAAAACCTCCAAAGAAGGAGAACCCATCACCTCCAGAGGAAGCCTGTTCCACTGAGGAACTGCTCTGTCAGGAAGTTCTTTTTAATGTTTAGCTGAAAACTTTTCTGATTTAATTTCAACCCATTGGTTCTGGTTCAACCTTCTGGGGCAACAGAAAACAACTCTATACCATCCTCTATATGACAGCCCTTCAAATACTTGAAGATGGTTATCGTATCACCTTTCAGTTGTCTTCTCTCCTGGCTAAATATACCCAGCTCTGTTAACCCTTCCTCATAGGACTTGGTCTCCAGACCCCTCATCATCTTTGTTACCCTCATCTGAACATGTTCCAACTTGTCTATATATGCAGCTGTCAACAATATGCAGGTGACACTCAACTCTATCTTGTGCTGATCCCAGAGAGGCTGTAGAAACACTGACATGGTGCCTGAAGTCAATTTTGGAGTGGATGTGGACTAATAAACTGGGGCTTAATCCTGACAAGATGGAAATGCTACTGGTGAGCAGAAGGACTGACCTGGGATTTAAGATGTCACCCATTTGTTGCACAAAAACTCCGGAACTCTCTCTCCCAGGGAGATTCGTCTGTCCCTTTCTGTCCCTTCCTTCCACTAGCAGGTAAAGACCTGCTCTGTTTAGCATTCCTAAACAATGATCCCTCCTTCCTGCCTGATGCCTTAATTGTTGTTTCTCTGTTTTTGGATGTATTTTTGCTCTGGTTTTAATGATGTGTTGCTGGTCGTAGTAGTGTTTAAGATGAGATTTTATGATGTATGTCAACTGACTTGGTGGTCCTTATGAGAACAGCAACACGGAGTATAAATTCTGAAAAACAAATAAAATATTTTATTTTTATCTGTGTAACACCCAGCCTCCCTGACCCTGGATGGCCCAGGCTAGCCTGTTCTAATCAGATTTCAGAAACTGAGCAGGGTCAGCCCTGGTCAGTTCTTGAATGGGAGACCACTAAGGAAGTACAGGGTTGCTATGCAGAGGCAGGCAATGGCAAACCACTGCTGTTCATCTCTTGCCTTGAAAGCCCCATGGGGTCTCCATAAGTTGACTCTGACTTGGCAGCACTTTACACACACACACACACACACACACACACACACACACACTCCAACCTAATGAACAGTTCTAGTGCATTCTAAAGCCTGCATGCTGTTTGTGCCATTTTGGCTAGCCTAATAAAAAGTAAAAAAATTGTTCTTGCTTTTAGATTTCCCTTTGCATCAGCAAGGCTGCCTACAACTTTTTCTGATAGAAATAAAAGTGACTAAAATAACAATGAGAGACTATTACTTCTTCAATAGTAATAGCAGGTCCCAGCAGATCATATATGAACACATCTGGAATCCATTCATCCCACAGGAGTACTAATACTAATGCAACTAATTACAATTCCAAAAACAAAACTAATTAGGGTAGGGGGGAAAAGATTACTAATAGGGTTAATTATTTTTATAGGTGGATATTATCTTCCAAGAAGTTCAGTTTGACTCAAAGGTTACCCTGTTCTTTCCTTCAACAAAATCTATTTGATTTTAACTTTAGCATGATGCAGATTGAGCATAAACAGTTACAAAACTCCAGACAGAAGTCCAAATGCAAGCAAGTTTTAACTATTTTACAGTACTTAAAAGAAATGTCTTTGCAATATGGAGCAGTCAACCCACAACTTGTCCTACTTTATGGTATCAAGTATAGTACTTGGCAAAAATGCATAGAGCATTCAAGCAGACTATGCTACAGTGAATCTAAAGTGTCAAGGCTGACCTGAGGCTTGATACTGTTGCGGCTATATGCTTGACTTGAATAAGCTTTATTTTGACCCTGAAGTTACAAGCCTGCCAGTAAGTCACAATGAGCAATGCCAAAGTGCCTTTTGACATGCAACCCTTGGACTTAGACTTAACAAAGGTCTGGTGCCAAAGAAAACCTATTCCAAAAGTTCATGCCAGCTAAATGAGTTCTGAAACAGCTGTGTTCACTGGACAGCTGGCTGCAGGGAGAGTGGGGGCAATCAATGGCTTTGAATTTCCACCACGGTGTCAGTCTATGTAAGAATTTATTGAACATGGTTAGAGGGAAAGGCACAGTGAAGGCGTTTGGCTGGCCACAGTAGTTTGCATTTACTACCAGGATATCAGGCTTCAGGTGCCTCTGCATGTTTTTTGTCACAAAAGCCAACAGTCTGGGACTGGAATGACAGAACACATGCTTCCACACCCTGCCTAGTGGGTGACTCTGTGGTGCCAATTCTGATATTTTATTTTTCAACAGTAGCCATTTTGTACACTAAAAATAGACAACACTGATGTGCCCTTTTGGTGGTTGGAAAATCTGCAACTCTCCCCCTCCCCTCCTCGATAATTTCCTGTGGTTAGGTTTATGCAGTAGTAGGCTGAAAACTGCTTAAAGTTTTGCTGTATTACAAAGCAACATGCACATTGATGTCCATTTACAAGATAATTGAAGAGCAATCAGTCTGAAGCAGCTGTTATCATTTCAGAAGGATTTCTTGCTTTTTCTTTTACAATCAAATTCAGGGTAGACATGCGAGTTATGCCATGATCACTTTAGGATCTCATGATCCTTTGAGAGCCTAGGCAGCTAGTTGCAGCCAACATTTCCTGCATTGGTTTTGCAGGCATCTGTTAACTTTTATTTTTGGATTTTATGAAGTCATCTCTCTCATTAGATGCACTGGGTGTCTCAAGATCATTTTTTGATTGTCTTTTAGTAGGATGCAATGTTTCTGGTCTAAAAGCTGAAAGAGAGAAGGAGAGGATGTTGTAAGCCACTTTGAGTCCTCAGGGTGTTACCCAAATTGGCATACAAATGAAGGTTCTGTGATCTGCAAAGACATCCCCTTGCTAGCATGGAGCAAACGTGTATTTTTAGATAAAAAAATATTTGGGGTCTTAACCCTGTGTATACCAAGGTCCAGATCCAGACTAATACTTGCAAGAGCAAGGGGGAATAGAAACAGGAAAAGGTTTTATTTCATTAACAGAGAAGAAAATGAATAAAGTTTAAGTGATTTGCAGAGTAAAATGAAGGTTTACAGAAAAGAAAAATGTGCTAGTAAAACCCCAAACCTTACCTGCCTATGCAAAAAAACTGAAAGTGGAAAACAAGACATATGAGCCTGGTCCGGGAGAGAAGGGAGGGGGTTCCTGAGCAGAGATGAAACAGCATTGGGGCTTGAAAGTGGCTAGGCAGGGCGGGAAAGTGCAGCAAAACAGGTCTATGGAGCAAAGAAGCAGGGACTTTCTGTAAAATTGGGGGTAACTTGATTAATCCAAACTGGCTACAAAAACTGAGTCTGAGGGATAACTCTTTATACCCTTTTGTTGAGAGTAAGGAGGGAAGGGGTGTGGGCATCAGAATGCAAGAGTAATAAAAATTCAACCTTTCTGGATATGAGCAAGTTTGAATAGAGGGCCTTTATCAGTATTGTAAAGGGGAGTTTTCCTTGTTTGCTTTAAACATATCAAAAATGTTCCCTTGGGGAGGTTTGGAAGCTAGAACGATGGATGGCTGGGTACTTGTCATGATTAAGGAAGGGCAGGAACCTTACTGTCCAACTATTAAGATATGGAGGAACTTTTTGAAATTAGCTTGTTGCTTATTGTTTTAGAGTTCTGAGCTGTTAGTTTAGAATAGATCAAATTATCAGGGAAAAGGCTCTGAGGCCCTTGGGGGAGATGGCTCTCTTAGGGTGGGCTTTTGCATGATTGATGGAGGAGTTGCCCTGCCATTTGATATTAGTTTAATATAGGCTCCATCTAACATTTCTAGGCCCACATTGAGGTGTACACATGTTTAAAATGCGGACAGACATTACAAGAACAGGGGTCTCCATGGGGTGAGGTCTCAGGGGTATCAATGGGGGAGATAACTGGGGACCCTATTTAGGTGGAAAGGCAGGACAGAAATGTTTTAAATCAATTAAATAAGTGGGGTAAGGTAAAGGTTTCCCTTGCTTGAAAGCCAGTTTCGACCAATCCTGTGACTCTTGCCTCTCTGTAAACAGCTATTCATCTGGATTATCTCACCATGTGAAGAGTGTGTTGGTGCATCTGAGAAAGTAAGATGACTGAAAGCTTTTTTGCATGGTAGGCAGCTTTAGACAAAAAGGTTACCATGGAGACAGCTGTCACTGGGTTAAATTAAAGCAGCCAAAATGTAACAACTGTTTGTATAAATCAGCATTTAAGCAATACTGAATTGGACTGCAATCAATTTCAAAGGGATACTTCAGTATTCCTGAGTAAGTCTGAGTCCTGGCACTTTTTAGAATTAGTAAATAAGAAACCAAGTATTTTAGAATGCCAATAGTCAGTGGTAACAGTAAAAAGAGAATGGAGAGAAGATAACCTTGTTGCTGTTTATCACTTTTAAATCCAACTGGCCGTTAAGTTCTTATGCATGAACAGTGCTGAAAGGGAATACATACCATAGGTCTTTAGCATTACTGAAGGCTCTGTAAAGCCATGTAAGAATTCTAAAATGCAAGCAAGCAAGTTTATTCTATTTTATCTATTTATCTAAGTTATCTATTTTAATACTGAGAGTATGGTGCACTATGCTTGAACAATTAACATGGCATGATGGGACTCATCACAAAACATGTTAAAAAAGCTTATCCAGTAACAGTCTCGACCATATTTTACAATGGCAATTGCAATGCCACGCTGAGCCACTGCTCAAAAAATGCAACAAAAATAACAGCATTACCTGAAGAAATTATTCCAGAGGACTAGCCATATTACCATGATGCAAAGAGTCTTGCTGCACCTTTTAAAAAGCTAACAAGTTTTTGTCTTAAACTTTCCTGGATTAGAAATGTGAAAAATATGAATTACAAATAAAAGCAAATGGTCTTTTAATGTGCAAGAAAGACAATGCAGAATGCCCCAAACAGTCTGGAGGGAAAGGGTCAACAGTGGCTCCCAGAAAGCACAGATAATAAGGCAGCTGGGACAGCTAATCTGAATAGAAGATCTTGCAGAGCTGTGAAGAAAGGGCAGCCAAACTAGTCAACAGAGAATGCAGCACAACCTGGGGAGGCCAAGGGAGGAGGCATGCTAATTTACTAGGTTGAGAGTGTGAGAACCTAGAAGGCTTACACAATTTATGTCTCTCTGAAATTATCCATGATTTGATTATGCTGTCATTTAACTGACATGCAATGTTAGCTGCACCCAGTGTGACTGAATTTATATGTTTCTTAGCTGATCCTTGTTTTATGGTATGCTACAGGCAGAAGGCATAAACATGTGGGTGAGCATGTCTGGGTGTGACTGTGTCCACTTGAAGGCCATGTGAAGACAGCCTTCACACAGAGAAGTGGTGGTTCAGTGACAGAGCATCTGCTTGGCATGCAGAAGGTCCCAGGTTCAATCCCAGGCATCCTTATTCAGAAGGATGAGGTAATGGATGATGTAAAAGACCTCTACCTGAGACACTGGAAAGCTGCTGCCAGTTTGATGGATTTGCTATATGGATGGGCAGCTTCATGTGTTCAACCTACAACCACAGAACTCTATTCCATTGTTTGCAGTGAACACAAGCTACAAATGCATAAGATACTTTTTCCAGTTTGCTGGGAACTCAAAGGGACATTGTATGTATGACTGCCTCCCCCACGCTAGCCCTTCTACAACAATATCTTGGCTCCTGTGCTGGTAATTTCTGGCCAAGATACCAAAGACACCCCAGGATCAGGCCCCACCAAGTCTCTAGAATTAGCTCATCACAACCTCCTGTTAAGTTTTCACCAGGTTGTCCCAAACAGGAAGCTGTGGCACCACCAGAACTCCCTCTAAGCTGTGGAGTCCTGTGAGCAAAAATTCTACTTTGTGAGCTACTGGCATTAAAGCTGTGAGTGAGCGATTTAGCTGCTACATCAATTCATTTGCTTTGGAGCCATCCTTCCTGAGCTCAGACAAAAATGCGTGAGACAGAGGCTAAAAAACTGTGAGCTGGCTCACACTAACTCAGCTTAGAGGGAACATTGGGCACCACCCATCTGCATCTGGTCGATTCTTACCGTATTTCTAGAAAAGAGGAGTGTGCAAACCACACAGGGCCTGAGAAACAAATGGGTACAAAACCAGCAAAGAGCAAGGAGGGAGGAGAATCTCTTGCACTACCTGTCAAGGTTCTCCAAGGCACATTGTATCAGCTGTATCTAAAGCTGGCCTGGATGTGTATGGACATAAAATTTCCTTGGTATGAGCTTAATAAACATTACTTCTGTACTCAGGCACTTTCTGTCTGGCTTTCTATCTCCCTCCCTCACCTATGAGAAAAAGTCCTGCTGGGTAAAAGTAGATTTGGGCAGAGGTATGATCACCCTTTCAGCTCACTAGCATTGGGCCTGGACTCAGTGTGCACTGAGAGAGAGAGCAATGAAGGTAAATGAAAAGGAGGAAAAAACAGGTTTCTTACCTGTAACTGATGATCGAGTGGTCATCTGTGCATTCACACTGATGGGTTTCTGCGCCTGCGCCGAAACTCGTCGGTATCTGGAAAGCTCAACGGATTTTCGTGCCCAGAGCCTCCAGGCACGCGCGGGCCCCCTTCGCGCATGCCCAGAGGAGCCGGGTGCGGACATCCCACCAGTTCCTTCTGACTACCACTACCAGTACAAAGAGACAGCCTGGAAGCAGAGGGGAAGGATGGGCGGGTTGTGTGAATGCACAGATGACCACTCGAAGATCATCAGTTACAGGTAAGAAACCTGTTTATCTTCGATGTGGTCTCTGTGCTTCACACTGATGGGAGACTAATGAGCAGTGACGTACCTGGAGGAGGGTGCAGGCTGGTGGAAGTAGAGATGGCTCTGGTGGAGTGAGCCCGCAGGGGTCCCAGTAACGGGGTACGTGCTAATTTGTAGCATAGCGTTATCAGCTCTACTATCCATCTAGATAGTCTTCTGGAGGTGATTTGCATTCCTTGTCGGTTAGGTGCATATGAGACAAATAGACGAGGTGTTTGTCGGGTCGCCTTGGTGCGTTGAAGGTAGAAAAGGATAACTCGCTTGACGTCCAGAGAGTGTAATAATCACTCCTGTTCAGAGGAGTAATTTGGAAAGAAGTCCAGGAGGAAGACTTCCGAGTGTAAGTGGAACTCTGACAGCACTTTTGGCAGGAAAGATATGTCAGGAATCAACCGGATGCCATCGGGCAGGAATGACAGGTATGGAGTGTCATGTTGAAACGCCATGATCTCTCCGACCCTCCTAGCCGATGTGATGGCTACGAGGAAGGCCGTTTTCCATCCCAGCAGTCGTAGTTCGCAACGGGAGAGGGGTTCGAATGGTTTCCTGGTTAATTGGCATAATACCAATGGAAGGTCCCACATGTGAACCGGAGGTTTCACCGGAGGGAACAGATGGAGAAGACCTCGAAGGAAACGTTTAGAGAGAGGGTGTGTGAAGACAGTGAAGTTGTCCACACTTTTATGAAATGCGGAAATGGCCACTAGGTAAACTCTGATGGATGAGTGTGATAGTCCTGACTCAGCTAAAGATAGGAGGAAATCGAATATGTGCAGTAGGCCCACGGAGGTTGGTGGTGAAGACAGGTTTCCAATTGATGCGGAAAAACGTAACCATTTATACACATAAGATTGCCTTTCGTGAGTTTAGTAAGACACAAGCCGGAGGACCCGCGATACTCATGGGGGGGGGGTAGGTGAGCCTCTTCCCCCTCCTCTGGCCCCGCGTGCCGAGCCTCTACCCCATCCCCCCTCCAGGCAGCTTCCCCCCTGCCTTCAAAACGGCGGCGGCGGCGGCAGGGACACCAGCTGTCCACTGAGGCTTCCCCCCCTCCCTCCCTGCTTTCAAAACGGCGGTGGGGGCATAGAGACCTGCCGCCCGCTGAGGCTCTTCCCTCCCTCCCCCTCGCAAACGGCGGCGGTGAGTCCTTGTCACGCTGCTTCCCACCCCCTCCCCTACAGCGGCCACAGCATTCTCTGCGCACGCACAGAAAATGCTTTAACTTTTCGGGGGATTTAAAGATCCCCGAAAAGTTTTTTAAACATTTAGGATTTTTCTGCACATGGGGGGAGTGCCCCCCGTGTGTAGAAACCCCACCCCCCAAGTGGCCCCCCTGCACGGATTTAGGTATCCGCACGGGGGAGGGTACTTGGGAATTAGATATATTGATTGGATACTTTGTCTGAGAAATTCGAGGGGAAATTCTCCACGCTGTCAATTTGAGATGTGGGACATCGTGGTGTAGTAATGTGGCGTCGGATACTGTCAGGAGGTCCTCTCTGCGAGGGAAATGCTGGAAGTGCCCTTGGCAGAGCGATAGAAAAATGGGGAACCATGGTTGTCTCGGCCACCATGGGGCTATAAGGATGCAGTCTGCGTGTTCGTGAAGTATTTTCCACACTACTCTGTTCAGTAGTGGGAGTGGTGGAAAGATGTATAGGAAACCCTGGGACCATGGGAGGAGGAGACCGTCGCCCAGGGAGACCGGGTCGGATCCTCCTTGGGTGCAGAAGAGGGAGCATTCTGTGTTGGTCCTGGAAGCGAACACATCTATCTCCGGGTGTCCCCAGAGGTGGAAGATGGGGCTGAGGTATCGTAGGGAGAGCTCCCAGTCGTGTGGGCGGACTCGCCCTCTGCTTAGACTGTCCGCTGTGGTGTTTGAAGTCCCGGGAATGTGCGTTGCCCGAAGGAAAATCTCTTCCTTTATACACCAGTCCCAGAGACTTATGGCTAGAGTGCATATCGACCTGGAAACTGTCCCTCCCTGACGATTAATGTAGACCACTACTGTCATATTATCGGATAAGATTGCTACGCAGCTCCCCGCTATTTGTGAAAGAAAGGAGCGAAGAGCGAAGATTACCGCTTGCACCTCCAGGAAGTTGATATGTCTGGAGCGAAACACAGGTTCCCAAGTGCCTCCTGTCATTTGGCCGTGCAGATGTGCACCCCAACCCCAGTTGGAGGCATCTGTGGTCAAGGTCCACCTGGGCGTGGGAAGGTGGAACAGAGATCCTTGGAATAAATTGTCGCCCTTCGTCCACCATATCAGGGAGTCCTGGATCTGTGTGGGAGGGGAGAGAAGGGTGGTTTGTGGGTCGAGAAGTGGGCGGAAGGTTTTGATGAACCTCATCTGGAGTGGCCGCATCCTGAGTCTCGCAAACGTCAGGACTGAAGTGGTGGCTGCCATCAGGCCTAAGAGGCGTTGGATTGCAAGGGCTGTTGAAGAGGGTTGCGTTTGTATTTCTTCCGAGAGCGTGATGATAGGCAAAGCTCTGTCTTCCGGAAGGTATGCCATCAGGGATTTTGAGTTCAGGATTGCTCCAATGAACTTGACGCTTTGCGACGGAGGGAGTCGAGATTTCTCGTTGTTGACCTTGAGGCCTAATTGTGAGAGGAGGGTCAGGGTTCGCTGGACGTGGACGTTTAAGAGAGTCTGGGAGTCTGCGACGATTAGCCAGTCGTCCAGGTACGGAAAAATCTTGATGCCCTGGAGGCGCAGAAAGGCGATGACTACCACCATGACTTTGGTGAATACCCACGGTGCTGTGGATAAGCCGAATGGGAGGGCCTTGTATTGATATTGTTTTAGCCCTACTGTGAATCTGAGGAAACTCCTGTGGGATGGCGCGATGGTAATATGGAAATAAGTGTCTTGTAGATCCAAGGTAGCCATCCGAGTATTTCGTTTGAGCAGGGGGAGGATCGATCGAAGCGTCACCATGCGGAATCGTGTGTATTTTACGTAGCGATTGAGGTTCCTGAGATCCAAGATCAGGCAGGTACCACCGTCTCTCTTTGGGATAGTGAAGTAGCGTGAAAAGAAGCCCTTCCCTTGCTGGTGCAATGGGACTGGTTCTATAGCATCTTTCTGCAGGAGGGTGACTACCTCCTCTAGGAGGGCTAGGGAGGGAGGTGTGATCACAAAGTGCACAGGAGGAGGAGGAGGAGTAAGTTCCAGGAAATAACCTTCTGAAATAATGGTCATGACCCACATGTCCGACGTTATTCTCTGCCAGGAGTGGATAAACGGGCCTAGGCGGGTGTGTTCCGGGGACAGAGACAGACAGTCAAAGACCCTGTTTGGGTTGGCGAGGGAACTTATGGCGCGGGGCCTGTGGACCCGAAGCAGACTTTTGTTTGTTGTATGGTGGCCTGTAAGTATTTGGAGAGGCTCTGGGCCGCCATGTGCGCTCAGGAGATGATCCGGACGAAGGTCTTCTGGACCACTGTCTTGGCCAGGATCGCTGTTTGTAAGGGCGATGGGGGAGCTGAGACCCCCAGAGTACGTGATGCCTTGATACTCTTGTCAAGGTCTTGGAGCACCATGTCAGTCATTGCATGGAAGAGACCTTGACCGTTGAACGGCAAATCCTCAATGAGGGATTTAGTATCCTGCTGCAGGGTGGTCGTGCGCAGCCAGGAGTGCCTTCTCAATGCTATGGCTGAGGACATTGTTTTAGAGGCCGCATCAAGGGTGTGCTTCGCCAAGTTAATCTGTTGCTTAGCTAGTAGTAAACCTTCTTTTTGAAGTTTCCTAGCCTGCAGGCGTTGATCATCGGGAAGAGTGTTGATGAAACTTGACATCTGCTCCCAGAGGGCATATTGATATCGCCCCATACAGGCCAAGTAGTTGGTGGTTTTTAAACCTAGAACTCCGGTGGAGTAGAAGCGCCTACCAAAGGAGTCTAGCCTGCGACTCTCTCTATCTGGAGGCGTGGAATGAGCCTTCTTGGTCCTTGTAGAAGAGGTAACAACCATGGAGTTAGGTTTGGGGTGGCAATGCAGGAATTCAAGGCCTGATTCCTGTAAACAGTACATGTGATCTAACCTCCTGGAGGAGACCGGTGCAGAGGCTGGCTTATCCCATTGGGATTTCGTGGCCTGCAGGAGGACCAAAAACATAGGTAAGGCTATCGATGTCAACGTGTCGATCTGGACCACATTGAAGACGGGATCGGTGACGACTGGGGCTGGTTGAATAATTGTGATCCTGAGCGTATGTGCCATTCTCTTCACTAGGTCCCCGTATGTGGAAATGTCCTCCGAAGGAGAAATGGGAAGATTCTCTTTGACGTCCGGCTTGGGAGATGGACGGTCCGGGGAGCTGTGTGTGGAGGAAGCATCCACATCTGAGTCTGCGTCGGAAGATTCCGATGATGGATATGGCAGAGAAGGCACGTCTGGGACCTGAAGCTGTATCGGTGTCGAAGCTGGTGCCTGTGGCCATGGTGAAGGAGCTCGAGGTTGACGAAAGTCAGGTGCAGGACCTGGGGACGGTGATCGGTATCGATGAAAATCCCTTGGTCGTATGGCAGCCTCCGGGGGCTGAGAAACCGTCGCCGAGGGGTAGGCTCATCTGGGTGAACGGGATCGGTGTGAGCTGGGCTGGTCCCAGGCGTGGTAGTAGGGCGAGAGCCAAGGCATCGAGGTGGACAGCGGGTACGCTTCATATCGATGTCTATGGTCCCAATGTGGAGGCAGCGGATAACCGTACTGGGCATGGCTGCGTGGTGACCTCCCTTGGCGGTCGAGGCGGTTGTCGGGCTCGAACGGAGGCCGATATGGAGATCTCTGTATCGGAGAATAACGCCTAGTGTCTGCGTGAGGACAACGAGGCGGCTCTCTGTCGACCAAAGAATTTGAGTGTCTCGACGGTGATGGGGAGGAACCCAAATGCGATCGACCTCTAGCAGGAGAGCTCGGAAGATAGGTAGCACCCGGGTAGACTTGTGTGGCGATGATGTCCTCAGGCAGCTCGGCATCAGGTTCCCGGATCGGGGAATCCAGTAGGTGGATGATCCCTGTCGGTACAGGTTGCGGTGGACCTGAAGGTGGACGGTCACCGGTCGACAATGCTGTCGATGTGGAAGGTTGTGCGAGGACTTGACCGGACTCAATGCCCTCAGAGTGGGACTTTCTGGTCACGGTCTTTTTGATCCGTTTTTCCGTTTTGTCCTTTTTCTTTTTCTTCACAGGGGTAGAAGAAGAGGACTGCGGTGGGGCTGGTCGTTTTGCCGACTTCGAGCCGAGATCCGATGCCGCCTTCGGTATAGGGGGTCTCGCCGCCGACATCGATGTCAAGGGCAGCGGTGCTGCTGTGGATTCCATATGGGCGGAGTCCCCCGAGGTGGGGCGAAGTGCCGATTCCAATAAAGCCACCTTGAGGCATGCTGCTCGATTTTTGCGGGTCTGGTTAGAAAACTTTGGCACAGTGTGCACAAGATTCGGGGCGATGTGATTCCCCCAGATAAAGAATACAAAGGGAGTGCCCGTCCGGAGCTGCAAGTTTACTGCCACAGGAGGTGCAACGCTTGAAGCACCCCCAACGCCTCATAGAGGGGCTTGCTGTAGTTGTGGGGGGGGGGGGAGGGCAGGAGGGGAATCTGAAAGATTGTACTTCCCTGCCGCCTGAAGCGCCGAATCCAAAACGATGTTCAAGAGAGTGGTCAAACAGTCCAAGAGGTCGAAATGGTCCAGAACGATATTCAAGAGAGTGGTCAAACAGTCCAAGTTAAGTAGACGAAGAAGCTTTCCGAGGAACTAAACTGAGCCGACGAGAGTAGCTGTTAGCTGTGCGGCGGTCAGAAGAGAACTGGCGGGATGTCCGCGCCCGGCTCCTCTGGGCATGCCTGGAGGCTCTGGGCGCGAAAATCCATTGAGCTTTCCAGATACCAACGAGTTTCGGCGCAGGCGCAGAAACCCATCAGTGTGAAGCCACGTCGAAGATCTAGAGTTCCTCTGAATCTTGAAAACGTTTCAGTGCACAGGGACAGCATTATTGACATGAACTACACATTATGAGAAACATGGGCCTGCCACTACAAATGGCATCATCGTGGTTAAGTATTCCCCTCTATAAATTGCAATAAACCTCACCCTGTGCTCACACTGACATCATCATGTCCATTTTACAGTCTCCTATCCGCATCACTGACACCAGGACTCCAGGTATGTTTTATTACAAGGCTGGAAGGGTAAAGTAATCATCATGGGAGATCCATTTTTAATCAAGTTTATATAAATACAAGTGAGACTCTGTAATCTCATTAGGGATAAACAGATATTCTCAATTTCTTGAATGCTTTTAGAGTCAGACCTCAGGTGCCATGAGAATAGGAAATGTATTTTATATGTACTTTTATATGAGCACACAACTTCCAGGAAGCCATGAGCTGATGTCAGGGACAACATCGGCCATGGGAAAACTAATTTTTCAGGGTCCTTGGAGCCAGAGACACAGGCTCTAGAAATGGACCACAGTCTCTAAAGATGTGAGAAGTCTACAATAATGCCATTGCAAGAACAATGGGGTTCAATGGACTTGGAATAAACCAAACTATTTTCTGGTATTTTAAAGGTCCATTTATCATGGGCCTGTTATAAACAATACACTTAGTAAGGCATCTTTAAGCTTCAGTACTTTTTTGGAAAACCAAGTATATAGCATGTATGTGTTGCTATCAAACTCTGAATCAAACAGAGAAAAGGGGGACCTCACCCATCACTAATATTTTTATTCTCATAATATAAACAGAACATTTCATGCATACCTTGAATATCATCTTAGCAGGATCCAGTGCATTTTGTTCCTGTTGGGCCTCCCTGATAACCATTTGGAGAAAAGCAATGCCAAACACTACAAGAATTTTAGGGGAAATCTGAATAGCCAAACACACACACACTTCTCTTCCCTCACTCCTCACCCTTTGTCCCACAACTAGCTCTGTACCATCTGCAGCCAGATGCCTCTGCTCCCAGGCAATCCTAGAGCTATATATGCTTCAGCTGCTACTACAGCAGTGGTGCCTTATTTAAATTGTTAATTGTTTTTAGCATGCTACTGATTATGCTGAATAATACATGAGAGCTTGTGAACTGAGATGTAAGATTTTCAAATCTACATTTTTGTCCGAAGAAGTTTCACACAACAAGCAAGAGGGCTCTTCCAAAGACAAGTTTAGTCTCATGGGCCTGTTGTAAACAGTATACCTATTAAAGAATCTCAAAACTAGAATAATCTTTCAGAAAGCCAAGTACTATGCATACTGAATATGTGTTTCTGTCCATTCTCTTCAAAAAGATACCTCCATCTGTGCCTTTTTGGCACCTTTCCCTAAAAACAGGAGAGAAACAGTTTTCACATCTCACCAATTAGTGCCTTCAATGTCCCCATCATTCATTTTTTAAAATCACATATATGTTTATTGTGATGGTCGCTTAGCTTCCACTTTTCACACTCCAGCCCTCTCTCTTTAAAGACAGCTTACAATTGCAACTACTGAATATTTCTTGGCACCTTCTTTAACAGCTTTTTCTGGATTGTACAAGAAATCCTAGGACAACCTATTATAGCTAGATGTGCCAGCAACCAAGCAACAGCCAACCTCCTTTCACTAATATCTACAGTCGGCATACTGACTTTAATATACAGGATATGTGATTATTTGACTAGCCTTTTGAATTTTTTTACCACCTGGTGGGGGGAGTCAACAATTTAAATTAAATGATTTGCTGAAACAGATGAAATTAGAAAAGTGCAGAATCCAAAACAGAGAGATTAAAAACAAAAGTATTCTCAATCTCTAACATAAATAAATAACGTTTATGAAAAATTATACACTGTTGCTGTCAAGTCACAGCTGATTTACAGTGACTCTGAAGGGTTTCCAAGGAAAGAGACATTCAGAAGTGGTTTGCCATTGCCTGCCTCCACATCACAACCGTGGTATTCCTTAAGACAATAACAATTACCTAACTTACAAAATTGTTGTAAGGGTAAGATAATGTATATATTATCATCCCTTAAAGTGCTATATAAGTGCCAACTATTATTACATTTACTTCTCAATCAGAAATTACTTGGATATCTCATCCGCACCCAGAATTATCTTGCTCTCAATGCATTTTCTCCTACTTGTGTAATTCCATTTTCTGCCTTGTTTATGGTATGCCATATCTTATGCTGTTTTTGTCTGCATCAATCAATATAATTATCAGTGTGGCCCTATCTGTTGACACATAAATCCAGAGACTGGAACCAGAAAAGCACTAGGTTAGTAGAAAGATCTGAAATCATCATCATCATCAGGGGAAGTTTTTAAAAAAGCCCAAACAACAGAAACAGTATCTGTACCTTTAAGAAATAAATACCCTCTGCAGTGACCATTGGGGGGCTGCTAGGCAACAACAATATCACTAGCCTTTAAGACTTGATGACTGTAAGTAAAAGACAGAGGGAGGGGTCAAGTTCCTTTCCAGGCATTTTTTGGCCTTCAAGAGATGCATGAGGCCCAGCAGCCACCACTGGCAGGCCTGGCTGTTCATTATTATCCAACAATAGCCACTGCACCAAAATCCAGTATGGTGTAATGCAGGGTTCCCCAACATGGTACTGAAAGGTGCCTATGGAAGGTATAGCACATGCCAGCACTTTTTCTGTCATCCACTAAGCTTTACAGAAAGGGGACAGGCCCATTGTAAGGCAGGGCTTGTTATTAGTTGCCCTCATTCAAATAAAAGGGTTTCCTATGGCTGCAATAGCAGCTACAGACACTAAATAATCTGAAAGACTATTGAGTACCCAGGCTTTCCTTAGTCAGTATGTGGGTCCATTTCACCTTCAGGATTTCATTATTTTTATTCTCCACCCTTTCCCCTTATGCAGTTCTTCTGTAAAGCAAGGAAGGACATATCATATTTGGCTCCACTTCCTGTGGCAGCCATTTTGAATTTGTCTCCACTTTCTGTAGCAGCCATTTTGGGATGGAACTCACAACATCCTCTCAAAATTCTAAAGGTACCTGCAGGCTCAAAAAGGTTGGGGACCTCTGGTGTAGTGGTTAGAGTTTCAGACTAGAATCTGAGGACCCACATTTGAATCCCCACTCAGATGGGGAAGCTTACTCAATGACCTTGAGCCAGTCACATACTTCCAGCCTAACCTATGTCAAAGGGTTGTTGTAAGGATAAAATGAAGGACTGAAGAATAATGTAAGCTGCTTTGGATCCCCACTGTAGAGACAGGCAAGGTACAAATGAAATAAATAATAAATATAGCCAGAGGGATTAGATTTGGCGGGTAGGTGGGAAGGAGAAAATGAAGCAAGGAAAGGGGAGAGAATATCGGGCTGCCAGGATGAGGAAATAGTGAGGGATAGAATACAGGGGAAAGAGTGGTCCCCCCATGAGTGCTTGCAGGCCCATTTACACTGTTGGATATTTTATGCTGTTCCATTGTACTGTTTTTATGTTTTGTAATCTGCCTTGAGTATCAGTGAGAAAGGCAGGTTACAAATAAAGATGAATACACTCAGCTAGAGAATACCAGTTGGATGATGATTGGTACCTTGGATCACAATCCAGAAACCCAGAGCCAAAAGTGTTTAGGGAGCTGACTACATGATGTTGCCGATGTATCCAAGCATTATATTGGCATATGTCAACAACATAGCAATGCAGTGGTCAGCTGCTGGCAGGCCCCTGGCACAGCCAGAGGTACGCCATGCTGGCACAAAAGGGGATGGGCCCAGAGGCATGGCAGAATTCATTGGCTCTCTAAGACTCTCCAGTCTGAGAACAACCCCCCAAAACGGTGTATCTTGCAAAAACCATGTATAGGCCCTAGATGCCCATACAATGGGAAAACCCAAGTGATTCCCTGTCCAAATGCCCTGCACAGCTCTGAATGCTACGAATGTGGCCAATCACACCTGTCTACACCCTTCCCTCATACCCAAACACAGCCCCACAGCACTAAATAAACCCCAGCCATGACACCCATAGCTCAGATGATAGGGTGTACAGGACAGGGTTCTATCACTCAGGACTCTAACCTGCACACTTAGAGCATACTGTATTGTACACTGACACTGGGAAATCCACCAAGAGGGCATTTAGGATCGCAAAGAGAGAATTTACCTCTAACATTCAAGAGGGAACCGTTATAGGTACCTCATCTCCAGAGACTCACACTGAAGGGGCCAGCCTGCATCTCCAAGTGAGAGGCAGAGCACTACACCCTGACAATGAGCAAGAACAGGGACTCAGCAGCCTTTGACCAGAGGTCTGCAACCACCTCCCCCTTCCATACAGCATTTTGTGTCTGTACGTAGGCAACCTGGGGCAGGTCCAACCAGTAGTACACCCTATGTCATGCAATGGGGCATACCCCTAGGAAAGCATCCTTAGGAGTGCTGCCTGTGGTGCTGGGGGGCTATCTGGGATGCTGTTAGCATGGTCCGTGACTAGGGCTCACCCTGCCCTGCAGATGGGGGAACAACTGCAGTGCAGAACAACCAACAGCTATCCCACTGGGCCTGTGGAACTAAATGGCCCAACACTCATGGGCACCTCTTGACTTGCAGGATCAGAGTTCTATACAGTATCCCCAGCAAATGGCACTATCCTGGTTGTACTGCAACTCTACATGCGGGACAGGTAATTGTTGGTTAGATAGCTTAGCCATACACTTCAGGAGGAAGTCCATCAAATGACAACACCCTCCATAATTGGGGGAACTGAAGGCCCTTCCAGTGACCCTCAGGCATGACTACAGCCGTCACAGACACTGTGCCATTTGTTACCATTGCCCATGTCTCTGTTTGGCATCCAAGTCTGGTTGTGATTCAACGAGAAGGTGACCTGGGAAGCTGACATTCCTAATACAGTAAGATTAAGAAAATTTCTTGCTCTATATGGCATGAAATCTCTTTCAATCAAGGGAGCAGAATGATTATAACTCAGGTCAGGGTCTTTAGAGTTGAGGGCCCTACAGAATCCACTACCCTCCAAGACTTGATCTTCTAAGCCATACATGGACAATATGAACATTTTCTTAAACTTGCTTTTAAAGCATAGCTAAGGTGGTTCTCACCACATCATTCTAAGGACATGAGAGGACAGTGGCCTTCATGGGACATGCATGATATGTGCCCTTTAGAAAGGCAGGCATCAGAATGAAAGGAGGGGAAGGCTTGGAGGCTCCCCAAAACTTTTTGTTCAAAAAATGGGGAGGTCCATGGGTTGCTAAAGTTTGAGAACTCTGCCTTATACAATATGGTTCTTAAAACAAAACCTGTATCCTACTATAAAATATTAGAGGTAATACCATATGTATAAACTCATTAGAGGTAAGACGCATAAACTCATTCTGAATAGAAGAATTCACATTTTTATATTATTTCATGTGGAGCCATTTCTACACATGATCTTATGCATGTCAAGTAATTTTATCATAAGCTATTGCAATACTAGCAGTTGCTATGATTGTCACTTTTACCATCATCTGCTTCTTGAAGTTAGTATCTTGAGAATTTCACACAATTAGGAAATATTTAGGTTAATCTCCTTAAAACACAGATCATGTTTATTTTACTATGGAAGATGTTAACTCTACACAGCGAGCAGGCAACTAAACATATACTGTACATTGTAATGCATAAGACATTGCTTATATGTAATACATACCTCTCCAAGAGCTTCATAGCGTTTTTGGTTCCATCTATGCAAATCTTCACGGTAGTTAAAAACAAATGGTTCTCCAGTTTTTATATGTCTTAACTGTCCCTCTAGAAACGAAACAATAATAGCAGGTATAAAATAAAGGTTTGTAGAAGCAGAAATAGCTCACAATATAGGACGCAGTTTGCTTACCAAAAAAAGCATTTGTTTTCCATATACTATTTCAACTTATGAGTACATTCAGACAAAACGGATCACATTATTACCACACATTTCCAGATCAGATTCACAATATGTATAGAAAGCCCAGAGGAGATGATAAGCTTTAGGGAAAAAACTGAATACAGCAACTGCCCTAAACTGAATTTTATATATAAACCTTGGCAATCAATAGGACATTGAATTTCCCATTATGTCATCTTTGTGGAAGTCATAATTTTTCTTACCTTGCAGTTCTTTTTTTATGGCTGACATACAGTAGCATATCTAGTTACTGATAAGGGGGAACAGTAAAACAGAAACCTTACATATCAAAATGAATTGATAGCTCCAGGAAAATGTAACACTAAGAGAGAGAATACTGGCATCAGTCTTAGCTAGGAAATATTATGTCCAAAATGTAGTTAGATTTAAAAAACAACCACCATGAGATTAATATGGTGTCTAAGAATATTCCAAATCCTGAAATATATGAATGCAAAAACAGGGTTTCAGTTAGTGGAAGTTGTCTTCAGATGAATACATATGACTTTATTTACCAAAGCAAAGATTCCATTTTGTACATGACCTCTTTTTTTCGGGGGGGGGGGGGGGGGATAAGAACAGCATTTGATTGGAAAAGCCTTCCAGCTACAAAATAAAAATGAGAACTTTATGCTATTTACTTATTAACATAAAAGTTATGTTAATACCCTACCTACCTCAGTTTCAGTGTGCTCTACTTGCCCCAATTACTAACTCACAGGGGACTGCTGCTTCCCAACTTCATACCTGATACCTCCGGTCCTAATAGCCCTTTCTTCATGGCATTATCACACTCTGTATCTTCCAAAGTTTCTCATTTTTAAAATTCTATGCCCAGTTTTTATGCTCAATTTTAATGCTGGTTAGCAGTAAAGTTGCTAAGGAAATCATACTGTGTTACCTAAGAAGAACTACACTATATTTTCAAGTTCTCTTAAGTTTCATGGAAGCCACACCTGCTCATTTTATTATTATTACTTTGCAAAGGAGGATAAAAAGCATACCTTTCCTCTAGATATAGAAGCATATGGTAATGCACTATAGCACACATGTTAAAAAATTCCAGCCGATCTCATGATATTAGGATCAAGAATGCATTTATTACTGCTCTAACAATGCCACTTAGTATGACGGAACTCTCAACAATGTTTCAATACAATTCATCCCATCTTCTCTTAGCAATCAAAAGTGCACTCTTAAATATGCAGCCTAGAAAGGTTGTACTGCTCTAAAAATAAGCAGCTGAAGATTGTTGAACCTTCTCTTTTCAAAGGGCATCACTTTCATGACACTTGGTTTCTAAGTAACAGCATATGAAAGCCATCAGGTTATTTAAAAGCAAAGTGTTGCATAAATGCCTATGTTTAAAGGAAAACCCCACTCCCCCAAAATGGAAAGTGTGAAAAGCATTAGATAATAAAAGCTTTTTATTCAGTACAGAACTACTATTGTACTTTAAGAATAATACAAACTTCTTGGTGTGTTCTCCTTTGCAGAGCAAATTTTTTAAGGGACAAAAAATGGCTTTACTCAAATATTGACCATTAACATCTGGGTAGCAACTGTTATGACACTTCACTTTCATATAGAGAAAAGCATTTCTAAGGAAGAGGCTACAACTATTTCAGATTTCTGTCAATTATTATAATAGTCTATACCTAAGGGTATGAAGCTATGTTTAACATGCTCTATAGAAAGCTGTCTGAAAACTGGGCAGGAGCTCCAGCTAGCACAGAACTCAGCTCCCAATGGGAGTGGGTCTCTAGGTGCACTCATAAATACTCCATTTTTTAAATTCTCCCTGTTGTTTTCTGACCGCAGTGCAAATTACTGGGTTTTCAACTCATCAATTTATTATACTGCACTTTTACTTACTATCTGCTTCAGAAGCCCTCATAGTGTCCTCCCTGTATCTGTTATACAGGCTATAGTGGCAGACATGGGTTTTAATTCCATTGCCTAATACACTTATTGGGTTCTTCCACTCCATCCATCCCTCAAGGGACCAGAGTAGCGTGTATGAACTGATGGGTTCAATCCCAGGCATTTCTAATTAATGATCTATTATCACAAGTGGAAAGGCATTCTGATACACTGGAGAGCTCTTGCCAGCCTGTATACAAGAACAGCAAATGTACAAAAAACAGGGTTGTGCTTACCTTAACTGTTATTTGTCAAGATGACTTCTGTGCAGGCACACATTGCGGACTGCACATGTGCAGGCCTGCTGATGGATACAATTCTCTAGCTTCTTAGGAGTAGAAGGGGTGCCCCTCCCTTTCAGTGCACATTGCTCTTTTCCCACCAAAAAAGCATGCTGAGAGGGAGAGATGCCATCTTCCCTATGTTCTGCTGTGCTGCCTGAGCACTCCAATAGAAACCCAAAAAACAAAATATAAAGCTCTTCTAGAGAGCTCAGAGCGGGGCAGGAGGGAGGGAATGTGTGCCTGCACAGAAGACAACTCGACAGTTACAGGTAAGTGCAACCCTGTTTTCGTCTTCGGTCTTCTGTGCACTCCCACATTGGAGAGAGTACCAAGCTACTCACCTGGTGGCAGGTGTAGAGCTCTCAGTTAAACAGCAAGTGCAGAATCGCCTTCCCCACAGTGGTGTCACATCTGGCATCTGTGTCCACACTATAGTGATGAACAAACATGTCTGCGAAGGACCATGTTGCAGCCTTACAGATGTCTTGCAGTGAGACTCCTGCATGGAAGGCAGTGGATGAGGCTTGGGACCTGGTGGAGTGAGCTTGAAGAGACCCAGGGCAAGAAGTACTTGCATGTTCATAACAGTCTAGGTCATGACACGCTCTGGAACAGAACAGAGATGTCTTGGCATTCGCTGAGGTGACAAATAGGTCTACAGCTGGGACCACCACTTGCGGAAAATGGAAAGAATGTATATCTTTGCCAGAGACCACTCGTGATGAGGAAGAGTAAATCTGCTCAGAGCAACCATGGTGCAGTTGTGCACCCTGGCAATGTGAATGGCCTGAAGAGAGATGTTGTGTTGATGTGCCCAATTCCAAATTTTGTAGCCTCCCTGCAGAGATGACACTGTTCCACCCTGCTTGTTGAGAATAAACAGCTGGTAGTGTCTATCTGAACTTGGATGATTTAATTGTACAGTAAATCTGTAAAAGAAGTCGAAGCATAACGAAATGCCCACAGTTCAAGGAAGTAGATATGCATACTATATTTGGAGTCAGACCAAACACCCTGTACTGATACTTCCCCACAATGCACACCCCACCCTAAAAGAGAGTTTATCTGAGGTCACTGTATGGGTAGGGAGTGCAGATCCAAATGGGACTCCTATTAGCAAATTTGAGTCACCCACCCACCAGAGGAGAAATCTAACAATAGATGTGGGGACAGAGAGGCAGGTAGACTGAGACTTGGTATTGGGGTCAAAAACTAGCAGGAATCAATTTTTGAGCGGTCTTAGATGTAACCTCATAAATGGGATGACTAGAGTAGTAGAGGCTACTGGAATCTGTTAGATTGAAACTTAGCAGCCAGATCCTTAATCATAAGTACGCATTCAGGAGGGGGAAATGCTCTTCCTGAGGACAAGTCCAGTAATGCCCCTACACATTGTACTGAACAACAAGGTGTCAATTTTTACCTTTTTCATTTTACTGCCAACCTGAGTCTGGTGACCATAGAAATAGTAAGGTCTAAATAACTCTGGAGCACATCTATAGAAGGGGTTATAAGAAGACGGTTTTCCAAGTATGGGAGGATGGTACAGCCCTTAGAGCACAAAAAGGCAGTAACAAGTGTCATGCATCTGGTAAATACACACAGTGCTGTTGACAGTCCAAAAGGAAGGACAGTATACTGACAGACCATACCATCACATTGGAAGTGTAGGTATTTCCTGTGGTCAGGGTGAACGGAAATACAAAAATACGCATTCTTCAGATCTAACACAATAAACCACCAATTTAATTTTAACATTTGTAACACCAAAGGGAAATCATACAAAACTTTTTAATACAAAAGAACTTGTTAAAATTTCTGAAACTGAGAATAGGATGGATACCCCCATCCTTTTTAGGCACTGAAAAACACCTCAAATAAAAATTCTCGTGAACACAATGTGGAGGGACAAGCTGGACTGCTCCTTTAGAAATAAGGTCAGTCACAGCGTCCTTAAGTTGATCAATAGGGTCCCTTTCCATAACCCAAGGAGAGCCAAGGAGGGCCTTTCCTGAAATTCCAACTTGTAACCACTAGCAATAATAGTGAGGACCCTGGAATTTGTGGTGATGACCACCCAAGCAAGCAAAAAAGAGCCAGCTTATCTAAAAAGGAGTATATGGTCGAACACTATCATATAGTCAAAACAGTGATTTTTGTCCCTAGTCCTTGAGTGAATGTGGTTGGGAGAGTTTGGCCTAGATCTCATTGACTTTCACTTTCCCTGGCATGGAAGCCCTGATAAGGACAAGATTGTGTCCTCAATTTCAAGATTGCCAATTATCAGGCCATAATGAAGAAGAGTAAGAGGAGGAGGAGATTGGATTTATACCCCACCCCTCACTCAGTCTCAGAGCAGCATACAATCGCCTTCCCTTCCTCTCCACACAACAGACACCCTGTGAGATAGGTGGGGCTGAGAGAGCTCTTTCCAGAACTGCTCTTGAGAGAACAGTTCTGAGAGAACCCAAGGTCACACAGCAGCTGCATGTGGAGGAGTGGGGAATCAAACCCAGTTCTCCAGATTAGAGTCCGCTGCTCTTAACCTCCACACCAAACTGGCTCTGCTCCGGTAGCTAAGGAGCAGAAAGCTGAAAGATCAATGCCCTGGGTCATAAGGTCTACTCATAGAAGGAAGAAGACAAAGGAGTGCTCCCGTGGTACCTCTGTTGTTGGTGGAACCATTCCCTAGGTAGAGGTGTCTGCCTAAAGGGCTAAAGAGGGGTAGCATATCAAGTTTTCTTATGCGAATGAATCTCTACATACATTGAGTTACTTCCAGAGAATAAGTGTTCTATGGGTAAGGTCTTGCAGGGTGAAACCATGAGACTTTTGAAACAGTAGATGAATGTGGGAGAGGCATGCTGCCGATTGCTCTGCACATTCTATGACTTCTGCAATTGCCTTCAGACATTTTGCTGGCTCTGTGCTACAACTCCTCCCCAGATACTCGTGCTAAAATAGAGGATTTATCTTTTGAGGGTGACCTGCTATTTTCTTCCAAGACTGATGAAACATTAGAACAAATCAAGAAAAACAAACTGCTAGATCACTTGATGAGGCAAGTGCCCCTCTTCAGCCCTTTAGGCAGAGGCCTCTACCTAGGGAATGGTTCCAAAAACAGAGGTACCACAAGAGCACCCCTTCATCTTCTTCCTTCTATGAACAGACCTTACGACCCAGGGCATCAATCTTTTGTCCCTTCTTATCTACTGGGGCAGAATAAGAGCCATGGCAATGTTTTGCCAGGGCTTCTTCAATAACCAGCAATGAGGGTGCTAGGTGGTTAAACAGGAAACAGCAGTCTGTTTATACAAATTTTCCATCTTTCTAGCTGTAAGTGATGGTGGAAGGCTCCTCCCATATGCCCTTTACAATGACCAGAAAATCCTCTAAGATGGGAAAAGCCACTGTGATTGGTGTAATTGAAAACAAATGCAAATCCTCGAATTTGCTCAGAAAACAAATGCGAATCCTCGTTGGGGGAAGTAGGTGCAGTATCTCCAATAGCCTCCTCTGGAGGCAGATCCAAAGATAGTTCCAATGTGGGGTCAGAACAGGATCTTTCCTCTTCTTCAGAGTCGCAGCCACATTCAAGTGCCAGTGATGGAACTGCTGGTGAAAAAAAGCGGCAGCCTGCTGAGAAGGTGGCGGTGGCATTCCAGAAGCTGAAGGAAACGAAGTGAAAGAATCACTCCACTGTTCATGATATGGAGAATATCCTGGCCAAGGCCCTGGCTGGAATGTAGGAGGCCATGGTGCACCCCACCAAGGCTGAGCAGAGAAGGGAATGTTCTTTTCACTTACCGTGAATCTTCCTTTCTCAGTGGTTCAGGAGTGGGACAGTCCTCTACTCATGGGATAAGCTCCTCCTCCTTTTGCAGGGTCGGCTTCAGGATTTGATCCAGGTGGGGAGGGGCTTATCCTTCTGGGGTTTCCCAGTCGTACTCAAGCCCACTGTCCCCATCAGAAAAACTACTAGAAGGAAGAACACTTCTCCAAACTCGGAGAAACCTATCACATCATAGTGACAAAAACTAAATAGAAAATACAACTCCCACTAAGCCAACATGGCCCGTGGCAAACGCCCCAACTGCGTTAACTATATACAGATACCCATTTTTTTCTGCTTGTTTTGTTTGTTTTTTAAATGTGGCACAATCTTGCAGCACTCCTCACCCAACTGGGAAGCATACCCACCACAGCAAGTGTCCAGGCGGGCAGGACTGTCCCACTCCTGAACCACCGAGAAAGGAAGATTCACGGTAAGTGAAAAGAACCTTCTCTTCTCCAGTGGTTCAGATCATGTGACAGTTCTCATGGGACGTGAAAAAGCAGTGTGCCCCATGGGAGGGAATCATGCTTCCCCATTCACAAGGTGTGCTGCAACACTGTGCGCCCGAAGGCTGCTTCTGCTGATACCAACTTATCCATCCTATAATGCCTGGTACAGAATTCCAGGTGGCTGCTCTACATATCACTTCCAGTGAAGGGAAGGAGCAGTAGGATCATGGCTGCTCCCTTATGGAGCCATGATCCCCGCCGGGGGATCCAAACCTTTGGCCTTATATGCTAGGACGATACAACCCTTAATCCACCTACTAAGGGTGGACGTGGAGACCTGGTTTCCCATAGAAGATTTTCGAAAAGATACAAAAAGCATCTCTGACTTCCGCCACCTCTTAGTCCTATCTAAAGAGAAACTAAGTGCTCTTCTCACATCCAGGCAACGTAACTCCCTCTCTTTATCATATTTGGGATTTGGGCAGAAATTAGGTATAACCACTTCCGCTGACCTACGAAAGGCTGAGTTCACTTTGTGCACGAAGGCGGGATCCAGGCGCAGGACCACCTTATCCCTGTGGAAAATGCACAGCTCCCTATTCATAGAGAGAGCTCTAAGCTCTGACACCTGACGTGCCGATGTTACACCTACTAGAAACAAAGTTTTGAAAGTTAATTCCTTAAGTGGACATGACACCATGGGTTCAAACGGAGGTTTACACAATGCCCTAAGTACCACATTTAGATTCCGTGTGGGTAAGCTATGTATCTGTGTTGGATTGATCAGGGAGGCCCCCCTTAAGAACCTTTTTATATGAGGATGTTGAAGCAACGACTTCCCATACCTGACCCCTTGAACCGCAGAGATGGCAGATGCCTGCCTCCTAAGGGTGCTGGTACTAAAACCTTTGTCCAACTCATCCTGCAATAAAAGCAGGACGACACTAACTGAGGCCCCAAGGGGATCCAACTCCTTCTGTACACACCAGGAGTGGAAGGCTTGCCAGGTGACATTATAAACCCTGTTAGTGGACTTTTTTCGGGATGCTAACATGGTTGAAATAACCTTATCCGAATATCCCACTCCCACTAACAGCTCCCACTCAACCTCCACGCTGTGAGCCTGAGCATTTCTGGTCTTGGATGTTTTGTTAGTCCTTGAGTTAGCAGGTCCTCCCACAAGGGAAGATGCCAAGGGTCCCGCATGGAGAGCTTTTTAGATCTTGAAACCATGCTCTCTGTGGCCAAAACGGAGCTATCAGCACCACTTCCGCCCTTTGTATGCATATTTTCTGAAGCACCCAGGGCAGAATTTGAACTGGAGGGAACGCAAACAACAGTCCTTGTGGCCATTCACAATTCAGTGCATCTGTTCCTCAAGCCCAATCGTCTCTTGCTCTGGAGAAGAAATCCAGAACTTGACAGTTTGCTGCCGTCACAAAGAGATCCATCAGTGGATTCCCTAATCTGTCGCAAAGTTGATGAAACACTGACTTGTTCGGCATCCATTCTGTCTAATCCAATCTTGTTCTGCTTAACAAGTCAGCCAGAACATTGTCTTTCCCTGCCACATGTGTAGCCTTTAGAGACAACAGATGACTCTCCGCCCAAGTTAGTAATGTGACTGCCTCGGTGTGTAAGGACTGTATTCTGGTACCCCCTTGACGATTTACATAGGCCTTTGCCATCATGCTGTCTGTTTGGACTAGCACATGCTGACCTGACAGTTGTCTGCTGAACCTCAGAAGTCCCAGCCTTATAGCTCTGAGCTCCAACAGGTTGATGTTCCTCTGTGCTTCTTCTGGTGACCATTCGCCCTGTGTCATGTTTCTTTCCGAGTGTGCTCCCCGCCCCAAAAGGCTTACGTCTGTGGTCATCAGGGTCCATGGAGGCTTCCTCAAGGGTAGTCCCTGACTGAACCTGGATGGATCCAACCACCAATTCACCTGCAGCCCGATCTGGTCCGGAAGCTGTAAAAGTTTTACCCTCTTGTGAGCTATTGCATCCTGATAGGGAAGTAAGAATCTCTACAGGGGTCTGGCATGGAAATGTGCCCATTGCACAATCTCCTGACAAGACACCAACATCCCCAGCAGTTTGGCTAATGTCATCAGTTGTGTTCTGGTCTGACCCAGTATCTTTGACAACAGTGAGCGTATCTTCTGTTCCCTTTCCTGGGAGAGAAAGACCCGATCCTGGGTTATGTCGATCTTGACTCCCAGATGAGTCAGATGTTGGGAAGGTTGCAGGTGACTTTTCTCCATATTTACCACAAAACCATGATCCCGAAGAGTACATGCCATCAACTGGGAAACCCTCACACACTCCTGGAACGAAAACGCTTTGAGCGGAATGTCATCCAGATACGGAAACAGCTCTACTCCCTGCAACCTGAGATGCATCACTAGTGTCACTAATACGTTGGTGAAAACCCTTGGTGAGGATTTTAGGCTAAATGGGAGGGCCCTGTATTGAAAGTGTAGGGCTGCATATAAAAACCGAAGAAATTTCTGGTGGTTTTTTGTATAGGAATATGCAGGTAGGCTTCTGACAAGTCTATGGAGGACAGACAATCCCCTTTCTGGATGGCTGGCAGTATGGACTGGAGGGTTTCCATTCTGAACTTCCTGTCCCTGATACGCCTGTTTAACCATTTCAGGGCCAGGATTGCTTTCGTGTTCCCATTTTTCTTTGGGACCAAAAAGAATATGGAGTAAAATCCCCGCGCCAGCTGGTGGGCTGGAACTTTTTCCATTGCTCCAATGTCCAACAAAGGCTGGATGACCTCTAACATCTGGTGATGTTCCTGAGAATTGTTGTTTCTGTTGATCTGAATGAATCGTTCCTTGGGATTGCGGGAAAACTCCAGTCTGTACCCATGGGTCACGATATCCAACACCCACTGGTCTGAAACTGTTTGTTGCTAGTGTGCTGCGAAAACTGAAGTCTTTCCCCAATCCCCAGAAGATTCCCTGGACATCTGTAATCATGCAGACGTGCCCTTCTTGGGAAGTTTGGCAGAGGCTGTATCACCCTTATTGTGTGTGAAAGACTTGTTGTTATGAGACCTAGGCTGCCACTTTCCCTTAAAAGGTCTGGGGTAGGAAGGCTTTGGCCCCCTTTTCTGGTCAGGAAAGGGCTGAAACCTCTTCCGAGATTTAGAATCTCTCTTTTTTGATGGAAGGACTTTTTTCTTGTCTTCGATTAAGTACCTATCCAGGCCGTCCCCAAAGAGATTAACTCCTGTGAAGTGCACTGCCACAACCTTGGCTTGTGCAGCAGAGTCCACATCCCAGTGACGTAGCCAATTATTCCTCCTAGCTGTTACACTGCATGCCATCGCCCTAGCTGAGAGCTGAAGGGCATCCAGAGTAGCATCAGCAGAAAAAGCAATGGCCAAAGCAATTTCCTTTACCTCATTTTTAAACTCCTTTGGCGTGGTACTGTCTGCCGAGGCCAGGTTTTCTACCCAGTCATATGCTGCTCTGGCAAATAATGAGCCCGCAGTGGATGCCTTTAATGAGTAAGAAGAGGCTTCAAAATTTCTGCGAAGAGCCTGTCACAGTGATCTTTTGGCATTCCATCAGCATCCATAGGCAACACCGAGCTAGAGGACAGACTAGTAAGTGGCTCACCCACCACCAGCAATTTCAATTTTTTGGATGCCTCAGGCATCAAAGAATAAAACTTAGGAGAAAAGTTGGTGGTTAGCTTTAGGTTTTGCCGGTTGCTCCCATTCTGCCTTCATTATACTATAAAAGGAGGCTGGTAGAGGCAACCCAGCTTGAGCGACAGAAAGTTTTGGCATCAGTTTACCTATGCCCATCTGAAACTCTGGTTCTTGTTCTGTGACCTCCTTGGGTTTAGATGAGAGATCTAAGGTTCTTAGCACCTTAGAAAGAAGTCTAGATTGTACAGATGGCATGATTTCCACCTCTTCCTCAGACAATTCTCCTTCCTCTTTCTCTGAAAGAGAGGCTGTGGACTCTGATACCACATCCCCAGTAGCTAAGAGAGGACTTGCTGCAGAGGCTGCCCTAGCCCGCTTCCTGGATTTGGATCTAGGAGGGGACCTGGAACTACTTGAGGACTCATAGTCCCTGCTAGGTGTGGTTCCCTTTGTTGCTCTACCCCTTCCTGAGGATCCAGAGGGAGCAGGCCTTTGGAAAGTGTCCTGCAACATCTCCTTGAACTCTTTCCCCATTTCAATCCTGAACCAATTCATAAGTTCAGCCTTATCACTTTCCCTAGAGTCCACTTCTTGGGTCTCCATAGTGTGTGTAGCCAGGGAAACTGACTGTCTGAGCAGCCTTAAGTCAGTGAATGAACTGTCTTGTGAGCTGAGCTTGGTTGGGTCAGCCATCTCAATCAGCCTGTGGGGAATCGAAACAGAAAGCACCATGAGGCTGCTAACCAGGGGAAAGTAAAATGGCCACCGCCAATTCTTTCCTGCCCAAACTGCACGCCTAATGCACTGTAAGGGTTCAGCCCTGTGGCAGCCTACATCTTAGTGCAACTAGAAACCCCAAAAGGGCCCCTTTGAGCTATAATTAAAGGGCTCCTGGCCTCCATAGGCCCTCCATCACTCCCCCACCCTTCAGGCCGTCTCCCAGGGAAAGCTTAGGGACTCCCAGCCCCCCTGCATCGCCTCCTCATCCTCAAGCCCCCCCCCCACAAGTAGGAGAGGACTGAAAAGCCGAAGGGACTAACTGCAGCAAAGATAAAGGTCAAGGATCGGCTCGCTCAATGCGCTGCACTTCACGTCCTCCGCAGGTCTGCTGTCTGTGCTCCTTCTAGCCTTGTGCTGCTGGACTGCAGACTGCAGACTCCACTGCACCCAAAGGAGGTCAAAGGGGCAGGCCCTCCACCCAGAGGGTAGGTAAGGCCAGCAGGAGTCTGCCGAGGGCTGCCAGAGCATCAAGGCAACCAGGGACCACCCAGTGCCAAGAAAACCTTCTCTCCTCCGCTGCCGAAATCACACCCAAGTGCTGCGGCTCGAAAGTCTTCCTCCTTCTTTCTTCCTGCACGCTGCGCTTTACCAGCACTGCTGAAGCACATCCTGCTCAGAATTAGGGCCGGCAAGAACTGGGAAGCCTCAGAAGGATGAGCCCCTCCCCACCTGGATCAAAGCCTGAAGCTGACCCTGCAAAAGGAGGAGGAGCTTATCCCATGAGTAGAGGACTGTCCCACGATCTGAACCACTGGAGAATGGCTGCGTGGGAACCGACTGCTGTGCTTGCTGGGTTGGAACCAGCGGCTGTGGAATTCAGCAAGCCCTCTCTCTAGATAGGCACTGGGTCAGATCTGGGGGAGGCTCACCCTCGGAACCAGAGCCCTCCAGTTCATGAAGGTGTGGAGAGGGACTCTGTGGCACCAGAGATAGTATGCCCTCTAAGGCTGTTGACTCCATGAGTTCTGGCTCTGACGCAATTGGTGCCGACTCCTTTAGTTTTGAACAAGATGGAGCACAGCCCTTGTCAGAGTGCTTAGACTTTGTCTTAGCCTTCTTGGGGGATGGTTCCAATGCACTACAGTGCGAAGGCATTAGATCAAGAGACCAAGATTGGTATTGATGGGGGTCCAGAGCCAAAGCCAAACTGGTGGAGGCAATAGACTCAGATCTCAGGACTGGTTCACACTTGGTAGATGATTTTGCTGCTGGCTTTTCCAAACTTGATAAGGCACTCACTCAGAGGGCAGCTTTTAGTTGAGAGGCTCTATCCAAACGTCCTTTGGTATAAATTGCTGGCAATGCCAGCAGGCACTGATGTTATCAGGCTCATCCAGACAGATGACACAGAGTGTTCATCAGTCTGCAGCATTTTCGCCCCACGCTCAAGAAATTTTTTCAAAATAAAGACTTCTGAGCCATTTGAACTTAGAAATCTACAGAGGAAAAGTAGAAGCAAAAACACACTGGAACAATCACTATGAGCGAAGCTAGCAGGATCCTCTCAGCTCAACAGCAGAAGAACTGAGGGAAGACAGTCTCTCTCCCTCTCAGCTTTTTTGATGGGAAAAGAGCAATGTGTGTGCACTGAGATGGATGGGCGCCCCTTCTACTTCTAAGAAGCTAGAGAATTCTCTCCATTGGCAGGCCTGCACGTGTGCAGTCCCCAATGAACTATATGTTCTCAGCAGCTCACTCCACTTTTAGAATCTCCCCCTCCCTTGGTATATTGGAAGGATTCCTTGTTGGGGCAGTACAGTCTATGTTCAGAGTTCACTGACAGTGGGCTATAGTGGCAGTGAGATATACAGGTTCCAAAATGTGAATTAATCTGTCTCAGAATTTCCTCTGTATCTGAGAATGTGCGCTTGCACACAAAAGCTTATACCTAGAATAAACTTTGTTGGTCTTAAAGGTGCCACTGGACTCAAACTTTGTTCCGAATTTCAATATGAGTTATAAACTACCAGGATAATTCGCAAGCCACTGTGTGTAGCCTTCTTATTAAGAAGGCACATCCAAAAATATCTACCATAACGGACTGAGCTGAATATTTAGCAGGTTTGACTTTCTCATCAAAAGTTTTCCTTTCATTGAGGAAGAAGTTTTTGTAAGTTTTTGGCCTATAAGAAAAAATATATATCAAGGCTGTTTGGAGGAAAGTAGCTTCCCTCACTTTAAGCTGTAACGCTCTTGGACAAGCCCAAGAGTTAGTTCTTGAGTGAGGAGTTGTGTTGTTTTTGAACAAGTCCTAAATGGAAGAGTCAGGAAACTTTACAGCCTTAACTGAAGAAGTATGCAGACTAATGAATTCTAAGGGGATACAGGAAGACTCCTTTGAAAGGAGAAATGCATAGCCCCCAGCTTTAACCAAAGGGTTCAGGCTCTGGAAAGCTCCCCAGTCTCAGCCTCATGTGAGCTTTCCACATTTCCTGAGTTTGTTTAAATGGACAGAGATAGAGCCAGCAGACTCCCTGATAGCTTCCACAGGATTTAGAAACTAAGATTATACTGTAGTTTCAGAAGTTGCTTACAATGTCAAGCCTCATCTTCATGGAAAATATGAAACCTGAAGAGAATGCTATTGATCATGCAGGGAGCTGCTTTTGGGCTCACTTGAATACTGAACAGTTCTCAAAGGCCTGGCTCAGGCACTTTGGGGATAGGTACTTACAGACTGCATAAATGTCCTTCAAAAAGCTTCTTCTAGAATATTGTTTTACAATTTGTTGGAAACTGCACATATTAGTTAAGCCTGGAAAGCTTTAAGTCTTTAAAGCTTTTAGGGTTGCTTGGAGATTCCATGGCACACCTAAAGTTAACAATTTTCCAAAAACACCAAGTACGTGGACACAGAATATTTCTTTTATACAAAATTATATGAATCGAAAATTATATGAAATTCTTGTTTCCTAGCTAAGTAATCACTAGGGGAAGTTCCTAAAACCACAACACTAAGGAGCCTGGAAGTAAAAATAGTCCCTTGTAAATCAGAAGCCTGACTTGGGAGGATATCTCCCACGATCTCACGAAATCTAAGCCTTGATTAGCTTCTTGAACTGATTCAACACTACATTAATTTTTAAAGTTCATAGGATTTTGGTAGACAGATTTGATGATACACTTTTTATTTTAAAATTTTAATTAAAAATACAGGCAAAATGTTTTGACTATGGCCACAATACAACATCTGATAAGATGAGGCATATGGATTGGCAAAGTATAAGATGATACCCTACCTTTCATATGAAAAAACTGGCTACAAACAGAATCCAATACAGAGTGTGAAAAAAGCCACTAAAAACATTTCCCCAAAAGCAGTTTTGAAAATCATACGTGCGGCACTCAAGCAGATGCTTTGCCCTAGTCCCAAACAGATCAACCTGATCAAACAATCTTCCGGGAAGGGGGGGGCTTCACCACACACATGGAGATTTCTAGCCACTAAGGACGCTGTCATTCATTTCAACTGAAGAAACAGCTCCATGTATATCCAGCACTGCACATGTAGCTCTAGTTCAACAATTGTAATAAAACAGACCAATTTCTAAACCAGTTTGTTAGAAGAATCAGAATCAGATGCATAATACAACACTTGAACTATATGACACTTACTTTTTTAAAAAAATTCTAATAATGGATATAGAGAGCTGGGACAACTAAAACACCACAAAATGTATCTTTGTGCAGATTAGATGAAAACACATGGCTATTCCAGAATATTACTTTTCTTTAAACTGTACAAAAATATTCTTAACAGTAAGCTAGAAATCAAAGAACAGTAAAAAATAAAGGGGGAAAAAGGGAAGTCTATCATTTCTACGTTATTTCTTCTTCCACCATGGATTACTTACTTTCATTAAAGGCATATTCAAATCCTTCAAGAGTATCAGGAAACTCAAGCGGTGGTTCATCCTTTTTCATCAGTTCATCCAAGTCTATTCTAGATAACAAATCTGAAAAAGACATTGGTGGGAAAGAAGACTTATCTTTCTGCAGGCCTCAAATTCATATTTAGGTTTCTAGAAAAGCAGCATTCCAGAATGTGAAATCTTATATTATAGTCCTGGCCTGCTTTGATAAGGATAAATTAGGCTATTAATTTATTCCAAATGAACAGCATGTTTCTATCTATACACAAATACATCCAAATACAATTGCTCTGGTAGTTTTAATATTACTCTAGAAATACAGAATGATACAGGAAAGTATTTTTTGAACAAGGAATACTAACAGCCTGTCTACTTCTCATACAACACAACATGGATTGGTCAGTATTACTTGCTGAGCAGGATAAAGGAACATCTTTGAAAAATGTGATGGGATACTTGAGCTGTTTATAAGTAGTCTATATTGACAGTGTACTCCTATTACCAATTTATACCTGCTAGATAGCAATAATTCTAGTGTCACTATAACATTCATTTCTCAATTGTCGTATTTTCAAATTGCACTGCAGTTTTGGGATAATAACTGTATAATGTAAGTAGTTGCAATGGGATATCTCAGCTCTTCACACATACAATTTTTCACCAGCTCTCTTCTGGAATTTACCTGTCCTGAGGTATGCCAGACTTGGTAACTGCTACGTAGAAGTCAACCACAGTTCATTAAACCTGAATAACACTGCCTCGTCGAGAAAACATTTAAACCCTCTCCAGTCTTTCATTTTCTTGACAGACACATTCGTATAACTGTTAGAATAATCCAACTGAGTCAACGCTTTTTAAACAGCAATAAAACAAACTTAAGCCTCATTGAATTATTCCTAGAAGCAAAATAATGTCTTCTAGTTGTGAACTCAAAAGCCTCAATAATCACTATCACTTTAACTTTACCTTATATGTCTACTACATCAAATACATACACTCTTTGCTACAATAAGAAGTCATGTGATCAAACCATTAAAAGTCTGTTGCAACTTTGCACTTAGGCGTTTGACTAGGCATAGACTTAATCTGCTGCAAGTGAATCTTCCCTATGGTTGTTGTTTCTGTGGTCTCTTTCTTTCTTCTCATTGCAGAGAGTGTGGAAACAAGGGGGGTATACAGCTGTCCTGCCTCCCAATGGAAGCACCTTGAGTCCTGCCATATAAGTACGCCAAGGTCAAACTGATCATCATTTGTACCCTTCCCTTCTTTCAAGGAACTCAAGGTACTGGAAGTGTAGTTTTTTAAAATCTTCACTTATATCCCATGAGGTGTGTTTTGTAAGCAACAGTGACTTTCTCAAGACCACTTAAAGAGTTTCAAAACAGAGCACAGACCTGGACTTGGGTATCCCCACTGCAAGCTCAGTAATCTATTTTCCATATAAGATGGCAGCTATGAAAATACCCAGGAGAGGGTAGGCATGGTGCAGATGGACAACTATCCCTTACCACCATTTCATTATTTGTCAGACTGTCATAGTTTAGTCTGCATCCAAGGGTTGGTTCTGTCATATTCCTTCACAGTAGTACTTTGGGAATAATTCCACTGGAGGGGGACACAAGCTACCAATCTACAGGAAGCTTCCCAGGGAAAAAAGCATCATCTTGATAGTGAATGCTAGCCAAACCTCAATAAATAAATAAATCCTGCTCATTGATTATTCTTTTTTAATGTGTGCATGTTAGCACAGAATACAGGACTCACGATCAGGGCTGCAAGGAACTCTGCATAGGCAGAGATGTAAAAATAAAAGCCATAGGAGGAAAAAAGCCAGGGAGCCACTTCCATTGGAAGAAGTCTCCTTTCCCTAGGCTAGAGGAAGGCATCAAACTTTGCTGAGCAGAGTGATAGGATATAAGCTCATACTTTTTAACACACTACTTTTAAAAGTATTTCCCCAAACTGCCTGTTTTTTCTATTATAGGCTCTCTTTTTTAAAATGGTAGAGGACATAATTTCCTATCTGAATTGTTCCAGGTTTTCTTATCTCTATGCACACATAAGACATTCCCACTGCATGCATGGTGAAGCTTTTCTTTTTCATAGAAGAGAACAAGAAGCCATGGATTATGGAGAGGGATAATAAATGTACAGCAACCAAGAAAGTGGGTTGTACTTATTTGCACTTGCTCACCTGCTTTACTAACCACAAAATTACAGTTCATCAGAACACAGTGTACGAAGTGCCTACGGAGAAGTTCCAAATTAATTTGTACCCTTTAATGCTGTAGTCTTCTCTTTTTCGTCAGGGCCTCCTTGCTGGATCTGTGCCATGCTTATCCAAATTCGCAACCAAATTAAAACAATGGAGGACACATACATCAATCTTGAGTAGATAAGCTGCAAAAGGGAACAAAGTTGGAAATTTTCATATTTTGGTTCTATGTCAGAATGCACCGAAATACACAATTCATTATAGATTACTGGAGGGGAAACTGTCTGAATACAGCCACAATATTCATATACAATTGGAAGAGGAGCATCCGAGTTGTCCCTTGTATGCATCAGAATGTATTTGAGCTCTGAGACCTGTACTCTAGGTTTAAGAGCCTGGGTTTTTCTAGCATAAACACCAGACATAATTGTTGCCACAGCCACATAAGATGCCCTGGGAGCACATCAAACTTCAGACCAATCAACACATTGGATTTTCATTCTTAGCTTCATCAGTGGATATTCATATCCAGAGACTGAGGCATGGGCAGATAAGACATATTTCTACAAACCTGAGAAAAGCCCCAAGTCTGCAAAAAAAAATAATAATCTGAAATCTTTTAGGGGGGGGGGGGGGGCAAATGATAAAAGAAGTACCTGTAGCTTTAAGAAGCCAATGCCCTTAGTGGCTATTGCCAGGCAATCACAACTGTAGTGCCACTTTTCAAACCTTCGTTTCTGTCAGTAAAATACAGGGGGTAGAAGCAAGGCTGATTTGGCCTTTAAGAAAGGACAGAATGGAGACATACCCAGCAGCAACCACTGGGTGACTTACTACCACATGACTTGCATGACATCCAGGACTGGATGCTTGCTATCATTCAACAGCAGCTGGCCCACAAAAGCCAGTGTGCCAGAATGGTTAGAGTTTCAGACAGGAGATCCAGGTTCAAATCTCAGCTCTGCCATGGAAGCTTGCTGGGTGACCATGGGTTAATTATACATTATCAGCCTAACTTACCAAGCAGAGTAAAATAGAAGAGGACACAAGCTGTGTCCCCAGTGGGTCCCCATTGTGGAGAAAGGTGGGGTATGAATGAAACAATACATATAGCTGAAGATGGGGTGCAGATAAAAGGTAAGTTGGTCAGTGGAAAGGAGAAAAAGAAGTATGGAAAGGTGAGAGGCTATGAGGGAAAGAGGAAGTAGTGGGACAGTAGAAGATGAGATGTCCCCCACAAGTCCATCAGGTCCCCCAACTTTTACAATTATACTTCTCTTCCCAAATGACTCCTAGCACAAACTCCTTGCTTTCTCTCCATTCTTGATTCACCGTCTAAACAACCCCTTCAGACTTCATCATGCACCCCTGCCAAAAAGTTTTTGCCAGCTTCTTCAAAAAGGTTGATAAAATCAAACACAAATTTTTCATGTCCTTCTCAACACATTCCCCTTCTACTTTATCCCTATTTCTTTATCCTGTATTTCTTTATTCAAGTTTGAGCCAGATTTGCTTCTCTCTACGTCCTCTCCCATAACCTATTGGTCTCACCCCATGAAGCATGTGGCAACCTTCTTTTAACAAGAGTCCACTTTAGAACAAAGTTTGAATCCAGTGGTACCTTTAAGACTAACAAAGTTTTATTCAAGGTATAAGCTTTCGTGTGTATGCACACTTCCTCAGATTCAATGAAATGGAAATTACAAGTCCATACACATAAGTAGAGAGTGAACAGTAAATTAGCATACAGCATAATGATGTTTAACAGATTCAAGGACCAAACAGAAATTAACAAGCTTAGTTTATATGGTTTACCACTTTAGAGACTGCTAGATCAAGGCTGTACTTATATGTGAAGTACACAGAGATCACTTTTCTTGGACATTTGACTTAACAGATAAGACAGACAGAGATGAACAATAAAGATTTGTTTACCAGAAAATAATGGATTGAATAAGGTCAATATTATGGGTGGATGACTTCAATATATCTAGTAAAACTAGTTCTCAAGTAAAGTAAATAAACCCTGAAAGAAGATTTGATTCCCCTCTCCTATCAGGTTCAAGGCTGCTCTTTTTCCACACAGAGCACCTTTTCACAAAATATATACATACCAGTTATGAATGGCAGGCCCTTAACAGTATGCTCGTCACACTACACTAAGCTTTCTTCCCTAAGCCAACCACCAAACCCAAACTAAAAGTCAAATAAAAGCCTGGCGAAGCTGAGGCTCATTTCTAGAGTCACAAAATCCCTATCCAAAGGGGGAAAGGTTTTCTTCCCCCACCTGAGCTGAGGTTGGCTCATTCCCACCCATCCAGCAGAGTTCCATGGTCTCGGATTGGCTGACAATCACTTGGATTTGCATAAAGCCAAAATCACAAGGATTGGTTCAGAGCCCTGGAGAAGAGGTGGGAACTTAAGGATGACTGCCACAGTAATCTTCTCCTTGGCCATTTCGCATTACCCTCTAATAATTTCAGCTGTTTTGCTATCATCTCTGCAGTATATTTTTAAATTCTTACAGTGTGTCCCCATGATTATGATTAACAGAAATTTTAAAATTCCTCATCCTTACTTTTAAAGTATTGCTCATCTCTGCCACAGACTATATTACTTGAAATTGTCTTAAGCAGAGTCTAGCTAGACCACAACTGTCTAGCTAGACCACAACAGAGTAGGAATGGTTTTTGGTTTCTCCAATCAGCACAATGTCATGAATGATGCATTTCCTCCTTCGTTCCTCATGTTTTAGTGGCTTTTCAAAGTCATAATATTTATTCCACCTCATCATCATACTTCTCCATGCATAGTCAGTACTTTCTCCACCCAAAGAAACTCACTCAGTGTGCTTTCATTCCCAGTGCATAACTACAAAGAATGGTGGTATATGATGTCTGTGCTATAAGTTTCTCCATTCCTACCAATGTATCTAAATACAGTTACCAGTACTTCTGTATGGGCTGCTACTCATTATGTTTGGGTTCCTGGGCATACTCAAACTGTGGGTTGTATTCAATACAAATTTTTGGCTTGTACTAATGTTCTTGTGCAAATGGAAACTCAAGAAAAAAGATGGCAGTAGAGGCTTGTTCTAATCCCCCTTGTGTTTCCACTTGTGCAACCAATTTCTGGGCACTATTAACATAAAGCGTGTTGCACAAAACCTTGCACAAGCAGAACCGCACTAAGTTCACTGAGGTTTCCCATTCCTCATTGCTGGATCCAAGTTTATATCCTACACAGGTTCTGATGCTTGCTTGGGTTAGTCACACACCTATCCTAACCCACTTTACAGTGTTGTTGGAAAGATAAAATGATGAAGGGGGGAATGTTGTATGTCACTTTGGGTCCCCATTAGGAAGGAAAGTGGGGTTCAAATGAAGTAAATAAATATATTCTCAACCAAGGCTTTTTTTGTAGTAAAAGCCCAGCAGGAACTCATTAGCATAAAAGGCCACACCCAACAGCAGAAACACATTAGCCTATTAGGTCACACCCCTGACAGTGCAGCTCCCTCCCAGGATCGGCTTCCCCAGGTGCCCCGTGGTTTTCGGGGCACATGGGAAATCCGAGGGAAGGAAGGCAGTCTCTGGATTGGCTTCTCCAGGTGCCCCACAGCTGCAGGGTGCCTGGTGAACCGGGGGGGGGGGGGAGGCTGTAGGCGTGGCCAACTCAGAAGCCAGCCGGAACTCCTTTCCTGTGCGTTCCTGCCCAAAAATAGCCCTGTTCTCAACAATAGTGAAGGTTTGACGCCAAACCTTTCCCCCCCCCCTAAACTGAGGCCACAAACTGAAGTCCACTAAAAAGTAACTGAAACTTTATGTGCTGGCTCAAAACAAACAAACAAACAAAATAAAACATACTCAGGGCTTATTCCTGGACTGACTGTCCAGAAGGAAAACCAGCTTCTCTCAGCTTTGTTACTGGTTTGGTGCATGTTTTTATATTTTGGCCATCAGACCCACGAAAACACCCTCATTGTGCTGCAATGTAAACTACATTGGAAGCAACAAAGCCTGGTGGAGCAAAACAAATTAAGGTCTCCTCTCTAGCCAAGGAACAGACTGATAATCTGGGATGGGATAAACCCAAATTCTAATGCTAAGTGTCACATTGTGGAGGGCTTTTTGCCATCAAGTCACAGCTTACTTGTGGTGACCCCATGAGGTTTTCAAAGCAAGATATGTTAAGAGGTGGTTTGCCACTGCCTGCGATGTGAGCCTGGTATTCCTTGGTAGTCTCCCTTCCAAATACTGAACAGGGTTTACCCTGCTTAGCTTCTGAGATCTGACAAGACTGGGCTGGCCTGGGCAGGATAATCTCATACATGCTACTGAGTTGATCCACAACAGTTTGGCTTATAAACTGTTACTGAGACAGGCCTAGAGTAACATCTGTCTAGAACATCAGACATAAAGCTCTTGGGAAAAGATGCATCTCCTGTACTCATATAATAGACATAATAACTTCCTTAATAATAAGCTTATATTAACACACAACAGGAAACCAGGATACAAAATACAGATTCTGCAAATAAGGCTCTAGAGACCTGCATGACAACTGTAGACGTGCATTTCAAATTCACATGAAATTGAGTCCTACCATTTCCTGGCTGCCTTGGTTTCCTCGCCCAAAATACCCACTACCACATCCAGCACCTCCTGAGCATATAGTCCCTTAGCATCTTTTCCCATTCTGCTCTCAGGGTCTCATCAGCTCATTACCCGTTTCTGCCAAAAGTATGCAGCCTTGTGTACCTCCAGGGCCTCTCATTTTTCAGCTGAAGTTTTCATTTCACTTATAGAACCTGAACTGTCAATATTCTGACACTTCCTCTCAGCAACTCAACATGGTCATGAACATTTCATGACATCACACAACTAAGCCAGTGACTTAGTGATCCACAGGCAAAAGATGTCAATCAGAATTATATATATTTGATTTCTAGCCCAGCCCACCCTCCCCTACAATGCAAAGGCATATAAACTTATGTAATACCCATTATTATACTGTAATGGTGAAGCGAGGCATTTTTATATATGAACACTTTTGAATGTCTGTATGTCTGAACCATCATCTGAAGCTGCAAGTTTCATACATACTCTTACAACTTCTCCAGTAATTTTACCTTTTGTTCAAACTCCTGCTTTAATTTCTCCTTCCGAAACAGTTCTGCACTACCCATACACTTCTGGTTACAAATGCTATCTATAAGACCTTCCCAATGTTATTTGTCTTAAGTATGTGACTATATCCCTGCTGTCATTTCCAACTCAATCAACAAAACCCCTTACATTTTTTAGACATTAGTGACTTTCTGCAAGTCACAAAATATCAGACCTGACACAGTCAATGGACTAGGAAATATAATTAAGAGAACTCCTGGGTTCACACTCTCAAGCTTACTCTACCTCACAAGGATCATTGTGAGGATAAAATGAAGGAGGTGAAAATCACATACACCATGAGGATCTCTGCGTGTTCCAAGGTCTCTTTAAATGGAAAATGGAAGTGGCAACAAGATGCCTGAGACAAACACAAAGATGCAAACCTAATTTGCAAAATAAAGAAGTGACAAACACAAACAGTATCAGTTGTGACATAGTGACATACAAAATAGTTAAATTGTATGAACTTTATCAAGAATCCAGCAGAGCACTCTAACTATTGAGCTCATTGAGTATGCCTTGGACATGCAAACTCTTATGGAGAATTAATTCCCTTAAGTTTTCTTTTGCAACATCACATCCACTCCAAGCCTTCAAAACAGTAAAATAACTGTCCACATGATCTTCTACCACTAGATCCCAAGCTGACTTAACTAATAGTAATTATTTTAAAACATTATATGCCACCCTTCTGTTGCAAAGGGCAGTCATGTGATTTATACATAAAAGTGATAAAAACAAGCAGCATAAAATATCAGCAATAAAAATATAAATGGTAACAACTATGGTATTAGGAATAATTAAAAAGAAAACAGAAATCCTTAATGAGTAAAGACTCAGATAAATAGGACAGATTTTGAAGATACTTAGCAGGTAACCAAGATGGGTACAAAGATCTTTCACGAGAAAACTCCATTAATGCATTTGGTGAACTGCAATCACAATCAGCACCAGCACTTAAAATGGTGTCTGGAAATGTCCTTGGAATCATGTGACAATCTTGGAACACCAAGGAATATGGTTACATTGATTAGAAGAAAAGGAGAAACAGTTGGGTTGTCATTTGCATATGGATATCACCACCCTATATCTTTGGATGATCTCTCCCAGAGGTTTCACATCAAAGTCAAATAGCATGACTGACCCCCACAACACAAATGCCAAAGTGCAGATCAATATTCTTCCACCAACACATTCTGGAATCAACTTCCCAGGCAGAAGCACAATCTCTGAAATATACCACCTTTGACTCACAATCCCGGTAGACTATTCAGTAGGAGGCCATTAGTTTAAAGTATCAGAAAGTGCTAAGAGGGTCCATAAGAATCAACAAGATTGTTCTCCCACTCCATCTCCCTGAACATTGTCTCCATAATGTCAGTTTCTGTCTCTTCTCTTCTGTATGGGCAGTTAGCTTGAAATAACTCTACTTACTCTGCATCACTCACAATTGCAGCAGTAGGCCACAACCAATTGGTGCAGCACCATATTCTCAAAAAGTATATTAGCAACAAGCTAATGGTTAGACATATCTTTAAGGAACAGCAGTGGCTGTTGTCTCTCGTGCCCTCTCAAAACCTTTACCTCCCAGATCCAGCTGACCACCCCATAATCACTACATGTAGCCAACCTCAAAGGGCAAGGGCTGAGCACGCAGATGGTAGGCCCCACCTCTATAAGCTACCTGGCAGCACCTCCAGGGTATGTCATCATAAAGGACTGTACTGCCAAATACCATTGCGACCCAAGACGCAAATCTTGTGCAATGAACACACAATACAGTGGTTACCAACAGGGAAGATAACAAAACCATATTATTTTCCTATCCCTCATATTCAGCAATATTCCGTATTCATCTTAGGCTAAATGTCCAATATGTTATCTTTTTGGAGAGGGAAGAATAAATTACAGAAAGCAAAAGTACTGTAATTGGTTTGTTAGTGGTATTACCAAAATTTCACAAAAATCAGCTAAAGAAATTCTGGATGGTGCTAAAAATCCTTTTAACACAGAAATGCATAAATGAGTAATGTGCCAGTTAGTTACCATCTTGGACCAGATTTGACCAAGTGGCTGCCAGTGTCTCTCTCCAACATTCTCCATGTCTTTTGAAGATGTGAAAATATGAATCCTCATTCTAAAAACATAAAAGCCACTACAGAAGACTGGATGAACACAGCAAATATTTTGATTAATTTGTAAATATATAGGCTTGTTTAGCAGGAATGTGATGTTAATTTTTTTTTAAATGACTAATTTTGCATTAAAAGAATATAACTCGTCCCATGAAACACCAGAGAACTCAAGGATAACAGAAATAATGAAAAATGCTCCCTAAGGGGCACCACAGTAAGCAAAGAATAATCCTCAACAGTGTCGTTGATAGTGTGGGCTATCCAGCCATACTTGATCAAACACCAGTAGTAAATCATGGTCTAGAATGGGATAATGGCACCATAAGGCCCAGTGCCTTCTAAAATTAAAAGACCAACTTCAATTGTTTTTGGTGAATTAGAGCAAGAAATGACACTTATTATTCCTAAATCTTTTAGCAAGTAATCCTAACTTATCATTATGGACTCATGCCAGTACAGAAGAATATTTTAGGCAGAGGAAGAAGAAATCATGACCAGGATCACAGGGATAGGTAGATGACAATAAGCAAAACTAACTTCATAATCATTATTTCTCAATGGAAGAATTATCTTCATGACAGAGTCCACTACCACTTTCAGTGGAGACTCCAGCTTGTGGCACAACATAGACCATATGGGACAGCACCTATTATTGAAGAGTGAAAATTTAGGAATCAATGGACAACCAAGAAAGACCTTAATATCTGGAATTTTTTTCATTCTAGTTTACTCAGGGAAAAATGGTGCGGCTTCAAAAATAATCTTGCATTATAATATGCATAGCAATTTTATTAAACTATTGTTCAATTCTACATTATGAAACATCTTCCAAGTATGATTAGAAAGCTAACAGAACAGTGGAGCATCAGGAAGTCTGAAACAGCCACTCCAAGAATTTTGTAGCACTTTATTTGCACTAAGTGCTAATCCATGAGTTTAAGGCCAGTGAAAAGGGAAATGACAAGAGGGAAAGTGCAAGGAATACAACTGTTGAGGTAAGTACTCCGACCGCTTATTTGAATGGATTACTAACAGCGCAGCACTACAGTGCATACTGCCACTTTTCACACACTCTTAAGATACTCAGTAAACATGCAGTGAGGAAACTTCGAAGAGGAAAAGTCTCGCCAAGGGCATGACAATATCTGACTCCTCGCCTCGGTTTCGCTTGCTAGAAGAAAATCCCGTCTCGCAGGCCCAGGGGCACCGAGACTTTTATCATCCGAGGGGCAGCCCTAGAGAGCATTCAGACGCGCAACCGATTTCTAAGAGGGCCAGTTTTCACTTCCTGGTCGCGCCAGCCGACCAAGCACAGAGGGGGCAGCAACACTCGGGGCCCCCGGGGGCTGTCTCCGCGAGCCACCTCCCCAGAAAGGGTGACGAGGAGGGGGAGGACTGAGCCGTGGTTGGACGGGGGCGGCCGTGAGGCTTTCCCGCCGCAGCATGCGACCTCCTTCCTAGACCGGCTCGAGACCAGCACAGCTCGTGGGGGCCCAGAAGGCTTCGCTTCAGCCGCTCAGTTTCTCTCACACACCTGACAGGATGGGGGGGGGAGGCTCCGCTCCTGCCACACTCCTCCTGAGGAGGAGGAGGAAGGGGGCGGCTGTTGACGCACACAAAAACTCGGTGCAGCGACTGCACGTACCTGCTGCCTCCCTTCCCGGAGACGGGGGGGGGAGGGGCGGAGCAAGGACTTGTTACCGGGAGACGCGTCGCCGTTGCTCGCCTTACTGTTTTGTTATGGTTTGTCCCGCCCTCACTCACTCGCCCCCTCCTCCTTTCTCTCAGCTCAGAGGCGCGGCGAATTTCGAGTTCCACTTCCGGGCCCGGGGTGGTGACGTCACGCCGCGCAGTCGAACTAAGTGGTTGGCTTTCCTCGCCTCTTCTTGGTTCTCTGAGCAATCGCGGCCTCTCCTGACGGGAAGGCGAGAGGGATGCGGGCGGGCGAGGAGCCGTGCGCGAAGTTCCGCCGCTCACGGGGGGGGGAGGGGGCGTGTTCGTTTCTGTGGAGCTTGCGTGGTAGCGCTGCTTGAAGCCGCCGCTTGGACATAGTTGTTGGGAGAATTTCCCCGTCTCTCGCGCCTTGGTGACGATTCTCTGGAAGGATTTACGGCAGAGAAGATGGTCTTCTAGACGATGGGAAGGTGATCCAGCCGATTCTGGCTGCGATCCTATTGATTTCTGTAAAACCATGTGGGATCTGCTCCCGATTAAGTATGCTTAGAATCGTTGGAGAGAAAACAGGAGCGGATTAAATGCTTCGCGACCGGCCAGGAACATATTCAGTGGCTCCGGTGCTGGAGTGCATTTTAGACACGGATTTTTAAAGGGGAAAAGGACAGTAAACAAAGAGGCTTCCAGCATGGTGGGGTAATTCATCGGTGGAAGAAGCAGCCTTGCTAGTAACCAGTGGGCTGTGACTTTATCGGAAACGCTCCAAGTGCAGTGGGTATGGAAGAAGTGGAGTGACTTGCCCATTAGTAGCAGTGTCACAGGCATTAGCCAACAGGCGTACGTGTAAAGCTTCTCAAATATATTACACACGGCAGTTCATACTACTTACTAGCTGATGGGAAGGGGTAATCAATCAATCAATCAAAATATTGTGCTTTATTGGCGTGAAAATGCTGTTTCCCCGCAAAAGATATTCTGGCTGAGAAGAAAATATGTGGATCTTTAACAACTGAGTGACAACTGCACATTCCTCATGCAATAAAGCAAAGTGCTTTTAGGCATCAGAGGAATGGTTTTACCCTACTCCACTGAGATGGTGCAGCGGTTCAGAGTCAGAGGCTAAAACTGCATCAGCTTTTGATTATAGGGAATTAAACCATTTAAGCGGCATTCTTCCACACCACTGAAGTGCCAAGATCTGGGGGAGGAATACCTCCCTTCATTAGGTCAGCCTATGCTCCTGTCTGCTGCAGGAGAGGAGTGTTTTCTGCTTGCTTCAGTTCATTGGGAACTGTGGACAGAGATACTTTCCCTCAAAGTTTATAGCAGTTTATGGTGCAATCCTTTGTAGAGTTAGTCCAAAATGACTTCAGTGGGCTTAGACTGGAGTAGCATAGCCCTACATAGGATTGCACCATGAGTCACTTTAGACGGGCGAATTGGTGGGCTGGTTCATTCGTGTCCCCACCTGTACTGACAAGCTGGGTGACAAAACTATTGTTCAGGGCTGTGTGACCTGCTCGGTATGGGTGGGTCTCCAGCACTGTAATTCTCCAGCATGTTAAGTTACAGTGATTGTTAATTGATTCCAGACTTCACATGAGAGTTGGGAAAGTATTTCATATAAATAATTTAAACACAACACACTTGGAGTGAGTCTTTTGTGACTGGTCTATACCCATTATGATTATTGATCTGCATGAAGTTGGATCACATCTGTCCAGGATTTTTGAATAGTAGAACATGAAAATGTAGTTTTAGCATACTTCATTCATAATTTCCTCCCCTGCTGCATTGGCATGAGTGAAACAGTACATGAAAACATTTGTAGAATTTTTTTTGAAAGAGGATACAGTTTGTGGGGGGTGTTTTTCCCTTCTGAGCTATCCACCCCCAACTGGTCGCAATTCACAACACTATAAACAGTTAAAAATACAGTTGATATATAATTAAAATCACAAATAATAAACATGAAATTAGAACCAATCAGAATGGTGATAACTAGTCCTCCATTGCTGGCCACACTGCTATCCTGCATGTCAGGGCAGGGCAGGCCATGGCGGGGAGAGAAAGGGTGCCAGTCTCAACTTCCCGTTGCTGCCCTCAACCGAAAGCCTGGTGGAACAACTCGGCCTTAGAGGCACTGCAGAATTGCATCAGATCCCACAGGGCCCGGATGTTATTCGGCAGAGAGTTCCACCAGGTCGGGTGACTGTTTTGTTAACAATTCTTTCCTTGTTCACTATTGCCACCAGCCCTTAATTAGACAAAAATATTTTTTCCAGATAAGAAATTCTTAAGGATAGTGTTTTCTCCTATCTAGTGGATAGAATTCTCTACCTGTGAACTTTTGATACTGCTGGTTTAAATCAAGGAAATGTTAGTCAATATATAAAGTTTCTGTTTCCTGTACCTGACCATCTATGCTCAAGTAAGAAACAATGATGTGCATTATTTCTTCAGATGTCCCTGTTAAGAGTCATTTTAAAACATATCTTACAAGCTTTGTTGTACCTGACCCACTAAGGTGTCCATGCAACGGAGGCAACATCACATAAGAGACAACATTTTCCCCCTTGCTGTCCACAACACGTTAAGAGCATTTTTTACTAGAAGCTTCTCCTCCAAAATGTTACATGTTGGATACCTTTCCAATTAGGAACTCATACAGGGAGCAGGATTAGTCATCCCACATGAAGAGAGCAAAGAAGTCCTCCGCTTCTCTCCTTGCCTGGTCCTCTGTAGGTGGCACAGAAGCCACCTTGAGAACATGGGCACCAAGTTGCCTTATAATACACAGATGTGCCATTTTTTTAAAAGACAGACTGTTGCTGAGCTGACCTCTTTTGCTTGTTTTCTTGCATGGTTGTTTTCCATTTCTTGATATTTAGGCTATTTGGCCACACTGGAATCCAGCTTCTGTCTCTTCTCTATCCCTCTTCCTGCTTTGACTGACTAACTGCCCTTCCATCTCCCAGAGTTGGCTCATCCATCCAATCCAACTTTGAAAGGCAGTCCAGAAGGATACCATGATTGATGTTGTCAAAAGCCACCAAGAGGTCCAGGAGAATTAAGAGCATCAGGTCACTCTGTCCATTTCCCAGAGCAGGTCATCCACCAGGGTGACCAAGGCCATTTCCCATAACTAAGCCTGAACACAGATTGGAATGGAGCCAAACAATCTGCCTCATTCAGGAATTCCTGACGTTGCCAACGTTAATCACCTTGCTTAAGAATGGTACATTTGAAACTGGATGGCATTGGACCTCAGCAACTCTTGACTCTCTGGATGACTTTTCTTGTATATTATTTGCAATATCTTATTTGGCTCACCACTGTAGCCAGTTTGGTGTAGTGGTTAAGTGCGCGGACTCTAATCTGGGAGAACCGGGTTTGATTCCCCACTCCTCCACTTGCACCTGGCTGGATGACCTTGGGCAAGCCATAGTTCTGTACCAGCTGTTCTCTCAAGGACAATTGTCTCAGAGCTCTCTCAGCCCCACCCACCTTACAGGGTGTCTGTTGTGGGGAGGGGAGGGGAGGGGAGGGGAAGGGAAAGGAGTTTGTAAGCTGCTCTGAGACTACAAGTGAAGGGCGGGATATAAATCCAATCTCTTCTCTTCTTCTTTTTCTACCTGAATAGTCTTAGAGGGTGGCTATTCCAAATGTACCTTGACTACTTGGAAGGTGGACTGCAGTGTTCCACAGAAATCCAGCATTAGTGCCAATCTTAATTAGCATCTGTTCAATGCTGCTGGTGAAAATCAATCAGTTTTAGAGTAAGATGTCATCAATATGCAGATAACACCAAGTTCTAAAGTTCTGATACCAAACATCAAGAAACTGCTATCTCTGACCTGAACCTGGAAGTTGTGGTTGGTTGGATGAGACAGAAGAGATTGAAATTGAATCCCAGTAAATCATAAGTGATGCTTGCGAGAAGTCTTTTATTTCTAAAGAACAGGTGAGGCCCAGTAGGTATGAGACTGAGCTATAGATCAAGAACTCCCTGGCTTGAATTTTACCTCAGCTATGAATGCACTGGATGACTTTAGGTAAGTCAGTGTCTCAGCCAGCCTCTCATCTGCAACACAGGGTATTATAATAACACTGACCTGTCTTATAGAGTTGTTGTAAGGATTGCAAGTAGATAGTATATGTGGAATTATTATTGGAATATATTGCCTGCAGTTGACGAGGCTAAAATTTCTCTATTTGAGCAGGTGTGAAGCCTTGGAGTCCTACCTGATCAGTCTTCCACCCAACACTTCTTAGACTATCTCTCCCTCCCCCCTTCACAGACAATCTCTCTACCCCTTTTCTCTCTCCACCTTGGGAGCTGCTGTGGCTGTAGCAGGGGCCCCCAGGAGTCACAGAATTGACTGTGGGGGCGGGGGGCGGGGGTCTAAACAACTAGTTTACTGACATAAAGAATCCTCAACAAAAAGGAGTACATCAATTGGGTATTTTGGTACATTTTTTGTCACAGTTCACTCTTTACAATGCACTTTTTAACAACAATCTTCTTTCACAAAAGTACTTTATAATGCAGAAAGTAAGCCTTTGTTTTCAGCTTAATTGCAATCCAACGGAGAGCCATAGCTGTGGATGTCGCCTTCTGTTTCAACTTCCTCTTTCTCAAGGATTGCTTGCATAAACATCTAATAAGAATTCCTGTTATTAATATATAAATATACTATGTATAGCCTGAATGGACTCTCAATAAAGGACACTCATCCATCAATTCATAAAGAACTTCACTAAAGCTATTCAGGAGCTGGCTTCTACATCTGAATGGAATGCACCCTCTTGCAGATGAAATCCTTTAACGGGTTTAGTGTTCTTCATGTGTCTGTTAATCCTATATGTTAATATATCCTTTTATTCTTCTCTACCAGGTATAAATGTTTTAGTTAAATTCTAGTGTTCTAAAGAACCTATGCAACTAAAATAACAAAGAAAAACTAAAGAGAGAAAAGCTTATTATTACCTCAAAAAGTAAAAAAATTATAATGTATAAGCAAGCTATTACAATGTATAAGAAGTGACATTAGTTTACAGAATATATTAAAACTGCCTTTTTAACACAGTGTTTTGTAATTCTTTTTGGGTGTTACTCATCATATTCTCCATTTGTATTTAATATTGTGGTTGTCAGGAGCCACAGCCCCTGGGAACCTCTGGACTGGCCCCGGGAGTTGCTGCACTGACAGCATGGCTGTCAGGAGCTGCAGCATTGGCAGCATGGATCCAGGAGCTGCCACACCAGCTGCAGGATTCCCAAGAGCAACACCAACAATAGCAGCCTCGTTGTTGGGAGCTACAGCTGTGGCAAAGATCCAGGTGGCTGCATGTAGGCTGATTTCTTCTGATAAGGACTCTGTGTGTGTGCAGACAACCTTTTTGTTTTGGGAGGAGATTTAGTCCCCCATTTATTTTTTAAAAGGTTTTAGATCTTTCTGCAATCCTGGGGGAAGGTCCCCCAAGTTTGGAGAAAAATATTTTGTCCATGTGGACCTAATCTGCAGATTTAGATATCTGCAGGTTGCAGCTCAGGTCATACTTGTTGTGAACTGTGTCCTGGTCCACCAAGGGTTCTTTGCTCTTCTCTGTTGTGCTTGCTTGCCTCCCTCCCAGTCTTCACCAGCCGCCGCCCCCCGAGTGGATCTTCTCTCTGTGTCTTCCACACCCTCTGGGGCTCTCAGCCTCCTCTCTAAATTTCTCAGACTCCTTTTATAGCCCTCCTCCTTGCTTTAGCTCTTCCCATTAATTCCATCCCTACCAATCCCCATGGAAAGCAGTCTATTTCTTCCCTGCTTCTCTCATCTTCCTTTATTGGCCCCTCCCCCTGTTCCTAAGCCTAGCCTGCCCATCTGTCCTCTGCCCTTCCTTAGATCACTGCCTTTCTCCCAAGTCACTTGCCCAGGCAAAGGCCCTGTAATATTACTCTCTGCCCTTCTTGGATTCTGCTTTCTTCACTGTTTGCCATTGCAGGAGTGCAGTACCAGTGCCTGTCTCTGTCCACCAGCCTTCAGTCTTTGGAGTGGAGCCTTTTGCTGTTTCTAAAAAAGGGAAGCCTACTGGATCTGTGGCTGCTGCAGCTATTGAGTCAGGAGAACGAGGGCATCCCCAGACACATGACAATTAGATAGATAGGTATCCTGCTGTTTTTACCAGTGAGGGCATAGATTTAGCTTGCTAAGGGTTTTTGGATGCTGCATATTCTTTAACTGCTGAGAAGTTTTTATTGTTTTAATTCTGAGGTATTACATTTGTAAGCCACCTTGAGCTTTTGGAAAGGCAGCATATTATTGTTTAAATAAAACCTAGTATAAGTAGAGTATAAGAGCCCTGTTTACAGATACCTTTTTTTGCTCTCCTCATGTCTTCCTTGCTGAGGAGATCAAAGTGGAACCTTTTTCTCTGAATGAGGATTGTGGGTGTTTGCGTATGGCTGAACTTAGCTCCAGATCAGGTTAGTATATATTCTGCAAATGTGGCAAACGCAACTGTTTCTTCAACAAGCAGATTGCAGACAGCTCCAAATGTCTTCCCTAAATGTCCAAAAGTAACTGCCAGCTTGCGACAGTGTTTATTGAAAGCACAACACCATCTTGAACTAGATGGCACCCTGCTGAGCCAATCAAGGGCCATCAGGGCAGAAGCACTCACTTGCCACTCATGTGTGCCTTCTCTCGCTTTCAGGAAGATATGAACTATCCTTTTCCAACATTTTATTTATGCTTATTCAAATGACATATTAAACTGCATATAGTTATAGAGCAACAGGCTATGATGACAATAAGAAGGGAGATGAAAAAGTAAAGTAAATAAACGATTGTACAATTTGTTTTACAGTGCTAACACAAATGATATTACAGTTCCAGTGGAAGTATGAGCATTACTTATGTTATGATGGCACCTTTCCATAGGTTCCTTGGCACTCCCTGGAGACAGAAGAATTGTTGAATGTGAGGCGACAAAGGAAATAATGGGTTTCAGACATCAAAGAAAGCTTCACATGTAGCCAGAGAAAAGGGACAGACCGCACTCCCCAGTGTCCACTGATGAAAACTTGACAGGAGGGAAACTGGAAGCTCCTTCTCCTCCCTTGCAGCACTGAGTGAACAAGCACATTTTAAGGTAAGTTCCTCCAATGTACATCTGGCTGCAACTAGTGTAGCTACACACCCATGACCCAACATGTTTCAGGTGTATCATGTAATTGTTAGGGATTCTGGGAAGAGATCAATTAGACATTTTACCAGAAACTGGGATATTTACCCCTTTGTCATTTTTGGAATTCCACGGACACAAAGGTTGAATCTGCAATTTCTGTCTTTGCAGTTATTTGTTGCAACTTCTTGGTGGTTTTTTGTCAAACGTTTGCCATTTAGTGGCAGATATTTAAGTCCTTTGCCTTTGCTGGCTGCCTCAGCTATTTTCAGCAGCTTCATAGAGATTTTCCCTGACCTTTTGCTTCAGAAGTTTTATTGCTGCAGTCCATTTTGATGCTAATTTCCATTTTAGCACTTTAAATCGGGTAGTCTTCTCACAGATAAGATCTGAGGAGTCAGGAGCACTCGGGTCTTTTTGTGTGTGTGTGCATTTTCCCCACCCCATTATTGGGTCTTCCTTGTCTTCCCTGGCTGACACTTGATCTGATGTAGACCCTAAGGCTCCAAAATAAGATTTGAGGCTCCTTTCTTGCTGCTGAAAAGGTGCCAGAGGCATTCCCTACAGCAGTGCTTTTTATTTTTTTTACCAGTTGTTTGTTTAAAGATAGCAGTTGTTTAATTAATTTGTCCCATTGTGGCAAAGAGTTCCCAGGTTAGGACACCATCTTTCCCAGTCAATATGACAAGTCCCCCTGACCTGTCCTTTTCTGAGGTTGCTCTCCAAGAAACGATAGATGTGTTTTGAACCCTACTATATAATAAGACCTTTGGGAAAGATGTGGTTCAGCAAGAGGAGAAATATTAGTTTCTCCTTTTCTATGATTTTTTGTTCTAAGTTTTGAGAAGTAGGTTTTGAAATTTGCTGCATAACTGAAAAAACAAAAACTTTAGTTCTTATGGGATAATTTCCTCATTTTCAAGGTAACAGAGATGCTGAAGTTGCTAACTTACATAGTAATTTTTAATTGGTCCCATTTTACAAAGCTAAGATCCATAGCTTCTTTGTGGCCAAATGGTAAGGTAGTGTAAATTAAGGCAGGCCAAACACCTAGTGCATTGTGCAATCCTATGCAGAATGCTACTGGATATAACCCAAAGTTCTCTTCCTGTTTTTTGTTTGCCTAGAGCTGTCCTCTAACAATGAAAAATTTCATTCTTCCAAATGAAGCAGCAGCTCCTAGAAGAAAGGGAACTATTATTACTGCAGTTCCTCTTCATCTGTCAGTGGACTTAAGAGGGTAAAACTCTCCTTAGATTGCACTGTAAATATATTAATCAGATGGATAAAATAAATTTAGACTTTATTTTATCTAAAAGATTTAGAACACTGGGAATCCTCAGATTTTAGAGCAAGTTAATATATTTTTAAAAGATTCAATTTATGTCTTTTTTTCCTTTTATTTTTAAAATGCTGGGTCTCCTGTTCTTGTGAATTTTAACCTAATCTTTCTTATCCTGCCTGAAAGCCAGTGTACTGTATAGACTTTTGGAATCAATGGAATGTAATAGAATACAATTAAAATGAAGATCCCATTGTGACTGATTTTATGGAAGCTACCTGTTACTATTTCCACCAATCAGTTCAGTAGTGTGTAGCTTGTGGGTTGGGAAAAGACCTAGAATTTCACTGTGCATAGGGCTGCCAGCCCCCAGGTGGGGCCTGGGGATCTCCTGCTTTTACAACTGATCTCCAGCTGACAGAGATCAGCTCCCCTGGAGAAAATGGCTGCTTTGAAGGGTGGATTCCATGGCATTGTACCCTGCTGAGACACCTCCCCTCCCCAAACCGTGCCCTCTCCTGGCTCCACCCCCAAAGTCTCCAGGTATTTTCCAACCCAGACTTGGCAACCCTAAGTCTGTGCAAGATAGAGCTTTGTAGAAAATGAGGATTTTGCTCTCTAGATTTAGCAGCTGTCATTCTGATTTTCTAATTTCCTAAACACCTAGAGAGAAACAACTTGGTGAGTAACCTCAAGAACATAAGACAAGCCATGCTGGATCAGGCCAGTTGCCCAACGGGTCCAACACTCTGTGTCACTCAGTGGCCAAAACACAGCTGTCATTAGGAGGTCCACCAGTGGAGCCAGCACTCCAGAGGCCCTCCCACTGTGCCCCCACCCCTAGCACCAAGAATATAGAGCATCACTGCCCCAGACATAGTGTTCCATCTATACCTTCTGGCCAATAGCCACTGATGCACCTCTGCTCCATATGTTTATCCAATCCCATTCTGAAGCTGTCTATGCTTGTAGGTGCCACCACTTCATGTAGCAGTGAACTCCATGTGTTAATTGCTCTTTGGGTAGAGCCCTAACCTTTTTAACCTTTCTTCATAGGCAAAGTGTTCCATTTTAGTTGCTCTTTTTTATACTTTTTCCAATGCTGTGATATCTTTTTTGAGGTGCAGTGACCAGAATGGTACACAGTATTCCAAATGAGGCTGCACAATAAATTCGTACAGGGGTGTTAATGATACTGGCTGATTTGTTTTCAGTCCCCTTCCTAATAGTCCCCCCAGCACAGAATTTGCCATTTTTATTACAGTTGCACACAGGGCTCTTTTTCTAGCAGGAACTCCTTTGCATAGTAGATGACACACCCCTAATGTAACCAATCCTCCAAGAGCTTACATAGCCCCGGTAGGAAGAGCTCTGTAAGCTCTTGGAGGATTGGCTACATTAGGGGTGTATTGCCTAATATGCAAAGGAGTTCCTGCTAGAAAAAGAGCCCTGGTTGCACAGTCAACATTTTCAGTGAGTTATCTACCATGATTCCAAGATTTCTCTCCTGGTCAGTTACCACCAGTTTAGACCCCATCAACATGTATTTATAGTTGGGATTTTTGGCTCCAATGTGCATTACTTGCACTTGCCCATATTGAACCACATTTGCCACACCAATGCCCGCTCGTTCAGCCTCGACAGATCCTTCTGGAGTTCCTCACAGTCTGCCCTGGTTTTCATTGCCCTGAACAACTTAGTGTCATCTGCATACTTAGCTACTTCCCTGTTTACTCCCAACTCCAAATCATGAATGAACGTTAAAAAGCACCAGACCCAGTACTGGGCCCTGTGGTACCCCACTGTTCACCACCTTCCACTGTGAAAACTGCCATTTTATACTCATTCCGTTTCCTGTTAAACTGTCAGTTTTTAATCCACAAGAGGACTTGTCCTATTATCCCATGACTGCTGAGTTTACTTAGGAGACTTTGATGAGAAACTTTATCAAAAGCTTTCTGGAAGTCTAGGTGAACAACATCTATTGGGTCTCCCTTCTCCACATACTTGTTCACCCCCTCAAAGAACTCTAAAAGGTTAGTGAGACAATATATTCCCTCACAGAATCCATGCTGATTCTTCCTCAATAGCTTTTGTTCATCAATGTGCCTACTAATTTTATCTTTAATAACGGATTCCACCAACTTACCTAGTTTCGATGTTACAGTTACCAGCTTGTAATTTCCCGGATCTCCTCTTGAACTTTTTTTTAAAGATGGGGGTTACATTAGCTACTGGTTTTTGGAAATGGAGGCAGATTTTAGTGATAGATTGTTCAAGACAAGTTGGATGGATCACACCCATGTGGTTTTCAAGTTATATGAATATTTTGAAAAAAAAGGAACTTCCCTTTGACTGTTTCAATGAGGTACATCAACTGAATAACAGAAATTCAACCCTCACTCAGAATTGAAGAGCATTCTTTGAAACAGTCATTTTTGAACTATTATAATTACTATATTTGTCATGTTCCAAGAACTCAGAAACTAAATCCAAATCGGCTAATAGAGAATGGTAACATTATAATTAGCCTTAATCTTTCTGTCTGGGCCTGAGGTTAAAACCATATCTGAAACACCCAAGTTGGTTAATTTTTTTTACACACTGTCCATTTTCTCCATATTGATACACCAATCATAACACCATTTATTTAACAGAGATGCTTCTGATTTGGATTTCATACTTCTATTATGAAATACATAATCAGGACATACTACACTCTCAGAGCAGTGAAAATAAGCTTTTAATTGAACTATATTGTATCAGACTGGTGAAGCAAAGGTGCCCCAAACAAATTCATTGGTCCCTCTTCCCACCTGGTCAAGCTAAACTACTCTAATTCCTCTGCTTGTTGAATACATAAAGAGTTAGAGGCTCATGAACTGGAACTGTAAGGTAATTTATGGTTTGGGGAGAGATGTCAGTAAAAAATTATCCTCATACTACAGAGAGCAATTTGTGACTTTTACTTTATTCACTTAGAACCTGCTTATATTCTGCTCGGTGGACTCAAAATAAGATGCACGTGGCCTGGATTAGATGCGTGGCTTTAGTTGCTAAGCGACTGGTTTTACAGGACTGGAAATTCTACTCACTCCTTGACACAGATGACTAGGTAGCAGAACTCTTAGAACTGGCTTCATGGGAGCATGTGGTGATTACATAAGAAAATGCCTTTTCCAAATTTATGGCATATGGGATAACTTTCTAAAATGTTTTGATGACAACTATGTTGTCCCCAAGCAACAGCCATTGTGACTTAATATCCCACCTAGTCACTTGCCCAGTTGACAAACAGGAACTTCCCCACTCCCATCCCTTTCTGTTCCTCTCCTACAGTTCTCTCTTTTCTACTTCTTGCTCCAAGACAGGGAGCTGCACTGCAAATCTGCAGAGATCAAACAGTTACAATGAAGACGAGTACATGATCAGAGGTGTTTTCTCTTCTGGATGTTTTTGTACCCTCCAAAAAAGGTAATGAATCCACTTATTTAAACTTTTTATTTCTGTCTCATGAAATAAAATGGAAAATGACAATAAATTACTGATTTAAAAAGAAGTAGTTTCTAGACTATGTCCAAAGTGGTACTATTGATAGATATAGGATGGGTATTAAAATCAGCCATGGCAGCTCTCATTTGCAGTAGTTAAATCACAGGCAGATTCAGTAGTAGAAAGCTATATACATGTGTGATTGCACCAACCATGTTCTTAACATCTGATCATGCATGAAAACCCTCAGTTCTTAATTGTATCTTTGGTTGTGAAGAACAACAGATCCCTTGCAGGCAATGATAATATTTTCCAAAAGTAGGTTCTCAGACCACAACTCTTAAAATGATTCTTGATGTTTGTATGGGTTAGGTTTTCATTTGCACTAGGTACTTGATTTATGTGAATGACTGACTTCTTGCCCACATTTAACTGCAGGCTGACAACAGAATATAAGAAAACCATCTCAAATTGGAGAATGGATCATGTATTTTCCTTTCAGCTATTATTCTGTCAAGAAAGTAAGCAAAACTTCACATTAATTTTGCATTCAATTGGTAGAATCAAATACTTTTCAGGGCTGCCTCCCACTTCCCCATTTTTGATATAAAAGTGCTCTTCATGCTGAAATAATGGATGTCAAGCACTTTACACTTTTGAAAAGTAATGCGTATAAGTACATTACTATTGCAGTTAGTGTGAGGGAGTGAACTGTACATTGTTGGATTTAAGAGGGACTTGCTGAACAGAACTCAAAACAGCATTCGCACACAGCATTTCTGGAAACAGGTGTTTTAGAAACTACAATCTGTTCATTTTGTTCTGTTCTCATTTTTCATTCATCAGTGGGAGCCCAATGAGTTTGGTAGGTTTCAACCCAAGTTAGTCACAACTTTCTCAGTCTGGTTTCCTTTTTGTCACTTACCACATCAATATAGGTTTCTGACCAAGTTTCTTTGCTGAAATATAAATTACATGGGAAATAAATGATTCACCCTCCCAGCATGTTAAAAAGGAATTGAAACACCCCAGTCCAACTTGAGATGAGGCCACAGTGCAGTGGGTGCAGGGTGGCAACACTTTCCCCTTGTGCTACCTAAACATTTCTCTTATTCTGCCAGATACTATCATCGTTCACAGTGAAAGAAAGATGCCCATATCGAGAGTATCTTCATTCCTTACCATGACCAGCAGCAGCTCAAAAATGGAGCAAATTCATTAACTTATTTACTTCTTTAATATAGTTTGTACTGCTTTTTAAAGGGAGAGCTAGCCCATGGTCCCAATCCAAATCCAGCCGTCTTCTACCTTTTTAACATCAAAAATATTTTGGGAAACCCAGGCCCCATCCACATGAGCGAGATAAGCCGGATGGGAATCGACACAAATTTGCGCCGGTGCGATTTGCACCACTTTTGCAGGATCACACAGGTCCATGGACCTGGGAGGGCGAACCGCTGCTGCATGATCACACGCAGGCGCGGGCGAGTTGTTTTTTTTTCTGGCCGTTTTCAGTGCGCTTATTCACTTCTACAAGGGATCGATGATGCCTCTCCACCCTCGGGGTCGTCCGATGATGCGCATACCGGGATGAGGGGGGGGGAAACAAAAAGCCTGCTCCCCGACGCCTCTTGTTTGCACTGGCATGATCACACAGGGAAAGGCTGGTTCTGGGCCGTCACAAACCATTTGAGACTGCCATTTCACTGGTAGCTAAATAAGCCGATTCCCCACCGGCTCAAAGCTGTTTGCGACAGTTTGACACCAGCTGCACGACACTTCTAGATGTGCTTGTGTGATCGTGCCACTTTGAACCGGCGGGGAATCGTCCTTCTTGTGTTGCAAATGAGTGCGTATGATTGCGCCCCCAATCACAGAGCTCCGATGAGAGCAATCAACCTTCTGTCTATTGAGAGTAGCCACCCAAAGAACACAAGGAAGTTTACAACTAGGGCACAATGATAAAAGTTTCTGTTTTAAAGGGTTGGAAGATGAATACTGACAGTGTGTTGTAGCAGTTGAAGGGCCAAACTAGGATCAGGAAGCTCGCTGACCTTGGACTAGTCACTTGCTCTCAGGATTGTTGTGAGGATAAGATGGTGAAGGGAGAGAACTGTGTGTGCCATCCTGAGCTCCTTGGGGGAAAGGCAGAATTAAAAAGTACTAAAAATATGTGTCTGATAACCTAAGTAGCCCAGGTGCCTGCCATGGTTTGTTGCCATCGGTAAACATCCACTATGGCCCTGATGAGCCCTTTTGAACATGTGCACAGAGTAATTTTTTTTCTTTCCTTTCAGTGAAGGTGACTTACAAATTTGTAGCAGCAAAATGGAAAAAGTTAGAACTTCCATCCAAGGGTGAGGGGTTCCACTGTATGTGGAATACTGCCTTATTAACTAAATTAACATATTATCAAAGGCTCCAGAGAAATAATTTTCAATATTCAGATAAATGTATTGAACATTGGGTTTCATTTAGCATGCTTTGGAATAATAAGGTAAGAGAGAAAGGGTTTTCTTGTAGTTGGGAGTAGAGATGGGCACAAACCGAAAAAAGCAGTTCAGTTTGTGGTTCATGGTGTACCCACAAACCGAACCACAGACCATCACTGACAAAAACCAGTTTGTACAAACCGAACCAGTTCAGGACAGTTCAGGAACGCGTGCCGCAGCAGCCGGGACACCACTTTGAAGTGGTGCCCGGCTGCTGCGGGAGGAGTGTGGTGCCGGACGCAATGCGTCCGGGCCGCCTCCTTGGGGAAGATGCGGCAGTCTGAATGCCCGCTCTGCCTCCGCTTTTGAAGCGGAGGCAGAGCGGGCCAGACTGCCAGTCTGTCCTCAGCCATAGTGTCCACAAGGATAGTAGTAATTAAAGATAAGTATACATATTTTGTTCATCCCTTTGTTTCCCACCCCTGGCAGTGCCTCAGCTGTATTAATAAAGTGATGAAACATTTTGCATTGAAGTTAGTTGTGGTGGTACCAAATGCTGAAAGAAATTATGTACAAACATGCATCAGAATAAAAACCCCACTAGTTTCAGGGGCAACAAGAAACGGGCAAATAGTGAAATAAAGAAGCAATTACATTGTGTAGATTAATTAAGAGGGCTCATAGATGATTACCTTTAATAGTTGATAGACAAAATGTAAATAGTATCAATATACTTGTGAAACTGACAATAATTTCTGAGCATAATTCAGTAAAGACCAATTGCATTGCTTACTAGATGTCATATGCTGTCTGACTGAACTATTTTTATTTTATGTTATCTGCTTTAAATTTCAGTGAGATAGGCAGGTTATAAATGAAGTAAATAAAATAAAAATGTGTTGAATGTACGTATGAGAACATGGATAGTCCCTGAAAGAACTGAGTTTAACCAAGGAAGTTATCATGGACTTAGGCAGTGAAGAACTAGCAGTGCAATCCTAAACTGTTTTGAGCCATGAGAAAAGGTGGGATATAACTATTGTAAATAAATAAAAAGTAGAGTTATATCCTTCCAAGTCTATTGAAGTCTGTGGGTGTAACTCTAAGATTGCACTGCTAAATTAGTTTTCTGACTATAGAAGGAAGGGAGGATTAAAAAGAGTCTGTAGAGAAACAGCCGTATCTCCAAGGCAAGACCCAACCTACATCACTATTCATGTTGTCAGGCTGCCTCAATTCATCAGGCTCACCAATTAAGATCTTACAGTGGTATGCTGATCTTGCCAACTGAGAGAGATCTGGGCTGAGATTCTGTTTCCTCCTTTGTTACAGGTATTTAAGCCTGGGAATAGCCAGAGGCAAGAGCCTTCTAGTGCAAGTCAAGGGGCTCTTGACTGTCACCACATGCCTCACAACCTGTGTACCTGGCTAAGCCAGGCTACTGTATCCAAGACAAGCCCTGGATGTTAGAATTGACTTGTATATTTTCCCTGCTTATTTGTTTAAAAAATTGTCCTTCTTTATATGCTGAGCTCTCAAAGGGGAGAGAAGCAGGGTACAAATGCTTAAATAAATAAAACATACCCTGCACAGCTTAGGATGTTATTCATATATAGCCAATCACAGCTCTCCTAAGTACTATACAAGTCACAGCCAAGAAACCATAACTCAGATGATAATAACATGTGGCATATTTCCTTCTAGCCTTGTCTCAGGCACACTTAGAATATAAATGGAGAGACTATCTGGTGATGGGAACTCCAGAGAAAGGGCATTTTGCACAGCAAGGGAGTACTTGGCACAAACAGCCAAGGGAGAGAACAAACACCAGTGTGGGTGTTCATGTGTGAGATAAAAATAAGGTCAAGGCCATTGGTGCAAGTAAAGTAAAAATATATTTTATTACTCAGTTAAAATTCCCTATGCATTTCGCCAACAGGCTGTTTCATGGGAAATGACTAGTCTCGTGGTGTTTCTTCAAGAAGAGCATAAGCTTCTGCTGCTCCAGAAATGGAACTGTATGCTGCAAATGCTAAAGTAGAACTCTGTGCTAGGGAAGTTAGGGACAGCATTTCATCCGTTGTTCTTCTGTCAGTACCCATTATTGCTTCGATTGCCAGCAAAAAACTGTGCCAGTAACTGGGAAACAGCCACAGTAACAGCCCTTGGGATACAGTACAAACAGCCACTGGTACATTTTCTTTCCTCTTCACATTCTGCTTGCTTCTCCAAATGGCTCTCTTCTGAAATATTGCTGTACTCATAAGAGTTACACCACTGGTCACACTGCAAGAGGTAAGTGTTGTGATCTTCCCACATGGGCCTGTGTGTCAGATCATGTTGCTGATCTGCAGCAAAGCATATGATATTACAGTGCTTCACATTTTAAAAACCATGCTTAACTTGGCCTCCAGGCCTTAGACACCCATTCTATTAAACTTATCTGAATAGTCCATAGGGGAGTGGTAACTGCCCACTGGCTTCAATTTCATAGGGTATTTCCATTTTACTAGATATTTATTGATTATCATATTTTTAAATTTTATTTTACTATTGTTTTAAGATTTAAAAAATACTTTTAAGTTTCTTACATTTTTTACGAAGGAAAAAAATATCTACACAACAAAAAACATCTACACAACAAAAAAATTAGGTAAAATGCAGTACCTGAGCAGTTGCATAAAAACACAAGCAACAAAGCAAAACTTGTACAAACTATAGATAGCTTTGAAGTACTTGTATGTTTAGTGGGGAAAGTACTTTTGTCAAGCTCTGTGTTCTACTTTATCTTCTGAGGAAGGAGGGGTTGGTATGAGACAAAGCTTTTTCAAATGTTCCAGCATGACTTTTTCTTCCTCTTCCAGGACTTCTCCCTCTTTCATTTCCCATCTGAAATTTAAAAACAAACACCCTCTTTATTTCTCCAAATGAGTCTATTAATACGTGTAAAACTGACACCAAGCAAAACAAAAATTAACTGATTTTAGTGATCCTAAACTTTGCTTCTGAATGGCTTAGGAGACTGAATAAGCCCCCAACTTGAATATTTTGAACCTCTGGTGGAACTAAATTGTGCTGGTGAAAGGCTGGTCTAACTACGGTGCAAGCATACAAATGGGTAGCATCAAAGTGTGATGGGTGGAACAAAGGTCCTTCCCCTTTCTGTCAGTCATCACTCCTCTGTACACCTGTTTCGTGTGTGTGCAGAGCACCTAACAGCCAATCAGGACCCAGGGATGGGTGAGGAAATTAGACAGAAGTGGGGAGTGATAAAGGAAAAGCTGTTCACTATTAGTTCAGATACAGTCTGAATCTTCAGAAAGAGGGAGGGACCAAACTATGCAATGTGTATGTATTCCACTGCTCTTTCCGCTGGCAAAAGGGGGATGGGAGGAAAACTCTTTTCCCCATCGCAATGCTGTCTCACAGCACTGAAAAAACAAGCATTTTTAAGGTGAGTTACCCCAGTGTATGTCTGATTGCAAGTCCAGTTGCACATCTGTTACGGGAGACATGTCAGGCATATTGTATAGTTGTGCCCAGAGACTGGAGGGATCCTGCTTCAGAATCTGCCTTGAATGTAAGCAGGCTAAAGCAGTGAATATTTGGAGAAAGGATTTGTTAGGTGGGAAAGGACCCGTCTCAGGAGACTATATAAGTCTCAGTCTGGCTTTGGTGAGATATGCTTGAGGAACAGCCTATAGCTGGCTCAAAGCCTGGGGACACTGGCTAAAGAACTGTGGTTCCTGGGAGATCATATTACACTGTGGGATTTTTGAGGGTGAGGCAAGGCTTGGCTATTAACTGTTCTGTCCCCCCAGGATTTGACATTAAAATGTTAAAATTTACTGAACCCAGCAAATGTGTGTTATCTGTAAACAATTTTAAAGCTATTTACTGACAGTCCTTATTTCTCCTATCCCAAGTAGTGAATATAAGTTTTATCCTGTTTCCCTGTTGTCTCACATGAAATACCTGCATTTACAAGGGCTCTTTGGTTCGATCTGAAAGGAAAAGGCTGGAGTAGAGACCACTCTGGTCAAGCTACACAGCACGTTGCCTCCTTAAATGGCATTTAAACCCAGCCTTCACACAACAGTATGTAAGGAGTGTGCCAGGGCTTAGTCAACATCCTAAGCCGCCTCATCCTCAACCACGTCCTCAGTGCTGAGGAAATATTACACCAGTGAGAACAATGGCTTAGCTTTAAAGATGACCTGCAATAAATTCACTCTGAGGGCATAGCCTGGCACAGAGCACTGCCCTTCAGAGGGGCTGCCACAGTTGAAGGGGAGGACCCACCCTGGCATCTTTTAAACTCCCCTCGCCACCTCTTCAAACTCCAGGGGTGATACACCTCCCTGACACCACCAACATTTTTACTTTAAAGAGGGGGAATACCATGGGTTTTCTCCAGTCCCAAGTTTGAATAAGAAGGATCCCAACTTCCTTCCCCCAAACTAGGAAGTACAGCTCCGAGTTCAAAGGTTGATACCACGGAGATGAGCACGGTGTTCTCCTCGTTATTGCGACCTCTAGTGGACCAAATGACAGCTCTCAACGTTAAGATGGACAAGATGCAATTGGACCTGAAGGAGTCGAATAAAACTACAGAGAAGCTGCAGCGAGAACTTCTGGAAGTTAAGACTTCAGTTAAAAATCATGATTCAAGACTACAAAAAGCGGAGAAAGAAAAGGCCTTCCATTCTGATCAGCTCTTGAAACTTCAGATGGAAAGATCGAATTTTTTCCTAAGACTTCAGAATGTACCAGAGGATAAAGGAGAAGACCTTAAAAATCTGTTAAGTGAAGCGCTTGAACCAGTGACGGGCTTAAAAGCAGCGGAAATAAAAAGCGATATGGATATGGTTTACAGAACCTATCCAGATTATACTAAAAAGAAAAGCCTGCCTGGTGAGATTCAGATAAGTTTCTCCAAAAAGTCAACAAGAGATGTGGTGCTCAGGACCACAAATAAAGCAGTTCTGAAGATCAAAGGAAAAGAAGTTAAAGTGATGAAAGACATCCCATTTGAAATAAGGAAAAGAAGGAAAGCCTATGGAAAACTGACATCTTGGCTACAGTCTGAATCTATTATCTATAGGTGGAATGTTCCGGAAGGACTGAGCTTCAGCATCAAAAACAAGAAATACAAGATTGACTCTGTCCAACAGGCGAAAAGTTTTTTGGAAAAAAGCAAAGAAAAGAAAAAAGAGAAAGACTCAGATGGTTCACTGGCATCGCAAGAAAGTATGTATGGATTTGATAGCTCAAAGAGCGAAGAAGAAACGTCTGACTCGGAAAAGGGAGCAGCAGCCCCAAAAGTACAAGAAGAGACTGTTAAGACAAGAAGAGGACGAAAGAAGAAATAAAGGCTGAAATGTTTTTTGAAACTGCACTTATATATAATAGATTATGTGTATAATTAAGCATTCCTTCAAAAGAGCATGTCTGTCAAACAGCTTTTTTTATTTTTCATGTATCATCAGTAACAATTTTATCTAAATATTAGCCAAGGTTTAAAATGCTTCATATGTATTAATGGCATAGCAATATTAAGCAAATGATAAAGCACACTCTGTATAAGGTAAACATAGCTTAGAAAAGTAGCGTTGTAGAATTAGATATAGATAAAATTAATAAAAATTTAAAAAAAAAAAAACAGAAGGATCCCAACTTCTCTCTCTCTCACACACACACATACACAATCTCTCTCTCCCTCTCTCTCTCTCTCACATATATATATATAGGTTGTGACATGTAGCAGTCCTGAACAGGCACAGATAAGACAAACCCCACTCTCACTGAGTCCCTCTTAGGCAAATCTTCACAGAGAAGTGGGGAGAAAATGAGAGTTTATTAAGGGATAAAAAGTTGAATTCAGATGGATTAACATCAGTAAATCCCAAAAAGGTATGGGGAAATTTAAGCATTCAACTTAATAATACAAAGCAAGGTGGTAAGTTATAAAAAACCTTCTGTGACTTCTCTATACAAGCCTCCAGCAACTGAATAAACCCTCCCCCCCAAACTGAGAAAAAGAATTTTCTCTAGCACAGCACCTACTCATGACATCCCCACAGAGGAAAAAATATAACACCCCCCCCCCCCCCGCTGCTTCCCACTACACCTAAAGTCCTTGTGCCATTTTGGATGCCAACTAAGTAGGCATTCAATCTGAGGTTTTGTACTGGGCACAATTTGAACAGGAACTCTAGAAAAAGGTCAACCAGGGAGCACTTTGCACGAACAGGTAGGAACTAATTTTGTTGTAGCTGCTTATCTCAGACCCAGCTACTGAGAGGAACACTTCCTGCGACTGTGCAATTGTTTGTTCTCTTGTTGCTGCTCCAGTGTCTGCATCCCTCTTACCTGGCCAAAAGCTGGTGCCTCTTAGCAGCTATCCTCTTATATGGCAGAGTCTTGGATGCTGCATCTTCCAAGTGAGCTGCAGAGGTGTTTGAGTGACGTGGCTACAATGGGTGCATGTGCTTTGCAAAAGAGAAAATGTTCTCAAAAGGGGAATTGAGCCTGCCATGCTTCTTTTGTTTTCTTCCTTACCATGTTCTGCAAGAGGTGAGCAGTAGACTGATGCCACAGGGGCATGGCTGCTTCTGTCTTGGGTGGCACTGTTGGCACATTGTGCCATGACTGAGACAGGGTTGCTATAAAGTTGAGTATAACTGCTATGCTTTCTGCACCTTGTATAAGGTTTTTTATTTACTTTTATCCAGGGGTCCTTTTGTAAAAAAAGAGGTGCAGGAGCTCATTAGCATAACTTATTTGCATATGCCACACACCCCTGACTTCACCGGAAGTGTGTCAGAAAGCAATACCCACCGTTCAGGCTCAGGAAGGAAGGAAGGAAACGAACAGGAAGGAAGGTAGGTAGGTAGGTGGGGGGGGAGAGAGAGAGAAGAAAGAAAGGAAGAAAGAGAAAGAAAGAAAGAGAAAGAAAGAAAGAGAAAGGGAGGGAAGGGGAAAGAAAGAAAGACAGGAAGGAAGGAAGGAAGGAAGGAAGGAAGGAAGGGGGGAGGAATTGGGGAAGGAAGGGGGAAGTAAGAAAGAAATAAAGAAAGGAACAGGAAGGTAGGTGGGGGGAGAGAGAAAAGAAAGGAAGGAAGGAAGGGGGGAAGGAGGAAGGAAGGGGGAAGACAGAAAGAAAGAAAGAAAGAAAGGAACAGGAAGGTAGGTAGGTAGGTGGGGGGGAGAGAGAAGGAAGGAAGGAAGACTAGGCACTTCTCCCCCCCTCGCTGGGGCCAAGTGGCTGTCAGCCACTGGGGCCAGCGTTTCCCTCCCCCCCCCAAACTTGCTCGGGCCCAAGTGGCTTAACGCCATTCAGGCCCGGCTTCTCCCTCCCTCGCGCCCCCCCGCCCAGGAATGGTGAGTGGGGGGTGGGGGCTTCTTCCCGGGCTGGCGGCCTGCTGCCGGCCTGGGAACGTTGAGCGGGGGAGAGGGAGGGGGTTCCCAGGCCAGCGGCCTGCCGCAGCCCAGGAACATTGAACGGGGGAAGGGAGGGGGGGTTTCCCGGAACGGCAGCCTGCCACCGCCCAGGAACATTAAATGGGGGGAGGGTTTTTTTCCCATTGCAATACTTGTTATATTTTCTTTTTTTATTGATTTTCTACAAACTACACACACTATAACTAAAAACCATTAAAAACTAACCTATATATACAGAGCCAAAGCTGTAAATATAACTTAAACTAGTAGCTTCAATTACTTCTAAGAAAATAGTTATAGTATCAAGGCATCTTAAACTTACACTCTATTGTTGGCCCTAAACAAAATAAAATAAACAAATAGGTGGTCCAAGAACAAATAAATACAAGGAAAAAAAAATCAAACTTTCCAGCAAATTACAAACCGAAGTTTTCTACTTTCTTTTCTCTTCATTTATAAAGTTTTTCATTTGACTTTCCAGGGTTTTGGAGCCGCTGCTCCTTTTTCTGCATCCGAGTCTTTTCCTTCAGAGCTTTTACGCGATGAAGAACCAGAACTCTCCACTCCATATATAATCTCTTGTAGCTCAAATTCTTTCTCCGTGGATGTTTTCTCTTTTCTCACTTGCTGTTGCTCCAGGAACTTCTTTGCCTTTGCCACAGAATCAATCCTTTGCTTCTTGTCCTTGTAGGTGAAAATCAAACCCTCAGGAATTAACCATCCGTACATGGTGTTATTTGCTTGCAGAAATGCAGTTAGATTTTTATATGGCTTCCTCTTCTTTCTAATTTTAAATGGAATGTCTTTTAACACTTTAACTTCACCATCCTGTATTTTCAAAGGTGACCTGTTGGTGGCCTTGAGCACCACATCCCTTGTAGATTTCTTAAGAGAATCTCACCATAATTTCTCCTGGCAGGTTTTTTTTCCCCTCAAAAATTCTGGATAGGCTCTGTAAACCATATCCATATTGTTCTGTAATACTTCTGCTTGTAAACCTGTCATTGGAGCCAATGCTTCACCTAACAGCTTCTTGAGATTCTCATCTTTTTGTTCAGAGATACCTTGAAATCTTAAAAAATATGTTGACCTTTCCACTTGAAGTTTCAAAAGATGCTCTTTGTCAGTTGATCTTTCTTTTTCCACCAAATCCAGTCTTTGATTAAAAGTCTCAGTCTTGGCTTTGACTTTCTCCAATTCTTTAGCCGTTTGTTCAGATTTGCTATTGGCTTCAGCAATCTGTTTTTGCAAATTATCCAACTTGGAGTTCACCGCAGTCATCTGCTCCATTAGAGGGCACAATGCATTAGCTAATACAGAAGAAAGATCTGTGCTTGCTTCAGGCTTTACTGTCGGAAGTGCTGGAACAGTCTTTAGAGAAGGTTTCTGTCTCAGCGCCATCTTTTCTGCCCATCCAGTCATTGTATTTTAGAATAATCAAAGTTCCAGAAAGTTCAAAATCAGCTTTAAAATCCGCTTATATAAACTTTGCCACCCCTTGCTCAAAGGCCAGCCATTTGAAGATGAAGCTTCTCTGGAGCACTTCAAAGAATCACCACGTTTAAAGAGGGGGGGGATTTAAACCCCTGCGCTTTCTTATGTTAAAATCAGAGAATCTGCAGCCGGGAACTCACAGTTCTTGCAGGCATTGCTCCACGTCTTCAGGTAGGCATATTTTCTTGCTTTTAACAGCTTCAGGCTCTGCAGCTGTCTGGTGAGCGCTTCCCTTTGCCATCCGGCACCATGGTGGCAGGACCTATGGAGGCAAAGGGGAGCCTCTATCCCTCGGTCACCACCTCAGGAGAGGCTTCCCCTCATGCCTCAGGCAGGATGCCCCCTACAAGGGCTCCTGGGGGGGGGGCGAAATCCAGTCAGCAACCCTCCTGTCTGCCAAGTTCGGGTCGCATCTCCCAGAGCTCTCCAGAGATGTGCCCACCATTGAAACGCCGAAACCCAGAAAAAACAATACTTGTTATATTTTCAAGTCACTTTCCTGATCCACATGAAATTGGCACTTTTCACCACTGCTACACACTGCATCAGTGTTTTCATGAGGTATTAGCACAATCCTGAGATCTTTCTTGGTTAGTCATTGCCAGCTCTGACACCATTTAGTGCATAGTGAAGCTGGGACTTTCTGTCACAGGTATATTTCTTATATTTCTGTCACAGGGGCATGTCTACTTGAGGGACCGCCTTTCCTCATATATGCCCCAGAGGGCACTGAGGTCAGGCACACAACATCGCCTGACTCTCCCCAGTCTGAAAGATGTTCGGCTGGCCTGTACTAGGACCAGGGCTTTCTCGGTGGCGGCCCCATACTGGTGGAATGAGCTCCCGGATGACATCAGGGCCCTGCGGGACTTATTACAGTTCCGCAGGGCCTGCAAGACAGAGCTCTTCTGCCAGGCTTTCAATTAGGAGCCGCCACCAGGGGGGAATTTGTAGGATAACATCGCCCTGGACCCGTCGGCCAAACCTTTTGCCGCCATCTTTTTTCACCATGAGAACTCTGATGCTGCCAGTATTATTGTTGCTTTATGTTGCTTATATATTGATGTTTGGTTTTATGTTTTAACTTGTAAACCACTTTGATGGTATTTTATGGTTGTTAGCCGCCTTGAGCCAGTTCGCCAGCAAGGTGGGATAAAAATGAAATAAATAAATATATATATATATTTCTCCTCACACTAATTTACACTGAAGCTAATTTGCTATTGTTACCCATTTACCCAACTTGGAAAGATCTTTTTGGAGCTCTTCACAATTTGCTTTGGTCTTCCTCATCCTGAGTAATTTGGTGCCATCTGCTAATTTGGCAAATATACTGCTCAGTCCTGACTCCAGATTATTTATAAATAGTAGCAGTTCCACTCCAAACACAAATCCCGACAATTGCACTGCTTACTTTCTTCCATTATGAAGATAGATTACTTGAACACTCTGTTTCCTGTTTTTTAACCAGTTACTAATCTGTCTTTTTATTTCATGATTTCTAAATTTACTTAAGAGCCTTTAATGGGAGATTTTGACAAAACCCCATAGGAATACATAATGTTTACAGAATCACCCTACCCATGTGCTTGTGAATATTTTCAAAGAATTGCAAAAGGTTTATGAGGCAGGACACTCCTTTGCAAAAGTGACTCTGATTCTTCTTAATTAGGGCTTGTTGTTCTTTATGCTTAATCATTCCATTTTCAATAATACTATCCCATCAATGTACCTCAAAAAGATGGTAGACTGTTCATGCAGGATATGATCATGCAGGATCTTGCAGTCGGCTTCTTGGCTGAGTGGGGATTCGAACCCAATTATGAAACAACTGCCCCGGAAGGTGCATCTGCCTGTAAGGACCCTGCCCTCTCCTCCAGCCAAGACCCCCCTGGTCAGTGGGATCTCCCTCTTATTTTGGACTTAGTTATTTTAAGAGGCACCCCCTTTTAGAGCCTAAGTGCCAGAGGATCTGGAGTTTAAGAAGTCTCATAAAGGCATCTGGGTACAGTCATGAAGGCCCAGGAAAGAGGTAGGGTGTGCTGGCATCACAAACTGATTAAATGCAATCTCCCCCAGCTCAGGGTTCTCAATAACAAAAGACTTTTCAATGCTGGAATATCCTGGCATATCCCAGAGGTGTCTGCCCAGCCCAAGGAAGTTGCTATTTCATTACCCAATGCCCAGTTCCTCTTTTTCCTTTTTTACTCAATCAAGGGCACTCAAGTCATTATTTTATGCTCCATCCTGTTTCAGGAGTTATCTCAACTCATCCAAACTTTTGTGTCAATGCAGATCTAGCTCACTTCAATTTAATTAAGTATGTTAATCATGTTGACTCATGTCTCATGTTGTCTCTTTGTGCCCATGGAGATTTGGCTCACAATAACCTAATCAAGGTATTTCCTCCCATTTTTTCCCACCAAAGTTTGACAGCAGTTAACTTTAAACCAGCCAGTGAGATTCAAAATTTTTATCTTGCACCAATCATGTTCTTAAGAAGGTGGGTTCCCATGCCCAGTTATGGGACTCTTCCCCATAAAAAGAACATCCCAGGTCAGTGAAAGGTGTGCCAGGTTTTCCCATTACCTGAGCACCCCTGCAATTGTGTTGCAGGTTCCTTTTTTTCCCTTCTCACTCTGAGCCTTGGACCTCTCCAGACCTCAAGCACAGGATTTCAGGTTGTATATACTTCCCTAAAACTTCCCATTTTATAAGTGCACCCCCTTGCTCTGGTATGTTTGTGTGTGTGTATGATTGCTTAGGGAATTAGTTCTCAGGTGCTCAGTGTAGGTTCTTCACATTTTTATTATGTATACAATAAAATTATCTGTGTTTACAATCACTCACTCTCTTCCTTCCTAATTTTATTTTGAGGTTTCACCACTGAGAACTACCCTGATTACACAGACTTACAAAGTCCCGCATTATTCCTTTCTGGAACCCTTTTTTAAAGCTAATTTCCCCTTCTCTAGGTCCAGTTTGGGTCATAAACCCCCCCCCCCCCCATCTTTAAGGAGGAAGTGGAATAAGGTTTCATTTAGAACCATATTTAATTAACTTATTCACAATCCTAAACTGTGTTTTTAAATTTTGTGGTTTTGTGTGTTTTATCTATATTGTATGTTGCCTTGAGTTCAGTAACACAGAAGGGCAGTTAATGTATAGTTTAAATAAATAAATATTTTTCCAAGTCCAACACTCTAAGCACTATACCACCATGATTTTAAGAACAAATTGAATATTTCTGACACTCATTATTTACTCTAATGAGATTATGACGTTTTGAATAAGGAATAGCCTTTTAAAATTAGAGACATCTGGCAACCCTTGTTTACATGGAAGATCTGTAGGGCAAGTAGTTTTCACATGAAATTAACACGCACAGACTAATCTAGATTCATATAATTTATATTCACAGTCATAAAATTGCAGGCCTCCCAACTATAACATCCTGAGGTAGAATCTTGGCTTCTCTGATGTCAGTGGCAAATGTCCAAGGAACTGGGCCAAACTCTCATCTCTGGCACCATCACTCCAGATTTTCACTTGCTGAAGCAGTTCCCTCTAACTGACTGATGCTAAAATGAGCCATATCATACATACTCATTGACTCATGCAGTCCCTGACTACTCATAGCAAAGTGGAAAATCCAAGAATTTGTCAAACAGAACAACCTTTGCATAGACATTTTTAATATTATTCAACACCAGAAATGTAACTATGCTGGCACCAAAAAGCAAGACACCAGGGATAATGTGTATTTGTACCTATACAGTTAAGTAGGTGGTATTTCTTCTGTCTCCTTTTTTGTACACAGTGGCTACAAAAAGCAAAGTGAGAATAGTTAGAACAATGTTCTGAGCTCAGTTCGTATCCTGTTTCTCCATTAGACAAATGTAGGTGGTAACCAAATGCCCTCACTGTTTCCATTGTTGCATGTAGCTCTTATTGGTCCAAAGCAAAATCCGAAACAAAAGCTATGGACCAAAGTGACTTAATGCAACCTGTTCCTACTTTGAGAATACCTAGATTCAGCACATGAAGAGAGTGATGTCAATCAGAAGAAAAAGAACATGTGAAAAGTCTGTGTTTGTGGGTTGTTCTCCCAACACGAGGTAATACTAACCAGTTTGGCTTCTATCAATTCTTTACTTTGTGCAACAACCAACATTAATCTCCTTTATCATACATATAATAACTACCATGTTTTTCATCTGCTCCCAGCCTTTAAAGAGACCTATGTGTTCCTTTTGGTGCCACAGAGACATCTCATTTACTGCTCACCAGGGGTCCTTTCGAGCAGGAGCTTGGGGGAGCGCAGCTCCGGGAGTTGGTGCCAGCCCCCCCCCCCCGCGGGGGAATGCCTGCTTGTGTCATGGCTGCAGCAAAATGACCCTGTCCTCTGGAAAGGTCTTTGTTCCTCCGACCAGCCTTCTGAAGGCTCCAGCCACCACTGAACCTCCCAGAATAGTGGTATTTCTGAGGCCTGGATTAGTAGCGGTCCCCTCTCTGCCAGCTTCTTTCTTTTTCTTTCTTTCTTTCTTTCTTTCTTTCTGTCTGTCTGTCTGTCTGTCTGTCTTCTTTCTTTCTTGCCTTCTGACATACTTCTGGTGATGTCAGGGGGTGTGGCATATGCAAATAAGTTATGCTAATGAGCTCCTGCACCTCTTTTTCTACAAAATGACCCCTGCTGCTCACCTTTGTATTTTTAACTGGATGCTTTGATTTTTTTTGCCGCACCCCCATAATGCCAAGGGTGCAACATGACACCAGTGTTATTTGAAATCTACATACCTCTTTGGCATTTCAGTCAGGGTATTTACATGATGAGGCCTTATGATCAAATCCCCCATTTTTAATGCTCAGTCTGATGAAGAGTTCTGTCTTGAATATTTGCATAGTTTTGTGTTATTTGGGTTCATCCTAATAAAAAAATCACATGTTGGGGTTTTTTTCTGGTAATGTCCTGGTGAAACATTCAATTCATTTTAATATCCAGGTGAAGATTTGGAACGGGAAAGACTAATACTGGATTTGCTAATACTTGTATTTTTAATACCTTGGTATTCTCTTCTACTTATATATAACAAATTGCCTGGTCTTAAAATTTGCTCTTTGTCCTGAAGGTTCTATATCAAACTGTGATATCAATGACACTAATAAATCTGAAGGGAGGGGGGAGAAGGAAGGTGAGCTCTGCAAGGTAGCAGGCCCTGCTCCGGTGATGAAGTGTCTTAGCTTCAATGACAAAGTGTCTGGAACAAGGGAATAAATAGGCAAGTTTAGCAGGCCTACAAGTTCAGCAGCAGGGTGAGAAAGCCAGGCACTAGTCTCTCCACAGCCCTAAAAGGTTAAGCACACTTTCCACAAACAAATCTACATAAATAGAAAGTTTTATTTAAAAAGGGATAAAAATAATAATAAAAAGGTGATTATGAAGGTAGAATGCTATTGGGGTTGGAAGCTATCCAGTGTATTGTACTGAGTGCAACATGTATGACTATCTGCTAACTGGACAGAATTCATGAGTGTGTGCTCAGTGCAAGTAGCTCCTAGTTCTCAGGGAACGAGTTTGCATCCTCAAGGCCAAGGCACCTGACCTGGAGAAGCAGAGACAGTCAGGCACACAGATAAGACTCTCGGGGACTTGTTAGATGTGTTCCCACTATGAGAATGGCAGCCCCACCACTGTCAGGGAGCATGAGGGAAGATCTTGTCTCACTAACCTTTTAGAGTTCTTTGAGGGGGTGAACAAGCATGTGGACAAGGGTGACCCAATAGATGTTGTTGACCTAGACTTCCAGAAAGCTTTTGATAAAGTTCCTTATCCCAACACACAATTTTTAATCCACAAGCAGTCATGGGATAAGAGGACAAGACCTCTTGGGGATTAAAAATTGGTTAATTAACAGGAAACAGAGTGAGTATAAATGGGCAGTTTTCACAGCAGAGGGTGGTAAGCAGTGGGGTACCACATGGCTTGGTACTAGGTCTGGTTCTTTTTAACTTTGTTCATTAATGATTTGGAGTTGGGAATAAGCAGTGAAGTGGCTAAGTTTGTGGATGACACTAAATTCTTCAGGATGGTGAAAACCAGGCCCATCCAATTGTCTCTAGCTAGCCCTATTAGCATTTGTGTGAAGGTGGGCTGAGGTAAGTCTGAAAAGCAATTGAACTGACTTCCTCCTTTCCTGCCTGTTTCCTGACCGGGGGGGGGGGGCATTAAAAACTCAGAGTGAAGGTTTTGCTCATTTCTAACATCCAAAGAGAAAATGCATTTCTTCACACTTTTATACAAATGATGCTGATTTTATTGAACAGCATTCCAATAAAATCATAAAAGGCATATTTTCTTCTCTCTGGTTTTATACAAACTAAAAAAAATAGAATTTTGTATGATCTCATCAGAGTAAACAAATTGAAATGGAAAAGGGAGTGGCTGCAGAAGAAAAGGTAGAGCCAAATTGGAGGGGCCAAAAGTAAGGGATGTTGGTGTGGTCAGAGGCAAAAGGGGTGTACTAAAGGGGGAGGGTGGCCCAGTTATACTCTACTGCCCAAGATACATGCAAACCTGGAACCAGCTCTGAGATGATTTCATACTACATCTCACTAGCACCAATAAGCAAGCCTGTCTGGGTTATCTCATATTTCTAATTTATTTCTTCTAATTAAGACATGTGTTGCAATATGTTTATTTCTCAAATGTGAACATTTAGTTTCCTCCTCAAGGAAAAATACACACTGATCTACCTGAAAGGTCCTGTCCCTTGATCCCCAAGCTCTGTGACAATTATAACCTGAACCAGACAGGGAGTTGTATCCACTGACCTGCCAAGGTGACTAGTTATTCCCTTCCACTGATGGAGAAAACCTTTCTCTGTTGAAAACTTAGAAGATGGGTGTGCTAGGATCCAGTACAGAGTGTTCAGGAAGTTAAAGCCAACCCTCCATTACATGAATTCTACAGAGCTTGGCTGATGCAGTCATGGATGTTTCTTACACCAAATTAATAACAACACTTAATATCTATATAGCATTTCCCACCACATACATTATTGTAGTATTTTTTCCAATAGCTTTATATAGGAAGGAACAAATGTTATGCAAATGTGTGTAACAGAATCTGAAGTGTGGGGGGTTGACTTGGAATGAAGGGGAGGAGGTGCTTTCCCTTTTGCCATCCGCTGCAACTCTTCCCCAAACCACTCATACCCCCTTGCTTTGGGAATGGAGACAGAAGCTGCGGTGAGAAAGTAGTGTATGGGGAAATAGTTCAGTACACACACACACACGAACACAGTTTTGTTTGACCATGGCAATTTGCCTCTATCCCAAAGCAGCTTTTCTCTTACAGCTTTGGCCATCCAGACTTAACACTTGATGCACCCTCAAAAAAAAGTCTTACAGCCTTATTTTAAATTTCTGACTCAGTCATTTTTCGGCACTACTTCTTTTAATCTGATAAATTTTAATTAGCTAATAATACAGCTAAAAGGGCTAAGAGACAACATTAAGACTATTGATTTTGGAAGACCAACACAAATTATTGGTGGATTATTGTAATCTTCATGTGAAGACCTGACCACTCATTCTAAAGGTAGTCAAGGTATAAACTTTCAAGAGTCAAAGTTCCCTTTGTCAGATCTAACTCTCAAAAGCTTACAGCCTGAAAATCTTGTTGGTCTCTAAAGTGCTACTGGACTCAAATTTTATTGCAGACTAACACGGCTACCCTCTGACACTATGGAAAAGGCAGTCACTCTGATCCAGTAAGAGAGATCCACATACACCAACTGCTTTTTATCCATGTAATCAGTGTGGATCTGTATCTAGGAGCACATTGCTGTCTACATCATGATGCTCATCTGAGCCCTACTGAGCATAGTTTGATGTGAATGGGGATATGTGTTAGTACTGAAGGCCGCCAGTTGTTATACATGTCTAGTTGTCTATAACTGCAGTTCGTTCAGGAGGACTAATGGCTTTTCGCTATCCTTTACTGAATGATAGCTCTTTTGCTGATACTGTTCCCCAAGATCATTTGGATATAATCCCCCCACCCCAAATTCATAAACTAACGCTTTACACATATTTTGTTATCATATTTGCCAAGGCATACGGAACACATCCAGCCTTGACCTGGATGGCCCAGACTAGGCTGATCTTGGAAGCTAAGCAAGGTTGACCCTGGTTAGTATTTAGATGGGAGACCACCAAAGAAGTCCAGGATCACGACGCAGAGGCAGCAATGGCAAACCACCTCTAAATGCCTCTTACCTTGAAAACCCCATGAGAGGTTGCCTTAAGTCAGCTGTGACTTGATGCCACTTAGCATCCATCCATGGAACACTGGAAGTTTGTCAAGAAAACCTAGCTTGCTATTTAGAAGTGGTTGAATTGTTATGTGCAAAGTAACCAAAAAGCATAACAAAGAGCAGGAGTCAAGGCAGCACATTATAACTACTGTCCCAAAATGGATGAAAAACATGTATCTATGTTTAAAAGGGAAAAAGGACTCACCACTGACAACTCAAGAGATGTCCAGAATGGAACTTGCTTTTATTAGCATATTCAAAATGCATACCAATTATTTGGCAGTTAACAGTTGGCACAAATTCAATGATGTACCAGTTCAAGTAATATGAGTGAATTCATTTTAAAATATTGGCTCCATCAGCTGAACATCCAACTTTAAACCTGTGTTATTTCAAATTAACAACTCTGTGGCTTTCACAGAAGTCTTTTAAATGTGTAACTGGCATACAGTTTATTTAGGATGGAATTAGATTTTTGGAAGATTAAATTAAATTAAATCTGCTGTCCAAATTGGTAGTAGATGTGCTTGGACCAAATCATGGGGCCTTTATTGAATATTTGGTTTATGACTATCATGTTGTGCCAGTGCTGTGAAAATTTAGTACAGACAACTTTACAGTCATCACAACTGTTATGATTTTGTCACGAATGATAGACATAATCCAGCCAAAAAAACTTTTGGTTTTTTAAAAATCTGATCTTTTGGGAATGTGCTTAACTTTCCTATTGAAATTAATAAAACAAATATTTATGATTTTGGCAGAATCGTATCCTGCACAGAACATCAATATCTTATCAGGAATGAGGACTGGGGATGGAAGAACAATCTGATAAATACTACAGGTCATATTAAGGAGAGTTAAACTGAGTTGCTTTTTACTTCTTCTGTCATTCTTCAAGTAGTCCTCTGTGCAATCTCAGATATGAATGCATATGTGCAGGATATAGCACCCAGCCTCTCAGAGGCCTTGCATATAAGATTCCTCCTCCTATCCCCATGTGATTTCAGCACTCTGTGCACATGCTGGGACTAGAAGCATGCCTTCCCATGGCCCCGCTGGTAGACCTCCGGATGGCACCTGGGTTTTGGCGACTGTGTGACACTGAGTGTTGGACTAGATGGGTCATTGCTCTGATCCAACATGGCTCCTCCTATGTTTGTATGACATCCTGAATTTGTTGCATAGAACCAAGCTTCTGTAGTAAGGTGGGATGCCTAACTGCACAAATGACCAAGTGAAGAACAAAAAAGAAACAATACTGTTTTTGTCATTCTAGTGTCTATGCAGACCCTCATTTATCAGACTGTCAAATTTGCCTAACAAGAAGTTGGAGCAGAACTAGTTCATGTAGGGGACTCTACAACATAATTCTTCCTTTGTCCAAGTCTGAACTGGAATGTGAGTCTGATGAATGAATGAGGATGCCATGGACTATGTTAGCTGCTCACCACACTTTGACAGATGAGAAAAACAACCCTGCACTGTAGGGCCACCTTTCTCAAGCTCAGAACCATTTTCTTGCTATTTCTGAGCCATTCTCTAGGCTTTAGTCTGAAGAGCAGCCATGCTGGAAACATAAAGGCATTTTTGCCTGTTGCCATGCAGCCACTTCAAATGGCATTATTAAAGACTCTTAAATATGACTGCTTTGCTGAACTGTGAAAACAGTGTGTCAGGGCAATGGACAGGACTGTAGCCCAAAATCAGTGCCCTTATACTGGATTCAAGGAATGTACTTGGGCCAAGGGAAGCCTTGTGCCTAAGCAGCATGCCAAGCCAGATGTGGACTCCAGGACTACAAGAAGCCTCTTGCTCCTGCATCTCCGCAGCCATGCCAGCACCAGAATGCAGACCAGCAGCCCTGACCTCCATGCACGTAGAACCAGCAGCAGATCACAGAGGGAAGCCATGCTCTGCAAAAAGGACAAGAAGTTCCTGCATAGATACCATGAGAAACTCCCTTCTCCATCATGCAGGCATTCCCTACCACCACCCTCACATCTTAACATCACCAAGAGAAGCACACATTCCTCGTCAGCCTAAGACAAAAGGATGTGTCTGATGATGAAACTAGCAAGCCATCAAGTCTTCCTGCCACTCATTAAGATAATACAGCTGTCAAGCATCTGGTCATTAATCCAAAGTACCAGTCCTGCCACGTGATTGGTTCTTTTCCTTCTTTCTTTTGTCCACCCTCTTTCCTGAAGAGGTGTCACTCCTAGCCAAGCCATTACTTTCAACTGCCCAATCATTAATCCTTTTTCTGCCCCATTCATAGTTTAGGTTTTTAGTTAATATTTCCTGGGGACCATGTGACCATAGGCATATGCCTCAGGTCACATTATAGGTATAAAAAGAGAGCATTGGGCTCTCTTCCTCTCCTAAGCCCACCCTACCTTGCTGGTTCCAAATCTAGGCCTGTTTGGAATCAGTCCACATGTGTTGCTGGTCAACTCACGGCCCCTTCCCTTATTTTAATCCCTTTCTCACTGCATGATCCACGCGTCTCATCAAACAGGTAAAGTATTACCCCACCAACAATAATCCTGCTCATGAAAATATCTCTATCCTTTCAACTCTATATTCTTAGCTTTGCATTGTGTGTGTGTATGTGTATGTTTGATTTTATGTTTGTATGTTTGAAAACCCTTCAGTAAAAAAAATCACTGCTTTAGTAATCTAGCCTCAGCATCTATTCCTGGGGTCTGGGAATTCCAACTCCTGTAAACAGGGGCGTAGAGTTTTGTAAATTCCGGGGGGGGGGCTCTTTAGCGCACGCGCAAAGCACACTCGCTCGCTGGGGCGATGTCCCCCCCCCGCTGGGAAACCTCCGCGCCTCCCCGGGCCCTTCCGAGGCCCGCCAGCCGCTGCTGCCGGGGCCTCTCTCTCCCCCCCCCACTCCTTCCCTCTCCCTTTGCCAGGAAAAGAGGGAGGGAGAGGGAAGGATGGAAGAGTGGCCAGGTGGGGGGGGGAGAGGCACTGGCGGCAGCAGCTGCCGGCCTCGGAAGCGCCCCGGGAGGCGCGGCGGCAGGTGCTACATTTTCCTGGGGGGGGCTCAGTCCCCCCCGGGAAATTTCAGGGGAGGCTCGAGCCCCCCTGTAGTCTACACCTATGCCTGTAAACACAGGTTATGATCCTACAATTAATGTCTTTTTGCCATTTAATACTCACGATTCCCCACATTTATTAATAAATAAGGCAATCTGGCTAACAAGTCTTTCCTAGAATCACAGAGTCAGCCCAAAGTCAGTCTGTTTCTCCAGAAAGAAAAGTGTCTTATTCAGGGATATTTTTCTTTTTTGAAAAAGTGGGGCCACAATTCTCAAGAGGGAAATGAAGTTTTCAATCTGTATACTGAAAACTCATGAATGTTTAAACATTTTAAAAAGAATTTTGTCGAAGAGGTTCCAGAACTCCATTCCAGTGCATTCCCCCAGAAAAAAGCCCTGTTGTTGTATCTTATTGTGTTGAGCAGGAGATAGCCAGGAGACTGCCTTATTGAGCCTGAACAGCTGTCACTTACAGGGCAGGGAGCTGTTTCTGTTGGCAGCAGAAGATAGGACTCGCAATAATGGGTTTAAATTAAGGGCAGGAAGGTACCCTTGTGATATTAAGAAAAATTTCTTTTACAGGAAGAGTTGTGCAACAATGGAATCAGCTGCCTAGGGAGTTGGTGAGTTCCCCCTCACTGGCAGTCTTTAAGCAGTGGCTGGACAAACACTTGTCAGGGATGCTCTAGGCCAGTGGTTCTCAACCTTTCTAATGCCGCGACCCTTTAGTACAGTTCCTCATGTTGTGGTGACCCCCAACCATAAAATTCTGCCAACACACACAACAATAAAGCTACTTTTTCAGATGTTTTCTCTTGCATGGCAGTTAGCGCCAAACAACTTTAATACAGACTTTAGACACACATATATTTGCAAGCTATTCCCAACAAGACACTACAAACACTCAGGCTTCAGACTTACTTTTCTTCAACAGAAGATGCCATGAGAAAATGAAGGTAGGTGGGCGGGAGAGGCTGTTGCAGGTAGGGGGGAGAGAGAGAGAGAGAAAGAGGGGAGGGGGGAAGAAAGGTAGGTGGGGGGGGCGGCTTTTGCCGCTTTTCCTGGGCTCTGCGCCTCGGCACGGAGCCCAGGGAAGGTGGGGGGAGGCTTTTGCCACCTTTCCTGGGCTCTCCTGCTACCCTCAGTGGCTGTCATTCCACTCTCGTGGTCTCTCACTCTAGTCACAGAACACTCCTGCTACCCCCAGTGACTGTCATTCCACTCTGGGGCCTGTCATTCCATTTCCAGAATACTCCTGCTGTCCCCAGGGGCTGTCATTCCACTCTCGTGGTCTCTTGTTCTAGTCACAGAACAGTCCTGCTACCCCCAGTGGCTGTCATTCCACTCCGTGGTCTCTCATTCTAGTCACAGAACTCTCCTGCTACCCCCAGTGGCTGTCATTCCACTCTAGGGCCTGTCATTCCATTCCCAGAATACTCCAGCTACCCCCAGGGGCTGTCATTCCACTCCATGGTCTCTCATTCCAGTCCCAGAACTCTCCTGCTACCCCCAGGCCCTGTCATTCCACTCTGGGGCCTGTCATTCCAGTCCCAGAAGGCTTCTGCTACCCCCTGGGGCTATCATTCCAAGCTGGGGCCTGTCATTCCAGTCCCAGAGTAGTCTATATGGGCCCAGAGACCCTAATGGAAAATCCATTCCACATTTTCTTTGCAACTCTACTTGTACTGTAATGTATTTCAGTGGAGCCCCTGCAAATCAATTGGCATTCCTGGCTCCCATTATTTCCAATGGGCCTTCAAGTGTTTCCCATTGTTTCCAATGGGCAATCCTGTCCTTCCTTTTAGTACATCTCTTTCTGGCATGAGCAGTCAGAAACAGGAAAAAAATGATTTCTTTCTTTTTAAAAATAAAAGCTAAGAAGTAACAAAGAACGGAAAAGCTGGAGAAATTCAAAAAGGACTGGGGGTGGGGGAGTAGAGAGGAGAGCTGGGTTGGAATCAAACTTTGCTGTTGGAGCAGGAGGGGGAAATGGAAGCCACATTTTTGCTTCAACTTTTTGGGCACTGAAAATAATAAGAAGCCTGATTAAAGATATATATTGTTTTTAATCCACAGTTTTTTCTACTCCTCTCTCTTTCTCTCTCTGTCCATATACACACACACACTCCACCTTTCTTTCTACTTTCGTGTTCAAAATAAAAGGGGGGGCCACCGGAGGAGGGATCTCACCCTGTTCCCCAAGGATTTCTACCTTTACAACACAAAAGCTTACCAGAAGACGCAGAAGTTGTGCAATCTGGAGGAGCAAAACTTTTAGATAGAGGACTCTGAAACCCTGCCCCCCCCCCACACACACTCTGTAGGAAAGCTATGGTGCTCTGTTCGGACTTCTGGGTGAGCGGAGCAGGGCTTTTGGTGAGGGAGAGGTGGGAAGGGGAGGGGCTTGGATGCCAGCCGGCGACCCCAGTGAAATGGTTGTTCGACCCCAAATGGGGTCCCGACCCCAAGGTTGAGAACCGCTGCTCTAGGCTGATTCTGCATTGAGCAGGGGGTTGGACTAGATGGCCTGTATGGCCCCTTCCCCAGAAATGTCTGTCCTGTTCCACCTTCCTAAAACACCTGCAACATGCAGTAAACATGCAGCAAGCATACAGATACGCACATGCTCAGCATGACCAGGGTGATGTAATGTTGGTGTGAGGAAGTTAGTTTGGACACCACATAAAAAGCAAATCTTTAGAGCAGCACAATGTCGTTGTCCTCATCGACTCTCTCCTCCATGTGTGGGAGGGGGGGGGGAGCTACTACCAGCCTCAAAGAACCCAGGCATCAGAGCATGCTAATAGGACAAGTATACCTGGCTTTCTCTGTGGTTTTTCTCTGTAGCAGATACTTCCCTGCCTAATCCTTTGAGAAAGGAGTTGGTCTCTTGCCCCTTGGAGAGACAGGAGGTTTGCTACAGTGCTTTGTCTACCCTGTTGTTGCTCAATAAACTGTGCTTCAACTGTGAATTTTCTCTGTGTTTCCTGGGCTGACAGGGTCAGTGAGAATCTCTTCAATAGCACATGATTCCACCCTCTTGGGGTGAGGATTGAACCCTCTCACCACAACAAAGGCAGCTGTGTGGTTTGGCTTAAGTGAGTCCCCCTTGGGTTGCAGTGTTAACTGGTGGGACTATGTGCTGCAAGCTACCCCTGCAAGGTAGGACAGCTCTGGAAAGCACTGAAACTCAAATCCCACCTATCATCTTCAAGGACCTGAGAAATTTCTGACTACTTCCCTAGAGGGTCTTTATACCTCATTACACTAAGTTCAATGCCTTGCCACCTTTCTTCCCAATGTGAGACCAAAGTGGCTTATAGCATTCTCAGCTTCTCCATTTTTTCCCTTGTATCAATGAGCCTTTCACTACTGTGTCAATCCAATATTATATAAAAGCCTGCATGAGGGATGCTACAAAGATTCAATATTTACCAGATTATTTTGAAGGATCCTGAATGTCTGGCAAAAAAAAAACCCTCTTAGTAATACTCTTTAGATCAAGGATGTCAAACATGCGGCCTGCGGGCCAGATCTGGCCCTCGGAGGGCCCCAATCAGGCCCACAAGGCCCTGGCTGTTTCCTACTTCCTACTTTATGCCAGGGCTCTCCATTGCAACAAAAGGTTGCAATGCCCAGCCATTTCATGTTTTCCCCTGGGTCCTAAGCTAGGAACACTGAGCATTTCTGATTCCGATAAACGTCAACAAATCAAAAGTAGGTTTGCAGCTTGCAAATACAACACCTGAACAGCGTACTCAAGACTGCTACAGAACAGAAATTTTGATGCAATAATTCAGAGCAGAGGTGTCAGTTATCAGAGACTGTTAAATAGACAAAATATTCCAAGATTGCTAGTGTTTTAAGCGTGTTTTATTTAAAGTTTTAAAAATCTTTGTGTTTGTTTGTGTCCTTTATAAAGTTTATATCTCCGCTACCTGGCATTACATTTTATGACATACATGGCCCGGACCAACAAGGTCTCATTTATGTAGGGTTGCCAAGTCTGGGTTGGAAAATACCTGGAGACTTTGGGGGTGGAGCCAGGAGAGGGTGGGGTTTGGGGAGGGGAGGGGCCTCAGCAGGGTACAATGCCATAGAGTCCACCCTTCAAAGCAGCCATTTTCTCCAGGGGAGCTGATCTCTGTTAGCTGGAGATCAGTTGTAAAAGCGGGGGATCCCCAGGCCCTACCTGGGGGCTGGCTGCCCTACATTTATGTCAGATTCGGCCCTCATAACAAATGAGTTTGACACCACTGCTTTAGATTCTAGCCTCAAGTTTTGCATCCAATCCAAATTCAATCTACTCCCTTATGAAACTATCTGACCATACAACAGTCATCAAAGTCCTGCTTTGGGTGCCCCGTGTTCTGAGATTAGGCAGATGGCAATGCAGGACAGGCCTTCTCAGTCATGGCACTGGAACTCACTCTGCAGAGAGACTCACCTGTTGCCCTGTGTCACAGATTTCCACCAGCAGATGAATACGTCTTTGGTTCATCTGGCAGTCCCTTGGTGTTCCTTCTTTCCTGCCCTGTTTTTAATTGTTGTTTTTATGTATGTATATTTTAACTTGGTTTTAATTGTTTAAATGATGTGTTTCTATTCTGTTAGAATGGTTTTTAAGATAAGTTTTTAATATGTATGTTTTTAATCTGTTAGCCACCTCGGTGGCCTGATATGAGCAGAAAGGCAAGATATAAATTTGACTGTGGATAGAGCCAGTTCATGCTGTCAAGGACACAATAGTATCCTGTTTTGCTAGTTTTGAGTTATACAAGGACTAAAACTGATGAAATGGCGATCTTTCCAATACATTTAAAAGACAGTTGCTGCACAGGCCACAAATTCAGACTGGGGAGAGGAGGCATGCAGTCATGTGAGTACCTTTCTGTCCCTTAGGGTCCCTTAGGGTTGCCAAGTCCCCCCAGGGGGGACAGGGAAACCCCTGCTGGATTGGTCTATTCCCCGTTGGCCCAGATTGGGCCGCCGGGGGAACCCCGCCCCCAAATTGCCAGGCTGCAGCAATGTGCCCGGCGCGATGATGTCACCTGGAGGTAACATCATCGCATCAGGCACATTTTTTGGGGGGATGCTCTATAATTCGAGGGAAAACTCTATGGTTTTCCCTCGAATTACTGAAGTCCTGCCCCAACGTGCCCAATGCAATGATGTCACTTCTGGGTGATGTCATCGCAGTGCACGCGCTTCACGAGCGCTAGAAGACTCCCGGGTGAGAATGGACTCCCCCCTGCTCCTAAAGAGGTAGGACTTGGCAACCCTACTGTCCCTGCGTGGCTGCACTAATAAAAATTAACCTCCATACTTTTATTAGCTTTGGAAAGAAAAGGGATGGGCATCCATCTGCCATTTTTAAAAATATTGCTTTAAAAAGCTTTTCCCCTAAATTTATAACACAACTATAATTAACAATTTTTTTTGTCATGTGGCCCTTTAATAGCATATATTTTCCTATGTAAACAACTAAAGCTAGAAATTAGCTGCTGTAGGTTTTCCAGGCTGTATGGCCGTGGTCTTGGCATTGTAGTACCTGATGTTTCACCAGCAGCTGTGACTGGCATCCTCAGAGGCATAACACAGAAAGATGGAGTACTCTCTGTGTCAATGTGAGAATAAAAAATGGTAGGCAGGTAATTTATATCTACTCAGGAAGGTGGAGTAAGGCTGAGTCATTATCTTGTAGGAGTTTTCCAGGCTGTGAACATGCTAATGGAGGAGCTTTCCTGAGGAGGTTCTTTTGCATGTGGATTGGCTGTTGAAATTCTAATCATATCTGTAGTGCTGTTGTAAGATGTAGTGCATTTTGTGTTTTTCAGGACTGGAAACCATGCCCCTATTTATTTTTAAACTCTCTAGAAAGATGCAAGCAGAAAAATGGGAAAAAGAATAATATTCTGTGTATGCTAGTTTTTACTTGGAACTATTTTATGAGTTTGAAAATCCAGTCACTATACTTATTTGACTTCTCTAGTGGTTGAGAAAGAACAGTCTATTGTATGGCTTTTTTAAAAAAACCTTTTCTCTTTTAATTGCTTTTTCCGTAACCTCCTTATTTTCTTGAATTTTATGGGAATTTTCTCTTTATATTGTGGCAGTGAAGCAGACTTCTGATAACACAGTGCCTAGTGTACCTTATGCAGTAATTTTTCAGGTAATTTCCTCACACAAAAGACCCAGCCCACATTTTTAGTCAAATGCTAGTCTGTAATTTACTTTTGGCCAACAAATGAACAATTTAGTCTCATCTGTAACAAAAACAAACTAATTTCCTTTTCTTTGGTTGATTTTAACGGTACTATTACAATATTATTCAACAGTAGGAGTATCATGCATATTTAAATACCTTCCACAGATAAAGCATTTTGGGGATGGAGGAGGAGGGTGAACTGACACAAAATGAAATCTGCTTCCAAGATAAAAATAACCTACATGAAAACACAGTTTCAGGAAAGGTAAATTATAAAGTAAGCATTTATCCAATCATTTTAAAGACTATAATTACATAGGCTGTGCATCAAAAGACTTAAGAACTATTAAAAGGAAACATTTTAATTAAACATATCTTTAAATGAAATTTCCATAACTGTCAATTGATGCTTTCAGCAAATTTTATAAGTGTGCAAAAATGAAAATCCATCTAGACTCTCCTGAATCTCTGTTACACAAAATTTCTCTCCCTCTGCCACCCGCTCTGGCGGCAATCCTAAGAACATTTTACTGGGAGTAAATCCCCACTGAACAAATGGCACTAACTTCAGAGGAGACTTGCTTAGGAATACTCCCCCCCCCTTGTAAACAAACACTCAACAAGGTGCTTCCATCATGTTTTTAAACAATATTTTTGAAATCCATATATGCACTTCTAACTGTTCTCATCCTGCCACAACCAAATGGCCCTGCCCCATCCCAGACTGCCCCATAACACTCTTCCACTCGCAGACTCAGGAGCTACACAGACGCTCTTAAGTTCCCACGAACTTCAAGGCAGAAGCAGTGCTACTTAAGATGGGTCGCAATCACACACACAATTCACCCTGACATAGGAGCGAATGCCGGGTGGATTAAAGGAGCGCGATCAGACGCCAACATCTGGGAAGCACCCCACAGTTGTTGGCATCCCGTTTTGCTCCGCCACACAAGCAAATTTTAAAAACACCTGGGAAAGTCCTATAGCCAAATGGGTTGCAACGGGCCACAGATGGACTTTCCTGCATCTGATTGCCCCAGTGCGCTCCCATGGCATTGGGATAATCTGATCAGGCTATCCCGACTCCGTGCCATTTTTTCACCCCCATTGCAGTATGCGCATCAGCGCATACTGCTGCACATTCCATAGGGAGACCTCGGGGCGGAGGTGCGCTTCATTGATTCCTCATAAGCACATTGAGAACAAATGGTTAAAAAAAACCCAGCTCACCTGCGGTTGTGTCTGATCACACAGTGGCAGTCTGCGCCCACATCTACAAAGGTCAGTGTAATCGCGCAACTTACACCGGAGGAAATAGCCTCACTTCTCCCCCCCCTCCGCTTTATCTCACATGTGTGACCGCCACCATGGTTGGCTGAGCCAGCTCCAAGCCCTGTTCTACTGTCCTTCAGTAACAATCTGTCCAAGATACCTGGTGGTCCCAAGAACTTCCAGTGCTTAGTCCTGGCTGCTTTGTAAAAATGGCTATCACAGACAATTTTTTCCATACTGAAAGCAAGAATGCTTATTCAATGAATTACTGAGAGACATAAGAGATAGATGATGAATCCCAGTGGCAGCAAAAAGCCACAAAGAGAGATGTATGATTGTCCTATGCAAATGAGCCACCTGGAGCTTTTTGTCTGTGGAGTACCTGTTGAAATATATGGCAATGTCAGTGGAATGATCACAGACTTCCAGAAGGACAAAAAAGGTGTGGGGGGGGAAACCCCAAAAACTGAGGCAGCAGCAACCTAGACAGTGCTTGTGGTGAGTCAAAGGAGTTAATGGACAGTTTCCATTCCACAAGAAAAGGGCTCAGTTAAATCCAGGGGTCATTTCGTAGAAAAAGAGGTGCAGGAGCTCATTACCATCACTCATTAGCATAACTCATTTGCATATGCCACAACCCCTAACATACCGAAAGTGTGTCAGAAGGCAACACCCACCCCTCAGGCTCCACTCCACAGGTGAGCGAAACTGACCTGCTCTTCTTCCATTCCCTTCCCCATCCAATACTTTGTGCAATAAAAATAAGTGTAAAGAACACACCCTCATTCTCTTCCTGCTCCCTTGAAACCACCAGGTTTCAAGTAGACTTGAGATACCCAGGACATGTGCACCACCCATCCCTTTCCCTTCCCCGCCCCACAACAAGACACCCTGTGAGGTAGGTGGGGCTGAGAGAGGTCTTTTGAGAACTGCTCATGAGAGAACAGCTCTGAGAGAACTTGTGACTGGCCCAAGGTCACACCAGCAGCTGCATGTGGAGGAGTGGGGAATCAAACCTGGGTCTCCCAGATTAGAGTCCAACTCCTGACCACTACACCAAACTGATGGGGTGGAAGCTGCTGAAGGGTTGGTGAAATTTCTCCAGTACTTATGTGCCATGTGCCCAGATAAAAAATGGTATACTTAGAAAATTTATATGCCACCTTGAGCAAGCCTCTGGAAAAGCAGCACACAGTTATAAAAGGAACAATGATAAAATTATCAATATTAAAACAAAACATTAAAAACAATAAAGACCCTAGCAGGGCTTTCCCCAGGGCGCTGCGCCTCTGCACTGCTCAGGGAAGCCGAGGAGGGGGCGGGGCTTGGTCATGTGCCCGCCCCCGGGCTCCTCACTCCCGGAGCTGTGCTCCTGCTCCAATGGACCCCTGGTTAAATCTATATGTTACAGAGTACACAGGTTGGATAAGGGTCCCTACTCTGTGTCAGCTGAAATGAAGTTGCATGAGAGTTTTGGGTTCTCCTCAGTTCCTGCACATGTAGTGCCCAATTCAGCCTTCTGTTCATGGCACTTTCCCAACCTGAGACAGTGCCAAGCTGGGGGGAATGCTATATGGCCTATTGGGAAAGCCATGTATATCCCAGGAAACACATGGGTTTCCCCATGTGGTGCCCTCTACATTTTTTCACAATGGGAAAATGGCATAGGCAGGAAGGCTGAAGCCCTTTCCCCACATGAGCTGCAGTCCCAATCTGAATCAGGCACAACACAAGCAGGAATTAAGGAGAATTCACAACTTTCATGCAACTACGTTACTTCTGACAGAGAGTGGGGAGCCTAGACCCAAACTGTATATTAAATAATGTGTAAATTTAAGCTACTGCTGACTAATGAGGAAAAGAGTAATCTACACTGTATCGCAATCTGTGAGAGATCCACTGTGCTTCAAGCACCCTGTGCTTGTATCACCTAAGGCTGACTTCTCAGGCTTGGTGCCAAGCCGTGTCAAGTAAAGACTTAGTTCAAGACAGGAATTCAGAGCTTAATCTCAAATCCTCCTCATCTGCTCTGTCAGCCCAGGGTACAATTCACAGAGGGTATACAAACTTCTCAGTATATTTTTCTGTGTGTTCAAGCACAGAAGGACAAGCTGTAGCACAGTAACATAAAAGAAACAGTGCATTAGCTGCAGTTTTACTGATCAACACTTGTAATAGACTTCATAAATTTTTCTACGCACAGAAATAACTAGACCTTCTTGAACCCTCCTTGTGATTAATTAGAAAGCCTGTCTTACATATTTTTCTCTCAGGTGTAGTAACCTTGTAAGACCTTACCATTAGGAACTGATAAATAAATGCTTGGTTAAGCACAAACAGCTTGATAGGCAGTGAAAAAGAATGATGATCTTGGTTTTTATGCAAGACACTTATGCTGTCATTTTACCTCTGAGGATCAAATAATACAAAACAGGACATAATTTCATGAAATACCAAATACCATAAATGTATATTATTCTTAAAAACAGCCTGTTTGACTATATGTAAAATACCTAAAGAAAAGGTTCCAGCTTTGAAACTGTAATTAAGCTAAGCACTTTGAAAATACATGTACTAACCTAAACTGGCTCTCTTAAAACTAGAAATAAAGGTATATTAACATGTTAAACAATGCATAAAAATTGTTTAAAAATGTAATTTCTTTAAAGAGACTACAATTATCTAATGTTTCCAATATACTACAATTACTGTAAATGGGGTCAAGAAAACCCTAGTGGAAGTACAGCAGTGTAAAATATAATAAAATAATTGTCAAATATTAGAGATTATACAGTATATATAATGCAACAGTTTTCCTTCTTAGAGCATGCAATGTAACAATAAAGTATTATAGTAGTTGCCTTTCTCCCCCTTTGCATAAATCTTGTAAAGCCATATTTTAAACAAACGTATCTTCAAGATCTTCTTTTAGCCTGTGAAATGGCAAGCTGGTATAACAGTTTTAAACACAAGCACAAGCACAAGCAATTATAGGGCACAATTCCAGAAAAAAGATGCCATTGGTCTATAAGGTCAGTATTGCTCTACTCTAACTGACAGCAGCAGCTCTCCAGGGGCTTAGGTCTTTTCACAGGACAATACACACGCACTACCTACCCTTTCAACTAGAGATGCTGACTGAACCTAGGACCTTCTGTGAGCAAATCAGATGTTCTGCCCTGATACGGGGAAACCTTATAGGCCAAAGAATGTTAATAACTATATGCTGTTGACAGAAAGGCGAGGAGGGTGAGAGTTTCAAGTGTTAGTCCAACAAGGAGACTAGCTAAGATTAAGGACAGCTTCAAAAGCGAGATGAGCAGGTAGTCACAAGAGTTTCTGTAGAGAAATGTGGAATTAATGGTGGTGAAGCCAGGAAGTAGAAGAAAGGTATGACTTTGGGTTAGATCTGTGAGTCAGGAAACAAAAGAGCACAGGTTTGCCAGATGCCTATTGTAAAAAGATCCCATTCCTTTCAGGGTTGTGTAGAAGAGAAAATTCTGCCAGATGCTTGTTTCCCCATAGTCACAGAATTTCATGGCACTGTGTTGTTGCTTTGGAGGAAAAAAAGGACTCTTGAAGGAGTCCTGTTAAGAGAAGAGAACTTATGTTATTTCTGTAAAATTTCATTCTGCACAGATGGTTGAAGCAATATCTCAAAAAAATTAAAAATAGGCTGATAATACCTTCAAATCAGACAAATGGGTAAATAAATAAGTCTTCACTGAGCACTGGAAGCTTATGTATGAGGCCAGGGCATTCCATAATCAAGTTTCCACAACTGAAAAGACCATTTCTCTTTTTATGGCTCACAGCTTCCAGTAATGGAGGGGCACAGAGTAGGGCCTCTAGTGAAAATCTTAATTGATATGTCCTCAACCAGTAGGTGCCAGAGACTTAAACTTATCCCTACAGCAGTTAAAAACACTTTCCAATGTGAAGTTGCAAACTCTGTTAGCCAAGCATTTAGATAAAGTTTATATGGTTAGAGGTGCCTTTCTCTGAAAATTCTGAGAAGACACTGCCACTGAAAATTCTGAGAAGACACTGCCACTGAGAAGATCACTATGCTGTCAAGTACAACAGCTGCTGTTCTGGAGGGACTATGGGATCTTGGATTATTAAATCCCAAGAGTTGTGATAGTTGCCAAGGTGCCTGGGACTGCCTCCTTAGTAGATCTATGGACTATAAACACCTTGGCCAGAGAGAAGCCAATAGCACCAGCCCTGTTCATCTGTCTAGCATCTCATAGTTCTCTGCTGATGCAAACACATCCATACTGTTTTCCCATGCTGATCTTGGATCAGTCTGAATACCGATGAATGCAGCCATTCCATCTGGTTCAGTGTTTTCCCTTTGAGCCAATCATTCTTGATGTTCACTGCTCCTGCAATGTGTACCAGCGTTATGACACTGATGTTCGGCACTGCCCAAGTAAAAAGCCATGTCATTTCCAGGGTCTATGAGCTTGACCTGGTCTCCCCTTGTCTGTTCACATAAGCCCTGTGTTATGTATTGACCATGCTGTCGCCATGTGCTCCAGTAACTACCTGAGCTTCAGCCAGGTAGAACAAAGGCCAGGTGGATTCAAACCGGCCACCAATCATGTACCTAGGTTTCTCCCAGGGAACCTATGAGATGTAAATAGACTGATAATAGCCTATCAGGCCAGTTGGGCGAGGTCAGGGGATTGTCCCTGACCAGCATAAAAGGAGGGCTCGGAGCCCTCGGTTGTATGCTTCATCCGGACCAGCAATAAAGATCTAGCTGTTTCACTGTTCCATGGACTCCCGACTCCAATACTTCTCACCCTGGCTGAAGGATTGTCTGTGCAGCTAGCACATCAGGTGTTTAACTCAGATGCTGTCCTCCTCCCGTGCTTGATCAGGTATCTCCAACACCCTAAGCAACTCATGGAGGAGTTTTAGGAAAATAGTAGAAACAAATTGCTCTTCTGCTGCTGCAGCTTCTGACTCTATCTCTGAATTGTCTCAATCCACCTCTAATCCTTAGACTGTGGCCCTTTGTGTACCCATATTATGCCTCAGTTTCTGAGCCCATCCTATTCTTCCGTTCTGCATTCCCTCCCGCTTTCACTTCCAATTTGTGTTGGGGCTTTTTCTTGTTTCTGCATTTGTTTTACAGGAATCTGCATTCAGACGGCTTCCAGCACATTATTGCCCCACAGCTACCAAAACTCCTTTTTGCTGTGATTCTTTGTTCTCATCAGCTTTCGAACTGTTAATCCTTTCTAAAGTAGAATTGTTTCTGTGGGTATTTAAGTGCTGCCCACTGCACTCCCTCTGTTTGGCCTCTCTCTCTTTAGATTGATGCTCCCTCCCTGTTCTGTTTTCTTTCCCTCCTTCTCCAAAGACAAAAAAGGATGTGTCCTCCCATTCAGGCAAACTTTTAAAAAGCCAGAGAGAGCATGAGAAGCAGGCCTGTAGCCAGGATTTTGTGGCTTGTGGGGCAATTTTTTTTCTGGTGGGGCTAAAGTTCTCAGTACAGAAAGAAAAAAACAGAATTCTGAGGATTATGACTCAGCTACTGTGGAATCAAGTCTTTTAAAATCAAAGCATAGAGGCTTCTGCAAATCTTAATCCCAGAGTGTGACAATAGCTGGCTGAGAGGGAGGGGGAGGGAAGAATAAATATTCTGGTGATGGTAGGCATGGCACTGGAAATATTTTTTCTGGGTTTAGCCAGTAGACTCACTCCAGATTGTATAAAAACACATAAAACTTTTTTACAAAAACAAAGGACAAACAATACATGGATAGGCAGTTTCTTCTTCTCTCAGAGTCTTCTCAAGCTGTCTATTCTATATAGGTGTTCTTATGCTAGCAATCACCCTTAGCCTATTAACCATTTAGCCAAAAGAAAGCTGTTACCAGGATAGATCTCTAAACTGTGAGCTGTCAACAATTTTAGATGACAGTTCTCAGGTGCTGCAAGTTAATCACTTCTGCCAGCCTAAGCAACAGTTCTGATAACAAGCTGGCAGGTGGGGGTAATGACTTCTATAGTCAAGGAAGCTAACACTTAGGCCCAGAAACTCTCTTAAAGGAGATCAGTTTCTTGACACAGAGTTAGAAGGGATCCTAGAGGTCACCTACTCCAACCCCCTTACTCAGTGCAGGAATTAGTCAACTACAGAACTCCACTCTGCTTAAAGTAGCACACACCTTTAAAAATGTTTTTAAATGATTGAAAAAAAAACATTTACAGGAGAAATTCTTGTGGGGCTGTGCCTTTAAAGGGGGGGGGGGAAGCCCCCAAAAGCCTAACCGTAGCTATGGGCCTGATAAGAAGGAATAAGTAAATATGAAAAACTAGGGGATTCCCTGATCCCAAATGTGTCAGTCTTGCATGAGTAGCTCTGGAATTTCCCCTCCTTTCCCTTTCTTTATGCAGAATCACAAAGGAAGGGAGGGGGGAGGGGTTGGGTCTGCAGTTAAAAGTTTTGAGGGATGTTTGTCTTTCTTTTCATCTTATTGACAAAGCAGCCAGTTAGCTCAAAAAATGTGGGTTTTGCTTGTAGATGCAGAATGCACACAGAATGCTCAAATAAATATACAGTGGGGGAGGACACCAGTGCAGAGGGAATGCGTGCAATTGCAAAGTCAACCCTCAAGGCTTGACTCCTCAGATTCTCTGGAGCAAGCTGTCAGTGCAGAAAGGGCCAGGCTTGAAAAAAGGCCTAAAAGAGAGCTACACCTCCTGCTTCTGCAGCTTTTTGTTAGGAAATGGTTCAAGAACAGGGCCTGACAAACCAAAGAATCTTCCAGTACAATGGAATGTTCCTTATGCTTAGAATTTCCCCACCCCTGAAAAGAATGATTAGTATTAGTTGTGAGAATGTCCCAATGAATATAGTCCACAACAGGTCTTGTAAATAAAAGTCCTTTACTTGCAGAAAAGATTATTGGAGTCATACACCTCTTCTGTTAGTAATGAATTGCTTTGGGTTACATGCAGAGATATACTAAACTCATAAATGGCTACAGGTGTTCTACCAATCAGGCTACAGTACTTTTAGGCGCGCAACCAGGAAGACTAACAGTTCCCACAGAATACGCGGGAAAACCTTTTCTCAGGGAATAATAGTGTTGAACATTCTAAAAACCTAGTTCACAGAGACCTGAAACCATAACAGCAAAATAGTTACTGTCTACAGCAGAGCCTTTCATGTTCAAGGACAAAACATGAGCTAGCCGGCCAGAAGGTAGTGAGCAGTCTGCGCAGGCGCTGATAATCTGCCAAGCGAAGCATAAGCAAAACAGGCAAACAAGGAGGCGGGGGTAGCGGGCTGAGCTCTGGCTGACTCTGCATTCCTAAGGGCTGGGCGGAGGTCCCGTTGTGAACTCCTGGGCAGGACGTATGGAGCAACTAAAGCAAAGTGAAAATTAGATAGGCTCAAAGCAAGAGGCACATACCGGTATGGCAGAGGTACACAAGTAGGCATGTAATATATGGCAGGCACTTCTAGGCACAGAATATATAACAGGAACAGAATATATGGCAGGCACTGACATTAGTATGGTACGGGGAAGGCAGATTTCCTGTCCCTATGCTTCTTGAATTTTTTGTGACAGGGCTTATGTTGTTCAGCAGACACAGGAACTTTAAACCCCAGTTTCTTTACCATGATCTGCATCTCTTGAGATACTAAATGCCTTTACAAGATGACTGACTAAGATGTTCCATCTCTCGTGACAGATGAGAGTTTCCAGTGCAACACATCCTCCTAAATGTAAGTTGGGAAAGATGCTCACAGGGTGCCTGTGTAGTTCACATTCCTTCATTTACTGCCATAGCTGGCCAGGTGACTGGTATGAGAACTAGTTAAAAGATGGAGAATCTTTTCCTGGCTAATGAGGTGAGAAAAGAAAAGTGTGAGGAAAGTGAAGGAAGAACAGGGCGGGCTTTTCTGCTAATTTCTGCTGCAATGTAGTCTCCTAGCTCTTCCATTCATGTTCTCTTTCTCTTTCCCTCTTGTTGATGCACTCACCAGGGGGAAAGGAAGAGCTGCAAAACGAGGTGCGTATTGGTTCTAATTCTGGAATGACAAGGAGGCAAGCAAGTCCCTGCTAGTAAGCTGGCTTAGAAGAGGCAGAAGGAAGGAACCTAGCAAGAAAAATAGTGCCAAAGGAGCCCCTCTTCTCCCCAACTGGACCTAAAACAGCTCTCCTAACCCCTGATCAAGGTGAATTGAGGAAAGGAAGGAAAGGGAAATTTCCTTTTTCTTTTGCTACTAGGAGCAGTAAAAGGAGCACCTACCTAGGTGCCAGTCTGGTGTAGTGGTTAAGTGTGCGGATTCTAATCTGGGAGAACCGGGTTTGATTCCCCACTCCTCCACTTGCACCTGGCTGGATGACCTTGGGCAAGCCATAGCTCCGTACCAGCTGTTCCCTCAAGGACAGCTTGGGAAAGAGTTCTCTCAGCCCCACCTATCTCACAGGGTGTCTGTTGTGGGGAGGGGAGGGGAAAGGAGTTTGTAAGCTGCTCTGAGACTCTTAAGTGAGTGAAGGGCGGGATATAAATCCAATCTCTTCTTCTTCTACCCACTACCTTGGCTGATTCAAGATCTACATATCTTTTCTTTATCTCCTTGCTGAAAGTTCTTGTCTTACTGAAATTAGTTTAGTTGGTTCTTAAAAATACTGTACAGTGCTTTGTTTTGCATCCATACAAGCTGTAACCTTTGACAGAACTTACACTAATGTCCTTACACTACCAAAACACAGAACACCCAAGTAAACAACAGTATTGAGCTAGTTTTGATAGCCTAGAAGATGCTGTAGTATTCCTGCGCAATAGTCTAAATCATTGGCGCAAACATCCAGTTAATTTGCTTCCTCTACATGTTTTCACTGGCCAAGATGCATAGTGGAGTAGTGTGCTCAGTCATAATCATCCTCCACAAAGGCTGGAAATGTTCCCTTTGAGCTTCCAATCATTATGCCAGCTGAAGTGGAGACAAGCCCATTGACAAGTGAGAATGGCAATAATTTATTTTCTATTGATGGCTTGTGACAAATCATGTTGGAACTATGGCTGCTTACTGTGGGACTCCATGAAGGAAGGCTGTGATGGGCAGAGATGAAACCCTTCACAGTTCATTTAGTCCAAATGTAGCCACCTGGGTGGTGAATCAGTTCAACATAACATCCCAGGCATTCCTGCACAAAATTAGATCGCTAACAGGCAAGCTATATAGGGGTTCCCTGAAAGCATTAATCATAAAGGTTGAGCTGTCAACATGCAGACTTCAAAATTAAGAAACACAGAAAGAATTAAAATGTAGCCATGTCACACATTCTAGAAAGTAATTACCATATATAATTCAAAGTACAGCAGAGGACTAAAAAAATTATGAACTTTAAAGAGCCAAGGTGAATTATTACTACTATGGAAAAGTCCCTAGGATTTTTATAAATATTAATTAGATCCAACATTTATGCAAACTTGAACCCACTCCTTTGCCATTCAAATTAAACAGGTCAAATTAAAAATATTTTTCCTACCAATTCAAACAGCACTTCAAGGTTTTGGGTTTTTTTTGTTTTTGAGAAAAAATATTCAGTTATGAGTACAGTACTTACATTCTTTTTCCATATATGATAAGGTTTTGCTGATTAGGGGCTGTTTTTAGTTTTTTCCCCTCTCTTCAGTTAATATGGAATTTAAAAAAATCTCCTTATATTTAAAGTTTAGAATATGTATTTTGTACATACGTTTAAACATAACATTCTTTGAAGCATTTTGGCATCAAACATTTACAACTAAGGACAACTCCTCTGTGAGGAGGACTAATTGCGTAATTTTATTCTGGTTTTTTTTCTGAGCAACTGCAAAATTGTAAGAAACTGTCTGTAATTATTATAATGAAGATTTCTAAAAGTCCAACAGTACGTACTTATAATTTCATCTTGCCAGCAACAAGCAAGTAAAGCTTTTATCAGAGGAATTCTACTAGCAGCTGCTGCTAAAAAAAGCAAGAAAGATTAGGACAAACTAATATAATAATACGAAAAATAATTAAAAAGACAATTAGATATGTTAGAAGTAGAAGTAGAGAAACAATTAAAATTTCAAAAACAAAGATATTTTGAACATGTGAATAAATCTGGCAGATACCCGGCGTATTATCTCAGGAAGGAAAGAGAAAAAAGAGTAATAACTGGCGTAAAGAAAGGAGACTGTGACAGAATGGGCCTGCTCTGGCCTGCAGGCCCTGTTCCACCCCACTCTCCAAAGTTTTCCCAACACCTGGAGAGGCTTTTTTATCTCTCTTCAGTAGTGTCAGGGCTCCCAACTTCCCTCCCAAGTTCTGACGCCTTTCCTCTGTGTCTCCTGCTGCCCTGCACCTTGTCACCATGGGGACTGTTTACTGCCTTGTGCACCCCTGGAGGAATAGCCACTTGCCAACTTCTGGCCTTCCGCTGGTGCTCCTTTTAAAATAGCATGTCCAAGACAGTGGAGGTTTATGTGGTACAGAACACTACTACCCACATTAAAAGTTATAAAGTATTTATTAAAAAGAAAATGTTCACAAACCTACTTTTAGCACAGCACCAGATTGAGCAAGGGGTTAAAAGAAATGGGTAAAATGCAAATCCTCTGTCTCTCTCTTTATACATGCCCTACCAGTTGTTAAAATATAGGACATGCTCCTTTATCTTGGGAAGTTACAAATCTCTACTGAGTTACCATTACCTTAAAGCTCTCTCCAGGTCTTCAGGAAAGCACATGGTCAAATGGCTGCCTCAATTAAGAGTTCTCTCTGTTCTCATTGACCTAGCATAAAAAAGAGCACCTCCTTGCTGCAAGGAGTTTTATCATATCTGTTTCTCCACCCACTGACCAGGTTTGGCCAGATCAGCAAAGTGTTTCCTGAAGCTTCTTCCTGGAGATTATTCCTGGAGCCTTTCTAATCTACAGTCCTCCAAATCTCTGTTCCCTGCTTGGAGAAGGAGGAGAGCATGACACACCCAATATCTCTCTTCCTAGATCTATTAGCATTTCTTAAGAAGTAGCTGAGGTAGGCCTGGAAAGCCATTGACTGACTTCCTCCTCCCTTCTGGTTCTCTGCCCTGAAAGGGGAGGGGGGCTTTTAAAACTCAGAGTGAAGGTTTTGCTCAGTTCAAACCTCCAAAGGAAAAAAAAAATGCATTTCTTCACAGAGACCAAATTATATAAGCAAAAAATCAGTGTTCTCTCAGGATTGTACAAAAATAAGTTTGTTTCAGAAGAAAGAATAAGAGAATATTTAAAAGACATCCTGATTGCAATGTTTATGTCAGAACATAGAAAAATCTTAAATCAAACAATTAAGAAATATCTTAAGCAATACAGAACATAAAGAAGGATAAAGCACCGGGACCAGAAGGGTTGACAGCAACATATTGTAAACATCTTGAAGAAGTATTAATAATACCATTACAAAAAGTTATGAACAAGATAAAGGGGAAAAAAGATAATACTGCCAACGTGGCAAGAAGTGTATATAATGCTAACACATAAAGAGAGTAGTGATGCATTGCTACCACAGTCCTATAGACCTATTTCTCTGTTGAATGTAGACTACAAAATTTTTGCCACAATAATGGCAGAAAGATTAAGAAAATGCTTACCAAAATTAATACACTCCTACCAAACAGGTTTTGTATTAAAGAGGTACATGAAACACAATATACAATAATAGATGCAATCGAATTTGTGAATAAGGAGAAAGAAAGCAGTTTTTCTATTTCTAGCTGCAGAGAAAGTCTTTGACAACTTAATCTGGCCTTTCTTATTGTATGTTTTACAAAATATGGGATGTGGTCCTGCATTTTGGAGCTGGATGCATAGAATATACTCCAACTAACAAGCAAAGATTCTAATTAATGGGAAACTAACAGAAGCAATTTCAATTGAAAAAGGAACACACCAGGGATGTCCTTTATCCCCTTTATTATTTATACTAGCAATAGAGATTTTAGCTATAAAGATTAGACGAGACAACAGAATTAAGAGAATACAAGTAGATGAGGCAGAATTCAAAATGAAAAGTTCAGATGACACGATTCTAACAGTCTTGAATCCCCAGAAATCATTGCAATATGTAATTGAACATATTAAAGAATTTGGATCCCTATCAGGCAATAAGATTAGCAGAAACCCCCCCAAAAAATGATAAACCAGCTAGGTGACCTTGGGTCAGTCACAGTTCTCAAGCTCTCTCAACTTCCCCAATAAATCTAGCTTGCCACCTAGTGGTACATAATGCTAAAAAGTTAGAACTAAGGCTGCCAGACAATCTTGGGATCTCCTGGCTATACTACACACAATGCCATATGATAATTAATATTACCAAAATGCCATTTTTAACCTCCAGTCAAGTATTTGAAATAAATTATGTCCAACCTATGCAGACTCTTTAAAATATGAATTTTACTTCTGAAAGGTAGAATTTTATGAGTAGTTTATGTTTGCTAGTGTCTGACATCAAATAACAGCCACCATAGTTCTCAAAATAATGAGTAGCATTAAATCCTAATGTCTAATCATCATCACCATCATCATCATCATCATCATCTCTTTCCACTTTTTAGTTAATTTCTACATTTTAAGCTGAACAAAAATAGATCATTAAAATATTTGTGGTAGGTATTTTGATGATCTGTTTTTTGTTCAGTTTATTGCCTCTCTTATGTTTTGGTGGTTTACCTCCACATAATATTTTCTGGTCCCATTCAGTTTGTCCTTCCCCTTCTTTGACTTGTTTGTTGCTGTCGAGTCAAGATTGGGTTTCTGATTCTTGTGGCCCACTAGTTTGGGCCTTGTGGCACCTGGCATCTGGGCATTTAAAACTGCTATAGATTGTTCTGTGGAAGTGTGAACATCTGGGACCGCAAAGAAACCAGATGCATGCATCCCAGAAATGTTGTAAATGTTCATTTATTGCGCACTTCTTCATATTAAAGACAGGAAAACCATGACTACCTTGGTTTCAGAGAAAACAATTGTATTAGTAATGTCTAAAAATATTTCAGATGGTAGAGATGGCAGTGCTCTTCAGAGCAAGAGGTCAAGCCCAGCCCTTCTCAACCAGCCTTTCCATTTTTCCAGGAAAGAAGCTGCCAGGTGTAGCAGAGAAAGAGAAAGGGAATGCAGTGAGCAGCACAGCTTCAGCAACCCTTCATACCATTCCCACAGTTAAATGAAGAATAAGTGACCTCCAGTATCCACTCTCACTTATGCAAGGTAAGGCCCCAAAGATATGATTTTAGATACTTCTGACGCTACCAGGTCACTGGCCCAGAAACAGCTTGTCCTTGTGAATAAACTGGCCCTTGTAGTGACTCTCAAGCTGTGGCTTCAGAGTTCTTCCTTGGGGCCAGCTAAGTGTGCTTGTTGGAGGGATCCCTAGGGATACAATTTGATTCTGTATGGATGACAGCTGAGCTTGAAAACGCCACCTCTGGTGCACACACCAAATTAAGCCTGAGAGAGGGCATACATATAGTGGCTTCCTCTCAGTGGTCTCACATGGAGATGACCAGGAGATTGAACAGAGGCAGGAGATGGGGCCATCATGCTTGCACCTTCTCTCTCCCAGTGCATTTAGTGAACACATGGCACTGTCATCTGTACCGTCCGCTATTTATCCATCGTCTTTAAGAATAGCTACTAAAAGGCAAACCTGTAGGAACATCTCCAACATGTAGGAATGATTCATTGCATGATCACTATTTTTTGTAAAGTTTTTGGGAAGTGAACTGAAACAATTATATCAGAGAGAGGAGGGAAGGCTTTCCTAGAGCAATTGGTGCAGCTTGCCCATTCCTTTGGCTGGTTAGACATTTCCAGCACCACAGGCCCTTGGGAAGGAGCCTGGGGAATATTTTCCAGACAAACAGGCAGTGCTGCTGTATTGCTTTCCCTTTGTTTTAGATGTAGAGGGAATCCGCTGGACCCAACTCCATGCACAGCATCCAGCTGCCTGGGATTAGAAGTATTTTGAAATCTACTGAAGGAAGGTTTAGAATAAAAGCTGTCCAAAATAAGACAGAAAGAGAGAGAGAGAGAGAGAGCGAGCACCCATGGCACCCTTGTGGTAAAATTATGACCCACCACTGCTGTGAAATGTTCAAGTCAGTGTAATGTATGCATAATGGCAAGAATGAGAAATATTAGAGATATTCTGAATGAGATAAAAATGTAAAAATTAAGCATTCTGAAGAACATGCTGGTTACCATTTAAGTCTGTAATTTAAAACATTCTACTGATACAAAGAATTATTGCTATGAAACAAACTCAGATTTTTTACATTGCAAGTTGGTGTATACAAAAAATAGATTGTTTTGTAAGTTATTCTTTTTAATGTGTAACCAGAGCTTCAGCTTTCTCACTGACTTCAATATAAGAATATATTTGCATGTGTACTGCAAACACATACCTTCCTGATTTTCAAAACAAAGTAGGTATATGCAAGCAATAGTCGGAGCAGGGTTCATAATTACTGAATTGGAGAAATACATTCAAAGTAATTCACTGACCAGCATGCCCATTGTTATTGTTGTAGTGATATGTCTATTTTCACTGGAAATTCATCCTAATAAAGGAGAAAGTGTGGTACAGTGGTTTGAGTACAGAGGTTATTAATACATACATACAAAAGACCCAATAGAGCAATATATAATACATCTGTTCAGGGCTTTTTTTGTAGAAAAAGCCCAGCAGGAACTCATTAGCATAATAAGCCACACCCAACAGCAGAAACTCATTAGACTATTAGGCCACACCCCTAACACCGCAGCTCCCTCCCAGGATCAGCCTCCCCAGGTACCCCGTGGCTTGCGGGACACATGGAGAACCTGAGGGAAGGAAGGCAGTTTCTGAATCAGCTTCCCCAGGCGCCTCCCAGCTGCCGGGCGCCTGGGAGGCTGTAGGCGTGGCCAACTCAGAAGCCAGCTGGAACTCCGTTCCTGGGTGTTCCTGCCCAAAAATAGCCCTGCTTCTGTTTGAAGACTTTTCCACTAAAGGGATGGCTAGAATGTCTTCCATTACCTAAATGCAGCTTTGTTGATTCTTTATTTAATGTGAAGTTTTGTAATATGGTTGAAGTAAAAACAATATTGGAATCACTAAAGTAAGTAGTCTGTTAGATATTCACCTGTGTTAAACTGGCAAGTCGCCTGTGTGACAACACTACTAAATAATTTGTGTGCCTGTTTATCCTAGTGGATAGTAATGTTTATATGTTCATATACAGGGGAACACTGTAGAATATGCTTTTCCTCATAAATAACCAATGGTTGTTGATTAACATATTATTTACTCAAACACAAATGAATTAAAATATGTCATATCTTATGCCAATATATATTTGAAATGGATTACTTGAAAATGATATCCTAATCCCTTTTACTTCGTTATACAGCATAACTCCTGTTTCATAAACCCAACCAGGCCTGCTTAGTGCTCTGTCTTCTCAACTCTGTCAAATAAATTGGCTCATTATTACCAGAGTTCTTTGAGAACTAGGAACTACAATTCCAACTGACAGGAAATGCTTGTCAATTGTAATCCAAAGTAATGATTTTTTCTAAATCTAAACAGCACCATCCATTGTTCTGGCCCCTTGATAATCATTACCTCGAGCAGGTCTATTCATCTAATGATCTAGGTTTACTATTCCATTCCATGCTTCTCTCTCATAGATAACCTCATTCTGGCTGTATCTTAGCAAGTCCAGCTGTCCAGAGATTTTTCTTCTCTGTTGGTGCACAGCACATCCCATCAGCTTTACAGGTGTTTCAGGCCCAAAATTACAGCCCAGCTCTTACATGGGATCTCCTTTTGGGTCCAGTATGGCAGTCATTCAATCATCTTTTCTTTGAGCAATGTTTGGTATTTCCAGATGTTCTTTGACAATAAACTGGTACAAAACAGTTCACCGCTTCTGCCTGGGTTGCTGCAGTAAAAATCAGGTTACTTTTACTTCTCTCAGAATCTCCCCACTTTTTGCTCTGGTTGTGCTCTGATTCTTTTGTTAGTGCTTGGAGCGACCAGTTGGATCCAACAGTTGTAGAACTAGGTTTTTTCTATTCCAGGCTTGATTGAGTCAAGGGTTAGTAGATAAGCTGGTGTTTTGTCCTTACATAAAACACCAGCTTGAATTACTTGACTGGGAATATTTATAGCAGGCACCAGACAAATTTCCTCTCCATTGCATTTGGGCTTTAAGCCATCAACTCCTTTCGCTGAAAGTAAGTACCTCTCTTTCTTAATGTTCCCTCATACCACCATTTCTCCTCCTCGATCCATTTTAACACACTACCGATTTTCGACCTACATGGTATGTTTTCCAGTACCCCACATGGCCAAAGGAGCTGTCCATGTGGGCTTCAGGTCCCTGAATCACTAACAGACTTTTTCTTCTCATGCAATCAGTATGGTACTTTAAGACCTCTCCCTTTCTTATAACATTTACCCAGACCATCAGATAGCTTGAATCACATGCTTAATCTTTTGTCTGGGAATGAAATTTGCACCACCTTGGATGTTGCCAAATATATTTCAGCTGCTCTCAAAATTCGAACCATCACCATTAATTCAGAATTAGGAATAGATAATCAAAAAGTCTGTTGATTTTCAGTGAACTTTAACCTATGCCATTTTAAAATGGGTACATCTTTTTTCTTTTCTGTTCCTTTGTATTTTAACTTTTTAATTATTTTTGCCTAAAGCCAATGTGCTATACAGATTTTTCTGGAAAAAAGTAATCATGTCAGTTGCAACAAAAACCACACCAAACTTCAGTTTAAGAGAAAGATGTTACAATTCCATGCATACTTCAAAAACTATGGAGGTTGTCAAATTATTAAGGCTGCTACCTTAACTTCTGGACCATGTAAGTAGCATATACTTTATACAGGTCTTAACATTTCTGCCTTGCTTACTAGGCTGTATGCAGCTAAACTTTCACCTTGTTTTTCTTTTTTAATATATTTTTTCCTAACTGACATCCATATCTTCCAACAGGTGTTCCATGTCATTAATGTAATATGTACAAGAAACCATACTTATACTAACATGTCCCCATTTTAACTGCAGCATGCCAAACTTATATAATTCAACCAATTCACACTGGATTTCCCCCCTGAAATCTGGCCAGATAACATGCCTCTCTGGGTAGATTCTTCATGCTAAATGTCAAATTGATGACAAATCACTGGATTTTATGATGAATAGACTTTTCAGACATTATAATAATATAACACTGAACAACCAACCTGCTTTACCTATATATCCAATCTTGCAGCGTTTTATTATGTATTAAAACTATGCATGGACAGAACTAAGCTTACTTTTTCAGGGGGGAAATGGCTACACACAAAAATAGCTCATATAACAGAGAAGCAATAAGCAATTTATTCTCTTACTTCAATCTTTAGGCTAACCATATATTTGGTCAATAAAACTGCATGCACTGCAAAATACAATAAATAAAATGCTCATAGGTAAAGAAATATAAAATTCTTGCACCGTTTCAGCTTATTGACAATGAATTGATGACTGCCAGTTTTATTTAGTACATCTGCAAAAAGGATTTAGCAGACTGACTCATAAATATCTGCGTTTCTACAGACATTTACAATTAAATAGCCTGTCATAACCATCAGGATCCTTCCAGTGCACAACGCTGAGAGCTTCTGTGCACTCAGTAGGATTTAGTCTGAGATTCCTCATGCCCTGCAGCACCAAGCACACTGAACAGCCGGAGATCCCCCAGAGCAGCTTCTGATGCACCCGAATAAGTTGGAGTGGAAGTGCTTGGAAGTGCTTGGAAGTACTTAGGCCTGTGAATGGAACCCTTTCAATTCTAACTAATATATTTAGACTGTGCAGTAAATACTTCAAAACAGAAAATATTTGCATGGAGTCAGTAAATAATTTCATAGTACTGCTTTCCTCATACATACAATTTCTAACATGCAAGTAGCCCTTTATGGGATGGGATGCTTATAACCAGCTACATATTCCACATGAGATTTTAAAAGGCAGTAGTTTCATACATATGCCATACAAACTTCTACAGTTTTTGGAATGTTCTGTAGTTTCACATGGCTATAACACTACTATGAAGTTTATGAGGAGGAAAAGAAAGGAATGGAGAGTAGAAAACATTCAATTGCATGGGATAAGTACACCAGTATAAAATGACACATCCCCCCCCCCCCCCCAAATGCCAGATCAAGAAAATATATCCATCCATGGCTTTTAGGTAAAAGGTAATTGCCCTATGTGTTTACAATTTCTTAATTACTTTGCTTTGCCAAAACTAAAGGCCATTATAATAATCTAGGGGTTGAATTAAGTTTCAGGAGTAACCTGCAAGTTGTACACTCTAAGCATGTTCCATTTAGCATATTTAATAGATGTAAAAGCTCACAAGTGATGATATAAAGGATAATTTACGCTTGCAATGCATTTTTGTCCAATTAATAGATTGCCTGTGTGTTGCATATTTTGCATGACAAAAGAGCAGAATATTAAACTGCCATTCATAATGAAAATGCACTTTGCAAATTAGAAGTGCCGAAACAGAAATTTTTCACCCTGTTTAGGAAATAAACAGTCCTTAACCAATTAAACTGCATTGTAATAATTCCATGATTTATTGCAAGTTGTTTAACTTTCAAAACTCGGCTAACCCATATTAAGGTCACAATCCATCATGTCTTGCTTGGAAAGCCAGCAAATAATGGCTGTTGTATTAGCTGCTTTTGATGATAGTATGAAAGAAGTATTAGCACTTGTCAACAAAACTGCTTACAACATAACATTAGCATGCATGGGCTGCTGTACCTATTTATTATTCTGGCAGCTTCACACATATTGTTACAAGCTTATAAAACATTTTGTCGGGTGGAAACCGAATGTACACTGTTTGATTTTCTGATAGACTGGCAGCATAAATGTCTGGGCTGACTTAGTTTAGTTTAAGTGTAAATAGAGACACAAATTCTTCAACCTGTTCTCTTATTGATACTGAAAAGTGCTGAATTATTCAGCATCCAACTCTTCTGTTTGTGTCTATCACAGTTATCAATTACCCATCAGTCTACTTGTCAAAACAGAATGGATTAATCTGGTTGAAAACAAGACAAATAAATGGATACTATAACAGGGGTACAGGGTTGCCAAACTGTCAAAGGGAAATCCAGGCAATGACATTTGCCGTCAAGAGTGGGATATCTGGCTTAAGTGAGCAAATGATTCTCCTTTACGAGCCAAGAATGCACTTAGCTTACCGTGAGTAAATTAATCTGCCTACTTTGACTACTAATGCCTTGCCAATACTCATAATATAATAGTTAAATATAAGTTTCTGTTCTGTTGCTTAGTTGTTTTTATGCTCTTATACTGGGTATGTGATCTAAATCATAAAAATTGAGTGTCTTAATATGTAATCAGTGTAAATGAAATGAAAATTACTTAGGCCAGTTTGTAGGTTTCAGGGAACAGAAATCAAAGCATTATTTTACACAGATGGAAAATGGAAATCCATCCAATCCAACTTGGGGCAACTCAAAAGTCTTACTTGGCAATTCTCTGAAACTGCACATTACTGCTCAAACATTCTCAGTCTGAAGCCATCTAATCTGATTTCTGAAGGGGGGAAATCAGTAATTTGATGACCAATTTGATAGAGAGATCAAAGTCAAGATATGGATTCATATAAGGGGTTTCTTTCACCAAAATTATATCAAATAATTTTCCAGATAGGTTTAAAATAGCTATCCTTTTCTCTGCGACCACAACAGAGTCAGAGTCAAGGTAAACCAGCAGGTAATGTACATTTGCATTTGTACACTAATATTCTACAAAATCCATTAATCTATTCCACATTTATTTCATGCAGATTCTTTTGAACTCACTGTGGGTTCCATATTTTCTACACCATACTGTAAAATAACCAAGAGCTTCCTTGTTTTACTGTAAAAAAAAATAACCAAGAGCTTCCTTGTTTTCACAGGAGTTCCCGTTCAATCAAAAATGAAACTGGCCATTTACCAAACTGTTTAACCAAAACAAAAAACAAAAACATTGTGGATGCAAAATTCATGCTACTGCATTTTTACAATACTTCCTAATCCCAACATTCCTCTAAATAGAATGGTATCACTGACAATAACAATGCAATATCATGGACCCAATTATCCTATATAGATAAGCACAACTACAGCAGTGCAAAGAACACTGGTATGCCCTACCCAGCTACAGAGACACCCTATGATTGCAGTCAGAAAACTAGATATTTCTGGCTTCATATCCTATGCACACTTATCTGAAAGTAAGCCCTAATGCATAACGGTACATTTCCGAGTAAATGTGTTTGGATGGCACGCTCCCTAGAAACTCAGATTTCTTAATATAACAAAAGTCCACAAGTAAATAGCAGGACTCATTCTATCAGATCACACACGCGCCTCCACACAGTAATGAATTATTTGGATAACGTTATAAAGTGCCAAAGTTACCAAAGTTTACTGACCCCTAGACTAGGGATGCCAGTTTCCAGGCGGGACCTGGGGATCCTCTGGAATTTCAACTCATCTCCAAACTACAGAGATCAGATCCCCTGGAGAAAATGGATGGGTTTTTTTGGGGGGGGGGAGGGTGGACACTATAGTATCATACCTCACTGATGTCCCTGTTCTCCCCAGGCTCCATTACCAAATCTCTAGGATTTTCCCAACCTGGATCTGGCCACCCTAACCCCCCATGCCGGCAACTGGGGAGACCTGGCCACCCTACCCTAGACCTGTATCTTTAACACTGCCTTGTTCTACAAACAGTATCATCCCCATACTGTGCAAACTTTTATTTTTCAAATTTCTGCATATCAAGCTGTTATTAGATACAAGAACAGGCTAGGCCTTTTTTCTGATCAACTGGCAACCTTAATTTTAAACAAACAAACAAACAAAAGCCCACCTTAGTAATTGTTGAAGAAATTGGTGACCCCTTTCAATGAAAAAGAAAAAAAAACCTTCAATTGATCTAGCTTCTAAAATGTTAATCCTAGCTACATGATTTTTAAATATTTTAAAGCTTACTACATTTTCATTGTTTTGTTTAGCAGATACCAATTTTTTAAAAATCTCAGCAGGCTTAACAAAGGGCTAGGCAACCTTTCTGACCCAAGTGCCAAAAGAACATTTTCCTGTGAAAATATTGGTGTGCCAGCAATCAAAGTGGGGGGAGGAGCCAAGAACTGTACTTGGCCAGACACATGGGTAGTAAGCTGAGCCCCAGCAACCCAAAGCCTCAGGAGCTGTCCTCTCACTCAGCTGGCAGCTATGAAGGTCTCGGAAAAGATGACAAGCATATGCCATGCCCACTGCCCTCTCCTACATGACTGGCCCCAGCAGCACCACCAGTAGCAATCAGACAACAACATCTGGGAAGCACCCCACAGCCATTGGCAACCCATTATGCGCCACTACTGAAGTGGAGTTAAAAGACACTGGGGAAAATCCGGTAGTAAACAGGTTGCAACGGGCCACGGATGGACTTTCCCGTGTCTGATAGTTCCAGTGCACTCTCATGGCATCAGGATGGGTTGATCAGGCCATTCCGACTCTGTGCTGTTGGTTTTCCCCCCTTCGCAGTATGCGCATCATCGCAAACTCCATAGGGAGCCCTCGGTGTGGAGGTGTGATTCATCAATCCCTCATTTAAGCGCATGGGGAAAAAACAGGACAAAAAAACCCCAACTCACCCTCAGTTGCATCTGATCACACACTGATGGACTGTGCCCACAGCTTCAAAGGGAGGTGTGACCGTGCAACTGCGGGTCAAATTCCTTTGGAGGAAATAGCCTCACTCCCCCCCCCCCCCGTTTTTTTCTGGTGTGTTTGACCACAACCATGGTGGAGGTATGTAACTTGATAATTGACATTAAGGTTTTTAGAAATGTATGTAAACATCAGCAATCAGACTTGTGGAGATTGATAGTTTTATAAATTCTTCACAATCTGGCACAAAGAAGTTTAAGCTATCTATCTTATGTCTATTATTTATGATACAGAAATATATCATGCTTGTAAATTTAATGTATGTTTTCTGTGTATAATGTAACAACTCATTGCCAAAGTGTGTTCTGTTTTATCAGTTCAAATGAGAAGAAAAATGTGGCCTTCACTGTGCACCCCATTTATTGATTATAATATGTGAGGAAACTATGTATTTATAACACAGAGAAGCAATCCTCAGTAGATCAGCTCAGAAGCAAGTCCCATTTTATTCAATAGGGCTTATTCCCAGGAAAGTGTTCTGAGGACTGCAGCCATAGGTTCTAAAGATGACTCTACCAAATTCTGCTGTTTCACAGCAATTTACATTCTATTCTTGTTAAGGATATTTGAGGCTGACGCATGCCCAGTTAGGCTCCAGAACCTAAAAAGGTAAGTCAAACAGAATAGAGGGCCAACAATTAGAATGTAATATATATAATATATAAAAATACATGTATTTATTTGTAAAGAATTAAAAAGCATATAGGGGCCCAATTACACCTCATATAAAAATTCCAGAATCATACACACAAGGGCAATGGACTTGACCTAACGCATGTCAGCCTGTTTAGGCCTTCTTCAGAGGTCAAACACAAAGAGGAACAAATTGACTTATACCCAGGGCTGCCAAGTCTCCCTGGGGGGCGAGGAATCCCTCACTAAAGGGGTCCCCAATCCGCCAGTCTGAATTCGGCCGGCGGGGGGATCCCCACCCCCAAAGTGGCCTGATCGGGCCGACTGCCCCAGCGTGATGACGTCACTTCCAGGTGACGACATCACACTGGGGCAGTCGGCCTGAACGTGTGTGTTTGTCTGCAGTATTTCTATGTGCATACATGTCCTGGAGATCGAAAGCACATTCCTGACATCACGGTTTCTGGGGGGGGGTGCCATTCCACTAAGGGAAGGGAGCAGATATGATTCATAGCAGAGCTGCCCGATCCTTGCTGCTTTGCCCAGGCTGTGAGGCACTCTTCCTGCTTCTTTCCTCCATCCCTCTCTTCCCAGCCCCTCCCCTCCCCGACCATCCTCCTCCTCCACTCTGGGCTCCAAGATCTCGGAGAAGAGGTTCTGCCGTGTGCAGACAGACCCCGCTGACAGCCGCGGACAGCAAGCAGAGCACGAAGCAGCACACAGCCACTGGCAGATACAGAGGTACACAGGACTGGGGGATCGCTGCACACTGGGCTTCAGAGGCTGGACCCAAGCCCTTCTCATGGTTCCATCTATGGCATTGGGTCTCTCCAGCAGATGTCAGCTGGCTGAACTGATCAGGATGGGATGAGGACCAGGACTCGAGATCCAAGAATTCGGGCATACATCAGACCAAAATGCAGCAGGGCAAAACAAGCAGCCCACGAGCCAACTCTAAGATCCAGGCGGCAGGATTTTTGGCTCTGGCTTCCCTGGTCACACTCGTGAGCTGCAGACTGATCACCAACCGTCTCCTGTCAAAGCGACGGGGCTGCTTGTCCCCCCCAGCCGCAAATGTCTTGGCTCCCACAAGGGAGTCCGCCTGGTAAACGTCTCTGCCTGAGTTTGACAGGAGCCAACATCCTTGGTGGCGCAGAAATCCCGAGCATGTGAAAGGGGATGGAGGAATGCCACTTCCGGGTGACGTCATTTTGGCACGGGAACCCCCGACACCGAGGAGAAATCCCCTGGTATTTTGCAAGTAGGACTTGGCAACCCTACTTATACCATAATACAATACAATTATACAGCATGGATACAAGATGGACCGGAAAAGAATTGTTCCAAAGTGAAATTACTAGGCATAGAATAAAAGTATAAATGAGGCCTCTCAAGATCCAATCATATGCCAAATGATATTTCACTGATAATAATTTCTGGTCCAGAAAGTGCCTTTCAATAATTGTTTAGTTTAAGCCAAAGTATCCTCAGCAAAATTGTCCCTTTAGCAAAGAGCAGAATCTAACTGGCAGGTTTCCAGGGTCTCAACCAGAACTTTCCCCCAGTCTTTGCTATTTACCTGCAGCTATTTACCTATAAACTCAAGACACTGAACCCAAAGCCTTCTTGGCAGCATGTGTATCCTACCACTCCTTCACCAAAAATAGAATCCTGTCGAGTAATGAACACCTTCTGTAACCTCTAAAAGCAACTGACACTCTTAAAATTCACCAGTTTAGCTCTATGGAGTAAAAAAAAAAAAGCTTCATGTGAAATAAAACCAGGCAGCCTGGAATTATACCAAAGTCAGCCATTCTACTGTTTATCATTCAGATTCAGTATACACCATTTCCCAGTAAAATCTTAAACAAACAACATATCTGCAGTTGATATAGACTTCTTCACTTTACAGTAATTTATCAGTACAATCATCCACTCGACTTGATGAGCAATTATTTGAATTGATCCCAAGATTCAAATATTTGCTTAAGAGAAATTGGTTTTGATCACAGTAGCTGTTTAAACAACCTATTTATACTATTCTTTATTTCAATTTCTACTGAATTTCCACCGGGGGTGGGGGTGAGAGCATCAACAGCTTCTGCTTTTTGTGTTTTTGACAAAATATTAGAAAAATTATCCTAGCTTTTCCCATCTTACTTGGTAAAATTTTACTTTTTCTAAACTTTTAGTTTTTCTGTTCCAGCAGCACTGGCAGAATGCCTTGGATGTGCTATAAATCAAAACATAAAAAGCAAATTGCAGATAGGAATTTGAGGAAAAACTGTAAATGAACCAACCTAGGAAAGTTGTTCTAATTATATTCTATTGCCCAGGCATCACAAAGCATCCAGAAAGCTATTCTAGTTTGCTGGATGGAAGCTCCCTTTCCCTTCCTCTCCCTGCAACAGATATCATGTGAGGTAGGTGGGGCTGAGAGAGCTCTTTTGAGAACTGCTCCTGGGAGAACAGCTCTGAAAGAACTTGTAACTGACTCTAGGTCATACCAGCAGCTGCATATGAAGGAGTGGGGAATCAAACCCAGTGTGCCCAGATTAGTCCACACTCCTAACCACTACACCAAACTGTACATAGTTTTTTTACTTTAAGTATGCTTTAGAAAAAGTCACTTTAATTTATGAGAATCTTCATTCCAAATCCAAATCAGCTAGAGATCAACAGATTACTTAACCAAATATTCATGTTTCTCACTGTTTTTATGTTTTACACTTCCATACCTAAAACACAGGTTGCTACAACAGTGCACACAGAGCAATCACTTTTGTGGGAGAAGTTGGAGGCCTGTTCATCTTGTAAACTTTTGGTTCTACTGAATGCCCATTTTTGTAGCAGCTTTTTGCACCCCTATAATTTGTGGCCGGAAGTGATTTTTGGGTCATGGACATTCAAGCAATTCTCCACTATTAAATTGGTCTGAACATGCTAGTCTCATCTTTTACCAAATCTAAGCCACATTAGTTGTGTTACATCTGCTAAATGTGATCATTTCTGAAATCTAGTGGAGGTTGGTTCTAGCCTTAGATGTTTTCTTATCTTAAGTTAAACCAAAACATAATGCTGCTCCCTCTAGTTCAAGGACTTTTTTCAATATGAGAGCTGGAAATAGGAAACTGTGCCCCTCTCTGGAATAGTTTGCTTTAAGTAATGGCTTCTCATTGCCCTGATAGGGCAACACAAACAGACCACTCCCCTCTCTCAAAATGAGACACCCGGTATGGTTTGCAGCTTTTGTATCTTGTTATGATATGCAAGTAAGGTTGCCTTGCATCCTATCCTATGATCTTACTTGACAATATAACAGGTATAGACTGTTAGTCTTTGCAAAACCATCATCTTACTTAAAAACTGTTTATCTGTAACAATGGAGATGAAAATTACTGATGGATAATAGTATTAACTTCTGGATGAACTGCACTGGTGAATATGTCTCTGTCAATTATAGCAAACTAATCCAACCTCACAAAAATAAATGGATAAAATCCATTGAGCAATATTTTTCTAGTCTTTAATTATGTCAAAAAGAATTGCTCATGGCAGCATAGTAATTTTTCGTTATCCATTATGTAACAAGTCTGCCAAAAAATTAATGTTTACAAAAGGTGCAGTAAGGTTAACTCGTGTCAGTACAATCCATTTAGTTTCTTGAATGAGAATTATTATAATATGTCCATGTATGTTAGATTGACTAACTTTATAAGTGCTGGATTTACTTCTCAAATTATCCAAATGCCTGTCAGTGCCAATGTGAAGTAATGGGGGAAAGCTTAACATGTACAGAAGCCCACTGTAAGTTGTCACTTTGCTGTCTTTTACCTTTTGCTTGTAGTCAATGAAAACTGAATCCTTGATTTTAGAATTGCTCCTCTTCCTTTCCACATGTTATCATCCCCAAACACATTTTTATACATACTCAGCAATCTATGATACAGATCAGTAATGCGCATGTGAATGCACACACATTATCCCCTTATTTCATGATAACACTACTATCAATAGTAGTAACATTAGGTATCAAGAGAATGAGCTTTCTTCAGGTAAAATTCCATGTCCAAGATTCCGCCCCCCTCAGCCCAGTGAATACCAGATGTCAGCAACTGGTGAGAGCAACCCTCTCCTCACTGGCCATTAGGAATTCCAGGCCATTTCACAGGTATCCAACCGTCCTACTATTTAACTCACTGATTACAGCTGTAAGAGTTGAGACTCCAGTGGGAAGTTTTGCTCATCTCCCACAAAGTTCTCGATACAGTGTTCTGATTGGTTATAAGAGGCCAGCAGACCAGTGGCCTAAGTTACCTATAAATGTAAACTATCCTGATAGGCCCTACCTTCCCTTCCTACCTTTTATCTTTTCCTTCAGTGCCTATGTCTTATGCCCCCACTGAGTTAGCTTGCCATCATATCTACCATGGATTACACTGTTTAACTTTGAATTGAATCCGCAGTGCTTCAAGAACTTAACATCTATGCTCTAAGAATCTTCAGTAAGTGTATTTAGGGAGTCAGCTTTGTAGTTTTCATGTGCTTTGAACCCTCACTGGAACTGTACTGTTTTTAATCCTTTTCTTTAACTTCTTTATAATGAAGCCAATGTGGCTTTATGGTATCTGTTTTCATGAGTTAACTGGTCCTAATGCAGGGTAATTTCAGTTATGCTATCAGAGAAGCTTCTTGTTTCAGGGTCTTGGGATTGAGACAGGTGAACAATTCACTCAGAACAAGGTGAGGTAAACTTAACATTACGACACAGCAAATTCAGTATTAAGTATTTGTGCCCATAAATTTGCTTGCAACATTAGTATAATATCACTGCCACTGCACAGCAAATTGTGCAGTGCAGTCCTAAGCATTTTTACTTACTATATTCAGTGGCTTAGTGTGTGCTTATGTTTTTTTTAATTTATTTTTCTCCTACTCTCCACTGATGTACTTGATGTGGCTTTGGGTTATAAAGCTTAGAAATATAAACAATATAACAATGCAACACTAATGAAACAGCAGTAACAGCAGCAGCATAACAGCTAGATTCAAGTCCAGTAGCTCCTTAGAGACTAATAAGATTTTCCGGATATAAGCTTCGAGAGTCAAAGCTCCCTGTTACTGCAGACCAACACATCTACCCTCTGAAACTAGCAGCAACACAAAGCAATGTATGAAACGCCCATCAATGCAACAAATAACAATAAAGTAAACAACAAAATCCAACCATACATACATCAGTCTCATAAAATTAAACTAATTAGAGCTAATCAGTACAGTAAGTAAAGGTAAAGGTTTCCCTTGCTCGAAAGCCAGTTGAATACGACTCTGGGGATGTGGTGCTCACCTCCGTCTCCAAGCCGAAGAGCCAGCGCTCTCCAAAGACATTTCCGTGGTCATGTGGCCAGCATGACTAGACACCGAGGTACACGGAATGCTGTTACCTTCCCACCGAAATGGTACCTATTTATCTACTTGCAATTTCTTGCTTTCGAACTGCTAGGTTGGCAGGAGCTGGGACCAGAGACGGGAGCTCACTCCATCATGCAGCACTCGGGTCTTGAACTGCTGAACTACCGAACTTCTGGTAGTTGAGCCACTGCTTGAGCCACCACAGACCCCAATCAGTACTGACCTTCCGGTAGTTGAGCAACCACTTGAGCCACCGCAGACCCCAATCAGTACAGTACAAACCACTAAAACAGTTGGTTCCAGCAATAAAACCTCAAGATGTTAAGTTCAGCCCCCACTAAAGGTCCACTGAAATGAAACAGTCTTATCAATCATCAAGCAGCAAAAAGCAAGGAGTCTGACCAAGCATCCAGAGGCAGGAAGTTCCAACTCCTTGGAGCCATTGCTGAAAAGGCCCTATCCTGCAGACTCATCATCCTCACAGTATTTAGACTATACTGTGCACATACTTCTAGATGGCTCACGACTGTTAGTTGTAAATTTTAGTCAGATTCATATAGATGATGGTAGTCCCTCAGATACTCTAGTGCAAGTGTACCAGCACTTTGAATGGGCCTGGAAACAAACTGGCAGCCAGTGTAATTTATATAACATTTGCATTCTGTTTCTGAACTGTTTTCTAAGGCAGACAACTGTACAGCAGGTTATCATCAGTCTATATCTAGTTCTCAAGTGTGGGCAGATCTGTGGATACCTGCACATCTGCAAAAAATGCACTTATGTCTGTTGGTGTACTGTTGGTGGTGATGGGGGGCAAAAGCCGTGGCAGGCCTGGTGGGGAGCTGCAACAGGTGGCAGCTGTGACTCTTGAGGGGGTTCAGAAGCTGCAGCAGGCCTGGCACTAGAGGCCAAGACCTGTGCTGGGCTCTCTGGTATTGATGTTAATGGGCGGGGGGAAGTCACACCGGGCTTGCCTCTGGCAGCTGTGAGGGTGGAGAGGCTTGGGGAGCTGCAGCAAGCCCAACGGTGAAGGCCAAAAGCCACAGCTCACCAGCACCGATATTGGTAAAGGGTAATTGGGAGGATGCAAGCTGCACTGAGCCCACTGGCTGTAGCTACATGGGTGGAGGGATCTGGGGAACCTCAGTGGGCCCAAAGGCAAAGGCCAGAAGCCATGCAGGGCTGGTCAACATCGAGACTGAGGAGATGGGGGTGAGAGCACAGTGGGCCTTGTGGCAGAGGCCAGGAGAAGTATTGCGGGTTCCCACTTGAATATCTAATTCTCAACATGGCCTATCTGTGGATACTTAAATCCAGAGACTGGAGCCATGAACAGACAAGACAGATCTTTCTACAAACATGTGAAAAGGCCAAGGTTTGCAGAAAAATCTAAAATAAATAAATTGGGTGTTTTGAAAATGACAGAAAGCCATACTTGCAGCTTTAAGAAACAAATGCACTCGATGGCTGTTGCTACGCAACAGCAATAGTATTACTAGCCTTCAAGCCTTAGTTTTTGACAGTTAAAGACAGGCAGAAAGGGCAAGCCCTTTCCAGGGCTGTTTTCACCTTTGAGGGAGGACTCAGCAGGGCGAGTCCCTGCAACAACCTTGGGCAACTTGATACTACACAACTTGCATGAAACAGAGGACCTATGGATCAAACCCCATAGATAGAAAATGAAACATTAAACTAAGGAGTACAACCAAACGTAGAAGGCCAGTCTCCACTCATCCCCATCCCCAATATGGGTCAGATTTTGTCCCCCCATCCAATCTGGCACACATTTTAACTTCCTATATAGTTTATCCTGGAGCTCTGGTAGAGGATAATGATTTTGAACTATAATCTTATTTAGTGCTCTATGATCCATGCACATTGAGTAGGATCTACCCTTTGTGATGAACAGCATAGGTGCTGCAGTAGGAGAAAAGTAAAGCAGCTAGTGAATCCTTTCTTTAACCCATCCTTCATTTTTGAGTGTGCTCTATCATATTGCAAATATTGTGCAACAGCCAAGACCACAGGATCAGATAACACTTCCAATTGTTTTCCTTCTTGGCTGAAATTCTTGACTGCAAATATGCAATACCAGCAAAGTTGCCAAGTAAGGACCTTAGATGTCAGTGTTCTGGAATTAGATCAAGATGTGTAGCTGTGTTAGTCTGTCTGTAGTAGTAGAAAAGAAAAAGAGTCCAGTAGCACCTTAGTAGGTGTGATTGGATTAGGTGTGATAGGAAGAGAGGTAGTAGGCATGAAGAAATCAGCATTGGTAATGGGACAGGAAACCTAGGTCTCAATTCCGTCTAGGTGGATACATTGTCTTGAGCTTCACTTCATTATCAGTTGCAATTCAGTAATCATTCTTTCTAATTTATTGCAGTTCCGCAGGGCCTGTAAGACGGAGCTCTTCCGCCAGGCTTTCAAATAGGAGCCGCCATCGGACGGAGAACTGATTTTTACCATCGCCCTGGTCCTATTGGTACTCCCCTGCAGCCTTGTCTACTGGGAAACTCTGAAGTCGCCATCTTTCGCAATTTGTAAACTGGTAATTGTATTTTAATGTTTTTATGTTGTAAACCTTTACAGTAAACAGTGTATGTTAGCCACCTTGAGCCGGTTCGCTGGCAAGGCGGGATACAAATGAAATAAACAAACAAACAAACAAACAAACAAATAAATAAATAATTTCCCTTTGAAATTTCTTTGTAAGATAACTGCCACTTTGATGTCAGCAACTGAGTGTCCTGGAAGATTAAAATGTTCTTCCACTGTTTTTTGAATGTTGTGGTTTCTGATGTAGACTTATGTCCATTAATTCTTTGTCGAAGGGACTAGGCTTTTTGTCCAAGGCAGAGGGTGGGAGGGCATTGCTGACACATGATGGCATAAATCACATTAGAGGATGAGCAGAAGTATGAGCCTGAGATGGTATGGCTGTCACTAACAAAAAAACCCAAACCTGATTGATTGTTCATAACTATAAACTGGTTTCAAACTGATTCATGTATATTTTCATACAGAACAGTATTACTTAGGGTAAAACTTGTACAAATGCCATGTAACACCTATAAAATGAATGTACGGTAAATATTTAACTTGAAAAAAGTTTACATTTTTAAAACATGCAGTTTTCATGCACTAATGCCAAATCCTCCAGAACTCCGTCAGTCATACTTGACTACAAATACCACTAAATAAATCTGTGGTGCAGCCACATTTACTGTATACAGCAAATACTGTATACAGCATTCTCATTGCCCATCTCAAAACTGCACAGAAAGGCAGTGCAGCTTGTTTAAACAAAACTGACACTGTCTTCAATGGAATCTACTCCGAAGTAAATGTGCACAGAATTGCTGACTAAGACCAAAGTCATAGTATTATTTATTTGTTAAACTTAAAAATATTTATAAACCTGCTTTCTCCTGATCGGATTGTATCAGGTCCTATGCATCAAACAGGCCACACACTGAATTTGATCTTTGGTATGGGGATGAATATAGATCTGATTGCTAAAGATGAAGTGCCGTAGTTGGATCATTTTGCTCTGAAGGCCTGGTTGGGTCTCCTGATCAGTTCAGGAGAAACCTAAGGAAAGCAACTGTGTGTGTGTGTGTGTGTGTTAAATGCCATCAAATTGCAGCTAACTTATGGTAACCCCGAAGGATTTTCAAGGCAAGAGACTAACAGAGGTGGTTTGCCATTGTCTGCCTCTGCGTAGCAACCCTGGACTTCCTTGTTAGTCTCCAATCCAAATACTAATCAGGGCTGACCCTTCTTAGCTTCAGAAATCCGGCAACTTCAGGCTAGCTTGGGCTGCCCAGGGCAGCACAATAACAGGTCTTAGAACAGCAGGGGATGGAGATATGATTATGCTCAGTCTCCTTCCAACCTTTGTTCCAGCCTGAGACACACTGGTGGGAAGGCTAGGAAATTAAACATTCCTTCAACACTGATGCTGTGCAATGCCAGGTCCATCAATGATAAGACTGATGCTGCAAAATTACATTGCAGCACACGATGTTGACCTGGCATATGTGCCCGAGACCTGGACATGGGAGGGCAAAACAGTTGCCTTGAAAGAGCTGACTCCTCCAGGTTTCTCAGTCTTCCATCAGACTTGAACTGAAGGGTGGGGTGGTAGCTATATTAATCTGAGACAGTTTTTTCTTCAGGGCATTTCCTATCCCAAAGATCGCCAATATTGATTGTGTACGTCTGGCTTGGGATACTGAGAAAAGTTTGACTGTTTGTCTGGTGTACCAACCAGCGAACAGCCTACTGAGCTTGCTGGAGGCGGTAGAAGGCTGGGCCTTGGAGTTTCCGAGACTGATAGTACTGGGGGACTTCAACATCCATGCCAATGAAGCTGCACAAGGACTTTCCCAGATTGTATCAGGTCCTATGCATCAAACAGGCTACACACTGAATTTGATCTTTGGTATGGGGATGAATATAGATCTGATTGTTAAAGATGAAGTGCCATAGTTGGATCATTTTGCTCTGAAGGACTGGTCCCAGCCCCCTCCTGTCTAGGCAGTGAGCAAATTTATGCTCACCAATGGAGACTAATGGACCCAATTGGGTTTCAGAATGCTCTGTGGGATCTGATGACCCCCAGTGATTCATTAGATAAGCTGATAGAGGATCGGAATTCCTATTTCTCTGAAGCCATCAATGAAATTGCCCCTCCCAACATTCTCTGCACTCCCAGTCTAAATTATCTCCCTGGTATACTTCAGAACTCAGGGGGATGTAAAGGGAGCTTAGATGACTAAAGCGGGTTTTGTGGTGAACTCGCAACAAAGCTACAAGAACATCTTATAGGACATTTATGAAATCCTATGAGATGGTGGTAAAGGCTGTTAAGAAGGAATTCTATACAGCCTCCCTCACATCCACTAGTTCTCACCCAGCACAATTGTTTAGGGTAATTAGGTCACTAATGTCTCTCACTGAGAGGACTCAAAATACTAGGAATTCAGCCATTAGCTGTGAGACTTTTGCGAGCTTTTTTGTGCAGGAAGTTCTGTCATTCTGCTGCAATCTACCAGCCAATATTGATACAGTAAGTGAACTGGAGGCCCCTTGGCTGTCTTTGGATTCAGTATTTGTCAGCTTCAGCCGCCTCTCCCAGGCTGATGTTGACAGAATCTTGGGTGCTGTTAGGCTGACCACATGTCTCTTGGACCTGTGTCCCTCGTGGCTAGTGAAAGCCAGGAGTGAGGGAATACAGGGTCCCTGGTAGACATTATCAATCTGCCCCTGGATTCAGGGGACTACCCAGCAGATTGAATCTACCCAGCAGATTGAAAGAGGCTGTGGTCATACCGCTCTTTAAAAAGCCAACCTCGGATCCTTTGGATACTTCCAATTACCACCCAGTCTCGACTCTTTCATTTCTGGGTAACTGAGAGAACAGTTGCAGAAGCTCCAGAGTTTCCAGGAAGACATATCAGCCCTGGGCACATTTCAGTCTGGCTTCTGTCCTGGCTGTGGGATGGAGACAGCTTTGGTTGCCCCCACAGACAAGCTCTGCAGACAGCTGGATCAGCTGGATCAAGGCAGGTCGGCGCTGTTGTTACTGTTGGATCTTACAGCAGCATTCAACATGGTCGATCACAATCTTCCAACCACCTTGCCAACATAGGAGTTGGTGGGGTAATCTTGAAGTGGCTTACCTCATTTCTTCAAGTTCAGGGATCGAGGGTGGCACTGGGAGAGATGTCACCTAGGTATCTCTTAGTATGCAGGGTTCCTCAGGGGGCAATCCCCTCTCCAATGTTGTTTTTTATATGCGCCCCATTGCCAATCTGGTGTGGGGGTTCGGGCTGGTATGTCACCAGTACACTGATGACACCCAGCTTTATCTGGTGATGGATGGGCAGCTAGATACCGCCCCAGTAAATCTGGCAAAGGGTTTGGAGGCTGTGGTGGGATGGCTGAAACAGAGCCGGCTGAGACTGAATTTAATAAAGAAATAAAGAAATACAATCAATACTCAGGTCTCTGCTCTTTTCAACAAGAAAAGAAGAGATAGCAGTATTATGCAAAACACAATGGCATATAAAATCCAGTAAATGAAAGCAGCATCTAGCCAGTAGCCACCAGCTACTCAAACACAGCAAGAACAATAGGGGCTTGGTGGTGAAAAGTAACACCAGATTTCCAAAACCAAAAAACTGAGCTTATTTTACAAAATCTGTTTTTTAAAGATTTTGTATTGTTTTACACCACTGTTTGCATACACATGACACTTAGTGAAGTAAATTCCAGTCATAACTTAGAAGAGTGGCATAAATTCAATTGATAGGACATGAAAATATTGTATTTGTTTTGGATGTGTCTGGCTCCTACATTTTTGGGCTGGATTGTAGTGTGCCAAGATGTCTGGCTTAAAGAACAAGATAAATTTATGGAGAATAGACTTATCAAAGGTTATTAGTCACGGCAGCTACATGGAACTTCCATATTCAGCAAAAGTGTACCTCTGAACAGTAGATGCTGAGAACAAAATAGAATAATTCTACCTGCAAGTAAATTGTCTCGGGAATTTGACTCAGAAATGATAGAAATAGAAAACTGAACCTCACTGGTCTTGTCTTATCTATGAAAGCAATTCTTATTTTCAAATTTACAGAGATGAGGTTTATTGATAAAATAATTCAGGTAGAGATCAAAGTGTTTGACCAAGTGTTTTTTTTGCTTTTGGAATTGTCAATACTCTGAGTAGACAAAGGTCATAATCTGAACTGAAGATACATCTGATTAAAAAATCAGTCACAGCATTTCATATGCACATCTCTAGAAACTTCAGACTAGTCAGTAATTGAGTTATATTCGCTTTTGTTAACCTGAGAAAAGTCTTTTCCTTTGCTACTTCTCCTGCCTGTCTTTTCTTCTCAAGCAGTTACCTTTTTGCCTGCATCTCTAAGGCTGAGCAGGAAAGAAACCCTTACATTTGAACCAACTACTCTTTATTTTAAAAAGAAATGTTTAATACCTTAAAAAATTAACTTGACTATTAAACAAAGTTTATACCTGGGACAGCTATAGATCTGGTGTATTAAAATGTACAGAAAGACTGTTTACACCATTGCCCATTATTCTTCCCTTTACTTTTCTCCTCAGTTCATATTCTTTACAAGTTAGCCACTGATCCAAGTCATATGAGTGCACACATATGAAAGGAAAGGGGAGAAAAATACAATGTTGCTAATAAGGTCCATAAGGAAAGTTGCCTGCAGCATTCCAACTAACACTTCTTTTCTTCGTTGCTCATGAACTAACCAGCTGGTTAGTGCCAAGATGGCCAAATGAACTCTTCCTAGGGTTGCCAAGTCTTACCTTCATAACAGCAGGGGAGTCCCAGTCCCTCTCCAGGAGCCCTGCGCGTGTGCAAAGTGCACGTACACCACGATGACATCACCCAGAAGTGACGTCATCATGCTGGGCACACTGCTGTACCATAGAGTACCATAGGGTACCATAGAGTTTTCAGGGCAATTGCTAGAGCGTCACCCGGCGACGTGCCCAGCGTGATGATGTCGCTTCCAGGTGACGTCATCACACTGGGCACATCGGCCTGATCATGCCACTTCGGGGGTGGGGTTTTCCCCGCTGGCCGGATCCCAACGGGTGGATTGGGGACCCATTTAGCAGGAGAATCCATGCCCCCAGGGGGGACTTGGCAGCCCTAACTCTTCCTTAATATGCAAAGTGGTTTATTTTTAAAAAATACATCTTGTCTGATGATAAAACAGTTAATGAAAGTTGGCTTTAATCTATTTAAGGCACTTCTTCCTGCTTGGAGGGCAGTGTTAAATTAAGGCTTACAGTATGTTATATAGAGGTAACAAAGCTTTGGAAGGCTTGATGTACACTCTTCAGTGGGTTTAGTATGGAGCTATGCAAGCATGAACCAATTACTTCTTGTGTGTTTAGGGGTTTATTTCAAGACAACAGCAAATTTTTAAGTTTTATTCAGCACTGGCACACTGACAAAAATGTAAACAGGTATCATGTTCAGGTTTGCCTTGACTTCCTGGATTGGTGTTTCCAGTATCTTCAGTGGATATTTCAGAACTAAGTCAACAGCAGCCACATTAGCAGCTCACAATCAAGTATGCCACAGTCCAATTCAAAGCGTTTCTAAAGAGTCCCTGAAGAGCCATCATAAAGGCTAGATGTGCCCTTATGATTCAGTGTTGCCAGGCCATTGGACCAGGAGCAGTGAGTGAGTGTGTGGGTTAGGAATAGTCAGGGGTCCATTGGAGCGGGAGCGCACAGGAGTGCAGCTCCAGGAGTGAGGAGCCCAGGGGGCAGGCACATGACCAAGCCCCGCCCACTCCTCGGCTTCCCTGAGCAGCGCAGAGGCGCAGCGCCCCGGGGAAAGCCCTGCTAGGGTCTTTATTGTTTTTAATGTTTTGTTTTAATATTGATAATTTTATCATTGTTCCTTTTATGACTGTGTGCTGCTTTTCCAGAGGCTTGCTCAAGGTGGCATATAAATTTTCTAAGTACACCATTTTTTATCTGGGCACATGGCACATAAGTACTGGAGAAATTTCACCAACCCTTCCGCAGCTTCCACCCCATCAGTTTGGTGTAGTGGTCAGGAGTTGGACTCTAATCTGGGAGACCCAGGTTTGATTCCCCACTCCTCCACATGCAGCTGCTGGTGTGACCTTGGGCCAGTCACAAGTTCTCTCAGAGCTGTTCTCTCATGAGCAGTTCTCAAAAGACCTCTCTCAGCCCCACCTACCTCACAGGGTGTCTTGTTGTGGGGAGGGGAAGGGAAGGGAAAGGGATGGGTGGTGCACATGTCCTGGGTATCTCAAGTCTACTTGAAATCTGGTGGTTTCAAGGGAGCAGGAAGAGAATGAGGATGTGTTCTTTATGCTTATTTTTATTGCACAAAGTATTGGATGGGGAAAAGAATGGAGGAAGAGCAGGTCAATTTCACTCACCTGTGGAGTGGAGCCTGAGGGGTGGGTGTTGCCTTCTGACACACTTCCGGTATGTTTGGGGGGGGTACATATGCAAATGAGTTATGCTAATGAGCTCCTGCACCTCTTTTTCTACAAAATGAGCCCTGGGAATAGTGTATAATTGCTAGACAACTTCCCATGTTCTCTGTTATTACTTTCTGTAGCATTTCGCAGCTATGATTTCGGGTAATAGGACATAGCATTGGTAGAAACATGGAGCCAGGACTGGAGTTAAGTTATAGGAAAAGCACCCTATATGAATGGTGGACAATACACATAGACTACTATGCTAAGAACACTTTCCCATAGGGCTGCCAGCCCCCAGGTGGGGCCTGGAGATCTCCCGCTTTTACAAGTGATCTCCAGGTGACAGAGATCAGCTCCCCTGGAGAAAATGGCTGCTTTGAAGGGTGGACTCTATGGCATTGTACCCTGCTGAGGCCCCTCCCCTCCCCAAACCCCGCCCTCTCCTGGCTCCACCCCCAAAGTCTCCAGGTATTTTCCAACCCAGACTTGGCAACCCTACTTTCCCATGAGTAAGACCCTTGGGGTAATATGAGATTTACTTCTGAGTAGACCTGATTAGGATTGCTCCCTTAGTCAGGTAAATGAAGGGCTCTGTTACAATGTATGCTAAGAAGTCATGAGGGCTCCCTGAGGTGACTGATGAGACAGATACTTGAAATAAATTAAACAAATGCATCCAGATGTTGTACATCCAGTGTCACATGAACGCGTACTTTTCCTGTGGGAAGTGTGTGAGCTCCCAGTGTGTGCACACAGGCACCTCTACATGCATTTTTGGAAGCACAAGAATAGATATTTATACACACACATTTTACAGTGACTTCTGCTGTAAGCCACCCATACATCAGGGTATGGATAACAGTGGTTCTATTGTATCTAAAATCCTCCAGTTTACACATCTAATATTAGAAAAACGCTGACATCTGAAATAATTCTTTAAAAGAAGCTCTACAGTTTTGTGCCTGTTAATCCATCCATTCAAAACAAATATCTTAGAAAAGTAGAAAGCTAGCCCCTAGCAATACAGACAACAAAAATATGAATCAAAGGCTCAATGCTGGAACAGTTCTCAATGGACAGTTCTTGTAACTATTACTGCAGATTCATCTCAGCTGCTTGTATTTAAGTGTTTGAATTGTTAGTATATGTTGAAAATTTTATGATGGCATAATAGCAGCAGTAAAATTCCACAAGTAGGCTCTATTACATTATGCACGTTAGCTTTAACTAATTAAATACAGAATAAAAGTAAAACTGTAATGACACAAAGCCCAACGACCCTGCCCCCCTGATTACCATTTCAAATTTATGTCATTGAACTGTTATTTCATTAGCAGCTGTTAGTTATCCACAGATCTTTCCCAGTTTTTCAAAAAGTATTATTTTTCTTAAGGGGAAACCTCCCCGCTGGCACCATAGACCTGAAAACACCTAGAAATCAGTCCCCTTGACATGGCACCTAAAATATTCTAAATGCTATGTGAATAATATTAAATGTTACGTCAATGGAATGTATTTTAAGATATTGTGCTTAGGACTGCAATCTTCATATATGCTTTCCATAAAGGTTCTTTAAATTGCTGCTATCTGACATTTTTCTGACAGAATGCAGATTTCTATTTAACAACTAACTTTGTGCTCCTCACTTCTATTTGTCTGTGTTTCAGCAAAACAACTCATAAACAATACTAAGTGAATTCAGGATTCAGAATGAGATATGCAGTGCAATCTAAACAGGCGAGCCATTTGCAATTTAAAATATAATTCATCATAATGAAAATGTAAAGCAGTAGTTCTGTTTTATTTGGCATGGCAGGTTAGGATTCCCTGTGAAGCAACAGTGAAGCAACGAATAGATTAATAATTTAATTTGGTTCAGAACTATGCAAGTGGGGCACCACAAGCCTTTTATTCTGTAACCAGCTGCTGACCCTAATATGGATCAACCAATTAGACATCTCTATTTAATTGTTGGGTGACCGATCTAAAACTCACTAGGAATTTTCAATATAAGCAACATGCAGAGGTCTAAAAGAATCATAGTTATCCCCCTGGTGGTGATGCCTGGATTGATAGAAACATACACAGGAGTTCAGCAAAAAAAAGAGAGACCATTTTAAGCTGTGTTCTGTAAAAGAACATCTTAATATAATGAGGCTTTTTTCGATCTCTCTTGGCAGAGCTTCAGCCCTCTCAGATCACCCCACACAAAGCAAATACCATTCGTCTGAAGTTACATTTGCTCCTTGTTATCACAACTTATGCCACTTAATTCATTATTCAACGAATTCACTTTCTTGTTTATTAGATGCAAGGTAGCCGCTCTTCCCTACAGGCCATGTATGCAAAAGACTGCTTGTAATCCTGTCACTTCAAACCTCTCTAGGCTTCTAGGTTGCTTCAGGAATTAGGAAGAAAGAAGCAAACAATTTAGATTTATTCATGCCGATATTAAATTTGTATATGATAAAGGAAATGAGAGCAATGTTACACAGAAAACCTAAAACGGTTGATACAGATTAGTGGAATATGTTACCCCACATATTTGTGAAAATAAGCACAGTTCACAAAAAGTACAAGAGATGATGGTGTCTGTATTCAGAATATAAAGATAAAAAGTATTGGTTTCTCATACTAATGCTTTTACAAAAAGTCACGATGCAAAACCCTCATACCAAGCCTGAAATATTTAATTGAAATATTTAATTGAAATAGTTCACAACAAAATAAGCTGCCCAAGAACCTTCCCAATTACACTATAGTTTGAAAATGCAGAATAACTGAACATTAATTCTGTAACAATATTAAATGGTAACCTGATGTTGCTGCTGACTTGTTATATTTACTAACACACTCTAGTAAAATTCGTGAGTGCTGTGCAACAAGAAAAGTGCTGCAGCCCTTCTCTCACTATGCTATAAAAAGTCACAGGTCTTTCAAATTGAATCTGTAATGCTATGCTGAAAAGATTATTAAAATGCAAATGAATTACTGAATCAAACACATTTTCAGAGGATCCTAGTACAATTAACATTGTATAAAATTATCTACAGAATTTTACACAATACTTTTACACTTAACACAAAAGGATACAAACCAGAAACTAATAGTTAAATGCTATGCTCGACATTAGAATCGTCAATATATGGCCTGACCGTTTGCTTTATAAATCTTTTTGACTACATACTCGCTCCTAGTATCTCAGACCTTCTTTATTAAGTTGCTAAATAACTCCTTAGTGGGTTTACTTAATTTGGTTGTATGAAGTTATGCAATTCTTAGATGTGTCACTCTGCACTATTCAGTAAAGAGAGTAGCTATCATTTCCTTGTTATTAATGTGCATTATGAATTAGCAGTTCAGTGTGATCCCACCAACACAATTCCCAGAACACTGAAAAGCCCCCAAAGCAAGGGCAATTGTGTAAAAGGACAATTTACTGAACACCTCCTGTTAGTATGAAAACTTTAAAGGCAGTTAATTTATGATCATAGCCAGACTGATATAAACACAAGCAATGTAAGTATTTTAAGGATTTCTACAGAAGGCTACAGACTGAAAATTTGCTTTAAAAACAGAAGCTTTTGACATTTTTGCACAGAATAAATATAATGAACCATTATGATTAATGAAGTGCATCTCCTGAATAATTAACCTTTCCGCAATGGCCACATACAGGTTTCGGGAAGATTTTCTTTTCATTATGACATAAGGGAAAATATCAGACTCATTAAATATAATATAAAATCAATTCTTTTCTGCCACTGGAATACTTAATGTAACTTGTCACGCAATCAGACTATGCAGGATTTTAAGAAATCTTTAATTTAGTATTTAATGAACGTTTTAACAATTATTTAACCCCACCCTGAATATTAATGATATACAACTTTATTGTTGTGATCTGGAAATATACTATTATTCTTCATTGTAAAACTCCTCTGTTTTTTCACTTGGGAAGTTTTAGAAGTCACCTAGTGATTTTTATAGCATAACTGTATGCTAGATAAAGATATTTAAGCTGTCAGTATAAACTGCTTCTGTTTTCATTTTGCATTTAATTTCAATGCCAGAGTCAAGACATAAATTTTTCATCACCTGCAATGCTATGAATAAAAGATTAAAAAAAGATCTCAGAAGAAATCCTAACACATGCGGTGCATGCAGCACATTGTGCCGACACAGTATGCATAACTAGATGTTCAATTTCCATCATTTCTCCTACGTCAGGAACATTATTATTTGGGCTAATACATCATGCAGTTAATTTCCCATATTTTAGCTCTACTAAATTTAAGTTTTCTTGTTTCTGGACAAGTAAATCTATTGAGAAGTCTTGGAATCTGAACCAGACACATCTAATGTTTGAACCACACAATATTTCCTTAGCATAATAATAGGAATGTCTAGTGTGATTGAACTAAGCTTACCAAAATATTGTACCCCTACACACATATTTCTCTCTTTGTTTTGAAAAGTAGTAGATAAATATATTTCCTCCTGTGTTCAAATAAATATTACTTAAACTGTCCAAACCTAATTTTAATTCCTTATTAAGGCTCACTTCATCTTGGATGTGATCACTCCCAGGAGATGAAGTTAGGAGCATGCTCTTACAGCATTTTTTATTTAGTACTTAAGAGTGCTTTCTGTAGTGCTATGCATTTTCATTTTTTTTATTAGCACTCAGAGGGCCTCTGATGAAATTCACTTTATCTTCCCACAACCAGCTCAGCTGGAGAAAGCTAAGTAGTTGTGGAATTCACCTTTTTCAGCAGTTACGACTAACTTTTTTAAAGAATGAAAATACTCGAGATTCAATGTGATGTTTATAGAGAAGCAAACTCTGAAATACACAGGAAAATTGAGTCCGGTTAAGTAGAATATTGATTTTCCTTAAATACATATTTATGCATATTTTGGGAAACTATATTATCATTTTTATGATAGTCCTTACAAATTACATACCCCCCCCGATAAATTATAATATTTACATTAAATCAGGTTTTACCAGTAGGAAAAAGGGCTTGATCCAATTGAACAGCCATTACAGAATGGAAGACATTCACCTCCCATGACTGTATCCAGCCTTATTTGTGCTCCAGAGTGTGTAACTTACATTGGGCAATGAGGGATAGCTGGCGGGAGATACTGGAGGTGCTTTGGATCTTCTATTCCCCTGAAGGCTGGTCCTTCTGTCTCCATGCATACAGGCAGGAGAGGAATGAAAACAGGGCTCCTCTTATCTCCATAAGACTCCTTCCCTTGAAGGTGTTATGCTTGTATCTCAAGTGGACCAAGCTCTTCCAGTTGCATTTAACAACATGCACAGCGTAATCCTAAAGTGATTAATAGCCTTCTAATCCAGCAGACATCAATGGATCTGAAAGGTACCAGGCCTGCACTGATATAGTGTTAAACAAATATAGGCACAGGAATATGAAGCTATATAGATGGGAACAAATTTTGATAGATGACTTGTGTTAGATACTGCTCAAAAATTATTATAATGTGAGACAATGGTAGACAAAATAATTTATCTCTACATCACAAAATGTTGTCATCAAATCTAGTAAACTCATCATTATATAAAAGCCTTTCACTAGAAAGTAATATTGTACTTTAATTTAAAAAGTAATCTCACTCTATTTGCTAGTTTTAAGGCTTTAACAATTTCTACCCTCAGGAATAACCCAAATAAAAGTACTGTATTTACAATACACATGGATAGGTTCCATATATATTGTTCCTGCAGCAGCAATCCCATGCAAATTGCATTATGCTGTAATAGCATAGGTTGGCTGAAAAAAACCTTTGAAGTTGACAATTTATAGTGAACTAGGGAGGTAAGAGAAAAGTCAGAGACATGGAAGAGTAAATAATGAGGCTTGCATGATTCAGGAAAGGTTTTGTTAAGAGGTTTCTGAGGGACCTTAAGGGACATGGGAGGCAGCCTGATGAATCAAGAGGCAGAAACTGCATTAAGACCATAGTTGTAGAAGGTATGGAGAATGAAGGGGGGGGGGAGACAAAAGGCTAACAATGGAGAAATTATAAGGGTGAAGAAGGAACCTGTACCATAGTACAGTGAAGGACTAGGGGAGATCTCAGGATCAGAGATGTGGAGAGTCTTAAACATAAGGATTAGAATGTTGAATTTGATTCAAAAGAGAATGAGTTAAAAAGAGATGGGAGCAAAGTGATGGGAGAATTAGAGGACTTAGAAATAATGGTTCTGGTTTCACTGGGCATGTTAAGTACAGGTCTGTAGCTAGGAGGGCATAGAGGAAGAGTATCCCCAAATTTTTGGATTTTTTAAAAGTAAGTCTCTAGCCCTTTTCATTGTGGAGATACATGGGAAAGTGTAAATGTAGCTTTTGTCTGGATTGTCTAGGAAGGACTGAAGGAGGGGGTGCAAGTTGTTTACAGCTAATTCAATTAACCACTTCCCAGACAAATTCACTCTCATTTGCTCTCGCTGTCCCATAACTATTTCTAGGGGAGTGCATAATAAAAATCCCAAGCCAAAGATATAGACAGGAAAATGCAGGTTTGGGTCATTACAGAAGTTTCCATAGCATCTCCAGGGGTCTGAATTCCAAGCATCTGAGAAGCAATGGAGAAATTTCCAATGTCTCTGTATGTCCGAACACCTGCCTTGGCTCCATTGACAGGTGTAGGGGTATTTTTAAAAAAGTTATCTCTCAACAGAGCCAAGGTGTTATGATGGCCACAGTAACCATGGTTCCCCAGCTGGCACCTCAGTTTCACTGTAGGGTACAATTTCTCTCCACAGAACAAAAGAATTGTGGTCCTTTTAGCAACATCAACTCCAGCCGTCTCACCGAAGAAGCACTCTTCTTGTAAGATGTTTGGATCACTCCATGGCTAGTTGGGATACTAATGTTGCAATGGTGGCCACAGCACCTCAATTCCAATGAGAGTTACTAATTTCTACTCGTAATTGTTTCTTTTCCATGGAAGCAAGGCATTGTGGTTGCCACAGAAACCATACAGTTCAAACCCCATAGGATGTTTAGTAGGGAGAAAGGGGGCAAATTATCTAGAGCCATAGACTGCAGGGCATAGCCCTTGTGGACCACATGCAGCTCACAGGCCATATGTTGGGCATCCCAGAACTAAATAAATCCATACCAAAATAATCTGTTCTCTGAATGCTGAGACTGCAAACACTCTGCATATGTACAAAGTGCTTTTTCCTCACTACACAGTAACTACACACATCTGCCTTCCTGGTATTAGATGATTTCTAGGCTGGACAAATTGATTTTCAGGCAGGTGTACCTTAGGATTCTCCCATTTTAGTAATTAAGGTACTAATTAATTGCTATCTCCCCTCCAGTTTTGGAATCCTACCCCACAGTCTTATGTCCTGAATCAGGTACACTGTTTCAGTCAACAAAGGACTCATGATCATAAGCAAATCACTCTTCCCTGGATAGCTGATGGTTAGCCATATTGCAGATATATGGCTTCTTCTAAGACTACTATTGGATCGACTCGAAAAAGAAAGCCACAACCTTCAGTTTGCAAGACCTGAGCAAGGCTGTGAATGCTAGTACATTTTGGAGGTCATTAATATATAGAGTTGCCATAAGAAGCAGCTTGATGGCACATAACACACACACACACAAGACCACTATGTATGTCTGCTAGTGACAATTGTTGCACATGTAAACTGGAGACAATAGGCAGTAATTGGCATTGAAAGCTCAACTACAGTTTACATCTAGCACACAGTCAATTTCCATGTTCTTTTAATTTTTAAGCTTGGTAAATAGCCCATCCTGCCCTGATATGGATGGCTCAGGATCTCATCAGATCTTGGAAACTAAGCAGGGACGGACTTGGTTAGTATTTGGATGGAAACCCAGCAAGGAATACCAGAGTTGCTACACAAAGGCAGGCAATGGTAAACCATCTCTGAATATCTCTTTCCTTGAAAACTCTACAGGGTCATCTTAAATCAGCTGCCACTTGACAGCACTTCTGGCCCATTTCTTCCAGGCCACAACTGTGACACAGATACTATGTGGTACATACCTAGTCATATGTGAAAGTACTACTATTAATATAACTATGCAATGTGACATCAATATGTCCCACCCCATGAAATTACTGGACCCCAACCATCAGGCTTCACCCAACATGTCCTAGGGCTCAGGATGGTGGGGACCTTACACACCTAGCTCCCTCACCATAACATTTTCGGCTACAGATCTGGATAATTATAGTAGGAGGGAAGTCAGAGGGGATGGGGGACATCACAGTAATATAGAGGAGAGGTGGATCTTAGCAACAGGTGCAGAGAGGAAAGAACAAGTTTGGTGACATTAAAAGAGAAGCAGCAACAGGATATTGTCAGTGTTGGATACAGCAAGAGAAGAATAAAGGGCGAAGATAGACTGGCAATCTGCTGCGCCTCCGCGGCGCGGCAGAACAAGGTGGGGGGAATTGCCCCCGCCGCGCGGCGTTCGCACGCCACTGCAAGGAAGCCGCCCGCAGTGTCCAGACTGCGAGCGGCTTCCGGCAGCAGCATCCGAACGCTGCGCGGCTCCCTCCGCCTGGCGCACGTTCACACCCGCCGGAAGCAGGTGGAACGCGCACGCGGCAGCCGGGACACGACTTTGAAGTGGTGCCCGGCTGCTGCAGGAGGAGCGTGGCGCCGGACGCGTTGCATCTGGGCTGCCTCCTCCGGGCAGATGTGGCAGTCTGAATGGCTGCTCTGCCTCCTCTTTTAAAGCAGAGGCAGGGCGGGCCAGACTGCCAGTCTGTCCTCAGCCAATGAACAGTCAAAGGATGTCCATGACTACATGCTTCAAAGATAGCAAAATGAAAGGAAATTGAGGAAAGGATTTTAAATGAAAATGTACGTGCTCAATCCACATTATATTCAACTTCAGATGAAGTGACAACAAATGATGGCCAGAGAATTCAGAGAAAGAGGAGACAGAGTAATACTGGGCAAGCATGAAATCAAGGACATGATAGTAGTTAGGCATTGTAAAGGTAAACTGAGGATTGAGATCAAATCAGATAGTGAGAGAGGAATCAGTACAAAGAAGAAGGAACCAGGGATCATCAGAATTAATACTGAAGTTTCCAAGGAGCCAGAGACTTGAGTCAAAAGGATGAAGAAGGAAAGCCAAGCATTGTTAGAGAGAAAGGGACTATGACAACTCTCCAAGGAGAACAATACATTGTGGCAATAGACAAGTTAGAAACATCTGTGATCAAAGTGTGGGTTTTAAGCTGCCTATTCAGGACCAATCACCTTAAGCTGTGATTTCACTGAATTCCGGGACAATCATATTCAAATATTCAATTGCATTCCATGAGTTCTGTTTGTACTGCTGTGTCTTGTGAATGATGCTGAGCATGGATCTGGATCACAGTCCCTGTGATAAACTTTATGCAGTTTCAGATGTTTCACACACATGGGAGGGAGACAAGAAATATGAACTTGAATTTCCTCTTTTGCACTTCTTATGTAGTATCCCAAGTGGGAAGTTGCACATAACACATGCACTCAAGATGCAACTAGAGCTCCCAGAGCCTTAGGGACATGTAGGGGCTCTCACTACAGAAAAGGCTGCGCTTCCTCTATTTCTGTGCAACATCCAGAGCCTTATGAAGCCACACTACAGAGCAAGATATTGATGTTATATGCCATTGTTTCTGGGATAGTGAATTTGGTACATCTAATGTTCAACAACAACATCATTATTATTTAATAAAATAATAAGTTATTACCTATAAAATTATACATAAGGCAGGAATTTCAGAAATCCAGCTGATGGTAATGTGGCTGGCCCTAGCAGGTACATGTAGCATACAGACAGCCGATGTGGCGCAGTGGTTAAGAGTGTCAGGCTAGCATCTGGGAGACCCAGGTCTGAGTCCCCATTTGTGCCATGGAAGCTTGCTGGGTGATCTTGGGCCAGTCATACCTCCTTAACCTAATCTACCTCAAAGGGTTGTCATGAGGAAAAAATGGAGGAGAGAACAATGTAAGCTGCTTTGGTTCCTCATTGGGGGAAAAAGCCAGGTAATAATGAATAAAATAAAATAAATATATGCCACCTGGGCTAACATCATCTAATGGTGTTGGGTCTGGGATATGCCAAAGGCCATCAAATGGGAAAACTTCTTCCTTTAGCTCACCATGGGTTTATTCAACAGGATAAAAGCCTGTGTTCAGCTTCAATCTCAACAAGTTTTCCCACTCTCACCCCATATGTCTATGGTTTCAAAGCTAGGCTGGGAAGGTTAGCACAGGGTGGCACAGGTTTTTCATATTCTTCATTCTTTGCCATTCTCCTTGGTATGGTGGAACCATTTCTTTCATGTTGTGTTTTCTGTCATTGTTGAACTGGTATTTTGTTTTGGGCAGGAACACAGCCTTTGGGAGTGCAAGTTAGGGGGTGGGGTGTTTTTAAGAGTCCTAGGGAAGTAGGGAGCCCTATGCCAGTCCAGCAACTGGAATGGCATTCTTCACAACTCCAAGTAGATGGCTAAGTGCATGGGGATCCACCTGCTCTGAGCTTCTATGCTCTACCAGTCTTCCTCAAGCAACTGGACTAGGCTAGTAGGCCAACTGCCTCCCAACAGTGGGATGGCAGGTCTCTGTCCTTCCATATCCAAACTGTTTATTCACCTGCTCGTTAAATTGCACCCATTATTCCTCCTTCCTTGGACACAAGGTAGATAATTTATGTGTGTATTGATATATGAAGTGAAAGAAAGTACAAGGGAATGTGGAGAGTATGCTTGGTATATGATCAAAATGATACCAGTTTTATTTTCCTACTTTAATCAAGATCAGTTTCAATATGTATAGAAAATGGCAAGAAACAGCATATTTTCCCCATACAGTATCCCAGGAGAAACATCATTTTAATATATCCTTTTCTAGATCCCTGGTACTATCCTGGATTGACAGGAAGAATGTGTGCAATTCACAAGCAGGGACATATATTATTAGAAAACAGTTAAACGTTTATAAGTGGATGAAGTTCAGAATATAAATTGAAGACACCTTCTGTTTCTAATCATTCTCCTATTACATTTCCTCCAACATGAAATGTGTGCAATGATCTTACAGATGTTTTCTCTGAATATAAGGGGAAAATAGAGGGTATACTCAACTTAGATCATTTGCAGATTGAATCCATGGCTCCATTAATTCTGGAGTGATTTATTCTTCCCTGTAGCTTAGCTTTCCAAACACATTTGGAATATTAAAGTTTCAAGTACAATATGCCAAGGAGCCCCAGAAGTAGTGACTCATTGATGAAATGCAGGAAGATATCAATATTTTATTGCCAAAAGCATTACAAAAGTGATTTGCTCATAGTACTTCCCTTAGAACAATCCTTTGAAAAGTTTTTGTTTTAGCATTCTTGAAACATCAGGACACAGAAAACCCTTTGTCTGTAATTTTATGTTTGTTCCAAATTTTAACAACTGAATGGCCTTCTTTATTTATTTGTGAAAAACTGGAAACGTTCAGATAGGCAGCAAAGGAACAGGAATGTACAGCCCATTCTGAAGAATTTGAAATCTTTACTGAGAATATAGGGAGTCTGATCAGGCAGCACCCCTAGAAGCTGGAAGAGTGCTAGGTGGGCTCATATACAGTAGTCTCCATATCCACTATAAAAAACCAGGTGGATCTGTTCCTGCAGCATGCCAGGTGTAATGTAGTATGCTCTGTGTAGCAACCAGCCTGCCATGTGCTCCCAGGTAATGGCGCCCGCCGCATGGCCAGAGCACATGGTCAGGCAGAGAGGGGAGCTTGAATCTGGAGGAACAATAGACATCCGGATTGAAAGCCTCCACCAATGTGGGACCTAGGTTCTCCCTGGGGAGCCAATGCAATCAAAGGCTCCTCCAGGGAACCTATGACAAACATGCACATATGTTAAGCCCCTATCAGGTCTTTTGGGTGCGGCTGGAGGTGTGGCTCCGGCCAGCATATAATGAGGGCCCTGGAAGCATGCTTGTTCTGACCATCTACTGGGCATGCTGAATCACTCAATAAAGGCTTCATGATTTCACCGTTTCTGGTCTCCTGAGTCCAGTACTCTTCACTGGTGACGAGGATGGAATCCCGATGAACGACTCCTTGGCTGACACCAGCACCGCATCGAGCCCAGACGAGATCCGTCAGCCACCGGCCCTGCTTGGCTCCAGCGCCACCACACCGCCATCGGCTCCCGAGGATCTCGCTCAACGCACTGCTGCATATCCCAGAATGGCCACCGCTCCGGGAACCACCCACCCATTCGATCCAGCCTGCCCCGAAGACTGGGAAGCCTGGATGGACAAGCTCACATCCTACTTTGACGCACAGGACATCACGGATGCTGGGAAGAAGTCCTGGCTCATGGCCTCCTGCGGGGTAAAGACGCTGAAGTTACTCCGCAGCCTGCTTTCCCCTCGTACCCCAGCGGAGGCCACGTACGATGACATCATGGCGCTCCTAAGGAACCACTTCTTGCCGAGACCCTCCAAGAACACGCAGAGGGTGAAGTTCTTCCGCCGGCTGCAGCAGAAGGGTGAGTCTGCCTCCAATTACCTGGCGGCCCATCTCCTGGTGGGGTGCGAGTTCGTGGCCGTAGAAGACACACTATACTCCGCGTTCCTGTGTAGGGTCTGTGACCCCAAGCTTCAAAGGAAGCTGATGGCCAACTCCACAGCCATCCTGGACAAGATGCTAACCACGGCTTGTGCCTTTGAGGTCTCTCAGCAGGAGAACTAGGCACATCCGCAGCCGTCCACCAGACCGAGGCTGCTGCAGACTCTGATGTTTCCGAGGATGATGAGACACTCCAGGTACAACGCTGGCCTCCGGGACAGGGATCCCGCAACTCGGGTGAGAAGGCTTCCCACTCAGTGACGCCACACTCCAAACATTCCATGTGCACTAGCTGTGGCGATCAGCATGACTGCCGGACCTGCTGTTTCCGGGAAGCAGAGTGCCGGTCATGTGGCAAGAAGGGCCACATCGCCCAAGCCTGCCGCACCCGCTCCAACCGCCGCACCCAAGCTGTGCACCAGGAGTCCGCCGAACTCCTCCAGACAGCAGTAACCCATCGCCACCACCGCAAGACACAGCAGCAACCCGACACCCCCAACAAAATTAAGGTCTCAGTTTTGATTGAGGGGACCCCCTGCCAAATGGAAGTAGACACCGGGTCGTCCTACTCCATAATCTCAGAGTCCACCCTCCGCAGGCTCTGCCCCACGGGGGGGCCCCGACTTCAGAAAGTCCAGGGCCTAACCCTGCGGGACTTTCAGAAGAACCCGATACCAATAAGGAGGTTGGGTAAGTTCCGGGTCCAATTTAAGAACTTTATGGAACACTTGGGCCTCCTGGTGGTGGCGGGCAACCTCACAAGCCTGCTGGGACTCTCCTGGTTCCAGCCCCTAGGGCTGGGCGTCACTGGGGTACACAGCCTGCGGCCCACAGATTTTGCCAACATCTGTGAGGAATTCCCAGTGGTTTTTGATGGGGCACTGGGCTCCTATATGGGGCCACCCATCACCCTGGACCTCGACCCCGCAGTCCAGCCCATGCACATACCGGTCTGCCATCTGCTGCTCGCAGTGCGGCCCAAGATCGAGCGGGAGCTTGAGAAGTTGGTCGCCCAGGGTGTACTAGAACCAGTGTCCCACGCCCAATGGGAGACCCCAATTGTGACGCCAATGAAGGCAAACAGGGACATCTGCATCTGCGCGGACTATAAGTGTACCATCAATAAGGCACTTCAAGCCCATGCCTACCCAGTCCTGGTCATCAGCCACGTGTTAGCCTCCCTGGCTGGGGCGCGAGTGTTTGGGAAACTAGACCTGGCCCAGGCCTACCAGCAGCTGCCGGTCGACGATGCCACAGCAGAAGCACAGACCATTGTGTCACACAAGGGGGCATTTAAGGTAAAGCACCTCCAGTTCGGGGTCAGCATAGCCCCCGGGATCTTTCAAGAATTAATGGACCATTTGTTAAAAGGTCTTCCAGGGGTGCAGCCCTTTTTCGACGATGTCCTGATCGCGGTTCTGGACGTCAAGACTTTCTTGGCCTGCCTACGCTCTGTCCTCCAGCGATTCCAGGATGCTGGCCTGAAGGTGAAACGCAAGAAGTGCCTCCTCGGGGTGCCTGCGGTGGATTTCCTCGGCTTCAAGGTGGACACCCACAGAATTCACCCCACTAAGGACAAGGTGAAGGCCATCTCCGATGCCCCGGCCCCCAAGTCCAAGGCTGAGCTGCAGTCTTTTCTGGGACTCATCAACTTCTACCACGCCTTCCTTCCCCACAAGGCGGCAGTAGCTGAGCCCTTACACAGGCTCCTGGACAAAAGCGCCACCTGGACATCCCTGCCAGGCGGCGGCCTTCCAGGGCATCAAGGACCTCCTAATGTCCAATGCAGTCTTCGCCCACTTCATTGAAGCCCTGCCCATCGTATTGGCCTGTGACGCATCTCCTTATGGGGTGGGGGCAGTTTTGGGTCACAAACTGCCGGATGGCCAGGAGGTCCCGGTCGCATATTACTCCCAGACCCTAGCCCTGGTCGAAAGGAACTATGCTCAGATAGACAAGGAGGCACTTGCGATCGTGGCTGGGGTCAAAAAGTTCCATACTTACTTGTACAGGCGCAAGTTCATGGTCGCCATGGACCACAAACCTCTTCTGGGCCTCCTCGCCCTGGATCGCCACACACCACAAATGTTGTCCCCACAAGTCCTCCAGTGGTCGATCTTCCTCGTGGGGTACGACTATGACTTGGTGCATCGCCCACGAAAGACCATGGGCCATGCGGATGCACTCAGCCGCCTTCTGCTGCCCTCCTGCGACCCTGACCCAGCTCCGGCTTACTAGGTCGCTCTGCTTGAGGACCTGCCGGACCGGCCGCTTCAGGTATGGGACGTGGCCTGGCGCACGGCCCGGGACCATTAACTCTCCCGGGTCTCCGACTGGGTGGGAAGGGGGTGGCCCAAGAATCTGGACCCTGAGTTCACGGCCTTCTCAATCCGGTGCGCAGAACTCTCCACCCACAAGGGGTGCTTACTCTGGGGCTCGAGGGTAGTGATTCCGAAACCCCTTCGCCCGTGAGTGCTGACTGCTCTGCATGAGCACCACCCTGGGGTAGTACGAATGAAGGCCCTGGCCCGGAGCTATGTCTGGTGGCCAGGCCTTCAGAAGGAGATAGAGGACCGGGTCCGCCGCTGCGAAAAGTGCCAAGAGACCCATCCGGACCCTCCACACGCTCCCTTCCACCCCCGGGAGTCCACCCAACGCCCCTGGTCCCGGCTCCACGTGGACTTTGCGGGCCCGGTACAGGGGCAGCTTTTTAAAATTCTAGTCGACAGCTACAGCAAGTGGCTGGAAGTCGTTCCTGTGCGTGCCACCTCCTCTGAAGCTGCCATTTGAGTAATGTGGCGCATCTTTGCCACCCACGGCCTGCCGGACACCATCATCTTGGACAATGGCACGGCTTTCAACTCCATGGAATTCCAGCGCTTTGTGGAGGTCCATGGCATCCGGCACGTGAGATCCGCCCCTTTTCACCCGGCCACGAACGGCCAAGCAGAGCGAATGGTCCGCACCACTAAGGAGGCGCTGAGGCGCATGGACCAGGGGGATCTGGGGTTTAAGTTAATGGCTTTCCAATTTGGCCAGCGCACCACCCCTCACTCGGCTCCGGTCGCAGCCCCGCAGAGCTGCTCATGGGCTGCTGGCTGACAACCCAGCTCGACCGGCTCCACCCCGATCGGGCGCCGGCCACCTCCAAAGAACCCAATGTCCCCAAAGCTCCCAGAGGGTTCGCGCCAGAGGACCCGGTCTACGTCTGCAACTACACCCAGGGGCCCCTGTGGTTGCTGGGGCGGATTATCCGTGTCACCGGTCCCCTCTCCTATGAAGTCGCAGGCAAGGAAGGACAACAGTGGAGGCGCAACATGGACCAACTTCGCCACCGCCTGCATGCCTTCTCCACGGACGATCCAGGGCTGGACTTCCCCGATGCGGAACCTGAGGTACCCAAGACAGACGATCCGCCCGCCCCACAACCGGCCGAGACTCTGCAGGAGGACCCCACAGAATCCGGCCACCCAGACATCACTCCAGTCGCCATCCCTGCACTGGTACTAGACCCGGCTCAGCCTGAGGCAGATATCCCTGAATCTCCGCTCCCTACACCGGCGGCTCCGGCGACCCCGCGCCGCTCGACCAGAGAACGGAAACGTCCTGCACACCTCAGAGACTATATTTGCCAAGGGATAGTCCGGACTATGGGGGGAGGAGTGTAATGTAGTATGCTCTGTGTAGCAACCAGCCTGCCATATGCTCCCGGATAATGATGACCACCACAAGGCCAGAGCACATGGTCAGGCAGAGAGGGGAGCTTGAATCTGGAGGAACAATAGACATCCGAATTGAAAGCCTCCACCAATGTGGGACCTAGGTTCTCTCTGGGAAGCCAATGCAATCAAAGGCTCCTCCAGGGAACCTATGACAAACATGTGCATATGTTAAGCCCCTATCAGGTCTTTTGGGTGCGGCCGGAGGTGTGGCTCCGGCCAGCATATAATGAGGGCCCTGGAAGCATGCTTGTTCTGACCATCTACTGGGCATGCTGAATCACTCAATAAAGGCTTCATGATTTCACTGTTTCTGGTCTCCTGAGTCCAGTACTCTTCACTAGGAAAACCCATTACTCTTTGTAAAGACAAATGCTATGCATGAATGAATGAATGATAAAAGGACAAGTCCTTTTGTGGATCAAAAACTGGCTAATTAAAAGGAAACAGAGAGAGTACAAATGGGCAATTTTCTCAGTGGAGGATGGTAAGCAGTGGGGTACTGCAGGGATCAGTACTCAGTCCGATGCTTTTTAACTTGTTTATTAATGATTTGGAGCTGGGAGTAAGCAGTGAAGTGGCTAAATTTGCAGATGACACAAAGTTGTTCAGGGTGGTGAGAACCAGGGAGGATTGTGAGGCACTCCAAAGGGATCTGTCGAGGATGGGTGAGTGGGCGTCAACGTGGCAAACAGGGTTCAGTGTGGCTAAGTGCAAATTGATGCACACTGTGGCCAAAAATCCTAACTATAAATACACACTGATGGGGTCCGAACTGGCAGAAACTGACCAAGAGAGAGATCTTGGAGTTGTAGTAGATAACTCAATGAAAATGTCGAGACAGTGTCCGACTGCAATGAAAAAGGCCAATGCTTTGCTGGGGATTATTAGGAAGGGAACTGAAAACAAATCAGCCAGTGTCATAATGCCCTAGTATAAATCGATGGTGCAACCTCATTTGGAGTACTGTGTACAGTTCTGGTCGCCACACCTCAAAAAAGATATTAGAGCATTGGAAAAAGTGCAGAAAAGGGCAACTAGAATGATAAAAAGGTTGGAACACTTTCCCTATGAAGAAAGTTTAAAGCGCTTCGGGCTCTTTAGCTTGGAGAAACGACAGCTGAGAGGTGACATGATCAAGGTTTATAAGATTTTGCATGGGATAGAGCAGGTAGAGAAAGAGGTACTTTTCTCCCTTTCTCACAATACAAGAACTTGTGGGCACTCAATGAAATTGCTCAGCAGTCGGCTTAGAACAGATACAAGGAAGTACTTCTTCACCCAAAGAATGATTAACACATGGAATTCACTGCCACAGGAGGAATTCACAAGCATGGACGGCTTCAAGAGGGAATTGGATAAACATATGGAGCAGAGATCCACTGTATTCTTGGTTCTTGGGGGGGGCACAGTGGGAGGGCTTCTAGTGTCTTGGCCCCACTGGTGGACCTCCTGATGGCACCTGGCATTTTTGGCCACTGTGTGACAGAGTGTTGGACTGGATGGGCCACTGGCCTGATCCAACATTGGCTTCTCTTATGTTCTTATGAATGAATGAATGAATGAAATGTCTGTTATCTGTACCATTATCTGGACCCATTGCCCGACATAATCATTACAGTGAGATAATTAGTCACTTTATGGCTGGCCTACCGTCCAGTCCCAAAATGTGGTCTGATGGTCCAGTCTCATGTCTCAGGAAGAGCCGCATGTCCCCTTGCCCAATACAGGCTGCCCTCTTCGCAAGGACTGCCCCTCATTATGGCCTCCTTACCTCTGCACATTCCTCCAACATATTCATATTGTTACCAAACCCCAGATTTGAGACATCCAGACTGCAACTGTGTAGCACCTGCACATGACAGCCTGGGTCAAGGACACTAGATGTTCAGCTGAGACAGCCATAATGTTCTCCTTTGTTATGGAATGGCTTGATTGCAGAGGCCTGAGTATGCACACATTCTGTCCTCCATTTGCTTCCAATGCTCCCTATAAGCTGTGGAGTCTTATGAGCAAAAATTCTACTTTGTGAGCTACTGTCATTAAAGTTGTGAGCGAGCGATTCGGCTTCCACATAAATTAGTTTGCTCTGGGGCCATCCTTCCTGAGCTAAGACAAAAATGTGTGAGCTGGAGGCTAAAAAACTGTGAGCCAGATCACACTAACTCACCGTAGAGAAAACACTGGCTATGACCAGGGGCTGAATCACATCTTTAATTTGTAAGGCTATGGGACAGAAACCCACTTCTGTGCTCTGTACAGTGCCTATCACATGCTGGGTATTAAATAAATGTAATAGATTATTTTATTATCATATTATGTGCTACTATACTGTTAGTTATCTGAAATGCAAGAAGTCTAAAGGCATAAATTAGTGCCTTTAAATTCCCAATGGTTTCCAGTTAAACTAAGTCTACATTCTGTAATCTTTTACTCTATTTTTGATATGTTTTTATTTTAGAAAACAAAGTAATAGAATAGAGGAGGTACAAAAAGGAGAAGAGAGATTTTATAACAATTGTATATATCAAGGATAATATTACTGTCCCGTCCCGCGGGTCTGAGACTTACCGCCACCCCCAAGACTGGCACTTACCCTGCCGGAGCAGCCACCCGAGTCAGAGAGGGCCATCCTGAGTCCAGCAGGCCCCGCCGAGGTCCTCATTGCGCCAGAAGCGCTCGCGCCGCGGGACGACGCGGGAGTCCCAGCAACAAAGAGTTTCGCTGCCGCCCGGGCTAGAGCAGGGCCCCACGGCCCACGGCATCTCCGCCTCGTTGGGGGGTGGCCCGGTCATGGCGCTGGCGGCATGGAGCCTGGTGGCGCCGGAGGAGGTGCGCCGAGACCTGAGGCGCGGTGGTGGGACGTCCCCCAAAAGGAGGAGCCGGCAGCTACAGCCCCGGGAGCGGCAGAGCCTCAGCAGGGAGGGGCACGGAACTTCCGGCGAGGCTGTCCAGCGTCTCCAGTTATAACAGGGGGCGGGGCCAAGGGTGAGATCGGGTGGGCACGGGCGAGGGGAGCTCTGGGAGAGTGCTGAGGGAATAAAAGCAGGAGAGAATGGATGGGCCGGGGAGGAAGAGCCAGGGAGTCTTAAGCCTGGCGGAGGTCAGAGAGAAGGAACCGCTGATTATAGACTTGGCCCCTGGGGGCAGTAGGGTGTCTTGGGTGGCGTTTAACCCGACCCCTGTGCCATATCTGAGGCCTAATTCCTCCGCGTTTCCAGCGCAGCACTCCCCGGGGCTCCCCCCGTCGGGTGAAGACCACGGCTACAGGGGGCACGGGCCAGGGGCAGGAGGCGGAGCCCGACAACTACAGAGTTTATAAAACTAAAAGTATTTCTTCTCAACATCCCCTTCATTATAATTTTTAAGACATTATCTATAAAATGTAATGGTCCTTACTTCTGTTGGGGTACTTTTATAGTCAACATTTTTAATTTCAACTTTCTGTTTTGCAATTACACCTTTACTACATATTCAATATTACAAATTTTTCCATTTCTATATACTTGATATAACTTTTAATATAGCACGAAGGAAAGTATACTATATATCTGATAATACAAAAATAAAAGCTGTTTCTGCTCAAAATCCATTCTAAATTTGTCTCCTGCTTGCATAATACATACTCCGTCTCACCTCAAATTTTGTAATTGTTCCATATCTCAAATAGGTTGTTAATTTTGCCATTACTGCATAATTGGCAAGTTTATTTTCCAATTATTATCTTCTAAGCTTGGATAGTCATCTAATCTTTATTTTGCTGTGCAGATAGCCACTGTCACCATATATTTGAACATCTCTTCCAAAAATTTTGGTAATTTATTAGGCAGTATGAGTATACCTAATAGCATATTCTTAGCTTCCACAGGGAAATTAAATTTTCATATGTTCTCTCTAAAATTCTGCATCCATTTAATTATAAAATTTTCACTTGTTCTTTTTCTGTTTCTAGCTGAGGTAATCTTATATATCCACCGTAGTAAATGGTCTTTTGTTTTATAATCAGCTGTTTAAACTCAGTCACCTCTCTTAGAGTTCCACCTTCCGTGTTGTTAATTTTCTTTAGTCTTGAAACTGATTGATAATATAGCAACCATTGAATGTTGATTCCTTCATCTCTAATATCTCACTAGGACATGATTTTCCCCTGAGCATTTACCATATTGCTGTATGTTAAAAAAAACCCATTTTTATTTCTTGTGTTCTTATCATGATAAGCTTCTACTGGGGACATGAGTGGAAAATAGCGTTGCCAGGTCTCTCCAAGTCCCCAGTGGGGGACTTTGGGGGGTTTTACTGGAGGAGGTGGGGATAGCCCCAACATGACATCACACAGAAGTGACATCATCACGTTGGCGGCCCCCACTTCTTGCCAAAAGCATTTAAAGCATCTCTTTAAATGCTTTTGGCAAGAGGTGGGGGGGGCCACTTGCACCTGCAAGCCAAGCTGAGAATTTTCGGCCTGGAGTGCAGGTGCACAGCCCCCATGCACGCCTGACCTCCAAGCTGCAAATTCATGGCTTGGAGGGCAGGCATGTGTGGCCACCCCTCTTCCTCCCTCCCTCCTACAAGATTCAAAGGGCCAGCTGGAGGGCCCTTTAAATCTTGTACTAGGGGTTGCTGGGTTGTTGCTTCCCCCGCCAACCAGCTGGCTGGTGGCAAAAAAGAGTTCCCCTAAATCAGGAAACCCCTGTGGGGCTGGGGGACCTGGCAACCCTAGTGGAGAATTTGGAGGGCTCAATCAATTCCAGTGTGTAAACCACATTCTCAAAAGTACATCTCTAATTATATAACTCCTTTCTTTTGTTATGATCATTTTAAGTGATTTCTTAATCCATAAATAACTGTAAACTGTCATCCAGGACTGCTGATTCAAGTTTTACTATTCTTTGTCTTGGGTTTTTAATCAAATCTGAAATCTAAACCAGGCCTGCAGCTTGGTAACATAATTTTATATTTGGAACTGCTAACTCTCCTCTCTTTTTCTTGTCTTGTAATATTTTAAAGTTTATTCTTGGTTTCTTACCATTCCAAAAAGAATTGTTTATCTGTCTTTGCTACTCTATCAATACTATATGTATAGGTAGCCTTTGGAATAAAAAAATTAATTTTGGCAGTACATTCATTTTGATTGCAAAAATTCTTTCCAGCCACAAGATTTTTAATTTTTTCCATCTGGATAAATGTAATGTATCAATGTCCAGGTCTTCTGATAATTGTTTTTATAAAGATTATTTAATGAACTCGGTAGCTTTTAAATTCTATAATATTAAGGACAGCATTTACAAGAATAAAATTACTAATCTTACAAAGATCACTTTACCTGGATGATAAATAGTACATGAAATATATGAAAGACATTATAGTGTTGCATGCTATAATGTATTATACTACACACTACATAATTAAACCTTTTTAGATATTTAAATTAACTTTATAAACATGTAATAGAGTGTGTAAAACGAGAATGATAAAAAAAAATTCAGAGCTCCATTCCTTGTATCCCTGTCTACCTACAACTCCAAGATCCTCCTTCTTTCATAATACTCTATAATATGGTTACAAGTGCATTGAAATTCATCTTGTTAGAATGGTAGTAATATATCCCACCAGGACTACTGTTCCTAGTAGCAATTTAAAATAATTATTGTGAGACTTGATGCTAGACATCAGGTTTGCAATAGAATTACAATGAGGGAAGTGTATTAGAGACAAAACATTGCTGGAAGAAAACTTCATAATGGCGCAATTTGGAACTAAGCCTCAATTTTACAGTAATAGATTCTCTTTATGATGGCACAAAGGAGTAAATGCACTTAGCAAATTTAAATCTATTATTAGTCACACTTTGCGGATAGCAGTGCAGAGAGGAGAAAGAAATTAGCTTTTTAAATATACTACTTGCATAAAACAGGTTCTACTCTGAAGAACATTTTGCAAAAACTCCTTGTTACTTTACAGAAATACAGTCAGTCCTGAAAACTATAAGGAGTTGTACTTGTTTGGAAATCCTTCTGAAATAATTTCTCACATCTTAATTTCCTCAGCTAAATGCCTGAATACTGAATATAACATCTGTATGCTCTTTGTCCTGCCAATATATTATGTAACAAAAAAAGACAAATTAATGCTTTAGTCTTTTCCCATTGCTGCCTACGTAACAAATCTGAATGGGAACACATTTATTATAACTCTTGGTGGTACTTCACAAACCTTTAACTAGATTTCCATGTATAATATTTATGTTACATTTGGTGGTCTATTTTCAGTACATGGAAATTGATAACTGCTCTTAATGTCTTACAGACAAGAAAAACCCTGACATACAAAAACAATGTTTTGATCTTATTTTCCTTATGACTACAAGGTTAGCATATTGCTGACTGCAAGCTTTCAAGATAGTTCTGATTGGGTTGTGATACCATGTTAAGCTCTGTGACAGAAGTGTTGAGTAGAGCAGAACTCCATTTTATCTTCTTCCTTTTCTTTTAAGCATCCTCTTTCTGTTGGCTACTTCTCTCCTGCAAATGCCACCACTTTGCAAAGCCACCACAAACATTATTTGTGTTTTGCTAATGTTATTCACTGAGAGAAGGCAGACTCTATGAAGTACACAAACTCACACTAGCTTAGATCTATTACAAGTACCACAATATCTTGGTTCCCTGATAACAGAAGGGAATGAGGACAGCTTTGAGTAGAAAAACAGATTTGCTGCAGAACTAATTCTATTCATTGCTTTTTTTCTTTTCTAAAGAGAGGACATATCTGCTTTACTGCTAGAGAACCGAAGTACATAATACCAACACAGGGGTTGTCTTGGCCAATGGCAACATGGGTAGCTGACTCAAGCCCCATGGCGGGGAAGGCCCCCTAATCACATTGCAGCTCCACCCAGATAGAGAGAGGGAAAAAAGAAAAAAATCAGGGTCCCAATGCTGCCACTCGAACCCATCCTGTCCAGGACCAGGGGTGTCCACTCACAATGACAGTCACTTATGTCTGCCCTTATGTCAGCAGCCACTTGTCTCCACTCCATCGCAGTCATGGGCAGCTGGCTTCTGATGATGGCTCTTGTAAGCCAGCAAGGCATACTATATGCTCTTATGAACTGTTATAATCATAAGTTTGAACTTTGGGTTGTTATTCTATAAAGGGTGGAATGCACTCTCTATTGCAGTGAGAGGCTCCAGCCCACAGCAGGGAACACCCTCTATAGTTCACACTTACACGGAGACCAGGACTCCATTTCAAAGAATCCTCCTTTCTCCTCACGCTGGTCAATTCACACCTTCCCCCAAAGTTCCTGCAGAGATTATGTTAAGTGATGTTACCTGGCAACTAATCTTCTGGCCATCGAGTGACCTGGCCAAAGCCATCACGAGACAATGGAATGGCGCCATGAATCCTAGCAGTTTGCCCAGGTGTCAGTTCCTGCTTAGCACCTAGATTTGCAGTATTGACCACTCCTTCCCATCTCCTCCTCCTTGTTACACTGACCAATGGTAGGGTTAGTGGGGACGGACCAACTAGTAGGTGTGTCAATGGGATGTGGTCAGCGCAGCCCGCCCCAATGCCACCTGATAAAAGATCTTGCACAACAAACAACCATTGCTAGCCGCCTCGACCCCTATCTTCTTTACCATCCTCTCACGTCCAGCTTTCTATCCCAATACCTTACCTCCATCTTTAATCCCTGGTTTGCGCAGCCAGGAAAAAGCATGTATCTGCTGGTTTAGATCGCGCTCCCCATCTTTCCTTTCTCCCTTCAATCTTCTTTTGGAATTGGACCACCTATCTCCAGGACAAGTAACGTATTACCCCTCAACGAAACTCCTGCTCATGCAACAGTGCTATTTTCTATCTAAGTTTCCTAGATCTTGTGTGTATGTGTGTATGACTCTGTTTTTGTATGCTTGAACAACATTTTATAGTAAACATCATTCAAAGGAACCACTCAGCCTCATTGCCTATTTTCTGGGAACTCCTGGAAGGGGCAGGACCTTGGTATAGCTGGCAAGAACCCGGTATTTCGCCAATTGCTATTCTTAAATTAAAGCAATTCGGCTAACACTCTTACCTGCCTCACTCAGTGTGAAGGCAATGGGCCCCCCCAGGGGGGTAAGAGTGATTTTGAGGCTCCACCCTGGACTTTTGCCAAGGGCCCTAGAATCAAAAGCAAAAGTCTAATATGGTGGAGCATTTCTGTGGTTAATGGTGGCATGTTTGTTGTATTTACCTCCTCCTCTTTTTATAGGCAGAGCAATGCTTAGCCTCTAAGAAGCTAAAGAATATGTATAAAATACTAAAAATACAAATGGAGACAAAGAAGAAATTGTGTAATTCTGGCACAACAGATACAACAGGCAGACTTCAATAGATAGTGTAACACTTGCATAGCTACATTCCACATATCAGACGAAGTCATAATACACACTAAAGGGTGGAAATCACATTTTCCTGGCAATGGCATTGCAAGAGTGCTGGGAAAATGTAATATCCTTGCAACAGAAGCATTACCTAGGCAGAATACATCTAGAATCCTTGTACAAAGTCAGTAAAAAAACTGTACCTTTATTTCTCTTAAATTGCTCACATTGAAAAGCTCCTAGTGTATTCTCACAAGAGCTACAAATATTCCCAAACAAAAATTTCACAGCAGAAATTTTGGAATTAAAAAGCCATGTAAAATGTGACTTAAATAAATGATACCTACCAATCCCCTAAAATCTCAAAAGGGACTCTCTCCCCAAATTGTGCTATCTGGTAACCCTTTTAAAAATCGTAAGTTGTCACTGCAGTACACTGAGCAACACTCCACTGAACCCCCAGGATGAGGAAAAATGGAAACACCTATCTGAATGTCATTGGCTTTCTGGAAACACTTCATTTGATGCTGCCTCATTAATCCTCCTAATGACTCTACAAACACAGAGAGACAAGAAAAGGAGTCTAAGATTGAACTCAGAAGTTTCACATGAGAGAGTATTTGGGAAAGACAATCAATTAGCCAAAGCCACTATCCACAACATAAAGCCATAGCAAAGTAGACCAGGGTTGTCGAACTCATTTATTATGAGGGCCAGATCTGACATAAATGGGACTTTGCCGGGCCGGGCTGTAAATAGGCGTGCCAACCTCCAGGTGGGGCCTTGGGGTCTCCTGGAATTACTCTAGATGACAGAGTTCAGCTCCCCTGGAGAAAATGGCTGCTTTGGAGGATGAGGTACATGGAGTTACACCTTGCTGATGTTCCACCCCTTTCCTAATTGTGGCATCCCCAGGTCCTGCACCCCAAATCTCCTGGTATTTCCCAACCCAGAGTTGGCAAATAATGGAGTTTTCACACATGCTAAATAATGCAGTTTCAATCCTCTTTAGGTACCATTTGCAAGTGGATTTTGCCATTTCATACAGTAAAATCCAGTTGAAAAGTGTATTGAAAGTGTGTTATTTAGTGTGGGTAAAAGTGCCATTATAGAAGCGGGGGCCTACACAACTCACGGGGGGGGGGGGGATCCCATATCCACCCCCATCGCTGAACCTTCCCCAGCCTAACCACCCACCCTGAAGCCTGGCAGCAGAAGTGTCTCATCTTGTGCAGAGAATGCTATTTTACTTTCCCCAGCCTGCTCTCATGGTCAAAAATCTGAGCCTAGAACCCAAGAGAAAACATGAAATGGCTGGGCACTGTAAGCTTCCCTTCCCTTCCAGGTCTACTCAGAGTTGGCAGTGGTTGTCCAGGGTCTCAGGCTGAAGTCTTTCTTGTAATAAGCCACAGCCTGGTTCTTTTAACTGGAGGTGCCAGGGATAGAACCCTGCATGCCAAGCAGAGGCTCTTCAATTGAGCCATGACCTGAGTAGCCCCGGCAAAAACCTAATGCTAACTAAACAAACATTACCCCCAACAAGAATGGAAGGACAGGGATTATTGCTAACCCAAAACTCTAGCAAACCTAGGTGGCTCCTGTGTCAAACTCAATAAACACAAGAGAAAAGCCTCCATCAAGACGCATAACAATGTTTGCAACCAACCCCCACCACACAGGAGACTTAATGAAATAAACAGCTCCAGGAGATTCATGTTGCTGGTGCCTCAGGTGCAATTGATACAAAAGAAAACCACCTGGAAGCACAGCAATGTTAATGACCAAGCTCCTTCCCCTTTACACAGCAGACTGAAAGACATAAACTGCTCTAGCTGATTCACATGGCTGGGAACTGGGAAGCTTAGTAGCCCCGCCCTCTGCTCCCTACACTCAGCGGCAGCAAAGAAGGTTGAGGATGGGCGGGCGGGCGGGGGAGAAGAGAGTCACGGGTCAGATTAAGGCCCTGGGTGGGCCGGTTCTGGCCCAAAGTCCATATGTTTGACACCCCTGAAGTAGACTGTGTCAGGTCTACTTCCTCTTGAGTCTACATGTGAATCACAGTCCCTTATTGATGAAAGAAGGCAACAGTTCTATTTATATCATCAGATGTATAATAAATGGCAATATGGTTTCAGCTCGGAGACTCTAGGCCTTAGCCATGTAACATTAAGCTGAGTCGTACTGTTACTTCCAATTTGTTAAGAACAGAGAGTAAGAATATATCCCAGATACATCCTATTCTCAATAAATGAACTAAATGACAAAAGTAATGATGACCAGTCCCATATGTCAGAAAAGATGAAAAAGAACAAACTACAAGGTAGAGAGTTTATTCAGCTCTTGTGGATCCCTACATGTTTTGCTATGAGCTTCATCAGGGGATCTTCTACAGAGATTTCTCAGCTCCCACTTTGAACAGTGAAGGGTGAGAGCTGAGAAATCTCTGCAGAAGATCTCCTGATGAAGCCCATAGCAAAATGTGTAGGGATCCACAAGAGCTAAATAAACTCTCTACCTTGCACCTTGTTCTTTTTCATCTTTTCTGCCCACTGGTGCGGTCATCATTTTCCTCAGTACCATATGTCACACATCAGAAGCACATTATACTATCAGCCAGGAATCTCCACTGGCTTGTAATAACTTTTGTGCTCCTAACAATGAACAATTTTGACATATCACTTTGAAATGATTTGTCTCAGTAAGCTATCAAATACCAGTTCCTTCCAAAACGTTGTTGAAAACTAACGGATTAGTCAGGAACAATTCTTTGATTATACTATCTGTGGTCAAATAGACACATGCAGAAGCATGACGTGTTAGGAATCTGAAGAGTGAAATAGGCTATTTGTACCCATTAAGAGACAGGGTATGTCAGTTTTAAATGTTGTCCAATATTTATAACTCTATGCAAGCAGAAAATTAGCACATCAAGGATAAGTGTTTAAACCAGTTCTGTACCTGTGGTGTCGTTTTTTAATTTTTTCCATAGTGAGCATTAGCAATGTAATCCTTCAGTCAAAGTTTGGAAGGGTCTATTCTACTGCCTCAGGATTCTATCACCCCATTATATATTCATTTATTTAGAAAATGTATATGTTGCCTCTCCAGAGACCTGCTCAAGTCAGCTCTCAAAGTTTAAAACAAAACCAATGAAATAACAAAAACAAAAACATAATAATAATCAGATTCAGGTGGGTAGCCGTGTTGGTCTGAAGCAGTAGAACAAAGTATGAGTCCAGTGACACCTTTAAGAACATAACTCATATATGGCATCTATGAATTATGTTATTTTATATTGTGTTTTAACATGGTTTTTCATTGTATTGTATTTTTATACTGTAGGAACCCGCCCTAAGCCTGTTAAGGGGAGGGTGGGATATAAATCCAAATAAACAAACAAAGTTTTATTCAAGGTGAGAGATTTTGTGTGCACACAGACTTCCTCAGACACATTGAAATGGAAAATGAAGGTTCGTCCTGGTTTGTGAGGTCCCACAAACCATGAACCGGGATAAACCTCCCCTGCTTCATGAACCAGTTTGGGTTTCTGAGGTATGTGGATTTTCCCTCCTTTTCTGCTGGGGATAGCTCCCTGAGGCCAGCAGAATGGAAGGGGAGGGGAAGATCTACCTTTCCGGGAAATCTTCCCTCCCTTCTTTCTGCTGGCAGTGGCTCCCCAATGCCAACAGAATGGAAGGGGGAAGATCTTTCAAAAGCCATTTAAAGGGAACATTCCCTTTAAATGGCTTTTGCAAGCCATTTCAGCAATCCCTTTTGTTCCCCCCCCCTTGCTTCCAAGCTGGGGGGAGTGAGAGGGATTGCTGAAATTTAAAGGGAACCTTTAAATGCCTTCTCAGTTGACTCGCTGAGTCGTTGTCAGTAAGCACTGCCATAGACATGATTAACTGTCCTGTCATGATCAATAAGGTCGCTGAATATATTACATGTGTCAATGCTTGCTGTTTTGATTTGGCCAGATGTTCTATTAATATTGCATTTCATTCCAAGCCATTTTTCAGATCATCTAGGTTCCACCTGGGAGATAGCATCGATGACCGAACTCCCACCTTTGGAATGCGAGCCTTGCCTGCTTGCTTCACTTCTGCGCATGCTTATTAATCTTTTGCTTTTCCTCCCCTCTTATCTTTAGCTGGCTATTCCCTGGCTAACGGCCTTGAACAGAAAAGCCTCCTGTTATGCGTTACGAGAACCACAGGTGTTAGGTACTTCCTTGCTTCGAAAACTTTGCTTAGTTTTCCTTGGGAATCTTTTCTCCAAAAACCCTCAACAGTGTTTTTCTCTGAGAACCTATTTTGCTGCGCTTTTCCTGGGAACAGTGGGCCAGTATATTTGGGCACCAATAATTCTCACTATTGATTGGTAGAAGGTAGAGCGGCCATATTTCATATCAAGTATAATTGTAGTTGCATTTCTATGCTTGGGCATTACTAACAGGAAAAGTGTTTGACCAACATGATCTTTTTTACAAATAAAGGACTTTCTGCTTAAGGAGACCTGTTGTGGACTATATCTATTGGCACATTCTCACAGTCATGCTGCCACCACGGCACAACTCACAAGTGAACTGAGAAGGCACTTAAATGCCTTCTTAGTTCACTTGTGAGTTCAGCCATGGCGGCAGCAGTGTAGTTTGCAAAAACCATTTAAAGGGATCTCTTTAAATGGTTTTTGCAAGTCACACAGAAGGCATTTAAAGAGACTACGGTCTCTTTAAATGCCTTCTCCAAGCCCTGCAGCTGACACCAGCATGTCTGCCAACATGAACCACATGAACCCACCTGGGAGGTTTGTGGGGGCTCATAAAGGCAGGATGGCACAAACCAAGGTTTGCAAATCACGAACTGGGCCCAGTTCATGATGAATTTGGTTCGTGCCCATCCCTAGTTATAGTCCATGCATATGGGCCCCGTCCACACTGTCACTTTTGTCGCTCATTTCTCCCTATTGCTTCAGGTTCCCCCACCCCCCCATATGTTTTGTTCTCTCTAGTAGTCCCAGAGGGAGCAAAACACATGTGGAAAAGGGGGAGGAACCCAAAGCAATAGGGAGAAATGAGCAACAAAAGTGACAGTGTGGACGGGGCCGGTGAACAGCAAATTAGCATACAACTTAAGGAAGATGTTTTAACAGATGTGACAACAGGAAAAACAGGCTAAGTTTATATGGTCACTGTTTGTTTTGATTGAATTCCAGGGGAAAAACACAGTGAGGCAAATACATATGTCAAAATGGAGACTGATGTGTAGTTGTATCCTTAATTGTGGAATCCTAAGAGTAATTAATTGAGACCCGGTTGTTATGCTCCATCCGTTTCCTCTCAAGCATGGAGGTAACTGACAGCATCCTATTCTTTGAGGTGCAGTGTTGTATCTCTTCTGTCACCAGACCAGAGAAATACATTTCAGTCTACAATTCTAAATATTACATTCCAATATTCTTTGCATTACATTACAATTATCAGTAATTAACAAGCCCTCCCGTGTTAAAATTGTGGTTAACAAGCAATGTCTTGGCTTGGCTCCTAAAGGATAGTAAGGTAAGGTATCAAAAACTATCAACATATCATCTCTTAACAGCATCAATTATCTTCAGTATACAATAAACAGACAAATTATTGTTATACCTACCAGGGTAAATTGAATTAAAATCTGAGGTCTTAGCAAAGTCCTAAATTGCCATGTTAGTAATCTGGAGTACATTTCTTTGCTTGGAGAAAAGTTGGATGACTATACTCAAATCAGGCTCCACCAAATATGTCTCCAGATTACTAAAAGTGGTGATTTAAGACTTCTGTTAAGTGACTTTAGACAGAACAGTGAAGTCGTTACTAAATGTGGTACCTAAGATTCTTGCGAAATGACTATCAGACTTTGAAAACCTGCTATCACTGGATCAAGTTCATCAGTTTTGTTGAATAAATTAAACAAAGAAGTTTTAACTGGATTTTGGATAAATGTGCAATTAATTGTTAAGTTTTGAATTTTATTGTTATTAGCTTCTGTAATGAGTTACTGAAACAGCTATTCTGTATAATGTTTTTATAGGGCAGGGCAGGGTAGGGTAGAGGGTACTAGGGATGAGTTTATGAAACCAAGGGGCAGTGGCATGAAAAAGTCTGGGAACCACTGGTTTAAAGACTGAATAGGTATTTCACAAAATGAAGGAAGGACAAGGGAAGCAAAAAACCCCACAAATTCATGCACACAGATCCTTATGTGTGCAAACAGGGTTAAGCTAGAAAACAGCAAGGCTGTAGTAAACTTTACATTTGTAACTAGGCATGTGTAATTTTTCCCCTCAGTATTTTTGGTTTCAGTCATTTGGACTCAAAAACAATTGGGATCCCTGAAAAAAACCCAGATCCCAATACCTGTAAAGTATTCAGAAATCACCCCCTCCAAAAAAAAAAAAACACAGAGGAAAAAAAGCAGTAGCAAAGCCGCAAAAAACAGCTGAGAGGAGGCTCAGCTTGGGCTCTTTTGGGTGGTCCCTTTAAACCAGACTGCCCAAATGAACTTGCAAAGCAGCTGAGCCTGTGGGAAGAAATCTCCCCACATGCTCAGCTTGGGTTCTGCAGGGCAGCCTGGTGTAAACAAATTGCCCAACAGAGTTTGCAAAGTAGCTCATCATGTGGGAAAACTCTCCCTGTAGGCTCAGCTGGCACTCTTTGGGGAGCCCGGTTTAAACTGGACTGCCCAAAGGAGCCCGCAAAGCAGCTGAACCTGAAGGACGAACTCTCCCCACAGGCTCAGCTGGGGTTCTGCAGGTCTTTATAAGGTGTTTTTCAGGTATAGTTTTTGTTCAGGCAGACCTGAATGCACACTCCTATTTGTAACTGTAATTTTTTTAAATTAATAAATATGTTTTTAATGCTGGTCCTTATCCTAAGTCCATTGAATGATGACAGTTAGAAACAAACTTTGGAAAATGGTGGTTTATTTTATGCCACATAAACTTTGGTACCATGCTGTTTTCATCTGCAACATTTGAGTGTTATCAAGCCAGACAGGATACCCAGCTTAATCGTGCCAAGCTAGTATCCCTTACTAATGCTTGCTTTGGCTAACATCAATCAGCTCTCCACAGAAAGTCCAACATGTAAATGACAGGCAAGAAACAAGGCAAGACAGATTGAAAGAATAGGGAGTCAACAGCACAATACCACACAAGTGTCAAGGTGACTGAGGAGATTCTTTCTGCTTGCCCTCACAAGGCATTCCTTTGATTCACCAAGTTCACTCAACCAAACAACTAGGAGTAAGGCTGTGGTTATCTTTTAAAAAAAAAGTTGACAGAACTTGTGTATATGTGTCAATTAGTATCATGAATTAATGGGCTATGACATCTGAATCAGACCAGGACCTAAAATGCACAAACACAATTTTTTTTGAGTGACACTAAATCAGAAAACCCCACTCACACACACACTTAATATTCCTGCAAGAACTCTGTTGGTTTGTTTAACTGCAGCTGCTTAAGTGCAAGTTAATTTGTTTGAGAATAGATTTTTAAAACTTTAGGTATTTTTCCAAACTAAAGAAAAACATATCCATCAAACACAACAAATGCCCCCATCAGTAGTAACTCGTGTGAAAATCAAGTAAGTCAAATTGATTTCAAATCTATCTTGCTTCCAAGTGAACTGAGAGATGTGAAAGCCAAACCAGTAAGTGATGGGACCATGTTAAAAGCTATCAAGAGCATGGCTGGTTAAAATCGAAGATATGAGAAATTACCCTGGCATGTGGAAAAACAGCATTTCCATGGTGACTTCAGCTCCCAGGACTTCTGGGATACTGAAAAATTTACATGATGGGCATCTGAACTTATGTTGGCCTGCCCCAAAAAATACAGCGCAGAAAATCTTCAAGGAGTATCTAATCTCATGTAATCAAAACAATAGACCCAAATCAAAATGAAGATGTTTTCTAGGAACTGTCCCAGAATTTGTTTTATATGTGATGCTTATGCTTTTTTCAAGGTTACATTATATACGACTATCTCATGAAATCTGATGCAATGTCTGCTTGCACTTCATGGGAAAAGGAACTTGGCCAGTAATAACAGCGAAAGCAAAAAGTTGATAGAAAAAAAGTATGCAGAGTGATAAGCATATGTTGCATCTACTAGAATATTAATTTTCAACATCAGCTCAATGACAGCATAATTTTTTTGAGTAATTAAGTAATCTTGGGGCAGATTCAACTTATGTGCAGCAGAGAACCCCACAGAGCAATTTCTGGAGCAAATGTCAGAAGTGTCAGACTCTACATGAGACAAAAGGGGAATAATATAAAATAGTCTGATTATCAATTTATAATTGGACCGAGAATGAAACAGTTGTTGCTTCATCGTTATGTTACCCTTTACCAGTGTTCAACACAAACATTTTTCGCTTTCATCCTGTAATAAAAATTACACTTTTTAAAAAAGTCCTGACATTACAGTATAATATACTGAATCTTAATGTATGTTTAAAATAGTTTCATTTACATAACCAGTACTTCTAAAAATTTATAAACTGAAATTTATAAATCTAAACCAATTGTTTTCCCCTTCCTTTTCTTCACAAGCCAAGCAGCCAGCCTGTTATGAACAAAATGCTCCCCCCACCTTTGAATACCACATCTAGCCTAAGTATTTTATTTTCACAGCATACATCTTAATGAACTCATGCTCACACTACAAAGTAGTAAAACTATACTGATTGTTTTCTCCATTGCTAAAATGAAGTAATTTCTTCTAGACAAATGCTAACTGTTAAAAATAACCCTCTGTTTTTTCCCCATTCATAAATCAGCCTCAAGGTGGTTGGTTACCTATGTACAGAAAGGTTAAACATAAATCTACTTAAATTATTGTACTGTTTCCCTGCATATTCTTTATTACATGATCTGCTGTATCACCTTAGCAATTAGCAACTGAAGTATAACCTAATTCCTGGCTGGATACCTTCAACCTACTTATCCCTCACTTTTAGTTATGGCCACTGCACATATATTTTTATTTATTTATTTATTTATTTGATTTCTAAGCCGCTCTCCCCACGATTGCAGGCTCAGAGCAGCATATATGTTGGTCTCCATAGCTCTTATTTAGTTTTTGCAACTTATATTCCACCTTTATGTTTAACTGTGCTCTCAATTACTATACTATAAAACAGTCTAAACTGTTCTAAACAATACCAGGTAGTATTATGGATTCAAAGGCCCATAGGATGTCACATAAGTGGGAAGAAAGGAAAATTTTCAGTCCACATCAGAGTAGCCTTTCCCCATATATACCCCAGAGAGCACTGCGGTCAGGCACTCAACATTGCCTGACCCTTCCTGGACCTAGAGAGGCCAGGTCGGCAACCACTAGGGCCAGGGCTTTCTCAGTGGTGGCTCCTTACTGGTGGAATGAGCTCCTGGAGGACATCAGGGCCCTGCGGGACCTATTGCAGTTCCGCAGGGCCTGTAAAGCAGAGCTCTTCCACCAGGCCTTTAATTAGGAGCCACCACTGGGGCAAAGGGCCCTGGTTTAATCTGCTGGCCCTGGGAAATCAACTGGTGGTAGCCCCCCGGTCTGGGGTATGTGGGTTGCTGTGCTCAGCGGGACATCTCTGTATTGCCATCTTCAGGGTTTTACTGTGTATTTAAGTAACTGGTTTTTATCTCTCTTATGTATGGATCTGTTTTTAACTATTTGCTAGCCGCCTGGAACTGGCATCGCTGGACAGGCAGGGTATAAATATAAAATAAATTTTTTAAAAAATCTAACACAGTTGCTAACCTGCTTTGATTCTGGTTGGATTCTAAGATCTTTATGAGAGTCTACAAGTCCATGTCTCACAGCACCAACTGTAAGGTACTCACGGGCACATTCTTTCTAAAAAAAAATTAAAAAATCACACTCCTCTAAAAACTTGCCTGATATATGTTGCCATTCACTCCACTGTGTCAGAAAATGAGTATCTTGCACCTTCCAAGTGGTTCCAAGAGACATATCAGGAATACCTTTCACAGAAGCTGTGATGATACTGCTCTACTTGGCACCTGCCATGGTTTCAGTCTCTCAGCTTAAAACAAAGTACAGCTTCTCCCACATAGCATCCTGATTAAACAAATTAACTATGGCATTGACTGCAAATGTACACACTAGAGTGCTGGAAATGAACAGATACAATGGCCAAGTCTGTATTTAATTTTAATTAAATTTCATTCTGTAGCTCAATTAATCCACATCTCCAAATGTCAGCAGGACTTAGGCAAATGGAATGACATCTGCTGCTCTGCACATTGACTATAAAACTTCACTGCATGATACAATTCTGGAAGCATACCAGGAAAGCACGAAATATTTTCACTAACATATAGATTTCAAACTTTGAGTCTCAGAGGAATGACACTATCATAAAAAGAAGAAAAGACTAAAAAATGCTAACAAATATTACTGCTGTAACATGTACAGTTAGCGAGGGAATGTAACAAGAACTTTTCAAAAATGTCTAGACAGGTACTTATATTCATGTCAATATCAGAAGTAGTAACCTCAACATCTTCAAAAATATGGTCTTTCACTTATCAGGACATTAAGCTACTTCGGAACCTGTGTGGTGAACTCTGAACACAATTGCAATATAGCTACTGTTTTTGGAAGTGACTGAAAAGAAAGACAGACTTTCTGTATTGTTACTAATGTAAAAGTCTAGAACTCTGGGGAAAATGATAAATGAAATTTTAAAAGTCTTTTGGGTGCTAAAATGTGTCTTTTAATATAATTAGAAGATAAAGTTTAGGAAGATAAAAAGAACTTTTATTCTTCTACACACTGATAATTATACATACATTTCATAATTTTATATGAGAGAACATTAAGAATGAATGTTCTTTTTAAATAAATATTTTTTTGTGCAGGAAGAGGGAAGGTGACAGGAATAAAACTTAATCTAAAATAGCAGTTTTGAGGCAAACAGCGATAGTCCATCCTACCAGCTCATCCTTGGAGGCCCTACTGCGATTGCCCCCGCCATCTGAAACTATATGTTGGGGACCCGAGAAAGGGCCTTTTCCATCATGGCTCCAAAACTTTGGAACTCCCTACCCAGGAAGATTTGTCTGTCTCCCTCTTTTAGTGTCTCTCACTAGCAGGTGAAGACCCCCCCCCCCCCAGTCTGGCATACCCCCACTCTCCTTGCGCACCAGCTGAGCGCCACGCTCCTTGCGCACCAGCTGAGCACCACATTCGCCCGCCGCTCCAGGAAGCCGTCCGCAGTCTGAACGCTGCGGGCGGCTTCCTTCCGGCGGCGTGAAAAATTTCCCCCGCCCCATTCTGCCGTGCCAGGGAGGTGTGACAGAAAACCAATCTGTCTTCGGCCTCTATATGACAGCCCTTCAAGTACTTGAAGGTAGTTATCATATCACCTCTCAGTTTTAAATAACTGTTTTAATGATTTTATGTTTGCTGCCTTTTGGATCCTGATTGGGTGGAAAGGCGGCATTAAAATATTTTAAATAAATAAGTAAATATAACCATAAATAATATATTTTAAGTAATATAGATCAAATAATTACATACTAGAAGATTTCAAAGAAATAAAGATTACTTGTATAAGAGCAACAGACCTACATTGATGTGGCTTGTCCCCCCAATCTACTGCTAAATATACAAAGAAAGATTTAGGGAACCATTATTTTTCCTACAGGGGAGCCTGCACAATTGATTATATCTCAGTCTCATCCTCACTTATCCCTCACATCCACTGCTTTAAGGTAAGTGATAGAGCTGAGAGTGATTACAGCCCATTACGTTTACAACTAGGATTTTCTGATGTAATTTTTTCCAGCACTGCACAAAATCTAGACAGTGCACAGTTTGGACAAAGGAGAATCAAGTGGTCTACATATTTGCACTCCACCATTGCCCAGATTACAGAGAACAAGACATTCATGTCCCTTGAATCAAGAAATTCTAAAGGATGGCTCTGAAGTCCTGAAATGTTATGAGAATATAGTTTATTCTCTCACACCTTACCTGACATGGAACGAACTGCCAAAGCCTAACAGGAACCACTCTGAGGACTGGTTCGACCAGAAGGGCAGAGAAGACAGAAAAAAGCTCATAAAGTACACCCATCAAGTATGATATAATAGGAAAGACTCATTTATAAATTCTCTCATATGTTAAAATTATGTTGGTCAGCAATTTCTGCCACTTTAGAAGTCTTTGTTGAATAGGTAACTTTGCAGAACCTGAAATAAGTAAAAAAAAATCCTTGGATGGATGTTCACATGGACTGTTGCTATGTGAGCAAGAAAAATCGGTCTACACCAAACTATGTGTCAGCAAACCAAAAGGGAAAAAATATGCCCGGTGACAGCTTCATTGTCATACAAAGCCCCTACCCATTCTCCTGAACAAGCTTTTCCAGGGGATCTATAAAAACGTAATTTTACATTGAATACAAATAGTAGAAAGACCTCACAATAAAAATTATTACAGACTATTAAAATTAATATTAATTAAACAGACAGGATCAAAATTAAGCTCAAAAAAGGAACACATATTAATTAGAATACAGAATAAGATAAACAGACTGTACACTGGACATGAAGAAAGACAATACAGATGTATAAATATATAAAGCAGATATTGACCTGAGAATTCACCTAAAGCTGAATCTTTACATAGCAATTGAGCAGAGAACGACGCGGTGTGGTTTTATATAGGTTAGCTAAGCAAGATCAGAAGTCCCAGATCAGAATTTAACCCATGCAGGCCAAAGTCTGCAATTCAATCTTCTTTTTCCCCCTCCCTGACGAAGCTTGTACAGCGAAACATATAGGGGTGTTGTATGATAATAACAAATCTTTGTTTCTTTTTTGTTTGGTCATATGAGCAAGCCATGAAAGAGTTGTCAAATACATATCTTTCAGGTCCTTGATGTTTTGGTCTTAGTTAGTTCCTGGAGGATAGGGACAAATATTAATCTATAGTTGCCTCCAGGATTTATCTGACCAACAAAATTGGAAGGTGTACTGCACAGAGGAGCTTCTTCGGGCTTAAATACAAATTAAGTATAGCATCGTATCCTCCACAGACATATTTAGTTTGCACTCAACCTTTTTTAGTCAGTCCTCTATTATTAGAGCTCTTGAGAGCAATTACTACTGCCAAAGCAAAGGGTGGGGGATAAAACAGGGATCTTGTTTGTTGCCTTTTTGGAAGTCAAACCACTAATAATGCAGTTGGCTAGTGGCCACCATGGCTTTAGGTTTAGTATAACCTACCTCCACTGTTCAGGGGGGGAAAACCCAGTTTAGGACTAAACTATAGTTTAAAGCCATTTTGGTCCAGAGCGATGTAACTCCTAATTATGGTAATTCATCTCTGGAACAATGTCACAGTAAAAAATGAGTCCTGGTTGATCAAACATATGCGTCTTTATGACCCTGGGAGCAAAAAGAACTTTTGCATAATAGTGGCTGCTAGCCTGAAACACTGGAAACAGAAAAAATAAATAAATCACAGGTCAGTTACTATGAGTATGCTGATAAACTACATCGAGAAAAAACAGTAGAAATCTGAAAGAAAGCAGGATGAACATATTAAAATGTTAGACAAATGTTTCAGAAAATAACAACTTTCCTTATTGTGAACACAAGTTTTAATCTCTCTGGGAGGGGCCGTGGCTCAGTGGTAGAGCATCTGCTTGGCATGCAGAAGGCCCCAGATTCAATCCCCGGCATCTCCAGTTAAAAATGACTAGGCCATAGGTGATGTGAAAGAACTCTGCCTGAGACCCTGGAGAGCTGCTGCCAGTCTGAATAGACAATACTGATCCTGAGTCTGATTCAGAATAAGACAGCTTGATGTGTCCATGTGTATTCTCAGTCAAAAAAGGGGGGGGGGTTTGTTTTTACAGCAGTAGTTTCCAAAGCTTACATTCAAGTTAATTAATCTATTCTCCAGTGAGACACTTTAGAAGGTAATCTTCTTGCCTTGAAAAACATGTAATACAAGTAATTGATCTGGTTGTTTTATAGTCAGGTTTGCCACCTAAAACTGGAAGACAGACACAGTAGACTTTCTGGAGGTTCTATTGATGGGCTACTCCCAGTAACCTGGCAACGCTCATGTTTATTGCTCTGGAAACTTCACCTATACATTTTGAGAAAAACAAGATACGACAGCTGGAGCTAAATTACCTATCCTATTCACATATAAAGTAGGAGACAGGGCAAATTTTGATATCAAAAGGAACGGCACCTTTCCCTGAGTTACCTTTCTGTGTTCCATCACCTACAGGCATTGTTTTTCTCATCGTAGCTCCAAAATCAAAGTGTGGTGACTAACAAAAAGAGGATTCAGCTCCCCAATTTTTACGCTGTCTTAGATATTAAAATAAGATTCAGCACACTTGCAGGGACGATGAGGCTTCACCAATGCCTTGGGCAAATTTGTAGGAGACATTATGTAAAGGTCAGTAAAACCAATCAAGCCCACCTGCCTGCTTAGCAGTAATTAGATTTTGTACTTAGGAAGACTTGTGTTTACTGATGAAACTACACTGATAAACCTAGATGGGTGCCTGGCTTTGGGAGCCTCCTTGACAATGGGTAAGCATGTAGATGTCCAATCACTGAATCAGTCTCCTACCCATTTTTGGCCACTTATTAGAATAGCTTGGGGACTGCCTTGACCTCACTTTCTCCATAGCATGGCATTGCTAGCTCCTAAAATGGCTGTCAAGGTGAATTTAGTGAAGATGAAATCAGGGTAGACAGCACACATCTAGAAAAAGGGGTCTTGGTAACAATGGCAGAGTGGCAGCTTGCATCTGGGCCTCTCAGAGAATAGTCTGATACTAACCGCTACATCACATTGAAGTACAATGCAATCGGGGGGGGGGGATTAGCACTCAGGGAGCCAACCAGCTGCTACTCTGGCATACCTCACGGATATGCTGGCGTAGCACTCTGTTGTTGCTGTGTTGCAGCCAGACACCAGTGAAGCAATGCTACAGAGCACTGAGAGGGCACTACACCAGTATGGGAAGGGGTGGGTCTAGGGGAGTGGCAGGAGTTAAGCCATCGCAGCCTGGGAATGACCCCCCAGAACAGGCATAAAGTTATGGTAGCAAAAAACTGCAGTGTAGCCCCTAGTTGCCCATGCAACAAAAAGGTGAAGAATCCTTTCCTCCCCACACATACATGGTTTCACCTTCAAGCCCTGGTGTAGCACAGGATGCTGATTATGGCCATAGCTAATCACACCCCTCCCCAGCAGTAGCCAACCTTACAATCACTCCCACCACTACATAAGCCAGAACCAGGTAACTCCATAGCTCAGTTGATAGGGCATGCAGCAAGGGACTTTGTCTCTAAGTCCTCTGATATGAACACTTAGAACATGCAGTGTTTCACTTTGGTGGAGGGAAATGCAGAAAGGGGGCACATACCACTTACACCTTGTTGTGTGACTAACCGGGCTGTTAGCATGGTTCCTTGCCAGGGTACCCACCCCCCAGGTGGGGGAATAGGTGAAACTAGAACTTGGGCAGGGGGAGCTACTGGAAGCTGCTCCTGTATGCTCTGTGGAATTGATGGTTAAGCAACCATGACACCCAGCAGGATCAAAGCCCTATGCAGCGGCAGAAGCAGATAGAGTGGATACAGTTGAAGAACCACCCAAACAGTGGATTGGTAAGTATCACTAGGATGGCTATGGCATGTACCTCGGGGATATCCTGGCAAAGGGAGATCCCCTTTGGTGGGGCTCCACTGGCATCGCTGCAGTGATTAGGACCACTGTGTAGTTCATTATTACATATCTCTCTGTTTAGTATCTGTGCAGGAGATGATTCAACTGAGAGGATGACATTCCTGGAGCAGTATGGACTGCCTGCAGCAAGTAGTATGGATTCTGCCATGGGCTGCCACCTCACCGGTTCCACTCCAACCCATGCAGCTTACCAATTCAGGCAGCCATCCTTCTGGCAAGTCCACCCACTGACAGGCATGCTGTGATAGGGAAGGCTTGCTCCATCTTCCCATGGTTTCCACAAGTTGCTTACAAAGGCACAGGGGCCATACTGGTATCTCATTACTATTTTCCTGCTGTTATTCAATAAATTTTGGAACGATCTATAATTCTATGTCTGTTCTTCACTGAGCAAATGAAACTTGCTCCCCAGTTCCTTCCCTGCCACCGCAGACAACACGCCACTTTCTGCCCCAACTCTTCCCTTCCTTCAGTGAATTCTCCATGGGGCTCTCTGGAATAAAGTCCCCTTCACACATCCAAAGGAGTGAGACTCAAGGAATCTCATGCTGGGATTGGTTTTGCCTCTTGTCATGGTTCCACTGGACTTCTATTCTGTTTAGCTATGAAATATCACACATGTCCAGTGGTGCCTTAAGGACTGGTGACATGTAGCTCACTATGAATTTTCATGCATTGTAGCTCATCTCCTCCAATATGCTGCAGACAGCTGCAAAAGGCTGACATGGCCACTCCTCTTTAGTCCCTAGCCCTTTCCCACTCAAATACCCTGCTGGCTGTTCTGTGCATTTTGCATGGGACTGTCTGGGAGTGGTTCAAGGGGAGATGCTTCTGCTTTAGCAAAAGGGCAGGTCTCTGGGCCTCACACTCCTCCACAGCACTGCTTGCATCTGTTAAGCCATGGAGGCTGGTAGTGCAGGTGTGCAGGAGGCTCAGAGTAGATGTGGTGCAAGGCCATGGCACAGCAGGATTGTGCATGAGTGTCACAGCTAAAATGATGGATGTCCAGGAAGACCATCAGCTGGGCCATCCTGTTCCCCCTTTAGCAGTTTACAGGGGCAAAATCTCTGCTCTAACACTTTTACCTCCCTCTAGCCTTTCCCAATGTGGGGACTGAATCAGGAGCCCTACCCATGCCATCCCTGTGCCTTGCCACTAAGTGGAATATTGGAATATTCTTTGCCTGGTTGCATATGGCTAATGGTGGAAATCAGGGCTACGCTGGGGTGCCATTTTCAATTTTATAAATATTGCAAGGTGAGCAACAATCACTTATCTCAGCATCAAAAAGCCCCAAGCCATATGTAAAATATTTTTTTAGAGCAAGAAATAATCTGGACAGTTCTGGAAAATAAAAATCAAAACTGTAAGAACATCTGTTAGGATTAAATATAGGGAGCGCTAACTGGATGACATTAGGCATCTTTTCTATAATGTGGTGTGTGGAGTTTGGGAATTGGGAATGAGTTCTATCCCTGGTTGTGGGTAGCTCTGAGGTGTTTCATTACATGGCAAAATTATACAGATAAGCCTTTGGATAAGCTTTTGCTCCAGCAGGGAGGGTGGAGTATAAATAAAATAAATAAATTAAAAATAAAATATATTTGTCGAGCAAGATTTATGACATATGCAGAATTAGCTATAGAATTTACATATAGACTTGTAGGACAGCTTATATTGTTTTCTAAAAATAAGGGCGTGAGTCTTTTATACAACCTTTATCTCTTGACAATCCTTTGCTGCTGAAATTGATGCTAAGAGCTGTCAGCAATAAGTAGAGCACTCCAGAGTTACCATATTTGATATTAAAGAACAAAAACAACATACACTGTTCTATAGTTTGGCAAGATACTAAGTCCATTATGTTCTCTATATCCATCAACTTAAGCTCTACTAAAGCCAGAATTTGTGGCAAGTTTCTTTATTTCCATGAATTGTTTCAGAGCAGCTACATAGTTCATTAAATAAAATGTATTTTTTTAGGAATGGAAGGAAATAATGTCTATATAGTGCCTGTTGGTACTACACATACAGATCCTTGGTATTCAAATTCATGAAGCTGTATCTTTCTAGTTTACTACAGTTCTGTACATTCAATCATAAATATTATAAACATCACCCCATTATTATGCCTTTGTCTTCTTAGCCCCATGGGTTTCCCTCTCATGGTGAGGGAGGATTTTAGTCTCCAGGCCCATTTAGTCCTTCAACCCTGTGCAGAGACTACCAACAAGGTTGCCAATTAGTGATGTACTCCTGATGTGGATTTTCAGTATATACAAAAAGGTTCGCTGCTCTTCCCTGTATAAGAAAATCTGCAAGCCAGAATATTCACTGAGCGCTGCATGATACTTATCAGCAGAGAAGCCACTGGCAGATAGCAAGCAGGGACTACTTGTTATCATATTCAGAGAATGTAAGGGCTGCCTCAGCACAGTCCACAGAAGCTAATGCCTCCAATGTTTCTATTTTGTTTCCAAAAAAACTGCCCCACAACATGCCCTGCTTTTGGTGCTGCTGTAAAATTTCAGGTAATGAGGTAAGGGGCACACTCAAGTTCTTCACATGCCAAGATGAGCAAAATTAATTTTAATGCTAAAAAGATGAGAGTGCTGCTGCAGACGGTCACTAAATGTGACCAGCTGCTCTATGATACTGGAATCTGGAAAGGGAGTCCTGTTATAAACAGAACAAAAGTGGAAGGAATTGTTGTATTCCACTGGAAAATGAAACATGAATAATGGGATACATTTTTAATTATATATAATTATACTATTTTTTAAAAAAGTAAAAAAGATGCACATCTACACAGAATGTCTTTTATGTATTAAAAAGACTGATCATATCACAACACACTTCTGGTTTTAAAAAGATTTTGAATGCATATATTGAAGTCATAAAAAGATGAAGCATGTTCTTGCACTATGCTTAGAGTCCTGTGCTTGATCCCAGCCCTTAGTGCGCAATACAAAACAGAATCAGGCTCCTAAGCACATCAGTGCCAAATATGAAGGTTTTGAACTAAACACCATGAGCACATAACCTTTGATTACATCGAATTAGGGATGAATAGATAACCTCAGTCAGCTCCTTTCTGATAGGAGTTAATTTTCTCTTTAATTCTGGAGTTTTGCCCTTATGAAAGTCTGCAGCATTTTGATGGACAAAACTCAAAATGTGAAGAAAAAAATGCTTCATCTGTTTGCAGATGCCATAGAGACCAGCAAAAATATCTCAGTTAAAGTTCCACTTTGGTGATCCCAAGTGTCCAAAAGTCCAGGAAAAGCACAGCCATATGTTGCAACAATGAAACAAATAAACAAAAAGTTCTAGCCCACAGTGTGCTGAAATTCTAAAAAATATGCTTTTCATCATACAGAGTTAATTTTGATCACAGGGAGTCTGTTGTGGGGAGGGAAAGGAAAAGGAGTTTGTAAGCCGCTCTGAGACTCCAAGTGAATGAAGGGCGGGATATAAATCTAATCTCTTCTTCCTCATCATCATCAGAGTTATTTTTGTATGTTTGTTTCTATGTTGTAGCACATGGGTGTTCTTTATAGAGGAATAATGGAAGTGCATTTCCATGCCTTTTAAAGAAAATAAATCAGCAGAGTTCGTGGGAGGAAAAGAAATTATTATGGGGAGAAGTAAATGTTAGAAAGGGAAACCATATGCTTATTTGAACACAGGAGCCCATTAAATCCCATCAAACATCAGGAAAGATCCCACATTCAAACTCTAATGAGATCTCTGAATTTCAGTAATTACCTCATCTATGTAGTATAGATTCTGGAGGCACCAGATATGCCCCAGTCTTTCCTCACAGGAAAAGCGTTCTTTCTATAACTTTACCTGCTGTGTGATACCCTTTTTGATATGGGGTAATTAAAACTGCTATTTGATTAATTAAACATTATACTGCTTTTCAAGGAAAATTCACAAAGCAGTTTACAAAATTAAAAACTATCAATACAATGCAATATGTAACAAAACAACACAGCAAAATAAAAAAACATAAAATAAAAAATAAAATAAATCCCCAAAGGCATGCTTAAAAAGGAGAACAGTGAAGCAGCCAAAGGAACTTGGTAAGAGATGTAAAAGTGATTGCACTGCTTGGGAACAGTGACCATAATGTTATTGAGTTCAACATTTGTATAAATAGGGAGTTGCCCAAAAAGACTGACACAACCACTTTTAACTTTAAAAGGAGTAACTTCTCTGATATGAGGGGATATGTGAGAAGAAAACTGAAAAGGAAAAGTAGAAAGGGTCAAAACCATTGGGGAAACTTGGAGACTATTTAAAATTACAATCCTAGAGGCTCAGAGAAAATATATACCATGGGTTAGGAAAGGCACAAATAGGTATAGAAAAAAGTCTGCATGGTTAACAAACAAAGTAATGGAAAGCTGTAAAAGGTAAGAAGGATTCGTTTAAGCAGTGGAAAGCTAGTCTCAGTGAGGCTGATAAAAGGGAACACAGGCAGTGGTAAATAAAATGCAAGTCTATGATCAGGCAGGCAACAAGAGAATATGAGGAGCATATTGCAAAAAAAATAAAGACCAACAATAAAACTTTCTTCAAATACATTAGAGGTAGGAAACCAGCCAGGGAAGCAGTGGGGCGCTTGGAGGGACAAGGTGTACTGAAGGATGATAGGAAAATGGCTGAGAAGTTGAATGCATTTTTTGCCTCTGTCTTCACTGTGGAAGATGAGAAGTGCTTGCCCACTCCAGAACCATTGATTTCGGTGGGGTGTTGAAAGACCTGAGTCAGACTGAGGTGATGAAAGAGGAGGTCCTACGAGTGATAGACAACCTAAAAACAAATAAATCACCGGGTCCAGATGGCATACATCCGAGAGTTCTGAAAGAACTCAAATGGGAACTTGTGGATCTCCTGACAAAAATATGTGATCTTTCATTAAAATCTGCCTCCATTCCCGAGGACTGGAAGGTAGCGAATGTAACTCCCATCTTTAAAAAGGGTTCCAGAGGAGATCCGGGAAATTACAGGCCAGTCAGTCTGACATTGATACTGGCTAAGTTGGTGAAAACTGTCATTAAGGAAAAAATTAGTAGGCACATTGATGAACAAAATCTATTGAGGAAGACTCAGGTATTTTCCAACCCAGACTTGGCAACCCTAGGGCCTGGTCAGAAAAATACATATCTGGATGGAGGATAATTGAGAAATAAAACGCAGATCTTAAGAGTGCTCAAGAAAGAGGGTTGTTGGGTGTTGTTGTTTTTGTTGAAGCTTACTACCTGACAGCTGTCTATTTATCATTTCAAAAGAGCTTCTAGAAAAAATCAACTGTCCAGTACTCCACACTCCTAGCAGAAGTGCTATTGAATTTTAAATCAGTATAACTTTGGCTGGTGAATGGTTGGAAAATCAGAGTCATGAGTTTCTTCCTTCAGTTTTTTATACACATCTCATAAAAAACTAGGTCTAACAGCTTTTCTGAATGTTTGTACATGAGAAAAAGTTAAATTATACATCCAATACAATTAAATGCTGCCTAGAGAATACATATCCTACAGGACATGTCATACCAAGACACATGTTTCCCATGTTAGTTGGCAGGTCTAGGTTACCTCAGCCTAAACATGGATTGCTCATGCTTACAGCCTTTGGGCATATCTCTAATTCTTTCTCAGTTTCAGTTGCCTATTTGTAAAATATTAATAATAGGGACCACAGAAGTCTTGTTGGAAGTAACAAGGTAGGGCTGCATTATTATTATCAGCAATACGCTTTAAGATGAAGAGTTGGATTCAGAGGTACTGATCTCTTCCCCCACCTTCTTTCAGAAGTACTGATCTTTCCCAAGCAGCCTGCTGTTTGATTTCTAATCCTTTCTGGGGGCAAGAACAGCCTTGCAAACAAAATGCACCACAGTACAGGGTCCTGCAGCGGTAAGGGGAACTAAGTAAATTGTCCCATCCCCCCTCCTTCACTGACACAAGCCATGAGCAGAACAGGGAGAAAGAGGCAGCTTTATCCAATTCCCTGTTCACTGCTGCAGTATCCATACTTGGATGCATTTTGTTAATGAGACTCTCCCAGTCCTCAGAGAGGATTTTCAGGACCAATAGGAGGCTACTTAGCAAAGGTGAAAAAATCCTCTCCGCAGATGCCTTCTGCAAACTTTTCCACTGGATCCTACACAAGGTATTTCACAAACAGAGTGTTGTAAACCTATTAGGTTAGATTCAGAATAAATTTTCCATCAGCAGAGTGGAACTTCCCTGCCTTTCCCCTCCCACTGCAGGCCCCACCTTAATCTCCACACAAAGAGTTGTTCCTCAGGTATAGGGACTCTGAGGAATGACATGAGGGAAGGGCTAGAGAAAGAAGGGGAAATCAGTGGAAACTGACAATTTAGTCTTGTTCCAGGCCATTTTATCATATAAATGCAAGATGAAATTATTCTCTTTACCCTTCTCAGAAAAAAACCCTAATACCACACAAATAAAACAATTATATTCTATTTCTGCATACTATTTTGCAATACCATATCTTAATTTTGTGTTGTTGATTTATACACACACACACAATATTATTATACCCTTAAGAGTACAATCCTAAACAGAGTTACCCTCTTCTAAGTCCATTGACTTAAATGGACTTAGAAGGGTGTAACTCCACTAATGATTGCACTCTAAGTCACAAATACATTTTGTAAGTAAGAACCACAATCCACTAATTTATATCAACTGATTGTATTTAGCCAATCAGTTTCAATTTTTTTCTCCTTTACCACAGATGATTATCTCAAGATTATACCTCACTGTGAATTAGACTTTTTTTTAAAAAATAAAACTGCATTTTAAAAAAACCCTTACTTTATGTATACACATGCTCAAAGGTACTCAAAACATAATGGGAAGAAATAGGTGTGGTCTGACCATCCAATATAGGTTTCAAGTATATTTATGTATCCTGTATCCACTGAGTATATCTCGTGTCTCTGAAATGGGGAGAGAAATGTGTGAGGAGCTGCCAGTCCTTATGTGAGAATTCTCTAGCAGAGATTAACTGAATGACCTTAGTCAAGTCCCCTGCTGCGATGCTTTGGTGTTCCACAGTTGAGAACTGGGACAAATTATTTATAGAATATTATCTAAGAAATGCTTGTGGAAACATACAACAGATAAAGTGCTTAACTTGTCTTGTCTTATGGCTGGTGTCACTTGCTTTTGTCATTTGGAGATACATGATCTTCATATACATTATGAGCTTCTGCATTTTGCTTGAGGCATGTTTGTAATCTGGAATGTACTGGCACCACCTCTGACCCAGGGTTCTCCTCCAAAACATACCTTTTTTCCAACCAAAATTTATCCTTGGCCTTAGCCAGGTGTTTATGCTCAGGAGTGACTCAGTTATGGCCTGTGGCTATCACAATACATTCTATTTGACTTGACTCTGTTTTCATATCTGAAATGCTATAATGTATGACAGTGTATCTCAGAGCAGTGTATACAAGGGAAAGATCATGTGCAGGGGAACTGATCATGTCCAATTTATGTGAATGTAATTTTTTGTCCTAAAGGGAAGAAAAGAAAGAGGTCAAATATAGCTCTCAAATATAAGACTGACTTCTTTCATTGTATATTTCTTTTTTTTAAAAAAACCCTTAAGTTCGAAAACTTTTAAGTGGCTGCACAACTATCAAGTTGATAGCTATTAATTACATTATTATTTTTTTTAAAAAATTCTCCGTACCTGGCTTAGGGAGTCTTTATAGCAGTTTACACTGTAAAACATTTCAGTCTTCTTGGTAGCATCATAGTAATTGACTTCTGTACTATACAACCTCATGCTTTTAAATTCATTAAAAAAAAAGAATGTCTCCCTATGGAAGTGTACGTAAATAACAGCAATGTGAAACAAAAGCATAGTGTTATAACTGATACAATTTTAAAAGTTTATATTATGCACAACATTTTTGAAATTAACATCTCTGAAAATAATATTTTATAAGATACGGTTGAAAGTCTTATGCTATAACTGGTTATAACTCATTTATACCTTATTAGATGCTTCCCTTTCTTTCATAATACTGTTCATCTAGTCTACACTTCATACAGATTGGAGTTGACTCTCAATTACACAAAGTCTTTCTCCAAAGATGACAGTCCAAATACAGTAGAGATAAAATACATCAAGGTTTAAAATAGGTCCGTTCAGCCTCAGTGCCGCTTCATCATGAAATGATATAATTCACTGATGCCTCTGCCTAGCCTAACATATGTTCTATTCACAGCCTGCGTCATTCTTCATTTGTAATTATTTCCTTTTTTTTAACCCATCTTGTAATACTTTGCTTGGCTGAAGACAAATACTGAAAAGCAAAAGAAGTATTATCATATGATGACCTGTTCCAGGGTATTAAACCCCTGTCAAGGTTTGAGTCTAACATGGGGTATCGATGACAGTACATCAATTCAAGCATCATGTCCTGAATTAGACTATATTAATTATCACTTGAGCGCAGGATGCATAAAAGTGCTGTTTCATTGACTAAGAAGATTTGACTGAATAAAAATTCATTTCTCATCTGGTTGCTTATGGATAAAGACATTTACTCTCTTTGCCTTAGATTGTTCTTTATTAAATAAGATATTTATAAAATGGTTTGAATAAATTGTCTCACTCACAAGTATTTTAAACAAAGAAAATTAAATCGGTTGTATATTAATGGTAAATATTTAATCAGGCAGTGAAGTAAATAATTTAAATGACTATAATAAAGTTTTAAAAGAAGTGTGAAAAAATATATACTCACTTTGGAAGCAAATATATTAAAATTAAAAGAAAATTGAAACTAATGAAACTAATGAAAATTGAATTCCTGAAATAATATGGAAAACAAGTAATAAGAAATTATGGTTTTTGTAAAAGTATTTAAAGTTACAGTCTACAACTAAATTGTTTTTTAAATAACCTTAGTTTTGAAAGTATTATTATAGAGACATTTTGCTTATAAACCTAATAGGTTCACTTCTGCCTTTAGTCATTACTAAGAAGTAAGAAGTCAGATGTTATCTGATGCCCCACCCAAGGAGAAAATACAATATGATGAGGTAGGACCACAGCATATATTTAGCAGACTCATTGCCTGGGAATGACAGCAGAGACTTCCTGACAATGGGGGATTGGGGGATGAGGAAAGTACAGAATTGGTAATGGGATGGGGTGCAGAAACCAGCAAAGAAGACAGTACCAATGTGATCACTCCTAGGCGGAGAACAGAATGACAGGATGAAGTGCAAGGGAAGCAGGGCAAAAAGACTCAGGCCAAGTTGTTGTGGGACTTTCCAGTTGCACTACATGGACTGATGTGGGACCATACCGGGGAGGAGGTGGAATGGAGATTTGTGTCACGGGCTGGGTGCAGGCAGGGCGAGAGAGCAAAAGTCCAAGTCCAGTCCAAGATCAGAATCAAGGGGTAGCAAGCAGGAGCCAAAAGAACAGAGTCTGAAGTACCAACCAAGAGCGTAGTCATTGGAAGCCAGAGTCAAGGAGCCAAGAGTTCAAAGCATGATCAGGAATCAGGAGCACGGGCGTGGGAGGTGCAGAACGTCATCAAACTGACTAGTTGCTGGCATGAGGAACCAGCATCAGGAGGGGAAGCTAAATACCCCTCATGTGCTGGGGTTAATTAGTGCTCAGTGTGTGTATCCCAGCTTCTGTTAGAACTCAGGGCTGAGGGAGGCGTGCGCTGAGGGAGGCGTGCGCAGGCACTCCTCCCTCCGCCGAGACACTAAGTCTTGCCTGAGCTGGTTCCGCAAATGCACCATCAGAGGAGGCGAGTCAGGGGGACTGCCTGTCAGGCATTGTTCCTCCGCCACTGTTGCTGGGACAGGTGGTAGGGATACGCTGGCGAGCTCCGAGGTTTCATCAGGGTAAGGTGTGGGCTCTGCTGAAGCCAGGAGTGTGGGCTCAGCTGGAGCTGGGGCTGCATCCTCACAGAACTCATAACAATTCGCACTGTGGTGCGGCCCCTGGCAGTGGCGCCCCTGTTGCACACAGCTTTGGTCTGTTTTGCCGACCTGCATGTAGGTGCATGGACACATAGGTGCAGCAGCAATTGGGGCAGGATCCCATGGCTGGGAGCTTTAACTCCACAAGCCAGAAGCATCCCCGGGGGTGGTTGTGGGCTGAAACGTACAGCACGCATGGGCGGTTATGCCGGATCAGCAGGTTCACATTACCGGTGCCACTTGACTGCAGCTTATTTGCATCCACACTTCCAGGAAGTGGGATCAACACGCACCCAAGCGCCTTGCCACAGCTTTCCCCTGGTAATTTTAAAAAGCGGGATCAAAACACTGCAGGACGGGGTGAGTATGGCACGGGAACGCCAGACAGCTGTGGCTGTGTGAACTGGCCCACTTAATCCGCTTGAGAACCGTGCCTATATCGGGCCAAACTGCCAGTCTGAACTCAGCCCTAGTTTCAGTAGAAGTAGACAGCTGTTGCATGAGTGTGAGAAGTAAATAGGACCTGACTGGGGATAGTACAAAGGTATGTTAGGATAGGAAATATATAAAGCAGATTGGTAGGGGCAAAGGACAACATCTTCTTAAGCATTGCTGTTTCATTCATCATAGTCTGTTATGGAGGGGAGGGCGTGACAGGTTCTCTCTGAAGCAGCCCACAAGCAGGCTGTGAAAGCATCTTTTTCCATGGAAAATGTATTTACCCTTTATTTGTTAACACTAGGAATAAGGTTATACAATGCGCTCTAGAAAAAGGCTCTGGGAGAGTGCCCCAGCCTTGGGCACTCAGAGTCAATTTGCTGTGGCAACCTCAGCAGGGTATAATGACACAGAGTCCACCATTTTCTCCAGAGGAACTGATCTCTGCTACCTGAAAAGCAGTTGTAATTTTGAGTGATCTCCAGCCCTCATCTGGAGATTGGCAACAATTGTTACCCTGGAGGAAATGGCTGGTTTGGAAGGTGGGGTCTATAGCATTGTACCTGTCTAAGGTCCAACCCCTCCTCAAACCCCACCCTCTCCAGGCTCCACCCCTCAAATCCCCAGAAATTTCCCAACCTAGAGTTGGCAACCTCATGTCCTTCCCAGCTAACCATCAACCGACTGTTATCTGCCCCTCTGACTGCAGCTGACTTCTGCCCTCCCTCCTGGAGATCAGTTGTAATTCTGAGTGATCTCCACTCCTCACCTGAAGATTGGCAACAATGGTTCCCCAGGAGAAAATGTCTGGTTTAGAGTGTGGAGTCTATGGCACTGTACCTGTCTGAGGTCCCACCCCTTCTCAATCCCCACCCTCTCTAGGCTCCACCCCTCAAATATCCAGGAATTTCCCAACCTGGAGTTGGCAACCCTATCTCCTTCCCAGCCAAGCATTAACCTGCCATTATCGGCCCCTCTGATTTCAGCTTTCCATCTCCTCCCCCCTCCCTCCTGAAGATCAGTTGTAATTTTAAGTTGATCTCCACTCCTCACCTGGACATTGGTAACAGTGGTTCCCCAGGAGGGAATGGCTGGTTGGGAGGGTGGAGTCTATGGCATTGTACCTGTCTGAGGTCCCACCACTCCTCAAACCTCACCCTCTCCAGGCTCCATCCCTCAAATCTCCAGGAATTTCCCACCTGGAGTTGGCAACCCTGTCTCCTTCCCAGCCAATCTGCAACCTACCTTTATTTCCCAGTCACTGTTCAGCTTTCCATCTCCCCCCCTGCAGCCTCTACCATGCTCTGAAACCCTGACTGCCACGTCACACTGGCTGTCATGGGGGGAGCATCTCAGCAGGGTATGATACAGAGACCACTATTTTCTTCAGGGGAACTGATCTCTGCCATCTGGAGAGCAGTTGTAATTCTGAGTCCTCACCTGGAGATTGGCAACAATGGTTTCCTTGGCTGGGAGGGCAGGATAGAAATTTAAATAAATAAATTTCCCAGGAGGAAAAGTAGTCTTTCTCTGCAATGGGGACCAAAGCGGCTTACATCATTTTCCTCTCCCCCTTTTGACTTGCACAACAATCCTGTGAGGTAGGTTAAGATGAAAGTCTGTGACTAGTTCAAAATCACCCACTCAGCTTTTACAGCAAGAACCTGGATCTAGCAGACCCTGTTCGGAACCACTGATTGCCACGCCTAGGATAGCCAACCTCCAGGTGGAGCCTGAAGATCGCCAGGTATCACAACTGAACTCCAGACAACAGATCTCTCCCGCCTGGAGAAAATAACTGCTTTGAAAGGTGGACTTGATGGCATTCTGTTCAGCTGAGGCGTTTCCCCTCCCCAAACCCTGGCTTCCATAGACTCTACCAGAAAAGCTACAGGAATCTCCCTACCTGGAGCTGGCAACCCTAGTCAGGACTGGTCCCACTGAGTTCCTCACAAAGGCCTGTGAAGGGTTTCCTTCCTTTGTCTGAACCAAGCTTGGTTGCCTAGTGTGGCAAAACAGGCTCCAGTTTACAATTCAGGTGTTCCCCTCCCACCCATGTCCTGTGGGCGTATCTCACTCCTTAAGTTCCCTGCCACCAGTCACTGAATTGTCACTGCCTTTTTAGAGGGGCAGTGAGACCCTCTGGTCAAATCTCCCTATTTGGAGATGGAATCCCCAATCTTTGGGAGATCCCTGGAAAGTTGGCAACCCAAGGGGTCTGGCCTTTCCTTGCTTCCCTGGGCTACCTTTCGTATTGTGCAGAGGAGGGGAGACTATGTGGTCAGAGCACAACACAGATTATTAGCCCAAATGAAGAATTTATTTTACTATTTACACAGTTATGGAGCATACACACACACACTAAATCAGGGGTGGCCAACCTGTGGCTCGGGAGCCGTATGCGGCTCTTTCACACATATTATGTGGCTCCTGGCAGGGCAGCTAGGGAAGCTAAATATCATTAGAAAACAAATATCATTGGACAAATAAATACCATTATCAATATCTGCTTTTACCCCTTTTGTTATTATTTTTGGCAGTCACATTTAATGTTGATAAGAGGCAAATCTGCATATTTCCCAATAAAAACACGTAATGTTTGTTCATGTCGTGCGGCTCTCAAACATCTGATGTTTATTCTATGTGGCTCTTACGTTAAGCAAGTTTGGCCACCCCTGCACTAAATGAATAAGGCACAACTGTAGGAGTAAGCGCACACAATGAACCAACAGGGCATAAATCAACAGGGGTTAAACACAATCTTCCCTGGATGGGCTGGAGTCTATATTGAGATGGTTCCTCTTTTCCCACACTTTTTGGTCTAGTGGCAGCTGGGAACTGTAGGCTAGCAGATGAGGAAGCCCCATTCAACCCAGTGAGTGATACCCCTGCAGGCCCCTCTCTGGAACTACAGCTCAATTGAACATTATGGAGGAACATTTTAAACAAACCACAGATAGCAGCCATCTTATAAACACAGGTAACTGCCATTTCATTACACCTACCAACAGCCACTGAGGTAACAGTTGGTCCCACACAGGAGGGAAGCAGGAGAAGCATCTTCGTCAAGAGAGAAAGCCATCTGCCAGTAATTCTGAGAGGGCACAGTGGCTGAAGGAGTGGGTGGGGAAGAGGAGCAGACCCAGCACCCAGCCAATGGCATGCGAGTACTCACAGCTAGCTTCTGACTGACAGGTCAGGGGGCCAAAGGCTATGGTGGCGTGTGGAATGTTGAAGCAAGACGGACACGAAAACTCAAATATTATAGAGAGAGATTTTCTACATATCTTTATTTGTTCTCTTGTTCTACTAACAGAACCCGTTCAGGTATCTCCATAGTCCTGTACAGTTGTGGCTCTATTCTGCTTCACATGTTGTCTGCAGGCTCCCTTCCACGTTGCCAGTTTACAACTAAACATGCATTATTCAAACACTGATTTTGAAGTCTGTACATTCCAGCTTTTAAAGCCACAGTATTAAATAAACTAGGCCATAGGCCTGCATGCTGCCAACGCTCCAGGCTTCTTGACATATACTGACCACATTAGACAGAGTACTAGACGGATACCAATTAATAACAATGCCACTTTGAACTATAATTTCAAGGACACTTTTTTTTTTTGATGCATACCAACTGTTCCGGAATTTTTAAACAGTAGTAACAAAAAACATAGTTGTAAGTGATGTTTGTCAAGTGGTCTTCTGAGCAGGCACACATGGGACTGTGCATGTACAGTCCTGCTGCTGAGGTAACTCTGCAAAGCTCTAGGAGATTGATCTGAAGGGAGGCTCAGAGGTTCCAGTGTCTCTGTTGGAACGAAGACCTCATCGTCTGAAGATGGGGGTGATTGGTTGGCATGGACTGAGGGCGAAGGAGTTCTCAGTCTTAGAAACGACTCTGTTGGAACTGGTGATTGGTGTCACTTTGGGGTGGAGCCTCAGAGAGAAGGCATTGAAGACCAGTGTTGAGGAGAAAAGTGTTTGGACTTCTTCCTCTTCTTAGCTGGTGGCTCCAATGCTGCCTTCAAAGCCAAGGATGCCTTTGATGTCAAAACAGCTGTCAGATCCAGCAGAGTTGAGGTTGACAGACATGGTAGAGGGTGTTTCGGCTGTTTTCTCCAGGACAGACTGGCACTTTTCAGCCAGGAGAGAATGTGCTCCTACAGGGCAGTTTTAGCCTTTGGGTTCTTTCCTACCTGGCTTTGGGGGTGAACTGCAAACCCAATTCACAAGTTGCTCTGTATTGTGCAACTCCCCCAGACACAAGAAGCACATGCTGTGATTGTCCGATTGGGCCATCTTCATGCTGCATTCTGTGCATTTTTTGAATAACACCATAATCAAGGCAACTTAGATTTGAAATAAGCAAAAAAGGCTCTAAAAAGTCTATGAAAGCACTCACAGCGATGAGCTCACTCGGGCTGTGGTCACATGGCAAGCCTATAACGATTTGTTCCCGCTCCCTGAACTACTTGTATCGCATGACGAGGCTTCAGGCACTGTCCAAATAGCAACTGTTAGCTGTGGAGCTTCCATGGACAGAGGCAGTATAGCACTGATTATCCAATGAAGAGGGGATCACAGTAAAGACGTCCCACTTGTGTTCTGAAGAGTCAGTGCTGGGGGAGGTGGGTTCTGGGCTCGGTTAGGCATGTTTACTCCAGCCCAGACTAGGTGAAGAGGGAACACACAGCACCAGGGAGCAGATGGAAGAGACTAAAGTGCCCCCCCCCGCCTTCAGAATGCTCCTCTACTGGAGGCATCGCGGGGACCCCCGCTTTGCTCCAAGCCCACTGAGGAGGGGGAGGGGCTGTCCTGTGGTGGTCGACCAGGCTTCTGCGGGGCAGATTTCCAGGTGGAGGTTCTTTCATAGGGTGGGATGGATTAGACCCGGTAGAGAAGGAAGCCGGTCAGCAAGAGGAGCCTCGCTGGAAGCCTCTGAAAGAAAGAAATCCAGGGACCGATTGGGGGTGGGGGTGGGAGAGCGGAGAGGAAGAAGTCTATGTGCACTTGAACGTTCATGCGATGAATATATTCAGCACAGGCTTGCTCATATGCACAACGACGGAAGCTGGAGGAAAAACACATTGCGAGAAGGATGTTCAGATGACCTAACTGTGATCATTGTGAGAGATGGCTGTCCAGATTGACAAAATCGCGGATTCAAAGCGCAAATATCTGGAAAGTACTTGATTTTCCAGGTGATGGAAAACTCGCTAGGGAACTGGGAGGATTGCACAAGTGAGCCCACTTCAGTGTGGGAGACAGATGTTGGCGTCTGATCAGCAATTTTAAATGTGAGAGGGAACAGCGGTGAAACCCGATCAAAATGACTGTGTGACCACAGCCTCACAAAGGTCCTCTCCTTGCAGCGGCAAAAAGAAGATTGAGGGAAGATCTCTCCCCCTCTCCAGTCACGTGGCCAGTTTGGGCTGGAAGAGCCAGCTCTGTGTGGGAAGAGGGAGCGCTCTCGCAGATTAGGACCTTCTAGAGCTTTGCAGAATTATTTCCGCAGCAGGCCTGCACATGTGCAGTCTTATGTGTGCCTGCACAGAAACAGCAAAGACGAACAATAATAATATTGTTTAGCATGCAAAGGGCTTCACATATACTATATCAGTTGCCCTTATAACTCTGGAAGGAAGGGGAAGGCCAGTATTGCTATTCCTGTAAAGAATATGGAGTTCTGTTGAGGTAGTAGCTTGACTTAGGGCAACCTAGTAAATTCACAAATGATATGAGATTTGAATTGGTAGGGTTGCCAACTACCGTTTGGGAAATACCTGGAGATTTTGGGGGGTGGAGCCTGGGAAGGGTGAAGTTTGGAGCAGGGAGGGACCTCACATGCTATAGAGCCCACCCCCAAAGCAGCCATTATCTCCAGGTGACCTGATCTCTGTCATCTGGAGGTCAATTGTAATCCCTGGAGATCTCCAGCCCCCACCTGGAGGTTGGCCACAATATGTATTGGGGACTTTCCAACTCATGTTCTTAATCACTAGATAATTCCAGTTTCTTAGATTTCACATCCCATGGTACACTTCCAGAAGGATCATGCAAACAGAAGTAGGAATTCTACTGACCTAAACATATCACAAGCTAAGTTATTCTTGTCACTTTTTTCTTTGTTCATAACAGCATTTAGGTTGCAACACCAGCATAGGACCTTTCCTTTAAAAGTTTAATACCTGGGAGAAGTTCAGAAAACCTGGCTTCCCCCGCTATGGCCCAAACAGTGTGTTTGTTCATCTCTTGTTTACAGTAGTTTGTTCAAAATCATGGAAGGCAGCTGATGGGTAATCATACCGATGAAAGACTCTTTCCCATAAAACTAAGCCTACTAAAATGTAACTGTTCTACAGAACTCTTTAAGGGAGTGAACTCAGTTGCCAAGTGATAGCTGGCTAGGGTTGCCAGGTACCCTCGTCGATCTGGTGGGGGGATTTGGGGGGTGTTCTGGAGGTGGGCAGGGATGTCATCACATCGGCAATACCAGAGACAACGCTTTGGTTTTTGGGTGAAACTCTATGGTAAATTTGCTCTCAAAGCATAGAGTTTTGCCAAAAAAACCAGAGCTGGGTGATATCAAGTTGGGGATGTTGCTGTGTTTATGGGCAGGGTTTCCTCCACTGGCCAGCTGGTCCATGGTGAGGAGAAGCCCCTAAAAGTGGGGGATTCCCCACTTGGACCTGGGGGCTGGCAACCCTATAGCTGGCAAATCTTAAAACTAAAAAAATCTAAAATTCTGGCTTGAAGTTGTAGTCCAGATGAGAAGCACAAGCAATTGTAATTTCTTACAGGAAAGTGTATGTCAAACTGAATACTGTAGTTGAGATTCAGAAAGAAACCTACACCAAAACAGGCTAAACTACAAACTACACACAAAAACCGCAAGCATCTTTGACACAATGATCAATATTAAAACAGCAATATGTACAAATGCTTGCTATTTGCATTCTTATCTGAATTTAGATTGCAGACAAATTTCATGACCTCTACTAACTAAACCTTCTAGTTCTAAATACATAGTTAACATTTTCCTGCAAGTCATGTAACACACACACACACACACACAAGCACATACACAGCCCATACATCTTATAGAGACTAAGCAACAAGAGTGACCTCCAGTGTGCAATAGGTTTAACAAATTGCTCTGCTGGTGTCCTCAAACCTGAGATCCAGTAAAGTAGATAACAGAGTAGTTCTAATATTTTATATGATGAAGGGGAATAAGGACATTTAGTGTGGACATTTTAAAATGTGACAGTAATTGTCGTTGCGGGAGGGCAGGGCGGATGGCTGTTTTAAATCTGATCGCATTTAGGCTGGCTTATTTTTCTTGGAAAGCTTGGTATTGGTTTTACTGAAATTTCAACTTCTTGTCACCTTGCTAGCAGCCTAGGCTCTTTATAGAAAGGCAAGATATAAATATTTTAATGAACTTGCTGTTACAGCACTATAACGAATATACATCAACGTGGCATTACTATTACATCAGCACTAGTAATGCTGGTACAACTGCTATGCTGGCAGAACATCACTGGAAGGAACAAAAATAGTTAGTCTTCAGGTATGGCAACAGAAAACCACAGTTTAGCTGGAACTTTGCCCAAATTGAGTGCTTCATTATAAATAAGCTAATAACAAAATAGGAAGGACAGATGAATAACATGTCTTCACCCACAACCCTTTAACCCACAACCCTTTACAAGCCATTTGCCTCCGGATTCCAGATACAAAGACCCGTGAGCAATCTCAACTCCACTGTTGCAGCTGGGGCTTAAATAATGAGGTGGCCCACATAAGGAAGCAGGGCTCACTAGGGAGGAGAAACAGAACTCCAACCTTATCCATACACTCTAATCTTCTAAAGCAGACATATTCTCCAAGGGAACTGGCCTTTGTAGTCTGGAGATCACTTGTAATTTTGGGGGATCTCCAGGTCTCACTTGGAGGTTGGCAAGCCTATTATCAAGTGCCCCCCAATGCAATCTGGGAAAACACGCCTCCCTATCTTTATGATTTGGTAAAAATGGGAAGGAGACAGTGAGTTCTCTACCATCTATGAAATTGCCCCCAACGCCCTCTTCACCCATTCCAAGTTAGCCCCTTGGTACTCTGAGCAGCTTCAGAGGATGAAATAGGAGCTTACATGGCTAGAATGAATCTGGTGATGGATTCATGATGAAGCTACAAGAATACGGTATAGGACGTTTATGACATCCTATGAGAGGGCAGCGAAGACTGTAAAGAAGGAATTTTATGAAGCCCCCATTGCATCCACTAGCTCTCACTCGGCTTAGTTATTTAGGGTTGCTGCACTGCTATATTGGCTCTTCCTTTCTACTTCACTACTTGAATGGGAGACCACAATGGAGAACTAGGGTTACTAGGCAGAGGACAGCAATGGCAAACACCCTCTACTTGTCTCTTGCCTGGAATGCCCTGTAGATGGGGTTGCCATCAAGTGGTTGCAACTCAATGGCATTTTCTTCTTCTACTACTGCTTTCATTGTGCTTTTGCCATTGCAGCTAAGGAGCACAGAATCTCAATAACATACATATATGCTCCATCATAGAGGTAGCCATCTTTCTTAATCAGACCATAGATTCTCCTTGCTTCTCAACAACTGAAAGCAACATTCTAACAGTCTGATATTGCCATTTTTTCCTAACTCAGAAGTAATTCCAAATTGTTTCCAATGGGACTTCTTAATTAAGCATGGTTAGGATCGCAGCCTTGTCAAATTTTTACACGTACCTTAGATACAGTATACTTGTAAGGTATTGATTTTTCATGTGTCCGTTTTTCTAAGGCACCAAACAGGCCCAGATTTTTATTTATATATACATACATACATATATATACATATACATACATATACATACATATCTATCTATCTATCTATCTATCTATCATCTATCTATCTATCTATCTATCTATCTATCTATCTATCTATCTATCTCTTTTGTAGCAGAGTATTTTGGCAAACTCTGCAGGTTCTATAATTGAACATTCTGTGTATCAGGAGACCATTTTAATTCACTCAAACTCAATTCTCAAAGGGACTGGTATATATGGTTACATAGGAGCCAATATCCCAGCTATCAGTTTTCATACAGCCTGGCTGGACCTTTACATTACTTCTGTCCCACATTTATTGTTCTTTCATTGCAACTGTCAGCTTTTCCTGACAGCACATTATGGAGCACATGGCTACAAAGTCGGTATCAATCAGTCTAAGATCATGCAGATATAAGTAGCTGACTATTGATAATGGGTTTGAAATCAAATCATTTTGGTTTAAGCGTAAGATTCTTAAAACACAGGTCCCCCCAGGGAACTCCCTTTTACTTCCACCTGTTAGAAACTATGCAAGGTTGGCACCTTCTATTACCTACTACTTTCTAGAATAGCCAAAATGAATCCATTAAAAACAACCACACAGATCCAGTCTCTCTCTCTTTACTGCATCCTGAAAGCAGCAATTAATACCGCTATATCTCCTTTAAACTTACGAAAGCTCATACCCTGCCACAAATTTTGTTAGTCTTTAAGGTGCTACTGGACTCTTTTCTGCTCCTTTAAACTATGTGTAGCTGAAATATTATACATTACCTGCCATTACACTAATGTTCTCCCCCCCCCCCCCCCATTGATAACAGCAGTTTTGTTGTGCTTTGAAAATGTCTTACTTCAAAAAGCACTTCAAACTTGATATGGACATTTAAGAAGAAAAGTGAGAGAATATGTATAGTTTAGAGGAGCTTTTCACTAAAGCTGAAAGCACCATGTTAAAAACAAAAGGATCTAATTTGCCCCAGACATAAATAATAAAAGAAAACAAGAGTTGCATGCAAATTTAGTAACATAAATTTTGAGGTGATAGAATGGAGTCTGGCTTCTTGTTTAGTATTCCTTAGTTATCACCATAATTGCTGCATGTCTGTCATCACTAGGAAAAGAAAAAAGTGTCTTTCTCAGCTGCTCCCCTGCTTGTTTTGTTCGCTGTATTCTTGTAAAGTGGGAGAAAATAAGTGTCATTTAATGAATAGTGCTATTCTTTGTCTGACAGCTTCATATCTGTTAGGTGTAGGAGGCCTAGTACTTTCCTTTTCTGATAATGTTTTTGACAGTGCGCTAAATTCCTCCCCCCAAAGGCCAGCACATATATTCTGTTAAAAGGGGCTCCATCTATCCTGAATGGGTGCCCTCTTTTAACCCCCTTCAGCTTCTGTTCTTACATTAATTGAGCTGATCAGATTGAGTATATGAATTTGTCTTTGATGTATTCGTATGTTTAGTTGATGCTGCTTGCTCTCTCATTGGCCGCGGACTGAGCTCTTAGACAAATAGGGCTGTTGCCATGGTAACAAGGAATAGCTAGGGATCCCTTGAAAAATATTTTTATTTCAAAATTCAAACTGGAAAATTCTCACTGGATACGGTTTTTGGTTCTAAACGTGTCATAGCTAATGATGAATGCAATTAGGAATCCCACCAGTGTTTTAAATAATAAATTAGGCTAATTTTCTAGGCCTGGCATGATGACATACAAATACTAAAAAGGAGTCTTCTCTTTGTTATCCATGACAAAAGACTTATTAATTACTTTTGTTCTTAGAATTTAGAAATTAATAGAGTGACAAACTTCTTTGTGCTAAAATCCAGAAGCCAAAAGATGAGCCCCCGCAAACTCTTCCAGTTGTTCTTATATTTTGTTAATTTCATATTATGGCAGGTGAAGAAATCATTCTAAAAATGTTGAAATGTTGGCAAATCTCAGAGGATAAAATGCCCATAGCCATTTTTAATTACTGAGCACTAAAAGGATAGATCTTGAACATACGTTTTGTAGGCCTATAAAGCCCTAGAAGCATAAGATTTTAATTCCTAAGATCTCAACACAAAGAAACATTAAAAAACAAAATATAGGTGACTATTACGTTTATAATTAAAAATACAAATTTTGTGTTCCTTATTACCACTATTTTTCCTTGACATAAACTTCTTGACTTTTAAAATACTATATACTGACACACAGCAGGAAAACAGAGTTGCTTCTTCCTAGGCATATTCTACAGTAAGGGCCATTAGAAGCAGATGACGTGTTTTATTCTACCTCCATTTGAATTTGTGGAGTCTTTAGGGTAATTTCTTTGCAACTTGGTGTTGCATGAAACATTAAAACTCAAAACTTCCATGATAAACATCAGCTGCAATTGAAGAGAGACCACAAAGCAGATTTTCTTTTGAGTTTCTATAATATATTCCATGTTTGTCAATTTTCTGAAAGGAGGAAAGTCTGCAGATCATTCATAGTAAATGTCAGCAGAATGAAGTAAACCTGAAGACCATGCCATCAGGCATATCTGTCACCACGTTATCTGCAACTACTTAGTTCAGGTGCCAGAGTTCTGAACATTATTAAAGGAAAGTTAAATGAATACAGATGTAAATTATTGATATGCAAGGCAGAGAAGAAACACAAACATATTAACACTGTAACAATTACTCTAAAAGCAGATGACTTTTCTGCCATCCTTTATATGTTTACTATGAAGTCATTTCCATTGGTTGTAAGGTACTGGGGGTGGGGGAGGGAATAACAAATAATTAAGCTCATCTCTTTTACACCTGCTAAAGCAAATTTGTGCCAAAGTTTTAACTGGAAGATAGACATAAAGATGACAATGTGCAATTCTTTTAGAAGAATCATAGGATTCTTCTAAAAACACATATCCATTTGTGAATTCTCCACACTGGGCTGTAATGTTTCCAAGCTTTCTCTGAGATGAACACAACTATCACTAGCCACTAGTTAGGACTATGAGATAGGTGCACTGTGTATGGCAAGTGCTTGTAGAATTACTGGGTAAAGAGCATATTAATGGTATGCTGTCTTCAGCAGCATCCCTGTAGCAAGAGTAATGTAGGCCATGACTCTAAAACATTTATTTATTTATTTTCAAAAATTATATCCTGCCTTTCTGGTGTAGTGGTTAAGTGCGCAGACTCTAATCTGGGAGAAACAGGTTTGATTCCCCACTCCTCCACTTGCACCTGCTGGATGACCTTGGGCAAGCCGTAGTTCTGGAACAGCTGTTCTTGAAAAAGAACAGTTTCTGTCAGAGCTCTCTCAGCCTCGCCTACCTCACAGGATGGAAAGGAGATTGTAAGCTGCTCTGAGACTCCTTTGGGTAGTGAAGGGCGGGGTATAAATTCAATCTCTTCTCTTCTTCCTGCCCTCACAAGGACTGCTGAGACGGCTAACAATTTAAAGCATACATGACAAAATCACATTGTGGAAGAAAGGAAGTAGAAAGAATTGAGTATGTTCTTCTGTACTGTGATTATTATGCTGACATTCGTGCTAAGTATTTAGATCAGTTGTTAAAGGATTTTTTTTGTATCTGGCTTCTAAAAAGTGAGATTTATGTTAACTATATTGAGTACTTCATATGCCTTGTATTCTCCTTAATGTATAATGCCAATAAAGGTTTGTTGTTGATAAAATCACTCACCCCACACATAATTAAAACACATTAGAATACTGTTAAAATACAAACAAAGAAATAAAAACAGCAATTAAAACTTTGGTCAGGAAGGAAGGCTCACTGAGGGAATGCCAAATGAAACAAAAGCCTTCACCTGCTGATGGAAGATGGCAACAGAAGGGGACAGATGAATCTCCCTGGGGAGAGAGTTCCAGAACTTTGGTGCCATGACTGAGAAGGCCCTCTCCCAGGTTGCCACCTGCCTAACCTCAGAAGGTAGCGGTACTTGAAGCAGGGCCTTTGAAGATAACCATAGTAGTTGGACAGGTTCATTAGGTTGTCCTTCAGGTATGTTAGTCCCAAGCTATATAGGGCGTTGAAGGTCAATGCTAACACCTTGAATTGTACCCAGAAACAAATTAGGACCAGTGTAGATAGGCCACGACTGCTGTGATATGGTCTCTATGATCCACTCCAGTCAACATCGTGGCTTCAGCATTCTTCTGAACACTTCTCAAGGGCAGCCCCACTTAGAGCGCATTGCATTAGTCTTATCTAAAACCTGCTCTACCAGTGTTTATGATGGACCATACGTATAGGCACATAACAAAATACAGTGTGAAGCTGGCATTCTCATGACAGTATACCAGAATAACAGGTTTGACACCATAAATATTTAGGATTGTAATGCCAGGCTGTGATTCTGGGCACACTGAAATCTTAACACATGGATAACTGCAGCTAGTATTGGTGCTGACAGGTACTAACGTCAGCTGAAGAGTCCCATTGTAGCTCCCTCTTTACATGTGCCACCCACCTGTCCACTTGCTCTCCATGAAAAATCTTATTGCATAACCTGAGAGGAACAAGTAAGTCATTGTGAGGAGGAAGAATGCCCTGATTGCAAGAGGACATGTGAGCAAGTGCATCCAGCCATCACAAGAATGTTAAAATCAATAGCTACTAGAGTTTGTTATAGGGTTGCCAGCCTCCAGGTGGGGCCTGGGGATCTCCTGCTTTTACAACTGATCTCCAGCTGACAGAGATCAGCTCCCCTGGAGAAAATGGCTGCTTTGAAGGGTGGACTCTATGGCATTGTACCATGCTGAGGCCCCTCCCCTCCCCAAACCCCAATTTCTCCTGGCTCCACCCCCAAAGTCTCCAGGTATTTTTCCGACCCAGACTTGGCAACTCTGGTTTGTTAAGAAACTTCTCTATATATGCAAGCTCCTTCAGGATTATGGTATGTTCTTATTTCCACTTGTTTGGGCATCTTTCAGGATTGTTCACCATGTTGTTATTGCCCTAATACATATTTATACATTGCGTGCAATCCTGCAAAAGTTAGCCACAACAAAGGCCCACTGAAAATGAGGGGAATAATGTATAGTTTTTAGCATGACTTAGTAATTATTATCTTTCACTGGACCACATTCTTTGTATCATGCAGTCTCCTTTTCCCCCATAGAAGCAAGTCCAGGTGATAGGAAATTAAAATGTAAATTGAATTTGAAGATATAAGGATACAAAGAAGTAAAATTTTATTAAAACTTCAAGCATCCAAGAGGGTGTGTAAAGTGTATACTATATTGTATTTCCATTTCTCGGGGGGGGGGACACACACAGCTATGCTAGGATGTTATGCAGGGGGGGAAATAACTTCATACCAATTTTGTCTGGATGCGTAGACATCATAGAAAATCATACTGCATTCAAAAACAGACATTCTAACTTCATGAGTGAATGCATGACTTTGGAGTTTCCCTCAAAGTTCTAATTATTCTTCCATATGACTTAATGTATAATTTAGACTTTCAGTCTTGAACTATTGACATGAAGTATCAGGAAGGCTGGAATAGGGATTCAACAATAGCATGCTGAATTCTATGGTTTTGCTTTAGATATAGCCATACTTATTTGGAACGTGATTCAAGAGAAGTCCGCTGGAAATGAATTAGTGTCTGATACACATAGAATGTACACTTGGCACAGAAACAGCCTCAGGTATACAGAATGTTTAATGTGAACTGAAGCTCACCAGTAAATAATTGTGCTACAGATATATTTTTGCACATACTTTGGCATCACAACAGAGAATCTACGCACAATGTAAAAGCATGGAGCATGGATTGCCTGTAGTTATTTCCAGTTCCAGCCAAGTTTATTTCCGGGGCTGAGCAACTCACATGTACTAATAGCCACTTAGCTTAGGCAACTGCAGTGGGAAAGGGGTGAGATTGTTCCTTTCTTCCTCAAAAAGGGAGAACTCATTTCCTTCCCCCTCCTCCCTACAACTGCTCTGATATAGGCATTAGTAGGATCTAACTGGTTTTTCCACCAGTGAAAAAGTAAAGAGGAGACCATTTTATCACCAGAATGGCTATGCTGAGGATCATGAGACATACATGGACAAAATCAATATGAGCCAGGGGCTGGACCAAGAATTAGGAAATATTGAGCAAAAAAGTTGGTTGTTCTGGCTTGTGTTCAATATTCTGGCTTGTGTTCAAAGTATGTAAGAGACTACTTCCTCTCTGTGCCCCATTATACTAGTATCAACTGGAAGTATTCTTCTCCTAACTCATCGTCCATGCAAATATATTCTCATAAACCCCTCTGGAGCCCCTTTACAGCCCAAGCTGTACTTTTACCCCAAAGCATGCAAGACCTTTCATTTTGGGTTGGAAATGGTCTTTTGGGAAATTATAAAAAGCAAAAATGTAAACATTACAGTTACAATTCTCAAAATTTACCGATATATTATTTCATAATTGCAGTGTCGGCCTCTTTTATTCTCTCTTGTTTTAAAAATAAACATGAATGCTACTTCATACAGAATCTTTCTTTAAAGCATACATAATATGCAGGTAAGGTATATATATTGAAATTGGTTATAAGATGGGCCCTTAAGCATATGCTTACATTCCAATGATGACAAGTACTTGAAATTTACTTTAGTCAGGACTCATAACCCATTCAACAATTAGGATGACTTCATATACCATTCTGGCTCAACAGATACTAGCAAACACAGCCTTTTATTATATGTTGGCCCCAACCACTTCCCTCCCCTCAGAGGCAAGATTTTCCCTCCATTTTTCGTTTCCTTTACTAACTGAGCCTCCCTGGTAATGTGTTTTCTTCTCTGCAGAAGAACTTTAGCTGTTGCACCCTGTCATAGAATGATATTTTGGCTGTTGGCTCAGCCCAGGAACTTGAGGGAGCAGGACTCTTAAGGTCTCTAAAGAAAGTTTCTAAGCACACCAAACCAAGGATCTCTGCACTCTACAGAGCTAACTCCCTGTTTGACTGGGTAGGGAATCTTGGCCTCAATGGGAGCCTTCGCCTATTTCCTAAACTTCTTTGCCAACTTTCCCCAGTTTCCTATCTGTGTTAAACTGCTCTCAGACAGGGCAGAATTCCAAAATTGTCAGTACTCGACTCTACTCAGCTAGGGCTGAAATCAGACTGAATTCTCCTCAGCATCCAGTTCAGAAGTCTCTCTCTGCTCAGCTGATGCTAACCAATCAGATCTCTTGGAACAGCCTGTCACTCAAGGCTCTCTGGGTCTGTGAAGAATTAACCCTTCACAGTCCTTTATCTGTTTACATAGCACTTCTAAGCTTTTAAAAGTGCAGTCCATCACACGTACATAATATACAGGTAAGATATATATCTTGAAATTGATAAGAAGGGTCTTTAAGCATAAGCTTACCTTTCAGTGATGACAAAAACTTGAAATTTCATTTAGTCAGGATACATAATCAGATCAACAATTACAATGCTTTCATATACCTTTCTGGCTTAACAGATACTAGCAGATGCAGCCTTTTATTCAATTATTACAGTTGTCAACCAAGCATTCTTTTGATTGCCCAACCAGTAAAATTATAGGCTACCAAGTATTATAATCATCAGTCAACATTATCATATTCATAAACCCATCTCTCTCACCAAGTCACAAGGCGCCTTACAAAATATGATAAACACACTTCAATCAAACAACAAAGATCTCTAGTGTATGAAACAAAGGGCGGGGGTTAAAGAGGTGGAAAACAATGGAAGCAAATAAAAATATCTAAAGCAATCTAGGCAGTTTAAGGCAGTGATACACAGTTGTTCAGGAGATACATGTGGTCGGACTTTCGGTTTCAAGAGCTTTAATGGCGGGCACTTCTCCCTGCAACTGCAGGAGAGGCGACCTACACTCGGCAGGTTGAAGGGGTCCAGGACTGGCGCCGGACCCCCAGGGAGCCTAGTAAAGGGTCCCTGCCTGGGGTGCTTGAAGGTAACCTCTCCCTGAGGTGGCGATCGCGGGATTGAGGCTCCTTTTTACCCCTAGAGGTTCGCCTGCCGGAGGAGACCCTCGGGCTACAGAGCATGGCCGTAAAGCTGCAGAAAATGTATAGCAGAGAGAAGTGATGATTCAACAGCTATGCAATGGCAGAATCGTGAGTCTCCTGATCTTTTGATATGAAGCGTTAAAGGGTGGGCTAGGAGGATTGGATCCCCCCCACCCCCTCCCTCGTTACTTACTCGGACACTTCCCACGGGCGTGTTGCTGTTTTGGAGATGTTATAAATGAATTGGAGAGCTGGATCGAATACATCAGAGGGAGAGCTTGTGAAAGGCATCGGTGTGATGAATCAAGACTGTCTCCTTTGAGATCTCTTATCTAATTGTAAACAAAACTGTGGAGTCAGAATGGCGGGCAGGGCATCCCCAAAGCCTGGAAGCTCGACTTTAAAAAGTGGAGCGGAGCTGAGTGCAACTTTGACGGCGGCATTGCGACCTCTAGTGGAACAACTGGCTTCAATCAACACTAAGCTGGAAATGATGCAAACTGAGATGAGAGAGTCAAATAAAAAGCAGGACATGCTACAGCAGGAACTTTTGGATGTCAAAACAGCGGTTGAAAAAAACGACTCAAGACTGCAAAGAATTGAAAAAGAGAAGTCTTTTCAAAGTGACAATGTATTAAAGCTTCAAATGGATCGATCAAACTATCTCCTGAGATTTCAGAACGTCCCTGAGTCAAAAGGGGAGAATCCGAAGAAAATATTAAGTGAGGCACTGGCACCTCTGACAGGATGGCAAGCAGCAGAACTTCAAAGCGACATGGATATGACCTATAGGACATATCCAGAATATGTTAAAAAGAAGAGACTGCCAGGTGAGATTGTGGTGAAATTCTCCAAAAGATCAACCAGAGATCTGGTATTAAAAGCTTCATATGGAACAGTTCTGAAGATAAAGGAAGAAGAAATAAGGGTTCTAAAAGACATTCCATTTGAAATAAGAAAAAGAAGGAAAGCGTATAGGAATTTGGCTTTATGGTTGCAGTCAGAGACTATTCCATATAAATGGGACATTCCAGAGGGAATCCTGTTTAGCTATAAAGATAAGAAATTCAAAATTGACTCCATTGATCAAGCAAGAACATTTTTGGAAAAGCACAAAAAGAAGAAAGCAGAGACTGAACCAGATGACTCGATGGCGGAGCAGGAGAGTATGTATGGATTTGAAAGCTCAGAGACTGAAGATGGAGATGATTTGGACTCGAAGAAGGGGGCGGTCGCCCCTAGAAAGAAGAAAGAAAAGAAGAAAGGAAGAGAACCAAAGGAGAAATAGTTTTTAAGTGTTTTTTTCCCTTCGCTGTAATAACACACCAAGCCGTGTAACTTTAAAATCTAGTATAGATTGTTTACTCTGATGTATGTAGTCCAGGGATCCAATGTTAAATTTCTATTTGTAAGCAGCAAGAATGAATTAGTAATGTAGGCCAAGAAATAATTTAGCTTTTCAGTAACTAATGATATTAGTAAACAGCATTATGAACGCATTTTCTGTATACCTTAGGGTAGGTTAGTTTGTAGATTTTAGTATAGGTGTAGGGATTAAAATGCAATTAAATTTTTTTTTTAAAAAAAGGAGATACATGTGGTCTTTGATACATGTGGGTCTTTGACATGCCACCTATACTCTTCAGAGCACTGTTCCCCATGTGGCGCCTGCCCCATTTTCAGGAAAGTGGGCAAGGCGTTCATCTGGTGGGGCTTGTAGTTGGCAGGTGGTTTCCACCTTGAAACAGCCACCCTGGAAGAATGTGTAAGCTGCAGACTCCCTAAGAGAGCCAGTTTGGTGTAGTGGTTAAGAGTGGCGGACTCTAATCTGGAGAACCGGGTTTGATTCCCCACTCCTCCACATGCAACTGCTGGGTGACCTTGGCTCAGTCACAGTTCTCTCAGAGTTGTTCTTTCAAGAGCAGTTCTCTCAGAGCTCTCTCAGCCCCATATACCTCACAGGGTGTCTGTTGTGGGGAGAGGAAGGGAAAGAGTTTGTAAGCCACTCTGAGACTCTGAGTGAAGGGTGGGGTATAAATTCAAGTCTTCTTTTCTTCTTAAGGTGAGGCCTTACACAAGGGATGGAAGTAAATGTGGCTGTTTTGTTTGGTGGAAATTGCAAATGTGGCTCTGTGAGCAGTGAAATAAGTTGGTCTAAGGCATCAAACTGTCTAAAGTTGGCATATCATACTTAAGAGAAGTTTATGAAGATAGAAGACACTGAATTTCACTAAAATGGAGGGGATACAAATAGTAAAGATTGCCATATGTTATAATGGTTTGAGTCCTATTATATATGTTACGTATTATAACATTAACTCCTTATAAAAGCAACCCCAAGAGTTGATGCATTATACTACAGCTCTGATCCCTTTATAAAAATGCCCTCCTTGGACATGTCTGTTTTGCCCATTCTGTGAAACAATGGAAGTATGGGGGGTATTCCTGTTAACCTCAGGCAGGCCATTCCATAATGCAGGCAGTAGCAAGGTCTTAAGACATCTGTAATACTCTCAAAAAAGACTTCACAGTTGGCATGACTGATTTTTTAAATATTGATCTGACTTCTGGGACTACCATGTTCAGCCCATAGCTTGCCACATTCCATGTGACCCACCAGGTTTCACCCAGATTCTCTGCCTGACCCATTAGGGTTCTCTTGTCCTGCAATGTCTGAAATCAAAAGCTGGCAACACTGATTTCAGCCCAGTGATCAATCAGCAGAAGATGCTGGTGGGTGCATTTTCACTTCATTCCCCTCTTCCCAGCAGCCACTTCTGACCTCCAGGAAGTTAATTCCTGGGATTGTACAACCTGTGTAAACAAAAAGCCATGAGGATCAGAATCTGTAATGAGGAAGGGTACGAAAGGGTCCCCTCCTTCTATCAGCAGAGCTATGGTTTTGCCAACTTATCCCTCCACACTATAGCTCCCAACTAGAGTTGCCAACCTCCAGGTGGTGGCTGGAGATATCCCATTTTTACTCCAGTTGCCAGGCTGGAAAAAATAGCTGCTTTGGAGGGTAGACTCTATGGCAGTGTACCACGCTGAGGTCTCTCCTCTCCCCAAGCCCTACCCTCTCTAGGCTCTACCTCTGAAAGTCTCCAGGTATTTCTCAACCCAGAGCTGCTAATCCTACTCCCAAACCATGTGGTTGGTTGTCCACTTAGGTCCCCCAACTCCTAGAATCAGTCTATGAGGGGCTGGAGGGGAGCACTGGGGGAGGGGGCTGGAGAAAACCCTTGTTCCTTCTGCCCCTAGATTGCTGTAAATTATCCTTAAAAATGCAACTGGAGCCCTGATGCATTATACTCCAAAGAATACCGGGGCTGGGAGGCAGAAGCAGGCTATTTTATTTACTGTTGTTATGAACTGGATTTTATTACACCATGATTAATCTATTACTGTTTTAATGTACTGTTTTAATGTATTGTTGGCTCTTCTTGTTACCCACCCTGAGCCCTGCTGTGCAGGGGTAGGGTGGGCTATAAGCCTAATATAATATATAAATACTTTATTACTATGAACTCAAGGATGTTAATCTATTTAACTATAATTACAAGACAAATAATGCTACTTTGATAGTTACTCAAGAAAAAAGTATTTAACATATTTTGCAAGAAACATTAGATGTCAATATTATATATTTATCCCAAGTTTTTCAAATCAATGCATTCTTCTTATCTAGCAGCAGCCATATTTTCAGTATAGTTGTAGTAATAAAATCACCCAAACTACAGTTCTCGTAATATTTAAATAATATATTAAAATTTAATATTCAGCACCTGGAAGAATCTGTTCGTGTGCCAGCAAATGAGATACTTGGGCCTGGAGCTTTTATACATATGGGACTAAAAAAAACAACCTATCACAAATAATTACTAAGCTAGAGCAGCTGTACTCACATACTAGCCATTTTAAAATCAGGTCAAAGTAGCTTGAATCCATTGCTTTAAATGATGTCTAAACATAAGAAAAAGTCTACTGAAGTTCATCTGAACTGTCCTAAATCATTTTATAATTTTTAGTATTTTTAATAGTAATAAATTAAAGTTACAGGTATTTAAGACCTCTTTTTCTAAAAAAAATTGTGACAATCCTGCAAATGCATGTACATGTTAGCTGTTAATAACATACTAAAAAAATTAAATGAATAGGAGGTAAGGCTATCGAGAAAATATTGACTTGTACGACACACATGTACTCCTAGGTACCCCTTTACCATTATATACTTTTTAAAAATAATATGTTAGATGGAATAATATAACTGAACAGCAGTTGTTTATATTAAGGGATTTGTAAATTATGTATATTGGCATATTTTATCAAATTATTATTGATGTGATTGCTGTTTCTACCAGTTAACTGGGGGGGGGGAGTGACAATGCATATTTATACAAGCTTGGCTATCTTAAAAATATTGTTCATGTTATATTTTTATACCAGTATTTTTTAAAGCTCTTCAACTTTTCTGGGGAAAGAGGATCAGTATCAAACATTTGTACCTCATTAACTCAAATAATTCTAATGGAAGCCATTTTACTTCTACCATACTAATAAGACATCCAATTTACTAAACAATGAATATTGAAAATATATTTAAAAGGTACAAATGAGTGTCCAAAGAGTGACACTGGAAAATATTAAGTAACAGCTCTACCTCCAGATAAGCCTCACAATTAAAGAGTTTTAATGAAGAGAGCGTTCAAAGGCAAAATCAGGAGGCATTGATTAGATTGCCTCTAACTTTGTGTTTTGACACCTTCGTCTTTCGTGGCATTATATTGTCTCTGTGCATCTTACAAAGGAAGCTTTTTACTAAGCCCACACATGAACAGGAGACAGCAGTGCTTATAAAAGAGACTGTCAAGGGTGTGAGCCAAAATGGGTCTCATTTGGATTTCAAGTGAAGAAAACTCCTAATGCATTTCATTACAATGTATGCGAACGAACCTCTGAAAAGAAGGATGGACTGGGATTCTCATCCCTATTAATTTATTGAAATTGATTCAGTTTTTTTCTTGTATATCAAGAGAGACCATGTGTTTCAAACAAGGTAACAATATTATAGAACCAAATATCCAAATATGATGTGATGCAGTTTGCCCTTCTGAGAGATAAAAGGATGGAATTTTTATAATTGGATGTGAGTTTTAAGAATAAAACCAACAATAGCTTTTCAGAAAATAAATATTATTTGTTATTAATCTTAAACGCACATATAGATCTGATTTACAATCCAATCTCATGGATGTTTACTCAGAAGTAAATCCCACTGAGCTCAATAGAACTTACTCCCAATTCAATGTGCATAGGATTGCAGTCTTATTAGTGTTGGTTAGAACAGAGGATTCACTACTTGAAATTCTGCTCCCTTGCTAAACCCATACGTACAATGACCATTAAAATGCTATTATTAAGGTTTATACTGATCAATATTTTAAAGACATAACACATAAGAATGCTTTAAGTTGATTAATCAACTCCAAAATAATGCCATACATGACCAACTGTAATAGTATCCAAACTCAGGAAAGATTTTATACAAATTCTTAAATTTGCCAAGTTCTACTTTAACTCTGCTGATTACATTTACATCTGTTAAAAATACCAATCCTATATACACCCTAAACTATATTTAAAATTGTACAACATATGCTATATTTGAGTACTATTAACATTTAGAAATGATTGATACTGCACAACTGCCAACATTAAATGAGTTCAAAGCTCATCTATTTTTATGCAAATCTTGCCACTTGATAGTTAAATTATCAGTTAAATACATATAAGGCCTAAGAACAAAACACAATTGAGGGTTTGTGTGTGTGTGTGTGTGTGTGTATGTGTGAATCTCCACTCATGAATGACTAAACAAGCACAAGATTTCATATGCAAACATAAAATAGTACATTTACTGATAGTACCTGTTACTGTTTTAAATTAACAGATATTTTAACTATAACTATTTTTACTATTCTTAGCAAAGTTACATCCTTTATGGCTTCAATGGACTTAGACTGGTGTAACTCTGTTTAGGATTCTACTGCAAACCTTCCAGATACTTTGTTTGCTCTTTTCAGTATTGTGTGTGTTGCTACAATGTAAACATGTCTTTAGGTATCTCTGCATATTTTCTATATTAAATGTACATATCAATATTATATGTTTAAATATTATGGCAATGTCAGAAACTTAGTGAATGTTGATTCCTAAAATCTTAAAAGACCAAAAAGGAAATGTTAAACAAGACTATTTTGATATTTATACACAAGGCACAATAACTATTTACACATAAATAGTGGAAATGGGAATGACATTTGGAGGTATACTGAGGGCACTCCAGTACATATAATAGTAAATGTCAGAATTTTCCAATATTTCCCTCTGCACCTTCTAAAATCTAATCTGTTCCCAGTTAACTATTACCATACTATTAATGGGAACACACTTTTTATACACATATATGTGTAACATGAATAATGGTGACCAGTATGTGAGCATAACTTCACACACACACACACACGCTCAAATATGTAGGTAAAATAACTCTAGTTATCTTGAATACAAATACCAGTATTTGGTCAAACAAAATTAAGATTGTGCCCTCCCCACCTTAAGGATGAAGTTCCCAGCTTGTAGGCAGTATTACATCTGGCCTTGACTTTGGATGCCCCAAAGGCATCCACAGAAAAAAGTGCATTTTACCAGCTGTGGTGCTCCAGCTGCTACCCCTACTGGACAGGAATAGCAGGCCACAGCTATCCATGTTCTAGTAACATCCAGACTGCTTTACTGTAATCCATTATGCATGAGGCTGCCTTTAAAGGCCATTTTGAAATTTGTGGTTAAGGCAGCTAAGTTGTTAACAGGGATCCACTCGTCTGAGCATGATACACCAGTTTTAAAAGATATTGAATGGCTTCCATTTTGTTTCAGGGAACAATTCAAAATGTTGGTTTCAAACCTATAAAACCTTAGACAACTTACAACAAGAATATCTGAAAGACCCTCATCTTCCAAATGAACCTGGTTTTTTTCATATCTTTTTCTGAAACCCTTTACTGAGTGTGTCTGCCTTCACAAGTTACATGGTTGTTGTCACAGGGCCCCACTTGTGGAATAGCCACCCCCAGGGCTTTTTTTCTAGAAAAAGAGGTGTTGGAACTCTCAAGAGGGAAATGAAGTTTTCAACCTGTATAGTGAAAACTCATGAACTTTTAAACATTTAAAAAATAATTTTGTTGAAGAGGTTCCAGAACTCCATTACGGTGCATTCCCCCAGAAAAAAAGCACTGCCCACCCCAGAAATACTTATTAGGCATCAACTCTAATTTTTCAAACATCAAATTCAGAGAGCACCTTCTATCATAGTTTCTTCCCCCTCACTAAAATTTGCAGGTGGTTCCACAGAACATTAGACTTGTGGCAACTTTTGAGTAGGCTTTTCCTACTATGGTCTAAATTATGGGAGCAGAAGCATGGCAAAAACTGCCAAATGCAGGACAGGGTGGTCTGAAGACCTTTCTGTCCACTCACACCTTTAATACATAGCCAGCAAGAATCAAGATTTATCTGTTTCTAATTATGTTATATAACACAGGGTGCTATTGCTGATTGATTTGAAGATTTTAGTGATTTTAAAGTATAATTATGTAAAACCCACTGAATAAAATTGGACTTACTGCTGAGTAGGCCTGCTTAGGGTTCTTCCATAAATTACGTTGAGAACTGCCCATTGAAAAGTGAGCTATAAATAAATAATTTATTATATTAGGTACTTATAGCAGATTACTGTTTTGTTATTTCTTCTGGCCAGCTGTTTATTTAATCTTAAAATCTAGTTTACTTGATTTTTAAAATGTTATTTGAATTTCATTGTTCATGTTTTTAAAAAGTACTTTGGCAACTTGAGAGCAGAAGGACAGGTTATTTTAAAGACATTAAATGAAATGAATGTGCTGAATTAGTGGATAGAAGGTTTATATAGTGTATGTATTCTTATTCTGAAAAGAGGAAATTGTATATGTATGCAGAGTTTTACCATATTAGGTATAAAGAAAAAGAGACTGGAATATAACTAGGATGAGGTAAACAAATGGCATTTATCAAATAGCTGTGATTAGGAAAGTCTAGTGAACAGTTTGCAATTCATGGAAATTTTGCTTTGGACATCATATAAACATACAAAGTCAACAGTGAAACTCCTATAGATTTTAATGAAGCATGGTCACAAAGCTTTTATTATAAAACTTATACATTTCCACAATCAAAATACTGTACTTACAAAAAAGAATAACTATCTCTTATTTTTAGAGACCACAATTGAGTTTGAGTGATACATGTGACCATAGTTTGTCTTGACAACTACTATACATGAAAGCAGAGCCCATTAAACACAAACACAGAGGAAGTTACTTGTTCAATCATGTATTTTAAGTACTTAAAATTGCCTGGGATTTGACTAAGACCTGCACATGAATACATATTTTGGATGTAATTTGCTAAACTAGCATTTATTCAGCTAAATGTATTTTAAAATGCACAATGAATTTCAGTGAATATTAGGGGTTTTTTTTAGAACAGACGATAATAACACCAGCTTTACAATATGAAGTTTATGACATTCTGAATAAAATTGACAAGAGTAAAATTTGATCCATAAACTAAGTGATATACTTATGTTAATTCCACTTCTAAAAGATATAATGTGTTGCTCAGATTTTGACAGGCATCCCATTCATTCTAGAGACATGTTGAAAAACACCATATTTTCTCTCAATAAGGAAGATCACTTTATCTATCTGTTTCAATAAAATCAATCAAATTCTTATCCCAAATTCTGCTTTTTGAATTTATGCATACTGTTGAGCTCCACTAAAATTCATTCTGCAGTACTCATTATTCTAGATTTTTTTAAAATGTAGCCAATAATAGCTAGGAGAAAAATCTCATTATTAATCTGTAAAGATCTCATTTCAAAAGCGGTAGAACATTTTTTGTTTTCAAATTACTGGGTATGGTTAGGATTTTTTTTTTAAAGAAAGCTAAGTTACGATATTACTCTGAGAGCAAGCATTCCACAGACTAACATAACTGCATCAGTTGTCTAAATGGTAGTAACATCCATGTCAGACATGTGGTTATCTTCTCATCTTGACCTATTCGTCAGTGTGTAAATCAAATGTTTGAAGGACAATCTAGTGACCTGTTATGGCCCCTCAAACACAATACCAGTAATGCCAGATTTTGGATAAAAAATACTTCATCAATGAAGCCTTTGCGACATCTGGCGGTGCACAGTATATGCAAAAAATTAGTTTTGTTTTTACAAATCTATCGGTACTTGAAAATTCCTGTCCAAAAGGCTTTGATACCCTCTAGCGGGGGGACAAAAGCAATCTGGTCTGTAAAAATACGTAGACTATCATGAATCCATATGGTGCAAAAGGTCAAATCTTGAAATGTAGTGACAATGCGACAATGAGACACTTGCTAGACAGAAAGCTCACTCATTTAAATATAAAAAAGATCCTCTTCTAATGTTCCCACATATTTAAAAATTTTAACTACTGGGGGAAAACAACAAAAGTGTCCAGTGCAGATTCCAGAGACTGAAAATAAAGTATACTTATATTTCAAAGTTAAATGACAACAAAACTAGTAGCACAATATTTGTTGATGTCAATACAAAGCAAAACACAAAGTAACTCTAAAGCCATTCTAACTACTTATACACTAATTATGGTGTATTATAAGTATTATATTGATGATGGGATGTGCAAAACAGAGATGGCACTGAATATTTTGTTCTTTTTCTAGTTGTTTTATAAATATAAAAGTAAAAGTAACGTTTTCACCTGATCATTACATTTACTTTAGAAAAAGAATAGTGACCTCACTGAGAAATAATGTCTGCTAGAAAATGTATTTCAGTGTTTTCAGATTGCTTCTTTAATGTCATGCATATTTTATATAAACTCAGAAATAACAAACAATTTTCTGTGGAATGGGTATAACCATCAGAAATATATCTAATTCTCAACATAGCCAAATCTGTGGATACTTAAACCCAGTGACTAGAGCTATGACCATACAAGACAGATCTTTCTGCAAACCTGAAAAATGCAGAAAATTGCAGAAAAATTTGAATTGGAAAAAAAAAACTACTGGGGGGTTAGCCCCCCCCCCCAAAATAATAGAAGCAGTGTCTGTAGCTTTAAGAAACAAATGCCCTCAGTGGCCATTGCTAGACAACATGTGGGTCTTCCCCTTCACCATACTGGCTTGCCTGCTCTCTGCTGTCCTGAATGAGTTTGGGCCAGGCTCAGAATGGGAAGGGGTTCAGGCACCCTAGTCCTTCCATACAAGTGAACACATATATTTCTCTGTGTGTGTGTGTGAGAAAGAGAGAGAGAGAATGTGAATGCACACATGTATGCTGCACTCAATTTTTCTCCCTTATATACCACCCCTTGAATATGGCCCCAGTCAGGGTTCAGCCCCACCACTTTCTGCAATTGATAAAAGGGGGGTGAGTACCCACTCTCAGGGCTCCCTGTCCTTTGCTTTCCCTCTGGGGCTCTAAAGGTATCAGGTCCAGCCTCACTCTTCTTATCCTGGCGCTTCCCAGGTGCCCGCCTTCACCCCTGAGACCCACCATTGGGCTGTCCAGGTCTCCAGCCTCCTCTCTAGCAGTGGGGGGGGGGCTGTCACTGCCTGCCCTGCCAGGCTGGCCACTGCTCTTGGGTTTCCTGCTGCCTTCCTCTCTGGGTAAGGGCCCTCCAGGCACTGGGTTGTTTACAGTTTGTGTGGTGGGAGGGAGGCTAAGTTGAGGATAAGAGCCAGCCCCAGATACAACTTCAACAGTACTGCCATCCTTAAATCATGGTTTCTGGCAGTAAAAGACAGGGGAAGCAAGGCCTTTTCCAGGGCTATTTTCGCCTTGGAGAGCAGATTCATTGAGGCCAGGCCCACCCATAACCACCAGGCAGCTTGCTACCATGTAGCCTGCATGTCACCCAGGCCTGGCTTTTCATTACTGTTCAACAACAGCTACCCCATAAAAGTCAGTGTCATGTAGCATTCAGAATTTCAGACAAGGATCTGGGATTCCTGGGTCTGACTCTCCCTTAGCCACAGAAGATCACTCAGTGACTTTGGGTCAGTCACACACTCTCATCCTAGCTTACTTCACAGGGTTGTTATGAAGATAGAGAAGAATTATATCAGTTGCTTTCAGTCCCCATCGTGGAGAAAGGCTGGCTTTAAATGAAATAATAAATATAGCTCAAGATGCAGGACAGATGAAGGGTAGCTTGGTTGGTGTGTGGGAAGATGAGAAATAATCAGAGAAAGGTGAGGATATGGGGATTACCCAGAGAAGGGTAATAGGAAATAGTGCAGGGAAGGGTTTACCGAGGAACACAAAGAGCCCCCAGTAAGTCCTTGTAGGTTCCCTTCTGTGTAACTGGGCCAAGCCCGACAGCCAGCACCACAAACCTGGGCCATAGAGGTCAGTTGGCTGTTATGTGGGAAGGATGCAAGGAAACAGGAAAAGAGGAGTGAGTATAGGGGTTTCAAGGAATGAAAAGAGGAAACAATGCAGCAAGGGAAAATGAGATTCCACTCCACAAGTCTTTGTGGATCCCCACTTGTTTTAACTCTAATGATCAACATTCTATATGCTCTTTCTTTACATTTCCTGAAATTACTGTTTTAATAGCTAGCTATATTGCTAAGGGCTTTAATGTATATTTCTGGCAAGGATTATTTTAATAGAAGAATTATAATGGAAACCACAAATCAGAAAGCATCCATGAAAAAAAACCTGGGCAGAAATTTTTCAAAACACTCAAGCGATTCAGGATTAGAGATCGGCACAAACCAAATTACGAACCTAAGCTGTCACAGACTTGGCCCAGTTTGTGGTTCATGAACCTTGGTTCATGCCATCCTGCCCTCAGGAGCCCCACGAACCTCCCACAAACCTTCCAGGAGGATTCATATAGTTTGTGTCAGCTTGGTTTTTTAAAGCCAAGCCGCTGCCACAGTATGATTCACAAGTGAACTGAGAAGGCATTTAAATGCCTTGTGAGTTGACTCGCTGAGCTGTGCCATTGCAGTGGCATAATGACTTAGTGAGTGAACAGGGAATGCATTTAAATGCCTTATTAGTTGGCTTGCTGAGTCACACACCGCTGCCATGAACTGAGAAGGCATTTAAAAGTCTTCCCAGTTAAAAGCAATTTCAGTGATCTTTTTTGCTCCCCTGCTTCCAAAGGACAGACAAAAGGGATCGCTGAAATAGCTTGCATCTATTTCAGCCTAACAGACTGAAATGGATGCAAGCCATTTCAGTAATCCCTCTCACTCCCCCCTGCTTGGAAGTGGGGAGGAGTGATTGCTGAAATGGCTTGCAAAAGCCATTTAAAGGGAATGTTTCCTTTAAATGACTTTTGCAAGCAGGTGCTGTGGCCAACTGAAGTCCAAGTGGCAAGTTCACCCAGAAGTGGAGAACTCTCCACTTGGACTTCACCAGCGCATGGTGCCCACTTACAAAGGCCATTTAAAGGAAATATTCCCTTTAAAGGGCTTTTGCAAGATCTTCCCCCCCTTCTACTCTGCTGGCCTCAGGGAGCCGCCACCAGCAGAAAGGAGGAAGGGAAGATCCACAAACCTCATGAACTGGGGGAGGTTTGTCCTGGTTTGTGGGACCTCACAAACCACAAACTGGGATGAACCTCCATTTTCCTAGTTCGTGCCCATCCCTATCCAGGATCATGTCTCACCAGTGTTCAAAATGGCTGCATTACATAATTTTAAATCAAACTTTTAAAAAAGTTAAATTGTACAAATGTATGTGTTTAGACTATAGTACTGATATTACTATAAGGTAATTTTAAAAGTTAAATTTAATACCTTGAGAACTGGTAAATACAGTTATTACACTTTATTATATATTAGAAAATATAGGTACTCAGGGCCGGTGCTACCATTAGGCCAAGTTAGGTGACCGCCTAGAGCGCAGACCTCAGAGGATTGCAGAAACGGACAATCAGCTCCCCTCCAACCAGTCACAGGCTCTCACACTCACTCACTTACCAACCCCGGCTCTCCCATGCTTTTCCTCCTCCAGAAAGTCATGGCAACAGCAGCAGCAGCAGCTCCCTTCAGCTTTGCCTCACACCCTGCCTGCCCAAGCCTGCACTTTTTGTAAAAAAAATAGCAGGGTCAAGTTTTGTGCTTTTAATTTTCCCTAGAATTTATCTGTTTTTGATAATTGGTTAGCACCGGGGGGGGGGGGGGGCGCAAGTAGTTAGCCTTGCCTAGGGCGCAGAAAAGCCTGGCACTGGCCCTGTAGGTACTATACTTCATCATACATATAAAGGAGCTTATATACACCTCATTGGCACTGGTATCAAATGGTTAAATGCCTTAGCTAGGAAAAGTATTATACACATGTAATTTAAGACATTCTAAAGTTTGGGAAAGTCTGAAAATAGAACATTGTTACATCCATCACACTCAAAAACATTGTGGGTACAGAAGTACCTTTCCAGCAGCAATCTCCAGAATGGATTTCTCAGTGGCAGCCAGAAACATACAGCTTGCATTCTATATGCATAATTACTAGTGTAATATTAGAAATATCAAAGTACAGTTGTCAATTGGACATCATCTCAAGAACAGAATTTGTAATAGTGTCAGTAAATAGTGATGCATTTTCAAAGAAACACAGATAGCAGAATCCTGCCCTACTCCTGAAAGCACTTAAGGTACTACATGTGACTATAGCCATATTTACTTTTTTTCAGTGTACTTTTCAGTGTTTTCAGTGTACCATTCCTAGGTTTTTCCAGTCAGCACTAACAATCCCCTCCCCTTTATTGCTAAAACAGATTATGGCACAGACAAAAGAGATGAAGTTATCAGGGGGACAGCCCGAACTACACATGTTGCCTATTAATGGATGGTTTTTATACTTTTAGCACCCATACAATTTTTAATTTGTAGTGAAAGTTAGCAATAAGTAATAGTTGCTTTTAAATTTTAAAGCATTTCTTCTTTATAGGCTCCACTGAAATGAACAGTTGTGAAATAATGACTGCAATTAAGTGATGGAAGCAACTATAATAATATTGTTACTTAACTCATTGGCTGGAAGCTGGCTATCTGAAACCTGAAAAAGTTTTTTTTTTTTAAACTGTGGGTTTTTTTGTTTTTTTAAAAAATAACACTAGGTAGAAATAAATTTTACTTATATTTCCAAGTTTCTGGACTTAAGATTTCTGTCAGAAATGAGGAGAAATTAAACTACAGATCATGTGACTGCTGAAAGTAAAGCCTTGCTAAATTATACTTATCTGTCAATGCACAACCCAAGTGCATTACAGTATCTTACAACATTTCTTGAATACCTCTCATCATCAAACAAAGAATAAGGAGAAACCTCAGGATAAAACTTACGTGAGAAATTTAGTCATTGTATATGACTGATATCTAACATATGATGCTATTATTTGAAATGCCAGAAGGACTATTTTCTCTCAGTGCATACTTTCCGTAAATCTCTCTGATCATAGTAAACTTATATATTTTTGTGTTTCAGTATCATCTGCTACCTGCAATGGAGCTCTGTTCATGCAAGAGGCAAAAGGTAATGATTACTCACCCTTTCCCTAACCTCTTGACTGGTTCAGCTATTACTCCATGCAGGTCATGTGACCCCAGGATAAACTTTGCCAAGGTGGGAAATGTTGGAATATGCAAGGTCTATAGTGCATCTACTTGAAGAAGATCAGAAGAACAGCCTATAGGGAACAGCTGAAGGACTGCTAGTTATCATAGCTAGATTAGGAACTTCAAACAATTTCAAATTATGTCCTTCCTGTCTCATGATTGGCTCTTTGGAGACTTCCTGCTCCAACTGAGCCCTTCTCCCTTCATTCCTGTCTCAGTTAGCTAAGCCTCTCTCCCTCTCCTCTGTTCTATCAGAGTGCATTTCTTCTTTAATAAACCAAGTTATTTTCTTTAAACAGTTGGTGCTTCATTCTTCTGAATGTTTAAACTCTGCCAGCAGGATATGGCTGCTGGGGAGATCTAGGAAGACCCATAGCTATCAGCACTTTGTGCTGATGGATCATGGGGTCCAATGTCTGCACAAAGCCCTGAGTTTCAGAGAGAAAGGTGGACTATAAATGAAGCAAATAAATAAATTATAAATTATAAGCAAGACTTAAATTATAAATTACAAGCAAGCCATTGAAGTATATAAAGTATATAATATCAAGGGGTATGCTAGAGTTGCCTGGCCTGGCCTGGCAACTAATGGGAGATGGAATGGGACAGGGACATGGGAAGGCAACATTTTCTTCACCCTCACAGTGTGATCCCAGCTAATCAGGGTCAAACAGTGAGTGAGATGACATTCTCATATTTTTAATTTATTTTGTTTATTTATACCCCACCCTTCCCACTGTAGCAGGCTCAGGGCAGTTTGTAAGGCCATTTGGCGTCAAAAAACTGTATTGTGTATTGTAACCAGATAAAACCATGGCTAACAAACAAAGTAATGGAAACTGTAAAAGGTAAGAAGGACTCCTTTAAGTCCTTAAGAAGTCCTTAAGAAGGACTTAAAGGACTCCTTTAAGAAGTGAAAAGCTAGTCTCAGTGAGGTTGATAAAAGGGAACACAGGCTGTGGCAAATAAAATACAAGTCTGTGATCAGGCAGGCAAAAAGGGAATATGAGAAGCATATCGCAAAAAACTTAAAGACCAACAATAAATCTTTCTTTAAGTACATTAGAAGTAGGAAACCAGCCAGAGAGGCAGTGGGGCCCTTGGATGACCAAGGGGTAAAAGGATCACTAAAGGATGATAGGGAAATGGCTGAGAAGCTGAATACATTTTTTGCCTCTGTCTTCATTGTGGAAGATGAAAAAAGTGCTTGCCCATTCCAGAACCACTGATTTCGGGAGGGGTGTTGAAAGACCTGAGTCAGATTGAGGTGACGAGAGAGGAGGTCCTACAACTGATAGACAACTTGAGAACTGATAAATCACCAGGCCCGGATGGCATACATCCAAGAGTTCTGAAAGAACTCAAATGTGAACTTCTGGATCTCCTGACAAAAATATGTGATCTTTCATTAAAATCTGCCTCCATTCCTGAGGACTGGAAGGTAGCGAATATCACTCCCATCTTTAGAAAGGGTTCCAGAAGAGATCCGGGAAATTACAGGCCAGTCAGTCTGACGTCGATATCGGGTAAATTGGTGGAAACTGTTATTAAGGAGAGATTTAGTAGGCACATTGATGAACAAAAACTACTGAGGCAGACTTAGCATGGATTCTGTAAGGAAAGATCTTGTCTCACTAACCTGTTAATGTTCTTCGAGGGAGTGAACAAACATGTGGACAAGGGGGACCCAGTAGATGTTGTTTACCTTGACTTCCAGAAAGCTTTTGATAAAGTTCCTCATCAAAGACTCCTAAGTAAGCTCAATAGTCATGGGATAAAAGGACAAGTCTTTTTGTGGATCAAAAACGGGCTAATTAATCAATAGTGAACTTCTGTGAACCATTCACTGTTGGCTGGATACAAGCCTCTAAAAATAAATCAGGAGAACTGCAAATAAAAATACAAGCTAAGAGATGGTAAAAAAGATTAAAATTAAACATCTATAGAAGCATTTAATTAGGGATGCAATCCTGCTAAGACATACCAGGAAAGGAATTAAGCCACAGTAAACATAATATAACTTATAAATACAAACATGCACAGGATTGTGGTGTAAGAACTAAAGTGGAAGAACTTGATTTTGAATTTAGAGAAGACAATATGACATTAAGAGAGTTACCAAACTGCTGAAATGCCAAAATATGAGTCAGATAAAAACAAGGTTTTAAAAAAATTGGAATAATTGAATTCACATTGAATTCACAAAATTAGTTCAGTAAAAGGTATGAGTTAATTGTTTATTCCTTTTTTCTTTCTCTGACATTCTTTTATAGGCAATATGCTTCATTATGAAAATTATTAAAAATAATGACAGTATTGGTTTTACGTGTATTGTTGCAACCCTGCTATCTGACCCATGGTGATGAGGAAAATATGTAACGTCATTGTATTTTAGTAAAGATCCACCATACGTTTATTTGCCCATATTTTTGCTTTTCTCGCATATTTAGCTGTTTTTTCTGTTCTTCTGAATACTATGTTCTACGTTCCCTTCCACTTTGAATAAACTGTCCTCAGACAGAATATGCTAAAGTAGTAGGCTGAGCATCTACTTGGCAGGCTCTTGAATGAATACAACATAGCATCTACTGTTAAAAATATAATATTTTAAACTGTTTGAATTAAATGTAATCCAAGATTAAATTTGCACCTACATTGGCTATTGTGACTGCACTATTAAGTGACCAGATATAATTTGGCTTCTGTTTGCTTATACAGTCAGATGCTAGCAGATCAATCCCAAAGCTGATTGTCTTCATGCTGTCCCTGGGAATTCATACACTTGTCTTCATTAGGGTAATTCAAGAGTCTTTCATGGCAGAACCATCTCATGCATTACCTTGAATGAACCCTGGTAGACTGACAAGTTATATGCTTACAGCTGTATATGTGTTGTTCTAATTGAGTTGGGACAGAGTACCTTCAGAATCCTAAATCTCGTATTTAGATACTTTGCAGGTAAAGGTTTACAAATATGAAATAAATATATGTGGCTTTTAGATTGGAATGCCTTTTTTATTATTTCTCTGTTCTTTTTGAAAGAACAGTTCTTGAAAGAGCTCTCTCAGCCCCCCCTACTTCACAGGGTGTCTGTTGTGGGGAGGGGAAGGAAAAGAAGTTTGTAAGCTGCTCTGAGACTCCTAGTGAAGGGTGGGATATAAATCCAATCTCTTCCTCCTCCTCCTCTTCTTCTTCTTCATGTTTTTTTTTTGCTGTTGCTGTTTTTTTCTAAGGTCAAGGAATAACTGAATTTCTTTGGAGCAAAGTTTGAGTTCAGTGGCACCTTTAAGACCAACAAAGTTTAATTCTGGGTATAAGCTTCCGTGCGCGTATAGTCAGACACTAGCAGATACCTAGAATTAAACTTTGTTGGTCTTAAAGGTGCCACTGGACTCAAACTTTGAATTCCTTTGTGTTTTGGTTGCGGGCTTTCAATAAAAACTTGATGTTCAAACATGGTGATTCTTGCTGTGCTTATCTGGTGCCCAAATAATCATGTTAAATTCAATTGTGGGGGACCAGAGCTGGATAAACCAATCCAATCATGTGGATTACACAGAAAACCCAAACAGCACTGGTGGTAAATGACATATTTTATAACATTCAGCTGGAAGAAAAGTTCTAGAGCACTCAAAAGCTTGCACACGTGTCATTTTGGTTGTTCCTAATAAAAGTTATTATGTGGATTCTGCTTTGTTTTTTTATTTATGATTCCACACACTGTGCACTATGCCTGCTGGGGCCGTTTGCTGTCCACATTGTCATTTAATTTTGTATTCCTGGTCTTATGTTCTAACGTTCAGTTTTGTATACCCAAGTTCTATTGCACTGTTCATTTGTATTATTCATTGTATATCTTATACTGTTATGTTCACATGGTTGTTCGCATTATCGTTCAGTTTTGTTCTCCTAGTCCTACTGCACTGTTCATTCAATGTTCTATATTGTATTTTTTTCACTCTCTGCACTCTGTAATCTGCCTTGAGTCTCAGCAAGAAATGTGGGGTATAAATAAGATGAAGAGATAAAAATTCCACTCCTAATTACTTTAAGGCACCATCTTACAGCTCACATTTTACAAAACATCTTTTTATAAAAGCAACTCATACAAAAATTCTGAACTTTCATTGTAATATTTTCTATGCATGTCATAGTATCTAAAATAAGATTTTAGTTGAGAAAGGGGTGTCTTTTTTCACATTAAGGCAAATTAGTATGTTCAATGCTACTTTTTTTGGGGGGGGAATAAATCCACAGGTGGAATAATATTAACTTTACTGTTAAAATTGGGAGTAATGTAAAAAAATTACCACTATTCCACATTCAAAATGTTTTCTTTGTACTTGGAGAAACAATAGGAATGTCTGATTCTACACAGGATTTCCAAAAGCTTATATCATACAAATGCTTTCAGCATTTAAGCAAATGTATTGTTAAGTTACCCATATAATTATTTCTGGAGACTTTATTATGTCTTTTTAGTGTTAATTTCATTAACACTTTGCTGGTAGAGGTTTGGTTGCATATAAGTAATTGTAAGGTTCTTTACCAATACTATTAAAAAGAGAATTTCCAAGTTATTTTAGACTGTTACTTCTTAAAAGGGTACAATTACTGAATTAAAACAATAACAGAAAAAAGTCCCAAAAAGATGACAGAAAAAGACAGTTCCACTCTATACGATACTAATGAGAATGGCTTTGAACCAAGCAAGGGCTGTGGAATCAGCATTCTGTGCAATGGGATCCCCTGTATCTTCCATCTTTTGTCTAGCCGCATTTGTGGACAACAGCAAAATGGTCTCCCTCTCACAGAAGGTGTAGAAGAATAAGTCCTACCTTTTTATTACAGCATTTTGGTTATCACACCCGATCTATAATACTTGCAAATATAAGACTTTAAGCTGCAATAGGTTTTTGACAAATCTGTTTCCTATGCTTGGATGTTTTTAGTAGTTTAAAACATACTAAAATGTGGTAACAACATAAAATGAATTTAGTCATTTAGAAACAAAGTGTTCTATTATTCATTATAATTCATTATTGATTCACCTCTGAAGTGAACATAAATTAAGAACTATCTATTTATCTATTAATCACTAAGTGTATGTTCATCAATAATTTTCTATTATTGTTCATTGTACAAAGAGTCAAATGGGGGTGATAAAAAACTTCCTTAAAATGTACAAACTCTGACATTCCCTATGCACTCCTAAAAACAACAGAATTTTTAAACAAAAAGCAAGGAAGAAAACATTTTAAGAGTGTTTGTGAGTCCACTTTGAGAGTACTGTATCTTGGATATGACTTTCACAGTCTACTGGCAGTTTGTAGGAAAACCACCACACCTGTGACTCTGCTGTTGATTAATGAGTCTTTCAACTTATCGCTATCATCTGAAGAAGGGCCATGGCCCTTCCAAGCTTCACTGGTTCATTCACTTTCAACTGCAGTGCTCCCTAGCTTTCTTCTATACAGAAAACTACACCTGGTTAAAGCAAATGAAAACCTCAATATGTCATTTTCCAGACAAGCCAAAAAGCATGTAAAACTAGACAAAAGATGTATTCAAGCAACATGAATACAGTTTTGTCATAACCTGTCAATCTAGAGAGGCTAATAAAAAAAGCTTGCTTCAGTGACATATTTCATATTGCAAACTTTGAGAATGACAATAGTGACTTCTTTCTTTACTATATAGATGCAGATCCTACAACACAGATTTTTACCCACAAAACAACAGTTTGCTGCAGATACGAGAAAAATCACATCTGTACAAAATAGTCCTCTGGGTATGTTTAAGTTGTATCTGAATTGTGTTAAAGAGTGCAAAGTGGGTGTCATATCTTGAAAGGCCTTTTTAGTCCCATCTTTATTATACTTTGCCCTACTTCAACTAATACATCACTCTTTTCTCACATCTTGTACAGCACCCCTTTTGATATTTTATGAACTGTCTCAAAGCAGTGGCTTGATATTTTAAGAACACAAAGGCAATGTTGCTTTTTATGCTACACTTACTGTGTCATAATTTCACAGTACACAATGACAACAGCATATGTTGACCACTAGTGAAAAATCAATGTCAGTGGCATAAGGAGTATCATGGAAGTGGATCACCAAAAAGAAAAAACCCTGTGAACATTAACTAAATATACTCATTAAAAACATACATTTATTATCAATATATTCCTATCAAAATTCTCATTAAACATGTAGCTCTCTACAAACTATGTGATATCCAAAATATTACATTCCAAACTCCTGTCATGTTCATTTTTGCTTCTGATGGAATATACAGAATATACAAAAAACTTTTCCCCCTATAACCTAACAAAAACAGCTGGACCAAGTACTGCCACATAAAGAATGAAAAAGAATGGTGTTAGCCAAATTGCCTTATTTCTTAATAAATATGGGGGACTGGAATATTAAATGGCAATGGCTGAATAAAGGGAATGATAACCTGTGTATTCCAGAGTCCAGTTTATCCAGATCCCCAGAAATAGATGGGGACACTAGTCTTAAATAAAATGGTTTCTTTACTGAATGATTTCACACACACATATAATAAAAACAATTATACAATCAAACAATACAGAGCTACGAATTTAGACAGAAAGGTAGAGAGACTGTCGCATTAGCAAGAATATATTGATGAGGGGTGATAAATTACCTGTCCGATGTGACGAGTTGATTCTGCAGTGAAAAAATAGGGGAAATACTGGGGAAGGGGTCATGTATTGGCCAGCAGCACATGTGGTAGACTCTAGACAGCGCTAAGACAAGCAAGGTAGGGTGGAGTCAGGTAGGTAGAGGCAAGAGAGAGACAGCAATGGGCAGATGCTCCTCTTATATATCCTAGAGTGACTGGGAGGGGGGATGCTTTGTCAGGCACATAGTCCCCAGGAAATTCTAGAAAAATCTAGTTACTAATAGTCAGGAGATGATCGGGAGAATGGGATTAATAGTTGGGTAATTGACATAATGTTTTTTAATAGTGACATCTTTCAGAGTGCGGGGCTTAAGACAAAGGAGAAGAAAAGACAATCATTCAAGGTGCTTGGCTAGTCGTTAGAGTCAATGATCTGACAATTTACAGCTGTTGTTATCTTGATGGGTGGTGGGCATGCTTGGCAGCTGAGTTAATCTCGTCATGGTCAAGTTCTGCTGTTTTACTTGAGGATGAGTATGTGCAGTTTTGGGTGATGCTGCTTGGAGAAAGGGAGGGAATGCCTGTGTGATGGAGAAGAGGCTTCTCTACGGCATTTGTGCAGAAATGTCCAGGCTGCCTCTGCAAAGCATGGCTTCTCTGGAAGTCTGGCTGCGATGTCAGGGAGGCTGGCATGCTGTCTACCTGGGTCTGCAGTATCCTTAGAGATGAAGGATGGATGGCATTGGGTCCACATCTGGTTTTAACATGCTGCTTCAGTGCAAGGCTTCCCTTGGCTGGGCACATGTCTTCTGTCCAGTAGGTTGGTACTGTCTCATGGTCATCATTCAGTCCGTTTTCCCTGGCACACTCATTGCACAGTCCAGCTTAGAGTCATATCTCATGTTCATACTTTATAAGATACTTGCAGAGCAGTTCAAATAATTCCTCATGAACTGGATTCCAAAGATTTACAGTTGGAGACCAGATCATCAGTGGGATACCTGTCCTGAGGGTCCCACAGGATGCAATCCTATCCCCCATGCTCTTCAAGTGCTATGAAAAGCATTTAGGCCAAAATATTCATAGTTTTGGTTGGCTGTCATCAATAGGCAGATGATACATAGCCATATTTAACTTATCCAGATCCTTTGCGTATGTCAAAACATCTTCATTAAGTTGTATGCTAATTTGCTGTTCATCTGTGTAAAGGCATCTGTCTCTATAGATGAACTGTTAACTTCCATTTCAATATATCTGAAGAAGTGTGCGTGCACACAAAAGCTCATACCTTGAATAAAACTTTGTTGATCTTAAAGGTGCCACTGGACTCTCACTTTGTTCTGTTGCTTCAGACCAACATGGCTGCCTACCTGAATTTGACAGAGTGTGCTATAGAGCTCACTGGGAATCCCATTAGGTGGCTGTGACAGAGGCAAAAAAATCCTACTTCTCTGCTACCTTTGCCCCAGCTAGTTCACGCCCAGTTCGGTTCAGTAGTTTAAAAGTTAAGCTTGCTGATTCCAAAATGTAAGCCTTTAAATTCTCAAGATCTGAAGATTAGCATTGCTGCTTTTGCAAAGTTTTTGCTGAGCAAATCTATTAAATATGTTCTGATCTATCAAATATGTTCACCAGTAGTAATACAGCTGAGACAATGAAAATCCCCAGTATACTGCTTGATCCATTTAAGGATCACTTTAATCCAGTTATCACGACAGATGTCAAAAAGATCTTGGATCTATGAAGGCTACCACTTGTGCCCCAGATCCCTATCCATCCTGGTTACTGAAATTTTGTTAGGATTACACCAGTGAGGCCCTGATCTCCATTATAAATCAATTACTGACTCAGGGCACATTCCCCCAGTCCCAAAACAGGTGGACATCTGTCCACTACTTTAAATAGTCCACTACTTCAAATAGCCAGGAAAAAAATATTTGGCCAATTATTGGCTAATTTGTTCTTCCACAGCAAGATGATAGAACAGAAGCAGAACAACTCCAGGTCTTCCTGGATAACTCCTTTCAGTCTAGTCTCAGGACGGGCCAAGGAATGTAGACAGCACTGGGCCTTGGTTGATTATCTTGGTTTGACTGTGGACAAGGGCCAAGCCTCTCTGTTACTCTTCCTGGCTCTGTCAGCAGTGTTTGATACTGTGAACCATGACATTTTGTTGAGGAGTCTGGAAGTACAAGTTCCTTGGATTGATTAAAATCATTCTTTATAGGCAGGATTTACAGAGTTGCTGTTTGAGACCACCTGTCATCAGTGTGGGACTTGTCTTGTGGGATTCCTCAGGGCTAGTCATTCCCCATACTATTCAATCTCTATGTAAAGTAGGAGAAATCATCTGGGATAGACTGTCATCAACATGCTGATAACACCCAGCTTTATATTTCTGTATTCAAATTGCCTAATAGTACTGTAGAGTCTTCAGTCAATGCCTTACTGCTGTGGCTAAATGGGTAAGGATGAAAAAGTTAAAATTTAATCCTGACAAGATGGAGGTAATGCTGGTTGATAAGGCAGAAGTCTTGAAAGACATTGTGCCCCCCCTTCTGATGGTTCCAACTGATCCTTGCTCATTCATTTAAGAAGGGATTATGTAGGATCCAGCATTATTCCTGGAAAAACAAGTTAATGCAGCAGTGAAAAAAGCATTCTACCAGCTTCATTCAACCCAGAAGATCCCCACACACAGAGAGACACAATGACTGCAGTGATATGGCCACATGGATACATGCTATGATTGCCTTGCGATGAAACTATTATAATGCTCTCTACATGAGTCTGCCCTTAAAGACAATGTGGGAATTCCAGTTGGTGCAGAATGCAGCAGCCCAGGTACTGTTAGGTGGCTAGGCAAAACCTAGGTATGTCACTCCCATTCTACATACACTGCACTGGTTATCAATCAATTACCAAGTACAATTCAGGGTTCTAGTTATCACCTACAAAACCCTTAAGCCTTTGACCCACACACCTGCAGGACCACCTCTCCTGCTAGGCTCTACTGTAACAGCTTCAGTCATCTGAGCAAAAGTCCTCAAAAAGTGAAACCCTGGAAATGGGCAGTTGCCCATTTACATGCATTCTCAGTGGTGGTTCCCTCCTTATGGAACAGCCTGCCTGAGTTGGTGAGGAAGGCTCCCACAAAACAGAAAAGTTCAGGAGAGCATTTTTAAAAGACTGATTAAACCTGTAGTAGAATGGAATAGTCCAGGAAGGCACCTTATAATGGAATAGGATATAGTACACTGATATTACTGTGGGACAAGTGGGGACCGGTAAGGATCTTGCAGGGCCATGGGACAGCAGCACTGATGGGGAGCAGGGAGGCTGGCATTGATAGTGGAGGGCAGGGAGCTGCACTGAACTAGCAGTGGCACTGGGTGCCGTACTGTAAGCTGCCCTGAGCCCACTTGCGGGGAGGGCGGGGTAAAAATCTGAAATAACAACAATAATAATGATGATGATGATGGTGGTGGTGGTGGTGAGGAAGTGGCAGAAAGCCCAGTGGTGACTGGGGGAGACATGCCTGGTCACTGCAAGGAGGCTGAGAGCTGTGGCAGGCCCAGCAGTGGAAGTGGCAAGGATGCCAGCCAGGAGTGTCTCTCTGAGCTTCAGCAGCACCTAGAAGAAGGCCCCTTGGCATCAGAAGCAGCCACGGAGGGCCACTGATGACAATTACAGCTGGCCCCTCAGGACCCATGAGAGTAGGCAAAGATGGAGGGTGGAGATGCCTTCACCCCTGTACAGCACCCTGCCACCAACTCCCATGGTGAAAATAGGGGAGGAAGCCTGGGTCCCAGAAGCAGCTGCCTCACCACCAGGAGCTTCCCCAAATGTGGAGGTGGGGGGCTTTGAGTCCTGCACTGACAGAGGAGGTAGGTGTGTTGTTCTGTGCTTGCCCAGATAGCACTCTTAAAACTGGTGGAGGATTTAAACCCCTGAATGTATTTTTTCAATGTTTTCAGATTTTTCTGCAAATCTGGGGAGTCCCCCAAGTTTGGAGAAGTATCTGTTTTATGTCATTGTGGACTCAATCCACAGATTTAAGTATCCACAGATGGACCCATACTTGACTATTAGATATATGATTACTGCTTTTACTGCACTGCTCTATATCTTGTAATCTACTTCCTGTTATTGTTTATAGTATACCTTGCCTTATAATTTACTGTTTGCATTGTTCTCTAATTCTAGTCCAACTGCATTGTTTACTGGTTGCCTTATGATCACTGATCGCACAGCTTTATGTCTTCTAGTCTGCCCTGAGTCTCAGAAAGAAAGGTGGACTACAAACAAAGTGACTAAATAAATGCACAAGGCACTTTACAGCATAAAAGTTAGCAGAGTCCGTCCTCTACCCCAAGAAGCTTACAATCAAAATTTAGACAGTGGGAGATAGAGCAGAGAAAGGAATACAAGAAAGGCTGGAGTGAATAGAAATTCAGGCACCGAACAGCCGTTAAATTCTGAGCAACACCACAAGCCTATGAATATTTAGGATCTTATTTTACGTCCAGCTTTGCTTGAAACTTGGGCTCATTTACACAGGCATTTTGGACCACAATTTAGTTGTTGCCAAACACTATATTACAATAGAGCTTTAGATACATTGTCAGGAATACGGGTCTTGAATTAAAGGAGTACATGGAAAAGAGTTCATATTTAAGTGTGTTCATGAGAGAAAGCTAAACGTTTAATTTGAAAAAAGTATTCAACAACAAAAGCCATAGCCATGCAATACCTTTTATTAATACTATTAATACCAAACAAAAATAACTCAGTGCAGTATGAAAGCTTTCAAGCTCTTCAAAATTTTTCAGCAGACTGGATTAAAAAGCAGACAGAAGGAGTGGAGAAAAAAAGTCTCTCAGGCAGTCTAATGCAAGAGGTTTGTAGAGATCTGCAGTGCAATCCTAATAGGGCTGCCAGATAGTGGCCACCACCCAGCAGGAGGCTAAGGGGCAAGGACGTGTGGTGCTGTCATATCTACGGCATGACATCATTTCCCAGGTGAACCTAGAAGTGAGAGCAGCAAAGGCTCAGACCCCAAGTGGCCCTGCCCGAGTATAACCACGCCACTGACTCAGCCTTCAGTTACTATTTACTGTTACAAATGATAGCAGGGCATCCAGTTCTGTTGCACTCGTGAGTCACTATTAAATAAATTCAGCCAATCAATCTTTCCTTATTTTAATTTTCCTCACTCTCTTTCACATTTTTCCATGGGACATCTGTGTGCTCTGCTTCGGAAAAGAGCCTTGAATAGGGGTTTTCACTTACCAAGTGGTGGCAAGTATTCTCTCACATTCAGATGCAGCTAGCCCACTGCTTTCCTCTAGACAGTGGGAGGAAAATGGGAGAGGTGCAGGGATACATAACATTGTGATTTCACTTACAGGTTTTCACCAGAAGTGGCATCACAAATATATGGTGACACTCTAGGAATAACCATAGAGATGGCTGTGATGTCACCTATGGGTTTTCACTGCAAGTAATGTTCAATGCACACAATGGTTTTTAAAAGGCTTCTGCCCTCCCAGGCAATCCTATACTTGCACCTTTAACAATGGATAAAATATGCACTCTAGCTATGAATGTAGGAAAGAACTTGGCTGAGATTCATAAAGAAAAGAAGGAAGAAGACAAAGTTTGATTAAAGAGGGAATTGACGGTCTGCAAGCCCTGGACTGGTAATAAGTTAATTAAGACTGTTAATTTACTTCTACAGTTAAGAGCAAACAGCAAGGAGCTGAGCTTGCCCGGGCTTATGGGGGGGGGCATCTCATTGTCCCTCCCTCACTATTTCCTCTTTCACATATCCTCTTTCACATTTCCCTCCCTCACTATTTCCTGAAAGCCCCTACAGCCTCTTCTGTTTTGCTCTTTCCTTCACTCCTTCCCACTCACCAGCCAACCTAACTTTATCTGTGCCCCCAGTCTTCAATTTCCCCTCCTTCCCTCCCTCTGGCAGCTTCTACTCAGAAAAACTGTGATGGAAGTAAGCAGTGGGGTCCCACAAGGATTGGTATTGGAGCCAATATTGTTTAATTTATTCATAAATGATCTTGAACTAGGGATGAGTAGTGTAGTGGCCAAGTTTGCAGATGACACGAAATTATTCAGGACGGTGAAAACCAAGGCTGACTGAAGAGTTCCAAGAGGATCTCCACAAACTGAGTGAGTGGACAACAGTGTGAAAAATGAAGTTCAGTGTTGGTAAGTGTAAAGTGATGCACACTGGGACAAAAAAATCCCAACTTCAAGGATTTACTGACAGAAGTCAGTGCTTCAACTGGGAATACAGTTGCAGTTGCCTAGCAGTGCCACAGAGGACATTTGGCTTTTAAAGCTACGGGCATTGCTTCTGTTATTTGGGGTGCCCCAGTGGGTTTTTTAAAATGAGATTTCAGATTTTTCTGCAAACCTAGGCCTTTTCTCAGGTTTGTAGAAAGATCTGTCTTGTCTGTTTGCGGCTCTGGTCTCTGGGTTTAGGTATCCACAGATGGGGCCACGTTGAGAATTAGATATATCAACAAGAAGGGGGGGACTTGCGATACTCGCGGGGGGAAGAAGGAGCTCCACCCAGTGGAGGAAGTAGTAGGGTTGCCAAGTCCGGGTTGAAAAATACCTGGGGACTTTGGGGGTGGAGCCAGGAGAAGGTGGGGTTTGGAGAGGGGAGGGGCCTCAGCATGGTACAATGCCATAGAGTCCACCCTTCAAAGCAGCCATTTTCTCCAGGGGAGCTGATCTCTGTCAGCTGGGGATCAGTTGTAAAAGTGGGAGATCCTCAGGCCCCACCTGGAGGCTGGCAACCCTAGGAAGTAGCCACAGGTGAGTCTCCTTTCCCCCCCCTCACCTCCCGCGGCGAGGCCCGAGCACCCAAGAGCTGCTCAGGCCTGCCACTTCTCCCCCCCTCCGGCAAGGCTTGAGTGCCCAAGAGCTGCTCGGGCCCGCCGCTTCTCTCCCCCCCCCCGTGGCGAGGCCCAAGCACCCAAGAGCTGCTCAGGCCTGCTGCTTCTCTCCCCCCCCACAGGCACTGGTGAGCCCTGAGCGGCTCTTGCCAGGCCTGCTGATTCTCCCCCCCAGCTCTGGCAGCGAGGCTTGTACGCCTCCCAGCTGCCGGGCCACCACACAGTTCCAAGAGCATTCCCTGTGCATGTGCAGGGAACACTCTAACTTTTCGGGGGATTTAAATATCCCCCCAAAAGTTTTTTTTTTTTACTTTTAGGATTTTTCTGCACATGTGGAGAGTCCACCAAGTGTGCAAAAAAAAAATCTCCCTGCCCCCCAAGTGCCCCCCGCACGGATTTAGATATCCGCATGAAGGGGGCCACTTGGCTATTAGATATATAGATAGTAATATCATCTGCAAGGGTTTAAAGTGCTTCGCATACAATTTCTTGTAATTTTTGCAACCATTATGTAAGGTATGTAATTGGTCCTTATTAAGGCAGTACAACACATTTTTAAGTGTCAAAATAGCAAATAATCTAACATAAATATCAACAGAGGTCTTCAACCTTTGCTTAAAGGAAGACTGGCCCAATTCAAAAGGTGAACTACCTGTGAATTTGCGAAGAGGACTTTTCCACTTTCCCCTCCTGCTGCAGTATAGTAAGCTCCCCCCAGATTTTGTCCATGGAGGACTGCATACAGGAATAGTATCACAAGAAAAGTGTGTGTGGGGGAGGTTGCAATTGAGAGGAGGGAATTGTTGGAAATCGCAGCCTCCTGTTTTGATGATGTAATGTTAAGCCTTCCAACCTGCTTGGTTGGCCACATGCCAATACACATGATTGTCTAGGGTCGCAGAATTTCAGGGGCACCAGCCTAACTGAGACAACCTTATAGGAAGTTTTTGTTTTGACCCTTGTCCCCCCAGAACAATATGGTTTGAGATGTGGAGGCAATCGTGACCAGCCTTACTACTTGCTTATAGGGCTGCCAAGTCCCCCGGTAGGGCGGGGGAAACACTGATTTTTAGTGCTTATCTCCCGCTTTTCCAAAGTTGGCCACCGGGGGGACAAAATGGCTGCCTTAAAAGGGAAATGTCTGCAGAGAGCCTGCCCTGCAGTAAAAAGCCTCGCCAGACATTTCCCCTTTAAGAAGTCAGCAAGAGAGCTTCTTCCACAGCAAGAGAGGTCCGCCCAGAGATTAAGGAGGGACTGAAGGAGCTGCTTTTGCATGTGGCTGGCAAGGTGAGTTTCTCTTCCAGCTCTTTTCATTCTCTCTCCCTCTTTCTTTTTTCTGTCTGTCTGTCTGTCTGTCTGTCTGTCTCTCTCTCTCTGTCCCCATCCAGCAGAGGTCTATCAGTGGCTATTATAGCCACAAGGTCTAAATGGAAGTAAGTGCCTCTGCCAGTTTTTTTCCCTTCTCTCTCTCTCCCTCTTTCTTTCTTTTTTCTGTCTGTCTGTCTGTCTGTCTCTCTCTGTCCCCATCCAGCAGAGGTCTATCAGTGGCTATTATTAGCCACAAGGTCTAAATGGAACCCTTTGTCTGGGGCAGTGATGCTCTGAATTCTTGGTGCTTGGGGGGCAACAGTGGGAGGGCTTCTGGAGTTCTGGCCCCGCTGCTGGACCTCCTGAGGGCACCTGGTATTTTTGGCCACTGTTGTGACACAGAGTGTTGTACTGGATGGGCTGTACTGGATGGGCCGATCCACTGTGGCTTCTCTCCTGTTCTTATGATATGAAAATCATATTCAGCACTTGTGTAGCACTTAGTGCTTCATATTCTGCCAAGATGAGGAAGGATTCAGTAGGGCCGTTGCTCAGTGATAGAGCATCTGCTTGATATGCAGGAGGTATCAGCCTCTTCAGCTAAAAAAGGATCAGGTAATGGGTGACATGAAAGATCTCAGCCTGAGACCCTGGAGAGCCACTACCAGTCTGAGTAGTCAATACTGACCTTGATGGACCAATGGCCTGATTCAGTATTAGGAAACTTCATGAGTTCATGTGTCAGCATGTGGAAGCAACATCACAGGATGTGACATCACAAAATGATGTCACTTCCTTTCTCCTGGCTCCACCCCCAAAGTCTCCTGGCTCCACCCCCAAAGTCCCCAGATATTTCCCAAGTTGGACTTGGCAGCCCTACTTGCTTATATCCCTGTTCAGTAGGATTGCCAGGTCCCCTCGCCATTACGGTGGGGGGATTGGGGTGGTGGTTCCAGGACAAAACTCTGTGGGATTTTTGCATTCGAAACCATAGAGTTTTTCCCCAACCAAAGTATCACTGTATGATGTCCTTGGTGCGATGATGTCAGTCACATCAGGGACGTTGCACTACATCCCTGTTTGAGAGTGGGGTTGCCCCCACCAGCCAGCGGCAGATCGAAACCCCCAAAAGCGGGGGAACCGCTGCTGGGACCTGGGGGCTGGTAACCCTACTGTTCAGTCAGGAAAAGAATGAAGAAAAGAGTCCCTCTCCTTTGAAAAAAGGGACAGTAGCTGCAATCAGCAAAACCTTTTAAAAGGAAACACCCTCCCCTTATTGAAGAATTTATGTTGGAGGACAAAACTATGACGCTCCCCTCAACACAGACACTCAGTGAAGTAGTTATTCTAATGTAAGGCATGGGGTTTTGCTTGAGCAATAATTAAGAATCATATTTGCATCTTTGCATCTCAAAGTTCACATATATATCAGTGTGATTAGTTGAGGTGTGCTAGGAGGAGGGCTACTGCTAGCTGAGCAAAGGGAAGGTTGTCCAGGTCTTTCAGTGAAGGTGTTTCATGTCCACTTCTTTGGATGTAAGGTCACCAGAGGACAGACTGAGTTCACTGTTCATCCCTGCAGAAGCCTCGGACTGGGAGGGGAGGGGGTTGAATCTTCACCCTGATCCACCTCCTTCTGTTGGGACTTGGGACCTCCTTCACTGTCCTCCTCTTTTCTTTGAGCTAGCTCTGTGGAGAGAGGAGTAGCCCCTACCATGTCCTTTTTGGCTCTGGGCTGGAGGAACTCAAATAGCTCCAGTCCTAACAGTCTCTTGTTTCCTCTGGTTCATGGGGAACAAGCCAATCCTGCTCATTGCCTCCCTGCCTCGAAAAGGCTTGGGAATACTCTGGACCCCTTTGTGGCCAACTATGCTCTGACCTTCTCTTGGCCTGGTCCCATCAGGCCACCACACAGAGGCATGGCTTTTGTTTCTGGCCTGCTAGAGTTTAAAGCCACTATGTTGCCAGTACCTGCTTTTGCCATCCTGAGGAAGCCAAGTGCCACAGTTGCACTGAGCACTGGCCTTGCCTGTGGAGCTATAGGCAAGTCCTATTTTCCCCTGCCCCATCTTTGCAAGTCCTACCCTCCTGCTCCACCTTTGCAGTGATCACAGGACCTGCATCAGAGATCCCATCTGGCTCAGGTAAGGTATTTCCTATGAACAATAAGAAACCTGCATTCTTTAATCTTTGTAACTGTTATATAAATAGCCCATTCTAAGGAACAATGTCAAGCCCCTTAAAAACGTTCTGTCTGATATTAGAAATGTTTCAAGGCTAAAAATCTAATATCCATTTTGATATCCATGTGTACTACAGAAAATATATCAAAACACAGATATGCTATGTGCTGCTAGGCAATATGGAGCATGACCAACGGGGTATTGGGTCAGAACCATTTCCACAAATGGTTGGAGGAGATCCAGTACAATATTGCAATAATTGGAGCTCAGAGAGTTTAATACCAAAACACAGGGGCTCCGATCAGGGTAAAAAGACTTGATCCCCCCCCCCCCCCCCCCTTTAAATGTATGTTTCATAATATTTTGGTCGTCATTTGAAGTAGTTGTACTTTCTGCATAGCATGAGGGTCTCTTTTTACAGCATCACTGTTTTTCTTTAAAAAATGAAAAAAGAGCTATTTATCATCTTTTTTCTACACTAACTGATCAGACATAGACATCTTTAATGCCATAAAAAGGTACTTCTGCATGCTCAATTGAACTTGCTAATATACTTTGCAAATGCATGGCAATAAAAGAGTTTTTAAGCGTGTTGATGGAACAAGATTTTAAAACAGCATTTTCTGAATATATGGATAGTCAACAACACAATAAACATTATAAATGTAAACATTTCCACCATAAATAGCTCACCATATGGCCACCATTCACAACAGATGCTGTCTGTGTATCCACTAAAATATACATGATTTATTCAGTTTTGCTCTGTGACAATTCTAAACTGGTAAAAACTAGCTACTTGAAAGTATTACAGGTGGTATCATATTACATAGCTGTTGATTTGAGAAATAAATACTACAACTTTGTCTAACAGTATCCATCATACATGCATTATTAAAGGAAACAGTATTTTCCTAACTGCAGGCCACACAATTTTATATGAACATGTGCAACAGACAAAGTCTGTATTGTATGTTTAGTTCAAATGAGCTGAATCTACATGAACAGTGCTCCAGCCTAGGCGGAACATACCCTTCGAAATTCATTGGCTTCTGTGGACTTGGTATAACTGTTATGTCCTCACAAGAGACTGCGCACATGGTCAGATACACACGTGGCTGGATGAAGCTACTGAGCTTCATCCTAAAAGACAACAGCTAGACAGGATCTTAGTGCAGGCCAATAGTGGGCACCGGATCCTAAGAGTAACAAATGGTTAAAGACAACCATGTAGATAGCCAATCACGGGTGTTGGGTGTGGGCGTGGGTGTGGTTTGGAACAGGATTTAAGCAGACCTTCAGGTCCTGTAAACCAGTCCTTGTTCTGACCTCTTAATAAAGTATCAGCTGTTTTCACTCGACTCATTTCCAGCCTAGTACTTTTCACTGGCGACGAGGATGGGATCCCGTTGAGCGACACTTCAGCCGATTCTGAACATGCACCGCACAGCGCACCAGCATCACCTCCAGAGTCTCCGCTCCACGCTTCAGCATCGCCTCCAGGGCATTGGTCTCTGCATAGCATCGCTCAACCACCACGAGTCATGGCTGCCGCTCCAGGACAGATCACAGTGTACAATCCAGCCTGCCCAAAGCTCTGGGAAGCATGGGTGCAACAACTTCTTCGAAGTACAAGAGGTTACTGATGTGGGTAAGAAGAAGGCTTAGCTCCTAAGCACATGTGGGGTTGACATGCTTCATTTAGTGCAGAGCCTCGTCTCACCAAAAATGCTCGATGAGTCTTCCTACATGGAACTCATCAAAGCATTAAATGGCTACAAAACCATCCAAGATGGCGGGGCGCATGGACTTTTGCGCGTGCTCACAGACATCCGGAGATCGGCCATGGACTTCTTGGCGGACCTATGTCGCATAGTGGTGGGGTGCGAGTTCCCAACGGTCGAGGACCCCAAATGTGAGTTCGCAGTCATGATCGCCACCACCTTCAAAAAGGCACAGAAGGACCACCAGGGAGCATAATGGCATCATCCAGGTCCAAGGAATTCAGTGAGGAAGATGTCCTCCTGGTCTGATGCACCGACTGCCGTACTGAACAATGGGCATCTTATTTATTATTTATTTATTTTTTGGATTTATATCCCGCCCTCCCCGTGAATGGGCTCAGGGCGGCATCTGCATCCTTCACACCACCCAGCTTGTGTTCCAGCAATTCCCGGTCATCCGGTTCAGCCACCCCAAACTCAAGCGCCCTATCATCATGCGCCAGCTGTGGAGAAGCGCATGAATTGCTGTTTCTGGGATGCCATCTGCCATTCATGCAGTAAGATGGGCCACATCGCCAAGGTCTGCTGCTCCCGCTCCCAATGACTGCAGACGAATCAGGAATCTATGGACCTCCACACCACAACCTCGCAACTACGACATCAGGTACTGAACTTGTCCCAAAATGCCCCCAACAAAATCAAAGTGACTGTGTTAATGGAGGGGTCCCCTTGTGAAATGGAGCTGGACACTGGGTTGTCCTTCTCCATTATTTTGGCAGCCACCCTTAAGGGACTCTACCCCAAAGGGAGCCCCCCACTAGAGAAGCCTAGGGGCCTAATGCTGAGGGACTTTCAGAAGAACCTGGTAGCCGTCAAGGGGTGGGGCAAGTTCAAGGTCCAGTACAAGGATTTTGATGGGCTTTTGGACCTGCTGGTGGTAGAAGACAGGCTCACCAGCTTTCTGGGACTCTCGTGGCTCAGACCCTTGGGTTTTGGGGTTACTGGGGTGCACCAGGTATGCATTACTGACTTTGATCAAATTTGTGATGTGTTCCCCACCATGATCGACAGCAAGCCGGGCTGCTACATGGGTCCCCCAGTCTCCTTAGACCTCGACCCACATATCCAGCCCATCCGCATGAAGGCCCAGCAGCCCCTTTTACTATGGGGCCAAAGATCGATCTCACGTTAGACTGCCTGGTGGGCCAGGGGGTGATTGAGCTGGTATCACATGCAAGGTGGGAAACCCCTATTGTGACCCCAACAAAGCCGAACGGGGACATCAGAATTTGTGCAGACTATAAATGCACTATTAACAAGGCTCTACAGGATCACGCGTAACCAGTCCTGGTTGTGAGCCTTGTGCTTGCTTCCCCGGTGGGAGCAAAGATTTTCAGAAAGCTGGATCTCACTCAAGCAGCAGTTCCAGGTGAACGATGCCACCATGGAGGCCCAAATGATTGCAACACACAGGGGGGCATTCAAGGTATGGCGCCTCCAATTTGGGGTGAGCATTGCTCCAGGGATCTTCCAGAATCTAATGGATTGTTTACTCAAAGGTATCCCAGGAGTGCAACCGTTTTTTGATGACGTTCTAATTGCCGCCCAGATGCCGAGTCCTTCTCCTGCCACCTGAGGTCCATCCTGCAACAATTCGATGAGGCAGGCCTGAAGGTAAAGCGAGAAAAATGTCTGCTTGGGGTCCCCTCTGTGGAATTCCTCAGGTTTGCATTTGATGCTCATGGCATCCACCCTACTCCAGACAAGGTCAGCGCCATCACCCAGGCGCCTACTCCATCCTCAAAAGCTGAGCTCTAAGCCTTCTTAGGACTGTTCAACTTTTACCACTCCTTCTTGCCCCACAAAGCAGCTGTAGCTGAACCCCTGCACAGGCTATTGGACAAACATGCCAAATGGGTTTGGGAGCCTCACCACGCCGCAGCTTTTCAAGCGGTAAAAGACTTACTGACATCAAATGCCATGCTCGTGCACTTTGAAATGCCATGCCATGAGGTTCCCATCGCATATTATTCTCGGACGTTGGCAGCGACTGAGCAAAACTACGCTCAAACTGATAAAGAGGTGCTGGCGATCGTGGCAGGAGTAAAAAAAAAGTTCCACGATTACCTGGCTGGCCTTTTACTATTGTCACCAACCGCAAGCCTCTGCTGGGATTCTGTTCCTAACCAGCAGACGCCCCAAATGCGGTCCCCAAGGGTTCTCCGCTGGTCAATCTTCTAGGCTGGCTATCAGTACAGGCTGGTACACTGCCCTGATAAGGCGATCGGCCATGCGGATGCCCTTAGCCGCCTCCCGCTCCTGTCCTGTGGCCCCGATCCAGCTCCAATGCACCACATTGCGTGTCTGGAGTACCTGCCCAACCAGCCGGTGCAAGTGACCAGCACGGCATGCCACACTGCCCGGGATCGCCTTCTCCCCCAGGTCTTGGACTGGGTGGGAAGGGGGTGGCCAACTTCAGCGGGACCGGACTTTGCAGCCTTCTCATCAAAGTGGGACAAACTGTCCTCCCACAAAGGGTGCATACTCTGGGCAGCAGAGTAATAATACTGCCTCCTCTGTGCAAGAGGGTGCTCACAGCCTTACACAAGGCACCTGGGGATCATGTGAATGAAGGCCCTGGCCTGGAACTACGTCTGGTGGCCAGGGTTAGATGGGGAAATAGAAGACACGGTCAAGAAATGCCAAAAGTGCCAAGAGTCCTGGGCAGACCCCCCGAGCGCTTCAGTGCAGCCCTGGGAATCATCTTGCAAACCCTGGGCATGACTGTACATGGACTTCGTTGGGCCCTTCCTGGTCCAGATATTCTTCATCTTGGTAGATGCTTACACCAAGGGGCTGAAAGCAATCCCAGTCGGATCCACCTCTTCGCAAGCCGCCATTCGTGCCCTGTGGTGGATTTTCAGCACACATGGCATTCCAGACACCCTGGTCTCCGACAACGAGACAGTGTTCACCTCGGCCGAGTTCCAGAACTTCGTCCAGCATTATGGCATCTAGCATATATGCTCCACACCTTTCCATCCCGCCACCAATGGTCAGGCAGAACGAATGGTCTGGACCACTAAGGAGGCCCTATGCCACCTGGACAAAGGAGACTGGCAATACAAGCTAGCAGCCTTCCTGTTTAGACAAAGAGCAACCCCACACACAGCGACAGGATGGAGTCCGGTGGAGATGCTTATAGGAAGGCACCTAACCACACGCCTCGATCGGCTCCACCCAGACTGAGCTCCGGAGCACAGCGAAGCCTCTGACACACAGGCAGCACCCCAAGGGTTCTTCCCAGGAGACCCAGTCTATGCAAAGAACTTTGCACAAGGACCGCCATGGGTTCCCACCCAGCTGGTCAGGGTGACAGGGCCACTGTCCTACGAAGTCTCAGGGGACGACGGGCAAGTTTGGAGGCAGCACATCGACCACCTCAGGCATCGTCTACTCCCAGACACTCCAGAGGACTACGAGGAAACTGAGCCAATCCCAGACATAGCGGAAAGAAGCGGGCCTCCAAACACAACTCAGAACCCCCAGAGCTGGGGGAAGCCTCACAAGATACAGCCCTTCCCCAACCAGCAGCAGTGGAAAGACCAGTAGCAGCCCCTGAAGCAACACCAGAAGGACCTGCAGCGATCCCGGTGCCTGGCACACCGATCATGGCGGCAAAAAGGTCCACCAGAGAGTGGCATCAGCCTACTTGATGGACCACATTTGCCAGGTGGGGTCTGATCTATGGGGGGAGGGGTGTTATGTCCTCACAAGAGACCATGCACATGGCGAGATACACACACGGTTGGGCGATGCTACCGAGCTTTGCCCCAAAAGACAATAGCCATACATGCAGGCCAATAGTGGGCACCAGATCCTGAGAATAACCAGTGGTTAAAGACAACCATGTAGATAGCCAATCACAGGTGTTGGGTGTGAGCACAGGTGTTGTTTGGAATGGGATTTAAGCAGACTTGCAGGTCCTGTAAACCATTTCTTATTCTGACCTCTTAATAAAGTATGAGCAGTTTTCACTCGACACATCTCCGACCTCAGTACTTGTCAATAACATTGCTTAACATGGTACTGAAGTCAGAGCTGTGCTACTGTAGTGCAAATTACACATCAGTAAACTGTAAAATAATAACTGTTCCACTTAACATATAACTAATTTTGAATCATGAGCTCAAATTTCAGTATTGATAGTAAACTATCTTCTCACACAAAGATCAACATTCCATAGCAGTGCATTTTAACAACAAGCACAATATTTTGATTGTGTATTGTTTTAAACTGGCTTGTCTTTGCAACACCCTCCTTACCTGCAACTTTTAGTATATGTTTGTCTACCTAATGGATAAACATTCCATGCACCTGATGAAGTGAATTGTGACACATAAAAACTTAAGTTGGAATAAACGTTGCTAGTCTTTATAGGTGCCACTGTTTTATTTTGCTACAGACTAACATGGCTATCCATCTGGAATTACATTCTCATTAGTATATCATTTGGTCCAGATATAACTGTAGCTCTTTATTATTAGGTAACAGATCTTTACCACATGTCTAATGAATACTCTGCAGACAATTTATATGTACAGAACTCTTAAATAATATTTAAGATACTACTGCAAGCTAGTACAGGCACTCCCTCATATCTGTATCTATTTTTCTGCACACATTAATCAATCAGTTATAAATATACTAAAATCCACATTTCCCATGCCAGCATGTTCATTTGAATTGATCATTAGGACACATTAAAGTCAGAAAGGATTATGTACCAGGATATAAAGATCCCCAGGCATGCACATCAAGGATCCCACAATTTGCTCTTCTGATCATAGCTTCTCTTGTTGTATTGTCACTCTTTAGGCTCCCTCAGCTTTTAAACCAGTTGTTTAAGCAGTATGGATAGTCACAGTAGGAAGGAGACTCAGAAATTCTAATGTACACCTAGAAATTTTCCATGCAGCCCTGTAGAATTTTCCCATATTTATTTTTTGACTTTTATTTAACTTTTTCCTTCCCTCAGTCTACTAATTTAAAATATGATTTTTCAAGTTGCCTTATATTTTATTTCATAAAGGAATTGTATGCAGAATACAAGGGTTAAAATACTGTAAAGATATTTATATGCTGTTACCTGTGCATCAGTAGCGTCTTCAAGGTCATCTTATTTAGTCCAGGATAACTTGGCAGAAAATCTGACCAATCCCATTTCCACTCAATAATGGTGGACTGTTGATGTATAAGAAGAAGGTATTGTTAGTTATTAATCAGAGTTAATATCAGTAAATTAAAGCTCCAGCTGTGATAGACTAACTAAGGAGGAGGGGGGCCTGGAACAAGGACTTAGACAGATAACATCAATCATGCCTACAGAAGAAGGGTTTTATTCTAATAAGACAGCAATTAATTTATAAATCCATTTGGGGATGTAGCCATTATTTATATAAAGATAAATCAATTTTAAGTCCTTATTCTTCCAACTGTTAACAGCATTTTGCCAAACTATTTTATCTAAAAGCCTGACTCTCAGTTACAAAAGCAAAACTTTTTATTTTTTGTAGAAATTTAATTTTTTTTTTACTGGCAGCAAAAATTTAACAATAGGAAAACCCTAACATAACCAGAATTTGGGATTATGCTGTGTCTTAACAAGTGCAAAATTTTACCCATCTACTTACTACTTTAAGGCAGTCCAGTTATCAAATGGTCATATAAATAACTACAAACACAACATTGACACATGTAATATTCTCTAGTTTATTCAGTACTATTTAATGTTTTAGAAATTGCATGAAATTGCTATATACAATATGGATATACAATGCAATGTGTGAATACATAACATTAATGAATATTATATAATACCAAAATCTGTCATTATGTAGAAGTTGACTGTATGCCCCACTCATATGGGATCCCTTCCAGTAAAAGCTGTTCCTGAGTGTCAAAGGCAGGGAAAGATTTGCCCCCATCACAAAGGGAGAAGTAAACATGTACATTTAAGGATGTAACTGAGGTGATATGTTTTGCCCTTCTCTAACTGCACTGTCAATTACAACTATTTATTTTGTCCCTTTGAATTCCATGAAAACCAATGACAACCCACTACTATCTGGATAATCTTACCCATTTACCTTACATAACCATACCCATTTAATCATATTATCAAGGGATGCTAGAGATTGATACAAAAGAAATTGACTATTGGGAATTGACAATACTGGGAACTGACTACTATATTTCTAGTAACTAAAAATCCTCACAAGTTTGATGTGCAAAGGAAAGCAGAAGGATGCTGGTGCAGTTCTTACCACAACTTCCACCACTCCAACTCATCAGTCTGTCCCTGTCTACCACTCCCTGTCTTGAAGAGGCTTCCCAGTACAGCTCCATGTTCTAATGTTCTCCCTCTCCCCCCTCTCAGTTTCTAAAAACGAAGTTGTTAAGATGACAGGGCATGCTATTCTCCAAATAGGTAACTGTAGTGAAAAGTGCTGAGGAGTGCTTCCTCCTCATTTGCCATCTGCTCACTCTCTTCTGCTGGTCTCAATGAGTAAACAGAAAAGTGGGCAAGGCATATCCATTTCTCCACCAGCCAAAACACCTTCAACAACAGATAATCACTGACTTTTTAAAACCACAGACACAGTAAGATACAGGACAAGGATTACTTTTCCAGATTCAAAGCCTGAAAACTTAGGTCTTTGTTCATTTCTCTCATTACAAAACCTCGTTCTAAATTTGTGGGGATCGGGAAACAAGGCAAACTCATTGTTCCTTTCTCCACAACCATAGGGCTTATTACAAAGGGAGAGGAGGAGGTAACTCAATTATTACTTGTTAATCCCTCTTTTTCAACTCATCAGATGCTGAGACATCCAGCAATGCTGTCTCCACTGTACTTCCACCCCCCTAGGACATATGACAGCCTTTCATGTCCATATTGTTGAAAGTAAAGGTGTGATTTAAGGACACCTTGAGGCTAAAATGTAACCTTAAAATCTGAAGTGTTGAGCAAGTTTTATATTCTCTCCACTGAATCCCAAATTGCATCTTATTTTGGTTTATATAACTCAATGAGAATTAAACCACAACCAATGACTGTTAAGCAAACTCTCTTCTGGAATGGTGCAGTTGCACCTATCTTTTTAGTTACTGGCAGTTTACTGCAGCAGTACATTACATCACGTCTGTACTGTTGCATCAATGCATTTTTCATTGCTTTGTCCTCAGTAAAATATTATCCATGCCATAATCCCATGAAATATGCTAAGAAAAATGGGAGATTTTGCCTTCTGGAATATCACTTTAGCCAACCATTTCTACCCAGGAGTACAAAAACAGCCACACTCTTAACTAATTTTCATTATCTCTTTCAGGCTTCCCAAGGAAGAAGCAGTAACCTATAGCCAGTCTTCCAGAGATAGTTTAGTAACTAGCTTCTACTTGTAAAGTGTGAGGAAGAGGTATGGCTCAGTGATAGAAAACATATTGTGCATACAGAAGGTCCTAGATTCAATTCCTAGCGTCTCCAGTTTAAGGATCTCAGACAGAAGGTGTTGGGTAATACCTTTATACTTCTCTGGTAGAGCTGCTGCCAGTCAGAATAAGCAATACTGCGCTAGCAGACCAATGGTCTAGTTCAGTATGGTAGATTTATAGCATAGGTTCACATGTAAACCACAGAATAGGAAGAGCAAAGCAGCAGTAAACTGCCCATAAAAATCATGTCAGAGCTTAATGGAACATTGGTAACAGAGCATGACAAAGAACGCTGGGAACAGGCTATATATGTGAAAGAATGTGGCATTTAATTATTCACTGTTCCTTATTGTTTCCTATCTGTGTCATATATATCCCCTGCAAAAATTTACTTGCGTCACATTGTTTTAAACTCAAAGCCTATCAATTTCAGTAGATAACACTCAGTTCTCAAATCCTGAAAAAGAGTAAATAATACTGTTCAGTTTGTTGCAAAATGTTGTATTATTGAACAGGACTTAACTTTTAAACAGGGACCACATTTAAGTGTGCTTCAGATCACTGATTTAAATGAATTGGTGGCCAGAATAATAAGAATGTACATCATTACATTGTATAGAGGGGATCTTGAATGAGTACTTTATGTTAGAATCCAACTATTTTCCTCCAGAGATAAGAATACATTTTCCCTATAATTCAAACAGTTGTCAACCAGTTGTTTTCTTACACAATCCTTAGAAATACTTTGTATTGCTGACACTATATATGTCATCTGACCTCCGGAGCCTACCTCTCCCTATTTCTGGTAAGATGAAAGTTTAATGGAAGCAGAGAAGGTTAAAGGAATTAGTTTTAAAACAGCAGGTTTATGTTTAAGATAAACATTTAAAGAGGATTTTCATGCAATTTTAAGCTCTTTGAACCACTGTTTTATAGTAGTAGTAGACTGAATTATTTCTCTATATAACTACTTTCAATTTTTTTGAATTTTAAAAATTAAATGTTCTGATTGTTTTCTATAATCTGAACGTAACATAGCATGATAGAAGTTTGTGCAATTCAGAATAACTACTGCTTGTCAATGGCAGATTAGTAGAGCACAGCAGTCCTGTCAAACAGCAGAGAAACCCTGAGTTGTCAACATTTGAAGGTCTTATGCTACTGTAGTACTAATGAATACAGGAAAGAGCTGTAACAGACACAATAAAAAATATTATCTGCATGCCAAATTAAGACCTACCTTGATTTTTACTCTTACCTAAAACAAGCATCTGCTCAAAAAGGGACAATGAGGAATTTAAAAATGTGAATTTCTACTTAAGGTGAACTCTGAAGCAAAAAGATTTATTAACTTAATGGACAAATATTAATTAATGCTGCTATAAACATTTTAACTGAAATACGCAATATGGATAAAATTAGAGCTGCACCAAATGTGTCTCCATCAACATTTGCAAAATGGGCCTAATATGCTTATATCCAAGCTCCTTCACTGTTCTTTTTAAAATATTTACAATAGCTGATTGCCCTCTCAGCAGCTGCTTCAACATCATTCTCATTATCCCGAATTCAGGGTCTAAAGAAGATACTGGTATTGTACCTCATCTTCGTAGAGCGGAGATAACTTCAACTGAGCATTCATTTATCATCACTAGCACTTTATGACTTAATTGAATGTTTTGAAATGTTTTAAATATTTTATGTGGTTTATGGTAGTTTTACCAACGAATGTAAGCCGCCCTGAGCCTGTTCATAGGGAGGGCGGGATATAAATGGGATAAATAAATAAATAAATAAATAAAGGAAATAAAATGGATCTTTTTGACTTTCTTAACACTAAAGAAAGATGCTGTGACACTCCATGACCTGGAGTGCTGAGATGATCCTCAAGTAAGGAGCCAAGATGACCGGCAACTATGGGGCAACCTAAATCATCCAGGAAAAGTACCAGAGTGATCCAATAGACCAGTCAAGCTACTTTCCTAATCAGCAACGATAGGGTAATCATGTGTCGCAAATTACCAGAGACCCCCCCTCCCCCCGCCAAAGTAACTTTTAGTGGGAACCAGCCAAAAGTCCAGTAAATGCTCAGGCAATGTACCTTCCTCAAACATTGATTCCCGAGCTCCGAACCTGCCTAAGTTCAGCAATAATTTTGGCTTGTGAGCTGGTTCGTGCCCATCCCTATTCATTTGAGCTGGTCTTAACTGGTAATTTTGCTGCTTACACCTTGAACTGTTCGAAGCCAGTTTAGATGCCTTTCTCTCTCTCCCTTTTTATCTGTCATCTATACTCCACAAAATCATTTGGTTGAATTAGAAGTACTTCCTTTTCACTTTCTTCAATGTTACTTCCATGTACGTGAGTGTCTATAATAGACTTCAAATTGTCTGCAACCTGGTCATGAGGTGCATGTGTGAAGGGCATATGTACCCCCTCCCAATCTGTGCTAATACCTCTTGGCCAAAACTCTCATCTTTTGGAAAGTAGTGAATCAGGGATCATATAATAAATCTGATGGCATTATACCATCACGTAGCCAATCAAAAATGCAATACAGAATGAAGTCAATGCTTCTTTTGAATGAGTGCATACTCATTTGCCTGTTCACCAGTTTTTCGCGGGTGCTTGTGAATGAAGGACACTTTTCACCGGGGTGAAAATCCTTATAAAAAGTACCCGAATGTTTTATATTGGTTATACTACAAAAAGAAATATAGGTTATAAATAGACATGGGACCCATTCACGCTTACTTTTAGAAGTATGGGAGCTGCTTTCCTCTAGTGGGATCTTGCCATGCGAGCACGTTTGGCTAGAGGAACAACACAGATTGAACCAATTGTACGGTTCATTACTTTTCAGTCATCCTCATTTCCAGGAAGGCAATCACTGTAAGACAACTGATCCTGTCCACATTTCCTCTAGCATTTAGTAATCCAAAATACTACAGGAAGTAGATCTTATACTAGTAGTCAGAAATATGAATGGGGCCAGAGATAACCTGCCAATAGCAAAGATACCTCATCTGGAAATAAAGTTCTGTGCATGAATGTCCTTCCACATGCACAGTTCTAAACATGCAAAAAGTATGTCAAAATCATCATCTGGCTGGAAGGCAAGCTAGTGATACAGTAGGTGCAAACAAGGTCCCCAGATAGACTGCAAAAGCTAATTGAACAAATGACCTAGTCAGACTAAGAAGTCAGGCCAAAGTCAGAAGCTTTATCTCCTAATTTTCGTGAAACAGCCTCATCATTCAAAAGCATTATATAATTGCTATGTATTATTACAGTGATAAACTACAGAGCACGACGGAAGACAGAAGGGCCTGGTGTGATGTGGTCCATGGGGTCGCAGAGAGTCGAACTTGACTGTGCAACTGAACAACAACAATTACAATGATAATGGTCATATGAAGTTTCCTTATATCAAGTAAAAACAATGGTTTATGTAAGCCACTATTTTCAGCTGTGACTTGTAGTGGCCATAGAAAGTATCAAAGACTTCCCCCCAGTCCTGCTACCTGAGATCCTTTTAACTGGTGCTACCATGGATTAATCCTGAACTTTCTACAACAGAACATGTGCTAAACCACTAAGCTATAGCCCCTCCCATCATGGAGCTCATAGTAGCTGAAACATCTCCGACAAGGGACCATCAAAGTGGTATCAATCTGGAAACTTTTCTTGGATACAGAGACAATCATTTATGTAAGAGGATGTTGTCTTTTCATGAGTATTGGTCATATGTAGTAGGAGAGTTTGTTTAGAATACACTACCGGAGAGGCAAATTGCTCAACTTTCTGAAGACCAATCATGATGTTTTGAAAGAATGTTCTGTCAAATAAATGATGAGATTGGATGACTCCCCTGGTCCAGGAAAACAAAGAAACAAAAGTAGTATAAGACTTGTCCTTCTATGACAGGGTACCCATATTGCTGTTTATGAATGGTATATTATTTTGAACTTGGGGAAGAACTCAGTCCAGTGAAGTTTCCACAGTGTGATGGCCTTGGCCGTTTGAAAGAACACCAGGTGTCCATGGTCCGTAATGGTGAGCAGTGAGTGTCTTATTCCTTCCATCTGGTGCAGCCAAGTTTTATAAAAGGTATTCTGATCACTAATCTTTTCTTTTAACAAATCTATAACTCTGTTCTACTGGTTAGATTATAAAAATAATGTATGTAATGGTGCACTTCTTGGTTTTTCTCTGATTTTTCCCAGTGTTAATCTAAGGCATCAGCTACCGAAAAGGGAGGTTGCTAGATGGAATGGGTTTCAAAGGACTTGGAATGCAAATTTGTTGGCAGACTCCAATTACACATAACTATATTCGAGGAAGATAAGCCACAGTATACTCAGTATCAGGGAAACATACAGAAAACTGATAGGCTAAAGTTGAAGTGCTGTCTCACCCTGTAGAGATTTCGAAAAACAAGTTCACAGGCTGCAAGAACAACCACCCATGCTTTACACAAAGTCTATCTGGCCATTACTAGAAGATTCAGGTTTTAGCCTGTGGCACAGTCAATGAAGTTATCCCTTGCCACCTAGTATGTAAGTGTCCATTGGGTGGTCCCATAAAGCTGTGTCTGCAAGATCCAAGGTTCCAGACTCCCAACAACACAAGCAAAGCTGTTCCTATCATCTCAATTTCCACTCCACAGAGATGAGAGGTTCCCAGAGAAGAAATTTTCCTCTCCTTGCAGACAACCTATACAGCGGTATAGGTTCTTCAGCTGTGAGCAACATTCATGGCATAGCCAAACTTACAGGAACTGGATAAGGTGTCAAAGTTTCCAAGTGGTGTTACTGTCTCCTATCATGCATTTGATTCTCTCCTGATACAACAGCCAGTAAATTAATCATGAACACTAGAAAAAACCACACAAGCAAATTTTCGTCCTTTCCCTCCTTGCAAATAACATGATGGAAGAAGACAAGAAGGGTGCTGTCATGCCAGATGTTATCTTTCACATGGCACTGCAGCTGCAAAGCAGCAAATATCAGACTGTCAGTTCTCTCTGCTTAAAAGCTGTCCAGCAGTGAGTAAGGTTCCTGGGCCTCCCAACCACAGTCTGCAACTTAAGGTCCTGCTGCCTTACACAGTACTGTACAGGAGGTACAAACTGACAGCCAGAAACTGAAGCTATATATGTACATTCTTATTGGTACAGCACAAACCACCAAGCACAGTTAAGTACTATCAATTTTTACAGTGTTAATCAGCTTCTTGGGGCATCATTGATACTAGTTACCACATTCCTCTTACAATGGGTGATTAAAGCTGTCAGAGCTGAGAACATTGACCATCTGTTTGGCCTGGTACATTGCAGGAAGCATGCATCCTATTACTGAAAGTGAAGTTCTCTGGTTCAAGGCTAGTGTGTCTTTCAAACATGCACATGAGATGCATTTTTCTTTCCAGTAAACTAAAGGAACTCAGATTTCAGGATGTCAGTGTGAAAAAAAAGCTTCAATGATGATATCATGATAATTAACTAAGTATAAAAATATTTACAATCATAAGAAATCTTACAAGGGCTACTGTGGGTATGTCCCCCACTCCAAACCACATTTCTAGCATAGAATTAGAGTTCATTACTTCAGATAAATGCTCAATTAATAGATATGTTCATTTTGTTCTTATGTTTATATTGATTTATCTTTTGCTCATGAATTTAATCTGTTATTTCTGAAAATAGTTACAACTAGCAGCTGTAATTTATGGATGCTTTTCAATAGTCCTCTTAAAATATTTTAATACTTGTCATTGATAACAGATGGAACAACCTCCTGCCCCTGTTAATGGCTGTTCTGATGCACTTCCTTGTAATTAATCTACAATTCTGAAGCAAGGACTTCCAATACAACATTACCACACTTTTTGCAGTAGAAAAGAGCAAGAGTCTAGTAGTACCTTAAAGACTAACGAAATATGTGGCAGGGTATGGGCTTTCATGAGTTACTGCTCACTTCTTCAGATATGTATTGGAAGTGACTCACAAAAGCTCATATCCTACTACATATTTTGCTAGTCTTTCAGGTTCTATTGGACTCTTGCTATTTCCTACTGCTACAGACAGACTAACACACCTACCCATCTTGACCACTCTTTGGTATCATAAGACAGGTCCACTTATACTCCTGGCCACACCGCACACAATGAAAGCTGTTGGCATAGTGGTTCAAGTATGTGGACACCTGTTAGCAACTGCCATCTAGCAATCATACCTCCACCTTGGATAAAAAGGTGGAGGAGTCTCGGGTGCAGCCAAAACCTCTACTACTAGCTATAGCTGCTGGTGCTTGGGGCAGTCTTAATATTTTCTCCAGGTAGATTAAGACTGTCCACTAGACTGTCCACTGTAATTCCTGATGGAGGTTGTTTGCCTTGAGCTTTGATCTACCTGCTTATCAAGAACATAGAGACTTTACTTCCTTGGAAAACTGGATCAAAAGCTACAAAGGGAGGTTGTGTCCTAAGAGCTCACAGTCTGTGTAGGCTGTTTTTAGTCCCCTACACACATCAGGAGAATGGCTTTCTTGCTCTTGAAGGTAGCATGGTCTGGGAGAAAAGACAGCAGATACAGCTGTTGAGTAAAAAGGAAGGATCCAGTCAAGGGACTATCCTATCCTTGTGGAAAGTGCACAGACAAAGCAAGAAGGCTTGAACTTTTATCTTAACAAATACTGTCATCATAGACTCAACATACTTGCTAAGGCAACAAGCTGCTTGCACACCACATTTAGTTACTGTCTCCAATTCAGTTTGAAGAAGAAGAATGTCTTTTGAAGGGATGCCTCCTTGGTTAGTATACACACATATGATTTACACAACACCGGCATTACTCTAATCACATCACCTGTGCTGCTATGTGCACAAAGCTCTGCTGTTCAATTTCTAGATAATCAGATGGCGCCAAACCAAACTGGGGAGTTCCTCTTCCAGGCTCTTTCCATGTCCTGTTTAGAACTCTTGCCAAAATCCTGCTACCACAGATTGCTGCACTGAGCATCATTTTTGAGGGTGAATTGGGCATGTTACAGCTTGCAGATGTGCAGGCTGCCAATGATCAGTGCTTCCTCTGTGCTCCAATAGATATGGAGCAGCTCTTTCTCTGGCCGACTCTCCCAACACCTCATCATTCCTGTGTTGCATCTTATTACTTCAGTGAAACATAACCTCAGCTGAACCGGCTTAACAAAACATGGGTGGCTTTCTCTTTTTTACCTGCTCATGGTGGGAGGAGAAGAAGCAAGAAGAAGAAAAGGAAGAAAGTGATTAGATAAAGGTGGCCTAGGCCCATTGGAGATCACAAAATACGAGCTTCCTTTCAGTTCTGCTTCCACTCCTTAGACAGGAAAAGAAATTAAAAAGGCTGAGCAGTCCCACTGAGACAAAAAGTTGGATATCATCCTTGTTCAAAATCTCAGAGGTAGGAATCACCCATCAATCAGGATTCCCCCGTCCTCTGAGCAGTACCGATTTCCCACCCAGGTACCAGCAGCATCTTGCTGCATGTTACCTCAACACTAGTGAGGGTACCTTATGGGAATATCCGCTGTGCCCCCAGCCCACTTCCTTTCACATCCTTAAAAATAATCAGTACTGTGGAACAAATGTCTGTTGAGCCAATGACTGGGACGGGACTGTGTATGTTGAACTCTGCCTGTGTTGATGTGCATTATCCCTACAATGGCATGCTTGAAAGCACACAGCTTGTAGTTCTGGAACAGATAGATATTTCTCTCTCCCTCTCTCTCTGGCACATGGTTGATCTGAGAAGTGCAGGGAGCATCTAGTCCAGATGGCCATGCTGCTAATCACCCTGTGCATTTTGTGCGGAGAGCCCCAAAGCTCCCACAACCGTCAGACTCCCCAACCTATCATTGCCCACCCCTAGAGAGCTGCAAGGAAGGTCAGGTTCCTGTGTGGGCATGGCAGCAAGCAGCCTGACCACCAGGGCTGCTGGAGCAAAGGTGGAGCTGACCCCCAAGCTGCTGATCAGTGGAGCCATGCTGGCAGCAGACCCACTGGGAAAGCTTGGGGGCAGCAACCTGAGTGAGCAACATGATGGCTGAGGCAACAGGCACCCCAGCAGCAGAGCAGGAAAGCCAGGTCGTGTCTCCGTATCGTTGGAGGCCATTCTTCAGGGCCAAGTCCTCTTGGGGACTGAAGGCACAACTGGCCTGCCATCTCTTGTTCAGGCCATGATGCCCAGCAGAGGTGGGTGCACTCAGACCACACCGAGGGAAAGGCAGAGGGGCAGGACCTCAGGCCAGAGCAGGGGGGGGGGAGCTTGAGAGCCAATGGCCACCTCCAGAAGTCAAGTGGCAGGAGCTGCCTCCCTGGGAAGGAGGGAAAGTGGAGTCAGACAGGGTGGAGGAGGCATAAAAGGAGGCTCCTTAGAACAAGATGGGGAGGAGTGGGCTAGTGACTTTAGATTGTGCAGGACAATCTGCCAGAACATAGGCTTGTTCTATGTGGTACAGAGAACGACTACCAGTATCAAAAGTTATAAAGCATTTATTGAAAAGAACATGTTCACAACCATACTCTTAGAACAGCACCAGACTGAGCAAAGGATTCAAAAGAAAAGAGTAAAATACATTTCCTCCCTCTATACATGACCTAGCAGATGTTAAATAAGACAGGCTCCTTTACTTAGAAAGTTACAGGTATTTTACAGGGGTTCCATTACTTTCAAGCCTCTTTCAGGTGTACATGCCAACATATGGCAATGGCTGCCTCCCCCAAACCTCCATTAAAAAGGTCTGTCTGTCTTGATGGAATCAGCACAAAAGAGCCCTTCCTTCTTGCTCCCAGGAGTTTTATCATTTTCTCTTTCTCCTCCCACTGACCAGGTCAGGCCAGGTCAAAGACACTTTTCCTGAAGCCTCCACGAATTTCTTCTTGAAGTCTTTCTAGTACTTCATTCCACCAAATCTCTGCTTCCTACTAGATGGGGGGGCTTGACCACCCCATTGTCTCTTGCTAGACCTATTACCATTTCTAAAAAGGTGGCCAAGGTAAGGCTGGAAAGCAACTGATTTTGACTTCACCCCTCCTGCCTGTTCTCTGACAAGAGAAGGGGGGAAAACCTTTAAAAGCTCAAAGTGCAGTTTTTGCACAGTGTAAACCCCCCCCCTCCCAAGCCCTTTTCACAATATGAAATCAGCTTGGCACTCTGGTGATAAAGTCTGGGACTGACAAAGGGAGCAATCCTAAGCATATCTAGTCCCATTTTACTCATTGGGGCTTAATCCTAGGAAAGGACTGCAGCTAAAGGTTTCAGGAGCAATGTAGTGTGAGAAAGTGAATAGTTCTGTGTGCAGTGTCTGAGACATAAGTGTAGATTACTAGCTTTTTATTGCAACAGCATCAGAAGCCATCTGACAAAGGCACTAGATTTTCATTTCTTTTTGTAATAATTGCTTCATCATAATGCAATATTCCATTTCAGTGATGAAAGTGGAAAAGCTTCGCAGTCACTAACCTTTTCTAAGACATTAGTGCAATACCAGTAGTGAACCTGGAAAGGGTCAAAAACAGGCTCTTGTTCTTTGTTCCTTAGTGCGAGATTCAAAGGTCTAATGTTTGCAATGTTTTCTTCAGAAAATTCCTCACAAGACAGCTGTTCATTCAAATACTCCTTTAAAAAAGAAACCCGGATGAATGAGTATTAATTGTATTCAGCAAAGCCAATTAAACAAATTTTACATATACAGACACAGTTTTTATGTATTTAAACAGGAACAGTGATCACTTTTAAAATTCAACCAAGAACATCTGTTCAGTGTTTCAACTGATATTTTATACTTTTGTTACTACATACATATTTGTGGCATGAACTACTTTTTCAATAACAAGCATAATATAATTTTTTTTGCTCTATACCTCACTGGAAACAATGGCTAGTTAGAGACATTCAGTTCCATATATTGATTATAGAATACAAGTGTTATGTATCAGAAGTTCTCTCTAAACAAACGAGGCAACAATATAATCTGTAATAATTTCTGATGTGATAACTTCGGTAGCTGAGATAACACGATTGAGGAGTACAGCTTGTTCAGTGGGGAAAAGAGGTATATAACAGCATATAAAAATGCAAAAATACACAAATATACAAGATAATAGAAACAGAATTTTTTGAGGAATAATCTTCCTAAGAATACTATACTCCCACATCTCCCTTTTAATTAAAATGATAGCATATGGAAATACTGTTGTGTCTGAGCTATACTATATAATTATTGTTGCATTTATTTAGTGCGTTTTGACTACAGATTTGTTTGTGATTCCACTGGTTGTGTCTGAGCTTACATAGCTGTATGTATTTTTTTTCCAGTAAACACTCGTGTAAATTTATCCATTCTGACAGTTTTAGGAAACTACAAAATCCTGCTTCACTTTCAATCATAGGCGTCAACTACGGGGGGGCTCGAGCCCTCCCTGAAATTTTCCCAGGGGGGGCTCAGCCACCCCTGGCAAAGCGGAGCACCCACCGGGCCCTTTCTAGGCCCACCCGCCTGTTTGCTTGCTGGCCAGCTGGCCGGCAGGCTGCTGCCGCCGCCGCTGCCTCTTTCCCCCTCTTCCCCCCTGGGCCTGGCCTGGCCACTCCTGCAGTCCTGCCTCCGTGGGGCCAGCTGGGCAAATGCCCAGAGTGCTGGCATCACCCAGAAGTGATGCCATCACGCTGGGCACGTTGCCGGGGCAACGCTATAGCAATCACCCTGAAACTCTATGGCACCAATAGACAATGTAGAGAACCATTAATCAAGATCACACACATTGCAAGCCATGAAGATCCCTGTTCTAGAATAAGCCAATCTGGATACTACAGTAAAAGTTTCAGTGCCATCTGATAATGAGAGGAGGCAAGCAGTGCAGACAGAACAGGGAAGGGAGACATGGCATCTTAACAGGAGACATAGCATGAAAAAGGACAAAGGAGATTATAATCCAGATTGGGACTCTCTGGCTCTACATAAATTACTGACTTCCAGATGGGGGCCTGGAGATCTCCTGGAATTACAACTGATTTCCAGACTACACAGATTAGTTCCCCGAAAGAAAATGGCTGCTTTGGAGGGTAGATTCTATGGCATTATAACCTCCTGAGGTCCTTCCCTTCTCCAAATCTCACTCTCCCCAGGGCCCACCTCCAAATCTCCAAGAATTTCCCATCCTGGAGCTAGCAACCATATAGCTTGCATAGATAGCTGCAGTCAGACAGTACTGGGAAGCCAAGTCTGATTGAGCAGAGTATGAGTGCTCTCTCTGTCTTGTTCCGATTAAGTAGTTTTCCCCACTCAGATAAAACCACTGGTTTTCCATTCTCCACTCCTATCTAGTATCTAGTTTCAAATACCAATAAAAGATCCATGCACTATGTTTTTTGTTATTTTAAATGTAATGCTGGCAAAAACTTGAGAAGGAATATGAACATTGCAAGACTTTTAAGAAAAACTAGCCACAAAAGAAGGACTATTTAAAATGCCATTACACTTTATTTCACAGTACCACATTGGTGACTCTATTTACCAACTACAGCGTCTATTTTTCCCCACACACCCAATATTACAACCTTCAGAACTGCCCATTCTCATGAATATTTAAAAATGTAATCATTGTCTGATGAATTTCTAAAAGCTATTATTAAATCTTGCTTTTCCTTACAACAAAAAAATCCACACTGCTATTCTGTGTCAATTGCTTCACAGTCATCTCCATCAGATTTGTGGATTGGCTGGAGAACATTCTGTACATATGAAGTACAGGAAATAAATGTGTTACATGAGAATTTATTCCTGAAATAAGCAACTGTGTGCATGCTAAAGTATATACCTATAGATGGTGCATTAAGTTCCATAGATATCAATAATGAACTTTTATAAAAATTATGATCTAGTTATTTAGTCTGTACTTGGATAATAGGTCAAAGTGTAATCATTTTGTGACAAATATTGAGAAGAACTGCTTTGGAGATGATCTTTGGCCCATTTTTATCAACTGTTTCTAAACAGTGTCATACATCATAAAGCTGGTGATTAACAGTATTTGCGTCCTCCTGTTTTAATTTATGATTTACTTCAAAAAGTTAGTTGGAATGATGGGAAAATGTTCAAAATGAGATTCTAGGGCATAGGATAACACTTGGGGGGATTAGCATGATACTAGGTATTTCTAAATAATTGATTCATATTCTTTAAAGTTGTTATCTGGAACATTTATTCCTTCAGTTCACTTATGTCCATAGAAATCCAGTTTAATGTCTACAGGAAACAAACAACAACTTGCTGGCGATCCCCACCCCGAGGGCTGTCCGGTTATCCACAACCAGGGCCAGGCTGTTTTTTGCCCTAGCCCCAACCGGGTGGAATGGTCTGTCTGATGAGTCCCAGGCCATGCGAGACTTGAAACAGTTTTGCAGGACCTGTAAGCAGTGTTCCCTCCAAGCTGAGTTATTGTGAGCTAGCTCACAGTTTTTTAGCCTCTGGCTCAAACATTTTTGTCTTTACTCAGAAGGATTGCTCCCAAGCAAGCTGATCTATGCAGTAGCCAAACTGTTTACTCACAACTTTAATGACAGTAGCTCACAAACTAGAATTTTTGCTCACAAGACTCCACAGCTTGGAGGAAGCATTGCCTGTAAGACAGAGTTGTCCCACCAGTTATATGGCCTTGGATGAATGGTGGACTCCCTACTATGGTCTTAAAGACAGAGTTGTCCCACCAGTTATATGGCCTTGGATGAATGGTGGACTCCCTACTATGGTCTTAAAGACAGAGTTGTCCCACCAGTTATATGGCCTTGGATGAATGGTGGACTCCCTACTATGGTCTTATGTCGATCAGTTTAGTATATAATCTGAAATTATTATTATTATTATTTTATTATTATTTATTAAATTTCTACTCCGCCCTCCCAGCCAAGGCCGACTCAGGGCGGCTTACACCAAAACAACACATGGTTTACAATAAAATATAAAATATAAATTGGATTAAAATAATTTAAAACCATATATCAAAGTGCTAGTGACATTGATTTCATGCTGGCTGCTATTCAGTTCTCTCTTCTCACAGATGGTTCTTTGTATACTGCTGAATTGGCCCCAATCACACGGAGAAGTAGCCGTGCGATAGGCACAAATGTCAGGTGGATTTTATCAGCGCAATCACAAGGGAACATCTGGCAAGTGTCCTGCACCTGCACCATTTCTTCCCACCGAAGAAGCGCAGTTAAAAACTACTGGTGAAAGTCCACTATCAAAGGGGTTTGCAATGGCCCACAAACAAAGGTTCCCATGTGATCACTCCAGCACACTCCTGCTCCCTCGTTGAAGCGTGCCGGAAACGTGCACCAACAAAAAAAACACCGATTCACCGCCATCATGTCTGATCACATAGTGGCGGATCAAATTGCAATGGCACAAATAGCCTTGCCCCCCCTCCATGTTATCTGGCACATGTGACCCGGGCCAATTGTATACTAAATTTAATTTAGCTGGATTTTAAATGTATTTTAAGTATGTGTTGATTTATATGTTGTGACCCACCCTGTGCCTTACTGTGTAGGGGAGTGTGGGATAAAAATCCAATAAACAAACTAACAAGTAAGCAAACCAATAAATACATAAATGGAACATATTTTTAACTAATGCAAAATTCCAAATTTCATAATTCTGCTTTAGCTAGCTATTACTGCCCAAAAAACCTGAAGCAAAAACTAACCATAATGCTAAGCACACATGCATATTTCTAACAGATCTCAAATGCATATTGCTTCATTGCAAAATTATGCATAAGAATTTGATGTGTCAGGACAACTTCAGTCCTTAACCAGCTTTACCTGTATTTGCTATGTGTGAGGCTTTCTCAGGAAAAAACAAACACAAACACAGGAAAACTGCATCCATAGGATTATGACAAAGAAAGAGTAAAATGATTTTAACTGTTTGGTAGTTTGATTGGTGCATACATTTTAATAATTTTTAATGTATTATGTGTGTACACATTCTTGGTGTATTTCTCTTTTTATGTGTGTGTTATGTGATGCTTCTGACTTATGGCATCACTAAGGTAGATAAAATACGTTATTACTTTTAATTTTATTTTCCATAAAGAAAAAGATAACTGATTTTGTAACACTATTAATTTCTGACTGTTTTAACTGCTAGCATGTCCTGTGGTCTATGCAATATAACTAGAAGCAAGTTAATGAAGCATGTCACAATATACCTCCATGAATAAAAGGCAAATAATTTCCTTTAAAGTAACCTTTTCTAAATAAAAGTAGAAACACTTAAAAAGAAGTCTAACAGTGCAATATTGAGTTTTGTATTGACTTTACGGAGCATTATCACCTCCTTGACTAACCCTTAGCTGCCAGCAGACGCTGCCTCAGGCCACTACACACCTAATTGCTCGGTAAAAAAGGCCGTTTCCCTACCTCATTGAGCTGGATGATGTGATAAATTTGCCTCAGGTATTCACTGCCACCTGGTTTGTGGCAGATATCCAGGACCATCATGTTTATTTTCTGCTCAGTCAATTCAAGCTCAATAGCTTCCACTTCTAAGCTTCTACCATCTTCTGCTGCAGTAACAGTACTAGAGGGAATGGGAAACCCCCCCATAAGTATCACAAATAGTCACAAATCCACATTATAAACAATAATGCTACTAAAACTCAATAGTATTAATCCAGAATAATAATACAAATCTATACAGTCATATTTATAGATACATCTTGCAGCAAATAAAGCCATGAAAACGTGTCTTTCTATGTAGTTTAAAATTAAGTCTATAGATACTTGAAACTATTGATAAACATTTGTTCCCTCACCTGTATATATTTTCATAATAACAATTATAAAAACTGCTTTAATCCAGTTAAACTATAAAAATTTATTTTTAAAACAAATCAAGCATATTAAACATAAGAAAATAAAGCTCATTTTCTGTTAGCATAAAAGTATTTCTGATAAAAAGTATTAATATTCTTTATTTTGTAGCATTGTGTTGCACAATATATGAAAACCTGATTAAAGTGCCACAGAAATAGTCATTTTACTAAGTGCTGACTAGAAAATCAATATCTTAAACATTCTACAACAGCCTACTTGGATAATTATCACTATTTGCTTTGGGGGGGGGGGGATCAAGAACGTGTATTTTCAATTTTTAGTTTGAAAGAGAAGATATTTTTTTGCTTTCTATTTATGATACATTAGTTCATTACTGTATGATTCAGGTCTTGCAGCTTGGCATCTCAAACCACTCTGGTATTTTAAGACAAGACTGACAAGACTACAAATTCATGGGACAATCTTTACAGCAATCATAATAGAGCCTACAATTAAAACATTTTTGAATGAAAATGAGTTAACTGAGTGAAATGTAATATGGAAGATTTTAGCAGTAAATTGCAATTCAATATTTAAAATGTGCCAATATTACAATTTTTTCTGGATGATTTATTGATCTGGCCTCTGAAATGCTACACAGCTGCTGGACAATAGAAACAATGTGGCTTCACAATACAACTTCAGACCTTGCTAGACAGTAAATTATTTTAAAATACTGCAAGTTTCATTTTATTTCTTTGCTGAAGAATAGGAAATATTTTACCTGAGAGATTTACAAGAAGAGGACACTTATGTTCTTAACGTATTTTAAAGCCAGTATAGAGATACAGCTAAATGTTATGTCAAGCTAGAAGATGACAATGAAAAAGTTGAGGCCATCTGACAAAAGGCTGTATCGGTGTCAGAACCCATACTGTATCCTTTCCTGTCCATCACTGTGCAGGTGAAGCAGATGATTGGATTCAGTCACTGCTGTGATTAATGAGTTCCTCTTTGGATTTGGGACTGCCTATCAATCATGTCATTAGGGAGAATGTGCCCTGAAAGAGGCAGACCTCAGCCAAGGAATAACTGCATTCATCTTAATCTTTATATGCACCCAGTCAAGCAACTCAGGGTCACCATGATGAAAAATAATAATCTTCAACTCAACAAATTACTTTGCAAAGACAGACATTTCTTTACTTTTTGGGGATGGGTGTTCTCCAGAATATTAGTAGGCTGTTTATAACTTGTTAACAAAAAAAAGGGCAAGTTATTTTAATGAATTTTGTTGGTAATATAGAATCAAGCAATGACTATAACTGCCACTTTCCCTGTTGGGTTTTCTTACTGGTTCCATTTGTTCATCAACATTATTTTTTTCAGCCAAAACAATTTACTTGATCAGCACCAATATTTTAAAAGTTATTTTTTATAACTGGTGAATAACTGGAAAACATAATTATAATAGGGAAATATGGACAAGAATACTACTTATTTTAAATTATTCAGTCTGCGTCTAAATTGTCCAAGGTGCAGAAATTCAGGCAAATATTTTATTACATACATGATAATCATAAAACATTTTCATCAGAGCATGGTTCTACAGCTAGAAATTTACCACTGACTCAAAATTTGTACAGCCATTTAATAAAATCAAGTTTGTTACTGTTCATTAGAAATATTATTGTGATTTGTTTAGCAAATGAAATAGTTGGCAATGGCCACTTTTCTTAGACAACATTCTGAAAACATTTGAATTTCAACTTCATTTTGCTTTATTTAGATGAGACATGCTTTATATCTGCACTAGAGGCTTACAGCCAAGTGGTATTTTGGCTGATAAATAGCTACACACTGTGGGGGAATACCCCCCCCCTCTTTTTTAGTTAACTCCACTTCTTTAACCTTTGGCTCCATTCATATGTTGTTTTTGGCAACTCTCATGCAATAAATGAGAATGTCATCATTCTGAAAAAATGTGAACCACCCCATTCATATAATAACATGCATGCATGTGGATGTCTTGTTTGCATGACTCCCCAGCACCCAAGAATGAACTGGGCTTCCATTTAAACAGACAAAGATGAGTGGGAAACTGAGATCATGTGGAGGAGAGTGGAGGACTGTTGCTTGCTCTGCCAACATATAAATTAAAGGTCAGTCTCCCTTACTGTCAGGCAGCATCTGGCCCACACCCTAACCGGCTATCTCCCCCTCCACCCTTTCTGGTCTCCTCTGGCCTCAGACTGCCACCATCATGAAGGGAGGGGGTTCGCACACCCAAGAACCTCCTCTTCCTGTGCCTTGACCATACTTGGCCTCCTCTACCCTCAGGAGACTCAGCACTGGTGGTTGGCGATCTTCCTCGGCTCTCCTCAGAATGCTTCTTTTATTCCCATTACTCTATTCTCCAGTGGTTGCTGCCCCCACCCATCTCCCCCTTTCCAGAACCATTGGTTGTCCAGCCCTACTTGCCCCACCCCTTCTTAACAGTCCGCACCCTTGCTGTTCCCTTCAGCTGGGTTGAGGGTGTGGTCATCAGCGACTCCCTGGTCGGACCTCTCTCCTGTGTGGGTTTTGCTGCTGCCAGTTCTTGCAGCTGACCCCATTGCCTCTCTGCTCCACCTTCTTCCCCCTATCGGGTTGCTTGGTCTGCCATCATTCTGGGCCAATCCTGGTATCCAGGTCTCCCCTGGTTTGTCCCAGCTTGGTCTGGCAAGGTGCCGCCTCCCGGCTGCTCAGGGACATTCTGGGCAGTTCCGGGCATCTCTTTGGGTCCTGGCTTCTCCCAAGCTTCTGTTGTTCCTGGTCGACTGCTCTCTGTCCCCACCATGTCGGGGTGTTTGTTGGTCTCCCTCGGGTCTGTTGAGTAGCTGTCCGGGATGTGTGTATGGCATCTCCCACCTTTGAGGTTGGCCAGCAGCTCTGTGGGTTGGAGGACTGCCGTGGGGAGTCGGGACCCAGGAGACCTGGTTCCTGACACTTACCCACCACTTCTCTCTCTCTCTTTCCATGTAATTTTCTTGCTAATCTCACTATTCACTGCAAATTCTCATTACCACAAGTGTAATTACATTATCAGACTATGGTCTCAATCCAACAGAAGTTAGTCAAGATTACATTCTTCTGCAATCTGTGTCACTTAAGCTAGTTATAACTAACTTTAGTTGGAGCAGCATCTATATGTTTAATTATGATGATGTAGTGCACCTTTCTGAAAGGAATCTCTATATTGTATAATGGGAAATTCTCTACTTATGCGTAAAACTATCTAAAATATCTTTCAGACTAAATATTTAAAATTGTAATAAAAGACCAAAAGATTTTCTATAATATGTTTCATCTAATGGTTGTTTTTAGATTTAAAAAATAGTATATGACATCTGATTAATATCACTGTAAATTCCTTTGGTAAAATAAATAGTAGAATCTACCAGTCACACACATTACTGATTAGGTTCTGTTTAAAATGCCTTTCAATTCCAGCAAAGTTACAAACTGAATGTTACTATCTTAATAGATACCATTTTTCTTTATCATTATGATCATGAGTGGCATCCAGTGTATGACTCAGTTTTGTAGTATTATCTTCCCTGTTTCAGTTCTGCTATCATGAGTAAGTTTGTTCAACAAGCTGTATGAACAACTGTGAACAGCAAACACATAAACTTGCCATACTGAGACCCTTGCTCCACTAGTGTAGCGTTATCTCTGACTGGCTGCAGGTGTCCAAAGTGTCAGGCAAAGGTCTGTCCCAGGGTGAAAATTCTTAAATGCATTCAACTTTTTGCAAAATATTTTTGTGTTTTAATCTTGAGGTGAAATTTGAAAAGGTTCATACTTTCTTCAATCAGAAATGGCTGGATGCTTTTTTTCTTTTTTGGTTACTCCAAAATGTTCCAGTTCCCCTCTGGATATGTTGTGATGCAAAATTCAATGTGCTTACTTGTTTCTAATCACAGAAGATCAGAAACTGCCCTTTATGTATATATTCTCTTTAATGTAATCTCTGTAGCAAAATCCACTACCAGAACACATGTAATGATAGTTCAAACATACAAAGGGGGAAAACACAATTTTCCTGGTTTTCAGTTCATCTTAATAATCAGATTCCTGTGGGAATTTAGTACTTGCTATTAGAAATATTTTACTATAAAATGTTTTATTAAGAAATGTGATTACAGCAATGAATGACAGGGAAAAGAGGAAACTATTATACCTCCTTACCAGTTTATACTTAGTTTTCTTGCCTTTAGTAACTGGTTTTCAATCCAGTTTGGTCTTTGCTGTTCAATGCTCCATATAATCTTCTGTGTCACTTGTTTAGGGCTACTTTGCTTTTTCCCCATAATGCTTTCCAAACATACACGAACCAAACTAAGCTTCTCTTTGCTCCATCTGTCAAGTGTTGTACCGATTAAAAGTTCTGTGGTGTTTCCATCCTCAAATATCCGACATATAATTACAATCAGGATCCAGACAAGAAGACCAGCTTTTTTTGATTCAGCACAAGTTTTTGGCATTTTTCTCTCAGACAGAAAAAAGAAATACTTAATTGGAGGAGGCAAACATGCAATCACTGTAGGTAGCTTGCTGATTACAATAGATACTGCCTGAGCAGCAAGCCTTGTGAAGCCTTTAAAAAAATGAAAAAAGGTATGATTAATACTAAACACTGTTGTTTTACATGCAGTTTTGAGCACTGCCAATGTCTAATTTTAGAAGTGACTGAGATACATCACTGAGATGCACATGGTAGATAGGACTGGCATCATCTCTTGTGGCAAAGGAGCAAGCTCTCCTCTCTGTCCCTTCCACTATGTAGGTAAAATGCCTGGTCATATAGAGACCTGATTTATATGTATCTCCACTTCTTTTTTTTTCTCTTTTTTTGAGGTGGAACAACCCCGCAACCTGGTTCCCCATGTGAACAGGTATTTGTCTGGAGTGTCCAGTTCACTTTTGATATCTATGTGGTATACAGAGAGTGAGCTTGCTCCTTCCACATTGAGGACAACACCAAGCACCAGTTCAAGACAATGTACAAACCAGGATATATTCATTTTGTATTAGAAAGGTTGTTGCACCTGCCATAGAGAGACATGAGTCCCTACTAAACCATGAACCTCACAATGCAGCCTGGGGCAATTCATTATCCCTTAGTCTAACCTACTTACCACCCCATAGTATAACTATTGAATACTATAATTAACTACTTAGCAAGTCTTCAAATTAAATTGAACGCAGAAGCTAGGATCCAAACAGCTAACCTATGCACCTCAAGGGGCTTGCTCATGTCCATTGGGATATAGCTCAGTGAATCTCCCACTTCTTTGGAGAATGTGAGCAGGGGCCATGGCTCAGAGAGAGCATCTGCCTTGCAGGCCGAAAGTCCCAAGCTCATCCAAGCAGCTCCAGTTAATGAGGACCTGGTAGTATGTGATGTGAAAGATCTGTACCGGAAACTACTAAAGAGTTGCTGCCAGTCAGAATACACAGTAATGATATACCAGTGGACTGACTGACCCGTGATAACATATTTATGCTCAACAAAACCTAAACGCTAACAGCAATCTGTTTAATACACTGTAAAAAGGGAGAAAGGAAAACAGGTTGCTGTTTTAATAACTGGAGACCTTTGACTATCACTAGCATGATTTATCCTTTTTACCACAGATGATGATATACCACTTCTCCCAAATGATTAAAAATCTAACATAAATTAGCTGGTTATCTTTCCTCATAGTGAACATGATGGTTCTGTGACAACCAGTGGGGCAGTGAAAAAGGATACTCACCACCAGAAGAACCCTGAGGCATGCAGATAGGCAAATATTAGTTTTTAATCTTTTTTAATGAAAGCCCTGCCGCATAAATGATGCAATGAAGACTGAGTAATTTTCCCCCCAGGGGGATTAGGACCAAAGCAGACATCATGGCAATTATGGGTCTGACCCTTGGCTGCTGCCATTTTTGATACAAATTTGACCATTTAAAGAGGCATTTAAAGATGCCTCAAGCACCACATCACAGCAGGACCATACAATCTCGATTGCCCACCACACGCCTTTTCAAGTGCTTCTGAAGTTAGACAGTGTATCTGGGTTCTCCTCTTTACTTTCCCTCACATGCATGAATGCTTCATTAAAAGTTCTATACTTGGGATCACCAGAGCAGCGGGAATAAAACCTGCTCAAGACTCCATACCTTGGTATTCAATGCGAGGGATTCCAGGTGGGTGAGTGGGGCAATGATTGCATCTCTTCTAGTGCTACACATAGGATATGAGTTCTGCCTCCTATGTACCCTGTCAAAAAGTCCTTGTGGTCCTTGCTTTCCCCCACCATTACAAAGACAAACATTTCACTAATTAATGTCGCTTAGTAAGGAAATAACTACATCAAAATATGCCAACAATTCCATCGAAACTTCAGGAATTATTTTAATAGCAATGCTCCCTCTAAGCTGTGGAGTCTTGTGAGCAAAAAATCTACTTTTTGAGCTACTGGCATTAAAGTTGTGAGCAAGTGATTTGGCTACTGCATAAATTAGTTTGCTCTGGAGCCATCCTTCCTAAGCTAAGACAAAAATGTGTGAGCTGGAGGCTAAAAACTGTGAGCTAGCTCACACTAACTCAGCTTAGAGGGAACATTGCTTACTAGAGTTGTTAAATAATACCATTTAACTCTAATTCTCCCATTTTTATGTTTTCATTAAATGGGTAACCATTATTTTGAGAGGTTTATGTAAGAACACACATACATTTCCCAGATTCTTTTCTCTTCATTAGTCTAGGGGTATAATTCCATTCCTTTGGAACAGTCTTCAACAAACTTTCAGGAACTATTTGCTTGTGTTGATAGGTTCCATAATTCTCTGTTGCTTCCCATGAATGCATCAAAGAAATTATCTGCTTCACTATACCCTTAACTGAATTCATCAGAGTCAGCTTCAAACATCTCATTACCTCTGGTTCCGGTTCAGCACTAGAAACTTTGGAGGCAAAATAAAAGAGACATTAATTGAGTTGAGCCATGAAGAGAGCAATCCCAAGCAGGTCTACTCAGAATCCTACTCAGATCTATTCAGTGGGGAAACTGTCCTTAAGATTGCACTGTTCATACTTTTTAAAATTCCATTTCTATAAATATTAACATAAACAAAATAAAGAAGAATCTAACATTACAGAAAAAATACAAAGAAATCTATGCAGAACAAAAAACACATAAAGCACTGCACCATACATCACTTTTTCTATTACAGAGTAGAGGAATACAAACATTTAAATCTAGATATAACTTTTGTTGCCAAGATATCGGATAAAGTTGGCATGTTATTGAAAAACAAGGTTTCTACTGTGCACAGTGCTTCAAGCATACAACCCTCAACAGTTCAGCAATCTGCCAAACCCTACTGATCAATGTTTTATATTCAAATCCATCCCTGAGTTCCATTTCTTTGCAATCTGCATTTTTTCTGCAAAAATAAAGCCCAGAACCATATCTACATTCTGTTTTTACAATACTTAAGACACAAGCCCCTAAGAGAATAATATTAGGGTCTAGGGTTGCCAGCTTCCAGGTGGGGCCTGGGGATCTCTCGCTTTTACAACTGATCTCCAGCTGACAGAGATCAGCTCCCCTGGAGAAAATGGCTGCCTTGGAGGGCGGACTCCATGGCATTGTACCATGCTGAGGCCCCTCCCCTCCCCAAACCCCACCCTCTCCTGGCTCCACCCCCAAAGTCCCCAGGTATTTTCCAACCCGGACTTGGCAACCCTAGGGTCCTCAGTAAGCCAAAGAGTTAACAGTTAATTTCCACAATGACTTTTTCTCCAAATTAGTTCCTCAGTGTCAATTTCTAATGAATCCATATCATACAATTAATTCAACCCAAAATTAAAGATTTCAACCAATCCCTCTGTTTTCATACTAGTAAGTAAAACCTCCAACTTGGGACAGATTAAAGATTTTAAATTCAGAGTCATATACAAAGGTTGTTAACAATACCTTTGGGTTTATATGTAGAAAAGAGCAAGAGTCCAGTAGCAGACCTAAAGACTAACAAAATATGTAGCACTGCTCTCCAGAGCAGTGACTCATGAAAGCTCATACCCTGCCACATATTTTGTTAAAGACTTAGGTGCTCACTCACTAAGGTGCTACTGGACTCCTGCTCTTTTCTACTGCTACAGAAAGACTAACACAGCTATCCATCTTGATCTCTGGATTCATATGTTTTATTTTAACCTGGCCTAAACTTCCAATATCCCAGCAACAAAGGGATTTGCATAGATCATATATTCTTCATTCTTTTGCTTAAAAGATTCTGAAAATTTGAAATACTAAAGTAGATGGTCAAGTGGGATTCTTGAACTATGTTGTGCCACCTGATACCACAGGCATTGTTTATTGGCATTTATCCACTTGAACATAATTTTCAATTTGGAAGACTATAATATTAAGGCACTAGATACCTCCAGAACTTTTCTTCCTTTACAGAGTAACAGAGTAGTTAATGAAATTTAATTTAAGCAAACAAATTTAGATAGTTTCATAATATATATGTACATGTGACAGGCAACCCTTAAAACAGGCTTCAGAATGCAGCACTATCAGAGTACTGAAAGGTGAAAAGTTAAATCTCCTCCAGAATGGAGAGCTTTGAGTGATAGGCTACTCCAAGCACTCTGATTGGCCAGCTCCAGCTAAGGGCAGAAATTTTTATTAATTGGGTGCTGAGGGGGAATGGGCATTCGGACAGATTCCTGATTTGAGAGACAAGAGATGGTTCTGTACCCTTAACTGTTGAAAATCTGCTCTGGGAAAGAATTCAGAAAAAAGTTTTACACAGGCACAAGAACTGTGAATGAAATTTGGCAAGACTGTTGGATAGTGAGATGAGACTCCCATTCAGGCCAAAGGAAGGGGGATATACCTTCTACGGAAATAAGAAAAATCCCAGCCCAGTTAAACAGAGAGAGTTATCTCAGGGAGGAGGAGATCCCTGGTCTGTTGTGAAAGGAAACTGCTTGAGACACTTCAAGATAGAAATTACAGATTAAAAGGAAGAGAGAAGTACTGAAAGAAGGTACCAGCCTAAAGGAAATAAGAGAACTAGGATATTCTATTAAGAAGGACTGTAGTGTTTGGAAAACATAGGGAAAAAACCTCTCAATATTAAGATCTCAATAATGAAGAAAAAAACCTTCAATAACTCTCATTTGCCAGTGTAAAGAATTACAGTCTGTACAACCACTGATTTTTGCCTCAAAGTTAACAACTCCTGATTACACCTGATCTTCCCATGTCTTTTAAATAAAAATCATTTGTCCTGTTTGACTTTTACATGGTCTCAAGTGCCATTTGAAGGGATTCTACCCAAGAGGGATCCTTATTCTTCCATCAAGTTCCAGGGCTGGGCTAAAATCCAAATTATATCACTGTGAGAGAGTGGGACAGTCTTTTAAAGACAAAGAAAACCATATTATTTGGGGCAGCTCAGTCACAGAAGGGAACAAAATTTTGGAGGAAAAATCTACCTCTGGGTGGGGGAAGAGTGAGGGCCTGTCATGGTACGTTTAACAACCATGAGGGTTCTTGCAGGTGCAGAAAGACACACAGGGCCATCAGCTGCTAACAACAAAACCTTTATTCTCTCTTCTACATACATCATGCCATATGATACTTCTCAACAGCTTGTTCTCAATCCTACCCTGGGGAGAAGTCCCAGGGTTTCGTGTCATCCTACCCTTCTACAGCTAAACAGGGTTGTGGGGAGCTGGTGCCTGTCAGGTCATCTTCCTCACTTGGCCTCTCTATTGCCTCCTCTCATCTCTACTTCACTTTTTCTCTGCTCTACCCTTCTTCCCTTTTCCTGATGCTTCTCTAACCTCCACCAGATGCCAAAACCCACTCCACTGATGTCAGCTCCTTGCCTCCCTCCATCCACCTGTTTCAATTTCAAGTTGGGATGCTGATGCAGAGCTCCTGTGTAGTTGCCACCACTGGGTGGAGACTGGCCCCCATGATTCTCGGTTCAAAGTGAGGTGGAGGAGGGCCCTTGCAGCTAGGGCTAGGAATGGGGAAGGAGCGTCCTTGCCACTGGAGCAAGTTGTGGCTGAGGTCTGGGGCTGGAATCCATCATGGCCACAGCTAGTCAGGGCTCGAGCCTTCACCTCACAGGGACTTGCCAGCCTTGGCTTACAATGAAATGGTGGAGAGGTGGGCCCTCACAGTTGGGCAGTGAGGCTCCCACCTCCACCTCACAACATTAAATTATCACTGACTGTACTGTTATAAATTATTTTTCTCTGTGGCCATTCTTTTACTTTCTAATTAGGAGATTATAAATTATTACTATTCAACATGCTTCTTGTTTCTCCTCTTGAACAGAACACAGCAGCCAGGCTGTTGTTGGCTCTCTCTTTGCAAAACACATCCAGCCTACGCTGAAAGCACTACACTGGCTGCCTATAGCATACCAAATTCACTTCAAGGTGCTGGTTCTTACCTATAAAGCCCTTTATGGTAAGGGGCCAGCATACCTGAGGGACTGCCTTTCCCCACATGTTCCCCAGAGAACACTGTGTTCTAGGACACAACACCTCCTAGTTCTCCCTGGCCCTAAAGAAGCCAAACTGGCCAGTACCAGGGCTAGGGTCTTCTCTGTGGCAGCCCTGCACTGGTGGAATGAGCTCCCCGAGGATGTCAGAGCCCTGAGAAATTTACTACAATTCCACAGGGCCTGTAAGATGGAGCTCTTCTACCATGCATTTGACTGAGAAGCCACATTTAACATCTGAATATAACATCAGAGCCTTCCTGGGATTGTACCATCGGCTTGTTAGTACTGAATGATATCTACTTGGAGAATATTGGATTATCACTCACCATCTTCTATACAAGACTTAAGTACATCACTTTAGATTTTATATGGTTTTAAATTGTCTTAAAAATTGTTTTAAAAATTTCTATGTAAGCTGCCCTAAGCCTGCCTTGGTGGGGAGGGCCAGGTATAAATCAAATAAATAAATAAATAAAGTTCTCATAGGTAGTTTGATCCATTTTCAGTGCCATCCTAATAGCACTTCCCAGGACTAAGCCCCATTGAATAGACCTGAGTAGAATTCTGCAGATCTGCTTACAATTGCTCTCAAAATAAAGTATTTAACAATGCAAGCCACATAAGAAATACAATATTTGTGTGTTGTTAAAACATCAAAAATCATCATATTTGGTAATTATCACAATATTATTATGCTATTTGGTAAGAATCATAGAAAAGGGTCTGTAATAGTAGGTACCTTTAAAAGAAAAGGCAAAAGAAAAGGGGAAAAAATTACTTGGGCCTTGTTTCAGTCCATTGCTGCTTCAGCATTACTTTCCCAGATAGAAGGGGTCTATGGGGATATGGAAGGATGCACTGATCACTAATTTTAATAACAGCATCAATATGCACATTATCTATCAATATTAACTTTTCCAAGGTATCACCACACATTCATGTTGACTAAATTTAACATGCTACCATCTGCACTGCTGACACATAGATACAAAAACATTCCAGCCAGTTGTAGATGTTGTCCTCTTTCTGCTAACCAGACTGAAACATTGGTTTATGTGTTTTCCCACTGTAGATTCTATGTACAGGCACACTTGGATTTATTAGTACCTAGGCTGATTGACCAAAAACTGTTCTCTGAGCAGAAGACTATCTAAAACTTATTGGTGGGGGTTGACCAAAGAACTACTGTATCTGTAACTAAGTTTCTGTTTTATGCAATGAAAATATGGTCCGAAATAACATTCTGTGTATAATCCAACCCTTATACTATAAGCGCTACTTGGATGAATGATATACGCTGGGGCTTTATGTAGGTAATTAACTCTATAATAGTGTTTTTTTCTGCTTCTAAAAGGCCTGTGGGCCATAGTAAAAACTGACTGAATTTACTTAACTGCTTGGCATAGTGCTTTTGTGCCCATTACAAAAGAAGGACACCTGTAGAGGACTGACCTGGAACTTTATGAAACACCAAATTTTAATCCATAAATATCCAATGCAAAGTCCAGATGGAAGATGGCAAAAGGAACATACGATCTTTCATACAGAAATTAGCAACACTTAATTCTTACAGAAGGATTTCTCTGGAAAAAACCCCAAATATTACAGTACCTGACTAGGAGGGGATTACAGCAAATTTAATTTATGTTATGGGGCAGGTAAAGATAGGTTTAAGATACTTTCAGTCATTTTCCAAGAGTATCACCCTTAAGAAGCCAGGCAAAGAAACTCTAAACTATCATATTCCATCCCCAATTTCCTTTTGTGGTTCTCTTTCATCCATTTACAAGTACCATACTTGTGGGGTGACCCCCAGAACTGTCCTCCCACAGTGAAAGATGCAGTTGCTTTTGAAAACAGGATGTCCTGTACTCTACATTACAGTTATGAACACTCCACTGCTTAACATTGCCACAATTTATCTTGATTTGACAGTAGAGAGGTTAGCAATATTCCTTAAATAAATCTTTAGGACACTTCTAACATTATGTGATTTAAGATGCTGTATGCTTGCTGACATACTGTATCAATATCCCAAGAAGACTAAATCTATATAAACACATGTACATTTCACCAATTTTCTTATACCTGACATGTTGTACAAGCAATCCCACATCTTCTCTTTTTCCATGAAGTTTTCAAGAACAACACCAAGTGATGTGGGAGATAAAGTACAATAAGTCAGTACTGTAAAGATTGCTTCAGTTAAACTTGGATTGTTGTTATTTCTCTCATCAGGGCAAGTACTTTGTTCTCCAGATTCGAACAATTCAGATTCTTGAAAACAGAAAAAAAGGAAAACAATCTGAAATCAAATCATAATCCAATACACAAGTATGCATCATCCAATGGGGAACTGGCTCTTAGAGCTGCTACTTATTTTGTTGGAGAAAACATACAGGTAGCCAACTGGAATCTCTAAATGTTTGCCCATGGAGCAGGTAACTCTGCAGAACACTGAAATATGACATGGTGGGAAGAGCTTATCCCACCTACCCTCAGTATAGGTGAAATCTGGTGGTAACTCAGAAATGTGCAATGTATGTAGCTTTACTAAGAAATACCACATCATATAAACCTCTTTTTTCACTTCCCTCACAATTTCACAGAGAAATTTCCAAGTTCACTTAGAATTTCACTTTCTTGATTTCATCTGATTTTTATCCCACCCCTTCCCCAGCAATTGAGGTATGTGGAGGCTAACAACATAAATACAAAACAAATAAAATACTAATATTCTATATTTGTTTGGTGTAGTGGTTAAGAGTGGTGGTGGACTCTAATCTGGAGAACTGGGTTTGATTCCCTACTCCTCCACATGTAGCCAGCCGGGTGACTTTGGGTCAGTCACAGATCTCTCATCTAACATTTTAAATGTCATTAAGTGCCAAACATCAGTGAGGTTTTCTCCATCCCCTTGCAATAGTAGCATGCCACTACATAACAGCTTTCCTTCTTGAGCACTTACACAGACATTTCCATAAATCTCTGACACCTAGGGTATGGTCTAAAAGCACATGGCACATCAACCTTGCTAAGGTAAGCAAGCTTGTGTCTGATCATTGCCTGAATGGGGACTGCCTTAGAACCCTATGTGAGCCTCCTTGGATGTGAGATATGAATATAATAGAGAAATACTTCTGTAACAGCAACAATGATAATAAAAGAGGGCAACAGCTATTATAACTGAGATGCAGACCAGCCTTTGAGGCAAAAGGAGCCAATTCATGGTGTTAGCCGAATTGCTTTAATTTAAGCTTAGCAATTGGCGAAATACCGGGTTCTTGCCAACTATACCAAGGTCCCACCCCTTCCGGGAGTTCCCAGTAAATAGACAGTGAGGCTGTAGTTCAGTTTGAATGGGATTTACTGAAAAATATGTATTTTAAGCACACGAAATCGTAATCACACACACACTCACACAGGCCTAAGAAACAAAGACAGAAAATAGCACGTTTGCATGAGCAGGAGTTCGATGATGGGTGATACGTTACCTTCCTGAAGAGGAGTTGTCCGCTTGAAGGAAGAATTGGATGGGGAGAAAAATATAGAAAAATGGGGACACGAGGCTTGAACCTGCAAGACCTCATGGTTCTCTCTGTTCCGGAACTCAGAGATTTAAAGATGGATGCAAGGGTTTTGGTATAGAAAGCTGGGCATAAGGGGTAGCAAAGCAGATAGGGGACGATGGCTCAAGAGACCGATTGTCTCTGTGCAGGGTCTTTTATTAGGTGGTCTTGGGGGTGGGCAGCGCTAACCACATCCCACTAACACACCTACTAGGCAGTCCGTCCCTTTATGACCCTACCATAAGTTAAAGGTGAACAAAAGGAGGAGGGCCGGGGAGTGGACAATATTGCAGAAACTATGATCTCACCAGGAACTGACACTATGGGCGAGGTCTGATGACTCACTGGGCCACTTCTATTGTTTATTAATGGCCCTGGCCAACTGGGTGAAAGCCCGACCATCAGTTGCTAGGTAACCACGCTAGCATAATCCGTTCAGGTATGTTGGAGGGGGCAGGGGTTGACCAGCGTAGTGTGACAGAACGAAACCTCATGGCAGAAGGAGTCTTTGTCTCTGTCTTAGTGAACTATCTAGGGTGTCAGCCTCCTGGCATGGACTGGAGCTTCCCCCAGCAATGGAGAATGCACATGGCCCTTCCAATGCTAGCAACCCAGGTTCAAGCTTATGAATATTAGAATCCATAAGAGCACTAGCAGTGCCTTGCTGGCCAACAATGGGGGGGATCCATTTTTATCAGGTTTGGACAGCTTTTGCCAGGTGTTGCAATTAATAGTCTGAAATAATGAGATTCTGTCTGGAATAGCAGACTGGCTCCAATTAATTGATAAGGACCAAGGTCAATATAACTGAGAATATTCCAAAAACTTCCTCTCTACAACCCTCCCATCAAAAGGAAACACTTCCTTCCTAATATGATTAATAGCTGTTGCTGGAACAGGAAAAGATCTCAGAGTGGTGGAGGCTCTGCACATCCAATTTGCTAAGCCAGTGAAACTTGGGATACATACACAATCTTTGAAGCTAATCATAAGAAACACAAGTACCTTCATGGACTACCTCCCCACCAGTGGAGGAGGGTTCTGGAATACCCAACACTATGTTGACTTGAGTCTTCATAAACTATTTTAATAAACAATCCATGATACTAAAATTATCAATCTATGTTTGTGTGGGTTAATCACTATTTTACTTTGTTATTATCCTCACCCAGCAGTGTCCCTGCTATAAATTTTGGTTTGCTAGTGCTCATATCTTGTATTTACTTAACAGTTAATATTCTTAGATAAACAATGAACTCAAAGATAGTGTCCACATAATTAATGAAATTTAGTTCTATAGAAACTTGTTTAGGGCTGAACATTTCTAAGTAAGGTATATTCTGCTGAAGCTCAAAGGAATTGTCATTCAATAGATTAATAATTTCTGTTCCTTAATCCCTGTGATAATTGAAACAGCCAGTAAAATTCAAGTACGGTAATACAAGAACACCATGATGAAGTAAGAATATGATCTTCATCAGACATTTGTCAGTCTTTGTAGAAGATGACATGTATTTGAATAGGTAAGTGAGTACATTACAGAATTCAATAAAAAACATGACAGAAGTTGAACGGTGATGTTCTCCTGACAAATGTTAGAACACTTTAAAATGACAGAACTAAATAGTATGCAAATTTAATATAACCAATATGAAATTGCTTTGTGACGAGATGATAAAAATAAATGCTAACATTATGCAGTTTAACAGCATTACAAAATAGTTGTAGCTAACATTTTAATAGATTGCAAACATTTATTATTTTCAAGCACAGCATTAAGTGGTTTTCAAATTAAGTGATTTTCTATGCAAAATAAAGCTATTTTGTTTTAACTATTTATTCTTGACCAAATTATTTCTTATGTAACCACCTCTACTATATAAATGAAATAAATAAACCAGAGTTTATATTGCCCATATTATCGATAACCCCACAATAAACTTATAACAGCTTTTAACAAAATCACCAATTGAAATATAGGTGTTTGTAAGGGCCAAAACAAACATGAACTTTTCTTAAATGTAGCTGCTAGAGGTTTGTGCTGGTGGAAGGGTGAATTTAGCTTCCCCCAACATCGGCTCACTATAAATTATTCTACTGAAGGTGCCATTAGACCTACTGCGGTACACAATAAGGCACCTTTTTATGCACTGGGGCAAATAGCAGCTTCAGAGGCATGTATGATTTTGACTGGGAAACATGCTGGTAACAGTTAATTTCCCTCCCCAAGAACCACTGTTCTAATCTAATAGATCACAATTAATTTGTAAGTTAAAATCAAAACTTCAGAAGACTGAAACTAGATCTTCCATGTCTCATCTTTCTGGCACCCTAAGAGTATCATGCCCTGACCTGGATAGCCTGATCTCGTCAGATCTTGGAAGCTAAGCAGGGTCAGCCCTGGTTAGTATTCAGATGGGAGACCCCCAGGGAAGCCCAGGATCACGATGCAGAGGTGTCTCTTGCCTCAAAACCCCACAGAATTGCCACAAGTCAGTTACTTGATGGGGCGGGGAAAAAAGAATATCATGCCAGATTAAAAACCACTGGGTTGGATCTACTGATGCACAAGCGGAAAGAGATTTAGCGGTTCTGCTCGCACAAGAGCATGCGCAGCACCTTCCATTCTCCTCCCTATATATTATAGTGCTCAGAAATTGGCAGCAAACATAAATTTTGTGCTGAATCTGACACACTAGTTTGAATAATAAAGTCTAATAATCTAAATACATATTAATTTCTTCTTAAAGAGCCACAGCTATTGAACTGATCTACCTTTAGTACATTGTCTATGATAAAAAAGCAAATATTCAGACATGTAAAGTATGTCAGTAATTAAATGCATACAGTTTTCTTTAGCTTAGTGTATGTCCTTATGTTGAATTATGACACTCAGCCAATTATTTATCCACTAATATTTAAGTAGTGGAACATGACAACCCTGAATAATGCATTTGTATTTCCACAGTGATACTATTACAAATATAGATAGCATCGATACTTACTGGAACTTCTCAGCAAAATTTTTACCAAGAGACAATCATGATGTAGCAGGGTTTCCAAAAGCAAGTTCCAATTACAATATGGTTGGGATAAGAGCAGTTTCAATTGACCCCAAGCTGCCATTTCTTTGGCTGATGGAGTCCTTTCAAAATGTAAGATAAAGACAGAATAATGTAGTTAATTTATCTATGAAATTAATAGCCTTAAAGTGCAGATGTAATGCTAACTCCTTTAAATGTCAATTCCTCCCAGATTACTCTGAAAATGCTTTCATGGTTGCTTACTTTAAGGCTGCTCAGGGAAGGAATTACATTTAATCTCAACTAGCTAAAAGCAAATTAACATTTGGTAGACTGCCAAATTTATAACTGATACAAAATAACCTCACTTATCTCTTTCATTGGGACCATGTATACTCTTGTTTCATGAGGCAAAATGATTTTAATGCTTGAATAAATTTGATGCATTATATTTTAATTCAGTGTTATATTTAATTGTTTAGAATGATGTTCTAAAATATTTGAAATCAAGTCCATAAAATGAATAAGTAACAAATAGAGAAAAAGAATATGTTAAGACTAGTCCCACAACAGTTAAGGCAGAATAACAGGATCTAAAAATACGTTCAGTCTATAAAAGAAACACCTAGTGGGTTTGACCTGGAAATGGCTAGCTAAAGACTAGTGCTGGAAACTGTATCATATACTTGGGTTACCTGCTGTTCAATGTACTTCATAAAAGCTTATGCCACAATAAGCATAAGCTTTAAAAATGTTTTTGTTACATCTATAAAAAATGCCACAAGACTCTTTGTCATTTTAGTTCTAGCATATTAACAAGGTTATCCCCTGGAATATGGAGCTAAACAGAAATTATTATTTTTTATTATTATTATTTTTATTATTATTATAAAAATTATTAGCATCCATACTGGCTAGTCTGACTACAGAAAATTCCAAACTGTTCCATCTAATGAGAGCACATTATTCTGGGATCTTCACGTTTAAATAGATAAACTACCTGTCTCTTGGACAGTTCCCGTTGATTTCCCTGAGGCTTATACAGGGAAACTTCCCAGTAAATTGTGCCCCTACTCAAGTTCTTTACAGAAAGGAAGAGAAAAATAAAATATACTTTTTTTTAGTTGAATTTGAAAGTAAGCTCATTTGGCTTCATATTAGTGCTTCATTTATTTGCCAAAAATAAATTATATGTAGGTCCAAACTATTGTTCTTTGAGGCTACTGAACTAATCCCATATTCAAACATGGACTGCCTAGAGAAATTCACTCATATCTGCATTTCTGCAGGAAATGTATATTAAATTTAAAGGCTTTTAAAATCTTTTATAGCTGAATTCTGCTTGATTGTCCAATAAACAAACAATTTCAGATTTCTAATTTATTTGACAACATTCAGTAAATTAGACTTAGCTCCTTTTTATTACTCTTGCTATTACAACTTCTCTTCTATCATTGCGTAAGTAACACTGTGCAAGTTAGCAGCAGCATTTCCCTCCAATTCCTACCTGTGACAAAATCAAGGTCTTTGGGCAGTTAGGTATTTCACCAATAATATTTGAATCAACTAATGGAGCACTGGGGGTAGTCATAAAACTTAACTGTCATTGACCAGATGGCCTGTTATTGCCTTTCAGTGTATTTACTTGTTCTTGGCTCTTTTAGCGTCATGCAAATGGAAATGTACAATGACGTTATTCACTTAGAGGGAAAATTGAGTACTGTAGACATTCCCTGCAGCCAGGATGGTAACACCAGTAAAGGCATTGAAAAGTTTTATATTGGACATATGGAGAGGCATATGTTCTCTCATCCTCCAAGCTCATGTAGTTGTGAACACAAGGCTAACCACATGAAGAGGCAAAAGGTGAACTATATTTAAATATGGTACATAGATATGTTCAGTTCTGTAATAAGAAAAGAGCAAGTGATGATTTGCATCGACTCCTGCAAAACTAGTGCAACTTGAGGCCAGCTATTATAATTTGATACCTCACAAAGGAGCTATTGGCAGCCTCACTTTCTCCAAATTGTGTAACAAGGTACAGGTCCCTAACATGGTATCACTGAGCTGTACTGGGGCCACAGAACAATCACTGACATAATACCCCGTAAATCTACTGCACCATAACTATGTTCAAATGGAAATCCTGCTCTTTTGCAAACATACACCAAATCAACAGAGCTGAAGACAGGGTTCTTACAGTGCAGTCCTAAACTGAACTATAGCCCTCTAAGCCAGTGGTTCTCAATCTTTCTAATACCGTGACCCTTTAATACAGTTCCTCATGTTGTGGTGGAACCATACAGTTCCTCATGTTGTGGAACCATAAAATTCTGCCAACACACACAACAATGAAGCTACTTTTTCAGATGTTTTCTCTTGCATGGCAGTTAGCACCAAACAACTTTAATACAGACTTTAGACACACATATATTTGCAAGCTATTCCCAACAAGACACAACGAACACTAAGGCTTCAGACTTACTTTTCTTCAACAGAAGATGCCATGAGAAAATGAAGGGGGGGGGGGAGAGGCTGTTGCAGGTAGGGGGGAGAGAGAGAGAGAGAGAAAGGGGGAAGAGAGAGAAAGGGAGAAGAGAGAGAGACAGAGAGAGAGAAAGGGGGGAGAGGGGGGGAAGGAAGGTAGGTGGGGCGGGGGCGGCTTTTGCCGCTTTTCCTGGGCTCTCCTGCTACCCCCAGTGGCTGTCATTCCACTCTCGTGGTCTCTCATTCTAGTCACAGAACACTCCTGCTACCCCCAGTGGCTGTCATTCCACTCTCGTGGTCTCTTGTTCTAGTCACAGAACAGTCCTGCTACCCCCAGTGGCTGTCATTCCACTCTCGTGGTCTCTCATTCTAGTCACAGAACTCTCCTGCTACCCCCAGTGGCTGTCATTCCACTCTGGAGCCTGTCATTCCATTCCCAGAATACTCCTGCTGCCCCCAGGGGCTGCCATTCCACTCCGGGGCCTGTCATTCCATTCCCAGAATACTCCTGTTGCCCCCAGGGGCTGTCATTCCACTCCGTGGTCTCTCGTTCCAGTCCCAGAACTCTCCTGCTACCCCCAGTGGCTGTCATTCCACTCTCGTGGTCTCTCATTCTAGTCACAGAACTCTCCTGCTAACCCCAGTGGCTGTCATTCCACTCTGGGGCCTGTCATTCCATTCCCAGAATACTCCTGCTACCCCCAGTGGCTGTCATTCCACTCTCGTGGTCTCTCATTCCAGTCCCAGAACTCTCCTGCTACCCCCAGGCCCTGTCATTCCACTCTGGGGCCTGTCATTCCAGTCCCAGAAGGCTTCTGCTACCCCCTGGGGCTATCATTCCAAGCTGGGGCCTGTCATTCCAGTACCAGAGTAGTCTATATGGGCCCAGAGACCCTAATGGAAAATCCATTCCACATTTTCTTTGCAACTCTACTTGTACTGTAATGTATTTCAGTGGAGCCCATGCAAATCAATTGGCATTCCTGGCTCCCATTATTTCCAATGGGACTTCAAGTGTTTCCCATTGTTTCCAATGGGCAATCCTGTCCTTTTAGTACATCTCTTTCTGGCATGAGCAGTCAGAAACAGAAAAAAAATGATTTCTTTCTTTTTAAAAATAAAAGCTAAAAAGTAACAAAGAACGGAAATGCTGGAGAAATTCAAAAAGGACTGGGGGTGGGGGAGAAGAGAGCTGGGTTGGAATCAAACTTTGCTCTTGGAGCAGGAGGGCAAAACAGAAGCCACATTTTTGCTTCAACTTTTTGGGCACTGAAAATAGTAAGAAGCCTGATTAAAGATATATATTGTTTTTAATCCACAGTTTTTTCTACTCCTCTCTCTTTCTCTCTCTGTCCATACACACACACACACACACACACACACACACTCCTCCTTTCTTTCTACTTTGGTGTTCAAAATAAAAAGGAGGGGGGGCGGCCACCGGAGGAGGGATCTCACTCTGTTTCCCCAAGGATTTCTACATTTACAACACAAAAGCTTACCAGAAGACGCAGAAGTTGTGCAACCTGGAGAAGCAAAACTTTAGACAGAGGACTCTGAAACCCCGCCCCCCCCACTCTGTAGGAAAGCTACGGCGTGCTCTGCTCGGACTTCTGGGTGAGCGGAGCAGGGCTTTTGGTGAGGGAGGGGTGGGAAGGGGAGGGGCTCAGATGCCAGCTGGCGACCCCTGTGAAATGCTTGTTCGACCCCAAAAGGGGTCCCGACCCCCAGGTTGAGAACCACTGCTCTAAGCCCATTGACTTCAATGCACTTAGAAGGCTGTAACTATGTTTAAAATTGCACAGTCACTAAATAAAGGTCAATATTTATCATCAATTCATCTAAATCTCAACATGGTGCCATCTGTGGGTACTCAAATCCAGAGTCTGGAGCCACGGATAGACCAGATCTTTTACCAATGTGAGAAAAGCTTCAGGTTTGCAGAAAATTCTTAAAAAAAAACATTTGGGAGTTAAAACCCACCCAAAAGACAGAGGAAATCCCTGTGGTTTTAACAAACTAATCTCCTCAGACGCTGTTGCTAGGCAACTACCATAGCACTGCCAGCCATCAAGACTTGGTTTCTGACAGTAAAAGCCTGGGGGGCAGGGCCCTTTCCAGGGCTGCTCTGTTCTTTGAGGGAGGACTCATTAGGTCCAGCAACCACATAGCTTGCATGACTCACCAAGCCCCGGCTATTTACTACTTTCAACAACAGCCATCCTGTTAAAGCCACAGTGGTGTAGCTGTTAAGAGTTTCAAAAAAGGATCTGTGAGACCCTGGTTTGAATCCCTACTCTGTCATAGTGCTCACTGGATGATATGGGTCAGTCATATTGATTTTGGTTTTTGGGTGCACTATAAATCTGCAGCACAGCTGAGTAGATCCTCCCACAGGTGGAGAGGCAAAGCAGAGTAAGCTGTGAGATGTTCCTAGGTGGCCAGGGAATCCCTGTAAGATGAGGAGGTGGGAGGTGTGGTGGTGGGCAGACAGATTTTGAAGGAGACTGAGTTACGGACATGATCAGTCCCCTTCTAATCTCCTTCCCATCCAAAGGAATGATAATGTGCAGGCCCAGACTTCTTTGCCCTCCTCTCAAGCTTGATGTGCAATGTAGATCGATTATGAATAAGACTTTAAGAATTTATTAGGAAAGGCAATTTTGACCTGGCATGCTTGACTGAGATCTGGGAGAATGAGAGTGAAGTGGTGGCTTTCACTCAGCTAACTCCCCCAGGATACTCAGTCCATCATCAACTGCGAATGGGAAGCAATTCTTATCCGAGATACTTTCTACATCGAGCAGCTTCCTGCACCAAACATTGCTGGCATTGAATGTGTAGGCCTGGCATGGGGTGCCAGGGAGAGAGTGGGAGTCTTGCAGGTTTACTGTCCACCCAGCTTACTAGAGGCAGTGGCAGAGTGGGCCTGGCATTTCTCCAAACTGATAGTTTTGGGGGACTTCAGTGTCCATGCCGATGCTGCCTTGTCTGGTGCCTCTTTAGACTTTATGACTGCCATGGCATCATTAGGACTCTCCCAGGTTATACTGGTCCCCGCGCACAGATCAGGCCACATGCTGGATCCGATATTTTGTGCAGGAATTGATCTGGATTCAGCGGCGCTTTGCAAACCAGTGCCATGGACTGATCATTTACCTTGTGAAGGTCAGTTTGAGATTTGCCTCCTCCCTCTGCAGGGGTGGTGAGCTTATTTATGCAGGCCCACAGAGACTCATGGATCCAATCAGATTCCAGAACACTCTGTGGGATTTGTCTGGCTCTGCTGGTACACGGATGAACTAAGGATGGTAAAAAGGGGGCTTAAACGGCTAGACTGGTGCTAGAAATGCATTTGTGACAAAGCAACAAGAATACTTTATAGAGTCTACTTGAAGGCCCATGAAGTGGCAGTGAAGGCAGCAAAATGCTTTTATTTCTCTGCCTCCATTGCATCTGCCAGGTCACATCCAGCTCAACTGTTTAGAGTTATTAGGCAACTGACCACCTCTTCTGTGGCTCCAAAAGTAGATAAAAATTTGGCTATTAGCTGTGACACATATGCAATTTTCTTTTTGGATAAAATCTCGCCCCTTCACCAAGACTTGGCTGTCAGATTTGTTGTCAGTAGGAAACTTGGGCCCTGTCTGTACAAATGTGTCAGTTTTTTGGACTCCTTCAACCCATTGTCCCAGATGGATGTTGACAGGGTTCTATCAGCTGTGTGGCCTACTGCCTGTGCCTTAGACACAGTAGACCATTTGGTCCTGGTCACCTAGCCTCCCTGGCTGTGAGGGGTACAGCCTTGAGCTGGTTCTCCTCATAACTCCAGGATCGGCCCCAGAGTGTATCATAGGTACAGAGAGGTCATCACTGTGGGCCCTAATCTGTGGAGTTCCCCAGGGGTCAATTCTCTCCCCAATGTTATTTATTAACATCTATATGCACCCTCGGTGGAGATTGTCAGGAAGTTTGAAGTGGGGTGCCATCAATATGCAGATGACACGCAGCTCTACCTCTTAAATTCTGGTCTTGGCCTCCTGCCTGGATGCAGTGGTGGAATCGCTAGGCAAGAGTTGGTTGAAGGTAAATCCATCTAAAACAGAGATTATGTGGCTAGAGAAGCCCAGACTGCTGGGGTGGCCTCTTCTACCAACCCTTGATGGGGCCCAACTTTCTATGGTTGAGTCAGTCATGAATTTGGGAGTATGGCTCAATTCTTTTTTCTCCATGGACAGACATGTGTCCTCAGTGAAAAAGACTACATTTTACCATCTACACCGGGCCCACCAACTGGCTCCCTATATGTCTCAGGAGGACCTTGATACAGTAATTTCTGGAACGGTTACCTTGAGACTGGACTACTGTAACATGTTCTACACAGGGCTATCTTTGAAGACACTTTGGAAACGGCAAGTGGTCCAAGAACACAGCTGCCAGATTGCTGACAAGAGTGTCCCAGTCAGTGCATATAACAACTATCCTATAGGAGCTGCATTGGCAATTAGTTTCCAGTGCCAATTTAAAGTGTTGGTACTTACCTATAAAGCCCTGAATGGCCTGGGATCCTCAAATCTTTGGATGATTGTGATCCACCAGGCAGCTGGTATGCTTCAGCTGTGTCTTCACCATCCACTCATCCTACCCTGCTTGATAGTGGATAGATTTTAATGGGGACAGATTTTTAAAAATTATTTATTGTATATTTTGTGTTGTTTTTATCAGGTGTATCCTATATGCTGTTAACCACCCAAGTCCCTTTCAGGGGAGACAGAGTGGGATATAAATTTGATAAATAATAATATCCTCTCAGCCTAAACTCCCTTAATGGAGTTGTTGTGGGAATAAAATAGAAGAGAGAAGAATAATATAAACTGCCCAATGTGGAGAATGGTGGTGTATAAATGAAGTAAACAATAATAAATATATCTAAAGATTCGGGGGGGGGGGTGTTGAAGCATATGTTGGTTGGTGGGTGAGAAGGAAGAAGTGAAGTTGAGGTTACAGGGGCTGCCAGTAGGAGGGAAAGAACAAACAGGGGGAGGAATAGAGGGGAAGGTGACCTGGCCCCCACATGTCCTTGCAGGTTTTCCTCCATGCAACTGTACCCAGCCCAGGTGAAGGCTAGTACCACACAATTTGGCCAGAGTTTTCCTGGGAAAAGCTGTCAGACGGAGGGAACAAGGGAAAGCAGAAGATAGTGATTTCTGACACTTTCTTAGGGCCAGTTTGGTGTAGTGGTTAAGTGCGCAGACTCTAATCTGGGAGAACTCGGTCTGATTCCCCACTCCTCCACTTGCACCTGGCTGGATGACCTTGGGCAAGCCATAGCTCTGTACCAGCTGTTCTCTCAAGGACAGCTTGGGAAAAGAGCTCTCTCAGCCCCACCTACCTCACAGGGTGTCTGTTGTGGGGAGGGGAAGGGAAAGGAGTTTGTAAGATGCTCTGAGACTCCAAGTGAGTGAAGGGTGGGGTATAAATCCAATCTCTTCTTCTTCTTCTTCTTTCTTCTTGATACATATATATTGACAGCTGTCATAAGAACATAAGAGAAGCCAGTGTTGGATCAGGCCAGTGTCCCATCCAGTCCAACACTCTGTCATACAGTGGCCAAAAATACCAGGTGATAAACGTAGGCTGGCTGGTGGGTGGGAAGGAGAGAAGGAAGCAGTAAAAGGGGAGAGGTTACGAGGAGTTTCATGAAAGCAAATTGGAAACAGTGGGGGAGAGGAAAATGAAATCCCCCCCCAAATCCTTGCAGGTCCCCTGCTTGCTTAAGCCAATTAATGATTAATGAAAGTATTGCTCTGTTGCAATACAAAATGAAAGGTTTAAAAATAAAAGCAAAGGCTCCTGAAAAACCATAAAGACTAGCACACTGACTACAGATTAGAACCTATTTTGTGCAATCCTGGACATAGTTACACCCTTCAGAGTCCACTGAAGTCAACTCAGCACTGGTAATGAAAGAGCATTCAGATGATCTCTGATGTTTATTGGGTCACAACATGTCTTAAATCAAGGCCAATTCAGAGCTATGCTAATTATGAGCAGTGCTAATCCAGTTTCAGATTACATTAAAGTTTATCATTATCATAATGGCTGTCATACTGTACTGCATTAACATCCTTCATGTCAGAAACAAATAATCATGAATTTGGAGCCAGAAGAATTTAATTAAAAACAAGTTAAAAATATACTTCATTTTTTCAGAATAAACATGAAAAATAACATTCACTTTCCAAAAAATGGAAGTCCCTGGGGAAAATGCACACTCCAAAATGTGGGGAACATAAATAGGCTGTCAAATGGATGTGGGAGGACCTCTGGTCCAAAGTTAGATAGGGAATGACAGTACAGCTGATAGCGTATGTCTCATATGCAAATCATTATTACACTTATTCAAACAGCAAGAAAATTATTCATTTGCTTCTAAACATGCGATAAATTCTAAAAATACCACATCTGAACAACACAATGAAAAGGAGTGCGTTCCAGAATTATGTAGCCTATTCCATCTCAAAGTAGCTACTTATTAAAATAAAGTTTTGCATATTTCCTTAAACCATAAAATATTACAGCAAGGGTCAGTAACCTTTTAAAATTAAAGAGCCAAACTACATCAACAAACAGCCAGCATAAGGGAAAAATTTGCATAACTGAAAATGCACAATTTAGTAATTCATAATTTTTGTGGCCACACTGGTGGTTGCAAGTCCTTTAATAGGAATTGGCACAGACAATGTATCCCAATAAGTAATAAATATACACAGAAGCATCCTAAATGATCTGGGCATAAATCTGCACATGGTTTGTACCTGGATTACTGGCAGCTGTTCAACTTTATCATTTTCCTTTCTGTAAAGCATATCTAAGCCCTTTAGTCCCATAAAAACCTTTGCTTTATTGATTGATTTTAAACATTTATTTATTTATTTATTCGGATTTATATCCCGCCTTCCCCGCAAGCGGGCTCAGGGCAGCTTACACGGGCCCAAGGCCTAATCAGTACATTAAAACCTGTAAAATCAGTTAAAACACATTCAAAATAAATACAGTTAATACATATTAAAAGCTTCCACAAATATAGCTTCTGATGGCAACCCCATGGCAGGTCCGTGCCCCCCCCCCCCCGCCAGTATTGCCAGGGCCATGCTGGACCAGGGTTACTTCACAGATGGTTAAAATGATGGGTGGTATCACCAGTGGCGGCTCCTATTCGAAGGCCTGGTGGAAGAGCTCCGTCTTACAGGCCCTGCGGAACTGCATTAGATCCCGCAGGGCCCTGATCTCATCTGGGAGCTCATTCCACCAGACAGGAGCCGCCACTGAGAAAGCCCTGGTCCTTGTTCTGGCAAGCTTGGCGTCCTTGGGGCCAGGGACACACAGTCGATGTTCTGACCCCGACTGTAGTGCTCTCTGGGGTATGTACGGAGAAAGGCGGTCCCTAAGGTATGTTGGACCCTGGCCATATAGGGCTTTATAGGTAAGAACCAGCACTTTGAAGCGAACTCGGTATGCTACTGGCAGCCAGTGCAGTGCCGCCAGCACAGGCCCGATATGGTCCTGCCTTGCAAGACCCATAGCCGCCTTTCTCCTATGTGGAACTCAAAGCTGCTTACAATATGAATAAAATACTATAAAAGCACACTAATACAACAATTGTAAAGCACATAGAAGTCAAACCCATAAAATATTCTTGGTCATAGTTACTGCAATACATATATGCATGTCTGTATTCAGGCACCTCCCCATTCCCCTTCCCCCAATCCAAAATGCTAGAAAGTTAGTTTGCAATCATTCCCAATCCTATGACAAACCCCTCAAGACATCAGGCAGGCAAGGGCTTTTCTACTACAGCTGCCCTAGATAAAGGTCCCTTTGGAACTGTAGCTCACCCAGCAACTTAATGGCACTTACAGCCTGGAAGGGGCAAGGCAAGCCCCCTCCCTCCTTGACTTTTCCTGTTATTCCCTTAATATACTGGTTACTTAGCATCCCACATATTCCTTCAATATACCTTAATTTAAATATTTAATTTTATTTTCAAAGAAACATTTGGTTCAGGAGCTATAGATTGCAGACCTCTGGAGTACAGTCATCCTTGCTGAGTTATATTGTTTCCAAACCACTGTTTACAAATGAAACAAGGTGTCATGGACCAGCCAGGGCTCAGTGACAGTGAGGACTCCTCAGAGGAAAAGAGGCCCTGTGTAGTCAGCCCAGAGTCCACAGAAGCCGCCCGGCAGGAAAATGAGGTGGAGGTATGCCCGGACTTGCAGCCGAGAGCTGGTTCAGAATCACCTCCACCCACAAGCTCTAATCCATCAGGCAAAAGTCAACTGCCCGCCCCCAGCCCTCCAGGATCACCTGCACCCTCAGAATGCCACAGAAGAAGGCTGAGAACAGATTTACAGGCTAGGTGGCGAAGTGCACACTTCTTGACTCAATGCCAGCTACCTGCCGATAGTGGAGATCATAGGTGTAGACTTTCCAATTTCCCGGGGGGAGGCTGGGGCTGGGCCAGAGGCATTGCTAAGTCATTAAAAGAACTGGGGCCCAATGACATCATAGGGAGGAGCTAAAGACCTCACAGGCCATGGTCACTATCTATGGAGTTGGAGCCATGTGGGATTCAGGGACAGGCTCCCCAGAACTTTAGGGGGAGCTGGGAACCCCCCTAGCTATGCCCCTGGGCTGGGCTAACCCCAGGAACAGGTGCCTTCTTAGCACACTGCTTAGAAACTCCACCTTAAAATGGAGATTCAAAATAAATTTTTAATTTATGCTGGATGCCAGTCTCCTCCACCCCCCAAACCCTCCCCCAAGCCCCGATGTGCAAAAGGGCGCTGTGAGGCTGCACAAATGGCCTCGCAGCGCTGCCCAGCATCTCCCAGGCTGGCTATCCATGCAGGATGCCAGCCTCCTTCAGCCCCCAAACCCTCCCCCAAGCCCCGATGTGCTAAAGGGCACTGCGAGGCCACACAAACAGCCTCGCAGCGCCCAGCACCTCCCAGGCTGGCCATCTACACTGGATGCCAGCCTCCTCCTCCACCCCCCAAACCCTCCCCCAAGCCCCGATGTGCAAAAGGGTGCCGCGAGGCCGCACAAATGGACTTGCAGCGCCGCCCAGCACCTCCCAGGCCGGCCATCCACACTGGTTGCCGGCCTCCTTCACCCCCCAAACCCTCCCCCAAGCCCTGATGTGCAAAAGGGTGCTGCGAGGCCACACAAACAGCCTTGCAGTGCCCAGCACCTCCCAGGCCAGCCATCCATGCTGGATGCTGGCCTCCTCCACCCCCAAAGCCTCCCCCAAGCCCCGATGTGCAAAAGGCGCCACAAGAGCCTGGTTGCTGGGGGGGCTCAGTCCCCCCCCCGGGAATTTTCAGGGGTAGCCTCAGCCCCTGAGCGCCCCTGAAGTCGACGCCTATGGTGGAAATGATTCTTTGCAGGACTGTTCCTGAGAAGCTAGCTGTATGCATGATGTCTTGGCATGCAGCTATACTATACAGTCTCCTGAGAGACACTTTAGGGCGAGAACACAATGCATACTTCAGACACTGAACTGCTGACACTGCCATGATTTATTCCTGGAAACCTGACCTGTGACTGAATGACACTGGACTTCTGAAACCTTCTCTGCCCTTGTTATTTTTGGAAATTAGAGAGACGCTGTAACCTGACACTAGAAGCCAGCAAGACAACCAATTCGGAAGGTTTATCCTTAATCAAATATTAATACAATGAGCTGTATTTGGTCAGCTGTTTCACTCTCCCATCCATTTCCCCTCCATACTACAGTGCCCCATTCCACATGGCTTTTGTACATGCAAGTACTATGATTTTTTTGTACTCAAAGAGAATGCCTCCAAATTTTTTTACCAGCAGAAAAGCTGGCTGGGTCCTTCATACCCCGACGATGTAATGTGCTTTAAAGCTCGCCAGGGAGTCCCGAGACCCTGAAAACCGCTCATCCTGGAGGTTTTTTGTCATCTTCTGGGTGTGGAACAGCAGTCACTGGGGGTGTGGGGGGAGGTATTTGTGAATTTCTTGCATTGTGCAGGGGGTTGGACTAGATTATGCTGGAGGTCCCTTCCAACTCTGAGTCTATGATTCTAACTCAATTAAATACCATCTTACAAATGTACTCATCAACTAAAGACAATTTTGAATATTTAGGTGCTTGTACAAATCTATCATGGCTTGTTAACAGATTATGGACAAGGACCCTCTGCACTGGAGCATTCCCTGCCTGGTATGAATCCCCATCACAAGTCCTAAACATAGTTAACATGAACAAGGTTTCAAACTGGTTTGAAACTATGGTTGCCAGATTTAGTAGACATTAACCATTGTTAAGGTCGATGTCCAGTGAGGAAAGGATAGTCAGACCTTGAATTATAAACAGAAGAGGCCAGATGAAGGTTTACATGGTCCCATGACTTACTGAATCCCTTGGCTATGGATAAAGAATGGTTTACATTCCTTATTTGCACTGGTTCCATCTATACAGGATATAATTTCATAAAATTCAAATAGCTTTTTCACAATAGATTTTAAATATTTATTAAACTTTATTGGCAATAAAAGTATCAGTATGCAACACAGGAATATAACAGTTTCCATTCTACAACTTCACCTGGAGATACTCACTTAAGAAACGAAGGTGGAAATTCTGTTATGCCGTATAACCAGTGTAATGTTTGACTAACAGGAGGTTCCAAAAGAAGTGAAGGAGTAGGATCATCAAAACTACTCTGAAATGTTCTGAAAAATAAAAATAATTCAGAAGCATGAAACATTATGTTTAACAACAGACACTGAAAAAAGACAGAAACATTTTGATTAAAAGAGCTTGTTGCTCAAACAAAAAAGTTCAGCTCACACAAGGGGGGGAGATGTTTGATTTCTGACAATTCCCTTTGTACCCCATCATGTCATTACATAATGTTTCCATGTCCTTCAGGAGTGAAGTACGGAAGGTGGCACAGAGAAGGAGAGAACCCCTTGCAGCCCTGTTCTAAATGCTCCATAGTTCTAAACTAAAGCTTCTTATAAAACCAATACATCTATTTCTAAACATCCATTGTTAAATTTTTGCTGGCTATTACAATGCCCCCACAAATATTTATGAGAAGCAGCGAAGTCTACTAAAATGGTACTAAGTTCTACCATCGATTACTGATTAAATTTGGAAGCATGGATCTGAAATGAAATAATTTATTTTATTTTTTAAAAAAAATACTTTTTATGTTTTCCCAAGGCAGCAAACAATCAAAAACATTTATAAAAATCTTTAAAATACATATAATAGAACAAATTTTAAGAACACCTAAATGGGAAAGAGGATCAGTGAGGGAATGACAAAATGAAAAAAAGTTTTCACCTGCTGGTGGAAGACAATGATGGAGTGGGATAGATAAATCTCCCTGGGAGGGAATTACATAATTTTCGTACCATGACTGAGAAGGCCCTTTTTCAGTTTGTCACCCATCTAGCAGATTAGAGATCTATTCATTAAGCATCGGTACCCTCAAAGGAACTGTGGGTTCTTGAGAAAGATGACATTTACAGATGCCTACTCTCCACTGATCCTAAGTTTGCACAGTGTAAGTCCCTAGTGACCATGCCCCTTACTACTCCAAACTCCCCAATGTTTTCCATTCAAATTCTGCAGAGAAGAACAGGAAAGTGTAAAGTTCCCATAAGTTCCCAGCTGTCAAACCATAATTTTAATTGTCCAGTTCCATGGCAAGAACTGCTCAATTTTATTCTTTTAGCTGATCTACTCCTGGAATGGTTTATACAATCAATAGGTAAAGCTGCTTCTGAACAGTATTACTTCAGGCTACAGGTGTGAGCCCACACTGTTCCAAGAGATGAAAACTAGGTGGTTGTTACCAGCCCTCCAGTTTCACCCACATCCTTTAAGTTTAAGCACTGGAGACAAAGACTTAGAATGGAGCTCCAGGAGAGAAGACATCTGATGCCAGCTGCTTGCTGATGATTAAGTAGCTGCAGGGTTACTCTTAAGCAGCCCTGTAGCAAGGTTTTTTCTGGGGGGGGGGGCACCAAGGGGCACAAATTAAAATAAATTAATTAAATTAATTAATTCTCTGCAACAGCCGAAGACAAGTCCTGTAGTGACTGGCTTGAGATATGGAACACTTGCCACCATGTGCTTGTGAATTCTTGGAAACTATCGGAAGTCCCACAAGCCTTATAAAGACTATTAGCTTGATAAAGATATTGATTTGAAACAGGCCTGTCATGTATTACAAACCTTGATGTCTTCATGCTCCAAGGAACTTTCTTCAGCTACTGCAGAGAATGTTCCTTCTTCTTCAGCCTAAGAGGATTGTTTATTTGCTTGATCCCTTTAAGATCATATTTCAGCAGAGTTTATTTCCCATTTGTATTCTGTATGTCTTTTAATGTAATAATGCAGTTTGTAGTTTGGATGTTGGTTTATATAAGATCACTATAAATATTTTTGTAAAAAACAGATTCTGTTTACATTTTTTAAGGTTGCTGTTGTATTTTTGGCTGATTATATTGTTGGCAACCTTCTCCTTGTTTGTTTGCTTTTTGGTGAAGAGAGCTAATTAGGCAGGGTTAGGCACATCTCTTTGTGGGGCCATGGGGTCAAGGAGGGGGAGGAACGGGTCTGGCATGGTAATCCAGGGGAAATGGTCATCCGTGGGGGGGCACTGCCCCCAATTGTAGTTGCAGGACTGCTCCCAAGCAGTTGGCTGCAAGTAAGACCTTGCAATAGGTGCCTATAAAAGCCAGCCCAGGGAGAGCACTTGGTGTGGAAGCAACAAGTCATCACCCAGTGGACTCTGCAACCACAGCTCCTAATTCTGCTCCTAACTCTACTCCACTCCAGTGACCTTCAGACCAGCTTTGGACTTGGATATTGGACCTGCTTGCTCCTATATATGACCTTAAACTGCAAGACCTCACTTTCTGGACCACACTCTAAACTGAACTCTGCTCTCTGGTAACCTACCTTCTGGACTGAATCTCGACTCTGATTTTGGACTCTGACATCAGGATTAAGTCTCAGCTTGTTTATCCTCATCCCTCCCATTACTGACTCCAAACATTGGTTCAGAACATTAACAGCATCCTTAGTATTATATGGAGCAGGGTATTGTCCCCATATTGGTGACACCACAACCTAAACCTCCTGAAGACTTCTCCCAGTACCTTCATGTAGATATTAAACAGCACGGGGGAGAGAAGATCAAACCCTGCAGAACCCCACAGATCAGTGGCCATGAAACAGCGGGAATCCTCCAGCACTAGCTTTTGAGACCGAACCACCATAACACAGAGCCCTCCAGTCCTAGTGCTAAGAGGAGGTTCAGTAGGATACTACTGTCAATAATATTAAAAGCCACTGAGAGATCCAGAAGAACTAGCAGGATCACATTCGCCCTGTCTAGTTGTCAGCAGAGGTCATCAATCAAAGTGACCAAACCCCAGCCTGAAGCCAGATTGAAATGCATCCAGAAAAGAAAAGGACTGTGTATCAGCACACAGATGCATAAAAAAATTGGAAGGAATAAATGTTCCTCAGTTGGGAAACTAATTCAAAATTCTGTTAGTCAAATGTGAAGAAATACATACTCCTTTCTCAGAAATTTCTCAGTTATGATTTGGTATGACTCCTTGTTCAGTGTTCATTCCTTCAAAACTGTTGGTTTATGGAATTATATCAGATAAAAGAATGTCAGTTAATTTTACTGATACATTGTAAACTTTCTATAGGTGTACCCCAAATTATATAATAAAATCTTATGTGAAGATGACTCCTTCCTTAATGCTGGAGTAAAACTACTAAGGAATGCTTCCGTAAAACTGTGAAATACCAGTTGCTTTATTTGTTCAGTTTGTCTCAGCATAGTGGATTAAAGGGCAGGTTACAAACAAAACTGTAAAAGCACCTTAAAAATTAAACTCTCACTCACTAAACTGCTGCTGTCTTCATAAACATGATAGACTGATGCATCATCACCATATTAGAAAACAGCCACCACACAAGGATGGATGGACATAGTCAATATTCCTATTGCATTTTTGCATTTAAATGCATTTTTTTAGTTAAAATATTAAATGCACACTTACTCATACAGATTTTTCACTGGGGCAGTTAAAATAACAGCTGCTGTAAGAAGATCATTGCAATACTTGTGTATTTTATAAACGCGAGGATTTTTGTCTTTATGTGGGCTCAAGAGTTCCTGCACAGAGCCACAGACTGACCACAGCATCTTTTCACAGGTCATCAGAATTGCTGTACAATCTATTCTGTAAGAGACAAAAGAAAAGTCCCAAAAGCCATTAAAAGCTGCAATACCATCCATAATGTGATGTCATTTCCAAAAACAAAAACAAAGAAATCTTTCTGTTTGCTTAAAACTAAACAGAATCCTGAGGCATGATTAATAAAATGAAAGCACTGTGTCATTTATTCCACACAGTTCCCAGGACTTCTGTGACCCTCAGCAGTACATTTTATACCCATACATTGGGAAATGTGTGAATTTAGAAAAATTTGCTCAGCTTCAGCTTTGCAGTTGATTTCTTTTTCTGTTAAATTAAAGCTCTTCTAATATTGTACCAGCAAACATTTCTATTTTGCAATGTTCACTTCTATGCATGTCTGCTTTCTGTTATAGTTTAGCATCTCCTTCCTTGAATGTCATGTTCAAAACTAACAGTTTTAATGAGGGATTTCTCCATTAGAGTAAAGATGTGGGAAGGTGGATAAGAAACAAGATGAAGTTCATGTTTGGGCAAAGTATGAGCACCATCATTTCTCAAAGAGAGCTCACTATTACCCATGAGAAGAGCTTTTCCCCAGAAGTCTCTAGTAGTTCTGTCTGTGTCAAGATTAACTTAGTTTACACACATGCTTAATTCTGCTTTGGATTTTAACCAGATAGTTTTATTTTCAGGCACAGAACAAAAAAAAGGCAAAATTAATAACAAAGTACTTATAAATCATTACCTTATCTGTGATGTTCTTTTGTAACTGGGCTGGGCTTGAAAATATCTGCAAGTCAAGATTGCCAAAGATTCCTCTAGCACTTCTGATAGAATCTCCTGGGCTAACACAGGGGGTAGAATAGTCCATAGATCATGATGAAGCGCACAGCAGAAATAATGCCACATCTGGACTGCGAATGAGCATCTTTCCCCCTGGCAAAACCACCAAATGTTAAACAATAGAAACACATCTTCGGAAACATCAGCTCGGATTCAGTGAAACTAATCCATTCAGGCTGAAAGGAAATTGCTAAAGAACTTGAGATGCTGAACTACCAGAACAGAATTCTCAAATGATGTAAAACATATTTTTGACACAAACACATAACCACCATGTTCTATTTCAGTTTGCAAACTGGTGTCCTTTCAAAAATTCAAACCACAAAAATCTGAACTATCATAAAATTGTCTCCCTGTACCTTTAATATTTCATGTCCAAAATAACGATTTTTATCAGCAGTACATATATTTGCTATCTGTGAAATTTTAACTGCAAAAGGGTGACCAACTGTGAGGCAATTTCCACAGAAGCAAGTCCCTAGCATGTCTCCTTGTTAGCCGAACTGCTTTAATTTACACTTAGCAATTGGCGAAATACACGGGTTCTTGCCAACTATACCAGGGTCCCACCCCTCCCGGGAGTTCTCAAGGAAAGAGGCACGTGAGGCAGATAGCAAATTAAATGCTGTTTACTTAATGGTGTAGTTCAAGCATACCAAAAACGTAATCACACACACACTCACACAGGCCTAAGGAATAAAGACAGAAAATAGCACGTTTGCATGAGCAGGAATCCGTTGGTGGGGAAGCAGTACGTTACCTAGAGATGTGTGGTCCGATCGATGGAAGAATTGGATGGGGAGAAAAATAGAAAGACTATGGGAACACGAGGCTCAAACCTGCGAGACCACGTGGTTCTCTTGGATCGCGAGTCCAGAGATTTAAAGATGGAGGCAAGGGTATGGGTACAGGAAGCTGGACATAAGGGGTAGTAAAGCAGATAGGGGACGATGGCTCAAGAGAGTGAATGCCTCTGTGCAAGGTCTTTTATTAGGTGGTCTTGGGGGTGGGCAGCGCTAACCACATCCCACTAACACACCTACTAGGTGGTCCGTCCCTTTCTGACCCTTCCATAGGTTAAAGGTGGACAAAAGGAGGAGGGCAGGGGGATGGACAATATTGCAAAACTATGATCTCACCAGGAAGTGGACACCTGGGCAGGGTCCGATTACTCACCTGGGCCACATCTATTGTTAGTTAATGGCTCTGGCCGACTGGGTGATGGCCCGAACATTAGTTGCTAGGCAACTACGTTAGCATAACTATGCAGGTATGTTGGAGGGGGCAGGGGTTGACCATGTGCTGAAACAGAAAGAAACCTCATGGCAAGAGGAGTCTTTTGTCTCTGTCTCAGGTGAACTGTCTAGGGTGTCAGCCTTTTGGCATGGGCTGGAGCTGGCTCCTATAATGAAGAAAGCACATGGCCCTTCCAATATGGCCAACCCAAGTTCAGGCTTATGAATATCAAAATTCATAAGAGCACTAAAAGTGCCTTGCTGGCCAACATCCTTAGTACTCTCAATTCATAACTCAGCCTACATACATGATAGCTAAGGCTTCATCCGATCTTCGCTTGCATACCAAATATTCCCCTATCCCCAAGGTTCCCGTTTAGACTTTTGTTATGCTCCATCTTCCCTACTGAATAGCTTGAGCCAATTATTTCCAGTGAAGGAATTAATAACCATTTTTTATGTAAAGTTTTAATTAATGTTACTCATGCAGCTGGGAGTATTAATGGCAGACAGACAGATGGTATCCATAAAAGTTTTGGGGAATTTGTTTGATATAGTAACCTTGCTAAAACTAATCAGGTCTAGATCTAGTCAGTACCTGGATGGGAAATCATCTAGGTGCCTTTACCCTATATAAACCATCAAGTTCCACAGAAGAATACAAATGTAGTAAACAAATGAAGTAAACAAATGAAACATATATCATAATAAGCCTTGCTTTGGGCAACAGAACTATAGTTGTTGGAAGCTTTCATCCTGCCTCAGCAAAAGAGAAACAACTTCTCATACTAACAAATCCAGTTAATGCTCATACACTTACTTCCCTAAACTGCCAGATTATGACAATGACCTGTTTACCTATAGCTGAAAGAACAGCAGAAGTGTCAGTAGTGCATCCAGCACTTCTTGCTGGATATGTAAATGTCTATTCATTGTTAGGATTCTTTAAAAAAATAAACTGATATCTCTTTATTATGTTATAACAATACCAGAAATAAATATAATAACATTCTAAGCACTGCACAATTTAATGCCTTGGTAGATTTTTTTCATACAAACATAGTCTGAGACCAGAGATTATAATAATTTCCTGTCTAATATGTAATATACTATACAGTTCTGTTATTATGGGTCACCATAATAAGTGTAAGTATCAAAAAATAACCTTACCGATACTGATCTCTGCACATTATGTTTCTAAGATTATCATATCAAAATGGTTATATGTGGACCCTTTATTAATGTTTTGCATTTTAATGCGTATGTATTTTATGATATGCTAATAAAATCATTAACTATTGTAGATTTTCAGCAGCAGTTGTAAAATAATATGTAGGTATTATGAGTCAATCACCTGCCTAGCGAACATTAAAAAAATTATGTTTTCATTCATACTATTCAATGCATTTCAAGCATTTTGAAACAAGCTCATTTTAACAAGTTTTAAATATACTATATGTTCTATGTATATACTGTATTCTATGTATTCTAGATTTAATTTATTGTATTTTAATCCGTAGAGTTATTTTTAAGACTGTTTATAAATGATCTGAAGCTCCATAGACCAGTATATACTACCTTTCATTATTATTAATGATATCTCACATTACATTATCTCAAAGTATAAGCCTAATAATAAACAATGTGATCAGTTTATGGGAGATTTGAATTCTTTCTTGCTTAGTATTTGTTGTTACTTGTAAGTATTGAAACAGATAAACATCTGCTATTTTTGCAAGCTTCATACAATAAGACAGATGTTAGCTTTCATTTAAACTGTATATCAGGAAACAGGCTGTTTGGCAGTATTACATAAACCACAAAATATAATCTGCAAATAAACATGTTTATTTTTTGACAATTAGAAAGCAAGTTTTGAAAATTACAGCAGATGCTTGTAAAAGTTTGATTCTAAGATATAAAATGGAGGGCCATTTGGGCGGCAACGGAAGTATACATTCAGCTGGTAAGATATTGCAGTGCTTATATTCTGTCATGGACTGGTACAGCTGAAATCCTCCAAACCACTTAACCACAGTTAAGGAACTGGGAGCACATTGCAAGATAATACATTGCTTCCCGATATTCCCTCTGTTTCAGAGGTTCCAAGATAGCTTCACATATCCCCATTCCATATAACAATGACATAAGACTTGTACAACTCCCAGTTCTCCTAGCTAACCAGTTAGATAATCTTTCAATAAGAGGCTGAAATGAAAATACTACCCGAAGCTAGATGAGCAAGCTCCAAAACAGAACTGAATGTTAGATGACAAATAATATATGTTCTATTCCATGCAGTTAAACCTTTTTTTCCCAAACTTCAGATAGCTGAGGTACACTTTGTTTCTGAATTAAACCTGGAGGTACACTTCACTCTTACATGTGTAAAAAATATTTTAGAGGATAAAATATTATAAATTACATTTTTTCAGAGGAACCCACTCCAGGGGCCAGTTCTGGGTTGAGGGGGCAGAATGCTCAGGGCTCCTGTTCTCTGCCCACCACCAAGATCCCCACTTGTGCCTCCCATCCCCCATCCATGTGCTCCACCTGTGCATCTTTTCCTAGCCTAGTTACAAGCCCTCCAATCACCTGTGCTCATAGCTGCTGGGATACCCTTTCCCCAGTGGCTTTGGGCAATGTATGCCGCTGGGACTGCTGGCACTGTGTTCACCAGGAGCACTGCTTGACAGCATATGCAGCTGTGAGCATGTGCAGCTGCGAGCAAGAGCATGCAAAAGCAAGTGGGTGTAGGAAGGGTGCACAGGTAGGTGACAAGGGAGGCACACTCAATGGGGGGGTCAGTGGCAGTGGGTGACTTGTTGCTGGGGACAAATAACTCAGCCCTAGGAGCTCCAGTTGGCTGAGTAACACAAAAGAGGTACACTCCTAATACAGCCATCACTGTAACTTCTGGTATAAAACTGAATTAGCTTTTAGTATATTTTCTTAGCCAAAAGATTCTATTATAGAGATAGGTGGATACTGCTCTGCATCCATAGACAATTATGGTCTTCAGTTCAATACCAGTTCAGATTTTATGTGATGCTAGCCTTCTTCTATTTCTGTGAGCAGCTCTGAAAAAATTTGCAGGTCTCCCCCCCCCCCCCCCCCCCATTAATCTGGTTAGAAGAGTAGAGAAGAGTAAGGAGTTTCTTATTCTCTCCAGCACTATCAAGTGGTGAGTTTCAAGCTTTGTTCTATAGCTAAGTGGTGAGTTTTGAGCTGTGGCCCTAAAGAATCAGCCCCTCTGAGACATGAGCTTATAGGCCATGTATGCACAGTACATGCACTTTTCTTAAACTTGTTTTTATTGTGTAGCTCACAATGATGCATACAAATTCTACCACATGCATTTTGAAAAGAAACTGTTCCATGTGTGGCAGACACCACTGAGAGAGGAACAGAGAACTTTGAGGCCTTAGAAAACGTTTTATTCAGAATAGCAGTCCTCAAATTGCCAAAGCTTAAGAATGGCTGAGCAGTCTTAAAGCTGCTACTGGATTCTCTCAATATTGTTATATTGTCCAGGTAGTGCTGAAGTTATGTTTCAAATTACTCAGAAAACACACAAAAAAGTAAGACATATTGAATGAAATAGAAGGATAAAAAGTTAACCTCACACCTCATAAAAAGCTTTGTAGTCATCCCAATAGTGACTCTCAGCATCCTGTAAAATGCTTGTAGCACAAACTCTGATGCAGTAGTTTTTAACTTGAAATTGCAGAACACTGATCAATTCCTGATATCGCTGGAGAGGCACCAGGAATAAAGGCCTGTTTAAATGGAATGATCAAAGAGAGAAGGATTTAAGGCCAGTACAGTCAGAGGTATCAATCTACAGTTCTACAAATGGTTTGGATTATTAAGTATCAATCATTCATTTCCTCTCAGTTCTTGAATCCAAACCCACATTAACTTTAAAATCTGTTTTTTGTTACAAAAGCTATTTGAAAATCTACATCTGCTGTTCTACAAATACGTACTGTACTGCTTTAAGCAAACAGAACCATCAATCCATTATTTGTCATTATCTCGGATAGCTATTTTGCTGCTGCTGAAATGTGAAGCGCAACTCTAAACGCTGATTTCTAAACAATGTGATATGTAGTTTAATCCTAGCTGAGAATCCTAATTAGTAAGCAAGAAACAAACTGCAATTTGTGAAACAATCCACTGTGGATGTCACAACAAATTTCAGTTAGTTGTAAACGAGGACGTCTTCAATAGCAGTGTGCACAAGTGGAGAGGATGACAGCTCAACCATTGCCAGGCTTCTTGTCAACACTAACAAACTGTGGTTTGTTCATGACATCTGATCACAGCTACTGAGTTTTAAATTGCCAGTTCCAGTGGAGTACAAAGGTTGAAAACTATATAACAGGCCAAGAAAGACATTACAACAAAGAGAAGATCAAGACAGAAAGGAATGTGGCACTTTTCTTTGAAGTTCTGTTTAGTTTTTAAGTAATCCATTCCACTGCTGAATGAAATAATTCCATATACATGCTCTTTATGGTGTAATAAAACAATGGAATGGAGGAGACTCACTTCTTACTCTTCTCTTTCATTAAATTATGATACATCTTAAAATGCTGATAGACATGCACTGAGGTGGAGAGAACAGCATACAAGTTCTGGAGCGGAGCTCTGGAAGGGACATCTTTACTTCTCTCCTCCAACCTTTCCAGGACAGCTGTTGCTACTTTGCAGGAAGCCTCTACAAAGTTGGCTCTAATTTCCTGAAGAGATTCATCTCTGCATGCCAGAGCCAGTGGAAGCAACATGTCAAGTTCTTCCAGGATGTCAGAACAAAACTAAGGAAAATAAATGTGGCATTCAGTTTTTTGTTTGACAGCAATTTTTAATTTATCTACAGCACAACAAATAATGTACTTGTCACAGAACAAACAGATTTGTAGGTTTTAATAACCATTATAATTCCTGACCTTAAAAGGTAAAGGCAAAATACAAAAACTCCCAGAAAATAATACTTGCTAGAAAAATAATTTTAAAAGACTGGGAAGCAGACAGGAGAGTAGCAAATGTTACAGCATTTTTTAAAGGTCCAGAGAAAAACCAGAAAATTACAGGCCAGTTAGTCTAATGTTTGTCCCAGGCAAATCAGTAGAAACTATAATTAAAAATAGAATTATTGGGAAAATAGAGGGACAAAGCTAGCTAGGAGAAAATCAGTATAGCTTCTGCAAGTGGAAGTCCTGCCAAGCCAACCTTTTGAAGTTCTTTGAGAAAGTCAACAAGATAATAGTGACCTGGTAGACATTATATAGCTGGACTTTCAAAATGCTTTTGACCTCACCAAAGACTCCTAAGTAAACTTAGCAGTCACGGGATAAGAAGATGTGTTCTTTTATGGATTAAAAATTAGCTAAGAATAAATGGACAATTCTCTCAATGGAGGAAAGCAGTGAGGTCCCATGAGGATCGGTATTTGCGCCAGTGCTATTTAATTTGTTCATAAATGGTCTGAAACTGAGGGTAAGCAGTGTAGTGGCCAAATTCGCAGATTACATAAAATTGTTCAGCATGATAAAAACCAAGGCCAACTGTGAAGAGGTCCAGGAGAATCTCCATAGATTGGGTGAGTGACAAGTGTTTCAATATAGGTTAAGTGTAAGCTGATGCACACTGGAACAAAAAATCCTAACATGCTGTACATGCTAATGGAGTCAAAACCTGCTGAGTCTGAGAAGGAAAGAAACCTTGTGGTTGAAGTGAATAGCTCAATGAAAAAGCCAACTCAGTGCAGCACCAATAGTGAAAAAGGAAAACTCTATGCTGGGGATTATTAGGAAAGATATTGGAAATAAAACAGCCAATATTGTAATATAGCTCTTTGGTGCAGCCTCAGTTGGAATGCTGTGTTCTGGTCACCATATTTCAAAAAGGACATTGCTGAGCTGGGAAAATTACAGAATAGGGCAACCAAGATGATTAAGGGATTGCAGCACCTTTCCTACGAAGAAAGGCTAAAGAGTCCAGGCTCTTTCAGGTTATAAAAGAGACAACCAAGGGTAGACATGATAGAGGTTTATAAAATTAAGCATGGAGTAGACAGAGAGAACTTTCCCTCTTCCCAAATATTAGAATTTAGGGATACCTAATGAAGTTGAAGGGCTGTAGATTCAAGATGGACAAAACAAAATACTTATTTACTCAAAGATTAAAATGTGGAATTCACAGCCAGAGGATATAGTGATGGCCACATGCATAGACAGCTTTAAAGGGGAATTAGATAGACAGGTCCATCAGTGGCTACTAGCCAAGGTAACTAAATAGAACCTCCACATTCACAGTAAACGTCTGTGCCAAGAGGCAACATCAGGAGAAGGTCTCTGTGCCCTATTGTTCGTCCTCCAGAGTAACTGGTTGGCAACTGTGTGAGAAAGCATGCTGGATCAGATGGCACACTGGTGTGATCCATGAGGGCTCTTGGGAATGTTCAGTCTGGAGAAGAGGAAGTTGAGGGGGGACATGATTGTTCTATTGAAGTATTTGAAGAGCTGTCACTTAGAGGAGGGCAGGGAGATATTCCTGTTGGCAGCAGAGGATAGGACTTGCAATAATGTGTTGAAATAAAGGGGGGGAAGGTACCGGCTGGATATTAGGAAAAACTTTTTTACACTAAGAGTTGTTCTACAGTGGAACCTAGGAAGGTGGTGAGCTCCCCCTCATTGGCAGTCTTTAAGCAGCAGCTGGACAAACACTTGTCAGGGATGTTCTAGGCTGATCCTGCATTGAGCAGGGGGTTGGACTAGATGGCCTTTATAGCCCGTTCCAACTCTGTGATTCTATGATTCTATGTTCTTAACACAGTTTATCATTTCAGTTTCTCCAATAATGGGGGAGGAGTGGCAGTTGTAGAGCAATAGGAAATGCAGCCCCTAGTGTGTGCTTTACAGACAGAGTGGATTGTGGCCCATATGCCTAAATTCAGGTACAGGTAGCATTATATTTAATTTTAGCTTTAATTTTATATAAAACCAAAGATTCTGCTGAATGTATAACATAGTCCAAAAACCATGGAGTCACACAAGCAACAAAAATGGATTCTTCATTCCATTTAAGTTGGTAAACTGGCCTGCTTGTGGACAGTTTTCAGTTTCTCAATATAGCTCAAATATTTAAGAAAAAAATGTCTTGCACTTCAAAATTTCACAAGTGATTCCTTGCAGAAGAATAAGGGTGTTAACGACAATCTTAAAAACTGGTACCTTCTAATGTCTGCTTTCTTTTAATATAGGCTTGAGATCCATAATGTTCTGTTCAATAATTTAGCACAATTTCTTTTTAACTTTTTTTATTAATTCTGTTTATTTGATTTCTGTGATATTACTGGTACTACAAGTACTTCAAGGTCTGGCATTCTATAAATCCTCAAATTTCAGAACTTTTGATACATACCTTTAAAATTTGTTTTGGTTGCTCTTTCTCAGGAAGAACTCCCTGAGATTTCTTTATGCATTGTACATTTACAAGATCTATCACATAATCGAAAGATGAGGACTGTTCTTTCTGCTCACTTTGAAGAATTTTAGTGGAAAAATCTTCAACTGCAATTGTTATACAGTGTGCCACTGAAGAGGACAGATCTTTAAACGCATTTCTCCAGCCAAACGCTAATATGGTAGACTGAAATAAATAAGCACACAACAAAAACCGAACAGAGAATATTGATGTATGAATGATCCCCAAACTATACAGATCATCTAGAGGAGGTCTACAAACATTCAGAGCACAATCTACCTGGAACATCTCTTATACAAGCTCCATGGGAATGACTGGGAAAATGAAAAAACACATCAGTTATAATAAAGTGTTCTTGCACAATTACCATCGTTGTGCCTTTTTCACAGAGCACTGACCTTCAGAGAGGTGTTTTAAATGGCTGTCCCCCAGCTATGAACTTCCACCTCTAAAAAACTTGCCAGAGTTAGGCCCTTCAGCATCTTTACAGAAGTTCTTCAAGACATATATGTCCACATTCCCCAGGTCTTTACAGTTTAGGAATGAGTATCTTATACATTCTAATCACTCCCCATTAACACCAGGAAAAATATATTCAGACTGTCATGAGTACATATTTAGAGAATGCCACAAGTTAGGGATCATTCGAAAATTCCTGCTAAAACACAAAGCTTACTGAATATCCTTGGGCCGGTCACTTTCTCAAGTAACTTACTTCACAGGATTGTTGTGAGAATAAAATGGATGATGAGAGTACCACATATGCCACTCCGAGCTGCTTAGAGGAAGAATACAATAATCATGTGGGTGCATGTGACAGTGAGGTAGCAGGCCCCACTCCAATGGTGAGCTGGGTGGGAAAGGCTGAGAAGGCAGCACAGAGAGGGGATGAAGAGGAACCTAAAGGAGGAGTTATGGCCTTAGGTAACACAAGACAGCCAGACCTGCTCAGGCCTGGTGGAATATACCAATAGCAGCAGTCTCCTGAGGTTTTGAAGATGCAGAACAGGAGGATTAAGGGAACCGTAGTTGTGTAGATGCCTTTGTAGCCTTGATTCATGGTAATAAAGAAAACCTTAAAGAGCACCACTGAGTCTAGGTGAGTCTCTGCCTACCACAGAAGACACTTTGGATGTCCTGCTGCCCCCTAGCAGGGCCACAGTCACACAATTATGCACACAAATAACTTAAAAGAGTTTCCCCCCTCAGGTGTACATGCTTAGAAGACATCAGGGAACACCTAAATACACTTTTCAATGATGTCTGGAATGTAGGTTCTCAAACCCATACACACACAACACATTTATTATTTGTTTATTCGATTTATACCCCACCCTCCCTTGACTTGACCAGTGTAGGTGGGGGCAGATTCAACTGTTTATTGACCCAATGAATGGGGAGGGGAGAGTCACTTGTTAGCCACCCTGAGCCCTGTGGTGCAGGGGAAGGTGGGATATAAATCAAATCAATCAGATCTAATAGGATTTTTTGACCATTCCTGTTGGGTGAGTTCTAACAGAATGAATCAGCACAGATGGAGATTCAAAGATTTAACTACTTCTGCATGTCACAAAATGGCTCTTTCTCAAGTCTCCGTGCCACACAACCCCTTTTGAAACTAAAGAGACTTTCAAAAGCATTTTGTGATGCAGTATGGAGGATTGCCACTCAAAGAGAAAAAAAAAGCTACACATCCAAGTGGAAATGTTGGCATGCTTGGATGTCCATTAAGTGGAACTTTGATTCCTGTATCTAGACAGATCAAGATTGAGAATGGTCACTGAGTTTCTCAAGAATCAGCTTTGTAACCCATTTGATTTCAGACTTTTCTAAGGATCTAAAACCTTATATCAGAGCTTTGTCCAGTTATACAAGGCATTTGATTCTTTCTTCTGGGCTATTCAATTAGTAACTATCCTATTTTATGCAAAGTTGTTGAAAGTTTCGTTAAAATTGGGGGGGGGGGGGGTTTAAGTGATGAAACTGAGGGATTAATTTTGATTGGATATAAACATAAGAGTGCTGTATAAAGCAAGATGCATTGCATAAGGCATCCACTTCAGAACAGAAGTGTCATTTGCCCCATCTATTGATCTGGAAGAAACATTCTAGGCAGTGTCTATCTGTGCACAAGGTACACAAAGTGGTTACTGTTCCTTAGTTATGCTACAATGTGAGAAATAAAAGTTTTTACATACAGGACAACTAGTATGTTGATACTAAAAGGGTCTTCTGTGAAATAGCAACCTCAGTTTCCTTTAGCAAGTTTTCATGTGACTAGGTTCTAGGTTTTCAGTAGATGTATGGCATTATCTACCTGGATGGCTCAGGCTAGCCCAGTCTCATCAGATCTCAGAAGGTAAGCAGGGTCGGCCCTGGTTAGTATTTGGATTGGAGACCACCAAGGAAGTCCAGGGCTGCAACAAAGAGGTAGGCAATGGCAAACCACCTCTGTTCATCTCTTGCCTTGAAAACCCTATGGGGGTCATCACAAATCAGTAGCAATTGCCATTGCCATGAGAACAACTAAAATGATAAATAATAACTTGCACAAGCATGGATGGCTTCACTGGGAATTAGATAAACATATGGAGTAGAGGTCCATCAGTGGCTATTAGCCACAAAGTATAGATAGGAACTCTCAGTCTGGGGCAAGTGATGCTCTGTATTCTTGGTGCTTGGGGGGGGGGAAACAGTGGGAGGGCTTCTAGTGTCCTGGCCCCACTGCTGGACCTCCTGATTGCACCTGGTATTTTTGGCCACTGTGTGACAGAGTGTTGGACTGGATGGGCCACTGGCCTGATCCAACATTGGCTTCTCTTATGTTCTTATGTTATTTCCACTTGTATTTTTTGCCTTTCTGATAGTGGCACTCAGGGGTCTGTTGGGGCCGGAGAGAGGCGGAGTGAAGCTCCGCTGGCTCAGGACTGGCCAGTAGGGCAGCCATGGGCTGAATCAGATTCTCTAATCTGATTCAGCTTGCCGCCGAATTTCGGCGGCAACTTTAAAAGCCACTGGAGGGGAGGGGGTTTGAGGGAGAGGCTCCAAACTTGCAGGGTAGCTGCTGGAGCCTCTCCTTGAAATGCCCACCATGTTTCAAGAAAATTGGACCAGGGGGTCCAATTCTATAGGCCCCCGAACAGGTTGCCCCCATTCCCTCCATTGTTCTCTATGGTAGGAAAAAAGTTAACATTTTTTCCCTCCCTAGACAACAATGGAGGGGATGGACAATCTGTTTGGGGGCCCATAGAATTGGACCCCGTGGTCCAATCTTCTTGAAACTTAGTGGGTATTTCGAGGAGAGGCCCCAGCAGCTACCCTGCAAGTTTGGAGCCTCTCCCTCAAACCCCCTTTCCTCCAGCCCCTCATATACCCTATTGGTTTTTGCCATTGATTTCAATGGCCCATAGGATATAATGGGGCTGAAACTGGCATTCCCTTTCTGACACACTTCTGGTGATGTCAGGGGACGTGGCATATGCTAATGAGTTATGCTAATGAGCTCCTGCACCTCTTTTTCTACGAAAGGAGCCCTGGTGGCACTGAAAAAATGACTTTTAAACAGCCTCTTTTATATTCACATACAACTGCTATATACATTTTCTTCACAGCTTCAGTCTTTGCAGAATTAAATTAATAATACCACTGAAATTAGCCAAACGTAAGGATTTGTAATTAATATTGTAATTTGCACTTCCTGATGGTACAGACAGTCTTCCAGGGTCTCAGATTGTTTTTCCACTCACCTCTTTTATCTGTTCAGGAAGCACACTGGCTCCATTTGTTCTACTCTCCCCTATTAAAAGATCCCCACCAGCTTTCTTCAGAACTCCTGTGCAGTAGGACAAAGGGAATCAAAGTTAAGATTAATTCTCAAAAAAAGTTGCCAGCCTGCAACACTTTCTGATATACCAATGTGTCCTACAAAGCTATTCAGTAAACTGTAATGGAAAGTTAGGAGTAAAAGAAAGTAAAATTCTGGTAATAAACAACAGTTGCTTTTACAAGCTCCACATTCCATTTTGCATTTTAATTAACAACAGGATTTATAAATGTATATAATATTTGATTTCATCACTGATGTCTAGATCAATTATCCATTAGAATGCTTATAAAAAGGTATGGCAATGTGATTTGGTAGCCCTTGGTGGCCCTTGTAAGGGCAGAAAGGTGGAATATAAATGTTGTAAATAAATAAATAAGCCTGCAATCTCCTTAGTACTTAGAATGGTAGAATCTGCCCTGTTCTTATTCTCCTCAGCAAAAAAGTACAGGAGAGCAGCAGGTCCTTTTATATTTAAATGTGGTCTACCCAATCATGAGTAAAGCTGGAGTGAGGGTGCAAAAGAAAACATAGAAGCAGTATGCTTCTGACACTGGAATTCTGAACACATTTAGTTGGAAGCATAATTTCTATGGCCTTTTCTTCCACATCTATATGTTCAGGATCTGGCACTAGATGTGTTTGACAGAAGATTGTTATTGGCTTTTTTGATGGATTTGATCTTCTGAGAGTAGTGTGATACACTGATACTCCTTACCAATGGAGGCCCAGATCACAAATGTTGCCAAGCTGGCATTCTTCCAGGTACATCAGGTATCGCCCCAACCTAGCCACAGTAATGCATGCAACAGTCACTTCTAGATCAGACTACTGTAACTTGGTCTATGCTGGCCTACTCTTGAGACTGATCCAGAAACTCCCACTGGTTCAGAATGCAGCAGCACGGGTCCTGACTGGAATATCGTGAACAGCACACATTCAACCTGTCCTGTATCAGCTGCACTGGCTTCCGGCAGAGTACCAAGTCAGATTCAAAGTTTTGATGTTGACCTTTAAGATCTTGAGCAGTCAGGGACCCATGCATCTCTGAGACTATCTCCTCTTGTATGTTCCCTGAAGAGCATTACGCTCTGCAGAGAACTATCTACTGATGATCCCCAGCCCAAAAGAAGTCTGGCTGTCCTCAATCAGAACCAGAGCCTTTTCTGCCCTGGCTCCTACCTGGTAGAACTCTCTGCCAAATAACATCTGTGCCCTGTGGGACCAAATGCAGTTCTGCAGGTCTTGCAAGGCAAAGATGTTCCACCAGGCTTTTGGTTGAGGACAGCAATGGATACCACCCTACTGGCACTCCCTCCTCTTATTTTTTCTTCCTGCCCCCTTTCCACCTTCTTGTGGGGCAGTGACAAAACTTGGAATCTGAAGTTTTAATGCCATCTGAGAGTGTTTTTATCTATGGATTATTTAAATTGTATTATTTTTTATGAATGTTTTTATCATTATGTTGTTCATCATCCAGAGTTGTCTTTATTCAGGGATAGCATGGTCTATCAATTGAAATTATAAATAAATAAATAACCACCAAGATATATTACATTCTACAAACACATACAGTATTAGTGAGTTAGTATTCCATATGCCAGTTGCTATCTGTACCAATTTTGGGTTTCCCCATCAGTGTATAACTTCCCCTTTTATAATAAGGAGTATTGGACTGGTATTTTGAAATATATAACAGAATGAGATTTGGAATGCAAGGTGCCCCTGTATAGACATAACAAATAATATAAAAATTACTGCTTCTTGAAGAACTGAACAATTCTACCTCCTTCATATTTGTACATACCCTATTTGCTAGTTCATCAGCTCAACTGTTTGCACTATTACAATTCATTTACTATTTAGAGTTTTCAGACTCTAATTAGAAATGATAAATGATCACAAATTATCTTAACTATAATCCTAAAACTGAAAAGCTGTTACCCCACCAAAAAAAAAATCAGACTAATGAGAATAGTAAATGTAGTTCTGCTACATTCTGACTGTAAATTCCATTTCCTCCTCATCTCACTACTTGAAAATAAACTTCTTTAAGGATAGCAGTTGCGGCTACTTTTAGAATATATTCACATAGTCTAACACGTTTTACCAGAATTCATATGGCTTCAAAAGCTGCCCATTAGGGCAATGACTTCATAAATCTGATTGTGTTGTTCTTTTATAGCTCTTTCTAGAGATTTATATGAAAAAACAGATGTCTTCTTAATGTGTGAAGGAAAGACCTTTGCAAATCTTTCTAGTCCCCTGAGGCAAAGCTTGAAAACCTAAGGCCTTGACAAGTTAGCCCAGTGTGGTTTCAAAGAGCTCCACTGGAAAATGCTTTTTTTGGCACTCATTATCAGATCTGTCTAAAGTTCACCTTTCTCACTGAAATGGGGGGAAAAAAGGTGAGAGGAAGATGAAAAGTGTGTTAGATGTTTTTGATTTTTGAAAATCTCAACAAGAGACTTCTGATACACCAGAGGAAAAAGAAAGCACACCAGAAGGGCAGAAGGAGAATATAATTTGGTCAAGCATTCTTCATTCTAAATAGGACATTCTGCTTTATCCATTCTGCTGCTGCTGAATGTTCCAGGTTTCTTCAAAGGATCATATCTTCTGTGATAATGAATGTACTAGGTATGTTCGAACATTTCATTAATTGTACTGTAAATCAACTAGAACAGAACTGCAAGAATGGTCAAAGACCAGCAAAGAAAGTTTTTTCTCAGTGCCCCAGAGGAAAGCGAATTACAGTTCTTTCATTTTCTTGAATTTTCTGTTAATTCTGGAAGAACAAAGACGAGGAGTCAGTGCATACGTCGTGGAAAAAATCCTAGATCTTTTCTAGGAAAGGAAAATGTTACCTTTTGGTTCTATATTCATGGTGGGATTTTTAACCTTTTTTTTAACCTTTCAACTCTAATTGCTCTGGGGTAGGAATTTATAGAGAAGATGCTTCCAGCCTCAGTTTTAAAGTCAACAGCATTGGAAGTCAACAGTTTGAGTCCATGAAAGTAAAGAACATCATTGTGAACTTTATTCAAGTATGTTTTCAGTTTGATAATTACCACTTCAAATGACTGTAATTGTCAATCAGAAATAAAATGTAATATGAAAAAATAATTAAATAAACAAGAACAAGTATACCAAAGTTTGAAAAAATGTTTTGATATTATTGTTCTTCTAAATGATACCATTTTTCAGAAATGAATCTAAAATATATTACATTTAATTATTGAATCACAGGAGATACAAATTAAATTGCAAACAAAAAAATCTAGATCACGTCAGTGTGGCTGTTAACATGTATTTTCTGTCAACATTCACTTTTTTCTACAATGTTCCTTGGTGCTATTATCTGCCATGGGATTACAGTCAGACAGCATCAGTGATCAGTACTTCCTTGAGTTCTAACTTCTATTTTCAGCCACCTAAATTGGCCTTCATAGGTTTCCATTGTGCAAACTGCAAAGGAACTTGTCTTGACGGCAGCTAGAAGTAGTGTGAACTATGCATCTCTCTTTTCTTTGCAGTTCTTTTTTTTTTTGGTTCACAAGCAACCTCCTACCAAAAGCAGAATCTGCAGAACAGACTACATCCAAGTGATAATGCTATGAAAACGTATGAAGAGAAGCCCAGGTGGCCACCTTGCAAATTTCCAATGTGGAAGCCTTCGACCTCTCCGCCCAAGTAGCAGCTATAGTCCTAGTGTAATGAGCTTTACAAACCCTGGGAGCCACTTTACCCTTAACTATATACGCCTCCCTAATACAGTTCCTTAACCATCTAGCTAAGGATCTCTTAGAAGCCATTTGACCCCTCTTAAGACCCCCTAAGAGTACAAACAATCTCTCAGAAGATCTGAAATCTTTGATTTTTCTGAGATAAACCCTAAGTGTTCTTCTTACATCCAATTTATGCAGCCATTGCTCTTTGTCATTGCTGGGTCTAGGGAAAAATGATGGCCAAGAAACCTCCTGGTTTAGATAAAACTCAGATACCACCTCTGGCAAAAATAAAATAAAATATGAGGAACTTCCCAAAAAACTACTTTAGTTCTGAGGGTGCTTTACAAATGTTCTGTACATCAAGCCTAAAGGCTCCATATAATATGCTGAACGAAGAATAACTAAACTTTTTGTTCTTATACTCAATTTTTCCCTTTTTGTAATTATCTGGCATGACTTCAATTCAGAGCTAATAAAGGCCACTTCACCAGAGTTCAAGACTTCAATTTATCCCATGCTTTGAAAAGCCAAGTCATTGACAAAATAGCACAGTTGTTTTGCTATCTTTTATTGATGCTGTAAATCTTTTAATGGAAATGTGGTGATGTCGCCCAAGATAGTACTATTCCACCACTGTGTTGCCTCAAAATTCCTCACATTACCCAACTGGAATATGGCTGTTCCCTATATCAAATAGTGCTTTCAAGAATGTATTTTCAGTTTATATCTTCCCACTCAGGTAATTCAGGCCAAGTTTCTTTTAACTGTCATTCCATTTTGGACAGCCACAATGAGGACTGGGAAGGGGCAAAGACTTGGAGTTCTACTGAACAGAAAAGTAAGCTGAGAGGTATTGATGTGATGACAATTCACCCAATCATGTTGCTTTCTGTTGTACTAATCTGCATGCTTTTAGAGGTCTGTGGTTCAGAACTAAAAAGAAATAATCACTTTCCCCCACCGTTTCAACAAATCTGATGTACTAACAAGTTCATGCTTATGTTCATTTAATTCATTATGAACATTGCAGGCTGAATTATCTCAGAAAACGTGGGACTATATCAGAAGTTGTTATGACAGAGAAAGAGATATTATGTTACTTTTCCATTTCAGTTATTCCAACTACTGAATTTCTACAAGGTGATTCTTTTGAATGAAAAAATGGAAAATGTGTATTACCTTGAACATTTTTGTTGTCAGAAAAGCATGGTGAAACAAGCTCTTCGACCTTTTCTTCCATCACCAAAAACAATTTTACAAGCTGGGAGAGGCACCTCAGTTGATTTATTGTCAAACTAAAGTTTCTCCCTTCTCTAGGATATTCCTGAGAAGCTGAAAAAGAAGTAAAGGAAGTTAGTTTTGGAAAAAAAATGTATATGCATCATCTTATGAAACTGATCAAGCCATCACTGAAATGAGGTGCACAATAATACACAACTTCATCATTATTATTACTAATAATTAGATTGTAGTGGATGTAGAACACAAAGGATTAAGATTATTTAAAATGGTTTTGACTATTTTAATTCTGTAACCATTAAAAAAGGGGGGAAAGAGTGAATCAGGGAATGAAAGCACACCAGCTATAATGGTACTTTGAAGGAGCTCACTATAGAAAAACTTTCATTCGTAATCCTTTCCAGTCAAATTTGTTCTCTTTTGGAACCAAGATTTAGGTGATAGTCCCCAGCAGACAATGTAGATATAAAGACTGACACAGGAAATATCACTAATTCTTCTGTGTTTCTCAAAAGCTTTCAATACCAATGGTCATCCAAAGTTACTGGAAAGGCAGCACAAGATAGTATTTTCAAGTGATTCAAATCCCTGATACCCAGGGAAGTTCAAAAAATATACAGCTACTTTTCATATTCATGGGAACCATACTACGTAATACAACAAGGATCTCTTTTTTTCACTGATCACATTCAATATTCAAGTCTCTATATGAATCCACTATTAGGTATTCTCAGTATGCTTAAGATTCCCAGTTCTATTTTTTTTTTTTAGTTGTCAGATACAAAGTCAGTCATCTCCATCCTGAAACCATGCCTGGATCCCTAATGAACTGAGTTGATTAAAACAGACACAATAATGATATTAGATAAACTTTGCAGTCTAGTTAGTAGATTGCCTATTCTGACAGAAGAAGCAAATTCACAACATGGAGGTACATTTGGAAACGCAAGTGGTGACTGTGACCAATAGTGCTTTTGGTCAGTAAAATCTGTATGCCGGCTATGATCCTCTGTGTATATGTGGGGGGTAGAGATCAGCCAATCCGGTTCCAGAGTATAGTTGTAAGGCATAGAATGCAACAACCTTGTTCATATTATGCAGGTACAGATGCGGTCAGCATCTGGATGCAAGACCTCCTGGGAACCTATGTCCAGTCCTTCAGGCAGAGTAGAGAATAATAAATAAATAAACAACTTATGTAGCTTCTTATATAAATAAAAGATTCTATAACTTTGAAGAAAGGCTGCTACAATATGCTCCAAGCAGCTGCTCTTGAAAATGGATCAGAAACTGCAAAAAATAGTTTGAGTCGATAGACAAACAGGTTACTGCAGGACACACAGTTTGTGGTTTGCTATTTACCCTACATATTACTTGGATTTGGCACAAGGTCTGTGCTGGTTATTACTTTTAAAAATACAGTACAATTGTTGGCCAGCAAGGCACTGCTAGTGCTCTTATGGATTTTAATATTGGGTTGCCCATATTGGAAGGGCCATGTGCTTTCTTCATTAGAGGGGAAGGCTCCAGCCCATGCCAGGAGGCTGACACCCTAGACAGTTCACCTGAGACAGGGACAAAAGACTCCTTCTGCCATGAGGTTTCTTTCTGTTTCAAACCGCTGGTCAACCCCTGCCCCCTCCAACATAGCTAAATGGATTATGCTAACATAGTTGCCTAGCAACTAATGTTCGGGCCATCACCCAGTTGGCCAGAGCCATCAACTAACAATAGATGTGGCCCAGGTGAGTCATCGGACCCTGCCCAGGTGTCCACTTCCTGGTGAGATCATAGTTTTGCAATATTGTCCATCCCCCGGCCCTCCTCCTTTTGTCCACCTTTAACCTATAGTAGGGTCAGTAAGGAATGGGCCGCCTAGTAGGTGTGTTAGTGGGATGTGGTATGCGCAGCCAGCCCCCAAGACCACCTAATAAAAGACCCTGCACAGAGGCAATCGGTCTCTTGAGCCATCGTCCCCTATCTGCTTTACTACCCCTTCTGCCCAGCTTACTGTACCCATACCCTTGCCTCCATCTTTAAATCTCTGAATACCGGATCAGAGAGAACTACGTGGTCTCGCAGGTTCGAGCCTCGTGTCCCATAGTCTTTCTATTTTTCTCCCCATCCAATTCTTCCTTCGGTCGGACAACTCCTCTTTAGGAAGGTAACGTATTGCTTCCCCACCAACAAACTCCTGCAAATTGCAACAGTGCTATTTTCTATCTTTATTTCCCTAGACCTGTGTGTATGTGTGTGAGAATCTGTTTTTGTGTGCTTGAACAACATCATTCAGTAAACAGCATTTAATTTGCCATCTGCCTCACGTGCCTGTTTCCTGTAGAACTCCCAGGAGGGGTGGGACCCTGGTATAGTTGGCAAGAACCCGGTATTTTGCTGATTGCTAAACGTAAATTAAAGCAATTTGGCTAACACTATCTCTGCCTAGAATCCTTGATACCTCCAGCCAGTCTGCCACTGCCCATTAAGCTCTAAGGGAGGACCTACAGGTTCTATGAGTCAGTGGAATTTATGTGAGGAGCATAGCTTTCTTGGTGCTGGCACCACAGTCACCACAGTCTTCCCAAAGAAGGCATTTAGATCATTAAAAGATAACAGTTTTGTTTGGAATAGTTTTTTCAAGTTATGTGTTTACACCATAACTGCTTTGAGATTCCATGAGGAAGGAAATGCAAATTTATATATGTTAGGAACAATAAAATATAATTCTGTGTGTGTCAGTGCCATCAAGTCACTTCTGACTTATTGTGACCCTATGAATTAACGTCCTCTAAAATGTCTTATTATTAACAGCCATTCTCAAGCCTTGCAAACAGAGTGTCATGGCTTTCTTGTGGAATCAATCCATCTCGTGTTGTAAATATCTTTACAACATTTTCATTTTGACTGCAGACAGTTCCTGCAAAATACAGCTGTGAAAAATAAAAGTAAAAATGGCACGTAACTGTATAAAGACCACTGCTGTCTGGGGAAAAACTCAGTGTTTCCACAAAAAAATAAAAAAGCCTATGTTCTTGATTACTAGTCAGATTCAGCTGGAACTCTAAGCCAAACAGCTTCTGATAGGCAAACTAGCACCCCTTGTGGTGAGCAACAAAAAAATTACAAAAAGGACATTATTAGCCACAGTTTATTCTCTGACTCCCCCTTTTAAGCTTGCCATTGCCCTGTCCTGTCATTGGACTGACCCTTCTGAGCAATGGTACTTCCAAGATTCTGCCTTAGGCTCTCTGTAAAAATTGTTCTAGTTCTCCTTCTTTACTTCATTTCTCCTCCTGCCTGATCACTCAGCTCTGTCCAGCACTGACACTCCTGAAGTACCAAACATTTCATTACTTCTTATTAAAAGCTTTGGTACATTTTAATTCCTAAACATAATCATCTCATGTTTTAAATTTGGATTTGTAAGCCACCAATGGGAGGAAGAATATAAATGTTTTAATAAACAGTAAATAACCAAATTGTGCCATGAAGAACAGTGGTGACCTTAGGGTAGTTACTGCCTTTCACCTTAACCAGCCGCAACGAGGTTGTTGTGAGGCTAAACCTCTCTGATTGCCTCAAGGTTGGGACTAAAAAACAAACAAATACATTCCTCTCTTATCAAACACAGATACTGAATATTCTAAATGAGCAAGTACAGAGAGATACATTGCCTGGAACTTTTGAAGCCACAGTAAATGAACTCCTCCCCTGGAATAACAAAGAGAAAATGTCTGTGTTGGGGGGGGGGGGGGGAGACTGAAAAATATGCAGTTCTTACTTTCATATGAAACCAAAACTTCTTTCACTGATTTACTAACATATAGTGCATTATTTATAGCTTGGCACATAGAATTGTACTATTTGGCGTAATTACAGGATTTAAAGCATATCTTCATTTTCTATAGGAAAAATTGCAAGTATGCCAAATACTTGATAAACAGTTGCAAACAGCTGCAACTTATGCTGCCATAGCTGGGGTTTCCAACTCTGGGTAGATAAATTCCTGGAGATTTGGGAGTAAAGCCTGATAGTATCTGGAAAGGGGAAGGACCTCAGAAGGATATAATGCCATACAGTCCGCCCTCCAAAGCAGCCATTCTCTGCAGGGGAACTGATTGCTGTCGTCTAGAGATCAGTTGTAATTCTAGAAGATCTCCCAGCCATACCTGGAGGTTGGCAAACAAACCAAAGCACAAATATCTTAATTTTTTGTCATATGAAGGTAGAAAACCAATTGTATAGTAAACTAAAGAAAGTTTTTTCTCAGAGTAACAACAGGTAGGACTACCATCATGTCTGGATATTAAACTGAACTGTATACAATTGAAAACACAACTCTTGAATAGGGTTGGATCCAGACTAAAATTCCAATAGCAAAATGGAACTTCCCTGCCTTCCCCCTCCTACTGCAGCCCAGTGATCTCCACAAAATGCTGCTCCTGGCAGGACAGAGGATTCTCAGGAAGATCTGCAGCAGGAAGGGAGAGTCAGCAAAAATGGTTCATCATTAAATCTCATGTATTATCTAAACATAGCATATTAATTGTTGCCAAATTATTTACATTTTAACAAAAAAATCTTGAAAATCTTGTCTACAGTACAAGGTTCCCACCCCCAGTGCCTTCCAAACTTTCACAATCATTACGAGTTTTTCATACTATATATATGTGGAAAGACTTGCCTTAAGAAGCATTTTATTTGTTCTAAAAGAGCAAATATTCTATAGGAGTTTCTTTCAGTGCTCCCCAAAATTTTCCAGTTTTTCCATTGGAAAACTAAAATCCTTAAAAAAAAGTAAAGATTTTTTTTTTCATTTTTTGGGTGTGTGTGTGTGTCACATTCTAGTAAGTTGAGAAACTTAATTGTATCCTCACCAGTATTGAACACACACTCTTTTCCTCTCAAACACACACACAATCCCACCTATATAAATTTTACAGTTTAGGGACATGAAACTCATCATGAGATTGGGATTTAGGGATCTTTTTTTCACAGACACATCTTAAGAACACAGTCCAGACAGCTATATATTAATTTTTTCTATATTAGATTTACACCGTAGATATGCCTGTATATATTACTACTGGATCACATCCTAAGAATAATTGCTAACAAGCAAATTACAGTAATACAAGAGGCGGGACCTGTGATACTTGTGGGGGAGGAGAGAAGGAGCTCCACGTGGAGGAGGAAGAAGCAGCGACAGGTAAGCCTTCTCCCCCTCTGGTTGCCACGGCGAGGCCCAGGCCCACCACTTCCCCCCCGGCACGAGCAACGAGACCTGAGTGGTTTTCAGCCACCAGGCTTGCTGATTCCCCCCCTGTGGCACCGACAGTGAGGACTGGATGCCTCCCAACCACCAGCCAGCCATAGAGTTCCCAGAGTGTTCTCTGCGCATGTGCAGGGAACATTCTTTTACTTTGGGGGGATTTAAATATCCCCCCGTATCATTTTTTAAACTTTTAGGATTTTTCTGTACACCTGGGAAGTCTCCCAACTGTGCAGGAAAATCTCTCTGCCCCCCAAGTGCCCCCGATGTGCATATTTAGATATCCACATGCACGAGGGCACTTGGCTATTAGATATATAGATAAGAGGCAAGGACCCGCGATACTCACGGGGGGCACTCCAGGTGGAGAAGGAGGAAGCTGCAGCAGGTAAGCCCTCTCCCTTTCTCCCCTGGCACTGATGGCGAGGCCCACATGGCTCCAAGCCACCGGGCCTTCTCTCCCACCCCCACCAACAATGAGGCTGTGCTGGGCCCACCAGGTCTTCTCTCCTGCCTGCCCCCCCACCAATAGTGAGGCCTGCACGGTTCCAAGCTGCTGGGCCCACCTGGCCTTCTTGCCCACCCTTGCCCCCACTGACAGCAAGGGCCACACGGCTCCAAGCCACTGGGCCTGCCTGGCCTTCTCGCCCACCCCCACCAATGGCAAGGCACGGACAGCTCCAAGCTGCCGGGCCTTCTCACTTGCCCACCCTGCCCCCACTGATGGCAAGGCCCATGCGGCTCCAAGCCACCAGGCCCACCAAGCCTTCTTCCTCCCCTCCCTTCTCTGGCAACAGCTGCCAGGCACCGTTCCCAGAGCATTCTCTGTGAATGCACAGGTAACACTCTTTAACTTTGGGGGGATTTAAATATCCCCCAAAAGTTTTTTTTAAGTTTTAGGATTTTACCGCACACCTGGGGAGTCCCCCAAGTGTGCAGAAAAATCTCTTTGCCCCCCAAGTGCCCCCTCCATGTGGTTTTAGATATCTGCACGGTGGAGGCAACTTGGCTATTAGTATATAAATGGGAAAAAGCCTGTTTAAAAAAACTGAACATAATTTAAATTATATATAAACAAGTGAGGACCTGCAAACAATTTTTGTAGATCATTTTCAGGTTGCCCAATAACAGCTACAAACCATTACCGCTGTGCTCAGGCAAGCTTAAAACAATAGGTTTCTCAATTTCCAGACACCTTCAGAGCTCTTAGAAAATGGCTAGAAAGGAAAGGATGCTCTTCTTGGAGCTCTGACAGTCAACCTGGCAACCAAACAGAATGAACAACACCTATACAGAAAAAGGTATGCAAAAAGCTTTTAGCTGAATGCACACTAAAGAAATATAACAGCGTCAACTTTTTTACAGATACAAAAATATGTGTACAAAGTATACAACTATAGTGCTATTAAAAGTCCATATCATACAACGAAATATCCGATTTTCATTTCCGTTTCTATAAATTTTCTTCAGGTTGGGACCACCCAAAAAACTTTGAAAAATGCCAGAAAATGCCTCATATTTCACATAGTTACCTGTACTACCACACAGGAAAAATCTCAAATTCAGGCTACTCCAACAATGACAGTCATTTCTACAAAAATGGTACATAAGTAACATACTAATCAAGTAGGCTAATATCATCAGGCCCTCCCACAATACTTCTTGATGCTATTGCACTACACACAAGAAAAAATAGAACTCTTACCCAAGAAGTTTCCAACAATTCCAGTATTTTACAGACATGAGGTTAAGTCCAAAGGGCTAGAAACTATACATTCTCCCAATTTTACAAAGCTGGACATACGTAGAAAATTATTACAAAGGGAGACGTATTGGATCTTCAGATTAAAAACATACCCAGCCCTTTGGACTTAATCTCATACTGGACTTTTCCAGTTATGTATAGTTTAGGTTTTTCATATTCTATTAGTGAAGTTTCCTTTAAAACTAGGTGTAACATGCTTGATCACAAGTAACACGTAATAGGTAGTGAGTCTTAGCAGAATAAACTGTTTCATGATCTGTGGTTCTGTATACAGTGTTTGAAAATATTGGAATTGTTATAACTCTTGTATGTAACGTAATAGAAGTATTGTGGATTTTTAGATTAATTATACCAGCTTCTTGGACTCAACCTTACAGCAGTTATGCACAGCTTAAGAGTTTGATTTCTGTGTTTTGTAGTAGTGAGGTTTCCTTTAAGTGAAGACTGGGTGTGACAGGTTTGATCGTATTTAATGTGTGTGTTGGGTAGTAAGCCATAGCAGAAATAAGCTTTCCTATGATATGTAGCTCTGTGCAGAATATCTGGAAAATACTGGAATTGTTGGAAATTTCTTGGGTAAGAGTTCTATTTTTTCTTGTGTGAAATGCAATAGCATCAAGAAGTATTGTGGCTGGGCCTGATGATATTAGCCTAATTGATTAGTATGTTGCTTATGTTACTTATGTACCATTTTTGTAGAAATAACTGTCATTGTTGGAGTAGCCTGAATTTGAGACTTTTCCTGTGTGGTAGTACAGGTAACTATGAGAAATATGAGGCATTTTCTGGCATTTTTCATAGAATACCCTGGCAGGCATGAGCTCTGCAGTCACAATGGGTGCAAAAGGAAAACCCAAGCAGTGGCTGGATGGACACTTGTTAGGGATGTTCTAGGCTGATCCTACATTGAGCAGGGTGTTGGACTAGATGGCCTGTATGGCCCCTTCCAACTCTTATAATTCTTTGATCATGAGAGAGGGGAAATCTCATCTTCTCCACCCCCATGGTCCTCCTGTCCTCCCTCTTACAGAGGCATGGAGCACTCTGAATGGGTACTTTGGGTAGCCTCCATGCCTGTCTTGGCAGTGCTTCTGGCCACCACAATTGTTCCTGCAGTGGGCACTTCATATGCCCACCCTTCTTACTTCAGGGTCTGCTATATGGGGCTGCCTGGAAACTTCAAAAAGGTGAAGAAGATTCTTTCAATGTAATCTTATACAATCTTGTTCAGCATTCATTTGGGGGGGGGTTAAATCCATTTTTGTCTGCAAAAACATCTTTCTTTTGTAGAAACATCTACTGATTTTCAACATTTATTTATTTTAATTTAATTCTATTCGATTTATACCCTTCCCTACCAAGGCAGGCTCAGGCTCATCTACTAAGACATACTATGGCTTATTTAAAGGTTTTTGTTTTTCAAAAGAACTTCACATGTACGATCCAACCAGTGAGTAATGAATTAGAAGTCATTCACAAATTCAAGAAAATGTTCCCTCTAGGGAATTGATGGACTCACTATACATGCTAATAGGTTGCATACCCCCCCCCCCCTTACAGCTGTTGATTCGTTCCACTGTCTCATTTCATCCTCCATTAGATTTGATTATTATTATTCTCTGCCGTTGTTGGATGGGAATGTTTCATACCTACTCTGGATGAAACAGTTTTGCTTTTGTTTGGATCTTGTTTCATACCAGCCTTTCTTTGTAACATTCCATCCCCCCTTCTGTTGGGTACTGAACCAAGCCTAATGCATGTATACCTATATGTATCTGAAGCAGTCAATTCTAACTCATGAAACTCAGGTTGAAATAAATTCTGTTAGTTTTTAAGATGCTAATGGACTTATGTTATTTTGCTACAAGTGAGTAACATAGCTCCCTCTCTAGAACCAATTTCCAAGTGTCCATGAGGTGGGGGGAAAGTTGGGAATTAGATATATGATACTGTCTTCTCAGTGAAAATTGCTGGAGATCAGAACCACAGTTTTCAAGGCAGTTGGACAGTTTCATTATACATTACCCAATAAGTTATATATTTGACAATCAACCATGGCTCAGGGTAGGTTCATTCTCCTACTTTTCATACACTGTGATATAGGATGTGCCATTTCTCACATCCCCTACCATAAGAAAAATTATAGATTTCCTTAAGGAAATGGGAAATGAACTAATGGATTATGCCAATATTCTTTAAAAAATTCCATGCTACTAATGCTGCTATTTTATCCCATTTCCTTATTCAGAATGTCATATATCCCAAACTATTCCCTACTTTTGAAAATCCAAGGCTAAGAAAAAGTAATAAGTATATTAAGTCTAAAAATTATTTTAAGCACTGACAAGAACCAGACACATAAAACATTTTGTAGCACTTATCCTATGTTATCATCTGAAGCTGCCTTATGCAGACACATTACTGGGCCACTTGGAGCAGGACTGGGGTTGCCAGCCTCCCTATGAAGAAAGGCTGAAGTGCTTGGGGCTGCTTAGCTTGGAGAAATGACGGCTGAGGGGTGACATGATCGAGGTTTACAAGATTGCGCATGGGACAGAGCAGGTAGGGAAAGAAGTACTTTTCTCACAATACAAGAATTTGTGGGCACTCCATGAAATTGCTGAGCAGTTGGGTTAGAATGGATAGAAGGAAGTCCTTCTTCACCCGAAGAGTGATTAACACATGGAATTCACTGCCACAGGAGGTGGCGGCAGCTACCAGCATGGACGGTTTCCAGAGGGAACTGGATAAACATATGGAGCAGAGGTCCATCAGTGGCTATTAGCCACAAAATACAGATAGGAACTCTCGGTCTGGGGCAAGTGATACTCTGTATTCTTGGTGCTTGGGGGGCAATAGTGGAGGGCTTCTAGTGTCCTGGCCCCACTGCTGGACCTCCTGACTTGGTATTTTTGGCCACTGTGTGACAGAGTGTTGGACTGGATGGGCCACTGGCCTGATACAACATCGGCTTCTCTTATGTTCTTATCAGTTCAAAACTATATCTGTTACCCATCCAAAATCATAAGTATTTTGTTGAAAATATGGCTTTCTGATTCCAGTGAATAAAATTAAAACCTGATATTCATTTCTCAGACCAGAACTGAATTTTCAGAAAAATGTACGTACTTTTTTTGAGTTACTGAAGGGGACATGCAACTACGATGAAACATACCAAAATAATTAACAGTGAGTTTTATGCAAGGTTTCGTCTTATAACGAAGTCCAGTCAATTCAGCATGTCATAGGTAACATTTAGAAAGTTACAGAGATTCTGAAAATAAGTCCTTTCAGTTGTAAACATGGAAATGAAACACTGTAAATAACATAGATCCAGGTGGATAGCCATGTTGGCCTGACACAACAGAACAAAGTTTAACTCCAGTGGCACTTTTAAGACCAACAAAGTTGTGCATACACACAAAAGTTTATACCCAGAATTAAACTTTGTTGGTCTTAAAGGTGCCACTGGACTCAAATTTTGTCCTATTGTAAATAACATTTATTGAGTGTACAGTTATATCAGTTATACTCTTCACTAGTAACCTACACATGATATTAATACTCTGTTACCTAATCAGAGCTTCAAATTCTAAACTGCACTAAGAAAAAATCTAAAATTTTATCATAATCTATTATTTACCACCGTTCTATGACATTTTGGTGGCGGTCACACACGTGAGATAATGCAGAGGGGAAGCGAGGTGGAGGGGAAGCGAGGCACAGCCCGCCTCTGCGTGATCAGATGCAACCGCAGGTGAGTCGGGGGGGGGGGGTTAACCATTTGTTTCCGCTGCGCTTACCTGCAGGATCGATGCATCACACCTCCTCCATCATGTCTCTTTATGGGGGGGTGCACTGATGCGCATACTGCGAGGGGGGGAACAACGGCATGGCATCGGGATAGCCTGATCAGACTATCCTGATGCCATGGGAGCGTGCTGGTGTGATCAGACACAGGAAAGTCCATCTGTGGCTTGTAGCAACCCATTTGCTAGAGGACTTTCCAAAGTGGTTTTTTACTCCGCATGTGCAGCAGAGCAAAACGGGTTGCCAACAGCTGCGGGGCACTTCCCAGATGTTAGCATCTGATCGTGTTCCTCTGCCCCGCTTGGCATTCGCTCCTGTGTCAGGGCGAACTGTGCGTGTGATCACAGCCTTAGTAACTTTTTTGAGTGGTGAGGCTCTTTGACTTGCCACAAATAACAGTTGGGCTTTTAGAGTGCATAAAACAGAATCAAACTAAACAACTTTCAGGAGAGATACATCATCATGGCTAGCCCTGCCCCTTTTATGTGGGAACTCAGCCCACCCTACAAGAGTTAAATGCTATTTTGAACATTCAGTGTCCAGGCCTCAAAAAAACTACAGAAGCATGTCTACTATGTACACTACTGAAACAGTGAAGGAGAGCTTTTGCGGTAACTCTGACAGGATAAAGAAGGGATAGACTGATAATTCTCTGAGCTGTTGTGAGAAAAGTCCTATCCAACTGTATTAAGACTAGATCAGCATGAGAAAGCATGATGTGCTGAATATGCATTATTACTGATTTTTACAGTCACTGTGTTAGTCATGTGTGCAAGTCACTCCGAGCAAGATTAAGGATGAATAATAAAATATCCTAAAAGTTTGATAGAAATTATAAATTGGAGTAGCTGCCTACCATTATAAAATTACATGGTAAAAATGAAAAACATTTAAGATAATTAATAATTTTTCATATTGGATATCATGAATCCCCAAAACATTACTAATACCAAGAAAATAAATAGAATCACAAATGTAGGGGGAGGAGTAACAAGGCTGAAGATAAAGATTTAAGAAGAGATCTGCATGCATAGGATTGACCTGCACAACACAGCAGGAGCTCTTTTTTCACCTCTCTCTGAAGTAGGCCCCACTGCCAAACAGAAAGCCAGCTTTGTAACTTAAAAAACAGATTGCCTGTTCAGCAGTTGGAACTGCAACAGTAAAAAGATAAAAGTTCTTCTAGACACACATATGGCTTTCTCCCATATCCTAGCCAAACACCATCCAAAATTCAACTATATATTAAATTTAAATAATCATACTCCTCTCTATATATGTAACTAATACTTGGTAAAAAAAATATTAATCACTTATGAGTAATCACTTGCGATCTTCTATGCTCATGGATATTTAACAAACAAATGTTCAAGGCAATTCAGAAGTTACAAATCCTAATAATAACAATAACAATAGCAACAATAATGTGCTTATATATTCTCAATACTAACATTTTAGTGAAGCCATAACCATCTTTCATTTATATCAGCCATCATCTACAGGCTCTCTAAAAGAATTTTAAAAATTATTATTCCTCCATGTTTTCTGTAACACTATGATAATATTATATAAACTAGTCAAGATCAGTCCTCTTTCATATTTTAGTAGCACAGCTTAACTGTATAAGAACTGTAGGTTTAAATTATTTGTTTTACTGAACAACAAATGACTTCACTGGGACTTAAGCAGCCTTTGTGAGGATTGCAGGGATTACCGCCCTACCAATGTCATCCTAAACACAGTTATGCCCGTCTAAGCCCATTGACTTCAATTGGCTTAGCATGATATAATTCTATTCAGGATTGCACTATAAATCTCCAAAAAGCAGGTTGATGTTCCTGCACCAAGAATACAATACTGTTCCAACCTAAATCACTAGAAGCAGTTTTATACATGATTTAAGAGAATTACTTTAGAATCATTATTATACACTAGCATTCCTAAACAGTTCTATTTGTCTAGGTAACAGGATAAATTTAAATCCCACATATAATTACTACACATCAAAAAAGCTATAAAAATGTTTGCAAGCAAATCTCTTTGACCTCGTCAACGTCTGCTCCTTGTTAATCTAAGGCAAAGGTTTGTAGATTGCATTTGTTATAAAATACAAAAATATAGAAAAAAGAAACCCCTTAGCAGTTGTTACTGATTCCAGCATTTAGTGACTGAGATTTCAGTTAAGTTTACAAAACAGAACAGATGCAGATGCTTACGAAAAGGTAAACAATTGTTGCATGGATTACTGCCAGACTCTGAGCTGATATATTAAACTCCAAGTGAAGCACATTTCCCCTATGGATTGCACTTATTGCCACTTCATTTCCTATGTGCACTGTCTCTCTATTGCTGTGCCTGGCGGTAAGGTATTTCCAGTTCTTTCATGACCCCTGAGGCCTAGTGCTACCTCACACAACCATTAGCGAAGGGAATTGCATGTGTCTGACACGGCCTGAAACCAATTATTTGATATTTTCTTCAGAATGATGCCCAGCTCTGTTGGGAATGAGCAATCATGAAATAATTTACCTCCTGATTTAATTTTTTCCTGCACAAATTAGTTGTAGTCTGAGCTAGCAATACACAGCTGCCCATGACATATCTCTGTCTTATCAAGATTATACTTGAAATGATAAAGAAGGGAGGGGGCTGAATAGAATAGGTTGGGGAATCCTGCTTTAAACAGGCATTGACAAGTTTATCAGATATACTGATCACATGGACTCTCTGCTGATTGAAGCTGACAGAATCATAAAGAACTGTCAATGTGTCAGGGGAAACCACATGGATACAAACCATTATCAAAGTGTTTAACATATTTTTCTAAAAAAACACACTACTCTGCTTTTCAGTTCCCTTTAGTTTTGTTAAAACATAACGATATGAAAATATCTTTAAAGGAAAAAAAATGTAAATGAAACCAAACATGCAATCATTCTGGACGTCACAGCTTATCTTAATATTTAAGCTCCTCTACTACAGCTTATTTTTTGGAAAACTGACAAAGATATGAAAAACAATATATTTTATTAGTTTTAATTCTAGGTATATGTGTGTACATATTCATTACTTCTTCATCATGTCAAAGTCATAGGAACCTTATAAAAGGGAATGTCACTCTATATAACCATGGCATACACAAATTCTGCATATTCTATACTTCATAGCCATTTCTATAAACTACAGAAACCCATACAGAGAGTAAATAAATATCTTTAAAAAGAATCACTAATCATAAAACATCTATAAGCTTTATTCAACTCAAAGAAAACACAGGACAATATTCTAAGAACTGCTCAACTAATTCCTCAAGGCCAAGGGTGCTGTGGGTTTGTGTTTCTTAAACAGCTGCCACTCTGCCACATGACAAAACTTCTGAAGGTGTAGGCTAGTTGGAAAGCAATTCATGATATGGCATTGCGGTACGCTGTTCAAACAGAAAAGTAAAAAAAGAACCACTGGACATGGTTTCTAAGAATGCTATTTGCATGAGAAATGTGAATTGTCAAGTCTTCCAGAATCCTTTGTTATAATTCAGGAACCCTACTATCATAATTTAAAATGGAAATAAATGCCACAGAACTTTTTTGATATGGAGACCAGTTGGGGAACCAAAATATCAACCTTAATACAAATACAAATTCTGTATTTCAGAACATGAAACAGCATAATTTATTTGGCTACTGTTCACTTTAAAAAGTGAATACTTTCTTCTGTGTAGATGTAAACTAGACTTAGATGTTCCAGCATTTACTTATGCTGCCTACAGACAAAGCACTAAATATTCAAACAGACTAAAATCCTGTATACTGAGATTATGCAGAAAATTATGTACTACCAATTCCAACAGAGTTGGATAGTTAAGACTGACAAGAAATTATCCTGAAGCAAGGATTATTAACCATGTCATTCCTTAATAGCTTACTATCATAGCTATTGTGCTGATGTAAGATGACCATTCATGTGCAGACCAACATTTACAGTTTAGGATATAAATTTTAGGATATCCTGATAAAGACAAGTTTTCTTCTTCCGTAGCACAGATATGTTTATTTTAGGACATGTATGATTCAGACTAGCTAGAAATTAAACACAGGAGAAATCCCTGAATGTTAGCATATCCTAGCTGTTTTACAGAAGAGAGCATTAAGACCTGGAGACATAAATGCATGATTATGCATCTCATGAGATATAGGCAGGATTGTGCATACTGTAAGCATTAATTCAAAATTCTGTGCCATAGTAGCCAAAATCTGTGCCAAGGCAACTATAGTCTCAATTGTGCTCACTGGCTTATATTTGCTTATTTTTATACACTGCTTCTAATTGGTGCCTGGAAAATATAATGTGATGCATCTCTTGAAATATTGTAGTGTGGCTGTATTCATCAATATATTAAAAGTTTTATTGATATTGGGATGTATTCAACCAACCATGAATGGCGCTCTTCTTAAGGAACAGAACTTTTCTGATTTCCTTTCCTACTTCACCTCCCTGAAATGCTGTCCCAGGAACAAAGCTGGGCATAATGTATGGGTCTGCTGTGGGCTGGGGGATTAAGTAAAATCTGCCTGCTCCATCAGCAGTTCTCCAACACCAGCAAATAATGATAGTTGTATATAACTCATTATAAGAAGCAAAGTACAACATTTTAGACATTTGTAAACAGGCACATTTAAAATAAATCTACAAATTCAGTGCCTGCTGTTCTACCACTGTGATCTATAACCCAACCCATATGCTGAAGAAGAAAAGGCCACTAGATACCTATGCAATACTTACAAGCCTTACATTTATAACAATGGCTTAGATAGCCTGCACTACACATGCACAGCCAGCAGAGGCTTCATCTGGGGGGAAGAGCGTAATGCTCCCTGTGGGGGTTGAACAGCCACATGTACAGAGTTTTACAAGAGAGGATGGATTGTGTCACTTGTTAACAAAATGTACATACAACCCAACTTCTCCTAATGAGAAAATATGAAAAAGAAACTGGGAGCTATAGATGACATATGTTTCTTTCCTGTGCTGGCCAGCACTCCAACCCTGGTTTGCCTGTCAAGAAATACCACGGTGAATCCCAAATGGGAATAGGATGTATATATGTGAAGGGCTGTTCGATACATCTCTAGCTGAGTGACATGGATTGTGTTCTACGATGTATTAAGTTGTGGCTCAGTGGTTAGCAATTTTAATTTTAGCTTTATGACCTTGAGAAAAATAAAATATCTGCCCTCAATAATTTAGTTTATACATCTTTTATGCTATAAGAATTTTTCCTAATAGGGTAGGCAACATTGAGATGACTCACAATAGTAAATATGCTTTTTTTAAAAAAACAAAACAAAACAGAACTTAATCATGCATATACAAAACCAAATTACTTTAATGAATATATTTTGAAAAATTCCATGTTGTTTTAAAAATATCTGTTCCATGTTAAACCATTATTACTGAAGATGACATGCTCACATCTAGGCTACTGTGAAAAATAGCAATATATGTAAACTAAACATGTGAATTTGGAGGGGCCAATATATCAAGTCCATAAATTTAAATAAATGTTATTTTCTCACAGATAACTCAACTTGCACAAAATGTTATTTTAATTGGCTATTTTGTTAAAGAAATAGATTTTCTAAAGCCAACCAAGACTTATAATAATGAAGATATACAAAATGCCCCACAACTTAATAGTATCTCAGCAAGGAGCACCTAATTAAGTTCTACTCTGGAGACAGCAGACGTGTGTTGAATAGAGTAATGTAAAAAGTCATGTAACAATTTTCTTGTCAAACAATACTGTACGAGCCTTAAGAACCCTCTTCAGGAGACCTTGTAGAAGTCCTTCTTCTTTTGGCTTTCATAGCTCTCTACGGTTTCCTTTACACACTAATATATGTTCCTAGGAAAAACCAAGTTAATAATTCCCTCTCAACTTCTTTGTTATACTTTTTTTTATTAAAGAGAGTACTCCAATATATAAATCTCAGACTGACCTCTGACCGCTCAAGAGAAATCGGATTGAAGAGTAAATCACTTTCATCTTTTATACTTGGGAGGAGAATGCAATAATTAGGGGGCATGGTGAGTTAAATGTTCTTTTCACCCTTAGGAAGAACACCCAGGTGTGCAAAGGAAGCTTTGAGATGAAAATAATTAGTGTCCCCTAATTGGAAATATTCTTTTCAAAAAAAATGAAAAATTAAAATTACCTTTTCCTAACTTGTATATAAGAAATCAGATTACAGACAAGAATCTTCCTAGTTTTTGCAAGACTCAAGTGCATAAAGCATACAATATCAAAATAAAGATATATTCCTAAATATAGATATTTCAACTACAAATATTAAAATAGCTATAATTGTCAGCTTTTCTCAGATCTGTATATTCAGAAATAATGAGATTCTAAATAAATCATCTTTTAAATATAGTAGGGGTCAATAATGGATTCCACTGTCGTGCTTCACATTATGGGATTAATAAGTGATTTGAAGCAACAGTAAGGAATTCGGGCATGCTACCAGCTTTGAAATTCGTTCAGCTCAATTGACATTTCAGTAACTTAGCTACTGTCATCTTACCCCCTACTATAAGATTACATGTAGCAAGCTTAATGCTTTTGTAATCTTTTAAAAATGTCACAATCCTACTAAAAACACACTTACAGTTCTATGGCATTACACCCATGTAGCTGTTAAGAGAATATTTCTTTGTTTAAAATTTATCCCAGTAATAAACAGACAGCTTTGTTTTCCTCACAGTAACATATATTTCAGGTACTGTGACAGAAATAATTTACTAATACATTAAAAAATATATATTAAATGTGGTGAGTGCAATCCAGCCAGATTTTAGCCTTGCCTAAATTGTGCACTTCAATTCCACTCTCTTCAATGTAACAAACTTTTATGGCATTATACAATTTTATGTCAAAGGAAAATTTGTCATGATTATGCTTCCTAGAAGAACGAATCTTTATTTCCACCCCCCAATAAAATCTTACAAACTGAAAGTGGAATAAAGGAAAAAGAAATTTACAAGGTTTACATGACTAATTAGTTCCCAACAGTAACTTCTTAGCAATACATTTGTACCCTATTATAATATTAAGTGCTCAAATGAGAACTGTGGAAAAGAATTCAAAATGCCATAACGAATTTGCTTAGCAATATGAAAATGGATCGGAAAATTCAGCAATTTATTTACGAAAAATATTTTTTTCCGTTTTTTGTTAGGGGTAGATGACAGCATCAGCTTCATTGCTTTAGGTATGCTGCTTCAATTAAGTGTCAATGAATCTAGAAAAGCACTTTATTTATATTAGTAATCATGCAGAACTTATAGTGCAACCCTACTTTCCTGGGAGTAAGCCCCACTGAATAAAACAAGATCGACTTCTGAGCAGACCTGCTTAGGATTGCTCCCCTAATTAAGTTTAAGATTGTGAGAATTCTAAAAAATGTGGCGGGAGCAAAAGCTACATTACCTCCCAAAATTAAGAAGATATTTTCTGCGAAATAATTTTATAAGTAGCATTAACAAACACTAACATTTCTTTTTCTTCTCCTGTATCAAAAAGAAAAAAGGGAAGAGGAGATGAAGAGAGAAGAGGTCTGGAACTGGAAGGATGTGATGAAACTAAATAGCAAGATCTTATGCATTTTAAACTTTTCACTACCTTTCCTGATCTTAGCACAATCACACCAAATAAGAAAAGTAAAATGTTTTATCATCTGTGTCCAATAATACAAGTGTTTGTGATATATCTGCTGCTAGCTTTATTAGGGAATATAAAGATTATAAATAGGTATCAGCATTCCATGTAAGTTTCAAATGTGAAATTATTAACAGAGTTGTAAGTGACATAATTTTATTTATAAAACAATATCACTAACAAGGACTTTAGGGGGCTAGGGTATATCCAAGTTCTCAAAATGGGTTGAGTAGTATGGCATATGGAATTTGGTACTGTATATACAGAGTAATAAGACACATGGACCATTGATGGATAAAGGTTTCTTTTTCTATGCATATTTTTCTAGTATTTATCAGTGCAGGAATCGCTACTATATGTTTTAAGTCCTTCTGGGAATATGTACCACTTTTGCAGTAATTTAAAAGACTGTTCTCTCATACTAGTACACATTAATTGAAAAAGCAATGAGGACCAAATATAAGGTCACATGGAAATATTGTGGGGAGGGGTCTTACAAATTGAAAACTGTTTCCCAAGCTCCAACACGAATTTTAGCTCAAGTAAAAGATCTGAAACGTGCAGAAAACTGCAGCTTCACTAGGATACAGCTATCAAGCAAAGATGGGTCTTTCTGCTACTATCCAAGATCCTGGAAGTGGCATTGACTAAACCTGGAAACTTTAGAGAACTTACAGGAACCAGGTGACTGAGAAATACAATTCATTTTATGTATTTATTCATTTTAAAAATGCTTAACAATTCCATTTGCATTGCACATTATTTGACCAACTATACAGCAGGATTTGGGTGAAGAATAGTATTACAGCTATGTGATACTTGACTGGTACCTCAGCAGCATCGAAGCCCTATAGTGATAATTTGATCAGCAGAATTTAAGAAATTGAGAAATTGTATTCACTTACTCTGAATTTCCTTTCTCAGTGATTCCATGCTGTTGGGAGAAGCCCCTCCTCCTGGACACAGGCAGGGTGGTGAGCTTTCTCCTGACTCCAGTAGGAGGGGCTTCTTCTCCATTTCCCAGAAGGACCTAACAAAGTCCCCAACAAATCAACTCAGCATAACAGATATACAGGATGGGGGATACACTTCTGGGTAACAGTGTGTGTGAACAAGATCTTGGAATATGGGTGGACTGTTAAATTAAATATGAGCAGCCAGTGTGATGTGGCAACAAAAAAGGCTAATGCAAGCTTGGGCTGTATCAACAGAGGCATAACATCCAAATTGCAGATGTCATAGTCCTACTGTACACTGCATTGGTCAGGCCACAACTGGAGTATTGTGTGCAGTTCTGGAGGCCTCACATCAAAAAGGATGTGGACAGAATGGAGCAGATGCAGAGGAGAGCAACAAGGATGATCAGGGGCCTGGAGACTGAGCTCTGTGAGAAAAGGCTGAGATACTTGGGAATGTTCAGTCTGGAGAAGAGGAGGTTGAGGGGGAACATGATTGCTCTCTTTAAGTATTTGAAGGGCTGTCACTTAGAGGAGGGAAGGACTCGGGTTTAATGGGTTTAAATTAAGGGTGGAAAGGTACTGGCTGGATATTAGGAAAAACTTTATTAAAGTAAGAGTTGTGCAACAGTGGAATCAGCTGCCTCTGGAGGTGGTGAGCTCCCCCTCACTGGCAGTCTTTAAGCAGTGGTTGGACAAACACTGGTCAGGGATGCTCTAGGCTGATCCTGCATTGGGCAGGGGGTTGGACTAGATGGCCTGTATGGCCCCTTCCAATTCTGTAATTCTATGATTCTACAACATAACAATCCCAGGATTGTACATTCACCTGGGTTGTATATAAAGGAAATAAACACACACAAAAAATAATAAAACATTCTGTCAGACTCAAAGTGTCTAGAGCTGCAGGAACATTCAACTATTTCAATGACTCCAACAATTATTAACCAGAAGGGGAAGGAGACTGCAGCACCCTGGAATCACTGAGAAAGGAAATTCACAGTAAGTGAATAAAATTTTCCATTCTCAGTGGTTCCTAGAGTGTTGAAGTCTAGACTAGAGGTGTCAAACTCATTTGTTACATAAATGTCACTTTGCCAGGCCCAACCATGTGTGCCAAAAAATGCAACATGAGGTACCAGAAATAAACTTTATAAAGATGATTTCAGAAGCCGAATGGCAATAGGCTTGATTGGACTAGGTGTGATATACAGAAGGGTGACGGGGTGGAGATATCATCACTGGTAATGAGACAGAAAACCTAGGTCTCAGTTTGGTCCAGTAGGATTCAGTCCAGGAGGATACAAGGAATAAATGGATATAAGTCTGAAGAAGTGAGCAGTCACTCAAGAAAGCTCATACCCTGCCACAAATATTGCAACTGGACTCTTACTCTTTCTACAGCTATAAGAAACCACAACATTTAAAAACCACTGGGGGAAAATTTTAACCTCCAGGGCATTCAGTTGCTGACCTAAGAGTAGTAGTTCACCTACAAAGGAATTTCAAAGGAAGATTAGAAAGAGAGACTGATGAATTGCAACTGATAATGAAGCTCAATGCATCCTCCTGGGCTGAATTGAGACCTACCTTTCTTCTCTCATTACCAATGGCTGCAATTGTTATTTTGGCATCTGAAATCACTTCACTCTCCAAGATAAAAGGACAAATGGACTCACATTCTAGTTGTATCTGAAGAAGTGAGCAGTGACTCCTGAAAGCTCATGCCCTGCCACAAATTTTGTTAGTCATTAAGGTGCTACAGGACTCTTGCTCCCTTCCACTAATAAAGATTGCAAGCTGTGCTGTTAGGTTTCTTTTATTTTTTTCCCATCTGTTAGAACTGGAAAGGAGATTGCTCCAAGTGAAATAATGTGTTGCTTTCAGACTGGACAAAATCCACTGCTGGTGATATAAAAAGTTTAAGGGGGTGGGGTTGTTAATGTGAAGAAAGGCAGCCAGTGAGGTGGGAGGGGAAAGAGGGAGACCATGTGTTGAACTGGAATATATGGAACTATAAATGTATTTTTAAATGCTTAGCCATCTACTTCCAATCATTAAACCATGGAACTCAATCCAAATGTTGTTCTTCCTAACCAGAGTCTTTTTTAAAGAAAATCCCAGATAGGCAAAGAGAAACCTAACTTTTTAAAAACAAAACAAAACCCTTTTCAGAATAAGCCAAAATAATTTCCCCTTAATTCCCATTATTCCAGATGCATCTCTTTCTGCCCCCTTCCTTTTCTAACGTGTGTGTGTATGTGTCTGTATGTGTGTGCATGCGTGAGAGAGAGAGAGAGAGAGAGAGATCAGGGCTCATGGCAGAGCAGGCTTGTCAGAAGAATCTCCCCACCCCACCCCAACCCCTCAGTATGCATGCACAGGAAAGCTTATACCTGGAATAAAACTTTGTTGGTGTTGAAGGTGCCATGGGATTCCCTCTCCAAACGGAAGAGAGCCTAGGCACCACAGCAGCAGCCCCAGAGGAGGAAACAGGAGGGAGCTTTTCTCTGCTGTGTGCATGTGTGCTCTCTTTTTCCTTCCCCCTTGCTTCCCTAAAGGAGGAAGAGAGCCTAGGCATCATAGAAGTAGCCCCAGAAGAGGGAGCAGGAGGGAGCTTTTTTTCTGCTGTGTGCCCATGCTTTCTTTTTCCTTCCCCCTTGCTTCCCTAAGGAGGAAGGGAGGCTTTGGCGACACAGCAACAATACTGGCCGGGAAATGCAAGCACTTGCTCACAAGCTATATACCAGCCCTGCAGGGGCCGGGTTCAGCCCACGGGCCACAAAGATTGACATCCCTGGTCTAGACTGTTGGGATATAGAAAAGCCATTAAGGTGGGACTACCAACTAGAGACTTGTCACTATTTGTTGGAGTCCCTTTCTATTAAGGAGGGCAGGGCTTTTTTGGTAGAAAAAGCCCAGCAGGAACTCATTAGCATAATAGGCAAAAAAACCCAACAGCAAAAAACCTCATTAGCATATCAGACCACACCCCTGACAGCACAGCTCATTAGCATATTAGGCGGGGGCTGGGAAAGCACAGGGCAGGCATGAAAGCTTGCCTCTCTCCCCCCCAACTTCTCCGCCCTATTTCAGCATCACCTTTCTAGTCTTACCCCCCACACACACTTCGAACCAGAAGGCCACAGAAAGATGCTGCTGAAGTGCCTGGGATCTGAAAGATCCCAGGAACTTCAGTATCACCTTTCTAGTCTCCTACCCCCCCCCCCCCCCGAAAGATTGGGAAGGGAAGCAGGCATGTTTGTCCGGCATCCCTCAGTCTCCCCAGCCAGCTTGCCAAGGCACGCAGTCTGGGGAGACTAAGGGCAGTCAGGCAAACATGCCCCGTTCCTTCCCTGAGCCTCTCTGCTTTTGCATTTTCAATGTGCCTGGGTTCCCTACCTGCCCTTTTCCGGCTGTGACATGTCAGCTAGAGAAAGGAAGGCAGAGAGAGGCTTTTCCTTGTCAATTTCACTCTCAGCTGACTGGTGGAGAGTGAAATTGACAAGGAAATCCCATGGGCTATCCAGGCCGAGAGAGGGCATTTTAACATGCCACCTGTCCCTCTTGTGTGTAATGTGGGGAGCGCAGTGTGCTGTATAGCCACGCATGCGCAGAGGTTTTGGTTGTAGGCGTGGCCAACTCAGGAGCCAGCTGGAACTCCGTTCCTGTGCGTTCCTGCCCTGAAGGAGGGTATCAAAAGATGTCAGTTTGCTTATATGGCAAAACCAGATAACATATGGAAAGATTTCCATGTGGACACCTTACACATAATTTCAACTGAAGGAAGAAAATGATTGACTGCAGAAGTAGTTTTGCTCCTGCAAGAATGAATCATAATGTTCTCTGGTGGATCTCTACCCTCAGCCTTGTATGCTGCAGGCATACAGCCTTTAATTCAAGGTATCACCAATGTGGAGACCCTGGACTCCAAGGGAGATTTTCTAACTGAAACCATTTCAAAGATAACCAGCAACAACTGAAGACCCCTTGAACATCTAAACATGCCAATCCCTCTTTCATTGGGATACTTGGTAATATCAGGATGAACACAATCATACTTCCTCTGATCTATTAAATAGAGAATTTATAGTAGGAATAGAGGTCTGATCAGTTGGAAGGACCACTCCATCCTAGCGGAAGACATACCATTTCCTGGTACTGACAAAATGTAAAGTTTTAGGGATCCTACTTACTGATGAAATTGCCACTAGAAAAACAATTTTCAAGTTAATTCCCTAAGTGAACTTATAAGCAAATGTTCAAAAAGACCCCAAATCAGAACAGTGAGTACAATGGTTAGGTTCCAGGCAGGAAACCTGTGGATGCTGGGAAGATTAACAAGACACCCCCTTCTCAGAAGTGTGTTTAGGTTAAAAAATGTCCTTTATTATCCTCTGTCAACTGCTGTCATGTAAGGATGTCTGATAGCAACACTTACTCAGGGCCAATAAACAGTTGCGTAAGGAAGTCTTTATCTGAGCATCACATGGATCTGAGTACCTCCAAACACCAATCACTGCATGCCCACCATTATATAAGACTATAAGAAAGTTTGTGGATGCTTTATAGGATCAAGATCGAAATAACAGGGACTTTCCACAATAGGCCACCTCTCAGGCTCAAGACATCTAGTTTCAAAAGGTCTGGATAAGGATGGTTCTAGACTGGAACAGAGCCCCTGAGCTGGTTGCTCCTGGAGATGAGCTCCCTAACTGCTTAAACTGGAATCCATTGTGAAGAGTCCTCTCTTAGTATCTCAAAGGAGAGGCCCTCATGTTGGTCTGGTTGACCATTTCCATCATGTAGGCTCCTTCCAAAGAGACTGAGATAAATCAGAAAGCATAGTTGTCAGCTATCAATCTTAATTTGAGAAGACAAAAAACTTCTGTTGTGGTCTTGTGTGGAAGCTGACCCACAGAGTCACTTCGTAGCATAACTCCAACAGACTTGCTAATGTTACATTTATTGAGGCTGATTAAAAAAACACTAAAATAAAGTATCTGATTTTATTTGACTTTCCAAGGACAAATAAACCTTGACTATCATTGTGTCTATAAGAACTACCAAGAGAAAATACTCTGTGTAGGCATCTGCCAACCCCTTCATCAGTTGGTCATGGCTCTCTAGGCACCAGATGGCCAGGTTACATTCCCACAGGCCTTGAGGCAGGGAGGATGATCTGTTCATAATGTCATCCATGGGCAGAAAATGTCTCTGTCCAAAGAGACACCATAGAAGTTGCTAAGAATGACACAATGCCGAATGCAAGGACTCAGTATTAGAAATTTTCCATTATCCTTTGCACTATTGTCTATGCAAATCAAAGGGAACACCTGTGAACTTCCTGAATAAGACCATGTAGATACACTTCCAACAAATCCACCAAAGCTAGGAAGTCCCTTTGCTGACCACTGCTATGATGGATCTGAATTTTTATGGGTCGATTCAGCCGCCTTGCTTTTAGGATAACTTTCACATCTCTACTCAAGCCATGAGCCTGAAAGGAATGTTAAACACTCTGTACGTTCTCTTCCTAGGGTGGAAGGAGCAGGTGCACACCTGGCTAAGTGGAACTGGAGCAGAGTAGGGCTCAAATACTAAGTAATTTAGAGAATAAGTAGAAACAGGGGCCACTTCATGGCAGCCAGTTGCATTGCAAGGGAATTAAACTGGGGCAACTGTCTGGAAAGCAGCTAAACACCACTATTCCCTAAAAACACATGGTTCTGGGCTGAGGCTGCCTGCCCTTAAATAAATAAATAAATATGCAGCTTCCATCTTTGGGCCTTTATAGAAGCCCTCTAGGGCACTGGCTCTAGAAAACCGAGTCTCCTTGGCCAAGAGCCAGGCCCCAGATAAGTCTGGTGAGAAGAGGGAGCCCTTCCTATGACAAGGACAGAGCTCCTAAGGAGTTTTCCTGTGGCTCCCACCCTGAGGGAAGGAGGCCCCAGAAAGCAATGGCTGGAACTCTTCAGAGGGGAAAAGGAGTGCTAATCACACTCTCACCACCATTCTACATGCCAGTTGCCCCAGTTCCTGCTGAAATCGCAGCAACCTATGTGAGCCTTCTGTAGGCTTACAATGGCCACCCATGGGGGTGCGATAGAGGAGTCCTTGCCCTGTCCCCGCCAGTTGACTACTGCTGTCAGCAAAACTGTGCCTCTCACCTCCAGGAGGAATGGGGCTTAGGGACAGTTATGATACCATTGCCACTGCTGTTGTACAAGCCACATCTCTGCTGTTGTACAAGCCACATCTCTCACTTCCGTTGAGAATGGGGTTTAGCTGCGGTTGAGAAAGAGACCAGCATCTCATCCTCCATCTATCATAAGCACGGCTCTTTCTCCAAGGCTGTTTTTGATGCTGTGACTTCACAGCTAGCTTTTTCTCAACCATCACTGCTTCCAGCTAGCTTCTTCTCAACCGTCACTGCTTGACTCTGGCAGAAATTACAGCAGATCACATCCCACAGAACCAGGCCATTGCCTGGCTCTGGGGCCACCTAAAGCCATTACCCCACCCAAGATTAGCCAAGGGAAGGAATAAAGGAAATAAAATAGATAAAAGAACAAAAAGGTTGTGAGTAGAAAATAAAACTGAAGTTGCTCAGTAGAGCAGGTTCACAACATTCTGTCTGCTTGCCAGACAGGGGTGAACTCAGAAGCAGACAAGAAGCCCCTCCTACTGGAGTCAGGAAGAAGCTCACGGACCTGCTTGTGTCCAGAAGGAGGCACTTCTCCCGACAGTCTAGACTGCAGCACCCGAGGAACCATTGGAGAATAATGTTAAACCATTTTGGTAGTACATGAACAACTAGCCAATTAAATTTTACTGCTCCTGTTTAGATATGTACTGAAAGAACTTTTTAAACAGAATAGTCTTAACAGCATGTACTGTTTGAGTAATATTTAATTTATTAGAATACAAGAAAAGTTATAATGGAGTGATAGAATTCAGCAGAAGAAGCCAGTAAGATGCTTCACCATGCAAAATCACAGTCCATTCCTATGGGTCAATGGGAATTCTTGTTTTTACCTGTAACTACAGGGAAGCGATTTTGGAGTCAGGAAGCAGAACTTGCCAGAACTTTACAGCATACAGTTGTTTTGGTGCTTGCTGACAGACAGGTAACAGTGGCAAGGACAATTATCCACTCAGCAACTGCGCTCTTACATTGTGCTGACCGAGGCACTCCCGGACTCCTGATGTTTACAGGTAAGGGTGGGAATTCTCCCACCGCTCTGAAGCATCCAACAGTCGTAGCCAACCAACTGGCAAACAGGAGTGGACTAGGAAGTTAAAACAGCCCTGGAACTACTCCCCTGCTGTGCTACAAGCCAGCATTGCAGAGCCACTGAGCTCAGTGGGGCCAAGGGTGAGCAAACTGGAAGCAGTGCAGGAGGACATGTTGAGCTGGCACAAACTGTCAGGGCTGAGGAAGGCTCTGGGTCAAGCAGCTCCTAAGGCTCAGGCAGAGCTGCTGGGGCTTGGCTCTGCTTGCTATGGGCTACTAGTAGCCCCCTAGGGTCTTTTACCCACTGGGATATTTCATGAACACATGAAACTGCCTTATACTGAATCAGACCCTTGGCCCATCAAAGTTAATATTATCTACTCAGACTGCAATGGCTCTCCAAAGTCTCAGGCAGCAGTCTTTCACATCACCTACTGCCACATCTTTTAACTGGAGATGCTGGGGATTGAATCTGGGGCCTTCTGCATGCCAAGCAGATGCTCTACCACTGAGTAAGTTAGATGGCCAGTCCACCCTGGTAGCAAACCACGTTACCAGATGCCACTAGAGTTAAGGTATTAAAATTGTGAATACCTAGTGCAAAGAACTGTGAAAAGTTCAATACATGCAGAAATTGAAGTACTAAAAAAATACAGATCCTAAAGGACCACAATGATATGAACTTATTAAAATAGAAATGGCCCTGAAAAATAAATAATTGAGGGCAGGACTATGTGCTCTGTATAGTTCTGCAACTCTTCCCCCCCCCCCCCGAGTATTTTCCTTATATAATACAGCCACTGAAGCTACAATTTGAAGCGTAGGACTAGAATACAGGGGAAAGAGATGATAGGGTACCTGTATTTTTTACTAAGCAGAAGTAAAAGCAAACAGAGGCTGAGGTCATTTTCAGCAAAAAAAAATGTTACAACAGGAATGAAGCAGCATTGTATATAAATAAATGTCTAAAGGAAACACAGAACTACTATACATAGTTCTACCTTGAAACAGGTGGTCTGAAAGGTATTGCTATTAATTTAGTTTCAATTACTGTGAAATGATAAAAACCCCTCTTTTATATAGGCATATTATAGGCAAAATATTTGATGGTTATATAGACAGAGGTACTACAGAAGGACTGTAGTTCGAGACCAGAGTGACAGAGTGAGCTCCTATCTCTGGCTCCAGCTCCTGCCAACCTAGCAGTTTGAAAGCAAGAAATTGGAAGTAGATAAATAGGTACCGCTTCAATGGGAAGGTAACAGCATTCCATGCGCCTCAACATTTAGTCATGCCAGCCACATGACCACGGAAACATCTTCAGATAGTACTGGCTCTTCGGCTTGGAAACAAGAGATGAGCACCACCCTCTAGAGTCGGATTCGACTGGCTCTCAAGAAAGGGAAACTTTTACCTTTACTAAAAGGTTCCAGAGTTCGGGGAAATAATTTGGAAGTCTGAGCTCAATCCAATCACTTCCGTGCATGGCTACATATGTACACCTGTCCCACAGGCACAGCTCTCTGCTCCCAGCAGGGCTGCGAATGGGGGGACAGAGTTGCCAGCAGGACACTCTTGCATGTGAGCAGTGGTAGGAAGGGTATAAACTATAAACGGCAATTGAATCATGACTGTAGTATATTTTTATTATTTATATAGCACCATCAGTGTACTTTATAATGAATCTTATCTCAAGAAATCTATAAATTCTGATGGAAAGAAGAAAGGAGAAGAAAGCTGGGATAAAGATAAGAGGAAAAGAATATACAAAAATGCATTCAAAACCTATGTAGTAAGTTGTAAGAATGTTGGTTGTAACTATTTGTACTCCTCTTTAATAATGTTATGGCTTACAGTTAAACTGCAAGTTACACAGAATTATTATAAAGCTACAAATCATTTCCATGGGAGAAAAACAACCAAAAAAATGGTATAGAATTAATTTAGGGGTAAAAACTAATGTAAATCAAAGATTTCACAAAAAAGGTGGCTTAAAGAAGAGATTAGGCTAGGAAAAAAGCACAATGTAGGTTTTCTTAAAATGATTCCAAGCAAATTTATATATTCCAACATTTGCTTGATTCATATTATTAATGTATATATGTAAAAGGGATTTAAAATCTACTGACATTTTGAGAAGAAAGAATTACTGGCAAATTTCATGAAACTACAAAAAGTACCAATGGGATTAATTATTTTTGTTCGACTAATACTAAATACTATAAAATTAGGGATCATTAATCATTTCCTTATATATCTACTCGTTAAACCTTGCATAAATTTCAGTCATCTATAGCCCAAGAGTTGCTTTTTACAATTATTACTGTTGATTCCTTTCTTAAAAGAACTGTTTTGCAAAATAGAGATACTACAGATTTACACACATTTATTTATATGAAACAAAATAGAAAATTATTATTACTATGAATTGGCACAGTTAGATACTTGACTGGTAGATGGTGTTCTGCAATTTGAGATCTAGCCAAATTCTTGGGAATTGCAGGATGTATCTTCATAGGATTCTTGCTGATCTAAGCAACACTGCCTTCTGGAGCTGAGCTGGTGCTATTAGCTCAGTTCTCAGAAAGTCCAGGTGTGAGACTTCTAGGCATTGCTCCAAGGGCACCAATGACAACTGAGATGGTAACCTTCTTCTCCCAGAGGTGCTCTAACTCTATGCGTAGGTCTTGGTATTTTGTGATCTTTTCCTGTTCTTTCTTTTCTATTCTGCTGTCTCCTGGGATTGCACTCAATGATCTAAACCATATTTATCATTTTCCCCACAATTGTGATATTGGGGGTGTTATGCTCCAGGTAGTTATCTGTTTGTACGTCCCAAACAATCAGTGTTTCATCAATCCCATAGCTTGCAATACCATAGGCTGAACCTCCAGAAAGTTAAGAACATAAGAGAAGCCAATGTTGGATCAGGCTAATGGCCCATCCAGTCCAACACTCAGTCACACAGTGGCCAAAAATACCAGGTGCTATCAGGAGGTCCACTAGTGGGGCCAGGACACTAGAACCCCTCCCACTGTTGCCTCCCCCAAGCACCAAGAATACAGAGCATCACCTGCCTCAGACAGAGAGTTCCTATCTATACCTTGTGGTTGACACTGATGGACCTCTGCTCCATATATTTATCCAATTTCCTCTAGAAGCCACCCATGCTTGTAGCCGCCACCACCTCCTGTGGTAGTGAATTCCATGTGTTAATCACGCTTTGGGTGAAGAAAAACTGCAGTATAATATGTACTTGCAGCAAAAGTATTGGTTTGGTGACTACATCAACAGACAGAAATACATCCATTTCAAGCCTCTTTCATATGTGCAGGCCAGCACATGGCAATGGTCGCCTCCTCTAGACCTCAGTTAAGAGTTCTGTCTGCCTCAATGGCAGATGATAATGATGTAATTTTTCTTCTGTTTGCTGAGAAAAGAGGCCCATACACTATATTGTGAAAGATTCAGGCACAGCTTTATTTATTGGGTTTCTGTTTGTGCGTGTGTGTATGTTTTTAATACAGTAGAATCAGTCACAATACCAAATATCATATTTCCCAAAGGGCAGACAGTAAATAAAAACCTACTTTTTGACCTCTTGGGAAAGAATGACAACTGAATGTCCTAAATTAAATTAACAGTGTTTCAAGGTGTCCTGTTTTGGCAGTTCCCGAGAGATACTAGCAGCCTGTATCTAAAATACAGGAAGTATACGCACAACTGTCACTCAGCTAAGAATACCTGGATTGTGTGTTAAAGACTAACAAAATACGTGGCAGGGTATGAGTTTTTGTGATTCATTGTTCACTTCTTCAGATACCAGTGACTCATGAAATCTCATACCCTGCCATATATTTTGTTAGCCTTTAAGGTGCTACTGGAGTCTTGATCTTTTCTACTGCTAAAGACAAACATAGCTACCCATCTTGGATTGTAGTGGGGGTAGAGTTTGGGGTGTTTTTTTGCTAACATGCTTGGAATCTGTGACCTTTCCAAGTCTAAATAAGGTCATTGATAAAGTAAAATGTTTTACATTTCTTTGTCAATGAATGGAAATATTTAATTCCTGTAATATTCCTGAGACAACAATGCCAGATGAGTTGCTTGAGGCACTTTTTCTAAGAGGCCTTTCTTATTCCAAATCTATATTTCTTTTCTCCATGTTCCTAAATCAATGCCCATCCTGCATCACACCAGTTTTACAGCAAAGCACTGAAGATAGAAGTTGGGAAGTTTTCTCCAGCCCCATACTATTTCAGATATTTGATATTAACTTATTAACTTCATAGAGATTTTTTGCTCGGATACTGAAGTTTCTCTAAACTGCTAACATATAGTTCCTCAATTACCTTTACAGGCATAAAACCTAAATATTGAACTTAAGTTTACTGCTTCAAATAGAGCAGCTAGTAAGCAAGGACTATTAAAGTCAACCCACTATGGCCTTTCTTCACATATCAGTACTGATTAGCTAGCTACTAGAAAAAAAATGGGAAAGCTGAGGATGAACTGGTTTCTACCTGTGTCACACTTTAGTATGACCAAGAAATACAACCCCCAAATATTTGAGATCTACAGACAGGAACAGGCTTGATTCTCATTAGCTGCCTTACATTCCATGTGATATACTAAACAGGCTGCACTTGGCAGGACAATTGGAAAGGCAAAACCTGCTTTAAGAAAAAAGGGAGAACGTTCCCTCAGAAGGTACCCCTTCTACAGTTGGTGAGCAGGTATCTTTTCACACCAAGGAACCATTCTTGGGAGGAGGGGTCTCTTTGTAGTTGGTGATTCAATCTTTAGATACATAGATAGGTGGATTCAAACCCACATACTGACCACATGGTGACTTGCCTTCCTGGTGCGGAGGTAGCATACATTACACGTGTGATCTAGGTAGGCTGTTAGACAGTGCTGGGGAGGAATCAGTGGTCGCGGTACATATTGGAACCAACAATGTGGGGAAATATAGTCATGTGATTCTGGAGGAAAAATTTAGACTGCTAGCCAGGAGACCAAAGGCCAGGAACTCCAAGGTAGCCTTCTCAGAAGTGTTGCCTGTTACACGCACAGAGCCAACAAGACAGACACAAATTAGGAGTCTTGATGTGTGGATCAGACAATGGTGTAAGGAGGTAGGGTTTAATTTTGTTAAGCACAGGGATACTTTTGGTAGAAGCCGGACCTGTACAAAAGAGACAGCCTCCACTTGTCCCAAGAAGGAACCAGGCTGCTGACACTTAAAATGAAACAGGTGGCAGAACAGTTTTTAAATTAAATATTGGGGGAGAGGCTACAGGAAATTAAATGTCTCTGGTTCAGGATGGCTTATCTCTAAGAAATGAAGTGGTAACTGTTACTGTTCTAGAGGGAAATGGATTAGGACTGGCCACTGAGATGGTGACAAACAATACTGGCTGCCTGACAAGGTCTAGTTGCTACAGGAGAAAAACTGTAGGCCTAACATGTCTGGGAGATTACAGATGTTTATATACAAATACTAGAAGTGTCCAAGTAAAATGGGGGAGCTGGAATGCTTAGTGTCAGAGGAGAACATAGACATTGTGGTCATTTCAGAAACTTGGTGGGATGAGGATAATCAGTGGGATACAGTGATTCCTGGGTATAAATTATATCGAATGGATAGGGAGGGAAGGGTCGGAGGTAGAGTGGCTATGTGTCAGAGAGGGTATACAGTCCAGTAAAATTGAGAATGTAAGAGAAATAGATTTGCTTACAGAAACACTATGGGTGGAAACAATGGAAAAGAAAGCTTAATTGCTTATTGCCCACCAGATCAAAGGCTAGAGAATGATTTAAAAACAGCAAAAGAATTATGAAAAGCAGCTAGATGAAATAACTGAGTCATAATAGTTGATTTTAACTACCCACATATTGATTGGGTCAATATGTGTTTAAGTTAAGAGAAAGAGTTTGGATTTCTAGATACTCTCAATGAGTGTGCCGTGGAGCAGATGGTCACAGAACCTTCCAGGGGGGAGGCGATCCTGGACTTGGTCTTAAGTAATGCTCAAGACCTAGTGAGAGAAGTAAATGTGATAGCACCTGTTGGGAACAGTGACCATGATGCTATTAAGTTTAGCATTTATATAAATAGGGAGTTGCCCAAAAAGACCAACACAAACACATTTAACTTTAGAAGGGCTAACTTCTCTCAAATGAAAGGGCTTGTGAAGAAGAAACTGAAAGGAAAAGTAAGGAGGGTCAAACCCCTTTGAGAAGCTGGGAGACTATTTAAAACTACAATCCTGGAAACTCAGATGAAATATATACCACAGGTCAGGAAAGGTACAGATAGTTATAAAAAAAGGTCCGCATGGTTAACAAAAACGGTAATGGAAGCAGTAAAAGGAAAGAAGGATTGCAGTCACACGTGTGAGATAAAACAGGGGGGAAGAGAGACTATTTCCTCCAGCGGAAGTTGACCCACAGTTGAGCAATCACCCAGTCTTTGGAAGCTGCGGGCATAGCCCGCGTGATCAGACACAACCGCAGATGTCAGGGTTGTTGGGTTTTTTTTTTTGCAGTTTGTAATACACATTGGAGCCAAAAATCCTAACTATAAATATATGTTGATGAGGTCCAAACTGACAGTAACTGTCTAGATCTTGGCATCATGGTAGATAACTCACTGAAGACGTCAATTCAGTTTGCAACTGCAATAAAAACACAAATGCTACGCTAGGGATTATTAGGAAGGGGATTGAAAGCAAATTAACTAGTATCATAATACCCCTGTATAAACTTCCAAAAAATATAGCATTGGGAAAAGTAAATAAAAGGGCAACTAAAATGATTAAGGGAATGGAACACCTTCCCTATGAAGAAAGGTTAAAGAGATTAGCTCTGTAGCTTGGAGAAACAATGATTGAGGGCTGACAAGATAGAGGTTCATAAAACTATGCATGGGATAGAGAAGGTGGAGAAAGAAATACTTTTCTCCCCCTCTCACAATACAAGAATTTGTGTGCAGTCAATGAAATTAATGAGCAGTAAGCTTAGAACAGATAAAAGGAAGTACTTCTTCACCCAAAGAGTAATTAACATGTGAAATTCACTGCCGCAAGAAGTGGTGATGGCTAGAGGCACAGACAGCTTCAAGCGGGGATTGGATAAACATATGGAGCAGAGGTCCATCAGTAGCTATTAGCCACAAGGTATAGATGGAACACTATGTCTGTGGTAGTGATGCTCTGTATTCTTGGTGCTTGTGGGGTAATAGTGGGAGGGCTTCTGGAGTTCTGGTCCCGCTGGTGGACCTCCTGATGGCACCTGGGTTTTGGCCACTGATGGCACTGAGTGTTGGAGTGGATGGGCCATTGGTCTGATCAGACTTGGATTTCACTATGGAATGTCTTCCTTTTACGTTTTTGACACAAAGGACCCTGAACTCAACTAAAAAGTTCCCATTAGCAAAAATTCCTATCAGCAAGCAGATTAACTGCTTTGGATCCCAATCTCCATCTTTACTATTGCGCATTCAGCCTTTGCTCTCTGGTCTTGTCTGATCTCTCTAAGCTCTATGCCACTGGTACTAACATGTTCCTCTTGCGGCTTTTTCATACTACTCATATTCATTTGGCCAACATCTTCTCCAGCTTCAAAACAAGGTAATATTTGGTGAAGCTTCTGCAAACACTCCTGTAACCCTTGTTGCCATTTCCCAATTCTCCAAGCATTCAAACCTCTCTTCAAAGTTTTTGATTTCCAGTAGGTCTAGAGGACCCTATGCCACTTGGATCCACGCCACAGAAATGCCAAGACTTACCAAGTTCAGTCTTACATGTTTGACAGACCATGTCATGTGCACCTTGCTACTTAGGGTTTTTAAGTGTCATACAACTATACAAGCCCTTCACTGAATTACATCCAATACTGGAATAATAAATTATCAACCAAATGCAACAGGAAAGAATAAGGCAAGTAAATTTAGTAATAGAAGTAAAATAAAAAGTCACTAACCCCAGTCTTGGGCTACTTCTTTCTGTTTCTTTGAGCTCTTGCATGTCTTAACACCATATAACACATTTTGCTTGAACTGAAGCTCACAAAGTTTTTCAAGGAGATTGGTAATTTCTTCTGTGATGGTATCCAAATAGGATTCATTAATAAACTTCAGTGTGGAAGAGGGATCAATCAATCCACCAAGTATATACAAATCATCTTTTATCATTGCACACAGAGTAGGAATGGAACTTTCATAACCACTGACCACCTTTTCTAAACTTGCTTCTCCATTGCTTTCTAGAACACATTTCTGCAGAAGATCACTAACCAATTTATTCTGCATGTTCTGATACTTGGCTATAACTTCTGACTCAGGATAAAGAAATAAAAGTTGTTGTAGGCACTGAGTTTTAAACTGCAATTGTTGTTGTAAAGTGCCAGTTTTTGTTTCATTATGACTTTGCAGCTGGTTTACTAAGAAGCGTCGAAGATGTAGTCTTACATCATCCCAAATACAATGAACATCCATTGCTGAATCATCTTCAATGCCATGAAGGGAAATATTGGACGTAAACTCAAAAGATGACCCACTTGGGGTACAGGGAAATAAGACACCACACTGACTGGAGAGATCCAGAAGGAAGAGGAGGATAATTTCTTCTTGGTTTTGTTCATTCTTCAGTAAATTTTGCTAAGAAAGAGGAAGCAATAGTATATGTTTAGATGCATTCCCTGAAGAAAACAGTTCTCTCTAAAACAATATCAGTTACGGTTAGCCATTATGTACTGGATTTTTTAAAAATTTCTTCAGCATCAATTTTTATTAGTAGAAAAAGAGCAAGAGACCAGTAGCACCTTGATGACTAACACAATTTGTGGCAGTGGGTGAACTTTTGTGAGTCACTGTTCACTTCTTCAGATATCTGAAAAAGTGAGCAGTGACTCACAAAAGTTCATACACTGCCACAAATTTTGTTAGCCTTTAAGGTGATAGTGGACTCTTGCTCTTTTCTACTGCTACAGAAGACTAACACGGCTATCCATATTGCCTAATTTTTTGTTTGGGAAAAAACCCATTCTCTACACCAATAAATAAAGTAAGCTAGTATCTTAAATCTCATGTAAAGGGATTCACAGCTCTCCTTAAGGACATCTTGCATTACAACTACTTAATAACTTAATAGGCTCAAGACATAATTTATCATATAAGCCATAATGTGCATGAACCCTTAAATGTATCTTCCCCTTATGTTCATGATCTCAACCTCAAGTTAAAAGGTACATAACTAGCATTATGTATACTCAGTATATAGGCAGTTGTAAAAATTTAAGATTGCAAACACATACAACAAAATCCAACAAATATGCAGTTAAAACTTAGAGGCTGCCAGAGAAAAACAGTACTTTGAAATGCTGAATATACAGTCTTGTAATGTAAAATATCTTTATGTCTACAATAATGACTTTTTCCCATTGGCCAGCTTTGCCTTATCTATGGTAGACAAAACTAACTTAAAACTGAATTTCTTTTTTATTCTGGGTAGCATAATTGTCTTGAAAACTGGAAGAACAATGGGAATTTAACTTTATAAATCAAGTTATGACTAATTTATACAACTAAAAGAACATGCTTTCCTCATTTGTTCTGATCAGAATCTAGCCATTATGAATTCAATCTGCATTCATTTACACGTGCAATTCACACTCCAATCAATTAGACATGGATATATAAATAAACGTGAAATTCCAATCTATACAGGCCAAAAAAAAATATTTCACCAAACTTTAACTGAAAAAATAGGAGCTGATTTATAAAGTATAGCACAAGCAATCTTGGCCTTCAGACAAAATGAACAAACCTACTTTATGATTTGGTTACAAACACAGAATAGCTGGCAGCAATTTCCATGATTGTTGTATGTAGAAAAATCATGGATACTACGGAAACATATGAGAGAACCCTGATTATCTCTTCCTAGTAGTTAATTTCTTCTATGTATTTTACAGCTGGATTTAGTCATACGATTCACACCTTTTATTTATTTATTTTTACTTCATTACTGTTCTTCTTTCCTTCATTTTATCCTCACAAGAATCCGGTGAGGTAGGTCAGACTGTGAAAAAGTGACCGGACCAAAGTCACTCAGTAAGCTTCCATGGCAGAGTGAGGATTTGAACCTGGGTGTCCCAGATCCTAGTCTGACACTTTAACTACTACACCACACTGGCTTTAATCTGACTCACACATTTTAACAGAAATTTCCTCATATTCCTATGTGTTTGTATGCACACCTATTTGTGTGTGTGTGCATGCACACAGTGTAAGCTAGAATAGCTTCCACACTAGCACTCTATAAACTAGAATATCACATTAAATTCTGCTTAGACACACTAACATTTTTGATAATGTGTACATGTGTGTTATACGAATGCATACATAAAAATCAGCACACTCAAAGCATTTTTAAACATGCTTCACAATTCCCAGAACATCTTTAATCTTTAAAAAGGATGAGAAATATGATGTTATAACAATCCTAATTTCCTACAACAATCAAATACCATTTTAATAAAAATAGAGCAGAAGCTTAATAGCTGCCACAGCAACCAATGAGCTTTGCTCCTATGGAAGACAAATCCAAAACATATTCCACAAGGAAGTTCCTGGTGCTGCTTTTGAAGCTTACACAGAAACATTTTCAATTACAAAAGCCTACCAAAACCTAAGCAGAGTTCAAAGTATTTTCAAATTGAAAATAAATCCCTAAAAATGGTCACCAGGAGGCTTGCTTGCACCGTCTTGGAGTTGGTACTCCTAAAAGAAGAGTCCCTGCAGTTGGCTTTGAAGCTTTGCAAGCTTAGTTTCACATTTCAAAGTCTTTTTGAACACTGCCTATGTTCAGACAGGCTTTTGTATTTGAAAGTCAAGCTTTTAAAAAGCTTCAAACAGTGCTGCAGGTGCTTCTCATAAGAAGTATATCCAAAATGGTGGACACAAGTTCTTTTAGACTAGATCATATGTTCCCCATGAGTATATTGGACTAATAGCAATAGTTTATAGGTGCACATAACCAAGCAAAAATCAACCTGAACTAGACACACATAGAAATGAATTCGGTTTTAAAAATATTTTAAATGATTCACAGCATATAATTTAACACATGCAGGATTAAGATGTTTGCTTCTAAAATCTAATTATTTTTAAGCTATGTTATAGAATTCTCATACTCTTCTAAAGCAGCTACTCTACACATCTTGTGATGCCTTTTTACCATTATAAAAATTCAGAATGGTTAACAGATCAAATAAAATCAGAAATTAGTTAGTGTAGTTGAAAAGTACTGGACTCTGGAGACCAGGAACGGTGAAATCATGAAGCCTTTATTGAGTGATTCAGCATGCCCAGTAGATGGTCAGAACAAGCATGATTCCAGGGCTCCAGGGCCCTCATTATATGCTGGCCGGAGCCACACCTCCGGCCGCACCCAAAAGACCTGATAGGGGCTTAACATATGCGCATGTTTGTCATAGGTTCCCTGGAGGAGCCTTTGATTGCATTGGCTCCCCAGGGAGAACCTAGGTCCCACATTGGTGGAGGCTTTCAATCCGGATGTCTATTGTTCCTCCAGATTCCAGCTCCCCTCTCTGCCTGACCATGTGCTCTGGCCATGCGGCGGGCGCCATTACCTGGGAGCACATGGCAGGCTGGTTGCTACACAGAGCATACTACATTACGGTAGTAAAAACATTCAATATATTTATGGGCATAACAAGCCATTAAACCTTTTACACTATATACTGTAGAGGTATCCAAAGAAACACACAAATAGTTCTGTGCATTTAAGGCAGCTTTCGCCTTGTTCTTCAGTGAACACCATGCTCCTATGCCACATGACAAGCCACTTACAAAATGGTATGGGGGGGGGTTGATTTCAAGGAAAAAAACCCACTGGGCATGCACAAAGTAATTCTTTGCAACCCAACTCCTTTACATGGAGGTGTTTCATCTCCCTTGAGTCATTCAGTTTGGCAATTTTAGGTGCTATGGCATCCATTACCATGCTTAGTGTAGCCAGTACAACAAATGCTTTACATCACCTGTGAAAGGAGGAGACCTCAGCCTTCTGTCTCAGATGCAGATATCAAGATCATCACTAACATATTCATAAAATTGAGGCAATAAAGAGCTGTACATAAGGTTTAATTGACTGGAAATGTCATTTGGTATAGGACATAATAGAATGAATAACTGCGAGAACATTAGGTCATCATCAGTACAGGCTGCTCAAAATCTTTCAGGAAGAATCCAAGTCGTTTTGACCTATAAAGTATTAACAGGTTGTAACTCCAGAGTGGTAGCCATGTTAGTCTGTTGTACCAAAATGAAACAGAAGTTCAGTGCACCTTAAAGACTACCAACATTTATTCTAACATGAGCTTTCATGAGTCAGAGATCACTTCTTCAGTTACTTTTTGGAAGAAGATCATTTCATATACGCATATAATTAAATCACAGAATTCTTTTGTATTCCAAAACAGATTTGTATTTTATACCATGTAATGCTGGAATAAATGTTAGTCTTTGATGTGCCACTGGACTTCTGTTTTATTTTTCAAAACAACCTGGGCCTATATCATTTACTCTGCCAGTTTTCACTCCATGAGTTGGGCCCCTCAGGTGGACCAGGGAAACCTCTTCTTTCATGCTCCAACACAGCTGCAGCTTTGGAAGGACCTGCTGCTATTTATTTATTATTTATTTATTATTTCATATTTTTATCCTGCCCTCCCCGCGATCGGGCTCAGGGCAGCTAGTGTGCACATGCAGTGAGCAATGGTTCTGCCTCTCTTTGCATGTACACTGAGAAGCGCAGCACAACAGGGAAGCTAAGTCACTAAAGCATAGGCAGGTTCATTCATTTATTTTTATTTAAAGTCCTTTACCCCATTTTTCTCCCAAACGAGGACCCAAAGTGGCTTACTAAATATAATGTGAATAAACAAATGGAAAAAGGCAAACAAGAATACTCCACATTTTGGATAGGTCCTAGCTCCATCAACCCAGCTCACTTCAGGGCCTCTGTCTATGAACCAGGGACGAAGAGCCAAGGGCAAAGATTTGGAGTGAGGTGAAAGTCCTTTGGTGTTGCTATATAATGACTCCTCCAGGCAAGAGAAGATTCCTTCCTAGAAAAGATTCCCCCACCCTTGTGGGCACTGGAGAAACTGTTGCTTTACAGAGCAGTGACTCATAAGAATAAAAACATAAACATACCTTGCTTTCAAAAGTTGGCGATGGTATCATGATCACTTTTGCTAAATATATTTCTTACCACCCAAACTTCTGCATACAAAAGATGCTTGTTAAAAGACTTATTCAGTTAGAGCAGGGGTGTCAAACATACAGCCTGCAGGCTGGATCTGGCCCCTGCAAGGCTCCAATCTGGCCTGAGAGCTACTGACTCTGTGCTGCTTCCTGTTTCTAACATTGAAGTTTCTTTTGGCCAGTCTCTCCTATTTCCTGCTTCAGACGAGAGAGAAAAAGCCTTCCTTCGATTGGCTGAGGGCTCCTCTCCCCTCCTCTGAAAAGGGAGGGGGAGGGAAAGAGCCAGAGAGGGGGGGAAATGGCATCTTGCAAGCACACTTTTTCTTCTTCAGAGATAGAGAAGGAGGGGAAAAGCCAGAGGAAGCATGCCAGAGGGAGCATGCCAGAGAGAGAGAGAGAGAGAGAGGGAGGGAGAGAGAGAGAGAACGAGAGACTGAGACTCCTGTGTTTAAGACCAAAAATGTTTTATTCCAGGTATGAGGGAAAGAAAGAGAGAGTCCTGTGTTTAGGAGCAAAAAGGTTTTTGAAAAGTACTGGAAGCGGAGTCCAGTTGCGGTGAAATCAGCTAGCATTTTATTAAGGTGGTTCAGATGAGGCATACATATGGAAGTCAGGGGTCCTGCTTATATATCCAGGTAAGCCGCACCTCTGACCTCACCCAAACAAGGCAATTGGATAAGGTAATTGAATAAGTTCCAAGGTAATTGAATAAGTTTTCAAGGTAACTGAATAAGTTCCAAGGTATTTGAATAAGTTTACAGGTAATTGAATGAGTCTCAAGGTAATTGAATAAGTTTCAAGGTAATTGAATAAGTCTCAAGGTAATTGAATAAGTTTCCCGTCAGAGACTGTCCTAGGACTATTCGAATAAGCCTCTGATAGGGGGACACTAGGATCCTAGTGTCCTATTGTTCTTTGACCCCAGGTTCCGGGCTTCACTGGGCCATGTGCTCTGCGGGGCCATGTGGCTTCCACCATTACATACATTACACCCCTCCCTCCATAGTTCAGACACCGCCCTAATGGCACACATAGTCCCTTAAGTAGGATGGTGACTTGCGCTCTCGCCCCAAGCGCTGTGGGGCCGCCAGCAAGGGGGTGGCTTCTGGCATTGTTGTGACGGGTGTTGGAGGAACATCTGGTTTGGCTGCGGCCTGTTGGCAGCTCATGGATGACAGGGTGCTCTGTTGTCTCCAGCAGTTGGCCCAACTGCTCTCTCACCTCGGGTGTGTGTGCCTGTGGCTTCTCGTCCAGGTCCTCGGGCATCTCGATGTATGGTAACAGGCGACGATGGCGCAGCTGGTCTATGTGCCATCTCCATAGCTGGCCTTCCTCCCTCGTGATCTCATATGACACTGGTCCGGTGACTCGTACAATGTGACCCGGCTTGGGTGCATAATTTTGGATGTAGATGGGGTCCTCCAGGAAAAACCCTCGCGGTGGTTGCGGCTGGACAGTATCTCCGCAGTGGTCCGGTGTGTGGTCCGGGTGGAGGCGATCTAGGCGTGTGGTGAGGCGCTGGCCCATGAGAAGCTTCACGGGGCTGCGGCCCATCATGGTGGGTAGTGTTGTCCTCTGACTGAAGAGGAAGGCCGCAAGTCTGTAATGCCAGCTGCCCTTGTGTAGTCTCCGCAGTGCCTCCTTCGTTGTCCAGACTATGCATTTGGCTTGGCCGTTGGTTGCTGGATAGAAGGGGGTGGACCGGACATGGCGGATGCCATAATGCTCCACGAACTCCTGGAATTCCCTGGAAGTAAATGCCATTCCGTTATCCATAACTAGGGTGTCAGGTATGCCATGCGTACTGAAAACTTTCGCCCGGGATATGGGATGGAGACGGCTTTGGTCACCCTAACGGACGACCTCCGGCGACATCTGGATCAGGGTGGCGGGGCAATGTTGTTGTTGCTTGACCTGTCGGCTGCGTTTGAAACGGTGGATCATCAGCTGCTGACCCGCCGCCTTGCCGACGTTGGGATACGGGGACAGGCCTTACAATGGCTCGTTTCCTTTCTCCAAGGTCGGGGACAAAGGGTGGTAATAGGGGAGCAGCAGTCCATGAGGCACCCACTTGATTGTGGTGTGCCTCAGGGGGCGGTGCTCTCCCCGATGCTGTTTAACATCTATATGTGCCCCCTTGCCCAGATTGCCCGGAGGTTTGGGCTGGGATGTCACCAGTATGTGGATGACACCCAGCTCTATCTGATGTTGGGCGGCCGGTCGGACTCTGCCCCAGAAGATCTAGACGGGGCACTGCACACCGTGGCTGATCAGACTGAGCAGGCTGAAATTGAACCCGGCGAAGATGTAAGTCCTGTGTCTGGATCGTTGCAGCCTGGAGCGCGGGGTCCCACTCCCGAGCTTTGACAGGGCGCTGTTGGAGCCTGCGTCACAGGTTAGGAGTTTGGGAGTGCTCCTGGACTCCTCCTTGTCAATGGAGGCCCAGGTAGCAGCCACTGCCAAGTCAGACTTTTATCATCTTCGGCTGGTGCGGCAGTTGGTTCCCTACCTTGACCGTGATGACCTAGCCACAGTGATCCATGCGACAGTCACCTCGAGGTTGGACTACTGCAACGCTCTCTACATGGGACTGCCCTTGGTGCTAACCTGGAGGCTGCAGCTGGTGCAGAATGCCGCGGCCAAGCTGTTGATGGGCCACGCAAGGTGGGACCATATCCGGCCTGTGCTGGCGGCGCTGCACTGGTTGCCTATAGCATACCGAGTTCACTTCAAGGTGCTGGTTCTTACCTATAAAGCCCTATATGGCCAGGGTCCAACATACCTAAGGGACCGCCTTTCTCCGTATATACCCCAGCGGGCACTTAGGTCGGGGTCACACCATCGAGTCTGTGTCCCAGGTCCTAGGGACATCAGGCTCGCCAGAACTAGGGCTAGCTTTTTTGGTGGCGGCTCCTGTCTGGTGTAATGAGGTCTCGGAGGAGATTAGGGCCCTGCGGGACTTAATGCAGTTCCACAGGGCCTGCAAGACGGAGCTCTTCTGCCAGGCCTTTGAATAGGAGCTGCCACCAGTGATACCACCCATCACGAATGTTATCTGTGATGTAGCTGGCCCAGTGTAGCCCAGGCCTGATGGCAAGGGGGCTCGGACCTAACCATTGGGTAGCCATCTGAATATACGATATCTGGAAGCATTTTATGGTAAATTATGGTATTCATTTGAATTGTTTTAAGTTGATTTTATCTGTTTTAATGGATTGAATTGGCCATGTGCCCTTGTAAGCCGCCCTGAGCCTGTTCACGAGGAGGGCGGGATATAAAGTTGAAAAATAAATAAATAAATAAATAAAATGGCTTGTATAGCCACCTGAGAGGATGTGGTTGCCACCGGGGCCACCTCAAGCCACTTTGTGTAGCTATCCACTAAAATAAAAAAGGTCTGACCTTGAAAGGGGCCCACAAAGTCCACGTGAAGCCAGGACCGGGGCTTGCCGGCAGATTCCCAGGATCAGATGGGCACCTGGGGTGGTTCAGGGCGCAACTCCTGGCAAGTGGCACACCGCTGCACCCAGTCCTCGATGGCCGCATCCATTCCTGGCCACCAAACATAACTTCATGCCAGCGCTTTCATCTGGACGATGTCTGGATGCTTCTCATGGAGCACGGCCAGCACCTTTTCCCATAGCGGGGGAGGGATGACCACCTGGGCTCCCCACAGTAGACACCCCTTGTGGGTTGACAACTCAGCCTGCCGGATCTTGTATGTTGTGAAGTCTGGGCCCAGGCTGCGCGGCCACCCCCTCCCCACCCAGTTAAAGACCCACAACAAAATGCGGTCACGGCTGGTAAGCCACGTGATGTCTCTGACCTGAATGGGCTGGTCCGGAAGGTCCTCGAGCAGCGAGACGTGGTGGGCCGGGTCCAGGTCCAAGGAGGATAGCAGCAAGCAGCTAAGGGTGACCGCATCGCCCATAGCCTTTCCTGGGTGGTGAACCAGGGAGTACGAGTACCCAGCAAGGAAGATGGACCATCGCAGGACCCTGGGAGACAACATTTTAGGCATCTGGCGGTCCGGGGCCAGGAGACCCAGCAGGGGTTTGTGGTCCATGGTGACCGTAAACTGTCTCCCATAGAGGAAATCATGAAACTTACGGACCCCAGCTATGATTGCCAATGCCTCCTTGTCGATTTGAGCGTAGTTCTGCTCTGCCGATGACAGGGTGCGGGAGTAGTAGGCCACCGGAACCTCCTGGCCGTCTGGTAGTTTGTGCCCCAGCACTGCCTCCACACCATACGGAGAGGCGTCACAGGCCAGGACCACAGGCAGGGACTCATCGAAGTGGGCCAGGACCGAATTAGAAATGAGAAGGTCCTTGATGGCCTGGAAAGCTGCAGCGTGGCGGGGGCCCCAGGTCCATTTGGCAGTTTTGTCCAATAACCGGTTCAGGGGCTCAGTGACTGCAGCTTTGTGGGGGAGGAACAAGTGGTAGAAGTTCATGAGGCCTCAAAACAACTGTAGCTCCGTTTTGCAGGTCGGTGCCGGAGCCTCAGTGATGGCGCGAACCTTGTCCTGTGTTGGGTAGATGCCGTGTTCATCAACCATGAAACCCAGGAACTCTACGAATGGAACTCCCAGCCAGCATTTCTCCCGCTTCACTTTCAGCCCCGCATTGTTGAAGTGCTGCAGAACCTGGCAGAGTCGGGAGGCGAAGGTCAAGACATCTGGTGCGGTAATCAGAACGCTGTCGAAGAAGGAAAACACCCCTGGAATCCCTTTCAAAAGACAGTCCATTAGTTGTTGGAACAGACTCGGGGCCACACTCACCCCAAATTGCAGGCAGCGGACTTTGAAGGCGCCTCTGTGTGTGATGACTGTTTGTTCTTCCATGGTGGCATCATCTACTGGGAGCTGTTGGTAGGCTTGCGCCAGATCCAACTTTCCGAAAACCCATGCTCCTGCGAGGGAGGCCAGGACATGGCTAATGACTGGCATCGGGTAGGCGTGATCCTGCAATGCCTTGTTGATCGTGCACTTGTAGTCGGCACAAATGCGGATGTCCCTGTTTTGTTTCAAGGGAGTTATGATGGGTGTTTCCCATTTGGTGTGGGACACCGGCTCTAGCACCCTTTGTGCCACGAGCCAGTCCAACTCTTTGTCTACTTTGGGTGCGATTGCCAGGGGGGGCCATCATGCCGGAACTCTGATTGGCCGAACGGCTATGTCTAAATCAAGGGAGACTGGGAGACTGGTGTAAGTGCCTAGCACCCCATCAAAAACTGCCAGGAATTTGTCACATACCTTCCCGAAGTCAGTGTCTCGGATCCGGTTGGCTCCTGTGACGCCCAGTCCCAGCGGCTTGAACCAGGCCAGGCCCAGTAAGTTTGTTAATTTGCCCTCCACTACCAGTAATTGAAGTATGCCATCAAAATCTTTGTACTTGACTCAGAATTTCCCCAGACCCCAGATGGCGATGGGATTTTTCTGGAAATCCCTTAAGTGTAGGCTGGATGGCTTGCGGAGCCAGGGGCCCCCCGTTTGGGCAAAGCTCGCGGAAAGTTTCCGCCGAGATGATAGAATAAGCAGAGCCCATGTCCAGCTCCATAGAGCAGGGGGAGCCTTCTATGGATACTGGAATGTAAATCTTGTTGGGGGCCCCCCGGGAAAGTTATAGTACCTGATTGTGGGAGGTGGAGTGCAGGTCCGTGTCCTTGGTGTGCGCTGCTTGAGACCAACAGCTGCTGCGGGATCTGCAGGCCCGGTCTATATGTCCTTTCTTCCCACACGACTGGCACTCTGTCTCTCGGAAACGACAGCTCCAGTGGTCATGTGGGTTGCCGCAGCTGGCGCAGGGTGCCGACGTATGGGGACAAGAGGGTCCGGAGGATGGAGCAGCTGACCTGTTTCCTGCAAGGGGTGTGCTCCTGTCTGCTGCTGATCGGGGGACCTCCCTCTGGGAGCACCAGTTGACCTGGAGAACATTGTCCTCTTCTTCAGACCCAGAAGAAGCGGAGGTCCGGTGGGTAGCGGACGATGTCCGTTCCTTCTGGGCGGCCATGGCCTAGAGGGCTTTTTCGAGCATAGGCTCCATAAGCGCAATCAACTTGTCCCTCAGTTTAGCCTCCTGCAACCAGGTATAAGTTTTTGTGGGCAAGCACACTCCTTCAGAGAGAGAGAGACAAAGAGAGGGGGAGGGAGGAAGGAAAAGACCCAGACAGAGTATGCCAGAGAGAGTGGAGAGAGTCCCATGGCACTTGGAGAGATCCCCTTTCCATTTCTAACTGATGGGAGGACCTAACAGCACAGCTTGCATTCCTTATTAGTGAAAGGGAGGACAAGTACAACAACATCTTAATGACTAACAAAATTTGTAGCACAACAAGAGCTTTCATGAATCACTGCTCACTTCTTTAGTTGCAGCTGGAACGTGAGTCCATCTGTCCTTATAGCTTGGAAAGTGAAGTGATTTCAGATGCCAAAAGACAATAGCAGGCATCTCAATTCAGTCCAGGAGTCACAAGGTATAGATAGGATCTCTCAGTCTGGGGCAAGTGATGCACTGTATTATTGGTGCTTGGGGGGGGGAGCAACAGTGGGAGGGCTTCTAGTGTCCTGGCCCCACTGCTGGACCTCCTGATGGCACCTGGTATTTTTGGCCACTGTGTGACAGAGTGTTGGACTGGATGGGCCATTGGCCTGATCCAACACTGGCTTCTCTTATGTTTTTATGTTCTTATGAGTTTGCATGGTCTTGAGCTTTGTGATCAGTTGCAATTCAGCAGTCTCACATTCTAATCTCCCTTTGAAATTCCTTTGTAAGAGAACTCCTACTTTTAGGTCAATAACTGAATGCCCTGGAAAGTTAAAATATCACACACACACACACACACCGGGTTTTGAATGTTGTGGTTTTAATAGCAGTAGAAAGAGTAAGAGTCCAGTAGCACCTTTAAAGACTAACAAAATTGTGGTAGGGTATGTGTTTTTGTGAGTCTTCTTCAGATTTATTTCCATTTATTCTTTCCAGCCTCCTGGACTGAATCCTCCTGTACCAAATTGAGACCTAGGTTTCCTGTCTCATTACCAGTGTTGATATCTCCATACCTCTGTATATCACACCAATGCTGATATCTCTACCGATCTGCATATCGCACCTAATCCAATCATGCCTGCTATTGCCTTTTGGCATCTGAAATCATCTTTATAAAGTTTCTCTCTCCGGTACCTTGTGTTACATTTTATGGCACACATGGCCCAGCCCAACAAAGTGACATTTATGTCGGTTCAACACCTCTTAGTAAGAGTGAATTAGTCATTCAATTAGTTATTCACTTAGAGTGAATCAGAGCCTAATTATTAGAGAAAGAGAACAGAAATAACTTAGAACTCGTCCATAAAGCTGTTGTGCAGAGGAATGCTAACAGCTCTGACTTGCCCATAATGCCCCCCAAATCTCCATCATATTTTAACAGACCAGAAACAGCTTTTTCCGGCTTCATAAATTATATGTAACCAACATTCTGATGTGCTCTGTGGCTCAACAAACAACAAACAAAAACAAAAAAACTGGACCCAAAAATAACTATTACATTTTTTTTTTTAAAAAAAAATCAGTTTGAATGCCAGAATTTAAACGGCTTGCGTTCTTCTCTGTCTGTGTAACTGTAGTTGTGCCTTCATTTCCATTTGCAGGAAGATACAATCTCAGCAAAAGTCGCTAAAAACAGATGCCTCAATAGGATTGTTGCCAGGATTGATGATTAAGGAAGTGCAAAGACACGGAGAAAGAAGTGGTTTTTGAAGTGTAGGTCAGAGCAGTTGTTAAATCCCCTTTTTTGTAAAGGAGGGAATGCGCTGTATGTGGGGCTGCCCTTAAAGACTGTCCAGAAGCTACAGCTGGTACAGAATGCTTTGGGCAGAACGTTGACCTCATTAGGCTGTAGAGATCATATCGCTCCAGTCTTGTTCCATCTATACTGGTTCCCAATTTGTTTTTGGGCTCAATTCAAAGAGCTGGCATTGACCTTTAAATTCCTATACACTTTGGAGCCAACATACCAAGAATCGCCTTCTCCCATATGAACCCTAACTGTCCACTCTTTTATCTTTGGAGGCCCTGCTTCAGGTGCCAGTCATCTGAGGCTAGACAGGTGGCAACCCAAGAAAAGGCCTTCTCTGTCATGATGCCAAAACTTTGGAACTCTCTCCCTGGAGGATTCATCTGTCTCCCTCTAATGTTAACTGCTGCCACCAGGTGAAGATTTTTTGTTGTTGTTTGGCATATACCCAATAACCGTTAGTGCTGTCCTCCTTACTTTTGGTGTTATGTTTATATGTTTTATTGAATTATGTATCTATATTTTATTTTAAAGATATTTTAATGTTGATGTGTTTTAATATTTTGATGCTCATTGCCTTGGGGACCCTATCTGAGTGGAAAGATGGTACAGAAATGTTCTAAATAAAAATATTCTTCACTATCCCTGTCTATGCCATCTCTGCCTTCTTGGCTTCTAGCGAGGAAACCATTGCTTCTATTGCAAATAGAACAGGGATGTTCTGGAAATAATCTGTGACAGGATGTTCCCTTCATTTTTTGCACCAATGGGGGAGAAAAGGAAGGAGCAGGCCCACTGTCGCTCTTGCCTGCCCACCTTGTGGCATTTCATGTCTGCCCTGCATGAGGTGGGGGCCAAAAGCTTGTAGTGGTGGCTCCTGCTCACCTCCTGTGGGATGGAGGCTTCTGGCTCTCATAAGCTGTAGGCTGTTAGCTAGTGGTGGTGGCAGCCCCCACCCCCTCACATGAGACAGGGCTGCCAGGTGGTGACAGTGGCAATTCCTGACACATTCCCCCTTAAGCAAGGCCACTACAGTAAGTAGATGCACACATTTCGAATTCAAAAGTTTACTTCATAAAAGGATGGAACAAATATATTTCAAAAGTTAAATAAAGTATTAATAAGCCCACTATCAAATTAGATCAGTTCTCTGAACTCAGTCAGGACAGTTTCAAAACTTGGTCATGATGTTTCATGGCCCATGAGATGAATTTTGGCTCATGGTCATGGCCCATGAGATGAATTTTGTCACTGTTTTCTGTAGTCCTCTTGTAAGACCCTGAAAGGACATTTAACAGATGACAATCCACAGAACACACTGGATAGGTAGCCACAAGTGGAGTGAACATAATTGCTCTTTGCTCTGCAAACATCTTGCAGGAGAACAAAAATGTGTAATGAATTCAACAACCTGAGTTCCACAGGGACATAAGCTCTGTTCATGTTGGATTTAGGGTCTCCTGGCTACTCTACACACAATGCCATTCGATAATAATAATTATTATTCTCCTAAATCTACCAGTTAGCTCTGCTAAAGGAAATGTGTTAAAACTTGCTAAGGCAGAGGTGTTTGACACCTCTGCCCTAAGAGGAACAACATAAAATAAGCAGGAATCATAGGAAAGGATAAAGATTTACTGCAGGAAAAGGGAACTGAAGACACAAAACCCAGATAAATAGGTGAGCAGACTGGCTTGGCATCAGCTATGAGCAATAGCCAGTCTAGCTCTTCAAGCCTTTCTGTTGCTACTGCACAGGCCTCACTTAATCCCAGGTCCAATAAATAGATCATAGAGAACTTCAGATCAGTAAGTGTCTTATCTATACACCGGTTCCAAGCACTGGAATAGGAGTCAGATTAAAGCCAGCTCACTAGATGAGGGGCCAGATGAGGAACACACAGTCGGAGCCCAGTGAGTTGGATTTCTGTTTATTGCAATTAACAGGAAAATACAGAACCCAGTAACACCAAGCTGTATTCTGCCCCAAACTGGAAGGGCAGCAGATCTTATACCCAAAATGACATCACAATGGTTTGCAATTCAGGAAGGACACGATTGGTTTCGAACAGGTATCATCATTTGAACTGGCATCATGTCATTGGTGTACCCCAATGACATTTGCATTTGTTTACGTCTCCAAGCTGGCAGGTGGGGCCGCAGGCTTGGAAAATGCCTTTAACTTTAAAGGTGTTCTCCAAGCTCCCGACTCCTGCTGCCATGCCAGCTTGGTTTGAAGAAGGGATTTAAAGAGAAAAACACCTTCTCTGAGCCAAGCCAGCTGGCCGGTGTGGCGGGGCCTCGAGAGCACATTTAACTTTAGACGGGGAGGGAGGCAGATATTAATGATATGCACCCTCAGTGCTTGTCACAATACATTTAACCATTCAGTAGAAACTGCCATAGGGCCAGGTTTGCCTACATTACTGCTCTGATGAGGGACATTTGTTTGAGCTGGGAGGGTCTGTTCTAATAAAGAAACATCCTCATTTGAATCTCCCGCTGGGAGGTTGGTATCAATGGACTCAATATGACTGGATAGTTGGGAGTCTTGGTCCTTCACTGCTATCGGTAAGTCAAAATGGCTGCCACTTGAAATTGAAGGATAGGAGTGGGCCGTTGGATGTAGTGCAATCTTATCAAGGCAGGGCTTTTTCAAACACTTTCCCTGGAGAGTCAAGGCAACTGTGGAGTCATAGGCAAGGTGAAAAGACATTCCATCTCCGACCTGGTTGAGCTCAGCAGTGACTGCTGCGAGTGAAGTGTCCATCTCTGCCTTGGACAAAAAACTGTCTGCAGAGCCCTCCAATGAATCAAAAGAATGGTTCCCAGAACAGGCAAAATGGCGATCCTGGTAACTAGTGTTCTTCGGGGGGGGGGGGGGGGTCGCTATTAGAAAAGGAAAATTGGTAGAAAGAGAAGACAGGATTGAGGAAGAGAAGTTTAAAAAGAGACTTGAAGATTCATAGGTAACAGAATGGAGAAGAGAAAGGAAATTAAAGAATTTAATGTCTAAATAGTAGGCAGAGCTGACTATAGAACTGCTTTCTCTTTCAGGAGGAACAGAAACTGGAAGAGACTCCCACGTCACAGGAAGAAGAAGAATTTAGTTCCTGCCTCCCTAAATGGATGGTGGGAATCATCCATAAGATATTTTCCACCTCAGAGGGAGAATGTAACGCCCACCAAAGGAAGAAAGGAATCTCTAAACAGCTGAAATATTAATTCTAGTACTGGCTGAAGTTTGCTAATGCAGGCTCCAGGAAAGAGAGGGATGAAATTGGAAGCCCAGGTGACTGAGTGAGCAGATTGTTCAAAAGGATGGGCATCAATTAATTTGGCCTTAGAAAAACTGTTATATTTGATTGTTCATTGTTAACGGATAAGAATTCAGACTTACAGTAATTGCTGAATATTTTTAATTGCATCTACACCATGATCTTCTCTGGAAAGGTAGCTTGAGAGCAATGTTCCTTCTAAACTGAGTTAGTATGAGCTAGCTCACAGTTTATTAGCCTCCAGCTCACACATTTTTGTCTTAGTTCAGGAAGGATGGCGCCACAGCAAACTAATTTATGCAGTAGCCAAATTGCTTGCTCACAACTTTAATGACAGAAGGTCACAAAGTAGAATTTTTGTTCTCAAGATTCCACAGCTTAGAGGGAGCATTGCTTGAGAGACAGCAACTCACTGAGGCCATCCAGTGACTTTCATAGTCAAGTAGGGATTTCCACCCACCCTTCCAAGATTCTGTGGGTCAACCAGCTTCAACCACACTATCCATATTTCCACAACCACCAAAATAAATCTTTCTTTTTTCCTTTAGAGAAAAAAATAATATTCTTTGGGGAAATGTATGGTCAGAAGAATTAAACAGTTCAAGACCTAAGTGCCAGAAAAATACCTTTCAAGAACAATTAGACTACCTTTAGCTGAAAGCTGTTATTAAATGTAGCATTAGTTTTTGAATATTAGAATTCTTCTACAGCAAAACATGTTTCATACTACCATTATTAAAACACATGTCAGCATTTACATCTACAAACTCTCAAACTACCCAGAGAATGATAAAAACACAAGTCCAATGCATTTGAAAAGAATTTTCAGTCACTCTATAAAAATAGCATTATTTTTACCAGAGCTTGAAGAAATTTGACCAATTCTCCATGAGGTGTAGAACAAGGTTTAACTGAGCTGAAACTGCAGTTATTTAACCACTGAAGACAGTCAGTTGTATCCTGTAGCAGTTCATCAGAACAAGTTTCATTTATTTCTGATTGTAGCTCCTTAAGACACTGTTCCATGCTAAAGCAACAACAAAACAACCATTTTCACTATGTAAAAATAAAACACTGGTTAGAATTCTATACCAAGATAATTAACATGACATGATATAACAGTTTAATTTATTACTTTATTAACATAAATTAATATTAACATGTATTAATACAGTTTCAGAGAGTAGCTGTGTTGGTCAGCAGTAGAACAGTTAGATTTGAGTCCGGTAGCACCTTAGAGATCAGCAAGAGTTTCAGGGTGTAAGCTTTCGAGAGACAAAGCTCCTTTCAAACTACTGTGTCTGAAGAAGGGAGCTTTGAATCTTGAAAGCTTACACCCTGAAACACTTGTTGGTCTCTAAGGTGCTACTGGACTCAAATCTAAATGTCTTAGGCTGAGAGGAAATATTCTGTTGTTGAAAAGGAAGCATTTGCTTGCATTGTCCTACAGAAAAGTGGAGAACTTATTTGTGAGGCCATATATTTAAATGACATATTGACTATAGTTCCCTGATGTTATTGACATCAAAAGGATTGCGAAGATCAGGAAATCAAATTACTAAGTGGTCAGCATGGTTGCTTTCCTTTACTTATTAAACGGCATATAAGCCAGAAACACAAAAATGTGACAGCTGATTGTTTTGATTACCCTTGCCATCCTCAGATATTTTATAAGAAGAGGATGCAGAAGGCATCTGTGTGCCAGTTAAACAGGAGAAATTTCAAGCTGCATGCTTAGCATGATCAATCTAGTAAAAATTAAGGGTGGGTGGGTGGAGGAAGAAACGGCCTAATAAAGGAAAGGGACTCGATCCACTGTTGTTGCCTTATTTTAGAATGCATGACTTGCCCATTATACTCGTCAAGGAATTGTACAGACTAAATAATAATTGTGGGGTCTGTATTGGCGGCCCAGGATGGATTCTCAAGTGGAAACAGCCATTAAAGCTTGTGTTACCTGTCAGTTACAGGATAAAACAGTAGTGACACACCTAGCACCATTGCAGCCAGTTTCATTTCCACATTTTGCATGGGAGAAGAGACTTTGATATTGGGGTCCTTTTGATATTGCTCCCATTGACTGCTGTTACATGATTACTTTAATAGACTATTTAGTAAGCAGCCAGAAATAGGATTTACATCACAAACCACTTCTGTAGCTGTGATTAAGTTTTTGCCTATAGTTTTCAGTAAAGAAGGGGACCCAACAGAATTAATTTCTGATAATAGTGCCGAGTTTACTTCTCTGGAGTTTGAAACTTTTCTTGCAGAACAAAACATCATACATCTTGTATAAACAGTATACAAGTCTAGAATTCATTAATCGTTCAACAACAGTGAAAGCATTATATTTATAATCAAATACATCCAATCATAGAGCCATACACCACTTGAAAAGTCCACTTTTTCATGGTACACTTTCAGTTCTGGCCAGGATCCCAAATTGTTTATTTAAAATATAGCTTTTTTAACACCCACAAATAATTGCTATTCTTGTAACAGGTTCCAAAATAGCCACATAGGGACCATGGCATGTGCATTAGGCCTGACCCACACAACAATTTATGCCTCCTGAAAAGCCACTTTGTGCTGGCTAGACGGGATATAAATCTAAATACATAAATAAATAATAGAGGTCAAGGGGCACCTTGAAGCAGTGGACAAATATAGGAGAGAAGAATCAGGGCCACCCCCACCCCCCATACAAAGCATCTTCTCATATTCAGGGTTGTTGACATTCTGGCCTAATACAATGCATGTTGTTATCAACTATAAAAAAAAGATTATTTTTGGTATCTATAATAAAAATTTCTGATTTTGGTAAATATTCATTGTTTTATAACTTCATTATGAGAATGGTTCGAGAGGATAACTAGAAACCATTCTATAGTATGTGAAACCATATGTGGGTGGCCTATAAAACACACTATATAAAAAGATCTTTTTAAGCAAACGTTGAGCATGAATGAGTTTGAAATGCTGCCCCTGAAACAAATATCTTCACTGTTATCAAAGAGCCTTTTCATGAATGCAGGGTCTTCTATGAATGCAATATCTTATGGTCCATGCTCAATTTCCTGATGGAATAGCTCCTTCTGCAAACACTAGTTCTAAACATGATAACAGAGTGAGATGTATCTTCATAATTTGTGTAAGCTTCTCTTAGGAGTCTGAAACCTGATGCACTGCCCACATACTTTGGCTCCAGCAACATTTTGTCAAAGGCTTCTATTGTAATACCTGATGCATCTCCCGTAATCAAATTTAATAGCTTTCTGAACTAGAATGGCTTACCTGCTAGTCCACCCACTTCTGGTCCTATTACTGGTTTTCAGGTTAATCTAGGTGATAATCCAGTGACTACGGACTACTACGAGAAATCACTGGACTAAGTATTTTAGCAATCTATCCTAACACTAATAAGAGGATTAAGAACGTGATTTTCAAGAGACCTTCACAGTAAAACAAATACTTTCTGATTCAAACTTTTTTATAAATTGAATTTAAACTTTGTTCATTACAGATCAGAGTAAATCAGTCACATGCAGTCCTAGGCAGAGTTAGTCCATTCTAAGCAAACTGAAGTCAGTGAAGACAGATTCAGGTGGGTAGCCATGTTGGTCTGAAGAAACAGAACAAAGCCTGAGTCCAGTGGCACCTTTAAGACCAACAAAGTTTAATTCTGGGTATAAGCTGCCATGTGCATGCACACTTCTGCTGATATACTGAAACAGACCTCGCCAACCATTACATATAGGTAGAGAGAGGAAGCATACTAGAAGACCCTCCTGTACCTTTAGCAGTTGATAAATCAGCAGGTAGTGGTTTCCTGTTACTGGATATTCAAGGTACAAAAAAAATCAGCTGCAAAATTTTGACTGTGTGAAGGAACAAAAGCCCCCATCAGAAAAAGTTAGCATGCTTCATTTGTTCCCTGACAGAAGAAGACTAGCACCAGAAACTGTGCTGACAGAGCAGTAACCAGCATTATTGAAGGAGGGAAAGATAAATATTTGTTTAATGAAATAACTCTGCGGTACTCCCATGTATGTATATATACAGACAGCATACACATAAAAATACCTTACCTAGAAGCATTTTTCTTTATTTTCTCATCAATGTCTCCAAGTATCTGATGAAATTCCAGATTTCCAGGAAGTGTGTTTAATAAGCAATCCAAGTTGGAAGATTCAAGGGTGTATTCACCTCCCCACTCCATTTCTAGATGCTGAATTAGATTTTAAAAAACAAACAAAAATAGCTGCATTACTAGCAGGTATGATTCCTCACATACTGTATATAAACCCATTATGCGGTGATTTCACTTGGCTGTCCATCCGTTATCAGGTTCAATTCCAAGTACTGGCCTTCAAACCTTCATATCTACAGGACTGCCTCTCCTGCAGTGCTCCATCATGACAGCTTCACATCTGAGCAAGTGCCCCCCTAAGATTTGCCTGTATGTATGCATTCTCTGTTATGGCCCCCACCTGGCAAATAGCCTGCCTGAGATGGTCAGGAAGGCTCTCATGCTTCTGTCATTGCTCAAACTATGTAGAGGAAGGCATTTTTATAAAAATAATAGGGTTGTAACATGAAAATATGGATATAACAAAATGGTTCAGGAAGGAATGGACTATGAAATATACCACTGTGTATAGTACGTATTATCTGTTTGCTGTATTATCTGACTCTTACTGCTTTGGCTTTATACTTAAATTAAATGAACAAATATATAACAATAAAAGACCATCACCAAAGAAGTCCTGTCTCTGGTCCCCATTCACCTCACATGGTGAGCAGACAGGGGCACACAGAGCTGCACTTGAGGAAAGGATCTTAACAGGTGGACTGGACAGTACTAGAGGAGACATTCTTTCAAGTACCCCCAGCTCCAAGCTGTTTCGGGCTTAAAGGTAAGAACTAGCACTTTAATTTGTGTCAAGAAACAAACAGGTTGCCTGAGCAGGTCTTGGGAGTACAGGGTGATGTGAGCATTGTGTTCGTCCCTGAGAATAGTGCAGCCTCTAGATCTGTAGCCAACTGAAGTCACTGGACAGCTTTCTAAGGCAGTCCCATATAAAGCACATGACAGTAATCTAATCGGAATGTGATCAGAGCACGGATTACTAGATCACACTGTTCAAGGATCACCAGTAGAAACAAAACTGATAAAAAGGCATTATGTACCACAGAGAAGTCCTAATCCTCCAACCACAAGCCAGGATCCAGCAGCACCCCAAATAAACCTGCTCATTCAGGGGGAATGCAACCCCCCTCCAGGACAGATCCACTCCTCAGCCCTCAAACAGCATTGTCATTTGCTAACAGTACCTTACCCTTCTCTGAACATTAAAACAGTGTTCAAAATACAGATATATCTATCTATATAAAATATTTAAAGCAATTAAAAAATTAAACACAAACACAGAGGAAGGCCAATGTGAGTTAGTAAGAAAACACCCAACAAAATAAAGTCTTCATGCACTGGCGGAAGGCAATAGAGGGAGACAGACATATCTCCCTGGGGAGGAAATTTCAGAGTTTTGGAACCACAATGGAGAAGGCCCTTTCTTAGGTTGCTACCCATCTAGCCTCAGATGGTTGGGGGCAGCTGAAACTGGGTCTCTGAAAACAACCAGAGGGGTTGGGCAGGTTTATATGGGAGCAGACAATCCTGAAGGGACGCTGGCTCCAAACTGTACAGGGCTTTAAAAGATCGATACTGGCAACTTGAAGTTGACCCAGAAGCAAATTGGGAGCCAGTGTAGATGGAACAAGACTGGAGTGGTATGGTCCCCACAACCCATTCCAGTCAACATTCCAGCCACAGCATTCTGTATCAATTGTAGCTTCCAGACACTCATCAAAGGCTGCCCCACATACAGCACGTTGCTGTTGTCTGATCTAGCTGTTACCAAAGTGGAAAGTATTGGAGTCAGGAGGCCAGTAACAGTGAAATCAGCATAGTCGTTTATTGCGGGTCAAGATGGAACATAAGAAACCCTGGGCTCAGAGCCCTCTTTTATGCCGGTCAGAGATAATCCTCTGACCTCGCCCACATTCCCTGATAGGACCTTAAGATAGTGGTTACAGTTCATAGGTTCCCGGAGGGGAAGCCTAGGCTCATGATTGGCGGTCGTTTAGGATCTGACTGGCTATTGTTCTACCTGGCCGAAGCTCAGGTAGATTCAGGCCATGTAGCGGTCACCATTACGTGAGCACATGGCGACCGCGATCTTAATACACAACACAAAGCAAGCTCATGAAAGGTGCCCCTGGCCACTGCTGCCACCTGTTTATCCAACAGGAAGCTCAAATCCAATATTATTGGCTACAAAATGTTAGCAGAACATAAAGCTTTTACATTTGTACTGCTTAGTACTTAATCTGTCTTTCTACTCAATTATTTTTTAAAAAGAAAAGTACTATAATGCATATGTTTCAGCTGGCTCTTGACACACGGAGAGCCAGTGTGACAGACTCTAATCTGGAGAACCAGGTTTGATTCCTTACTCCACCACATGCAGCCAGCTGAGTGACCTTGGGTCAGTCACAGTTCTCTCAGAGCTCTCTCAGCCCCACCTACCTCACAGGGTATCTGTCATGGAGAGAGGAAGAGAAGGCCATTGTAAGCCACTCCGAGATGCCTTTGGGTACTGAAGAGCGGGGTATAAAACCAACTTTCCTTCTTCACTATAAAATACTCTGCAAGCAGGATTTTAATCACTGCTGTTTGTTGATTCTTTCAAAATTACAAAGCTACAAAATGCAATTGGATCTACCTATGCCAATGCAGTCTCCACATCTTTCTATTTAACACATTTCTTGTGTGAAAAAAATCATTTTGTAAACATGACAGTTTAGTTTTCATGCATGCAATTCCTTTAAGATTTCTGTCATACTTGCTCAGATTACTTGTCAAAACAACTGTATTTGTTCTTCAGAGTCTCACATGATCTCCTTGGCTTATGGGAATTAAAACAGTTTCTGAGGACGCCATCTTGAAACATCAATAAATATTAGCCAATATAGTCTGAATCTGCACAGATGCATGCAATCAATTGCTGCAAGCAAGATGATATCTAAACGTACAGAAAACCCTCACAGAAAAATATAATCAAGAGTTAATTCATTCATTCATCTGTACTATCTAACACGTTTTATGCTGAATTAAGAGTATTAATTCTCTTTCTATAATGAGAATAGTTACACTTTTTGTATACTTTACTGCTAAAGGGTGCTGTCATCTCTGTAGTCTGAAAGCAACAGAAAGCAGTACATGACTCTTTAAAAAAATAGGAGTGACTACTGGGAAAGAATTATGCCAGTACTTCATAGGTTTAACAAGGGGCATACTCATGCTTGATGGGCCAAGCATTAATTTTGTACTTTGCAATGTGTTAACAGGGAGAAACAAAGAAAGTTCATGTTCTGTTTTATTGCCCAAAGGGCTTTGATTGACACTTACACACTGCCCCCTTCAAACAGGATCAAGGCAACTACCAATATTGCAAAAGGGACAGATTTCATAGGCAAAAGGTAAAAATGAACTGCTCTTCAACAAAGTGCAGGGCAGTGTTGGGAGTGGATATGAAAAACACTTGATTTTCAAATTAACAATCAAATGGCTTTGTCCACAACAGGACTGCGAGAAAAGTTTTTTTTTAAGAGCCTTTGCAGGAAGAAATGAACTTTAACACTAGATACCATGTTGGCATGTGGAATAATGATATGACAGCCTACAAAACCCTTATCTAGGGCTAAAAAAATGACAGGTTTTTCCCCCAGAATATTGACAGTGGTATGAAAGAGGTATCATTGTTCACAGTGTGCACACATCTTACAGATTTTAAGAATGTTTCAAAATGCATTAGAAATGACAAAATAAATGAGCATATACCCCACAGGCAACAAAACTGCAGTCAAACCACCTTCACCTCTCTTCAACCACTGTCCATCTGCCTCCATCATTACTTAGGAGTGGTGATTGGACATCTGATTGCTATGCATCATTATCACCAAGACTGGACTAGCAAATCAAAATGCTCAACCTAAAAGGCATTCTGAAAAGAGAACATTGAAAATCTGCACCTAAAACCTGTGAATTCTTCTTTATTCTGAGAATTTATTAAAAACCTTGTCAACCTTGGGCAAATCAGGGCCTCAGACCAAGAGCTCTGGATCCCACAGCAAACCTTCCAGTTCCCCCTTCCTTTTTTCCTCCTTGGCCCCTTACTCATGCTTCTGCTGCTTCTTTTACCGGTTCCTTGTACTTCCCAATCCTCCACCAGACCCGTCTCTTTACATCACCATACCGCCCTCTCTGCCTTGGGTGCCAATGAGTGTAGCTTTGCTTCCTGAGGTCTTGTGCTACTCTGCTTGGGCCTCTGACTTCTTTTTTGAGCCAGCAAGCTAAAGCCCACCCACCCATTGACTGTGTTGCATCACTTTTAGACAGGCTATATCCAGTCAGGCCATTCAGAGTGCTCAGCCACTACCCAGATGCACAGAACTATGCCTTGTCTCACAATAGTAAATGAAGGGCTGTTTGTATGTGTGTGTGTGGCAGTACTCACCAGTACTAAGTACTGGAAACTGGGGGGGGGGGGGCTACCAAGTCCTGATGGGGGAATAGGTGGAAACCAATGCAACCTGATGTGAGTACCAGTACATCTCTTTTTAAAACAAAAAAGCACTGAGTAAATGTATATTCCCTCATATTTATGGTGAAACATTCTGAGTATGAAGAAACACTCTTTGTTAACATCTCAGAAAATAAACACAATATGTGAGTGAATATTGAGGGCAAGAATCAAGTGGACATACTTAAACTCCCACTTAGGGGCAGCTGCTGATACTAACCTTCTGTAGTTCCACCCCTTCCTAGGGCTGCCAAGTCCAACTTGGGAAATATCTGAGGACTTTGGGGGTGGAGCCAGGAGACTTTGGGGGTGGAGCCAGGAGAAAGGAAGTGACATCATTTTGTGATGTCACATCCTGTGATGTTGCTTCCACATGCTGACACATGAACTCATGAAGTTTCCTAATACTGAGCTTCTGCTGCTGCCTTGAGCTTTATAGGCTTGCAAGCAGCATTACCCAGACTGTGACTTTTATGCCACTGTTTTTTGTCGCTGAACAAGAGTCAGTGTTATGTAGCAGTCAGTTTGTTTGGCTGGGATCTGGGAGAGCCTGGCTCAAAACCCTGCAGTGCCATGGAATCATTTTATTTAATACTGAATCAGGCCATTGGTCCATCAAGGTCAGTATTGACTACTCAGACTGGTAGTGGCTCTCCAGGGTCTCAGGCTGAGATCTTTAATGTCACCTATGACCTGATCCTTTTTTAGCTGAAGAGGCTGATACCTCCTGCATGTCAAGCAGACGCCCTATCACTGAGCAATGGCCCTACTGAATCCTTCCTCATCTCGGCAGAATATGAAGCACTAAGTGCTACACAAGTGCTAAATATGATTTTCATATCATAAGAACAGGAGAGAAGCCACAGTGGATCGGGCCAACAGCCCATCCAGTACAACACTCTGTGTCACACAGTGGCCAAAAATACCAGGTGCCCTCAGGAGGTCCAGCAGCGGGACCAGAACTCCAGAAGCCCTCCCACTGTTGCCCCCCAAGCACCAAGAATGCAGAGCCTCACTGCCCCAGACAAAGGGTTCCATTTAGACCTTGTGGCTAATAATAGCCACTGATAGACCTCTGCTGGATGGGGACAGAGAGAGACAGACAGACAGACAGACAGAAAAAAGAAAGAAAGAGGGAGGGGGAGAGAGAGAGAAGGAAAAGAGCTGGCAGACCCCAGCAGCTTACCCCACGCAGCTTACTCCAGCAGCAGGCCACATGCAAAAGCAGGCCCTTCAGCAGAAAGAGCCTCTCTGGGCGGGGCTCTCTTGCTCTCTCTTAAAGGGGAAATGTCTGTTGAGGCTTTTTACTGCAGAGCAGGCTCTCTGCAGACATTTCCCTTTTAAGAGGCCAGGGCAGTCTCCGACGTTTCCCTGCTGGCAGTCATTGCCTCCCCCGGTGGCCAATTTTGAAAAAGTGGGGGAAAGCTTTAAAAATCGGTGTTTCCCCCGCCCTACTGGGGGACTTGGCAGCCCTACCCCTTCCCCTGTTATCATGAAAGCTACATACAAGGCTGGAATGGTCAGTTCCTGTATCCCTCCCTTTGTCTGTTCTGCTGCTTTTTGTATTCCCAGAATGCTATTCTTAGGAGTTTCTTCCTTTTGGCTAACTCCTCCTCTTTCTAACCACCAGGAATCTCTGTCCATCCTAGCTTAGATGGCAATAATGCCTATTTTTTTCCTTTTTAAAGTATGAAGTTTCTTTACAATAAAGTATTTCTATTTCTTTCCTGAAGTAACTAGCCTCATGTGGACTTTATGCCTAACGCAGTATCCCCCTTCTGCAGAGCAATGAAGCTCTAAACTAACAAAGTAATGGCAGTTATTTACTCTGTGCTGGTTGCTCCTGTTGTTGTTCCTGCTTTCAACAGATTTTTAAAAGCTGATGTTACCAGTCACAGCAGTTCCTGGGAATCAGTGCCAAAAACAAGTCAAACATCTGCAATAGCTCACAACTCACTCTTGGGACAACCTTAAAGAAAGAACTTGTACTGGTATCCTACTGATGTGAATTGATTCCCCCCCCCCCAAAAAAAAATCCTCCAGAAAGTTCAGTTTCAAGCGACAGCTTGTCAGCATTCCAAGAGTTTTGTCAGCGTCTGCTCTAGCCTGTCTTCATTGTTGCCAGAGGACTTTGTGAAGAGGGAGACTCCACAAAAGAAGAGCCACCTACTTATTGTATTAAACAATGTTTGACTTTTTTTGTTAATAATGAATACTAATAATCTGTGCATCACAATTAGAGATGTTGTTTCAGATTCTCTGGAGAATTATACAGACACTTCTTAAAAGTGATTTATTTGGGTGGTACGCTTACAGAGAGTTCTTTAGAAATGTGAATTTTGTAGATTTCATTCTTCTGCAACAGGCAGGCATATCACAGGAAAGACTCAAGGAGCTGTCCTTTCTACATATACACTAGGTCTTTGGAGCCTTCCCTCCCTCTGCTCCCCAATTTGTTATTCAGTCCTTCATGATTATTGCCTCAAGAAACTGCAACGGAAAATCATGAGTCTGAAGCATAGTAGGAACTGTAGTCATTGCGGGACAGAGTCCTGACACCCTGTCTCAAACTGAGGCCCTGTTTCTGGTCTCCTGCTACCCAGCTCCTGCTTAACACAGGGACCAAATTCCTTTTGGGGGGGCGGAGCCCTGGAGAATTGGCAATGGGTGTCTTGACTGCTTGCCTTCCCCCTTCCCGGGACTCCCCTCTTACAGTAGCATGGTCTAAGGCGGTTGGGAAAACTATGTGGTCCAGAGAATACTAACAGCTTCAAAAAGTAAAATATTAATTATTAAAAGGAGGAAAAGGTTACAAGCATATTTTTAACACAGCACTAGATCAGCAACCAGAAGGACAAAGAAAAGTTGGTCATAATCGCATCCTTCTTTCCCTGGTTCTAAAAACTTACTCTACTAGATGTTGAAAGAGAGTAGGCAATTTCAAGCTTAGAAAGTTACAAAAGGTTCTAAAGATGTTTCATTACCTAGGCTCTCTGTAGCCAGCCAGCAGGCCGGGTCACATGGTCGATGGCTCCTGGCCTAGAGAGAACAGAGCTCAGCCGTCTGTCCTCTCCCAAAGATCAGCACCAAGAGTCAAGAGAGCCTCCCTCCTGAGAGCAAGCACTTTTATTAAATGTCTGGCTCCACTCATTCTACATCACTCTCCACCCCCTTTGACCTGATCCGCCCAGATCACCCAAGTGGACCCTGGGCCACCCAGGTGCATCCTGGGAGCCCTCCTTGCAGGCATTCTGGGAAGTCTCCAGGAGTCCCCTGGAGATTCCTAACACAAATCCCTCAGTTCCTTCACACATCAAGCCATTAACATAACTATGGAAGGTAGTTGACCTCACTTCCTGCCCTGTCAGAGAAAAGAGAAAAAAACAGGAACACTTTAAAAACTCAGAAGGGGGGGGGGTTCTCCACACATGTGTTGGTTTAAACCTGTTTACAACCTACTAAAATTTGCTTTTTAAAACTAAGAGTACATCTATTAGTGTTGAAAACTCCAACTGTAAGTGAATTTTACTGTAGCTCCTGCTTAACACACTGGAATAACAGGTTGTAAATGTCAGATTTATCATATCAACATAGTCATCATTATCTTAGCCACAAATAACAGACAGTGTCAGTGTCAATTTTGCTCTCTCACACTTGCTTCTCTCCACTTCGTCCAATTTTAATAATCCTTGTCAAGGCACAAACTGTCCAAATTACCTTCTCGACACAGAAGCTTTCAAGGAGGAGACAGAATCTCAACTTTCATTTAGTGACTACAAAAGAAAGCTGTCCAGCTGGACAAATATTATTTCCAGTCTTGACAACTTCTACAGTAAAGCGTGTCTTTTAATTTTAAACCAAGGCTGCCAGGAGTTTGATATGAGCTGCTTGTTTAATGTAGATTGACTCAAGAGATTAGCAGGCAAAACAGTGATTCTGTTAAAAACATAATACTTTCCTAATGACAAAGTACCCTGTGAAAAAAAACAGAGAATGCAAGAAATAGAGATTCAAAACACAGAAGAATGTAAACTTTTTAAATGGAAGCAATACACTCCAACTAACCCAATTCAGCCCAAACTGTTTTTCATAGCTCTATTGAAAGGAAAATGCTCTCCTTCAGTCTTCCTGGGAAGTCCTGTGTCCTTGTTTTACACCTGGAAAGTATTGGAGTCAGGAGGCAAGCGGTAGTGATTTCATAGCAAAGCTCTTTACTGAGGGTCAGGTGGAACATGAGAAACCCCGGCCACAGAGCCCTCTTTTATGCCAGCAGGAGACAATGCCCCGACCTCGCCCCCAGGACCTGATAGGACCTTAAGTCCGTGGTTGCAGTTCATAGGTCCCCCAGCGAGAGACCTAGGCTCATAATTGGTGGTTGCTCAGGATCCAACTGGCTATTGTTCTACCTGGCTGAAGCTCAGGTAGATTCTGACCATGTATGCTGACCATGTGGCGGTCGCCATTACGAGAGGCCAGGCGACCGCGGTCTAGTACACAACACACCACATGCCTGTGGAGAAGCCAAAAGTAGCCACCACACCACTTCTAGAGATTTGAAGGACCAAAGGGGGGGCAGGCATAAATATCCTTGGAGGTCTCCAACGAAGTATCACCTGGCTTACGTTCCGAGCTCTAACAAAATTGACCTAATCCAGGCTATTAGGGCTGCTACTTTTTCCTTTTTAAGTGGAATGTTTTCCAAAGCAATATTCTACTCAGAACATATAGTGTAAATTTTTATATCTATAAAGTAACTAGAGCATTAGATAATAATTCTTAGGTAGACATATACAATGCACTTTTGAGAATATATTTTGTTTAAATGTGAATAATTTTGGCACCAATTAACATGCCATACTGTGTTTAATGATAACACATTATTAAAGAGTTTGTCAGTGTTTTCAATGTTATAAATAACTTTATAATTAAAGAACTCTGGCAGTCCTACATACTGTGACTGTTTAAGAGTGTTTCTATCCACACAATACACTTTCTTTTGTTTAATCCAGTCTTTGTTTTCTGCCTTCAATCCTCAAATCTCCCAACTCTTGGCAGAAACAAAGATACATGTAGATTCAAGTCTACTATCATCCTAGGACCAACAATATCTTTGGGGTATAAGCTTTCAATAATCAAATCTCCCTTTGTAAGAGGTGTGGTTCATGAAAGCTTCTACCGTGAAAAATCTTGTTTGTCTCCAAGGTGCTAATGGACCCAAATCTAGCCAGGGAGCAGTAGGGGATCTCTGCCCTCAGTCTATTGCCTGAGCTACAACAGCTATAAATTACAGACATGTTTTTTAAGACAGAAAGGCACAGAGAAAATGATGCAAACAGAGGGCAAAGATGAGGCTATCTTAGTAGAGCTCCTCCACAAGTCTGCATTCATTTCCTAGGCCAGAAACAAACTGGAGAGTCAAGTGATCCCTCACTGATGAAGACAGGAAGACTGAAGTGGAGACCTGCTTCCCTAATTAAATGGTAGAAATTACCCATGCTAACATATCCTCTCCCTCAGAGTGAAGATCTCCAAAATGGTCAAGAAGCATCTTTCCTTTATAGGAGACCATCTGAGAACCATATTTTACATTGCTTTCTTGTAGGAAAAGCAGTATACAATAACTGGCACAGTGGGAACCCACAAGATCTTGCAGGAAGCATATCAAACCCCCCCCCCCCCCACTATTCCCTCTTTACCTTTCCTGCAAGCCCATTCACAGCTCCAGTCACTGGATTTGGCTAACAGAATATGTGTGGGTACCTGCAAGTAATTTGCGGGGCAGGTGCATCCCATCCTTTGTTCCCCCCTGCCCACTTCTCAAACAATCTTCCATTCCTTTTCCCCCCACTGACCATCTCCCCCTTCTCTTTCTCCCCCTCTCTGAAAATTCCTCCCCTTCTCCCTCCTCTTCTCTGTCAATATTTCCCCATTTCTCTTTCTCCACCCTCCCCTCCATACCCTGACCTCCTCTTCAACTGCAGTGTCAGCAGTAAGAAAATCGTAACAAAGTCTCTAAGCATTGAAAGCACTTTTAGGAATGAACCTAAGGCAGTGTTCATAAAGATCTTGGAACTGAAAATCATGTCTATGCTATTTTTGCAAAATCCCATAATTACAATAAATACCAAAATACTGTATTATCACCAAAAAAATCAGTACAAGGGTTCCCAATATGGCACCTGTGGATGCTGTGTGGGACCTGCTGACACCTTTCCAGGCACCTGCCAAGTGTTTTTAGAAAGTGAGTGGGGCCAGGTAGGGCTCTTGTCCAGCAGTGCTTCTGATTGTGCACTGGAGATCTGACCACCTGTTCAGATTACAATAACACTGTTTCAGGAGCATCTGCCACAAGTTTTGGTTTTATTCTCCCTCTCACTCCTTCTGAGTATAAATATTTAAATTATCCCTTTTCTCCCCTGCACTTGGGCTTCCTCTGTGTGTTTGTGTGAATAGTTCTACCTCCCAAAGCAGCCATTTTGTTGTTGACGCTGCCTGCTGAAGAAGCCATTGTGGGTTGCCAGATCCTCTCTGGCTACTGGCAGAGGAAGGGGGGGGGGGTAGGATTGCCAGATCGAGGCAGGAAGACTCCTGAAGATTTGGGGATGGAGCCTGGGAAGGACAGGGACCTCAGTGGGGTACAATGCTACTACAGAGTCCACCCTCCAAGGCATCCATTTTCTCCAGGGGAACTGATCTCTTTAATCTGGATATGAGGTGTAATTCCAGGAGATCCCCAGGTCCCGTCTGGAGGCTGGTATCCCTACCACCATCCTCTGTCAGAATTCCAAAGGTGCACACAGGTCAAAAAGGTTGGGGATCCCTGCATGAGACTTAAGCCAATTCTGCTTCTAATTTACAAGTAACAATAGGATCTCGTGATTTTGAATTTAACTCCTAAAAATAAATGTACTATTTATGTTTCTAGACAAAATGCTGGAGATCTTACCTCCTTGACAACAGGGTCTCAGGGCCCAGCACAGAGCTCACACACTCATGGCAGAAGATTCCCAGGACATGCCATGAAGCTGATGGCCCTATATCATGGATACAAAGGTTTCCAAGTATTATCCTGTCTGAGAAATCAGAGTTCCCACTGCCAATGCACAAATCAATACAAGAATATGTTGACTGAAGCTCAAGCATATATTAAAGCAGGGGTGTCAAACCTGCAGCCTGAGAGCCAGAACTGGCCCGCCCAGGCCTTTAATCCGGCCCAAGAGTGGGAACCCTCTTGTTTAAAGGGACTGCAGAAGAAAGCCCAAAAACAGCTGAGTGGCGGAATCAATCTGCTTCAGCCCCTCAGCTTTTTTTAGGGTTTGCTGGTTATTCCCAAATATATCTGGGATTTTTTCAGGATTTTTTTTTTTGGTTCTCCTGAAAAATCCTGAATACATTCAGGTTGCCAAAATACACCCCAAAAAATACTGATGTTTTTCGGATATATTTTTGGATCGGGTAGATCCGAGTGCACACCCCTAATAGCCAATAGATTTTCATAATATTTTTGGACACAGCATTATGGAGATAGTATTATCCACTATACATACAAATATTTGGATTTCTGAATGTGGGCTGTGGCCAAAACAGCTGTAGGCTAAAAAGATAAAACTAGTCCCCTGAAATACAATATGCATTGTTGTAATAAAGGTGTGTACATTTTGAGATGATAGCTTTATGGTGACAGATCTTCTGCAGAATACCCATGGTAAGTAACACACTTCCCTCAGCAGTTTATTCTTTTAATGTTTAGGACATTAAGATATCCACAGATTTATAATCATTAGTCACTTTTCAATTTAAGTCTCCATGTTGCCTCATTATTTAAATAAAACAAAAACATTTATTTCTTCCTCTTCCTGTTGTTGTTTTTTAAAGGTCCCTTATGAAATGAAACTGAGTAGACCAGAGTCTGCCTGCATTCTGGGATTTACAGTTTCACTACTAGGTTGACTTGGAGAACGAACTGCAACTAGGAAAATGGCACCCTGTCAGGCCAACAATGCAGGACCAGAGCTAGTGCCATAGCAGCGCTAAGGAAGAAGAGGTATCCATCACTCCACAAAATTAATTAGCTGAGGTATCCTATGGGGGTAGGGTTCTCAGTCCCCCAGTGGGGGTGGGGGAACCCCCACTTTTGCAGGCTCTTGCCTGCTGCTGGCCAGCAAGCTGGCATGGGAAAATCCCGCCCCCAACATTCCCAGGCGACTTCCAGTAATACCAGAAGTGCAGGCCCCGACGTGATGACATCACCCGGTACTGACATCACTAGCCAGGACAAAAGGAGAAGTACTGCAGTTTTCTCTTTAATTCAACCAGACATCTCCTGGCCAACATCCATATGCATCTGCAGGACCTTGGCAGCAGTCCTCTAGCTCAGCTAGGAAGAGGGGGGAGAGGACAAAAGGTTAGCTCCTTCTTGGTTCAGATTGAACGGGAACCAGATGGAAGTTATCTTTTTAGTCAAAGGCAGAAGATACTGGAACTACTGCAAAGCCTGGGCCTGGAAGGTGTTAATCCAATGCTCACACCAATGGAATCAGGCTTCTATAAAGAAAAGGGTACCTGAGAACCACTGACAGACAACAATAACTACAGAGCTGCCATAGGTAAGCGTCTATACTTAGTGACGTCAACAAGACCTGACATTGCAACAGCCTTAAGTATATTATCCAGAAGGATTAGCACACCTACTACAAAGGATTGGACTGTGGTTAAAAGGGTGATGAGGTGCTTAAAGGGCACTACACATTTTAAACTAAGACTGCCAGCAACTAACAATCCCACACTACTGGGAAATGCTGATGCAGATTGGGCTGGAGAAAGATCAGACCTAAGATCCACTAGTGGTTATGTATTTTTTAATGGGGGTTGTGCTATAAGTTGGGCAAGTCATAAACAAAGAGTTGTTGCCCACTCATCTACTGAAGCAGAATTTGTATCCGCTTCCAAAGCCTACAGAGAATTAGAGTGCCTTGTAATGTTACTGGATGATTTTGGTATTAAGGAACCTTTGCCAGTTCAAATACTAAAGGATAACCAGAACTGTATCATTCTCTCTTTCAGAAAAGAACAGCATAAGGTCAAAGCACATTGGAATTAGGAACCAGTATGTAAGGGACCTGCAGGGGCAAGGAGTTGTCAAGCTATACTGCTGTCCCACTGAGAAAATGACAGCTGACATATTTTCCAAACTGCTACCAAGAGACAAATACCAAGGCCTACGGGACAACCTGAACATTGTGGACCTTGAGGGTCGAGAGGGGGTGTTGGAATGAGCAGCTCAGCATGCCTGGACAGTGGAGGGGGGGGGGGGAGGTTTGCTACATTGCTAAGTGTTATCTCCTTGAATGGGATGCCTCTCTTTGTCTTAACCTGGGGCTCCTCTCTGACTCCTCCTCTCTCTCTCACTTTGTCCTCTCACTCTCTGCACATGGCCTTCCAGAGAAACAAATGTCTCTGCAAGTCTCTCCTGTACAGACAATGCCCTCACACTCCCACACACATGATGCTGGACAAGCTGGCCATTTGTGATAGGGAAAATACCCTTTAGATTAGGCTTCTTTCTCTTCTTTTGACTGCAACCTGAATGTGACCTGGATCTAACTGAATAAATGTAAATTTACCTTTTCTGTAATATATTTCTTGGGAGATTGGTTTACTGTACTCAGTATCACACTTTTATGACTGGACAAACTCTGCTACATCCCAACAGCTTCCTAAGCCTGAGGTTAAGAGAAAGCTACTGAAGAAACAGTCTGTGCTTTTCAGATGTGGTAGTCAATGAATTTTCTTTAAAAATTTAGCAAAAGAAATATGAAAGCCTAAATGAAAATGACATTAAGGTTGTAGCACCAATAACAAAAACCAGGATAAGTAAAGTTAAGTTGACATTCAATCCTTAAATCATGCTATCGTGTTTCTTTTTTAAAAAGCAATAATATGAGTTAATGACAAGCTGTCAGACTTTGAACTGCCAGAAGTTGGTTGGCTGGTGTTTGTGTCACAACCTTAATGTTATTTAAATGTAGTTTTTAGTATCTATTATTTAAAAGGTCTATTTTAAGACAGCAAAAGGCTTTGATAGAGCAAACCTCAAAGTACACTGCATTGCTAGTGTGCCACTTCATTAGAAGTGGTGCATAAAACATACGCTGTTGACAAACCTAATTCATTAAAGGTGAGATAGATGCACTTTAAAACAACTGGGGCTGGCATCATTATCTACAGTTCCTTTTATAAATTATTCCTCTCTTCCTTTTGACTGATCTTGTCAGTATTTGCCTTTCAGAGTGTGAATGTTAAACTCAATACTTTCAACATGTTTAGACAAGTCATGAGTCAAACAAGATACTGTCTTTAGAAAAGTAAGAGTAAGCCAAAACAATGCTAAGTAAAAGTAATTAGAATATAAAAGTTTCAGCTGCCTCTTTGGGATCAAGTTAAAAAGCTGCATTGTTCAAAGGAGGTCTGAAATCACTGGCTACATATATACTCTATGACTGCTGGGGCCACTGCCTTAAGTAGCTGTCTGTAGCAGCTGTCTCTCTGCATGCCAGGTCATGCCATTTGTCAGAAGAGTTAAACATTATTTTTAAGTGTTCAGTTCCCCTGAGGTATTCAGTATGGTTATACTAGGAACATACCAATTACTGTCCTCAAACTGTAACAAACGAAACAAGTAAAGACAGAGGGTCAATGGAAAAAAGACAGATCAGGGTTGCATTAGGCCAGGGGTCCCCAACCTTTTTGAGCTTGAGGTCTTCTTTGGAATTCTGATGTAGGGCGGTGGGCACGACTACAAAAACAGCAGCCACAGGAGGTGGAGCCAGTCACAAAACATAAGGGAGTGAGATTATGCATAACTCTAATAGGAATTCTTCATCATTTCAGGCAGAAGTTCTGTTTAATAGGGCACCCTTTAAAGTGAACACATTGTTCAAAAATATTTTCTTGCATACAAACAGTTTATCTTCATTCATGCAATGAAGATCCTTGAGCTGTAGTGGCGGTTGGTGCTGAAGTAATATTTTTTCTGAATCCGTAGTCAGATCTCCAATGGCCAATCAGAAGCACTGCTAGACAGAAGCCCCACCTCCCCCCCCCTTTGTTAAAACACTTAGTAGGCATTAGGAAAGGTGTCAGCAGGCACCATGGCCCTCACGGAGGCCACACTGGGGACCCCCGCATTAGATTACAACATGCATTACACAGCCCAAGAGGAAGCATCACATAGTTATCCCTCTGGCTGCAAGAGACCCATCATTCCTTGTCTTAAACTGTTCAGAGAAGAGGTAGAACCATATAATGCCACTAAACTCTAGATTCTAGATCATGCAAGAGAGTATTAGTGCGTACTTCTCATACTTTTGCAAACATTTTCTTCAGACTCCATATGGAGATCAACTGTACTCTTTGAGCATTCTGGTTCTATGCCCTTAATGGATATTCTATGCCCATAATGGATACCAGACAGAGGGGCCTGCCATTTCTTTTACTTTGTACTAGCTGGCATGGCCATACTTGAGAACAGAACTATTATTCAGAATAGTAAAAGATCACAGTGGCTGCTTCTAGAAGAAGAGGAGATTGGATTTATACCCCGCCCTTCACTCAGAGTCTCAGAGTGGCTTACAAACTCCATTCCCTTCCCCTTCCCACAACAGATACCCTGTGAGGTAAGTGAGGCTGAGAGAGCTCTTTTCAGGACTGTCCTTGAGAGAACAGCTGTGATAGAACTATGGCTTGCCCAAGGTCATCCAGCAGCTGCAAGTGGAGGAGTGGGGAATCAAACCCAGTTCTCCCAGATTAGAATCTGCGCATTTAACCACTACACCAAACTGGCTCTACACATACATACAAAGCTATTTCATGAATTGTGCTAATCCATGTATAATAACTTAGACATCGCTATGCTTATACAAGTAATCCACTCAAAGCAACAGTTATGTTTGCCCTAATAGGCTCTGGAAACTAGTTCTGTGGATCCACTGAAATTTTATCTGGGTAGTGGACTTTCTAGTTTGTATTTGGTCATTCCAATAAACTTCTGCATCTGTTACTCATATGGCCAGAACAGATTGCATGGTTATATATCTTGTCATCGATGCCTACATGTCATTTGCAATATGAAACTGCATAATCCATTACTTGAAGCAGCATGGCAACACCCACAGATGCAGCGACAACTATGTCTTCTAGGACAGTGTTTCCCAACCTATGGGTTGGTATCCAAAAATGAAGCCTCTGCAACTGAGTTGTGGGCCAGCCCTCCCTAATGGCCACACCTTCCCTTTCCATTGCTCTCTTTCGTATCTTGGAAACCAAGATCTGACCCTGGAAATAGTATCTTCCATTTTTTTATGCATTATATATACATGTTGATCAAGTAAAATGTGTCCCTATGTGAGAATCGTAAGGGGAGTGGAAGGAGTAATGGAGAAAGAGAGGGTGGTCAAAGGCTGGAATGTAACTTTCACACACAAAGGCTGTGTATGTCAGAATGCCACTTGCTTGGAGTTCATAGTGGGGCCAGCTGCACTCTTTGTGTGATGTTTGTTGGTTTCTCAAAAAGCCAATGTGGAAAATGGAATAATGAAACAGAGGGGTGCCAAGGTCACAGTTTGCCTAGGGCACCGAAAAACCTTGGGTCAGCCCTGGATGGGTCACCATACCAAGTAAATTTGGACTTGTGGATCACCATACCAAATAGGTTGGGAACCACTGTTCTAGGAAACACATACATGGAGACCAAGTGGTACTGATATTGATTCAAAAAGCACTTCTTACTCAATTTATTATTCAAGGAAGGAGTGAGAAAAAGATAAAAGGGGGGAATCTAGTTTCTGCTGTACTCAACACTTCATTGTTTACTTTTCATTTCATTTCATTGTATTTGATGTGTCCTAAATTAGAAATAAATATTCCCAAACTTTTGAAGGCATGTAAAAGACCCTATTATATTTATGAAATTAAAAAAATGTAACTACCTTTCAGTGCAATCCTAAACAGAACTACACTCTGTTAAATCCATTCAGTGAATTTAAAAGAGTGTCACACTCAGTTTAGGACTGCACTGCTGGTTTTCTACAAGCAAAATTTCAAATATACCAAACATTAAAGAGAAAGAATTCTGCAAACTGCTGCATCTTATGCTACCTTACGACATGTATCTTAGTTTTTGCCATTGGAGAGGTAGGAAAGGAAAACACAGAAAACACCAATTTTGTAGTAAATGGAAGAAAGTATGTTACTTGGACAGAAACAGCCTCATATTGTCACTACAGGGCAGGAGCATATCTGAAAGCAAATAAAACTTACACTGAAAACATTGAACTCTTCAACACTGTATTATTTTACACATTATCAATGTATCTAATTCTCAGCACGGTCCCACCTCTGGAAACCTAAATCTAGAGACTGGAGCCATGAACAAACAAGACAGTTCTTTCTATAAATCTGATTTTAAAAACCCAGGTTTACAGAAGAATCTGAAATCTGAAGATCTACATACATTTTGAGTGAGTAAAACCTTGTCTGAACAAGCATTTTACTCAACAGAGATTTTTTTCCCCAGTACTTCTTCTAACTTCCAATTTTTCTATTGGAAAACTAGATAAAAATGTACAACTTGGGGAAAAACAAGGGGAGAACAGTTTTCCCTTGAATTTTTCTATCCCCCTCCAATGTGTTCATATCTCTAACAGGAAAAAAAAAAGAACTGGGGAAGAACATTATCCTAAACTATGGTGTAACGTTTTGCTATTTGCTGTTTGACCTCTGTAGTGTTCAGGGGCATCAAGTTTTCAAATTCCTGGGAGGGGCTCTTGCGTGCGCGCCGGGATGATGTCCCCGCTACCGCCGCCTTTCCCCCCGCCTGGCCACTCCTCCCTCCTCCCTTCTCCCTCCCTCCGGGGGCCATCCGGGTGACTGTCCAGCCATAGAGTGCCATAGAGTTTTGGGGCGATTACTAAAGCATCAGCCCGGCAATGTGCCCAGCGTGATGGCGTCACTTCTGGGTGAAGCCATCATGCTGGGCATTCACCCCGATGGCCCTGGGAGGGAGGGAGGGAGGGAGGGAGAGAGGGAGGAGTAGGTGCAGGGGAGCCGGGTGGGGGGAGAGAGAGAGGCTCTTGCGGCGGCGGCGGGCAGGCCTAGGAAGGGCCCTGGAAGGCAGGGAGGCGCAGCAGGGAAGCACAGCAACAGGCACTCTGTTTTGCCAGGGGGGCTCAGTCCCCCCTGGGAAATTTCAGGGGTGGCCTGAGCCCTTGAGCCCCCCCCCCATAGTCGACGCCTATGGTAGTGTTCTAAGGTGATGCGTGTTATGCTGCCTCCTTGCCTTCCTTATTTTTGTTGCTATCAGCTGGAGCCACAGAAGAGGATACCTTGGTTGTATATGGTTAATGGGTATGGTTAATAAGTGTAATGGTTTCAGATAAGCATTACGGTTCCTTAAATAGAACCAGCCACACAGGGTTATTTTCTCACTTGCCACTAAGTCCAATAACTTTTACACAGCTTAACTCCCCAGCTTTGCCACCCAGGCTAATAACTTCCACAGAGTCTTATTTTCTTCACTTCCCACTCAGGCAAATTTCCACCCTTACACAAAGCCTCTCTCTGAACAAAACAGTCAACTCTGCCCCATAGGATACAGCTCCCATCCAACCATAACACAATTCATTCACCCATCTTGCCCCCCCTTCTTACTTTACAGGCCTACATTTTAGATCACAGCAACATACATTTAAAACTCCATGTTAAAACACAGAAATAAAACACACACTCAGAATTTACTTGGCAAAACACCACACACAGTTTATTGCATCTGTGCTTGGTTTGTGAAAAACTGGGTTCCACCTCTAAACTACACAAATGCTGGTTTTATTGCCTTATCTCTGTAGCGTGTGATAGCATCACCAGGGAACCAATGACAAATAATACAGTATTAAACCAGGATGTTTGGATTCATACATCATGTGAAACTTAGTTAAGAATAACTGTAGTTGATAAATTGGCTTTTGATCCTTGCTTTGACAGACCTTAGCTAGTGAGGTGCCCTAGAGCCAGACATCCTACTAATCAGTTAGTTCAATCAAATCACAGTTTGTGTCTGAATTGACCTTGTGTACTCATTTCAGTTACATGTGATACTGGTTAGTTTTGGTAACAAAGGGGAGGAGATTGCCAAAAGCATACTGGAAAAGGTAGGTTATGAAGAGAAGTTTGAAAAAAAGGGACAGATCATCATAAAGCTGTTCTATGTGGTAGTGCCGGGCAAAAGGGGCCTCCGTTACGACAGTGGACCTATGTTGGCTGTAGTCTTTGTTGTTGTTGTCTTTATAATGCCATGAGTGGAAAATGGCAACAGTCCTTCAGCAGTAGTTCAAGAGTGATGGACAGGAAGACAAGTGCTTCTAAAAGCAGGATCTTCGGTGCTTACAACTGCCTCCCAATCCCAGGCTGAAGGTCTAGCTTTCCTTCTAAGCACAAAAGTAGTGTGTTGGACCCTTCCTTGGCCAGAGGTCAAGGGAGGGCCATCCCACTGGATCATGTCTGAAATACACTGAATTATGAAATTATTTTTTGCAATCTCAACAACACACAAAGAGAGAAAACTGGCAAATGTCTTCTGTTGCTAGTCATTCTTTTTTCCTGTTGTTCTCTTTCATCTTTTGATTTCGTTCTCCCTCCTTTAACTCCATCAATCCCTTTGGTGAAATTACCTCTTTTTCTTTTTGAATTTGCAATAGGTAGTTATTCCAAATCCAATAGTTTCTAGTTGCTAGCTCAAATTCCACTTGGATTCCATTATTCCCTAACATACACAAACTAGGTTCTCAACCCGGCAAACTTGCACAGAATATAGCATACAGGCCAACAACAGTTCCCTCCCTGATTATTTGGGTCTGTTGGGTGGGGGTTTCTATTTTCCTATCTCTCTGTGGAAACAAGCGCCTACCCAAGTGCATCAAACCCAGGTGTGGAAATGCCTGTGTAATTAGACTTGCATTTTTCTTCCTTTCCCTTGATTCTGAGGCAAGTGATGGAATTGACACTTTTTCCAGCCCATTGCAGCCAGCCAGATACCACATGACATGGCTCTCCTGCATCTGAGAGTCCCTTGGACTATGAATTGCTAAGAAAATGAAAGCCTTGTATGATACTGCCACCACACTGGTGAAGAACAGGTGACAACATGGTGGAAGGGCATCCTAATAGGGAGGATGAGAGAGCGGAACACAGAGAGACTTATGGACACAGAGAGAAAGATGGAAGGATAGTGATAAGCAGGGTGCAGAAGGATATGTAGTGTAAAGGAAAAAGTGCTATGTGTACAGAACCAGACTGAGCTGCAAAAAACAAACAAACAAAAACTAGTGCAGGGAAAGAGAGAAACAGAAAATTCAGAGAGATATGTGGCTGTTCAAAGACAGACAAAGCAAATGAGCCCACTATGGAATGCAGAAAGAAAAAAGAACTTCTCAGATGACAGGCTAAAATACAGGCAGAACATTGTAAGGGGGGGGAGGAAGCTTCCTTTCAAGCAATCCTCATAGTAATATGGCTCTCCTGTGTTAATTAAAAATGTTAAAAAGGGGCCTTTATAATTTTTGTTGTACATCCTGGTAGTGCTAATTCTATCCTGTATACCAAGTTAACCACATTGCCAGGCCAGGCATAAGAAAAATGCATCAAAACAGACTCCAAATACTCATGTATCTGGATCTATTTAGAATTACTCAGTAAGGACTTATTCCAAAGTAAGGGTGCAGAAAACTCAGTTCAGCATGTTCCCAGCATGTTCACAATATTATTTATTTTTGAGATTTTTATTCCATCTCCGCGAAGTGGGCTCAGGGCGGATCACAAAAGCCAAGTCTAAGGCTCATTATAATAAAATCACAATTTAAAAAGTTAGAACACTAACAATAAAAAATCATACAGGTAGCAAGAATGTCATATCTGTTAGAGCCACTGATGGAACCAGTGGGCTCTTTCAGCAAAATGGGAGCCAGATTGGGAGCCGAGATGCCCACTGTGGTGGTGGTGATGATGATGATTTATATCCCACCCTCCCTGCAAGCAGGCTCAGGGCGGGTCACAACAGTTAAAATACAAACATAGCAGTAAATGCAAATACAAGTACAAATTCCTACAAAGTTAAAATTCCTAAAAACAGCAACAGAAAATTTCAGCTGTGGTGTTCCGCATATTTAAAAGGAAGCGATCTGGTGTTTTAACCTGGATGTATATTTGGATCCCGCTAAACAAAATAATGTACTTTTCATGACTAAACAAGGCTGCAGCCAAAGATCCATTGAAGTCAGTGGGACTTGCTTCTGAGTAAAAATGCTTAGGAGCAGGCTGAATGCCTACAACAAACAGGGTCCTAAGATAGCACATCTGTCATGTTTTAAATCGGAAATGGGACCCTCTTTTTTGTTTCCAAATTCAAGGGAGATTGTACAGGTTTTGAAACCAAAACAAGCCTGCAGTTACTTAACGGACCTTATTTCATTTTTTCGCAGGATTCCACCGTGTTTATCCTTAACATATTGCTCGTTTCTCTCTCTCAAACACACATACACGGCGTTATTGGATGAGGGGAGTGAAAACTGCACGAAGTTTTATTTACTGTCTAATTTTCCGACGCTGATATCTCTCATTTCACACCACTATACGTATTTTCTTCAACGGAGCTTTATTAAATATAATAAAACGGTGGGAGAGAAGAACTAAATAAAAATCTAGACAAGGTTCCAGCTAGTCTCCAGCGCAGGATTACAGCAGCACGAAAAAGGACGTGAGTGGCTGGGGGCACAAGGCAGTGTGAGCGAAGGGGTGGGGGGGCGTGCGTGACCGAAAAGGGGGAGCGAGAAAGACAGGCGACGAGCCCCCTCCCTTCTGCCCTGACAGATTTCAACGTCACTTACCAGGTAGGCCGGGCGCTGCTCCTCTCACAACTCAGTCGTCCCGGAGACCAACGAGCGTCGGTGACAACAGCCCGGAACGGCTGGCTTCACACATCCGGAGGAGGAGCCAAGCAGAAGCGGCTCAGTTTTTGCTGCGCGGGAAGCAGCAATAGCAAGGCAAGTGAGGGCGATGGTGAGGCCGGCCGATTGAAGTAGCCATCCGCTGAGTGAGGTCTGTATACGCGCAAGCTGTTGTAGGCGCCTAGAGGTGCCTGCGCGGGCTGCTCATTAGGTTCTTTCACTGTGTTTTGCGCGCGCGCTTCTCTCTCTCTTTATTAACTACTAAAACAGGCAAGCTGCTTCTCACTTTTTGCTCCATGCTGGGTATGCGCTAACACACATTTTCTCTAAAGCTGTGTATAAAACTAAACTTCCGATTCAAACAAGTCGGGACCGCTTCTCAGGCGTTAGTGCCTGGGCACTTTTGGCGCACACGCTTTTGGCTGGCGCGTTTTCTTTTTCGCGCGCCGTTTGGGGGCGCTGGTGCTTGTACGCATTTCGCGTAGTCTACGTCATCTTCCTAGGAAACCGGCGTGGATAAACAAATTACTGAGAGCCCACTTTGTTCGCTAGTAAGCTGCAAAGTGATCCATCTGGCTCTTTGTGAATCGTTTTAGGATTCGACAGCGGACGTAGGCGAAAGAGTCCTCCTTGACCATCTTCCTGTATCGTTATAAGTAGATTTGTAGCTTGATCCATGCACATTTATTTGAAGGAAATCCCGTTGACTTCAAGGTGGTTGCGTCCTATTAAAAGTATATACTTTCCCATTTCCCATTATTTGCTGTATGGGCTGCAAGTATAAACTTAAAAGAAAAAATAGCCCTGGAATTACTGGATCCTGTAAAGGTCCTTGATATTGCATAGCATTAGTATTATTTGAGAAGTGTACAAATCTTTGTATAATTAGATTTCAAACACTTTTGCATGTCTCTTGTGCATCTTATTTTTGAACAGATGGAAAGTGGAATCCTGAAACCAAGGATCCAGCTAACTGGATTTAAGAACCAAGAAAAGAAGTCTATAATTGGACTTCTTCTCAGACTGGACTGTGTGTTTGTTGACAACAAGGTAAATGATAGCTGAATAAAAAGTACAGAAAAGGTCTAGTTTTATTTAGTTTGAGTACTTTTCAGTGTGTGGTACTCATAGAAATAAAGTTTAGTGCACGAAACAGCTTAGAATAGAGAGAGTTTGGGTTTCGTTTTCTTCTCTTACTGTGTTAAAAACGGTGGGAAAAATTTTAATGATTGTGTGTTCTTTTCTTGTGTGTGTGTCAGAAATACAGCAATTGCACACACCTGATAGCGAAGCAGCCTTGCAGAAGTGAAAAATTCTTAGCAGCATGTGCAGCAGGTGAGTGCAACGTGTTGTGCAGGATGATTTCATGGGACAGGAACTACGTAGCCATGGGCCTCTTGTAAGCGGTAACTTGCCTGCTGGGAAGGGGACAGAATTCGGTTAGGTTGGCCAAGAGATTGATGTCATTTGCTTTCATAAGATAATTGAGTTGGGTCTGGGTGGTATGAAGAGGGATCACAGAAAATCTTTGCCTGGTGACCCATGGTAATTCTGCAGCCTTGGTCAATTATTATGGAGGGAAAGGACAAAACGTCATGTTTTGGGAGTAGGGGGAAGACAGTAAAGACATTCACAGTGATCTTACTTTACATACGCTTTGAAATAGTGAGAAAAGTTGTTTTTTAAATCAGTGGCTGTAGTTGAAGTCTGCTAAATTTCAAACTGAAAAAGTGACACCCTAGGCTTGCTTTTAAATTTGTCTTGTGAGATAACCTGAAGAGCCATTTAAACGTTTACATTCTACTTACTCAAATCTCCAGTAGCCTGCCACATGTGGAAAGCACACTCTAGAGCTGTGTGCAAACTGGCTTAAAGATTCCTCTTAAACACAAAGCTGTTCTTACCAAAGATCTGAATATTAAGCATATTTTATTTGAAATGGCACTTTTGAAACTGCTGTGTTCAATGTAAGCTAGTAACTTTCTCTCATCTAGACACCTGTGGTAAGAACGATCTCTAGGTGACTAAGAAGTCAAGCTTTTCAAAGTCCATTCTATTTTTTATTCTTTTTGAATGTCACCAATGACTAGTAGAATGTGGGCATGCAAATCAGTAATAATTTATCTAGGGTCATACTTCCTTATTTAGGCAAGGAGGGAGAAGGTTATTTGCATGTCTGACATAAGACCAGAGTGGAAACCACATGTACACAAAGAAACAGGCAATTACCTAGCTACCTTAGTGATGCTGGCACAGACCTCTAGTCTTTGACTTACTAGTGTGGCTCCAAAACAAGTTTGCCATTTCCAGTAATTTTGCCCTTTTGGGGGGGTGGTTATGGTATTGTGATGAAAATACAAGGCACCCAAAGGATGTAATGAATGCTTTCACATTATTAAAAGTTTATACTTTCAATAATAATAAAACCCGATATTGGTTCTCCTTTTAGCTTTGTGTTGTTTCAGTGAGTGATTTTTGCCCCTTAGAAACAGCAAGCCGTTCCCTTGGCCTATTTCAGACGTATGGCTATCAATCTTTTTAATCATGGTTAAGAAATTGAAACTATGCCATAGACTTGTGTTCTCTGGCTCCCTCCTTCTTCTTTTTTGCCTGCATCTGTTCTCTCTCTCTCACACACACACCCCGCCCCACCAATACACACACTCCACTGACTCCCTAGCTGCGGTGCAGTATCATGACTGCAATGGCACTTACCATGGTAACCTTTTCAAATGAGAATCAGAAGTTGGTTTGTAAGTGCTCATACAAGAAGGAGATGGGAATTCATTCTTAGAAAAGGAAGAAGGAAGGGACAGAGTACATAACCCTTCAACCTGCATAAGCCTGGTTAGGCAACTGCTGGTATTTTGTTTGAATCTGGCTTCTGTTATGCTGGACTTTATCCAGAAAACAGAAATGGTTTTTCATTATTTTTTTACTCCCAAGCAATTTATTTTACATAGAACAGAAATGCATAAAAAGCTAATGATTACTTCCTTAAAGTTTTAATATTAGAATTTATTATGGTGTATTTTAAGAATCTTTTAAATCAGTAATCTTTTTATAACCCAATTCTCAGCCATACAGGGCCTTCAAAGCTAAGAGTGTTGGCAGTAGTGATCCTAAATAGCACTATCACATCAACGCCGCCGCCCCCCCCCCATAGGACAGGAGTTTTTACAAATCTTCTAAAAGATCATTCTGAAGTGGCCTTAATAAACGCTTATCCACGTGATATTGCCTTAAATATTGCTCCCTTTTTATGTAGTTTATCCTGTAATCATTTTCCATGTGTCAGCATTAAGAAAAGGTTTCTTGTGTCCTTCAGACATTCAACAGTTGAAAGAAACTTGTAAAAAGTTATGTTTGGTGGGGGAGAACTAATTGAAATATCTACTGAATATTTGTCCAAGAACAGTCATTTTTATACTTTTCTTTCACTATGATTCCATGAAATAAAATATCGGTAGCATTCTTTTATGTTTTTGGAACTTTTTCATCAAGAAATGAGAATACAGAGTAATAGCTCTTTAACAAAGAGGTTGTGAGTTGGGTACCTTTTTTTCTTCCTTTCTGTCAGATGATTGCTGGCATCCAAAGCTAGCACCTATAGAAGTACCATCTGGTAAAATGTTGCCTTGCAATGGCACAATCTGCTGTGCTGTGCTGTGAAATTGATTAGGATCACAGACTTTCAGTTGCTTCAGTATGAAATATGCTGTAGTTCTCATTTGTATAAAGGGGCACGGTATCACTTATAATTATGAACCCTAAAAGAATTGGAAAATGAGGTTTGAGAGAAATGAGATTACTATCAAAAATGAGATTACTATCAAAATAATCTGGAAGCCCCCCAAATGAGTAGTGTGCAGCCTTTGTGCAGGGAGACTGATGCTATAGAACTTAGTTATCTGCTACGCTTATAGAGGACCCAAGAACTGGGTGATTCTTCGTGTTATAATTAACCTTTGCATACTTCGTTAGCTGACAGATCTGGGATTTTTATGACATGTTTTGAAAGAGAAGGGAGGGTATCTGCTACACATTGCAGAAATGAGTGTTACCTGCTACACTTTTGTCTGAGGGCAGGTGCTGACACAACCTATTTCAGATCTATTTCTCCATGCTATGGCAGAATAAGAGATACATTTGGCTTTTGTAGGAATGGTTTCTGAACAAGAACAAACAGGAATATCATCTCCTTGCTTTGTATTTGCCTTCTGGTGTGTATTTTTCCTGGGGAAGAAAACCCATTCAAGGGGAATAAGCACAATGCCCATTGTGTGTCTCTTACTAAGAAAATTACTGGTACTTAACAAAGATTAGTGCTAGTACACAAACATTAAAAATAAGACTAATTAAAATATTGTATAAAATGCACACACCTTTTTTTTAAGCTGAAGGAGTCTGTTACGAGAAAATAACACCACTGTGTTTTAATGATATTCAGTCACAACATTTTTATATTCTAGAGAAGCTTAGCTGTAGTAGTAAAGAAATAAACTAACATTTGTACTCTTTTAATTTTATTTTTGCATTAACAGAAAATGTTGTTATTTTTGATATTTAATCTTCATTTGATTGTCATTTGTCTACACCAAAATTCTTTTGTGGCTGACAGTTCATTTGCTTTCCAGGAAAGTGGGTACTAACCAAGGACTACATAATTAATAGTGCTGAAAGTGGCAGATGGCTTGATGAAACAACTTACGAATGGGGATATAAAATCGAAAAAGACTCCCATTATTCACCTCAAATGCAATCTGCACCTAAAAGATGGCGCAAAGAGCTGACATGCTCTGGTGCTGCAGGGGCCTTCCACAGATGGAAAGTTGTCCTCATTGTGAAAGGTGATAAAGAAAGGGATTCCTTTACAAGGTAGGATGAGACCTCTTGGAAGTGAGGTAATGAATGATTGATCAGTTTTGATTTAGTTGAAAACTAAGTCTTTGTGCTGTTTCTTGGTTAGCTCAGTCAAGAGCAATTGACAGTGCTTTGGGGCTGCTTCAAACATGATGCTTTCTCTCCATGGAGACAATCTTTCTGAAGGAAAAACTGTGCATTCTTAGCAGTGAAATGCATTTTTATTTTTATTTTTTGCTGCAGGTAGAGAAAACGCATTCAGCGTCTTCTTGGCTTTGTAGCAAAATATATGAGATGCATTTTGTATCTGATGATACATGCAGTTTTTTCCTTCAGAAAGATTATCTTCATGCAAACATGATACCATGTTCTTCTGTCAGCAGTTCTGTATCTGCAGTTTCTTGAATATGTTTTTAGTAATGGGAACAAAATATAACGCTTTTTCAAAATGGTATCGCTTTGGGGCAATGAAAAGACTTGTACCTGAACTAGGGTCACGTGGGTACTCACCTATCCAGCAGATACACTCTTTACGCTTCAAGCTAGTACATGGTGGCTCCAAAGCAGAGGGCAATGTCACACTGTTGCAAGAGCTCTGGGCAGCAAAGACTAAAGCCTGTGATGGAAGCCATTTCTGGTGTGGAATTTCCCTGTTCCTAAAATGGCAGCCACCTGCACAGGGCCCATAAATTGAAGGATCTGAAAGCCCCCTGTGCTAGGAAGGAGAGATGGAGTTGGGGGCAGAGGTGTAAGAATTATTAGTAATATGTATATGTTCATTTACACAAATAGGATTTCTTATGCTGGCTCTGATTTGCATTGTTGCTCTAAATTTTAATATACTTCAGTGCTTTATTACAAAAGATTGCTGACACTGATCTAATACGTTAGAAGCTCAGTTGTTGACTGTGGGCAAGTTATAACCTCTGTACATCACAGAACGGTTGTGAAGGTAAAGCAGAAGATCTCTGTGTGCCATCTTCAAAAAGCTTGAGATACAAATATGTTAAAAGAAACTTCTTGTGAAAAAAGTATTTGTGTATCTTGTCTCTTCATGTTGTGACTAGAAATGTACAATGTATTTTACCTTTGTAAGCTCAGGGACTCCCAAGTTTTGATATAGCATTTCACTAAATCTGCAAAACAATCCTAACAGAATTATACCCTTCTAAGCCCACTGAAGCCAATTGTTTGACCAATGCCAAGAATCCCAGATTCTGCTTGAGATACCAGTGTCAACAAGCAGAACAAGTGGATGCTCTGATGTCCCCTCGGCCATCAGGCCTCCCCCCCCCCCCCCATAGTTTTGATTTTGAACAAAATGAAACAAGAGAAGGTTTTGAACAAAATGGAACAGGAGAAGGCAGAGCTGATTTGCCTGGCCCCATTCTGGCCCAGGAGACCTTGGTTTTCCAGCCTGCTGAAATCATCAGTTCAACCTCCATGAGAACTTCCACTGACACCCGGTATGCTAAACCCATCTCTTGTCCAGACCCAGCTTGACTTCGTCTGACGGGAGGGAGATTGAGCAGCAAGCACTGATCACGCAGGGTTTCTCTGATCAGGTCACCGAGACCATGATGGTGGCCCAGAAAAGCTCCACTTCTAAAATTTACTACAGTTCTTGGAAGGCTTTTGTCAGATGGTACAAGAGGAAGCACCTGCAACCAGACACCCTGGATCTTCTGCAGGAAGGATGGAGTCTCTTAGGGTTTAAGAACAAGACTCTCCATTGCTAGGTAGCTGCTCTGAGGAACAGACTTTCAACAGTTAGCGGTCCCTGAGGGGATCACAGCTTATTAAACAAGAAGTGCTTCTACGTCAGCAGTGTTTGACACAAATGCATCCATTGTAGACATCTGCAATGCTGCTCTGTGGGCCTCAATGTCAGCATCCGCCAGGCACTACAAGATGGACTCTATCACCACAGCTGATGCTGCATTTGGGCAGAGAGTCCTATAGCAATTGGTCTAGTCCTACTGTTATCTCTATGCTTGGCAGTCACTTTTCCCTCCCTGGATCAGATGAGCTTTGTAATATCCCAAGCATATCAGAGTGTCCTCCTCTCCTTGAGAGAGAGAATGGAACATTGGGTTTACCATGAAGGTTCCTTCTTCTCGAGGGCAGAAGGACTTTCTGGAGCCACCCTAGTTGGAGGGTCTCTGTTCAGCCTATTATGCTTCCTTAAAGGGTGACTGACTGCCATTCTCCATGTTCATTGTTATTTCACTGTTCTAACAGTTCATCTTTACCTGTATGGTTTGTTTCATAGGGTTCTGTAAGCCTTTGTCTATTAGTTTGTTTGGCATGCATTGTGAACTGTTTGTTACCAGCTGCAGAAGTCTCCAGACTGAGGGTGGGAAAGCCAGTTTGGTGTAGTGGTTAAGTGCGCGGACTCTAATCTGGGAAAACTGGGTTTGATTCCCCACTTCCCCATCCAGCAGCTGCTGGATGACCTTGGACAGGTCATAGTTCTGTCAGAGCTGTTCTTGAAAGAGCTCTCTCAGCCCCACCTACCTCATAGGGTGTCTGTTGTGGGGAGGGAAAGGTGTTTGTAAGCTGCTTTGAGACTCCGAGTGAAGTGCTGGGTATAAATCCAATCTCTTCTTCCCCCTGGAAATGGAAAGTGCAATCAATTTGCTGTCTCCTGGGATTGTGGGAAGAGGAACCCAAATGTATCAATGTCCTCATCACCCTCAAGAAGAAGGAACCTTCACAGTAAGTCCAGTGTTCCATTGTGTGATTATAGTAATGTTTCTTGATTTTTCACATGGGTGTTGTTTCTGTTCAAAAAATAAGAGTGAATCAAGTCTCTTGATTATTTCCAAAAAATGACTACAAGTGCCTTTATTTAGAACAATACTAGCAACTGGGGCATGTTGGGAGGGGGACATTAACACTGTTAGGATTTATAATTATGGATTTGTTTAAGGTTTTAACCCTGTATTCTTACCTAAGTTATTTAGGTTTTTTTCCCTGGGACTCTGGAGAGGAAGGCTAAAGAATGGAGTTAATCTCACCCTTTTCACATCATATCTAATTGTATAAACTTTTATTTTAAATCAGTATTTTTGTGTCTCTTTTTTGTCCTCAGGGTTCTAGAGGCAGGAAAAGCCACCATCTATACAACACTAAGTGCATCAAAGACTGTTACTCATGTATTAACTAATAATATGGAGTTAAAACAAGAGACGGAGATCTCTGAAGCTCAGTGCTATCCAGTTTCCTACCTAGGGACTTATCTCCTAGAAGTAAGTATAGCTAAAATATTAAGGTTCTTACCTGACATGGTTGGAAGCATCATTTTATCCAGTCTTCACCAGTAAGACCCAGAGGGAGTGGGGAATGCATTTCTGTTGGTTCTCCTTGACTCCTCATTGACCATGGTGTCGTTCTGGAGATGCTTGCTGGGTTGCAAATAGGGGGCACTGTGCTTCTGTGGCTCCTCTTAGTATCATAGAATCATCAATTTGGAAGGGACCTCTAGTCATCTAGTCCAACCCTCTGCACAATGCAGGAAATTCACAAATACCTCCCCCCCACCCCTGCTCCTTGCCCAGAAGATGGTAAAAAGCTCTCCAGGATCCCCAGCCAAACTGGCTTGGAGAAAAATTGCTTCCTGACCCCAAAGTGGCGATCAGCATTTCCCTGGGCTTGCAAGAAAGGGCCACGAGGACTAAGCACTGAGGAAACCCTTTCTGCCCTCCCTCTCATGATCTATCTAAGTTCACACAATCAGCATTGCTGTCAGATGGCCATCTAGCCTCTTTTTAAAAACCTCCAAAGATGAGGAAGCCTCTACCTCCCAAGGAAGCCTGTTCCACTGAAGAACCACTATAACTGTCAGGAAATTCTCCCTAATGTTCAGCCAAAAACTCTTCTGATTTAATTTAAACCTGTTGGTTCTGATCCAACCTTTTGGGGCAGCAGAAAACAACTCTGCACCATCCTCTGTATGACAGCCCTTCAAGTACTTGAAGATGGTTATCATATCACCTCTCCGTCATCTCTTCCAGGCTAAACATACCCAGCTCCTTCAACCTTTCCTCATAGGACTTGGTCTCCAGACCCCTCACCATCTTCATTGCCCTCCTCTGGACATATTCCAGCTTGTCTATATCCTTAAATTGTGGTGCCCCAAACTGAACACAGTACTCTAGTTGAGGTCTTACCAGAGTAGACTGGCCAGTGCCAGAAGGTAGTGGTAGGGGACTGCTGCTCAACTCTGTGATATTTATGCTGTGGGGTCCCCCAGCCTGTTTAACATCTACAGTTAACTACTAGGAGAGGTTATCAGGGCATTTGGAGTAAGGTGCCACTAAGAGGCAGATGTCACCCAGCTGTTTCTCCTTAACTGAGTCAAGTGAGTCTATGGGTTCCTAGAAAAAGTAATGGGATGTATGAGGACCATCAAACTGAAGTTTAGTCTAGACAAGACTGTGGAAAAGCTGCTTGAGAAGTCTGCCTGCCCTGGAGGGAATTGCATTCCTCCTGAAGGAGCAGGTTAGTTTGTTCATTTATTTCATTCATTTATATCCCACCTTTTCCCCCAACAGAGACCCAATGCAGCTTACCTCGTTCTTCTCTCCTCCATTTTATCTTCACAACAATCTGCAACCACTATACCACACTGGATGCTGGCCACAGTTGGAGGTTCAGGTCTCCTGCATGGCTCATGGCTAATTTAAAAAGTACTTCAGTTAAGAGATGAGCTACAGCTGTTGCTCCAAAAGCATGACCTGGCCACTGTGATCCATGCGCTAATCACATCTGGGTCAGATTACTGTAATACAGTCTATTAGGGGCTTCCTTTGTAAACTTTCCAGAAGCTGGTTCAAAATGCAGCAGCCAAGCTGGATACAGGAAATGTGTTAGCCCTGTGCTGAAAGGTCTGCACTCGCTGCTTATCTCTTTCTAGATGCAGTTTAATATGTGGGCTCATACCTTTAAGGCCTTAGGCTTGGGCCCAGGGCACTTGAAGGACCACACTGCATTCTGTACTAATAAGCCTGCCACTTAAGATAGTCTTTGCAATACTTGCTCTGTGCCTCTGCCTATAGAGGTAAGGTGGGTAGCAACCAGTGCTTTTTCACTGGTGGCACCTCTCCTGTGGAATGCTCTTCCCCCTTGAAGTTCACCTTGCCGCCACCTACACTATTGTCTTTTAGATGCCAGGCCAAACGTTTTCTTTTAACCACGATGTTTTAACTACAGTGTTGATCTTCTTAATTGTTTTTTTTTAATCTGCTTCTAGCCTGAGAACTGTTACAGGGATATTAGGATGCTAGATGTTTGATTATTGGGTTTTTATTGGCTGGGTTTTAATGGTTTTAATTTTAATCTTTATGGTTTTATCCAGGGCTCATTTCGTAGCAGGAGCTCCTTTGCATATTAGGCCACACCCTCCTGATGTAGCCAATGCTCCAAGAGCCCTTCTTACAGGGGCTACTGTAAGCTCTTGGAGGATTGGCTACATCAGGGGTGTGTGGCCTAATATGCAAAGGAGCTACGAAATGAGCCCTGGTTTTATCTGTTGTTTTGTGAGCTGGTTTGAGCAGGTCTCTGAAGAGGCAGCATATAATTTTTAAAATTAATTTGTGGCCAGCTTGAATTGAATCCAGCTTCAGCAAGGGGGAATGTTTATAGGTTTAATGTTTGAACTCTCTCTGTTCATTAAAACCTCTCAGTAGTCATTAGGGCTATTTGGGGGTCTGTCCTATGATGCGTGTTGAAATATTTGTCTGTAACCACAGTTTGGAGCTTCTGCTTCCAGTGTGCGTGATTGCACATTATTAGATTCACCCAGAGCCTTATGTGATAACCTCCAGTTTGGGCTTTATCTTTTACGTTTATACCTTAAATATATTGGCACTGATTGTCACTTGGTCTAAAAATAGACATGTAATGCCTAAACCCAAACTCTTTAATCCTGGGAACTTTTATTTCAGTTTTAATTCCAGTGAGTTTGTGTTTAAAGCATTGGGTCAGTTTTGTGAATTTTAACTGTGTATCTTATATTTTACCCAGAGTGAAATAAAAAATTATACAGAAAAATGCCCAGAGAACTATCTGAAAGCTGAAGAAGAAGCAAGAGAGATGATGACTGACGTACACATTAGCAAAATGAGACATGCACTGATAAAGCATATGTATTTGCAAAAGGTAAAGGGGAGAAGATCTACAAAAGCCCATGCTTATCTATAGAACTGGGGGGAAAGGTCTTTCCAGAGAGTCGCAAGATAAACCTGCCTTAATGAGTACTAAACCTGAACTAATTTATAGTTTATTTAATTTGTTTATTTAAATCATTTATATGCAGCCTTTACACCTGATTGGGGTCCTCAGGGTGGCAAACATAAAAACATTTGAACTATTAAAAACATTTAAAATGATTAAATAATTCAATATAAACACAAACACCACCAACTACTTGCCCCTGTTTGGTTTTACTTTGACAATTGCCAAAAATTGGTGCCTTTTTCTAAATTTTACTTAAGAGTTGCACAGATTCTACTATGAACTGTGAACAGAAAGAGTTCATGGGACAAAGTCCTCTTCTTTTTCACTGTGTTCCTTCCAAAAAAATACTTTTCGGGACCCAGGAGCCTTCAAGAGCAGCTGCTTGAGAGGAACTGGCAGATATCATCCCCTCCTGCCTTGTGTGAGATCTTCTGGGAAGAGGGCAAAAGCTTGGGCAAGGGAGGGATGAGTCCCTGACCTGCAGGGGCAGTGTTCAAGGCAGCACAGTTTGCTGCTGGCAGAACAGATGGGAAGAGATCTGTAGACTTCTGTGCACTGTGCATGTGATCGAACCCATAGTACAGTGATGAAGGGTCTGACATAGATATGGTGGTGGAAATGTCATCAGTTCAACTTATGGTCACCCTGTAGGGTTTTCAAGGCAAGAGACATTCAGAGGTAGTTTGCCATTGCCTGCCTCTGCATAGTGACCCTGGACTTCGTTGGTGGTCTCCTGTCCAAGTACTAACTAGAGCCAACCCTGCCTAGCCTGATAAGGTCAGGCTACCCTGAGCTGTCCAGGTCAGAGCCTGGCACAAATGGGCTAGCCTCTACATAGGCTATATATAGATCCAAGAGTGTCTTATGCTTGCTGTCATATAAAGAATGGTCAGAAAAACAGTTGTTATGTGCTGTAAATGGACTCCAGTGCAAGCATTCAGAACAGGATAGTACTTGAGAGGATCAGCCAATGACAGCAAAGATAATTTGGCTTCTTTTGCGGAGGGCCCTTTCTTCTGGTAGTCTGCATCTCTTCAGTCTGCATCTCTTTGCAACAGGGTCCCATTACCAATACTCTTAAATTCTTTTGAGGTGAATCCTGTAAGTCTACTTGGCACCATTCCAGTTTGTCTGAGTTTTACTCCTTTCATTTCTGTGAAGTCTGTGGGCCAGAAGCATCTGCTGCGTATGGGAGGAAAAGCATATGGCAAATCTAGTTAATGATATATTTTGCTCCATGTGTTTTATATAGCTTGCTCTAGCTCAGTCTGTTTTTCTGTTGATACTGTGTATGGAGATGACATTTGACTGAAATCCAGCTAGCCACAAAAACCATAAAGGGTTATTGATGCTAAAGCCAACGTGACTGGTACGTGGCATGGTTGAAACAAAAACGTACACAACTGATCCCATGTACATACTGAGGCACTTACTGTGCACCAGCAATTGCCTGTATACTTTGCTTTCTCCTGGGAGGAGGGATGAATATTCCAGTGAGCAAAATGTACTGTCTGCCTACAGGAAACGGCATTAAAAAGCAAATCGCATGATCAGCTCTTGCTTGGAGAAAAAAATCATTAAGTTTACTGATAAAATGCTGTAATAATTTTTCAGACCTCGATTTATTAGCTTGTGGTTGTCAAAAGCCATTTTTTCCCCACAGTAGCATGTCCTTAATAAGCCTGAAGGTCCTTGGACATGAACCTATGGCCTTAGTCCTCAGTACACGTTAGTAGGCTGACTTCCTGGTAAACAGGATCAAGCTGTTTCTTTGGTAGTACTGTCATGCATCCTTATGATCATCAGAATGTCAATAACCAGATGTGCTTGTATTAAATCACACTGATTTTACTTTTCCTTTACAGGCTATGCTGAGCAAATATACTCAAGTAGACCGAATTAATGAGTGCAGAGAACAGGTAAGAGTTGGATGCCTGGTTGTGTGAAAGGGATGCTCAATTTATTATTGGTGTCAGGCTTTTGTATATGTTGAAGACAGATATGTTACTACAACACAGAGAAGAAAAGTTGTTCTGGATGACAATGACATAAGCCCTTTCAAATCTGTTCATTGGCCACAATTCCATCAAATGTTGCTCCAAAGAGTCCCCTGATCTTCAAGAGCGGTCTTGCAGGGGATGCATGGGACTGCAGTAGAAGCAGCACCTAAAAAGCCCTTGTTTGTTTTCAGAATGCCTTTGAATCTTACACGTTGACTCTTTTGAGTATTCATTCTGATTTGAGGGAGGTGTTTAGCTGGAGGCTGCTTTCTCTCATTGCTCAGCTCTTTTGGGGACGTAGCAGTCCTGGCTGCCACAAATGACATTGTTCTTTTTATCACAACAAATACACTGGCAATCTTGCGTGTCATATAAAATATGAATCTGCTCTTGATCAGATGTAACTCCATACTAGATAATGGCTGTAATCCAGGGCGGTTGCTGTGCTCACAGAGGAGAACCTACATCCACATAAATTGCCATGCATAATGTTCTGCATAGCAATCCTTTGGATCATTCCAGGTCTGCAGCATCAAACAGAGAACAAGCTTAACTATCTGCAAAACTTATCTATTTTTGAAATTTTGAAAGGGGTTGCATGACATTTCATATGTTGTTTATGGTAATTCACCTCTTACTAATCTCAGCTGTGGCAGTAGTGAGGCAGTTTTAAAATTAGGAATGTATTTAGTGACAATGTTGGATAACTATGAACTGGTGTTGGTAATGATGTGAGATTTATCATAGTTATAAGTATTTTTGTTTTAGGGGTATCCCAAATAGTCTTGCATGGGGCCTCTGACAGTCCATTTAAGAAAATTAAAAATAGAAATTACATGTTCTGCTGCACTTAAGTGCACTTTTTAAAGGTATCTTATTCAATCATGAACATCTCTCGTTATATTCCTTATTGCTGTCTACTACATTACAAATATGGGTGGATGCAGTTTAATGCTATGCAATAGGAAGCAGGCTGTTTAGGCCAAGAGCTTTATTAACTTATGTGTTGAAACTATCCCACCTCCACAAAGATCCCAAGGTGGCATAGAAAGTATTACCAAAAGTCAATAATAAAACAATAGACATAACGTCAGACCCGCTGCCAATGAAAATCATCACGCAGAAGCCAAAAGAAAAACTTCAGCTGCCCAGTTTTCTAACAAAAAGCCTTCTTAAATAAAACCACTGTTTGTGCATGCCTTGCTTGGGGGGAGGGGGCTGTTACAAGGCCCAGGCAGTGCCGAAAAAAACCAGGTGAGATTACTGTATATCAGTGGCAAAGGAGCACAGGTGCTTCCAAGCAGACAAAACTAGGAGGCTGATGTTTTGCATTTACTATTGTAACTTCATTGAAAGTGGATTAAAATTCCCCCTTCTGTGAGCAGAAGAGCTCTTGCATTTGTGTGAGAGGGGGCAATTTTTGTCAGTTCCAAATGCATCTCCTGCTGTTCTTAAAGGTCCCTCCCTAGCAGCTGTTCTCTAGGAATGTAAGGAGCTGCAGTCACTTGGGGGAATCTCACAAATCCTGTTCTTCAAGCCGAGACCCCAGCAGCATGTCCTCGCTGTGTTGATATGCTCACAATTTCAACACATGTGTTTTGGTCACAAGTGGATATTTCTGTTGCGTTTTCTTTTTGGATGTTAATCTTCTAGTAACGATGCTATGGAAATCTTTCATTTCCTAGGAGAAAAATATTTATTCTTCTCGAGGAAGCAACAATGTACTCGAAGAATTAGTAGACAACCACTTATTTCCAATAGCAATCACAGAATTTCTGTGCGGGAAGGATCTCATTCCTCCTGTTAAATTTCTTCACTCTCTTCTAGAACATATATTGCAGGTGAGAATGAAAGCTTATGGGAACTTGGGGCAATGCATTGGATAGGGTGTGAACTGTGAGGGCATCAGTCTGTCTCACCTTGGTCTCTAACTTAGGTGGCCTTAGCCAAATCACTGGCTCTCAGCCTCTTTTTTAGTATGGAAATAATGCTGACAAACTTGGCAAGGTTTTTGGGAAGGATTTCTGGGATAATAAACCTGGAATGCCTTTACTGTGCAAGTAGCAATATGTAATACATTTAGAGATTGATAAATGGGGCTGTTCCTGTTCTTACATTTTAACCATATTTTCTGTTTTCTTTCCCTTGTTCCCACTGTTTGTTAAGTCTCACTTTTTGTCTGTCTATTTCAAAGATATATACATTTAACAAGGAACAGCTTTATTCAATGGTTTATAAAACTGTGTGCACACTGATGTTGCTGTAAGAATGATAATGTTTCCATGTTAGGAAAGCTTGGCTAGGCAGGGATGAATACAACCATGGCTCAATATGTTCAGTAGCATGGGAACAAAGAAGATACTTTCAGTTGTCCCTATTGCTTCAGGGTTTTTTCCCTCCAATGTGTTTTGCTTTCTCTAGTAGTCCCAGAGGAAGCAAAACACATGTGGGAAGGTGGGGGGGAGATGGGGAACCTAAAGCAATAGGGGCAAAAGAGTGACAAAAGTGACAGTGCGGAAGTGGGCTCTAACCTTATGCTCTGGCCACAGCTGTTGACACCCTTCTCAGACCTGATAACTCCTGTCCAAAATACATATGAACTGGTTGTGATCTGTAATGAAGAATATGTGTTGTTAGCATGCTCAGACTGAAAACTGATCCCTGCCTACAGAACAGGCAAGACAGAATCACCTCTCGTCTCCAAATCATTTTCCTTGTTTGGAGTGTCTGTGTCAGCTTTAGCAACATTTTCTGTTCTATGAGACAGCTGAGGGAAAATGGGCCTTTATATGTTGTGAAGGTGACTGTAATGGGAAAAAGTGGAGTGAAAGAGACAGAAGGTGGATCAGTATAGGTTTGGAGCCCTCCCTCCTATCACAATGAGTCTGACCAGTTTTTCCCCAGCATGTATAATTATAAATTATTCTTACTGTATTTAGGAATCCTTAGCCATTTTCCAAGTATGATGGAAAGGAAAAGAGCTGGGGTCATCTCACATTCTCATACAAAGTACAAATATGTACAGTAATAAAAAGCTTTTTGTGTATATATTTTGTGGGGATCATCTTACATTCAGGGCTGTCTTCCTTTTGGGTAAATACAGTTTGGGTTTTTGGATGTAGTGGGAAGGGGGTTGTGGGTGTGTAAAAGCCGAAAAGGAAAACAGCTCAAATGGTATATGCTTCGAATCCATTTAGAAGAGTAGTAGGTGCAATAGATTTCAGTTTGGAGTAGTGTGTCAAGCTGCTGTTGGTTTGTCTTCATCTATAGGGAAATGCAGACCCTACCCTTTCAGTTCAGTTTTTTCACTTCATGTACACTCTGCTTCAACATGATCCTCCTTGGAAATCACCTTCCATGTTAAAATACTACCTGGAAGTTCTTCAGTGTCCTTATTGCATGAGGGGAACATGGTGTCTGGTGGAGATGCTTGTGAGGTAAGAAGAAGAGATTGGATTTATATCCTGTGCTTCACTATCTGAAGGCATCTCAGAGCGGCTGACAATCCTTTTTCCTTCCCCTCCCCACAACAGACACCCTGTGAGGTAGGTGGGGCTGGGAGAGCTCTCTCGAGAACTGACCTTGAGAGAACAGCTCTGGAAGAACTTATGACTGACCCCAGGTGACACCAGCAGCTGCATGTGGACGAATGGGGAATCAAACCTGATTCTCCCAGATTAGAGTCCACGCTCTTAACCACTACATCAAAACCAAAGACCACTTTGGTTCAATTAAAAAGCAGCCTGGGCTTGGAGTTTTGTATGTGGATCTCTTTCTTATTGGCAACTTCATGTAATAAAGACTGGTTCTGTTTGACTGATTAGGATTCCAGATCTGTTTCCCAGAGCACATATGCAAAGACTCAACTGTTAAACTAGAATAGCGGAAGTAAATCCAAGCCAGAGATTGAAACAAAAAAAAAGCAAATGTTTGTGCTGAGAACTCACAAAGCAGCAAATTTGTATTAATGAGTGGGGGGGGGGGAGGATATCCTGATCTATCAAATGATAATTTAAACCTGTTTCCCTCCATTAGGTCTTGCCTGTACTGCAGTGATATATGTCATTCAGTACTTGATTCAGGAGCCATAATTGAAGACAGAACATTTCACAAAAAATTGCTAGTGTTTATCCTGAACCTGTTCCAAGCTGAAGTGCTGGCATTAACAAGGAGGTGTGTTTTAGTTAAATAAGCTTTTTTCCCCCTTTTGCATTTGCCTTTCTAACATATTTTGATATTCTACAGCCAAATGGTGCCCGTTTATGTAAAGGAATACTATTTTAGAAATAGGCCATTCTCGCCTGGTGGTTTACTTGTGAGCGTGAAAAGCGTGTATATATTGTTCATTTCCCACCCTGACTCTTTTTCATGCTAGAGCTTATACGTAGTTTCTTTTTCAGAAAAAAAAATCCAGCTTCAGGTTAATGGGAAGATGTCTAAATTGTTTTAAATGTCTACTTTAACACATTAGAGTAGGTGTTTAATTTTTAAAATAAGTGTTTTGAGTGTTTTGAATTTGCAGGGCTTGGCATTTTTCAGTCTATAGCAGAAATTAAGGGAAAGCATTTTATGCATGTAATGTTGCTTTTTATCATAATGCTTCATACAGAAACTACGCTGGAGCAGGGAGAGAGGTGAGGCACGTAATCTCATTCACTGTATGGACATATGTAATATTTTTTAGCACAAAAGTTTGGGGCTTTTAAAATAACATTACAAAGCGATATTTGTAACTGACTAGCTAATTTCACATGCATGAGGGGTTTTTTTAATGGAGCCGCCTCATTTCCCCATGTCATATAGCAAGATGATTTTCAAATTCATGGAGTTGAAATACACTTCACTTTGCCTGAATTGCTGTATGGATCATGGCCTTAAGGAATCCATCATCAAAAAGATAATCGGGCTTCTCTGTGTTTTGAAACCTGTTAAATTTTACAAATTTTGACAAAAGCCATGTTGTGTGCTTATGCATGTTGTTTCCTATTTGATTATAATAAATATATAGGAATTATTTTTCCTTTATAGTTTGTATGAAGGGGTTGATCCACTACACTCGGAAGTAATGCCACCAACAGTACTTCTGAAAACCTTCTGGTTGGGAAATGAATCAGTGCTTTTCACGAAACAGATACATAATCTAGTGGACTGGGTCATAAATTCCTATAAAATTTCATACAAGACAAATGACGTGAGTGACTTCTATACAGAGTAAAGATAGCAAAAGAACGTGTTTATATTTTGCTTTCTTTTTTCAGAAGAACTCTGTTAAAATTCTGCAGCTATATATCTTGTAACAAAAAAGTTTGTTTTTGATCTACAGTAGAGTATGAACTGATGTGAACTTTTGCATGTGTTGGGAGAGTAATGTGAGTTTAACAGTTAATAGACCTAACTGGCCATTGTGCACATTCACCACTGCTTATGGAGAATGTACACACAAAAATATCCATAAAGCAGTAATTGTAGATATTGCCTAGTCAATACACATACTCTTTAACAGTCTTTGGGGAATGTGCATATCTTGACTGCTCTCTACTTTGTGCAGCCAATATATATCGTCTCCAAGACACATCAAAGAATATGCATACTTCAGCATAATCTGGTCATAGTTTTGTACTTTGGCCTATGCAGTAATTATGGTCTCCAAGTAACCACAAGGAATGTGTAGAAATATGCAACATGATGGAATTTTGTGCATTGTTCTTTCAATATTCTTTGTCTGCAAGTGCATATATACAGCAACACAGAGAAATTACACACACTGGAAAGTGAATTGTTCTTTAAAAAGAGATTTCTGCAGCCCCCGTCCCATGTGCCCTGCTTACAAATGTGGACAGAGACCTTTCTTGAGTATGTTTCTCTGATGTGACATTGCATTGCCTCAGCTCATTTATTTATTTTTTGTGTCATCAGAGCTGTGAGGACTGTAGTGTATTAAAAAGAGATTTAATTTTATAGACCTTTTCAAAGTTCTTTTCTCTTCTAGATCTTCATGCATGAGGTAGCTGAACTATTGAATGGAATTTTGGGAGCTGTGGTGGAATATTGGATTATTTCTGGATTCATAATGGACAGAAATGTGCTACATTCAGTAGCCAATGATCTTGCAACTCATATTATCATTTCATGTGATGGTAAATTCTACTACATTTTGTCATACATGTGCACAGTTCATCATAATAAGGTTTGTGTATGTACCCCAGCTGGAAGCCTGCAGTGAAATTTTGGCTGCTGTTCAGATTCATATGTGAAACAGAGTCTTCCTCACCTCTAGTCCTCTTAGTCTCATACACGTCTCCTCTCCGCTGATCCTCTCTTTCAGAGTTTTCTTTCCAGTTCAGAAACCTCTCTGACATTTTCTTCTCCAGTTTCTTCTGGGCCTTTGAGTTAGTGTATACAGTAATAACTGAGAAGGTTCCAACAGACTAGTGAGTTATTTATTTATTTTACAAGTGATATGACTTCTGGCTTCAGCTAAACAAATGTTTACAGATGCTTCAAAGTGGATTCTTTCAGTTAGGTACTTTGAACATGTTGGGCAGGTTGGGGCTACTCTTGTTTTAGCCAAGGACATGCTTTTAGCATGTATGTCAACAAGACGGCGTCTGTCCTAGCACAGTGTGTCCTATTTCTGTAGTGTACCTTAATTCACTCACCTAGCTTGACATTACAAAGGTCAAATTGACTTATTTCTCAGATGCATGTACTGCTTCATAGCAATGCTGTCACAATAGTAAGCCCCCCCTCCGACAGCCTGTTTGATTCTTAGGAGGGCTTATGGAAGGGGGGGGGGGGGAAAGGTTCACTCATTCACGTTCCTTTGTCCTCCTCTGAGAGTAAAAATAGCCAGCACAAGGCTTGTGAGGACAAATGGAATACATGGGTGGCAGTGGGGAGACAAAGGCTTGGAGTCTTCTAAACATTATCTGCATACTCATTGCCTGTGTACTCATTGCCTTCCTATCTGTAAACTCAGAATACAGAATTACTACTACAGTTTTATTTAGTAATCTTCTGTTATTGTTCATACAACTGGGAAGACGGGATTGTTTGTGCACAGCTGTATCTGCATTGCCAACCATATTGAATTGGGGAGATTCTATACCAGCAAATTGTATAGATTTGTTTACAAAGAGGGAGCCATTCATGCTGCTGGCAGAGAGGGCAGCTACTGCCACAGTAGAGGGATGGTCCAAAGATAGCCTTGCAGTGGTCATCCTTATTGCAAGAATTTGACAGTATCAATTGCCTGCACCTGAGGGAAGTTCAGGCCTCTTTTTTCCTGTTCAATAGTGATGCAAGATTTTTGTTTTGTTTTTAATGGAAATATGGATTACATACTTAACAAATAATGTGGATAGCCCTAATGGTCTGCATGTTGAATTTGTATGGCTAAAATGTAAAATCTGACTATGACTGTGTTGTCAATCTATATTTTCTCTCCTAATATAGGCTTTCTGCTGACAGAAGTGCTTTTCCACTAGTGGAAGGGGGTGGGGGGTGAGTTTCACAGATTCTCAGTTGTAGACTCCCACTTTGCCCTCCATTTTCTTCATTATGATCTTCTGACACATCCCCTGAGCAAAATTTCAGTGGACTGTAGGGGGGAGGGCGGGAAACAGTTCCACAAGCTTTTCATTGCTCACAAATAATTGGATGCAAGGCATAGGTTTGTTGTTTGTTTAATATTGTAATTTCCCTGACTTTGAATTTGCAGAACAGTGTGAGCATAACTTTCACACAGATTTGTCTTGGATATGGAATTTTCCTAATGATGTGAGCACTCCACAGGTAGAAAATTGGATGGCCAGTGTCAAAGAACTTGTTCCTTTTAGCCCATTTTAGGCAATTTTTTCTCTTAACTTGACAGGTTTAGTAATTTTAATGATTTAGAAATGGCGGTAAAAGGATTGGCAGGGGCCTGGGATCCTCTTACCTTCAGGACCACCTCTCTTGTTAATGATCATCCCCGTCTTCTCCAGTCTTCATCTCAGAATTTATTGAAGGTTCCTGGTCCACAAACTGCGCGCCTTGTGTCAACAAGGGCGAGGGCTTTCTCAGTAGTGGCCCCCGTCCTATGGAACCAGCTGCGATCCATCAGGCAGCTGGTATACTTCGCTATCCACACGTCCTACCCTGCTTAATAGTGGATAGATATTAATGGGGATAGATTTTTAACAGTTTTGTATTTTAAAGGATATTTATTGTATCTTTTTTTATTGGTGTCTTTTAAATGCTGTTAGCCGCCCCAAGTCCCATTCGGAGAGGAAGCAGGATATAAATGTGATAAATAAATATGAACAAGTTACTGGGGGTTTTTCTGTATGTTATATGTTTCTAAGGGTATGCTTTTAAAAAACTTTTCCTCTATCAGATTTTTCAACAGCGGAATTAAAAAGGTACATTTCTTCCATTCCATCTCTGTGGCTTCAAATGTTTGTTGCAGAAGCAGTCTTTAAAAATGTGTCTTTCCAGAGCAACGTTACTGTTTCTACTGAACTGCTGTCTCTCAAAAAAATAGTAAGTATCGCTTGTGCTTCTAAACGGCTAAGTTAAAATGGAAGAACATTTTATGACTATACAAAGTAATGAAACAAGAGTCCTAGAGAGGAATAATTCTCTTGAGAGGAATAATTTCCTGGAGGCTAAGGGTCAGATTGTGCATTCACACTCTAGGCATTCTATCACTGTTGTACCCAGTGTATTTAACAGCATTAAAATGGGTTTACGGTGCTGTGCGTTTTAAATCATTTAGAAATTGGATGCATTTCCCCCCACCGAACACTTCTTAATAAACTGTTTACTACAGATGCTTGTGCTTGAAAAAGCTTTTGAGGTATCTGCCTGGGTCATGGAAATATGGTCATAACATTTAGCATGGAGGTGGCTCTGACCAAATGCTTTGTGAAACATAACAAGATGGTGATTATTTAGCAAGTAAATAGCTGATAATGAGGGGGGTGGAAGAATCTCTGAATTTTTCAAGAACCTGTTGTTAGGGGTTTTTTTCTCTCCTACTTAAACTTGGGTGAATCTTTGCCTAGATTCTAGGATACAATTTATTCTTTTGTTCCTTCTCAGTGTGTCAAACATAGGCATGTTGCCCCCATAGATGGAAGAAAGAGTCAGACAAAGTAATTGGGATTTAATGGCCACTTTATTTATTTATTAACAAACCAAGGCAAGGGCTAACCTAATAAGCGGCATGGTCAAGGCCTGAGGTTGTCAACCCCACCCTTACCATATTACGGGCAATGCACCTGGCCCCTGGGGCGTAGCCCGCTACTAGCGGCTCAAACCCGGGCAGCCCAGCCTTGGAACATGTGACGATCCCTCACACACATCTGCCAGGTCGGTGTTGGCTATCCATCAACGGCACTCCAAAAGGCAGCCTGTTCACCTCATCCCTGGCTGCAAGGCCGCAGTTATGATCCTAACAGACCCCTTCACCCTCCAGGGTTGCTGCAGGTGCTTACCAAGCTGAAACAATTATTTAACAAAACTCAGCCACCGCAAAACTCAAGCCTCAGTTTAGGCCCCTGCACCCACTAAATCTCTAAAACTGCTAATAGCCCTTTCCTTAAATCCCTAAGGAAAATATCATTACCTCGCTCCGACAAGCGCACACTGTCGCCCCTGTACAGATCAGGATACTTGGCCCTAATAGTCTGATGAGGTATATAGTGGCCACCCCCAATTTTTAAGATGGTCCTGATCTCCCCGTTTGCTTTGCGCTGAGCCCTCTCTATCCCCTTAGGACCAAAAGCACACCACCACTACCTACGAGGCACCATGGCTGACCAAACGATGGTCGTATTAGGCCATCGGTGCCAGATATAACTAAAATCCTCCCTAGCCTGTAAAATCAAAGCCTTCCCTTTTAACATACCCAAATCGTTACCACCTAAGTGAATTAATACTATGTCAGGTGGTGCATCAGCCTGGAACTGGAACAACAGAAGAAGGCCCGCCTAGCACAAGCCACAGCGTCCCCTCCATTCCACCGTGGCCCATCTACTCAGACCCAACTGCGAACCCATGGCCGATCTGTTAGCCCGGTGAGCAGCCCAAAAAATGAAACTGTGTCCACAGATGAGAATGCTTCTCCTCCTGCCAAAAGACAGAGCACCTGAAAAGAAAGGACAGTGAAACACCGGACCCACAAAACAGATCATAATATGGCCAGGGAACACACATAGCCCTTATAAGCATCAGATTTCCAGCGCCCAACCCACTGAACATCCTCAGCCGAGTATCCCATAGCTGCCGCAGTGCAAGCCACTCCAATACGAAAAGAGTGGGTTTACTCTGGACAGACCCAGCTTACCCAAAGCCCGAGAGGCCACTGCCCAAAACTGATGTTTGGTCAGCGGGCTCCCGTGTTCATGCCTAAAAAGAAAACCAGCCTCTAAACCCCGCAGGGCTAAATATTGCAATAGGGCCAACACTGGGCAGAGCTCCTTATCCTGACAAACCCCCAATTTAATCATGGCACCTTTGTGCATCTGATCTGTCTTAGAGCTCCTGATCATGACCTAAATGCCATCGCCGTACAGGTGAACATCCCGCACCTGTAAGGCCTTGCCTGACTGGTCTGCCTTAGATTGAGCCACCAATTCACTCACCCAAAGAGCACCAAAGAATGCAAACAAAGAGGCTGCGTGAAACAGGCATGCCTCGAAACTGGAGGCGCAAACATCACCCCAGGTCACTCGCAACCCTTTTAGGACCACCGGTGATATGGGCTGTCTCCTCTTTCGCAGCACACCCTCGTGAGCCCAACCGTCAAGCATCTTCTTAATCCTGAAGTCATTGGTGACTTCAGTGACGCAAAGGCGAGCGCAGAAAGCTTGCCCTTGATAGAACGGACAGCTAAGCCAGTTTCCTTCAATGAAACACAATAGTGCATCAGTTGATCTGCAGGAATCAGCCAGACCTTGGGATAATGCTCCGCAGACCGGAAGACCTCGAACTAGTGAACTGCTCGCTCATATCCTTTTTTGGTGCTTGGAGCGATATTGAGGCCTATAGCCCTGCAAGCCTCAGCCCTCCAACCTACCAGAGCCCCCGGGGCATTCATGCTGGATGAAGATCTGCTTCTGGTGCAAGCTGACGAAACCTTGCCATCTGTTGGTGAGAGAGAGCGTCAGTCACACCATTGCCCACACCCGGCACATGCTTAGCAAAAAATAGCAAGTTGAGCCGAAGGCAGCGCAAGGTAAAAGGTACATACAAGCCTCATAACCCGTGGAGACTTGGACGTGAGGGAATTGATCACATGGACAACTGCCAGGTTGTCACACCAAAAATGGACAGTGTGATCCTTCCAACTCCTTCCCCCACAGCAAAACCGCCACCAATATGGGAAAGAACTCTAAGAAGATGAGATCCCTAGTCAGACCTGCCGAAACCCATTCCACTGGCCATCCCTCAGCACACCAGTGGCCATGGAAGTATACACCAAACCCCTGTGATCCGGCAGCATCAGAAGTCACCTGGAGCTCGGCCTCAAGCCTTAAATCCTCCCTCCAAAAGGAGACTCCATTAAATGAACTTAAGATCTCCTGCCAGATACAAAAGTCGGCGCGGATTTCCAAGTTAATGCGCACTCTTAGGTGCGGGCGCTGGAGACCACCCATCGCATCACACAGCCACCTAACAAAAGCCCTCCCCGGTGCCACGACTTTGCACGTAAAATTGAGATGACCCACAACCTGTTGCAGTTCCCGCAAGGTGGCCTTCCTTCTCTCAAGAAATGAAGAAAGCCGTACCTGTAGGTCCTGAACTTTTCCAATTGGCAATCAGGATGTCTGAGCCAGCATGTCCAATTGAACCCCCCCAAAAGACCAACCATTGTACTGGACCTTCTGTCTTGTCATGTGCCAAAGGGACTCCTAGCTCATCTGCCAATTGCGTGAAGCCATGCAACAGCTGATTACACCTGCCAGTCCCCAAAGGACCAACGAAAAGGAAGTCATCCAGAAAATGGACGACATCACAAAAACCCATTTTGAACCACATTGCCCACTCAAGAAATGTGCTGAAGCGCTCGAACACGGCGCATGACACAGCACACCCCATGGGCAAAGCCCTAGCCATTAAAAAATTGTCCATTAAAGGAAAACCTGAGCAACTCGAAATCATCTGGATGCACAGGGCGGAGACGAAATGCAGACATGATGTCACACTTCACCAACTCTGCCCCACGACCACAGCGACATACAACACGCACCGCTTGGTCAAATGAGATGTACCACACAGTGCACAGATGATCCGGAATGGCAGTCTTGTATTATAAACCAACCATTCACTTTCCTTTGTCAACATTTAGTTTTATTTACAATACCACTGTCGTTCAGCAGTATGCTGCCCCCTCCCCCTTTCCAAGCTTCTGCTGGCACCCTGGACTGTGAAACTTGATATATTCCACAATGAATAGATGTGCCAAGTGATTTCCATTACTTTCCCTCCCCAAAGGGCTCTAAACTGACTGAAACGAATAAGGAAATCTTCCCTTCAGAAGCCATTTATGACTTCATACTAGGGGTCCCTTTAAATGCCTTTCCCCCCTCCATTGAAATCAATGGAGGATGGGGGCACCTTCTTTGAAGGGCCATAGAATTGGACCCCCGGTCCAGTCTTTTTTAAACTGGGGAGGGGGGGTTTGAGGAGAGGCTCCAGCAGTTATGCTGCAAATTTAGTGCCTCTACCCCCAAAAAATGGGGGGCCCCAGATACCCCCAGATCAGTTCTCCATTATACCCTGTGGGGACCATTGGCTATAATGGTACCCATAGGGTATAATGGACCCCCCAAAAATTCAGGAATTGAGTGTATTTCCTGAATTCGAATAACATACCTGTTTGGGGATTTGAGAATACTGGGAAATACTGATATTTTTCAGGTTCAGTAGACCCAAACTCAGCAAATACCAGGGTTTGGTTTTTTTGCACAACTCTATACATACTGAAAACTCAGACCTCTTGGCTCCTCACTGCAGTGACTCATAGGCAGGTAGAGTGAGAACCTTTATGTTCCTTCCTCATAGCTTAAACACATGATCAGTTCATCTGTGAGAACAGGAATAGGAAATTGCAACCCACTCCTGGCACCGCACAAAATCCTTGTTGCTAATGACGTTTATCCTGTGGGGGAAAAGATTTTGGTTGTGGAGAAATGAGGAATGCCAGAAGAAGGTTTAGTTCTCATTCTGTTTGGGAGGACTGAGCAGAATGAAACTAAGGTTTGGTTCACACATAACATGAAACTATAGTTTGTTTTAATGATGGTTCATGTGTGAAACCAGGATTCAGCTTTCAATTGATCGCTACAGGTCCTGGCTTGCCTCTGCAAATGCTGATTTTATTGCCTCTGCTCGGTATCTGGGGAGTGCAGTGCCAGAGAACAGGCTAGGACTAAACTAAACTTCCTGCATTCATGCACCACACAAAATCATAGCTAAGACTAAGTGTGGTTAACCAGCTTCAAAACATAGTTCCAGATCCTGATCTGACAGACCATAACTCTAATGGAGTGACCCACATTCAGACAGTTGTGCTTGACCATAGGTTGCCTTAAATCATGGTTTCGTGTGATATCTGAACTTAGCCTAAACCTTCTTTACCATACCTGTCCTTTAACAGTTGTATTACAGTAACCACTTCTGGATGTATGTGGCTATAGTCTGACTATCTTCAATACTACGTTGATACTTCAGAAGAGTATAAATTTTCTGTGCCGCCTTGTCTCCTCTGAACATTCTTCTGTCAGACAAAAGGAAGTATTTCTTCACACAGGATGTGGTCAGGCTGCCAACTTGGGAGGCTTTAAAAGGGGAGTGGACAAATTCTTGGAGGACTGGGCTATCAATAGCTACTAATCATGATGGATAGGTATTCCCTCCAGTACCAGAGGTAGTATGCCTCTTTAAATTAGTTTCTGGGACCACAGGTAGGATGATGTTGTTGCAGACTTCTTGTTTGTGGGCTTTCTGGAGGCAGGTGGTTGGCCACTATGTGAACAGAATGCTAGACTAGATGGGCCTTTGGTCTGATCCAGCATGGCTCTTGTTTGGTTCTGTTGCTCTTTTGAGGCCTGGATATGGTAATCAACTTCATAGTTTATAACATAAGATAAATCTGTAGGAGCCTGGTAGCAGTTCTAACTACCAGACATGTGCTGATGTTGTGTTTAAGCATAGCAGGATTCAAGTGTTGTTCTTGCAACAGGTTTGTTCCTATCTACCTGCTTTACAAGTAGGGATGCGTGAGACAGGGAGGATGCAGAGAGCAAAGAAAATAGGGCAGTGGCCTTGCCCTGAGTCTCAGAGGGCATTACGGATGCTAAATGGTGATAAGCAGAACCAAGCCGAAGTGCTGCCTGATGTACCGTAAGTAATACCTATAACATCACCAGTTTTATTCTGCTGTGGGGGACAGCTTCTGACCTGACACATTTCTTGAACTTTATGTGACCTGTGTTGTTGTCTGCAAATTACTGTGGCTGGAAGAAAGCTCTGTTTTAATCCTATAACACATCTGGATAGGGTGTTTTTACCTCCCTTTTCTCTCTCTCACTATATATGTATGTAGGCTGCACATACTTTTCCACTATTAATGTAAATTGCTTCCCAAGAGAAATGAATCTATTCAGAGAATTACTTAAAAAAAACAGTTTAAGCCCTGTATATTGAATGATTGCTGAGTTTATTACAAGTATATACCATAGTGAAGGTTTCAAAACTACACAGAAGACCTGAATTTCAAAATCTCTCCAATTCTGAAAGCATATTAATGTACCTGTTTGCATGCTATAGTAGCAAATATGTTAACAAAACTACTGTCATCTTTAAAATGTACATTAGGTGTAATGGGTTAATGTACTTTTTTCATTGTCATTCTTCCATTTTAGCATGCAAACCACTGAAAACTGTCTTCGTGTTCCAAATAAAGTGAGAAACCAAGCCAAAGTTGAGATGGCACATAGCAAAGAGAACTGTCATTTTTCAGCTAAACGGATAAATGTTTTAAAGGTTAATTTGAAAGGTATGGTGAATGCCTCACATTTACAGTAAACACGTGAAGCACTTTGCATACTTTTATCTTTGGCCCTGGGTGAAGGCAAAAATTGTGTCTTGTAATGGTATAGATCCAAGCATAACTTCCTTGTGTCCAGTGCTATTATCTGTTGTGATCTTTTTGAAGGAAGAGCTATAACCTTACATGATAGGAGAAGCGGGTTTTTTTTCCCTTTGGGACCCTTCATACCCCAGCTTGTAAATGCAGGGATGCATCTCATACAAGCACACTCCAGTCTTGCCTGCCTTTACTTTGTTAATCCACCTCAACCTGTACTTAGCAGCCTTCTGATTTGAAAGTCTAATTCAGTCTTCATCTCTTTTAGTCCTAAGATGTTTTGTGAACAAAGACTGAAGTGTATGCTGCATTGCATCAGCTTATTAAACATATGGACTGTTTTCTTCTAGGCGTTGAGCCCAGGCTATGAAATGCATTTGGCTTTTAGTCTTAGCTATGCTGGAATCTAAACGCTAAAGGTTTTAGAGTATTTTAGTAATTCAGTCAGGTTCTATTTAAAGTACACATTTAATAAATTGTCCATATTCATGCCCATCCATACCTGGTCTAGATCTCTTGCTTGAACTGCCTTATACAGGTCTCGATTCATGTTATAGTAGATGCTACAACACTCGGGGTAGTCATGGGTGAATTGTGGTAAAATGGGCATCATGGTAAGAATTACATTCTAAACAATGCCCAGTGCAAAAAATGGTAACCATATAAACTAAGTGTGTTATTCTTGTTTGGTCCTTGCATCTGTTAAACACCTTCATTGTGCTGTATGCTAATGTACTGCTCTCATCCCCTATCTATATGTATGGACTGGTAATTTCCATTTCATTGTATCTGAGAAAGTCTGCATGCACACACAAAAGCTTATACCCAGAATAAAACTTTGTTCATCTTAAAGGAGCCACTGGAATCACACTTTGTTCTGCTGCTTCACACCGACAGTTACCCACCTGAATTTCTAGTGCAATAAGTTAAAAGAACCCTCAATTTGTTCATGATTTACGAGTAACTTTCTTCCTGTCCTATGTTGAACTATCATAGTTTCAAAAAAATGTAATGTTGAAGTAAGTTTCACTGTCCCCTCACTGATTTGCCACTAAAGGTAATACAAAGGGAGTATGAATTCTGTATTAAAGTGTGCCCCAAAGAATAGACAACCAAATAATTATGTTAGAACAATATTCTATTGAGTATCAATATAGCACCAGCAGACCTGGCTTAGAGGTGGGACATATTCAGGTACTTTCACAATATTGGGTGAAGGCCTGTCTAGTTTCTTCTCTATACCAGTTTTACATATAAGTCACAAATATGCACTGGTCTAGCCCCAGTGTGCAAAGGGAGGGGTGGGAAAAGGCCAACATATTAAGCTACCATTCATCTTGGTTTGGGTTTTTTATAAGCGCTTGTTGTTTTTGTAGATAGTTGACAATTAATTGGGCTAATTCCTGTAAACTACCATTCGATTTTTTTGGGGGGTTGCCCTTTTTCTAGCTTTAAATGGAACTGTGTTCCCTGTTCTTAAGACTGCTTCATTCTTTTAAACCTCTGTCTGTCCTCTCCATCCCCCCCTTTCTCTCCCCCCCATACTGTAGGCAAGCCAGACAGCCTATTGAGAAACAGCAAACCATCTGTTAACGGATTTGAAGTTCTGAATTATACTTGAGTGTGTAGAGGCACTCGTGCTTAACCAGAAACATTCATTTGAATTAAGCTGCAAATGCTGTGTAAAAAGAACCATACACTTAATGTAGGTTCATGAATAAATTTAAGGGAGGGCAACTGCACTCTAAACTTTTATTGCTTCAAAACCAAGCATTTTTGGTGTTCTGTGATCATTCCGTGCTTTTATAATGTGACTGAAGCTTTACAGCTGGGGGGGGGGGGGGGGGAGATAATTCCTGTGTTAACCCTTTAGCAGTGTAGCTTCATTGCTGGATCTCTGATGGAACAGAAGTTCTGAGAGCTCTTTGAATTTTCTTAAAAAGGTGTTTAAACAGGACAAAGGAGAATCTCATTCATTACTGAATGCTCTGGCATGTTGCCAGATCTCCTAGTTTCCATGCACTTTGATTATTTTCTTCAGTTGCCATTTTGCCTAGTTTGGTATAATCTATTAATTTTATATGGTAGGAGAGACAGCCCTGCATATTGCTTGCAGAAGGAACAACGTGAAGAGATTGATTCATCTTCTCTCTCTACCAGAAATAGATATTAATGTTAAAGGTAAGTAATTTTTATTTTCTCTGCTGAACCAATACGTTAAGCCTTCCAAATAACTGTGATGTGTTCCAAAGTTCTTTTCATTGCTTTAAGTCACAAATCCCATAAGAGGAAAACAAGAAAAGATTTTTATGAGTAGCTTGTAACTAAAGCTTATTGAACCAGTCATTCACTGCACTTAATTGTGTGAGTGAGTTTTCTATTAACACAGAGCAGGGATTTAAAAATTACTCGTTTGTGGCCTTTTCAGAATAGATATGGGGACAAAAGGAGCATGAATTTTCTTCAGCTTTACATCCAGGAGTAGAATTTCATATAACAGTCTGATGGAGTTCTGTGTCAATGTGAAATTTCGAATGCAGATTCCTGATTCTTTTTCTTTTTCCCCCAGAAGAACAGTATTCTGTTTGTTGAAAGAAAGCAGTATCTTCAGAATGGAACTGAAGCAGTTTTTTCCCCCTAGAGCAAATTTTTGGCTAATTTCATTTTTAAAAATATAATAGAAAAATTATCTTTATTTTCAGTATTTTTACAGTACTAGGTAGAAAGAGTTGTCTTTAAGGAACATGAATTATAATAATATAAGCATCCTGTTACTAATTTTCTTGTTTGGGATTTGGGAAACTTCCCTTGATTTATAATTCAGACTATGCTGGCTGGACGCCTTTGCATGAAGCCTGTAACCATGGCAGCACAGTGTGTGTCCGTGAAATTTTGCAACATTGTCCAGAGGTAGACCTTCTCAGTGAGGTGGCTGGGATGACTCCCTTGCATGATGCACTGATGAACGGACATGTAGAAATTGCCAAGCTACTCCTTCAGTACGGGGGTGAGTACACTTGTGTTTAATCAGCTTAGAAAAAATGTTGAGTCCATAAAAACAGCCGAGTATTAAAGTGAGAGGCTGTTTTAGATGTCATTTTGAAAGCTTGAGGTTTCATAAATATTGATGTGTATCTTTTCTGTATTTTATATTCCTTCATCATCTCAGTTGAGTAAGCCATGACTTCAGCTGCTTTTTCACATTTGCTGAATTTCAGGGTTTCTTTTCAAATGTCTTGGGAATATTTGTTTGTGAAAATATTTGTTAGCCACTTAAAGTTTGTTGTAAAAATACAAAGTCAACTGAAGATATTTCTAGCTAATTGCTTCATGCTGTTTATATTTAAATACAATGTGGCTTATATTTTTGGAAACAAACATTTTACTGATAAAATCTGCCTCTAGAAAGACTAGTTTGATAATGGAAGGGAAAAAGGGAGAGAAATAGTTTGTTTGGTTTTTTTAATCCGTAAATCATAATGTTCTGTTGAGGCTAAGTATTACCACTTACAGGCACTAATCTTTTAAAATTTGCACGCACACTGGCTTATTACATCTATACTTCTGCAGTATGTATGTTTTAATTTTAATGTTGCTTTTTCTAGATTTTTAATTCTGTATATAATGTATAAAGCCATTTTTTAAAAATATCCTGTATCTAGGCAGGTGGTTCTTTTTGTTTTGTTTTTCAAACTCAACTTGCTCAAATACATACATTGTTCCGGATTTGTTTGCTTCACAAGACCTCTGTGCATCTGCAGTCTTCTCCTGCCCCCTAAAGGCTACTCTCTTTGTCTCTGACTGACATGGTTTCACGATCAATACATTCCTTGCTCTTCTCTCTCTGTGTATGTTGTGCTGAGCCTTAATGCTGTCTCCCAGGTGTTTTATTTATCTACTGCACCATGCAGCTGACATGCCAAGCCAATACCTGGCCTCACTTCAATCGGTCTAAGTGATGCAAGAGCCAATATTACAGAGAGCCCAAGTCCTCAATAGAAAGTGGCATTCCACTGACAGATGTGAATTTTTCCTGGGTGTCGGTGAAGAATGGCTAGTGGATGATCCCCTTGTCCCAGAGGAGAAGATCTACTTGCACTTTCATTCATCAAGGTCTTCTGGCAATTGTGCAGGCGGTGTGTGCAGACTTATCTTTGCTGTCACATGCCATGCATTGGCCTGTCAAGCAGGTTGATGGCATCATGACGTGAGCTCTATTGCACATTCAGTGTAGAATGACTCGTTTTTTGTAACCATATTTGAGAATATTTCAGTACTTTGTCTCTCGTGCCACATACTATCCCTGACACACCACCATTTTTAAAAAAGATGTGTTATGGAACACATCAAAATTGCAGGTGCTTTTCTCATTTGGATACTGTTGGCTACATAGGCAATAAAAATATTTATTTTCTTGTTGATCTTAAAACTTACCTCTTCTGAAAATGGGTTTGATGATTTAAGGGTAACTGTTTTCATCACTTTGAAATGTCAGTCTCCCCCCACCCCCACCCCAGCAGTACACAAAAACATTTCATTTAAGGAAATTGCACATTCATCCTCAGTAAGCATCCAGCTCATATGGACTTATGGAACTAATGCATTGCAGTCATATGGCTCTGTAATGCACACTGCTGCACAGGAGAATCTCTGCTGTGGATTGTTGCTGTTGTTCACCAGTCAGGGGGAAACAAGATACTCGATTCAGTCCTTCCCTCCTAAAAGACAAATAGTTAGCACTTCAACAATAGCTGAAGGTTCTAGTATAGCATGGGGGGCATTCACAAAACCTCTAGCTGTACACAAATTCCATGGGTGGCTCTAGCCAGTGCAACTAATGGAACTTCTGAATTCAGAAATAGTAAACTTCTGAATACTAGCACTGGGAGCAACCACTTATAGGGAGGCATTGGCTTTGATGTGCTGCTTCTAGGTCTTCCAGGAGCATTAGCCTGGCCAGTGCAGGAAACAGTATGCTGAACTTGTTTGACTGCTGGTCTGACCCACCAGGGCTGCTCTGACACTCAAAATATAAGAGCTGGGTTTAAATGTACCTCATTATGATACTGGAAATGTTAGTAACTGAGCAACTAGTGGGATACCACATTCCTCTCTCCATGCCTTTGATTGGAGGGGTGGGGGTGGCGGCGACAAGGGAAGTGACTTTTGTTATCTCCAAGGACAAGTCCACTTGGATTAAGTGTACCTAAAAAGTTGCTTCCTGTTCTCATGAAAAATGTCTGGTGATCTCTATGAATCGCACTCTAATCAAAATAAACATTTCATGCTTTGATGGGTATTGACAGAGAAAGTAAGTTAACTGAAACATGGTATACTTAAAGAAAAAAGTTGAATCACCCCTTTTTTAAAAAAAAATGACAGTAGGGTTGACAGTAGCTTTCTCCCCAGACCAGACCAGACCATCCTGCCAGTACTGAAGCCACCAGATAACGGGCTATTTGGGCTAAGAAGAAAAGTTTATCAGGCCTTACGTTGCTCTGGGACTGGAGGTTCCAACTGCTGAAACTGGCAGTTCATTTTTGAGAACCAGTGCAGTTTAGTGGTGGGATTTTTTAGACGGTTTTTGGAGAGATCTGGGTCCAAATTCCCATTCACCCATGAAAATCACTGGGTGACTCTCTCTTAGCCTCCCCTCCTCAAAGGGTGTTTGTGGAAGTAAAACAAGGAAAGGGAGAATCATCATTGTGGCTTTGAGCTCCTTGGAGGAAGGGTGGGATGAAAACGGGCATCTTCTCTTTTTATAAAGTTGCAAACGGACCTGCACCAATAACAAAACCTGCCCATGTTTTTTTCTTCTGTTCATGTCCTGCAGGGCCAGTATTGCTGCAACAGCTAGATTCTGAAGGGAAATTCCCACTGGATTATCTAGAGCATGTGATGGCAAAGCAAGATCTTTTGTATAGTGTTAGACCAGAAGAGACAGTAGAGGACTTCCATGCACAAGTAAAAAACGATTTGTGTAATCAACAGATAGAATTTTGGGCAATCTTGTTTTGTAAAATGTTGTTAAACTTTTGTTCTGTGTATAACTTATTTATACCTTTTTCTGTGATGTTAAAAAAGTTAACCACAAATCCATTGCTGGAGACAGCTGGTTGTTGCAAGCTTAATAGTAGCTTTTATGCCCACTGGTTCATAGATCTTTATTTTAGAGAGCTAGAAACCTTTCAGAATCTCCCAGTCTATCTTCAGAAAACCATTGAGGAACTTAAACAATGTCCAGGGGAACAGAAGGAAGCCTTTGCAGCAACACTACAACAGATTGCAATGACAATTCAGCTGTCTAGCCTTGATTTGGCAAACAGACTTCCAAACTAGCCACAGTTCCCTAAATCTAATAGCCTAGAATGTTGTCTGGCTTCAACATCTAGTATTTATAGATGGTATCTTAAAACTCTAACCTCCAGCAGTTGTCTTATACCAACTCACTGTAGCTTCTTCCCAAGGCTTGCCTATGGATTTGGTTCAACTATCTGCCTGCAATTTTCTGTGTAGGGTCACTTTAAGGCTGTTTTTGTTTTATTGCAATGTGAATATTAAAGTGAAATAAATTAAGCTTTGTATGCAAAACCTTTGATGCCGTTATGTCTTCCTCCCCGTCCTATTGCCAAGACCCTTGCACAACATTAATTTACATACATATATGGCAGCACCTCACCCAGATCTCCTTAATTGATTTGTGAAACACAAATGTGTTTTTAAAACATGAGTAGCATGCAGTTTTGCTGGCTTTATGCAGACTTTGGCTGTCATCTGATGAAGGGAGCTTTGACTTGAAAGCTCACACCCCAAGAATCTTGGGGTCACGAAGAGTCGGGCTCGACGGTGCAACTGAACAACAAAAAAGGTGCTGCTGGATTCAAGTCTAGCTCTTAGACTAAAAATAATAAGAGAAATTTACCAAAACTTAACAGTGTATTAAAAAATACTGGTTTAATATAAACTTTTATTCTGTCTTTTTCTGGAATACATACAGTTTCTTGTGGTTGAAAAACTCCGAGTGAATGAGATTGTTGGGAACTATGATTGTTTGACTTAAAGGCACGCAAAACAATGCAGCTGGCTGATCACAAATGGTCCCTAACAATTCCCATTTAGCTTTTGTGCAGTGAGGTGTGGTCTCATGGCATTTAATACAATGAAGGTGCTCAAGCTGGTTTTGTCTTGTAAATTTATCAGTCTTAGTCTGGAGAGGGCTCTGAGTTGACTTTTGACCTCCAAAACAAAATGGCCAAGGAGATGTCACTCTGGAGCCTGTCTTCACCTGCTTCCACCCCAGCATCAAACCAGCTAGCATTCCTCACAAATGATGCCTGATGAAGGTATGCACACCTTATTTGATTCCAATAGCCATCTAACCATGTGCTTGATATATAACATTGCCAAAGTAGTATTCTGAGAAGTTTTGCAAGGCTTGTGATTGGCAGGAACTTTTAACAGCCTTGGAGCAAGTGACTCTTAAAATTATTCCCAACAACAATTTTAAGCAAATCATATTAAAGAGCAAGAAACTTTAATCTTTTAAGTTAGCCAACCAGCAGTACAGAAGCAAGAGGCTACTGCTCACTTTCAATAGGTATCTGACGAAGGGGTTTTGACTCTCAAAACCTTATACCCCAAAATCTTGTTGGTGTCCAAGGTTCTACTGGGCTTGAATTTAGCTGTTCTTCTGCAAACTAACATGGCTAGTCTCTGAAACTATGTTCAGTTTTTGTGTACTATAATATACAGGGATGACTGTATTAGGTGCTGCAGAAGATACTGTGAAAATGGAATTTCATTGAGAAAGGTGGACTAAAAATAAGCTGCAGTAAATCTGTTGTCCCAGTGGCATGAAACAACAGCAACAGGCAGGTTGTGGCAGCAACCAAGTTGGTGATTAACACAGTTTGAACCCAGGACCCAACACCAGCCAGTGATGCTGTCAGCAGATGCTGGGAAGGGAAGGGCACAGCCCCAGTCTGACCAAGCACAGTTGGCTGGGCAGACCCAGTAGATGCCAGAGCACAGTGAAAGACTGGCCCTGCACTACCCAGGTAGCCAGCTGGTGGGTGCAGTGGTGGGCCAAATAGGAGTACAGCAGACCAACTGACCAGTCACTCTCCAAGAGTGGCAGAGAGGGCAATGACAAGGTAGGCTAGAATGGGGCGGATATAATGAAGGCTGGGGCAAAGAGGTGAGTGCCATGACCTGGAGAAGTCATCTATGTTTTTGCTTGTGTCCTGCTGGATCCAACTTATGCTTAGGGAGCTGGAGCTTCTGTCCACTCAGCATAAATGCCAAACTTCTTATCAACAAAACAAAACCCTTCAAAGAAAGAAAGGAAATGTAAAATTTCTGTAAAATGATGACCCATAGACGGTAAAATTTAATAATAATCATATTGACACATCAAACAGTGCTGCATCCAGAATCTGTTTCAGTTGAGTTGAGAGTTGAAAGGGAAGCAAAATGAAAAAAGCAGTAATCCTTGTGAAAAATTGGTATTTTGCTCTAGAAGACAATGGGGGGGGGCAGATTTTACACTCAATATCGGTATGCAAATAACATGTACAGTACAGGCGGCCACTGTATTGAACTCTGAAACACACAGTGGAGATTTCATGACTGTTTATATTTACCAAAGTGCAGTGCAGTCCGTAGCTGAAGATAAAAGGTAAGCATGGATTGCCTTTCTTTTTTGGACTGTTAAGTGTAGCAATTGCTCTGGGAAGCTAGACTCAATTGACTGACAGATAAAGAGAAATAATTGCAAACTGTTTTAGTTTAATATGAGCAATGTAACCAAAAGTAACTTTTAAACATGTTCAAATATTGTAGGTAACTATCACAAAGGACTCAAAGCAGACAATTTATTTCTCATGTATATTACTGTGTAAATTTTATACTTATAAGAATGTTAACAAGACTAGAGAGTTATAATGGGACAGAAAGGTGGGATACAAATGTTTTAAATAAATAAATTTAAAGCTTCCCCCCCCCCTTTAATACCACTTAAACAAATGTCTTCAAAAAGGCTGTGTAACAGCTATAGCATTCTTTGTTTTAGTAGGTTATTCTACAAAAAATTCCAGTTCTACCTGGGCAGCTGATGAACTATGACTGCCCTTCTGGTGTCTGTTGGTGACAATGGGCAGTTGCTCTCATGAGGTACAAGGTGTTGTGGACAAAAAGGAATCTTAGTTTTCAAATTCGTAAAATCCATTGCTCAACTTAAACTGTAAACAGATGGTCTGAAATATAAACCAGCTAGAGTACGCAGGTGAAGTATTCAGTATGCAAGCTAATTTTGTCTAATTTTAAAAAATGAGAGTGATGGTATATTCAAGGGTGGCTCAGAGATTAAGACGCTGAGCTGCAGACCAGAAGATCAGTAGCTCGGCAGATTGAGACCCGAGTGCCGCATGACAGAGTGAGCTCCCATCTCTGGCCCCAGCTCCGGCCAACCTAGCAGTTCGAAAGCAAGAAATTACAACTTCGGTGGGAAGGCAACAGCATTCTGTGCGCCTTGGCCACATGACCACAGAAAAGTCTTTGGACAGTGCTGGCTCTTCGGCTTGGAAACAGATGAGCACTGCCTCCTAGAGTCAGATTTGACTAGCTTTCGAGCAAGGGAAACCTTTACCTCATATTCCAGTTATGCCTTAAAATATTATGGAAATTCTACTAAAATATTTTTCATTTAGAAACACAGAAACCGCATTGTTGAACTTTAAGGAACTGTTTGGCATGTGAGGTTAAAAAATCTTGTTTGGGAAATCTAGGTTTGTTTCTCAACTCCCAAATTCCTTAACTATTGGCAAAAATTAGGATGGCTCCTTATACCCCAAAGTGCAGATATTTAAAATTTATTTATTTATTTATTTATTTCTACTTTTATTCTGCCCTCCCCACGAGCAGGCTCAGGGCAGATAACAACAACAATATGCAACAGTATAAACACAATAATTTCAGTAGTAAAACAGTTTAAACAGTATGAATTAAAACAGGTAGCGCTATCAGTTACAGTGCAATAGTCTCAGAAGCTGGAGCCACTGGGCCACTAAAGGTAGTCTCAATCTGGGTTTGAGATTGGGTTTGGGTCAGGGGTCATTTTGAGCAGGAGCTCGGGGGAGCTCAGCTCCGGGAGTTGGTGCCAGCCCCTCCACATGGGGGGAGTGCCTGCTTGTGTCATGGCTGCAGCAAAATGACCCTGTCCCCTGGAAAGGTCCTTGTTCCTCCGACCAGCCTTCTGAAGTCTTCAGCCACCACTGAAGCCATCCTCCCAGAATAGTGGTATTTCTGAGGCTTGGGTTAGAAGTGGTCCCCTTTCTTTCTCTCTCTCTCTCTCTCTCTCTCTCTCTCTCTCTCTCTCCCCCCTTTCTTGCCTTCTGACATACTTCTGGTGATGTCAGGTGGTGTAGCATATGTAAATAAGGTATGCTAATGAGTTATGCTAATGAGCTCCTGCACCTCTTTTTCTACAAAATGACCCCTGGTTTGGGTAATTTAGCAAAGTTACCCAAGTGCTTCAGATAATCTGTATCCATCAGAAGTGACAGTGATGACACAATTGAAAGGGCTTCAGGAGGTTAGAATACGGCTGTATCTAAAGGGAATCTCTCCTTAGACCAGGAAGATGTGATTGAAAACTGTTTAGTATCAAGCTGCTCTTCCCTGTCTTGGAAGGTTACAGCTTTGAAACATTAAACAATGCAGATTTTAAAAGAATTTTGCTCCCAATTTTAGAAAATTATTCTGAAAGAAACTCACCATGAGGAGTGACTCTGCTCCTTTCAAGTTTTGAAGTGTGGAATGTTCCTACAAGAGTAGTCTTTTAGTAGCTGTTTTTAATATTAAGGTTTTCCAAATCAATTGTGTGTTAATACTGTATTGCTAAGTGTACACATACATTCCTCTCTTTTCCTCAGCACACAAGAGCTGAAAAAACAGACAGCTCATTTGAGGAGTGGGAGGAAATGTGCAAGGGGGAGAGGAGTTAGGATGTCTGGGGAGGAGGGAAGTGTGTGACAAGAAAGTTAAGAGAGAAGTAGATGCCTTGCAAGTCCCCCATTTGTTATAACATCTCATTGAAAAGATGAAGGATGAACTTCCAACATACTGGTTTGTTTTGGGTAGGAGACTTTAATGACAGAACTGGTTCCAACATGCTAGAATAATTGGGAACTATGCAATTGGTTTAATTAGGGTATTTTGAAAGTGGGAGGGGGGCTTTAGGAAGGGGAAAGCTTATATTTGCCCCCCAGCTTGCTAGAAACCTTTCCCACCATTTGTTACATAGTGATAAATCAGACAGTTTAGGGACTGACTGACCCAAATCTATTGTAACAAAACATGTTCACATGCACACAGAAGGCCACACTCACAACCTAAGGCGTGAGAACGTTTTAGACTTTCTTTCTAAAATAATACCTTAAGTTTTGCAGCAGTCCTGCCCATTAGACTACATGTAAGGCCTCCAATAGGTGGAGAGTGCTGAGCCCTACTGAGCTGGATTATACATTAATGTGTAAATTGTCTTGAGCCAGTGGGAAGATGGGAGATACATTATTTCATTTCAGCTTCATTTTTCTCCCTAATGGGGGATCCAGTGGTTTACAACCTTCTCCCCTCCTCCATGTCATCATCACGGCAACCCTGTGTGTTTAGGTACCTGACCCCAAGGTCACCCAGCAAGCTTCCATGGAAGAGTGGGGATTTGAACCTGAGTTTTCCAGAGCCTAGTCCAAAACCCTAACCCAATGAGGCCAGTGTGAACAACATCCAAGCATTATATTTAGCAATCTGGAAGACAGAACCTAGAATTTTAAAATCCGTATGTGGGAGTAAAACAGGTTTAGACTCCAATGCATACTTCTTCTGTTTAGAATAACTGCAAAGGTGACCTGTTTCAGTAGTCTCTTCAAATGTCATTTCTTAGAGAAGAGGCAACAACCCCCAAAATATTTTATACTATTTTTGCCTTGAAGTCAGCAGCCTACAAAGTTTGGATTTTGTTTTTAAGTTTTTAATTGCTGCTCCCATTACAGAAAGAAGCCAAAACTCCAGGCTGTTCTTTTATGTTAGGGAGTGGTGTTTGTTTTACACATGCGCGCATACACACACACAAAATCTACTGAAGTAGGTGTAATATCAGTTGAGTAAAGAGATAAATCTCTGCAAATTATGACTTGCTTGTTTAGCAACAGGCATTCATGGTGAAATCTCTCAGCACAAAGCACATTGTTGTGATAATTAAGCAGTAGCACTCTACAGCTGAACAACTGGGGAACTGAAAAAGTATGCAAAAGTCTGGGCAGAAACATACACTTAAACTGAAGTGAACAAGTTAAATATTAATTTCATACTACAGTTTCATCAAAGTGTTGAAAGAAAATAAGATGCTCAACAAACCCTGCCTCATTGACACCTGAGGTGCTGCTGCTCATCACAGCCTTTGGATCTTTGTCAGGCTACTCAGTCCATTGGGTTAAATCAAAATCACTTCGATCAGGAACTCAATCTAACACTCATTTCTATGAACCATGGTGTGTTTGTGTGTGGGGATCGAATTAATTCAACCATTTAGTGTCACAAACCACAGTAATGGCTATACTATAGATCTGAAATACTGTTAATAGATTTTCCTCTTTGGGTTAATTTAATACAACTGAAATTAATTATTTTTACCTCATGTGAAGCCTGCATATAGCTATCCAAATGACCTATTTTCCTAAAATAAGGTCTACACTCTGGAAATTTTTGTGAGATGATAAATGAACACACATGTCATTGTCAAAACTACTGTTGCAAGATGAAGGGGAGGTTGGTGTGCTTTGCTAATAGTGCTACTTACCAACCTGCCTTTTATTTTGCCAAGGCTCTTGAGGAGCCTGCACTGGAAGCAACAAATGAATGGTGGGGGATAGTGGTTCAACTGAATGACTTTTCCTTCTTGTTCCCACTGTGACAAGGGTGAGTCCTGGTATTAGCCACCCCTGTGTCCATTAAAGTCAGATGGCAAACAGGCCTTCAGATCATAGACTGAGAGATCTCCCCCTCCCTTTTAAAGATCCAGCTGATTAAGAGTTCTGGAGAATTCTATGGCTTGCACCCTTACTGTTTGGGGGCTTTTGATATGGACCAACACATCTAACCTACTCTTGTGTCTTGTTCCTTGGCTTCACAAAGTTACTGTCTACAGTTCAAGGACATGGGCTTCAGCTTGGTTCCAGCATGATGTACTTAATGCCAATTTCTGGTATTATAGTCTTGGAAAGCCAAGCCCCCCTCCCCCTCCAAACCTGTGTGGCAGAAATAATAAATCTGGCATCTAAAGAACAGATTGCTTACAAAAATGTTGAAAATTTTTCAGGAAAAAACTAGCATCCAATTTTTATATTTGATTAAATACTTGGTTATTGCTATACATGCTTGATACGTTATATTCTTCCCAGGTTCCCCTTCCCAATGTGTATGTATCCTTCCTCCCCTTTTCTTGTGCACAGCTCCAATCTTTTCTATCAGACTTCTCACATAAGTTTGCAGTAGCAGATGCTCCGTCATCCCCTTAGGTGTCATGGGAGGTGCCCCAAGATTGTTTGTTTGCTCCCATGTTTAATCTCTGTGAAAAGTCCCTTAATGAGATTATTTTGGAGTAGGCTGTTATCTATGTACCGATCACACCCAGCTGTATATTACCCTGCATAAGCAACCACCTGCTGCTGTCTCTGTTCTGGCTCAGTGGTTCAATGTGGTAGTCAAGTGATTGAGGAAGAACCAATAGAAGTTAAATCCAAATAAGATAAAGGTGATGCTGTCTGGAAGGACTACTGTTTTAAACAGGAATTTGGCATTCCACCATTGCCAGTGGGTAGTGTTTGTTGAAACACAAGATCTTGAGACTCTTGCTAGATCCTGGTCCCCTGTTGGAGAAAGAGGTGTCCATTCAGTGGCGTACCTAGCCTATTTGGTGCCCTGGGAAGATAATTTTTTAACATCCCCTCATTTATTTATTTATTTATTTGCCATCACATCACACCTGGTTTTTAAGGCAAGAGACATTCAGAGGTGGTTTGCCATTGCCTGCCAAGGCTTTGGCCCTGCTTACCTTCTGCGATCTGACGAGATCAGGCTAGGCTGGGGCTATCCAGGTCTCAGGCCCCCTCCTCTATACAACAAATTTGGTTTTGGTAATAATCATGAAATAAAACAAGTAATAATAATAGCCAGAAAATAGATTTAGGTGGGTAGCTGTGCTGGTCTGAAGCAGCAGAACGAAGTTTGGTCTTAAAGGTGCCACTAGACCCAAACTTTGTTTCAATGGGCAAAAAAGAAATGTAAACAGTGGAAATTTCCTTGTATTTAACTTCATATATGTAATCATGCCAGTAAAAAAAGAGTGCCTTTTTCTACCTAAGGCAGGTCAAATAGTTGGCCCCATATCCCACTCCCTGGGACCTAGTGACAGTAATTCATGCAATGGTCACTTCCAGACTCTCTATGTGGGGCTGCCCTTGACTCTGCTCTGGAAGTTTGCAGCTAGTCCAGAAGGTGGCAGCATGGGTGTTGAAGGCGACGGCTGTGCGGGCTCACATCCACCCAGTGCTGCATGAACTGCACTGGCTGCCTATCAAATTCCAGATCCATTTCAAGGTGTTGGTACTTACCTTTAAAGCACTATACAGCCAGGGGGCAGCATACCTTCGAGACCGCCTCTCCTCATATGAGTCCCATAGAGCACTGAGCTCAACTAATCAACGTCTCTTGGTAGTCCCTGGCCCCAGGGACGTCCGACTTGCCTCGACCAGGGCCCTCGACCTTTTTGGCCCTGGCCCCTACCTGGTGGAACAAGCTCCCGAGTGAGATCCGGCCCTGTGGGATTTATTACAGTTCTGCAGGGCCTGTAAGAAAGAGCTCCTCCACCAGGCTTTTGGTTGAGGCACCGGGTGCCCCCACCAGCAGCCTGGATCTTAATATCTTAAAATCTTCCACCACTGTTGATATAGTTCTATCAGAACTGACATGGCACTTAGAAGTATGGTATTTTATATTGTTGTTTTAAATTTGGTTTTAACTGTGTTGTATTCTACACTGTTGTCACCCGCCCTGAGCCCGCCCACGGGGAGGGGAGGATATAAATCCAATTTTTTAAAAAATCACACGCTATTCCATCACAAGAGCCAGTATGATATAGTGGTTAAAGAGTCGGACTAGGATCTGGGGAGTCCAGGTTTCAATCCCCACTTGTGCCATGGAAGCTTGCTGGGTGACTTTGGGCCAGTCACATCATTCTCAGCCTAGCCCTGACCTGGATAGCCCCAGGATAGCCTGATCTTGTCAGATCTCAGAAGCTAAGTAGGGCCAATGTAGGAGGCAATGGCAAACTGCCTCCAAATGTTTCTTCCTTGAAAACCTTACAGGGAGAAAAGTACAGGAGTCAGAGATGCATTTCAGTGAAATCAGCACATGTAGTTTATTAGAAGGATCAGATGCATGTCTGAGCTGGGCTCCGGGGTCTGCTTATATGCTAGGGCTGCCAAGTCCCCCGGAAGAGCGGGGGAAACACCGATTTTGAAAGCTTTCCCCCGCTTTTCCAAGATTGGCCACCGGGGGGACAAAATGGCTGCCAGCAGGGGAACCTCGGAGCCTGCCCTGGCCAGCCTCTTGAACTTCCTTCCTTCCTTCCCTCCTCCTCCTGCCCGCCTGGGCTGGCGCGGCAGCGTCGCCGGGGCCGGGGCCGGGCTGGGGTGAGCGGCGGCGAGGATGGCCGGAGCGGCGGCGGGGCAGCAGCAGCAGCAGGAGGGGGCGGTGGCGGCGGCAGGAGGCGAGGGCTGCGGCGTCGGCGGGGCATCGGCAGGGGCGGCGGCGGCGGGCGAGGAGTCGTCGGACAGCGAGGCGGAGCACGAGGGGCCCCAGAAGCTCATCCACAAGGTCTCCACCTCGGGACAGATCCGCAGCAAGGTAGGCGGGAGGGGTGTGTGTCCGTGTGTGCCTGAGCCCCTCTCCCTTCCTGCCCGGGACGAGGCCAGACGGGGCCAGCCAGGCGCGGGGGGGGGGGAAGGCTCTTAGGGCTTCATATTCTGCCGAGATGAGGAAGGATTCAGTAGGGCTGTTGCTCAGTGATAGAGCATCTGCTTGACATGCAGGAGGTATCAGCCTCTTCAGCTAAAAAAGGATCAGGTAATAGGTGACATTAAAGATCTCAGCCTGAGACCCTGGAGAGCCACTACCAGTCTGAGTAGTCAATACTGACCTTGATGGACCAATGGCCTGATTCAGTATTAGGAAACTTCATGAGTTCATGTGGAAGCATGTGGAAGCAACATCACAGGATGTGACTTCACAAAATGATGTCACTTCCTTTCTCCTGGCTCCACCCCCAAAGTCTCCTGGCTCCACCCCCAAAGGTCCCAGATATTTCCCAAGTTGGACTTGGCAGCCCTATTATATGCGCACCTAAACTGCGCCCCGGCCTCACCCACACACTTTGATAGGATAACAATTAATGCAATTAAGTCTCCCCAGGTCATTGCCCCCTATTTGCATCCTGGCTGACCGATAGGTCTAAATTACAATCTGGCCAGTCTATTGTGTTCTGGAGCGAAGCTCTGACTGCGCCTGGCCATGTGCTTGCCCCGGACCACATGGCCTGACCACATGGCAGTCACTATTAGAACACAACACCCCTGCCCTCATAGTTCGAACCTTCCCAACACAAAAAGTTTTTGAGGTAGGTTGGTCTTTGCCATTCCCTGGTTGAACGGCATATGGCTGTGTCTCTGGCGGGTGCCTCGGGAGTCGCCATGACTGGTTCCGGGGATGGATCTGGTTTGCCCACTGAGGCTGGTGTTGGAGACGGCGGTATGAGTGTCGGCTGTCAGGTGAGGCTGGCAAAACTCTGTTGTTGGTGTTTCGCCCATGTCCTTGTCTGTAGGCTAAGGAGTGGAGGTCTCGTCCTTGCTCTCCTCTGGTCTGTCTGTTGCATTTCATGGAGAGCCGTGAGAACTCATTCTCACAAGGGGGCAGGGATGACCACCCTAGAGCCCCATAGCAGGCACCCCTTGTGGGTGGAGAATTCAACCTGTCTGCATGTATAGGCCGCAAAGTCAGGGCTGGGACTGCTGGGCCACCCCCTTCCCACTCAGTTCAGGACCCATGACAGGATGCAGTCCCAGGCAGTGTGTCGAGTGACATCCCTCATCTGGACAAGGCGGCAGGGTAAGTCTTCCAGGAGGGCGACATGGTGCGCTAATGCCGGATCAGGGTCACAGGATGGCAGGGGTAGGCAGCTGAGGGCATCCGTATGCCCCATAAACTTCCCTGGGCGGTGGACGAGGGAGTAGTTGTAACTGGCCAGGAAGACTGACCAGCGGAGGACCCTGGGCGAGAGCATCTGAGGCGTCTGCTGGACGGGAGCCAGGAGACCCAGCAGGGGCTTGTGGTCCATCACAATGATGAAGGGACGGCTGTACAGGAAGTCGTGGAACTTCTTGACTCTCACAACCATAGCCAAGGCCTCTTTATCGATCTGCGCATAGTTGTGCTCGGTTGAAGACAAAGTTTGGGAGTAATAGGCAACTGGTACTTCCCAGGCATCTGACAGGCGGTGGGCCAAGACTGCTACCACCCCATATGGAGACACATTGCAAGCCAAGACCACGTGCAGTGTCTCGTTGAAGTGTGCCAGGACTGCGTTGGAAACGAGCAAGTCCTTGACAGCCTGGAAAGTCGAATTGTGGTGGGGCCCCCAAACCCACCTGGCATTCTTGTCTAGAAGACTGTGCAGAGGCTCCACCACCACTGCCTTGTGTGGTAGGAAGGCATGGTAGAAACTGAGCAGGCCCAGGAATGACTGTAGCTCTGCCCAAGATGAGGGCACCGGGGCTTCAGTGATGGCACACACCTTTTCCGGGGTGGGGTGGATGCCCTGGGCATCTACCTTAAACCCAAGGAAGTTCACAGACAAGACACCCAGCCAACATTTCTCCTGTTTTACCTTCAATCTGGTGTCGTTGAAGCGCTGCAGCACGGAGTGGAGATGGGACGTGAAGGGTGCTGTGTCGGGAGTGGCGATTAGAACATCATCGAAGAATGGCTGGACCCCTGGAATGCCTTTAAGCAAGCAGTCCATCAGTTCCTGGAAAACACCTCGGGCTACGCTGACCCTGAACTGGAGGTGCTGGACCATGACTGTGCCCCTGTGGGTTACAATGGTTTGGGGCTCTGCTGTGGCATTGTCCACCGGCAGTTGCTGGTAAGCCTGAGCTAAGTCCAGCTTGCTAAATATTTTTGCGCCCGCTGGGGAGGCAAGGATATGGCTTGCCACTGGTACCAGATAAGTGTAGTCCTGTAAAGGTTTGTTTGGAGTGCACTTATAATTGGCACAGATCCAAATGTCACCGTTGGGTTTAAATGGGGTAACTATGGAGGTTTCCCACCTGGTGTGGGAGACTGGTTTTAGGACCCCCTGAGTGACAAGCCGGTCCAGTTCCCAGTCAATTTTGAGCCACATGGCCAGGGGTGGTCAACGGGCCACCAGACAAATGGGCCGGACTGCCGGGTCGAGATCCAGCGAGATTGGGGCCCCCGTGTATAATCCCAGAGCCCTATCGAATACAGCCAGAAATCCATCCCAGACTGTCTGGAAGTCTGTGTTGTGGACTGGGTTGACTTCAGTGACCGCTAGTCCTAAGGGGCCGAACCATGAAAGGCATAAAAAACTTGAGAGTCTGCCTTCCATTACCAGGAGGTCCTTAAGCTGGACCCTGAACTTGCCTAACCCCTTTATGACTACTGTTTTTTTTTTAAGTCCCGGAGCCTCAGACCCGTAGGCTTTTGCAGTTGGGGCCCACCCTGTGGGCAGAGCTTGCACAAGGTCTCTGCCAAAATTATGGAATATGTGGATCTGGTGTCTAATTCCATGTGGCAGGGGGACCCCTCAATTGTGACTGGGACGAAATTTTTGTTGGGGGTGTCCTGGGGCAAGTTCATTACCTGGTGGTGGGATGATGATGTGGAGTGCAGGTTGGTGTCTTCTTAATGGGCTGCTTGGGTGCGGTGAGGGTGTCAGGAATGGCAGGCCCGGGCAATGTGCCCCTTCTTGCCACACGACTGGCACTCTGTGTCCCAGAACCGGCAGGTCCGGCGGTTGTGGGGATCACCACAGCTGGTGCACATGGCTGTGGTGCCAGAGCGGGGTGCTACGGAGGAGGGTGCAGCTGACCTGGATCCAGTGATGTTGCTCCTGGCAGGACGAGGGCCAGTTCTTGGCATGCAGGGCCAGACCTGTAGGACATCATCCTTTTCTGATGTCTTGGAGCTGGAGGCCACCATGGTGCAGTGAGTGGTCATGGAGGATCCAGGCCTGTCCTTTTGTGCTGTTTCGAAGGTGCAGGCTGTTTGGAAAACCTTTTCCAATGTGGTGTCACAAATGGCGACCAGTTTCCTGCGAAGCTTGGGGTTGCAGATCCCCCACACAAATGCCGGGAGGAGGTTGTCCTCCACCAACACGAAGTCGCAACTGACCACCTGCCAGAAATAGTTGTTTAATGCCCGGAGGATCTCATCATAGATTGCTTCGGTAAGGGTACGGGGTGAGACAAGGCTTTGGACCAAGTGCAGGGTGTTAACCCCACATGTGCTCAGTAGCAATGCCTTATGCTTACCAGAATCGGTGACTTCCTGCACTTTGAAGAAGAACCCGAGTTGATCAGCCCAGGCCTCCCAGAACTCGGGTCGGGATGGGTCAAAGGAGGCGATGTATCCCGGAGTGGCAGCCATGGTGACTCTTGGTCCAGCGGGGTGGTGAGCAGCGTCCTCTGGAGCAGATGGCGGTGCAGGGCACTGGAGCCATGCATTGCTGGTTGCTGATAGAACGGTGCTCATTGCGATGCTGGAGTCGGCTGGAGAGTTGCTCATCGGGATCCCACCTTCGTCACCAGTGAAAAGTACAGGAGTCAAAGATGCGTTTCGGTGAAATCAGCACATGTAGTTTATTGGAAGGATCAGATGGCAAGTCTGAGCTGGGCTTGGGGGTCTGCTTATATGCGCACCTAAATCGCGCCCCCAGCCTCACCTACACATTCTGACAGGATTATAATTAATGCAATTAAGTCTTCCCAGGTCATTGCCCCCTATTTGCATCCTGGCTGACCGATAGGTCTAAATTACAATCTGGCCAGTCTATTGTGTTCTGGAGCGAAGCTCTGACTGCGCCTGGCCATGTGCTTGCCCCGGACTGCATGGCCTGACTGCATGGCCTGACCACATGGTGGTCGCCATTAGAACACAACAAGGGTCTTGTTAGGTGACATGAGACAGAAGTGAATTAGGCGACATGAGACAGAAGTGAATGAGAAATGTGTGGAAAAAAGGGAGAGAGAGGGGAAAGTTGTTTTACCCCCTGCAACACCCTAACTACTACTTTGCAAGATCTGGCTGAACTGGGTGCAAGGAAAGGAAGAGAGAGGCTAGACCAGTGGTGGCAAACCTATGGCACGCGTGCCAGAGGTGGCACTCAGAGCCCTCTCTGTGAGCACACATGCAGTTTGGGCACTCAGTCTCTAAAAGGAAAAAGATGACACAGACTTGAGGCTGGGCTGCTCTCAAACTTACAAAGTATGAGCCAAGGTTAGACAAATTATCAGCAGGCATACAACAGCAAAAATCACATTAATTGTTCAAAAGCATGCCAAATGCAAACTTTTACCTTTCAATAAAAAGCTGTTTGTATAATTGAAAGCTCTGTTATTGTGTTTTTCTTTTAAGACAAAAGATGTCAATGTATGCATTCTTTTTTCTAAACTAAAACCTCAGTATTCAGGTTAAATTGTCGTGCTGGCACTTTGCGATGAATAAGTGGGTTTTGGGTTGCAGTTTGGGCACTTGGTCTCTAAAAGGTTCGCCATCACTGGGCTAGACTATTGGAAAAAATGACCTGCAGGCTTGCAATTACTGTAGCAGCTATCAGTGTGCTGGCTTGGTTGTACGATCTGTTAAGCAAGTTTGCTTCAGTCTTGGAGGAAGGGAAGTCTAGCCAATCCTAGAGTTCTTTTTGCTATACTCAGGCTTCCCAGCGCCCCAAGTGGCTGCAGCCAGAACTGCATTTTAAAAATAAAAGGAAAGACACCTGGCTGGACACAGCGTGACACTGGCTTTAAGGGCCCCCTTCAAAGGTCCTCTTCAAGCTGCACCCAGGGCAGAGTGCACCCCCCTCCCAGTCCTTAGTATGGCACAGGGGCGTAGAGTTTTGTAAATTCCAGGGGGGGCTCTTTAGCGTGCGTGCTTTGCGCGCGCGTTCACTGGGGCGATGTCCCCCCCCTGCCGGGAAACCTCCATACCTCCCCGGGCCCTTCTGAGGCCCGCCAGCCGCTGCTGCCGGGGCCTTTCTCTCCCCCCCCCACTCCTTCCCTCTCCCTTCACCGGGAAAAGAGGGAGGGAGAGGGAAGGATGGAAGACTGGCCAGGCGGGGAAGGATGGAAGACTGGCCAGCAGCTGCTGGCCTCGGAAGTGCCGGCAGGCGCTACGTTTTCCTGGGGGAAGCTCAGTCCCCCCCGGAAAATTTTGGGGGAAGCTCGAGCCCCCCCGTAGTCTACCCCTATGGTATGGCACTGTGTCCATCACAGTGAGAAGGCTTTTTCCCCCTTGGGTTTATCTAGTTAGGAAGCTGGCACCCTATTTGCAGATGCCAGATCTGGCAACATTGATCCATGCTTTAGTAACTTCAAGGCTGGATTACTGTAACATGCTCTACATTGGCTGCCCTTGAAGATAATCCAGAAGCTGTAGAAAGTACGAACTGTGACATTTCAACTGTTACCTAGGACCATGTTTGTCCTATTCTGAGATCTCTTGACTAGCTCTTGCCTCTGGTAGGTGCTCCTCAGTAAGATGGGCTTATCCACTCTCTGGTGCCCTGCTGCAATATTTTTTTGTTTGACTTCACCGCAATTATGCAGAGCTTATCTGCTGGCTCAGTTCAATGTTCTCCTATCTCAGTGTTTTTCAACCTTTTTCGAGCTAAGGCACATTTCTTTCATTGAAAAATCCCGTGGCACACCTGACAATATCTCACGGCACAGTGGTTGAAAAACACTGAAATACAAGATAAATGGGTCATTAGTTGCCTCAGCTCAAGTATTAACTATGACAGTATTACAAATACATGTAATAGCCACTCAACTTGAAATCGTTAAGTTACAGATCCAAAGTGTAATGGCTCCTTCCCATAACATTGACCTGAGTTGCAGAAGAAATATAATGTGGATGTATTTTAATACTGCGATTCTGCTAAAGTTTTTCAAATAGAGAGTTTAAACTCTTACTCTTATGTGAACGGCATTCCACTGACCATAAGTGATTTGAAGAGAAGCACAGTACACCCATTCTTCGCTGAGGGACAGTTACTGATTTGAACCCCACCCTGACAGAAACAGCTAGCTGTTACCATCAAACATATTCATGTTTACTGGAATGTCTTGGTGCAAATCACCCTACCTCAGGCCGGCCACAGAGCGTGCGAGCGGAATCAGCGAGACCGCACCACTGTTCTTTCTTGCATGCGCAAACGCGTCCCAGAAGGTCAGCCCGGAAGGCACATTTCTTTCATTGAAAAAATCCCGCGGCACACCTGACAATATCTCACGGCACACTGGTTGAAAAACACTGTCCTATCTGCTATTCTTGAGGGGAGGTATAAGAAAATTCCTTATGCACTTAGGTACTGCAGATGCAATAAGAAAGAATTAGAAACGGTTGAGCATGCACTCTTACATTGTAATTTGCTAAATGATATTAGAGTGAAATTTCTAGAAGTCCCCCTTAGTAAGGTAGCAGGCCAACCGGAAGGAATCAAGCTACATTACCTCCTTACTTCTTTAGATCTGGAGATTATTGAACTGACTGCTAAGTTTCTTCATGGTCTTATAAAACGGAAGAATCTTCCTGATCATTTTAACTGAGTTTAATAAAATTGTAAAATTTAATTTTAAGGCTTTTAGAATTTAAAGATTCCTATGATATGGCTGAATTTATCCCATTATAATTTAAGTTTATAAATTCGATACACCTCTGTAATGGTTTTAGAGTTAACTATTTTCTACAAATTTTGGGACTGTTTTATCTTAATGGGAATTGCTTTTAATATTTTATGCCAATAAATGGTATTTGTTGTTGTTGTTTGACTAGCTGCCAAATAGTTTCTGGGTCCAATTCAAGATGCTGGTGCATCATGACCCAGACCTCCGTACATTTAAGGACCATCTCACCCTGCATTTTCCTTTACAGCACCTCTCATGTTCCAGGAAATGTCTATTATAAGCCCTCCTGTTAACCAAGGCACATTCTGCCACAGTCCAGGATTTTCCAGTGCCTGTCCCATACCTCTGGAACAGCCTCCTGGAATAGGTCAGGATTCTCCTGATTATTTGGCAAGACTGTAAGATTGAGCTGTTCCAAGGAGCCTTCGGGCAGCTTGAGCATAGACAAAGGGGGAGGGAACATTGCTGGTCAGGGTATGAATTATTTTAGTTTTTGTTTTAATGTTGGTTTCACTAAATTGTTTATATTGTTTTTACACTGTTGTTTTCCAGCTTGGGTGCTGGGGTTTCTTGGGAGAAAGGTGGGTATATAAATATTTTAGCTAAATAAATATGCATCAGCTGTGCCAACTGTACTGAATGAGAAAATAATTAAATTTTGTAAATTAAATTATTTGCGGGAACTAGGGTGGTTATTTGTGTAAACTGGTGAGGCAGGTTTGCATCAAAAATTGTAACTGCTTATTTTCATTTCATGGTTTTTTTAAATCAAAACTGTAAATAAAAGGAGTTGTTTTTTGATATGGTACTTTTTATATGTAATGTTAAGTTTGTTCATTTTTAAATACATAAGCTCCATGTTATTGCAGTTTGGAAATATGTCAGAATTCCATGAACTGTACTTATCTAAGTACTTTAATTGCAATCAGCATATTTTAGAAGCAAAGGAAGGAGAAAAATGAGAGGAAGAAAGAAGTTAGGAGGACAGATGGGTAAAACTAGTCACTTCATTTGTAGTTAGCACAACAATTTTGGTTCAGGATTTCTATTTTATTTTAAATAACTAGAGATGACAGTTATCCAAGTTCATAAACGGACACAAGAGTACAAATATATAAAAATTGCCTGTTATTACTTGAAGGATAGTTATTGAACTTTTGTTTTTCATTGGACATTCACATCACTAAAGATTTCAGTTTACATCAAAGACAACAATCAAAAGATTAGCTCCTCATTTTCACCACTGCACAGTTTGCATTGATGGACAGACTACTTTGGTACTCAGGATGTGGCAAATAAAACGCATTTGGAAAAGAGGCAGACCTAAATTATTGCCTCAGTGTCAAGACCCAAGATGTTCTGAAATTATTTAAGGCTCAAGTTCTACAGGAGCAAACAGATATTGGCCCAGTTATTTAATGGGATTATTCAAATGACCATTGCCATTAGTCTCAGGTAAATAGATGTGTTGTAATTTTTATTGTTCATACTGTACAGGTTTTTAAAAATTACTTTGACTGCCTCAAGAGCCTTTAAGGTGGAAGGTCTAAAATATTTTAAATAAACAAACAAGTGTTAAGTAGTCTTTCTACTGTATACTAGGCCAATAAAACAATTTGGGGATGAACTAATGTATAAGGACTATTAAGCAAAACAGTATGTGAAATGTACTCCAAGCATCCAGTATTCCAGCATGTAATTATAAACACTGCACATCTGTGACATCTCAAATATTTTAAGAGTTAATGACCTATACAATCATGTCTTAAATGTCCATTTAAAATGTGACTGTAACAACTGCAGAATTTAATGGGCAGCACAAAAATATTGAAGTGTTGAAATGCACAGTATTTTTCCTCATACAGACAGTTCCCAAGACATTACAACTTAACCATTCATAGTGAATAGTATGAAATAAAATATTCCTGATCAAAAGAAAGTAGTTTAATTTCACTTAGCTTCCCTCTTCATGCTGTTTCTTTAAAATATACCCCCAATGCTTTAAAAAATGTTTTTAAAGACAACATATCTGCTAAAAGTTTATGAACCAATGTTTACCAGAATCTTTTTTTAAAAAAAAAGATGTGCTGGAAGTATTATTTTCAAATTTTAATTGTTGGTGACTTTTCTCATCATGCTGAGTTCAGTTTTCATGCTTCTAGTAGCTTGTATTTTCTGTCGCACAGTTTGGCTATGTTACAGAAGCAATTCTGATCCTTCTGGGCTTTTTAAATAATGAGGTCTTATTGCATTATCTGCAATGTCCTAAAATTCCTCTGTTATGTGCTGAACCCTCCTGGAAGAATAAATGTGATGTGTCAGTTTGATGTGGTCAGCCAATCGTTAGTTTAAGCATTTCAAAGCAGACCTTCTCTGTGTGGGGGACATGCTATCTATAATGGCTCTTAAACTGCTAAAGACATTTTTTTTCATATGGATACCATGTGGATTGATGATAACATAACATATCTTCTCTATCAACCCCTTATGATTTTAGGAGTGTTCATGGAACATGAGGAATTGCTTGTTCCCTGATGTGCTTTTTCATACTCAACACAAAAAGAAGGGAGGGCACTGATAAGATTAAACGGCTGAGTACACTTATCAAAGGCTTTATCATGGATGTATTTATAGGGAGTTCACTCCTGTTATCAAATTAAGATTCTTTTCTTGGCAAATCCATAAAAATGTGTTTGAAAGTATGTTGTACTACAGCAGTAGGAGAACTAGGTTTAGGAAACAAGCCTTTGAAATATTAGTAACTCGTTTGCCTACAGCAAGTTCTAGTGACGAATAAAACTGCCGGTTTACTATCTTTTCAAAGTCAGACTACATCATGCTTTTCAAGTTCTTAGTGGGGGAAAATTGATCCCAAAAGAAGTTTCATAACCAGGTGGGCTGTATTCATTTCATTAATTTTAATTTCATACTAGCTCTGATGGCTTCAGTTTTTCTAAGCGTACCTAGAAATAAAAGCCTCCTTCATCACTAACAATGGCCAAGGGAAGATAGACTGCAATTATATTTTGCAATATTTTAGCTAGCTGAAAGTACAGATTGTAGCACTAGTACGAGTGTGTGAATCAGTTCTTTTTCTACAGCATTCTTAATCCAGGCATTCCCCCCCCCCCCCAATATCTCTTAGTAGACCACAAGGGATCTTCCCAATTCCCATTACACCTCTGCAGAGAGGAGGTTGTACTCCATACCTCTTATATCAAAGGGTGTGAAGGAAGGACACCCACACTTTCAGCAATGTTAAACAGCATATGAAATCTGTGAATGATAGGCTTGCAAACATTTGTATTAAAATATTTGTATCTCATCTTTCCTATTCCATTCCAACAATAGATTAAAACAGCAATCACTATAGCTAAACAAACAAACCAACAAACCAACCAAGACCAGGGAACAATAGGGTAAACCTGTGAGTAGTATCCAAGTCACTAGGGCCACCACTTTAACTAAATGACAACTGTCACAAAAGCTTATTTGCCTGACGTCTAAATGCCTGCAAGGACAGCATCAGGCAAATCTCTCAGGGGAGGGTGTGCCACTACAGAAGAGGCAGCAGGACAAAACAATGGCAGAAAGTTCATTGATAGAACTGCTATAGAAGGTAAATACAGATAAGCATTTACTATGTGGAATGAACCACCTGGTACAAAAATTGGCTGTCTAATAGCACCGACAAGTGCTGACGAGAATGTTGCCACTTCTCTAATTCTTTGGATTTCTGATGTGCTACCATTCAACACCTGGCAGAATGGTAAAGACCAACCAAGTGATCTCTCTATTAGTATTATGTGCCAGCCTCAGTGGCCTAAGACAATAGCGGGAGAAACAAACCAATGACTTCAAAAATTTCATCACAGAAGCTCTAAGCCTGAGATGATACCTATAGCTTCTGCCTACATGCTAACACGTAGATACCCCCTGGATATAAGCTTATTTCATTCCAATCTTCCTCAGGAGTAATCCTATTGTACTGAAAGGTGGCTGCCTCTTGATAGTTCAAAATCTGTTAGGAGCAAACCAATGCTTAACTTCTTTATTTTCTGGACTTTATCTTCTGGTTCCAGTTTTGTCTCTTTAACTAGGTGCAAAAGCCTGGGGAAAATGCTCTCCATGAAACACTGTAAAAATATTTACAGTAGCACTTAAACCTTACAAAGAAACAAGGTCTACATTAGCCTTTTCTCCCATTCACACTAACTCAATATGAATTTTCTGCACCACAAATCCCAGCTCAGTGAGGTAACTAACACTGCCACTTCCTCACTGAGCAACATCCCTCCTTTCATTGTTTGGAAATACTTACAGTGTTAGCCGAATTGCTTTAATTTAAGCTTAGCAATTGGCGAAATACCGGATTCTTGCCAACTATACCAAGGTCCCACCCCTTCCGGGAGTTCCCAGTAAATAGACAGTGAGGCTGTAGTTCAGTTTGAATGGGATTTACTGAAAATATGTATTTCAAGCACACGAAATCGTAATCACACACACACTCAAACAGGCCTAAGAAATAAAGACAGAAAATAGCACGTTTGCATGAGCAGGAGTTCGATGATGGGTGATATGTTACCTTCCTGAAGAGGAGTTGTCCGCTTGAAGGAAGAATTGGATGGGGAGAAAATATAGAAAAATGGGGACACGAGGCTTGAACCTGCAAGACCCCGTGGTTCTCTCTGTTCCGGAATTCAGAGATTTAAAGATGGAGGCAAGGGTATGGGTATAGCAAGCTGGGCATAAGGGGTGGCAAAGCAGATAGGGGACGATGGCTCAAGAGACCGATTGCCTCTATGCAGGGTCTTTTATTAGGTGGTCTTGGGGGTGGGCAGCACTAACCACATCCTACTAACACACCTACTAGGCGGTCCGTCCCTTTCTGACCCTACCATAGGTTAAAGGTGAACAAAAGGAGGAGGGCCGGGGAGTGGACAATATTGCAGAAACTATGATCTCACCAGGAACTGACACTTTGGGCGAGGTCCGATGACTCACTGGGGCCACTTCTATTGTTTATTAATGGCCCTGGCCGACTGGGTGATGGCCCGACCATCAGTTACCAGGCAACCATGTTAGCATAATCCGTTCAGGTATGTTGGAGGGGGCAGAGGTTGACCAGCGTGGTGTGACAGAAAGAAACCTCATGGCAGAAGGAGTCTTTGTCTCTGTCTTTGTGAACTATCGAGGGTGCCAGCCTCCTGGCATAGACTGGAGCGTTTCCCAGCAATGGAGAATGCACATGGCCCTTCCAATACTAGCCACCCAAGTTCAAGCTTATGAATATCAAAATCCGTAAGAGCACTTAAAGTGCCTTGCTGGCCAACAATTGGACTTCAGAATTCCCACTTTTTCATGAATGACCAATTAGGAAACCTGGATAGTCCTCCTCTCTCCCCAAACTTGGGGAAAATGAATTTTGTGTTCTCTTTGACATTTCTGGCCCTACAAATGAACTAAGTATGTGTCCCCAAATGGTGTTCATCATGCCTTGTTCTTGCAATGTACCCTGGAGTATGATGCTCTGCTGTCAGTCCCATGTGCTCTATCCTGTAAACTTTTGCCTATGCAAGACTACCAATGTCTTGTGAAATGCAAAGTCCCAATAAATTTGTGCCCATTTGCCCTCTGGATTTCTGCCTTGGCCCCTGGCAGCATGCTCTCCAAGCTTGTTCATTGGATGCCTAAACCCCCATCTGCTGTAACATTACATGCAGCTGGTTACTATTTCATCCTCTCTGGCCCTCTTTCTTCATGTGGGAATTTAGAATATCTGCATCTTAATCTGGGCATTCTGCATTTGGTATTGTTGATGTATTCCTGGTGATATTGTGACTGCTTGATTGTGCTAATTATTCCCTTGAACAACTCTTTTGGATTTCACTGTGTTAAAGTATTCCTCCAAACTTGTGTAAGGACCTTCATCACTTTGTCAAAGATCCCATAACTGTTACTTGTGTTGGCCCTTGATCAGGTTATGTATGTTCCTTTAAGCTAAATGTAGAAACTAAGCTAGCAGCTGTTTGTAATGAGAAGCAGCAGAAGTTTTCTTCCTTACTCTCAGGTTATTCTAGTGTAAAAATGGATCAACAAGACTTCTAGTACAAAGAGTTACACCTTTGAAAGTTAACAATATTACAATGTTACTTCAAACATGACACTAGAGCAGGGGACCCCAACCTTTTTGAGCCTGTGGGCTCCTTTGAAATTCTGACACAGGGTGGTGGGTGCAGCCACAGAATGGATACTGCAGGAGGTGGAGCAATCCCCAAAATGTCAAGGTGTGAAGTTATGCATAACTCTAATAGTAACCCTTCAACATTTCAGGCAGAAGCTCTGCTTAACTGGATGCTTTTTATTTAAAAAAATTAACATACTGTTTAAAATATTTTCTTTTACCTTCAGTCATGCAGTGAAAATCTCTGCACTGTGGTGGCAGCTGATGCCAAAACAATTTCTTTTAAATGTGGACAGTCTATCTCATCTCCAATGGCCAATCAGAAGCCCTGCGGGCAAAAGCCCCACCTTGCCCCTATCAGGAACGGTGTTGGTCAGTGCCCAGGTGCCCATTGGCACTTCCTTGGGGACCTCTGAACTGAAGAGTCTAGTAGTAAAACAAGCACATCTGTATATATCTGCTCAGGAAACCACAAAGGAAGACAGTTTATTAACATCTCATATTGCAGTTCCTGTTTGGAATCTGTTTGGCATACAAAAACTAGGCAGTTCTACTTGGTTAGTTGCTATGTTTTTATATTGCAACTGAAGTGGTTTCTTGACACTGAAGAGTTATACCTGAAGACAGACCTACATGTCCAAAGGATTTAACACAGGCGATTTCACCAAAAATATAACAAACCTCAAGATAATAATCTCTGCCCTCGTCTCCTGCAGCTTTGTGAACCCCAGAGCAAGAGAAAATAGGAACAGTATAAGCTTACTGCCATTTAATTTAACCAACCAGATGAATTTTATTATAAACACAAAGCAGCTGAACTAAATATTCTTACATAGTGCATTGTTAAAATTGTGAGTTAGTGAGTAGAATATTGCTATTCACAAGCACCAATTCACTGGTGGCTATCCATATTAATAACTATTATGGATAACTGTCAAGACAGTTCTTTGTCAGTGGGGGGGATCACCATTTGGAAAGGCCAGAAAATTATATTTTGGTCTAGACTACAATCCTGTCTCATTCCAGTGTAGAGTGGGGAAAGGCTTTTCACAGCTCAGTGCTCCTTTTCCTTACTGCCATGGTGTGTTACTACATGTGGCATTAAGGACCAACTAGCTATTGCAAGCCAGTGCTCCCATCCCCACCACACTGACCCATTGGTCAGTGTGCTTCTTCCCTAGTTCCCATATGGCTGAGGTGCACAGGGGCCTAGAATGTGTATGAGTGCAAATGTAGCTTGATGATAACTAGGAGCAGACAACTAGAAGAGAATCCTGTCAGAGCACAGTATGTCCCACTCCAAACCCCTTCACTGTTGGATAGACTGCTAGGGGCTTTCACATTTCAGGAACTGTTTTAAGTATTGGACCCTAACCAGCTCTACAAAAACTCATATTGACAGTTTTGTAATAATTTACAAATTAAAGATCTGATTTGTGAATGCACAAAGGTAAAATGCTAAGGCTGCTTCCATAATGCACATTTTTGGATAAATTCTATTAATCCATATCTGTACCCATGTTTTTTCCAAACTGGGCAAAAAGCAGATCAACTTGTGAATGTGAATTTATTGCCACCCTACTAGAAGAGCTTCCCCCCCCCCCAACTAATGTTTGCATTCTAAACAAGAATGGTTAATGCAATATCTCTGAAGGGAAATTTTTCCTTACTCTGTGATGAGATCCAAAAATGTACAATTAAAACCAGGATTGTATGATAGAAAAACTGAACATGTTGCAAGTTTTTTCATCTGTAGATCTGAAATTATTTTAAGAAGCCCATAAAGTTGCTTTGTAGCAGAATAACATTGCCATAAACAAAAGCCTTTTTAAAAATCTGCCTCAGGTAAAATATCAAAATAAGGAGCCTAACAGGTGTAGATGCTCACTCCAGAATTAATTTTATCACAAGGAGCATCTTGAAACACTTGAGGCTTGAGGCAGGGTTATTCCCCAAAGATGTTTCCTTTCCAAAGCAGAACAGCAACAGCTTACAGACAAGTCACTAAAAAAAAAACTATTATGGAAAATTTAGTATTAATTAATGACTTAATGAAAATTCTCTTGTATTGGTCCTAAAACTGAAAACCAGTGGTGGCTCCTGAAAAATGTGCAGGGAAGGAGACAGCTGTTTTTCCACCGCAAACTCAGAGGATGCTTATTTAGCCACTGAACACCAGTGGTTATGTGACAACGGGGGGGACGGGGGGGGGAGACACACAAAGAAACAAGGTCCCCCTCTCTGTGCCTCCCCATGTCAAAGTGTATGCAATCCTTTACTCTAAAATGTTTTACTTTGTGAGAAAAGTTTGTCATGAAATACAAAAACCAACCACTCAAACAAAAATCAACCCACCAAATATCCAAATTAAAGCTGACAATTTGTTATATGAGTTTAATGGAGTTAATAAGTTAAATAAGCATTTTGTACAGGAAAAAATGGCTCGACGAATGATAAGACAACATTAAGTGAACAAAAAAAGAAGGGAAAGGGGTTTGTGTATTACAGAACATTGCAGAAGCCCCTGCGCCTCCATAGTCACATCAGTGCAGATCCTACAGTAAGGTTAACTCTGGCATATTGCTCAACAGCAATAAAAAAAGAAAGAAACAGGATCTGAGTACATGTCCAAATTAAACAAATTACTACCACTTGGTGACACAACCACAGCATGTTCAGGTCAGGCCCTCTTTGTAGTAAGAGAACTTGTTTGGCATTCTTTAAATATGTTATATAAACAGGCAAGATCAAAATAGTTCTTTTGTAAGAAACAGCAACAAATCTTTTAAGATAAAAATAAATTTCAAAATCAGCTTTCATGAGAAATGCAGTTTAAGAATACCTTTAGGCATAAGTTCCTATATATACATTTTCCTGTGCATACAATATTATCATTCTCTTCCCCTACCCCAAAGTACTATTTCAACAGTAGTGCATCAGAACTTGGTAAACCACATCAGACAGAATGCCCTGTATGAACAACAGGGACCCACTCTCTCTCTTTCCTGAGAGTTCAAAATCAGTCTGTCCTTACTTGGGCCATCAGTTCCTCAGCTGGAGCTAGTTCTCTGTAAGGACTACCTGGTAAGGTCCTTAGGTGTATATATTCAACTCATCAGCATAGTAAGGCCTGACCTCTGAGGGTCACAGCTTAACAAAATATCTCTAGCTACTCCTTAGACAGTGGTAATGTTTTGAAATGTAAACCATATTTCCCTTCTATAACTGAAGGACTGATCTAGCAATAAAGAAATAAAACTGGTATATCAATCCTTCTGCTAATATTGCACTTCTCCTCTATACTATCATTCGCCATGGCAAAGTACTATGCTATAAAATCTTTTAATATGACATTTTAATTAGGAAGCAAACATTTTAGTTTCGGCATTCTTTATGTGCACAAAAGGTGTTCATACCCTGACACCAGAAGCAATATGGCTTTAGTCTGATAATAGTTTCTTTACAGTTGAACTAAAATTCAGATTATTCACTAGGCCAGTTAGTACAAATTAAGAGGAGTGGTGATATAAAAACTTAGATATGCAATCAGTTATAAACCTGGCAGTATTTCAGATACAGGTGTATTTTTCCAAAGTCTTGTTGTGGAATGATAAAGTGTTAAAAAATCTCTTTAAATTGTTGGAGATCCAGTCAAACATTCACATATAGTGTAGATTGCTCACATTCAGGCAAGCGCTAGTTGGTTTGATTATTTGTAGCAGGATCTAATTACAGATTTTTTAAAAATAATATGCGCCAAGCTCCTTTGCATTGTACTGCTAGTGAAATGTAGAAAACACATAAGACAATATTAATGATCTTTCTCGGATAAAAAGATGGGTCATGCATGAATTTTTACCTTTTAAAAATTAATAAAGCTGGAGTTAAAAGCTTAATTTAACACTTCTTTTGCTACCCAATTGTTTTGAGTCCCATCACTTACCATTTCACATTCATTCTATCAATAGGCCCTCTCATCTAACAATGTTTGCAAAAAGCATATGCCATATGTGAAACCTTCATCTTCTTAGTCCTCTACAAATATATTTTCACTGATAAATCCCTTTTTACAGAATTTACAATTTTCTCCATTGTGATGAAAAGGCAAAATAAATAAAGCTTATAGAGAGGAAATGCTCCTTAGGTCTTGGGCTCATTTTTCCTAGAACAGATGCTGGTCTCCACAGCATATGAAATTGGCTAGCCAGGGTTGTTTTTCTTCCTCCGACTTGGACTGTGAGTAGGATCTTGTTTCAGTTCTTGGTACTGCACCTGTTTAAACACAAAGTTCAGGGGGAAATTTCAGCTCAACAACTTGAAAAAAATCCATGCATAAGAGCAAGATATTATTCTTTGGAGGGAGGGAAGTGCTCCATAGGAATTGCACCTGAAATGTTAAAAACAAAACAACCCCCCCCCCCCACAACCCCTAGCAGATTGCTTGGTCAAAGGAAAAAAGAAGAAGTGACACAAAGAAAAATTATACCATGAAACAACACAGTGAAGCCCCCACCCTCCCATCCACAGTGCGAGACATTCTTTGAGAACAAAAAAGGGACAGAAATATCTGAAAACAGTCTTTAAATAGTGTTTAAAGAATAGAATTCTTAAAATAGGGGTCCATCTGGTTGGGTACTGGTATTAAAAACTGGGTTAAGTTTGTTTTTTTTTTTACTTGTGCTGTAGCCATTCATATCAGGTGACAATTTGGCCCTGGGTTAATGGGAATATTCACAACTTAAAATAAATGGCACATTTAATCTAGACGAAGGATTTCTAATGTGTGTTTGTTTCTGCAGTTATGTGATTTATGTGCAGAGTAGGCAGCACTCTGATTCATATAAAATCCGTTCCCATTCAAGAAGCCATTTAAGGAAAAAGAGCACCACCACAAATTTCCACTACCAGCAAAGTGGCAGCCATTCTTCTGTGCCGATCTTGCTGGGCAAAACAGTTTGCTTTTGCCTATGCATTGCCATCCGTTCTGTTCTCTCTCTCCAGATGCATGGGGACTGAAGTGCTTGCAGCAATGCAACACAATTTTGATGTTCTCAATGGTCTGGATTTAAAGAACTTGCCTATATGAAGTAGAATTTTTGCCCTTTTTTCCTTTGCACAGCAAGAGCTATGCAAACCAATGCCACAAGCCCCCAAATGCAGAACAGGTTGTATGTTTTGTTCAGTCCTGCTGAGTATTTACTGTTTTTACAAGAAGTTTTAAAAACATACAAAGAAATAGTATAAGTGTTCCTTTTTATTTCAAAATCCACTGATTTTTTAAAAATGGAAACCTGGGGTGTTTTATGTTGATTTGATGTCACAATTGAACATCTACAACTGTAACTTTATGGTCTACTTACTTAAGAAATACAAAAATATTTAGAAACACAAAAATCCATGGAATCACTAAAATGCAAGAGGCTGATAGGGGGAAAAATCAAGGCAAAATTTAAAACTTGTGTACAATATTCCCTGATAGCTGGCTAAAACAAAGTCCATCAACCACTGGAAGAATTCTGAGCATTTCCCCCCAAGGGCTTTCTGAGACAAAGATCATGGCAAGAACTAATCCCAACAACAGAAAGTGTAGCAGAATAACACATTTTACTTGGTTTTGCAGGCTTATGAAATCTGAGCATCATGTGAAAGAATAAAACTTGAGCAAGTGTTTTTTTAAGTGACTGCTAATGACAAGTAGAGTTTTAAGCTCACAGATATATACATACCACTTGTACATCTGAAGGAACTCTGGAAAGGAAGTCAAGTACCTCATTGTTATCAATTGCATATGGACTTCGGAGTTTCTTTGTAAATTTATTGACACCTGCATAAAGGTATAGTTCAGGATTTATTAACATGAAATGTTTATGTCCACTTAAGATCTATTTCAGACTGATACACAGGATTGACTGTAAATGTGTTCTTCACAAATGCTCCTATTATCCTCCCCTCCCTTCATTTATTGCTTGAAACAGAGGTAAATTTGAATTTGTCTTGAGAGGCTCATCAGTGATTTTTATAAGCTGAAAGCTTACAAAGGTTAGCGCCATGTGGAAACATATCAAATATTGCCTACCGTGTGGCTCAGCCCCATTAAACAGAAACTGAGGCCCAGTTCAGATACTTACAAGATTAGCACTGCAGTTTACAGGATGGAAAACTAGGATCATCCTCTGCCTTTCTGCCATAAAAATAATACTGAACACAGCCATTCATGAACAGGGTCTGTATGTGAAACAGCCTGAATTGCACAATTCTTCTCCCTCAAAAAATAGAGGGACTGTATAAATCAGGCCATTATACTTAATAAGCTTCCATAATTACCACTCCATAATGAAGCACTACTTTCAACATCAGCACCCGTCACCATTGTGTACCCCGATGGTCTGAAGACTCCACATGCTCTAGCACTTATCTACCCAGTGAATCTTCCCTCCTCCCCATATACATGACTTTTTCTGTCCCAAGAAAAATACTGTGGCTGGTGTGCCAGCTCTGCCCCTTCCTGAGAAAGCAGGACTTCCTCATGATTATCCATGCACAATTCGCATCCATATTAGATTAATCTGCATGAGGATTGTTTTTGAGGATGGGGCAGAAGCTTCAGTTGCAGTACAAGGCAGCTGCTATATTGATAATGGTACCAGTCATAAAGGTCATATCTCACCTGTGTTAAAACAACTCCATTATCTTCCTGTTTACTTGTAAACCCAATTCAAAGCCCTAAATTAGGGGTCCCTAACATGGTGCCCATGGACACCACAGTGCCTGCTAATACCTTCCCTACCACCCACCAAGTGTTTTTTTGAAAGTGGATAAGGTCAGGTGTGCCAGTTGCCCAGCAGAGTTCTGATTGGCCACTGGAGATCCAATACACTGGGCAAATTAAAATAACATGGTTTCAATGGCAACTGTCATCACAGTGCTGGTTTTAGTCGCTCTAATTCTTCTTACCAGGTATTTTTTCAATTACCCCCATTCTCCCCTGTACTTAGACTTTCTCTGTGTGTGTATGACTCCACCTCCCACAGTAGCCATTTTGTGGTTACTCCAGTTCCTGTGGCAGCCATTTTGTGGCTGTGCCCACCACCCTGTGTCAGAATTCCAAAGATGCCTATAGGCTCAAAAGGTTTGTGGACCTCTGCCCTAAGTGGTTTAGGATTAGGGATGTGCATTTTGTTCAGATGAACTGAAAAAACACCAAATAGTGCGTACTCAGGATTATTCTGGCATTTGAGGAATCCCTTTGCTGGGCTTTCCCTTTATTCTGGGGGTCATGCTGCCTCCACAGTGTGACTCCCCATCCAAGAAGGTATTTAAAGTTTAAATACCTTCCCTTGACTGGGGGAGTCACGCCACGGAGGCGGTATGAGCCCCAGAATAAAGGGAAAGTGTTTTAAGTATAAACACCTTCCCTTCACTCGGAGTTTAAATACCTGCCCTTGCTTTTGGGACTTGTGCAAGCTGGAAAAAGGGAAAAAATCAGGGAGGCATTACACCCCCTGGCAGTAGCTCAGGGGGGCAGTGGGCTCCCATCACTAAAGGGAAAGCAAACTGCCTTCCCTTCAGTGAAGGGAGTGTGCTACCTCTGTGGCGTGACTCTGGGGGGGGGGGGGGATTTAAACTTTAAAGCTCAACAGTCTGGAGTCACACTGCAGAGACAGCATGCTCCCTTCACTGAAGGGAAGGCAATTTTCCTTCAGTGATAGGAACCTTCCCTCCTTCAAGGGGAGGGATTATTATACCCCATGGGGACAGTCCCCATAGGGTATAATTGTGACAAATAAATTTGGCTAGTCTGATAATTCCCGAACCCCAGTATCATACTGATACTAGGATTCAGGAATATCAGCAAATACTGAAATTGTTCAGGTTTGGTAGATCCGAACCTGAAAAATTCCAAATTTTTTTTGGGTGCACACCCTTAATCAGGATATCTACAGTGCTGTTTTTCTCCATATAGTTCTTCCTGTCTGTTAGAACCTTATCCTGAGACCCTGCTGTTTCTCCCATTTCTGAGGTAAAGGAGACAGTAGCTATAGGGATGCAAGTTACACACTGGGAAATTCCTGGAGTTTTGGGGGTGGAGCTTAAGGAGAGCAGGGTTTGGGGAACGGAGGGACCTCAGCGGAGTGTAGAGTTCACCCTCCCAAACTGACATTTTCTCCAGAGGAACTGATCTATGTTCTCTGGAGATCAGTTGTAATTCTGGGAGACCTCCAGTGTCCACCTGGAGGCTGGCAACCCTAACAGTGTCTTTTCAGTTACAGTAGGCCAGCTTTGGATACTTACCTTTCTGGTGTGTTTCTGGTGCCTGGTGAAAACACCTATTCTCACAGGCTTTGGAATTAACTTCCCTACTTCTAATTTATAATATTGTAACTGTTTTATTGTTTGTTGCTTATGTATTTTAACCTTGGGCTGTGGTCACATGGGGCTTTAAATCCGGGAGCCCTCCTTTTTTTTGGGTTGGGATGATTACGCATCCCAACCCGCCAGCGCTGGCGGCTAGGGGAGGTAAGGCGTGGGCGTGCAAGTGGTCCTCGCACGGCTGCCTCCCTCGAATGCAGCCAGACATAAGCCCCTCCACTACAGAGAGGCTCTTCCACTTACCTGCTGGCTGGCTCGCCCTGTGTTCTGCTCCGGGCCCCGAGCCCTGCTGGGTACCGCCTGAGGAAGTTGGGAGAAGCATATGGGGGGCTTGCCAGGCGGCGGCCAGCAGGTAAAAGCCTCTCTGCGCGCAGGGGGTGGAGCTTCTGGCTGCGTTTTTTCCCCTTTCTTTGCACTTGGGCGCTTCTGCTCAAGTGCCCAAGTGTAAAGGAGGGGAAAAAAAACCCGGGAGGGACAATCAGACAGCCCTCTCTCGCAATCATTGTGAGAGAGGGCAGTCCAGATTGGCAGAATCATGGGTTCAAAGTGCGACTCATGGGAAAAAGTGCTAGGAACCCGTGCTTGAGCTCACTTCGGCGCAGGAGTGGCCACAGCCGGTCTGAACAGTCCTTTTAAATCTGGGAGTCAACAGCACTGACTCCCGCTTTAAAGGGCCATGTGACCGCAGCCAAGGTGATTGTTTAGAGGGTTTTTTATGTTTTCGCTCTTTAATAGTTTTTATTTCATTTCATTTCTTCTTTTTACTGATTGTGTCAATATTTACATGCTTCATTGTACTTTAATGTTTCTGAGTGTTTATTATAAACTAAGTCAGAAATTAGTTTTTTCGTTGTTTAAAAAAACAACAACTAACAAATGAACCATTTAACTGGAACAGTTTGTGCCTTTTCTTTTCGAGAAGTCTCTAGGTGATATTCCTTATTCCTTGCAGCTGAGCTCTAGATATCCATTTTGGCAGATTCATTCAAAGCAGACTTCAGAATTATCTAATAGAATGTCTGTCTACTGTGAACATTGCAAGTATCCAACTGTGAAAATTAAAGAGCTGGGGTTCCATTAGTTAGCTCATATTTCTCATCACTAATCTTTGCAAATATGCTGCTTCATAACTCTTCAAAATCAGTAGAAAGAGGCCAATTTGTAGACATACTTGCATAAAAGAAAAACTATTTCTTCAGCCATTCATTTCTGTATTCTGTGGGAACTTTGCACAAGATTTCCTTTTTCTCAGGTACAGTAAGAAAATGCATAATAATACTCTGTGTAGACAAATGCATGAGTATATTTGGCGTATCTTGCTAGTCTAAAATGCACACAAGTACAAAATAATACTGGATACTGCAACATACCTACACATGTTTTTATTCATTTAAAGGTGACCCCCTCATGCCTGGTTTCTAGACACTGACTCTATATATTTCCATCTGATAAAAGCCTGAAAAAGCTTATTGTTCTAAATGTACTATATAAATTGAAATGCCACTGTTTGTATATAAGTAGTGAAAATAAATCAGTGTAATATCTAGACAAAGTTGCAGTTTGATAAATGAAGAATCTTCATGGATACATGTTTATAGTATGATGAAGTCTAAAATGCCAGACAAGAAAAATGCATTTGGCAGGTGGGCCTAAATCTTTACACAACTGTGATTTCTAACTAACCTGTCTGTTTCCATCATGTAGTAGTTTCATGATCATAAATATACAGAACTACTGACAGTATAACTCATCCCTTAAAAACAGCTTGTTCTATGTAGCACAAGATAGCTTTGGAAGAGGAAAAAAGCTTCACTTACCCCAGACAAGGACAATGTATCTCAGTGGAATGAAATACAGGATTACTGTGAACACAGAGAAGGCAACAATGGCCAGCCAGCTTAAGAATGGAATAGTCCAGTTGAAGGTACTGAATGAAAAATTAATTCAAGTCAGAAGGGTCATTATCAATGAACAGAATTAATAAAAGAACAAGTGCCAGACAGGCAGAATGTAGATCTATAAATGGAACAAAGTTAGTCCTTAGTGAAAGAACCAAAGTAGTTTAAGAAGGCAGATACAGAGTATGATGTACGGTGGGATTTGAACTCACTCCGTAGCAAATGCCAGTGAGGTTGAAACTCTCCATCCCACGGTAGAACAGAGTCTCTCTCAGCTCTACAGAGCTATTCTTCTTCATACAAAACATAATTAAAGATATTCCAGTGCTTTCCTCCTACTCTGTCCCCCCAAACTCCCCTTTTCTCAAAACAAACTCTTTCAAGAACAGCACACAAATCTTTATGATGCTTTCAAGATGCAATCCAAGCTGTCCACTCTAAAGTTCTCTGTCTCGCTCTCTGATCAGAGGTTCAGGAAATATTTGCCTGCCAGTTATTCCATGTCTGGCAGGACTCCCTGACTGTGGTTACGTATCAAGGAGAGATATGAGGACATGTATTATGTTTAGTAGCTTTAATTTAGAAGAACAGCCTTATGGTGAATAGAGAGAAGAGAAAAAAAACAGAATTAGGAAAAACTAGTCATAAAAATAAGGAAGAAGAAATGAAGAGAGAAAATCTGTGTGAGTCTTAGGGAAACAAAAAGGAACTTCTTACAATATTCTTGTTCTTGAAAGAGGCAGGAGAGCATGCTCTATCTTTTGGAATACCACCCATCATCCTATTACAGTTCCGCAGGGCCTGTAAGATGGAGCTCTTCTGCCAGGCTTTCGCTTAGGAGCCGCCACCAGGAAGATGTAGGACAACATTGCCCTGGAACCACTGGCCAAACCCCTTGCCGCTGCTTTTCATCATGAGAACTCTGATGCTGCCAGTATCTATTGTTGCATATGTTGTTTATGTTGTTTAATTACTGATGTTTGGTTTTATGTTTTATTTTCTCTTAAATGTATAAACCACTTTGATGGTATTTTATGGTTGGTAGCTGCCTTGAGCTAGCTTGCTGGAAAGGCAGGATAAAAATGAAATAAATAAATAAATAAATCTAGTTAGGAAGCTGAGCAAGCTCACTGACTGCCCTGATGTCAGGAGCACTGCTAATCTTCCAGACCAGACTAGAAGGGGGGGGGGGCTTAATTCTATAATATAAACAATAAACAAACACCAACAGGTAAAACAATAAGTTCAGCTAACCAATCAGTGTTCTAACAGTGAGAATTGATGTAAGAAATTCCTTTGCCTTCCTAGGCATTCTCTATTTTTCATAATGCCTTTCTTTCCCTCCCTGAGATCGGGGAGGGAAAGAAAGGCATTTTAAACATGTCTGGATTCCCTGCCTGATCTTTTCCGATGCCCTGCAGCCACGTAGCAAATGTCTGCCCTTTGCTTCCCCAGCCAACCCGCCATGATGGGTTAACTGGGGAAGGGATGGGCAGGCATGCAAACATGCCCCCTTCCTTCCCTGAGCCCCTCTGCTTTTGCGGAGAAACTTTGGGAAGTGGGGGGCATGTTTAAATGCCTTTCTTTCCCTTCCCCAGATCAGGGAGGGAAAGAAAAGCATTTTAAACATGCCTGGGCTCCCTACCTGCCCTTCACCAGCTACCATGTCAGCTAGAGAAGGGAAGGGAGAGAGCCCAGGCTTTTCCTTGTCAATTTCACTCACAGTTGACTGGCCGGGAGTGAAACTGACAAGGAAATCTGTAGGGGCTACCAGAGGGAAGGAAGGCATTTTAACATGCCTCCTTTCCTGCTGGTGGTGTAAATCAGACCCAAATATATTTGGTAATACCGAATATTTCCCCAATCCGAATACCTTACCAGTATTGGACTGGAGAAATTCAGCATTTACTGATATTTTTTTGGGTCTGACTTACTTACTTACTGATTTACCCAAAGCCGAAAAATACCGGCATTTTTTTTTTGCACACCCCTGCTTTAGATTAGTGGAAAGGGCCATGTGGTCCAACACCCATCTTGAAGTTATAGGAAGGAAGAGAGGTTTCCAACCACTATGTGCCAGGAAGCCTTAAAAATGCTTATTCTCAGACCCCCCCCCCGCCCCCGGGGACAGCTACTTTTGAATGTCAAAAGATAATACTGGGAAATCCAGTCATAGATCTTTCACATAATATGCAGTTTAACACTCAAAAGAACAGTGTAATATACAACAGAGATATCTCCAACAATGAATTTTATTGACTGTGCTCTTTCCTAAACTGGTACTTTGTCCCACTTTCTTTAAACAGCTTCTCTTGAACTGCTGCCTCCTCTCCCTCAGCATACTGCCCTCCAAACACAAAAAAGCACAATGAAGCTTGTCACACTCCCTTTCTGTCTAAGTTTTGTCTCCTCTGTAGATACTTTGACAATATTGATTGCTAGGCACTTTTGAATGTTTCCAAGTTAGACTATTCATACAATCTTCATTGGTACAATTGTAACAGATATTATAAGTTAGGAAAATTAACCACAACTACTGAACACATGAGTCAGTCAGTATGTCTCAAAGGCATCTTGATCTGTGCTTGAACAATTCTGGAAGAGGACAGTTCATGAGGTGAACCACTGAGAAGAAAACAAGCTTACTCTTGACATTTTACACTTCTTATATGGGGAGTACAACCTATATGCACATTCAGCTGATCAGAAAGATTGCAAAAGAACATAAGAAATGCAGCAATATTTTAGGGGGGGAAAACATCTAGTGGGTTAAAAGTGAATTTTGCACAGAACAAGGTAAGCAAATCTGTAATACACTTTGTGGAGGCGGGGAAATAAAAATTCTGCACCATGTTAATTCTGTGTCCTATACAGATTATGCATACAGAACTTATTCTGTTTCTGCCAAACATGGGGAAAACCAAAGAATTGTGCATGGAACTGAAGCCACTGGGAACAGGATTACTAATCTATTTATGGGCTTTAAACACCAGGAATACACATTCAGTACTGCATAGTGTTCAGCAATTTGGCAACACTTCTTACAGGCCAATGAACCATTACCTGAATATAGCTATCAGTCTTGATTGCTGTTGTCCCAAGTATCTAAAGAAGTCCGTCTCACCCCAAATTACCTCCAACTGGACCTAGCATTCTGGGATGGGACAAAGGTGTCTTCTGTGTTTGATGCATGGCACACACAGCTTTTTTCAGCTCCTCTTGCTGACTTTTATAGTCTTCCAGTCCTTCACTGCCCACCATTCCACGTCAACTCTCATACTGTTAAGCCTGGCTCCAAGACTGACTCTACTAGCAAACCGACAGTAGCCTTGGGAATATGGGTAGACAGTGTGGTCCGCCCCTGAATGTGACTTATTATGTATCACAGGTATTCCTGGATATTTCTGCTCCCTTGTCCTTCAGCCTTCTCCAGCATCTTTCTCCTCTCCACCCCTAATATACTAAGTATAGCAGCAGTCACTCAACTGATGATGATAGTTAAACATCTTGTAAAAGCCCACCATCAACCAAATTCAAATGCTGAATAACCATTTAACAGGTGGGCATCCATCTATATATCTAATTCCCAAGTGCCCCCCCCGCGTGCGGATACTTAAATCCGTGCAGGGGGGGCACCTGGGGGGCGGGGAGGTTGTTCTGCAGACCTGGGGTGGTCCCCACGTCTGCAGAAAAATCTAAAAAGTGAAGAAAAATTTCGAGGGGATAGTTAAATCCCCCCAAAAGTAAAAACCCGTTCCCTGCGCATGCGCAGGGAATGGACTTACCTGGATACTGGCGGCGGACAAGTGGCCGGGCGGCGGTGGCAGTTGCGGCCAAGCCAGCGGCCTGGTGGAGGTACGGCCGGGGGGGAGAAGTGGCGGGCTTGGTGAGTGCCACCGAGGCCCGCCGAAGGCCCTGGGGGGGAAGAAGCGACAGGCTCGGCGAGTGCCACCGAGGCCTGCCGAAGGCCCTGGGGTGGAAGAGGCGGGCCTGGTGAGCGCCGCTGAGGCCTGCCGAAGTCCCTAAGGGGGGAGAAGCGGGCTCAGCGAGCGCCACCAAGGCCTGCCAGGGAGGGGGGGAAGGGAAGGAGCGGGGGGGCAGACGGGCGCAGGGGGGAGAGATTGCCGGCCTCAGCTCCTTCTCCCCCCCATGAGTATCGGCGCCGAGGCCCACTGGGAGTCTTGGGGGGGGAAGGGGGGGAGCGGCGGGCCCAGCGAGAGCCGCCGAGGCCCGCCAGGAGTCTCTGGGGGGGAAGGGGGCGAGCGGCGGGCCCGGAGAGAGCCGCCGAGGCCCGCCGGGGGGGAGGGGGCAGAGGAAGGGGGGAAGGGGGCGGAGGAAGGAGGAGCAGCTGTCAGCTTCTCCCCCCCCGCAAATACCGCGCCCCCCCTTGTCCATACTATATTTACTTTCTGCATAATTTTAGTAAATCTGGTTCTTCAAAGTACATTCCTATGGGAATAAAAGCTGACATTTCTGTAAATGAAAACAGCAATCCTGTGTCCATATCACTCAGCTCAAAGAGCTCAAATTTTCACAGAACTCAAGACTGAATCTATTTTATAATATTATACAGAGAGAGAGAGAGTTCTAATTATTCAAAGCATTTTAAAGAGAGCCAGCATGGTGTAGAGAACCAGCCTGGCATAATGATTAGAATGTTAGACTAGGATCTGGGAGAATTCTCTGTACTCTGCCATGAAAGTTCACTAGGCGAGTTTAGGCCAATCACATACTCTCAGCCTAACCTGCCTTACAGGGTTGTTGTGAGGATAAAATGAAGGGTGAGAGAATGTTGTAGGCCACTGTGAAAACCAATTAGGGAGAAAACTAGGCTGTAAATGAAGTAAACATAATGTCAAAAGAAGGAATTTGGTTCATTGTTTTCTAATAAATTAGTATTGGGGCGAGTCTGAAGTTTTTATATAATTCTGTTATCTTAATTCAGTCTTAACACTGAAGTGTTTTTCATGCCTAAGAACACTTACAGATAATCCTTTTACTCCATATCAACATCTAATGTATTGTAAAATCCTTTATACCATTTAATAGGAAGATATGGATGACCTGCTACACTAAAGCAAGAAAGCTCAACTAGAGCAGTTTGATTGGACATAGGGGCTCTCAGTTAAAATGTATGTATGTATTTATTTAATTCAGTTATACCCTGCCTTTCTCCCCAAGGGGTACCCAAAGTGGCTTACATCCTTCTCCTCTCCTCTATTTTATTCTCTCAACAACCCTGTGAGGTAGCTTAAGCTAAGGGAGTCTGACTGGCCCAACATCACCCAGCAAGCTTCTATGGCACAAGTAGGGATTCGAATCTAGGTCTAACACTAAGGAGTGTTTGATACTTGAACTTCCATTTGCCCATACTTCCTCCTTCAAAGATGTATTGTTTCTTTTCTGGATCACATATTTTCCCCCAACATCCTGATTAAAGTAATAGTACTTGCATATCAGCAACAGCCAAAGTAAAAACAAAGATATTTAGTAATATAATATTTTTGTCCCCTGCCCAAGATATGTAACATTTTGTAATTTGACCTGGGGGGGGGGGGGGGGGAACAGGCACAAACACATGTGAACCGCTCCCGAAAAACTGAGCACCCATATGTCCACACTCACTTCTTTATCCTTTCTCCAAAGGAAGCCACTTCATCAAGGATGTTCTGGACACTGACACACACTTCCTGGATGGCATACAGCTTATTCATAAATCCTTTCTTTTCACTGTCCTAAGGATTAGGAGAAGGAGGTAAAATCAGCAATCACAGGCAAGTTTGTGGAATTATTATAGTTTTCCCTAGACACACATGGAGGTCATCATGAAAGTAAACTGAAAAAAATGTTGGCTACATATTGAGGAATCATTTATTTCCATGTATTAGAACTTTGTGCGTGATGAATATATAAAAACAATACACCATAGTGAGCAGCTTCATCTATCACTGGATCAGTTTCTTAAATATAAGCTCCAATAATTCCGTAACCTCCTTTATTATTATGTGTTAGGGATGCCAATTTCATATCCTGTGCATTTTTGGAAAGAGATAATAATCAGTCTATTACTATCTCACATTTCTGAAATGTACTGTCTGCTATTGGCAAGAATATATCTGCATTTCAAAATGATAAAAGCGTTTTTGGAAGTATAATCCCTAAGAAACAATCCACAATCTGGGTTGGGTTTAGAATGGCTTTAACAAGATTTCTCTACTTTCTCCCACAGTTCTGTAAAGGACTGGCACTCATTTTTAAATTATAGAAAACATAAAGTGTAATTTTTTAAAAATGTCATTCTTGTGGCATTATCATTCCAGAAATCTATTCAATATTAATTAAGTACTAATATAAGTTAAGTACTAATGAGTGGCTTTAAAGCTTTTTTGTTTTTGTTTTAACAGTGGAAATGCCATCCTTCTCTCCCATCACCTCTTTCCTACACCATTAGTTTTTCCTTAAAACCTACGTTAAGGGGAAATCTGATCAAAACATTTTTTAAAAAACATTTTGGAGACAAACACAAATTACTCTGAATTAGTCATGGTATGAAATCAAGTTATTAGAAAAAGTGTCAATATTTCTTAATTTCTTTGCTAATACTTAATATCTCATTAGTTAAAAATAAAATTGGCAAACTTTTGCATTACTTTTCTGTCCAAACCAAGAAGTGAATCATCATACAACATTTAATCACCCAAGTGTTCTCTCACAATAATAGCAGAGATAAAAATTTGCTCTAAAGACAATGAAAGAATTTAGCCATGAAAGACAAACTAGCTATAAATCAGCCAACAAAGGATAGCTATGTATGGTAGAACTGTTTGTAATGATTCAGTATACATTTTAAAAACATACATTTTGAGGAATGACAGTTGCATTGTTTTCCTAGATTACCCATGAAGTTAGAAATGTTTTTCTTTGTGAAAATACTCATCAAGCAAAACATGTTATTAATGATCCCTGCTACTTGGATCACATTCCTCAATGTATATACATCATAACTATGACATTTCCTTGATCTTTATTGCATTCAGGGGAAAAAATTCAGATGTGCTATATAGAGTAGAGGTGGTCTACAGTGCTATAGCTGTAAACCCGTAGGATACAGAGGTTCTTATTTATGTTGTTGCTGCTACAATCTTACCAGAAAATCTGACCATATAACTAAAGGACTGTGAACCTATTGTTAGGATAATTACTAAGTAAACAATAATCCAACCTCAAGTATCAGCTGCTTTCTGTTCCCACTTATGCCTCTTTAGTTTTGATTTCCAGATCTAAGTGTATCTCGATTCATCATCAAATCTTGTGTGGAAAGAATGCTATCAGGATAACAAAAACAATACCGTTTCTTATATCTCTACAGCTCAATAGGGATTTCTTCAGGAGATCCTGAAGCTATTTTTCTTCACAAATATTTTTAGCAAGACAAACTTGTACCTTCTTGAATGCACATCTGTTCTAAATCAACTCTTTTAAAAGGAAAGGGCCACTACACTCTCTTCTGTCCCACTACATGCTTCCCTTCAGAGTATAAAGGAAACCTGTTGACATATTCTGAGGCTATCATAGACAAAACAGCATAGGAAAGAGGAGGCAGCCAGAAGCATAAGGGTTCAGCTTTTCTTAAACTAGTTCCACATGGCCCATGAACCATTAGCTGTTTTTTATTTCCTGTTCCAAAGATTTGTACAAAAAATAATCTGGGCTAGAGAAAAGCTAGTTTTCCCCAGGAAGGTGCTGTGTTAGCAAACAGAACATGTGAGCCACCTTCAGTGAACTAAAGTCCTTAATAATCCATTTTTCAAACACTACTGGTATTTCCTGTCTAAACAAAGATGGACTGTAACTGGAATCAATTTTATCATCAGTATGGCTACAATTGCCCACTTTCTGGAAATGATTGTCTTTTAAAGACTGGGTAAAAGTGCAAACAACAATTTTACAGGTATTTAATTTCCATTGTATGTTTGCGTACAGCAGGGTTTAACAGAAGCAAGATATTTGAAGCAGGAAAGTAGACTGGGGTAAAGCATTAAAATTGTCAGGTTAATCTTGTTACTTTGTCTCAAGTTCACAAAAAGCAAAAGGTAATTCAACAAGGAATTAGGTCTGTTTCTCAAAGTACTACAGAGTAAACATTACAGTGTGGCATAATATGCTACATATTAGCCTAATACACACAGATCTTGGTTGATTTTCAACACAGTTGGAATATAATACAGGCTACCCAGTTCTAAAATAGAACAATCTAAGGAGAAAAAAAATCAATTTCTGCCGCTTCTTCCATTCACTTCAGCCACAATTACACCTGGAAATAAATGGCAGCACTATCCCTTCTAGATAGTCACATTTTTGTACATGTAACTCAGTGTACTAAAAACAGCAACTGAGAGCAAACAAACAGATTTGGCACACAAAACTCACCAATGAGTTTCTAAAACTACAAATCCCAAGAATCCCCAATTGTTTCTATCCTAGGCTTTACTTTAGGGAAGTATATAACATACACCTAGTAAACTAACATTAAAAGGTACTTATAAAGCTTAAATATGCATTGTAATTATTATAATTCTCTAAACAAACAAATAGATAGATAATGTACCCACGCACTATGTTGATGAAGAAAAAACAGATCCTTATGGAACTTACATGTAATTTACATGTAATCAAAATGTACTTTCTGACAGAGAGTGCATGCTTTTAGTTGCCTGCCCACCCCTCGAATGAAACATGACACAAGTTATGTGTTAAATTGGAAACTTTATTTACACACAAGCTGATCTGCACAACTTAGTTAACATGTTAAAACACAGGTTGTACTGGGCTTGCAAGGCAAACACTTCCTAACAGGGCAAAACCACCACAGCTCAGATCCAGGTCTGGAATCCTTCCTAACCTTTCTCCTCCTGGCCAGCACACAAGTGCATTGAGGGGATGGAGGAGCAAAGTCCTGCCCATTACTACTAAGCCTTAGGGCTCATCGTATGTCCCCCCCCCAAAGGGGCCCCCACTGAGCTGCCCAGACTGCCAAAACTATAGGTAACCAGTTTGAGGGCCCACCCCTCTACTGCTGATATCTCAGGGTGATTGCCAATTCTAAATCCCCTCAACGACCCATGCTGTTCCTGCCACAGAGGGGTTAGCCTTGGCTTAACTCCCCTCCCACCACCTGCATGCCAACTGGTCATGTAAATCAACCCGCAGATCAGCTAGAAAATGTCCATCCCAGCAGCAGAAGGTGAACTCCACTGGGCCTGAAAAGATGCGGCAACAAGTGCCAGTCTTTGCAACTCTTGATGAACAGTATACCCCCCTCCAAACCCCACCTGGGCAACATATTGGACCAGACCAGCATGGTATCAGGGAATCAACACCTGAGGAGTCTCCAAATCCCACAGAATCTCCGCCAGCAAGAGCCCACCAACCTATTGCCTGGATCATTCTTGCCCAAATGCACAACACGACCTGGGGAGGTGTTCTTGCCAACATGATTTTACATTGGTGGTCAAGAACACCATTACCAAAACAACTGTGAGCTAGTTTTATGTGCCCAAGGATCACCTTAGACTCATTTTACAGTCACCCCCACCTTCAGAAAGCTGAAACTGCATAAGACAAATGGGTTTGGCTTATTCACACAAGCTTATGCACAATATCGAGCTATGCTTACAGCTCTCAGTCCAGCCCAGCCCTATGTTTGTATTTGTGCCAGCCTGTATACAAGGAAATTCATAGTACCTACCGAAAGGCCACAAATCATGAATTTGCAGATGTATTTCTCTAGCAATGTAAAGATGAATATTCAGAATGTGCAGAATTTCAGTGCAATAGCAAATTGTACTGGCTTCAGGCATGCTTTAATTTTCATAAAGAAGGTGACTGACATTCAAACGTACCTTGCCATGCCTATTTTGGGTAGAGTTGGAACACTTAATTTGATCACCTCAGCGAATTGTTATCAGTTCAAAATGAACAGCAGTTAGAGTACTTCTGTGTCTACATGGCAGCAGCATTCAGCATGGCAACTGGCTGGGCAAGTGCTGCTTACTTACAGTTACTGGCTTGCTTGGATTACATATGTCCCAACGCATTCATCATAGTCAGATCATGCACTACTGAAAATGAGCGACTCAAACATGCAGTCATATTAGAGTATTTGTGATCAGGACTCTATTAACATTGAGTCAGCCAGGTTAAATGGGCAAGGTTAAACACAGACACAATCATTCACCCAGATTTAAACCCATCTTTTATTTTTGAACTGTTTTTTTTTTTACACCAAGATGAAAGATGAGGGATGGGAACAAAGGAAATGAGGCAGAAATGAGCATGTAAGAGCATTTTTTAAAATCAATTTTTGAATGTTTGGGAAAAAACTAAGAACTTGGTTTGATGGTGGTATTTGTAATTGCTGTCTAAACTGAGGGGTGATCAAACATCTCTGACTGACTGACTGACTGCTTCTAGGTACAATTAAGATAGCAAAGATGGTAATATTGACAGAAAAAGTAACATTTCAGACTACTCTGTGGCTTGGTGCTGTAGACCCAATGTCATTTTTTTTTAAAAACTAATCAGTAACATGGTTGGTTTGATAAACTGAAGTTCACATGCAGTGGACACAGCAATAACTGGAATACATTTAACCTTGATTATGATTTTGTGTATAATAAATGCCTGCCAATGAGAACAAAACAAGCCAAGATTCATAGAACTATGAGGTATCCCTCAAATGACATACTGTGTACAAACCAGAGCAGAAAAGCAGATGTGTTATCTACAGGGCCTAAATAAGATATACTTAAAATTTAGATAGAAATGTGCTTTGGAACATGAATGAGCACTTAAAGCTCATGAGTCCTGGGAACTCAAGCTTTAATTTCATTTTTATTCTACCTTTTATCACATAAACTCAAAGCAGTTTATAATAAATCAAGTTTGATACAAATTACACTTATTAGGGAACAAGCATAACATTCAGAAAGTTATTTTCTGTGGTACATATCCCTGAAAGATACTTATAAACCATTTTGGAAGGAATTACAAAGGACTGAAGAAATAAAGAAAATCCTGATCCTCCCCACAGATAATCTCCTGTGTTTTGGAGAAGAGGTATGAAGCAGAGTTCCCCTGGCTGATTAGATAAAAGGATGAAGTGGGCATAAGCAGTCAGGTGGAGGCCAAGCTACTCAACAGTGTCAGCACACTAACTGGCATATGGAAGACAGTACAGTTTATGAAACTTCCAGGTACTCTTCAAGGGCAGAGTAATGCAGAATGCATTTCAATAGTCAAACTATGAGGTTAGAAAACCAAAGCTTGAGAGCGTTTTATTCATGGCACTAAGACTGACTTGATGGGTAGAAATTCAGAAGTTCTGCATTACTGATTTAAGGTATGATACAGTGCTGGTTTAACTGTGGTACAATGGCTTCTAGACCCTGAATCACTTCTTGAATTGTAGATGAATCTGACCAAAAGATGCCAGCTGCAAGGAATCTGAGGTTCTATATGTAAAATTTGATAGCAAGGCACCTCAAACAGACACTAAATGGGAAGAAGAATGATCAAAGCTAGGACACAAAGCCATATATTAGGGTAAAAATTCTACAGTTCTAAGCATATACCGAGTTCAATGGGTCTTAACTCCCATTGCAGCATAAGGGATGTACAAATATTTATTTATTTATTTATTTATTAGATTTATATTCCGCCCTCCCGGCCTCTCGGCCGGCTCAGGGCGGCTAACAACCTGTATCACAAACAGTAAAACCATAAAATACAATTTAAAAACAAACAACATCCAGAACAGTGTGCAATATCTTCCTACTAAATGGCGCCACTTCACCACCCACCACAACAGCGTCAAAGGTGCCGATGGTCTGAGCGGCAATGTTCGTTATTTGGGCCAAGGCTATAAAAATATAAATAACCATTCCCCCAAACACACCTCACATTTTGGGTATCCAGTACTGTACTTCAAAACTGAAATGTATCAGATTTAGGCCCTTCTTTGCAAAGGGACCATAACAAAAGACAAGCTATGTTCAATGATTTTCTAAGATATTTTGATTTTTTAAAATAAAATACTAACACCAACTGGAATTTTCTTACTTTTTTATTTTCTGTGATTCTGCTTTTTTGCTGAAGAAAAGCATATAGAGTGGCTTGTTATGACGCCGTCTTTTAATAATACTACCCTCTTTACAGAACTGGCAAAAATTAGTGGTTTACACTGGACAGGTTAGCTGTCAGACATAAGGCCCGGGGGCCAAAATCAGCGCTGTTACCCGGACCGCAAGCAATTATTATATATGAAAAAATAAGGTGCTCCCCCTTTTATGGTATCCCTTGGGAAAAAACTACACATGATTAAACACATTTATTGGGGCTTTTGTGGGCTCCCCAGTAAATCAATTGCTTTCACAGCTGGGAATCAATTGCTTTTGTTTGTATTTTGAGTAAAAAATAATATTGTTAATTGGGTTGGCCTGTATTCTTTATAAAGTTTATATTTCCGGTACCTGGCATTACGTTTTACGGTACACATGGCCCTGCCCAACAAAGTGACATTTATGTCAGATCTGGCCCTTGTAACAAATGGGTTAAAGGGAGAATTTAAAACTGTCAAAGATAGAGGGGAAAAGTTCAGTTCCAAGTACTAGCAGCACAGGATTTTCTTGGTGTTCTCATGACTAAAGTGAAAGCTCTTCCTCATTTTTTTTTATTCCTCAAACATGGCATGTGCATGAATATGCACAAATAACTGGTAAAACCCAATTAAAAGTGTGCATGTGCACAAAAGCTTATACCAGAATTAGAAGAAGAAGAGGAGGAGGAGGAGGAGGAGGAGGAGATTGGATTTATACCACGCCTTTCACTACCCAAGGGAGTCTCAGAGCGGCTTACAAACTCCTTTCCCTTCCCCTCCCCACAACAGACACCTTGTGAGGTAGGTGGGGCTGAGAGAGCTCTGACAGAAACTGCTCCTTTTCAAGAACAGCTCTGAAAGAACTACAGCTTGCCCAAGGTCATCCAGCAGGTGCAAGTGGAGGAGTGGGGAATCAAACCTAGTTCTCCCAGATTAGAGTCCATGCACTTAACCACTACACAAAACTGGCTCTCTTTGTTGGTCTTATAAGTGCCACTGGACTCAAATTTTGTTCTATTGCTTTGGTCCAAAATGTCTACCCACCAGAAACTATTATTCAGAAGTATTGTTTAGAGAGCAACTTATTCGTTCCAGAGCACACGTAGCTTGTGTGTGTGTGTGCTTGACTACTGCTTGTGAGATGCAGGAAGAAAGTCTGCCATAAAGAATCAGGATTAGGGTTACCAGTGCTTGAAATACAGCTTATGGTACTTGAATAAAGATTTACAAAGAATACTGTTCATCTAAGATATATGGTGGCTGTATATGTTTACTCTATCATCAAGCAATATTATTCATACATGCTACCACTCTACCACTGTCCTGACAATGATGTAATCAGTACAAGGCAATAAGTAAAAGTGCATACATTGCAATTAATTCAGGGAACCAAACCACAGAATTAGCTACATATACACATTATATATGGTCCAAGAAACAATTAAACAAGACATCGGCATGCACGCACTATTGATGTACAGACTCTCACACAGACAACTAAGAGAGAGATGCTCTCCCCACCCCACTGCAAACCCCAGGCCTCCCTTTCCTGCATCACAGGAGATTGTTGCTCTGCAAAATGCTGTTGCCACCCTACTCCACTCATTCATTCCTTGTCTGCCAGCCTTCAACAGTAAGATCAGAGCAGGCATCTCAGGGCTAAAGCAGACTGATGGACTAAACTCAGTGAGTGCAAATGCTGCTGTTCCACCTAGTGAGGAAAGGGGAGGTGAGCAGAACTTGAAAAGTAATTTTTAGCCCCATGAGGCCAATACCAGAACTATCTTTCAAATTTTCATGTGACTTAGTTGCCAACCTAAATTAAAGTGACTTTTGGAGGTGACCATGGTGGTGTCATGGGGCAAGCAGCAAACAGCAAGGTGGGTTTGGGGGGGCATGCAGTGGTAGTGTCAGCTGTGGATATGGCTTTCCTCAATCTCTAGAAGATCTCTCACTGAATGTGGCCAATGCAGCTAAAAAGAGAGGAAAGTAGCCAGAAGAGGAACATTCATCACAGCCTTTGGCTATTGTATGAGTAGATGAAAGTCTGTAACTTCTGGTAGACAAAAACATTTAAAAATTGTGTCATTTTGTGTATTGGCATACATGCGCACACTTACCCACAATTTCTGAGACTTCTGCTGTGGATGTATAAAATAAACTTTTATTTAAAAACAAATTAAAGTGTAGAGAGGGGGGAAGAAAAAAGAGAGCGGAAGCAAAAGCACTTGGAGAAATGGCAGCCATTTTTACTATATTTGGACCAGGATTCAGATTGTAGTATTCATCAAAAAAACACACAAATATTTCTTCATTTCAATATACTGGTTACAAAAGTGATTTTCAAATATCTTATTTTTCCTCTTCTGTTGTAAAAGTGTTTGTTCAGATCTATTTTTTTTTTATCTCCCAAAGAATTTCAGACTATTATATGCCAGCTTGAATAACACTGAATGCAATTGTTTATTATGTATAATAGTTAGTTTAATTGTTTCAGTTGATTCTTATACTATAAAATAAATGAAAGAATTTTTAAAAAAAGAAAGTGAAAGAACTGGAGCAGAAGAAAACCTGACTTCTCCCATCTGAGAATCCTCGATCATCAGGCAGAGGTTAAAAAAAAATGCCAGACTACTGTCAGTCTGTTGGCAACCCTAACTGGCATCCTTCCAATTCTTTCTGCTACTTAAGCGAGTACCAGACTGGAAAGTAGAAAAAGAGGGAAGGGGAAAAAGAAGACACACAAAAACAGATAAATGAAAGTGAGGAAAAGATTACAAAGGAGTGGGATAAGACCTGAAGGGAAAATGACTCATTTTTGTTTGAAATTGTATTTAAAAAATGGAGGGAGGGAGTCATTACCCCCCTACTATTTCCTCTTTTCCTTCCATGAAAGCCTCCATAACTTCTCCCCTCTTCCTGCTTCCTTCTCTTCATTCCTACCCACCAGGCAACCTACTTTTATGTCTCCTTGTATTGAGCCTACCCTCTCTTTGGCAGCTTCTCCATGGGTAAACTCAGCAAGGTTCTAGCTGTGGGTATGGGCCAGGCTCAGTTCTATGGTGCTGTCCACCAGGCCAAGCATCGTTGCCCAGTGAAGACCTTGCAGGGGGCACATCACTTTCCCCTGTATCCCCCCCCCCCACACACACCATTTCCTCTTTTCCTGTCCCTGGAAATCCTCCCCATATCCTCATTCACCCACCACCAACCTTTTATCTGCCCCCAATCTTTATCTGCTATATTTATTATTTATTTATTTCACTTATACCCTGCAATTATCTACAACAGGGACCCAAAGTGGTTACATCATTCTCATCTCCTCTTGTTTTATCCTCACAACAACCCTGTGATGAGAGTGTGTGACTGGCCCAAGGTACCCCAGTGAGCTTCCATGGCAGAGCTGTGATTTGAACCTGGGTCTCCCAGATCTTAGGCTGAAATACTAACACAGTTATTTGTGGGTGAAGGAGTCCAAGGACCACAATCAGTTATTAAGTTATTCATTTGTTTTTCAGTCTAAGTGTGTACAGTACACATTCATCTACAGTACTATAATATAAATACTGCAGTCCAGAGAACTGTTCGAGGCAATTCACAAAGCAAAAATGTAATAAAATAATAAAGACAACCAATACTAAAACATTAAAATGACTTTATGAAACCTAAACAGATTTTTGTAAAAGAACCCCTAGGCTAGAACCTTAAAAACAGCTTTAAAAGACAGAATACTTTTGAATTGAAAGCCTGGGTGAAGAGCAATACTTTGGGGGCTGAGGCATAAAGAACAGTACTGTAGGCAGCAAGGGAACTTTACATGGAAGGGCATTCCACAGGCAAGGTGCCACCACTGAAAAATCCTTATTTCTGGCAACCACCCACATCACCTTTGCAGACAGGAGCCTAGACAGCAGTGTTTGAGAAAAGCATTTTAACCATTTGTTAAACAGTATGGGAGAAGGCAAATCTTTCTAATTGACTGAAAGGGGGAAATTAGGAATGCCAGTCCCCTAGGGATCCCCCGATTTGGTGGGCTCCTAAGCCCCACCCCTACAGCAACCACCAGTGGCCACCCCTCTCTCTCTCCCCTCCTGCAAGATTTAAAGGGCCCTCCAGCTGACTGGCAAGAGTACATGGCCCACCAATCAGCTGGAAGGCTCTTTAAATCTTGCAGGAGTGGGTGGAAGGGGTGGCTGCTGGCCGCACATCTGAACTCCAAGTGGTGAATTTGTCACTTGGAGTTCAGGCGCACATATGCCTTGCTTCTTGCCTAAAGCATTTAAAGCGACCCTTGCCACTTGGAGTACAGATGTACAGCCAGCAGCCGCCCCTTCTGCCTGCTCCTGCAAGACTTAAAGGACATCCCCACCCCCTCCAGAAACACCTCCCAAAGTCCCCTGCCGGGGACTAGGAAGGACCTGGCAACCCTAGAGGAAATTCTGGAAGTGTCATGCATTGTGCTTGGAATGAACACAGTGTCATATAGATGTTGCCCTTTAATGTCAGAGCTTCCCATGCATGGAAAAATTCCCATGTGGAAGCAGCCTGCTTCTAAACTAAATTCTGGATATGATTTGGTCCCTTAACTCATCACAATTTAGATCTTAAGAGTATACCCTCTGGGGCAGCATATTTTAAAAAGACACCTCAGAAAAAAATCTTTATAAAGACTTGCAGATGGGCACAGCCTTATTCTAGAGACTTGACTGTACAGACTTGACTCCCCATGCATAAGCAGAGGAGTTAATGTACCACAGACAGAGTGCAATACAAGCCATTTTAGCATACATCTAACTCCTGTCTTTTCCACAATAGTTGCACTGTTGGTGCCCCAGCAAGAATGTTTTCCCTCCTAAAAGTGGTAGTTATATCTTATTGTAGGAACTCGCACAAAAGAAATCACCAGCAGCTACAATGTTAGAATTCAATGACAGCACTCATCTTCAACATTTGCCAGGTGGGCTTTGTATTATTTATTGTCTAGTAAATAAAGTTTAAACACTTTTTCAGCCTTGGTTACAAACTATCTACCCATTTTCATTTCAACAGCAAGGAATAAAAGCTGCCATCATTTGATGTCTTTTCCTTCTCTATTCTTTGTGCCTATCTACTGGAGGCATACATTGTCAGATCTAGGGCACAGCAATACTAAGTAAGCAGGGGGAAGGGTTGTGAAATTTTTATCATCCTTGTAACAACTGGAATGGAAGATACAACACTCTACCCCATAATACCCCCTCTCTCATTCTCCAGAAAACAGAAGACAATTTAAGAAAAATATCTGGTCTTCCACAGCATAATAGTGTGCTTGCCCTTTATTAAATGCACATACATATTTGCAAGATGCTCATACAAATTCCAGAGTGAGAGGCATGTCGGTCTGTGGCAAGAAAGCTTAAGCCTAAAGAAACCTGTTAGTTTTCAAGGTACCAAAAGACTCCTCTTCCTTTTTCACACATGCAAGTTACTGATGGAATTACCAAGTGAGCAACAGGAATGTGTAAAGCAGTCCCTGGAAATGTAAAGCTGTATCATATGATTTTAATACAACTAGAACATTACCTAATTTTCTGCTTATGAACATTTTTCTGAGAAGCCTGAATATTTGCATATGTAGCCTAGTAATAAGCACCCAGTCTATCTATCTATGCTGTTCCTCTCCCCTTCATGATATCATTTTGTCAGTTTTTAACTGGCTATGCAATGGGATATATTTTATAAGCACATCACATCACTAATAAACATCTCTTCCAAACAGTTCCCAGCTATAGCAAGGGTAAGTGAATGTCTTACCCTAATTTTTCTCGCTGGCTAACTGGACAGGGATTTCTTCCAACAGACCTATTTCACTGTTGCAGGCCAGGCATGCTACAATCCAGGAGGGAGAGAAGGGAAACCTCCTCTGCCCAGCACTGTGAACTAATCATAGGCTTTGATGATCTTGTCAGTTATTTCTAAGGATAGGTTTGAAACACACTTTTAAAATGATTAGTCCACACAATCAGTTTTTCAAATCTAGACTCTACTCAGAAAAAGAGCATGCTATACAACCAAACCCTCCCCCCCCCCAAAAAAAACCCTGAAGGTAATGTAGAAGCCTTCTAATGTAGGGTGAAAAGATTACTATCAGATTTCAGATTTCCCCAGTCCACTTCCACTGGAAATTTCTCTCCTCACATTATCCAGATTTATTGCACAAAACGTTATTGACTCCAAACCTGAACCAGAACAGTGGTAGATGCTGATCTTTAACATTACAAATGCAATAATTCTCTTCCGGTGCTCTCTATCCTAGAGAGATGCAAGAATCATTTTATTGTCACTACAAAGTGTTTCAAGGGGAAGTAGAATTTGCAAAATCACATCCTTCACTAGATGCAGAGCAAATACTGGTTTTCCCCATATGCCATGGCCAAGGGATAATATTCCTCTGCATTTTTCTGTTCCCTCACTACGTATTTTATCATATTCTATGCAATGGCCATTTTAGTTTACTCATGAGCTGCTGAGGACAAACGGAGAATTGCTAGCAACCATTATCCAAAACACTAGAGGAAAACACTGTGAAAGTCACTAATGTGCAAAAGCTTTTCCACCGTCACTGCAAATAACTGTAAAATGCCTTCACTGTGTTATGCTAAAATGATGTGAACATAAGGAAGTTCCCTTGGCAACCAGAGGCAGCAAATCCTGATTGGATACAGGTTAAGTATTTTTGTTTGAAATCTCTCACACAACAGGGAAAAGGAACAGTATTCTTTGTTACATGATTTTCATAGAAGGAAGAAACTGGGAAACAGTCATCCTTTCCCCTCTTCCTTTGTGAGGAATAGGACCTCAGAAAACTAGGAAATGATTACTAGAGAAATTAACTTAGCCTGGAATAAGGAAGCAGCTCTATAAATGTGAAAAGCAATGAGATGAAAAAGTACACAAAAATGAATTAGAAATGTAGAATCTCTAATTGAAAGCCTCTTTAAAAGCTTTATGATGAGTAGGGATGTGCAAGGAAAAAACTGGTATTTTTCGGATTTGGGTTTTTTGGACCCTTAAAAATTTGGTATTGCCTTAAAAACCCAAATTCCAATATTGGTATTGTATTGGAATTGGGGTAAAATTTGAGAATCCCAAATTTTTCAGCTCCATTATACCCTATGGGGCCATTATACTCAATGACAAATCTTCTAGGGTTTATTCAGTGGGCTGGAGGGAGGGGGTTTGATGTAGAGGCACCAAATTTGCAGTGTAGCTACTGGAGCCTCTCCCCAAAAGAAGCCCTAAATTTCAAAAAGATTGGGCCAGGGGTCCAATTCTATGGGCATCCAAAAAGGGTGCCCCCCATCCTTTATTGTTTCCAGTGGTGGGGGAAAAGCAAGGTAGGTATACAACAAGGCCAGCAGATTTCCCCAGAGTATCTCTGCAGTAGAAAGTGAGGTCAAATCTGTTGGGTTTTGGCACTGCCACAGTGGCACTGGTTCTGCTGCTGTCCTTGCAAACATACTCCCTCCCCACACCTCACTTTCTACTGCAGAGACTCTCAGGGAAAATTTGCTGGCCTTGTTGTTTGATTGTTTTGCTTTTCCCCCACCACTGGAAACAATGGAGATTCTTAGATTTGACCTTAGTCCAGTTGGGTTTTGGCACTGGTTCTGCTGGGCACATTGCACTGGTTCTGCTGCTGGCCTTGCAAACATGCCCCCTCCTCACACTTCACTTTCTACTGCAGAGATTCTCTAGAAGAATCTGCTGGCCTTGTTGGGTGCCTGCCTTGCTTTTATCCCACCATTGGAAACAATTGAGGATGGGGGCACCCTCTTTGGGTGCCCATAGAATTGGACCCTGGTCCAATCTTTTTGAAACTTGGGGCTTCTTTTGGGGAGAGGCTCCAGCAGCTACACTGCAAATTTGGTGCCTCTACATCAAACCCCTTCCCCACAGCCCACTGAATATACCCATGTGCATGAAGCGCCCCCCCCATCCCACCAGTTCTTTTCCGGCCATCCCCAGTCGCCCAGCCTCCCTTGTTGCATCGATCTAAGCAGAACTCTCCTGCAGCCAAGAACCTCTGTGACTCTGCTTCCCTCAAGCTAATTTCCTGGGCCCAGCTTTCTAGCTAGAGCAAACAGTCCACCCAGACAAGCAGAACATATTTTGGACCCTGTATGCCCCTGTGTGAAGTGACATCAAGTGACTTCTTTTTAAAAATTATTATTATTATTTTAATAATTACAGTTGACAGTTATACTTCACTCGTTGTTTAAAAGTCCCAACAGTTTGCAGCCTCTTTTCCCTCTCTTTGGTCTCTCTAATATTGCTTTAAACATGTAAATTGTCAAAATAAAAAAAATGGAGAGCAGGATTAATGGAGGGAGCATTATCAGTCCATTTTCCTGTCTCATATATCAACAGCATTGGCACTTTAAACCTGGGTGCCTTCTGCACCCCAGCCTGTGGAACTGATGTCCTCCCAAAAGATCCTGCCCTTAACAGCCATGCTCAGGTCTTGCAAATGGAAGGCCCTGGCTTTTTTGATTGAGTCAATCCATCTCATGTTGGGTCTTCCTCTTTTCCTGCTGCCTTCAACTTTTCCTAGCATTTTTGGCTTTTCCAGTGACTCTTGTCTTCCCAGAAGGTGACCAAAGTACCATCACCTCAGTTTGCTCATTTTAGCTTCTAGGGAGAGGGTCAGGCTTGATTTGATCTAGAACCCACTTATTTGTGTTTTTGGTGGTCTACGGTGATCTGTCCTTTTCTGTTTGAGAGAGAAAATCAGAGATTGTATTACTTGTTCTCAAAAATTGAAAAAAAGAAATTAGCTATTTCAAATTTTGTGTTTTTTATTTTTCCTAAAATGTGTTTATGTTTGGAAATTGGTCGGCACACCGGGGGGGGGGGGGTAGCAAAAAGACCTGGCACCGGCCCTGAATACACCTCACGGAAAAAAACTCTTTATAAGAGGCTGTGAGGGTTTGTGTAAGCACACCATTTATTATTTGGCCTTTTACCACCTACAGCTAATTAGGCAGTTGGTTCCCTTCCTTGAATGCAATGACCTGGCAACAGTGATCCATGCGATGGTCACCTCGAGACTGGATTACTGTAATGCCCTCTACATGGGGCTGCCCTTGTCGCAAATCCAGAAACTGCAGCTGGTGCCGCAACCAGGCTGTTGATGGGACTCCCTATTCAGGGCACATCCAGACTGTGCTAAAGACATTGCACTGGCTGCCTATAGCATACCAGGTTTGCTTCAAGGTGCTGGTTCTTACTTTTAAAGCCCTTTATGGCCAGGGACCTGCATAACTGAAAGACTGCCTTTCCCCATATGTACCCCAGAGGGCACTGTGATCAGGGACCCAGAATCGGCTGGCTCTCCTGAGCATCAAGGAGGCTAGGCTGGTGACAACTAAGGCCAGGGCCTTTTTGGTGACAGCTCCACTCTGGTGGAACGAGCTCCCAGAAGAGACCAGGGCCTTGAGGAACCTTTCACAGTTCCACAGGGCTTGTAAAACGGAGCTCTTCCGCCAGGCTTTTGGCGCCATCACCACTTGTACCACCATTACCACTACCATCACTACCAACAATTGATACCTTATGTTGGTAGAGCCCTGATCTGCTGGATCCCTTAATTACTGCCTGAGCTAATCACCCTAGACAGCTGAAGAAGACCAAGGAGCTGACTTTAAAATGAGGAATTAACTTGCTAGCACTTTATTATGTCTCGTTTTAACATTGTATTGTATTAATTGAAGCTGTGATTTTATGTGCATTGTTGGAATTTTATTCTGTTTTGTAAGCCGCCATGAGTCGGCCTTGGCCGGGAGGGTGGGATAAAAATCGAATAAAGAATAAATAATAATAAATAATACTGTGGAATTGTAAAATAAAAATGTCCAATTGCTGTGGTTATAGGCAGCAATCAACGGTCTCCTCCTTGTGCTATTCTTTCATGTTCAGTCTTTGCTATTTATCTGCAAAGCACTTGGGAAGTTAAAGTTTACAATGACTTCAGCTCTGTGAGCTGTCTCTCACTATTTGCCCACTGTGGGCAGAAAATAGGTTTACAGGTGACATCTGGAGGTCTCCTGGAATTAAAACAGATCCGCAGACTACAAAGATCTATTCCCCTGTGGAAAACTGCTGCTTTGGAAGGTGGATTCTATGGCATTATATCTCAGCAAGGTCCCTCCCCCTCTTCAAACCCCACCCTTTCCAGGCTCAATCCCCAAAACTTTATGAATTTCCCAACCAGGAATTGGCAGCCTTAGCAGAAAGTTCCTGCCTACACATTCTCAGCTTTATACTTCAGTGCACTTTATATTGCATTACCTGTAACACAAACACACAGACCCCAAATCTAATTTCACTGTCTTCTCAGCAGGCTATCTAATCTAAAATAGTGTCCTCACATTGAATTATTATTCTTGAGTACCCTTAGAAAGGTAAAGAAGAAAAGAAATTAAATTGAAGTTATGAACTTTAAATGTAAAAAAAATGGACAATTTGTTTGGAATAGGTTTAACTAGGTAATATCCTTTATTGTTCCTAACACTTTCAGCTTGCTTCATTGCCACTAAGAACATTTTTAAAAATAAAAGTGTAATTAGGGCTGGGTGATTTAAGAGGAAAAAACTCTAAAACTATGACAGTGATGACTTAATACTGCAAATTATAGTTTTTAGTACAGGTAATTTAGCATACCAAATCACAATTCTCATTTCTTTCCACAGTGCAAAATCAGAAGAAATGTATTTGTGGGGGAAGGTATAAGTTAGAAAAAGAAAGCCTCTAACAGAGAAACTCTTGACAAGATTAATAAATGTAACATATCTACTGAAGCAAGTACTAGAAATATGCATGAGGTCTAGATATTTTATCTTCTAAATAATCACTGCCTGCATATCCATAGAATGCGCTTCTGAAAAACAGAAGAACAGCATATCAAGGGAAACATAACACAGGCTGCGATAGCACACACTAGTTGGAGCATAGAGAAAGAGAGACTATTTCCTCCAGAGGAATTTGACATGCAGTTGCGAGATCACACAGCCTTTTGAAGCTGCGGGTGCAACCCATCATTGTGTGATCAGATGCAACTATGGGTGAGTTGTTTTTTTTTTTTGCCGTTTGTTTCCCTTGTGAATAAACAAGGAATCGCACCTCTGCACTGAGGCAGCCCTACACAGTATGCGATGATGTATTGCAAGGGGGGGGGGGCGGAACCTGGCACAGAGTCGGGATGGCATGATCAAACTATCCTGGCGGCATGGGAGCATGCTTGAGTAATCAGACAGGGGAAAGTCTGTCTGTGACCTGCTGGCAAGCACTAGGACCAGACTTTCCCCAGTGTCTTTTAACTCTGCTTCCATGGCAGAGCAGCATGGGTTCCTGACGACTCCAGGACACTTCCCAGATGTTGCTGTCTGATCACTCCCATTAGATCCGTCAGGCATTCGCACCTACGTCGGATCTAAAGGAGCATGTGTTTGCAGCCATATATACAAACTATGCCAAGAAAGTGATTGTGTATCTAGTGAACTTTGCCATCTATATAATAGTGCATAAGGGGGCAAAAACAAGTTACTACAAAATATAGAGTTTGGAGAGATAAATTCTTTGTCAGCCCCCTTTAAGAAAAGTGGGCCTCCTCTGATTCAAAAGAGTTGAACTCAAGGTCACAGAACTTAAGGCAGGAGATATCCAGGAATCCCTGCTTTCCACCATGCTACTGAAGAGGGAACTGTAAAAATGAAAGGTTGTGTGCTTGATTCATTCTGGCTGGGGTGAGGGTGGAAGGATCCATCACATATATTGGCAGGTTCTGACCCTCTAGCTCTTAAGGAATACTCTTCCCTAACAGGCCCATCAGTTCTCTTCTTTAGCTGCCTTGCTGGCAACCTCTACCCTCCTTTCCTGTGATATGGCAATCTCTCCATGCCTCATGCATGAAGTTAGCAGGAAGAATAAGAGAAGAGATTGGATTTATACCCTTCCCTTTACTACCCAAGGGAGTCTCAGAGCGGCTTACAAATTCCTTTCCCTTCCCCTCCCCACAACAGACACCCTGTGAGGTAGGTGGGGCTGAAAGAGCTTTGATAGAAACTGCTCTTTTTCAAGAACAGCTGTGCCAGAGCTATGGTTTGCCCAAGGTCATCCAGCAGGTGCAAGTGGAGGAGTGGGGAATCAAACCCGGTTCTCCCAGATTAGAGTCCGTGCACTTAACCACTACACCAAACTAGCTCTCAATAAAATACTTGTTTTTTTAATATATATATATATATATACACACACACACACACACACATAAAAATAAAATACTTGTATGTTTTAATCTAGAGCCGCGGTGGCTCAGAGGTTAAGATGCTGAGTTGCAGACTGGAAAGTTGGTAGCTCGGCAGTTTGAGACCTTAGTGCCACGTGATGGAGTGAGCTCCCGTCTCTGGCCCCAGCTCCTGCCAACCTAGCAGTTCAAAAGCAAGAAATTGCAAGTAGATAAATAGGTACCACTTCAGTGGGAAGGTAACAGCGTTCCATACGCCTCGGCATTTAGTCATGCCGGCCACTCGACCACGGAGAAGTCTTCAGACAGTGCTGGCTCTTTAGCTTGGAAACGGAGATGAGCACTGCCCCCTAGAGTTGGATTTGACTGGCTTTCGAGTAAGGGAAACCTTTTTGTTTTAATCACACTTACCGCACTGCAAACAGCTTACAATGTATCACAGTTGGACCAATCGTGGATGAAGGTTTTCTGAACTGTATTGGTTTTTGCAAAAGTTAAGAAACTAGTTAAGAATTATCATGTTCAGGGCTATTTTGGGGCAGGAACGCACAGAAACGGAGTTCTGGCTGGCTTCCAAGTTGGCCACACCTACAGCCTCCCCCCCCCCCCCCCGGGTTCCCCAGGCACCTTGCAAGCCACGGGGCACCTGGGGAAGCCAAGCTGATCCAGAGAGGGAGGGCAGTTTAAACTGCCTCCCCCTCCTTGGGTTCCCCAGGCGCCCGACAGCTGCAGGGCACCTGGGGAAGCCGATCCAGAAACTGCCTTCCTTCCCTTGGATTCTCCATGCACCACGCAAGCCGTGGGGCACCTGGGGAAGCCAATCCTGGGAGGGAGCTGCGCTGTCAGGTGTGTGGCCTAATATGCTAATAGATCTCTGCTGTTGGGGGTGGCCTATTGTGGTAATGAGTACCTGCTGGGCTTTTTCTACAAAAAAAAGCCCTGATCATGTTTAATGGAAAATGCTTTATTTATGGTATTTACTTTGTATTTTTCTGTTTATAAATCCTGTAAATAACTTATAAAATAAATAAAATTATTCATGACCTGTGTCCCTCATACTTGCAAGAACATCTTTCCCTGTATAATCTCTAGTGATTGTTAAACTCTGCCAATAAAGATTTACTATTAGTTCTGATCTGCAGGCAGAACCAGACATTGTCTGACCAGGACAGTGCTTTTTCCATTGTGGTGCTGGTACTGTGGAATGGCCTTTCTGAGCATGTGATAAAGGCTTCTAGCATCACTGAAAGGCTGAATTACCTCTTCTGGAAGGCTGTTCCCAAAAAAAGGTGCAAGGGCTGAGAAGGAATGAGTTTGCACGGCAGATCTTAATAACTTCAGGAATGGGCCAATCAAGGGAAGATCTAAGTTGGCACATGGGATCATACCAGGAGAGTGAATCCCAGGCTGCATAAGGCTTAATAGACAAGAACTAAGACACTGAATATGACTTCGAAGAAAACAGGCAGCTAGTGCAGATGGCATAAAATAGGGGTGAGGTATCTAGACTCTTTTAAGGTAGCTACATTAATTCATGCCTTCATTATTTCCCAGGCTGGATGGACTACTGCAATGTGGTCTATGCTGGGATGTCCTTGAAGAAAATCTCTGCACTGTGGAGTTGAAAGAGCCCACTTCTTACAACTGCATTAACTTGACCCTCCAACAAAAAAGCAGGATCAAATAAAGCCACTGAGTTGTTCAAGTCCTTAAAGAGATGGGAGTACCAGACCAACTCACATGTCTCCTGAGAAATCTGTATAAAGGTCAAGAAGTGACAGTTAGAATCAAATATGGAATAACTGATTGGTTTAGCAAAAGAAAAGGAGTGTAACAAGGATGTATATTGTTACCCTGCTTATTTAATTTATATACAGAGTACATCATGTGAAATGCTGGTCTGGATGAATCACAAGCCGGAATTAAGATTGCTGGGAAAAACATCAACAACCTTGGATATGCAGACGATACCACTCTAACGGCAGAAAGTGAAGAGGACCTCAAGAGTCTCTTGCTAAAAGTGAAAGAGGTGAGCACAAAAGTTGGCTTGAAACTCAACATCAAAAAAAAACTAAGATCATGGCATCCAGCCCCATCACTCATTGGCAAATAGAGGGGGAAGTCATGGAAGCAGTGACAGACTTCAAGTTCCTGGGATCCAAGATCACTGCAGATGGTGACTGCAGCCATGAAATTAAAAGACACCTGCTCCTTGGGAGGAAAGTGATGGCAAACCTAGACAGCATGATAAAAAGTAGAGACATCACTCTGCCAACAAAAGTCCATATGGTCAAAGCGATGGTATTCCGAGTAGTAATGTATGGCCACGAGAGTTGGACCATAAGGAAGGCTGAGCGCTGAAGAATAGATGCTTAAGAATTATTGTGCTGGAGAAGACTCTTGAGAGTCCCTTGAATAGCAAGGAGATACGTGGATTAACAGGTGGAATTCGCTGCCACAGGAGGTGGTGGCGGCTACAAGCATGGACGGCTTCAAGAGGGAATTAGATAAACATATGGAGCAGAAGTCCATCAGTGGCTATTAGCCACAAAGTATAGATAGGAACTCTCAGTCTGGGGCAAGTGATGTACTGTATTCTTGGTGCTTGGGGGGGGGGGGGGGCGAGAGGGCTTCTAGTGTCCTGGCCCCACTGGTGGACCTCCTGAGGGCATATGGTGTTTTTGGCCACTGTGTGACGGAGTGTTGGACTGGATGGGCCACTGGCCTGATCCAACACTGGCTTTTCTTATGTTTTTAAATCAGTCAATCCTAAAAGAAATCAACCCTGACTGTTCCCTGGAAGGCCAAATACTGAAGCTGAAGCTCAAATACTTTGGCCACCAAATGAGAAGGGAGCACTCACTGGAGAAGACCCTGGTGCTGGGAAAGATTGAAGGCAAAAGAAGAAGGGGATGGCAAAGGATGAGATGGCTAGACAGTGTTATTGATGCAACAAACATGAAGTTGAACAAACTCCGGAGGATGATGGAGGACAGGAGGGCCTGGCATGATGTGGTCCATGGGGTTGCAAAGAGTCGGACTCGACTGTGTGACTGAACAACAACAAAGAAATGTAAATTTTCCAGAAAATTTGAAATGGGGGAAATGGGGTATATGTGTAAAAATACATGCAGTATTTATCAAATCTGAACTCATTTTACTGCTTTAATACATAATTCATAACTTAGCATATAAAAGTATACTATTTGGCATATTTATGACATTTAAAAGTATCAATGTCTTAGTTTTCTACAAGCAGAATTATGAATACGCCTAGTACTTCAGAGAGAGAGCTGCAAACTGCTGAACCCTATGGTAGCACATAACATCTTTTTACTATGTGAGTGGTAACAAAAAAGTTGAAAATAGAAAAAAATCACAGTAAACAAAATAAAGTGTAGTATTTGAAATAGTCTCATATAGTAACAAAAAGACTAGCAGCATGCTGAGAGACAGAGTTAAACTTTATAACAGTAAAAATATCAAATTCTTCAATAGTGTATCATTATCATCATACATATTATAGCAAATTAACGGCAGCCAAAATCAAACAAACAACACAGATATACTTGAAGATATATTGTATCTGTCTACAGTAACACCAAAGAAGGAGCAAAAACGCAACTCAAAAATGGAATTGGATGTCTAAAAGGTTGAGGTTACAAGCCATGAGGCAAAGCACCCTAATTCCCCTCAATGGTTAACATGATTATTATCAGGCCTGCAGGTGTCCATAGTTTGGGCCTTCCTGCTGATACCATCCTTATCTCTTTCAAGGCTGGATTCAAGAATGTGGTAATTGGTTAATCGCAAGAACCTGCACTCAATTGTGTGACTAGATGGGAGGGGGGAATTAGGAGCGGATGTTAACATCTCCTGGAAAGTTCCATCAAGGGAGATTCCTGATTGGATCCAAGTGACAACCTGGTGCCAGAGGGAAAAAGACTATAACATGGCTATTGGCTAGAGGGAAGCCAAGCTAACTGTATGCTTGGCCCATGCCAGTATGCTTTGATTTTTTATGCTACATCATGATGGACTGTAACATATGGAACACTTTAGGCTACAGCTTGGATTCTTATGCTCCAAGAAGGTGTGCCATTTAATACCAGGTACTAAATATATTAGAAAGTTAGCTTTTTTATTTCTTTGCTGCTAAGCAGTAGAGACTGTACTGCATAGTGATATTCCTTTTTTAAACTGTTCAATAAATGTTTATTAATTTTGTACAAAGGTCTGCTTTATTTTTGTGTATTTAACCTTGAGGACTCACAGGACTGGGTGCTGCTCATGCAAAAAGAAGTGGTGGCCAAGGGGACCCAGGCTTGGGTCTCTGACACAACCATACATAAAAAGTATTTAAAAATATCTTAAATAATACAGTGCACTTAAAAAGTTCATTAAAAACAAAATGGGCCTTTAGGCCATAGAAGTCACACACTGTGCAATACACATTTCGTACACTGCACTAAACTCTTAGTAGCACACTTTGCAGTACACATAACATACAATGCAGTATATGCTTACCAGCACTGATTGGAACCAGTAAACCAATGAAATTGGACCAGAAGCATTTTGGCCAAAAAGAGCTTCTTCAGTGGTCCCAATTTAATATCACATACACTCTATATGAAAGAATCTGTATTATAGTTAGCTTTGTAAGGTATTGTGGGGGCATTCCAAAATATATATTGTGGCACAAAAATACTCTGTGGGAGCATTACATCTGGCTTCTGATCTTTATAGATCTTCATAAATTTACCAGTGCAGCACACATATACACACTGTGTATGAAGGAACTGCGGTATTCAGAATTATTATACCATCTCTCATTTCCCTTTGGTGTGGCTATAAATATCAGGCAGAGACTGCAGCTTCTGATGGCTCATTCAAAGAAATATAGACTGGTGTCATCACCACTGATGACATCTGATCTCAAAACTTCAGAATCTTATTCAAAGGCCTAACACTTAATTTTTTAAAAAAGCAAGCAAAATACTCAACTTTGGTGGAACCCCACATTCCCCCTGCAGTACTGGCTTTAATATGCTACTTTTGAAGCCCAAAATGAAATAGATCAACAATAGATCCAGAAAACCCTGCAGTTATTCTGCCACCACTCTTTTAATTGCTTTTTGTTAAAAATGGCAAATTGGATCAGGGTCTATAGGTGGCCACAATTTATATTATACACAGGATAGCTAAAAATCGAGGTTCATGTACTAACCTGGATGAGTACTGTCTTTACATTATGGAGAAGTAGGAACATAATCTCTATCCATTGAGTGTGCAAAATAATTTATGAATTGGGAGCTCAGCACACAAATTTGTCTGAATAGAAACTTGATTTGCACAGTCTATTCTCTCAAAAGAAGGGCAGGTATGTATCATGAGAATCTGGTCCACATGCAAAATATCAAGAGTACCACATTACCTTGTAGATGTAGTGGTGAGGGGGACACATGCTCATGTACAGCATAAAGACAACTGATTTAATGTACAAATCGGTCTAAGAGCTGGGAAATTATACAACACTGCAAAGGATTTTAATAGCATATCAGTCTTCTAACTGATAAACTACACCTTGTCAACTAGATTCAAGTCCAGTAGCAACTTAGAGACCAACAAGATTTTCGGGGTATGAGCTTTCAAGAGTTCAAGCTCCCTTCTTCAGATAACAAATCTTAACAAGGCAATTGTATTCAAGAACAATAATGATCTTTGAAGTTATATTAACATTCATTCCCAATTAGATATTTATGTATTGATTTTTCTATGCCTTACTGAACATGCAAAACTTCATGTTGCTAAAATAATTTCCCTGGAGATCAAAAACATAGCTGATATAAAGTGCTTCCAGTTTGTACATTTTAGATACTGCCACCCAGGGATCATTTGGGGCTGGAGCGAGGTGGAGCACTGCTCTGCCAGTCCAGGAGTGGGTGCTCGGGCAGCCACGGGCTGAATCAGATTCTCTGATCTGATTCGGTCCGCCGCCAAATTGCCACTGAAATTCAGCAGCGGCTTTGAAAGTGGCTGGAGAAGAGGGGGTTTGAGGGAGAGGCTCCAAATTTACAGGGTACCTGCTGGAGCCTCTCTCCCAAATACCCAACTACTTTCAAAAAGATTGGACCAGGGGGTCCAATTCTATGGGCCCCCAAACAGGTTGCCCCCATTCCCTCCATTGTTTTCTATGGTGGGAAAAAAGTAATGTTTTTTCCCACCATAGAGAACAATGGAGGGGATGGGGCAACCTGTTTGGGGGCCTGTAGAATTTGACCTCGTGGTCCAATTTTCTTGAAATGTGGTGGGTATTTCGGGGAGAGGCCCTAGCAGCTACCCTACAACTTTGGAGCCTCTCCCTCAAACCTCCTCTCCTCCAGCCCTTCATATACCCTGAGTTTTTGCCATTGACGTCAATGGCCCATAGGGTATAATGGGGCTGAAACTGACATTCAGCCAGCGGAATGACTCGGGAATTGGCTTGCATTGCCGAAACTGACATGTGGGGAGTCATTCGGCAGCCAGAACAGATGCAGCCTGATTTGGCCTGATCTAAATCGGGCCAAAAAAAATTATTTGCACACCCCTAGTGGGCACAAATGGCAGTGGTGGCAAGCCCCTCCCCCAGCTCCCAGCAGGCCTGTGGAGGAAGCAAAGTGAGAAGGGGTTTAAAGTTTAAACCCCTTCTGTTTAGAGTTGCGCGGCAGCAGCGGTACGATCTTTCCACTGTATTCTATGGGACCCTTCTTGCTTCACTCCCCCCCAGCCCCCCTTGGCAGGCCAGCTGAGGAAGGAAAGAGGAGGCTTTTGAAGATGCCCCCCTTTTGTTTCCCTTTCTGACACACTTCCGGTGATGTCAGGGGGCGTGGCACATGTTAATGAGTTATGCTAATAGGCATGCTAATGAGCTCCTGCACCTCTTTTTCTACGAAATGACTCCTGCTGCCACTGAAGGATATCTACTAACTCAAAAAAGAGAAGGGCAAATACTTATGTATTTAAACCATTATGCCATTGATGTGAGGTTTTTAAAAGTATGAAAGTAATCTAGTTACATCTCTGAGCTCAAATACTATACAAATAGCTTATCTATAAAATCAAATTAATCAATCACTTATGCAAGTTTATTTTCCCCATGTGCTATCTAGAGATAAACTGGCCTAATAATAGATTTCTACTGACATAACTGTGCATACAAGTCTGATGTGATTTGGTAAAACATGGCACAACAGGCAACACATTTTTTTCTGATATAGCACACTGAAAAATGAGAAGAAATTGCCAGTGTAGGAAATCCGAGAAGTCAGTCAGATCCAAAGATTACGGCGGTGAAGTCAACTCTAGGGAAAGCTGTTAAGTAACCCCAGGCACTAAAACACTCAAACAAGCAAATCTAATACCCAGAGTAGTTATCCCGATAAATCAACAAAAGCCACTGCATTAACATTATCATGCTGCCACAGGTGTTTGTCTGCCTATCATCTCACCTATCCCCACAACTTTCAAACACATGTTTTCTGATCACAGAGATTATAGTGATTGCTATAATAAATGTCTTCATTATAACTCTTTTTAAGAGTTTAAAGGCAATTTGCTAATATCCACGTCACTACCAATCCTATATTTAAAGGATTGTTTCTCCTGTTTAAGGTAGTGACAGTGTATAAAAATGTATACAGCACAAATAAAACATTTTGAATAGGAAAGACACAGGAGGAATCGGAGTAATAGGAAATATGTGAATATTATCATTCATGCTGACCATTGTTACTACAGCCTCATTGTAAATACTGTTCTGGGCACTATATCTCTAAGATAGCGCAGAGTGGGAAAAGTGCAGAAGAGGCCAACCAAGATGCTAAAAGGGCTGCAGCAACTTTCCTGTGGGGAAATACTAGATATAGAGTCTTGGGCTTTTCAGATCAGAAAAAGAACCAGCAAAGTGGGGGATTAACATAGGTCATGAAGGCAGGCAATGGAAAACCACCTCTGAATGTCTCTTGCCTTGAAAACCCCACAGGGTCGCCATAAGTCATATATGACTTGATAGGGGGAGGGGAATTATGCAGTTCTCTATTCTCTACTCTTTTCAGATCTAGGAACTCTCAAAGAGTTTTTTTAGACATCATGCTTAAAAATATCTTACCTGGAATTCAGAGGATTTTAATCTACGTAGTTATCATCAGAAAAATATAAAGAAAAATGTCATGTTTTTGAAAAGTTAAAACAGAACTTTACCACTGTTTGCATTATACTTGTATTACTTAACAAATGGTATTATATGGGTCATGAGCGATAAAGCTACTTGCATAGATGACATTAATGCATTCAATAGACTGTGAACGCTCAGTCCCATTGAGACTAACACAAGTCCAAATGTGATCTCTTTGTGCTGAACTTCGAATGGTTACCACTAGTTAATTCAGAACCATACAGCTCTGCTTTTGATGTCAATTGTGCTGATGTGAGATCAGGAATGCTTGTTGCATGATGATGGATTAAGACTTCTTTTACAAATGATGCTTGGAACGCCTTTTGGTTACTAACAGTTCTTCAAAAAAAAAGTCAATACGGCTAATTCAATATCTCACAGAGACTTTTTAAAGATTCACTTTTAAAATTTAAATGAATCATTTTGAAGATGTGCATGATCAGTTGCTGATGCTTTTAAGTGTTATCAGTTTGGAGTACTTATAGCCCTGGTTTATAACTTCCAAGTTAAGCAGCCAAGCTCTGTTCTACTCAGATCATAGATTTTTTGGTCCTGGCTCCAGAATCAGACCTACCTGCTGCTATGACGACTCATTTTCTTTCCCATTGAAACTTACCTGGCTAAGGATCCCAAAGCCCTGGGAAATATAGTTCCTCTATGGATCCTGTAACATGACAGCATTCTTGTTGCTGCCACCAGTAATAAGGGTGGGCAGTGAAAGGGCATGCAGGCTTCTAGACCCTGACTTGCATCCAGTGATGTATAAGCAAAACAAAAGTGGCAATACAAAAGTGGCAATACCAATACCACCATCTTTTTCTTGAGTTTCCACTTGAATAAGAGCTCTAGCACAAGCAGAAATTCTGCACTAGATCTAACCCCTTGTCATGTTTCATAGTATGGTGAAGAGTATATAATTGCCTTGTAGAGACTTCCAAATTTCATTTTTTTCTGATGATCTCAATGAGACTTGGAACTCAGAGTTGGCCCAGGTTTAAAAATTAGATAGTTCTGGCCCCAATCTCAATCCAGCCATAATTATGTAATTATAGGGAACACCATTCTTAATTAGACTGTGAAACTTTGCCCACCTCTAATTTCCAACTGCAACCAACCTGATGCTTCTGGAAAACTCACATGTAGAACTAGGGATGGGCATGAACTGCACTTTTGCAGTTCAGTTTGTGGCTGATCCACGAACTGAACTATGAACCAATGTGCTGGCTTGCAAACTAAACTGGTCCTTATCAGTTTGTGAGCTTTCTACTCCCTGCTAAAAGCTTAGAGCCATTTCACACCCACCACATTCTGCTCCCCACCGTTCTTAGCAGTGAGCAGAAAGCAGAGGGTTAAATGACTCCAAGCCATTTAAACCAAGCAGCTGAGCGGTGGGGAGCAGAAAGCAGGGGTTTCATGGCTCAGAGCCATTTAACCCCCTGCTTTCTGCTCCCCACAGCTCAGCTGTTTTTCGTGAAACACAGAAAGCAGGGGTTTAAATGGTTTGGGGCCTTTTAAATCCCTGCTCTCTGCTCTTCAGAAACCACCATGAACTGCATCAAAATGCAGCCAAAATTTGGGACGAACTTTTGTTTGTGAGCTGGTTTGTCTCTATGTAGAATACTGATGGTGTTCCTCATTTGTCTCTAGTATAAAAGCAAAGCTTCCTGACTGCATGTGCCACCCTGCAAATGGGAAAAACCAACAACTGCCTGTAATCAAGCATTATCTGCTGTGCTCCCTCGTGGTGGGATGGCCTGCCTGATAAGATCGGGAAGGCTTCCACATTCTTATTATTCTGAAGGAAGTGTGAAACAGAACTATTCCAGAGAGCATTTGTATGAAGTGCATAAGGCTATAGTTAAGGTCTGTGGAAATTAAGATTGTTTTCATAGTTTTCATTTTGTATATTATGCTGGGGCTTTTGTTGACATTTTCCTCTAAATTTCGAATCCAGCTTTATTACTCTGCTTCTGTAATAATGTCTCACTGCATTGTTCTCAAATTTTATAATGCTATTTTATCGTCTGTATTAGTACATTCTCTTATTTTGTTTGTTCTATGTATTGTACTGTTCTTACTGCATTGTTTTTAGTTGTTATCTGCCTTGAGCCTCAACAAAAAAGGCAGCTATAAATGAAGTAAACAAATAAAAAAACATATCTTACAGAACATTCCATTTTGTTTCATTAATCTGAAAAGTAAAATAAAATTAAATTGAACTAAAAAATAGAAGAGTAACAAATTCATGCTAAAAAAAGTTTTAAGGTCTGCAAAGAAGCATTAGAGTCTGGGAGGAATAAGAGCTCATCAGCATTAGCCTTCCTTAGGGCTCAGAATTTCCCTCCCAGGGATTAAGAGTCAGGTTCACAACAGGGTCATCAAACCTGAACAAAACAGAATTCTGTTGGAGCAAAATACAGTGCAAAATAAATGACAGAAAGGCCATAGTTTTCTTTTACAAATTGAGTTTTAGAAGCTGGGGGATTGGGGCCAGTAAGGGTGAATGTGAACTAAGAATTTAAATGTTTGGTTGCATTCTCTCATATATTATAAACAAGACAGCAGCAAATCTAACTATAAATTCCATTATTTTTACTAAAAACAAATGTTCATGTCATGCATTGAGATAGTTTTATGTGGCAAATGACTTTTTATCATCTGAAGAGCAAGTCTGAATAATGTAACATGATTAATATTAAAGCAATATCTGAGAGAGCAAGAATTTAATTGGAGCTATACTTCACCAGTCTTAACAAAGGCCCCTCATAGGTACAAGTAGAAGACATCACTAATAAAAAGATATTATGGAACAATTAATCATTCTGCTTATGATCCTGCAGTTTATTTGGGACGACCCGGAAAAACAAGAGCATTCTACCCATCTAAAAACCTACTTCAGCAAATGCCCACACAGGCTTTGTAGACATAGCCAATGAGTTATCCATTCATTTTGAGCAAGTGACTAATATCTACACTGGTTCTAAGGAAAGACACTTTTCATAATCACCCAACAATCTGCTAAGTGAAAACATATGGTGCAGCTTAGGCAAAGCCTGCCAGAGGTCTTTATTGAATGGAAAACAGGTGCTTTAGTTGTCTGCCATGTAATACCCCATTTACCCCCAAGTCCAAAGGTTATTGGACTAATAGTTGCCTTGTGGTAATCGGGGAAAACTAAGTTACATGGCATGGTCAAACATCTGGGACATATTTTATATGCCTGTAACATATGCTTCAGGTTCAATTAAAGTGAGGCTTTGGCACATTTATTAATCTTTTGACTTTTATTCTATAAGAGGACCCACTGACCTCACTTTGCTATTTCACCAAATGAGAAAACAGAAAAGTAATGAGAGCTAGAGGTCAGCATCAATCAGTACTGCAGAATTTACATTTGTTTCCCCTCAAAATTGCATTACACACACACTTAAAATGAGGAACTTAATCATCCACGTAAAAAACTCTAGAACGCAAAGAAGAATAAAATACATTAATATTTACTGAATGTAAAGGTACTCATCTAAAATACAGTGTCCAGTCTATGTAGGCCTACATGTACGGCAGAAGAATCCTGTATCAATTCTTCACCCACATGTGTTTATACTATTGAATTACATATACATAACACATATTGACACACAAATTGTAATTAATTATGAAAATTTAGTCCACATGCTTCTTAAATAACAAAAAAAAAACCTGCCCCAAATTCAGATAATCGTTTAAGCAAACACTCATATTTGGCTTTGGAACCAGGATGTTGGATTATGACTGCCAAATATTGATACAGCACCAGACACTTGGTATTATTTTTACCTTACTATGCTTTGTTTTTTATGTACTTTACACACACAGAAAAGAAGATATACTGATTATTTAGTAATCTCAGAATGGGGAAAGTAGCAACTAGCTAGGATTTATTTAAACTAGGGTAAATTAGAAGCATTAAACATATACATTATGAAGGGATAACAGCTATTAGCATTTTTCTGGATGTGTGTGTGTGTATACACACACACGTTAGCATTTAATACTGAAAAAGAATACATACAGCTTTGCACAAAGGAAATTTAGCAGTTATACTACTTCATTATCATGACTTGTAGCAAAGAGATTTAAATGTGTGCAAAAAATGTAAAGTTATCTGTCTCATGAATGTAATAAGGAAATATTCAGACTTTTGTCTTTCTAAATGCATACCTTAATTGTTGAGAGAATTAACTAATACTAAGGAATATTTGACATTTTAAATGTTTGCTGCCAACCTACAGATTCTTATAGTGGTCTAGAATTGTACATCTCTACTAGCAACAAAGGTCAAGGGCATAAATTAAGCTACATTTTTTTCCTGCTTTCAAAAAAGTCAATGCTTTATTACAACAGAAGTACAAGAACATTTGTGAAGGTCAACGTTTTCTGTATTTAATATGAAGAGCTTTAAAAAGAATCTGAATACCTCACTCTCTCATTCCTCACATTTAAAAATTTTCTTTTAAAAAACGATTTCTCAAACTCTGCTTGTATTTCACACAAACCATTCTGCCAACTAGTGCCATTGCTTCACTCTTACAAGGTCATTTCAATTTCTCTCTGTGTCTCTTTCTGCCCCTCTAGGGACAACCATATAGTCCTATTGCTTGCTTCAATAACTTGTATACACTAACTGTTATTTACTGTGGTGGGAATCCTCAACCCAACCAGCAACCTAGGAACTGAGCAAGATCCTGAAGAGCTGAAAGAGTGACCATAGTACCTTGATGCTGGGCCACACAATATCAATCCCAAATCCATCCATGAGAGACCTATGAGAATTGTGATTATTTAAAGCGCAACACACATACATTCTTCTGCCAAGTAATTCACAGAAAATTATAGATGGCAATAGACAACCTTCAAACAGTATGAAGTTTCTATTTTTACAACATTTCTACCTCTAAGTACAACCCTATTTGTAATACTCAAGACAGGACAAATTTTTGTCCTTCAAAAACAGTTGTCACTGCAGTTATCTTCACAACGGCTATCAAGTTCCAGACAAGCTGAATTATATTTGTTCCTGGCAGGGGAAAAAAATTGACCCAGCTCTGGACAAAAAAAAGAAGAAAAAGAAGAGGATTTATAGTCCTCTCTCCCTTCCTACAACATATACTGGCATTGTTAGGATGATAAACAGCTCTGTCCAATTTTCTGGACTAAAAACACTTCAGCTCCTTTTTAACTGTCTGCAAGAACAGTGTCATGTCTAAATTCTCTCATCCCCAGGTACCCAAGTGCTAGGAAAGATAATTACCTTGTCATCTCTGTCATCCTCTTCTTCCTCATCCTCTAACATGTCCTCCACTACCTGCAGACAAAACAGTAGTAGTTGTCATGAGTCAACAAGCAAAAGTTTTGCTCTGTTAAATCATTAAGTCTTTAATAGTTGAAAACTTTATTAAACAATTGTAATAAAACACAAAGAGGGGAAATTAACAACCAGGAGCAAATTTAACACATGGATTCAACATTACCTTTTTTCAAAAAAAAATATTTACGTTATTTATAATTTGCCTTTTTCTCTGGGAGTCAAGGTGAATTACAGAGTAAGTCAATACAATCAACTGCATGGGACATTGCATAAAAAGAGCAATAGGATTTGGATTGTAGAAATGTGGAACCAACCAGAAATCTGAAACTATGTCCAAAACAAAGCGTATATATCAAAACAATGTGTTAAGCAATACAAAAATTTCATAGTAGGATCCTACTTAACACAACAGGCAATATGAAAAATACACAGTAGTATAGACCAGTATACTGCATTTGAATAAACCTAAGAACCCCCTACCTTGATATATAAGTACCTGAGAGCAGCCTGATGGTGAAATATAATGAGCTATGAGTTGTGAGAAGGTACAAACCCAAACTCCTGAAACAATGAAAATGACTGTACTCAGCACCTGAAACTCAAAAGAATATGCAACAGGAGAACAACAACATCAGGGAGGCATTTCACTGCCCAGTTATGTCTCCTGAAAAGGCCCTTTTCTTCTTTATCACCTACATCTGAGAATGCAGCATACCCAACAGAATCTCTGATGCAGATCTGAGAGGCCAAGCAGGTTCATAAGGGAGAAGGTAGTCCTTGGGACGGCCTGATTCCAGTCCACTTAGGGCTTTGACCTAAGAAACAGTGTAGCTCCTTTAATATCAACATGTTCCCAAGAAAGAATAGTTGTCTTGACCACTGCCTTATACCAGCATTTGTATTAGCTGAAGTATCTAAGCAGTCTTCAGAGGCATCCCCATGAAAAGCATATTTCAGGGAACTATTCTGGATGTGATCAGAACTCAGATAACAGTAAAAAAAAAATTTCAAAAAAGGGAATAACACATGCCAGAGAGATCACCTGCTCATCTGAAGGGGTACTTCTCCAAGTTGCAAGGCTATTCTTTCAAGGGGAGTGCAAACCCTTGTAGCACAAACTAACACTTTATTCCTTGATTGGCACTATCATTCAAGAGCACTTCAGTCTTTTCTAGGTGGAGCTTTACTTTATTGAGCTTATCCAGCACTTTACATTTGGATTGTCTCACACGTTGGTAATACATTGGTTATGTGCAATACTGTTATAATTAGATCCATGTTTTACAGTCATATATCATAGTATCTCTTCAGGCTTGAGGTGGAAGATCACATCAACAACAAATTAAAATATGCCCTACGCATGGAAACCTTGGACAAAACACACATTCGTTCAAACAACAGTCAAACATATCATTCCCCAGCTGAAGGTGTATGATTCAGGAAAAGCTTCACCACATGCTATTTCTACACATTTGAAATCAATAATATTATTAGGGCCACATTAGATGCAACAGGAGGGGAGATTAACGTGCATTTAGTCACTTGTAAAGGAAAGTGAGTTTTTTTTCCTAAACATACAAAACAGAGAAGACAAGTGAGGGGGAGACAAATCCTGCCTTCTCCATATCTTGCTTTTGTTTCACAACCACCACCCCACTCTACTATGATACCAGCGGTAAGTCAGGATGCCAGTAAAACAGCACAGTAAAGAAATGAGGGAGAAGGGGAAGAGTTCATCTCTCCTGCACCCTGAATGTGATTAAACAAGATATATAAAAATACACATATGACTCCTGCATGATGTCAGTCAAGGCTTCTAACTAGATTAGTCAGTATCTAATCATGAAAAAGTTTTTTCAGTTACTCAGCCCGTATGGTCTTTCTGAAAAATTGCTAGCCATGTGAGTAAGTTAGAGGCTATAGGGTGTGGATAGGCAGTGCTTACTTATTCGTATTCTGGTCATGGACTGTACATAAAATAAAGTAAGTAGGTAGAAAAGTGGGTGACTGATGAAAAAGAATTTTCATGGAAATAAGTTGTATTTATGAATAATCTTAACTCCTGATCTGGTAGCATGTGATATCAGACTAGAATTTCTAAAAACATTTGTAGAGAAGACATACCAAAATGTTTCAGCATGATTTTTAAGCAGAAAGATGATAATCTGCAACAGTTTTGTTTGGGCCATAAAATGCATCATATTAACTTCTGTTAAAGCTTAAGTAAAAAGCATCACCTGTCCCAATTAGGGGTGTGCATTCAGCAATAGCCAAACCGAAAAAATATCGCATAAATCCAATACAGATCAGAGATTCGATATAGCTGGACCTGAAAAAGCTGAGTCGCCAGTCAGCTGTTGAGTTTAAATGCCTGAAAGAAAGACATTTTAACATGCCTGGGTTCCCTGCCTGATCTTCTCCAGGTGCCCCGCAGCAGCAAGGGAACCCAGGCATGTCTGCATGCCTGCCCTTTGCTTCCTCAGCCAGCCCACCAGAGAAAATCAGGAAGGTGGGAGGGGCATGCTTAAATGCCTTTCTTTCCCTTCCTGGAGAAGAGCAGGCAGGAAACCCAAAACTGTTTTCATGCCTGCCCTTTGCTTCCCCAGCCAGCCTGCCATGGTGGGTAGGATGGGGAAGCAAAGGGCAGGCATGCAAACATGCCTCCTTCCTTCCCTGAGCCACTCCGCTTTTGTGGAGAAACTTGGGGAGGGGAAGTGGGGGGCAAGTTTAAATGCTTTTCTTTCCCTCCCCAAGATTGGCATTTTAAACATGCTTGGGCTCCCTGCCTGCCCTTCTCCAGCTACCCCATGTCACCTAGAAAAGGGCAGGCAGAGCTCCAAGGCTTTCCCTGGTCAATTTCACTCACAGCTGACTGGTGGGGAGTGAAAATGACAAGGAAATCTGTAGGGGCTAGCAGAAGAAAAGAAGGCATTTTAACATGCCTCCTTTCCCTCTGGTGGTGTATATCAGACCCAAATATATTCGGCAATACCGAATATTTCCCCAGTCTGAATACTTTGCTGGTATTGGATTGGGGAAATTCGGCATTTACCAATATTTTTGGGGTCTGATTTACCCGAAGCCGAAAAATACCAGCATTTTTTGTGCACACCCCTAGTCCCAATCTTTAATAAGATCATGTTTAAAAATAACTTGGCAATACTAGTAACAGTATTCCTGTGCTTTAAAAAAAGTTACAAACTTTTTTTACTGCCTGTCCAATTGGGTTTTCTTACACTCTAGACCATTATTAAAAAATGAGTCTTTTTCCCTTTTAGCAATTCCTACCAACTGAACAGCAATTCTTGTATATTCAAGAGAGCCAAATAAAATCACAGAAAGAACTGGTTCAAATGTAGCTTCCATTACAGTTTGCTGTGGAAGAAGAAGAAGAGGAGGAAGAAGAGAAGGAGGAGATGGGATTCATACTCTGCCCACTACCCAAAGGAGTCTCAGAGTGGCTTACAATCTCCTTCCCTTCCCCTCCCCACAACACCCAGTGAGGTAGGTGGGGCTGACAGAACCCTTTCAAGAACTGCCCTTGAGAGAACAGCTCTAAAAGAACTTATGACTGACCCAAGGTCACACCAGCAGCTGCATGTGGAGGAGTCGGGAATCATACCCAGTTCTCCCAGATTAGAGTCAGCACTCTTAACCACTGCACCAAACTGGAACAGGCCATGAGCATTCTCCTTTACTGTGGGCTCAAAAAGTTCATCATGAACTACAGATTCTAGTTTAAGAAATCCTATATAGTTAAACACAAACTGTACCAACACTACACCTAGCAATTTAGGGGTAGTGCCTAGAGAGTGTACAGCTTGGGGGAAAGAACTGAGCTCACAGCAGGGATATAGTGCCATTTCCTCCAGGCAGCCCGCAGCCAGAAATTTTTTCAAGAGGGGGTGCCGGGGACACTAATTAGACTGGCTGGCCAGACTGAGCCGTGAAGAAAGGAGTGGCAGTAGAGGCAGCAAGTTCTCTGGCACCCAGCCTTCAGTGCAAGATCATGGCTGGCAGGCATATGGGAGATGGGAGCAAAGAGAAAGACACATGCTGCTCTTCCTCTTCTCAGCATAGTCCACTTGAGGCTTCAGTGTGACTCAGCCTGCCTGGACTGGCTACTGTCCTCTGCCTGACACATTGGGGAGGTGGAATAAAGATACCCATACCTGATTTCTTTTTGCCACTCCTTCCCCAGCCCCCTCTATATCTATATTCTCCCCCCCCCCCAGCAGAGTCACTGGGGGAGAATCCCATGCCAAGTCCAGGGCCAACTTTCTCTTTCCCAGCCAAGCTCCAGCTGCCAGCAATGGGTCTGCCCAGCGACTCATGACACTTTCAGGGTGCCTCTTTCCAATTGGAGGGGAATTCCCCCCGGGCCAATCCTGGCTCTCGCTGTGCATTCCTTTCTGCTGGACTCCACCGAAAGTGTGTGGGAAGTCAGCAGGAGCAGAAGTGCCTGGCTCTCAAGCAAGTATTTCTGATCCTAGCCTGGTGGTGGTGGGTCCTGTCACCCCCAGTGTAGGACCATTGCCCAATACGGCAACCAGAGCTGAAACAGAATTTTCCATAGCCTTCCCTTTCCCCCCCACCAGCAAAAACCTTTGCACTGCCTCCTCCTGCAGCTTCCTTGGGCACTGAGGGGGAGGTGTTTCCCAGGGACTGCTGCAACGTCCTGTCCTCAGAGATGCACATACTACAGTGGGGTTCTGCCTTAACCATGGGGGGCTCTGCCCCTAAAGCCCCAACACTGGCTATGGCCCCGCCTCCTGGGAAATTGATCTCTGCAGTCTGGAGTTCAACTGTAATTCCAGGAGAACTCCTGACCGCACTAGGAGGTTGAAAACCATAAGCTTCAGAAGTAGAAAAAACAAGGCTGTTTTTTTTTTCTGGCTCTAGTTTTTTTGTTCAAATAATTTGGGTGTTTACAGTATACTGGGTAAATATAATGTCCTTTAAAGGGAAGACAAATTGATGTCCACCCTAAGTATTTTAATTTAAAATGTATATTCTTACACATGATCTAATTTGTTTTTTGTTTGATGAACATTGTTACCTCCATGCTTGAGAGGAGACATATGGAGCGTAACAACAGGATCTTAGTTAATCACTCTTAGCACTTCACAATTAAGAAGACTACACCAGTCTTCAATTTTGACACATTTATTTGCACTGCCTCTCCCCCTGAACTGAATCCAAACAAATGGTAACCACGTAAACTTAGCTTGTTATTCTTGTTTGGTCTTTGCATCTGTTAAAATATCTTAATTATGTTAAATGGTACCATATAAACTAAGCTTGTTATATCTTCATTATGTTGCATGCTAATTTACTGCCCACCCTCTGCCTATACGTATGGACTGGTAAATTCCATTTCATTGTGAATGAGGAAGTGTGCGTTCACACGAAAGCTCATATATTGAATAAAACTTTTGTTAGTCTTAAAAGTGCTGCTGAACTAAAAGTTTGTTCTGCTTCAGAGCAACACAGCTACCCACCTGAATCTATTGTTACCTGCTCTTAGCTAGAAGGATAGGACAGCATACATTTAAAATAAACTGAAAAGAAATACATACGTCAAAACTGTAAACATGAGGAAAATGTTTTACTGAAGGTTTATGGAGAAGAATGCATAATTTTTCATTAGCATACTCCCTTTAAATTTAGCTGTCTGCAACCTTGCTTGAAATCAAGCAGTATTAATCAAACAAAGGAAAGGCACTGGGGAAATCAAAAAGCTCTAATGCAAGCAGTTAAAAGTGACATGACCTTCTGTAATGTCACTTGTCACAGATGTATATGCCACATACCAGTGGAAGTATTGAAAGAAGTTGATTCCTGGCGCTGATCCATGATTATTACACTTCTACATTATTATATTCCTACAGATGATGCTTCAGAGCTCACATAAGATCATCTCACATATTTTATACAAGTTGCTTTAGGAATAAACAGTAAGCACCCATTTGCACAATATAGAAGCCTCTCCTTTTCTGTTTTCCAAGGTATTTACTGACAAACAAGATAGTACTTATTTGTACAACAGCATTCACTCTGTAGAACTTTCCCCGTTGCCACACACCAGCATCATAAAAACACATAACAAATTGCTTGAAACAGGCAGGCTGCAATACAAGCTACGAAGCTGTAATAGGTGCATGAACACTGGTCACCTCCAAACTGGATAAATATGCACATTACTAATATTTTTAAGAGTATGTTATAAATAAAAAAGTAGATAGGAATCAGAAGGCCATCTTAGGATCTGCCAGCTATTTGAGGTCTTGAATAAGCATCCTTGACTCCAGGAGCTGTTTACTTGCAAATCTTCTGGACGCTGGTTACTCTCAAGGAATTAAAAGCTTCCAGGTAAAGCACATAAATTTCTATGACCGACAGGCTACCTACCCATGCATTCAGGATCCTGTTTAGTGCAGTGTTTTTCAACCACTGTGCCGCGGCACACTGGTGTGCCACGAGATATTGTCAGGTGTGCCGCAGGATTTTTTCAATGAAAGAAATGTGCCTTCCGGGCTGACCTTCCGGGACGTGTTTGCGCATGCAAGAAAGAACAGTGGCGCGCTCTCGCTGATTCTGCTCGCATGCTCTGTGGCCGGCCTGAGGTAGGAGGGAGCCACTGTTGAGGCACAGCTCCCCTTGGCCTTGCGAGGACTCGAGAGAGGGAGGGAGAGTGCCGAGGGGCTCTGTCTGTTCGCTCACCCGACCTGCCAGCGCCACGACGGAGGCAGCAGCCATGAGCGACCGGGAGAGATATGAGCAGGCGGAGAGATACGACAACATGGCCGCGGCCATGAAAGCGGTGAGTGGCTGGGGGGGAGGAGGAGGAGGAGAAGGGGGGGTCCTCCTCAGGAGACGCACGGCGCCCCCCACGGGCCCCGCCGTCGCAGCCTCCGCTTGGCCGCGATGGAGCCAACACCCTGGCTCGTCTGTGCCGCCCCCCCCATGAGCCTCGGAGGGGGCAGCTGAGCCTTTCCAGGTGAGGGCTGTCTTCTTCTGCGTGGCCTCTCAGCCCGGAAGGTGGAGGTGGGCCTCCGCGGGTCCTACTTCACGGCTGCTCTTTTTCCATCTCTGGCCCTGGCACTGATGTTGGCCGCCTCCAAGCCGTGTGCCGTCATCAGCAGTCAGGTGATGCCCGCCTGCGTGTTGGAGAATGAGCAGGGCGAGGCGGCGGACTTGAGCGGCATCCAGTTCGTGGGGGCCGGAGGCAGGCTCGCACACGGCAGATGGTTTTAAATAAATGAGGAGGACTCGTGTGCTGAATCAGAGTCATGCTAGACCTGTGGATGTTAATACAGAGGACAGGAACATTTGGTACCAAGGGCATTCAATCCTCCAGCAGAATAAGCTGGTATCTTCCAGTGCCTGGCTCCTGGGTTGTGTGTGTGTGTGGGGGGGGTGATTTGCACCAAGACATTCCAGTAAACATGAATATGTTTGATGGTAACAGTTAGCTGTTTCTGTCAGGGTGGGGTTCAAATCAGTAACTGTCCCTCAGCGAAGAATGGGTGTACTGGGTTTCTCTTCAAATCACTTATAGTCAGCGGAATGCCGTTCACATAAGAGTAAGAGTTTAAACTCTCTATTTGAAAAACTTTAGCAGAATCGCAGTATTAAAATACATCCACATTATATTTCTTCTGAAACTCAGGTCAATGTTATGGGAAGGAGCCATTACACTTTGGATCTGTAACTTACGATTTCAAGTTGAGTGGCTATTACGTGTATTTGTAATACTGTCATAGTTAATACTTGAGCTGAGGCAACTAATGACCCATTTATCTTGTATTTCAGTGTTTTTCAACCACTGTGCCGTGAGATATTGTCAGGTGTGCCGCGGGATTTTTTCAATGAAAGAAATGTGCCTTAGCTCAAAAAAGGTTGAAAAACACTGGTTTAGTGCCTTTCCCCACCAAGGCCAACCTCTTTGCCCCAAAGTCCATGCTTCTATGTATAGACTCTAACCTTGACTCCAACTGAATTCTGACTCTCTTTTCCCCTTGTTCTGGGTACTGCAATCAGATTAGTTTCCCAGCCTTGACTAACAATGTTCTCATTGTTCCCTGGTGGGCCTTACCCTATGTTTTTGTTAAGCCCCTGCAGCTTGCAAGGTGTGATCCAACAAAGATTTCCTAAGGAGCTTGACATCTGACTCTCCTTATCTAAAACTATCTAAACCCTGCCACCAATCTGCCTATGCAAGCAAGACCCTAGATATCTAAAGTTAGCAAAAAGCTGTCTGCAAAAACAAAATAGCTTCAGATGGTTCAAGTGAGACATATACCACAGAAAACACACAATGAACATCAGTTAAACTTTAAATTTTAGAGTTATACCAATCCAGATGAAATACAACACACAGTTAATATCTGAGGGAAGTTTTATCAAACCAGTGGTAATTTTAACTATGTAACTGGGTATATTATTGCAATTCATATGAGTATTCATGAAGAGGAGGATTGTGGATATGGAAAGATGGTAACACATGCAATGATATACAAAGGGACTTGTACACTAAACAGGCTCCAGTGCAGATAACCATTACCTCCCTGTTGAGAGATCTAAATTATTATATAATCTCACACTGCATAATATAAATTCACTTTGAAACTACCAACTTTCACTTAAGTTGAAACCACTATCTTTCACTTCCAGGCTGGTTTACTGTAACTCACTCTGCGTAGGACTTCCCTTGAGGTTGATGCAGAAAATGCAACTGGTCCAGAAGGCAGCTACAAGGGTGTTGACAGGAACACTCTTTAGAGCACACATCCAACCGGAGCTTTATCAGCTGCACTGGCTCCAGATTGAGGACTGGATCAAATTCAAGGTTCTGGTATTGACCTTCAAAGCCCTTAACAGTCAGGGACCAGCATACTTTCGGATCCACCTGTCCTGGTATGTCCCCTGTAGAGTGCCACACTTGAGTGATCAAAATCTGCTTATAGTTCCCAGCCCAAAGAGCATCCAGTTGTCCTCGATCAGGGCCAGGGCCTTTTCAGCCCTGGCCCCAGCCAGGTGGAACAGTCTTCCAGGAGAGATCAGGGCCCTGAAGGATCTGGTACAATTCTGCAGGGCCTGCAAAACAGAGTTGTTCTGCTGGGCCTACAGTCAAGGGCAGTACTGGGCCCCTAGCTGATAGACTATAGCTAGAGTTTGGCCTCCTCCTCCTTCCCTCCCATCTGTTTCTCCCCCTTCTTCCCTTCTCAGTCATTCTGTATACTACCCCCTGTATGAATTTAATGCCATCTTGATTTTTACAGAAATCGTCCTATTGAGTAATTATATATTGTATTTAGAAGCAGAAAAGAGCAAGAGTCTGGTAGCACCTTAATGACTTAACAAAAAGTTAAGTCATGGCAAGGTATGAGCTTCGAGTGGTTAAGACGCTGAACTGCAGACCGGAAGCTTGGTAGTTCAGCAATTTGAGACCCGAGTGCTGCATGATGGAGTGAGCTCCTGTCTCTGGTCCCAGCTCCTGCCAACCTAGCAGTTCAAAAGCAAGAAATTTCAAGCAGATAAATAGGTACCACTTCAGTGGGAAGGTAACGGCATTCCGTGTACCTCGATGTCTAGTCATGCCAGCCACATGACCACGGAAATGTCTTTGGACAGTGCTGGCTCTTCAGCTTGGAAATGGAGATGAGCACCGCATCCCTAGAGTCGTATTCGACTGGCTTTCCAGCAAGGGAAACCTCTACCTTTACCTATGAGCTTTGTGAGTCACTGCTCACTTCTCCAGATACAGCTGTATCTGAAGAAGTGAGCAGTGACTCACGAAAGCTCATACCCAGCCACATATTTTGTTAGTCTTTAAGGTGCAACCAGACTCTTGCTCTTTTCTACTGTTGCAGATAGACTAACACGTCTACCCATCTTGATGTATTTAGAAGGTTTTTAATTGTATATTTATAAGACGGCATCACCTACTCTGAGCTGGTTTTGGGAAGAGCAGGCTATAAATGCAATTAAATAAAAAAATAAAATAAATTAATTAATTAATGCAATTAGTGTACTTTATTTAGATTCTAGCTGTCTGACACTAATCTCTTTTAAGGTAGGATGACTATAGCATTTAGGGAATTTTGGTATCACCACATTTTTGATGACCCTGTCTAAGTTAAACACTTTTAAATTCCATTGAATTAAATATGAGGAAAAAAACATTGAGATGAATAGGACTTTAGTGCTCAACTTAGATGAACTCCTAAAATATAGTGTATAACCCAGACAAAAGTTTTAATCGACTCTACACTTAAACAGCAGCTCAAATAGCCCAGCTCAGCCTGGGCTCATCAGAGCTTGGAAGCTAAGCAGGGTTGGTTGTGGTAAGTACTTGGAAGAGAGACCACTAAGGAAGATGGTGTTTGCTATGCAGGGGAAAGCTGTAGCAAGCCATCTCTGCTTATCTATGGTCTTGAACCTGTGGACTGGGTCACCATGAGTCATTTGTGACAGGAAGAAAATGGCAGAAGACAGACTAATCTCCCTGGGGAGGTAGTTCCAAAGTTTTGGTGTCACGACTGAGAAGGCCCTTTCTTAGGTTGCCACCCATCTAGTCTTAGACAGCAGGGGCACTCAAAGCTGAGCCTCTGAAGATTACCCAAACGGTAGGTAGGTTCATATGGGAGAAGGCAGTCCTTTAGATATGCTGGCCCCAAGTAATTGAGGGCTTTAAAGGTCAATACCAGCACCTTATTTAATTAATTAATTTATAAATTAGATTTTAAAAAAAACCAAAACCCCCCCCCATACTTGGGGCTCGGGGCAGTGTACAGCATTTCACGAGGATACATTCAAATCAGATTTAAAACAAATATTAAAAAAGTAAAACAGATTCAATAACCATTCCAGATGGTGCCAGGATAGGCCAGAATTATAGTTCTTGCCCAATAGAGGAAAAGGTGAGGAGAGGCCAGACTGAGTAAAAAAACATTGCTGACCTCCATCATAAGCCTGGTGGAATGTCTCTGCCTTGCAAGCCCTGCGGAACAGCACTAGGTCCTGCAGGTCATGGATGTTATTAGGCAGAGAGTTCCATCAGGTCGGAGCCAGGGCCAAAAAAGCCTTGGCTCTGGTTGAGGACAGCCGGATATTTTTCAGGGCAGGGATTACCAGAAGATTTTTCTCTGCTGAGCATAATGCTCTTTGGGGGGCATACCAGGCGAGGCAGCCCCAAAGATATGTTGGTCACAGACCGTTTAGGGCCTTAAAGGTCAATACCAAAACCTTGAACCTGATCTGGTATCCAAATTCAACCTTGAATTGGTTCCATGAACAAACAGGGAGCCAGTATAGATGGAACAAGACTGGAGTGATATGGTCTCTATGACCCACTTAAGTCAACATTCTGGCCTCAGCATTCTGTACCAACTGTAGTTTCTAGACAGTCTTCAAAGGCAGCCCCAAATAGTGTGCACTGTAATAATCTAATCTAGATGTTGCCAGGGCACACACCACTGTGGCAAGATCTTTCCCATTCAGGAAGGGATGAAGCTGGTGCACAGCACCAATGGCCACCACTGCCACCTGTTTATCCAACAGGAGACCTAGATTCAGAAGCACTACCCAGCTATGAACTTGCTCCTTTAGGGGGAGGAAAACCCTATTGATTGGTGCAACTCATGACTGAGTATACACTCAGTAGCAAATCTCAGTTTCTGTGATAAGTTTCCCTAGAAAGGTGTTCCTAATTTTAAAAACTGAATTCTCTTTCTTGATTGACTTCACTCAGCTATCAGAAAAAACCCTGTTGTATCTACCAGAGGCACATTACAGATAAAGTGAGGAGGAAGTGAGGCTATTTCCTCCATTGGAAGTTGACCAGTTGTTGCGCGATCACACAGATGTTTGTAGATGCGGGCACAGCCTGCCACTGCATGATCAGACACAACCGCCGGTGAGTCGGGGTTGGGTTTTTTTACCATTTGTTCCTGATGTACTTACACGAAGGATCGATGATCTGCACCTCTCCCCATGGAATGTGGGGGGGATGCGCTGATGTGCATACTACAATGAGGGGGGAACCAATGGCACAGAGTCGGGATAGCCTGATCAGACTATCCCGATGCCATGGGAGCATGCTGGGGCAATCAGACGCAGGAAAGTCTGTCTGTGGCCCGTAGCAATCCATTTGCTAAAGGACTTTCCGAAGTGTTTTTTTATTCCGCTTGTGCGGCAGAGCCAAACGGGTTGCTGATAGCTGCGGGATGCTTCCCAGATGTTGCCATCTGATCGCACTCCTTTAATCCACCCAGCATTCATGCCTATGTCAGGGCGAAATGTGCATGTGATCGGAACCACAGTTTGCTGCTTGCCTCCTTTTCTGTCTTGAAACAGAATCCCATGAAAGCTGTTCTGAACTCCCATGCATTGTCAGGCTGCTGGCAAAGCATCATGACTTGTGCAATTATGGACAATTATTAGTCATCCACAATAAATGGGAAACAAGGAGCAGCCTACAGAAAAACATGCTTTCCCATCACTCCCTTCCTCTATTTCCCTGAATTCCTTAATTTTTTAACTCTGAAACAAAATAAATCTTTCATAGCCCTCCTTCCTTTTTTTCTTTGTTTTGCTGGCATTTAAATTTCCCCTTTAGTTTCTGAAGTACACTCCTGTTTTCCATCACCGGGGGAGGGGGGGGGAGTCAAGAGGAGAAAGAAGGTCAGGAGAAAAAGACTCCTTAGAAAGCACTATCAATCGCCTAATGCAGATGGAACAGCAAAGTTTCCTTTGCTCGCCGGCTCTCTAATGCAGGAAGCTAAGATGGGCAGTGCTATTGAACCAACTGGGATTTTTGTATTCAGATGTCAGTACCTTTACTGTGATCTAAACACCACCTCCTCCAGGCACAGGTGAATGTGTCACTGACACTCCTACATTGTGTAACAATCTATGTGAGACTATTAGGAAGGTCCCAGTACTTCTATCATTCCACAAAATGTGCAAAACTGAATTGTACAAAAGTGCATTCTTGTATAAAGAGTAATGCTGCATTGTTAGGGTTTAGCTTACAAGGTAACTTTTATTAAGAGATCAAATCTTGCCTCCACTAGTTGTCTTGTTGCTGTAAACAGATACATTTGCATGTGTAGCTCTGGTTTCTGCCCCTATTCTACAATCCCAGCTAGGGATGCCAGTCCCCACGTGGGGGCAAGGGATAACCCAATTTTTCGGGCTTCCCCCAGATGCCAGCCACTTGGCTGGTGGGGGAAGCCCCACCCCTAACAGTCATCTGCATGCCTGCCCTGCAAGCCATGAATTTGTGGCTTGCAGGGCAGGTTCATGCTGCAGTCACTCGTTTCAAGCAGGGGCCGCCTATTCATGCCCTGCAAGTGGTAAATTAATAGCCTGCAGGGCAGGCATGTGGGGCGCCCACTTTCCCTGCAACCTTTAAATGGTTGGGGGTAAGGCTTTTTTTGTAGAAAAAGCCCAGCAGGAACTCATTAGCATATTAGACCACACCTGACAGCACAGTTCATTACCATATTAGGCGGGGGGCTGGGAAAGCACAGGGCAGGCATGAAAGCTTGCCTCTTCCCCCCCCCCCCCCCCGAGCTTCTCCGCTCCACTTCAGCACTGCCTTTCTAGTCTCCTAACACACACACCCCACCGAACCAGATGGCCAGGGAAAGGCAGTGCTGAACTTCAGCATCGCCTTTCTAGAATCCTTCCCCCCCAAAAAAAGTTGAGAAGGGAAGCAGGCACATTTGCCTGGCTGCCCTTGGTCTCTCCAGTCAGCCCAAGAAGGTGCACAGGCTGGGGAGACCGAGGGCAGCTGGGCAAACATGGCCTGTTCCTTCCCTGAGCCTCTCCACTTTTGCCGAGAGACTTGAGGAAGTGTGGGGGGGATGGGTAAATGTCTTTCTTTCCCTCCCTCAGATCAGGGAGGGGAAAAAGGCATTTTCAACGGGCCTGGGTTCCCCTCCTGATCTTCTTGCACCTGGAGAGACTCAGGGAAATATTGTCACATTTTATAATCTACTCCGCTATTGTGGAGTGACTCAGGGAAGTATGGGGGGCATGGTTAAATGCCTTTCTCTCCCTCCCCCAGATTGGGGAGGGAAAGAAAGGCATTTTCAACATGCTTGGGTTCCCTGCTTGCCCTTTCCCAGCTGCCATATGTCAGCTAGAGAAGGGAAGGCAGAGAGAGACTTTTCCTTGTCAATTTCACTCTCAGCTGACTGACCCCGAGTGAAATTTACAAGGAAATCCCCAGAGAGAAAGACACCATGCCACCTTTCCCTCTTGTGTGTAATGTGGGGAGGGCAGCATGCTCTGTGGCCACGCATGCCAGAGGTTTTGGTTGTAGGCATGGCCAACTCAGGAGCCAGCTGGAACTCTGTTCCTGTGTGTTCCTGCCCAAAAACAGCCTTGGTTGGGGGAAAGCGGGAGGTGTGCGTGTGCAGTGCTGCTTCCCCGATGGGATAATGTCACTCTGAATGATGTCGTGGTGTCAGGGATGGCACAATGCCCCTCCAATATCCCCCAAATTCACAGAATGCCCCCCAAATACCCCTACCGGGAAGAAGATGGACCTGGCAACCCTAATCCCAGCCCAAATGCCTTATTTTGTTTTAGTAGGAATATCTACTATTCCATCTCAACTGTTAGATCTTGTAATCCACTCACAAATTGCCTGATATTATCATATTTTATAATCTACTTACTGGTTGACTGTTTTTATTACACTTGTAATCCTCCTTGGGTCCCAATGAGAAAGGCAGACTATAAATAAAAACATTAACAACTACAAAGTGTTGTTAGTTCAAACCACAGTTAATAAGCCAGGTACAAACCATGATTAGCATTTCAGTTTGGCACCCACCAACAAACCCTAGCCTGTATACAGATATCACACTGAACTAGAGTTTAAATCAATCCATAGCGTATAAAATTTGGTTTGTGTTTCCTGAAGATTATCAATGTAGCACAGCTTATTAGTATAGGCAGGGTTTACTTTAATGATAGCTTTAAGAATAATAAAAACCACTGAGAAAATACTGCTGCAATATATTTTTAAATACCAGGCAATTTTATCATGATATGTGGAGACTAAAAGTAACATAGACACAGTCCTGCTGGCATTCTTAATACTAAAAATCATAATAGAACTTAGATGTCTGAATGCATGAAGTGCTGTAAAAGCCATTCCGGGTATACCTGTTTTTAGGAAGTGCACACAATTTAATAGCCTTTTAAAAGAGCATCTCTTAAAACAGATTTCAAATACACAAGTGTTCCATCAAAAGTGAAAGTACTTGTATGTATTTCTATTTTGGCCCAACACAATATGAAGTGGTGGCCTGACATCATTCTTCCTCAAACAATAGGGTTCCAAAATCAATGTTCCAGCTCTAGGGACACAGAGGAATGTGTCCAGAATCTGGATTTGATTTAAATTTCTTCCCTTTTATCTCTGTGCAATCTAACCACAATATGTGCTTGCGTGTCAGGTGATTTACAATGCTTGTGTGCAATTATAATATAAAATTATTGAATGTGCATGGATTGAAGAGGATATATAAAAACCACTTAGACTATTTTAGGTCAGTTGAAAGTACTTTAGGTCAAGCTGAAGATTCCCCACAGTCAATAAGCCTAATATCCATGTCTATGTGGTCATTTTCACAACACGGCATCTGCATCTCTTACACAGAACTGTGGAGGAAGAACCTTTAAAAATGGTGTAATTGAAACAAAATATCCGTCTCTTACATAATGGCAGCAATTCAGCATTCTGTATAACCAGCTCCAAGTTTGCTGTACACAGAAAGTATGCAGGCCCTGGGCTGCTCAAGCAGAACACTGTGGTTGCCTGGCTCAAAGCCTGTCTACTGTTCGCTTTCTGGCATGTACAGCTGTGCACAGGCCAGCATGGAAAACCTATTTCTACACTCACGTACGGATTCTCTTGTTTATATTTAGAAACTGACATCAATAATATAGCATATTTGCAATACTGTTTGGAAAATCTATGGCACTGTGAATCAGTCTATGGAGCTATTAAAACATTTGACCTTGGACTATTTCAGCTACATTAAGTCATCAAGGTAACTGAACCATTAGATACCATAATTAATATGATGAGCTTGCTTGCCAGTAAGGCTGAATATATTGCACCACACAAGGTAAGAGACTGACAGAGAATTATTGGTGCTTCCATTGCTGAAAGACAAGACAACTTGATCTTTAGAGAACTGCTATTTTTTTAAAAAATGGGGCTTGTTCTGGGGAATATGCATAATTGTAGGTAGATGTTGAACAGGAAATGCAGGTTTCACTTGCCTTTTGATGTGTTCCACTCATTACATATCTGCTGTGTGTGACTAAAAAAATTGAACTCTTGGTGATATAACAGGCACCAAAGTAAGCACATTCATATTCCAACATAATTTGCAATTATACACTTTGCATTATCAGCTTAATGTGTACATTATGCTAACACAGTTAATACAAAGTATAATTACACTTGTTTATACATTTATTCTTAAATGAGTTCAGGTGACTTTTCTCACATTTATACAAATAACTGTGGAGTCTGTTATGTTTTTTATTTGAACTATGTCTCCATCTAAAGGTCTAATGAATTTGCCTTTTAGAACTACTACTAAAAATATACAATATGTCTTATTTTAAATTTCATTGATGTATATACAGAATTCATGATTCTTTGTAAATGAAATTTACACAGACTTGCAGATTTACAATTCATGCATGTTTACACAGAAATAAATTTCCATTGTATACAGTGGAGCTTATTCCTAGAGAGGCATGTCTAGGATAACAGCCTTCCTTTGGTTCCCTAGAAGAGCTTTTAAAACAATGGCATTTGAAATCACAGATAACAACTTAAGACATCAGCAGTTAAATTGTCTCAGCAGTGTAGGTATAATACAGGCTGGAGAATGGACAAGCCCATTTTTGTCCCACCACCACCACTTTCTTACTGTAAACTGTAACACTTGCAAAGTTTAGCTAGACAATCTACACCCCTCTGCTTCCTCTCAGTGGACTGCCCAGGATCAACCACTGCAGCTAACTTTGAAGAACAGATAATTGCTCAAGACTAGTAGCCAGTTGCCTCCCCTTCAGAGGAGTCACAAAGACACTTCAAAGTGTTGGTTTTCATGCTTTCCCTTCCCCCCATATATACCAAGGTTGATTATGTTTCAAACAAAGTGTTAATTTTGCCAAATGGATGGTGTTTTGAACTGATGGGAACTGGATTATTATGATCTTTCAGTGGGTTTGATAGCAAGCAAGTGTGCTCTCAACTTGGTAGATTAGTCATTCCTGCCATTAGAGAGCTGAATGTGTTGCCTCTCTTATTCGCTTTTGTAGATTTTCAGCCTTTGTGTATGGGTAAATATAAGGGTGGGAGGTAGATGCACCAGATAAGAGTAAGGTAACTATACATCTCTAAGCTATCATCCCTTTTAGTCCTTCTTGCAATAATCTGGGAAATCTTGGCTGCCATCAGTAAACCACTGGATTCCAAAGTGCTGCTGCTGATTCACTGAATGCCAGATCAGTTAATGGGAGAACATTTGTAGTCCAGGACTTAACATGATGACTGGGGAAATGTCAATGAGGATTCCCTATCCAGCAGCCCTCCACATTTGAATGTCTGCTTCTGGTGACAGGGTCTGAAAAAATGATTAGTATTCTCTTAGGGTTCTGCCCACCCCACTGTCTCCACACTCCTCCTGCCTGAGTTAATGGAGGTGGCTTCAGTGTGGTGTTGAGAGACCCCAATGCTCTTAGTTCTGGGGGCTTTCTATATACAGACCAAGATCATTTTTATCTGGTGTGCCATAGGAATATACAACCTCCATGACAACCACAGGGCTGCTTCAGTTGGTACGGCTCTCTTACACTATATTATATAGGCTACGATTTGATGAGCTGTTTGATCTGGTGTTGTCGTTGTTCCCTTCCAAATTTAAAATGCACAATTAGACAGCATAGTTTGTATCCCATCCTGCAGTCATCGCCATTGCCCCCCCCCCCCCCCCCCCACATCCTCACCCCACTCTGAGCTCAAGGTTCTCAACACCGGGGAAAGTCCAGTCTTTACAGATGAAGCTGGCTTCACCCCGCATTTCTGGATGTCTGAACCCTCCTGTTGTAATCTCAAGCCAGAAGGGAAGTTGAACCTTCTCTTCCAGAATGAACCTGTGTTCTGTGTATATTGGAACTGGATGATTTTCATGGACAGATCACCACCCCGTAAGGTTTAGACTGCTGGCTTCCAAACTATGCAGGGATGAGAAACTGATTTACACCTGGTCTACACCTGGCGGCCAATAGCTTTTGATGAGTGTTTCTTCTGACTGCTTTGGGAAGTTTTTCTGGCTGGGGTTTTGGTCAATGCCTATACAGAACAAATACTAATCACTGGTCCTGTATACATAATGGCTAAAATATCAGCTCCTTGCTTCATCCATACCCAAGAACTTGACAAAAAGAATGAAAGCCCAGCATATTACCTGCTCTAGTTGTGAGTACAGAAGGGGCATATGGGTCAACTGGAAGTAGACTTTAGTTTGTGCTGTTAAATTTATAAACGACAGGAACCTCTTTAATCCTGTTGCATTGTAGGCTATGCAGCCCCTCCACCCTAGTTCCTTTGCCTTCCCATTTCTATAGCCAAGTAAGCCTTGAAATCCTTCCTACTTCATAAAATTGCTGGCCTGAACCAGAATATCATATTCTCATCTTTAACACAGCATAGGAACATACAGTCAAGCAAACAATTTGTACTGGCAAAGAATTTAGGATTTTTATTGGTTTATAATCTGCCGTCAAGGTCCAGTGAGCCTTCAAGGAGGCTTACAACAACAAACCTAAGCCACAGCAAGGGCACAGACTTTCCAGTTTCCCGGGGGAAGGGGAGCCTATTCCCAGGGGCTGTCATGTCATTCCACTCTGTGACCTGTCACTCTAGTCCCACAGCACAGATTCTATTCTTAGGGGCTGTAATTCCCCTCTGGGGGCTGTCATTCCAGTCCCAGAGTAGCCTATCTAGGTCCAAAGACCTTAATGGAAAAACCATTCCACATTTTCTTTGCAACTTTTTTAATGATGCAATATATTTCAGTGGAGCCCATGCAAGTCAATAGGCATTTCTGGTTCCCATTATCTCCAATGGTCCTTCAAGCCTCTCCCATTGTTTTCAATGGACTATCCTGTCATTCCTTTTATACATCCCAGTTAGTTGTCCCTTTGAAACCATACCACACCATTTTAAGTAACAGCAAAATGAAGAGCATGAACGTGTATAGAGTGCACATTACTTGCCAATGTTCTTTCTGGGCTGCACACAAGACAAAAGGAAATTTTAAAAGGCCTCTGAGCTGCATGTCCCCCCCAATCTCACACAGCAGAACCAGAGTTTCCAATTTCAGCACTGGAGCTAGGGATGCTGGCCTCCACGTGGGACCCAGGGATCCCTTGGAATTACAGCTCACTTCCAGACTACAAAGATCAGTTTCCCGGGAGAGAGAGAGAGAGAAAGAGAAAGAGAGAGAGAAAGAGAAAGAAAGAGGTGGGGGAGAGATGGAAAGAAAGAAAGAGAAGAGAGATGGAAAGAAAGGAAATAGATGGGGAGAGAGAAGTGAAAGACAGAAAGAATGGAAGGAAAGAAAGAAAGTCAGGCTGGAATGTGTGTGTGTGTGTATGGGGAGGAAGCAGCTCCCTTACTTCCTGCTCTCACACACCTCAACAGAAAGAGAAAGAAAAGAGAAAAAGACTGAGAGAGAGAGAAAGCTCCCCCCTGCTCTGACTGCAGGAGAAAGCGAGTCCCAGGATCTTCTGTGGCACAGAAGATCCTGGGGCTCGCTTTCTCCTGCAGCCCAGTTTAAACCACTGGAGAAAGTGAGCCATTCACTGCTGACAGCACTGGCAACTGGAGGCCACAGAGGAGCGCTGGACAGCCGCATTGCCAGCCCAAGACTCCCTGACCTCCCCTGCCTCCATTCTTGCCCACCTCTCCTTTCCAACCTCCGTTCTTCCCACCAACTGGCACACAGGTGCACTATGATCCCAGCTCTGCTATCTCCCACTCCAGGACTTTAAGGATGGCTGGGTGCAGCAGCGTCAGTGGGAAGGCGGCTTGGGTTTTGGCAGTGACAGCAGAAGCTCAAAGTCGCTCCACTCTGCTGGAAGGTGAGCGGCCACTTTATAGTTAGTGCAGGTGGCGAGGGGGAACCCACTAACCCTGTGCTGAGAGGAAAATTGGTGTGCTGGCACTGGTTGCTCCGGGGGGCCCCTCATTCATCCCTGGAAAATTTTGGGGGTCGCCTCAGCCCCCGAGCCCCCCTGAAGATGACGTCTATGAGCCACAGTGTCCAAGAACTTTTACAATTTCAAATCAGAATGTCACTTTGTAAAGTCAAATTTCAAGCTATTTGTGGAAAAAATGCAGCCATTCTAAAACAGCAAGCATCTCAACTATAAAGAATCAGCCTGATTATCATAATGCCTGCTGGAATAAAGCACTTACTTATTTCTGCAAACTGAAGATACAGGTGGTTTGGCATGCATCTCTGAAAAGGGATTTCTAAATAGTAGGTGGTACTGTTGAAAAGGCCTTGTTTATTTTCCCTACCAATCTGACCTCATGTAAAGCAGGATCTTGACATACTAACTGAAGGGCGGGGGGAGATATTAATGATATTTGCTGCAGGATAATTTGGATGGTATAAGTTAGGTTTGCATGAAACTTCAGAGGTAAAAAAAAATCCCAGCCATTAGAAAGTCAGTTAAAAGATGCTTCAAAGGAGTACAAAGTGGGTATAAAGAAGTAACATGGTCTTCCTGCCCATTCAAAATGTTGCATGAAGATTCATTCAGTCTGTCCTGATCAAGCATTAACCTGTGAATTGTTAACTGTAATTTCTATAAAGCTCAGTACAGTCCCATGCTACAATTGACTGGAAGACAGAGGTTTTTATGTATGCAGGTACTACCCCGACAAAGGACTTCTGAGATGATGCATTTTATTTTTCTGTAATACATACAAACTTGTTAAAGAATATTCTCAACAGAAGCTTGGAAAATACTAAAGCAAAGGTTCTCAAACTTTAGCAACCCAAGGACCTCCATTTTGATTTTGAAATATTATAGACTCCCAGGATTCCTCATCCCTCATCACAGCCTATCATACTCTAGATAGCCCCTTTGCATCAGAACTGGAAGTAAAGGAGTCAACTTATACCTGTTCCTTCCTCTTCTTCTCTGTCTCCACCTACTACTTGTTTGGATAGGCAGCAAAATATGTCCTGATTAGCAGCTTCCCAGCCCTTTTCGAAGTGCACACAGCAAGCCACGCATGGCCAATGGGACTCTCATCCTTTTGTGAGACCCAGGGCTTCTGGGAGCAATTGAAGGCTATGGTTGCTGCCTCAGCCACCATTCGAGGCATTTCCACCTGACTGCCACCACTGTCTCCTGCTGTGGATGGTATCCTAAAGGCAAGTAGGTACTTTTACAACTGTTCCAGTGAGACCATTTGACATAAATCATGGATTCTCTGTGTACCCTTACAAACCACCAGAAGTTCCCAGGTGCCAGTTTTAGAAACACTGTGCTAAAGAATCAGAAGTCAAGCTGCAATATATGCATTTTGCACTTTAGTTTTAATACTTCCGTACAGCAACAAAAGGCATCAGCATTCATGCTTCCTCTTTGCATGTTCCTTGAGTAAGGCTGCTAACTGAACAATTGTGCAAGTTCCAAATGTGCATGGAGCTCACAGATAGGGGATCAACAAGAATTTCCACTTTACACAAAACAAAGAAAGGATGAACGTATAAATATGGGTCACCTCAGATTATTCTGCCAATGCATGTTTCTCAAGGTCATAGGAGTCTTTGAGATGGCAGGTGATTCCTGGATGGTTACAGCTCATTTTTACTTGATCAGTACAGGAGCTTATTCTCCAGCTGTCTTGATTCAGTCAAGATTTCTAAAGGTCACTCTCAGAGAAAACTACACTCTGCAATTGTCTCCATGTTAAAGCAGCAGCTACATTTATTTTTTACTCTACATGTGCCTTGGGTAGTTAAAGCTTAAATTTTGGAAGCAAACATCAAAGATACCTACCAAATTATATTTACACTGGGGGTGCGTGATCACCCACTGGACTGGCTTATGGTTTGATTGGCAGTTGTGATCAGCAAGAGTCAAATACGGCCACAAGATGCTTGCTTCTATTTGAGTGGCTTGCATAGGTCAGATTGTTTTTTTATAAAAAGGATCACTGTGTATGCATAATCACATATTGCTACATTGCCATACTGCATTCCTGTTTGCAACATTTTTTAAGTGCACAAAACATGAGCACTTCACTGTTAGTGAATTACATTTTGTTCCTTCTTCCTGCCTGGCTTGGTAACTGTTAATAGCAAAAGCAGGCAGACTGGCCAGATTTGAATCGATCTGCACATGTGCATTTCACACTGGCTCATGGGAATTGTAGGTCTCCCCCCACCAACATATGTCCACTAAATAATTTCTGTTAAAACTTAATTGACTAACCTTTTTTAAACTTTATTTTTATTCAGTTTTTTAACTTTTATACATCTTTAAACAACAATATGAAATATGAAAGTCAACATGAACCATCATCCATTAAACACTACTATACAGATTTATTCAATTAAAAGTAAAGCATACTTCTGTAGATAGAGTTGTTTGGAATTATAGCATTTTCTGTCATATAATGTAATAGAGGAAACCAGATTTCTACCAGTTTTGCTTCATACTTATCAGGAGATAAGTTGGATGTGTTAATTAAAATTTTACTCATTATAAAATAGTCCCATATCCAGGTTTGCCATAACTAAATAGGGGGTGGTTTCTTATCTATCTGTTTTGCCGCAATTATCATTCTGGCTATAGATAATAATATCAAAATGAATTCCATTTTCTGTTTATTTTGTAGAGGATCTTTTAATTTTCTGTTTATTTTGTAGAGGACTGCACTGTCACTGTGATCACTTCGGGTGTGGAGGAGGAGGTAGTTGTGAATCTCCTGCACTGTGCAGGGAGTTGGACTAGATGACCCTGGAGGTCCCTTCCAACTCTATGATTCTATGATTTTTTCAAGAGCATTACTTCTGGTAGGAAAGGTAAGTCATGTGTTTTATATGTTGTGCCACCTGTGCCCCCTCAAAAATTTATGTGCTTACAGGCCAGCAGCAGCACAAAAAGTCTGCCCTGTGCCCATAGTTTTTCCTACAATTAGGATCATTGTCTTTCTTTATACAATGCAATGTTGTGGGAGGTAAGTACCATCTCATAAGCATTTTTATGGATTGAAATCGGATGGTAAAGATTCTTGATGAGAGGCTTGGAGAGTTCCAGATACATTCCCATACCTCCTCCATAAGCCTTCCCTGGTAGTCTTGTGGCCTTTGTTTTTGGCATTTTAGAAGCAACCTATCTGTTTTATTTAAGGTTTTATATATTTTTGAAACTAGTCCTGGTAGTTGTTCTTCAATATGTATTACGAGTTGTTCAAACGCCTTCAATCGTCTGTTTAATGTGTTAGCCAGCTGAGGTGACTCCAACATATGCTTTATTCGTAAATATCTAAACCACATTATTTTTGTCCCAGTTTCTGTTTATCCAATATTTTCCCCTTCCCTATTAGATTTGTAATATGGGTAATACCTGCACTATGCCATGGCTGAAAGGCTTCCTTTTCCTTTGGGGGGGGCACTCTTGGTTTTAAATGGAAGGTTCAATTGAGATCCCTGGTGCCAATTTCTTTCTTCTCTTGTTTCATATTCTAAGAGAGTTTTTTAAAGAATCTATTATCTTGCAAGTTCCTTCTATTGTGTGCAACCACATTCCAAAAGGTGTTGAATAAAGTTGGGGGGGGGGAATACAAAAACACTTTCAATTTGTGCCCATTCCAATTCAGGGACTACTGTAATTGCTTTTAGTAGGGAAGCCAAGTTAGAGCCCTCGTAATAAGAGGCTTAGATCTGGTAAATCAATTCCACCACATTCTGTCATTCTACACAAAGTATTAAAATTTATCTTAGGTTTTTCATAGGCCCACATGAAGTTATTTATGTTTCTTTACCATGTTTTCAGGTCTTTCTGAGAAATCTCAGTCAGGACTGTTCGGAATAAAAAATGGTATTTGGGTAAAATAAAACTCATTAAGATTTAGTCTGGCTACCTCAGGTTAACTGCATTCCATTTAGTCATCTGAATTTTTATCTACTGATGTAATTTCTTGAAGTTGTATGCAAACACTTTGGAAAGATCATCAGAGATCTGGATACCCAGACAACGCCAGAATTTAGTGGTCCAGTTAAAAGAAAATTTGCATTTCCATGTGATTGTAGTGTTTGGGTGAAAATTAATGGAATAAAGCTTCGATCTGAACTGACTAAAGTATAAACCGGAATTTGGCTAAATTTATGAACAGTAGGTTGCATTTCTGTGAGAGAAGTAACTGTATCAGAGAGGTGTAAAATATCTGCATATAGTCCAATTTTGTGGGTCTGTTCTCCAACCTTGACACTGGAAATCTTGGAGTTAGTTCAAATAGCCTCAGCTAATATCGCTACTGCTATTACAAAGGAGAAAGGGGGCAACCCTGCCTTGTTCCCCTTTGGAGACTGATTTTGTCTGAGAAGCCATCATTTGCTATAACCTTTGCTGTTGGGTTGGAATAAATTGCTTGAATTGCATTCATGAACTTTCCCTAAAAGCCCATAAGATTTAACATTGTCTTAAGGTAGGGGATCTCCACACTGTCAAAGGCTTTCTCTGCATCAAGTGCCAGCAATACAGCTTCTTGTGTCTTAACCTTGCACTAATTTATGAGATTTAGAGCTCTATGGATATTATGTTTCTTTTGGGGATGAAACCAGTTTGGTCAGATTTGATATAGTTTGAAATCACAAAGTTTAATCTGTTATCCAATATTTTTGTGAAGATCTTTGCATCAATATTGAAAAGGGCCATGGACCTATGAAACCAGATTCTTATTGTCTTTGTTTTCCTTAGGAATGACTACAATATTGGCCTCTGTCCAAGAAGCTGGCATTTGTAGAGTCTAAAATATAGTTGCAGAGTTTTTTTTAATGGTTCCACTAATTCTGAATTGAAGGCTTTGTAGAATTCAGATGGAAAACCATCATTCCCTGAAGCAGTGTTTGTTTTTAATTGTTTAACAGAGTCTAAAGATTTCTTTAGTTGTAAATGGGAAACTTTGGTGGTCTATTGAAATGGAGTTGAGCAGTTTGTTAGTTTGTAAGTGTTGCAGAATTATGGCCTGAATTGAGCCTCAGTCCCGGTAAACTTGTTACTCTATAGCCTCTGGTTCAGTTCCCCAGGAGGTTTCAGAACTCTGCTGGTGCTGTGGCCTTCTGGTACCGATAACTCTGTACATGACTCTTGCCTTAGAGGATGTTTCTACATTCCAGGAGTTGGTGGTATCACTATCAGAATCAAAATGGATAGGGTATCTGAAACTGGCTTCCTTGATTCTCTGTGAGCTTCCTGAACCCAGAGATAGAAAGATGAGGATGAATTTGGGTCAGTATATTGGGTCAGTTCTAGTTTGGCTTGCACCACATTCATGGTAGTCCTACGTGATAGGTATTGTCAGTAGATACATTAGCAGCTATAGGTCCAAGAAAGAGATATACCTCTGGTTTACTAATGGTCAGGGCTGCCTCCCATATAATTTTAAGGCCTCCCATATAATCAGCGGTGACACTCCACTTTCCTTGTTTTCTTTCAAGTAATTTTGGACTCCTTGGGCTATTCTTTTCCTCAGGTTCTCTTGTAATCAAATTGATTTGTTTAACATCCATCTTGTAACTCTGGAATTTTATTTTTAAATCCTGCTAATTTACAATACATTAGGGCATGGTCAGACCAAATTTTTATTCTGATTTCTGCATTTATTACTTTGTCAACCAGTGATTTGGGAAATCAAAACGTAGTCTATTCTTTAGTAGGTTCCAAATTCCGTGGAGAAATAAGTGTAGTCACTTTTCTGTTGGTGGTGTAAAAGCCAGATATCACAGAGGCAGTATTTTTAAAGTAGATTACTGAGTTCTGTAGTAGATTCCAATTTGTTCAATGAGAACCTGCTAGTTTTTGACCTATCTGTTTGTTAATGACACAGTTCCCTCTAAGCTGTGCTAGGGGGCACTGGCGCACAACATTTCAGAGGCCAGCTCAGAGGATTTCTGTTCAGCTCACAAACAAGCTTCCATAAGAAACAATGGAGGATGGTGGCACCTCCTTCTGGGGCCCATAGAATTGGACCCCTGGTCCAATCTTTTTGAAACCTGGGGGGTGGGGTATTGAGGAGAGGCACCAGCAGCTATGCTGCAAATTTGGTGCCTCTAGCTCAAAAAACAGCCCCTCCCCAGCCCCAGATATTTATTTATTTATTTATTCAATTTATACCCCGCTCTCCCCACTGAAACGGGCTCAGGGCGGTTTACATAAAAATTTAAAATACATAAAACAAAATAATTATAAAACCAATTAATAAAGTGCTAATGACAGTATCAAATTACATAGCGATGACGGAATATAATAGGTCAGTCGTAATACGATATGGTCAGCATTGATGTTAGAGGAATTACCTCAATTCATATATGCTGGCAGAGCACAGGCTACTAATGGTAAGTTCAGGGAACAGGGCCTCAGTCAATATTCAGTTATTGGCAACTTTCGGTTTCAAGCGCTTTAATGGCAGGCGCTTCTCTCTGCAGCTGCAGGAGAGGCGACCCGCTCTCAGCAGGTTGAAGGGGTTCTGGACTGGTGCCGGACCCCCAGGGAACCTAGGAAAGGGTCCCTGCCTGGGGTGCTTGAAGGTAGCCTCTCCCTGCGGTGGCGATCGTGGGATTGAGGCTCCTTTTTACCCCTAGAGGTTCGCCTGCCGGAGGAGGCCTTCGGGCTGCTGAAAGCGCTGCCGTGAAGCTGCAGAAAATGTAGAGCAGAGATAAGTGATGATTTACCAGCTATGCAATGGCAGAATCGTGAGTCTCCTGATCTTTTGATATGAAGCGTTAAAGGGTGGGCTAGGAGGATTGGATCCCCCCCACCTCCTCCCTCGTTACTTACTCGGAGACTTCTCACGGGCTTATTGCTGTTCTGGAGGTGTTAGAAATGAATTGGAAAGCTGGATCGCAAATATCAGAGGGAGAGCTTGCGAAAGGCATCGGTGTGATGAATCGAGACTGTCTCCTTTGAGATCTCTTATCTGATTGTAAACAAGCTACGGCCGGCCGCAGTAAGAATGGTGGGGAGGGCATCTCCAAAACTTGGAAGCTCGACTTTAAAAAGTGGATCTGAGCTGAATGCAATATTGACGGCGGCATTGCGACCCCTAGTACAGTGTTTTTCAACCTTTTTCGAGCTAAGGCACATTTCTTTCATTGAAAAAATCCCGCGGCACACCTGACAATATCTCACGGCACAGTGGTTGAAAAACACTGAAATACAAGATAAATGGGTCATTAGTTGCCTCAGCTCAAGTATTAACTATGACAGTATTACAAATACATGTAATAGCCACTCAACTTGAAATCGTAAGTTACAGATCCAAAGTGTAATGGCTCCTTCCCATAACATTGACCTGAGTTTCAGAAGAAATATAATGTGGATGTATTTTAATACTGTGATTCTGCTAAAGTTTTTCAAATAGAGAGTTTAAACTCTTACTCTTATGTGAACGGCATTCCACTGACCATAAGGGATTTGAAGAGAAGCACAGTATACCCATTCTTTGCTGAGGGACAGTTACTGATTTGAACCCCACCCTGACAGAAACAGCTAGCTGTTACCATCAAACATATTCATGTTTACTGGAATGTCTTGGTGCAAATCACCCTACCTCAGGCCGGCCACAGAGCGTGCGAGCGGAATCAGCGAGACCGCGCCACTGTTCTTTCTCGCATGCGCAAACGCGTCCCGGAAGGTCAGCCCGGAAGGCACATTTCTTTCATTGAAAAAATCCTGCGGCACACCTGACAATATCTCACGGCACAACAGTGTGCCACGGCACAGTGGTTGAAAAACACTGCCCTAGTAGACCAACTGGCTTCAATCAACACTAAATTGGAAACAATGCAGACCGAAATGAGGGAGTCAAATAAAAATCAGGAAATGCTGCAGCAGGAACTCTTGGATGTCAAAGCAATGGCTGAAAAAAACCAACTCAAGACTGCAAAGAATTGAGAAAGAGAAGTCTTTTCAAAGTGACAACGTATTAAAGCTTCAAATGGATCGATCAAACTATTTCCTGAGATTTCAGAACATCCCTGAGTCAAAAGGTGAGAATCTGAAGAAAATATTAAGTGAGGCACTGGCACCTCTGACAGGATGGCAAGCAGCAGAAATTCAAAGCAATATGGATATGGCTTACAGGACATATCCAGAATATGTTAAAAAGAAGAGACTGCCAGGTGAGATTGTGGTGAGATTCTCCAAAAGATCTACCAGGGATCTGGTGTTAAAAGCTATGAATGTAACAGTTCTGAAGATACAGGAAGAAGAAATAAGAGTTCTAAAAGACATTCCATTTGAAATAAGAAAGAGAAGGAAAGCGTATAGGAGTTTGGCTATATGGTTGCAGTCAGAGACTATTCCCTATAAATGGGGCATTCCAGAGGGAATCCTGTTCAGCTATAAAGATAAGAAATTTAAAATTGACTCCATTAAGCAAGCAAGAACATTTTTGGAAAAGCACAAAAAGAAGAAAGCAGAGACTGAACCAGATGACTCACTGGCAGAGCAGGAGACTATGTATGGATTTGAAAGCTCAGAGACTGAAGATGGAGAAGATTCAGATTCTAAGAAGGGGGCAGCCGCCCCTAAGAAGAAGAAAGATAAGAAGAAAGGAAGAGAATTAAAGGAGAAATAGTTTTTTAAATGTTTTTTCTCTCTCGCTGTAATAACACATCAACCCTTGTAACTTTAAAATTTAGTACAAATTGTTTACTCTAATGTATGTAGTTCAGGGATCCAACGTTTAATTTTTATTTGTAAACAGCAAGAATGAATTAGTAATGTATGCCAAGAAATAATTTAGCTTTTCAGTAACTAAAGATATTAGCATTATAAGCATTACGAACGCATTTTCTGTATACCTTAGGGTAGGTTAGTGTGTAGATTTTAGTGTAGGTGTAGGAATTAAAATGCAATAAAAAAATTATTAAAAAATATTCAGTTATTGGCGGCTCCTTGGTTGAAAGCCTGGTGGAAGAGCTCCATCCCACGGGGCCCTAATGTCTCCTGGGAACTAATTCCACCAGTACAGAGCTGCCACTGAAAAGGTCCTGGCCATGGCTAGCCTGGTGTCTTTGGGACCAGCAAGGGCTAAACAATGTTGAGACCCTGAACACAGTGCTCTCTGGGGAGCATGTGGGGAAAGGTGATCTCTCAGGTGTATAGGCCCCTGACCATAAAGGGCTTTAAAGGTGAGAACCAGCACCTTGAAGTGAATTCAGTATGCTATGGGCAGCCAGTGCAGTGCTTTCAGCACAGGCTGGATGTGCTCCCATGCAAAGAGGCCCAACAGAAGCTCTGGATCAATTCTCCATTATAGCCTATTGGGCCCACTGACTATAATGGTCCCCATAAGTTATAATTGAGCCAGAAAGAAAGTGGGGGTTGCACACCCCTATTATGCTTTTCAGTATGATTGGTAAACTGCCTTGAGTCACAGGGAAAAGAGTCACAGGGAAAAGTGGGACATAAATACTGGAATAAATAAGTAGTTTGGGCAGGTTGGTAACATTTAAGCAACTTCCTGTTTGTTAGGTTAGGCAGCATTCTGACAGTGATTGTTCCACCTCTGTTATACTTGATCTGTAATGCTGGTTGTCATATTTCACTTAAATAAGAAGTGGACTGCAAGAGGTCCCCCCAAGTGATGGTATGTTTTCTAAGGGTCAGTGTAGGGCGATGGTCCAAGGCCTGGTCTACCAATATAGTGGACTGGGAAGGGTAGACCTGTTCTCCAGAGGCCCGGTCTACCAGTATAGTGGAAAGGGGTGGGTAGACTTATTTTCTGGAGGTCAGGTCTAACAATACAGTGGACTGGGGTGGGTAGATCTGTTCTTCAGAGGCCAGGTCTACCAATATAGTGGACTGGGGTGGGTAGACTTGTTCTCTGGAGGTGAGGTCTACCAACAGAGTGGAAAGGAGTGGACAGACCTGTTCTTCGGAGGCTAGGTCTACCAATATAGTGGAAAGGTGCAGGTAGACCTGTTCTCCAGAGGCCTGGTCTACCCTGTAGAGGACAACACTGTGTGTAAAGAAATCTGACTTCTCTTTTCTCTTATAATTTTTAAATTATTCTTAAAATATAGTTTAAATAGAGTTCAAAATAATTCATTCTGAGATATTACAAGATAATGGAAATAATCTAAAAAAATTATGCAATAGTCAAATGTAGTCTTGCTCACAACTTTAATACTACTAGCATGTTTCACTCACAAGGCAGAATTTCTGCTCACAAGACTGCGGAGCTTAGAGGGAACATTGGCAATATAATTCAAATTCCCGCCAAGCATTATGTCACCATCTTGGAAAGTTTGGAGATTGGTCAATGTGTGTTCTAAAAATTGAATCTGGCCTGATGTTGCCCTGCAAGGCGCTTATGGCACTTTTAGGGATTTGGGAGTTCATAAATGGTAAAAAGAGACTGTGTTAACATATGTACCAAAGGGACTGAACTATGTGGTGACCCAACGTGATGCCAGCTGGAGACACACACCCTCAGGAGATGCGGCTTTTCCTAGGATGTTGTGCCAGTGGTTCCTGAGGCCGACCGTTCTATGCATCCCCAGATACACGAAACACCCAGAACAGCCACCCACTATTGCTGTTCCAAGCAGAGGATTTCAGATGCCATGAAGGAAGTCCTTCTTCATCACACAGGCAACCCCCCCACAGAAAGCATTTCTGCAACGCAGGTACAAAGGCCACCTTTGTCCACCACCAGTTAATAAAAAACTTTGCCCTGTGAGACTGGATTCACCTGCCCTGAAACTAAGGATGAAACTGCCAAACAATGGGTATCAGTCAGATGACCCACTAACCTCATCAGGTGTCTCTGTCGCAGAAACTAGAGAGTTCAATATTAACCAACCCCTTATCCCCATTCACCCTGCAACCTGCAGGAGGTCATGTACCTTTTTGGGGACGGCTGAAGGTGGGTGTATCTAGAGGAGGTGACCAGCCAAGCCCTTCTCTGAGCTGCCTTACAAAAGGGGCCACCCCACCGGGCGTTAAGGGCTTGCTTCTCCCTCCCCCCTCACTTCCTCTACCCTACCCAGTCTTGCAGACTCTAGGCTTAGCTGACCAAGAGTCTGTACACATGTTCTGCTGGTTCAGTTCACGATCCCCAATTCCCTGTAAACTCCCTCATTTTAAGCCCCTTTTTCCAGCCTGGATCACATCATCTCTTCAGACAGGTAAATATAGCCCTCGACATGATACCAATGAATGTCCTGCTCATGCAAACGTCTTTTATCCATCTGCTTTTCCTAGTTCTGTGTAATTGTGTGTGAGACTGTGTATGTTTTGCTTGTGAAGAATCATCCAGAAAACAAACCATTCCTAACTGAAATTAGTCTCTGCGTCCATTTCTGGTACTTCTGGAAGAGGCAGGACTCCTGTATACAGAGGTGATTGCTCCCTATTGCCATAGTTATAATATCCTAATTCCTTCAGTCAGGCTAACACTGAGTTTGGTGCATAAATAGACCCTAAGGTAACTAGGTGACCATCCAATTTACTTTTAATAAAAATGAACCGATCTTGAGGGTCTTGCATTATGTTTAGATGCTCAAACGGAAGGGGTTTTGCTAGTAAGATTGTAACCCCATGGGCCTTTGATGACCCGGGGACTTGGTATTGTGTTTGGTATAGTGGTTAAGTGTGCGGACTTTAATCTGGGAGAACTAGGTTTGATTCCCCACTCCTCCACTTGCAGCTGCTGGATGACCTTGGGCAAGTCACGGTTCTGTCAGAGCTGGTCTTGAAAGGGCAGTTCTTGAAAGAGCTCTCTCAGCTCTCTCAAGGTGTCTGTTGTGGGGAGGGGAATGGAATCGAGTTTGTAAGCCACTCTGAGACTTCGAGTGAAGGGTGGGGTATAAATCCAATCTCTTCTCTTCTTTAAACCATGGTGTCCTCAGTACTGGAAAAGCTGAGATTCTGATATGTGACTCTTGAATAAAAAGGATGTCAGATCTGGTTTTCAATATCTGAGCTGTAATTCATTTTTGTTTAGTTTTATTGTTCAGACCCTGGACATTCAGGGACACTATATTGTATGAATTAGCCATGCAATTATTTTAAGCAAATTTTTCCTAGAATTAACCACCTAATATTTACAACAAGATAGAATAGTGAACAAACCACAACAAAAGAACTTTCCAGTCTTCAACACTGTCCTCTTTTCCTTAAGTTCACTCTTATTTTCTATGACAGATTAAATTATTTCAGTTCAGTCTACCACCAATATTTACTCTTGTTAGTCTTATCCACTTTAGTGTCTGGTTTCCTGAACTCTAACCCCTCTACCTTCTGCCCTTTCTAATTAATTTAACACTATAATGAACAAAATTAACTCTTAACTAACATACCTAACCTAATGAACTACTAAACTACTATCCAACCTAAATAAGAAGCTTTCCATGAAACCTCTTTCCATGGTCTAATCTTATATTTCATCAGACCTATAAAAACAATACATTCCTAAAGAAACTTGCTATAGCTGTGAGAGTCTCGAATCCTCATTCACTCTCCCCACTCCCCTCGGATATTATTTTTCTTTAATGTACATTAAATAGTATTAAACATGAATTAGTGGTTTGACAAAATGAATTTAAAAATGACTTGCTATAATTATAAAGTATACACAACCCTCCAAAAGAATTTTCTTTACTTCACACTTTGTGCATTGATTACATTCTGTATTTATGGCATGGTCCAGATTGGAATCTTACTGGTTTTCTGTGGTGTGGTGGAGAAAGACAACTAGTGTTTATGAGATTTTTTTTTGTTGAGTCTGAGGTGTCCCCCAGCTTCAGGGTTCGAGGATGAGGATGATGAGGACTACAAAGAGACTGGATTTATATCCCAGCCTTCACTACCTGAAGGAGTCTCAGAGTGGTTTATAATCTCCTTTCCCTTCCCCTCCCCACAACAGACACCCTGTGAAGTAGGTGGGACTGAGAGAGCTTTTTCGAGAACTGCTCATGAGAGAACAGCTCTAACACAACTTGTAATAGATGCAAGGTCACCCCAGCAGCTGCAAGTGGAGGCGTGGGGAATCAAACCCAGTTGTCCCAGATTAGAGTCCACACTCCTAACCACTATATCAAAATGGCTCCTCATCTGTGGTATAAATCTGTCAACTTTGCTGAATTACCATTCGCTTTCCTGGGCTGACCCATTTATACTTGTAATTAGCATCTTGCAATTTGGTTGTTACTGGTTTAAGCATTTTATGGATCTGAATTGCTTCTGGAGAGATGTCAGGAAAAACTGATACTTTCGTTTCCTAGTAGAGCAGGTGGCCTCTCTCTGTCACTGTGTCAATGATCTTTTTCCTGATCCTTGAATCTCCAAAAGAAACTAAAACGTCTCTCGGAAATCTTCTATTGGGGTTTTTTGGAGTTCCCATCCTGTAAGCTTTGGTTATTACTGGGAAGATAACTTCTTCCACTTTCAGGTCTGAAGCTAGCCACTGTCCCATAAAGATAATTAAACCAGTCAAGACTTTCATGCCATCCACCAGACCTCTGAATTTCAGGTTAACTTGCCTAGTTGAAGCCTCCAAGATTAGGACTCTCTGTTTCAGGTGCTGTGTATCTTCCTGCATGAGGTGGTTCTCTTCCTGGATTGTGAGGCCAAGGTTAAAGGCCATTTCTGCTATCTGGGTTGTCTGTGTCAGGTAGTTTGTTATCTCTTTTAGCTGGTCCACTAAAGGTTGCAGAAGGATGGCAGTTTTGTCAGAGATAGTCTTGTCCATTGTTTTTAGAGAAGATTGTAGAGAGGTCTGCAATGATGTCATTGTTAAAGCTTCTTCCAGCTGTTCGTTTGCTTTGGACTCCATTGCTGCCATTGTATTAAACTGTAATGTCAGACTCCGCTCCTACTTCTGTGTCCTCTGAAGAGAAGGAAGTCCAAACTGATTTCGAATGCCATTAGGGTGACTGTACTTTATTTCCCCCAGATGTCCCCATCATTTGGAGGAGTTTATTGTGAGTCAGCTTGAGTTTGGGTGGGAAGTGAGAGAGATAAGGCCAGAGAGATCAAGTATCCACCATTTTCCTTTCTGATTGCCTTGAGGCTGCAGGGTTTTTATTGTATTCTTGACTCATCATTGTCACATAACCCAGTGTTTGTAAACAAGAAAGGCAAGCTCAAAAGACTGAATAATTTGTGTATCTACATTCTCTCACTGCCTCATTGGAGCTGTAGTCACCCCACCCCCCAAAGGAAAGACCTTCTATGGGCAATCATATGATTCTCATTCTGAGTCATGAAAAAGGGTTCATGTGATTGGATGCCTTCACCCACTGTTAGCATATGAAGCAACTCATGCAGGGAAGTCAACAGACACAGCTGCTATGCCACGTTTCCAATACAAACCACTATGTTCTTGAAAATGGAGTGTCTTGACCCATCCATGAACTTTGAAGAAGACAGAGATAATGTCAGGAAAAAACCATGGAGAGCTCTGAAGGCAGCTACATGGATTCTGTTCTGTATCTGGGTATCATACAGCTAGATTTCAGTCCAGTAGCAAAAGCTTATATCCCCCAAATCTTGTTGTTCTTTAAGGCACTACTGGACTTGAATCTAATTGTTCTACTGCAGACCAACATGGCTTTTGAAACTGGATATCATACAGTACCAAAATGGATAGTACTTATATTTGAGGAGTTGTTCATCATTGTTTTTATCTTCTGGACACTTAACATGCATTTTTTAGTTTCACCTTTGTGTTTATGGCACACTTGCAGCTGGATTGTGTTTGCCCTATAATTATCTTCCAGGGTCTACCGCATGTCTGCTACACTCTGCCCTGAATTCCACTCATTTATGCAGAGGAATGTCTATTTTTACCTGTGAAACATTGTAAGTATGTTCTCATGAAGTTAAGACTTTTTTTTTGTCCCAATACTCATCTCTTCGTATTTGTGTTCACTCTTATCACCAACTTGTTGCTGGCGTATCCAGTGCAAACACACTTTTTCACAGTCCCCTTGGGGTTTTCAAGAGGAATTTTATTTTTCTTGAGAGAAACACCATTTAAATAACCACAGCAGCAACATCACTATAAGCCCCTTCCTAACCTCTTTATTCAGTGAAAATGTTTGTGCTAAGAAGATATCTTAGAGAGACTTACTGTATCATGTTGTCTATTATCCTTCCCTGATATGATCAGAAAGTAATTCCACACCAACAGCAACAGCAAGCTCAAAGGAATCATGTAGAGTTCAAAATTCCAAGTCACAAAGAGAAAAAGCTAAAACCCAAGGAGAAAGAAAGAGATGTCATTAACATAAGCACTCCATTGACTAAACTAGTATATGCAAAGTATGGAGCACCACAATTTAAAAACAGAAATGATCTATCCCTCTCTCTCTCACATGCAGAAAAACACTTGATCAAACATTGTTAAAATGAGTTACTGTCAGTGCAATCCAAATAAAATTCTGATAGCAATTCAATCCATTTAATTCAAATATAGTTATTTTGATAGTAACAATCCAATAGAATCCATATATACTTTAATGAGACACATCAAGTCCATTATACAAAGGTAGCAGGCAAATTTTTAGGAAGATCATGGTTCAGGTGATGCTTCTACTATAACTGTAGATCTGTTTAGGAAGAGCATTTGGGCAAAAAAAAAAAATCCCCAAACTTCAGCCACCTATAAAAGACCAAATATGAATGCACATAGTATTTTTTTCCATATGAAACTAATAAGAGCTGCAACTTTTAGGTAATAAATCAGGTAGATAAATTAAAAACCTTCTGACTCACTAAAAACGTATCCTAGAGTCTGAGAATAACACATTTCTAAGAAAGTGACAAGTATTTTTTGTATGAAATACACGGTTGTCAGGCGCTATTTTACAAGAAGCACTCTTCTCTCACACAAGTAGAATGGCTCTTCCAAAAAAGCAGCTGCTATAACAAATGCACACATCATCTAGACCAGGGGTGTCAAACATGTGGCCTGCATACCGGCTCCAGGTCCCACAGGGCTTGTATGTGGCCCACGAGCAACTGCTTCCTTCTCCCTTTATCCTGCCTTCTCCCTTTATCCTGCTTCCTTCTGAGTCAAAGCTTGCTTTGCCAGACTCTCTTAATTGCACAGGAGCTCCAGAGCAAAGCCTGTCTTCCCTCCATTGGCTGAGGCTCCTCCTCCCTTGGGGAGGGGAAGAAGGAGGGAAAGAGTGAGAACTTGCTTTGCCAGGCTTTCTCAATCACACAGCAGAGCCATTGAGCCAAGCCTCTCTTCCCTTCATTGACTGAAGCTCCTACCCCTCCGAGTCCTCCTAGCCCAATTCCCTCAATCACATGGGAGAGATATATAAAGCACCTTTAAGACCAACAGAGTTTTATTCAAGGTATGAGCTCTTTGCCTTTCTACACACACCGGGAGGGGGCGGGGGAGGAGAGAAAGAGAGAGAGAGTTTCGTTGGGCTCATTATGCCAGGGCTCTCCTGGGTGCAAGTAGATTACCCTCCTCTTTTTCACTGTGTTCATGCCCTCACGATCCAGTCTTTCTCAGTAGGAAAGCAATATGAACTTTTTAGATGAGGAATAGCAACAAGCCAGTGAGGTGGATTAGGCTGAGAGTATGTGTTCAGAATAACTTCACATAGCACATTTTCTTTGTAGATTGGGGACTCTGAATTTAGACTTCCCCTGTAGAAGGCTGCTACTGATCACTATACATTGCTGTCTCTCTATTCTTGCACTGCCTCATTGGAGTTTTAGTAATTTCTCTGAGGAAGAATATAGTTTTGTAGACAAACAAATAGCCCTCAGCTTGTGTCATGGTGCCTTCATGTGTTCATAACCAGCACACCAAGCAACTTAATGTACAAAAGCTCGCAATGCCCAACTATTTCATGCTTTCCATTGGGCCTTAGGCTCAGAGCACTGACCATAAGATTTCTGTAATGAATGTCAATAAATCAAAAGTAGGTTTGCAACTTACAGATACACACCTGAACAGCATACTCAAGATCGCTACAGCAATCTCCAGATTTTGATGCAATAATTCACAGCAAGAGGTGTCAGTTATCAGAGACTGTTAAATAAAATAAAGCCGCCTGTGCTGGCTAGGCGGGATATAAATCCAAATAAATAAATAAATAAATAATAAACAAAATATTGCAAAAGTGCTAATGTTTTAAGCACGTTTTATTCTAAGGTTTTTTAAAAAATCCTTAATTGTTTGTCTGTGTCCTTTAAAAGGTTTGTATCCCCGCTACCTGGCATTACATTTTATGACACACATGGCCCAGCCCAACAAGGTCTCATTTATGTCAGATCCGGCCCTCATAACAAATGAGTTTGACACCCCTGATCTAGACAGCTAGCATTGTATAGTGGTTTGAGTGCTGGACTAGGATCTAGGGGACTCAGGTTCAATCCCCCACTGGCCATGGAAGCTTGCTGGATGACCTTGGGCCAGTCACACACCTTCAACCTAACCTACCTCACAGTGTTATAAGGATAAAATGGAGAAGAAGAAAACATTGTAAATCACTTTGGGTCCCCATTGGGGAGAAAAATGGGATATAAATGAAGTAAATAAATAAAATCTAGAAACAAGAGTGCTTTTTCTTTAGAACTATACTTTCATTCATACGAAGATTTACACAGATCAATTAACAGAGTAAAACTTATGAATAATTTTATTTATTTAAAACATTTTAAGCCACCTTTGTACCCAAAATAGGATTGCCATGGTGACAAACAATAAAAACAATAAAAAAAGATTTAAAACACTTATAAATATATAAAACAAAACAACATGAACACAGACATTAATGGGAGGAAGGGTCAATAAGAATCAATGAGGAAATGCTGGACAAACTAGAAGAGTCTCGACCCACTAGCAGAATGGGACAGATGAATCTCTCTAAAGAGACAATTCCATAAATTTGGTGCCATGACCAAGGAGGCCCTTTCTCAAGTTGTCACAAACAAAATCTGTTTGATGCCCACATAGGTGGCTAAACAAATACTGTATCTTTTATTAATTAGGTAGCTCTCATAGGAAGATACTCCAATATCCTTTGACCCCAACCTCTAACGCATGGACAACCAGAGAACAGGTGGCGCATTGCCTTCTTATGCAAACTGCATGCTCCATCATATTCAAAATAATGACAATTATTGCATGAGCCCGAACAGCTTTAAAAGAGAAGGAAACTGATCTGAATACTACAATGACCCTTAAATATTCAAGGGTAGTGTGACAATCTAAGCCATTACTACCCACCCCTTTCATTGTTAAAATTATGGAATTGATTCCCGAGTCCAGTCATTGTAAACGCATCTGTTCAGACGAAAGCCTACAATGGTATGAATGAAGATGCATTCTCTCAAGACTGAATATTATGATTGTGTTCTTGAAGTGCAGTATAAGGTTTCAGTTTTGAATGAACGATCACTATATTGAATAGAAATTATTGTAACAATATGCCAATGCTTTCATAAATTTAATCCCAGTATTCTTGAGACTGAAACTTATGTTTTGTCAATACAAGAACAAATGGTTATCACAAAGTACATACTACAATGTGATTCAAATTCTTTTCTCAGAAATATTAAAACAAGCCTTTAACTGTAATCAAAGGATCACTGATCCTTGCTGTTAGCTCAAAATTCATTCTGAGTACAAAACAATGCTGGTTTGAAAACATGTCTTAAAATAATACACATATACATTGTTAAAGTCTAGTATACTACATTCATCTTTTCTTTTAATTGTTCTGGATTTACAACAATAAGGAATAACAAAGCAGGCATTGATTGCAGAACATTCAAATATTTAAAATTTAAAAGATATTTTTAAGAATATCTTTGGAACTATACATTGTTGAGTCATCCACACTCTTGGTTCTCATGCATCATTACACTATAAACACTACAGTAAATTCTGTGTTGATCATTTATTGGTCTGCCAACTTCCCACCTCTCTCAGAAGAGAACAAATTTTGCCAACTAGGTATTAAGATACCCTATACATAGTTACAGCAGATGTTACGGCTGCAACACAAGACAGCCACAGCATGAGCAAAGATGTTCAAGAAGGTGCCAATAATTTTGGGTTCAGAAGTAATTATTTCAGGTGACCTTCTCCCAAATGCCTTAAATTCTACTTTTTCATGACCCTAGAACAATAGAACTGAATCTGCTGCATTCATCATTAGTCTCTACAAAAACAGACACATTTCCTTCTATCCCTGACATGAGAACTGCATCTTGGGGAGGCTTGCAGGTTACTCACTCCTCTGGTGGCAGCTGTTTCAAGGTGGGACCCAACTACTAACCACAAGCCCCACCAGGCAAGGCCTCTGCCCAGTTTCCTGAAACACGGGGCAAATGCCACATTGGTGGATGGTGCTTAGAAAAGCCACAAGTGTGGCATGTTAAAGAGACATATGGCTCCTGAGCCACTGAGTGCCACTGGTCTAGAGCTTCCAATGAAGCAACCCTTTAACTTCCAGAGGTATATTTATTATAGTTGGAACTTATAGTTATATTATAGTTGGAATTTATTATAGTTGGTCACTGAAGAACACATGACTTTTGATGATTTTTTCCCACCACTTGAGCCAATAAATTGTGGGTTATTGGAGTCAGATAGGTGTTGGAAATGTAAGCAGCCAAAAGCAAACTTGCCACATAAGTCATGGATATGTCAAATGAAGCCACTATGCAAACACAATACAAAGATTCTGATTGGTTCAGGACAGAGAAAGGAGTACAACAAAGTTGCATTCTTTCACCTTTCTTATTTAACCTGTATGCCAAAACAATCATGAAGTAGTTAGAGCTGGAAGAGAGAAAATTGGGGTACAGATTGGAGAAAGGAATATCAACAATCTTTGATTTGCTGATGACACAACCCTCCTCTCAAAAACTAAAGAAGGCCTGGAATACCTGATCAAGAAAATCAAAGAAGAAAGTGAGAAGTTTGGCCTCTTCCTAAACATCAAAAAGACCAAGTTCATGACCACCAAGAAGAGGAGAAATGTCAAAATAACATTTGACGATGAAGAGATCGAATGTGTGGAAGAATTCACTTTCTTAGGATCACAGATCAACCAAAATGGCAAATGCAGTTCAGAAATAAAACAGTGACTCACACTGGGTCGCACAGCAATGATGAGCATGAATCGAATATGGAACAGCAAGGACATCAGCCTAACAACCAGATTAGTCTGTGCTATTGTGTTCCCCATAGCAAACTATGGTTGCAAAAGTTGGACCATGAAGAAAAAAGACAGGAGGAAAATCGACTCATTTGAGCTGTGGCGCTGGAGAACGCTCCTGCGCATTTCTTGGACAGCAAAGTTGACAAATAAGCAAGTATTGGAGCGCATAAAACTAGACATGCCATTGGAAGGAAAAATCATAAAACTGCAAGTGACTTATTTCAGCCATGTCATGCAGAAGAACTCACAAGAAAAAGCAATTGCACTTGGATTGGTTAGCAGCAAAAGGAAACCTGGCCACCAAAGAACATGGTGACTAGACACAATAAAGTTGACACCAACCTCAGCATGGAACAACATGGAGCAAGAAACAGTACAGGATCAGAAAACATGGAGAGAGCTGGCCCATAGAATCACCAAAAGCTGAACACAACTAAATGGCTAACAACAACAATAGCTATACCATACATAGAAATATGCATTGCAACTATGTTAAACTTTGCAATCAAAGAGTTGTCTTTAATGGAACAAGAAACAAATGTGAAATATTATGACACTGATCTGAATTTGTGGATTTATTTGGATATTGGCATGTGTGTGGACTGGGTTGCATATAGTATGGGATTATTTGACTGCTTCATGGCTGAGAAAGAATTTTTTGAGGACTTTTCCTGGCCATGAGACACATCTTTTCCCACCTGCTTCATACTGTATCAGGGAGATTACCGGTAAGTTTATTTAAAAAGATCTGGTTATTGTAAATTGCTATGGTCCTAATGGAAGGGACAGGTTTGAAGCCAGCTATGACAGACCCCTGATGCTTTCACAATCCTAGGCAGATTTCCCTCCAAAAATATTTTTAGTTCCTCTCAGTGACTGAGCCACTTTTCAGTAGCATGTATTTCTTCTTTATTTTATAAGCTTTAAAATGTCCCACCCTGTCACAGATATTAGTTTATGCATATGACCCAGCATAGGAACTAGAGGGAATACAGGAGCTGTCTTGTTTTAAAATACTCTCATGAAATGGCACGTGAGGTAAAACTGATGTTCAAAACAGAATAAAGATTTTAATAAAATGGCAGGGCATATATAAATATGAGGATTCAAGATACAGAGGTTGCTGAGGTAAAACTTTCAAATATATACAGAATTGAGGTTTTTGAACAAGCAAGAGAATGTTGTAGCTTAATTTCTGAGTTTCAAATTCTTTTCAGTGAGAAGTTTTTGCTTATTATATTTTTCAGCTATTACACAAAATCTTAAATACAGTTTCTTATAAGATAGCTTTGTTTTAGTGTTTCTAGGTTTCTCTCTTCAGAGGTCTAGGTTTTCCCTTTAGATATTATAGCTCTCCAGCAACTCTTGAGGTGTCTAAGCTCTTTCCCTTTATCACAGATCAGGGTTCTCTTCCCAACCTCTTCCTACTGGCTAGAGATTATTCATCTTGTCCCTAAGAAGCAATAACTCCTTTCCCTGTTTGGTTTGTTTGGGAGTTCTCTCTAACTCCTCAAACCTCCTGCCAATTTCCTCTTCCAGTACTATATGTCTGTATAGAGAAGTGTTGCAGCTTTCTTGACTGAGAATCTGAATTCTCTCTCAAAGTAACTTTAATATATCTTAGACAATGTAGTTCCTCTTCTCTCTATAGAAGTACTTTTCTGATAATTCCCTGACAGAAATCACTGACTCCCAAAGCCTCTTCCCTCAGAAGCCAAACCTTCTGGCCACTAATCCAGACGTTAGATTTCAAAGACCCAAAATGTGAATGAACCTTTTCCCTCCAGATCAGCTGTTTTATACCCTCTCTAAGCTGATGCTGGCCAATCAGAGAGTGAGTAGAGCAGCCAATCACATAAGAACTTCTCTCCAGGAAATATTAACTCATAACCTCCCTGACTCTCTATCCCAAACAGCATTTTAAAAAGCCTGCTTTTCTTCGCAATCCATCACACCAGCAGTAGAGCTGGCCAAATTACAAGCTAAGATAGATTCACCTCAAGTTTTGGAACTCTACTTGTTGCTAGAGACTTGCACCAGAGTTAGGGTTGTTTATTTGAAAATAAATAAGTAAAAACTTGTGTCTTTGTCTTAAAAAGAAAATGACGGACTTCCAGCAAGACTTGCGATCATGGTGGACGTGCTCCTCCGCATCTGCGGGGAGCGTGATCCGTACCCGGCGGGAAGAAGGGGCTCCGGACTGGTGCCAAGCCCCCAGAAACCCCAGTGAGGGGGCTCTGCTTGGGGTGGCCCGAAGGGGATCTCTCCCTATGGTGGCAACCGAGGGATAGAGATTCCTTTTCATCACCCCCATAGGTTCCCCCGCCGTGGGAGCCGTATGGCTGAAAGCGCAAATCCGTGAAGCAGCAGAGAGTGCGAAGCAATGAGGCTGGAACTGACAGTTACGCATGGAGAAAACGTGAGTCTGAAGTAAGAAAAGCAGAACACAGCGGGAAGACGGCGGGAGGAGTGAAACCCACCCACCCCTCTCTCCGGGACTAGCGTACTTACGAGACTCTTTACGTGGCGTTACTGCAGGAATAAAAGCCCATCCGCCTTGCTAGATGGCAGTATCGCTCACTTGGAGATATAAACTTTAGAAGGACATAAGTGCTGTTTGAAAATTTGCTCCTTTCGTTCATCTTATCTATCTATAAACAAAGAGCGTAGCCTCAACAATGACGGGGAAACCGAAACCTTCCCCCAAACTAGGAAGTACAGCTCCGAGTTCAAAGGTTGATACCACGGAGATGAGTGCGGTGTTCTCCTCGTTATTGCGACCTCTAGTGGACCAAATGACAGCTCTCAACGTAAAAATGGACAAAATGCAGCTAGAACTAAAAGAGTTGAATAAATCCACAGAGAAGCTGCAGTGAGAACTTCTGGAAGTAAAAACTTCAGTAAAAAACCAAGACGCAAGACTACAAAAGGCAGAGAAGGAAAAGGCCTTCCACCACAATCAGCTTTTGAAATTACAAATGGAAAGATCGATTTTTTTCCTAAGACTTCAGAATGTGCCAGAAAACACGGGAGAAGACCTTAAAAATCTGCTAAGTGAAGCACTTGAACCAGTGACAGGCATGAAAGCGGATATAAAAAGCAATATGGATATGGTTTACAGAACCTATCCAGATTATACTAAAAAGAAAAGCCTGCCTGGTGAAATTATGATAAGGTTCTCCAAAAAATCTACAAGAGACGTGGTGCTTAGGACCACAAACAAAGCAGCTCTGAAGATCCTGGGAGAAGAAGTAAAAGTGATGAAGGATATTCCATTTGAAATAAGGAAAAGAAGGAAAGCCTATGGAAAATTGACATCTTGGCTCCAGTCTGAGTCTATCATCTATCGTTGGAATACTCCAGAAGGACTATGCTTCAGCATCAAAGATAAGAAGTATAAGATTGACTCTGTTCAACAAGCGAAAAAATTTCTGGAAAAAAGCAAAGAGCAGAAAACTGGGAGAGACTCAGATAGTTCACTGGCCTCGCAAGAAAGCATGTATGGATTTGATAGCTCAAAGAGTGAAGAAGAAGTGTCTGACTCGGAAAAAGGAGCTGCAGCTCCAAAAGTAGTTGAGACTGTTAAGACAAGAAGAGGACGAAAGAAGAAATAGTGATTAAACTGTTTTATTAAGCATTGCACTTATGTATTATAAATTGTTTAATTAACCGTATTTCTCTAGGTGGGCGTGCCTGCCAAATAGTTTTGATATTTTTTATAGTAGCAGTAACAAGTAATTGAAATTTATCCAAGGTTCTAAATGCTTCATAATTATATTTATTTATTTATTTATTTATTTATTTTTCGTATTTATATCCCGCCCTCCCCGCAAGCGGGCTCAGGGCGGCTTACATGGGCCAAAGGCCTGTTAGGTACATTGACCTGTAAAATCGATTAAAACATTACAATAAAAACAATAAATAACATACAACAATAAATACTCCTAAAAGCTTCCTTAAGACAGCGTTCGATGGCGACCAAGTGGCAGATCTACCTCCCCCCCTCGGCCACCGCTGAGACCGTGTTGGACCGTGTTGGACCAGGGCACATTGAGATGGTTGCGATGTCAGCTGGTATCCTAGTATCATCGGTGGCGGCTCCTATTCAAAAGCCTGGCGGAAGAGCTCCGTCTTGCAGGCCCTGCGGAACTGCATCAGGTCCCGCAGGGCCCTGATCTCCTCCGGGAGCTCGTTCCACCAGATAGGAGCCGCCACCGAGAAAGCCCTGGTCCTCGTTCTGGCCAGCCTGGCGTCTCTGGGGCCAGGAACACGTAGCCTGTGTTCAGACCCCGACCGTAGTGCTCTCTGGGGTTGGTATGGAGAAAGGCGGTCCCTAAGGTATGTTGGACCCTGGCCATATAGGGCTTTATAGGTAAGAACCAGCACTTTGAAGCGAACTCGGTATGCTATAGGCAGCCAGTGCAGCACCGCCAGCACAGGCCCGATGTGGTCCCGCCTTGCGAGACCCATCAGTAGCCTGGCCGCGGCATTCTGCACCAGCTGCAGCTTCCGGGTTTGCACCAAAGGCAGCCCCATGTAGAGAGCGTTACAGTAGTCTAACCTCGAGGTGACCGTTGCATGGATCACTGTGGCGAGGCCATCGCGGTCCAGGTAGGGAACCAGCTGCCTCGCCAGCCGTAGATGATAAAAGGCTGACTTGGCAGTGGCTGCTACCTGGGCCTCCATTGACAAGGAAGGCTCCAGGAGCACTCCCAGACTCCTCGCCCTCGGCGCTGGCACCAACGGCGCCCCGTCGAAGGTCGGGAGCGGGACCCCCCACTCCGGACCGCAGCGACCCAGGCACAGGACCTCTGTCTTCGCCGGGTTCAATTTCAACCTGCTAGATCTGAGCCAGTCAGCCACGGCGTGCAGTGCTCGGTCAAGATCGTCCGGGCCGGAGTCCGACCGGCCGCCCAACATCAGATAGAGCTGGGTGTCATCCGCATACTGATGACATCCCAGCCCAAACCTCCGGACAATCTGGGCAAGGGGGCGCATATAGATATTAAAGAGCATCGGGGAGAGCACTGCCCCTTGCGGCACACCGCATTCAAGCGGGTGCCTCGAGGACTGCTGCTCCCCTAGCACCACCCTTTGTCCCCGACCCTGGAGAAATGAGACGAGCCATTGTAAGGCCCGCCCCCCGATTCCCACGTCGGCAAGGCGGTGGGACAGCAGCCGATGATCCACTGTGTCGAACGCTGCCGACAAGTCGAGCAACAGCAGTACCGCCCCACCGCCCTGATCCAGATGTCGTCGGAGGTCGTCCGTTAGAGCGACCAGAGCGGTCTCCGTCCCATAACCCGGGCGAAAGCCGGACTGAAAGGGGTCAAGAACCGAAGCGTCATCCAGATACCTCTGTAACTGTAACGCCACCGCCCTCTCTATTAATTTGCCCAAATAGGGCAAATTGGACACCGGCCTATAATTAGCCAATTCTGCCGGGTCCAGATGTGACTTTTTTAGGAGTGGGCGGACCATCGCTTCCTTGAGAGCCCCCGGGAATTTCCCTTCAACAAGGGAGGTGTTAATTATTTCCCGGGCGGTACCTCGCAACCCCTCGTGGCCAGATCTTATAAGCCAGGACGGGCACGGATCAAGGCTGCATGTGGTTGGGCGAACAGTCAAGAGCAGTCTGTCAACTTCCTCAAGATATTATATTATGTAATAAGGTAATATTAAGCAAATGATAAAGTACTCTCTGTATAAGGTATATGTAGCTTAGATTGTAGCGTTATAGTTGTAGCTATAGGGGAAAAATCAATAAAAATATATATAAAAAAAAAGAAAAAAAAAAGAAAATGACAAGGGTAGGAAATTTTGGGGAGTATCTTGAGACATCTATTAATGAAGGGAATTCACTGAAGCCTCCTGCTTCTTGGCTGTGCAGCCAGCGGCGACAGGGAGGGCACTCCCTTGGTGCTGAGCAACATTCAATTGAACCCCAGCTGCTGTATGGCACTGAGGGATGTTGACTCAGCCACTCTCTGCATATTTCTGGCAAGAGATATTATAAGGTGCCCCAAAAGTTCTTCTTGCTATTCACATTTGCTAAAATAAATAAATAAATAAATATTTTAAATGTCAGCATTAGTACCCTTTAAAAGAAAAAAAGTTATAGGCTAATTAGGAGGCACATACAATTAGATGAGGCTCATTTAGTGTGCTCCAACGACCCAGTTGTCTTTTGAAATGTACTAAAAATAAATGCACTTTGTTTCCCTATGCAAAGCTGTAAAGATGACACTACCACCCCAAACACATTTATTTTGGCAGGTTTGTCAGCACCAATGAAGCCTGGCATTTCAAGACCTAAAAGTTTTGCAGAATTGCTTGTTTTAATTTAAATTTTGATTTTGTCACTCCCCTTTCCCCACTTACAACCTTGTACTGACATTACACATCATTTTATAGAAGTTCAAGATGAAAGTGGTGTGACTTTGCTTTGAAAATACTGACAATTCCAAAATGCAAGCCCCAGAGTCTATAGATACAAGCATCACATTAACAGTCCACGAATTACTGATGAAAAATTCATGCCTCTGTAATAACTTTCATATTGGTTGAAGTCAGATAGAACTGAAAGCAGCATATTTAACAGAGAAATCTGCAAATATTCACATAACAGTGATAATCTCTTTGAGACATTCTTCCTAGTCTAGTATGAAGTAAGTTTGGTAGAAAACTCTGAAGCCAAAAATGCACGAGGCAGTTCCCCTTCTGACTTTGCCCTTATCACAATTTTAAATAATTTGTGTAAGGAAGATAACAGAATAGCTGAGGTCACAAAACTTTTAACAATAGTAAAAAGAGAGCCTACAAAGCAAGAGTCTGTCCCTGCATAAGCAAAAATACAGCAACCAAAAGGAACAAGGCCATAGGTGAGATAAAATATTTCTCTGGGAAGTCAATGCCTTAGCTCTTTCTTCCTTGCTGCAGTTCCAAAAAAGTATTGTCACCATATGTGTGTCTCTTAATACAATTCACAACAAATTTAAAAAAATTGTAACCAAATCCTAATCCTTTAATGAAAGCATGAGTTTAAGGGACCACCTACTCTCTCACAAACCTGTCTGACCACTATGGTCATCTTCTGAGCCCCTATTTTGGGTGCCCCCCATCTTCTGAGATTAGACAGGCAGCAACCCAGGAGAGGGCCTTCTCAGTCATGGCACTGAAACTCTAGGCTCCTCTCCCTAGAGCAGGGGTGGGCAAACTGTGGCTCGGGAGCCCCATGCAGCTCTTTCACATATATTATGTGGCTCCCAGCAGGGCGGCTGGGGAAGCTAAATATCATTAGAAAACAAATATCATTGGACAAATCAATATCTGCTTTTACCCCTTTTGTTATTATTTTTGGCAGTCTCATTTAATGTTAATAAAAAGTAAATTTGCTTATTTTCCAATAAAAGCAGGTAATATTTGTTCATATCTTGTAGCTCTCAAACATCTGATGTTTATTCTATGCGGCTCTTATGTTAAACAAGTTTGGCCACCCCTGTTCTAGGTGGGTCTTACGCTGAGCAAGTTTGCCCACCCTGCCCTAGAGCGACTCTCTTGTCCCTTTCTGTTATCATCTTCCACCAGCAGATACTTTTTTGTTTCATCTGGCATTCCCTCAGTGATCCCTCCTTCTAGTCCTAAGTTTTAATTGTTGTTTTTATAGTACATGTTTTTTTATTGTACTTTATCTGTATTTTAGCTTTAAGTGTTTTAAAGATGTGTTTTGTTTGGCTTTTAATAGTTTTAGAGATATGTTTTATCTATATACTAATAGCCAAGTTGCCCCCTCCATGTGGAAATCTAAATCCGCACGGAGGGGGCACTTGGGGGGGGCAGAGAGATTTTTCTGCACACTTGGGGGACTCCTCAGGTGTGCAGAAAAATCCTAAAAGCAGATGTCCATTGGAGCGGGAGTGCACAGGAGCGCAGCTCTGGGAGTGAGGAGCCCAGGGGGTGGGCACATGACCAAGCCCCGCCCCCTCCTCGGCTTCCCTGAGCAGTGCAGAGGCACAGTGCCCCAGGGAAAGCCCTGCTAGGGTCTTTATTGTTTTTAATGTTTTGTTTTAATATTGATAATTTTATCATTGTTCCTTTCATGACTGTGTGCTGCTTTTCCAGAGACTTGCTCAAAGTGGCATATAATTTTTTTAAGTATACCATTTTTTATCTGGGCACATGGCACATAAGTACTGGAGAAATTTCACCAACCCTTCAGCAGCTTCCACACCATCAGTTTGGTGTAGTGGTCAGGAGTTGGACTCTAATCTGGGAGAGCCGGGTTTGATTCCCCACTCCTCCACATGCAGCTGCTGGTGTGACCTTGGGCCAGTCACAAGTTCTCTCAGAGCTGTTCTCTCATGAGCAGTTCTCAAAAGACCTCTCTCAGCCCCACCTACCTCACAGGGTGTCTTGTTGTGGGGAGGGAAAGGGATGGGTGGTGCACATGTCCTGGGTATCTCAAGTCTACTTGAAACCTGGTGGTTTCAAGGGAGCAGGAGGAGAATGAGGGTGTGTTCTTTATGCTTATTTTTATTGCACAAAGTATTGGATGGGGAAGGGAATGGAGGAAGAGCAGGTCAGTTTCACTCACCTGTGGAGTGGAGCCTGAGGGGTGGGTGTTGCCTTCTGACACACTTCCGATATGCTAAGGGGGAGTGGCATATGCAAATGAGTTATACTAATGAGCTCCTGCACCTCTTTTTCTACAAAATGACCCCTGCCTAAAAGTAAAAAAAAACTTGGGGGGGATATTTAAATCCCCCCCAAGTAAAAGCGTTCCCTGTGCAAGCACAGAGAATGCTCTGGCCATTTGGGTGGGAGGCTCGGAGGGCCTGGCAGCTGTGAGACACTCAGGCCTCGCCGGGCCCAGGGGAGGAAGGAGAAGGCTCCCTCTGAGGTGGGTGGGAGGGGGGTATCTACAGTCCTTCCCCATCAGAGGGGACGACAGGGTGACTTACACGGGCGGTGCTGGGTGGACAGCTCTTCTCTTGGCTGCCGCTTGGGGCCTTTCGTATTTCCCACCCCACCAGAAAAGGAGGACACTGGGGGGGAGGTGGACACAGCCCCACCCCCTGCTGTTTGGCTGAAGTGCTCTCCCTCCCGCCCGCCCCCGCTGGGCACAGGCTTCTCTCCCCTACCCTCCCAGGATTTCTTCTTTGCGGGTTCGGTGGGCCCTGGGAAACCTCCACCCTGGTCCCCTTCCCAACTAGCCAAGAGGCATTCTGCCCTCCACCCCCCTGCGGGTGTCTTTCTGAGCCCTCGACCAAGCGCCGTTCAGCAACAGCAGCACCGCTGCCCCCCCCACCCAGGAAGGACTGCTGACAGCTGGGGATGGGGATGGGGGGTTTGAGTCCAACACTGTCACACAGTGGCCAAAAACAGTGCCCATGGGGGGGAATCAGCAGGCCTGGCAGCCTCCCCACTGCCAGAAAAATGAGGAAGCTGCAGAAATGGAGGCAGAAGATGGGGAGATTGTCATGGGGGGAAAGAAATACAGGAGAGAAGGGGGCAGCCTGAGAAGGACTGGGGTAAGAGACGAGTGAGACATACAATGGGTGAGTGGAGAAAGGGGGTGAGAAATGATCCCTAGAGAAAGGGGCAGGGAGGAGAGCTAACATAAAAGGGGTGAGAGGAGAAGGGGAGGTGAGGGAAGATTGATAGATAAGGGGTGGGTGCAGAAAGACAGGAGGGAACTGACAGAGAAGAGGGAAAAGGGAAGGAAAAATGGGGGAAATGCCCGCTACCCACAAGTTTCTTGTGGGTCTCCCCTTGTTATGTATATTTTTAATCTATTAGCTGCCTTGGTGGCCACGATCCGGGCAGAAAGGCAAGGTATACACTGTGTAAAAATAAATGAATATAGAAATAAAATAAAAACAACATATCTAAATACTACTGTTCCCAAAAGGAATGTTTAAGAAATCAAACCACAACTATAAAAACAGCTAACAAACCAATTGTACGGGTATTAGGACTGCCAGTCTCCAGGTCCTAGTGGGGGTTCCCTCGCTTTTAGGGACTTTTGCCTGGGGGAAACCCTGCCCTCAAACAGCCACATCTGGCCACGACATCCCTGATGTGATGACATCAGTTGGAAGTGACATCATCATATCAGGGACATTGTGTGCAACACTCTGGGTTGAGGGCAAAACTCTATGGTAAATTTGGCCTAAAACCATAGAGTTTTGCCATTAAACCAGAGTGTCACTGACATGATGACATCACTTCCGGGTGACATCATCATGCTGGTGACATCCTGAAATCCCCCCCCCCCCCAATCCCTGTACTGGCACAGTGAAGGGACCTGGCAACCCTGGCAGGTACGATTTTCCTGATATGCAAAGTGTGAAATAATCAATTTGTTAAAAAGATCCACTTATTACATACAGCAGTTCTATCAAATATTCTGAGAAGATTAATAATAGTACACGTCACGAAATGACCAGACAGGCCAAAGTCACATGATATTAAAATGTAGACAAGAGCCAAGACCACATTCAATGGAGCAGCTTCAGAGTTTTGCCAGATGCTTTCTTGAAACTATATGTAAATATTCACACATGATAAAGATGTGCCATTAAGCATCAATTCCTACCTGTTCCCTCATCAAGATTTTAGCCAAGTAGGGCAAAAATAATGCAGTCAATGAAACAATGTTACTCTGGAATGCAGTTCAACATTTACTCACTCAGATTTATACAACAGAATTAAGAGGAAGTGGCATTCTTTTTTCATGCTAAAAACACACTAGTATCAAATACCAACCAACTAGATCAAAGAATGGCTGGAATTAAGGGTATTAGGTTCATTGAAGCTTATCTCTTTTTGTACTCAATTTTCCCCAACAGAGGTGCCAATTGTTTCTTGGGTTGGTGTTTTAGCCATTTAACCTAGCAGACCATTCTATACTTTAATTATTTTCTAAGTGAACAAATTTACTCATATTTCCCACCTTAAACTTATTTTTACTTTATTTTATGTATGCTTTTAAAGCCAAGTTATAGTCTCAACGTAGTGCTGATGTGGGGGTTAATCACAGCCTATAAGATACAAGTCATTATGTAATTCAATTATACCCTTATTAAACCTTTTAAGTACTCTTTCACTGTCCATGCCTTTAAGGTTGGCGATCAATTCCATTCTTTGTGCTTCTTAAAGTTCCTTAACAATTGTCCAACCCAATTACAAAATTAAGCATCTATATATTAATTAATTAAGCATCTATAATAGCCAAGTGGCCACCCCCGTGCAGGGGGGCACTTGGCGGGCAGGGAGATTTTCCTGCACACTTGGGAGACTCTTCCGTGTGCAGAAAAATCTGAAAAGTTTTTAAAATGTTGGGGGGGTAAAGTAAAAGAGCCTCTTGGAACTGTGATGGCACCTACCGGGAGGGGGAGAAGCTGCGGGCCCGGCGAGTGCCACTCAGGCCTTGCCGGTGCCTGTGGGGGGGACGAAGCTGCTGGCCCAGCGAGCACAACTCAGGCCTTGCCAGTGCCCGTGGGGGGCAGGGGACAAAGCTGCAGGCCTGGCGAGGACTGCTCAGGCCTCGCCGGTGCCCGTGAGGGGGCAGGGGATGAAGCTGCAGGCCTGGCAAGCACCGCTCAGGCCTTGCCAGTGCCTGTGGGGGGGGAAGGCCTCGCTGGGGCAACCGGGGGCAGGGGAAAGACATCAGCAGGCCCTGTGGCTCTGTGCCACACTGGCCTCGCTGGGGCAACCAGGGGCGCGGGGAAACATTGGCAGGTCCCGCAACTCTGTGTCGCGCAGGCCTTGCCGGGGCAACCAAGAGCAGGGGGGAGAGATCGGCGGGCCCCGTGGCTCTGCACTGCATGGGCCTCGTCAGGGCAACCAGGGGGAAGAGATCAGCAGGCCTGGGGAAGGGGAGGAAGTCTTAACTTTGGCGGCGGCTGCTCCATGTGGAGCTCCTTCTCTCCCCCCCCCCCCCGTGGGTCTCACCTCTTGTGCTATTTAATTTAGAATGGTTTTGCTACAAAGATCACCATTACTTCAGGCATATATTTTTTGGAAAACTACTATTTATTGTACTGGGGATGTTTTTGCAAGTAGGAATGTATGCTTTATGATTTCAGCTATTATTTTATGACAAAATGCTGGCTTTTATAGAAAAAATTAAGCACTACAGTTCTGAACATAGATATGCATGGTTTGTCATCCAGATTTCAGATCCATGGTGGCTATTCTTCATCCACATTCTCCTAGTTTTGGCTTATTTCAACATTCTGTTTCAAACCATGGAACTTGCTTTTCACTAAATGTATTCAGGAGTAAAAACAACTTCTCTTTGCAGCTTTGTCACCTCATGCCTGATGGAAAAATACTGGTTTGGACCCAAACTATGGGTGGCACTCTGCTCACAGAACGTGGCTTTCTTGCCTGCTTGTGATCCCTCCAGAAATTGATTCCTCAGAGCCTAAGAAACCATAAGATGGGGTGCAGTATGAAAGCGTAGAAGCAGCGTCAGCTTGCCATTGACAAGATATTGAATCTATGCCATCATACTATCTTGAGACTGATCTGCTTAGTTATCCAGATGTCAGACCACATCTTTGTGTTCTAGACAAAATTTTTATCTATTAAATCTTCTATATTCTCAAAAAATGTCAGGGGCTGCATTAGTGGCAAGTCAGCAGAGAATATTAGCCTAGCAATTTGTTTTTTCAGCCAAGAGTTGCAGATAGATAAAGTGACTCATCTCATGATATGCGAGTATGCAAGCAGAAAGGTATGCCTTTGCATTCTATGTGCGTGACAATTCAAGAATGTCACATTTCAGTTTACTGTTTGATGCTAGATAATTAATTTCTACACCTGCCTACCTGACATTGCAACATATGCTTGAAAATATTCTTTACAATAATAAAGCAAAATGAAAATACTTTCATATGCTACATTCACAGAGATTATTAAACTATTTCACTTGAAAATACACTGCCATGTCAGTGCCACATTTGCAATCATTCTTGTGCGGCTTCTTCTACCACCACCACATCTGTGTAAGAATTAAGCAAGAGATGCAGATTTTCATAAAAGGTACACTCATAGAAGTAGGTTGTGCTTCTAAACTCGTTGTACCTTTTGTGGCCCTCTTGCAAAAAACCTCCATGCTACTTTCCCCTCCCTTCCCAAACAAAAAGGAGGAAATGCATACATACACGCACTGAGAAACCCAAAATTTCCATTGAGTCTCCAAGAACCCCCCTCCCAGCTCTCTTTGCTGCTGCTGCTGCTCCTTCCACACCTACTGACACACTCGGAGAAGAGCAGCAACCCACTTTGGGGTCCTTGTCATGAGAGGAGACATCTTCAGAAAAAAATTCCATTGAACATTTTTCTCTCTCTATTCTCTGGTTAGCAACAGGTATCATCCACCACCACTGCCACCCTGATAGATGGTTAGCTGTTCAAGCATGTTTCTCAAGCCTTGTTAATTATCTCACACAGTTCAGCTGGATGTGATTGGGAGGGGGAGAGACCTTGGAATTCATCCAGAATCTTCCTCTCAGAGCCTAATGATTGGTTGAAGAGGGTGAGGCTGAGGAGGTCTATGACCTGCATTTCTATAAAATATAGTCTATGCTGGTAGGTCACAGTCCTTAGCTCTATCCTATCTCTGTCTGTGTTACCTGCTTTGCCTGATGGTACACCCAGGGCTCTTTTTGGGCCGGAATGCACCGGAACAAAGTTCCGGCTGGTGTCTGAGCCCACCCTCCCTCCCCGCCAGCAGGAAAGGGACCTGTGCACCGGATCTCTGTGCAGAGTTCAAGCACGAGCCCTTTAAGTGTAAAGGGCTGGCAGGAAAGGGCCCCACGCTCCGTCTCTCCATGCGGAGATTGAGCACAGGGCCACAGCTCTCTGCATCTGGCTTGCAATCACCCTGTTGCAGTTCACTGCGCCAGTGCTGTCCCTGCTCCTGGTAAGTGTCTCTCCCCCCATCTCTTTCCCCTCTCTATTTTCTTTCTTTCTCCCTCCCTTGCTCTTTTCTTTCTTTTTTCCTTCCTTCCTTACCCTCCCTTTCTTTTTTCCCTCCCTCCCTCTTTTCCCTCCTTCCCTTTCTTTTTCACTCCCTCCCCCTTTCTTTCTCTCTCTTTCTCTCACTCCCCGCCTTCTTTCTTTCCCCCTCCCTCCCTTTCTTTCTTTTCTTTCTTCTCTTTTTTCCTCCCTCCCTCCCTTCCTCCCACCCACATTCTTTCTTCCTTCCCCTCCATTCCTTCCTTCCTCTCTCTCTCTTTCTTTCAAGGTGTTTCGTTTTTGTGTTCTTGTAAAAAAAAAATTATTGGAAAAGGGGAGGGATGTAAAAGAGCAGAGAGCCCAGAAAATGCTGGTTTTGATGATATCTTTAATTTTTGAGAATCTCTTTAGTTTTCTCATGGCCTCTTCTGTTTAAGAAAAGTAAGTTTGAAGCCTGAGTGTAATTAGTTCATTGTTGTGTCTTGTTGGGAATGGCTTGCAAAAATATGTGTATCTAAAGTCTGTATTAAAGTCATTTGGTGCTAACTGCCATGCAAGAGAAAACATCTGAAAAAGTAGCTTCATTGTTGTGTGTGTTGGCAGAACACTTGACTGTTGCTTGGGGGGACATCTGCAGAGAAACAGAGTTGTAACTAAAAATAAGCATGGTCAGCAGCACTTTGGAGATTGCCTGTTTTGTGAAATTTAAAAAGTGGGCAGAGTTTCTGAAGAAGATGATTGACCCTCTTTTCCTGCCACTGGGCTGACATCTGCCTTTAATTGGCCAGCAAAGTTGATGTTCTTAAACCTCCTAATAAGAGAGATTTCTGCTTCTGAGGAGATGACTTCCAATGATTGGTGATCTTGTGATGGTAGTGATACTTTGATGTGGTAAAGACCACCTGTTCACAGGAGAATTTTACCTCTAGGACAGACTCTGCATGGTAACCACTCCACTGGTACATAATTGCTTGTAAAAAATATTATAGTGTAATAATTCAGGTGGGTAGCCAGGTTGGTCTGAAGCAGCAGAACAAAGTTGGAGTCCAAAGTTTCATCCTAGGTATAAGCTTTTGTGTGCATGCACACTTCTTCCATCTGAAGAAATGTAGGTGGCACATGAAATCTTATACCTTGAATAAAATTTTGTACCTTGAATAAAATAGTCCACAAACTACTCCCATCCAGTGCATCCACAAACCTAGGGTTGTTCTGCCAGTGAAGTAGGGTTGCCAACTCCAGGTTGAGGAAATCCCTGGAGATTTGGGAGTGGAGCCTGAGGAGGGTGGGTTTTGGGGGAAGGAGGGACCTATGAAAGGCATAATGCCATGGACTCCTCTTTCCAAAGCAGCCATTGACCTGATCTCTGTAGTTTGGAGCTCAGTTGTAATTCCAGGAGATCTCCAGACCCCACCTGTAGGTTGGCAACCCTAAAAAATCATATTCAGCATACTAGTTCTGCAGGAAGGCAAGCTGATTTCCATGGGAACCTAACCTTTAGGAATTGATTCCAATCCAGTGTGGGAATAACTGTTGGACATAAGATATTGGTTCAGGCAAGATTTTGTATAGATGGGACAGAAAATAATGTTTTATTGGTTTTGTCAAAACTGTTTTGACAACAAACAAGGTAAACAGAATAAGAAGCAAAAGGTGGGTGTGGCTGGATGACCACGGCTGGATGACCACTTCTGGTAACACGGGGTGTGTGGCCTAATATGCTAATGAGCTGTGCTGTCAGGGGTGTGGCCTAATATGCTAATGAGTTCCTGCTAGGCTTTTTCTTCAAAAAGAGCCCTGGGTGCACCATACAGAGGTACACTGTTTGCTGTGAACTGAATTTGCTAAAGCTATGCAAAGTTAAGATCTATGCTGCTAAGACTTGCAAGTATATCTTAAAAAATTTTTAAAAAATTTCTGCGCACTTGGAATTGCCACTAGAATTATTTTGTTTTAAAAATCTTTTTCTTTAGCTTCCTTAGCAGAATTAGTTTTATTCTAAGGTATGGTGGTAGTGAGTTGCAGGCCAAACCCAGGATAAACATGACTATGTTTCCTCAGTGGGGCTTATTCCAGGGGTCTAATGTCAGAGGCATGGGAACAAATCTCTCAGACCAAAGCGGGTCAAGTCCTCATTGTCCTGACCCACAGTTTGAGAACCACTGATCTAAAGGGATTCAAATTATTCTTCATAATAAATGCAATGTAAAGAAAACTTTTTAAAATAACTTGTATTAGCAGTCTTATTTTTTTATTTTCTTCCCTGTGAAATAACATTGTGGTTGGTGTCTGTGTGTATAGACTGAGGACTAGCAGAAACAAATATATGCATAAATGTTATTTCAGATTTAGTAACAAGCAACATTTTACCATCGCATTTGTATTAATAAGGCTTGTGCTGGCAGATGAGTAAGAATGGATCTGAAGTGTGACTGAACAGGCCTTTTTATCTTTGAGTAAACTATGCATACAAGACTAGCGCCATCAACATTTATGTAGTGGCATACTTTAGCAATGGCTTCCAACCATGTTATGATGATGCTCCTATGTATTCTCTGCTGTCAGTACTTCTGTTGAGCTCATCCAAGCATAACATGTTCAACACCTTTCTCTCCCAACAGTTTTTTAACCACAGCTCTCTCACTGTTCTTCTTAGCTGCTGCGAAGACACTCTATTAACTGAAACCTAAGAGCTCATAGCTGGGAGGGTAGGAGAGATGTGTGACTGCTCAGAGGACCATTTGAACATCAGTAAGTTAAAAGTAAGTGCAACCCTGTTCTTACCTTTGTGGCCTCCCTATAATCCCACATTGGGTGGACTAGTAAACTAACTTGGCAAAGGAAGTGGGCTTGAAGGTCTCAGGAAAAGAAACTATTTAGTACTGCCTTTTACACTTCTGCATCTTGTCTTGAATTCATATTCAAATTAATGCTCCCTCTAAGCTGTGGGGTCTTATAAGCAAAAATTCTACTTTGTGAGCTACTGGTATTCAAGTTGTGAGAGCGCGATTTGGCTACTACATAAATTAGTTTGCTCTGGAGCCATCCTTCCTGAGCTAAGAAAAAAATCTGAGCTGGAGGCTAAAAAACTCAGCTTAGAGGGAACACTGATTCAAATAATAGTAGTTAAGATGGTAGCAACCAAGTTGTACCTTTGCAGGTATCTTGCAACAAGAAATTGTCACAATTTTGTCTTGCCCCATTTTCCAAGAAGCTCAGAACTGCATGCATGATTCTTACTTCCTGTTTTATCCTAACAAATCTATTAGGTGGGCTAGGCTGAGAGATGGACAGATAAGCCAACCTAACATCACCCTGTAAGGTTCCTAGATGCATCTGACACTTTTGACTACAATGTTACAGGCTGTAACTACAGTGTAGCTGTAACTACCTGTAGCTACAGTGGGGCATTTTGGGGCCTAGTCCCCTGACTTCCATCCAGCCCCCAGGTCCCCTGGCTCTGTGGGCCACCCAAAGGACTCCTGACTCTCTGGGTCACCTGGAGGACTTCCCACTGCCCCCCCCCTTTCCCAAGTGTGGGTTGCTTCCCTGTGTAGGAAGGCAGAGTATGTATGAATGCTGCAAAAGTGAATTTTTAAAAATTTTAATTTTGTGATGTCAGTGCCCCCTGACTTATTTAAAGCCCCCCCCCCCATTACAAAATCCTGGCTACGGGCCTGCAATGTTATATTTGCCTTCACCTCTCAAAGATAGCCAATGAAACCTGTTCTGGTCACATGAGCATGCATTCTAACCAGACAAACAATCCCACATGATATAAATAGAGCAAGTTCTCTTTGAACTTTCTATACTCCATAAATGCAAAGATGATGATCTTTTCTGAATTTTTTAAGTTATCTGAATGGAGAAGATAAAGCTCTTCTAATGTTAAACAATACAAGATACTCTCTCATCCTCAGCAGCAGGCTACACTAGATGTCCACAGGGAAGTGTGGCCATAGAAATGTGACTTGGTGTGGCCACAGAGTTCTGCAGTAGAGAAGGGAGTAGCTGAATCTGACAGCTGGAGACCACTTAAGTTTCCAACTAAAGGTGGGGTCTAGGCCTCAGATGTGGAGGAGATAGGATTGTGCTCACCCAGATCTTCCCCCTCCCATCAGCATGCTCTGCACTTGTCCTTTCTGGCCTTCTCACCATGCAAGCTCTGAGATAAAAACAGCCCCAATCTGCTCAGCCAAAGGTTGAGAGGTTTTAAAGAGGTCCTTGTAGCCTTTACATGCTTCACCCCCAATTCCTTAGGCCAACTGGCCCTTGGAGGCTTCTTCCACTTCCCTTCAGCTGAGACCCCATCCCCTCCCAACCAATCAGTTCCCTGGCTGGGTAAGGCCCTTGATATGTTCTGCCTGTGCATTCTTGCCAGCTAGCTGGGCCACAGGGGCATGACTGAAATACACTCTTCAAACCAAACCCCCCCAGCCCAGCTGAGCTGCAGGAAGAGTGCCAGCCTCCAGCTGTTTTCATGCTGCATCTCTGCTACTCTGGGGGGCCGACTAGATCCCCTAGGGTAGTCCACCATAAGAGCCTCACCATGGTAAGTGGGGGTATCAACTGGGATGGGGTGAAATGCACTGCCTGTTCCTGGACAGAGGTAACCCAACATCCTAGTTCATATACAATTGGGCAACTACTTTAAAGTAAAATTCTAAGCTAGGGTTTAAAGCTATCATATCTCTGTGAAGATTTAGAGAATGAGAAATATACCACAGTGCCCTCGATTCACTGATTCACTGTGTTGATGGTAACTAAAAGTACTGTTTTTCACAGTGTGGAATTATGAACTACTTGTTGCCATTGGTTCAAATGGTTTTAACATCACTGTCAGTAACACCAAAGTGGTTCCTCAGTGGAACAAATAACCAGTGTTTGTAGAGAGAGAGAAAGCTAGGAAAGCTAAAGCTCAGTATGCACTTAGGCTGGCAAAAGATGCTAAAAACAACAAAAAAGGGTTCTTTTCTTATATTCAAAGTAAGAAAAAGAGCAAGGACATGGTAGGCCCATTGTGGGTTCAGGAAAGTGAAATTCTAACAGGTGATGAAGAGAGGGCAAAACTGCTCAATTCCTACTTTTCCTCAGTCTTCTCTTGTAAGGGAAACAGTGCTCAACATGGCAAAAAACAGAACACATCATAAGGGAAGGGAGCAGTGACCTAGGATTGGCATAGGGGTAGTACACAAACACCTAGTTTCTTTAAATGAAACTAAGTCCTCGGGGCCAGCTATACTGCATCCAGGGGTACTAAAAGAACTTGCAGATATAATTTCTGAGCCTCTGTCAATTATTTTTTGAGAATTCTTGGAGGTGCCAGAAGACTGGAGGCAAATATTGTCCCCATCTTCAAGAAGAGGAAAAAGGAGTATCTGGGTAACTACTGACCTGTCAGCTTCATGTCTATACCTGGAAAAGTTTTAGAACAAATCATCAATCAGTCCATGAGCAGTTAGAAAGGATGGCTGTGATTATTAAGAGCCAGCATGGGATTCTCAAGAACAAGTCATGTCAGACTAACCTTATCTCTCTCTTTTTTTTTTTTTTGACAAAGTTACTAACTTTCTGGATCAAGGAAATGCTGTAGACATAGTTTATCTTGTTTTCAATAAGGCTTTTGATAAAGTTTCACATAATATTCTTGTTGACTTGGTAAAATGTGGTTTGGATCCTCTTACTGTTAGGTGGATCTGTAACTGGTTGACAGCTCATGCCCAAAGAGTGCTTGTGAACGGAAGATTTGTACACTTATCGTGAAGCTTCCTTCTCGGTGGTCCAGAGTGGGGCAGTCCTTGACTCCTTATTCCTGGGAAGCTCCTCCCCTCATCCAAAAGCAGGGCCGGCAATCTTTGATCCGGAAGGGGAGGGGCTTCACCTCCGACTCCCCAGTCGTACCGAAAGCCAACCTTCCCCTTGCAACTGCGAACAAAACATACCATCTGCCTCTCCCCACATCATTTACATGTAAAGGACAGGCAAAAAACCTTACTCAACGATCAGGTCACACGTTGTCAACTTTTATTAAACTTGCAAACTGACAACATAACTGAGAACCTGACAACCTCAATTCCCCAAACCCTTGAATTAGGGTGTGGAAAACCGACTGTACCTCACAACATTATATGTCGCTCTGTAAGAACCGGAAGTCATTCCCTCAAACCAGGGCGGGTAGGACTGCCCCATTCTGGACCACCGAGAAGGAAGCTTCACGGTAAGTGTACAAATCTTTTGTTCTCCTGTGGTCCAGGAGTGGGGCAGTCCTTGACTCCTTATTCCTGGGACGTAAAAAAGCAGTGTCCTCCTGGGTGGGTCGTAAACGACTTCCGGTGTTTACAGGAGCTGTTGTAGTACCCTCCTTCCAAACGCTGCCTCAGCCGAAGCGAGCCTGTCTACGCTGTAGTGTTTTGTGAAGGAATGTACAGATTTCTATGTGGCAGCCCTACATATTACCTCTAGGGACAGGAATGCCTGGTAGGCTGATGATGTGGCTGCCCCCCTAAGGGACTGTGCAATGACCCCTTCTGGTGGGGCCGACCCTTGTGCCTTATATGCTTGATTAATGCATCCTCTAAAATCCACCTGCTAACAGTGGACGCAGATACTTCCTTCCTCATGGTCATTCTGTTGAAGAAGACAATATAGTGATTCAGTCTTCCTCCACCCCTTAGTTCTATTCAGATAGAAACTCAAAGCTCTATGCACGTTGAGGCAGTGCCAGACCCTTTCTTTCTCATGTGTGGGGTTCAAACAGAAGGATGGCAACACAATCTCTTCGGACCTATGAAACTGGGAGTTGACCTTTAGGATAAAACTGGGTCTGGCCGAAGGACCACCCTGTCATTGTGGAATGTACTCAAGACCTTGTGTATAGAAAGAGCCTGGAGTTCTGACACTCTGTGAGCCGAGGTTATCCCCACTAGGAAGATTGTTCTGAATGTAAGTTCCCTTAAAGGACATGAGGCCATGGGTTCAAGGGGCCCTGACTTAATGCCCTGAGTACCATATTTAAGTTCCAAGAAGGAATTCTGTGAGCCTGTGGTGGGTTCAACAGGGTTACCCCTCTCGGGAAGCGCCTGACATGTGGATGACTAGAAAGAAATTTACCTTTCCCTGCTCCCCTCACCACTGAGAGCACCGCAACCTGCCTTTTTAGTGTGCTGTTGCTCATCCCTTTCCCTAGACCTTGCTGGAGAAAGGCAAGTATTACCCCCACCTGTGCTGTTAATGGGTTTAGCCCCTTAGACTTGCACCAAACAGAAAACTTTTGCAAATCCTGTTATACATTTTGTTAGTGGACACCTTCCTGGAGGCCCACAGTGTAGGGACCACCTCAGTCTCATGACCCAAGGCCACTAGCTGCCTCCATTCAACCTCCCGGTCGTCAGCTGCAGTATTTCCGGTCTTGGGTGTACAGTCCTTCCCTGGGTCAGCAGGTCCCTTCTGACCAGGAGACGCCATGGGTCCTTTATTGACAGTCTCTTTAGGTCCTGGAACCACGCCCTTCTCGGCCAGAATGGCTCCACCAGAATCAGATTTTTCCTTTGTTCTATTACGCACTGCACGACTCGTGGAATGAGAGGCATTGTGGGGAAAGCATAGAGGAGAGTCCTTGGCCACTGAAGGATCAGGGCATCCAAACCCAGTGTCCCCTCCACAAATGTTTTGGATACAAAATTTTGAGTTTGCCGGTTCCACCTTGATGCGAAGAGATCCATCTCTGCCTTTCCAAACTTTTTGCTGCTCTCCAGGTAAACATCCCTGTGTAGTTTCCACTCGACCTGGTCTATGGAGTGTCTGCTCGGCCAGTCTGCTACTTAGTTCTCCTTTCTGGCTACGTGGATCACCTTGATGGAGAGAGTCTGCTGCTCTGCCCACTGTATTACCTGCACCACATCCAAGTGTAAGTGTTTGAACCGTGTGCCACCCTGTTTGATGACATGGGCTTTCGCTGTTGTGTTATCCGTCTGTATCAGAACATGACGGCCCAACAACTGTGTCTGAAATTGAACTAGTGCTAATTTTATGGCTCAGAGTTCCAAGAAGCTGATGCTCCTGGTTCTTTCCGAATCCAACCAAGTCCCCTGGACCATGTGTCCCTGGGACACATGAGCTCCCCAGCCGAGGAGGCTGGTGTCCGTTGCCAGCACAATTCTCTGTGGTTCCCAGAGCAGCATCCCTCCGGAGAATCGCAGTGGGTCGAGCCACCACTGTGGCTGTATTGGCAGAACCTGTGATAGTTCTACCTGCTTGACCATTTTGTGTGCTGTTTCTTTTTGGTACCATAAGGAACCTCTGGAGCGGTCGTGTGCAAAATCTGGCCCAGGGTAGTAATTATTGGCAGGACACCAGCATCCCCAGTAGGGGTGCTAGAGTGAGTACTTCCTGATTTTTGTGTTCTTAAGACACACCGTAGAAGATTTGCGAGTTTTTCCTTTCACTCCATGGACAGGAAGACCTTGTCTCATACAGTGTCGATTTGTATGCCTAGGTGATTGAGTATCTGAGTCGGTTCTAGTGTACTCTTCTCCCTTTTTATCATGAAAACATGTACCTGAAGTGTCTGAACTGTCATGTCCAGAGTCTGGCTCGCCCGCAGGCATGCGTCTGCCTTAATCAATCTGTCGTCTAGGAATGGGAAAAGTGCCACTCCCTTCAGTCTCAGAGCTGCTACCAGAGATACCAGCACCTTGGTGAAGACCCGTGGTGACGAGGTCAACCCAAATGGGAGGGCCTGATATTGGAAATGACTGCCATTGTATGAGAAAACGAAGGAACTAGCGTTGGTTTGGTCTGATGGGTATGTGGAGGTAGGCCTCCACCAGGTCTAGGGAGACCATAAAGTCCCCCGCCTGCAAGGAAGTTAGGATGGATCTCAGAGTCTCCATCTTGAACTTTCTCGTTCTGATGTGTTCATTGAGCCACTTTAAGTCCAGGATGGCTCTGGTGTCCCCATTCTTCTTGGGTACTGTGAAGAAGACGGAGTAAACTCCATATGACCTCCTTTTCTCTGGTACCTCTCGATTGCACTGATGTCCAGTAAATATTGTATGGCTAGCTCCATAGTTCTGTGGTGTTCCAGAGATTTTTTCTTTGGCATTTCTAGGAAGCATTGTCTTGGCACCATTTGGAACTCTAGGGAGTATCCGTGAGTTACCGTCTCCAGCACCCATCTGTCTGTTACCGTACGGTGCTGCTGCTCAGAAAAGAGCAGTAGCCTGGCTACCACTCCTTCTGGGTCCCTTGGATAGTCATGTGGATGGACTTTTCTTGGGACCTTTGTTGCCTTGGCTCCCCTTTCCTTGGAAGGAGTGCATTCTGCTGTCCTTGAACTAGTTTTGCCATCTGCCTTTGACCCCTACAGGTTGTGGTCTCTCATCACGTCTGTTCTCCTGAAAGGACTAGAATTTTCTTCTGCTCTTCCCATTCTTTCTCTTAGAAGGGAGGACTCTCTTTTTGTCCTTATCCTCCACTAAATAACATTCTAGACCCGCTCCAAAGAGGTTAGTTCCTTTGAAAGGAACTGCTGCCACCTTGGCTCTTGCCGCTGGGTTAGCATTCCAGTGTCTCAGCCATGTGGTCCTTCTGGCAGTCACGCTAGAGGCCATGGATCTTGCTGTTAGCTGCATGGCCTCCAAAGAGGCATCTGCTGCAAAAGCGGTAGCTAACGCTATCTTTTTAATTTCATTCTTAAGCCTCTTAGGTATCTCACTCTCTACTGAGGTCAGATCAGAGGCCCAGGTGTAGGCTGCCCTAAAGAACAAGGACCCCGTGGCTGATGCTCTAAGGAAGGTGGCTGCTGCCTCAAAAACCCTACAAAGAGCTTTCTCCACTCTCTTATCACAATTGCCCTTTGGGAGTCCATCTGAGTCCATAGGTAATACAGATGTAGAAGTGAGTGAGTTTATCAGGTCATCCACATCTGGTAGCTTAAGCTTCTTGGTCGCCTCTGGAATGAGAGAGTAAAGTTTGTTAATAATGGGTTACCAGTTTTTGGGTTTGCTGGGTGTTCCCATTCTGCCCTCATAATGTTGTAGAATGCAGCTGGGATTGGAACTCCAATTGATTTTGATGTGGTTTTAGGTATCACTTTAGTGGATCCTACTGGAAGACCAGGATCCTCCTTGTCTTCCTGAATCTTCGGGGTATAGTTCAGTTCTAATGTTCTAATGACTTTTGGTAAAAGCTTTTGATAAAGATCTGGAGGGAACAGTCTAGATTGCATTAGTGGTACTGCTTTCTCTTTCACCTCTGATAATTCCCCTTCCTCCTTTTTCAGCTACTGAGGGTGGGAATCCGAGTCCTTCTCAAAATCACTGATTAAAGGAGTGAAACCCTTATCAGATGTGTCTCTTGCTGGGGGTTTCTGTTTCGTCCATACTTGGGTGTCTGGCTCTTACAGTTTTGTGCTCAGAAGTTTGGCTAGAAGTTGACTGTTGCCACAATCCTTTAAATTCTTCTTCTTTTTTTAATCTCGGCTTTGAGCTAGAAGAGTAAAGTTTGTCTTGTCTCCTCCTCACAGGACTGCCCAGTGTGAGTTCCTGTGTTACTTATTTGGTAAGCCTTCAGACTGGGTGATCTAGCTGTTTCTACCTGGTCAGCCATTTTGAGTAACCTGAAAGTGAAAGCAGGCTATCACCCTGAGAAATGGGCCCACGAAATGGCTTCCTCCTCCTCTCCTATCTCTATTTAGCCTCGTGGGGTGGGTGAGTAGAAAGGTATTTCCCTTCCTCTGTTACCCTGTCCCCAAGAACGGGAGGAGGGAGGGGAGTTGAGTCAAGTTTCCTCTGTTATGGAGGATAAGAAGCAGAGGGAAGAAGAGAAGGGAAAAGGGGGGATTGGGTTTCTTTTAACCCCAGTTTCATTCCCCCCCCCTTCCATTGCTATGGCCCTTAAACCCAAGCAGGGCAGCTCCCACCGTGCTTCAGAAGTAGAAGTAAGCCACTCTGGAGCCTCAGGTCTTCCTCCACTTGCAAAGGGCGAGAAGGGACTGCTCCAGTGCCGAACAGGGTGGTGACGGGATTTCCGCACCTCCTGTGGCCTCCGCCGGGACCTTCCACTCTCCCAGGCTCTGCAGGAGCCACACACCACCCGACCTGGTGGGGGAAGGGAAGAGCGGCTCCCTGCCGCTCTCCCTGCAGTGTCCGGGCATTCCCATGGCACCGTGTCTGCCCGGGGGCCTCCCAGGACTGCTGGCGCTGTGGTCCCACACTCCGAGGTTTTTTCTCTCTCTCTGGCGCTCAGGAATGTATGGGAGGTGGGGGGGTGGTACCTTCCCCTCTGTCATCTCTCTGTTCTGGGATTTCTTCTTTCTTCTTTCCGGATCTTCGTGTTCAGCAGAGCACTGCCCGCACGTCCTGCCTGGAAAGCAGGGGAGTCAGAGGTGAAGCCCCTCCCCTTCCGAATCAAAGATTGCCGGCCCTGCTTTCGGATGAGGTGAGGAGCTTCCCAGGAGTAAGGAGTCAAGGACTGCCCCACTCCTGGACCACTGGAGAATGGTTCCTCATCCTCTTGAAGAGCAGTAACAAGTGGAGTGCCTAAAAGATCTGTCTTGGGACCTATTTTGTTCAACATCTTTATCAATGATTTGGATGAAGGAATACAGGGAATGCTTATTAAATCTGCAGATGATGTCATCTACAGGACGGTATGGAGTTGTTTTCTGTTACCCCAGAAAGTTGGACCAGAACCAATGGGTTGAAATTAAATCAGAAGAGTTTTCAGCTAAACATTAGGAAGAACTTCCTGACAGTTAGAGCAGTTGCTCAGTTGAACAGGCTTCCTTGGGAGGTGGTGGGCTCTCCTTCTTTGGAGGTTTTCAAACAGAGGCTAGATGGCCATTTGACAACAATGCTGATTGTGTGAACTTAGGCAGATCATGAGAGGGAGGGCAGGAAGGGTTGCATCAGTGCTTAGTTCTTGCGGCCCTTTCTTACCTGCCCAGGGAAATGCTGATTGCCACTTTGGGGTCAGGAAGCAATTTTTTCTGCAAACCAGTTTGGTTGGGGATCCTGGAGGTTTTTTGTCATCTTCAGGACATGGAACTGGGGGTCACTGGGGGTGTGGGGGAGGTATTTGTGAATTTCCTGCATTGTGCAGGGGGTTGAGAAAGAACCAGCCATCCTTAAGGAAGAGATCATGTGGGCAATGAGCCAACTACCAAATAACAAGGTGCTGACATCATCTCTGCAGAATTCCTGAGACGTGTACCACCTGTAATCATCAGAGACCTCTGTCAGAAAATCTGGGAAACCAATACATGGCCAAGGGACTGGGAACGCTCAGTATTCATTCCACTACCAAAAAAGGGAGACTCCAAAGACTGCTCCAGTTATCACACAATCGCTCTAATTCCTCACATTAGCAACATTCTGCTTAAAATTATAAAACAACTGGCACCAACCTCTGAAAGGGAATTACCAGACGTCCAAGACAGTTTCCAAAGGGGGCATGGCACTCGCAACCATGTAGCAAATTTGCGTTGGATCATGGAGAAATCTCATGAGTATCAAAAGATTATCTACTTCTGCTTCATCGATTACAAGAAAGTCTTTGACTGCGTTGCTCATGACAAATTGTGTAGAGCCCTACAAGACCTAGGAGTGCCAGCACATCTGGTCAAGTTGATACAATAATTGTACACAAACCAGGAAGCCACTGTGCAAACACCATATGGAGAAACTGATTGGTTCAAGATAAAGGAGTACAACAAGGTTGCATTCTTTCAACTTTCCTATTCAACCTGTATGCTGAAATAATCATGAGGAAGTTAGAGCTGGAAGAATTAAAAATCGAGATAAAGGTTGGAGGAAGGAATATCAACAATCTTTGATTTGCTGATGACACAGCCCTTTTCTTGGAAACTAAAGAAGGCCTGGAATAATCAAGAAAATCTAAGAGGAAAGTGAAAAGGCCTCTTCCTAAACACCAAAAAGACCAAGTTCATGACCACTGAGAAGAAGAGAAATGTCAAAATAACAGTTGACGATAAAAAGATCAAATGTATGGAAGAATTCACTTTCTTAAGATCACAGATCAACCAAAACAGCAAATGCAGTCCTGAAATAAAATGTCAAATCACGTTGGGTCACACAGCAACGATGAGCATGAATCAAATATGGAAGAGCAAGGACATCAGCCTAGCAACCAAAAGCAGATTAGTCTGTGCTCTTGTGTTCCCCATAGCAACCTATGGCTGTGAAAGTTGGACCATGAAAAAGCAAGACAGGATGAAAATCAACTAATTTGAGTTGCAGTGCTGGAGAAGGCTCCTGCATATTCCTTGGACAGCAAAGGTGACAAACAAGCAAGTATTGGAGCACATAAAACCAGACATGTCATTGGAAGGAAATATCATAAAACTGTGACTGACTTATTTCGGCCATGTCATGCGGCAAAAGGAAACCAAGCCACCAAAGAACATGGTGGCTAGACAGCATAAAAGTCAGCACCAGCCTGAGCATGGAACAACTCAAAGAAACAGTACAAGATCAGAAAATGTGGAGAGAGCTGGCCCATAGAATCTCCAAGAGTTGGACACTACTGAATGGCTACCAACAACAAGAAGCAGGGGGTTGGACTAAATGACCATGGAACTTCCAACTCTATGATTCCCCCTTAAACCCTCTCCCCTTATCTGTCGTCCCCCTCTTTTTTGTTCCCCTCCCCATCAACCTACCCTCTCTATTTCTTTCTCTGACAATCACTACTCCACCTTTGCTTATTCCCCTCTCCCACCACCCCTTCTCTGTCTCTCTCTCTCTCCTTCCTTCCCCTATTCCTTACTTTATGTCTCCCTGTTTTTCTCTACCTATCTCTTCCCCCATACTTACAGTCATTTTTTTCTTACTCTCTCCCCACCCCATCATTCTTTCTTGTTTCTCTCTCCTCACCTCACCCCATTACTCTCTCTTTCCCTCTCACCATCCCCTGCTCAGTCACTTGGATCCTGCCATCTGCTAGATTGTCCCTGGCTCACAAGGCCTGTCTGCAGCTGCAGTAGGGGGTGTGTGTCTCCCATGACCTGCTTTCCTTCACACCTGCCCTCTCACAAGCTCAGTCCTAGCTTTCTTACCAGCCTGCTGTGCCCAGCAGTGGTAGGAGGAAGACTGGTGTTGGTGGCAGCCACAGAGGGTCACCAAACTTTTGCAGTCCCAGCAGCTTGATAGTGATGCTGCTGGGGCTGACCCCACAGTACTGCCAGCATACACAAGGACGGGGGCATATGAGACCACCCCTGGACCCCTGTTACTGCTGGCCCCCTCGCCAAATCCTGACTCATCTTGAAGCAGAGTTTTCATCTTTCCTGCCTTTCTGTAGTCTTATCTTTCTCCTTCGGATCCATTTCATCTCATCTCTACTACATTTCCTTCTGAAGTAATCAGCATGTTTCACAGGAAGATGACTGATAAATCTCCTTTAGAATACACACACATTGACTGTAAGTGGTCATCAATGTCTCGTTAGAATCACAATCTAGAATAATGAAGGGAATTGAATTCTGAATACAGCCTTCTGTTTTGATGAGAATGTCTGTCAAAATCACAACCTCCCTCATTTTTTGGAACAACCCATGACTATCAAGTTGAACATTACCCACCAGAAGCTCAGTAAGCCTTCAAGTTTTTGCCTGACTGTAACAATGGTGGTTGCCAAGCACCTGGCAGAGTACAATACAAGGTTGTCAGTTGGCTTTCATTATAACGGCTTACAAGTTGGCAGGTCTGCTGTGAGGTAAGTACAGCTCAAGATGCTTACATGTGTTTAAACATAGTGGACATTCCCTTTATCTCCTAATTATGGGAACAGTGACCCTACCTCTAATGGTAGGGAAATTTGATCACAGACTTCTCAGACAAGCAGAAGTGTGGTAATGCTATTAAGAGTGGATTGTAGCAGAGGTGCAGGAGCCCAACCAGTCTTCCAATCTTCTTCCTTGCGGGTTTAAAACATTCAATTTATACTTAAGAAGGGCCCATAAAACAGCTTACATAAGCTACAATTAAATTAAGTTGCTTCAAACCTGTCTAGAAAAAAAAGAGAATTGTTTTAAGGTGACAACTACAAATCCCTGCCATTATGGTGCTTTTCATCTCAATCCAATTGACAGTAACTGAATGGTCACTTGCCAGGTTGCATATTCCTTTACTTCCTTCCACATAGGAATTCTGGTCTTCTCACTGTCCAAAGAAAGAGAGAAGCTACGAGTAGCAACTGAGCCTAAGAAGAGCTGCTGATGAACTGCAGTTGGATGGTCAGTTGCTTGGCTAAACATTTCTTAGGTAGTGTCCCAAAATTTAAATCAGGTTTGGGGCTTTCTTCATGCCATTTCATCTATCCCTAATATATAAAAGTGTCTAAAGATTTGGATGGGAGACCACCAAGGAATACCAGGGTCGTGACACAGAAGCAGGCAATGGCAAACCACCTCTGAATGTATCTTGCCTTAAAACCCAATGGGCTCACCAGAAGTCAGCTGTGACCTGATGGGGGGGGGAAGACTAAGAGGGAGGACTTTACATATTCCAAGCTTTGGCAATAAGAACATACCTTTTTTATTCTGTGCTTCTGTCTGGTTTCACTTGAGCTGACATACAAAATCAAAGCTTACAAGCCAAAGCCAGAAGGAATGCTACCTGTGGAATTTATATGCAAGACTAGAGAGTCAGGATGTTCTTTCCAATGGGCAGCTTGACAGGTGGGTTTAAGTTAAGACTTTTCTCTACATATGTTAGCAAATTAGGACAAAATAAACAAGGATATACAGGAAACTGGAATTTGTAAGAAAACAAAGGCTTGCATGCTTCCTTCACACATTTTTGTTGTGGATGGCAAACACCAAAACCAGTTTACCATGTGTGACTGCATGTGTCTGTACAAGTTCATTCCAGGCCCTTCTGAGAATCAAATGAAGTGCAAGGCTCTGCTTGGTTCGGGAATTCATGCAGCTTCCTATATGAAAATTATTGATGTGTAAGAAATTCATATGGATCATATGAAACTTTTATACTAAAACATACTGTTTAGACTTTTCTCCAGAGTCCTAAGCAGAGATGGGTCTTCCCTAACATGTGCTGATATCTTTTAACAGAAGATGCCAGGGATTGAACCAGGGACATTCTAAATCCAAAGAATGTGCTCCCCCCACTAAGTTCTGGTTCCTCCTGTTCATTAATTCATCATTGTCTCTTAGGCCACTCTAAAACCTTATGATACTTTATGTAAGACCATTATGGCTGTCTAGCTGAGAGACAGCCACTGGAGGTCCTGTCTGCTCCATTTCAGTCAGTCCTTCTTCCAGCAGTCACTCTGTCTTTCCCCATCTCTTCCTCAACCCCAGAACAGGTCATGGAGCTGATTACTTCACTGTTTTCCTCCTGTTCCCTGGTATGTTGGTTCCCCAGAATGGAACCTGCACCCTGTATCCTCCTTGGCCTGTAGGAAACTCCCCCTTTTATGGAGCAGCTTCCCAGCTCCCTCTCTGTCTCCACCCTCATTTCTGGAGTTCCATCAGGTGGGATGGGATTACTTCCTCTTCCCTTTGTCTTCCAGTGCACTAGGCACTGTTTGAGCCAAGCCCCAAGGCCTTCCCATGCTCTGGGGTGCGCTCATCCTGACGGGCAAAGAGCAGCTTGAGACACACTCCTTGGAATTCCTGCTCCTTCTACAAGGGCAAGCTGGCAGCTGCCTCACTACTGTGCCTGTCGCTGCTCTGCTTCCCCTGCTGCAAGGCTTCTTCACCAGCTCTTCTTTCCACTGCCTGCCCAATAGGCAGTAGTAGGTACTATCTCTTCTCTCATGGGAGTATCTCTTCTCTCCCCTGTGGCTCCTGTCTTGGGTGCCTCATAAGAACATAAGAGAAGCCAATGTTGGATCAGGCCAATGGCCCATCCAGTCCAACACTCTGTCACACAGTAGCCAAAAACACCAGGTGCCCTCAGGAGGTCCAGCAGTGGGGGCAGGAAGCCCTCCCACTGTTGCCCCCCCCCGAACACCAAGAATACAGAGCATCACTTGCCCCAGACTGAGGGTTCCTAGCTATACTTCATGGCTAATAGACACTGGTGGACTTCTGCTCATATGTTTATCTAATTCCCTCTTGAAACCGTCCATGCTTGTAGCCGCCGCCACCTCCTGTGGCAGTGAATTCCGCATGTTAATCACTCTTTGGGTGAAGAACTACTTTCTTTTATCTGTTCTAACCCGACTGCTCAGCAATGTCATGGAGTGCCCACAAGTTCTTGTATTGTGAGAAAGGGAGAAAAGGACTTCTTTCTCTACCTGCTCTATCCCATGCATAATCTTATAAACCTTGATCATGTCACCCCTCAGCCGTCGTTTTTCCAAGCTAAAGAGCCCCAAGCGCTTTCAACCTTTCTTCATAGGAAAAGTATTCCAACCCGTTTATCATCTTAGTTGCCCTTTTCTGCCTCCCGGATAGCATCAGGGAAAACCATATGTGCCCTCACCAAGTCCAGGACCATGGCTGGTCAAGGACACTAGCTGTACCATGGCAGGGATGCATGTGAGTTAAGTGCTGTCAAACTGCTTCCAACTTATGGCAACCCTATGAATTAATATTCTCCCAAACGTCTTGCTGTTAACAGCCTTACTCAAGACTTGCAAACTGAGGGCCATGGCTTCCTTGATTGAGTCAATCCATTTCATGTTGGGTCTTCCTCTTTTCCTGCTGCCTTCAACATTTCCAAACATTATTGTCCTTTTTAGTTACTCTTGTCTTCTCATAATGTGACCAAAGTACAATAGCCTCAGTTCAGTCATTTTAGCTTCTAGGGAGAGTTCAGGCTTGATTTGGTCTAGAACCCACTAATTTGTCTTTTTGGCAGTCCACAGTATCTGTAAAATTCTCCTCCAACACCACATTTCAAAAGGATCAACTTTCTTCATTGCCCAACTCTCACACCCATACATAGTAATGGGAAATACCACGGCATGGATTAACTTGATCTTGGTCACCAGCAACAAATCCCTACACTCAAGAATCATTTCTAGCTACTTCTCAGTCTCAATCTCTTTCTGATTTCTTGGGTGCAGTCTCCATTTTGGTTGATGATGAAGGAACAGAAAATCTTAAACAATTTCAATTTCTTCATTGTCAATCTTGAAGTTGTGTAATTCCCCAGTAGACATTGCTTAGTAATGAAATGACTTCTTGAGTTAGGAATTCTGAGCATTGTGTGCCCATCATAGGAGGGTGGTGGCAAGGAGGCAGAAACTGGAACTCTAGACAATAACCAATTTTTATTATTGATATAACCCACTTATCAGATGTAATATGTAACCAAAAATCAGAGAACTTGGACAACCTGACCCAGAACATATAACTCCCTTCTAGTCAGGGTGCAGTAGAACCTCTCTGTTGCAGATTCCTGGGGGACTGAGAGGATTGATCATTTCTCCCCCTACACTTGCTCTTCTACCCTGGTGTTGAGTGTACTGAGGCTTAGTAGTCTGACTGTTCTAAGTAGGGTTTTGAAATCTATAGTCAGAATATCTAAAAGGCCTATTGTAATTAGGCCACTGAAAATTTTTCTGCCAATATCTACATTTGTATTGCTGGGCAGTATTGGGCGCAATCCCCAAAGACTTCGCAATAATTCTATATTTTCTAATTCGTTCCAGAATTTCATCAGCAAGTTCACTAAACAATTCCTTCCCCTCAACGGGGAGGTCCTCCACCTTGGCCCTAGTATCAGGTGGGAGAGCCAAAGATTGGCGGGGGAGCTCTGTTGCTGCTGAGGCAACCTGGATGCTTGACAGCTGTCTGTCCACAGATGGATGTCAGTGTCGAGGTGTGTCTCCTCAGGCAGGCAAATTAGAACACTCAGGAGATACTCTGATTGATAGCTTCAATTTTTTCTTTGATTTTTTTGTGGGAGGCTCAGAAGCCGATCGCTGAGTGGCCAAACTTTCTGGCAGCTCTGGTACCAAGCTTGGTACAGAACTCACAGATGAAGCCAGCACTCTCTTATCGAGAGCATTTCAATCTCAGACGGTGGGTTCTGTAGCACCTAACCCTCTTTCCCACAATGCTGCTTTTAAACATGCCACCCTTCCTTCTCTCGCCTTAGGTGTTAAGAGGTGGCAAATCGAGCACGAGGAGGTGTTATGTCCCTCACCCAAACATGATAAACAAGCTTGATGTTTGTCATTTTGTGTCATCTTAGCACTATAATTCCAGCACTTCTTAAAACGTGCTATCTCACCATAAACCTGAGGTAAGATATCCTCGAGAACATAGAAGGACATTGTTGTTTAGTCAGCTTCTATGCATGTCCCCTCTTATGGCAGCAAGAAGAGAACTGAGGGAGGAGTGCGCCCCCTCTGGGTCATATGATCATTGGGTGGGAAAATTTTACAAGAAGGGAGGGGGAGAACTCTTGGGCTCCAGATACTTCTTTTAAAGCTTGCTAGCTCCTTTTTCATGGCTGGCATGCGGCTGCACAGTCCCATGTGGGACTGCACAGAGGCCATGACAATGAACAGTAGCCTCTTGTCTGCGGTACAGATTGTGCATCAAAATGAACAGATGCTGTGGCATACCCATTTCTTTTTAAACCAACCATAGCTTTTCATGATCCACATAGTCAAAAGCTTTGCTGTAATCTATGAAACACAAGCTGATTTTCTTTCAAAATTCTCTCATATGCTCTAGTAACCAACGTAAACTTGCAGTTTGATGTCTAGTGCCTCTTCCCTTTCTGAATCCAACTTGAACACCTGGCATATCTCATTTTATACATGTTATCAGTCTTTGTTGTAAGATTTTGAGCATCACTTTACTCATGTGAGAAATTAATGCAATGGTCCATTTGTTGCAGCAATCTTTGATGTCTCTTTTTTCAGAACTGGAATGTAGATTGAGCGTTTCTACTCTGTGGGCCATGGTTTTGTTTTCCATGTTTGTTGGTACAATCTTGTTAAGATTTTGATGGATTCTTTCTGTGGCTTGGAATAGGCCATCTACTCCTGGTGATGTTTCTCTCCATTGCTCTCAGTGCACTTTCGGAAATTGTAGGTTCTTCTTCAAAAGATTCACCTTTGAGCGAATTTGACATCCTTTCATCACTTTTGTATAATTCTTCAGTGCATTGTTCCCATCTGTTCTTTATTTTGTCCTGTTTAGTTAATGCATTTCCGTGTCGATCTTTCAGCTTACCTAACTGTGCTTTAAATTTCCCTTTGATCTCTTGGCTCTGTGGGGTTTTTTGTGGAACAGATCTCTTGTTCTTGGGGTTTTTTGTTGTTGTTCTCTTCCATTTCTTGACACTGGTTATTATAACAGTTCTTTATCTCTATGTGCGAGTAGCTGAAATGTTGCATTTAGGTTTCTGATTACGTTTTAATCTTGCTTCTTGTCTATCTTGAGCAATTTTAAGAGTTTCATCAGTCATCCATCGAGGCTTTTCATTTCTGTTGACTACGGGTATAGTCTTTGCACATTTTTCCTTGATAATCTGTGATTTCAACCCATAATTCTTCTAGTTTACATTTACTTGAGCTTAGCAATGCAAATATGTTCTTTATGTGGTCTTTAGACTCCTCAGGAAAGTTGTTTAAATTGTATTTTGGCACTATGAATGTTTTGGTGTTTTTCTTCAGCTTGATTCTAATTTTTGATATTAACAATTCATGATCTGTACCACAATCGTCTCCTGGTCTTGTTTTAGCAGAATTAATACAGCTTCTCCTTCTGCCGGGATAGCAGTAAGAAAAATGTAGAGATGTTTCCCAGAACTGACACCGTAAAAGCTAGCTTCTGAAGGGAATCTGAACTACATATTAATGAAGATGGAGTCAGATTGTAAGAGAGCAAAAATGTGATACCAGTGCCAGGGAGGGTTCTTTTAATCTTTCCAGAATTCACATTATCTTATGCATGTACTATCTAAAGATTTACATGCAGCTTTTAGAAACAGTGAGCATCCAAAAAGATAAGCAAATAAAAACAAATCCTGCTGATAGTATGTACAGTTAACCAAAGTGAATTGTGAAATACTCTAAATCACATGCAAATATATTCCCATGCTATTACTTTAATCAACCGGTGTACCTAAAGCAAAACAACAGTGCCAAAACTCCATCATCTAACTCATCCCACTTCTTTCATCCTAGACCTTTTAGCAACATATCATTTAACACAAACTACTGTAGTTTAATTTGTGTACATACCTCACATCCTAACTAGGAGCAATAAATTCTGAGTAATTTACTATAATCATGAGATACTTCTATCATCTGTTAAATGTGGGGTGGCACAATAGGAAAAAGTATTGAAAACAGTGTTATAGTACATAAAAGGACATTATATTTATTTACACTATATATTTACAATTCTACATCATTTGTTTTCTATAGAAATTCTCTCTGAGAGTCTCACAGTAACATCCAAGAATCCCTCCTCTGTATCATTTTTTCTAAGTCTAATTCTACTCTTGTCAGTTTTCTGAGAATAAACACAGAAAATGCTAGAAGAGTAACAAAAGATCATAATTTCTTGATTCATAGTAAGAATTTGTGTGGCTCACAATGCTTGGATAATATAATTAATCAAATGTAATTTTTTTCCAGAAATTCTCTAGCTTAGAATGCAGAATAAGATTCTGCCCATGTTCAGTTAGCATTCAGGCTGATCAAACTGCTTTGTAGACTGGGCTCCTCCTACCCAAAAGTTCTCAAATACTAAAACCTTTCCTTTCAATGAAATACTTATTCCTCCAAGGAAGTCAGGGCAGTGCACATTGATCCTCCCTTTCCCTATGTGCTTAAGTGAAGTATCCAGATAATTTTGGTCAATATGAGAAAGAAGACAGCTCTGAAGCCCAAAATATCTCTGGAGATTCCTCTCTCAGGTAACTCTCCCGACTTCCTGCTGGAAGAATGCACTGAGACTGCAGCTCTCTCTATGAGGATTGCTTCAATGAAATGATCTTGTACCCTGGGTATAATTCCTTGGTGTCTTTTGGAGCCCAAAGGTTACAGACCCAAAATGATTCTTGGCTTTTGAGTATATTTGTTCTCACCCTTCTGGTTCTAAAGAATCTTTTGTATCCCTATCCTTTAGCTTCGGATAGCTTGGATTTTGTGTCACTTTGGAAATTTGATGAGAGGTGACACTGAAATGTTCAAGAAAAGGAGAGGGAGAGGTATGTACATTTTCGTGCCCTTTAGGGATTTTTTAGTATTTCTACAATAAGCTTTCAACTCAATTTGAAACATTCACGATGAAGGGCCTGCCCATTAAAGGCCGGGGGGGGGGGGTTTCAGAACAGCCTGGAGAGTTGGTTCCTTTACCAGAGCTATATGCCCCCACAAAAGGTATGTGTCATCTGCCATTTTACAGTGAAAATGAAATCTTAATTATGTACTTCTCTGCAATCGTCAGTACACTGGTGGATATTGTAGGAAGGCCTTTTTTGAGGGTAGGTCACCTATCATCCCATGGGTTGTGGGAGGGAACTCTGCCAAAGTTTTAGTTCATTTGCATCAACAAACTCCATCAGTCTTGGTCCTTGCTCCAAAGAGTCAGCTGCTTCTCTGAAATATGCTTCATGGGCCAGCTCCCTAAAGCTTTAAAATGAGCCTTTGGAAGTTCTTAACCAGCTCAGAGAGAGTTGTGGTTAATGCTAAGGGCTTATACAAAAATGGAGTGCAACCAAAGCTGAGAAATAACTTTCAATTGTATTTCAATTTGATTATCTGCTCAGCATTTTTGCACATGGTCAGCAGACTCCGCATGTCCAGAATCTGGTTTTATATATCCAGCCAAAGAACATTTCAGGAAAATAACTGTTTATTTGTAAGACCATCCAAGCATTACAAGCTCAACAAATATGTATTCTGAACCAGATAATTATGAATTTTGGCTGCATCACTACAACTGAGTTTGCTATCCATTTAAATGTTAAAACATGAACCATTCTGCTTAAGATACACAACATAGCAAGAGTTCTTAAAATGATCCCTACCTTTCTAAGCTACTTAACGATGAAAATTAATTTCAGACAAAAACTTGAAGTCTGTCATGAAGACTTTGACAGATGTAAAGAAAGATCTATTTGCAGTTTCTGGAATATCATTTCCCCTCCCTGTGCTGGTTTTGAAACATCAGAAAACAAAAGCTCATTTCCTATGCTGTTGCTTGTTTCCTTATAAAAGCAGAAATCGTCAAATGTTAGGAATTATTTTTCAGCATACATTCCTTGTTTATCACTTTTCTCCACCATATCTATTTTTTAGTAACTGATTAGTCTCCCTGGGATCTAGATACATTTCTGATATGCTTGGCTGTTTACTGTTTTGACACATGCATTCATATACAGATTACCTATGCATAAATGTAAGCAAACACCACATATTTTTTCCTGTATGTATGTTCTTAATATTGTACTGAAACACACATGCAAAACAAAAATGTATACATGCATATATATACGGAAATCCAATGGGAACCCCATAGGGAAATGTGTAGGTTATTGTTACAATATCTGTCATCCATGTAAGAGAAACAGAAATGAGATGGGCATTAAATTTGCATACAGCCTGAAGCACAGAGGTTCCTGTATGTGGAGAGTTGACGGGCATATCTGGCAGGAAGATCCTGTCAGGATTAACTCAGAAAAACACCCCCAAGGAGATAATTTGAAGACATTGTGAGAATTTGCTTCAGTACATGAAAATAAACTTGAAGTCCACAGCAGAGTATATATAACAAAAGTTAGCATAAATGCTATGACACATTCCAGGGGATACTCTTATTTCAGTTAATTAACACTGAGCTTAATACTGTTAGAAGCAGATTTCATTTAAGGTTTGATTTAGGTCTCTTGGCATTTACACAGACTCAAAAAAATAAGGCTATGCACAAATGCAACAAGGGAAAGAGAAGAGTAAATTCAAAACTAATTAATAAAGGAAATTATTAGAATGATTAGGAGTCTCTCCATTCAAGCAGAGACCATGCAAAAGTCAAAGTCACTACTATAAGAAATGTTATTACAGCTGGAAATCTCAGGAGAACATTATGCTATCAGGGTGGACAGATGGAACAACCATAAAACTGTATAATAGTATGTGGTGGGCAGAAAACAATGAAAATATAAGCAAACCTGGATTAGTGAGGTCTGTTTTAAAAACATGCTGTAGTTCAAGTACATTCCTACCCAATATGTCTTTCCTTGGAAATGTGCTGAATAACTTTATGGGACCACGGTAGGCAAAACTGTTCAGGTTTAGGGTATGAAGTGCAAAATCTAGTTGTCTATATTTTTTAAGTGTGACTTTGATATTAGTTACCCACTCTAAAATAGGTAGAACTGAAGCTGTACATTTACTGGGAATTTTGAAGCCATCAAAAATGGCTTGAGCAGCAATTGTTAAATGCTTTTATATGGGATAAAAAGAAAGCTAGATTCCAATGGCATGTGATAAAAAGTTAAATGGTGGCCTAACCTCTACTAACAAACTGTCAGATTAGGCTGGATTAAAGAATGGATATTAGATATGGATGAAATAATGTCAATTTGTATTGAGCAGGTAATAGAAACTTTATTTTGTTTACTACAATGTTGATGGTTTTGGCATTGAATTATCTTTTTTCTTGTTTTTTCAGCTGTCACAAAATGAGATATGCTTTGGTAGCAGCAACCTGCTGCTCTCTATCACTGGGTATATTTAGAATTATTGTTTGAAAGCATTTATACTTCCAGTGTACTACAGTACAATTTTATGTGTTAACTAAGTGGTGTAAGTTACATGTAGAGAAATTTAATGAATAATATTGTGTTGAAGTTCCCATGAAAATATGGCCCTGGATGAAGAACACAAACAGAAAATATTACTGAAATAATGACAATATAATGTTAAATTCAATATTTAATGTATGGGACCAGGTAAAAAATAAACCTCCCCTGGATGAAGAAAACAAATAGATAATATTACTACAGTAATGACAATATCGTGTTAAATGTACTATTTAATGTATGGGACCAGGTAAAGAATAAACTGTCACATGGAATTTCCCCCTTAGTTGTTAAAAGATATGATTAATGAACTTTTGTCGATAATTTTCCCACTTGAGAACGTGGGAGACATTTGGGCTTAACAAATAAAGAAATTTGATAATTAATAATCAAGTAGTGCCATATAGTGAGAAAATGACTGCAATGATCCTAACATCACGATATTTAAGATCCTGCAAGTCAAGCATTATATGTGTGGAAAGACAGGGAGGGGTTTGTTCTGAGACCAATGTCAAAATTTGAGAACCTGTTAACACATATATACACACACACACACATTTTTTTAGATTTGATGCTTGTAAGATGGCAGAAAACATAGGTTCTTACATGGATAATGTGGGCATGTATAAAGTGCTGTAAAGGCACTTCTGACTTATAGTGACCCAGTGACTCTATGAATTAATGACTTCCAAAATGTCCTATCTTTAACAACCTTGCTCAGCAGCAGGGTTAAGTCCATTTCAGGGGAGAAGCACAGGGCTGAATCAGGTCCAGGTCCACACTTAGTAATCAACATTAAATTATTTAAACATGAAATTATCTATATATATATTTAAAAACATATGCAGTTTTGAAAATATTTTCCCCACTCATCATAGTCTGAATTTTAGTCAAAGAAAGTGTTGTGTTCTTGATATTGGGTATCAAAATAAGGAGGCAGCATGGTTTCAAACAGAAGCACAGTTTAATAAATCCAGTTCTGTCTGGAGCTACAGTGAGTATAATTTCCTTTCTCCCTGTTCCCGCCTACACCAAGTCCTGGAGTGGACTATGACAGTCTAAAACACTGGCCTAGACTGAAGGAATAAAGTTGTCACAACATCACAGAACTGGTATTCCAGCCTCCAAATGGGTCCTGGGGATCTCCTGGAATTACAGCTCATCTCCAGACTACAGAGATCAGTTCCCCTGGAGAAAATGGATGCTTTGGAAAGTGGACTCTAGGGCACTGTACCCCACTGAGGTCCCTCTCCTCCCCATGCTCCATCCCCAAATCTCCAGGAGTTTCCCAACCTGGATTGTACCCCTCCATCCTGCTAGTGACTGAGGGGACCTGGCAACCCAACCACAGAAAGAAGATTCTGTGAGAGGAAAGTTGTCATAAACTCCTTCATTGAGACAATTTGAGTAAATATTTTATTTGTGTATGAAAGGAAATAGTTCATACCCCTCTTTTCCCCTCACAATTGAGGCTGATTGTGTGACTGGTCAAAGGTCACCTAGTGGCTAAGGGGGGATTCGAACTCTGGTCTCCCCAATCTTAGACCAACACTCTTACAGTGCTCACATACTGGATATTCAGTATGAATCTCCAAATGTATCTCAGAAACCTCAGTAAATCCACAGTAAATACTGGCTTCTAAGATACTCTGACCTGAAATTTGGGAGCATTTGTTTGGTTGAAGTAGGGTTGAGGACAGCAGAATCACCTCACTTTCTATATTTGGTGAACTAGCTTTATCATTCCTCTCCCATGTACAGATGCACAGAAGACACTTCCATTTAATTTTTTTTTTCAAAAGCTGCAATTCTCAGGATACCAAAATCATCTTAACTTCCAGCATTTAAACCACAGGCCTCTTTCCCCCCTGCCCCCCAACACACAGCTAAAGACAGAAATATTCCTGTATCCTCTTATTTCTTTTTCTTTAAAGCTGCAATTCCCAGGATACCAAAATCACCTCAACTTGCAGTATGTTGTCTGTTTCAATGATCCACAGGTTAAAAGTAGGATCTTTTGGCAGAATTTCCAAAGACCCTAAGGAAAAATAAGGTAAACAGTGGGGGAAACAGTGGTTTGGTTGCTATGTAAATCACAAGGGAGAAGCAGTAGTGAATGTCTGTGTGAGTGCGCATGATTATATGTTGTGAGTCACTGAATGATGGCACTTTTTAATTTCATTGTACTATGTACAATGACAATAAAGTATATTCTATTCTATTCTATTCTAAAGCAGTGGAGGGGTGTTCCTGTGTGGCAAGGAAATGTCCCAAAGTCTCAGAGAAAGAAAGCCTAGTTGGCAACATCTGTGTAAGTGGACAGAATGAGAGTGCAGTTTAAGCCTACGCAGCTTCATGACGCTACCTGGCAGCTCAAGAGGGCATAGCCCCCTCTGGGAAATCCCAGGGGGCTTGAGCATTGATGCCCACCTTAGTTTATGCCCCTGTTGCTCAGATCTTGCAAACTGAGGGCTGATGGCTTTCTTTATGGTATCAATCCACCTCATGTTGGGTCTTCCCCTTTTTCTGCTGCCTTCAACCTTTCCTAGCATTATGCTCTTCTCCAGTGACTCCTGTCCTCTCATAACATGACCAAAGTATGATAGCCTCACTTTAGTCATTGCAGCTTCTAGGAAAAGTTCAGGTTTGATTTGGTCTAGAACCCACTTATTTGTCTTTTTGGCAGTCCACTGTTTTATTCATGGACAGTATGAAGTGGAAATATGTATTTACTAGGAATAAGACCCGTTGTGGAAATAAATACAATGGGCTCTAGAAAGACGCTCTGGGAGAGTGCCCCAGCCTTGGGCACTCAGTGCCAATTTGTTATGGCGACCTCAGCAGGGTATAATGACACAGAGTCCACCATTTTCTCCAGGGGAAGATCTCTGCCATCTGAAGAGCAGTTGTAATTCAGCGTGATCTCCATTTCTCCCCTAGAAATTGGCAACAATGGCTCCCCATGAGGGAACGGGTGGTTTGAAGGATGGAGTCTATGGCACTGAACCTGTCTGAGGTCTCACCCCTGCTAAAACCTCACCCTCTCCAGGGTCCACCCCTCAAATCTCCAGGAATGTCCCCACCTGGAGTTGGCAACCCTACCTCCCAGCCAACTGTCAATGTATCGTTATCTATGTCACATTGGCTGTCATAAAGGGTCCATCTCAGCAGGGTATGAGGACATAGAGTTCACCATTTTCTCCAGGGGAACTGATCTCTGCTATCTGGAGAGCACTTGTAATTCTGAGTGGTTTCCAGCCCTCGCCTGGAGATTGGCAACCATACTTCCCCTGGCGGAAAAGTAGTCTTTCTCTGCAATGGGGACCAAAGCAGCTGACATCATTCTTCTCTCCCCCTTTTTGTCTTGCACAACAACCCTGTGAAGTAGGTTAGGCTTAAAGTCTGTGACTGGCCCGAAATCACCCACTCAGCAAGAATCTGGGTCTAGCAGATCCTGCTCTGAAGCACTGACTGCTACGCCTAGGGTAGTCAACCTCCGGTGGAGCCTGAAGATCGCCAGGTATTACTATTGAACTCCAGACAACAGATCTTCCCCCCTCCCTTGGAGAAAATGACTGCTTTGGAGGGTGGCCTCTATGGCATTCTGTTCAGCTGGCCCCAATGAGTTTTCTCCCAGAGCCCAACATAGGTGTGGAAAGGGGCTTTCAGAGAAGCAAGCTTGGTTGCCTAGCAACAGGCACTAAGCAGGAGAGAGAGCCTGAGGAATTTCATACAGCCAATATGTTCTGTTTCAGGAACTCTTCAGTAATGGTTTCTGTCAGGCATTTCACACAGAACCATATTAGTACTGGTTCCCTAACGGAACATATTGGCCCTCTCACACAGAAACGTGCCTCTCCCGTTGGGTAAGCATTCCTGAGCCGGTTTACCTTGAAACCTCCTCCCAAGCGTTCTTCAGTTCTTGTACTGGTCCTGAAGCGCTATGGGGTGCTGTGTGAAATGCCCCCGTTTCACAGTTTATTCTGACAGTTTATTCTGGGCACGCTAGCAGTGTGCAGAGGAGGGGGGTTATGCTGAATGTCCATTGTCTTTTCACTGACAGAAGCAGGCCACTGAGGGGACAGTTAGACCCACCTGGCAGTGGGCAGAGGAGAAGAGTGGACCCAGCACCCAGTAGGTCCTTCCCCTTTGCTGGCTCCCTCCAGACTGAAGCCAGGACGTTGGCCAGTGGCTCTGTGGGTGGGACTGAGGCAAAGCAGGGAGAGAATGCAGCCAGTGGCCAGGGTCCCCCTTTTGAGTGGCAGTCCATCCAGCCTACTGATTTTGGAGCCCCATGGAATCTTAAAACGGCTTTATATAATAGGAAAGATTTACAGAATTACTTTTACATTTTGTCTTTCCTTTAGAGAAAACTTGAAAATGATTTATAGGTTGGCAAAGATTTATAATATTGTGAGTAGTGGGAGTTTTGTGGGATAGATAAGCCTGAATTCTTCCACGTGAGGTAGATATGCAAAGGTGCCTCAAGTTATTGGAAGCCAGTGGTGAGGATTATATCAGCTAGGTTGTTAAAACAAGTTCCCTACAGACCAGATACATTACTGCTAAATTATGTGCCCAGCATCCCTAGAGCTCTTCAAATAAGAGCCAATGTGGTGTAGTGGTTAAGGGTGTCAGACTGGGAGACCCAGATTCAAATCCCATTCATGCCATGGAAGCTCACTGGGTGATCTTGGGTCAGTCACACTCTCTTAGCCTAACCTATTTCATAGGGTTGCTGTGAGAATAAGATATTGAGGAAAATGATGTAAGCCCCCTTGGATCGCCATTGGAGAGAAAGGCAGGGTATAAATTAAGTAAATAAATCTCAGTCCCTCATATTACATATTATTACTGCTATCGTATTGGTCTTTCCAAGGAAATGGAAACAAAAAAACAATGCCCAAGATTCAAGATTGACCTTTTGGTGAAATTACTAGTGTACCAAAAACAGTGAGATACATAGACTGGACACATTATGGTCAGGAGTTGTACAGAGCATAGAATTAGCCACAAAATAGTTAGTAGAATTGTGATATTATTGTTTTTATGCTCAGTTGGACAGTAAACCCTTTGACAATATACTTATTTGGTACGTTTTTGTAGTATAATAAATTTTTTAACAAGGCACATGGTGTGGAAGCTACTTAGGTATGGATTTGGTCAGTTTGTCAGGAAAAGGTCCGTCTACATATAGCAAGTATTATCCAGAAACAACAGAAAAAACCTGCAGCCCCCACTTACTAGAGGTAGAAATGGAATTTCTGTACAACCCACAGCAACAATTCTTATTTCAAACTGCTTTTAGTTCTCTAGGGAAGAAAAGAACATACTTCCAGATTGCTATTAAGTACTATCAGTAAATTTGGGTATTGAGTTAAACTTAAGAACAATATTGAATTCTTCAGTATTGTATCATCACACACAATAAATGTTACCAAAACTGAACCAAATTAGACATATGAAATCCATGTCGTGTTATTTAAAGAATAAATATATCCTTGATACTACCATCTAAAGTTTCTGTCTCTAGTCAGAATCAGTGTCTTTGGTTCTGAATTTATTTATTCCCTATGGTTCAGGGACCTAATGGTTTGCCTGGATCTGAAACAGCTGATTTCAATTTGTTTCTTGAGTTGATGTGCATATTTCCACAGATAAACTAGTTTCCTTTATATGGAGAAATGTCTACAGTGCACAAAAAATACATTTACCAAATGCTGTAGATTATTTTATATAGTTATTAGAAGACATTTTGAGTGAGTAAAGGACAGCTAAAAAGACTGAATCGGAAAGCTTTTAATGATCATTGTAAGAGAAAATATTTCATAAAAGCATTTTTCATTTAAAAATTCCTCAGGAAAACAAGAAAAAACAAACTCAAACATTCCCTTACCTCCTCCAAACATTCACATTTAGCACATTTCAGCAGGATGGGGAATTGTGGGAAGAAGTTGCTAAATTGTGGGAAATGTGCTACCCAAGTAGAGTCCCCAAGGCAGTGAACATTAAAACATTTCAATATTAAAACAGTATATAAAATAAAGCAGGGCTCTTCTTGTAGAAAAAGCCCAACAGGAACTCATTAGCATATTAGGCCACACCCCTGACAGCACAGCTCATTAACATATTAGGACACACCCAATGTTCCCAGAAGTGTGGTCATCCAGCCACATCCACCTTTTGCTTCTTATTCTGTTTACCTTGTTGTCAAAACAGTTTTGACAAAACCGATAAAACATTATTTTCTGTCCCATCTATACAAAACCTTGCCTGAACCAATATCTTATGTCAAACAATTATTCCCACACTGGATTGGAATCAATTCCTAAGGGTTAGGTTCCATGGAAATCAGCTTGCCTTCCTGCAGAACTAGTACGCTGAATATGATTTTTTAGGGTTGCCAACCTACAGGTGGGGTCTGGAGATCTCCTGGAATTACAACTGAGCTCCAAACTACAGAGATCAGGTCAATGGCTGCTTTGGAAAGTAGAGTCCATGGCATTATGCCTTGCTAAGGATCTCCTTCCCCTAAACTGCACCCTCCACTCCCAAATCTCCAGGGATTTCCTCAACCTGGAATTGTCAACCCTAGTTCACTGGCAGAACAACACTAGGAGCCAGTTTGGTGTAGTGGTTAAGTGCACGGACTCTAATCTGGGAGAACCGGGTTTGATTCCCCACTCCCCCCTTGCACCTGCTGGATGACCTTGGGCAAGCCATAGCTCTGTACCAGCTGTTATCTCAGAGCTCTCTCAGCCCCACCTACCTCACAGGGTGTCTGTTGTGGGGAGGGGAAGGGAAAGGAGTTTGAAAGACGTTCTGAGACTCTCTTGGGTAGTGAAGGGCGGGGTATAAATCCAATCTCTTCTTCTTCTAGGTTTGTGGATGCACTGGATGGGAGTAGTTTGTGGAGTATTTTATTCAAGGTACAGAATTTTATTCAAGGTATAAGATTTCATGTGCCACCCACACTTCTTCAGATGGAAGAAGTGTGCATGCACACAAAAGCTTATACCTAGGATGAAACTTTGGACTCCAACTTCGTTCTGCTGCTTCAGACCAACACGGCTACCCACCTGAATTATTACACTATAATAGTTTTACAAGCAATTATGTACCAGTGGAGTGGTTACCATGCAGAGTCTGTCCCACAGGTAAAATTATCCTGTGAACAGGTGGTCTTTACCACATCAAAGTATCACTACCATCACAAGATCACCAATCGTTGGAACTCCTCAGAAGCGGAAATCTCTCTTATTAGGAGGTTTAAGAACATCAACTTTGCTGGCCCATTAAAGGCAGATGTCAGTCCAGTGGCAGGAGAAGAGGGACAATCATCTTCTTCAGAAACTCTGCCCACTTTTTTAAATTTCACAAAACAGGCAATCTCCAAAGTGCTGCTGACCATGCTCATTTTTAGTTACAACCCTGTTTCTCTGCCGATGTCCCCCAAAGGGCCCCATGCAACAGTCAAGTGTTCTGCCAACACACACAACAATGAAGCTACTTTTTCAGATGTTTTCTCTGACATGGCAGTAAGCACCAAACCACTTTAATACAGACTTTAGACACACATATATTTGCAAGCCATTCCCAACAAGACACAACAATGAACTCAGGCTTCAAACTTACTTTTCTTAAGCAGAAGATGCCATGAGAAAACTAAAGAGATTCTCAAAAATTAAAGATATGGTCAAAACCAGCATTTCCTGGGCTCTCTGCTCTTTTACATACTTCCCCCTTTTCAATAATTTTTTTTATAAAAACAGAAAGAACAGAAAGAAGGAAGGAAGGAAGGAAGGAAGAGGTAGGTGGGGGGAGAGAAAGGAAGGAAGGAAAGAAAGAGGTAGGTGGGGAGAGAGAGAGAGAGAAAGGAGGGAAGGAAGAAGGAAGGTAGACAGACAGAGGAAGGATGGAAGGAAAGAAGGAAGGAAGGAAAGTAGGTAGGTAGGTGGAGGAGAGAGAGAGAGAGAAAGGAAGGGGGGAGGGAGAGAAAGAGAAAGGAAGAAAGAAAGGTGGGGACAGAGAGAGAGAGAGAGAAAGACAGAAAGAAAGACAGAAAGAAAGGTGGGGGGGAGAGAGAGAGAGAGAAGGAAAAGAGATGGGGAGGCACTTACTGGAGCAGGGAAAGCCACGCGACGTCAGCAAGCCAAATGCAGAAAGCCTAGCCCCTGTGCTTAATCTCTGGGCGGGGCTTTCTCCTGCTGGCTGTTTGCTCTTAAAGGGAAAGCACCCGGTGAAGCTTTTTCCTGCCGGCTCTCTGCAGGAACTTTCCCTTTAAGTGTAAACAGCTCAGGCCAGGCAGGGAGGGGGTGGGGCAGGCTCGGACGCTAGCCGGAACGGCGTTCCTGTGCGTTCCTGCTGAAATTGAGCCCTGAAATAAAGTATATATAAAACATTTAAACAAATTCAATAAAAATATAAATAAATAAATACACAAACATCCATGACACCACAACCAGAGAGGAGGGCCAATAAATTTAGTTGGGGAAATCAAACAAAACAAAAAAAGGTTTCATCCACTGGCAGAAGACAATGATAGATGGAGACAGATGAATTCTCCCTGGGTAGGAAGTTCCAAAGTTTTAGCACCACAGCCAAGAAGGCCCTTTCTCAGATCACCACCCATCTCCCTCAGATGGTGCAGACACCCAAAGCAGGGCCTCTTGTTTATCCAACAACAGGCCTGACTAGCACTTCCAGGTTTCCATAGTTTCCCTGGGATCTGGCTGGAAGGTGTCATCTGCATATTGGTGTCAACTTAGTCCAAATCTTCAGACGACCTTTCCCAGTGGTTTCATGCAGATGTTGAAATCCATTGTATCCTGATTACCTGAGTGCTCCAGAAGAACATTAATCAAGGATTTTTGTCTTGACCCTCCAGAGCTCATCACACCCATGGCACTAAGCAACAACCCATGGTTGCAGATGAAAAACCATAACTCCTGGAATCTCCTGCATAATACATCTTTCCCTGGTGATTCAGTCATAAGCCCCAAAGTCCACGCCTTTATAAAGATTTATTGCTTCATCCTAAATCAATCACAACCAGACCCATTTCCCTGTTCATCTTATTTCATTTATCCCCTTTTAACTCTAGCAAGTTTGAATTGCATTATGACAGCCTAGATTCAGACCAAAAGGGTCTCAGATCCCAAAGTTACACCAAAATGTAACTTCCTCCAATGGGAAACTTGTTCTTGCATTACTGATCCAATAGCATCATGTATCCAACATCTAATTCTGCACTAAATTTGGCCACTAGTGGGGCTCCCCCATAGTAGCCCAGGTAAATCCAGGTGCCAAAGAAGGGCATTTTCAAGTTCTCCATTTTGTAGTACGGTCTACTCCTGGAACTTCTTCCAATGCTGAAATCACTGATTCCCTCCCCTTCTTCAACAGCTAATGGTGCTGAAATCATTGGCCTTGCCTTGTCGAGACAGATGGAGTAAGCTTTTCTCCTTCTCCCATTCTGCTTCTCTTCCTGGACTTCACCTTTCACATCTTCTTTTGCATGTATTTATATAATACAATCAGCTGGGGAGGCCAAGCAAGGGCTGCCAACTGCCAGGAGCTTTGGGGCCAGGGCCAGGCATTGAGCAGCATTGTACAGCATCACTTCCGCTCACATGACCGGCAGCAACATCACACATTGCAATGATGCTTCAGAAATCCTTCCAAACTCTTTCCTGAGCATCACTGGAATTGATGATTGCATTTTAACTCCCATTTTCTCCCACTGCATGGGGCAACAGAGAGGGATCAGAAGTGGGGGAGGGAGGTCTCCTGCTACAGAGGGAAGCCCAATCTCTCTACAACTAGCCTTTTAACAATTCTTACTTATCTCCAGTAAAGTCAAAAGAGAATGAGACAGTGATGTGGTTAGATCCCACTCAGGAGCAAATGACAGTGCCATGAGGAATAACAATGACTAACGCCACCTTTGCCTGCAGCCTTCAAATGCCACTGGAGTGCTTGGGGAATACCTTGCCAGTACAAGTATTGTATTAATTGGGCCCAAACTTATTAAGGCAGGCTCTTAAAAACAGAGAAAGTATCTAACATCTGGGGATCAAAACTGCAAAGGTCACAAACGTTTTAAGGCTGGATACAAAGGTGCTCTTGTGCGAGTGGAAATCACTTTCATTCATGCACAAGGATGGTGCCTGTAATTTCTAGATTTCCCAGTTGAGCTGAAGCTCTCCCCCCCCAATATCTCAAGATGTTTGAAAGGGCTCCTAACCCTCAAGAATGACTTTTTACATGTATGAAGGACTTCAGAAAACAGAGAAAAACGAGGAAGATCCATTTGAAAAGTTCTGGTTGCAGTTTTTTGGATTCAACCTATTGTGCACATTTGTGATAAAGATGATATTAAGCAGAAATACTATTTTAATACTTTTAATACTATTGAAATATGCCAGAAAGTTAATGTGCCTCATGCTGGAAAATGATGATGACAAAACTGATACCACTGTTCAAAGCTATGTCCAAGTCAACCAATGTGAAGAACAATGAATGCGATGTCTTCATACCAATTATGTAGTATGAGCTCCCTAAGGATGGGCTAAATCTATTATTTTGCTCACCACTGCATATTACTTTGGTATGCATATAATTTTTCTGTCACTAAAAGATGACACTGCAGTATAGGCATTCATCCACGAGCATATACAACACTTTTTTGGGGAAGGGGAAGACTAAAAATAATACCTTATATCAGGATTAAGAGTTGTACACATCTGACCACTAACTTCCTCACAGATACAATCTTTGTAACACTTCAAACAATCCAAGATCAGACTGACAAATGAAATCGGATTCCAGGTTTGCCATGGCACATCTAAGGCCTTCCTTTCCTACAGCAGTATCCCCACTGTCTGATGCAGAATAAAGAGCCAGAAGAAAGCAGCAAAGCCCAATGAGCTTTAAATCCTGGCAATGTGTTTAGGGTTGCCACCTTGCCCTCCCCCAATTTCTTTTTAGCTTAGTCTCATTGCTTGAAAGATAGTTTTAAAAGTAATACATTATCAAATTAAAATGACTCTCCATGGCTAGCTATTTGTCATGCAAATAAAAGCGTTTTTGTAGACAAAAAATGCATTGTTACTAAAGATGATTGGGAACTTTCTACAAGAAAAATCAAACATTTTGAAAAAAGATTTCATTTTATTATAGAAAGACAGAAGATTCCTTTACATCAGCTTGTGTTCCTGTTCAATGGAGTTCTGGCATTCAACAGCTCTTGCTCACTCTTTGGGGGCCTCTACAATGGAAATGGTCTCCCTTCTCTAAACAGTTGAGCTATGAACATTTTTTTCTGAATACCAGCACTTCTAACTTGGCTAGTGATACTGGGGGGGGGGGGGGGGGGGGGGCGAGAGAAAGGAACCTTTAAAAAGGGTGGGGGACAAGGTCTTGTTGTTAATCTTTTTGCATTTACTCAGATAAAATTTCATCATAATACTTTCTCTGTTCTTTTATGTTTGATTTCCCTCACTAATTTTTCAAATTGTGAGGTTCACATTTTATAAGAATCCATGCAAACAGTGGTGTAGCGTACATAGGGGATCTATTTGTGCTCTTCGCCTTCAAGATAAAGATACCTTCTATTCTATTGAGACAATGAAAAGCTGAAAACTCCCATGCTGATAGCCTGAAATATTTTTGCTGCTACAGTGAGTCAAAGGTTAGCTCCCTCCCACCTGCATTTGACTTTGCATGTTCTAGTATACGCACAAATGCACAGATAATATGATTAGAAAACAGCTTGTTCATAGAAGGCTGTAGTGTTCCCTTCTCAAGTCTCCCATGGTGCAGCACACTGACAAAGGAATAATAAAGATGCACATTAATAGGCCTTTGTAAGTTTTTTTCTGAATCCCACTAAGTGAATTTCAATGAATTTTACACTCACAGCTGCCTTATGTTAACCAAAAAAACACACAAATGAATAAAAGGAAACTATTGTAATCATTAAAGACCATCTTCCTTAGAGACAAGATATAACAAATCTATGATAACTTCAAAACAGTATTTTTCTCTGTGCTTTGTTATTAATAAAATAGAATAAAGCACCAAATTTTCATTCAAGCAAGCCATGATTGCTAGTTAGAATAATAACTAAATCTCCTTTGGTAGTATATACTGATTACGGATACAATAGAACTAAAAGAGAGTTTGAATTAAGGAGCAGAATAATCTCTCTGGGAAAAAAGAGGTTATTATTTTGAAGATTCAAAGTGCTGGTAAATTATGTGAATCTGAAGAAGAGACAGTCCAGGGGTGTACTATAGTAGCCAGTGTACAGTTTACTAGCCATTCTGCATATCACGCTAAAGCAATGGATTCCCTTTGGGACAATGAAAAATTTGCAAGCTTGAATTATGATCATTCACTCTATGGCTGAACACACATACACTGATTATGTACTGCACTTGTGAAGGAAGTCTGAAACAACAAGTAGCTATTCCTGCATGCTGCTCCTAATTTCAGAGTACTAGTTAATAACAGTGCAAAAACAGCACAGGGATCGCTTACTACTATTATACACTGGCTCATAGGAGCCAATCCAATTCTCACACAAGTTAATGGAAATACTGTAGGTGGCCCTGTCCAGAGATGAAAAGAAAAGCAAGATTAAGAGACTGAGACTTCATTTACCTCATTAGTGAGTTGAAAATAAAGCAAGTGCTGAATAGTGTTTTGTACAAAGAAGAAAATGGAATACAGAACTTTAGAGAACCCCACAGATGCATTTGTAACTGAAAAGCAATGCATTAAAAAGAATTTTCTTTTCAAATAGCTTATCACTGTAACTTTCAGGATTTCAAATAACATACTGGACTTCGGTCTTGTGCTATACTGCTATCAAATCACAGAGGGAAAGGGTAGACCACAACATCTTTGAAAGAAACCCATAAGACCAAGACAATATTTCAGCTACTTGTTGTAAGAGCACAGATCATCATTAAAGTCTGGAAATTATGCAAATGTAGTGCTACCTAGATTTAGGCTACCAAGATTTAATAAATAAATAAGACAGCCTCTTGAAAGATCATGGCTTTTGTGAGGCAATAGCGCAACCTTCAGGTTGTAATACTGAACAGCATTTAGCTGTATTTTGTCCACAAAATAGAAATTTTATTACTAAATAAGCAGACAAGCTATGCACAATGTACATAAAAATACTGGAATATTCTATTAATACCTAAATAACATATATTTCCTACCATGTGCTTTTTAAGGTATTTTTTTTTTCTATTGGGCATACTGTATGTATGGACATTTGAGAAAACCGGGAAGGTTAAACATCTATAATGAGACACATACACCTATTTAAAAATTAGTAAAAAAGCTGACTGCTCCATTTTATGTTGCTTACTGATCAGGATTTAATGTTCCAAAATGGAGGTTCCAGTGAAGTGCCTTTTCCAAGAAGCAGATCTGCATATGCAACAGAGGTGTTTGCACAAAGTTGTTCTTGACATTAAAGTGGATGAGGAAATCAGCTGCATGCTTAGACAGTCTGCAAACAGAGTTCCTGCAACTATTGAACATGACTTTAGATCAGAACAGTAACTTCCAACTATTCTTTTTTAAAAAGACAGAATTAAGCATAATGATGGCTGTAGCAGCACCACCTGTTTGAAGGGCATTTTGCAGGACTATGCTCAATTAAATCTTATTTATACATATTAATTAACTCATTCTATCATGTCTGGACAACAATATATTAAAGAAACTTCTGAAGTACAAGGCTTTTTAAACTTACATGATGAAGTACAGAATCCATACATGTTTAAACCTGTAAGCTGTTTTTTCAACAGGTGAAGAATTTATGCCCAAGAAAGTCCATGTGACTTCCTAAAGCAGTAAGGCCTAATGCCTACCTGACACTGAAATTCAGATATTGCCTAGATGTCTTAAGATCACAGAAAATTAAAAGATGCACTATAGGAGTAAAGCAAAAACATGGTTATTAGATTGTAAAACACATATACCTAGAGACCAAAATAAAAGCCATCTAAACATTTGATTTTCTTGTTTGTATAAAATAGTATACCAGTGTGTACTGAGCCCACTGTTGGCAGGAAGGGCGGGATATAAATCCCAAGAAATAAATAAATAAAATAAATACTGCTGATTAAACAAATTAGGTTCTCATAAAGTAATTTAAAACAAGTATAGCTCTTTATATATAAAACAAGTAGTGCATTAATGTACACAAATATGATAGTAGTTCAATTATACTAATCTCATTTAGCAAAGTAAAAATTGAAACATACCAGCTAGATGAAAAGAGTAAATAAAACTGGTTTTAAAACATGTTTTGTTTAATACTGTCAGATATTCATTCAGTTTTCTTAAACTAATTAAGACAGCAAATCTGACTAGTTGGCATGATTTTAACCTGTCCCTATTAATGTAATTATATTTAGAATTAGGCTTTTAAAAAGAAAATCAGAGGCTGAAAATCGTTCACCTTCATAGAACGGTGAAGTAAAAATTCAATGCATGTTGAAGCCATTAAACAATGTTAAATATAATTTTCCCTCACTTGTCTGTAAAAATGCTTTATGCGTACACTAAATGACAGAAATGTCTCATTTTTTGATTGACTGCATTTTAATCACGTTTCCAAATTTAAACGGCAGTTGGATAGGGCAAGCCTTGGGGTATACATACACACTGAGAGTTTACATTAGAGGCAATCCAAACACAAATCTAAAGTTACACCACAAGCTATGTACCTGGTGCTGTTTAGCACTTACGGTTAATGCTACAATAGTTTAACAATATATCTTTAAAATTTTGAGAAAGCAAACTATATGTTTTCCTGATGAAATATTAATATGTACAAGGAGAGACCTTAAAGTTAACTCCAACACATCTTAACGTATTACAGGAGAAGAGTATCTACAACCATCACTGTCAGCAATACTGCAGACAGAAAAACTATTATAACTGATTTCAGATGCAGATACTTATTCTTGGCAGATCCAGATACATATTCTTGGTTCTAAATCGAATAAATCGAATGTATAAAAATCATATATAACCTTAGAAATAATTTCAGTGTGTTTACTTATTCTAATGATATCCAGGCACCTAGATTTGTTTCAATAACTGCATGTTTTGTAGATGAGTACATGGGGATTGTTATTTTCTTTTGGTTTTAATTGGAAATACTTTTCAACTATTATTGTAAACTGCCTTGAGCCACAACAAAAAATAAAATATAAATGTTTTAATAAATAAATAAATAAATATAATTGGTGTAGGGGGAATATTTCTTCTTTTGCTCTGACTACGTAAAAAAGAATTTTATAGAGAAAAGTGTCTCCACTTTTAAAAACTAATAATGTTTCTTTAAAAAAGAAAACTGCAGCTAAAACAAATTAAGGCAAGAGTTTTCTAGGAGGAATCTGATCTTTGGTATGATTCAGTATTTAAAACCCCTAAGAGAAAAAATATATATGACAGAGATTGTCAGTTTTGAGACATAAGCTGGTACAGAATGCATTAAGAACCCAAGAAGATTGATTACTTGTCATAAACATATAAAGCTTCTGTAAATTCTGTATTGCATTTTCGTAATTTGTGCTAGATATCTTAAACTTATTTAAAACTCTCTTTAAAATGGCTGTTTAAAACGTGATTTATGAAACATCACCACCACCAATAAAATAAATCACTTAGGAGACAAATTCTTTGCCTCAGCTTTGGTTATACTGCTTGTACTTCACCCCACACACTAAAATTTTAGCTTATCCACCTGTGACATAAAGTAGCTTTCCAAGAAGTCAAAAAGAATAATTTCATTGACATACATCTAACTTTTACAGCACGAACATATGTAATGTCATTTCAATACAGAAACATTATTTCTAGTTCTAAATACAGGTGTCTGAAAATTTAAGGTACAAGGGAATCTTTTCTGTCAGCCATGGAGCACTTTTTCGCATCTTGCCAGTGATAGAAAGGACACAGAACATACAACAGATAGGCATGATGCTTCTCTGGCGACAAAAATCTTTTTAGTCTCTTTTAGAACAAATGTACTCTGAATAAAATCCCAATTATTTTATTGGCTCTGGATTGCATTTTTAGATCCCAGTGCTTTGTATGTTTACTTGGAAGTTTCACTTTCAACAGGATTCACTCCTACAGAATTATGCACAGTCTTAAAGGTTAATCCTAAACTTTACTCAGAAGCAAATTCCATTGTGTTCAATGAGACATACTTTCAGGAAAGCACAGACTGCAAGCTTCCAGTGCACTTTTAAGTATGTTTTTTGAGAGGAAAGTCCAAATTTAGTAGATCATTTCAAAATAAGTATGTCTAGGATAGCAGCATTTGTAATCTTATTGCAGGACCATAATGCAACAACAGAAATACTTTACTATCTTGCTTTTGGTGTCATCATGTTATCTGTGGATCAGGAGAGAAATCCTCTAACATTGAGAATTCTGGCAATTAAAAATAGGAAGAGACACTTTCAGAAGGGCCAAAGCGGCAATTTGGAATAGCATTCAATTTTTCAGTTTAATATCACTAATTTTTTCTATTTCAGATTCCCTTTGAAATCCAAACACAAGAGCAGCCCTCTTATTAATCCAGATTCAAAGCACTAATTACATTTGTACAACTGTGACAACACTCACCACATTTGACAAGCACTAAACAAAGTTTCCATAATGCCTTTCAAAATTCTGGCTAGCAATTCATATTCACAATGATAATAGTAAAAAAAAAATTAGACGGAAGTTTGTTTTGCTTTATAATGATAATAAAATGCACTACTGCATTTCAACTGTTTGATTTATTTTAAAACAAATGTGTATGAAATGATGAAAACCAGTAAACCATTTACTGGATGAACAAACCACTATCGTAACTGAAACCAAATCAAAGCTTAGCTTTGAGAATAATTACTTGGGTTTACTCTTTATTGTAATCCCTGACTAGCTAAGGTTCTAAATCAAAGACTACCAGCCTATTTACTTTCAGGAAATTTGTAATTCCACTTTGAGCACAGAACAGACAAAACCACCCTTATTTGAAACTACTTTTGGGTAAAACACAAGACAGGTATTTAATGTTAAGGCTGTAACTAAAATATTTCCTCTGTAACCCATGACTCTGATAAGTAAGTCCCTTGGATGGTTACGTATCCCTTTTATGGTTTTAACAAACCCTTATTTTACCTGCTCTGCTACATACAATGTAGAGACTATTTGCACCTATTCAGTACTACATTACAGATAAAGTTACAGCAAATTTGTTTTCCTAAAAAATGCAGTGAAGCTTAATATCCTTTAAGTAACAACAGACTTGTCTTTCATTTAAAAAGAACTGGCATAATTTCCCCTTAGAAACAAACTACTTCCCCGACAATGGCTCTGTTCTTAAAATTCTGAATGGGATACAGCTCAATTTGCAGGTGTTCAGGTAGAAAGGTGAGAGGGTATTTGACCCTGATCGGGTAATTGTTCCTGTGGTAGGTAACTTCAGCCAGTTTGGTGATATCATTTGAGTACTAGATAGCCTGCCAGGGTTTTCAACTTTGAATTGCTCAGGAACTACTAAAGTGATCAGTCATTGAAACAGATACATTTATAAATGCTAATGGTAAGGTGATACTCAATAAAAACTGACTGGAGCATTAGTACAAGTTAAAAAAATGCATGAAAAGAAGAAATCATTTCACTAAGAAGAAAGATCAGTAATTCACTAGTTTCATAGCTAGCTTTGCAAGACAAGTAACTTGGGATCACTTACAATGCATATAATACAAACTGCTAAAACGAGTGAAAGCCAAGAAAGCACTGTATCATTTAGCAAGATGAATTGATTTTGTTGTTGTTGTTTAAACTACACCTTAGATAATTATAACTCCTTAAAAACAATATTTACTTAGTGGCTGAGTACTAAGAGCATTGCTAACATGGCTGTATAATCATCATATCCCACTGCGGGGACCTATTAATTCAGAACGCTGGTACAGTATTAAGGAAGCAGCAAGTATTAAGCATCAGCTGCTTCTCAAATGTTCAGTCATCTTAAATTTTGGCACTAGAGTTACTTTCAATCAAAAAATCTCAGCGCTGTGCCATCAAAGTTACCAAGAGAGGTTAAATAAAAATTAGCTGTATTCATTACTCCTACTCAAGATTTTGAGTTAAAGGAGACCACTGTGCGTTTGCCTATTGGAAGTAAGGCTGGTAGGAATCATAATCCTCCATCAACTCTTTCATGGGGGCAGCAGTTTGTGCAATCCCACCGCAGTTCAGAAAGCACTCCATCATGCACATTTTGCCTTGATCTTAAGAACAGCAAGTGGAAGAGAAGCAAAGTGCTGTAAACAAAGAGCTAGGAGTGAAGGATGGGAGTTGCACAGCTTTATGGCAGGAGAGGAGGGGAAAAATGAGGCTAATGAAATGCTGCTAGCTAAACCACCCTGGTAGGGATGATATGGAGAGAATTGCTGGGATTAAACACTACAGGGAATGAAAGAGAAGAGTCTCTCATTCCCCCACCCCACCCATTATAAACAGGCAGAGAAGGGGAGAGAGAGAGAAAAGACGTTGGCCACACACACTGATTTCATTAGGGGAGAAAACAGAGTGACAAAGTGACAAACTTTTATAGCAAAGTAATATATGTAGCATATTGACTTGCCACACTAATTCTTATAGACTTCAAATTAGAAGGAGAATACTGAAGTTCCCCCCAAATTTGTGCATTTTTGCACGGGGATAACTGCCTTTATGCTAAAAACTCACTTACTTGGTCAAGCTTTTATGAAGGTAGCTACACAACTCTCCAAAGAGGCTACACCATATTATTTTACTAGGGACTCGTATGCATTTCATAATGTATTCTGCATGTTACATCTGTTTGGGGAAATATTTATGCCACAACACCATGGTAGAGAGCAATAAGTATGTAGGAATCAAGTGATGTTAGCTTTCTCATTCAAACACCTTACGGCTGGTTTTTTAAAAATGAGATAAGAAAGTGGCCTATTAGTGAATTATGTCTAGTTAAGGAAGGTGATCCATTATAATCTGAACAGAGACAAGCCTGATCAGATTAACAGTACTGTTCTGGAGAGTAATATAAGCTACTGTACAGTAGAGATTAATTGCAGTTTTAATACATTCCAATTCTATACTGACCTTTAACAAGTTCACCTTTTCTGCACTGGTAATTGTTAGATTTTTTAAAAAGTTATCATGAATTTGACCATTGTGTGCTGCGAAGTAGGGTATGTATTACTTCAGATGACAATAGTCATAATAAACAGTGAAGTCTTTCAGTTTCTTTAAGGAAATCCAAATCCTAGAATAGAATGAGCATTAATCATTCCTAGTTGAAACAGAATAATTTTCTAGTTCTTTGTGTGGAAAAAAATAACTTTTAACACATTATCCTCCATTGTGGACAAAATAGCTCCTCATATAAAAAAATAGTTGCTCTCTTCTAGAACACTGTTTTACTTCAGCCCAACAGACTCCAGTTTGCTATCAGATAAGCTCCAACACCACTACAATTCAAGCTAGTTCCCAACTCCTAAAATAATGCCTAACCCATAAGGCTTAGAATTTTCCACATTCAGTTGTCACTATCAAAAGAGCATTAAGTGCATCATGAAATTCCTCTCTGAGTTTGCCAGACTACTTACTTGGCTCTTAATTAACAAATTTAAGCAAACATTCTGCCTAGATTGCACTCTGTTTTAATGAAGCATTGTTACCACTTGCAATTGCAGCTGCTTTCTGGAGGGTCAACACAAAAGTAGTCCTTGAGAATTTGAAAATAAGTGGGGGGAAATGATACTGAAGGTGAGAGACATAAAAGACATGGCCAGCAAAACAGTATTTGCCTAGGACAACAAGTAGTTGGACCTAAAAAGGAACAGAGAAACCATGGTTAAGGCAGGGAGAGTCTTTGACATTATTTTTACATGCAGAATTGAAGTTGCCTATCATCTAGGCAACCCTTTTCTTCACATATACAGGATGTCACTTGATGTACTAGTACGATAAAAGGGGAGCATTTGGAAAAACTGAAAAGTTGACCAAATGCATCCTCGTTTTTCAGACCATGCAAGGCTGGTTGAATACATTTTTCTGAATAACTCCTTATAGGAGTACTCAGGTATATCATGCTGTGGTAAGCAGCTAGGGAGAAATTTCAAATTTGTTGGAAACTACAATCCACCAGGGTTTGAAAATAAAATCGCCACACATATGACCAACCAACTGCTCACCTAAAACAATGTGATTACAAAAAAAAAAGGTAAATACAAACTGATTCTATGTGAAATATATTAATTTGTATAAACCATTTAAAATTGTCTGTTTTTTGCTGTAATGCAGCATATACCTACTTTTACTAAATATGGCACCTCTCCTATTTTTCCCCTAGGAATCATGACTGAGAATTTCAAGGAGATAATGCTATAAGGCAAAGTAAATAATATAGCCTATGCCTGGCAGGCACACTAGGAGTTCCCATTAAACCTCAGCATGAGTATGGAGCTCTGGAAACAAAGCCTTGAAAACAAAGTTACTAACCCTTGGGACTGCTAGACAGAAGTTGATCCATTCATACTCAAGATATCGCTAAAGATAAAACTACAAAATGATGCCAACTGTTTAAACATAGTAAAATACTATACAAAAAAAAATCCTTGCTTGATTGGAATGGCTGTGAACCTTCCTACAAGTAATTTTGCACCATATCAGGTAAAACCATAAAACCTGAAATCAGCAGGTCATCAGCTGAGTATCTTGCATCCATATTATCTGGTTTGTGTTATGATATCAGGGTAAATTTTGGATTATTTTATAGTTTCTTTAGCAAAATCAAGTGGTAAAGCACTGGGCAGGTGTGGGGTATATTTGGGGGTTCTGAGAATTATAACACATTCTCCAGGAGAGAAGAGTATCACTTTGCAGAATGAAAAATCTGCTCCACATCTTGCAAATCTAATGTCAAAACTTTTATCTAAAAGTTTAAGAGTTTAGATAAACAATTCCTTCTGGAGGGAAATGGAAACATTAAAAAGTCTCACTATAGGGTTGCGAAGCGTCCAGTGGGGCAGGGGCTTCCCTGCCCCCAAGTCCCATTGTCCACCACCACTACATACAGGAAGTTATTACCATACAGTTCCTGACAATTCCCAGAGCAACAAGGAAGTTATTACCATGACACTTCCAGCAATTCCTAGTGCCACTTTGTCACTACTAGGTAGCTCTAGGAATTGCCAAAAACTCTATGGTAAGAACTTCCTGTAAGCAGACAAGGGCTTGTTTTTCTTTTTAGTTTTTCTCCTGGGATTCTTTTCTCCTGGGTTGCCCTAACACATAAAGACCAATAATGCTGAAATATTAAAGTGCTAATATATCAAAACAGATCTGTTTACCTTAGCAACAGAATATTAAGGGTGAAAACGATATGATGTAATTGAATCACCTGACATTTGTTTTTAGTTCAATGTAGCTCCAAATCTGATTGGAAGAGTGGCACTGAGAAAGGGCACTTAACCTTTTCCTCTACTACAATGACTCAGAGCAAGTCACACCAACGACACTGCTAGCCCCATTAAGGAAAAATATAATACTGACTTCCAGAGTTTAGAAGCAGCTTCACTATTACTCTTTTTGAGGCTCTCAGTTACATCAAGTGATCATCTCACTCACCAGCAAGCCTATGATGCAGAGTAAACAAGGAGGTTTACATTTGTTCTAACAGCATCCTACTCCCTGACACAAAGCCAGTTTATGATTGTTTCTGAAAGTCAAAATCCTGTAAGGCATGCCCAGCTGTTGAGAGTGATCAGTCACTTCATATGTTGCCATTAAATACTGTTTTGTTTATGAATCAGAAATTTACCATCCATGTTGGACCATATCTATACAGTCCACAAGAGAAAAAGTATTTGGGCTTAACCGTTGGCAAATAATCTTCTTTTAGCATACAGACTGCGATCCAAAGAGAACTGTGTGCAACTGAAGGAACTTTTGTATGCACCTGGGCTGTGTGCAAGAATAATATTCCTCCCCCCATTCTGCCTCCCCATGTAGTTTTGGATGCTCCTTCAACCATCAAGAGCAGACTGTTAAGGGCATAAAGGGTTGCCGTGGGAAGAGAACTCTGGAAAATCTGGAAAGCATGTGCAGAACACTATGTGTACTCTTTGAATCATTGCCAACAATATAGTTTATTCTGAGTGCTTATGTGGCCCCCAAATCCAAGATTTCAACTTCATGGCCAGCCTAGCATCATGAAATCTTTCTGCCATCAAGAGACCTTACTGTACTTTCACAGCAACAAGAGATAAATGTCATATGCGTATGTGTATAATCTGGGAGACAATTCAACCAACCTGGTTATAAGTGCAATAACTCTTCCCTCACACCCTCATCAAATGCTGATAAAAATTAGCCAAGACATATAAAGAATTCTGTGATGCAGAAAAAAGTGATAGCATTAACTTAATATCTTCCCACTACCTGGTTTCTCAAAATTTCATTTTTCCATTTTCTACTGTCTGTCTATATTTCACTGAAATCAAACTGTGTATCAGCTTAAATGAAAGATCTTTATACAGTATGAAAAAAAATCCTGTAAAGTCTTCCTAGGTACTTGACCTTATATATGATTCCAAACAGTGAGGTAAACTATAAAAAGGGAGATTTTCCATGGGTGTACATCTATGTACTTGTGACAAGATTTTGCAGGAAAACTTAAGACCTTCAAAGCCAGCTTTACCTTTATGTTAAGAACATAAGAACATAAGAGAAGCCAATGTTGGATCAGGCCAGTGGCCCATCCAGTCCAACACTCTGTCACACAGTGGCCAAAAACACCAGGTGCCCTCAGGAGGTCCAGCAGTGGGGGCAGGACACTAAAAGCCCTCCCACTATTGCCCCCCCTGGTCGAGCACCAAGAATACAGAGCATCACTTGCCCCAGACTGAGAGTTCCAATCTATACTTTGTGGCTACTGATGGACCTCTGCTCCATATGTTTATCTAATTCCCTCTTGAAGCTGTCCATGCTTGTAGCCACCACCACCTCCTGTGGCAGTGAATTCCATGTGTTAATCACTCTTTGGGTGAAGAAGTACTTCCTTTTATCTGTTCTAATCCGACTGCTCAGCAATTTCATGGACTGCCCAAGAGTTCTTGTATTGTGAGAAAGAGGGAAAAGGACTTCTTTCTCTACCTGCTCTATCCCATGCATAATCTTATAAACCTCAATCGTGTCACCCCTCAGCCGTCGTTTCTCCAAGCTAAAGAGCCCCAAGCGCTTTCAACATTTCTTCATAGGGAAAGTGTTCCAACCCTTTTATCATTCTAGTTGCCCTTTTCTGCACTTTTCCCAATGCTACATCGTTTTTGAGGTGTGGCGACCAGGACTGTACACAGTACTCCAAATGAGGTCGCATCATCGATTTATACAGGAGCATTATGATACTGGCTGATTTGTTTCCAATTCCCTTCCTAATAACCCCCAGCACAGCGTTGGCCTTTTTCATTGCAGTCACACATTGTCTCCACATTTTCATTGAGTGACCTACTACGACTCCAAGATGTCTCTCTTGGTCAGTCTCTGCCAGTTTGGACCCCATCAACGTGCATTTATAGTTTGGATTTTTGGCTCCAATGTGCATCACCTTGCACTTGGCTACATTAAACCCCATTTGCCACATTGATGCCTATTCACCCATCCTTGACAGATCCCTTTGGAGTGCCTCATAATCCTCCCTGGTTCTCAACACCCTGAACAACTTCATGTCATCTGCAAATTTAGCCACTTCACTGTTTACTCCCAACTCCAAACCAGTAATAAAAAAGTTAAAAAGCACTGGACCGAGTACTGATCCCTGCGATACCCCACTGCTTACCTCCCTCCACTGAGAAAATTGCCCATTTATACTCACTCTCTGTTTCCTTTTAATTAGACAGTTTCTGATCCACAAAAGGACTTGTCCTTTTATCCCATGACTATTGAGCTTACTTAGGAACCTTTGATGAGGAGCTTTCTGGAAGTCAAGGTAAACAACACCTATTGGATCCCCCTTGTCCACAAGTTTGTTTACTCCCTCAAAGAACACTAACAGGTTAGTGAGACAAGATCTTCCCTTACAGAACCCAAACTGAGTCTTCCTCAATAGATTTTGTTCATCAATGTGCCTACTAATTTTTTCCTTAATAACAGTTTCCACCAACTTACCTGGTATTGACGTCAGACTGACTAGCCTGTAATTTCCCGGATCTCCTCTGGAACCCTTTCTAACGATAGGAATGACATTCGCTATCTTCCAGTCCTCAGGAATGGAGGCAGATTTTAAGGAAAGATTGCATATTTTTGTCAGGAGATCCACAAGTTCACATTTGAGTTCTTTCAGAACTCTCAGATGTATGCCATCCAGGCCCGGTGATTTATTTGTTTTTAAGTTGTCTATCAGTTGTAGGACCTCCTCTCTCGTCACCTCAATCTGACTCTGGTCTTTCAACACCCCTCCTGAAATCAGTGGTTCTGAGTGGGCAGGCACTTCTCATCTTCCACATTGAAGACAGAGGCAAAGAATGCATTCAGCTTCTCAGCCATTTCCCTTTCATCCTTCACTACACCTTTTACCCATGGTCATCCAAGGGCCTCACTGCTTCCCTGGCTGGTTTCCTACTTCTAATGCAGTGGTTCTTAACCTTGTTGGAGGTACCGAACCCCACCAGTTTTATATGCGCATTCACCGAACCCTTCTTTAGTGAAAAATAATTCTTAGTACTTAGTAATAGTACTAAGTTGGAGGCCCCACCGAACCCCTGAGACTGACTCACCGAACCCCTAGGGTTCGATCGAACCCAGGTTAAGAACCACTGTTCTAATGTATTTGAAGAAAGTTTTATTGTTGGTCTTTATGTTTTTTTTTGTGATATGCTCCTCATATTCCCTTTTTGCCTGCCTGATCACAGACTTGCATTTTATTTGCCACAGCCTGTGTTCCCTTTTATCAGCCTCACTGAGACTAGCTTTCCACCGCTTAAAAGAATCCTTCTTACCTTTCACAGCTTCCATTACTTTGTTTGTTAACCATGCAGGCTTTTTTCTATACCTATTTGTGCCTTTCCTAACCCGCAGTATATATTTTCTCTGAGCCTCTAGGATTGTAATTTTAAATAGTCTCCAAGCTTCCCCAATGGTTTTGACACTTTCTACTTTTCCTTTCAGTTTTCTCCTCACATATCCCCTCATATCAGAGACGTTACCCCTTTTAAAGTTAAAAGTGGTTGTGTCAGTCTTTTTGGGCAACTCCCTATTTATACAAATGTTGAACTCAATAACATTATGGTCACTGTTCCCAAGCGGTGCAATCACTTTAACATCTCTCACCAGGTCTTGGGCATTACTTAGGACCAAATCCAGGATCACCTCTCACCTGGTAGGTTCTGTAACTATCTGCTCCATAGAACAGTCATTGAGAGTATCTAGAAACTCAATCTCTTTTTCCCAACTTGAACACATATTGACCCAATCAATGTGTGGGTAGTTAAAGTCACCTATTACAACACAGTTATTTCGTCTAGCTGTTATCTTGAATTCATTCATCATTTTATAATCCTCCTCTATCTTTTGATTTGGTGGGCGATAACAAACTCCCAATGTTAAGCTTCCTTTTGGGCCCACTAATTCAACCCACAGCATTTTCAGAAGTGAATCCAATTCTCCTACCCTCTCAGTCTTACTGGACTGTATACCCTCTCTGACATAAAGAGCCACCCCACCTCCAACTTTCTCCCCCCTATCCTTCCAATATAATTTATAACCAGGAATCACCATATCCCGCTGATTTTCCTCATCCCACCAAGTTTCTGAAATACCTACAATATCTATGTTTTCCCCCAACACCAAGCATTCCAATTCCCCGATTTTACCTCGAACACTTCTAGCATTAGTATATAAACATCTAGTTTCCCATACATGTTAAGCCCACAACCTTTCTCTTGCTGCCTCGAGACCTTACCAGGCAGTCCCTATCATTTGCCACAGTCTCAGAGAACAATTTTAATCCATTTCCTTGTAGGAAATGTTAATGTTTGTCATTATTAAGTGGGAAATTGGAATTTCTTTCTAAAACATTCAAGATCTCATGCTAACATAAATCCTTTCCAAAGTTGTTTTTAGAAGAATATTGGTAATGCAGAAATGAAGTAAGTGTGTGTGTGTGTGTGTGTGTGTGTGTGTGTGTGTGTGTGTCTGTCTGTCTCCACCCAACTGCATAAGCAAATGTGGGCATTTGCACTATTTTTCCAAATAAGAAAGAATGTGTTATATTATGGGTAATGCCTAAAATAGTCCATCCAGCAATTAGAGTGTTTTAAATAGTCATTTGATAGCATCAACTACTTAGAGGAGAACTGAACATGAAATTCTAAGAAAATATCTAATCCTCAAAGTAAACTGTATGTTTCCCTTTAATTACTGTGTTATGAATTGTATACTGAAGGCCAACAGGCATTTGATAATGTTCATCTTAAACTTTTCATTAAACTACAGAAATTTAAATTCTACCTTTTTGTGCACTCTGACATTTTTGTCTGGCATTTTCATTAATTTTGCGACATCCATAAATGTAGCTGAAATGTTAGCTGATCAATACTTTGTCTCTCTCTTGTAGCACTAGAGCACATTTCCCTGAAGACCATATAGCAGCGCAGGAATTAAATGTGTAAAATATCAAATGTTAATGTTAAACACAGCAGCATTTACTGTATAACAACTGAAAAGGCTAAAACAATTCAAAATGGACAAATGGTACCACAAATTATCCACAATCATATTTAAAGATTAAAGTGTGCCTAGTGAAATAATTCATTGACTTATGTTGAAGTGTGTCCTTTTACTGATAGCTTACTTGTCCAATTATTTTTCTGCTCATTACAGTAAGAAGTGACAGTGTGCGAAAGAGATGGCATACACACCCTCCTCCCCTGCCTTACATCCCCTTGTACCTCCGACATCCACAAGTGCATAAACGTCTAGTCAAGAGCCTGAAGAAAATTAAACCCGATTTAGAAGACATTTCAGCTTTTACATTAGGTTATTCCAAAGACAATCCTCGCCACTCTTGCACAGGGTATGATTGCCATACATTTAATGTTCATAAAAGCATTCTGTCGCATACTAAAATTCTATAGAATTCACACAAAATGTTTTATTTTAGCAAGAAACAATGGCACAAGTATGAAACAGAAGAAAAGTAGTACATTTAAGGTGTGACAGAACAATGCTATAAATAAAATATTAAAGTTGCTTTCTATCTATTGTATGATTTAATGCTGGAAAAGAGATATGACAAATAACAGGGGGGCACAGCACTAAATAAATTAGTTGTTTTTAAGTCCCACAACAAGAGGATATCAGCACTTAAATTTCATGCACTGCGCATATTAAGAGGCTATTTATATTCTATATCACTTTAATAATCAGGATGCACTCATTTAGTCTACAGTCCTTCACAGACAGTTAGGACTGCAGAACTGTGTGAAGAACTGCTATCTGATGTTATAATCCTCTAGCTGTGGCACATTCCTAAGATCTTCTGGTTTCAGTGATACACATAATGGGCAAATGTACACAGGACTCCAGTTATAAAAATTATACATGTTCTGTGGTCCTCTGAGACTACTCTAGGTGGCTGAAGCTTAAAAAAAAGACAAAGCTTAAGCAAAAACTCTTACAAGAAGCCAAGTATCATTCATCTTTGCTACAAGGCTTTGAATCCACTGAATAAATTTGCTCAATTTGTTGTTCAACATACTATAGCATATAATGATGAGGAAGTTTAAATGTTAAAAATCAGTTTGTAAACCAACTCTTTCACAAGACACCCTAAGCCCTCAGCTGCCTCATCTAATGCTGCCCAACAACCCATGTATGATATGAGAATCAAGAGCGGCCAGATGGTCTATGTCATCTTTGTATACAATGCAAAACTGTGACATCACAGAGAATTATCTAACGGCTTCCAAAATAGATCAATAAGGCATCAGACAGCAAATATGAGATTTTATTGGGGGGATAAATTTGTGTGTGTATTCAAAGCACTGAATGCCCTGAGATTGTCAGTTTTAATGGAGTATTGTCTGGGAATAGACACTGACATGTATGTTCATTACAGCCTTGGTATGCATCAGGCCACACAAGAAATGGCTTGCAGATCTTCGACAGGATTTAAAAGGCTTCCAATTTAACCAAATACAATTAAAATAAGACAAAGTACATAATTTTATTTTCTTTCAAAGCAGTATTGCCATCTATAGTACAGTCACTATCCCATGTGTGGCATTTAAGGAAACCAGTGACCGTCTCAGAATACTTCTGAAGTTCTGAAAATGCACTCATCAACTGCCTCAAAAAAATCAAAAAGGATTTCTTGAAATTTTCTCGTAGAATTTGTTTCTACATCAATATGTTTGTTGATTCGGGGTTTCCATGATCAAGTTCAAGAAAAGTTTATCTCTTATTTATACCTCTTTAAAGCAAATGATTTTATTTATTTTTTAGTTCACCTTTGTCACTTGAGACTCAAGGTGGAATTCAAAATAAATTGAATAAATTGAAATGTATTAGCTACTTCTGTATGGCTGTTTTCTATGCCACTCCAGGAATCAGGGGGCCACACGGGAGGAAAAAATGACATGGTTGTGTCCCATTGTCTTTCCTAGGTAACACTGACAGAGTGATTACATCAGAGGCCCTCCACATGTGTGGGAATCAATCACACAGTAACAACAATGGCACCCTTATAACTTATATAAACTTGTAGTAAATTTGACATAATTTCTTAATCTCCAAAATTTGCATTTTGTAAATTCCCATTTTTTCAGGACTTGTAGAATGCCACCGCCACATATCTAAGACTGTAAAATCAGGCATTGTTGATTTAAACAAGCTGCTGACTTCATGACCTATGGATTCATTTCTTAATGCTTCTCTCTAGAGCAATGACACTTCCCAACAGTGGCTAGAAAGTTTCTCTAAGATGGAAACTATATTCAATTACTATCACAATTTACAGCAAATGACAGAGGAACAGGGAAGAGAATGGGGGGGGGGGAGGGAATTAAGAAATAACAGAACCTGTGATGGCCTCATATGTTGACAAAGAAACAGCAAAATAAATAATACACTGAGAAGATGTTTGTCCCAGAAGGTGCAGCAATTTCGGAGAGGCAACATCTCATGCCAAAAGTGATTTATTACAATTTTTATTGGACAATGAAGTTCCTGGGGAAGAAATGGGTTGTATCACACTTCCGGGAGCCAAATGGATCATGGTACTTTCACCTTGAACTTCGCTGAGTGATGATAAACACCAGTTCTAGGAAGAGCTGATAGGCCTCATTCTACCAGTCTCTTACTGGTTATTCATTTCACTCTTTAGGATTAACTTTTTTTCCTTGCTAAGTTCTGGCAACGCACTTTTCTAATCTACTTTATTAAAATGTATTTGATAATTACTAAATGTCCTAGATAATTAAGTTTTTCATGCTAAGACTATTCCAACATTGTATCTGCATCAACATATACTAGGTTGTTTTAACTTTATTTGTATACCTCACACATCACTCTCCAGCTTTATAATTGTATCACACTTTATGTATCGTTCAGTTTGTAACTTCTTGTAATCTTAATTAAAAATTAATTTTAAAAAGCATATACTAGGTTAAAAATCTGGATTAGTGAATAAAATATCATACCAAAAAAGCAGCAAGGCTCCTTGGTGGTGAATCCCAGTCAAAGCAACTGTTTACATAGTAGGCAGCATTTATGAGGGCCATGACACAGCGCTTCATACGAACAAAGTTCCTTAGCAAAAGCTGAACAAAATAAGAGTACATATTAGATTTATTTGTGCATTCTAGCTATAAAGAATGCCTATTACATAACCAAATGTTAAAAAAATATTGTGCTACATAAAGTATGTGAGATAAATAAGTGAAATGGCTATCATTATAAATTCTGAGCTTTGCATAGGGCAAGTAAAAATCAAACTTAGTAACAAGGTGAAACTGCAAATATCAGTGGGCTTAGACTGGAGTACCATTACATGCATCAATCCAACTTTTAGAAATGGAAATTTTAAAATTCGCCTCCTAATCAAGTTTTGGAAATGGTTGTTTGTTTGTGAAAATTCATGAACAATTGTTTGTTCTGGGTAATTATTCCTATCTACCTATATCTACCTATGTTAAAATTAACTCATAAAATTAAAAGAACAGAACTCACTAATCAATAGGAAAACTACAAAAGTATTCATTTCACTAATTCAAGGAATCTGATGTTTTAAGAGCAACCCCACTTAATGAGATTGCCACAGTTATCCATGCTCTGATCACATAGAAGCTAGACTAGTTTAATGTGCTCCACTTGGGCCTGCATTTGAAGTTTCAACTGCTATAAAAAGGAAAGGCAACATGTTGCTCTAAAATAAAAATCTAAATAGCTGTTGATTTGCTTCCATCACAATTCAAAGTGTTGGTTATTATATATAAGGCCTTGATTACCCTGGGACAAAAGAATCTGAAGGACTGCTAACTCCATATGAGCCCCCCCCCCCAAATAACCCTTGGCACTAGAGGTGGTGTGCTCTCATCTTTGGAGGTAAGTGGGTGAACACCAGAGACACACCTTTTTCTGTTGTGGTGCCCAGTTACAAAATTTCATGCACCAGAAGAAATTGTTATTGTTTTCCCCCCCTTTTGGATTTGAAGTTAGCTCTGACTCATAAAAGAGATTCCTGTTTATTTTGCTACTACAGACTGCAATGGCTACCCATATGAAATTCACATTTTGGTTGATGTGTGTGCGTTTTAATTTTGTTATTCTTTTTTATTTTGCCATCACAGCTTATTTTTTAGAAAGTGTTGCTGATATTATAAAGACTTTAAAAAGATCTTTGAAAATGATATTCTTTTTAGAATATGGTCCAAATGGCTAGCTTTTCTTGAGGGAAGAGGGTTCATGCTGGTCTCATGCCTTTTACTGAAACATTATTTCATTTAAGAAATTTGTGCTTCTGTGAAGCTTCCTCGCTAGCAATGCTTATCAACTTACAGTATAAACATTTTAAATATTGCTACTCCCTATCTGCAAAAAAGTCTAGTGACTTTTAAAAGATGATACCTATATATTCAGAATTAAATCCCCTCTTGCTTGTTGGCTATAAAAAGAATGAGTACTTATTTTATGATAGTTATGATAAGCTCTTTACTTAAAGGAAAGGTATATTTAATGCAGTTAATTGTACATAATATTAAATCAAAAATAGGAAAAGATCCTGAAAAACAAGTGATTTAAAATTTAACTCTTCAGTGACCAAATTTTAAGCCTGCAAAGAAGAAAACATGATTAATGGTAGGGTTACTTTAAAAAAACTGAAAAAAGTATTCAGCAGGCTCATAGTGTGGGAACAGATAACAGCTAAACTATTTACCAACAGTAAGCAGTAAATATACATGAAAAGAAGATCCCTGTCAATCAGTCTTGAACAGCTGAATTTTTTGGTTGCCTCGGTTTAGATTCTAATAAGCATCAGAGTTCAAACTACGAGAACAAAAGGCTGATACATTCCCTAATCTACAATAATATGAGAGTTCCTCCAGGTCAAAGTTAGTCCCCAGAATTATGCTAGACTTAGTTTACAGCCACCTGTACTACAACCTGATACATGAGGGCAGACTGGCAACTTTAGCCTGGATTCTCATTTGCAGGAATACAACTGTGGCAGGAGGGAGTAAAGATTTAATTTTTGCCTCCTTTAAAATATGCACATGATTTCCCCCACAAAGGGCTTAAGTAAGATGTGCTCTCTATTATCTTATCAAGGCTAGAAAGAAATGGTTAAAAGGTTACAAATGCTATCAGATCTTTTCAGAATAATTAGTCAGTTCCACCACTTTACCTGTTTAGAAATTCTGTTTTCTTCTTCAATGTACTTCTGTTCTTTGGGTGTTAATGTTCGCAAGCTAGCTTTCACCTGCACATCAGAATAGGCCTCAATTTATATACTGAATTCTTTATCAATATATGTGTCATTTAGAACAATTATAACAGTTCAAAGTCATGAGGCCAAGCCATAAGATACAGAAACTCATGCTTGCGTATACATTAGCAGCAGATGCAGCAAAGTGCAAAAGTGTGGGGTCTCAGCCAGTGGCAGAAGAGGAATCTGCAGTATACATCAAGGTTTAGAGAAAATAAGGAATGACAGAAATTCTCTACAAATCAGAACAAAAGCTTTCATGAAACTGAAACTCTTTAGCAGTACAAAAAAGCCAAAGTTAAGACTTACAGCATTAAAAATCACATCTATTTCAAGATAGATGACCCCCTTTGTTGGCCCTGTCAGCTGCTTGTTTTTCAAGACGTAGGCTTTCTGTTCACCATTTTGAATCTGCGGGAAAAGGACATGACAGCCGTCTGTCTCGCAGTCTCCACTGAATACACTCCCTCAGTGACCTTTGACCCCCAGCTGCTGAAACTGACAGAGAACCCAAAACAACTGTGGCAATTCTGACAAGTACCTGTTCATTACCAGGACCAAGTCTGTCAGGAAAAATTAACTATCATGGGATTCAACATGGCCGTGAATTGAGTATGTTAAAATTTTTTAGTGTTCTTATTATAGACCTTGGCTGAGAAATGACAGACACAGGGCTGATTTTTTTCCCTATGAGCATGAACAATGCAGAGCAGAGCATTAAGTAAATAAATATTTTTTAAAACTCACAGACAACAACGGAATAGCCACTTTGCCCAGGAAGTCAGCACTCCGATCTCTATCTTCATCATAAACTGTCACTTCAAGAACTGTGTGGATATCTTTAATATTGCTAAGAAAGGGTGGGGCACAAAGAGATAGATTAATGACTTAACTGAATAGTTACTGAAGACAAATGCATTACACAAAGTATGTTTAGACATATATCCAGTAAAAGGACTGGAGGGAGGTATGTTGAAACAGCAGTGGCCAAGAAAGTAAGGATTGATACGGGTATTTTATTAAGAATAATCTTAGTATTTTGACGGTACTTTTAATATTCAAAGTACTTCTTATTTTATCTTTATCCTTATATTGCAGATGGTTGCTGAAGAATAATTGCCTACAGCTATTTAGGAGTATGCAAGTTGAATTCAGGATTACACATAAAGTGAAAGCTTTCATTCTTTAAGGAAATACAAAGACAAAGTGTGTCCAAACAGTATTGCCACTGAGAAATTGACTATTGCCCCAATTCTCTACATTTTCCCCAGTAAATTCCCTCGTAAGCTGACGATGGAAAATAACTTTTTAAAAAGGAAGGCTTATTAGAACAATATGCCTACATGTTGGGTTCAATTCTATGAACAGCGGAAGTATACACAATGGATCACCCTCTTTCTGTACACCATGAAGTACCTGTATCCCCATTAAAGCAGGTCTCAAGGACCAGGGGACCTGAGAAGCAGAGCTAGATGCAGTGTCATGGGGGGGGGGGATCACACACAACCCCCTGCAAATGGAATACGATCTCGTGTGCTAATTCCTACTTTTTTTTGTAGCCGCCCATACTACATCCCACACTGTTCCCAAGGACGCACCAGTTCTCAGGAGCAGCTTTTGAAGGGGGAAGGTGCAGGAAGAAGAGGGAAGGAATCCTTTCTGTGAGCTCCTTCACAGTACATAGTATCCAGCACATTTTTCTGTGTATAACTCTAATCCATAATAAAAACAGAATGAGGGATGTGTTACCACTTGCAGCAATGCTACTCTCTAATCCACACCAACTCTTGGAATTTTCAACACCTTCATCTTTGATTCCCTACTAATACCTGCTCTTCCTTGCACTAAGGTCACCATTTTGCCTCCTTTTCCAATAATAAAAATATCCTCTGATCTCTCATTTCATCTCTCTGCCTCTATCATTCTCTTTCTCTACCAACAGCCCCTTCAATTCTTCTTTCTTTCCTCTTATTACTTTAATATGAGTTGATTGCTTGGAAAAGAAAATAAATTGCTTAGGAATAACAAATGATATGATTAAGAATACATAAACTAAAGACATTATAAGACAAATTTAAAAATATGTAAGGAAGCTGGATGTTACAAGTACGTCTATTAGGGCATGCAGGGGATATTCAACACTCCATTTGAGAACTGCCCTCCCGATGCAACTGCCAAAATATTTTTATCAATTGACAGTCCCAAAACTAAGAAGAGCTTTTACTTTGACAAGAATGAATGTTCTTCCCTTGATGGTTTTGGAGGGCAGATGTAATAGAGTATCATATTCTAATAGGACATGCAGATGCTTATATGGTAAAATTGAAACCATCAAACATATGATTATGAAGTGACCTATATTCAATGAGCTGAAGGCTAGTTTAGTTACCCCTTTACGAAATAGCTAAATGTGTGAGTCCAGGTGTCATGGCTACTATCAAATACAAATGATCATGTCACCCTCTAAGTGGCAAAATTCATAGGTACAATAATTAAACATAAGAGAAATAACATTGAGTAAGGTCTTTTAAAATAATTTTTGGTTCTAACTTCTGCTTAAGGTGATAGCAATGATAGATAGATAGATAGATAGATAGATAGATAGATAGATAGATAGATAGATAGATAGATAGATGGATGGATGATAGGAGTTGGTTACTTGTACCCTGATGACCTTATCCTACAACATACCCCTATGACCCCATATTAAGCTAAGGCTTCCGAACTATGGGGGGAGGGGTGTTATGTATTGAGCCTGTACTGTACTGGCAAAAGGTCTTAGCTTGAGGTTGCATAACAAAAGCTTACTAGGATCCTAGAATGGACCAGTAGGGAGACAAGGATCCTAGAGTACAGTTGGGAAACAATGCAGTGTAAATAGCCTCTCGCTGGGAGTGGGGTGTGTTTGTGTGGGGTGTGTTTTGGCCAGGGATTTTCAGACTTCTTTCTCTTGCTGAATCACTCATAAACTATGAGCTAATCACTTGACAGTGTCATAGTTTATTAGTGAGTCAGCAAGAGAAAGAAGACTGGAAATCCCTGGCCAAAGCTGGGTATTTATACTTGAAAAAGGTTACACCCAAACACACCCCACTCCCAATGAGACACTATTTACACTGCATTGTTTCCCAATGGGTGTACTCCAGGATCCTTGTCTCCCTACTGGTCCATTCTAGGATCCTAGTAAGCTTTTGCTATGTAACCTCAAGCCTTTTGCCAGTAAAATACAGGCTCAATACATAACACCCCTCCACCCCATGGTTCGGCTGCCTTAACTTACAAAGTCCTTCAGGTATTCTGGTCTGCACCACTCGTGGCTTGAGCGGCGTAACTCTGGTGGTGGGGCTGCGAGTTCAGGAGCAGCGTCAGGGGCCGCACTCCCTAGCTGAACGGGGAGGCAGGGAGGCGCTGGCACGATGTTGGTGTCTCTAGTGGCGGCTATCGCTGGCGTCTCCCTGCCGACTTCTGAGGGCTGTTTGTTGGCCCCTGGCTGGTTGCTGTTTGTCGGCAGGGTCCTCTCTCGCTCTGGCTCCTCAAGGATTAGCTGTTCCTCATTGCCTTCCTCTGGAGCAGGGCACTCGGGTTTTGCGAGAAGGAGACAGCCTCGGAGCTGGTCGATGTGCTGACAATACCTCTGGCTGTCCTCTGTGGACACCTCGTAGAATAGCAGGCTGGTCACCCTGATCACCTTAGCTGGGACCCACTTTGGGCTGCTGGAGAAGTTGTGGGCATAGACGGGGTCACCAGGGAAAAAACCTCGGGGAGCCTCTAGGTTCTCTTGGGCCAAGCTGTGGTCCAAAGCTCAGTCTGGCTGCAGATGATCCAGACGAGATGTGAGCCATCTCCCCATTAGGAGCTCTGCAGGGCTGTGGCATTTGGGGTCCATTGCACCGTGCTTATTCTACAGTCTTGGCTCTAACCGTTAGGGCAAACATCCGGTTGCAGTCTTCTCCCCAAACCTGAGAAAAGCCCCTTTGCCACTAACCTCACCTTGTACTGTAATTCCCCATTAGGAAATGACTTTACTTTGTACAACTGACCTACGTCCAATCATTTTCTTATCTGTAGGCAACTCAGTTAAATTAAACACTTCATGCTGTATAAGCGATCTGTACTCCTCTGCCATGGCATTCAGCCAACATCGTTTTTCTTTGTCCGGCAGAGATAAAACCTCTTGAAAACATTTTGGCTCTTTCACATAAGCATGTTTTTTCAGAGTTCTCAGTTTCAAAACCATACCGCACTGGAGGAATTCCTTTAGTTGACCTCTCAGATACTCTGGGCACTGGTCTATCACTCTGCACTTGGTCAGAGGCACTGTGTACAGGCTCCAAAGAGTTCTCCTCCTGTTTTGTTACTGCTTCAGAGCTTTCTGACATTGGTAATGACGTTTGTAATGACCCCTCAGTCCCATGTATTCTATACCAGTTTGAGTTCTTACAAAAATTTGTTGAACTGCTGAAGCTTAAGCCTTGATTCTGGTTTGCAAACCTATAAGCCTTCATACCAGTTTGATAACCTAGGAACAAGAGATTCTTTGACTTTCTCCCTCCCTTCCTTTTCTGGTTAAGTAGTATATTAACCCAGGCTTTGGTTCCAAATACCCTCAAGTATCCCAACCTGGGATCCTTGTTATATAGCAACCTGTAAGGAACCTTGTTGATTGATTTGGACCATACTCTGTTGGTAATGTAACATGCATTTGTTATCGCTTCAGCACAGTAAGACATAGGTAAATTAGCATCTTCCAACATTGAATGCATCATGGTCTGTAAAACACCTGCTCTGCATTCAGCCACACCGTTTTCCTGTGGTGATGAAACATTTGCAATGCGATGTACCACCCCCTGTGCTTTCAGCCATTTTTTAAATTCATTGGACATGAATTCTCCTCCCATGTCAGTTTGCAGTTCACATAAATCAGACCTTAACTGCTTTTGCACTCTCTTTGCCCAGTATTTGAATGTCTGAAATACTTCTGACTTTTTCCTAAGTGGAAACACACAACCAAATCTTGACCAATTGTCTATCAAGATAAGGGCATACTTGTTTTGTGAATGGCTTTTAGAGTAAGGTCCTATAACATCTGCATGAACCAGCTCCAGAGGCCTGTTAGACACCCTGTCACTGCAAGAAGCTACAGGGGATGCTTTGGACTTTACACTTTTGCAAATCTGACAGTCAAGATACTTGTTGCAACCCTGCACTTTCTCCTTGCCTAGGAGTGCAAGTGTTTTGTTAATAGTATGATAACTGACATGCCCAAATCTTCTGTGAAGTAGATGAATGCAATTTCCATGTGGGCTACTGTTTGTGACTTCCCTAGCCTCAACATGTTCATTCTCCAACATATACACATTATTTTTAGACTCTCCCACTGCCAGAGTCACACCTTCCCTGGAAATAGTACAAACATTGTTATCAAAGCATACGGAAAAACCTGCTTTGTCCAGAGCACTCACACTCAAAAGATTGTTCTCCAGGGTAGACACACACAAAACGTTTTTGAACGTATATCAAGCACTGGGAAGAATATTTCACCTTCACAAGCGACAAGTGAATCACTCCCGTCTGCCAGGCTCACATGCTTTAGACACAATGGTCGTTCGTTTTGCAACAGACACCTGTCGACAGAAGTTCTGTGACACTTCCGAGTCTACAATCCAAACTCCTCGAGCAGAAGTGGTACCTGTAACAACAACCTTAGCATTTTGTGCAGCTGCAGGTCTCTGGGTCTTTGTTCCACGCTGCTTCCGCACCTCGGTGCAATCCCTCCGGAGATGAGTTGTAGCTCCGCAGCCAAAACAACAACGGACCCTCAAAGCAACCTGTTGCTCCTTGCTATCAGCTTTGCTTGCTACACCGGCTTTTGCAGATTCCACAGGTCTGGACTGCCTCCAAGTCTGAGCTGCTCCGTCCTTGAAGCTATCGGCCCTTATCTCCTCCTCGAGCAGCTGGCCAGTTACATACGCCAGCATGAGTCTTTGAGCTTCTACAGACTCCAAAGCTGTAATGAGCATGTTATATTGTTCTGGAAGAGAGCTCAGAATAATATACACTCGATCTTCCTCAGACACCACTTTGCTGCGCTGTTCCAGCTGTTGGCAACATTCAGCTAGAGTATTTAAATGCACTCTAACCGACCCTCCTGGCCTTAACACAGTTCGATATAGCCATAGGGTTAGAGTTATCAAGATCCAGCTGTTTCGCTTACATAAACAGTTCTTAGACCATCCCAAGCTGCTTTCGCAGTGGTCTTACCGGCAACGTGCACAAGCTGGTCATCTGCCACGCACAAAACTACTGCTGCTAAGGCCTTCTGGTCGTTTACAATGTCCTGTGGCGTCACTGGAGCTGGGGGAGCTGCTACATATATCCACAAGCTTTCCCTTTTCAGATAGTGCTCCATACACATAGCCCAAACACTGTAGTTAGTAGCAGTTAGTTTAGCAACCAGCAGCGACATGTTAGATTGTGCCATGCTGTCATCTGTCTCCGCTATCTGGACCTACTCCTTGCCCCCCTCTTCACTAGAGAAGCTCCCAGCGATCTGGTCCTCAGAAGCCACGGTCTCAGCACTTTCAGCAACAGCAGCCGTCCTGGCTCACCTCCTTCTCACCGTCAGGTGAGGCTTAGAGCCTTCACATCTCAGCGCAACAGACTGGGCCCATAACCCCGTCGTGATGTCTGTTATGTGCTATACCACACTGCACCAACGTTAAGAGACCCAAGTCCACCAGACCCCTCTGCACATTAAACTGCACCACACCAGTGGTAGTGTATTTACAGTTTATTTACAGTACAATTATTAATCCAAGCAACAAACTGCTTTGCCAGGCAACCATACAAAGAGAAGAGAGAATAGTTCTGTACACTGATTACATATATACAGTGTAGTAACCAATCAGGTTAGTGCTGACTCATGGAGTGAACATACATCACTGTCACACAGAACAAGTCTGAACTAGTCTATACAAGTTCTACTGCCTCTGTCCCAGTCACATGACTCGTGCTGGCTGTCAGCTAGATCCTGCTGATCTGCCAGCTCTGTGCATGAAGACTGAGAGTCTCAAATACCAACAGGCAAGTCCAGCACTCCCACATGGGTGCATACCACTGTGTGGTTTTCTTGCCACCTGAGGGTCAGATTCAGGAACCAGCCCCCAAGATAGAAGAGGCAGGAAAACAGGCTCTGGCCCAATGCCCAAATGGCCTGAGAAAAGCTGCACTAGCATGCTACAAATACCCACATACCAAACCCTATACCAAATAAACTGCAAAGCACAAAACCCCAAGCTACAATACGCAGGGGAAGCAAGAGCTGATTGTACAGCCAGCCTGAGCTGTGGCTCCCTGAATACTGGATGGAAGACCAGAGTATAAACTCTGTTTTCCCGGTCCACCCCTGGAAGCTCCGCCCCTCCCTCAGAAGGCCTGGCACCTGACTGACTGCCTGAGCACCAATTGAGTCTGGTTGCCTTAGCCAACCACACTGAAGAGCCAAAAGGAAAATCCTTCCCTTTCATTTGCTGCCCAGCCCTGCGACTGCAAAAACAACCCCAGGTAAATCCAGGAGCTGTCACTTCTGTGAATCTGTCTTCAGCTGGGTCTCTTCCAAACTGCCTAATCACTCATCCAATGTTTCCTTAGGACAAAATCTCCTCTTCTATTTTTCCTACTTCCATTGGAGTTCCCAGAAAGATCTGTTCTTGGCTGTTTTTTCTCATTCCACAGTGTTCCTATGTGAACTCATAAAACCCCATAGCTTTCAGTACAACTTATATGGTGATGACACCTAGCTTGGGTTCACAATCCTTGAACTTTATTCAGGATAGCCTGAATATCAAGGTGGATTGTAAAGAGCTACAGGAGGATTTCTCAGTTGGGTGAGTAGGCAACAACATAGCAAATGAAGTTCAATGTAGATAAGTGTAAAGTGATGCACTTTGAAAAAAATCCTAAGTAAATGCTGATGGGGTTAGAACTGGCTGAGGTCAAGATGGAAAAAGATCCCAGGGTTGTGGAGAATAGCTCAATGGCAATGTCAATTTATTGTGCAATTGTGGTGAGAAAGGCAAAATCCATGCTGGTGGTGATTATAAGAAATAGCACTGAAAACGAAACAGCCAACATTTAATGCCTTTATATAGATCTATGGTATGGCCTCGTTTGGAATGCTGTGTGTTTCTGGTCACTGTATCTCAAAAGAGATACTGCAGAATTGGAAAAAACACAAAAGAGGGCAACCAATATGATTAAGGAATTGGAGGAAAGGCTAAAGAATCTGGACTTTTTCTTTAACCAATTCTAAAAGGCAATACCATGGCAAAGCCTTGGCCTCTATGCTCTGTTGTGGCCTTCCAGAGTAACTTGTTCCACTTTATGAAACAGAAGGCTAGACCAAATGGATCACTAATCTGATCCAGAAGAGCTCTTATGTTTCTCCCTCCCTCCCTTACACCCACATCTCCAGCTGTATAACCAACAGTGCCCCTTAGATGTGTAATCATTTCCTCAAACTCAGTAAGTCAAAGACTGAACTACTCATCTTTCTTCTCCTGGTGCACCCACCCCTCACAAAAAATACTGGCTCCTACTATATTGCACCTTGAGTGCTGCACCCTCTTCTGGTCAACTGTAATATAGCATTCTGCCGCCAAAACCATTCACCTTTTTTTAAAAAAAAATCTGACCACATAACACACATTCTAACCCTACTACGGCCTCCTGTCTGAATCCAGATTGAGCACAAACTCCTTGTATTCTGACCTCAAAACTTTCATGAGCTTGCCCTCTGTCTCTTAGCTGTCATATCCTGATGCATCCTTCGCTGTACACAAGTCCTCCGTTCTTTGACCAGATGCCATCCATCCATCCATCCCTCCCTCCCTCCCTCAAACCCACCTTTTCCCACCCCTAAGCATATGCTTTCTAAATTAAACATATTATTTCCTTGTTGATCGCCACCAGGACCACCCACCTTTTTAAAAATCTCCCTCTAATGTCAAATATTTGAATATAAGCTGCTTGGGGCACAGATGTAGAAAGAGTCATGCATGCTGACAGTACAGCAATAGCAGCAATTCTTAGCCTATTTGCAACTGAGACTTAAAAGCAGCAAATATTAATACCCAGATTCAACATTTCCTCAGGTAGTTATCAAAAAGTTGAGGTATTCGAAACAAAAGATCTTGTATCCTAGCAGTGTCTTTTAATGGTATACTTTTAAATTAAAAAGAAATTTAACTATGGGCATATAGGCGAGCTAGCAAAAAGCAATTGAGAAACCCTGCCCTCTCCTATTCTTCAACATGGCACCATTTTCAGTCTAATAATACTGGGTTCCCTTTCCTACATACAAAGCTAAAAATCACGTGCATCAGATCACATGATTGTATTTGTGGGTACTTGTCTCAGCCAGTGCCTCAATAGCAGCCTGAAAGGAAGCCAGGAATGTGTCTAGGTAGGGTTACCAGAAACTTTTTTTTTAAAGTCTTGGAAACTGGCATTAGAAAGAGTCAATAAATCCACTGTTCCAGTAGCTGTAAAACAGTGATCCAAACTACCCTCAAACCACATTGCAATTTGGCACATGAGTCTTAAAAAGTCACATATTTCCAACCACCAAAATATTTTGTGCTTTTTGTTACACTGAAATATGTTACTCTGCTTAAGAAACCAGAATACTTCACCTGTCTTTTTAACTTTGGATGGATTAACCAGGTCTATATCAAATAAAAATAAAAAAAAAACCAAATTCATACTTACAACGTGAAGATTTTATTCCATTCTGGGTTAAGGTTCTTGTATACGGTGTGCGTCAACAGTCTATCGTTGTTCAGCTCAACTACACAAAATGGGTCACTTTTACCTGGGAAGAGATCATTTAATTTCTTAGCATTCACAAATACTTAAATTATCTGTATATTCAATAAACTCAAACAAATATTGTTAAAGTAATACTACAGTTTTTAGACACGAATTCTGAATTCTTGCAAAGTACGATGCATTCTTATAACGTCAAAAGTTGTGCTCCTGCACAACTGTCCATGCTCCTGCTGCCCTTCCCTTGAGCAGCAATAGCAATCTGGGGGGAGGGATGACAAAAACTGGCATTTCATGATGCTTTACATATTTCCCAAATCTCGATGGTGAAAACTACAGAAGTTTGGGGAATTCCTAGAGCATAATGCAGTGCTGTGGTATCACTTCTCTATCAAGTGATAAAATTATTTTGATTATGACTTTACAAATGAGACCATGAATGAAGATGCTAATTTTTAAAAATATAATTCAATTTTACAACAAGCCTTCAAAATGCCATTTATCATACAGGAAAACAGACAACATACTGGCATATGATCACATAAATTTATCTTTTAAGATACTAATATTTCACCATTTGTATTGTTACAAGTACTGCCTTCATTCAAATTTGACGTGCAATCCTAAAAACAGCTACAAGGAACATCTAACTAAATTCAGCAGGATTTATTTCTGAACAAACATGTGCAGGATTATGCTGCAAGATGAGAAATGACAGCCAAGTTTTCATATTATTCACAATAAAATGGTGGTACTCTAAAGCCAAATTCCAGATATATCTAATATAAGCAGAGAGAGAGACAGATTTTATTGTATTTAGCCATAGGCCATTAAAAACCAAAAACAAAGTACGGTAGTGTTAACTTCAATTAATTTTTTTAAAAAAATTAATATAAACAATCCATTTTGCTTAATAACCTTCTGATGGATCCAGCTAAATAGGAGTTTAAAAGGATCTTAGAACTTTCAGAGCCACTCTTAGAAAGAGGAGAAGACCAGTGTCGCTCAAAACCTGCTAGTATTCAAAAGTCAAATGTGGTTGGCTATTACTGTCTATGGACAACTGATATCTCATATGATCCTGACAATCAGTTTTTTTGCTTCAGAAATACAGCGAATACCAGTTCAATTTTGTATCTGAAGTAACAACAGTGAATTAAGCAGGACTAGACATCCTTGATGCCACTCAGCCAATTAGCACTTAAGGCTCAGTTACTGGATCCTGGCAACAAATCAGCATATTCTCTGAGATGAAGAAGAGAAGAAGAGAGAAGAGATTGGATTTATACCCCGCCCTTCACTACCCAAAGGAGTCTCAGAGCGGCTTACAAACTCCTTTCCCTTCCCCTCCCCACAACAGACACCCAGGGTGGTAGGTGGGGCTGAGAGAGCTCTGACAGAAACTGTTCTTTTCAAGAACACCTCTGCCAGAACGATGGCTTGCCCAAGGTCATCCAGCAGCTGCAAGTGGAGGAGTGGGGAATCAAACCTGGTTCTTCCAGATAAGAGTCCACGCACTTAAACACTACACCAAACTGGCTCTCAAGAAGTTGATCAAGAAGTTATGTGACTGTGGCTGGTGGTAGTTCCTAGAGAACAGAGAGGGCTTTGTTTTCGTGTTAGCCAAATGGGCAAAAAAAGTACTCATGCTCCTTACTTACAAAAATACACGCAGACCCTCTGGAATATGCTTGCAAATCACCAGGGGTACCTGGACCCCAATATGAGAAACATCAATTACAGCTACTTCCAGTACTTCACAGTAACTGTTGCCCATATAAAGCAACATAATTTTACTACATGAAGTATAACACCATTGGTTATCAAGTGTGTGTGTGTGAGAGAGAGCAAACTTGTGTTACTGATCCAATTCTGACTGTAAAGTAGTTGGGGAAAAACCAAAGCGTGTCTTACAGCAGTCCAGCAAATCTAGTATGCTAGGCCATTGTATTTCAAAATACTTTCAATACTTTTTAAATTTAATGTCATGTACTACATGAAGTGATAGATTCAGCAGATCAAAGGGGCCATATTAATGGTATCAGTTAGGCATGTAATTTGTTTCTTACCTTATACAAATGACAATTAAATCAATATTTAGAAAAAGCTGTCCAGAAGACATGACTTCCAATCTGAAATATTGATTCAGACTCTATCACAGGTTAATGTGAATATTATTAACTTTAATGGAAAAGTATAATTGTTTTAAATATACTGATTATACAGTAGATGTTTGCATTTTGCAAAAAGTTAAATATCACTTAGGCCTAACATCAAAGAATGAATTAATTTACCATCTTCATAGACACTACTATGACTGTCAGAAGGATAGTCTCACATACCAAGTCCAACTGCATGGAGGAATTCAGAGATAATTACCTTTGCTTCTAAAAAGAATGTGAAAGGAGGTTCACAAAGGCAAGGTGGAAAATTCTACAATTCTGCGTGAAACCATGTCTCGTGAAAGGTTTGCTGTAAAAAGCAGCATGCATGCAGTTATATTTCAGCCACAAATATGTTGCATGCATGATTCACACCCTCAGCTAAAACATTTCATTTTCTTGCCAATATCCATCAGCATTCAGTAAAAACCAGGGGTCCATTGGAGCAGGAGCGCAGCTCCGGGAGTGAGGAGCGCAGGGGGCGGGCACATGACCAAGCCCCGCCCCCTCCTTGGCTTCCCCGAGCAGTGCAGAGGCGCAGCGCACCGGGGAAAGCCCTGCTAGGGTCTTTATTGTTTTTAATGTTTTGTTTTAATATTGATAATTTTATCATTGTTCCTTTTATGACTGTGTGCTGCTTTTCCAGAGACTTGCTCAAGGTGGCATATAAATTTTCTAAGTACACCATTTTTTATCTGGGTACATGGGACATAAGTACTGGAGAAATTTCACCAACCCTTCAGCAGCTTCCACCCCATCAGTTTGGTGTAGTGGTCAGGAGTTGGACTCTAATCTGGGAGAACCGGGTTTGATTCCCCACTCCTCCAAATGCAGCTGCTGGTGTGACCTTGGGCCAGTCACAAGTTCTCTCAGAGCTGTTCTCTCATGAGCAGTTCTTAAAAGACCTCTCTCAGCCCCACCTACCTCACAGGGTGTCTTGTTGTGGGGAGGGGAAGAGAAAGGGATGGGTGGTGCACATGTCCTGGGTATCTCAAGTCTATTTGAAACCTGGTGGTTTCAAGGGAGCAGGAAGAGAATGAGGGTGTGTTCTTTATGCTTATTTTTATTACACAAAGTATTGGATGGGGAAGGGAATGGAGGAAGAGCAGGTCAGTTTCACTCACCTGTGGAGTGGAGCCTGAGGGGGTGGGTGTTGCCTTCTGACACACTTTCGGTATGTTAGGGGGTGTGGCATATGCAAATGAGTTATGCAAATGAGTTATGCTAATGAACTCCTTCCCCTCTTTTTCTACAAAATGACCCCTGGTAAAAACAATCAATAAGCTACTTTTGAAGACTACTTTGCATAACACAGTTATTTTACAATTTTGATGTAATTTTCTACCTTCACTGGCCTATGTACACAGCATGTGCTCCTACACCAAGTTCTCCAGAGAGTATTTCCCCCACCTCTTTTTAGGATACACTCCTATATTTGCCCTTGTCTATACCACTTTTTTTCTTAGAATTCCAATTCCATAAAACTATCTTCTTTTAAATCAATGATTCATGTCTAATTCTGGCAACTTTTTCCTTTTCAAGAGTTCACACATCCAGTATACAGTCTAGAATTACTGTCAGTGCTGTTATTTCTAGATGTACCTTGAAAACCAAATTAATTCCTACACATACTTCATTCCATAATTTTGAAACTGAACAGATCTATATCATGTGTATAAAATTTCCTTCTGGTTAGTACTGCCCCAAAAGATATCATTTGACATATCTTTTTAAAAATAACTTTGACAGAGTCTACTATTAGGGATGTGTAAAAAAATCCAGTATTTTTCGGGTTTGGTTATATAGAACTCAAAAATATTGGTATTTCCCAATGTTCCCAAATACCAATATTGGTACCATATTTGGATTCAGGGTTTTTTGGGAATCCCAAATTTTTTTAGCTCCATTATACCCTCTGGGGATCATTATAGTCAATAGTCCCCATAGAGTATAATGGGGAATCGATCCATTGGTATCTGGTAGTCTGGGGGGCTGTTTTTTGATGCAGAGGCACAAAATGTGCAGCATAGTATCTGGTGTCTTCCCTCAAAAGACCCCCCAAATTTCAAAAAGTTTGGACAGAGGTCCACTTCTATTGGGCCCCCAAAGATGGTGCCTCATCCTCCATTGTTTCCAATGGAGGGTAGAAAAGACATTTAAAGGGATTGTGGTTCCTTTAAATGTCTTCTGCAAGCTGCAAGTTCACCTGGAAGCTGTTTAAAGAGACTGTGATCCCTTTAAACATCCTTTAACTGTGGTGGTCCTAAAAAATTGGGCTCAGCTATATTGGATAGCTGAAAAGGTACTTAAATGTATATTTGGCTGAAGAATAGCAAAAAAATATCAATAAGGTATTATTTGGCTATTTTTCCAGCTCAGATATAGCTCAATGCACACCCCTATTATATTGGGACTAACAAATTTTGCTGAATCAGCCTTAACCTTAAGTCCAGAGTCAATATCATAAAATCACAGAATTTTTCCATTATTTAAGCAACTGCTGCCAAGCTAAGACCTGGGCAAATAAATATCATTTAAGCATACAATCAGTAAAATTCTTAATTTATTTTAATGCATTCTTAATGAATACCTAATCTGTAACCATATACCCTTATTTTCATATATGGGCTCATCTGCAGATACCTAAATGTGAGGTTCAAACCCACACAGACTCAAAACAGATAGTTCTGCAAACCTGGAGGAACTCTAATTCACCCACCATTCCACTGAGGTAGCAAAGCTGTGGGCAGGTGTGGTAAGAGCAGCCTCCACCATTGAAGAGGCCAGGTGAGCATATAGGTAGCTACTAGCCACTGAGGCAGTGAAGAGGCTAAGGGGCTCGGTGAGAGGCTGCTCCAGCCAAGGTGGTGAAGCTGCCGAAGGGGCCGACCAAACTGACACCAACACAGCAAAGCGGGGGGGGGGGGGGGGGGAGGTGAGCTGCTGCCACCACAGCAGTGAAGAAGGAAGGTAGCCAAGTGAGCTGCCAGGGAGCTACTGAGGAGTCCAGATGGCAAGACAGCAGAGGCACAGAGGGGCAGGTAAGCCACTGCCATTGAAGGTGTGAAGAGGCCGGTTGGACAGCCATGTGGCCAGGTCAGCTGCCAAAAAGGCAAGGGGAGGAGCCAGCAGTACCGCTGAGGTGACAAAGCTGGGGGGGGGGGGGGGTTAGGCAAGCCACCATGGAAGAGTGATGGTGGAACAGAAAGAGTGAGTGATGGGGAGGGGGGTTAAAAGAGAATTATGGGTAGGGGCAAAAAAAAAACAAAGAGGAAAGGGTGGGGGGACAGACAGGGAGTGATGGTGGGGCAGAAAGAGAGAGAGAGAAGGAGTGACAGTAGATGGACAGACAGTAAGAGAGGGGTTGGGGGAGTGAAAGTGAGAGACACTGATAGACGCTTATTTGTTCTTGCAACATAACACATGAACAAATATAACTTTGGGTTGTAACCAACAGGTCTTAATCAACATAATGACTTGTCCTGTTTTCTTTAATGATGCCTTTATCCCTTTAAGAGATCTGTGATGCCATTACAATCAGACACAGCTGGGACAATTTGCCCTTTACTATATCATGCCACTAGTTAGAATGTCTAACTTATGAGTCTTTTTGCCTGCTAGACTTGATACCATTGAGTTGTGAATTTGCTAAGAAGCCTTGGACTCCACTTAATAAGAAATTGTATTTTGATGTGAGCATGGTCATTGTAAGTTTAGTCTATTGATTCTTAATGTGTCTGCATGATTTAAACATTTTCTTTGCAAGGAGTTGTAGTTTCTTTGTTTTTTTGTATTTTCATCCACCTTGACTCACTATTCCCTTTGATGAAGGATTGTCTTCAAAATGGTCTTAAGATTACGTATGATACCATTGGGGTATCTAAGCCTAACTTACCTCACAGGCAGGGCCTGATGGACCATTAAGGTCCTTTCCACACTTGGATCTCATCCCTGGTTTTATCAAAGTTCAACTCACAACATAATACCCTGCATTTATCCCTAGTTATAACAGCATCCATTTATCCTGGGACAAGTGTGGGGCAAAACCAGGGTGACCTCAGTGTAATGTGGAAACAAAAAATACCCCAAGATAATTACAGGGGTGAACTCACATGTAGTGTAGAATGTAAATTTGGGGACAGGGTTGAACCAGGATATAAAGTCTAGTGCGGAAAGGACCTAAGAGCACCTGAATGCCTTACTGTGGCCAGTGGCCTCCCACCCACACTGAGTGGGCCAGCCCTCTGACAGAAGGGCTGATCCTGACCCACTCAAGCCCTGTGCAAGGTGGGAGAGGCAGCGCCCAGCCAGCCTGAGGTTAGGCAGGGGAGACTGAGTTTGGCCTGCTGGAGCCCCGTGTCAGATATGAGTTCGAGGAGGTGGCATCACCTGGCTCAGCATGCTTGAGGTGATGCAGACAAGGCATAAGGTGACACCCAGCTAAGCTCCATGTGATGCAAGGCAGAGGGTGTTGCCTGGCTGAGCCCTGCCTGAGGCAAGGGAAGGCAGAGGGTGGCACCTGGCCAAGCCCCATTCAGGGTGGTGTCCAGTTCTGCCCAGCTGAACTCTGCACAAGTTGAGAGGCTCCCAGCCAAAATAAGGGAGACAGCACCTGGCCTGCCTGAGACCTGCCTGAGGTAGGGAAAACAGCAGCTGGCCAATTGGCTAAGCAGGCTGCCTTGTCCTGCCTCCTTCCATCCCTACTTTGGGAAGGAGGGTGAGGGTCAGATAGACTGCCTCCTCCTCTCCCTTCCTCCTTTGGAGGTGGGGCCAGGGCAGGCTGGGGATAGGAGCCTTTTTCTTAGTTTTTCACTCCCAGTATGCCCCTGCTCACAGGGTTGTTCTGAGAATAAAGTGGAGGAGAGGAGGATGAAGTAAGGTGCTTTGAGTCCCCATTGTGAAGAAAGGCGGGCTATAAATAAATTATTAATATAGCTAAAGATTGATGGGCAAATAAAAAGTTGGTTGGTGGATGGCCAGGAGCAAAGGAAGCAGAGAAAGTTGAGGATATGGAGGTTGCAAGGTGGAGGGAAAGAGGAAACAGTGTGAGGAAGCTGAGACTGGGGAAAGTGAGGCACTCCAAAGAGATCTGTCGAGGATGGGCGAGTGGGCATCAACATGGCAAATGGAGTTTAATGTGGCCAAGTGCAAAGTGATGCACACTGGAGCGAAAAATCCTAACTATAAATACACGTTGATGGGGTCCGAACTGGCAGAGACTGACCAAGAGAGAGATCTTGGACTCATAGTAGATAACTCAGTGAAAATGTTGAGACAGTGTGCGACTGCAATGAAAAAGGCCAATGCTATGCTGGGGGTTATTAGGAAGGGAATAGATAACGAATCAGCCAGTATCATAATGCCCCTGTATAAATCCATGGTGCTACCTCATTTGGAGTACTGTGTACAGTTCTGGTCGCCACACCTCAAGAAAGATACTATAGCATTGGAAAAAGTGCAGAAAAGGGCAACTAAAATGATAAAAGGGTTGGAATACTTTTCCTATGAAGAAAGGTTGAAGCACTTGGGGCTCTTTAGTTTGGAGAAACGACGGCTGAGGGGTGACATGATCAAGGTTTATAAGATTATGCATGGGATAGAGCCGGTAGAGAAAGAAGTACTTTTCTCCCTTTCTCACAATACAAGAACTTGTGGGCACTCCATGAAATTGCTGAGCAGTCGGGTTAGAACAGATAAAAGGAAGTACTTCTTCACCCAAAGAGTGATTAACACATGGAATTCGCTGCCACAGGAGGTGGTGGCGGCTACAAGCATGGATGGCTTCAAGGGGGAATTAGATAAACATATGGAGCAGAAGTCCATCAGTGGCTATTAGCCACAAAGTATAGATAGGATCTCTCAGTGTGGGGCAAGTGATGCTCTGTAATTTTGGTGTTTGGGGGGGGGGGCAACAGTGGGAGGGCTTCCTGCCCCCACTGCTGGACCTCCTGAGGGCACCTGGTGTTTTTGGCCACTGTGTGACAGAGTGCTGGACTGGATGGGCCATTGGCCTGATCCAACATTGGCTTTTCTTATGTTCTTATGTTCTTAAAGTGGGTGCCCTTTACAAGTTCTTGCAGGTTCTCCACTATGCAACTGGGCCTACCCTGGCAACTTCTAGTAATGTGATTCTACAGTTTAGATGCATTCTATTAATATTTATATGCACATGAAGATCTTTCTCATGTTTTATAATGGAAGTTCTTTTTAAAGTTTTAGAATTCAGATGTATAGCTCAAGCCTATTGGACTACACAATGGGTCTTTTTCACTATCAAAACTACCAGAGATCTTAGGAAAGGAATATAAGTCTGCCCTGAAAAGAAGGGAGAATTATATTAGGCAAGCAAATGAGTTCAGGAAAAACCAAGATCTTGTTAGCAATTTTGTTGATCCGAGGGAAAGGGGCGAGAGGAGAAGAGGCATGTATTTGTTTCTGGACAAAAATCACAGATCATATTGTAAGTCTTTTCTTGTTGACCTACTTTTCTTCAACAACACTGCAACCAGGTCAGGAGGCAGATGTGGAATGGATGGTTTAGTTTACTTGTGTGAATAAATGCACCAATTTACTGCTCCATTTAAGGTAAGCTTTTTAAAAAAAAAATACACTTGTCGTGGGAATCTCGGCAGTCCTTAAATGATCAATTGATATACAGAAAACATACCTTGCCAGTTCCAGTTTTTAAACAAGGTTGCATCTTTAACTGTCCACATTCAGCTATTTACCATTAGTTAACAATGATATAAGAGATAAAAGTACTGATGGCTTTTAACATCTCAAGCATGTTCATATACTAAATTTGGATGAAGGAATAGAGGGAATGCTTATTAAATTTGCAGATGATACTAAATTGGGAGGGGTAGCAAATATGATACAAGACAGAGTCAGGATGCAGGATTATCTTGACAAGCTGGAAAACTGGTCTAAAACAAATAAAATGAATTTCAATGAGGATAAATGTAAACTTCTGCATTTAGGAAGGAAAAATCAAATGCATAATTATAGGATGGGGGAGACTTGTCTTGGCAGTAGTATGTGTGAAAAGGATCTAGGGGTCTTAATAGACCATACACTGAGTCAGCAGTATGATGTGGTAGCTAAAAAGGCAAATGCAATTTTGGGCTGTATCAACAGAAGTATAGTGTTCAGATCACACAAAATGATGGTATCACTTTACTCTGCTCTGGTTAGACCTCACCTAGAGTATTGTGTTCAGTTTGAGGTCACAATTTAAAAAGGATATAGACAAACTGGAATGTGTCCCAAGGAAGGCAACGAAGATGGTGAGGGGTCTGGAGACCAAGTCCTGTGAAGAAAGGTTGAAGGAGCTGGGTATGTTTAGCGTGGAGAGGAGACAACTGACAGGTGATATGATTACCATCTTCAAGTACTTAAAGGACTGTCATATAGAGGATGGTACAGAGTTGTTTTCTGTTTCCCCAGAAAGTCGGACCAGAACCAATGGGTTGAAATTAAATCAAAAGAGTTTTCAGCTAAACATTAGGAAGAATTTCCTGACAGTTAGAGAGTGGTTCCTCAATGGAACAGGCTTCCTTGGGAGGTGGCGGGCTCTCCTTTGGAGGTTTTCAAACAGAGGTTAGATGGCCATCTGACAGCAATGCTGAGTCTGTGAACTTAAGCAAATAATGAGAGGGAGGGTTGCATCAGTGCTTAGTTCTCATAGCCCTTTCTTACACGCCCTGGGAAATGCTGATCACCACTTTGGGGTCAGGAAGCAATTTTTCTCCTGGCCAGTTTGGCTGGAGATCCTGGAGGGTTATTGCCATCTTCTGGGAGTAGAACAGCGGTCACGGGGTGTATGGAGGGGGAGGTATTTGTGTATTTCCTACATTGTGCAGGGGGTTGGATTAGATCACCCTGGAGGTCCCTTCCAGTTCTATGATTCTATGGTTTTCAAGGCAGCAAAGTGAAAAGAAGGCTGTTTCAGGGGAAGAGCAAAATGATCATTCAGTGGTGGACGCGAGAAGTTGCACTTTTAAGATCTGTCTCAGCGAAGAGGCAGGATTCAGGCACTCAGGCTTATGCTACGTATAATGACTCATATGGAGGTTTGCCTTTAGTTACAAAAGGTGCATTACCGAGAGACCTGCTTGAGTTTCTGCAAACCCAGGGCAGGACATAATACTTGCTGAGTGTTCCTTCCTGCCCATTCTCTATCGATACCATTGTGACCTGCTGCTAGCCACATTTATTACCCAAGATGACCCTTGGACATCTTTCCTATCGCCTCTCTATTCCAGCTGACTGCAGAACACATAGCATCACCATGTCATTTTAGCTAGTGACAAGTATTGGAGTCGGGAGTCCATGGAATAGTGAAACAGCTAGATCTTTATTGCTGGTCCGGATGAAGCATGCAACCCAGGGCTCCAAGCCCTCCTTTTATGCTGGTCAGGGACAATCCCCTGACCTCACCCAACTGGCCTGATAGGCTATTAGAAGTCTATTTACATTTCATAGGTTCCCTGGGAGAAACCTAGGTACAGGATTGGTGGCCGGTTTGAATCCACCTGGCCTTTGTTCTACCTGGCTGAAGCTCAGGTAGTTTCTTGGCCATGTGCTCTGGCCATGCTCTGGCCATGTGCTCTGGCCATGCGGTCGCAATGAAGAGAGCACATGGCGACCGCATGGTCAATACATAACACCCCTCCCCCCATAGTCCAGAACCCCTCTGCACACATAGTCTTTGAGATAGTCCGGGTGTCTGCGCTCACGTCCAGAGCGCCGGGGGGTTGTAAGGCGGGGCGTGTTGCTAGTGTCGGCAGGTTGCGGTGTGGGTAGTTGTTCTGCTGGCGGGGCCTGTCTGCTCGGGGGTTGTTCAGGTGTGGATGGTGCGACTGCTTCGTCCGCGGGCAGGAGCGGCATCTCCGCAGTCTCCGGATCAGGGTCTGGCACTGCTTCTGGAGTCGTGTCGATGTCACGGTCTGTTGGTGCAGGGAGTTCGGGGGCCTGGGTATCATCGTGGTTCTGGGTACGGCGTCGAATCTGGTCAATGTGCCGTTTCCAGACTACGCCATCTTCCGTAAGGACCTCATAGGAATAAGGCCCTGTGACTCGGACGATCCTCGCGGGGAGCCATGTTGGACCCCGCGCGAAGTTCTTTGCGTATACGGGGTCTTCGGGAGCAAATCCTCGGGCAGCTGGCCGGTCCTCCGTTGTCGGGTTCCCCTCGATTGCTCGGTCAGGATGTAGGCGGTCCAAGACGGTTCCCAGTCGTCTTCCCATCAGAAGTTCGGCTGGCCGGCGCCCGGTCCCTGAGTGGGGTGTGTTCCGTTGGCAGAACAGGAACTTGTACAGCTGCTCTTCCCAGTCGCCATGCTCCATCTTCTTTAACGCGTCCTTCGTTGTCCTCACCATGCGCTCGGCCTGGCCATTGGTTGCGGGGTGGAACGGAGCGGAGCGGATGTGGCGCAGACCGCAGGCTTCCACAAACCGTTGAAACTCGCCGGAGGTGAAGGCGGTCCCGTTGTCGGTCACGAGAGTTTCTGGCATTCCGTGTGTCGCGAAGATCGGCCAGAGACTTCTTAAGGCAGCGTTGGTGGAGGTCGAAGCTACCGGCACTACCTCAAGCCACTTGCTGTAGCTGTCAACAACGATAAGAAACAACCGGCCCTGGACCGGTCCTGCGAAGTCTAGGTGCAGGCGGGACCAGGGCTTGTTAGTAGATTCCCAGGATCGGACAGGAGCGTGTGGCGGATCTGGCCGTGACTCCTGGCATTTGGTACACTTCTGGACCCGCCCCTCAATGTCTTTGTCCAGGCCTGGCCACCATACGTAACTCCGGGCCAGAGCTTTCATGCGCACAATTCCCGGGTGAGCCTCGTGGAGGGCCTCTAGCACTCGGGGCCGCAGGGGCCCGGGGATCACCACTCGAGATCCCCATAGCAGGCATCCCTTGTGGGCCGATAGTTCGTGCCTGCGTGCCGTGAAAGCGGCAAAATCTGGTCCCGGTTTTTCCGGCCACCCCCTTCCCACCCAGTCCGAGACACGGGAAAGGATGCGGTCCCGCCGCGTGCGATGGGCCACATCTGATACCTGTACGGGGCGCTCCGGTAGATCCTCTAGGAGCGCGACGTGGAAAGCGGGAGCCGGATCAGGGTCGCAGGATGGGAGGGGAAGACGGCTGAGGGCGTCTGCATGACCCATCGCCTTCCCCGGGCGATGTACCAATTCGTAGGAGTAGCCTGACAAAAAAATTGACCACCGCAGGACCCGCGGGGACAGCATGTGAGGGGTCTGCCTGTGGGGGGCAAGGAGACCCAGCAGCGGCTTGTGATCTGTGGCCACGGTGAACGACCGTCCGTAGAGATAGTCGTGAAATTTCCTGACGCCAGCTACGATTGCTAGGGCCTCCTTGTCGATCTGGGCGTAGTTCCGTTCTGCCGACGACAGGGTCCTGGAGTAGTAGGCAACCGGTACCTCCTTTCCATTGGGTAGCCGGTGTCCCAAGACCGCCCCAACGCCATAGGGGGATGCGTCGCAGGCCAGGATGACAGGGAGCCTCTCATCGAAATGCGCTAAGACCGCATTTGAAATTAATAAGTCTTTGACGGCCCGGAAGGCTGCATCATGCTTGGGACCCCAGGCCCAAGCCGCTCCCTTGTCCAGGAGACGATGCAGGGGTTCAGCGACCGCCGCCTTGTGCGGAAGGAAGGCGTGGTAGAAGTTCACAAGTCCCAAGAACGCCTGGAGTTCCGCCTTTGAGGACGGGCGGGGTGCACCTGTAATTGCCACTACCTTCTCCTTTGTCGGGTGAATGCCGTCTGCGGTGACTTGGAACCCCAAGAAGGTCACCGAGGAGACTCCCAGGGTGCACTTGTCTTTTCGAACCTTGAGACCCGCGTCCTGGAACCTTTGCAGCACCATCCGGAGGCGAGCTGCGAACGTGTCGGCGTCCGGGGCGGCGATGAGGACGTCGTCGAAGAACGGCTTCACTCCTGGAACATCTTTTAGGAGAGAATCCATTAGATTTTGAAAGATTCCGGGTGCTACGCTGACCCCAAATTGGAGGCGTTTTACCTTGAACGCTCCCTTGTGAGTCACAATCGTTTGTGCCTCGGCCGTTGCTTCGTCTACGGGAAGCTGCTGATAGGCTTGGGCCAAGTCTAATTTTCCAAATATTTTGGCACCCGCGAGGGAGGCCAGAACATGGCTGACCACCGGTACCGGGTACGCGTGGTCCTGTAATGCCTTATTAATTGTACATTTGTAATCCGCGCAGATGCGGACTTCCCCGTTAGCTTTGAGGGGGGTCACAATGGGAGTCTCCCACTTGGCGTGGGAGACCGGCTCGAGCACCCCTTGTGCCACGAGCTTTTCCAACTCTGCCTCCACTTTGGGCTGGAAGGCGAGTGGTGGCCGGCGGACGGCCACGCGGATGGGCCGGACTGCTGGGTCCAGGTCGAAGGAAACCGGGGGTCCTTTGTAGCAGCCCAATGAGCCATCGAAAACGGCGGGAAATTCCTCGCAGATGGATGAGAAGTCAGTAGAGCCCATGCGGTGTATTCCGGTCCACTGCACTCCGAGCGGCTTGAACCAGGCGCGACCTAGGAGACTGGTTAGATTGCGCTCCACCACGAGAAGGTCCAGCAGGCCATTAAAGGCATGGTACTGGACCCAGACCCTGGCTAGCCCCTTAATAGCCACTGGGTTTTTCTGGAAGTCCCGGAGGACCAACCCAGCCGGCAGCCGCAGCCAGCGTGCCCCCTTCGGGCAGAGGCGGCGGAACGTAGCTGCGGACACAATTGAATATGCTGACCCTGAGTCCAGTTCCATGGAGCAAGGAACTCCCTCTATTCGGAGAGACACGGAAATTGCGCCCGGGATGGGCTGAGGCAAGTTCATTACCGTGGCCGTGGGAACGACACTACCCACTTCTTCGAAGTTCGCTGCTGGGGCACGGTGGCTGTTCCTCAGGCGGCAGGCCCGGGCGAGATGTCCTGCTTTCCCGCAGGCGCGGCAGATGGCATCACGGAAGCGGCATGTCCGTCTGTCGTGGGGGTCCCCACAGCTGGCGCACGTTGGGGCCTGCCTGTTGAGGGAAGCAGGAGAGGGAACAGAGACAGATGCTGGGCGCCGGCCCTTGGGCCTGGGGACGCCGGGCTCACCCTTCTTCGAGCGTGGTTGCATCCGGTGGACGTCCTCTTCTTCGCTTGAGTCGGGTTCGGGAGGAGCCGCCTGGTGGACTTTGGTGGCTGCCTTGTCCTTTTGCGTTGTCTCGAAGGCTGCCGCAGTTTCGAGCATCTTCTCCAAGGTTGGCTCCGGCATTGCAATGAGGCGCCGGCGGAGCTTGGCTTCCCGGACCCCTCCCATGAAGGCGGTCTCCACGTGGTCATCCATGTGGCGGAATTCGCAGCCCACGGCTAGTCGACGGAGTTCAGCCAGGAAAGTGGCGGCTGACTCCCCCGGCTGCTGCTGGCGCTGTATGAACTCCCAGCGCCTGGCCAGTTTTGATGGCTTCGGGGCGAAGTAATCGCCGAGGGTCTTGGTGAGCACGTCGTAAGACACCTCGGTGGGGTCTTGCGGGGCTAGTAGGTTCTGGGCCACCCGCATGACCTCCACCCCTCCGGAACTCAAGAGCCAGGCACTCTTCAGGTCCACATCTGTGATTCCGCGGACCTTAAAGGCACAACCCAGCGTCTTGAGCCAGGACTCCCACGTCTCGGGGCGAGACGTATTGAAAGGGGTAATTGGTCCCGGAGCGTTTGCCATATTTACCAGAGCAGGAGCGGCGGCGGCTGTTTGAGCGATGTCCTCGTGTCTTGCGGCGGTGCTGGGGAGCGCTGAGGCTTGGCGCTGGCTAGTGCCGGAAGATTGGGCTCAGAGCGGCTTGCGGCGAGGCGTTGGAGCGCTGGAGCTCGGAGATGCCTGCGGCCGGCGGGACGGAGCTCGCTGTGCTGCTGTGGTCTGCTGGAGAGTCGCTCATCGGGATCCCATCCTCGTCGCCACTGACAAGTATTGGAGTCGGGAGTCCATGGAATAGTGAAACAGCTAGATCTTTATTGCTGGTCCGGATGAAGCATGCAACCCAGGGCTCCAAGCCCTCCTTTTATGCTGGTCAGGGACAATCCCCTGACCTCACCCAACTGGCCTGATAGGCTATTAGAAGTCTATTTACATTTCATAGGTTCCCTGGGAGAAACCTAGGTACAGGATTGGTGGCCGGTTTGAATCCACCTGGCCTTTGTTCTACCTGGCTGAAGCTCAGGTAGTTTCTTGGCCATGTGCTCTGGCCATGCTCTGGCCATGTGCTCTGGCCATGCGGTCGCAATGAAGAGAGCACATGGCGACCGCATGGTCAATACATAACAGCTAGCCTTTCAACTTAAGTCATTAATACTAGTTTGTAGGTCTAAGATAGTTTAAGAAGCTGTTAAGATGCCACAGAGGAGCACAATAAAGGGGAATAGATGTACAAGGCGTTCATGCAAAAGTTAGAGTTTTCTTTGTCTAGGAATTTTACTTGTGCTCAAGATGACTGCACATTTCAAGTTGCACTTCCTCTGGTCTTCAACACAGTCGTTGAAGCATCAAGGATAATGGCTCTAAGTACTGAAAGCCTTCAAACAAATTTAGAATCTTTAATCCATGAAAATCCCAGACCCTGTTCAATTTTTTAAAATTGGGACAATATGGACAAAAAACATCAATCATAGTGTTCTAATTCATTTCATGCATCTCTGATTTGCCTTTTAGCTAATATTTATTATAATTCTGTGAGAAATTAGAAGTCTAAGATACTCTAGATAAATGGCTCAATTAATTGTACAGAGGTAGCCCACTTTGAGCTGAACCAGAGCTGTGAGCTCTTTATTAAAAGCACTATTCTATAGTCCATAACCTTGTTCCTTGACTCCTCTCTAGTTTCCAATTTAAACAAGTCCCCGTGCGGCCTGTTCTAAAGGGCTTTGTCTCACTGTCATTGTTAAGAGAGCTGAGGCATCCTGGAAGTGTGAAATCAGACCTCATGAGCTGAACGGTTCCCCAGGGAACGCTGGACTGCGCAGAAGGTCAAAGTCATGGGCTGGACCATCTGAAAGCACCCTGATCACCCGTCTGTGACGCAGCAAGTATAGGAAAGTGAGTGTGTGAGAGTGAGAAAGAGAGAGAATGGACTATAATTGAACACATCTTAATTAAAACCCACAGACAGCAAAAATAAACTGTTTTCTAGTCAGCCTGTCAAATGCAACAGAGTTAGCTCTGCTAATGAGTCTTGGTTGTTCTTATTAAGAAATAAGAAAGGTTCACTTTGCAGTCGATAAAAAAACTAAACATATTTAATCTCTTAAATAATACACCATCAATATATTATTTGCAAAAACATCATGAAAATACCTAATATAATGGTAAATATCACCTTATTAAATAATCTGATTTTACACTGCTAGATTTTTTAACTTCAAAATCATAAGTATAGTAGCAGAATGTTTCATATAAGCTGTTTTTCTTTATGGCAATCTATCTTTAAAGATTTGAGATGCATCACTAAAAAGTATTTATTAAATCCTCTTAAATAGTGAAACTATACACAATTACTTATTTCTTCTATATCACAAATAATTGCATCTATTTAAATGGGTATACCTACATTGCTTTCTGCTAGTTTTTCTTTAGGTGGTGGCCTCCATTCAGAAGCTGTGCATTTTCCTTGAGGAATAATAGACTATTTTTCATGGGGGAAAAGGCTAAAGCAATTTTTTTTTTTGCTAACCACATGGCAAATTGTAGGTAGCCACATTGGTCCATTAGGAAAAAATCTAAAAGCAGCAATAATGTAATATCTTTATTCCCACCAACTAAGACATCTCAAAACAGTGAACAAGATTTCTAGAATCTCAAAAGCTATATCACTCATTTGTGATGTTTTAGTACAGGGGTCCCCAACATGGAGTCCACTGATACCTTTCCTTATACTCGACAAGTGTTTTTAGAGAGTGGGTGGGGTTAGATGGGACTTTTGTCCAGCAGGGCTTCTGAATGGCTGTACAGCACTTTAAAAACATTGCTTTGGAAGCAGCTGCCACCACAGCACAAGGATCTTCACTGTGTGGCTGAAGACAAGCTGTGCAAATGAAAGAAAACATTTTAAAACAGTATGTTCTTTTAAAAGCCATTCTGCTAAATAGAGCTTTTGCCTAAAATATTTAAAACTTACTATCAAAGTTACTCAGGGCTCATTTTGTAGCAGGATCTCCTCTGCATATTAGGCCACACACCCCCGATGTAGCCAATCCTCCAAGAGCTTACAGTAGCCCCTGTAAGAAGAGTCTAATATGCCTAATATGCAAAGGAGCTCCTGCTATGAAATGAGACCTGGAGTTACTTATAACCTCCCACCCTGAAATTTTGTGGCTGGCTCCATCTCCTCTAGTAGCCATTTTGTGGCTGTGCCCATCACCTTGCATCAGCATTACGAACATTCCTGCAGGCTCAAAAACTCAGGGACCCCTGCTTTAGTTGGATAAAAGGTATTACTTGTGGTATAATGGGTTCTAAGATAATCCAAAAATGCAAAATCTGTATTAGGGAGATATGAAATTGAGACTTATTTTACATAGATTTTAGACTATTCTAGAACATCTTTTTCCAGGTGATATAAGCTTCAATGTTTTATCTATTTGTATGTATTTTTCTATGTTAGTGCCAATAAAGCTAACTGAACTGAACTGAACTGTGGTATAATGGTTGGAATATAGCAGTAGGATCTGGGAGACCCTGCTTCAAATCCCCACTCTGCCATGGAAGCTTGTTGGGTGACCTTGGGCTCGTCACACACACTCGGTCACACCTCTCTCACAGTCTTGCTGTGAGGACAGGAGAGTAGAATCGTGTAAGCCACTCTGGGTCCCCATTGGGGAGAAAAGGGGGGTATAAATGAAGTAAATAAAATACAGCACCTTGAATCATCATTATAGGGCTGCCAAGTCTGCCCGGGGGGGGGGGATGCCCCACTACAGGGGTCCCCAATCCACCAGCCCCGATTCGGCCAGCAGGGAGAACCCCACCCCCGAAGTCATCCGGTCAGGATGACTGCCCCAGTGTGATGATGTCACCGGAAGTGACATCATCACATTGGGGACATTGCCAGGACGATGCTCTAGCAATCGCCCCCAAAACTCTATGGTACCATAGAGTTTTTGGGCGATTGCCAGAGCATCGTCCTGGCAACACCCCCAACGTGATGTCACTTCTGGTAACATCATTGCAGTGTGCGCACTTTGCGTGCGCGCCTAAAAACTCCAGGAATGAAGAGGACTCCCCCCGCCGCTAGACGGTAAGGACTTGAGAACCCTACATTATTATGATTAACAGACAATCATAATCAAAACTGAGACCTCTGAAGAAACTATGACAGTCTGTCCGTTTCCTATAATTTATCCAACACATATTTCCTGATTTTGTAGTGTTTTTTTCAGCAAGCAAGCAAACAAGAAAGCAAAGGCCATTAAATTAGAACATACATAGTGACACACAACTATAGCAAAAGCAAGAATATAATAAAGCTAAAGCTCTTAAAAACACAATTACAACACATAAACACTTTCACATTATACAATTAAAATAGTTTAGCTTTAAGACACAGCTCTGGTTCATATTTCCTGGCTGCCAAGGTGAATTGTGCCACTCTATAAGAGACATACTGATCCAAATTGGAAAGAAAGAAAATTAGTTTCTCCTCCATATTGCTTTATATATGACCTTTCACTTGTCCTTTTTAAATCTTTCTCATAATGGAAAGGTTGGGCAATGTGCTAATTTGCTAATCAATTCAGAACTGGAGACCCAAAGACAGTGCACATACTCTGATTTATTTTCTCATTCTTAATCCCACAAAATGTGAAAAATCCTAGACTGTTCTCAAATTATCAAGAAATGGATAAAGAATCATGATACCTGAAGCAAAGTTAAATTGTTGTCTTTTTTTACTGCCAACTTTCATGGATTTTAGGACCCCATACAACCATATTTATAAATCCATCTGCATAACACCTTGAGTGCTAATTTTTTTTTATTTTTGGCACTCCACTTATCTTTCATCTGGCGAAAGAGGTCTGTGCTACTACAGTTAAAGCAACATCTTGCTTTTGCCAGGAGTTGATTACTTTCAGCGAAATGCTCTAAACCTGCTAACTGCCACAAAATAGTGGCACAGGATCACAACTGTTCGATGGGACTTTGGGAGGTCAGAGTCACCTGCACAGTAATTCCAATGGATACTGTATGCCTGCATTGTAGATGGAATTTGATGAATGAATTACCCATTTGCAACAGCATCAATATCTTGATATGGAGTTCTGTATAAGTCAGTGCGAAGCAAATGACCACATAAGTAAAATATTGGGCTTCTCTCAAATTTTTATTCAGCACTAGGCCAAAGTGCTCAAAGAATCACTTCTCATCCCTTTCACAGGCTCATGTTTCTCCCCCTTTTGCATTAGAAGAGCATTCATCTTTTAGAGAAACATTCACATTTACAGTATGTAAAGAATATTATAACCATATGTGAAATGTTCTTTTAACTATATAAGAAAACTACAATTACGTAAAATAGACACATTATGGAAAAACAAAGAAGTTACTAAGGCCAGCTCCTCACAAATCATACTTTGGAAATGGAATCCTGTTTCAAATATATACTTGCTCTCCCCCAGCTATTCTTTTTATTCCTGGAATTAACCATGGTTTTGCATTACACATGTGCCAACACAAACTGGGTTCCTCAGAACCATGATCTGCAAATCTGTTTTAAACTCTGTTTTCAATATCTAATTTATGAGTTAAACAGAGTGTGCCTCAGTGGATACCTAACAGCAGGAAGGAAAAAGGATATGTGATGAGGGCTGGGGTGGGGGAGAAAGCATTTTGAGTGGGGGAAGGAACTGTGCATTCATAGGCTGGCTCCCAGTGTGTAAACCATGGTTACCTGTGTTTCAGCTGCACTCAGAACTAAGAATCTCAATTTTTCACTCAGCTTAAATTGGATCGTTGAGTGTATAGGAATTAGGGGTGTGCAGAGACTCCTCCCGGTATTTTTGGGGATCAGGTACATTGAACCTGAAAAATACTGGTGCTTTCTGATATTCCCGAATCCCTATACCAGTATGGTATTCTGATTCAGAAAATATTCAGGATTTCCAATTTTTTTTACTTCATTATACCCTAAGGGGACCATTATAGTCAATGGTCCCCATATGGTATAATGGAAAATTGATTTGGGGGTATCTGAGGCTCTGTGGGGGCTGTTTTTTGAGGTAGAGGCACCAGATTTGTAGCATAGCTGCTGGTGCCTCTCCTCAAAAAATCCTCCAAATTTTAAAAAGATTGGACCAGGGGTTCCAATTCTAAGAGCCCCAAAAGAAGGTGCCCCATCCTCCATTATTTCCAACAGAGGGGAAAAGGCATTTAAAGGGAACACAGTTCCTTTAAATGCCTTTTACAAGCTGCACCATGAGTGAACTCCAAAGTGGTGAGTTCACCCAGAAGGTGAAAAATCCTGAGTATTTTTGGGATTTTTCAGGCTCTGCCATTTCAGATCACTTTAGACAATACCAAGCTTTATATTTGGTTGAAAAGATATCCGGAAAATACCGGATATTTTGGCTTGGTGTTGCCTAATGATCACCTCTAATAGGGATGAAACCCTTAGCCCTTCTTTGCATTTTGTCCTTACTGGATATATTTACAAATGAACTAACTAAACAATTTAAATGGTATTCCATATACTTCAAGAGCAAGCAGTTCTCAAACTTTTGACATACTTGCTAAGGTTGTGAAAGCTCTCTACAACTTAATGAAAATTTCAATTCATCCTTGTGCTTGCGCTCACTCCACATGTATATGTAGCAAGTCAAATAGTGGATAGTTAGCCACCACAAAGTAATCTTCTTAAAAATGGCAGTAACACTACCCTATTGAGACCAAAGGAAAAAGTGCCTCAGACTTGCATGATTTTACAAGATGAAGTGACCTGTCATAGAATTCAGAATGAATAGGAGCATCTGTTTTATGGAAAGGAGAAGAACTGAAGTTTCATTTTAAAAGTAATTTACCTTTTAGTTCATTCACTGAAACAGCCTCAGTAACTCTTTGTTTAGAATGCAGTTGTAATAATTCACAATGATAGTATAACCTATTTATAATTGAAAACCCAAAAGTTCTTTGTAACCATAATAAGACAAATCACTACTTTAAAAAATAAAAGTAAACAAGTTGCCATCTCACTCTTAATGACAGAATATTATGGGTGCCTAAAGAATTTCCCATACACTAATGAATTTGTACTTATTATTTTTCATTTTTTAGAAATTTAATACAAGAAGACAATCCAATCTATAGGAAAATGGGTGCAAGCAGATGGTACTTTGCAGGTACACCATTTTATTTCTAGGTATATAAGAATACAGAATAAAATAATCAAGGAAATATTTTGAATATCTAATATAATTTTATTTACTATCTTGGATCAACATTTACTTTGCATGCATATGTACACAGAACTTTTATGTCTATAAATATGTCTATAAAAATAAAATACTGCATGATGAAGCACTGAAATTATGTCATACTCCAACAGTTGGAGGTGCAAACATTTGAGGGAGCATTGAAACTGAATAATTTATAATCAGGGTTTTTTAGTATTGTTCCAGCCTGAGATTCGAAGCAAACACCTCTAAACAGTGTCTATCTTGTAACACATATTAATTATTTAAAAGCATAATGATGTACAGGAAATCTAAAGAATGTACAGAAAATACAGAAATGCAAGCAAAAATGGAAAGCAAAAGAGAAAAATGTTTAATTTTATATTTTGTGTGCATTTCTTGTGAACATTTTAGGTAAAGCATGAGTATCGCTCCTGAATGAAAACAGTTTTTCTGTTAACCTTCTCAAGTAATGTTTCTCTGTATGTTTATAAAGGACTGAAATATTCTTCCCAAAATGTTGCAACCAGCACAGATGACATGTTGCTCAGGAAAAGCCCAGGACAAGTAAATTATCGCATTGCCCCATGAATAACCATCTCTCTCTCTCCCTCTCTCTGTTCAGACCACACTGGATTATGAGGTCAAAGGAATCTTTAGAAATTTCTGCCTCTCACCTCAGAGAAGATATGGCATTCTGTATGCACCACAAACATGTTTTTAGTTTTCAAAAATGAAAAAATAGTGCCTTTCTGGAGTAAATGTGATATTCATTACACTTGTCTTTAAGCCATTAGGAAAATAATTTCTTAAACAACGTATTTTTCTACAGACAAACTATACAGATGTGCCACTATACTGATGTATCAAAAGAAACAATGTACAAAATAATTTAAACATGTTCTACTGATAGAATGGTAATCAGGTAATAGAGCTACTCTCAGGGAAGTACGCCTAGGATTGCAGTTCAAATCAAGTATTTTACAGAGCAACCCTACGCAGAGTTATATTCTACTAAGTCCATTGAAATCAACTGACTTAGAGGAGTGTAATTCTGTTTAGGATTGAACTGTTAATATCCTGGTTTTAACATACTTGTCTTGGATCTTCTCACAAAAAAATGGGGTGTGCTGTCTTAGAATCTGTCATTTCATTCAGCATGTATCAACAGCAGAATCAAGAGTGGACAGCATATTATATACTGCTATACAAAGTTGGCAACCTGACTGGTCAAAGAGATAAGGTCAACTGACCCTGTAGTGTCAGATATTTTAGAAGCATTAATTTCATTAGGCCAAACTAAAATATACTTTCATCAAAGGGTTTGACAATAATGCTAATTACCAATACGGAATGGCTATTATCGTGAAACAACATTATTGTGAAAAATAATGGGCTATAACCATTTTCAACCGCGTTTGCTAAGGTTTTGATAAATGTGAATGATTCACCAAGCAGTTCTTCTCTTTGGCTTTTATCATGGAGCACCAAGGCCAGTCTACTATTACAAAACTTTTAAAGAGATTAAAACAGAAATTAAAATAATAATTAAAAACAAGTTATTTCTTAAAGCAGCTATGCTAAGTAGCAGCAGGCCACTTCTTTCCATTTGAAGATACCCATAATTATTAGAGGTTGTTAACTTTTAGGTAGGTCCTGGAATTCTCCCAGAATTACAATTTTTCTCCAGAGCAGAAAGATCAGTTTCCCTGGAGAAAATGGCAGCTTGGGAGGAGAGACTCTTAACCATTACATCTAAACCATTACATCTAAACCATTACACCCCACTCAGCTTCCCAAACTCCACCTTCCTCCAGCACCACTCCTAAATTTCCAGGAATTTCCCAAGGCAGGGTTGACAGCCTTAGTAGTTAAAGCCAGGTGGTCAATAGGAAAAACTTGCCTCTATCTGCAGCTGACCACACATTGTCCTTGCTAACAAAATGACACCATAATTAAATAGAAATATTTGATTATATTAGACCATATTGGTCAACTGACTGGCACTCAAACCCTCGTGCAAACACATATAAATATGAGATTCTAGTAATCATGAGCAGCAGGAGCTTGTGGATGCAATCATTTTCACTTTTATCTCCCCCCCCCCCCCCCCGCTTTCTGAGACCTCCCAAAAAATTACCATGGATAAAGCATACCACGATTTCTCTCTTCCACCAATGGAGTATCTTGTGTCAGCAGATAAACTACTGACAGCAAAGGAAGTTGTGTGATATTTATCTTATTTTTCCTCAATTCAAACCATGTACCCAAGGGTGTTTTTTGTGTGAGTGTCCTGTAACCCCAAGCATCAGCATCTTGGAGGTCTCAGGAGCTGCTGAAGGAAAGGGGCGTCAGAAAAGATCAGCAGTCATAAACACCTTGTGTTCCAACCCATGGTATCTTGCTGCATGTAGAATACCAGCACATTAACTCAGATTAGGAGTGTGAATCCAATTGTCCACCTCCATATATGCAAATTCCTGAGAATACAGTAATAGGCAACTCAGGCTATGAATTCGCCTCTGAACTACGCACAACCATTTGCGTACACTTTCAGAAACCAAGCTATTTTTTAATACTATGCTTAGTTTCCTGTTTGGAACTACCTGTGCATGACATCTCTTACAAACCAGCATTTCAAGCTGAAATCCTAAAATGCATGCTGAGTGAAACTTGATGAAATCAGTATGGCAACATGCACAATGTCGATGATGATAATATTAAATAATGATAATAACTACTATATAATATACCTAGAGGACTTGCATAGATATATTCCTATTTACTTATCTGGGAGACAAACCAAAGTGCTACTTTAAAGCTATTTTTCAAGACTTTTGTGTTCCCATTTTTTTTTTTAAGGCAGCTTTAGATAAACACATGAACCTGTCATACCATGAACTGGTGACAACTGTATCTTGTAAAATATTAATTCAGTTTTGTTTGGATTGCTGTTTATCTTTTGCAGCCCACTAAGAATGAAGCCTCACAACATAAAGCTTATGAGGCCTTTTTGGAGGATCTGTGATAGTGAGATGATGTATTATCTATTTCAATAAATACTTTCACTAAGGTGCTGTTAGCTGTATCAAAAACCCCAACTGAGACACAGATTTGTTTGTAAAGTGGCTTCTTTAAAGGAACCAAAATGAAAAAAACCTGAGTTCACCAGAACAAACAAACAGAAAGAAACCCTAGCAAACTTAAGATGTATATCTTGTGTGCACTGCTGGTTTTGCGAAAGGCTCTAAACCAGATCTACTTCAGTAAGGTATCTATAACCACAGAAATTGAAAGACTTCTTGCCTGTTACATCAGCTGCCATCAAACCTTCTGCTCTGATGACCTTCACCTGGAGAAATCCCACATCCTTCATATTATGAAACATCCTCACTAGGCTCTAGAATACACACAGAAGTATAAAATTAGATTGAACTTGCAAAGGAATGGGAAAACAGGCACAGATTATTACTTTTTCCCATTCATATTTTATAGCAATCTGATTCTTCTGCAATAGGCATTTGGATTGGAACTATGCACTGCATCTTTTCAGTATAGCCACACCTCCACCAAATGTAGGAAAAATCTCTTTCTATTGTTTGATTTTAATGGCTCTAGATCATAACTAATTTTGATATCTTTTGTTTTTGATGCATTATTTATTTAAAATATCTCAACATTTCCTTGAAATGGATAAATAGTATACAAAAGGGATATTGAAAGGTAGTGCCCAAGTCATAATATATCAAAAGACATTTCTACATACAGTAAACTAGGCTGCCATCCAGTCCTGAGATATACTTTTGAAGCTCGTGTTTCAATTTCAGATAAGTAATAAAAGGATCTTAAAATCTACAGAAACATCCACATCTGCACAAGCTTTTATAGAAAGTAGAATTCTTTTCAATACCTTTCTGATAACTTGCCAAAAATGACTATTTCTACAATGTATCTTGAACATATTATTTTGGTATGAAGCTGTATGCTATGTATGACAAATATTGTCAGTCTGTCTGTCTGTCTGTCTGTCTATTTCACGCACACTGTTCAACAGATCAGCATTCTTCCAATGACAACTAAATGTATTTATAGTAAACTTTTGTCTTTAAAGAAAAACACATGTATTTTAAAAAAGCAAGAAAAGAGAAAGATTTCTAAATATATCAAGGCTAATTATCAAAAAGTAGGATTTTAATAAGTACAAATTATTCCTTCTACTTGGCTGTTGCTTGATGGATAATCATTAAGAGTACATTGCCTGGAAAAATGGAATATTTTAAAACATCAAATATTAAAGCGTTAGACAAACATTTTTACCAATAAGAGTCAGACACAAAGCCCACCGTGTAAATCCCAAAAGACGGCTTATTGTGTACAGAGAAGGTCTGACCTTGGCATACTGAACTGAGGCAATGCAGTTATATGGCACATCAGTTTTCACATATAAATGTATTTATATCTTTCTACAAAACAAATGGCTTTTGTTACAAAGATAACTTTTGATTTCTTTACCCTAACAAACAAAATGGGAATTATCCCTGCAGTATGGAAAATGTCGCTGATAGTCCCCACACACACACACACACACACACACACACACACACATATACAAAGGCGAGAAAACCAATCCAAATAACTATAGGCCCATCAGTCTGTTGGCTGTGATTGGTAACTTTTAATTTCTTAATATTTATCCATCATCAGAAATTTATTTAATCACACAATAAAAAGCCGTAACAATATTCCCCCCACACTTTTTACATGACTGCAAACTACCTGGAGCTGGAGGTTATATTCTAGATAGTATGAGAATCCATATGCTTGTCAGTAGTGCTCCATTCCACAATTCCAGGCAGCTTTTTGTTAAAGCTAGTATCTTAATTCAGATGTTTCCAGGACTATGCAAAGCAAAGAAGATTGCAGAGGCCAGGTATGGAGAGTGGGGATATTAAAGGTTAGCTCTTTTCTGGTATTTAAACTATATTTAGCACACATTTTTCTGTATGATAAAACAAAGGAACAAAATGGTTTTTTCCACCTACAAGAACATTTCTGCTCCCCCCAAAGAAAAAAAGCGTTGCAGTATTTCACTCAATACTATTTGTCAGGGCTCTGTGGGGTAATTATAGTTTGAACTTTTAGATTCAGCTAGTCAGCTGATTTAGAGCAATTTATTGCACACTCTGACAAACCGGGCCAGTGACATAATGTAGAATATTATTGTAGGATTCTGTAAAAAGCAAATGAGTTTAATACATTACTTTAAACATACAACTTAAAGTAATGATTTATCAGATGATTGTCAGCCTTCTTATTTATGATTATTGTTGAAGGCCTCAAAACCCGCATGGTATCTGAGGCCTGAAATTTCCATAGTAGAGAAATCTATGATTTGCTGTGAATCCTTTCAGCCCTCAATAGATGGGAAAAGATTGAAATGCTCTGGAGATGAGTCCTCTTTATTTTTTTAATGAAAGGCTGTATAATATATTTTCTGTATGGCTGCAGCAGCTGTCAGGGAGAGCATCTCAGTTCAGCTCTATTATGGGAGAACCAATACCCCATCCTATGGCATTGAGATACACTGAGGGGCCAGTACTGATTGACAGCTTGTCACCATGACGTCTTATTCCATCTCTGTTATGGAGAAAATTAATGTCACACCACCAGCCTTATGACTCGCTGTCATCTTAGAACTGCTCACCTTTTATCAATGCTCTAAATAACATTTCAAGCCCATCGTCTCACGGTGGACAATCCGGTCAAGGGACATTAAATCGGATGACTGTGAAATGTCATAATAAAAATGGAATGCTAACAACTTCTTCACTAAACTAGCTTCTCTGGTTTTTAAACTGTGACAAGGGGGAGCACAGGTTCAGCATACCCGTTCTGAAAAGGTCATACAATCTCTCTCTTGGTCTGCTACCCATTATGGCCCTCCTGCCCCCCACCCCAAAAGGAATTAATCTTTTCATACAATAGTGATAAAATAATGGTTCAAACAGTAATGCCTGTTTAATTTGTAGGGCTCTGATGTTCAGCTACAAATGGTTAAATGACAGTAATAGAGTCATTTTCCAGGGCTATTTGATCTGATGGCAGGGTCAGCTCTCATTTACTGTTTTCTGTCTCAAGAAGAGGTGCAAAATACACATTTTAAATGGAACCAACTATATAAGAAAACTTAAAAATAAAATTCTATACAATAAAGCTAACAAATGTATAATGTATCTTGCTAGCAGCACAATATTATTTTACTGTATGTTCTATCAAGGACAGCAGCACAAATATTGAAAAGCAGTAATGTATAGAAATTATAAACGTTTCACAAATATTGTGTTTTTCTTTGTCCTCTCTTTCTGCAGCTATACATGGGTCATGTTGTGAACAAAGTAATTTAGTTTGTACGCAAGAATTGCAATGTCTGAAATAACCATACTGATAAACCCCATCATTTCTTCAGACATCTGACTTTTTTCTCTTTTTAAAAATGAGCTCTCCTGTTTTTGCAAGCAATGTGGCCTATAATAACAGCGTCACTTTTGAGGAGAAAAGGCACATGGTTCAATCAAGTTGTGGAATATTAGACCTCAATGCTCTAAATACATAAAAATGATCAGAACAGCCAGTAACACTTTCTTCACATTAAACTGATAATTCAGAAAAAAATAGGGTTTGCTCTTCTTGGTATCAAAATGCATATCACTATAATTAATCCATCAGAAATGCATTATATCTATTAAGATCTAGTCTGACACAGCAGACTGCCTTGGTTGATACCAAAATCTGAAATAATACTTGTAATTATTAGTTTTTAGACATGGTACATGGTATCTTAACTCTCAGTTGGTTTAAGAAATATAATGTTTAGCCTTGCTAAGTCACCTCTATTAAACTGTGTTTATGATAACACTATTGGTGTATGATTTGTACAAGCACCAGCAGACAGCTGATTCAGTGGAGATAGCTAGAATAAATTTGCTGAAGCGCACATCCTGCTAATCTGTTTGAAGAATATTGTTCAGCATTAGTACTGGCACTTCATGTTATCTGCAAAGCCTGATAAGGTACATCTTTATTAAATTCAGTTATTGAAAGGATGTCAGCCAGGGAATAGGAATATTTTAAAATAAAAAAATTAAACAGCCCTTTGTTAGTCAGTGCTTGGTTTAATGGCAGAGTGTCTAGAGAAGCCTTCTAAACACCTGGCAGCACTGTACAATAAAAGCTTTGTAATTTTAGGTGGAAATAGCTTTTCTTTATTCTTTGTGTGTAGTGAGTCAGTTTGGGTGACTTCAGGATTAATACAGCCTGGAGTAAGAGCTCCCCTTACTGTTGCTTTACTAAAACTACACAGTAGCATATTTAATACAAGAATGCTGGGGGGGGGAGAGTAATTTGTTTTCAAAACATTCAACCTGGAAACGTTTAGTTTAGTAGCACTATTGTATTGGAACAAGTCATGTCTCAATTATTGTGCAACCTTTGAGGGGAAAAGTCTCTCAACATTCTGAAAAGCATGGCAAAGTTGGTCTAACATACTACTGAATTCTTCAATTACTTGATATAAATACTACTGGAAAGACACACAAATGGAACGCTGCTAATTATGGCATGAAATTTGGTTCTTCATTTGAAAACAGCGATCAAGTAAAGTCAATGTGACTGAAACTGAAACTCAACGAGCAACAAAAAGCTATTGGAAAGGACTAATAAAACATGCTTTTAACAGCATCTGGCTATTTTTATATGTGTAATAATCTATATAAGGCTGCAATACTAAATCAACTTATTCTGGAGTTAATAACCTGAATGGCTTCTAGTACTAATAGGTTAACATCAAGTTCTCCATTGGTCTCTGAATCTATTTGCTGGTTTACTTGTTCCCTGTTTATCATATAATATAATCCCATGCAAGTAAGGGCACTACATACATATCTCCTTAGTATTTCTTCCTGTTCCTTCTGGTCCTCCAAGGCATTGACTGAGAGGTCAGAGATGCTGACTGTAGCCGAGGCTGTCAAGGTGACCAGCAGTACCAGAAAGCCTTCCCCTTCCTCTAGAGGCAGCTCCAGTTTATGAGTTTGTTCTTTACTCAGGGTCGACAGGTCAACCTGGCACCTAGGAACAAGCACTTTTGATTAGCATGGGTTTTTCTTCACAAGAACAATGTGGAATGTCATGCATCCAACTAGGTAAAATATAAATAAATGAAAAAGGCCTTTGGAAGCCAATCTCTTCAGATTCAGTTCTCTTTTGCCATTCTGCTCACTGCATCTCAGAAACGCAGCACAACTATTAGAAATTATATCTAGATGCTCTTGAATTTGAAGCTATATCAGATCAAAACTGAAATGTTTTTGGACTTCTGTCATGTGAACATACTATGTTTCATTGACTACTTAAGCAAGGTTTCCTTGTAGTTCTTTTTCAATCCCCACAGAGAAGAGTTATTATTTTTTTAAAACTATAACATGAATACAAGGCAGTTTCTACCTGATAGCCAAGTTTACATTTCTGGCTACCAACACTGACTACTATTATGCTTTAAAATAATTTTTAAAAAGAGTGGGACTAAAGTCAAATTGAGAAAAATGTGATAATACAATTATCTGGGAATGCTTCTGTGTAAACAGGAGGAAGAAGAGAGGGAAGCATGCTAGCCAAAGCAAGATAGGCACATCCTGTTAGTAAACCAGCACCATGAGGCACAGGTGGGGGAAAAAACACTGTACATACTGAAAAGCAATGCAGAAAGACAATGCACGGCTAATAACATCACTGCATCTCAGAAATGCAGCATAACTATTAGAAATTGTATCTAGATGCTCTTGAATTTGAAACTATATCAGATCAAAACTGAAATGTTTTTGTGCTTCTGTCATGTGAACATACTATGTTTCATTAAGACTTCTTAAGCAAGGTTGCCTTGTAGTTTTTCAATCTCCACAGAGAAGAGTTATTTTTTTAAAAAGCCATAATACAAAGACAAGGCAGACATTTCTATTCCTACATACAACCAAAGTGTTGTATCACAAAGTAATGTGATGTTAAACTGTTTTAAATTTTGATAGAGAATCAGAAAGAGATTAATAGTGTAATGCAGTGTAATATATAATATATAATAATAGTGTAATATAGTGTAATACAATACAGAATAATCACCATTTTTTCAGAATTGTAGTTGAATGCCCCACTGCACACAGAACATTCAAGTGAACAGAATCCAGCTTGTGCACGTTTGTAATATAAAAGCAGTGGTGGGGAGGGAGGGATTGCATAAGCAGGGGCTATGGAAACACACATCAATGAACAGAGGATTGTTTTCGCACCAAACTTATGGGAGGGTTTGTAATCATTTTATACTTCTGCATTCCATGGAAAGAACATACATGCCAAGACTGCATGTAAAACTGTTTCTTGCATGTTTCTTGCATGAGAGCCAGTTTGGTGTAGTGGTTAAGTGCACGGACTCTAATCTGGGAAAACCAGGTTTGATTCCCCACTCCTCCACTTGCAGCTGCTGGATGACCTTGGGCAAGCCATAGTTGTCAGAGCTGTTCTCTCAAGGACAGTTCCATAAATTGCTCTCTCAGCCCCACCTACCTCACAAGGTGTGTGTTGTGGGGAGGGGAAGGGAAAGGAGTTCTCGTCTCCATGTAAAACTGTTTGTTTGGGTACTGAAGGGCCACATTTCAGCTCCATTTCTCAGAATGTTGAGCATGGCAACAGAATACCTCAATCAGCCTTATTCTATGGACTGGCTTAAAACCCAGTGCTCGAGCAGCAACGTCTACTTCTACTTGAGTAGTTTAATCTTATTCCAGATTACAGTGCTGCATTTGCCAGGAAACACCCACTACCCCTACCTTATTACTACATTTGGCTGGCCTTGATGGGTCTCACATGTCATGTAATGAGACTAATTAGCACATATGTGGCCAGAAGGAACCCACCATCTTCCCAATCCTTTAGAAATTCCTATTCTTCAATTACAACTAAAGATGCATTTTAAAGTGTCTTTTAAAAGTGTCAGTTACAATTTCCTTTTTTCCCTCACAATAACAGTAGTGCTACTTACATGGTGAAATAATTGCCCCTGCCTTTTTCAGGCATAACGGATATGAATTTTTGACCTACATTCCTAACAAAGAGACCTGTCTTCCTTAGGAATTATAACTATGAAGAACCCATGAGGTAGTAAGAGATACACGTGCCCCTGAAGAACACATACATGTAATCCATCAGGGGATGAAGGGACTAGTCCTATAGCTTTTTTATGTACTGCCTCACTCAACAAGAGCAACCCAGTGGCCTGCTAATGGTACTACTGCATTGTCACATGAGTTGTGGGGTGGGCAGCCCTAGTACAGCAATGTCCAAAAGCTCCTTTTCAGACTCAGTTTACCATGATCACTGATACACATAAATCTGCCTTATTTCTTCATCTGTTCATGCACATGCTAACAATCTTGAGTGTGTTAAGTCCCACCAAGTCACCTCCGACTTATGGTGACCCTATGAATTAATGACTTGCTCAGGTCTTGCAAACTAAGAGGCGTGGCTTCCTTTACTGAGCCCATCCATCTCATGTTGGGTCTTCCTCTTTCCCTGCTGCCTTCAACTTTTCCCATCTTTTTTTTTTTGAGAGAGAGAGAGAGAGACTCTTGTCTTCTCATAATATGACTAAAGTACAATAGCTTCCATTTGGCCATTTTTGCTTTTAAGGAGAGTTCAAACTTGATTTAATATAGAACCTACTTATTTTTTTGGAGGTCCATAGTATTTTTATAACTCTCCTCAACACTGCACTTGAAATGAACCAACCTTCTTCCTTGCAGCTTTCTTCGATGTCCAAGCTTCACACTCACATGTAGTAATGGGGAATACTATAGTGTGGATTATTCCCATTTTATAGCCAGTGAAACATCTTTACACTTAAGGATCTCTCCTAGCTCCTTCAAGGCTGCCCTTCCCAATCTCAATCTCCTTCTGATTTCTTGGTTACAATTATCAGCTAATAAATACCCATGATTGTTACACCTTCAATGCAAAGGAGTGCAGTCAAGATTGCCTTAAAATGTAGGTGATCCCTTGTACTGAGATTAAAATCATTTCATCATCAACTGAGATTTTTACTTAAGCATTAGCATAATAAAATTAGCTGGCTAAATTTACTACAGGGTAAATTAAAATTTTCCATTTCAATACCGACAAAACCTAGCTTTTGAGTCAGGCTTAGAAATAAAACTGTTGCCCAAAAATACATTACCCCATTTATTAGGTTGCAGTTGTGACAGACGACATGTAAAATGCTGTTTTCCCAAAGCAGCAAAATCAGAGAAGGGAACTGAATAGTTAACTCTGCTCTAGAATGCTGAGCTTGAGTGACAGACTACTCCATTTCTTTGATTGGCCAATGCCAGCTGAGGGAAATATAAGATCAGCTGTATGCTGAGGGGAGAGTGAAGTTTGTTTTAAATTCAGTGGCAGTTAGATCAGTAAAGAAAAGTTTTGGCTACCGGTGTGGATGTCTGAAGAGTCTGACTAAAAAGTCTGACAGGTTCACCTTTTGAATAAAGGGAGAGACTCCTGGTCTTAACTGTGTTAAACATAACCTGAGAAAAAATTCCATCTAAGAATTCAGAGTCTAGTGTCAGCTAAAGCTGAAGTACGTTTTCACAAAGGCGCCAAGAACTGGGCAATTTTGGCAAAGAGTGAGATTTTGGCAAAGAGTGACTGGGTAGCAGGATGAAGCTCCCAATCAGACCAAAAGGAAAAGGATTATATTTTCAGGGAAGAAATATAAGTCCTGTCCAGTTATACAGGGAACTGGCACTGAGGAAACGGTTATAGACTTCTCAGGGGAAAGAAGACACATTGTGATTTCAGAAAAGCAGAAAGAGTCTGATACTCAAAAAGACTGATCTTTCCAGAAAACCAAACAGTTAATAGGAAACTATGTGCAGAAACATTGTAACTGAGACTTAGGTACTCAGTCAACTATCTTTCAATGAAAAGAACCAAGAATGTGTAAAAATAAGCTCCTACAACATTATCTTGTCTGTCAACTGAAAAATATATGGTTTTACCAACATTTCCCTCAGCCTTTCCAATAACTGACTACCCTATACTATCCCTTCCTATTAAATAAAATCTTTATTATTGTTTGCTGGTACACAGTCTCCAGTGCCATTTCAAGGGATCTCCTGACAAGTTCCTGGGCTGGGGAAAAGCCAAATCAGATTCTGTCACAAGGTGGGACATTCAGATTTACAAAGCCACAAATATTATCACAATACAGGGGGCCAGCACGGTACCTGAAGGGAACTAAGAATTTTGGTGGGAAAAATCAACCTCACAGAGAAGATGAAGCAGGGATCTGCCATAGCAATCTAAAAGGTGGCATCATTTGCACCAATGTTTTGAAAAAACATTTAATGACTTTTCTAAATAAAAAAATGGTAAGAACTAAGAAGTCTATGATTAATCTGAATATGCATGCCTCCCTTTTTTTGTTTTCTAAAAGCTGTAGATAGATGGAGGGAAATGCAAGGTATGTTTATACTTCAGGAAAGTTCTGCACAAGTCACTAAATATATGTCACATACAAACACTGTGTGCGGGGGAGAATGCACAAAGTTTGAAAAGTATCTTTTATCTTGTTGGATAAATGTTGTGAATATTTCTCAGGTCATTTGTAGTCCACAGGGCACACGAGCCACTGCAGGTGGTGGCGTCGGGGGTGTTGAAGCACTCTGAGCAAGGGAAGCCCTCATAATCCTGGCTGTGCATATCCACCCAGCTGTGGCAATACTTACCGCCACCGCCCACCCTCTGAGCCTGAAGCAGGGAAAGGATGGCAACATGCAGGGGCAGCCCCTCACATCAGACAGTGCAGTGCAGCGTGCCAGCAACAAATACTTTCCAGGGGAAATAGACTTTCTGGGGGAAATAAAGAGGTGATGTCTGGCTCCACGCAGCCCTCGTAGTCGGCCCATTCACTCCAGAAAGCTATGCAAGAATACCTGGCTCCTTCACTGCACCTGCTGCCGCTCGGGGGCCCTGGGCTGGATGGGAAGTTGTGAGGCCTTGTCAGTAAGTTGGAGGGCCTAGCCCCCAAGATGCCCCACTGTAGATATGGCCCTGAGTTAGAAGCCTGAAAGATTACACCTTATCAGTATTCTCTCAAGACTGTTCATCTACCAAATGGAGGCCAATGAAGAGATTCTTTGTCAGGAATCACCCATGAAGCAATGAATGGAAAAAAGCCTATTCTTACTGGAAATAATGGTAGAAGCAGGTCAGCAACCACACAAGTATGTGGCTATTGACTGAACCATCTCCCCCCATCTTTTGATGGTTGATCAGTGGCAAAGATGAGTTTTTTTACCTCCAACTGCTCCATGGGCAAATTGTGTCAACAGCATGTGGACAATCAGTACATAAAAGAGGATAGGTGGTTCTGAAGGGTGGGACAGAGTATATCCAGATCCCAGAGATCCTCTCTTTGCAAATGGTGTGGGTTGCACATGTGTGTAGCCCGTGTCTCTGAGTAACATCTGTAGCATCAGAGACTAGTTTACAGACACTAGCTACCAGCCTCCTGGAGCAAGGAGCAGCTTTCATAGTTAATGGGATTTTGTACCCTCCTATGTGCTTTTGTTCAGACTAACACAAGACCCATGGTGACTGGCTGGCTCCTAAGCCAGTTGTAGGTCCTAAGGCTGGTCATTGGGGGTATGGATGGAATGTAAAGAAATACACCTACATCTATGATTGCCTGAGGGAAAACATGGTGCTGAGCTAACTCAGTGCTCTCCCCCCATAAGCTATTACAGAAACTACACGTGGTTCCTCCCCTGAGGCAATATGTTATGTTCCTTTACAGAATATATCCCAGATTTCCACCTCTGACTGCATGCCAAGGACCCAGTGTAAGCATTACTTAAAATGTATTTCCTGAAAAGTGACAGGTTGGTTAAACAAAATTCAGGATCCTTCATTTATGCAATTTATAAGAAATATTTTGTATTCAGGAGTCTTGGCTAACAGTAGACCTGGTGATGAATGGATATCTTTCCTATACCCTTAATGCCACTCCCACAAATAACAGAGGACATCCTAGTGGAGGATTGGCATGCTTGATATCCACTTCTGTAAAGTGTACTGTATCTTTGCTTCCACCTCTTAATTCCTTGGCAATGGCTGGCCTTTTGGCATTTAAAAATCAGATAATACTAGTAATTAATGTTTATATTCCTCATTATTCTAAGTCAAGTCAAGTTTATTGTCTTGGCCATTGGCCATAACAAAACAAAACAAAATAAAACAGATAAAACAAAATACAACAGACATTATACACCATTATACTAGTAATTAATGTTTATATTCCTCATTATTCTTCTCCTTTTATTATGATCATTGTTGGCTCGATTTGGAAGGTCATCTTCTTGAATCTGAGGCTAAATAACCTAAGGCAAAGATCATGCAGTTAAGAGACTACAATGCCTACTTTGGCAACTGCAGTCTGAGAGGCAGGCATGATGGGATTTTACCTCTACAATGGTAAAAGGAAACGAAAGACCTCCTGATTAATAGAACTGGAATAATTTGTATCAATTGATTAATAAATTGTGTTTATTAATATTAAATGGCAACATGGAAGGAGACACATGTGGTGAATTTACTTACTTTAGCCAGAGGGGAACAAGTATGATTGGTTATATATTAATATAACTGGGTGTTCACAAAAATATTCTATGGTCTTCTGTGGGGTCCCTCTCAGAAAGTCATCATCAGCAACTGACACTTTACATTTGCAATCCTGAAACGTCTTTTGAATGGTGGGATAATGGGCATCTTACCAATAGCTGAAGTTGGAATTATAGCAGATATTCAATTGAAATGGGTCCCTATACCTCAATCTGAAATACAACAGGATATGCATAGAACTTGGGGATGGAATCCTCACAGCTCAAGACATTAATATTGCACTGGTCCGACATAATAACGTGATTAACTCATTGAAGTCTTTCTTGTTTGAGAATACAGAAATATTAAATGAAAGTCAGCAAGCGAATAACACTTGATTTGATAGTGATTGTCTGAATAAGAAAAAGGAGCTTAAAATGTATAAGCAGGTCCCAAACAACTGTTCATCAAAATCTCCTTTTGAACTCTGTAATAATTACAAGCAGCTGCTTAGGAAAGCTTGCCTCACAAAAAGAGTCATGGCAGGAACTTGACTTGGCACTGGTCCAGAAGGATAAAGTTCAGATTCCTCCAATGTCTAAAGTATGCAATAATTTGATTTTTTTTAGTTGAAAAAAACCTCTCCCAATAAAACAATCATGTGTGTCAAATGTTATCTCCTTGGACCCAAGGACAACTTTGACATAGGAAACTATTCTATAGCATTGAGATAACTGTATTCTTTTATAACTTGGTCCATCTATATACTATTAGTGACCTGTAGCCCCCATCTGTGGATATCTAAATCTCTGGATTGGGCCACATGGATGCTAAAGAGATTCTCCCCAGGTTTGCAGAAAAATCTGAAATGTTTACATTTCCCCTCCCAATTCCCCTCTTTTTAAAAAATTATAAAAGTTTTCTGCACATGTGCAGACAACACACTCACTTTTCTTTTGCAGAAGTGATTTGTAGCTCTGGCAGAGCCCAGTGCCAGACACCAGGAGCCACTCTGGCCTGACCATGGCGGCAGCACACGCTGGGGATGCTCTGGGCTTGGTCACAGTGTTGGTAAACACTGGAGCTGCTCAAGGTCCAACTACAGCAGCATCACACATTGGGAGCTACTCCCAGCTCGGTCATGATGTTGGCAGTTGCCAGGAGCTCCTTGTAGCCTGGAAGTGATGGCAGCACACATCAGGAGCTGCTTGAGGCCTGGCTGCAGTAGCAGATCATGTCGGGAGCTGCTCTGGCCTTGGCCACAGCATCAGCAGATACTAAAACAGCTCGGGGCCTGGTCAAGTCCAGGCTCAAAGCGGCTCCCAGGCACCGCTGCCATTGCCAGACTAGGTGACTAGTTGGGCCTGGACACAGCAACTCATCAATAGGGGTGGGTGGGATTCCCCCCACAAGTTTCATGCCCCCCCCTCTTTATACAAGAGTTTGCTTGATTTCTAGCCCTCCCTCCCTGCACAGCAAGGCTCAGGGTGGGTTACAACAATACAGATACAAAAATATAAACAGCAACTATTACCCTAAATATAAAATAATCTCTATAATACTATTATATACATTGATCGGCCATTAGACAATAAGATGGCTGTCAGTAATACAAATTAATACATCCACTCCCACAGGCTCTACAAGTATGCAATAGTTGATGTTAACTAATACTGAGACAAGTGGGTGAACGAAGAGACAAACAAGATCAAACATAACACGGCATGACAGGGCATGACATAGCAGGGGGAGGCCAATCCAGATGAACTTCTGCCACCTCAGCCATAGGCCTGGTGGAACATCTCCGTTTTACAGGCCTTGGGGAACAATATTAAAGCCTGCAGGGCCCGTATCTAACATAAGAACATAAGAGAAGCCAATGCTGGATCAGGCCAGTGGCCCATCCAGTCCAACACTCTGTCACACAGTGGCCAAAAACACCAGGTGCCCTCAGGAGGTCCAGCAGTGGGGGCAGGACACTAGAAGCCCTCCCACTGGTGCCCCCCCTCATCAAGCACCAAAAATACAGAGCATCACTTGCCCCAGACTGAGAGTTCGTATCTATACTTTGTGGCTAATAGCCACTGATGGACCTCTGCTCCATATGTTTATCTAATTCCCTCTTGAAGCTGTCCATGCTTGTAGTCGCCACCACCTCCTGTGGCAGTGAATTCCACATGTTAATCACTCTTTGGGTGAAGAAGTACTTCCTTTTATCTGTTCTAACCCGACTGCTCAGCAATTTCATGGAGTGCCCATGAGTTCTTGTATTGTGAGAAAGGGAGAAAAGTACTTCTTTCTCTACCGGCTCTATCCCATGCATAATCTTATAAACCTCGATCATGTCACCCCTCAGCAGTCATCTCTCCAAGCTAAAGAGCCCCAAGCGCCTCAACCTTTCTTCATAGGGAAAGCATATCTCACTTAGGAGTGTGTTCCATCAAGCCAGTTCCAGAGCTGAAAAGGCTAAGTGGATATCTTTTGGACCAGGGATCACCAGAAGATGTTGATCTGTAGAGCACAAGGCTCTTTGAGGGACATACCAGGGGAGACGGTCTTGAAAATATGTTGGTCCCAGACTGCCCATGGCTTTGCAGGTTAAAGCCAAATGCTTTAACAGGACTAGTAATCAGCAGGCTAGCTAGTTAGAGAAATGGCTGAAGGAAATCTTACTTTGGTATCCTGGCACCAAGCCATGAAACTAGTAACAAGAAGAAGAGCAAAATCAAGTGCTAAAAGTAATTTTGTCTCAGACACAAATATTTACAAGCCCTTTGGATGTGAGGGTGATCCGTCTGCTACATCTGTAACATTGCCAAGGCTAATTGAATTTGGCTGATCTGACGGGCTAGGCAGGTGTCTCCCTCCTCCTTCACCCCTCCATGTGTGAATTTCCTGAAGCTGAATATCCAGTAGAAGAAAATGGCCATCTCAGACAACTGTTCTTTGGTTACCTGTTCTCTGCAGCTAGAATGTAATTTATATACATCTGCAGTGGTTCAGGAGATGCTGCCCTTTGGTGTGATCCCAGACCACTGGAAATTTAGGGAGATCAAGTTGCAAAGATCTTATGCCTGGCTCTACCTCATTTGTTCATTCACACTTGCCCAAGGAATGCAGAGCTGCTTGGGAGTGGCCTTCAGATGATCACACAGGGATCTGCACTGCTGTGGGTGCATGGAAAGAGGAAATCTTGCTAAAGCTCCCACAAGACTACAGGAATACTAATATGTTGCAGTTGAGAAGGTAGATAAAAAGCAAAAACTATCAGAGAGATTCTTAGATGAGAATTCAACATGTCCCGAAAGAAGAATGGTTTAAATAACAGTGAATGTAAACTATTCTTCAATGCATAATGAACAGTTAAGAATGATAATATTTGTTGCACATAATTTCTCACTGCAAACATGGGACAAGACATAAAAATCCAAGAAAATGTACTTAGCAAGATGAAACTCCAACTCATGGCAGTTAAGGCTGGATACCCTACAAGAAAATTCCATCTTCTTAACTGACTCTAAGTTCAAGTTGCTGTTTTGAGATAATCAAAAATTTAAAATCATTATCAATTGTGCAAACAATAGAGAAAGGGAGAATTTTGTAAGCTACTTTGGGGGTCCAGTGGGGAAAAAAGTGGGTTCTAAATGAAGTAAATATATTTATAAGAGCTGACATTCAGCACTGCTTAATCTTTTTCTGACAGTATATCCAAATAATTCTCAGAACACTACAAGCTACTACGGTATATCCAGCTAATATTCTTAATGCCCACACACTAAATCAAGAGGGGTAGCTGTGTCAGCCCGCTGCAGCAAAATTAAACAGAAGTCTACTAGCACTTTAAAGACCCTCAAAATTTACCCAGCATGACCTTCCATGAGTCACAGGTCACTTTATCAGATGCATAGAGTATATATCAAAAGATATATTTATACTCAAAGTTCCTAGTAACAGAAAGCTATGAGTGGGAAGACATTACAAAAAGAGAAAAAGTAACCAAAGGGAATTTAATCTGTTCCAAGTGAGTGAAAACTACTCCAGCTAGATGGACAGAGTAAGATAAATGTAGAAACAGAACTAATCAGTGTGAGATATGATATGCAGAATTAGATTAACACCAGTAAACAGTAGGTCATGGTGAGCTACTGGCACCTATAGTAAATGACAAAACCTAAGTCCCTATTCATATATCCATGTTTCGATAATGCCCTTCTGTTCTCTTCAGGATAGCCCCTACACAAAAAAATAGACACAAATCTAACAATAAAAATCACAAATGTGCAGAAACCAGTAGCAGAACATCTTAGTCTTTCAGAACATACTGTTGTTGGGGTGGATCTAATCACCTTCCCTGTAGCCTCCCTCCAGTCCAAGAAGATTTTCTCCCGCATAAATGCCTCTACCTCCAATGGAAAGGTCAGTTAAGTTCCCCCATCGGAGCAGCAAGTTAAGTTACAGGAAGGTTTCAAACTTGAGCCAAAAGGAAAACTGGGGTTTAAATATTTTTTTAAAATGTATAAATAAATAAACTTTGTTCAGTAGAGTGATAGGACAGGAGTAGTATCCACCCCACTTAACTTCAGGTTACCATTCTACTACTAAGACTCCAAAGAGAGAATCCAACACAAAAGTTATGAATTAGAATTCATCATGAGATTTAACAATCTCTAATGGGCTTGAATAAGAACTTGGAAAGTTTCCCTACTCCCATCTTAGAACTTTGAGTATAAATCTTTCTCCTATGGATGTACACTCTATGCAACTGATGACTTGAGCTTTGACTCAAAAGCTCATGCTGGAATAATCTGAACTGAGTATGTACACTATTATAAATTACAAGTGGGAACCTGCAGGAGGCATCTCATTTTCCCCTCCCCCAGTATTTCCTCTTTCCCTTTCCTGAAAGCCCCCATAGCTTCTCCCCCTTTTCCTGCTTCCTTCTAGGGTTGCCAACCTTCAGGTGGGATCTGGAAATCTCCTGGAATCACAACAGATTTACCAACTGCAGGTATCAGTTCCCCTTGGGGTTGATAGGTCCAGGTTGGGAAATTCCTGGAGATTTGAGGGTGCAGACTTGGGAGAACAAGGTTTGGAGAGGGAAGCAACCTTAGCAGGGTATAATGCCACAGATTCCACCTTCCAAAGCAGCCATTTTCTCCAGGAGAACTGATCTCTGTCATCTGAACAGCAGTTGTTATTCTGGGTGATCTCCAGCCCCCACCTGGAGGTTGGCAATCATAGTTCCCATGGAGAAAATGGCTACTTTGGAGGGTGGAATTTATGGCATTATACACCTTTGAAGTCCTTCCCCTCCTCAAATCCCACCATCCTCAGACTCCAGCCCCAAATCTCTAGGAATTTCCTAACCTGGAGTTGGCAGCCCTATCTCCTTCCCACCCAACACACCTTAATTTTACCCTCTGTCTTAAGCTTTCCCTTTCACTGCCCCCTAGCAACCTCTACCTAAGTAAACTGTAGCCCAGTTGTGCAGCCACTGGGCAGGCCCACTAGCATCATAGGGAAACCACAAGGACTTATGGGGTGGCACCTCACTTGCACCTGTTTCCCCCTCCCCACACTACTTCCTTTCTCTCCTCCTGGCAATCCCCATATCCTCTCCCCTTTCCCTGCCTCATTCTCTCCTTCTCAGCCATTCACCAACCTACTTTTTATCTGCCACCCATCTTCAGCTATATTTATTATTTATTTCATTTATACCCCATCTTTCTTCCACAGCAAGATGGGGATCGGAACCTAGGTCTCACAGACCCTGCTCTGAAGCTCTGACCATTATATTATACTGACTTTTATAAGGTAGCTACTGTTGAACATTAGCAAGCAACTAGGCCTAGTTGAATCATGCAGGTCAAGTGGTATCATCACTCAGATGCTGCTGCTAGGCCTAGGCTTGCTAGTGTCCAGGTGGGACCTGGAGATCCCCCAGAATTACAACTGAACTTTAGACAACAGAAATCTGTCCCCCTGGAGAAAATGGGTAGGCTCTGTGGCATTATATCCAGCTGAGGCCTCTCCCCTCCCCAAACTTTATACTCCTCAGACTTCACCACAGAATCTCCCGGAATTTCCCAACCTGGAGCAGGCTATCCTAGTTCCAGGCCTGGCTTCAACCCCTCTGCTATTTAGCTTCACAATCCCAGATCCAGTTCTGCTTTTTGCTTCCTCCTCTCTCTCACTCTGGCTATCAGCTAGTCTATCACTGTTGATGCAGCAGGACCTGGAGTAGATCCCTGCGGTGGCCATTTCAAAAGATATTGGGGGGGAGGGGGATTCAAAAAAACTCTCTAAGTTTTTTTAAATACTTTTTGGATTTTTCTGCAGACCACAGAGTCCCGAGTCTGTAGAAAAACCTGTTGGGGGGAGTAAACCCCTATCTGCAGAAATAAGTATCTACATGCAGAGGGGACTGTTGAGAATTAGATATATAGATATTTCTTTAAGAATTTATATCAGCTTATTCAAATAGAAAAGATTATGACTTAATCACAATTAAAGTACTTTTGAGATTTGAGAGATTGATTCATCACTCTTTCTGAACTCTTAAAAATGGTCCTAGAGATTTCTCTTGAAATGTGCCTGTTCACACAATTCTTATTGCCAAGACAATGTGTTACACTAATCTGAAGAACAACCTCAGTCACATACTGAGGGGTTTTTAAAAAATGATTTATTACAACAGCCAGCTGATGATTTGTTAATCTTCTCCTCAAACGTTGTCAATGGAACTTTTCCAACATGATTTTGTAACATTTTTTTCTCTGAAAATGGACAGCTTTCAGTTAGTATGATCTGCCACCTACTGGTCAAGGGAATAATTTTTCCATATTTAACTGAAAATAAATCAAGAACGTGATATTTTAATATTCCTTTTTTTAAAAAAACAAGTACTTGTTGAGCGGCGTCCTTCTTAATCAAATCTCATTCCCAGAACACAATACACTAATTATACAAACCTGCCAATAAAATCATCCTTTTTGCCAGCATCTTTGTCCCACACAGTAATATCAATAATTCCACCACGTTCCTCATACAGATGGAAGTCAAACTGCTCCCTCCATTGAGGATTCAAAGTTTTTGGGACAATCTGAAAAATGCAAAGAAAGTTTGTTTTATTGTACAACCACATTTCTCATGAACTAACAGAATATCTGCCTGATTCCAGGCAACTACGAAAGCATTCTGCAAACAATAAAAGGCTTCTGAAGATACTTTCAATATTTATTCAGGAGACAAAAGTGCACTCGGTATGAATTATGAGGTGGTCTTTGTATATCAGTGCCAACTATCATAGGAACTTGCAGTTTCCTAAATGCATTTTCTTATAAATAAAAGTTTTCTAGAAGAAAAATTATGTCCTGTGTGAAAGTTAAAACTAAGCCTTGTGAAAATGGTAAACAGAATGAAATGTTCAGCTACAGCATGAAATCAGTTACACATACTGGTCTGCTTTCTATCACATGCAGAGGAAAGAAAATGGGTTTACTGAATTTCCTAGCTTGTTTTTCAAAGAGTAACGTTTCCTTGCAAAAAGGACAGGTTGTTATCCAAATCAATACCTGTGTTAAGCCTGTCATGTGAAGGGTGTCCCCTACGTACGAAAAGCCAGAACATGAGTTCCAGGCCGAAAGAGATCTTTAAACCTGTTGTATACACAACTCCCAATCTGGCACATTACATCTATGAGCAGAGAGAACTGGAAGGGAGATAAGCACTCAATCAGCAAGTAATTTTTGGGCCCTAGCCAAGATACAGAATATAGCAGGGAATTCAAGACACAAGTACAAGACAGAGAGCAATGGCAATAATAAACCAATCCTATTATGCAATTGTATTACTTTAGTTAAGGTGCCCAATTCTAAGTTGTTCCCAGATGTTCCTCCCATTGGCTAGTTCAAAGCACAAAACACAAAGGAAGAAGACAGGAGAGGAGCTGTCCAAAATGGGACCAGGCGATGTGGTGGTATAAGCAGGGAAGGAATTTTGTGTAGGATGTAAGAAATCCCTGACTGATAAAAATGAGAAAGGACCAACTGGCAGTAAGGCTGGACAGCCCAAAATGGGGAACAGAAAAGGTGAAAGGACTGAAAGGACAGCAGAATATGAGACAATAAATTATACTTCTCCTATCTTAAAAGGAAGGATCCAGTGATATCATGCTTGTGGTGGTGGAAGAAGGTTCTGGATAGGAACCTGTCTAGAGATGTGAAGGCCCGGGGAAAAATTTAGACAAAAACTTGGTGTTTTTCCAGATTTTTTCCAAGGCCTTCCCCCCCAATTATTGCACCTGAAAAATTGGGAATTTGAGGAAGTACTCGAAAAAACTCCTTTGAAATATTTTCTCTTTTCAAATGAATGAAATGTTTTTAAAGACAAGGTGGGCATGTTGTAGACATATACAGTTCTTAAATCCAAGATGCATTTCTGCACCTAGAATGATACCTGATCTTCATGAGGGGAGTATGCAGAGCTCTCACTGCTTTTCAGCTGTTGCATACCTTCTGTTGTCCCTTTGACCTGACTTGTGGTTGACTTTTTCATCTCTCCCTCAAGCTACTGTAACGCATATGCCCACAGACTGGGTAAAAAGTAGCTTATTGCCCTACCTTGCAGGAGGGAGAAAAAAGATCAGAAGGAGGTAGGGCAGAAACAGCACCAAAACCTCAGAGGAAAACAGAGAGTTTCATTGAGAACATAGCTCTCTCTAATCAGATAGCAAAAATTAAGGTACCTGAAATAAAATAGCATATGGCACATTAGCTTGCAGTTTTCTCTCAAGTATAGGGTATATTTAAATCATTCATAACTTTTAAGTTCCATTTTATATGCTAAGTCATAAATGACACATGTTGTTAAAGCAGTAAGATTAGTTTTGTTATGATATATTTCTATTTTCCCAAAATTTCAGGGTTTTTTTCTGAAAAAACAAACAAACAAAAAAGATTCCCCCAGCATCAGAATTTCCAGAAATTTTACATCTCTAAATCTGCCACAAAGATGGAGTGCTTGGGATGTCCCTCTCATGCACCTGAATTTAATGAGCACCACTGAAAGGGTCCTGCTATTGGTTTAAATTGGTACAGAACTAAGATCTGTACTCACAAAACATCAGAATCTGTCTGCACACTGGAGTTCTTCTGTTGTAGTCAGGCATTTGGCTACTTCCTCCTGGAAGCACCTTGGGGAACTCCTGTTTTTGCTTGAAGGACCCTGCTTTAATATTAAACCAGTGCATTTTCCCCACACCTAAGGCATCTGAAGGCCATAAGATCTTGGGTTGCAAACAAAATGGGTCTTAGTGGGAGAGTCACCACACAACAAGGTGCAATGTAACAACAATGCCTTTTTACCTATGAATTTTTTTTAAACAATTTAAACGGTAATTCTTTTTCTTGCCATGAGTTGAATTTATTTACTTACACTATTTTTAGATCATCTTTCACCAAAAAAAACCCCTCACAAGATGCTTTTTCAAAAAAATTGATTTATGAACACCTGAATTACATAAACAAAACAAGTACTGCAGAAGAAAGAATTCCTCCAACTAATTTCCAGACACCTGGTGGATTAATAATGGTTTTTGTTTGCTTCCCAAAAGAGGCCAAGGAAGGGCACAAATTTAATCTCTAGGGTAATATTTTCCACATTGGCTTGGGCCAACACAAAAGACCCTAATCCTGGCTGGTAGTACTTTTGTCTCCTGAGAGAATGGCACCTGAAGCAGGGTTTCAATGGCAGGAGAGGACCACATAGGGTTTTAAAAGGCCAACACCAGCACCTTGAGTTGAACTAATAAAAAGCCTTAACATAACAAGGCTGAACAGGAACAGAAATAGTAAAATCACAGTCCCATTCAAAAGACCTGGCATATTTTTGCATGTTGGGAAAGGGCATCCCACAACGTCAGGGCAATTAGTGAAGAGGTCCTGCACTCCTGAGGAATGACAATTTTGTCCACACATGATGGGACCCGATCAGGTCCTCAATGCCAGAATGTAATGGACCAAGTGGGGGAAAGAATCTTTATGGGAGCAGACACGCTACAGAATCTGGGACCAAAATGGTCAGGGTTTTGTGTTTTGTTTTGTTTTTTGCTTTAGTAAAAAAAAAAAGGGCAAAATATTTGCTCTCACCAAACAGATGGTGAAGTGGAAAATATAAATACCATATTTATAAAAAATATTTTCATCTGAGACAAGTTAATATCCAAGAACCAAAGAGTTCTGTTCTCCTGTTTTTCAAACACCCCCTCTTGTACTCTAGTTTCACGTATCCAACCTCTTTGAATGAAAGTATTGTTTATTTCTAAAATAGAATGACATGCAAAATCCACTGTTCAAAGAAAGGAAAACTCAAATTCTACTAAACCTGCTCAATCTGATGGTCATACCTAAAGGAGTTTTGGATCCTGGCCACAAACCAGAGTTTAATAGAAAGATGTCTTTACGATACCAGTAAATACAATCCAAAGAATTACACACACAAGTCCAAATGTTCAGAGGGGTTTGGGGACTTCCAGTTCTCAACTAAAGGTTCACGACAAACTGCTTTTGATGCTCAGAATTTCAAAAGTAGTGTGCAAAACTGTTGGCCAGCAAGGCACTGCTAGTGCTCTTATGGATTCTAATATTCATAAGTTCGAACTTGGGTTGCTGTGCTGGAAGGGCTACGTGCATTCTCCATTGCTGGGAGAAGCTCCAGTCCACTCCAGGAGGCTGGCACCCACGACAGTTCAACAAGACAGAGACAAAGACTCCTTTTGCAATAAGGTTTCTTTCTGTCACACTGCGCTGGTCAACCCCTGGCAACTAATGGTCAGGCCATCATCCAGCTGGCTAGGGCCATTAAAAGACAATGAAGTGGCTCCAGTGAGTCATCGGACTTTGCCCAGGTGTCTGTTCCTGTTGAGGTCATAGTTTTGCAATATTGGCCACCCCTCTGCCACCACTCCTCTTTTTACCTTGACCAATGATAGGGTTTGAAGGGACGGACTACCTGAGAGGTGTGTCAAGGGGATGTGGTTAGCGCTGACCGCCCCAAAGACCACCTAATAAAAGACCCTGCACAGAGGCAATCAGTCTCTTGAGCCATCGTCCCCTATCTGCTTTGCTACCCCTTATGCCCAGCTTCCTATACCAATACCCTTGCCTCCATCTTTAATCCTCTGGATTCCGGACCAGAGAAACCACGCGGTCTCGCCGGTTCGAGCCACGTGCCCCATTTTTCTATCTTTCTTTCCCCATCCAATTCTTCCTTTGGGCAGACAACTCCTCTACAGGACAGGTAAAGTATCACCCCCCATCGAATACCCTGCTAATGCGACAGTGCTATTTTCTATCTTTATTTCCTTAGGCCTGTGTGTGTGTGAGAGAGATTCCGTTTTTGTGTGCTTGAAATACATATTTTCAGTAAATACCATTTAAACTGTACTACAGCCTCACTGCCTCACTGGGAACTCCCAGAAGGGGTGGGACCTTGGTATAGCTGGCAAGAACCCAGTATTTCACCAATTGCTCATCATAAATTAAAGCAATTCGGCTAACAAAACTGCATTGAGGGGAGGATGTGGCATGTGGGAAAACCTCCTGTTTAAAGAGAAAAGGCCTATAGTCTTGCTAGACATATATAAACCTAGGATAAACCTTGATATAGTAGCTCTCTGTATTGTGATCTAGAGCTATGGCAGCAAACTGCTACTCTTTCTATTACCCGCCGTTGATTTAATAAGAACCTTAAGGCTGTTCAGAAGTTCAGTTTGGGAGTCTGAAAAATATGAGTTTCTAAGGATTCCACTTAACATCACACAAATGCTAGGTATACATTAAAAACACTTGAGGAAGCAATTCAAAAAAGTTACCTTACTCTTGTACTTCTGATGGCCCAGACGAAATTTTACATAGGGATCGCTGAGTCCATTTGGATCCATGGCCTTGAGTTCACGACCCTCAATCAAAGTGACACTGACTATCCCTCTCCACAGGTGAGATTTTCGGTGCAGGTCTGACAGACGTAAACTCTGGGTCTGAAACTTCAGGTGTAAAGAGAACCCTGATTTTAGCTCAATCCCAAGCAAATATTATTTTTGTAATTTGTTTCCAAAGCAGGCTGACTATTTTTAAAAGTTACACAGATAAACAGTTAAAGTGCCCATTGGACTAGACTTCCCTGCCGAAGAAGCACATTGGCTGTAATCTGCACCAATTGTTCTCTAACTTGTTACGCTATACTATCATCTTTATGGTAGTGACACGACTTCTGCATACTCATGCTTATGTACTTTCTGCTCTCAAAGCAAGTTAGTATATCATTGGTAGTCTACATCTTCTGCCCTTTAAAGAGCTCCATTATTAATTTATGAAAAAGGTTCCATCCACTGTGCATATTCAGACCACCAACATGATAGGAAATATTTCCCTTCTGCTGAACATTGTAAACATATGATTGTATATTACACAAAGATGTCTATGGTTTCACCATACCACTTGTGTTAAACTTTCAATCAATTTTCTTCTTTAAAATATTGGAAGCAGCTTTTCATAAGACTGAGAATTTAAGTTAACTTAATATGTATGTAACAGTGATAATGATTCCATAACAATAGTCTGGGACTGCTATATATAATTAAATTAAGTAAGGCAGCAAAAGACAACAAAAGTCTCTTTGCACAACTTTTGATTAAAATTTTGGACTTTGAGATCAGTTTCAACACCTATGAGATAGAAAGGACTAATTTTCCTTTAACTGATGTCTTAGTGTAAGGGTTGGTTGGTAGAGCTGGCCACACAGGAAACAAATGAGAGGTTGTTTTCTGTCTAGTTGTGATCCTGAGTGAAGTATTCAATCACACAGAAATGAGCTATGACACTACCCAGGAACTAAGCTTCTCTTGTATCAATTGGTGATTCAGCATGTAGGGAGGCTACCAGATAACAGTTCCAAATGGGTTGGCGTGTCAGTCTACTATAGCAAAACAAAACAGAAGTCCATTGGCACCTTAATAATTAACATTTATTCCAGTGGGAGTTTTCATGAGTCAGAACTCACTTCCTGATATAAAATGAAAACAAAATAATTTTATTCAGGGGTCATTTCATAGAAAAAGAGGTGCAGGAGCTCATTAGCATAACTCATTAGCATAACTTATTTGCATATGCTAAACCACCTGACATCACCGGAAGTATGTCAGAAAGAAAGAAGGAAGGGGGGGGGAGAGGTACTAACCCAAGCCTCAGAAATACCACTATTCTGGGGGGATAGCTTCAGTGGTGGCTGAAGCCTTCAAAAGGCTGGTTGGAGGAACAAGGACCTTTCCAGGGGACGGGGTCATTTTGCTGCAGCCATGACACAAGCAGGCATTCCCTGGGCCAGGGGGGGGGGGCTGGCACCAACTCCCGGAACTGAGCTCCCCTGAGCTCCTGCTTGAAATGATCCCTGATTTTATTCATATTAATCAAGTTACAGATTAGAAGTTACAGAAGGGAAGGGGAAAGAAATGGCATCTTCTTTCTAGGGGGCTGGAATGGATTAGGCTGTTACATACAGAGAATCACATCTGATTTATGATCCCAGACCTCTCTCTGCTCCCCTTTTCTCTTTCCCCCCGCTCCCCTTCTGTAACTGCCCAAATAAATATGAAGAAAATTATGTTCCCTTCATTGCACATGAGGAAGAGTAAATTCTGATTCATGAAAGCTAATATTGGAATGAATATTGCTAGTCTTGAAGGTGCCATTGGACTTATTTTATTTTATTTAGCTTTTATTTTAGTAGCTGCCAATTCTTTCAATACTCTCCCACCTTCTCTATCCAGCTTCAGCTCTGTATTGACAACAGACTCTGTTGATAAAAGAAAGATGAAACTCTTTCCAGGAGAGTCCCACATTCTGTGGTTTATCCACGTTGTTTTAAGTAGAAAGGAATCCCATACATGCCTGTGTCAAACCAGGCAATCTTCTATCAGCCTGAATTTTAACTATCAATACAGCTATCACATTTTAAACCTGTCCATCATAAAAGGAGCTCCTCATTATGCCAATGTCCTGTGTACTGAGATCATAAACCCTGAACCACCTATCTCATCGTTAGTTTAAAAAGGCTATCAGGCACATTATTTTATTATTTTTTTAAAAATTCAGCCTTGTCTTTCATTCTCTGCACTTTTTTTGTTAGTTATATAGACCTTTCTCTTCACATTTGATTTAAAGCCCTGCTATGTCAATTTAGCACATCTCAAAGCATAAAATTAAGCATGCAACATTAAAATTTTCTCAGGACTAGGGGTGGGCATGTAAAGTGCTGTCAAGTCTCAGCCAACATGGCAACCCAGCAAGGAGTTTTCAATGCAAGTGAGAAGCAGAGGTGGTTTGTCATTGCCTTCCTCAGAAGAGTCTTCCTTTGTTGGTCTCTCTTACAAGTACTGACCCTGCTTAGCACTCAAGATCAGGCTATACCATGCCACCTTCCCTCCTGACAAGAGATCTGTATTTGGATATTTCTGGTCCATATATATATCCAACAAATATTTTTATCTGTGATGAGAATATTTGGGTATCTGGATAATATTTGGGATTCTTGGGGATACCAGATATCAATTCCCAGCAAATTCTGGAAGTATGTGGGAATATCCAAAAATATTCTGGGCTGGCATTTTAAGGCTCCCAGGCCTGTTTTTCTTCAAATTTACAAGTTATCTGGGCAATGAGATGGAGGGAGGAAGGGAGGCAACTATCCCAGACAATGGGATCAGATGTTAGGGAAAGCATTTCTGTGCACAAAATAAATACAGTGCCAAAAATGTTTTTGCTAGTCTCATAAAGACAAAAAAACACAAGTATAACTGAAACAAGAGATATTAGGAAAGTAGATGTGCATCTCAATTTAAAACAAGCACAAGCAGATCCCATAAAAGCATCTAAAATGAAGCTCATGCATGCTGTACTGGTGTTGTTTTTTTCTTTACAGCGGTGGGAGGGAACAGGAGTGCCAGTGATGAAGGGCTATTGGTTTAGGTGGGCCTGCCAGATTGGCCCTGGCTTCTGCTGGGATACTTTGGGTTGACATTGCAACAGTGGCCCTTGCTTAAACTGGTTCTGCTGACATTCTCTGGTTTGATATTAATTTTGTTGGGATTGTTGGTTCAGTTTGCATTTGGAGACTTTTGGCCAGTGGTTGCTCTTTTGTGTTTGGCTATTGACTTCTCTGATTTTTCCCCATAGGAAACAATGGAGACAAGTAGGCACCTTGTGGGCACCTTGTTTGGGGTTCCATAAAATTGTGGGCACCTTGTTTGGGGTTCCATAAAATTGGATCCCTTGGCTCATTTTGCTTGAAACTTGGGAAGTCATCAGTGGACAGGAAACACTAGGTCTCTTCTAATTTTGGTGTCATTTGGTTGAAAAACAGTCACTCCTGTCCCCCCAAGTCCCCCTTACAGAATAATGGAACCCAAATAATTCTGGAATTCCCCCTCAAAACAGAACCCAAATACCAAAATGGTATCAGGAAATTCAAATATCCCCAAATACCAGTATTTAGGCCCTTCTGGAAATCCAACTCCAACCCCTCCCCCACCATTTTTAGGGGCTCATCCCTACTCAGGAGTTCCTTCAGAAAGGAATTAGTCTGAAAAGAGTAAAGAAAGAAAAATATGATTGAAGATCTACTTCTCCCTTTCACTGCTCACTAAATCAAACCTACCAAATGGACCCAGCAAACAAGGGTTCACTAGAGGAAATTATTGAGATTTTTTTTAACACAAGCATGTTAAATAAAAGGCTAATAACAAACTATTAATACTATAATAAATCAAATTTGAAACCAAGCAACTTAAATTACTTCACTTTGCTTTAACTTCTCCCATATTAGTTAGTCTTCAATTAAGTATCAGAGAGTTTCAAAGATAAGATACTTTTCTTCTTTGAGAATAAAGGTTCACCTAATAATTCTAAGGTCAGCAAATATATAATTCTCCTAAACACTTTACTCTGGCTTCCAGTCTTGATTCAGCTATAAACCTAACTAGCATTTTATAAAAAATGAAAAATCCTAGCACCCAGACACCAATGGTGACAAAAACTGGGTTTAGTGACTGGCATCCAAAATCCATCAGAGAGCAAAAAATAGGTTTCCACTCTCTCATGTATGAAGCTGTGCCTAAGATATGGTTACTCCCTCCCCTTAGCTTTTACTTTATTCCAGTTGCAGAACCCCTTGCAAAGTTAGCTGTAGGAAGATGTGAATTAGCAACAAAAAGCAGGGGTTCTGCAAAGATTTGCATGGGGTATCTCGTTTTCCACTTCCCCACAATTTCCTGGTTTACTTTCCTAAAAGCCCCCATAACCATCTCCCCTTTTCCTGGTTCCTTTTCTCCTTCCTGTGTCAGCATGTAAGACATAAGCTAGATCTGCTGCATCTAATCTGACAGTTGACAGATTCTGGCTGACAGTCTCAGCAGGAGCAAATCAGATCTGTCCAGTACTGGAGTCTGATGTCAAAGTGACTCAGCACTGTAAGCTGATTGGATACTGTTATGTATAAAGGTATTCTATGTACAGTATGTTTTTCCCTCTCTTGCTATTTGGTTGCCTGGCGAAGCATTCTGTTGAAGTGTATACCGGCATCACTAACCTTCTATATAGTTCCTACAAATGACTGTGTGGACAGTGGATTTCTTGGGTCTGAGCTCACTGTTATAGTTCATCAGAGCACACTACTCTGCCACTATCACTGACAGGGTTATGGGCCCAGCACGCACTCCTGACTGCACCGTGTACTGGACTTACTAACAGAGCACCTGAGGAGCAGCAGCTGAACCAAGAGAAGCAGCATGGCACAGGTACCTATGGCACAGGTGGTGGATAAGCTCACCTCAACCAACTACTCTGTGTAGGCGCTTCATATGCGGCCCTACCTTAAAAGAGAAGGTTTGTGGCTTTGTGTTGAGGCCCCTCCAGCTGCACCAACTGCTGCTGAAACCACCAGGGATGAAAAAGCGCTGGCAAGTATTGTGTTGAGTGTTGCAGATGACCAGCTTGTGCATATGGCAAGCAAAAACACTGCTAAGGCTGCCTGGGATGCTTTGAGAGCAGTCTATGTGCAGAGCACTGCCAGGTCTCTAACTGCTCTCACACGCCGGTTGTATAGGACTAAGATGAAACCGGGGGAGTCGGTAAGAACTCACCTTAACACATTGGCTGATTATTTTCAGCAGCTTGTGCAAAGAGGGAAAACAGTTGCCAAGGAGGACAAAGTTTACATTATTCTCAGTTCCTTATCCAAGGAGTATAACATACTAATAACAGCCCTGGAAACAGCAGACACAGCAACACTCACTTTGGCGTACGTCACTGGGAGGCTACTGGAGGAAGAAGTAAGGCAAAAAGATTTGCATTCTTCGGAGAGATGGCAGTTGGCCAGCAGACCAGGGGAGTCGCTATTGTCCAGCTGCAAAAGTGTTCCAGGCAATGGCAAGAAACAACGTGGAGAAGTTCCAGAAGTCACCTTGAAGATTAGAAAATGTTTTTGTTTTGGGTCTACAAAACATTTGCAACGTGCCTGTCCTGAGAGGAAAGGCAGGGGGAGGCCTGGAGGTTCGTCTCCCAAAGGAACAAATGACCAGACAGCTTCTTTGGTTGTTGCAAGTGAGACAGCAACTGGAGGAAAATGGATACTCGACTCTTGTGCGTCTTTGAATTTCTGCAGAGATGAGAACTTGCTGCAAGACAGACAGCCGTCTACTTTAAACCATGTCAGCTTAGCTAATGGTAGAAACTCACAAGTAACTTGTCAGGGGAGCGTTGTTTTTCCGGCTCTCCAGCACACTTTCACTGATGTGTTGTGTTGTGTGTGCCAGATTTAGAGAACAATCTTCTAAGTGTTCTTGCCTTAGATAAAGCAAGTTTCAGAGTTTTGTTTGCTGGCAAATCATGTGAGATAATGAAAGGGGATACAGTATTTGCTGTAGGAAAGCTGCATAATAATGTCTATGTCTTAGAAAATGTTAATTTACTGGTTCAGGCACTGTCAAATGTGAATCCCCATGATAATTGCATACACTTAATGCACAGACGGTTTGGGCATGCAGATTTTCATGCGATACAAAAAAAAACTCTGGAAATCACAGGTCAGGGGAATATGAAGCACTGTAAACTTTTTCTTGACTGTGAGGTTTGCAAAAGTACCAAAACAAAAGCATTTCCTGTTGCTAAAAAGAGTGACAGAGTATCTGTCAAACCACTGGTGTTGGTTCATGCTGATGTAATAGGTCCTTATTCAAAAAGCCATTCCGGAAATAGGTACGCTTTGGTATTGACAGATGACTACTCAAAGTTTTCTTGGGTCTATGTCTTAAAACAAAAGTCCAACATATTCACAACTGTGAAATACTGGCTCCGAAGGGTCCAGAAACAATTAGTTGAGGTCTGTTCTTTTCAAACTGACAGAGGAAGAGAATTTATGTCCTCTGAGTTCCAAAACTGGTTGGTAAAACAGGGAATAAATAACAGACTCGCTAATGTAGCAACTCCACAGGAAAATGGAATTGCTGAATGAAAAAATGGTGTTTTGTAAAACATGATATTATCAGTGCTAACAGATGCAGGGCTAAGCATTACATTCTGGGCCGAAGCAATGAAAGCTGCGTGCTGTATCAGCAATAGAATTTGGTCAAGTGCCATAAATGACATCCCTTACAGGTTGTTATATAACAAAACTCCGAAGTTGGATTATTTGAGAGTGTCTGGCACAAAGGCATGGGTTAGCATTCCCTTGAGTCAGAGGAGGAAAGGGGGAACATGTGCGAAAAAGCTCCTATTCCTCGGCTATCAGACTGGGACGAAAGCTTATCGGTTTGCAAATGAGCATCAGAGGTTAAGCTTTAGTAGGTCTGCCAATTTCTGTGAGCACAGTAATTGGAGTAAAATACATGCCAATGAGTTGCCAGCAGAGGTGGCACTACCAATATCAGAGGAGGCTGTAAGTGTGAAGCAGAAAGCTAGTTCTTCAAGTCAGCAGTCCTCTGAGGGTGAACAGAGTGAGGAAGAAATCCCAAGGGTGTCTTCTTGAAGCACAAAAGGGATACCACCAGTCAGATATGGTTATTCTGATGTAAATCATGTATATGTAAAGGAGCCACAAAGTTCTCAAGAAGTACTGAATTTGTCACAATCTGAAAAAGAGGCATGGTTAACTGCTATGCAAATAGAACACAATTCTTTGACAGAATGTAATGTGTTTATTCCAACTGTTCTGCCTGCTGATACAAATGTAATTGGTTGCAGATGGGTGTACAAACTAAAGGTATTGTCAGGTGGTGGTGTGCAATGAAAAGCTAGATTTGTTGCAAGGGGTTTTTCACAGATTGAAGGTCAAGATTATGATGAGGTCTTTGCTCCTACTGTAAAGGCCGATACGCTAAAACTTGCCTTGTGTAAAGCTGGGAAAGAAACTATGCAAGTACATCATTTTAATTTTACCACCGCATATCTCAATGCAGATGTGAAGGAAGAATTGTATATGGAACAAATACCTGGGTTTGAGAATGCAAACAAAAAGCTTGTGTTGAAAATAAACAAGTCACTGTATGGCTTAAAACAAAGCACTAGGAACTGGAACCTATGTTTGAGTAAGGCTCTGATTGGTCTAGGATTTACACAAGCAGTAGCAGACCCATGCGTGTTTAGCAGATATATTGGTACAAGCAAATGTTATTTGATGGTGTTTGTAGATTATTTATGCTTTCTTTTTCATGAAGATGAACAACTGCAATGGTTTGTAGGTAATGTTGAAAGGTTGTTCAAAGTGAAACATCTGGGAAGCATTAAACATTACCTGGGAGTAGATATTACAAGAAATTCTGATGGTTTTCTCTTGTTAAATCAGGAGAACAAAATAGCCAAGCTACTGGAAAAATACAAAATGCAGGATGCGCATAACGTAACCACTCCCATGACAATGAGTTTTTAAAAGGAACCTGATGATGAAGTGTTTGATGACAAAAGTTTATATCAATCATTAATTGGTTCTCTCCTATATATTTCTTGCTGGTCCAGACCAGATATCAGTATAGCTGTTCATTTATTGTGCCAAAAAAGTCAAGTGTCCTTACAAGAAATATTGGACTGCCGCCAAAAGAATCTTGAGGTATTTAAAGGACACAGCAACAGACAACTTGATGTTAAGGGTTAATGTGGAACACCAAGTTACAGCTTATTGTGATTCTTCCAGGGGGGAAAGGCCTGATGGCAAATCAACAACTGGTTATGTAGTGTTTGTTAATGGAGCATTGGTGTTGTGGAAATCTTTAAAGCAACAATATGTTTCCACTAGTACCTGTGAAGCAGAATATGCATCACTGAATGACTGTGTAGTGCAAATAGAATGGTTGCTTCAACTACTCATTGATTTCAATATGAAATGTAAATTGCCTATGTGTATATTTTGTGACAACACTGCCGCGCAGCAGTTAGCTGTTACACAAAATGTGAAGACAAGAAGCAGGCATATTAACATAAGGTATCAGAATGTCAAGGATGCTGTGCAACGAGAATTGATTGTATTGCAAAATTGTACTTCTGAAAATAACATTGCTGATATGTTCACAAAGTGTTTGGATGTGAGTAAGTATGTAACATTGAAACGAAAACTGGGGATCGTAGCTTAGTGTCTTAGGGAGAGTGTCAGCATGTAAGACATAAGATAGATCTGCTGCATCTAATCTGACAGTTGACAGATTCTGGCTGACAGTCTCAGCAGGAGCAAATCAGATCTGTCCAGTACTGGAGTCTGATGTCAAAGTGACTCAGCACTGTAAGCTGATTGGATACTGTTATGTATAAAGGTATTCTATGTACAGTATGTTTTTCCCTCTCTTGCTATTTGGTTGCCTGGCGAAGCATTCTGTTGAAGTGTATACCGGCATCACTAACTTATTGTAAATAAAACCCTCTATATAGTTCCTACAAAGGACTGTGTGGACAGTGGACTTCTTGGGTCTGAGCTCACTGTTATAGTTCATCAGCGCACGCTACTCTGTCACTATCACTGACATCCTGTTCATCAGCCCTACCGTTATCGACCCCCATGTCTTCAGCTTTCCCTCCTCCCCCTCAGCAGCTTCTATCTGGAAAAGCTGGCACAGAGGGTTGGGAACCCTCAACAACTCGCAAGGGTCAACTCATTTTCCCCCATACCACCTTCCCCACACTATTTCCTCACCTTCCCCCCCTCCTGGCAACCCCTATATCCTCACCTTTCCTCACTTCCTTGTCTCCTTCCCACCCACCAACCTACCTACCTGGCCCCCATTTTCAACTATACTTATTATTTATTTACTTAATCTATAAAACATCCTTTCTCCGCAATGGGGAACATAAGAAGAAGAAGAAGAAGAGATTGGATTTATACCCCGCCCTTCACTCCCCAAGGGAGTCTCAGAGCGGCTTACAAACTCCTTTCCCTTCCCCTCCCCACAACAGACACCCTGTGAGGTAGGTGGGGCTGAGAGAGCTCTTTCCCAAGCTGTCCTTGAGAGAACAGCTGGTACAGAGCTATGGCTTGCCCAAGGTCATCCAGCCAGGTGCAAGCGGAGGAGTGGGGAATCAAACCCAGTTCTCCCAGATTAGAGTCCGCGCACTTAACCACTACACCAAACTGGCTCTCTATATAGTTCCTACAAGAGCCTAGGTCAGGCTGAGAATGTGTAACTGGCACAAGGTCAGCTTAACAAGCTTCTACAACAGACTGGTGACTTAGAACTTGGGTCTCCCAGAACCTAGGGTGAAACTCTAACCTGTTCACCACACTAGCTTTCATGGGGTGCTTGCCAGTCTTGTGTGAGTCATGCAAGTCTCTCCTTAGCTAGAGAGCGAACAAGTGTCAGACAGAAGAACAAGTCAGGATGCTTGTATTTGTACAGCACACAAAATTACCATTGAGACTAACAGTGGTTAAGAAACCAACTTCAAAACATGGCTTCAGGATCTTAGCTAACTGAGTGGTCAGTGTTTAACACTGGCCTGTATCCCATCACTCCACTAAGTTTAAAAAACATCCAACAGAACTACCCCTTTTTCTCACACCCTGAAAAACATATTTTCAAATCCACTTTCAATGCACTTTAGCGACTGTTTGCAAGTGGATTCTCCCATTTCACACAATAAAACACAGTTGCAAAGTGCATTGAAAGTGGATTGGAAGTACCAGGGGTCATTTTGTAGAAAAAGAGGTGCAGGAGCTCATTAGCATAACTTATTTGCATATGCTATACCACCTGATGCATATCAGAAGGCAAGAAAGAAAGAAGAGAGAGGAAGGAAGGAAGGAAGGAAGGAAGGAAGGAAGGAAGGAAAGAAGGAAGGAAGGAAGGAAGGAAGGAAGGAAGGAGATGGCAGAGAGGGGACAGCTAGTAATCCAAACCTCAGAAATACCACTATTCTGGGAGGATAGCTTCAGTGGTGGCTGAAGCCTTCAGAAGGCTGGTCGGAGGAACAAGGACCTTTCCAGAGGACAGGGTCATTTTGCTGCAGCCATGACACAAGGAGGCATTCCCTTGGTGGGGGGGGGGGGCTGGCACCAACTCCCGGAGCTGCGCTCCCCCGAGCTCCTGCTCAAAATGACCCCTGGAAAGTACACTATTCAGCATGCATGGAAGTGCAAGAAAGATCATTTGACTGAACTTCCTCCATCTTAAGCTAAAATACTACCGAGTCATGAACATTAAAAGCACAGTTTCATTCATCAATTCTATCCCAAAGCATATTTTAATGAATAACAATGCTACATCACCCATAATCCTAAGGAATTTGGACAGGCAAAAAACAACAACAATCTGAACACAATGGGATACTAGAACAACAGTGTAATAACAGACAAATAACATTTCACCTGAACACTGAGATCTTTCAGTCCTCTGTCCCAGGGATCCATAACACATGAGTCAAATCAGCTATGACTGGAACTAAGTAAACCACATTGTGAAAGTATATGTTGTCATCAGGCCCTGCCCTAAGTCTCGGGGTCTGGGACACTGAGAATTTGGGAGGGATGCTGCGATCTTTGCTACAAATGAATTTGTCAGGCAAACTAACCTTATTTGATGGGAACTGATTATTGGTGAGCCAGTCCTGGGATTACTTCACTGGCCCAGTGAACATCATGAATGCCTCACAAACTGGTTAGCAATTGAACAATAGCTTTTTTGTTTGTTTGTTTTTTGCTAGCAGCTGTATTGTATGTTTGATCTCTAGGCATAATGGAGCAGCCACAAACTGAGTAACAAGAGACAGAGACTAGGAAAAAACAGAGACTGGACTACAGGAAGGGAGAAAAGGTGTAGTCTTTGTGTCTCATGGCTACTTTTAAGTTTTGCCATAAGATACCAAGGTTTCTTGCAAACTTACTTAGTGGAGATGCTCAGGGAATTTGTCTGGCGGCATAATCAGTGCAAAGGGAAAAGAGAGAAAAAAATATTCATCACCCCCTCCCCACTGTTCCCTGGGAGGCAGGTTAGGGCTCCAAATCCAGCCACTAAACTATAGACTAGACTTCAGGTTTGTGTCTCACTGTCCTTTAAAAGCTGCAGCGAACCGGAGATACTTCCAGGGGTTTGTCCCTTCCCTGCACAAAGGAAATAGTGGAGGGAGGTTGAAAGCATTCTTCTCTATCCTAGATTTAGAAGGAGAGTACTTTCTTACACTACTAGATGTTGTTTTTTTGTGCTGACAGGCCTTATCATGGAGGTTCTCCTTTTCAATTACTTTATCTGCTTTCTATCTCTTCTGTCCCTCTCTTTGCTCTCTCTTCTACTGTCTAGATTTACAATGTAAGCTCCTTGGGGTATAGACCTTGCTTCAAGCTTGTTCTGCTATTTTTAATACCTTTTTTGGGGGGGGGGGTACAGTTTGTGGACTTGTCTGTGATTTGTGATTTGATGGTAAGTTTAGGGTGACCCCATCTAAATAAAATGAGGATCCATTGAAAACCATCTGATCAGTTATGTAGTGTCATGAATAAAATCTAGCTCTTTTCTGATAATATGGAAAGGGTTCTTCTTTGCCTGTCCAGCTTACCACATAACTTCCAGTTGCTCATCCAACAAAAGACAAGACTAAAGGTTTTGCAAATGCTTCAATCAGCCACTGCTAAATTTAGAGAGATGCAGAGAATGTGGCCTTAGAAGGGTGTCATGAAACAGAGCCTCCAGATGGGAAGAAATCACTTGGGGGGTGAGGAAGAAATCACTTGGGGGTGAGGTGAGGTTAGGTTTCAACTGCTGAAACAAACCCCCTCCCCATTTGTATTGTGCTGTAAAGTGATGCTCAGCAGTTAGACATCCATGTGCAGCCAACAGAAGGCTCAGGGATCTCACAATCTGATCAGTGATCAATCTGGGGTTTATTTACAACTGGCAATTATGACATGAGCTGAACCTGCAGGGGTTCAAACAACCCTAGAATTTGGCAACACTTAAACAAGACAAGAAAGTAATCATTAGGACTGTGTACATCACAGCCAGAAGCAGAGCCAGAAAGAAAGAGAACAAGCACTCTATGGTTGTCAGGCCCCTTTCTGTCCTTCTTACTTCCCAACACAAGTTACCACCTCTTCTGCCACCATTTGTAACATCCACAGAAAAGCCAACTGTCTGATCAGTTATTAGAGCAAAATGTATTGAATTACATGTTTAAGCATGTCACAACTGAAAGGCAGATGATGGAAACTATGGTATATGCACCCAATAGTTTTACAAAACAATGTTCTAAATTCAAGAAAAATCCGAAGACTGGATTTAAAAAAAAACTATCCATCAATTCAGACCCTTCTGACTGCAAATAATACATGAAGTAGATCTTAATGTAAACTGGTCCTCCTTGCCACATCTAGATAAAGATTAAGAAATTTTGCAATGAAGACATCTTTAGAAGGCTGTACTATCACAAGGGAATTTCTTATAAAGGCCTCCTACATTATTAAAAGTATGGAACAGTTTTACATCTTTGTGTCACAACTTTCACTTTAAGTGACACAAACAAAATGTTACACATTTTCTTCTTGAGACCACATGCTAAGAATTACCTTACTTGATCTTTTCCAACTCTTCCTCATTAGCATTGTCTGTAAATGAAATAGAGCATTTTAATCACCTTTTACTTATTCACACAGAAAAGGGAAGCCAATTGTCTTCCAAAGGAGCAAAGCACATACTAATGCTACTGAAATGACAGACGCATTCCAAACAGCTACACAAGACTGACATCAAACAATTACAAGCACAACTCACAATGAAACACGATTCAGACAGATCTGAACCTCTAATTCTTTGATAAAGTAAATGAGGATAAGGTAACAAATATGTTTGGGGTCAGTACAAAAAATGGAATAGATGACAGCAATGAACTTTTAATCTATAATGTATTTATACGTTATATAAATAATGTATGTAATAATAATGTAATTATACATTAAAGCCAGGTGAAATTTTTAAAACTGCATTTGAATTAATTCTTCTAAATTTAAGATTAGTTCCAGTTCATCTTGACTTGGCAAACACACAGAATCTGTAATTTATTTTTCAGATTCCTTCCCCCCCAGTAAGAATTGTATATTAGTGAATTAGAAAAGTTTCTCATTCACAGTAAACCAGATCCAACCCAAGAATTCAATTACTCCAGGGAATAATGCCCATATAATAGAATTCTAATGTATACTCCATCAATTAAAAATGGAATTGTAGCTCTTGTAAACACTTCATTTGAAAATGGGGACATAAATAGGAATTGGCATGAAGCAGCTCATGAGTCAAAATTCAGCACAAACTTAAGCTGGTTCATAGCTTGGGAACCGATGTTCAGGTAAGGTGCCAGTTGGTTCGGCTGTTCAGGGCCAGCCACAAACCTAACAGCTCAGCCAGTCCTTCCGGGGGGGGGGGGGGAACTGAGGGGTTAAATGGATCGCAACCATTTAAATTGACTTGGAAGAGCTACAGAGCTGTGCCTAATTGGAATATTTTGATTGGGACTTTGCTTATATATGTGTATGCATTGTATGTTAATGAAGACTTACCTGATTTACCTGATGAAGGAATAGATCTGAAACACTGATTATATTATCTGGAACTGAGTAGTAACGGATCTTATTTACTATAAGCCATAATATATACATGTTTGGACTTCAATTCAAAGATGTGTGATATTTATATAATTTTTTTTCTTTGTTTGCTTGTTCTATTTATGAAGGAAGTCTGCTGCTTTTGAGATATGCTGTGACTTATTGTGGGTTTGAGTTTGTTGCCATCCACTTTTGGATAATTGTTCTTTATTATGTTTGTGATTCTAATATATATATATGAGTTTGGCATTATTATTGACTTTGCTTCCTAGATAATTATTGCTGCATTTATTTAGCGTGCTTTGACTACAGATTTGTTTATGATTTCATTAGTCTTTTTTCTGTAGCCTCCCTCCTTCTTACTAGGTTTAAATGGCTGGCAGCCATTTAACACTTCCCAGGCAATTCCCGCCCTCTTTCTCCTGGCTGCGGTGAGCCATGGCCAGGAGAAAAGAGGAAAGGAAGTCCTTTCCCATGCAATTCCCCCCTTTCTCCTGGCCCCAGCAAACCACAGCCAGGAGAAAGGTGGAAGGGAAGTCCCTTCCAGGCAATCCCCACCCCCTTTCTCCTCACTGCGGCAAGTGGTAGACAGGAGAAAGGGGGAACCGAACTTGCCAGACCAGTTCAATTCAGGCAGGGTCGTTTGGGTCCATTTGGTTCAGGAGTCAGTTCACGAGCTGCCATGAACCATCCCTTTTAGGTTTGTGCCTATCCCTAGTAATAAATATCACAATTCCAGTTACTGGTTTACTGCCAAGACCAAGCCATGGAACACAGGCAAGTAATAAAACAAATATAAGACATATGAAATGCTATAATGTTCCCCCTCTTGATGGTCTATAGCAAGAGCAGGGGCCTTTTTTGTAGTAACCCCCCCACCCAGAGTACAATGTGCAACTACAGCAAATATACCCTCACATAGCAACAAATTCCTCCCTCAAAAAGTAAGATCTCTCATAATACCAAGGACTTGAATACGGCAACTTTTTAGTATTTCCAAAATTGTACCACTTCAGTTATGCTGGCACACTTAAGAGTGGAGTTATTTCAGAAAGCAAAAATAATGAATTAGAGCAAACAAAAAAGTGTAAATTTTTCAAAAGTATGTGACAACAATTTTCTAAGAGATAGATCAAGATGGGTAGCTGTGTTAGTCTGTCTGCATCTGAAGAAGTAGATCTGAAGAAGTGAGAATTTTCTGCATTCAGTAATTTTTCCCACCATGGAATCTCTATATAAAAGGGAAACTATTTTAAACTATGTTATCTTAATCTGAACGACCACAATCTAATATCGGTTAGCAGCATTTTTAATTTACTCATTAAACTACTGCTTGCCAATATTTTAAGACTGTCTGATAACTGAGGCTGTCAAGTCACTTCAATAGTTAAAACATTCACTAGCTCAAGCACTACTGTTTAAACAAGCTAGAAGTAGCCCTAGTTCCTTCCATTACATTAATTGAACTATATCACATTGGATGACCCCTGAAGTCTATTAAAAAGATTAACTGACTTGGGTAAGCTTTGTGATAAATCATAACCAAGGTGAAGAATGAGGCCCATGGTCTACTTAGCCAGCTGAAGCTATTTCAGCCTGAAGAATATTAATTTGTATTTTAGCAACAGAAACATATGACAGCTGCTGAAGTATAATCAGAAGAGTTAGAGTAATAATCAAGGCAATTCTTAGGAGCCAAATATAGATAGTGATTATGCAGAAATACTTATTTTATTTTAGACAGAATCTTGCCCCCCCCCCCATGTCAGGCTCTTCTCTTTTTCTTTTGTACTTCAAACTGAAGACTACATATTAATGAAAATCACCTTGGGAGCCCACTGGCTGAAAAGAAGCATAGAAACAGAATTTATGCATAATTTAAGTATAGAATTTAAGCACTTCTGCATCAAGATCATATATTCTCTTCCTTCCAAAATCAGTTTGGAATTGCCATTTGGATAAAGGGTTTGGTGGATGACAACTGATTTTTATTTCAGAGATGTGTTTGGACTCATCAGTTACATCCTTGAGATTTAAAGTATCATTCATATGTTTCTAAGAATTCTGTATCTTTTACCACTAGCCAGCCAGATTGGAGGTGTAGAAGATATGAAGGCAGGCTGTTCAAATGAACTCACTGTTACTTTGCAAGTTATCCAGTGATGAAATCTTTGCACTGAACTCCGATAAAGAACCAAAATAAAAACAAAGCCATTCATGCACTCATTTCAGCAAACATAACCACAGAATACATACAAACACAATTTATAGTATACACACATTGCATGCAGTTGTAAAATTCATGGCATGCATTAACCTTACAGATACAAAACAGGTTAACCACATTCAAAAAACAATGGAAAAAAATTACTAAAGCATTTATTTTCAAATTTTCCCTAGCTAAATTTAAAAGACATCATGTGGCACGTTCTTGACTCTCCATTATAGTTCCATTGATTAATCAGAAACAATTGTTTTCCTTCTAGGATTTTTTAAATGAATTTTTGTTTGTTTGGATTTGTCACTTTAAGTCCAGATAAGAAGAAATGCACTTTAAAAAAAATCTTGTTAGTGTTCATACCACAAAATCAAAATCATACATCCAACAATTCTTAATTGGAATTAGCGTTTCCACCACAATATCACAATGCAAATTTTAGTGGTGTAACTTTATACAAAACCTGAAATTTCAGAGAACTTTTAATCATTTGAATGTTAGTAAATCATCAGTGTCCTCACTCCACAACATTTGTTTGTGGTCACATTTTACATCAGATATGGCCAAATATATATTTTAAATATTAAATGACATTCTATATTCAAATCTTTGGTGATACTGGAAGCTCCACGAAGTGCTAGCATTATTTTGGCTTCCAACCAACCTAGCAGTTTGAAAGCAAGAAATTGCAAGTAGATAAGTCGGTACCGCTTCAGTGGGAAGGTAACAGCATTCTGTGTACCTCGGTGTTTAGTCATGCTGGCCACATGACCACAGAAACATCTTCGAACAGCGCTGGCTCTTTGGCTAGGAAACAGAGATGAGCACCGCCCCCTAGAGTCGAAGTCAACTGGCTTTCGAGCAAGGGTAACCTTTTATAACCCTAACATTTCTATATATCAAAAGTATACATGGATTCTACTGCATCATTAGCTTTAAAAGGATTATTGTTTACATTAGGAAACAAAAGTAGAAGACTCCCACCATTAGCTACCATTTTGGATAACACGTTCCCTCAAATGTTAACCAACAAGAAAAATGTACAAAAAGCACAGAAATGCTACTACATGATTTGGTAATTTTTGTCAGGGTCTTTTGTTAGGAACGTGCATAGACATTCAGATACAGTATTTATTAAGAACTTTTGTTTGGATTATTTAATATTTGTTGTTACGTCTTCAACTCTAGGTTTTGTGTGAATAGGAGAAAGATTCTACATCCTAGCAGCATAAAAACCATCAATCAGTCAGGACTTCTCTCCCTTATCTGCTCTTTCATAAAAAGATCTCCATTTTACACATGAACAAGTGGACTCCATCCATCCCTTGCTTGCTTTTTAGATGAGGAGATATCTCAGATACTCAATATGGGGACTCTCTCAGCACAGATCCCTCAGTACTTATCTGGCCCCATAGTTCTTTTTTATATATTAACTCTGGGAGAGGTAAAAGCCAGTCTGCAAAGCAAGCATATGAGGACCTGCCTCAAGCACTTTGGCTACCCCCCTAAAGTAGCATTTACAAAGCTTTCCCCCCCTTCCTTCTAAGTTCCCTTGAAAAGATGAAATATGACATGGCTAAAACCTCTACCCTCCCTCCATTTTCTCTCTCTCTCTCATTTGCTGGTTCCCAAAGAGTCCAAAAGCCAGGCCAACTCACCCCTGCTCAAATACAGGAACAACACACAAGCTAAGCCTTGGATCTGCTCATCCCAATGTTAATTTGCTGCCTAATTCAAAACATGAGCCAAGAAGCTTTGTGTTAGCCTTTGTAGACAAGTTTCCCCTCACTTATACCTTGTGCCACATGGCTGATTTTTTATGATTGCCGGTTCAGCACTGGCAACCAATGGGACTATCTGGGCGGCGGGCAGGGACTTGGGAACCAGAAATGGCACCACAATAGTATGGGACACTGCTTTTCACCCTGATTTTTGCTCCCACTGAAGACCTCCTGTGGGGCTTGGAGCTCAGGAGTCGGAGACTGTACACTACCCCTAGGCAAATGGTATCCCTACTGCTTTTGCATCTGTGGAACAGGAGGGGAAAATATATCTTCCACCTAGGGAGAATCATGGTTGTGTCATCAAAGTGACATACTTTGAGCACAGATCATTGTTTCCCTTGTCTTTGCACATAGGAAGTAGTATGCCCAAAGAACTTCCAGAAGGTAGTGATTGCAGCAGACTGTATCCCTGATCAGGACAATTAGGGTGCTTTAGTTGCTAGTGTAGATCTGTATACAAGATATTCCTTTATTATTTTTATAGTTTAATAAGGGCAAAGGCCCTTTTTAACTGATGGAGGTAATACACTACAATTCCAGTGAAGCTATGAAAATTAAAGCCTCTCTCTTTTCTCACCTATTACCTTAGCCTGTGCGATGTGACATTCTATTCTATTCTATTCTATTCTATTCTATTCTATTCTATTCCATTCCATTCCATTCCATTCCATTCCATTCCATTCCATTCCATGCTATTCTATGCTATTCTTTCATTCATTTATAGATTCGCTTTTTAAACTGCCCTCCCCCATATTTGGGGCTTAGGGTGGTGTACACCATTTAAGAGATACAATCAGTCAAATTTAAAACAAGTTAAAAATAGTAAAACAAATACAGTACCCATTCCAGACGGCGCCTTGAATAAATTTATCCTAACCCCAAAGGGGGAGAGGGAAAGGAGGGGCCAGACTAAATAGCCTGGCAGAACAACTATAACCTGTTGGAACATTTCTGCCTTACAAGCCCTGTGGAACTATACTAACTCCTGCAGGGCACAGATGTCACTAGGCAGAGAGTTCCACCAAGTTGGAGTGAGGCCTGAAGAAGCCCTGGCTCAGGTCAAGGACAGCTGAATATTTTGGGGGCCAGGGGCCACCAGTAGATTTTTCTCTGCTGAGCGCAATGCTCTTTGGGAGGTATACCAGGAGAGGTGGTCCTGAAGGTATGTTGGTCCCAAACTGTTTAGGGCCTTAAAGGTTAATACCAGAGCCTTGAACCTGATCTGGTATTCAGCCTGGAGCCAGCACAGCAGGCACAGCACTGGTTGAAATAATGAATTAAAGACTCAAGGACACAGGCTACCTGGAAAAGGTATTAAGCATGGGTTGGAGCAAATAGTATAAATAGTATCTGATTTGGAAGTCTACTTTAGAAATTATACATTCCATAATACCACCTCCCTTGCATGAAAACGGTGCAATAGCATACACTGCTTATATAAATGCAATATTTGTACTTTGTAATTTAATTGTTCTCTTATGTTAATATTTTACTCATTTAAATATCACAAACAGTTTTTAATAATTCCATCCTCCTACAACATGACACCAATCAATCAGATCACGCCAGATCTGTTAAATCTCAAAGCATCCATATACAAGCATTTTAAATCCATCATAGAACCTTGAGTTGCAAAGAGCATTTTGTAAAGTTAAACTCATGTACAGCAACAGTCTGAAAGAAAATGAGAAAACTCTCCTTTCCCTCAACCTTTTAAGCCACTTCAAGTTCCTAATTTCAAACAAGGTTTCTATGCAACCTCTGACACTTGGCCAGAGATGTTCCATTACATTAACTCTGGCTATTTTATACAGCTGGCAGAATTTTAGATGTCCAATACAATCTGACATACAAAATCACAATACACCTAGAATTATTCTGAGTTGGTATACAGACGCAAATACTAAATGGCTCATTAAGTTCCTCTGTATCAAATATTCCCTATTCTGAGACACTGCAAAAAAACCAAAACCCTCAATTGGGATATATTGAGCCTGGGACAAGGAGAAATTATACAAAATCAATATATCTGCAATTTATTTCAGTGGCTGACAGAGCCAGAAATTCTATAAGGGATTTTGCTATTTCTAAGTGGCACTGGATGGTAACGGGGGTGTTTGTCTTAAATCTGTAAAATCTGCAACATCGTGAGTGTTGAATTTCAGTTTGAAAGCCAAGATTCCAGAGTAATGAATTAATCATCATTTACTTATCTACCTCATGTAAAAATAAAGCACATTCAAAATAGTTTACAACATTAAGGAAACCAGAATAGCACTGATGATATCCTCACAACAGTTCATCTCAGTGAGGAATGACTTTTGTACTCCAAGTGGAAAATTTTAGCAAGAATGTTTGCTTCTTCCCAACTCATTTCACAGATACTCTATTGAAAACTAGTTTCCAAAAAAATGGGTAAAGAGTTGCATTGTCTGAAACAAGATATGGATACTTCAAAGAAATACGTACCTGCTAGAAAAAGTATATTGCACTTAATTATAAACTAGAAAATTCATAGTTTAAGTTTCATGAGTTTATTTTGGTGCATTTGCCAACATTTAAACTGATGATTTTGACCACTGTCAAGAAATTATATGGCATGATACTATTTTCCAAAGATAGTCACTGCCTCCAAAATCAATTAAGCTCTTCTCCACAGAATATTTTAGCTGAATTTTATCATCACTGGGACAACATCTACTGTATTAGGCTTGAATTGTTGCAGTTAGAACACAACTGCACTAGACTGAAAATTCTTTATCAATAAAAAGAAAACATTATTCCAAAATAAACCATGTATGAAGGCACTGCATATTTACATACCACCAAGATCCTGTCTGTACAGAAACCATTAAAGAAGAGACTGGACTAAAGAAGGGCATCTATGGTTACACACACCACAGACACTAATACACCCTTAAGTATTTACCAAAACTAACAGTGTAATTTCATAAGAAACTATTCTCCCTTTAATTTTACTGTTTAATCACAGAATGCCTATGAACATTATGCGCACAAGGAAAAAGCTACTTACTAGCTTACATGTTAAAACACACTTACCGCTTCCCTTGGTTGTTCTTTTGGTGCGAGCAACACAGACAATAATATAGTTCCAAGATCATCATCTGGGTAATGTGGATCCTTCAGACTCAATGTAACATCGATTGGCCTAGAAACCAAATACCCAAACATCTGTTGTTTAAACAATACATTGGTGTTTCTAAGGTCTCAGGTTCTGCAGATTGCACATCCTGATACAAGCAGTTTAAGAAGCAGCTCATGGAATGATTCCAACCATATACTTCTGAAGACTTAATTGCATTTAAGACTTCCCAAGAGTGATTTCCACCAATTCTCCCCTCTCTCTTCAGCACCCATTCTCCCCCCACCCCATTCTGCTTGTGAGGGCCTGATGACTCCCAGGACCAACTTTCGAGGGGTTCAGTAGGATGTAGCTGGATTGGTGAAGCAGAAAATTCTGCTCTGTGAAGTCTAGGGATGGTTGGATAAACACCAATACATCTTGTCTACATGGATGTTCTCCTAATGGAATAGTACCTGGAGATGCAAAGCAAGCTTACAGAACCAAGGCTGCACCCTAAAAATCCCAATTAGAACTTTGCTCACAGAACTTCTTTCCACATTCTCCTTCCGACTGCAGCCTCCTCCCACACTTTGATTTCTGAGTTCTGGGAACCTTAGAATGATGTGGGAACTAGACAGAAGAATCCTGAAATGACCCAAAGCTCCTTCTACTCACGGAAAGGACTTTTTATATCCCATCCAAGCATTTTGGCAATTAAAAAATATTGTTACAGGGTATTAGCCAACTCATGGGGGGCATATTTTAAAACAAGCACAAGGAAACCCAAAGTCTGTGGCTCTATTAAGGCAGCGCATTAACTGCTAAATCACGGGGCTGTGAACAATCAATTGCTCCGATTATCATTCAGAAAGGATGCCAGTTTTCTAACTGAAGTGAGGTCAGAAGTTTATTTATTCCAGGTTTTGGTGAAAACCATGTATTCTAGCCAAGAATCAATCAGTGCTGTCTTTTGAGAATGTTATTATTTTATGTTATTTATAACCCCCCTTTCTTGCTGAGGCTCACAGAGGATTACACAGTGTAAGTCAAATACAATCAACAGGATGGGACATCCAAAGAACACTGCACTATAGTCATTCCTGAACTGATTACATAACAACAGCATAATCATACAGAAAAGTTTAGTGTATAATCAGGGCAATGTTAGTGTGATGGAATGAAAAACCTGGGACCAGCAAAAATGTAAACACAGAGCATTGCTGAGTCACATGACTAAGTGAGGAGAGGCCATTTAGCTCCGAACACTCAGTGACTGACACTTAATGGGCACAACTGACAGTTGGGAGCGAACAGTTGGGAGAGTTGAGTTGAGAGGAAGAGTCTGTGAGAAGACGCTCTCTCGATAGCTCTGTGTGAGCTTGGTGTGGCTATCTGTAGCTCTGTGTGAGCAGCATAAAAGACCAGTTGAAGCAGATAACTGGTGCTGGATAGTCTGGTTCACGGGACAGTGAACAGCCTAGTGAAAGCAGAGCACATAAACGGTCACAAACACAAACTATATAACTTCTGAAGAACCTGGGATAGGTGGTTAAGTGAGGGCTGAGGCAAGGACGGTCAGAGTTTGGACAGGTGATTGGTGGCCAGTTGGGACTCAAGGAAAAGGGCCCAGAAGCCAAAGCCAAAGGCTAACCACTAAGCAGGACAGGACAGAGTACATATGAGAGTGTTGTGTAAACTTATGAACAGCTAAAGAAACTGAAAACAATATAGCATACTGCCAAAGTGTATTCTAAGCAAAACGTGCTAGCCTATAAAGAAACAAAGTGTCAACTATATATCCATCCTCCATTCCCCTGTTTGGTACTGGAAATAAAGTTCTGTTTTGTTGTGAAGTAAAAAGCCTGATTGCCTGACTCTCATAACAAACACCGAAGACATCTAGCAGTGGTCCTCAACAGACCTAGAATGCAATTTAAAATAAACCCCAAAGAGACTATAAGGTAGATAGAGGGTGCTGGTCAGTAAAGCAAAGTCAAGCCTGATCAGTCACCTCACAGAACACCACAAAGCAGCAGATTAATAGAGGCGGGTGTCATAGTTAGTGATTGTGGGGCCAAGGGCAAAAGTTCAGGAAGGGACCCCAGAGCCACTGCTACCCCAGCACTATCCCCCACAAAGGGGAAGCAAAGGGTGGCTCTCACCCCATGAGAGGTGGGCAGGAGCTACCACTACCACAGGATGCCAGGTGCCTAAGCTCCAGATGAGGGAGGTGCAAGTGGAAGCAGGAGCCGGCTCTTCTTTTTCTCACCCCCCCAAGAGTGGGGTCCAGAGCATCTGCCTCTGTTGTCCATTGTCTAAGAGTGCCTCTGCATATAATATGAGATTATAACTAAAAAGGCAAACGTCATCCCTTCTCCTACCTGGCCTGCTATGACAGCCCTGTTCACTTCCCTCCCTCAAAAGCAAGCTTTTCGCTCCATTTCTCTTTTCCTTTATTTGACTGAGCAACCCTAGCAATGTGTCTCTGTCGGCCTTATCGGAGATGGAGGAAGTAACATTTTTTCCCACCATAGAGAACAATGGAGGAGATGGGGCAACCTATTTGGGGGCCTGTAGAATTGGACCCCATGGTAAAATCTTCTTGAAACTTGGTGGGTATTTTGGGGAGAGGCCCCAGCAGCTACCCAGCAAATTTGGAACCTCTCCCTCAAACCCCCTCTCCTCTAGCCCCTCATATATCCTATGAGTTTTTGCCATTGACTTCAATGGCCCATAGGGTATAATGGGGCTGAAACTGACATTCGACCAGGGGAATGACTCTAGAATTGGCTTGCATTGCCGAAACTGACATGCAGGGGTCATTCGGCAGCCGGGACAGATGTGGCTTGATTTGGCCCAATCTGAATTGGGCCAAAAAATTTTTTTATTTGCACATCCCTAGTGAGCACAAATGGCAGTGGTGACAAGCCCCTCCCCCAGCTCCCAGCAGGCCTGTGGAGGAAGCAAAGCAAGAAGGGGTTTAAAGTTTAAACCCCTTTTGTTTAGAGTCGCGCAGCGGCACGATCTTTCCAGCTGGGGAAGGGAAGGGGAGGCTTTTGAAGATGCCCCCCCCCTTTTGCTTCCCTTTCTGGCACACTTCCGGTGATGTCAGGGGGCGTAGCATATGCTAATGAGTTATGCTAATAGGTATGCTAATGAGCTCCTGCACCTCTTTTTCTACAAAATGACCCCTGGTTAAATGGCTCTTGTGCTCAACTCATACTCTAATAAGTGAAGATTGCTCATATCAATATTTTCAATAGGTTCAAATGCGTGCGTACTTAAAATCCAGATACTGGAGCCCTGAAAAGACAGACAGATCTTTCTATAAACCTGGAAAACACCCCAGATTTGCAGAAAAATGTGAAATGTAAATAAAAATACATTAGGGGTTTAAAAAAACCAAATAATAGAAGCAGCATTGCTTTAAGAAATAAATATCCCTCAGTGGCCATTGCTAGGCAACCATGCAGTATTGCCAGACTTTATTTCTGTCAGTAAAAAGAGGGGCAGGGCCCTTTTCAGGGATGTTTTGGCCTTTGAGGGAGGACTTATTCGGGACAGGCTCGATAGCAACCAGTGGGCAACTTGCTATCACATGACTTGCATGATTCACACACAACTGGCTGCTTGCTCCTTTTGTAGGAGCCACCCTACAAAAATCAGTATGGTGCAGTGGTTAGAGTTTTTGATTAGGATCTGAGAGATCCTAATTCAAAATCTCATTCTACCATGCGTCAACTGTATATTCTCAGCCTAACTTACCTCACAGGGTTGCAGTGAGGATAAAATGGAGAACAAGAGAATGGTATAAACTGTTTCGGTTCCCCATTGTGCAAAAATGAAGTAAATGAAGTAAATAAATCATAAATATAGCTTAAAGATGGGTGGCTGTTAAAAGGTAGGCTTGGTTGGTGGTAGGAAGGAGAGAAAGGAAGCAGGAAAAATTTAGGAGATAATAGTTGCCAGGATGAAGAAAAGAAGAAATACTGTGGAGAAGGGGAACAAGGGGGAAATGAGAGGGCCTTTGCGTGTCCTTGAAGGTTCCCCACAGCATTACTGCATCATTTTCCTGGATAGAGGCTGCCAAAATGAGGGGAAGGAAAGCTGAAGATATGGGGGTGGATAAAGGTAGGTTGGCTGGTGGGTGGGAAGAAGAGAAAGCAGTGGGTAAAGGGTAGAAGCTATAGGGAATTTCAAGAAAGAGAAAGAGGATATAGTGGGGGAGCAGAAATGAGAGGCCACCCAAGTCCTTGTGAGGCCTCCACTTGTATTAATCTAACAAGTAAAGCTTTGTTTTAGGGTGTGCCAAGAAAGGGCATATAATTCTTAAAATAGAGGGAACAAGACATACCTATTTTGTTCTAGTGAACTGAAGTCCAAAAATGCTGATCCCATGAAATCATCTTGGAGTCCAAAATCATAATCGAAGACCTGAGATTTAAAAAAAAAAGCTGCATTTACAAAATCTGTAAATATGTTTTGTTATATTTGCTGGATTTTAGCAAAGGGAAATGTGTCTGTGACAGACTGCACTTTAACAGCTCACAAGTGCTGCATAAATATGTGAAGAACTGTGAGAGCCAGAGGTCCCTTTGAGTGACAGGCTGCTCAAAGGGATTTGATTGGTTAGCGTCAGTTGGGAAGACTTGTGAACTGATTGCTGAGGAGAATTCAGTTTAGTACTGACTGAGTCTAAGTCTAACTCTGACTGAGAAGAGTTGGGTGCTGACGGGGTTTGTGTTTAGCCCTGACTGAGAGCAGTTTAACAAGGATGGAGAATTGGGAAGATTGGCAGGAGGCATGGGTAGATCAGTGAAGACTCCCACTCAGGCCAAAAAAATGAATAGGTCTTCTAGTGAGAGAAGAAATTCCCTACTCAGTTAAAAAAGGGAGATAGCTCAAAGAGTGGAGTGATCCCTGGTCTGGAAAGTTTAGAGACTGCCTTTGGAAACCTGAAAACTCAGTAAAACTCAAGAAAGTATACTGGTATATTTAGTGAAGGAATCTGGGGCCTGGATAGTGTATCCCTGCCTTCTGGAAACCAAAAGAGACAGTTAAGCTCAAGAAAGTATACTGGAGTGTTTAGAAAACACTGAAACAAAACCCTCTCATTTTAAAGATTTTAAGAATGTATGAAAAGCTTAAGAAACTCTCAATTGCTTGAAACACATGAACTATAGTCTGTGCTATACTTATTTACCTCAGAGTTCATTACTAATTTACCTCAGACATTTTACCCCAGATTTCACTTGACCTTTCCCTCTCTACATTGAATAAAATTTGTTATCTTTGAACTTTAAAAAGCCTCTTGTGTGCCATTTCAGTAGTTTAAGTTAAAAGGGGTGATCTTGTCCCTTCCCTCAGGTTACTTGGCTGAACCAGCAGCAAAATATCATACTGTGACAGGATGGGATAGACATATATAATCAGAAAAGAAGAAACTAGATAAAAAGGGCTGCTAAGTCAGAAAAGGAGGGAAAATGGAGGGAAAACTCTGCCTCTGAGGGAGGGAAGGAGGTGAGGTCACCATAGTGTCTTAAAAATTTTGCATCCAAATTTTATTTAGACTTTCTATGGAAGTCATTTGACTAGGGCAGGAGTCCCCAACTGGATGCTGATGAGTGCCATGGTGCCCAACAAATTTTTCTGGTGCCCACAAAGTGTTTTTAGAAAGTGAATGGGACCAGGTGGGTCTTTTGCCCCTCAAAGCTTCTGATTGGTCACTGGAGAGTTACTTGGCCACCAGAGCACAAGGATCTTCACTGTGTGACTGAAGGTAAGCTGAGGTAGCCATTGTATGGCTGGCTCTGCCTCTTGTGGCAGCCATTATGTGACTGTGCCCACAGGTGCCCAAGGGCTCAAAAAATCTGGGAACCCCTGAACTAGGGTGCCTGATTTCACAATTTACTTTTTCCTGTTCCTTTTTATGTTTCATCAGTATGTGTTTCCCTACACTGGCTCAAACTTCACAGACTATGGAAGAGATGTATGCACATTCTGAACAATTTTGAAAAGTGTCAAGAGAAGGGACACTGCAAATTTTGTTGCAAACATGTTCAGCTATCAAGCCTCCCATATCGAAAGATAGCAATCAGATGTGAGTTTCATAACAAGCAGCTGCGAACACCTGCCATAACAGGTTTGCACTGGGTTTCCCCAAAACTGAGATGTGCAAAAACACCATTGATTAAAACTGGTGACCATTACCATCAATAAGGACTACACCGAAGAACACTGACGTGTAGTACTGAAACAGCATTTATTGAAGACTGATGTATATGACATAAGCGATCTAATTATCTATTTAAACATTTGCATGGTGAAGCAGTTATGTAGCAAGCTTGGGGGGGGAGTAGTAGAACTGAATCAGTCTGCGTGAGAATGCATATGTTGTGCTGTACTGCATGGTTAGTAAGGAGTACAGTGATACAATCTGCTAAACACCCACAAATAGACCAGTAAACTATTGAGTTGATTGTTGAGAAAAATCAGGTTTCTGTTCACAGCTAGTGAACACAATGTAAGCCAAACTACAGGGAGTTCCACTGTCCCTAACTAAGAGGGGAGGAGGAAGACATAGAGTTACCAGCTTCTTGTAAAAAAACAAAAAAATACACCTGCTGAACTTTAAAAAATTGGAATTTCCAAGATAACATTAAGCTACATATCATATCATTGATACGCTGCAACACTGACAGAAGTGGCATAACATCAGTATAATTCCACTTACACTGGAAGTAGGTACATGGCTCACCTTTATATACAGCTGTTCCCTTAACTGCTCAACAAAGATGGAAGTTCTTTCCTCCCACACTGGGTTAAGATTCTTATGGATTGTTTTGCTTCTGAAGACCTCTTTTCCACCTATTTTAAATTTGACATATGGATCACTTGTCCCTGAATAAAAAACAAACAAAAAATAATTATTATGCATGCAGGTAGGATACATTTAAAAAGTTATAAAAGTTATTAACAAAAAAGAGAGAGATTCTCTAGAACTGACCACCCACAAGATGGCCTCCACCTCAGAGGGAGAACAGCTTGTCATAATGGTAAAAATAACTCTTTGGTGATGTCCCTCTCTTAAAAGTCACCAAGATTAATTAAGCACACAATACCAAAGTGCACAGTACCAAAATGCAAAGATCACTGTTAGCCAGCGCAGCCTGCATAACATGTTTATATGTGCACTGCCATATAGCACAGTTCTTATTGATAGCAGAAACACACTTTCACATAAAGTTTAACCCTCTGAAGAAATTTCAAAGACTGTATAAATTTTGCATCAGGCCACAAGATGGCAATGTATCCTGCCCAAGTCAGTTCATAGCCAATTTGATTAGTAGATCTGGAACCATTTTACTCAGATCAACACAATCAGCATAACTTTTCTATCTATGTAGGAACCCCTCACTTTGAACCTTTTTTTTCAACACAGTTAATTCCATTCTTTTTTTTTCCACAGACAAACATCAGAAGCATGTCAAACTACAGAAACAAATAAATTCCCTGCCAGTGAGGTGACTGCAAGCAAGCCCCTTACAGCACAATCCTATGCAGAGTTATATGTTTTAAGGCCCATTTACTTCAATGAACTTAGAAGGGTGTAATACTGCTTAGGATGGCACTGTTAATTTCACAGAGTCATGTTAAAAGCTGTTCTCTGAACATTGTAATATATGCATATGAACAGCTTACCAAACATTTTAATCTTTATTGCTTATACATTTTTGCACAATGCTCAAAAATTATTTAGGAAGACTATCTCAAGGTAAAAATATAACTGCATATAACTGAGATTTAACTAACAAATACATGACAAAACGTTAACATCCCTGTCTACCTCAAACTCCAGTTAGTGCAGAATGCCACAGCTCAGTTATCAGCAAGGAACTAGGCAAAGCAAGTATGTTACACCCATTTTGCTGTCACGCCATTAGCTGTCCATAAGTTACGAGGCTGCCAAACAAAAAGCCATTCATGGTCTTGGCCCCTGATATCTGCAGGACTTTCTCCATGATAATTTTGTTCATTTGAGCAGAGCCTTCTACAGTTGCTAGCCTTTAAATGACAAGATCAACAAGTGCCCATACACGCGCCTTCTATGTACCTTATCCTATCGATTCCATTGACTTATATAATCTGCTTTGAGTCTCAGTGAGAAGGGTGAACCAATATTTGTTTTAACAGCAAGCTGATTCACAAGCTGAGAAACCAAATACACCTCATTCTGCACCCTCAGTGAAAAAATGATCTTGCAATACAAAAGGTTTTCTAACATTCTAATGTTCATTGCCTTAAACTAGTACCAAAGTAGTATGTAGACAAATGCTACATTTCTAGCAGTAGTAACTATTCTGTGCACATGGTGGCAGCATTTTCCCACAAGAATTAGCAGTTTAGGGCAAGTCCCTCCCTACACCTGATATTAGATCTGCTTCTTTTGCTTAGCAGTTACTTTGTTATCCAAGCTAATCCTGCTAACCAATTTGTATTAATGGCAATCAGCATGAAGATCCATGCAGTCCCAATATGAATTGTAGGCATCAAACACGCAGATGCAATGCCCTTTGTAACTCAAATCCTGCATTCTGGAAATAACCTACCGACAATGATCTGTAAGGATTCCCTGAACAACACCTGTCCATAAATCCTACAGAATCAGAATACCTTGAGGAAAAGAAAACAGAAAGACAATCTCTGGCACACACGATTAGACCCAGTTCAAACATGGCATGGGATGCATACAAAGTATTCGCCTGAGTGTTTCATTTGGTCCCTGTCTCATTTAGCATACTTACTGCATGCAAAGCTCAATTATCCAGCTGCTAATCTGCCAGAGACACAGCTCAAATAATGTGCTAATCCTCTATGTTTCCAGAGTTCACATGGTAACTTATTTATTAAATGTCGCATGGTATACCTAGGTAAGCACTATATCCATGGCCTCTGGATTAGGCCTACAAGTACTGGTATAATTGTATAGTTCTATACAAATCTGAATTAGGCCTACAAGTACTGGTATAATTGTATAGTTCTAACAAAAACAAATATTACTCTTTCATCTCAGTTTATGAGTAAAGCAGTGGACTCCAGATGTTCTGATATAATAATTAATGTTGGTTAAGTAGCACGACCTGCATTCTTCCACCAAGACTTCACAAATTACAATTTCAACAACATGAATATACTATCTCTGTAATACTCGCATTGTAGGCTGAATGTTCTCTTTCCGTGGAAATAAATTTTAAAAATCCTGCTGTTGCAGACTCTTGTCTATTAAGAGTTATTGGCTGAACAAACAGCAGACTGATGCTTTGCTCTAGTTTTCATCATCATCATTGCTTGATTACAATTCGTAACCAGCACAAAACAGTCCAGAGATATCAAAAACTGGATATTAAAATATAACTATAATAATATGAAATTTAGATACTCATCCAGAGACAGGACAAAACAGAAGCATTTAAAATTAGAATGAAATATCATACTATCTATCTATATCACACCTTTTACATACCGTTTATGAATTCTGTAGGCTGCTGCAAATTTGCAAAACATGAACAAGTTTTACTTTCTCAGCTATTTTTTTAGTCGAATACTTGGGGGAGAGATAACTTTGAATAAATTGACCAATGATCAGAAAGATTGCTAAACAAGTTGATCTAATAGTTCACAGTTTTGATTCACATACTTCTATGAGAAATTTCTTCTAAGCTCAGAGAAGCAATCATCTCATACCACCAGAGGTGACAAATTGGAAGGCCGTAGAATGGACTCACCCATAACCAGATCCACTATGGTCTCCCAAAATACTCCTAGGAGCAGAGGCACAAAAGGGCTAGGGCTGAGTGTTGCTGTGCGCACTTAGTGGCCTGAGGCCTCCCCTTTGCTAAGAAAATGCTAGGAGAGACTGATAAGTCACCACAGGGTCTGAGCCCTAGTACTCCTGCTGAGTACAGGAGCAGACTCAGCTTGTGAAGAGAAGCCTAACATAGCACAGGTAGTGACACCTGTATGAAAACTCCCAATTAGGCTGCAGCTAGTATGGGACTAACTTATCTACAGCTCTACTCAGGACCCTACCATTTGCCTAGCTCTTGGAACCTTGCTACCTGACCTTGGACTGCCATTGGATTGTGAAACTGGACTCTGGACTTTGAACTGGAACCCTAGAGCCCTGGAAGGTACTGTAGCCTGGGATCTGCCTCCAACCTGGTAAGCAGGACACATACCCAGTTAAAAATTGAGTAAGTTATTATTTTCAGTGCTATCGTTTTCTATTTTAAGTCTGTTAAGCAATAATCATTGAGCAAATTTCAGGCAATCTTCCCAACTATGTGCCTCCAGCTCCATCAGCAATTGATAGGTACAGAGATGAAAACCTTGTTTAAAGTGGCAGCTTCCATTGGCAGAAATTGATCGGTTCACAGATACCTTTTCACATTTTAATGCTCGCTTATCAGAAATCAACCTGCTACTTGCAAGTAAATAATCTGTCTGGAACAACAGACTGGAACAGTCAAAAGACAGCTTCAAAGCCATGTCATAATAAAACACAGAGATATCAGCATCTAATGATTTAAGAGGCATTGGAGGCTTGAAGGAGGGAGGAAAGTATCAAAACAATTGTAAAATTCTGTTGTCATAGCAGTCACTCTTCACAGGTCAATCTGTTTTCACTTGCACAATGCCAAAAAAACAGGAGAAAAGACAACTCAGCTTCACAACTTTAAAGGCCACAAAAAAAATCTACTACCCTGCTAAGCAGTAAATGACCAACTTATATTCCATTTTATGGTTTACTCAGACGACAGTTTAGCTCTGAGGACCAGTGACACCACTGCTTTCATAACATACTGGAGTGCAATCATTTTATCAAGTCCTCATCTATACTATACATTAAAAAAACCACAACCACCTCTGCACTTGCCAAATTCAAGATTATTTGCTGTAATAAAGTAGTTTCAAAGTATTTTAAGCTTATTTTAGTGACTATTTAATCACGCTTATTTTTCATTATACTTCCAAGAAGGTGTTGCTTGGGAAGAAATGCATGAGGGAGGAAATCTGATCCTAGCTGTGGCCAGTTGAGTCTAGGAACCCAGGAGTACACACCCACTTTGCCTGCATTACTTCTTTTATGTCTCCATAGGAAAGAGCAAAAATCTGAAAAGAATCCCAACTCACTACCTATTTACCAGCCATCTAGTTTCCCAGTGGGCACCCTGGCTGAGCTGGTAGAGATGGTTTTGGACTTGATGCTAGAGACACCTAGGCTGATTCTTCTGAGGGGTTTCAACGTTCATGCTGAGGGTTCCTTACCAGGACCAGCCCAGGTCTTTGCAGCCTCTTCAATGGCCAAGGGCCTCTCTCAGGTCATGATGAGCCCAACACAAAAAAAACATGGCACTTAGGCTTTAATGTCTTACCCTGTGCCTTTAGGAGTTGGGGGTTCAGCCTGTTTACTCAAGGCAAGGGTGAATATGGCACTGATGGTCCACAAAGGCGGGGGGGACTTAAAATGGTCCACCTGCAAAAACTTATGAATGCACAATAGAATGTACTGGAGGATTTTGGGATTCCAAACAAATGCTTTGCTGTGGCTGTGGTGGGAACTTGAACATGAAGCTCATAGAAGATACCAACAAAGTTACCCTACATCAGTCTCTTCCACTGTGGACAGAACCCAGCTCATTGGTTTACTATTGAGCTAGGAGACTAGAACAGGGCAAAGACATGTCTAGAGCAATGCTGGCAAAACATTCAGAGTGAGCATTACCAAGCATACTACAGAGCTCATTGGAAGACCTATGAGGTGGCAATGACAGCAGCACATAAATTTTACTCCTCTGCTATCATTGCAACAACTGGTTTATCACCAGCCTAACTGCATAATGTATTTTAACACCTGTTGACTAAATCTGAGCCTTTAAATTCTCAGGAACTGGTGATTAGTTGTGATCTCTTTGCAAAGTTCTTTATTGATAAAATCTCTTAAAGAGGTCCTGGTTTGGATGCTGGTTGTAACATTGTTCAGATAGAAGAAATGTCTAATCTGTTGTCTTGCCTGTTTTTGAATCCTTTTGACCCAGTTACCATGACTGATTCTGACAGTACCTGTGAAAACCACCATGTGCTCTTAATTCTTGTCCATCCTGGCTGCTTAAATAAATGCAAGGATTACATTAATGAGTTCTTCAAAGAGACAGTTATCCATTCACTACTTTTTAACAAACTAAAGACAAATGATGTAGCCAATAACCTGCACTTTCTGGGCAAGGTAATTATGACAACTGTTGGACCAACTTCAGGTTTTCCTGGATAATTCATCTGCTCTGGACCCCATTCAGAGTGGTTTCAGGCCAAGCTATGGGATTGAGATTGTGCTGGAGTTTTAGTTAACAATCGTGGTCTTGGCCATGCCTTTTTGTTGCTCCTACTGAATATCAGAAGCCTTTGATATGGTGAACCATTCGATCTTGCTGAGACGTTTCAAGATAGAAGTAGTTGTGCTCAGGATTGGTTTAAATAGTTCCTTACAGACCAAACTCAAAGGGTTTCTACTGGAGACCAGTTGTTATCATGTGGGATTTGTCCTGTACAGTTCCAGTAGATATAGTTCTATCCTCCATGCTATTCACTCTCCCTGCAAAGCTCTTAGGATAAATTATTTGTGGTTTTAGAACTGGCTATCATCAGTATGCAGATGACACCCAGATCTATATCTCTCTATCCAAATAGCCTGGTGATTTGGTAGAGATCTTGAGCCACTGCCTGACTGCTGTAGTTAAACAGTTAAGAGTGAACCAGTTGCAACAATCTTGATAAGACACAGGTGACACTATTTGGGAAGGCTGCGGTTCCTATATTCCATGGGGTTCAGCTGACCTTTGTTGACTTGGTGAAAAACCGAGGGGTTATAGTGAACCCAGTATTATTGTTGGAGAAGCAAGTTAACGAAGTTAATGCAGCTACCAAACAAACCCCTTTTCTTCCACCTTCATGTAGCCTAGAAGATACCTCCCTAGCTTGACTCAGCAAATCTGACCACATGAATCCATGCCATGGTGACCTTGAGACTAGTCTATTGTAATGCCCTCTGCATAAATCTGCCCTTGAAGCCAATTTGGAAATTCCTGTTGATAAATTATTTATTTCAAACATTTTATGCTGCCTTTCCACCCAAACAGGGTCCTCAAGGCAGTGAACATTGAAACAGTATTTAAAGTAATATATAAAATCAATACAAACATACACACACAACACTAAAATCAAAGAGAAAGGCCAATAACAGTTATTGGAGTATGCCAAATTGTCCCTGCATTAGTATTTCTCCCCCAGCGGCTGCAATAACACAATTAAGGCTGTTTCAGTTTTGCGCTCAATGAGATAACTCAGACTCTTTCCAAAGATACCTCCTCCCCATCTGGACACCTCTGCTCTGTTCCTGATTTGGAAATATTCCCAGAACTCTGGACATTTACTCCCCATCTTCAGCCATTCAAATACTATCCTTGTTAACCCACCTTACCCGCCCCACTACTCCTTCCAAACCTGGGAAGAAAATAATAGTTTTTAAATCACTTCTTTTCTCTTGTAATTGGATCCAGAATCCATCTACAAAAAAAACCTGGTGCTTAGAATCATAGAACCATGGAATTCTTGCCTCTCCCTTCCCAAATGGCATACAGTTGATTATGGAACAACTGGTGCTTAACAGTGGCATCCAGGGGGGCATGGCGTTGGCTGCTAAGATGGCAGACGCATGGCGTTGACTCTCTGAGCCCTGATCCCCTACTTTGCAAAATATCTACTTGACAAACATCTACTACATGAACAAAAGGTATGAATAAACGCACCGGAACTAAAAAGGTTCTTACAAATCTACAAAAATTGGACTTAAAATCCTTCTTAGACAGATCTGTGGCACTAGAGAAAAACACGGCCTCAGTAGTTCAGAAGACTAAAATGGTGGATGCCACTGACGATATGGAGGCAATAGCAACGCAGCCACAAGAAGACAGACTGGTAGATATTATAAATGCCTTAAAATCAGATATCCTGGGCCATATCGATGTTAAACTAAAACCTACAGAAGAACAACTTGATAATATTACTAAATCACTTCAAGAGGTAGCCCAAACTTACAATACAATACTTACAAAAAAAGGATGATTGGGCTACGGAAAAAATTCTAATGTTAGAATCCAAACTTAAACAAAACTCACTCAAATTTAGAGGCATAGAAGAAAAGGAAGAAGGCAGCATGGAAATATCTTCTTTCATGGTGCACTAACTCACAGATATCGTGAGCCCAGATGAAAAAATAGCACATATGATTTTACATGCTTATTGCTTTGGTTCTACAGCTCCTTCTCCACAGAAACGTGCTAGAGACATTCTAGTAGAATTCCAAGATGCCAGAACTGTGAAAGCTATTCTTCGTTTGGCAAGACAAGATGGGACACTCACATTTAAAAATTAAAAAATTCATGTTTATCCGGACTTCCCCAGGGAAAATCTTTTAATTCACTCTACATTAAAACCGATAACTACAAAACTGAGAGAAGCAGATATTCGGTATAGATGGCTACCATCAGGCTCCCTACAAGTGCGACATTATGGATCTATATTCACTGCACAAGATCTGGACAGTGGACATTTTATTCTTCAGCAACTGAATTTGGAACCAAAACTAGAATCTATGGAGAAGAAACCAACAAAAAGAAAACTAGACTTTCAGAATTCACCAAAGAGATGGTCTAAGATCCCGATTCATAACCAAGACACCTGAGGTTCTGAGCTATTGGACTTGAACATGCTTGAGTATTAATATGGACTCTCTATATTTTTATTTTATTTTATAAGTTTTATTATAGTTTTATATCTTGCACAACTATATTAAGCTGCTTTAGTGAGGCTAATTTTAGTGTTCTTAGGTGGTTAAGAGTAATAAGTGAAGCTAGTAATTTATAATGGGAGGGGTAGGGGTTTCAAGGTTGGTTGCTCCTGAATGTTTGGTATGTAGAGCTTCTTTCTGAAGTTCCAGCTTGTTTTGATGGTACTTATAAAGGGAGTTCTTAGTAGAGGAGACGGGTCTTCTCCTGCACTTGTGGCAAGACTCCCTTTAGGTCTGAGGTTATTTTTGTTTTTATTTTTTTTTAGTTGTAAGCAACTGCATAAGTCTCAACAAAATTATATGAGACACAATGTTAGTTTTTTTTGGGTTACACTCTATTTGTTTTCAAAGGCAAAAACAATTTCAATTAGACTTGTTAACAAAATTGTTTGAATGTTGCTGGGTTACACAAGTTCAAATTAATATAGTTAGGCTTTATAAGACAAATGGGATATATTTAAGGCATCAAGGTATTCTATATAGCTTCTACAGAGGTTTTGATAACAGAGCTTTAAAAATATTTAAGGACTTTTGTTTTTCTATTCCTAATAGTATGCTTAGTAGTGATAATTCAGTAACCTATATACTATTCTCTTTTATGGTAGCTCAACTTTTGGATAAAGAATTTTTATGGGGTCTAATGTCCCAAGTACTTGTACAGACTATATTGCTATATGATTATGGCTGTATTGTTCAGCAGATAACTTGGTTACCCTTTACATATATTTCCTATGTTTTTAACAATGGGGAGTAATTTGAAAATTATTACTTATAATGCTAGAGGTATGAGTAATTATTATTAAAAGGAGAAGAATCCAGTCTGCCATACTTAAAACCCTCTCTTGGCGCCCCCATATTACACAATTGAAGACTGTTGCTATGAACAATTTGGGGGTTTTGTTGAAATTTTACTTCTCCAGGGGCGGAGGTATGATAGATCCGGTTGTCAAACTATACATTAGTAAGATAACCTCAGCAATGTTGTATGGGGTAGAGATTTGGGGTTGGGATGAGCCGCTGCGGTCTCTGCTAGAGATCGTGCAAAATTATTTTATGAGGCGGATTCTGGTTTTACCCAAAGGCTCACCCGTGGCACTGATGAGGGCTGAACTGGGTATGGTATCTTTGGAAGCCAGGGTAAATGTGAGAATTCTTTCTTATTGGAGGAAATGCTTAAAACATCCCCAGGATATCCTAGGTGTCTGAAGTTTTATATTGCTTTTGAAATCCTCCAAAAGATTGGGTGACCACCTGACCTCTATTTTACTAAAATACTCAATTCCAGACGATATATGGAACAGTGAAAGTCAAAAGTCCAAATTGAAGGAATGGGTATTTAATAAGGATGGGCTTTTGAACCGCCAAGCGGTGGTAAGTTGTCGTACAGCCCCCTTGTATAGGATATTTAAAAGAGATCACTGTAGGACTGATTACCTCGAGAAATTAACCACTCTTGATCTAAGAAGGGCTTTTACCGCCCTAAGGTTTCATGCCATACCTTCAATGGTCTGTATTGGTCGCTTCTTGGGCTCCCCTCCTGTCTCTAGAATATGTCAGTGTGGCGTAGGCGAAGTGGATGACGTCGAGCATTATATTATGAGATGCTCTTGGCATGAATCACTTAGGCAAAGGTTTATTTACCCCATTATACCTTTGCATAATGGAATTTCAGATCTGGACATGACTGTTTTTTTGCTCTCTGATAATGACACATATATTACCAGCAGAATGGCTTTGTTTGCATTGGTGGCAAAAAAGATAAGACTAAGTCTTGGATTTGCAGCAAGTTACTGAAGGGCCTATCCCATTTTGGTTTATAATGTCTGTTGTATTTTGTTTTATCTGTTTTATTTTGTTTTGTTTTGTTATGGCCAATGGCCAAGACAATAAACTTGACTGAACTAAAAAAAAAAAAAAATCAACCTGATGTGTTATGCATCTAAGAGACACATCTAAAGAAAGACACACAATTTTTTTTTAATCAGTTAAGTTTCCTTTCCACTTTTATGCAGCAGGAACATCTAAATCTCGGGGCACGGCCATATTGATTTCAAGTAAAGTCATTTTTAAGTTGAATTCTATATTGAAAGATCCAAGAGAACATTATATATTTGTTTCAGGTATACTAAATGACAAACTTATTACAATTGCTTCTCTTTATGCACCAAATGATGGCCAGCTAATGTTTATAGAAGAGGTACTAGAGAAATTAAAATTGTTTGCTAATGGGAATACTATAATTGGGGCTGACTTGAATGATATAATAGATAAAAAATGGGACCAATCTACAAAATTAGTTAATAAAACAAAAATACTAAGACTAAACTAGCAGCTTTGCTTGCTAAATTTGATTATGTTGATTTATGGAGAATGTGAATTTTTCAGGGCATCATCAAGTTCATACATGAATAGGTTTTATCTTAATTTCTTCAGAATTAGGACAGTTGAAATCAGATTCACAAATAGGTCAGAAATTGTATTCAGATCATGCATGGGTTGAAGGAACCTTGCAATGGTCACTCCCTAGAAAAACATCTTTTCAATGGAAATTAGATCCAACATTACTTCTGAATGATTATGTTTAAAACAAAATTGAAGTAATTATTCAACAATACTTAAAAAAAAAACGCCAGTCTAGGTGTTAGCCGAATTGCTTTAATTTATGTTTAGCAATCAGCGAAATACACGGGTTCTTGCCAACTATACCAGGGTCCCACCTCTCCCGGGAGTTCTCAAGGAAAGAGGCACGTGAGACGGATTCCAAGTTCAATGTTGTTTACTGGATCATGTAATCAAGCATACCAAAAACGTAATCACACACACAATCTTACAGGCCTAATAAAATAAAGAGAGAAAATAGCACTATTGCATGAGCAGGTATCATTGGTGGGGAAAGCACATTACCTTAGATGCGTTGTCCGATGTCAGGATGAATTGGATGGGGGAGAAAGGTATAAAAGCTATGGGGCCATGAGGCTTGAACCAGCAAGACCACGTGGTTCTCCTGGATCGCGAGTCCAGAGAGAGAAAAAGGGGTTCAAAGATGGAGGCAAGGGTTGGGGACAGAAAGCTGGACTGAAGGGTCAATAGGTTAGATAGAAGGCGATGGCTCAAGAGGCCGAGTGACTCTCGGTTTGGACTTTTATTGGGGGTCTTGGGGCAGGCTTTGAAGACCACAACCCACTAACAAACCTACTAGGCGGTCCATCCCTCTTGGACCTTTCCATAGGTTAAAGGTGAACAAAGGGAGGAGGTCCAGGGGTTGGGCAGTGTAGCAAGAGCATGGTCTCACCAGGAAACAGACACTGAGTCTGGGGTCCGATGACTCACTTGGCCATATCTATTGTTAGTTGATGGTTTCAGCCAAGTATCTGATGGCTGGCACATTAGTTGCTAGGCAGTTTAGTTAACATAACTATCCAGATGTGGAGTGGGGAGTGGGGGTCAACCAGCGGATGTCTGGCAGAAGGAAGCCTCATGGCAAGAGGAATCCTTTGTCTTTGTCTTGGGTGAACTGCTTAGGGTGTCAGCCTCCTGGCTTGGGCTGGAGCTGGCTCCTATTCAAGAAGAAAGCGCAAGACCCTACCACTGCTGGTGACACAGAGTTCAGACTTATGGATATGAAAATCCATAAGAGCACAGAAAGTGCCTTGCTGGCTAACATAGGTACATCTAATAGAATAGTATGGGATGCTTTAAAAGCTGTTCTAAGGGGACACTTTATTTCTTAGCTACTTATATTAAAAATCAAAAAGATCTTCTTCGGTCAACCTTAATTCCGAAAATTAAAGAGCTGGAAGAACTACACAAAAAAAACTAGCAAAAAGGTCTACCAAAAATTAAAAATTGAGAGACAAAATCTTGATAAATTAGAGCTTTCACAAATAAAGCAAAATATTTTATATTTTCAGCAAAAAAATGGATCCATTCACCCAAATATTTGAGATTACTAACACGTAGTGTTAAAAATAAACCTTTTTATACACCTAATAACAGCTTTTAGGGATCAACAAGGAAAAACACCTGTGAGTGATGGTTTTATGGGAAAATTTTACAAGACCTATAGGCATCTTCTTGTTGAACCTTTTAACACAAATTTGTAATGATATCCTTACAGAAGGTCTGATGCCAGAGTCATGGGATGATGCTATTATAATTCTAATTCCAAAACCAGGTAAAGATAAGACAGATCCAAGCTCATACCGTCCTATTAGTCTCTTAAATCAAGATACTAAAATCTATTCAGTGGTATTGGCTTCACGGTTAGGTAAAATTATTCATGAATATATAAACTGTGACCAGATGGGTTTTATATCACACTGTAACATGGCAGACAATATTTGAAAATCACTAAATATAATTAATCATTGTAGAAAACAAGAAATATCTTTGGTTCTTCTTTCTTTAGGTATACAGAAGGTGTTTGACTTAGTAGAACCATCTTATGTGCATCAATTATTACAAAATATGAATTTTGGACTGGGTTTTTGAAGAAGTATCTCTACTCTATACAGAGCACCATAAACTATTCTACGAGTAAATGGAATCAACTCTACTAGATGTAATCCCACAAGGGGTACTCGTCAAGGATGCCCCTTATTGCCGCTTTTATTTGCTTTATGCTTAGAACCATTAGCAATAGCAATTAGGGAAAACACGTCAATTCATGGTATTGTAATAGATAATCATATATTTAAAGTTAGCATGTTCGCAGATGACAGTGCTATATATTGCAAATCCAGTGGTGTCATTAAAATATGTGATGTCTGAACTAGACCTTTTTGCTAAGGTATCTGGTCTTAGAGTTAATCAGGCAATGTCAGAGGTCTATCCCATTTTTGTTCAGGAACCTTTAATTATAGCCATCAAGAATATGTATCCCTTTAAATGGGTTAATAAAACATGGAGACACCTTGGTGTTGAAATTCCAATACATTTGGACAATATTTTTAAAGAAAACTTTCTTGTATTACAAAAGTCAGTTAGAAAACAGTTGTTTGATTGGACAAAACTAAATCTTTCTTGGGTTGAAAGAATGGATATAATAAAGGTTTTTATTTTACCCAAATTTATTTTTTTATTTAGGACTATACCAATTTTTTACCCTCTTAAAATAATTAAAAAGTGGCAGAGTATGTTGAATAACTTTATTTGGAATTATAAAACTCCTAGAGTATCTTTTTCTACATTATACAGAGAATATATAGCAGGAGGTATGGCATACCCTAATCTATTACTTTATCACGATGCTACTCAACTAACTAACTTAATTAAATTAATGAATGCCAACACTGCCCCGGATTGGAATATAATAGAACAATTTTATGCAGGCAATCAGGCTTTACATTAAGTTACATAGCAAACAAAGTTAGATAGAGTAAAAGGATTACAAGACAATCCATTTTTATGGAATACACTAATGATATGGGAGCGTTATCATAAAAAACTTGCTCCATGGCCATCTCTTTTAACAGTCTTACGGGACAACAATGGTTCCCACCTGCAAGACACAAAATGCCATATAAGATATTTAAGGACAAAAACTGGACTAAACTATTCGATACAACAAAACATGGTAAAATGTTAGATAAGATCCAACTGGAATCAATATTAGGGGAGTCAATACCATGGTATTTATATTTCCAAATGAATAATTTGCTAAATTCCCCTTTTTTGAGAACAGGGTTATTAAGACCTCTTACACCTTTTGAGCAACTATTAAAACTAAATATGTCAGGATATAAAGGATATATTTCTATGCTTTATACTTTATTGTTGCAATTAACATATTTACATCCACCAATTTATGTAAATCATTGGAATAAGGATAATATTATTCCAATCACCTTAGATGAATGGACACAATCATGGAATTCTGTTATAGCTTGCTCAAAAAATATTATGCTTAAAAGCCAGTTGTTTAAAATATCTTCTAGATGGTATTTAACGCCTATCAAAATACATAATATTACAAAATTAAGCTCTAACAAATGCTGGAGGAACTGTGGTGAGAAAGGCACATATTGGCATGTTTGGTGGCATTGTGCTAATATCCAACAATTTTGGAAAGAGCTCATCTTAATCATATATAATATTACTTCTTATAGAATACCTTTAGATCCAAAAATTCTGGTTTTAAATATTTGGCTACAACTTGATTCTACAGCAGGTACTAAAATCCTTTTGGGATATCTTTGTGCTGCAGCTAGGATGATTTTAGCCAAAACTTGGAAGAGCTCTAAAATAATTTCGGTTACTAGCTGGATATTGAAAGTGAATTATGTTTGTTAGATAAAATTACAGAATCCTTTTTACAAAAAAACAATGAAAATTATCAATCTAATTTTGTGGCAGTATGGTTTCCTTTTTTAGAATATTTATCAGATAAAAAAGAGTTTACATCATCAGTGATTATTATATCATAATTTGCTTCTCTTTTCAGTGTAACTGTTTAATATTAACTGTCGTTACTTCTTTGTTCATGTTGTTGTTAATATCATTTATATCTTTGAGCTGTAATATTGTTGTAAGAAGTTGAGAGATATAAATAATTTTGGCTTGTTAAAAAAAAAACAGTGGCATCCTATCGCTTTTATTGTTATATTCTTGATGTTATTTTAAGGTACTACACTTGATCTTAGCCAAAAAGCCAAGAAGCTGTTGCTAGATTTCCTGCATACTAATAATCTTAATATTTATTGTTTTATTGATTTGCTCTGTTTTTGTTTTAACCATAATCCCACCAATCTATGTTGAAGGAACTGAAAATGAAATAAAGAATGTGTGTGTGTGTCTGTGTGTATGTATTAAGGGAGACTGGCCATTTAATGTACACAGATATTTCCCAGTGGGCCACATGACTCTTCATTGGCTAAGGTAGCTGGTGTTAATTCACCAGTTGTATTTTCCCATAGAGCTGCCAGTTTTCAGGAAGAAGCAACAGGTGAGCTAATACCCACTGTTTTCTCTATTGAGCAACCCCTACAGTGCTGGGCTCGTATTGTAGCACCACAGGGGCCACTCAGCTTGCTTAGCTCCAGGGCCATTTTCACTTCCCAGTCTACTCCTGTATTATTTTGACTGCTTGGGTTTGCAAATTCTCCCAGGCAATTACATGTCATAAACTTCAATATTTCATATTTTGCTCTGTGCAATTCTCAGTATTCTTTCCAAGTTCCTTGAGAAGCTTTGCTATTTTATCAGCCTGTCCCTTTAGCTATTTATGTTGGTCATTGCCCAGATTGGGGAGTTTCTTTAATTTGGTCACAAAAGCTAAGCTAACAACTGTTTTAATATAGATGTTACAGGCAGCTGACATTAAAGCTACTTTAATGCAGATTTGGGCCAAAGGGGGCCACGGCAGAGGGCAGAGGGACCAGTTAATGATATTATGACCTTACTCCAATTACTTTCACATGGATTTCAAACCCTCTCTTTTTCAAAACAAGTTAAACCTTCAGGATAAACAAAGCGATTAAAAGCATTATATGCTTTAATCATTTCTAATGTTTTTATTAATGTTAGATCCCTTTCACAGTTTTTTAATTGGCAACTTCTTTGAGCCAAAAAGGAAGACAAAAATCTAGAGCTAAATAAGTCAGTTCTAAAGATAGTGAATGGAGCAGTTCAACTTGTTGCCTTCAAGGAGAGAAAAAATTCAGCATCAGATTGTTATTTTGAGCAGTATTCCCATGTTTCTTTTTAATTTAGCTGCACCATTACACAACAAAAGAAAGATAAGTCAGTATATTAATTTCTACCCATTCAGGTATACTATCCATGCAATGTATACTACCGGCAACATTCTAGTAATGGTGGCCTGTTCCAAGAAAACTAATAGCACCATATGTAGTTTGATTACCACCAACTTGGATGTTGTTGAGCATGCGTAACTGCTTACTGTGCATGAGGATGATGAATATGCAACAGCTCTGTGACTTATCAATTCCTATTCAACCCCTCCACAGTCAACAACAAAAAAAGCAGCATGCTCAGTTCAAGAGAGTAGTGTGGAACACTAAACAGAATCCTTTTACTCAGCATGTCTTTATTCCTTCAATAGCAGCAATCATAGGAGCCTTTGGCTTGGACCCAGGGGACGGGTTTCTGCAAAAAGAAGGGAGAGGTGACTTTCTCCACCCCACTGTCCAAGCTGTTCTTGGGGATCCACCTTTCTGCTGAATTTCAGGGGACATTTTGAGCTGTATAGCAGAGGAATTCCTGCTCTTTGTCCTGTGGATGGAAACCCCTTCTGCCTGTAAAAATCTTCGGTGGATCCAAGTGTATTTTTTGAGATGCTTATTTCATTAGATCCTTGTAACAACAATAAAAGCTTGGAAAATTTTGTTTTAATCAGTTTGGTGTACTGGTTAAGTGCGCGGACTCTAATCGGGGAGAACTGGGTTTGATTCCCCACTCCTCCATTTGCAGCTGCTGGATGGCCTTGAGGAAGCCATAGTTCTGCCACAGCTGTTCTTGAAAAGAACAGTTTCTGTCAGAACTCTCTCAGCCCCACCTACCTCACAGGAAGTCTGTTGTGGAGAGGGGAAGGGAAAAGAGTTTGTAAGCCGCTCTGAGACTTTGAGTGAAAGGCAGGGTATAAATCCAATCTCCTCCTCTTCTTCTTCTTCATCATCATCATCTTCTGATTAACTGTTAGGCAATCTATCCTTTTCTGGATGCATATGAGTTCTAAAGTTTTCTGCAGTTAATTCTAGGTGTTCGCACAATGTAGTACATATAGATGCACACATGGATTTTAAGTTAGTATATAAGTAAACTTACTTAAGATGCCAAATATCCAACATATCATAACTATTTAGAACTTTGTATTTCTTGCCAAATAAAGGATATTTGTATTTCTTGCCAAATAAACCAAAATCATATAAAAGCACAGAGCTTGTTCAGTGCACAGCTATAAAATAAATGCATAAAAAAGAAAGCTGCTCCCAGCCTTCTAATATTTATCAACATGTTCTTACCTCTTCGATCACGAGCTGCTAAATTATGACCACTTTTTAATGTAATATCCAACTGGTACATTCCGGGTTCAGCCAAGGGTAATTCTGCATTAGTAGTTCCAACTGAACTGACTCTCTGAAAAGTATAAAGAAAACACATACATGAATCTCAATTTTGTATGTTATCCTCTTAAAAGCACTATTTTTTTCACCTGGCAAATTATCAAATTAGATTTCCTTGTAACAAGGCAATCAAACCCTCCCAAGTCTGACACTCACGGCAATAACCTTGCCATCCCATCAGTACCGTGAAATTTTCTTCCTTTCCTTAGATTAAAATAGTGGTCCCTAACTTTTTTGAGTCTGCATGCATCTTTGGATTCTTCCTATATTTGATGAGGTTCAGTTAACCTTTGCCAACTCAGTTAATACCCTAGTGGTTATACTAGTGTCAGCATTATTATTGAAGAAGCAGATTAATTCAGGTGCACAAAATAATTTCTTCCCTCTTCATCTAGCATACAGGATGGCTTCATACTAGGGATGGACACAAACCGAACCACAAAGCAAAATTTAACATGAATTTTGCCCTGTCTGTGGTTTGCAAACACGTTCATGACAGGTCTACTGCAGTGAACTTCCACAAACTTTTAAAGCAGTTCATGGTGGTTCATGGATGGAGCAGAAAGCAAGGGTTTAAGGGACTCTGAGCTTTGTACTGTCTTGTGCAGCCTCTCCCCCCAGCCACAGTTCAATTACAATCTGCTACTGGCCAGAATAAGTACACTATACTCATTCTGCAGTCACAGCATTGGTTAGCAATTAGTTTTTTTATTTGATTCAAGGTATCTAACCTATAAGTCCTTCATGGCCTGGACCCACATATCCACAGGGCCATTTCTCCCAATATGCCTACTGCAACACCTTCACTCATCTAAACAAATCCTTTTGAAGGTACCACCCTACAACAAGATGAACATCCTCTATAGTGGGCCTCACCTGATAGAATAGCCTATTCAAAGAGATCATGAAGGCTCCCTAGCTAGTATCATTCCACTGAATGTGTACTGGAGAACATTTCAAACTGGAGAACATTTCAAAGAGGCATGCCTACAACCACGTGAGATGTAGGTTGGTCTGAGATACAATGGACCCAGTCACTTAGCTTGCTTCCTGGATAAGCAAGGATCTCCAGGTTCGATACTATATATCTGTTACATTGCACTGGCTCTTTTTACGCTCTTTTTATTTCAAAAAGTGACCATTCACCACCTGTTGATACTCTTTTATGTTACTAGTATTCTCACTATTAATTTCATGGAAAGTATAAGAAACAAAAACATTCTCATCTCTGGCACAATATTTATTACTTTACTTTAACAAGGTGAAAGATAAAATTAGTATTTATGCCAAAACCACACATTAAGTAGCCTGGACAGATTTTAAAGTATTACCTTTAAGCAACAGAAGATTCCTCTCCACAGGTTCAATCACAGATAGTAATCATAATATGTATAGCATATGATTAAGTGGCCAGTCAAGGTCAGCACAATTTGTGTGGAATTAATTAAACCTGCTTTGCTGCCACTTTCTTTCATTTATAAAATAAATATATGTGAATATAGGGGTTCATGCAGTAAATGGTTGTGCCACACCAGTGCTGATATAGTCTTCTAACACACTTGAATCAAGTTTTCTTAAGGAAATGAAATTAAGTACTAAAATTATTTCAATAAAGGCAAAAACAACCATGTAGCAATGCTGTCCTTCTAATACTACTAATAACAAAGTTAATGATCATGCACTTATGTAAAGGGGAGTGAACTGGTACCACAAGGCTTCTGTATACTTGGAAAACTGCTTTGACATGAAGAAAAAATTAATTACTAAATTAAAAAATGAAGAAGAAATGGCAAAAAACAACCCCAGCCTGATGAGCTCTATCATGTTCATTGTCCGTAGACTACTGAAAGAAGTTGCATGAATATTTTTTTCAAAAAGGGGAGGAAGGTGAGCTGCTAAAACTCCTTATAATACCTTACAATGTTTTAGTGGGGGTAAAATTTCCTTACCAATTGTCCTGAGGTTCCTTACAGCCTGTGTTTCTGTACAACCTGCTCATTTATATAACACTGCAGAAGTAACCAAGGGCTCAAACAAATATTACTATCAAACTTCGATAGCAATTGCATCAAACCCCCAAATTACATTTTCATTAATTTGCGCCAAAACCAGACAATAATAGCACTCAATCATGTGTAGCTAAGACATACAAGTGCAAATGTCCATTCACAGCACAGAATGGGAGGATTTAATCTAATATCAGTTCAACATATTTACATACATGCATACTCCATCCTTAACACTAGAGTTCCATTTATGGATCCATATTCCAATGTCAGTGTTTACTATTCAGTGAGAGAGCACAATTCTGAACACAATACAAAATTGAATTACCATATTAAAATGTATTCACAGTTATAAACTATCACATCCCAGAAGCACAGAATGGATTACAGCAGTTTTTCCAAACACAATATTTCTGCTCCTAATGGGCTCATAATCTAGAATATTTATCTAAATGATTAAGCATAGTAATTTTGGCCAAGTATAAACACATTTCTTCACATTAAACCTATGTCATACACAAGTCTCTTTGGTAGCGCTCATCCATCTTTGTCATTTTTCTCTCCTGTTTCTCCATCTCAACATCAAAAATGAAATCAAGATGGATAATAAAAAAAGCTGCAACCAACCACTCAAGGCCATAATCATATTGCTGATGTGGCCCATAGGTGGCTGAGGTTGAAAAAGTCAGATGCTCTTTCCTTTGCCTACCAATATCAGCAGCTATCCACAAATGGTTATTATCTGTTACTGACATATGATCTGAAGATAAAACTTTAACCTTGAATAAGAACATAAGAAAAGCCAATGCTGGATCAGGCCAATGGCCCATCCAGTCCAACACTCTGTCACACAGTGGCCAAAAACACCAGGTGCCCTCAGAAGGTCCAGCAGTGGGGGCAGGAAGCCTTCCCACTGTTGCCCCCCAAATACCAAGATTACAGAGCATAACTTGCCCCAGATGAGAGTTCCTATCTATACTTTTGTGGCTAATAGCCACTGATGGACTTCTGTTCTATATGTTTATCTAATTCTCCCTTGAAGCCGTCCATGCTTCTAGCCACCACCACCTCCTGTGGCAGTGAATTCCACATGTTAATCACTCATTGGGTGAAGAAGTACTTTTTTTTACCTGTTCTAACCCGACTGCTCAGCAATTTCATCGAGTGCCCACAGGTTCTTGTATTGTGAGAAAGGGAGAAAAGGACTTCTTTCTCTACCTGCTCTATCCCATGCATAATCTTATAAACCTTGATCATGTCACCCCTTAGCCGTCATTTCTCCAAGCTAAAGAGCCCCAAGCGCTTCAACATTTCTTCATAGGAAAAGTGTTCCAACCCTTTTATCATTTTAGTTGCCCTTTTATGCACTTTTTCCAATGCTATAATATTTTTCTTGAGGTGTGGTGATCAGAACTGTACACAGTACTCCAAATGAGGTCACACCATCCATTTATACAGGGGCATTATGATACTGGCTGATTTCTTATCTATTCCCTTCCTAATAACCCCCAGCATAGCATTGGCCTTTTTCACTGCAGTCGCACACTGTCTTGACATTTTCATTGAGTTAACTACTATGACTCCAAGATCTCTCTCTTGGTCAATCTCCGCCAGTTCGGACCCCATCAACGTGTATTTATAGTTAGGATTTTTGGCTCCAATGTGCATCACTTTGCACTTGGCCACATTAAACCCCATTTGCCATGTTGATGCCCACTCGCCCATCCTCGACAGATCCCTTTGGAGTGCCTCATAATCCTCCCTGGTTCTCACCACCCTGAACAACTTTGTGTCATCTACAAATTTAGCCACTTCACTGCTTACTCCCAACTCCAAATCATTAATAAACAAGTTAAAAAGCATTGGACCGAGTACCGATCCCTGCGGTACCCCACTGCTTACCTCCCTCCACTGAGAAAATTGCCCATTTATACTCACTCTCTGTTTCCTTTTAATAAGCCAGTTTTTGATCCACAAAAGGACTTGTCCTTTTATCCCATGACTATTGAGCTTACTTAGGAGACTTTGATGAGGAACTTTATCAAAAGCTTTCTGGAAGTCAAGGTAAACAACATCTATTGGGTCCCTCTTGTCCACAAGTTTGTTTACTCCCTCAAAGAACACTAACAGATTTAGTGAGACAAGATCTTCCCTTACAGAACCCATGCTGAGTCTTCCTCAATAGATTTTGTTCATCAATGTGCCTACTAATTTTTTCCTTAATAACAGTTTCCACCAACTTAGCCGGTATCGACGTCAGACTGACTGGCCTGTAATTTCCTGGATCTCCTCTGGAACCCTTTTTAAAGATAGGAGTGACATTCGCTACCTTCCAGTCCTCAGGAATGGAGGCAGATTTTAAGGAAAGATTACATATTTTTGTCAGGAGATCCACAAGTTCAAATTTGAATTCTTTCAGAACTCTCGGATGTATGCCATCTGGACCCGGTGATTTATTTGTTTTCAAGTTGTCTATCAGATGTAGGACCTCCTCTCTTGTCACCTCAGTCTGACTCAGGTCTTTCAACCCCCCTCCTGAAAAAACAGGTTGCTTACCTGTAACTGATGATCTTCGAGTGGTCATCTGTGGATTCACACCAGTGGGTTTCTGCGCCTGCGCCGAAACTCATTGGTGTCTAGAAAGCTAACGGATTTTCGTGCCCAGCTCCAAGGCGCATGCGCGGAGCGGCCACCGCGCATGCCCAGAGGAGCCGGCGCGGACATCCCGCCAGTTCCTTCTGACTGCTGCAACCAGAAGATGGAGGTCTGCCTGGCCGCAAAGGGGAAGGTGGGTGGGAGGTGTGAATCCACAGATGACCACTCGAAGATCATCAGTTACAGGTAAGCAACCTGTTTATCTTCGACGTGGTCTCTGTGTTTCACACCAGTGGGAGATTAGCGAGCAGTCCTACCTGGAGGTGGGTGCCGGCCAGCGGTCAACGAGATGCAGTCGACAGGATGGTTCTGCCCATAGCCGCCAGGCCCAATGCTTGGGTGTCGAGGGTGTAGTGTCGAATAAAGGTGTTCGGTGAAGCCCAGGTGGCGGCCCTACAGATGTCCAATAGGGCGACGCCGTGCAAGAAGGTCGTGGAGGTAGAAACGGCTCTAGTGGAATGTGCCCTCACCGGGCCCGGTAGTTGGACGCGGGCCAGTTTGTAACAGAGGGAAATAAGCTCCACTATCCAACGGGAGAGTCTGCGAGAGGTAATCGAGGTCCCCAGTCTGCCCGGTGCATAGGACACGAAAAGACGTGGTGAACATCTCGTCTCCCTGGTGCGTTGAAGGTAAAAGGGTATGGAGCGCTTGACATCGAGGGTGTGGAGTAGACGCTCCTCCTCCGAGGAATAGTTCGGAAAGAAGCTAGGTAGAAACACCTCTGAGTGTAAGTGAAACTCAGAGATTACTTTAGGCAGGAATGAGATGTCCAGGAGGAGGCGAACCCCATCAGGGGAAAACGATAGGTAGGGAGCGTCGTGCCTAAAAGCGAGAATTTCACCGACGCGACATGCTGAAGTGATTGCGACCAGGAATGCGGTTTTCCACACCAGGAGGCGGAGGTCGCACGTGGCAAGAGGTTCGAAAGGTGTCCTGGTAAGTTGGCGGAGTACCAGGGGGAGGTCCCAGAGGGGTGCCGGTGGTTTAGATGGTGGGAACAGGTGTAAGAACCCCTTGAGGAAACGTTTGGAGAGGGGGTGAGTAAAGACCATAAAATTGTCTATCCTGGAGTGAAAGGCCGAGATGGCCGCCAGGTACACTCTGATGGAAGAGTGGGAGAGGCCGGTGTCAGCCAAAGAAAGTAGAAAGTCATAGATTCGAGAGAGGCCAGCCGAAGAAGGGGAGGCGTCCGATGGGCGTAAGAACTGAACAAACCTTGCCCACTTATACGCGTAGGAGGTGCGCGTAGACGGTTTACGGGCATTCAGGAGGATGTGGGCTACTCTGGAGGAGAAGCCAAGGGGAAGAGTCTCCAAGCCGTCAATTTCAGATGGGGAATGTCGTGGTGGAGTAGCGGCGAGTTGGGGATGCTGAGAAGATGTGGGTCGGGCAGGAAGTGAATGAACCGTCCCTGTGCCAACGAGAGTAGCGGTGCGAACCAGGGTTGACGGGGCCACCAGGGCGCTATCAGGATGCAGTTGGCATGGTCCGCATGGATTTTCGCCACCACTAGCGTGAGCAGGGGAAGTGGGGGGAAGAGATAGAGAAAGTGTTCTGTCCACGGGAGGAGGAAGCCGTCTCCCAGGGAGTCGGGATGCGTGCCCCCGCGGGAGCAGAAGTGGCGACATTTGGCGTTGGCCCTGCTTGCGAAGACGTCTATGTCGGGTGTGCCCCAGCGGAGAAAGACGAGACACAGATGGGTGTCGGACAATTCCCATTCGTGGGGAGAGACGAGCCCTCTGCTCAGTTGATCCGCCTTGGTGTTCTCGGAGCCTGGGATGTGAGTTGCTCGAGGATAGACGCCGTGCAGGAGACACCAGTCCCACAGGCGGAGGGAGAGGCGGCAGAGGGATCTGGATACCGTGCCGCCCTGTCGATTTATGAAGGCCACTGCTGTCGTGTTGTCTGACAGGATAGCCACGCAGTGGCCCCGTACAAGGTCTCTGAAGGTGTGAAGGGCCAGCAAAACAGCCAAGAGTTCCAGGTGATTGATGTGTTTGGAACTGTGTAGGGTGTCCCATGGGCCTCCGGTGGTGTAGCCGGAAAGGTGGGCGCCCCATCCCCAGCGTGAGGCGTCCATGGTGAGTGTCCTTGTGGGGGTTGGGAGATGAAATGGTGAGCCCTGGAGGAGGTTGGGGTGGTGGGTCCACCAGCGCAGGGAGTCTCGCACCCTTCGGGTGGGGTTCAGCATGGTCGATTGAGAGTCCTGGTTTGGGCGAAAGACGCTGAGGAACCAGAGCTGAACCGGCCGCATGCGTAGCTTTGCGATAGGGATGACTGCTGTGGTGGCAGCCATGAGGCCCAGCAGCCTTTGAAAGAGGAGGGCTGATGAAAGCGGTTGAAGGAGGATGTGCTGTGCTAGGGTTGCGAGGGTGGATGCTCTGTTGCGTGGCAGGAATGCCGTGAGTTGGATGGCATCCAGTGATGCTCCGATGAACTGGACCCTTTGGGAGGGAAGGAGGTGCGACTTGTCCCGGTTGACCCGGAGGCCCAACCGCGCCAGGAGGTCGCAAGTGTGTGAGATGTGCCGGGCGAGGGTCTCCGGTGAGTCCGCCACCAGAAGCCAGTCGTCGATGTAGGGGTAAATGACGATTCCCTGTAGGCGAAGGTGTGCCATAGTTTTTGTAAAAACCCGGGGTGCTGTGGAGAGACCAAAGGGAAGGGCCTTGTATTGAAACTGATCCTTCCCCACAGCGAAGCGGAGGAACTTCCGATGATGCGGAGCGATGGTTATGTGGAAGTAGGCATCCTGGAGGTCTAGAGTTGCCATCCAGGAGCCCCGCCGCAGGAGGGGAAGAAAGGAACACAGGGTGATCATCCGGAAGCGTTTGTACTGAATGAAGGTGTTGAGATGCCGGAGGTCGAGGATGGGTCTCGTGCCTCCGTCGCGTTTGGGAACTTGAAAGTAATGGGAGAAGAAGCCCGTCCCCTGATGGGATGGAGGGACCGGTTCTATGGCATCTTTGCGGGTCAAGGTGGCGATCTCCACGAGCAGGGCGGGGGTCGGTTGGGTAGTAATCAGAGAGCGGTAGGATGGCGCTTGGAGGAACTCGATGCGGTAGCCCGTTGCAACTATAGAGAGTACCCAGTTGTCCGAAGTGATTTCGCGCCAGGTGTTTATGAACGGTGCAAGGCGCGTGGACAGTGCAGAGGAAGGGAGAGAGTCAAAGGCCCTGTTTGGGGCCCCTTGGAAATTTCTGGCGACCCTGAGCTTGGGTCGATGATGGACGCTGTTTGCCCTGATAAGGTTGCCGCTGTTGGGTGGGTGAGGGTCGTGGGCGCCATGAGCGGTCAGGGGAGGCCCTAGACAGTGGACGGCGGGACCATGGCCTGGACCAAGAGCGAGGTTCGAAGCTCCTCGAGATGGAGGGAGATACGCCAAGGGTCCTGGAAGCTTTGATGCTTTTATCCAATTCCTGTAGGACCGTATCCATAGAGGAATGGAACAACCCCAGCCCATCGAAAGGAAGATCCTCGATAAGTGTCTTAGTGTCCTGCAGCAATGAGGTGTTGCGGAGCCAGGAGTGCCGGCGAAGGGCCACGGCTGCTGACATGGTCTTAGATGCAGCGTCCAATGAATGCTTAGCGGAGTTGACTTGCTGCTTAGCCAGCAAGAGGCCTTCCTTTTGTAACTTACGCACGGCTACGCGTGTGTCCTCCGGCAGGGTTTGGGTGAGGGCAGATACCTGCTCCCAGAGAGCATACTGATACCTGCCCATGCATGCCATGTAGTTTGCGGTTTTGATGCCCAGGGTTCCCGCAGAGTAGATCCGGCGGCCAAAAGCGTCCAAGCGACGGCTTTCCTTGTCGGGGGGTGGGTGGAGTGGGCTCGTTTAGAGCGAGTGGAAGAGCTGACCACCAGAGAGTTGGGCTTAGGGTGGGTCGTCAGAAAATCGATACCGTCCTCCTGGAGTTTATACATATGGTCCAGACGACGTGAGGATACTGGAGCCGAAGCGGGTTTGTCCCATTGGGCTTTTGTGGCTTGAAGCAGGACGGCCGAGAGAGGCAGGGCCACTGATGGAGAAGTGTCCATTTGGACTATGTCGAAGACCGGATCCGAAACGGTCCGTGCGGGCTGAGCGATAGGGATGCCCAGGGACATAGCCATTCGCTTCACCAGGTCCCCATAGGACGAGATGTCCTCCGACGGTGAGATAGGGAGGTTGTCTGATGTATCCGGTTGAGGCGACGGTTTATCCGGGGAGCTGGAGGAGGAATCGTCGGCCTCGGAGTCGGCATCGGAAGGTTCCGATACCGACGGGGGGTCTGTGGGCTGGTGACGAGGTGTTGGAGGCTCCCGCGGTATCGGCTGGTGCGGGGGGTGCATTGGTACAGCAGTTGCTGGGCGGCGTGGAGCCTCGGGAGTGGGTCTCCGTGGAGGCGGTGCCGATGAGCGAGATCGATAGCGGTCTCGGCGTCTGCCCTCGGTGTCAATGGGGTGAGGAGCAGGGTCGCGTCCATGCCAAATGGGCGATCGGGATCGGTGCGTAGTAGGATATTCCCATGCAGACTGGGAGGGAGAAAGCCAAGGCAGCGTCGATGACAACAGGTAGGCGCCGTAGGAGTAGTAGGCGCGCGGGGCCCAGTGTGGGTAATCGTATCGAGGTGGAGCTCGAGGTCGCGCAGGCGTCTCGGTTGCCGACGTGGAGGCAACTCCGGGTGACGGGGGCTCTCGTAGTCGGGATGGGCGCGAGACCCCTCGGAGCCGGCCGGCGATATCGAGCAACGCGAGCCCGAATGGGAGGAGGGCGGCTGGGAGCAGTGTCCACAAGGTGAGTGGTACGTGGTGGAAACCAGGTCTTGTGTGTGTAGGACAGCTTCAGGCAGATCTGGATCTGCATGGCGAAGCGGGGAGTCCAGCAGCTGGATGATCTCCGGTGGTGGTGGAGGTGGTTGGGAGGCATCAGGGTGGGCCATCGGTATGGGCGTCACTGAACCCCGGGGTCTGGTCTCCTGGACCATGACAGCTCGCGGCTCGCCCTTGTTGCGGGACTTACTAGCCGAACGCTGTTTTCGCTTTTCCGATTTATCCTTCTTCTTCTTTGTAGGTGTAGAGGAAGAAGAATGTGGAGCCAGAGGCCGCTTCGGTGGGCGATGGCCGGCATCGGAGGCTGCCTTCGGAATGGGGGGCTTCGATACCACCGTCGGGATCGACGTAGACGTCGAGGGAAGCGCCGAGTCCCGGGATGCCATAGAAGCAGGGCGGAGGGCCGACTCCAGGAGCGCAACTTTCAAACGGGCCGCTCGGTTTTTGCGGGTCTGGTTTGAAAATTTTGCGCAATGGATGCAGGACTCTGGCTTGTGGGATTCCCCTAAGCAAAGAATGCAGAGTGAGTGACCGTCCGGCGCTGCGAGCTTGCTACCGCAGGAGGTGCAGCGCTTGAAGCAGCCCCAACGCTGAGCCATACAGTGGGGCCGTCGAGCGGGGCAGGAGGGGAAGGGGAAGGGGGTCTTACAGAGCCCCGGAGTGGCCGAAGAAAGGTACCGACGTCCAAAAGGCAAAGAAGTCCAAAAAACAGTCCGTAGGTCAAGATATCCAAAGAGCTTTCCAGAAGTAGACGAAGTCAACGAACCGACAAGGGAGGCTGTTAGCCGAATGGCGGTCAGAAGAGAACTGGTGGGATGTCCGCGCCGGCTCCTCTGGGCATGCGCGGTGGCCGCTCCGCGCATGTGCCTTGGAGCTGGGCGCGAAAATCCGTTAGCTTTCTAGACACCGATGAGTTTCGGCGCAGGCACAGAAACCCACTGGTGTGAATCACAGAGACCACGTCGAAGATCCAGGCACTTCTCATCTTCCACAGTGAAGACAGAGGCAAAGAATGCATTCAGCTTCTCAGCCATTTTCCTATCATCCTTCACTACACCTTTTACCCCACGGTCATCCAAGGGCCCCACTGCTTCCCTGGCTGGTTTCCTACTTCTAATGTATTTGAAGAAAGTTTTATTGTTGGTCATGTTTTTTGCGATATGCTCCTCATATTCCCTTTTTGCCTGCCTGATCACAGACTTGCATTTTATTTGCCACAGCCTGTGTTCCCTTTTATCAGCCTCACTGAGACTAGCTCTCCACCACTTAAAGGAATCCTTCTTACCTTTTACAGCTTCCATTACTTTGTTTGTTAACCATGCAGGCCTTTTTCCATACCTATTTGTGCCTTTCCTAACCTGTGGTATATATTTTCTCTGAGCCTCTAGGATTGTAATTTTAAATAGTCTCCAAGCTTCCCCAATGGTTTTGACCCTTTCTACTTTTTCTTTCAGTTTTCTCCTCACATATCCCCTCATATCAGAGAAGTTATGCCTTTTAAAGTTAAAAGTGGTTGTGTCAGTCTTTACGGGCAACTCCCTATTTATACAAATGTTGAACTCAATAACATTATGGTCACTGTTCCCAAGCGGTGCAATCACTTTAACATCTCTTACCAGGCCTTGTGTGTTACTTAGGACCAAATCCAGGATCGCCTCTTCCCTGGTCGGTTCTGTAACCATCTGCTCCATAGCGCAGTCATTGAGAGTGTCTAGAAACTCAATTTCTTTTTCCCGACTTGAACACATATTGACCCAATCAATCTGTGGGTAGTTAAAGTCACCTATGACAACACAGTTATTTCGTCTAGCCGCTATCTTGAATTCATTCATCATTTTATAATCCTCCTCTATCTTTTGATTTGATGGGCGATAACGAAGTCCCAATGTTAAGCTACCTTTTGGGCCCACTATTCAACCCACAGCATTTCCAGAAGCGAATCCAATTCTCCTACCCTCTCAATCTTACTGGACTGTATACTCTCTCTGACATAAAGAGTCACCCCACCTCTAACTTTCTCCCCCCTATCCTTCCGATATAATTTATAACCAGGAATCACCATATCCCACTGATTTTCCTCATCCCAGCAAGTTTCTGAAATACCCACAATGTCTATGTTTCCCCCAAATACCAAGCATTCCAACTCCCCGATTTTACCTTGGATACTTCAAGCATTAGTATATAAACATCTATAGTTTCCCATACGTGTTAAGCCCACAACCTTCCTCTTGCTGCCTCGAGGCCTTGCCAGGCAGTCCCTATCATTTGCCACATTCTCAGAGAACAATTCTAATCCCTTTCCTTGTAGGAAAGTAACAGCTACCCCTTCATCTCTTTGAGATGAACCATCCCGAACCAGAGATTTTTCATCTCCTGTCAGCTTTCCCTCAATATTCAGTTTAAAAACTGCTCTGCCACCTTTTTGATTTTAAGCGCCAGCAGCCTGGTTCCTTCCTGGGACAAGTGGAAACCGTCTCTCTTGTACAGCTCCCTCTTGTTCCAAAAAGCATCCCAGTGCCTCACAAACTTGAACCCTTCCCCCCTACACTATCGCCTCATCCACGCATTGAGACTCCTGATCTGTGCCTGTCTCTCCGGCCCTGCGTGTGGAACAGGTAGCACTTTCGAGAAGGCTAACTTGGAGGTCCTGGCCTTGAGTCTCCTGCCTAGCAGCCTAAATTTTTCCTCCAGGACCTCATGACTACATTTCCTCACATCATTGGTGCCAACATGTACCATGACCACTGGCTCCTCCCCAGCACTATCTATCAGCCTATCTAAAACACACATAATGTCTGCTACCTTTGCACCAGGCAGGCAAGTCACCATACGGTCAATACACGGTTTCACCACCCAGCTGTCTACCTGCCTAAGGATCGAGTCACCAACTACCAAGAGCCCCCCACCCTCCCTGCCCAGGGATGGTTCCTTGGTACGAAAGAATACCCTTTCACCAGCTGTAGAAGAGGTCCCTTCTGAGGGCACATTCCCCTTATCCACAGCATGGTGGCCTGTTCCCTCTCAACCCTCATGCTCCCTGACAGCAGCAGGGCTTTCAGATACAGAGTGGGACATACCTAACAAGTCCCCAAAGGCTTCTCCATGTGCCTGACAGCCTCTGCTTCTCCAGGTCAGCCATCTTGGCCTCAAGGGAGCAAACTTGTTCCCTGAGAACCAGGAGCTCATTGCACCGGGCACACACCCAAGACTTCTGCCCAGAGGGCAGAAAATCATACATGTGACACACCGTGCAAAACACTGGATAGCCCCCAACCCCTCTGTTGGCATTCTGGCTTCATAATTGCTTTAAAAATAATTTAATATAATCCCCCTTTTAAACTCTTTGTACTTTCCTTGTAGAAGTCTACTTACCTTGCTGGGAACCCAAAGAGCCTAGGGCCCTGGGTGTTCTGGCTCTTCCTTGGCTTCTCACAAGCCCCTAGTCTAAGAGCCACAGGCCAAGAGCCCTGCCCTTTGGTTCCTGCCCTTCGGCTTATGCCAGAGGCTCGTGCCTCTGGCCAGGTGGAGCCTTAAATAGAAGCCTCCCCCAACACCCAGGGACTCAATTAGCAGTTAAACAATGGCCCTTTTACACCCTTATCTCAAGCAGCCAGCACTGTGCAACAACTGAAAAACTCACTCACACACTTCCACACACAGTACCCTCAGCTAAACCTCCTCAGCTGAAAGCAAATAAGAAAAAGAAAAACACTCACCCCTACTGCAGCTCTCTCCTGCTGCCTTCTAGAACGCAGCTATTTTTCTACAGTTCAATTCTTTTTCCACCCTGTCGCTTTCCTCCTATCCTTAGGAGCATAATGGAAATGCTATTATATAACTGGACTTATGCTAGTATCAAACCTGATCAGGAACTTCAGTAATAAGGTTCAGTGAATAAAGTTGCTTTGAGCTCTGCCATGGACAAAGCTCAGCTTGAAGACAGATTCCATTAGTGGAATGAGATTCTGTTCTGTACACATGAGTAAATTAAAGTGTGGTTGGGTTCCCAGATGGTATCACAACCATTGCACAGGTCTTACTAAAAGCATTTTATCCTGGATGCATTTAGTCAACTTATTCATAAGAATGGTATGGACTTAATTATTAGTTTTCTATTCCTGCCATCTGAAGTTAAGTGTGGGAAGTTAAGTGTACATCTCTATTATCTGATCTCCTCAGGGAAATAACTGTGGGTCCAGTTCTACCACATTTTATCAAGCCAGCTAATCCTGTTGAGACCAAACACACATGAGAAGAGTATGCATGAACAGAGCTACTCTGGCTGCATTTCACACTTGACATTACCCCACCCTTTCATCAGAGACAGTTAGATTTTACCTTTTAAAAAGGCAGTTTTCCCCTCCATTTCCAAACAAACTTTTGGTGTACTTTAAAAATAGCCTCCCTAGGAACCACAAGTCTTCCACACTGTGCTCTGTCAGAAACAACTCCAGAAATACACAAAACATCAGATAGCCATTTTAAAAAAATCTGTTCACAAATCCATATTCCTGAGAAACTGCCAGTGCTAAGGCTTCTCTTTCTCCCCTCATTCAAAACCAAAATGCCTGTAAAAATGATAAAAACCAGGCTTCGAGCAAACCAAGAGGTGGTGGCCTCTACACTCCAACCCAGACCCAGAAGCACAGGCGAGAGCTGAGTGAGTTTTCACTTTCCTTTCCACTCTCGGTGCAAGCAGAATTTGTCCTTTACTACACATCTGTGCATTCCAGCAAACCAGAACCTTTACTACACACGTCTGTGCATTCCAGCAAACCAGAACCTTTACTACACACGTCTGTGCATTCCAGCAAACCAGGCGGGGGGAGTTCTCCACAGCAGTATGTCATCTTACAAGCACTCGCTAGAATAGCAGTCCCCCCCCCTTGCTGACAGCCAATGGAAACTACTTTCTCCCCCTCCTGTTTCTCTAAGGCCAATTCCACACCAGTGCTTTGCTCCCCTTTCCACCCTGATTAAATTGGCCTGAGTCAGTGCGCATGTTTCCGCATCACAGAACTCTGACCCGGGTCGATGCCGGCTCTTCATTTCTGCATCTGTCCTTGCACTGCCCTTCTTTCCCCCTGCCTTTTTTTTTTAACTTAGGCGAAGTTGTGTTGTAACGTCATCATGGCCTTGCCCCTTCCCCCCCCCCTTTTAAATGGAGGCGGGGTTGCGTCGTAACACAACCCTCCCTCTGAGCGACTGGTATGCTTACGCATGTGCACAAGATGGCTGTGGCTTTTTTTTTGCACATGCGTGGTGTGATGTAACAATGTTACAATGTTGTCATTGGTCGCTGTTTGTTAAATGTCCGTGAAAGTTCAACTCAGCTTCCAAGCCCGTGAAAATCTTCCATGTGATGTGGCACAACAGCACATAGGTCAACAACCCCCCTTGCATGCAGGATCACAACAGGCCTTCTCCTTTTTTTTGTAACGTTTCCCTTCTCTCGTCTGCAGGATTGTTTTTATTTTTTAATGCCCAAGCAAAAATAACGTACTGCAAAGTTTATGAATGTGGCAACCAGGCATAGATGGCGGCGTCTCGCTGCGTTGCAACAAAACGCCGGAGAGATTACATTAAAACCCACAGACGAGAGATAGGAGATGTTACATAGCTGTGTCGTTGTAACGCAACAAGGGCCAGGGAACAAAAAAAAAGACGGGAGAGGGAAAGGAGAGACGGGAAAGGGGAGGGGAAGGCACAAGAGGAGCATTAAAGGGGAGGAGCATGAAATCCCGATTTTGGAGTTCCCCACTAGAATGCCCCGACTTCACTCCTGTGGCAAAAAAAACCCCTCTGAAAATCCCTGAAACAGAAGATCCGGGGGGAAGAGAGGATTACATTTGGGCCAACTGCTGAACTGGGGCAACAAGTGGGGAACTGATGCTCTGCCGTGGATATTATCAAGGGATGACGCGGGAGCAACCGCAGGGGCGGAATCAGCCTAAGCCTCCATGGTTCAGAGCCTTCTTTACTGGAGAAGGCTTCTTCCTCGCCAGCTTGGCACTGCACATGCACCTTACTTGCAAACAAACCAGTGGCTAAGAGTTGCAAAGGCAACTCACTCCACCCTCAATGGTTAGGCTCGAGGGTGAGGGGCTGACTTTGCTCTCCTTACCATTGCAGAATTGCAAGAGCAAAGAGGTGTCACAGGGACTGCTGAAACTGGAGAAGCAGTCCTCATCATCCTGAAGCCTGTGTTCTTTTCCCTTCCCAGGTTTTATCTCCCCCCCCCCATCCTACCCTAGCCTGTCCTCTTTCCCCACTTCCAGCTCCAGCTGCTTTTCTCTTGCCTGCCTTGCTTGCTTGCTTCCTCGGTCTCACCCAAACACAAAAAGCTGGCCCCAGGATCAGCATGTGACGGGGAGGTCTCTCCCCATCACATGCAGACCTGGCTGAAAGACTTCTCCTGCCTAGTGGTTTAAAATACCAGCCAGACAGAAGCTGATCCCAGGATCTGTGTGCGGCAGGGAGGTCTATCCCAGCCACACAGTCTTCGCCTGGTACAGGAAATGGGCAGCTGCAGAGAAGAAGATGGCATGAGCCCAGAGGATGTTCTGGCCAGGGCCCAGCCAGACACAGGAGAAGTGGGTGAAGATGAGGGTAAGTGAGCTAGGAAGTTCAGCAGCCCCACCCTCTGCTCCCTGAACTCAGAAGGGCAAGGATGGGCAGGGTAGGGGAGAGAGAAGAGAGCTGCAGGCCGGATTAAAGCCCTGGGCAGGCCAGTTCTGGCCTGTGGGCCACAGGTTTGACACCCGAGTTAGGATGTTACAGCAACATAAACAACCTTTCCTTCTCTTAATTTCTCTCCCTCTTTTCCACACATTTCTCATTCATTTCTGCCTCCTAATTTTTCCATGTCCCCCTCCCCCTTCTTGGTCTCAAGACCATTTCATCCCTACCCTGCTTGGTGACAGAATATATTTAATAGTAGTATAGTAGCAAACCTTAGTAAATATTATGAACAGAAGGCTGTGATTCTGTGCTTGATATCAGCTGGCACTGCCAGGGGGTTTGCTGGGCACTGTACATTGCACTGGTTCTGCTGGGCTTACAAAAATTCTCCCCCACCTTCAGTTTCTACTGCAGACTTTCTCTGGTTTGACTTTAGTCCTTTGCAGACAATGGAGGATGGGGGCACCTTCTTTGGGGATGTAGTGTGTTTCGTAACATCCAGTCTGGTGAAGCTTGCAATCACAATTCTGTGATGCTTATGGCTAGTGTTACATCAGTAAAAATTTGTACAAAGGCAGACTCCTAGCTCTCAAAAATGCCTTGTAGATGGTAAGCTCTTGGGCTTCAAAATGGAGAACAAAAGTCCTCCCGAGTCCCTACTCAGAACATGAGTGGTGTGATGAAATTTGTTTTGCTGTCAAGTCACAGCTGACTTATGATGACCCTGTGGGGTTTCAAGGCAAGAGATGTTCGGAGGTGGTTTGCCATTGCCTGCCTCCACGTTGGCCCTGCTTAGCTTCTGAGATCTGACAAGATCAGGCTATCCTGGGGCTATCCAGGTCAGGGCTAGGCTGAAAGTAATGTGACTGGCCCAAAGTCACCCAGTGAGCTTCCAGTGGATTTCCCAGATCTTAGTCTGACCACTACACTATTCTGGCTCTGGTGATGGAATAGCATGTTGGAATTTGACAATGATAAAAGGACAATAACAAATCTCCCTGGGGAGGGAATTCCAAAGTTTTGGCCCATGACTGTGAAGGCCCTTTCTTGAGTTGCCACCCATCTAGCCTCAGATGGCAGAAGCACCTGAAGCAGGGTCTCAGAAGATGACCATAGTGGACAGGTAAGATCATATGTAGGTGGTCCTTAAAGGTATAATGGCCCAAAGTCACGTAGAGCTTTAAAGGTCAACACCAGCACCTTGAATTGTGCCTGGAAGCAAACTGAGAGCCAGTGTAATTTGATGCAACAAGACTGGAGTGATATGGTGCCTACAACCCACTCTAGAAAAGGGAGAGATTGGGCAGAACAAAGAGTTGAGATATCTCTCTTACTGGCACAGCAGAGGAAGGAAGATCAGGAGAAGAAGGAGCAAAGAGATTTAGAGAAGCAGAAAAGGTTTCCTATGTTGCCTGATCCAGCAGTCTCAATAAAGCTAGAAAAGTTCTAAAACAGTGAGGTCTGGGCAGAAAAAGAGGGCCTCTCTGTCCAGTCATTTCATAGGTATAGGGGCAGTCTTGGGAAGGTGTCATGACCCCTTGGGGGTTGCCACCTTATGCTGCCACCACCCTGGATTAGGGTCTCTTGAGAAGGCCCAGGGTACCCTCCCAAGCCCAACCAAATGCCTTCTTTTAACTGAGAAACATGAGGTGTGATGACCAGGCAGAGCACTTAAACAACAGGGTTTATTTAAACAATACTGGGGCAGGGAAAACAAGACAAGGTGCAGTAATCAATAACAGTGTTTTAAAGGTAAACTAAAATGAATCTAATGATACTATTTTTCCTTAACTGGTACTATTTAAGGCCTACAGCCTTAAGGCTGTAGTCATTCCATCCCACTGAGGGACTTCTCTCCCAGCCCAGACTTTCCCATCAGGTTGACTCTCTGTCTCAGGAAAAGTCTGCAGTAGAGAGAAAAAGAACCGTTTGTCAGTTACATCTAAAGTTCCATTGCCTCACACATTTCCCTGAATTCCTATTGGCTACCACAGCCTCCAAGCATCAGGGGAATTGTAAGCTGCCAGGCCTCTACCCCTAGCACAGGTCTCTCCTGGGTCTAGGCCGCACTAGGCCTGTCTCCTCACCCGGCACAGATCATGACAGAAGGGGACTGAGCCTTTACACCAATAAGCCTTGTCATGAGGCAGAGGAAGAGTCTAGAATGGAGAACTTAACCCAATTTTGCCTATACCACGATGCCACCTTTATACTGTTTTTACCTGGACATTTACACCTGGGGCATAATACCACTGGTTGCATTTTGGGGTCTACTGACAGATCTTAGGTCCTATTGGCAAATTGGCGCTGGATATAATTAACTTGTATGCAAATGTAAGATACACACTCTTTTTTGATGGCATACCTGGAAAACAACTAGTCTTACATTTGGTATCCTAGTCTGATACTCTAACCACTAGACCACACTGGCTCTTTCATATCAAACCTTGATCCTTGAGCAATCTCAGACAACACAAGGCCCAAGAAGTCAGAGGGGGGTGGTCTCAAAAGCATGTCTCTTAACCCAGGGCTTTTCTGGGGTTAGCAACCAGCAGATATTTCCTGATGTGTTCTGCTCTTTCAAGTTGTGCTGTACCACAAGGATATCTAGTTAAAAATCTTAGAATGTGACCATCTTATGTGGGAAACTGACTTAGGTTGAAAAAAATTAATCTCCTCCTCCAAAACAGAGTGCCCAGATTAACAGAATATATATAAAACATAGCATTAGATCTACCCTCTGATACCAATCCTTACCAAGCCACCTGAAGAGTAATCAGAATTGTATTCTGAAACCACCAGCCCCTGAGCTGCTGAAGCACAGCCCACAAAAACAGTCTAAGCTTTATCAATAGCCATCAAACATCAGTGCACACTTGAGTTGTTGAAATCACTCCAGCTTTGCAAGGAAGTCTGAAACGCTTACCCCTATAATCACAATTCAGCATAAGCAAACACATTTACTCACGTTCTCAGTCCCTTTCAGGTATACTGCAGGTGAGAGAAGAATCCTAGGGGGCATACATGTTTGAGTTTAAAGGGTTCCAGAATTATGATTTTCAACAGCTGCTTCTAGCTTTTAGCAACTTGTAGCATTCCAATCACTCACACTTTGCAATGGGAAAATTCTTACAATTGCTGCATAATTTATTATAAGTAAAAGTGAACAAGAAGTTTATTAGAAAGCTAGTACTGTATAAAGCAGCTGCACTGTTAATCATGTTTAATTTTCAGTTTGAATAAGAATCACACAGCAGTGCAGCCCCTTCTTTACAAATGCTCAAATTGTGAACAGCTCACCACTTCAGAAGACCCTTGAAGAAAACTGTGACCCAGCACATAATGTCATTTAAGCAGATCTCAGTGCAGTCTTAAACATAGTTAATCCCTTCTAAGCCCACTGACTTTAAGGCATTTAAAATGTTATACAAAACTTTATCACACACACATACATGCAATGTTTATGTAGTGAAAACAGCAACTAAACACAATCAATTTAAAAACAAGCATGTTTTCTACCTTTGAAATTCACTTGAGATAAAAGACGCAAAAACCCCATTAACCTATAGTTCTGCTGATCAAGATAGATTTCTTGCTGCAGAACTCTTATATAACAGGTTCCAAAAATTTAATCAGCATTAAAACAAAGAGAAAAGGGTCTGCAAGCATTTAATTACAATTTGCTGCAAAAAAAATGAAGCTTATCGGCAGAGATTCAAAACTTGGAACATTAGAATCTCGTGCTTTTCCCTCAGTGCTGTTCAGTACTCTACAAATCATTATTCTAAACAAGAGAAAACAAAATGCTTTAATTGGCAAGTGCTCAGGACCATAGTATTCACAATTATGTAGATTCATTTTCTATCAATTAAGTATCGTCTTACTAGTGCTGGATCAAATATTAAAACTTCTCCAACGCTATTGGATACACAAACTCTTTAAAAAGATAAACCACTTCTCCCCTCTAAATTTAGTACATGCACTTCCCTTTGTGTTCTTAGGAAAAGAGCAGGATCTCAGTAACGCTAACATAAATTACAGAAGCAGAAGGTTTGCTACACAGTCTTAAAGTTAAACTGGCATTTTATTTTTATAAAATCCAGCTGCTGTGTAACCTTAAAAGGATGATCTGCAACAGATTTGCAGAAGAATATGAGAAGCAATTTTGTGTTAGCGTTACTAGCAGTCTTTGAGCACTGAGAAACTTACACTTTTATAGGCAACAGGCATATCTATCAAATTTAAATATTTAGATACTTTATTCATTTAAAAATTATGACAAGTATTTAACAAATTTCTCAACACGGACAGCTGAGGACAGTGCTACAATCTGCTATTTTGCTGCTTCATCATAAGAACTCTGCAAGAACGCTGTCTTCATGATCTTAAATCAATACATCTTATCTGTACATGGTAAAGAAAAAAATCTTCATGGCAATTCTTATTATAACTTACTGAAACCCTCAGTAAGCTACAGAGAACAGGTGCTCCTCATGTTCTGATGATTCTAATTGGATGACTGTGAAAACACAACTTTTAAAAAATCATAGAATTAACACTTTGAAAATAAAAAGTTTCCTTTGCTCTTAGCACTGGTTCTCCATCCTGAGATTCACTAGAAGACACTGAGACAAATGGGGGGGGGGGGATCACCCTTACCTTATCTTGCTCAAATAGCAACATTTTTCTTGTTTTCAGATAAAATTGCTGGCTTCACATGCATCCATGCAGGCTTCAAATTAGTTCTATCAACAGACTATCAGTTTATTTATTTATTTGATTTTATACCCCGCCCTCCCCGCAAACAGGCTCAGGGCTCAGGGCAGTTAACAACACCGTTTGCTTCCAGCTAGCAGCAAGGTTCTTCTTTGCACATTACTTGCTGCTCTGAACTGCAGTCACTGGGAGTGACTATAAGAGGAAATCATGAAGTGTGAATACAGTTGTTTCACAGCTCATAAAGGATATGACTCAACTAATCTCCCATCTCATAATATTATATTTATATTTTTTGTCCTCTCCAAACACTAAACGTGGAATACTGAAGGGTTCTGGTGGAGGTTTAAAACAAATGAATAAATGCGTGCCATTGTTAAAAACCACTCTCATACAAACAAATATACCACATCAAGCACTCTCAGGGGAAGAAATACACACATATATCCCACCAAAAATCAACCAGCCTGTTATAAGGTTGCTAATGTGGAAAGCTCGTGAAAAGAATGATTTCACCCCTTAACATATGGCTTTGAGATTCTTAAAATTATACCGCTAGAAACCAGCATGGAGTAGCAGTCAACATGTCAGACTAGGATCTGAAAAACCCAGGTTTGAATTCCCACTCTGACATAGAAGTTTGCTTGGTGACCTTGGGCCAGTCAGACACTCTCAGCCTTACCTATCCCATAGGGTTGTTTTTAGGATAAAATCAAGAAAGGGAGAAACTTTCGGTTCTCACTGGGGGGGGGGGCGCGGATTGAGATAAAAATAAACAAATACCCATATACGGATCCAAGAAACAGACAAAGTATTCAAAGAAGATAGTTTCAGGAGGGTAGCTGTATTAGTCCGTAACAGTAGAACAAAATTTGACTCCAGTAGCACCTTAAAGACCAAAAACATATTTCATGGTGTAAGCTTCTGTACATCAAAGCTCACACTGTCAGATATTTGAAGACATGAGCTTTGACTCATGAAAACTTTATACCCTGGAAAATGTTGTCAGTGATACTGGACTAAAATATGCAAACAATATTTAAAAATCAATTATACCAGTTTTATAAGGGTGCATGTTTACTATGGCAATTGTGAACCTGATTGCCATAGAGAACCATGACAATTTTTATTGTCAGAAATGATGGCATTAATGTGTTGCTTGCAGATATAATGTTGCCAAACGTCTAATAACAGTTAAGTGACAAACTGGCTGCAGGCTACATATTCTTTTTTCCCCTCCCCTTAGAATCCTCCTTCATTTCCCTTCTGAAGGTAATCTACAACATAATGTTACATCCATATTGACACTGACCATAGTTAATCTGACTAAGCTTTAATCAGTATTGTAAACTGTCTTCAAATCTTTGCTTCAAGGTATATTAAAGCTAGCACGGGTTACTGTGGTCCATGACTAGAGTCCAAGAAACACAATGCTATGCCAGGGCTAATGCAGGTAAGCGAATGGGCAGAGAACTTCACACCCAAAGAAGCCTGCAGCCTCTCCAAACTACAGTTAAGAGAGCCACAATTTTATGACTTCACCAGGTCAAACAGATGGGTCCACTGTAACACAGTGTGGCAGCAAACGAACTATCAAGAATGCAGCAGGCTTCTTTTTCCCTGTAAATCAACTTGATCTTTGTTATCTATAAGTGATAATTAGATTTTAACTTATGTGCATTGTTAAAAAATTTTGGTTATTGAAATAAAACACATTCAGTGGACTGCTGCTTACCTTTCTCCAATGACTACCTATCTGGCTTGGAAAAGATATTATACACACATTACACGAACAAATGAAGCTGCCTTCTACTGTTACAAACTGACCACCAGTCTATTAACTTTGGTACTGTCTACTCTGTCTAGCAGCACCAGCAAAGGTATCACTGCCAGTATTACCTAACTTAAGAGGAGATGCTGGGGATTGAACCTGGAACTTTCTGCATGCAAAGTGCTAAGTCACTGCTTCTTTCTGAAGCAAATACACTGAAGCTGTTTTATTTTTAAAAAACTCCACTCAAAGGATAGTGATAAAGAACTTTTGCTTTGCTACCAGGAAACAAACAGCTAACTGCCCTGCTTTGGAGGAAGATAAAATCAGAAGCAGGGTGGGTAGGGGGGAACACAACTGAAAAAGACTTTTTGTTATGCTGCAAAGGAAAAAAGCTGAAAGTTTGGTTGAGAACTTGCTGCACCTTAAACCCACAAAAGGAAATCTAGAAACTCTAGCACTGTAGATCATCTTGCTGCTGAAAGGCAAGAGTTTTAGACTGAGTTAAGTACAGACACTTATTCACAGAGTTCAAACAGTACAATTATACAATATCATGCTTTATACATTTTATAATTGATCTTCACCACTCCAACCCTTGCTGCCCGAACTTCTTTCTAACCATGGCAGTGAAAGAATTAGGGTTCACACTCCATTTTATTCTTAGTAATATTCTTAGTTCACATAGTTAATCTTATTAAGGGCTTCATTACAAAATTTTGACATGCTATACATAATAATTTTCTTGGTTTTTGCTACATTCTATCACTTTCTATGCCATTTCATTCACTTAAACATTTTTTGGACTGTCACATGCTGCAACTTGTGAGACTCACTTTCAATCAGTTAATAAGCACCTTAGACCAAAACATGCTGAGCTGTGTGTGTTATGTGTGACAATAAAAGCTGGTGGCATAATAATAAATAAAGTAAATAAGTATGCCCTGACTTGGAGAGCCCAATCTTGTCAGATCTCAGAAGCTAAGCAGGGTCACCTCTGGTTAACATTAGGGTGGGAACCTAGTGAGAAAGTAAAGGGTTGCTACGCAGAGGCAGGCCTCTGAACATCTCTTGCCTTGAAAACCCTACAGGGTCACCATAAATCAGTTTCCAACTTGAAGAGGAAAAAATAAATAAGAGTAAACCTAAGCAGGGGCTACGGGTTCGGCAGCCTGCTCTTTTGAACATCAAAAAGAAAATGAACAACTTGTACTAATTAATCTTTTGTGAAGAATTAAGACAGTTTTAGTAACATTTTAATGGCTTTGGAATTCTTTAAAATTGTATATTTTAAATATAATGGGGAATAAAAGTATTTGACTCATAAAAGGGATTTAAAATTTGCAATAACCAGTGTTCTCAGTATAACTACCAAGCTTTAATTAGTATCTATTATTCAGTTTGTCCCTTTCTATTTTTCAATGTAATGTCATATTCTAATGAAAGGGAAATTATATTCCATAATTTTTTCATCCTTCCAGCGATTTAATGGCATCCGGATTTTTGCTGGTAAATTATATTCATGCTTGTACTTCAGCCCTAGACTTTTTTTAAAAAATTAACCCTTTATTTAGAGAATAAAGTATTTTTAAAATTATTTTTTCTTGTAATTCAGATCGTGCAGGCGAATTTGATACAATGCTAATGATTTCAATGGAAATTATTAATCAGCCAGTCTTTTGCAAATTTGGAATTCCATATGCCCTGAATTGTCCCCCATTTACAGGCCCTGTTTTTCTGAGGTACTTGGTTTTATAAAAACCCTGTTCCTGGGGATATCTTTAAAAATGTTAGCGTGCTGACACATGTACCAACCCTTTGTTCCTGGTTAAATATGCCATGTCACACACTGCAACTGATGCGACTCATTTTAAGCTATTAAGTTTAATTAACATATTGTATGACAATTAGGTTTTCCTATTACATATTTAACCGCACAATATACACACCCTTTGTTTTTAAACTCCATGACCAGAGAGCATGTGGCTAAGATGGTTTGGCTGCCTGAACAAAGAATATTAGTGTTCTGCCCTCCACCTGCTATCCAGGTTCATGTAGTATTTGAATAATAACTACTGTATTGTAAACCAAACCAGATGCATTGTGAATATTAAACTATGATCAGTTTACTAACACGCCTTTTTTGAGAGAAGAATTGCAAAGCAAATGAACTGAAAAGAAGCATTTCAAGCTCCGAGGACATGTGTGGCACTGCCAGATGCCGGAGCACAAGAAAATGAAGTGTGTATACCCAATGTTTCTTCCAGTAATATCCTGCTCAAAGGCACAGCCTATCATATATGCTACCTAAAGAGAAGTAATTAATGGGGTTGGGGGTAGAAAAGGGAACATTCTGATGAAAAAATATCACCTTTAACTGAGATGGATTAGACCCTGAATGTACTGGAGCTGTCAGACACACACAGTCTACTAAGAAGATCATAAATAAGTTTGGGCAGGTCCACAGAAAACATCCTATATGTGGTGGGGTGTGTGAACATAATATAAGTTTAGCTTTTTAATAGAACGGCAGCCTTCTCATGACATCAAAGACTTCACTTCAGTCAGAATGTAACCTTCAACTTCCCTTTCAGTCTATCCAGATGAAAGTCAGAACACTGTCCTTGCACAGAACATGATCTAAAGGCTTAAGAGCAACAAAATGAAAGCATATAACTACTCCCTACACCCCCCATAAACTGAAATCCGATATAAACATTCAATCCAGTTCTTAACCCCTAAAACCACAGTTATCTTAAAGTATAAGTGCCGAAGCATACAAACATATAATAGAACAGGGGTGGCCAAGCTGTGGCTCTGGAGCCGCATACGGCTCTTTCACACAAATTGTGCAGCTCCCAGCAGAGCGGCTGGGGAAGCTAAATATCATTAGCAAACAAATATCATTGGACAAATAAATATCATTACCAATATCTGCCTTTACCCCTTTCGTTATTCTTTTTGGCAGTCTCATTTAATGTTAATAAAAAGCAAGTTTGCATATTTCCCAGTAAAAATGTGTAATATTTGTTCATGGCTTCCGGCTCTCAAACATCCGACATTTATTCTGTGTGGCTCCTACGTTAAGCAAGTTTGGCCACCCCTGTAAAAGAACTAGGGGTGTTCATTCGGTAAAGCTGAACCGAAACCCCCCCCCCCCGAAAAATGCCTTGATTCCCTGATCTAATTCGGCTGCTAGACACTGAATGGCAAAAAAAACAAAAAATATTGGGGGGTGGGGTGTTTCGCCTTTTTCTGCATTGCTGAATGCAGACTCTGGGTGGCTTTAAACTTTACAGGGTTCCACTTGCCTTCTTTTTCCCACTGTTTTTGTCTGTTTCCTGCCCTTTGCTTGCTTTCCAGGAAGGAGGGGGAAGAGGGACTTTACAGACAGCCAATCACTGCAATGCATTAGCAAATACCATTGCAGCTTGCAAGGCTGTTGTTGCTGCTGGCTTCATTTGTTGAAACCCAACTACTAGCTTGCTGCTTTCCCAGGGGAGGAGCTCTGAGAAATAGGATTTGGCATACGGCCAATGCACTTGTTCTGCTGCTGGCCTTGCAAACATGCCCCTCAGTTTTTACTGCAGAGATTCTCAGATTTGACCTGAGTCCTGTTGGGTCTCAGCACTAACTGCCACGGTGGCACTGGTTTTTGGTGGGCGGGCACATTGCACTGGTTCTGCTGCTGGCCTTGCAAACATGCCCCCAGAGATTCTCAGATTTGACCTGAGTCCTGCTAAGTTTGGGCACTGACTGCCACAGCAGCACTGGTTCTGGGGGGCACATTGCACTGGTTCTGCTGCTGGCCTTGCAAACATGCCCCCTCACAACACACATCACTTACTTTCTAGTGCAGAGATTCTCTGGGAGACACTGCTGCCTGCCTTTTTCCCCTTCCATAGGAAATTATGGAGGATAAAGAATTTGCCAGATAATATTATTGGCTGTGCTGGGAACAAGGCTTGAAATGTTACAGCTCTATTCCTACCAGCTGACATTCAAGACTTGTAGAGTGCTGGATTAAACAATCTTTTTGTAGGATTGGTTAACTTTAATTGCAAATCAAAATGTGGTGGTCCTGCCTTAATCTGGTTAATCTGTTGAGGTAATTTTGTTTGTAGTCAGCGTTCTGGACACAGATTCTGATTTGTTTTCTACACTAGTAATTCCCTTCTGCCTCCAAGAGCAACTGATTTGACTTCATGCAAATTCCAAAATTTAAAGCTTTATTTTGAATTGCTGCTGCGGAAAAGCTCAGTTTAGACATAATGCAAAACCATGCTTTGGTTAGCTCACAATCACACTGCTGCTGGTTTGCCTTGACAGATACATTTCCTTTTCCCTTTATGGCCTGGGAAGGCACTGTCAGAGAATGCATTAATAACCATAATAAACCAACTTCAGATTCTGGTTTGATGGACCCTAACTAACCATAGTTAGTGAAGTGGCTTGCATTCAGACAGTCATACTAAACCATAGCTTAATTAAAGCATTGTGTTTCAACTGAGTTACTTTTATTCCCTGACTCATATGTTCACAAATCAGGAGATGAAACCCTCGTGGGGCCCCTGTTGTCAATGCAGTGTCCTGAGGTTGCCTTTGAAGTCTGTTTGGAATCTTCAGGTGGTCTGGCTGGCTCCTGAGTTGGCCACCCACCAGGAACTCATTAGCATAATAGGCCACACCCAACAGCAGAAACTCATTGGGATTGGCTACATTAGGGGTATGTGGCCTAACATGCAAATTAATTCCTGCTACAAAAAAAGCCCTGGGTTTTGACAACAAACAAGGTAAACAGAATAAGAAGCAAAAGGTGGGTGTGGCTGGATGACCACTCTTCTGGTAACATGGGGGTGTGGCCTAATATGCTAATAAGCTGTGCTGTCAGTGGTGTGGCCTAATATGCTAATGAGTTTCTGCTGCTGCGTGTGGCCTATTATGCTAACGAGTTCCTGCTGGGCTATTTCTACAAAAAAAAGCCCTGTTCATAAGTAATGCTGGTGTGAGATGTAGAGTTGGTTGTGCCCATTGGAAGCAGTGATCACAATTCAGTAGAGTCCAACTCATATGCGAATGAAAGGTTGACCAAAACATCCAACCAAAATTCAATTTCATACATTTCATTTTAGAATGCAAAATTCTAAAATGGGGCAGTGCTCAGGGAGAGTCGGTGTTCAAATCTTCACTAATTTTTTTAATTGCATTTGAAGCAAAAAAAAAGAGGGATAAAAATTTCTTAAATACTAACTCAAGTCTATTTCTCATGCAAAGCTTTTACACTTGTTACAGGCAACCAGTTTACCAACTGTAACTGAATGTAGGAAACATACTTCCCTAATATGGAAGGAAATTAACTGACAAATTAGTTTCCAAGCACAATTCAAAATGGTAGCATTTGACTTTTATGACCTTAAATAGTCTGGGACTTGCTATCTTAATGTTTGTTTGTTTGTTTTCATAAGAAATAGTTTAATATTTATATCAGGGACTATCCTTCAGAAACAGGGCAGGTAGTGACTGAAAAGAGGGCCTCTTCTGCACTGGTGCCCTGGTCAAGATTCCTGTCCAAACTGCCTGGCACCCATGGTAATATCCATTAAGGGCCAGGTGATATCTTTCCTATCTTCTTATGTTTTAAATAGCATCCATACTGTGGGTTATTGTTTCTCTGGATCATGTATGGTTTTTGCTACTGTGTCAGCAGAATTTCCGCTTAAATTAGGGTAAGGTTTCTTAGGCTAGAGAAAGGCTTCAAACTCTACCAAGCAGACAGGTGTAGAATAAAGGCCATAAATATGGTTTTGTACAGATCTTCACTGTAATTTTTTAAATTGCATTTGAAGCAAAAAAAAAAAAAGAGGGATAAAAATTTCTTAAATACTAACCCAAGTCTATTTCTCATGCAAAGCTTTTACACTTATTACAGTCTATGTTGGGTTCTATTTAGGAGTGTGCAGTGGGGAAAAAATCAGCTTTTTTCAGATTTGGGTTTAATAAAGCCGAATTTTCCACTATTCCTGAATATACCCGAATACCAATACCAGTATTGTATTGGTACCCCAAAATATTTGGTATTTCTGAAAACAGGCGCCATTGTAGTCAATGGCAAAAATCTTCTAATGAGTATTCAGTAGGCGGGGGGGAAGGGGGTTTGAGATAGAGGCACCAAATTTGTATTGTAGCTGCTGGAGCCTCACCTCAAAAGACCCTCCAAGTTTGGAAAAAATTGGACCAGGGGTCCAATTCTAGGGGCATGCAAAGAGGGTGCCCCCAAATCACATATACATTTGCTATTCTCCTCTACCCTAGTATTCCCCTGCAGACAAATCTCATCAGAAGAAAAATCTTGGTTCAGAATTATTTGGATACAATTTCCAAGCAACATCCCTTCTGCTTTAGCCACCACCTTTAAACCATCCATGAAACAAATGGCCCAAATTCTTTTACTCCAGGAGTACTTTCAGGAGTGACTTTAAAGAGAACTCATTAGGGAAAAGGGATAGAATGAGAACAAACATACATGCAATTACTTCTTGCCTAGAAGGCCCCCTACTGTTTAAGTCCCACAACAAGGTTTCCTGAAAAGACAACTGCAGCACAAGAGCTTTAACCAGTAAGGAGAATGTGATATCTCTTGTACATTTCTAATTCCTTAATATCTGTCTCCACTGACAATGCCATGTGTTAATAAAGTAGAAAGCACCAAGTATGAGTCCTAAACAAAGCTTCTAGTCAAAGTGGAAAAAAATACTTAAGTTCTGAAGTGCTGCTACCTCTAAGAATGTAAACTTCTAGAATCAGAAGTGATTTAACCTTTTAAAAGATTTGGAAACAAGCAGCTACTTGTTTAATGTCATGTTGTGTGACTCCAATAAAGGATCCTTTTCTGGAAACAGCAAGGAAACGCCACTGTGGCTGGTTTCTGCAACCATCTTAAAATGTAGGATTTTGGAGCTATTATAAAAGCACAAAGAGCATCAGTAGAACAGGTGCTACTGGAATAAAATGACCTGTTACTTCTAAATATAGCTGATCTTTTAGTATCCTATTAGACCCTATTCAATGGATCACTGACTATTCAAATACCAAACTGCAAGTTGGGTTCAAGCTCATGTGAACAGATGGCGTTTGCATAAGCAGATATTTCCTGTTTTTCTATCCCCCCCCCCCCCCCCCAAAAAAAAGGTACTGGGTTAGGTAGCTATTAGAAAAATATGTTGTGTAGTACTAAGGGCTACAGCAAGATGGGGAAAATGGATAAAATCTGCCCAACCCTGTGACTTTTTACCCACTCAAATACAAAACTACTATAGACCTGAGACCAAAATCTGATTGGTAACTTGAAATCACTGTAATGTTCTTTTCTTCCTAGAAAGATTTCAGTGAACACAAATAAAATGAGAAGCTAATTGAAGCTGCGTAGCACACACAGGAAGGGTGAGGGTGGTGGCTACAGGAGGAGCCAAGAAAAATTAGTGGCTGTCAGTGGAGCAGGAAAATAGGTTTCCACACCTCATTAACATTTCAGTACAGATCTCTCCTTATCTCTTACTCCTCCCACACACATCAAACCTACAACATCTCCCTTTGCAGTTACTCTTCCCCATAACAATTTCTGGCTTCCTTTTGCTTTGCACTCATCTTCCTAAATTCCAACAGCTTTTATTCTCCCTTTGATATTCTTTCTCTCCTTCACCACTGGAGAACTGTGACTAGTAGAAACTGTGGGTCCGTGGCAGGGTCCCCAACCTTTTTGAGCCTGCCAGCACCTTTAGAATTCTGACACAGGGTGGTGGGCATAAGCACAAAATGTATACTGCAAGAGGAAAAGCAAACCACAAAATGTCATGGAGTGAAATCATATATAATTCTAACAGCAATGCTTCAACACTGCAGGTAGAACCTCTGTTTAACAGGATGCCTTTTAAAATGAACATATTGCTTAAAAATGTTTACCTGCATACACGCAGCTTTCTTTCAGTCATTCAATGAAGATCCTTAAGCTGTGACCGCAACTGCTGCTGAAGTAACTTTTCAAAAATCCACACAATCAACCAGAAGCTCTGCTGGGCAGAAGCGCAACCAGGCCCCACCCACTTTCTAAAAACATTTGGTAGGCACCAGTAAAGGTGCTGGCAGGTTTCATGGCACCCACTGGCACTACGTTGGAGACTCCTGGTCTACAGTTTTAGAAGGAAGAGGCCTGGAAGTTGGTGTTCTAATGCCAGGCTCCAGATTCAGGCTCTGCTCTTTCTAAGGTTGCCAGCTCTGGGTCTGGAAATACCTGGAGATTTTGGGAAGACAGCCATAGAGTCCACCCTCCAAAGTAGCCATTTTCCCCAGGGGAACTGTAATTTTCCTATTATATAAAGCTGTTTTAAAATTCCAAGGGGCAAGATTCCATGGGGCGCCAAAATCAGTAGGCTGGACGGACTGCCACTCAAAAGGGGGACCCTGGCCACTGGCTGCATTCTCTCACTGCTTTGCCTCAGTCCCGCCCACGGAGCCACCGGCCAGCGTCCCAGCCTCAGTCTGGAGGAAGCCAGCAAAGGGGAAGGATCCACTCTTCTCCTCCTCCCACTGCCAGGTGGGTCTAACTGTCCCCTCAGTGGCCTGCTTCTGTCAGTGAAAAGACAATGGACTTTCAACATAACCCCCCTCCCCCACACACTGCCAGCGTGCCCAGAATAATCTGTCAGAATAAACTGTCAGAAACGGGGCATTTCACACAGCACCTCATAGCGCTTCAGGACTGGTACAAAGAACAGAAGAACGCTTGGGAGGAAGTTTCAAGGTAAACCGGCTCAGGAATGCTTCCCCAATGGGAGAGGCATGTTTCTGTGTGAAAGGGCCAATATGTTCCATTAGGGAACCGGCACTAATACAGTCACTTCAGTGCCCGTTGCTAGGCAACAGAGCTTGCTTCTCTGAAAGCCCCTTTCCACACCTATGTTGGCCTCTGGGAGAAAACTCACTGGGGCCAGTTGAACAGAATACCATAGAGGCCACCCTCCAAAGCAGTCATTATCTCTGGGGGTGGGGGGATCTGTTGTCTGGAGCTCAATTGTGATACCTGTATTCAACTACCCTAGGCGTAGCAGTAAGTGCTTCAGGGCAGGATCTGCTAAACCCAGGTTCCTACTGAGTAGGTAATTTGGGGCCAGTCACAGACTTTAAGCCTAACCTACCTCACAGTGTTGTGCAAGTCAAAAGGGGGAGAGGAGAATGATGTCAGCTGCTTTGATCCCCATTGCAGAGAAAGACTACTTTTCCACCGGGGGAAGTATGGTTGTCAATCTCCAGGCAAGGGCTGGAGATCACTCAGAATTACAAGTGCACTCCTGATGGCAGAGATCAGTTCCCCTGGAGAAAATGGTGGACTCTATGTCCTTATACCCTGCTGAGATGGACCCCTTATGGTAGCCAATGTGACATAGCAGTCAGGGCTTCAGAGCACAGTGGAGGCTGCGGGGGGGGGGGGGGAGATGGAAAGTTGAAGAGTGAGGTTGATGTTGGCTGGGAAGGAGATAGGGTTGCCAACTCCAGGTGGAAAATACCTGGAGATTTGAGGGATGGAGCCTGAAGATGGTGAGGTTTGAAGAGGGGTGGGACCTCAGACAGGTACAATGCCATAGACTCCACCCTCCAAGCTAGCAAGTCCCTCATGGGGAACCATTTTTGCCAGTCCCCAGGTGGGGGCTGAAGATTACTCAGAATTACAACTGTTCAATAGGGGGGAGGGGGGAGCTGAAGCCAGGGGGCAGATAATGATACATTGACAGTTGGCTGGGAGGTAGGGTGCCATCTCCAGGTTGGGAAATTCCTGGAGATTTGAGGGGTGGACACTGGAGAGGGTGAGGTTTCAGCAGGGGTGGGACCTCAGACAGGTTCAATGCTATAGACTCCACCCTTCAAACCACCCGTTCCCTCATGGGGAACCATTATTGCCAATCTCCATGGGAGGGATGGGGATCACTCTGAATTACAACGGCTCTTCAGATGGTAGAGATCTTCCCCTGGAGAAAATGGTGAACTCTGTGTCATTATACCCTGCTGAGGTCGCCACAGCAAATTGATGCTGAGTGCCCAAGGCTGGGGCACTCTCCCAGAGCCTCTTTCTAGAGCCCATTGTATTTATTTCCACAATGGGCCTTATTCCTAGTCTGGAATAAAGTTGTGATTCCGGGAGCCCTAGCTCTTTCCCTGCCACTGCTCCCAGTTTGGTGTAGTGGTTAAGTGTGCAGACTCTAATCTGGGAGAACCGGGTTTGATTCCCCACTCCTCCACTTGCACCTGCTGGATGACCTTGGGCAAGCCATAGCTCTGTATCAGCTGTTCTCTCAAGGACAGCTTGAGAAAGAGCTCTCTCAGCCCCACCTACCTCACAGGGTGTCTGTTGTGGGGAGGGAAAGGAGCTTGTAAGCCACTCTGAGACTCCAAGTGAGTGAAGGGCGGGATATAAATCCAATATCATCTTCTTCTTCTTCCCACCTTTCCAAAGAGAAAAATATACCTGCGTTTTGGCAAATGGTTTATGAAACACTAGGAAAAAGATTAACACAAGTGTGTATGAAAATACATCCAAAAGATGAGTATTAGCTACTTATGCTTTCAATAGTGTTTTAATCACCTAGGCTGAGACCTACTTACATAATTTTCAGAAACCCTAGGGTTGCAAGGTGTCCAGTTTTGAACTGAACAGTCCAGTATTTTTCCTTTCTATCCTGCCAATAAACAGAGAAAATATTGGACTTATAAACGTCCAGTATTTTCTAATTAACTAAACCTGCAACCAACCTCCATGCATGTGCTCTTTCTTTCCCCTGAGGCTTAATAAAGTGGCAACACCCCTATCTGCTAGTTCTTCATCACAGTCAGCAAGGTTTGAAAAGAACCAAATCTAGCACTCAGTAGCAAGACAGGATGCTCCTGGAGAAATCCTGTTAGCTGAACAGAAGAAAGCCAGAAAGGGAGAGATTTTCATGGCCAACCAATCATGTTGGTTCCAGCTGACTGTGGGGGCAGATGGTGGCAGAACTGAATCAAAAATGGAAAAGAGATGGGGAGTCATGGTAGGGGGGGAAGGCTGAAGAGTTTGGAAGCAGTGAGTTTCTTGGAGGGTGGTACGCGGACAGGGTTTCTGCCTTGAATTTCCATCTTTTGCACAGCACTGGTGACTGCAGCCACTTCATTGTTATTAAGTATTTCAAGGCTGCAAGGTTATGCACATTTACCCACAAGTAAGTGCCACAAGTAAGGGCTGCAGCGGCTCAAGCGATTAAGACACTGAACTGCAAACCAGATCGGTAGTTCAGCAGTTCGAGACCTGAGTGCTGAATGACATAGTGAGCTCCCGTCTCTGGTCCCAGCTCCTGCCAACCTAGCAGTTTGAAACCAAGAAATTGCAAGTAGATAAATAGGTACCACTTTGGTGGGAAGGTAAACAGCGTTCTCTGTGCCTTGGCATCTAGTCATGCCGGCCACATGACCACGGAAATGTCTTTGGACAGTGCTGGCTCTTCAGCTTGGAAATGGAGATGAGCACCGCATCCCTAGAGTTGTATTCAACTGGCTTTTGAGCAAGGGAAACCTTTACCTTTTACCTAAGTGCCACTGAGCTCACTGAGGGTTACTTATGAGTAAGCTAAACTATGCAGATTTACTCCTTTCTAATTATTTCATTGATTTAAATGGGCATAGACTGAAAGTAACTATATACAATAAACTGTATATTATGTTCAATATAATCATATTAAAAAATGTTAAGATTTTTTTGGATTTAGAAATGTGTAACTACAAAGCTATAATAGAATTGTTAGGCTTTAAAGTGCCAAAGACCTCTCTGGCCTAGTTCTCACAGAGATGTAAACCTGGATCTGGACTGTTTTCATAATCAAAAAGAAACGACAGAGAAAGCCAGTGTGGTATAGCGGTGGTGAGTATACGAATAGGACCTGGGAGACCAAGGTTCAAACCCCCCCCCTTCATTCTGGACACTTGCTGGATGACTGTCAAAGAGTCCAAGCCTGAGCCCTGTGGGTTCCCAGGGCAGTATACACAAGAAACCCGTCCTTTGTAAAAATTTATGAAGTTTATTACTTTCAGAAATCATTTTTGTTTCTAGACAATACAACACTCTAAAATCTTGCCGCAGAGGAAAAGAAGAAAAGCTAACTTTTACTAACACATTTATACCTTGCATTATATGGCACAATCTTAAATGGTAGAGGCAATGGCTTAAGCATTCTCTGTGTAGCCATGCAATGCAATGCAAGCACATCATGTTCCAGGACTCAACTCACCAAAAATCCCCAAAGTTCACCTCCTTCACCCAGACTTTTAGTTCAATTATAGTCTTGAGCCAACTAGCATCAGGTGATGGTAATGATCCAATCAGGACACATTCCCACTCGAACCCTCTAGAAAACTACATCATCACTCCTGATTCCCTCCCTACTATCCAGTGGGCCACAGGTTCTCAAGAAGAGACAATTAACACATTTCTAGCTCTGGTCTTGAAGATGGTAAGGGCCATATATGCAGAGAGGCCGGATTGCTAACACCTACAAGACGGAATAAGCCTGTCAGTATTCATATGAACACTTTGGGAGAAAACAAGGGTGCTTTGCCTCACAGTGACCTTGGGCTTATCACATAGTGTCAACCTAAACTATTTCAGAGGATTGTTGTGAGAATAAAATGGAGAAGAGAATGATCTAAGCCTCTCTGGGTCTCCATTGAGGAGAAAAGTAAAATATAAAGTAAGTAAATAAATTAAATAAAACAAACAAACCTTTTTGCACATTGAAAACTAGATGCCAGAGAGAAGAGCTCTAGCTTAGTCTGTTCCCTGACATGCTAGTTTTTCTATGCATGCAATATACAGAGATCTCTGCAGAGATATTGGTTCTGTTTTCTGCCCCCCCCCCCAATGTCAAAGAAAGCGGGAGGGGGAGACAACCTGAAAGAGTTTAAGAGAATCTGTCTGAAACCAGCAGCAAAATGTTCAACACTTTAATATACATTTACATTTTAGTACTTGTCCCCTGGAGACCATAATATGATCAGAAACTCTGGATTTGCTTTTCAGAAGCTTTAAAATAGCACTGTAAAGAAAACTTAACTTATTATTGGCTTTAGCTGTTGAATTTCTATTCACTGCAAAATCACTGCACACCCAGAAATCCCTGTTTCTATATGTATGTATTAAATAGGACGAAACTGTGGTATAGTGGTGCTTAATATGTCGGACTAGGGCTGGATAGATCCTGGTTACGGTTGCCTGGAGAAAAGTGTCTTTTCTCTTTAATATTTACCTCCATGCCATTAAAAGCTTTAATGTCTCTTGTCTGGGATAGAGTTGCCAGGCCCCCTCGGTTTGACAGTGGGGCATTCTGGGGGTGGGCAGAGATGTCATGCAACACCTTCAATGCGATGACGTCACGTGGAAGTGACATCATTATGTAGGGGACATTGTGCAGTGATGCTCTGCATTTTGGGCAAAACTCTGGGGGTTTTGGCCTAGAACCATAGAGTTTTGCCCCAAAACCAGATCACTGCTGTGCAACATCCCTCTTTGGGGTGGGGTTTTCCCCGCCGGCCAGCTAGAAGCCTGAAAAATCAGGGGAACCCCTGCCCAGTCCAGGTGTCTGGCAACCCTAGTCTAGGACCAGCAAAGAGGATATGGGCCTGTTGGTTTCATTCTGGGGAACCAGGACACAGGAGGGAATAGGTGACTTAACCACTTACGTGTCCCTATCTGAGGCAGAGGCAGCTGGGAGAAAGCAAGGAATGACAGCGGAAGGGCAATCTGAAGGAGGAACATAAGGGGTGCATTTCCACACTTAAGGAACAGGGCACTTTTCTTTTTTATCATTTGTATGTGTGAATACACACACACAGGTATATACAGATATATTTGTGTGTGGTTGGATTAGGCTGTGTGTGTATGTGTGACTGGCTCAAGGTTTCCCAGAAAAATTCATGGTGTAGTAGAAACCTGAATTTGGTCTCACGATGTTACTATACCATATTGGCACCAGCTTCTCCTATACAGTTTGAAATGACCCATCTGACTGAGCAGAGCTTGATCACATGGGTTTTTCCCACGTAGGTTGTTCTGTGCCATGATGGGGCTGCTGATTAAATGGGAAACATCCACACAGACCTTGTCCATTTGCAAAAGCTACATAGAACAAGGGATAAGGGATTCTCATACAGCTGGGTAACAGGCAATTCAGTAAGGCTGCCAGCGTTATATTTTCAGTGAATAAAAATTAGTTCCTATTTTCATTATGCTATATTGTAGAGAAATTGTATCATGCCATGTGTTTATTTATAGTATTCTTATTTTTGAGTGTGTTTGAATATTTGACAAATGGAAAGCATGAACAGCTCTAGAGTATTTATGCCACAGCCTTTAGTTCAGCTGTATCAGCATTTCATAGGGCAAGAGGGAGACTCACTGTTATAAGGTAGGCTGTTCAAATAGCCATATATTTCCTCTTCTCTTCTGTAAACAGCTTCACCTGCTGTACTGGGCATTGTTGTTGTCTTTAAATACTTACTTGGCTCAGTTACTTACTGAGAAAAAGCTTCAAGCACTATAACTTAACGTAGAAGAAACATGTCTACTAGATAAAATTAGCTTCTTAAATCAAATTGGTTGGGACATTATCTTTTTGCCTCAAACACTGTGCCACCAGGGAGAGATTTGGCTTCCAACCCAAAATTGCCCCCAAGTGAACCCAGTGGAGACAGAGACAACTCTTCTCTCCTAGGAATCTTTGTGATATGTAAGACCTTCCTCTACTTAACATCCTGACAGACCTTATGTGGGAAGTGCCATCTCTGGATGTGCGTGTGTAAGGCTGAATTATTCAAAGAGGCACTTGAAATTGATTTGCTATATTATTTACATCTGTTGGTTTTAATATTTATGATTTTATTTGTATAGTTTGAAATTGCTTTGTATGCCTGTCAGAAAATATTTTAAATAAATAAATATTTTAAATAAATAAATTAAAAGCTAAGTTATAATACAAAGCAGAAATAATATTACTCATTTTAATAGATGAGGGGGTTCAAACTATTAAATGATTTTATTTGGCTGCAGTATAGCTGTGACTGAAGTTGACTGAAGTTGATCTGGTTCAGATGCTTTTGGTTTCCAGAAGGCTGGTGCACTCTTTCCAGTACCCAAACCCCTTCTCTTGAAACACCAGTACTCATCTTGAGTTTTTAACTGACACTTAAGGTCTCCAAAGGCAGTTTCTAACCATACCACCCCAGTGATCTCTGAACTCTTCACAGCTAACTCCCTGTTTAACTGGGTAGGGAAATTCTCCTCTCACTAGAAGATCTATCCCCTTTCTTTGTCCCAAATGGGAGTTTTCACCTACTTCCCAAACATCCTTGCCAACTTTCCCCCAGTTCTCCTGTGTTAAACTACTCTCAATCAGGGCTGAATTCCAAAACAGTCGGTACTCAACTCTTCTCAGCTAGGGATGAAATCAGACTGAATTCTCCTCAGCATCCAGTTCTGGTCTTTCTCTGTTCAGCTGATGCTAACCAATCATATCTCTTGGAACAGACTGTCACTCAAGGCTCTCTGCTCTGTGAAGAATTAGCCTTTCAGAGTCCTTCAGCAGTTTGTGCAGCACTTCTAAGCTTTTAAATAGTGCAGTCCATCACAACAATGTCAGAACATGAGTAAGTGAATGATCCTGCAATGGTGCAGTTGATGCTGTTAGGTTCAGTGATTGTGTTGACTAGGTGTATGTGCCAGCAAAGTTCGCATCTGGGTTTATTGCAAGCTCTGGTACCAGTGTCTATGTTCAAATTAGATGTTATATTACTGTGGGTGAGAAGCTGTTTAAGATTGGGGAGCTGTCTGTGGGCAAGAAAAGGTTTGCCCCCCCCTCCCCAGTACTTACGAAAGAGAACTGTCATTATCCAGTAGAGGTTGTAAGCTGCTGATGTTACATTGAACTGTTTTGAGTTGAGAGCTGTATGTAACCACTAGTGTTGTTAACTCTTTGGGGCCTGTCTTGCAACAGGTTTTCTCTGGGTACCATTCTGGCTTTGTTAATCTGTTTCCTGACTTCATCAAGTGGATATTTTAGTTCCAAAAAGCTTTGTTGTAGATCCCTCAAAATGAGAATCTGTCTGCAGGGTTGGAACATATGCAGCTGTAGTGTAGAGCCTGGCTGTATGCAATGAATTGTTTGGTATGTTTAGGATGCTAGCTGGAGGCACGTAGATATGTTTGTCAGTCAGTAAGTTTCCGGTATAAGATAGTGTCTATGATCTCCCATCTGGTGAAAAAATGAGTATGTACGACAAGACCTGACCCTTTTAGTCATTATAGGGTTAACCTAAGTAACTTGTTGTTTCTCAGGCTAACCTGGAAGAAGTACCTGGCAGCTGGCCAATTAAGTGCAAGCCCAGGAAGCCTAGAGGGGTACTGTTGTACTGATTGGTGACTGATATCAGGAGTTTCCTTTCAGGGGTCAAGAAGAAGGAGAGGTCCTCCATTGTAATCTCTCACTTTGTTGTAGGATGGTTTAGTGTGCAGACGGAGCACAATGCTGCTCTTAAGAAAGCATGTTTTGTTTCTTTTGTAGCTAATCCCGTTTCCCTTTATCCTTTAGTAATAAATATTTTTAAACTACAGGAAGCAGCCTCTTCTTTCCAGAAAGCAAGATCCATAACTCTAAATTATCACTAATATTGGACAAAAAGTCACCATCCATATACTAACCTGGGCCAACCCCGCTTAGCTTCCAAAATATGACAAGATTGGGCTAGCCTGGGCCATCCAGGTCAGGGCACCTGGCATTCATAACAAAACAAAAACTTTAGGATGTTTTGGCCTGTTTTCCAACTCTATAATGCCCCATTCTAACAGGACAAGAAACAAAAAAACCCCACTGCTCTACCTTACCAGAAGTCCCAAGTAAGACTAGCTTCCATAGGGCAGACTGCATACAGTCAGGACTTCACAGAAGTAAGGTGACGGTAAAGATCATAGGACTAAAATGAGTAATAGGTACAAAAATTGAATCAACAAAGAAATAGTATTTCAAGGTATAGAGCTCTTCATTAAGTTGAAAGGAACGTCCTATTAAAAGGCAGATTGTGTGGCTTCCTTTTAATCCAAAAGGGAAATGTTACTGCCCAGATGGAGAGCATTTGGCTAATGAAAAACAAATCAAGAACTTGCCTTTATAATACAGAACATATTTAAATCTTCCATTCTCATGCACCTGTCAAGTCTGAGAAAGGCAAACTATGAGGCTAGGGACAAATCCCACTCTGTTAAGACAGACAACCAGTAACAATAGTGCTGCTATGTTCAACAGAAGTACAGTGGCCAGACCAAAAAAGTTTATAGGACAAGTTTCACCACGTTTATCAAATGAAGCCCATCTTGGGGAAAGCAGTTTGGCAAAACTTCACCTCCTACAATGTTTCTTCCCTTGTGTTTTTCTCTTGTCTTTTCAGAACACTCCTGATGATAGGGGGTCTGTCTCTTTACAGATATAAGCCACTTTGGGAGAAGACTGTCAGAAATCTAAACACACAATTTAAATACTGCTACATGCTGAGGAACATAACTTGGAAAAGAACCCAGCCTTATCTCCTGGCATGGCAGCACCAAAGCATAAACTGAATTCACCAGCTAGTTAACACGTAAGTAACCCTTCCCAAACATCCCAGACTAGCCAGATTCACAATGGTGATGTTCTTTTTAAGGCTGGAAGCAATTACATAACACACATTCCCTGTGAGCAAAGGGAAAGGTCATGAAGTATTATAGCAGTTGGGAAACTTCAGCCCTTTACTCAGCTACTCAAACCACAGGGGATGACAGAAGTATTTTGTTATTTAATGAAGGCTTTTGAAAGGCACCAAGTCAGGTTTACCTAGTGATACTTCATTGGCAAATTCCAGTTTTTCCCCATTTGTTCCAACTTAGGGAACAAAAATCCACAGAACCACATTTTTAATCAACTGTCTCTCAATCCTGGCTAGACAATATCCACATTAGATGCAATTTAAACATTCAAGTGGCAAAATTATTTTTTTCAAGCCCTGTGCTGATCTCTAGATGAGGTTTACTATTGATCAGAGGCTGTGGAAAAAAATTAATATTCCAACAGAACCAGCACGTCTGTAAGGCTACAGGGAGATGACAACTTGCTAATCATACTGGAAGCTGACACAGGCTGAAGTCATTGAGGCAAAAAAAAAAAAGAGGGAGGAGGTGGAGATAAAACCACAGAGGAATAATTGATATGTGTAAAAGAGAAACAGCATTTTTAAAAGAAAAGAAAAGCAGAATACACTAGATGCTTAAGTATCCAGGATTAGAAAACATGGAAAGAAAGAGGAATTTTACTCTTTACAGTCTGACCCTAATCCTGGAGCTCTGATACCAATTACAGTAAATATAGGATTTAAAGTAAAGTAAATACAGTATGTGTATGCTGATGAGTGACTCTACCAAAGATATATCCCATCTGTCAGATACTTTCTCTATGTAAGGGGGGGAAAGGATAAAAGATAAAGAGGCTGCATGAGACTTTCCCTACACCTGGTTGGCCAAACTGCAGTTCAGGAGCTGCATGCGGCTCTTTCACACAGTTTAATTTAGTGTTATTAAAAAGCAAATTTGCGTATTTTCTAATAAAGATGTGTGTGTGATATTTGTTCATGTCCTGCAGCTCTCAAACATCTTATGTTTATTCTGTGTGGCTGTTACGTTAAGCAAGTTTGGCCACCCCTGCATGACAAAAGGCATAGTCCTGTCAGGTCTTTTTGACAACCTGGACCTGACCAAGGAACTAAAGAATGAGTAATGGTGTTCAAGTCAGCACAGTGAAAAAAAAACCAAGTACAAGTCACCTACAAAAGCGGGGAAAGAAGTTGGTTTGGAAATGTCTCCATATACATACACTTAATCATTACTTTTCCTCCTCCGCTTCTAAAATATACAGTTTTCCAGTTAAAAGGTTCTTGTATACAATAGAGTTACTCATCCACGGACTTCAAGGAGCAGGAGTTTCCTGCTCCCCCTCCTGATGTAGCCCATTGCCCTCCCACCTTTTTGTTGTGGTGTCAGCAGATTCTCAGGAACAGGCAACAGGAAGAGAGAATTGGTAGAAATCACTACCCCTTCATCCACAGGTGGAAGCATGGCATGGTGGGATACGTCCAATAATGTTTTTTTAACCTTTCATACAAAAAAAAAATTGTCCACACTTTCTATGTCACATTAGAAAGTTTTAGGACCCCCATCCTCTGGAGGCAGCACCTACAAACTTTACAGAAAACACAAAAGCAGAATAAATGAAATTGCCTCGTTGGGCATATTCAATTATTAATGAACTATGAACTCAAAAGAGCAGGCAGGTATAGTGTTCTGAATAACTCTAGTGAGGTCTGATTCAGATACATACATGTGCAGTTAAGAAGATGTAACCTTTCTATTTCTGATCATTTAATTACTGGCAAGAGGTATACCTCAACAATGTTTTTGGCTCATTACGAGTATAATACACAAGTAACACTATTAGAGAATCTTTACTTCCATTTTATCTTTTTTATAATACAGCTATTTTTATCTTTAACACTGACTACTTCAACAGAAAATTATATCAATCATTACTGCTACTCACAGGCAAGGAGCCCCTTCAATACAGAAGCTCCCAATCAACTCAGCTTCCCATATTTATAAAACATGGGGATGGCCACAGGAATAAACAGCTTTAAAAGGGGATTAGATAGATTCATGGAGAATAAGTCCACTGATAGTGGTTATGACCCATGGTGACTGAGGGGAACCTCCACATTCAGAGGGACTAAACTTCTGAACCTCAGAGCCAGGAGACAACATCCAGGGAAGGTCTTGCCCTCTATGTTGTTGACCCTCCAAAGGAACTGGTTGGCCACTGTGTGAGACAGGATGCTGGACTATATGGGCCACTAGTCTGATCCAGCAGGGCTCTTCTTATGTTCTTAATAGCTAGCTGCCCCACTTGATAAGAGTGCACATTCTTGGCTAACTATTTAATTAACTTATATCCCATCTTTCTCCCCAATGAGAAACCAAATCAGGTTACATCATCCTTCCCACCTCCATTAACTTATAATTTCAAACACCATAGAAAGTCATCTATTCTTGAATATCTTCTTAAATTACATAAGAACTGCTTATTCTTGCTTTTTGTTTTAACACAGAATATTTAAAATATTAAAATATTAATTATAAGTTTCTCATACATATGAACATGTATGTTAAGCAAATACACCTTAACTCTGAATTATACCTGCACTTCTGTGGACATTCTTGCCATTCAGACACTCTCTGCTCCTTAGCATCAACACACAGCATCCACTGATATGGGTTAGAAGTAGGGTTGCAGTCTTCTAGGTGGTGGCTGGAGATTTCCCAGAATTCCAACTGGTCTCCAGCCAACAGAGATCAGTTCTCACAGAGAAAATGGCTGCTTTGGAAGTTAGTCTCTATGGCATTATACCCTCCTGAAGTCCTTCACTTCCACAAACCCCACCCTCCCCAGGTTTCATCCCCAAATTCTCCTGGAATTTCCCAACCCAGAGCTGGCAACATTAGTTAAAAGGTTTCTAATCTGCACAAAGTTATTGTGTTACTCCTGTGTTTCCTACCCCTGTCCAAAGCTATTTTATTCTGGATCTCTAGACTCTCTTTTTGGCATGTTTAGCTGAGAAGCTAGGCCACCACTGTTTATGGTGTGCAGAAACATTCTCAATTATCTTTTTGGTCAACATTTTTAATTGGCCCAAGGCAGTAGGTCTGGAACATTCAAGACCGCTTAGAATCTTCTTCAGTCAAGATGTTTTTCCATACAAAGAAATTCTGTATAAGAAAATGTATTCCCAATTACTTTTCCCAATAAATGCATAAATAAATTCCCAATAAATGCATGCTGCATTTATTTTGCCACAGGTTAAAAAAGTAAAGTGGTCTTAAGCTACAAAGCATGAGATTCGCTATACTGGTAACAAAGAAGATTTGCAAAACTTTGCATGTTGTCTTGCAGTTAATGCGGATAGCCTTCCGAAAATAGCACAGGTACAAAAAAAGCACCAGTGTGGAAATACAAGTATTTTGAGGTATGGGCTCAGGGCAGCTTACAACAGAGACATATATAAATTTTTCAAAAAACTGAACCAACAAGAAAAACAACAGTCCTTAATAAAAATGTTTTGCTTGGTGAAATACTTTACACATCGCAATGATGTAGATTTTAGTTCTTTATTTTGTAACGCCAAAAGTGTTTTACAAGCAGTAAAATAACATAACTATAAATCGTATCAAAGAATGCTACAAATCAGACAAGTCAGCAGTCTCCTTAAATTTGATGTTACACCAAAGCAGAAAATAATTTTATGAAATATATGTATGGAAGGAAAAGAAAAAACACCAGAACTCTGAGAGGAAGTACATTGGATTGAAATAAATTAAGAGGGTTCTCTACACTGGCTACATAACAGCCTTTATCTGGAATTCCTAGAGAACCTGGGACTTTTTGTGCATGTGCTACTACTGTTCCACAACCCCTTCCTTGAATTATTATAGCCAGCTTTCAAAAAACAAACACTGTTATTCTTCATGTCTGGTGAACTAATCCAAACAAGTTACTTCAAAGAGGCTGTTGTCAAAGAGACTGTTTCATCCTCAGAGCAAGGAAACAGGTCCTGATAGTATTAAATTACTGACTTCAGTCTTACCATGTGTTTTATAGCTGATGAACTGGAGCTCTTTTTACTGTTTGGTGTAGTGGTTAAAAGCAGCGGACACTAATCTGGAGAACCTGGTTTGATTATCCACTCCTCCACAGAAGGCTGTTTTTTTTAATATCCCGGATTTCTCTACCTTAAGGAATCTCAAAGCAGCTTACAATTACATTCCCTTCCTCTTCCCACAACAAGCACCTTGTGAGGTAGGTGGGGTTGAGAGAGTTTTGAAACAACTGTGACTTACCTAAGGTCACACAACAGGCTTCATGGGGATGAGAGGGGAATGGCTGCTGTTAACCACTACACCAAGATGACTCCTAACCACTACTCCAAGAAGACTTGACCATGTTGGATGTGATTTTGATGTTTTTGCCTGCAGAATGCAATGCTTCTACCCTATCTATGAAAAGAATTACTACAGAAATAATCCTTAGCTTGAAGCTTTCACAGCTGGTGTCATAATGTTTCATTAAAAAAATTGGGCTTTTAAGCCATGTACGTTGATAAAAACTTATCTCACTAGACGTTTCGCCATCTTAAGGAGGAAATAATCTCGTTACAGGTGGTGGGACTGGACACAAAATTGTTCAGGGTGGTAAAAACCAGGGAGATTGTGAGGCACTCCAAAGGTATCTGTTGAGGATGTGCGAGTGGTCGCCAATGTAGCATATGGGGTTCAATGTAGCCAAGTGCAAGGTGATGCACATCGGGGCCAAAAATCCTAACTATAAATACATGTTGATGGGGTCCAAACTGGTGGAGACTGACCAAGAGAAAGATCTTGGAGTTGTAGTAGATAACTCACTGAAAATGTTGAGACAGTGTGCGGCTGCAATAAAAAAGGCCAAGGCTATGCTGGGGATTATTACGAATGGAATTGAAACAAATCAGCCAGTATCATAATGCCCCTGTATAAATTGATGGTGCAACCTCATTTGGAATACTTTGTGCAATTCTGGCCACCACGCCTCAGAAAGGATATTATAGCATTTGGAAAAGTGCAGAAAAGGGCAACTAGAATGATAAAAGGGTTGGAACACTTTTCTTATGAAGAAAGGTTAAAGCACTAGGAGCTCTTTAGCTTGGAGAAACTACGACTGAGGGGTGACATGATAGAGGTTTACAAGATTATGCATAGGACAGAGCAGGTAGAGAAAGAAGTACTTTTCTCCCTTTTTCACAATACAATAACTCATGGGCACTCAATGAAATTGCTGAGAAGTCTGGTTAGAACAGACAAAAGGAAGTACTACTTCACACGAAGAGTGATTAACACATGGAATTCACTGCCACAGGAGGTGATGGCGGCTACAAGCATGGATGGCTTCAAGAGGGTATTGGATAAACATATGGAGCAGAGGTCCATCAGTGGCTAGTAGCCACAAGGTATAGATAGGAATCTTGGTCTGGGGCAAGTGATGCTCTGTATTCTTGGTGCTTGGGGACGCAACAGTGGGAGGGCTTCTAGTGTCCTAGTGCCACTGGTGGACCTCCTGATGGCACCTGATATTTTTGGCCACTGTATGACAGTGTTGGACTGGATGGGCCACTGGCCTGATCCAACATTGGCTTCTCTTATGTTCTTATGTTGACAGAAAATTTCACTTGGCTACCACCCCCAGTCACAATTTGTGGATCACAAAGTACAAGTATGGTGCCTTTACTTCACTACCCTGAATCTGTCTTCAGAACCAGGTGGAGAAATACTGTGTCCCATCCCTCCCTTCCGCCGAGTCCCTGTCACTGATGGCAGATCATTCATTATCAAGAACAGTGGGAAGATTTTGCTCCCACAGCAACAGTGTCAAATATCATACTGCTTTATTTTTCCCCATTAATTTATATGGATGGAAATGAAATTACGTTTGCTTGGTGACGTCATGTAGATGAAGGCAAAAATCTTTCCCTGCCCCTAGAGACTCCAGCCTGATCTTATATAGCCTTCAAAGGGTTCTGTTTCATGGTCACATTAGACCATGACAAAAGTTCACACTGCAGAGCAAGCACAATAGAACGTTCGTACTAGTTTTTATTTAAGAAATTTTATGTAATTTGTTCATCATAATATTTAATTTCTTTTAAAAGTATCGCTAACAAAATGTAATTAATAAACTGAAAGTGGTAACAAGAAAAGATGGAGGAGAAATGTAAAATCCTTTCCCCTATAACTGTTTATTGCAACATCTATAATTTGATTAAATTGCTGATTTTTATGTATATCCAGATATGTTATCTCTAACTAAGATTTATGATATGAGAGAACATGTAATCAAAACAAAAGTTGCAGATTTGTATTAATTTATATTAACTCATTTCCCCCTCAAAGCTGGTTGTTTGGAAACCAAATCTTTCCAAATCTTTTTTAACTTACAAGTTATTATAAAATATTCAAGCCCACTGCTTACTCAGTTCAACAGCACAGCAAAAAGAGCAATTCAGACAGTAAAGAGGATGCTGAAGAAACCTGATCAGGACAACATGCTAAAATGTAGCATACTGGATCTAGTTCTGTAATCCAGTATGCTGGATTGTAGAACCATGTTTATGGTAGACATAGGGACTCCTGCGCAACTTTGAAGTCAGCTGGCATTTCAGAACCGCACTGCTACACTGCAATTAGTCAAAAACGTTACAGGCACATGGTGTCAGCCATTGCGAGAGCATTCTTTACATGGCATGACTAATGATTCCAGCAACTGGGGGGCACTAGGAAACATTTTCCTAGGTTCAGGGGTCATTTCGTAGAAAAAGAGGTGCAGGAGCTCATTAGCATAACTCATTAGCATACCTTATTTGCATATGCTACACCACCTGACATCACCAGAAGTATGTCAGAAGGCAAGAAAGGAGAGAGAGAGAGGGAGAGAGGGGGAGAGAGAGAGGGAGAGAGAGAGGGAGAGGGAGGGAGGGAGGAAGAAAGAAAGAAAGAAAGAAAGAAAGAAAGAAAGAAAGAAAGAAAGAAAGAAAGAAAGAAAGAAAGAAAGAAAGAAAGAAAGAAAGAAAGAAAGAAAGAAAGAAAGAAAGAAAGAAAGAAAGAAAGAGCTGGCACAGAGGGGACAGCTACTAATCCAAACCTCAGAAATACCCCTATTCTGGGAGGATAGCTTCAGTAGTTGCTGAAGCCTTCAGAAGGCTGGTCAGAGGAACAAGGACTTTTCCAGGGGACGGGGTCATTTTGCTGCAAACATGACACAAGCAGGCATTCCCCCACCGGGGGGGGGGGCTAGCACCAACTCCCGAAGCTGCACTCCCCCGAGCTCCTGCTCGAAATGACCCCTGCCTAGGTTATTTCTGGTTATTTGATGTCACATTAATTCCATTCAGATATCTGACTGAATATATACTAAAGCTGCAGAAAGTGGAGTAAGACTGCGCCCAATGATCCTCCCCTCAAATTCCCTCCATCCAGCTGAGGATCTGAACAGAACTATATGCATTTATTTATTTTGTTCTATTTCATTTATACCCCATTTTTCTCCACATTCCTTCAACTTTTCCTAGCATTATTGTCTTTTCCAGTGACTCATGTTCTCATAATGTGAACAAAGTACAACAGCCTCAGTTTAGACATTTTAGCTTCTAGGGAGAGTTCAGGATTGATTTGACTCCACACTGGCTGCAATTAGGAATGCTGCAAATGCTGTATCCTGTCACTTGTACATACATAGTTCCTGTTCAGACCTTACACTAGAAAAGAGCAAGAGTCCAGTAAGGACTAACAAAATATGTGGCAAGGTATGAGCTTCCGTAAGTCACTTCTTCAGATACCTTACATTGATTACATGAAGGCTGATTTACATACATGACCATGAGACACAAATCTACTCCTACATCTGTGCATGTTGTATACAAATCATGCAACTAAAAAGGACAGTTTATTCTAGTTCTACTGTAGGAACAAGGTATTTTATTTCAGGATGTTCAGTCAATTATTGAAATCAAGAAGGTTGTTTTAAAGCATTTCTATCAATTAAAAAGTTGAACAGTAAAGTGCTTTGTCTGATCATGAGTTCAATGACAGGAGACAACTTAGTCATGATGAAAGTAGTGAGTTATTTCTGCCCCCTTCGCATGGGTGTTTATCATATTGCTGACAGTGATATCTGTAAACAACTTACACTGCCAAATAGTAATTTACACATTGCCTTAGGCAATTTTTATTATGAGAGGGACCAGTGCCACAAAATGCCATGGATAAGTAATTAAACAAGCAGTCCTAGAATGCGTTTAAATATTTCAGTGTATATTAGCAGCAATAAAAGAATTAACAGCCGCAACACTTAATGTAATTGAAAAGAAAATATAAAGTCAGTAGCGAAAGCAATAGCACAGTAGTTACAGATTACAGTTGCAAATGTTATCTATTGAACACAAACTGTTACAAGGTTCCTTGCCCCTTTAATATAAGTGATAAGATCCTTGACATCTAACTGCCTAGGCTAGAATAAAATCTTTTTAAAGTGCCACTAGACTTCTGTTCACTCTTGTGCTATGTCTGCAAACAATTTCTCTGATAGGAAGGTGTTAATAACGAAGTTCTGAAAGTCTCTGAGCACCACTGAGAAAGCTGTTTCAGTACTGGCATGCTTGCTTCTCAGACAGAAATCCACCATCATTCTTCAGTAAGTACACTTTCATAATATTTCAGATTCATAATTATACTATCTAGAACATTGTGCGCTTACATACAGCAGCACTGGATTAAGCTAACAGGGCTCAAATGTATCTATAAGAGAAAAGTTTACATTCCTTCATCTCTGGTACCGAAATTACCTGCGTCAGCAACACTAGTTAAATTGACTGAAGCGCTTTGTCACCAGACAGCATACAGATGCCTAAACAAAACATGTTTACTTCCATGGGATTCCATATGTGCAAGATACCAATAATCCCTCTCTACAAGTGACCAGACTACAGGGCCAAAATTCAGCTGACAGAATCAAGGATGAAGGATTGCCAGCTGCAAATGCTGTGACATATCTTCATTTGTCAGTTAAAAATTCCATGTCTTGAAGGCGGAGATTAGTAAGAGCTCAACTGATAATATCACAGGTTCTAATAGCAAGGCTCACCCTTGGCTTTCAAAACAAGGAACAGCATCCTCATTCATCTAAGGGTTCCTGACTCACTGAAACAGAGGAGAGCCTGCATCAGGAATTAGCAGGGTGACCATGTGCAAAGGCCCACAATGCAGAGATGTCAGTAGATCTAGCATCCTAGTATGGGAGAAATACTTGGTGAAAGAAGAACTCCTAATGAAATGTGTTTGCTTTAGTAGAACTGACCATTTAATGGAAATAATACTGTAAGGGTGATTTTTTTTAAAAACTAAAGCTTATAATTACTATCCTTCATGCACTAAGGTATGTCCATTCTTTTCTCCAATTAACCTCTGAGGACTACTGATTTTGTACTGTTGGTTTTATTTAAGAAACTGAAGTGTCACCTTACTGAGTTTTCAAAGTAGAAAGGAGTTTTTAAAATAACATTGATTTACCCCAGGTGACTCAAATGTGAACAGGGTTCTCCCCAGTTTAACATTCTATATCACAATTCAGGGGGTCTTACTGGGGAGAAGAAACACTGCACCCTAAAGATGTATTATGGACTGGCACAGCTGAGCCACTTAGCTCAAGACAAAAACAGTACACTGACAGAGAAGCAGGCTTTATTTAGCTAAAGGTGAAAAGGTTCCCTTTTGAACTTAAGGAGACCTAACACATACCCCTTGCTTGTCGAAAACTGACAAAAGCAGCGATTTTTCTCTGCTGACCCATGATTAAGACAACAAAACAGGTTGTAAACATTATTTTGCATCTATCCTATTTCAAAATATGGTAAACATTCAAGAGTTTCACAGTGCCATTCTTTAAGGTTGATTGTAGATATTTAGCAACAGCAGTTTGCTATATGGTGTATCGTATCTTTGCTGTTGTGATCTAAACTTTCTGTAATTGTTGCTATTTTAACCTTTGAGCTACCTTCTAATCTGAAAGTCAGCCTTGTAGGTTCTCTTATTCTTCAGATCATTTCTGCCTCCAATAATCTATTTCTGGAGTACATTTTACTGCAATATACCATCTATAGAGAGATCAAAACAAAATATCACAGGGATCAATGTACTTGAAAAGGTCTGACATTCCAGTGTTCATATCACCCATCCTATCAAATTCCTTTGACTTTTTTGCTGTCTCCAATAGCCATTAGCCTTCTGTGATCTACTTCCAATTTAAGGTAACACAAATTACACTCTCAAATGGAGTACCTGCTGCACTGTATATTCTCAACTTCCTCTAATCTAATCACAAGACTGCAGTCTCTCTCTAATTGCTATAGAATTTGTCCTGTTTTGTACATTAAGGTACCCAGAGAACACCTAATAAGCATTACAAAGATACAGTATTCAATTGTCTGTATAACAGCAATCCTTTTGAAGTAATAAGAAGTATAAGAATTTAAAGCAGGCAAATCATTCGAACAGATATTTTGTCACAGTGAGTCCCTATTTCAAGTATGACAAACTGTGTTTGAGTTAGATGTCCACTGACTGCTTCTTATTTAACCAATAATGTTAAATGCCTGCAGTTCAAAGCAGGAGATAAGCATGAATTCAAGTTAGTTAGACAATCTCAAGAATGTAATCTACCCTTTACATACATCCTGGCACCTTTTAAGCACTCTGTTTAGCATACTATGTTTTGCATCCTGTAATTTATTAGTTTGTAGAGACGTACACCCCAAAGGCTTTGAAGAGATTCATCTTATATTGAAGGTTCACAGTCTAAATAAAACCTCATCTATATTTCTAGATTGTTAAGTAGAGGCATCTAGCCCATCGGTTCCCAAACTTTTTGGTACAAAGACCCATAAATTCAAATTTACTCGATGCTGTGACCCATTAATTTATTGTCATAAGTTTTAGACCACAGATTTTTCACAGCCATCATTTTTATGCATTTTAACTGCAAGTCTGCCTATTTTATAACCCTTAATTTATTCAAGAAAAAATTATTTAACACACCTATTAATGTAGAATTCATTGAAATATTTACTGCACTTACAAAGTTATTCAGTTTTTTTATATGAATGCAAGACCATCAATACTGGATTGTTGGTTATAGCTTCATGAGCGATAAAAATAACAGATGCATCAAAAGGATCTTGTTGAACCTCAAAGGTTGCCAGATCTATTTATTCTTTGGCTGTTTAAAAATTAAACAAGCAGTACTAATAATTTACTTGCATGGGCTCCACTTGCATGGGTGCCGTTCCACTCTGAGGGCTGTCATTCCAGTCCCAGCACACTTATGCTACTCCCAGGGGGCATCATTCCATCTGGGCGCTGTCATTCTAGGCCCAGAGCAGACTATCTGGGCTCAGGGCCCATCATTCCATTCTGGGGCCATCATTCCAGTCCCAGAGCAGTTTATCTGGGCCTAGAGACCATCATTCCACTCTGGGGGCTGTCATTCGAGGCCCATAGCAGGTCCACTCTCTTAACCCATTCCACATTTGTTGCAACTTTTGTTCGCTGTAATGTAGCTCAGTGGAGCCCATGCAAGTCAACTGGGATATACAGGTTGCTTACCTGTAATTGGAGATCTTCGAGTGATCATCTGTGCATTCACACCTCTGGGATTAAGTGCGCCTGCGCCGATTCCGATCGGTAATCTTCAAAGCCTAATGGATTTTCGCGCCAGCTCCCCGGTCACGTGCACGTCCCACTGCGCATGACCCGGGGAGGGGCACGAGGATCCCGCCAGTTCCTTCTGACCGCTGCTAACAGCCCCCAGAAAAAAAGGTGAGGGAGACCGAAAGCAGAGGGGAAGGAGGGCGGGTGGTGTGAATGCACAGATGACCACTCGAAGATCTCCAATTACAGGTAAGCAACCTGTATATCTTCTTCGTGGTCTCTGTGCATCACACCTCTGGGAGAATAGCGAGCAATAAACACACCACATACCTGGAGGTGGGTGCTAGAGGTCTCACATCTGAGCTGCTTGCAGAACTGCACGGCCCACCACAGTACGCTGATGGACGCGGACATCTAGGGCGTAGTGCTTCACAAACGTGTGAGGGGACGCCCACGTTGCAGCATTGCAGATGTCTCCCAGGGGAATGCCCTTGAGGAATGCTGTGGAAGTAGCCACGGCTCAAGTGGAGTGTGCCCGGAGGGACGCCGGTAGTGGCCTTTTGGCCAGAAGATAGGCGAGTTTTATCGTCTCAACTATCCACTTCGAGAGTCTTTGAGACGACAGTTTCTGTCCCTGCCTGGGCAAGGCATAAGAAATGAAGAGAGCTGGAGACTTGCGAAAGGATTTTGTCCAGTGCAAGTAGAAAGACAGGGCTCTCTTGACATCTAAAGTGTGTAGGCTACGTTGCGTTGGGTCCTGGGGACAAGGAAAAAACACCGGCAACATGATATCCGCCCCTATATGAAAGTCCGAGACTATCTTAGGCAGGAAAGCGACATCTGGAGCCAAAGTGACAGCATTATGATGAAACGTGAGGTACGGTGGGTCGCAACGGAGCGCCGAGAGCTCACTCACGCGTCGAGTAGACATGATGGCCACCAAAAACGCAACCTTCCACGACAAAAGTTGAAGGCTGCATGAGGCCATGGGTTCGAAGGGTTTTCCCATCAGCTTAGTGAGAACCAGGGGCAAGTCCCATGCCGGGACTGGTGTCCGCACTGGGGGATAGAGGCGATTCATTCCCTTGAGGAATTGCTTCGTTGTTGGATGGGAAAACACCGAATAGCCATCAATCTTAGGATGATTGACTGAGATGGCTGACAAGTAAACTCGGATAGATGAGTGACACAGTCCCCTGTCTTTACATGACAGGAGGAAACCAAAAACATCCTTAAGCCCGGCGGGGACTGAGGGCCGTCCCACAGACGCCAGGAAGGTTAAAAACTTAGTCCATTTTGATTCATATGAACGCCGAGTGGAGAGTTTGTGTGAGTTCAGTAGAACTTGAGCAATGCGTGATTCTAACCCTAAGTTTGGATCAGCCAAACTGTCAATTTCAGTCTGGGCACATCGTGGTGCAGTACCCGGCCCCCGTGCATCCCGAGGAGGTCTGGGTCCGTCGGGAGGTGGAGATACGTCCCTCGTGAGAGACTGAGGAGCGTAGGGAACCAGGGTTGTCTCGGCCACCATGGGGTGACGAGAATTGCCCACGGTCGCTCTGCCAACAGTTTGTTGACTACTCTCGGTATGAGAGGAATCGGGGGAAATAGGTACAATCGTTTCCCCGTCCACTGGAAGAGGAGACCGTCTCCGAGAGAGGTCGGGTCCGTTCCTGCTCTGGAACAAAATAGGTGACACTTCTTGTTCTCTCGAGAGGCGAATACATCCATGGATGGATGCCCCCAACGGTCGAAGTTCGGAGTCAGGTAGAGGGGGTTCAGTTCCCACTCGTGTAGGGATGCTCCCCCTCTGCTTAGGAAGTCTGCTTGGGCGTTGAGTAGTCCTGGGAGATGAGTCGCTACCAGGTGAATATCTAGTGCCTGGCACTCGTCCCAAAGCTCTATCGCTAACCGGCAAAGTCCACGGGAGACCGTCCCACCCTGGCGGTTGATGTAAAACATGGTGGTGGTGTTGTCTGTAAGGACAGTCACCGTCTTCCCCGACAGGGATTGGCGGAAAGATCTCAGTGCGTAGAGAACTGCCAACAGCTCTAGGAAGTTGATATGGTTGTGTGCCACAGAGGGGTGCCACCTGTCGCCCACACCTACACCGTCCAGATGAGCTCCCCAGCCCCATAGGGAGCCGTCCGTAGTGACGGTCGCTGAGGGGGGTGGAAGCCGGAAAGGTGCACCTGAATGTAAATTCTGGGGCACAAGCCACCAATTCAGGGTCTCTAGGACCTGGGTCGATATCTGAAATCGTTTGGAGAGGGAATGGAAGTTGGGGCGGAAACGCCTCAAAAACCAAAGCTGCAGTGGTCTCATCCGCAATTTGGCGAAGGGGATTACTGCTGTTGTCGCGGCCATCAGGCCTAGCAGGCGAAGGATTTGTTTGGCTGTAGCCTCCTTGGTCTCTTGGATAGACAGGAGAAGGGAGACTATATCCGTTGCTCTGTTGGGGGGTAGGAACGCTCTGCATTGCAGGGAGTCCAGGATAGCTCCGATAAACTGAACCCGTCTGGAAGGGGTAAGCATGGACTTTTTGAGGTTTATCGTCAGCCCTAGTGATTCTAGGGTACGAAGGGTAGTAGAGATGTGGCTCTGTAGTTCCATCGTAGAGGGGGCGACTAGAAGCCAGTCGTCCAGGTAGGGGTAAAGGTGGACACCTTGAAGTCGCAGATGTGCCGCTACTACTGCCATAAGCTTCATGAAGACACGAGGAGCTGTAGAGAGGCCAAAGGGTAGGGCCTTGTACTGGAAGTGACGCGGACCGACCGCGAAGCATAAGTACAGTCTGTGTGACGGGTGGATCGTCACATGGAAGTATGCGTCCTTTAAGTCCAGCGTCACCATCCATGCGTTGGCTTCTAGTAGCGGTAGGATGGTCTGTAGAGTGGTCATACGGAATTTCTTGTAGGTGATGAACGCATTGAGGTTCCGCAGATCCAATATGGGACGGAGTCCGCCATCCTTTTTTGGGACCGTGAAGTAGCGGGAGTAGAACCCCCGCTGAAGGTGGTTTGTTGGTACCTGTTCTATGGCATCTTTTGAGAGGAGGGCTTCGATTTCTGACAATAGGGTGTCGGAGGGGGGTGTAGTTACGAAGTACGATTCTTGTGGTGTCTGGAAAAATTCTATTCTGTAGCCTTCTGCTACGACCGACAGTGCCCATTTGTCTGTCGTGATACGTTGCCATGCTGGTAGAAAGGGTGATAGGCGGGTGGGAAGAACGGAGCGAATGGGGGAGTCAAAGACTCTGCTTGTTCGGTTTGGGTGGCTTAGCCTTGGAAGTGGAAGCGGATGGGAATCGTGGCTTGTGGCCATAGGGTTTCTGTTGATAAGCAGTAGACGACGGTCTCTGCCAGTGGGAGATCTTCGCGGTTGCTGTTTGGACCAAGATCTCTGCCATGTCTTCTGCTTCTGTTGTCTCGATTGTGAGACACCCAAGTTACGAGATGTCTTAATGCTCTTATCTAAATCATGAAGGACTGTGTCCGTTGTGGAGCTGAATAGTCCTTCACCCTCGAAAGGGAGATCTTCCACCAAGGACTTTGTGTCTTGTGGAAGCAAAGTCGACCCCAGCCAGGTGTGGCGGCGAAGGGCAACTGCTGAAGTGAGTGTCTTGGACGTGACGTCCGCAGCATGCTTCGATGCGTTAAGCTGGTGCTTTGCTAGCACCATGCCTTCCCTCTGGATCTTCCTAGCAAGGCGTTGCTTATCCTCAGGAAGATGGGCCAGAAGTGGTGTCATCTGCTCCCAGAGGGAGTATTGGTACCTGCTCATGCAGGCTGTGTAGTTTGCCGTTTTTATGCCCAGTGCACCGGCTGAATAAAATCGTCTCCCGAAAGAATCTAATTTCCGTTCCCTCTTTGTCCAAGGGGGAGGAATGTCTGCTACGGCCCCTGGCCGAGGGGGTCACTACAACAGAATTGGGCTTGGGGTGGATGAATAGGAATTCTGCCCCTGGCTCTTGGAGCCTGTACATGTGGTCTAATCTCTTGTTGGAGATTGGAGTTGAGGAGGGGTGGCCCCAGGATTCTTTGGCAGTGCTCAAGAGCACCGAAATTAGTGGCAACGCTACCGCGGTGGATGTATCCATCTGTACGATGTCGAAGATGGCATTGGTAGCGGTGGGGGTTGGCTGGACCGTGGCAAGTGCCAGGGAATGGGCCATTCGTTTGATAAGCTCTCCATAGGATTTCACGTCCTCGGAGGGAGAGATTGGTAAATTTTCAGCCACATCAGGGGATGGTGACGGCTGGATGGGAGATTCATCATCGGATGATTCGGGAGATTCGGGTATCGAATGGTCGGAACGTTCAGAGGGAGACATAGGGGTCGACGGATCTGGTTGGTAGGGAGGGAGGTCGACGTCGGGCGAAGTAGGTATCGGTATCGGTGGTTTCGGTATCGGTTTCGGTATCGGAGTCGGTGTCGGTCTCGGAGCCGGGGGATCTCAGCATCGGGAGACTCTTGACGACGTCGATTGGCGATCCCACTCCCCCGGGTACCACTGTGGAGGTGGCGGGTAGGAGGAACCATACAGGTATCGCCATTGACGGACGTCCCACGGCACCGAAGATGGAGGGAGGCGCCAGTCTCGCTCACCTTTCGGTACCGGCAGCGGGTCGGGTCCGGTCTCGGGACTGCTGTGAGGGATCTGCGTCAGTTCGATATCGGGTTCCGAATCTGTGAGCTGGATGGGTCGCGGCATCGGGGAGGCGGGGCTGCCCCGGGGTCGCTCGCACCCTGGAGGGTCAAGCTGTGGAGACCCGTGCTGGGTCATGTCGGACGCGGGATGCGTCGACGAAGCACTCGAGGTTTTGTGCTTCAGCTTGCCCTTACCCTCATTGCCCTCCTTACGCTTCTTAGCGGGAGTTCGTGGCAGTGAGAGGGGTCTTTTCGGTGCCGACTTCTCTGTACCGGAGGGGCTTCGCATCGGTGGCGACGTCGGGCCCGTCGGTGCCGATGGGGATGTTACCAAGGCGTCGGCTGCGGACATCTTCGGTGACAACGCTGCTTCCAAGAGAGCCACTCTGAGTCGGGCCGCCCGGTTCTTACGAGTTTGTTTGGAGAACGCGGCGCAACTCGAACAGGAATCGACACGATGCGACTCGCCTAGGCACAACAAGCAGAGGGAATGCTTGTCTGGGGGAGCGATTTTGCTCCCACAATTAAGGCAACATTTAAAGAAACCCCACCGCTGGGCCATAGGCCGGGCGGGGAGTAGGAAGAGGAGAATCCGAAAGCGAGTCCAGAAAAACAGTCCGTAGGTCAAGAAAACAAGAAAAATCAGTCCGAAAGGCCTTTCCAAATTGGAAAAACGAAGGTTAGCTACCGACCGGAGCGGAGAGGGGATCCTCACGACGCGGTGGTCAGAAGAGAATTGGCGGGATCCTTGTGCCCCTCCCCGGGTCATGCGCAGTGGGACGTGCACGTGACCGGGGAGCTGGCGCGAAAATCCATTAGGCTTTGAAGATTACCGATCGGGATCAGCGCAGGCGCACTTAATCCCAGAGGTGTGATGCACAGAGACCACGAAGAAGATTCTTGGATCCCTCTCAATCCTCTCACATTGTTTCTGAAGGGCACTCCGGTAATTTGTTTTAGTATATCCCCAAAGCAGCTCACTGTCACACCTCTCTCCTCTACCACAGCATCCAGCCCAGCCTCTCTGCCTCTTCCTATCAGTTGGCAAATTTAAGTGGGAGGGAGAACAGTTTTGCTGCAGCAGAAACTGCTGCTTAATGTGTTTTGCAATCACTCCAAAGTTTATCTCTATTACCAAGGAGGAAAAGGAGGATGACAACAGAACCAGCTGCTGTTGAGCTGGGCAAGAAAGTATGCATCCTAGCACAGAGCTGCAGCCTTGCTTGCTACAGACTGCTGGTTGGCTGGCTGGCTACACCCTAACTTCTCCACCTCAGAGATCTAGCATGAGTTCAGCTGCTCAACAGGCAAGGAGGGGAAGGACTACTATAAGCCTACAAGAGCCTGTGACTCAAGTAGATGACAATCCACAGGCTGGGAAATGCTGATCTAGTTTATGAGGGTAGAATATGTCAGGAACCAGAATGGATTCAGGGGCTGGGAACTGTAAATATATACAGCTAAGTCAAAGCTCTGTGTTGTAACCAACCCATTATGTATACTCTGCAACAATTAAAGTAAGCAATTTTGTATACAATTAAAGGAAGCTGGAGAAAAGATGGGTAGGAAGACAAACTAGCAGAAAGCCACAGAAGTGTGCATGCTAATTCTTAGGGAGGTGGATCTGAAGGAGAAAGCCAAGCTACTATTTTAAAAGGCTGATTACCAGGACACAGTGTGGTAGCCAGCCAGTGTTGTTACAATAGTTTTCACCCCATATGGAAGCTGGTAATGGGAAAAAGGAACCCCAGTAACTACCTTTCAGAGACTCTGGCACCATCACAGTTCAGGAATCTGTAACCAATGCTCCCTCTAAGCTGTGGAGTCTTGTGAGCAAACATTCTATTTTGTGAGCTACTGGCATTAAAGTTGTGACCAAGCGACTTGGCTACTGCATAAACTAGTTTGCTCTGGAGCCATCCTCCCTGAACTAAGACAAAAATGTGTGAGCCAGAGGCTAAAAAACTGTGAGCTAGCTCACACTAACTCAGCTTAGAGGGAACACTGTTTGTGACCTGAATGTATGGCAAGAACAAAAATCTTTAGTCAATGCATAACAGAGGTGACAAGAAAGAAAACTTTTTGTATTACAACACAAAGCTCACAAACACAGAGTGGAAAACTGGATCCTTAGGAGGAAAGGACATTTGACACCTCAAGGAAAAAAAGAAGACATCAGTTTGAGCTCCTCACACCTTCTGGCTCATATATAGTGACATAGATTTGGAAGATAAAATAATCAAAATCCCTTTTGTATCTCACTTATAAATGCAATTTGAAAGAAAATTGTATTTTGGGAAAAGGCCATTTGCTCATCTCTTGAGTACCATAAAACTATTAAAAGAAAATTTAAGACGTGCCCCAGGTATTCATCCCCTTACTAGTCAGGCACCCAGTCCCTTATAGATCACCCCACTTAGCCATTCAACACAGCCTAGATCTTGACCCCTACACTAATAGGGTCTCAGATCATCACTTGCACAAATCCTCTTGGAAAGGAATGACAAGAAGCGTGTTTCAGGGATCTGTCCTGGGATGTGTTTTGTTCAACACCTTTATAAATGAACTGGAGGAAGGAACAGAGGAAATGATTATTAAATATGCAGATGATACTAAGTTGGGAGGGGTGGAGGGGAGGCGGACACCGCCAGACTTGGCCAGTGAACCTGCCTCCTATTGGCTCACATTCACATGTTGAGCCTCCATAGGCACCAGTGCCTGCACCATTAGGCAGACACTAGTCATTTGCAGATGATACTAAATTGGGAAGGGTAGCAAATATGGTAGAAGACACAGTCATGATACAGGATGATCCTAACAGGCTGGAAAATTGGGCTAAAACAAATAAAACAAATTTTAACGGGGATAAATGTACACTTCTGCATTTAAGTAGGAAAAATCAAATGCATCATTATAGGATGGGGGAGATTCGTCTTGGCAGTAGTATGTGCAAAAAGGATCTAGGGATCTTAGTAGACCTTACATTAAACATGAGTCAGTAGTGAGATGCAGTGACTAAAAAGGCAAATGTAATTTTGGGCTGTATCAACAGAGGTATAGTGTCCAGATCATGTGAAGTGATGGCATCGCTTTACTCTGCTCTGATAATACCTCACCTAGCGTATTGTATTCAGTTAGGGGTGCCACAATTTAAGAAGGATATAGACAAGCTGGAACATGTCCAGAGGAGGGCAATGAAGATGGTGAGGGGTCTGGAGACCAACTCCTATGAGGAAAGGTTGAAGGAGCTCAGTATGTATAGCCTGCAGAGGAGACAACTGAGAGGTGATATGATAACCATCTTTAAGTACTTGAAGGGCTGTCATATAGAGGATGGTGCAAGTTGTTTTCTGTTGCCAAAACCAACAGCCTGAAATTAGATCAGAAAAGTTTTTAGCTAAACATTAGAAAGAACTTCCTGAGAATTAGAGCAGTTCCTCAGTGGAACAGACATCAGCTGCGGCCACACAGGCCTTAAATGCGGGAGGAAGGGCTATTTCCTCCCGCATTTAAAGGGGCCGACCACACGGCCTGGCCCAACCCAACTCCCAAGCTGAAGCGGGCTCAAATGCGGGTTCCTCCCGCATTTTCTGACCCCGGGAAAATCAAGTGTTTTCCCAGGTGTTGAGGGAGGAACCCGCATTTGAGGTATCTGGACAGCCCTCTCTCGCAAGCATTGCAAGTTGTAAACATCCCAACCCGCGGTAGATAAATGCGGCCCCTTTAGATCCGGGAGCCCTCCCGGATTTAAAGGGGCCGTGTGACCGCAGCCTTCCTCAGGAGATGGTGGGCTCTCCTTCTTTGGAGGTTTTTGAGCAGAGGCTAGATGGCCATCTGACAGCAATGCTGATTCTGTGAACTTAGGCAGATCATGAGAGGGAGAGCAGGGAGGGTTGCATCAGTGTTTAGTTCTCGTGGCCCTTTCTTACACGCCCAGGGAAATGCCAATCGCCACTTTGGGGTCAGGAACCAAGTTTCTCCTGGTCAGTTGGAGAAGCGACCTCCAGGGTTGTAGTTGTGAAAGACAACTGTATGAGACTATCTACAACCCTGGATCCTCATTAAAGACAGAGTGTGACTTATTCTTTCCCATTTTGCTTTCCTATTTTAACTTTTGTCTTTTTCTGAAGCCTGGTCAACGTTCTCTTAAGTAGTTATTTATTTATTTATTTGATTTATGCCCCACCCTCCCCGCCAAGGCAGGCTTAGGGCAAATCAGCTGGTGTCCAGGATCAGTCGGCCCTTCAGTCAGTCTCCTCCCTTCTTAACAAGTTCTATCCCATTTTTTCACCACAATTTTTAGTCCCATTTTGGACAAGCTATCATCTATTGCCTTTCTCTTGGTTAGGCTGTTCTTGACTAGCCAAGTGGGAGAAACACAATGTATTACATAATATTAATTGGGTACTTTTAATCTAAAGGTAACAAAATGACACCCTAGGATTGGTTGAATTTACATGTTTATTGGTCTTCTATTATTGCTTATTGCCTTGATTTTCTTTTTGATCTTAGCTTCAAGTCTGTATCTTCTTAGGGTAATAAAGTTTCTTGCTAGTTAAGTCTTTGTCAGAGCTGTGTAAAATGATTAAAATGGTACCCAGTTCAAAATCAAGCTTTTGCCATAATTATGAGTTTTTGACATTCAGCAAGGATAATATTGCACTGCTATAAAATGTACATAATACCACTCCTTAATTTAACTTTGGTATAGAGTACATCCCAGTTGGTACATTATTTTCAGGGTTTAATTTCATGAAAGTAGTAGTGCCATGTTGTTATGCTGAGGGTTGCATCCACATCCAGTATAATCCTGGGCACTTAACTGAGTCAGCAAAGATCAGGTGAATCATACCAAAAATGGAAAGCGGAATATCCTTCAAGATCTCCACCTTCCCAGTCAGAATCGTTTCTGCCTTGTCTGGATTAAGTTTGTTTGTTTTCAGCCTTTAGAACAAATAATTATCCAAAACATAGCCTGAGGTCATTAAATCAGCTATATGTCACACTAACAAGCTTCTTGTTAATTCAGCCTTGCAATGACTTGCTGTAAAGGTTGCTTAATTCTACTTCAAACATTTGGATCCTAAATCAGTCGCTATGATCATTCTTTTAATCCTGCAATCTCCTTTATTCTGTACTCATCCCATACAATTGTCATACAGGTCAGTAAGCACAGAGTACACAGACATATGGCTTCTAAAGCCATGACCAGGGGTTTCAGATTAAACACACATTTTACCCATCTGTCAAGAGCCAGAAAGCACTGTATATGTTACAGCTTCTAAAAAGGTATCAAAGCCCTGTTTTGTTTTTTTAAGATACATTTTGGAACATGAAGTAGCAAACACTTATAATGTATTAAATCATTGCCTTTAAAATGCAAAGTACACCATATTTGAACTTAATCCAATTAAGACCCATCAGTGGGACTAAAACCTGCTTCAGTTCAAGTACTTACATGAATAGAGCTGTATATTATGCACTCAGAAAACAGCCAGATGTTATGCACAGATTTTACTAGGCAAGCTACCTCTTTAACAATGCCTGTATTAACAGAAATAATTATTTTTTAAGAAGATCTAATTGGAATACCGCAGAAAGCACAGCTGCCATGATTTCCTTTATAGATGTATACAATATTTTTAAAATAGCCATTTTGATAATGTACAGCATAATTAATATCCATCCTTCCAACCACTTCAAGAGTTAGATTGGTACTTAACACAATTTCAGTAACCACTTAGTGTTAGAGAGAGAAAAGCAAATGTCATAAAGAGTGTGAATCAATTATTGAAGCTTAGTACAACTACCAAGATACAATGACCCACTTACCACAATACGATCATTCTATGCTTCCACTCACTACTTTACTTCCCCAGAAGCAAATAAAATTCTACAGTTGATAGAGCTATAAAATAGACGACAGAGGCTAAAAGCAGATGGCAAAGTTCCAGCCACTATGTTTGAAAAGATTAGCAAAACAGCTTAGAAATGCAAGAGTGACATTGAAAAACCTACCAAATAATAATGAAGATATTAGAACTGCAAAAAGGATTATCATAGCAGCAAACAAATAAGGAGGGGGGGGTGTTTCATGTTATGACTGATGAACACAACAGAACTTCATGCAGCTAGAACTTCACTTTTTTACATCCATAAGGATAATTCCCATATTAATTCTGTAAGTACACCTGGATCTGATGCAGCAGAAGCATCAGCAAAGCTGTGACAGTGTACACAATTGCTCTTTGCACATACATAACTTCTTAGGATCACAATCCTATAGCTCCAGTTAGGCAATAGAAATGTTTTGAAACAACAGTTATAATCGCTACAAACAAGAAGACTAGGGGATCCAAACATATATATCAACTAAATACTTACAGATATTTTCTCAAAGCAGATTTATCTAGCCATTACTCAGACTTGGACAACACATACAGGAGAAGTCACAAGTGATTTGTTCAGCACTAAACACAGTGCAAGCACTATGAATTAAAGGGCTCTGGTGAATGTGACGAAATGTACAAAATTACCATAACCACCATATAATTCTCATGAACGAAGTAGATATTTACCTACATCCAGAACTATTTATACTGATTCTGCAGTGTAATATTTGTCATTCCAAACTTGTTTCATTATTACAGAGTGCCCCCCACCTTTCCTAGCTCACTCGCCAAGGCAGATGAGCCACGAATGCCTTCCCCTGCCTTCCACTCGCCCAGCAAAGGGATTCCCCAAATGGATGCCGAATACAGGACATCCATTTGGGGAATCCCTGTTTGGCACCTGAGGGCAGAACCACCAATGAGGTCTACAGAGAGGTCCTTCAGTAGAGAGAGAAAAAACAGTACGTATGTCTCACTTCATTTTTTACACTACAATCTTCTCCATTAGAATTCCTACAACAAATGTGTGTGTGTGTGTGTGTGTGTGTGTGTGTGTATGCCAACATTGGTTTCTTGTTAACAGCACACTACTTGACAGCTTTTATAGTGGTAATAAGCAACTAGTGAACTGTTCGTTAAATTACAAAGTTAACCTTGGGAGCGTTAATACTTCAACTATTTTTTCTTCTTTTTTTGGTATTTCTGCATGTGTGTGTGTGTGCCCATGCCTGGAAGTCATGGCGACCTCTGACGACTCTTACTGGGGCATGGAGGACATTCAGAGAAGTGGCTTGATTGCCTATCTCTGGCCCTCCAGCCCTGGTATTCTCTGGAGGTCTCCCATCCAAATACTTGCCAGGGTTGGCCCTGCTTAGCTTCCAAGATCTGATGAGATCAGGCTTGCCCAGGCTATCCAGGTCAGAGCACTTCAACTATTTTTCAAGAAAGTAAATTGTTGCTAAAATATGTTCCTGGCAGATACAGATATAGGAATGATGGGAGATATGTGCAAATATCAGACTGTATCTGCATTTGCTCCCTTTCATACACACACAAATCACACTCTGCACTCACTGGCGCAAAACAATTACCACCTCTACAGCTATTCACTGAGCTGTGACAATAAATGCTAAAGTTATAAAGCCTCAACATTGCCCATGAAGAATTCTATTACCCAGGCCAATATGCCTAGGGAACTATTAAAAGCTGTATTGCAGAATGTTATTGGATTCCCTGTAATTCTACATTTCCAGCATGCAGACCTGTAATGAGAAGGAGAAGGGACAATTTTTGCCATATGAGTTTCACTTAAATTGGAAAGTTCTTAGAGCAACTGGTATCATAGCATAAGACTGCAATATTTTATTTGGTTTCTGATACTTATCATCAGACCTACCCCCTTCAACTTCTAGATCTTGCATATGATCATTTTATATTTCTGCTTGCTTGGGAATAGCTATACAAGTGCTATTTTAAACTACAGACAGATTATCAAGATAGCAAGAAAGGATTTGTCACATCCAAATATACCTAAATCCTTTTTATGAAAAAAGAGAAAACATCACTATTTCTGACTTAGAGAAGCTGCTGCTGGTACTCTGAAGTTAGTTTTTTTTGGGTTTAGACATGACCCATAACTCCCTAAAATGCTAATTCGCTAGCTTCCATGATCCACAAGACTTGCCAGCACCCACTATGGGGAAAACAGGGAATTTACCATCCGAGAGGCAAAATGCCACAAGCTGCCACAGTTGTAATGTCTGGAAGTGATTTTTGCCCAACCTTCAGTATGCAAAATTAGTCAAGTTACAAGTATTCTTTTAATCAGAGGGTACTCGGGGGGGGGGGGGGGGATTCCTTAAACCACATTTTTAAAAGTAGTACTACCTGTTACCTTCTTGGACTGAAAGGAGTTTTATCCTTTTCCATTTGCAGAGTCAGCTGGGATTGCAGAAATTGTCCCAGGCTTGGGTTTAGAAGGAGGTACCATGGAATGCTATATTTGTACCAAACTAAAGGAGAAGTCCAAGTGCATAAAGAATGCGTACCCATCTGCATTCACTCACTGGCATCTATGCATCCTCAATGGATTGAGGCATTTAATGAAAACTTATTTACTCACATAGCAACTTTCACATTCTTGCAAAATTAACAAATTGCTAGTTGGTTATGGCACCACAAATTTATGATTCTCCAAGATAGACCTTGCACATGCTAATTGATTTTTTATTTCATTCATTTAAAACATTAGCCACCTTTCTTGCAGAGCTCAAGGCAGCTTACAATATAGATAGAATACAAAAAATAGAATACATGAAAACCAAAATGTAAAATCACAATTTAAGGATTACTAGTAACTTAAATGTGGCCCAAAATAAAATAATCTTCAACTGTTTCCTATAGATCAACAGTGAGAGAGCCAGGTGAAACTCCCTGGGGAGGTTGTTCCACAATCATGGGGCTGCCACTGAAAAGGCACTCTCTCATGTACCCATCAAATGAGCTTCTTTGATTGATGGAACATCAGCATGCCCTCTCACTATAATCTTAATATGGGAGAAGATGGTCCCTCATATACCCTAGTCCCAAGCCACGTAGGGCTTTAAAGGTCAAAACCAACTCCTTGAATTTGGTTGGGAGTGATCAGTAGCCAATGTAATTGCTTCAAGTGTGCATGAACACAAAATAAAACTTTGTTGGTATTAAAGGTGCTAAAGGACTCAATGTAATTGCTGTAAGACAGGAGTCACATGCTCCTGATAGCTGGCCCCAACTGGCAGTCTAGCTGAAGCATTCTGCACTAGCTGCAGCTTCCAAACAGTCTTCAAGGGTAGCCCCAACAGGAGTGCATTGCAATAGTCCAGTCTAGATGTAATTAAGGCCTGGATCACTGTGGCTAGATCTGACTGAATCAGGTATGGATGCAGTTGACACACCAGCCAAAGCGGGGCAAAAGCACTTCAAACCACCACAGCCATCTGGTTTTCTAAAGTGACTGCTGTGTGGAACAAAACTCCCAAGCTATGAATCTGGCCTTTCAAGGAGAGTATAACCCCATCCAAGACAGGAGAGATCTCAAGTCCCTGATCTCCCCTTTAACTTCCCAGAGAACCTCGGTCTTGCCAGGATTAAGTTTCAGCTTTTTCATACTCATCCAGCCCATTACTGATTTCTAGCACTGGTTCAGAAAATCAACAGAATTCTTGGAATTAGATAGGAAAGAAAGGCAGAGCTGGGTATCATCCACATATTGGCAACACTGCAGCCCAAACCTCCTGACGACCTCTCCCAGTGGCTTTATCCCTGCAGTATAGGGCTCTGGGCAATGTATATCATTCATAAAAACATCAAGACAATACAATTAAAACATTAATAAGATATTTCAAACAAAAAGCTGGCATATATTAATTTGTCCCTTTACAGACTGCTGGCCACTTTATGGGCAGTGGGGAAGAAGACAAAACAGATAAGGAAAGCAACTGGAGCATAAAGGGTGCCAGATATGATGGAAATCATTGCTGTCCTCAACCAAAGGCCTGGGGAAACATCTCTGCCTTACAGGTCGTGCGGAACTGCATAGATATTAAACATAGATAGTAAACAGGGGATAAGATCAGGAATAGCCATGGGGTAAAGCAGGAATTCTCCAGCACCACCTTTTGAGGCCAAAGCCTCAGATAGTACTCAAACCACTGTAACACAGTGCCTCCCCCAGTCCCAGTGCTGAGAGACAGCTCAGTAGGATAGTATCGAAGACCACTGAGAGATCCAGTGGAACCAGCAGGGTCACATTCCCCTAGTATAGTTCTCAGTAGAGGTCATCAACCAAAGCAGTCTCTGTTCCATATCCCAGCCTAAAGCCAGACCTAAATGAGCCCAGGACGCCAGTCTCTTCCAAGAGGCGCTGGAGATCAGAAGCAACAACCGCTCTAACACCTTGCCCAAGAATGAAAGAATGGAAACTGGCCAGAAGTTCTCCAACATTGTTGGGCATAGGGAGTATTTTTCACAACAGATCTGATTATTGTTTCCTTGAAAATGCATGGCACAGCTTCCACCCTCAAGGAAATGTTTACCACTCCCCTGGTTCACTCAGCCAGCCACCCCTCTGACAACTTTTACCAGCCAAGAAATCCAAGAGTCAAGAACACAGGTGGTAGGTCTCACCTGTAAGGATCTTGCCCTCATTCTTGGGCTCCACAAGCTGAAAGGTATCCACATAAATCAAATAAGCAGGTGCCAAAGGTACATCATCCAAACATGCATCAATGCTGGCATCTAACCCAGAGTGGATCTGACAATGTTGTCTGCAAACAAGCAGCAAATTGATCACAGTAAGCAGTTGTGTAGTCAGAATCCAATTCCCTAGGGCTATGGTGCAAAAGTGTGAAGGTTGGACAATGAAGAAAGCAGACAGGAAGAAAGTTGATTCATTTGAAATGTGTTGGAGGAGAATTGTTCTCCCTTTTCATCACCATCAAACCCCAAGTAAACCAGGGAGACCACATGGCTCTGTTGGGGAGGGGGAGGAGGACACTCAAGGTGATGGTGCCAGGAGCCTGGGCCATTTCCCTATTCCAGAGACCAGTCAGAGCATTGATGGAATTGTCAGCAGCTGAGGTGGGGAAATCCCCAGGAACCAATATGAAAGTTAGAAACTTGGGGCAGAAATGACCAATAGGTGTTACCCAACATTTCATTTTATTAATCCTGGATGTGACAAGTGGAACAGTCAAAGCTATGACCACCTATTAAAGTTCTCAATACAGCAGCAGGTACAACCTCACGGCCAGAATGGTACTGTTGCCATAGTATATACTGAGGGCAGAAAACCAACCAAAGCAAAATATTCAGCATATATTATTCAGTGTTGTACACAGCTTTCTAATGTTAGTAGAAACTATAACATTACTGTAACTTCTGTGCTCAAAAATTATACAGAAATTTAGGAAGTGTAGATCCAATGTAGATATCTGCACTCAAACATTCTGCCAAACCAGCTGATGATTAACAGTAATTAAGAGACAGAGAGAGGCATTGACTCTATATTTATAGCAGCTACTGCTGTATTGCTAAGTACCTGGATTGAGCAATGACTAGATGGAAGGCAGAATGTGGAACATTTTGTGTCCAAACAGCCTTTTAAACCCATAAAGACAGTAATTTACATACGGAAAACTCTTTCCATACTTGGATCATCCTGTGCTAGCTGATTAAATTCATATGCTTAAAAGCTGGAAAAAGAAAAATCTGAGAACATGTCTTAATTGCCCCCAATACAGCAACAAGTTTAACACATACTCACAGTTAAAGGCCTCTCTTATTGCACCCAACACTTTCCTAACCTTCAGAATAAGAGGGGGGAATCCATGATTTGAGAGATCAGCAGCTCTCTTTTTTTCCTAAATAATATATCAGATCCTTAAAAAGTTCTAAAACACTCCTCTGAAAAGCTTAGAAAGAGATCCTCAGACAGCACGGCCTAACCAGTTTCTGCAGAGTTAACTTTTATTACTGCCGCTAGCCGTTGCAACAATAAATAAAAATAGACCACAGGAAGTTAGTACCACTGACATTTGCATTCTGAATGAGCATTGGTTTTGACATGCAATAGCCTATTAATATCTGTCCACAACATACTTCCGATTTAGAAAGCCTTAGAAATCTGGAGCTTTAATTTATAGAAGGTATCTCAGAAGCTCCGAAATAAGTGATCCCGAGGAAGCAACACAACACGCTACTTGGCACCTTTATGATCTCTCAAATTAGGCCTCAGAAAGAGAACAATAGAAGTAAGTTTTTTTTACTGCATATCCCCTAAATTATCACACTTGAATGTGAAGTAGGAATATCTTCCTAATAAGTGCCAAGAAAGCATTACCATGAATCACCCGGTCTACGAATTCAGTACAAGTTACTGTATTCAGCAGCCAAAGTAATTATTATAGATCTGCCTATGCATGAACATGTAGCACTGTCAAGATGCATTTGGCCAAAACTTCTAAAGTAGGATGCATATGTGGCAAAGCTATGACTCTCATATACTTAATTCAATAAAACTGTATGAAATATTTCTTTTGTTTTATACAAGGGTAGATGTAGGAGACCTTTCCATTAATCATCATACATCTTCCTCACTAGTGTCAACACAAAAGTGTAGAGAAGGAATTTGAGCAATAACTGCTAAAAACAGTACAGAAGACAAGAAATTCAGTCTCAGGCAATGCTCCCTCTAAGCTGTGGAGTCTTGTGAGCAAAATTTCTACTTTGTGAGCTACTGGCATTAAAGTTGTGAGTGAGCGATTAGGCTGCTGCATAAATTAGTTTGCTCAGGAGCCATCCACACTGAGCTGAGACAAAAATGTGTGAGCCAGAGGCTAAAAGCTGTGAGCTAGCTCACACTAAGTCAGGTTAGAGGGAACACTGGTCTCAGGCTGCATCAGACTGCTGCCACATGATAGGGAAAGGAGGGCAAAAGACCAGCAATAGATCTGGCAAACCATATGGAGAGAAAAATTCAGTTAAGCCAATGAATGCAAGATTACTACTACGAAAGATAAAAGATCACTTGAAATTTTACAAACATAAATAAGTATAATTACTTGATCTAACACAAACTCTAAGCAAACGAAAAGAAAGTATATGCAAAAGATTTCCCATATACTAGGGTTACCAGATGTCCTCTTTTCAGAGGACATGTCCTCTTTTTTTGGTGTTCATCCTCTTTTGGGCTCTTTTTAAACAGATGAAAATGCCCTCTTTCTAGGTTGGAAGGTTAGGAATATTCCTAGTTAGTAGCAATTATCACACCTTAAACAGTAGGGGCATTTAAAATGAGATTTGTGCTTGTTTGAAACAGTCAGTTGGGAAATATGTCCTCTTTTTTGCTTTTCAAAATATGGTGGCCCTACCATATACTGTAACGAAGGCTTGAATGCTAACATTAAGGAACGAAAGGATTAGATGTCAGTTTGAGGTTCGAACTACCATTCTGAAGCAGAGATGACACTTATGGGCTAGCATATTTACTGGAGCATGAGCTAGCCCAGGAAACCTTATGTTGCAGTAACAACCCCCAAAAGTTCCTTTCCCCCACCCAAGTACTCCCCAAGCAACCACCCAACCACTTTGCAGCAACAGTTTTGTGTATTTGGGGGTGGTTTCAGCTCCTAGAAAGTGCCTTTTTACACCATCCTCCCACCACATGCCATGCTATAGGAGCATCTAATCTGGATCATTTTCTCTTCTAATTCAAGAGGTAATGAAAGCCAAAACTGAACTATTTTACTGCCCAATATTATGGGTCAGAATTTGCCATGCTCTCCTATTCCAGGCCCTTTAATACACTAAACCAAGTATATGCACTTTGCCAGATTTGTTGCTAGAATTAGTTACTTGTCAGGATATCAGTCTTCAGAGGAGAGATAGGCGAGAAATTTCACACCTCAAGTTTCAAACAAAATCTGATCACACTGCTGAATCTGCAATGAGAGTAAAGGCATAAATCATCTGCAGGCAGTGTTCCCCACTCTTTAATTGATATTTCCAGGTGTAGATGTCCTGTCTTCCCAGGAACTCTGTGTTAGTGAAGCACTAATATCTATGAAACAAAGAATTCCTCTGATGACAAAATACCCAGAGACCTCCCATGCCTAAGTTTAAGGGTAATGATTCCCCAGCAAGAGATGCAACTTTCGAATGGGACTGAGCGGCTGCATTCATCATTTTAGAAGGCAGGCATGGTTCCTTCTAAATTCCAAGCGACTTCAGAAGAGAGCAACCATTGTCTCTAGCATCCACTAGTCTGTGGGTGTTAGAGTAACCGTTATCTCTAGTTCCAGGTAGTCAGCTGTTATGATCTGAAGCAGTAGAACAAATTTAGAGTCCAGTGGTATGTTTAAGACCAAGAAAGGTTTATTCAAAGCATGAGCTTTTGTGTGCAAAACTCACACCTTGAATAAACCTTTGTTGGTTTTAAAGGTGCCACTGGATTCTAATTCTGTTCTACATTATCTCTAGTATCCACTAGTCTGGGCATTGAACACCTGCAAGCAGCAACTTTTTCCTATTCCCCTCAGTTTTACAGAAATAATGGGGACAATAAGAAGACTGCCCACAACTCAATCGAGATTAGGTTCCACTCCATCCTACCCTTCAGCCAACTGGGGTGGGGGGGGGGCTCTGCCATCAACACAGAGTTTACTAGTTTATTAAAATCAAGTTTCTTCAGCCCTAGTACTGTCAGATGAAATTTACAGATGCAGTCTTTTTCCCCTTCACCTCCTGATCTTACTAATAAAATAATTTCAGCTTGGTATTTTAAAAAGGCCCATAATGAGAGGAAGGCAGCTGCACCTTCTGTTTGAAATCCTGACTATGGAACTAACAGAAGGAATTACATGTGAGTGGCCATTTACACATACACCACCCTCCCAACACACACACACACACACACCCTTGGGCATTTGGGATCCAGAGTCTTTATATACATAGTTCCAGATGTGATACAATACTTTCCAAGAAAAATATGCATATTAACTTTATTACAACTAAGAGGACAGAGTAAAAGGCAAAAGAAAACAAAGTGCCAAACTGCAAATGATAAAAATATACTGGTAGATAATGACTAGTTTTGGCAAATTGCTTTCAAATCAAATGTCAGAGTGGACATATTGAAATGAAAATCAACTTAAACCCACAATATTTAGTGAACTAACTCAAGCAAGTCCTAATCAAATATTAAAATACTTTAGGAATTGTTTAATGTGTTAAATTATGCTCATTTATGTCTCACTCATGGTTGATCCATGAGAGAAAGCTGTGTGTGAACATGTCTGATGGATGCATACAAGATTGTGTGGTGGAAAGTGTCATCAAGTCACAGCTGACTTATGTAGACCCTGTAGGAGTGTGAAGGCAAGAGACTTTCAGAGGTGGTTTGTGATTGCCTCCCTCCATGTCACACCCTGGTCTCCCATCCAAATACTAGCCAGGGCAAGAGAAAGGAAAACATAGTACAAAGAGAAGGCTTGAGGATCTGAGAAGGAAAGTTATATGCACGAGATAGAGGGAGAAGCTGAGGCTTGGGGAGGGGCTTTGTGAGGATAAAAGGGGAAGTTAGGAGGTTCCACAACAAAAAACAGGAGACAAGTCAGAGCAATGGGGAAGAAAAGCATGGGGTGAGATTTAAGGCTTGGGTGGCAAACCTCACCTAAACCCTGATGGAAAGCTGGTACATTATTATCACCTTCCTGCCTTGGGGGTGGTGGTGGTCTGTCATAGTTTCAAGAGATCAAACATTATCGAAGAGGGACTGCATATTTGCTCACATCTCGCTTTCAGATGAAATGTTATCTGAGTTGAATTTATATATAAAAACAGACTGTGTGATTTAATATACATTCTCCTTCTGGGTTTACAAGGGCGGGGGTGTCCCCAAACACTGTCTTCTCCTATATGATATCCCATGACAACACATGGACCCAGACTTCTACTATGGGTTCTTAGGATAACAGCAGTGGGAAGGAAAGACAAGTGGCTTAAGTTCATTGTGTATTCAGTTACTAGGCTGGTGTCTACGCATGTCAATGCAACTGTTGAAGAACTACAGCTGCAATGAACTATGGAGGAGTACATGTCCCCACTGAACGTTGTGTTTTTGTTCTTTTCACCTGCAGTGCGCCATATGAATGATGCTGGAATTTTATTATTGCTTTTAAGCAGTTTTAAACAGAGAGAGTAAATTTATGCAAATAGCAATACAACTTCTTTACCTTCACTGATTTTAGAACAGGAGAAACTTCATCCCTGTATGAAAAGGAAAGCTCACGAAACTTACTTAACTATTAAAAGGGCTTCGTCTCCATTTGCCTCTGGTCACACAATTTTTTAAAAAAAATTAAAAGTGAGTCCCAGTATGCAAGTTAAAATTAAAAATGGATCGAAGAATGAAAAGGGTGAGCACTAACAGTGAAATCCTATGCAAAGTTACCCCATCCAAAACTGATTGAAGTAACTATATGTTGGATTGCACTGAAACTGTGACAAATAGCAAGGAATTATTTTCTAATTCTGGTGGGTTGAAGCACAGAAAACTTGATTGTTGATTTTATAAGAAAAATCAGCCTATTTTACATCAAATCTAAGAATCCACTGATGATCTTTACAGCCTTGAATATACTTTGAGTGAAGGGTGGGGGTGCTGCATATTCAGCACCAGCTTACATCCATGAATGCACTAAAATAAGTGAGAGAATTGATAACTGTCTGCCTAGTGAACCTCCTTGGAACATGGCACAATTCTTATATATTCTTCTTAGCTCCTGAAGCCATTGCTGCAATCAGCAAAAATTATTCTTAAACACTGGAAACACTGTCTGCACAAAACTATGTATCATCATTGAACTACTGCCATAAAAGATGAACACTTGTATAGTTCACTGAAAATGAAATCCAATAAGAATGGGCCCAAAGGGGAAAAAACAACATTGATTATTCTGGAGATAAAATTCCTCCTTCTGTGATGATGGGGGATTATAATAGGTAATTATGGGGTAGTGGATAGGATAGATGCATTCTAGAAATAAAGTACAGGATCTTTTCTCACAGCAGGTGACTGGAACTGGGTTAATTTTCACAGGTTCTATCTATCCACAGCATGCAACTTCATTAGAAGACCATAGAACAACCAACTGACTTTGCTTTCTAAAGTGACAAAAGGGCAGTAGAGTGGGTAACATATATCAAACAGTTATCAAAGGGTTATCCCCACAAGTAACTGTGGTACAGCATCTGCCTCAGAACTATTTATACTTTGATGGTGTTCTAGATTTCTGTATCCAAATGACAGAATTTGTTTCTCTACTCTTTTCTATAAAATAAGTTGCCTCATACACACTCCAAAGCATGTTTTCTAGGAAGAGACTTTTATGTAAACCTGGCAGCTGTTATGCCAAGTGCTAATGTTCTAAACAAATTCACACATTTATAATCCTACACGATGACAGAGGCACTACCTTCAACAGAAGATTTCAAGGTTAACAGTTGCAATAAATAGAGCTATAGGCTTTGTAATTCACTGCCTTTTGCCTTCCATTGACTCTGCCTTCATATAAATTGACAGTGCTGCACATAGATTTTGCATTTATTTAAAAGTTTGGAACATACAGCCTCCAGAATCTGCCCAAGGTAGTTAATACAGAGAATACAAATTCAACAAAGAGCAGCAACAAAACTCATTATCAATATTTTAAAACATCAACAAGTAAAACCAGAGTAAAAAGCAGGGAAAGAGCAAAAAAAAAAGAGAGAGAGAGAGATAAAATTTAGTTGAAGTGTAGGTGAACAAAAACTTTTTTGGCCGGGCACCTGAAAGCCAATAATACAGACACCAGGAAAACTTCAGTGGGGAGAAAATTCCACAGATGGCAAGCCACCACTGAGAAGGCCCCATCTCTAGTCACTGCCCACCTCACTTTAATGGATGTTGCACCAGAAGCGGTGATTTAAATAAGGACCTTACTATTTATAGAATGGAGCAGCAATTCAGGACTCTACTCCCAAGCCATTTAGGGTCAAACTAGATGTGATGGTGTCCCCAGCTCCAACCCAGGGATGAGGCCATTTTAAAGTCTAACACAGGCAACTTAACAATGCTGCAAGGGGCCAATCCTAATTGGGCCTGCAGCACTGCAGGATGAAGTGCTCATTCCCCCCACACAAACCTTTTCAAGTGCTGAAACAGCCATGGGGGCCACCTATTTTAGCACTTGAAAAGACACAGGGGAGGAAATGAGCATTTCATCCTACTGCACTCATGACATTTTTAAATTGCCCAGGTAAGGCTTTAAAATGGTGGCAGCATCCCCGGGTCTGTCCAGTTAGGGACATTGCCATGTCTAGTTTGGCCCTTAGAGCCTTAGTAAAGAGGCAGCATTTTAAATTGTGACAAGTGACAAACAACCAGTCCAAATCTATCTGCACAGTGGTTATATGATTCCTAAATGTAAGGCTATAATCACATAGATTGATTCAGAGCTGTGGAAGAGATGTGGGTACTTTGGAGGATGATTGTCACTCTGGCATAGCACCCAAAGCTGATAAAATGCACCACATGATGTGTAGGAAACCAAAGTCTTCAAGGCCAAACCAGCATCCCCCAAGATGCAAACTGCTCCTTCAAAGGGGAGTGTAACCCCCTTCAGTAGAGTGCAATTCTACATTCCCTAAGTAGCTTTACAATTGATTAACATCACCGCAGTCTTTTAGGGACTAAGCTTCAGTTTACTGACCCTTATTCATCCCATTACCTTCTTCCAGCATTTGTTAAGGACCTCTACAGATCTACGTGACTCAGCTATTTGGAAGAGACAGAGCTGAGTGTTATCTGCATACTGATGACACCTGACTCTAATCTTGGACAATCCCAACAGGAGTTTCATGATGATGTTGAATAGCATGGAGAGCAAGACAGACCCTACAGAACCTCACAACATAAATTCCATGGGGCTAAACAGTCTCCAGCAACATGTTCTGAAAGCAGCCAGCCAGGTAGGTAGGAGAGGAGCCACAATGAACCCCATCCCTACTCATCCAGCCTCTGCTTCCCCAGAAGGCTACCACTGCTGACTGTAACAAGCCTTGTAACAAACAACAACAAGGGACACAATTGCCTTGTCATACTCTCACACAGGGTCATCAATGAGAATAACCAAGACCTTTTTTCCTCCCAAACCCAGACATGAAACTGGATTGAAATGTATTTCATTTAAGACTACCCAAAGCTATACAGCTACAGCATGCTCAAGCACCTTGCCCAAAAATTGAATGCAAGTCACCAAGTTATAGTTGAGGTCATCCAGGTCCAAGGACACCTGCTTCAGGAGAGGTCTTACAATCACCTCCTTCAAGGCAGCCAGAACCATCATTTATAAACTTCCTATACCTCAATCAGGCCAACATGGCTTGCAATACACAGCCAAGAGGAACAAGGGCTATAAAACAGCTTGTCCACTTCATCAGAACTTGCCATCTGAAAGCCATTCACACATGTGGGACAAGACTGTGCTCTGATCACATCCAGAGTTTGAGATGGATTCACCATGGAGTTTAAGATGTAGCAAAAGCATTCAGGTTTGTCCAACAGCTTGCAGTTGAGCCAGAGAGAATACATATGTCTTCTGGTCTACATTCCTGAGGAGTCAAAGATACAAGCTACCTCACAACCTACAAAGCTCCACGAGATATTATCCCATGGACTCAACAATGGCTGATAAGCTTTACTGCCACAGAGTAGGTGTGACTATGGGCTATCACACTTGTGTTCTAGTTTATTTACCCCAACTTTTCCACTGCTCGCAATCTAACCATTTGCTGAGACATTTCATCCTTGAGCTCATCAATAAATCTAGGAGCATTCCACCATCAGGGAGAAGAGAGGACACCCAGGACTAGAGATCTGAAGGTCTGGAAAAAAACGGATCCTTCTCCTGAAAAAGGCTCCTTTTTAATTTGGAATGAGTGAAATGCTTTTTAAGATAAAGTTTAACTTGAGTGATATGGAGCAATTTTTTTTGTAAGACTGCTTTTGTAAAACTACTTAGATAATGATAAATCTGATGTAGACCAAATTTATGTAGACATATAAAGCATATGTTCAAAGATATGTTTATTGTTTAAATATGATAAATTTGGCAACAACTAGTATGCTACTATGTTTGATGATAATTTATTGAATGATTTCAATGTTATAAAGTTTAACAATATCCACATATGCTGGTGCTCCCAGTTGTGGATAAATATGCTCTTAGAATAACACTGTCATATCTCCTGGAACCGGGGGGGGGGGGGGGGGGATAAGATTATCCAAGATACATTCCACAAAGACAGGAACACAGTATGACAACAGATGAGTTGGGAAATGACAGAATCCCCACACAAAATTTCACCATTTGGGCCAGATTGTCAATTGCCTTGATCAATTAATCCCAGCCCTCTCCCCCCTTTGAACTCAGCACAGAGTTTTGTCAAGGGACAGATGGAAGGTGTTGGATGTATAGTCTCTAGCACTCCAGTCTTGGACCCATCACTACAGAGAGAGACATGTAAGATTTTTGTAAGTAAAGATTTGCATGCAACTACCAATATTCAGCCTTGAGGCTACCTGCCAACAGATTGCTTCCAAATACCTGTACTTTCCAGAATATATGTGTAGTCAATAAAGTTACTTCAGACCCTTAATCTCTGAGTTTGTTGAGACTGGACCCTTGGGAGGATCTCATTCAGAATCACCTAGGCTGTTTTGACATGTTTACCAGACAGACTCAATGCTGAAAGGACAATTCTGACAGAGAGAAAAGGGGGGGGGGGGGAAGCTGAACCCTTTTCACACACACACACACACACACACACACACACACACACACACACACACACACATTTCAGCTGCTGACCAGAGGCATCCATAACGGGGCCATTCAGAATAAATATGGGCACTTGGGGAACCCCAAATTCCTCTGGTGGTAACAGCTACCCAAGACTATCCCTAGGTAAAGGGAAATATTTAGTTTAAACTTAAAACAGACCCCTTGGTGCCTGAACAAACTGGTACTCTAAGCTGAGACCCCAGTATAGTGGGGGAAAGCTGGCAGATGAGGGAAGCCAAGAGTGCAAAGGTGTGTCAGTGACAGTCCTTACCCACTGTGACAGCATAAGACTATTTCCATTCAAATAATTCTCTTTCTGTAGTAAAGAAATTTCTTGTCTAATTTCAACTTTTATTTCCCTACTTCTCAGATAGCAAAAATTAAGATGCACAAGCTAAGGTAATATAAGATTAAGCAATTCGCAACAGTGAAACTGAAATACTGGAAGAGCAAATTGGGGTCGCTTTTGCTGTAACACAACCCAGATTCCACAATATGAGGATTGTTTCTATCTAGCAGTGTCTGATTGTCTCATTTGTGCTATCATAAAGTTAGTCAATTCAAAAGATAGACATTACCTTAATTTGATCATAGGTTACTGATTAACTGTAGTGTTATTACTCCCAACACTTACAGATTCCAGGTTTTAACAGTTTGACCTGAAGTTACAGGGTTTTAGTCTCAGTCTTCGTGTCTCCAAGGGAAGGACTCAAACCTTAGGGTTACAGGACAAAATTAAAGGTACAGACTATTTTCTGTTTGGCTTGAGCACTTCTGCACCCTATCCTTTTGTTCATCAGATTCCACTCTGAGACTCCAGGCACACAGCCAGCATCTGCTCCTTGACCGATATGCCATTTGAAACCTGTAGGGTATCTATCACCTTTTAGCTCCCAGGCTCTACCCTGAGTCTTAGTTAAAGTATAATTGTCTCAAAGTACGTTTCTCCGAAACACTGGCCCCATTAAAGATTTGCTTAAGGTGGTATGTTTTGAGTGTTCCTCCCTTCAATCAACCTATTCTCAATCAAGTACAGAACAATTTCCTGAATATTTTTTTAAAAAATCAAAAACTTCCATTTGTATGTTAAGCATTTGGGAGCAGCAACCAAAATAACTCATTCAATACGTTAAGGTAACAAAAACAAAGGTATCTGGTATCCTGGAACCTGGCACTCTGATTTAGAGAGAACAAGGAGATCAAAAGATGAAAGACTCCCCTCCCTGCTACCCACAACTGCAATTACTGCACTGAAGGTGACTGAAACCAGACAGCCACCCCAGAGGCAGCACTCTTCCCACAAGTTGCATCCCCCAGCACCTTGGACAATGCTTTGGATTCGATTACATTTCCCATGATGCAACATGGTGCTGCACCACAGACATATCTGAAACAATGCCAAGGCATCAGGGGAAGAAATCAAGAAAGTGATTCTCTTCTAGTCTATCTGGCTGGCCAATCACCAAAAGCCTGGAACAGCTGCAGTGGCATCTGCCTCCAGCATAGTAAACATGTGTGTGTGAGAGGGGATCTTTTACCTTTGCTGGTCTGAAAGCTTTCTAAACTAGACAAACGGCCAAACTACATGTTATATCTGTCATGTTACCACCAAGACTTGCAGGCATATAACAGCTGCAAGTTGCCCATGGGAACTCAATTTAAAAGTGCTGCAAGGGCCCAGTTCTGGTTGTAACCATGTTGCAGGGGGAGTAGAAGCTCTGGCTCCCCCACCCCCCAGTTTTCCTAACCAGAAACAGTTGCTCAGAAGGGCATTATTTGTCCTGTGGGGGGGAGGTGCTGAACATGTACTTAATGCTTGTGAAAGCAGTAGGAGATTCTGCACTCATCTTTCCCCCTGCAGTTCTACCACACCTACCTCAGAACAGAAATATCCCTCTGCACTGCATGCCGCTCTCACTCTCCTTGTGCATCAGTTTACTTGGGACCTTCTGCATTGTTTAATGGCCATTCAGGGCTGACTCTGCAGTCACCATGGCATTGCCCCAGGTTTTCTGGATGTGGTTTTGTGCCGGACCTTTTGCTTTCTCCACTACCAATTCACAGAGGACAATAAGCAGACCACTTGACACAGCTTCATTGATCTCCATCTGTTCCTCCTGCCCTTATTTCCATTTTGTTTTCTTTCCCTCCTTCTCCAAGGACAAAAGAGGATGCGTCCTACCGTTCAGGCAAACTTTAAAAAGCCAGAGAGAGCAGCATAAGAAGGAATCAGTAGCTATAAAGGAATGGGGGATTCCCTGATCCTAAATGTGCCGTGTGGGCTTAGGTTTTCCCCTTCCTTTTCTTTCTTTTTGCAAAATCACAGAGGGAGGGAAGTATTGGGTTTGCCTTTCTCTTCATCTCATACAAATCAGCTAGTTAGCTCAGTGAGTTAAGGTTTGTGTTCATCATACAAGGGTTGTGAGTTCAAGCCCTGTAGTGAGCAAGTACATTTTGCAAAAAAAAAAAAGCCTTAATTTTTTTTAACTCATGGATGAGTTTAACAGTGTTTGAACAGGGATGAGTTTATTGTTAAACTATGATCACTGGTTAAAAAAAACTTACTGAACTGTGAGGTGTGTTTGTGTGCGTTTTTAGGGCAGCAGTGTGATTTCCTCCTTTCCTTTTCTCTTAAGGGTAGTGTCCTATTCTCTGTGCTCTCATGCCCTGTCAGAGGAAAATGCCAGCAAAGTTCAACTAGGATCCTCTTCAGCTCTCCTCTCCCTCATTAGTAGTTTTATTGATGGGTTTTTAATGCTCTACATGCACAGCAGGGCCAGCTGCCTCCAAGCTGGCTGGCCCCATATTCATCACCATCCCCCTGCTGCCTCCCACAGGTGGGGGGGGGGGGTTTCCTGTCGAGATCTCCTATGCAGCCGGGGGACTGTGTGCTGGGAATGCCCCAGAAACTGAATGGGGGGGGGGGCGTTTTCTCTTGCTTCCATCTCCAACTAGACTACCCAACGGCAGATCTCCTCTCCCTGGGATCTTCCAGTAAAACTGATCTGCTGTTAAGTCCATATTAATTAGGCAAAAAATGCAGTTTTGCTTGTAGTTGCAGAACGCATACAGAATAGACAAATAAACCGGAGGTGGGGGGGACAGTGCAGAGGGAATGTGTGCAACTGCAAAGTCAATCCTTAAGGCTTAACTCTTCAGATTCTCCAGAGCAAGCTGTCAGTGCAGAAAGGCCCAGTGTGAGAAGATGGCAGTAGCCCTTCCTGCCCCCAAGCCACAGTCCAAACCAGAATCAGGCCTCTGCAGCACCTTCAAACTGAGTTTCCATGGGGAACTTGCAGCTGTCATACAGTGGCCATGTAAGCCAGCAAAGCATTTTATACACTCTTATGAACTTTGATAACATAAGTTTGACCTTTGGGGTTGGTTCTCTGCCCAAGGCGAAAGCACTCTCTACAGCCATGAGAGGCTCCAGCCCACAGCGGGAGACTTCCTTCAGAGCTCACACTTGCATGAGAAACCGACATACATTTCAAAGAAACCTCTCTCATGAAGATCATGAAAATACATCTCAAAGAACGCTCTCATGAAGAACACGAAATGCATTTCAAAGAGCTCTTACATTTACTTCACATGAGAACCACCATTCTGGAGACCAAGACTCCATTTCAAAGAGTCCTTTTCTCCCTACACTGGCCCTCTTTCACAACTGCCCCCAACAATTCCAGTAAAAAGATTAGGTTGCTTGGCAACTAATCGTCGTACATCAAGTGACCTGGCCGAAGCCATCACGAGACCAGAGATTGGCGCCAAGAAGACTGACCAGTTGGCCCAGGTGTTAGTTCCTGATTAGCATTTTAGTGTTGTAATATTGCCCACTCCTTCCTGCCCCCTCCTAGCTATGACACTGACCAATAGAAAGACTAGAAAGGACAGACAACCTAGTGGGTGTGACAATGGGATGTGGTCAGCGCAGCCCTCCCAAATGCCACCTGTTAAAAGACCTTGCACAGAAGAAATAGATAGCCTTTTTCTTACCCTCATTGACCTCTATCTCCTTGACCAACCTCTTACGTCCAGCTTTCTCTACCCAGTCCCTAGCCTCTATCTTTAATCCCTGGTTTGCGCAGCCAGGACTGGAGCGTGTATTTGCTGGTTCAGATCTCGCTTCCATATATTTTTCTACTCATCCCTCCATTCTTCTTGTGGAAGAGACTCAACCTCTATCAACCCAGGTAATGTGACTCCCCCTCAACGATACTCCTGCTCATGCAAACGCGCTATTTTTCTATCTGATTTCCCCTAGACCTTGTATGTATGTGGTTTTTATTATTATTCCTTGTATGCCTGCCTAATATCTTATAGTAAACATCATTTATAGAAACCACTTTGCTTCACGCCTGTTTACTGAGAACTACCGGGGAGGTGGGACCTTGGTATAGTTGGCAAGAACCCGTTATAGTGCCGATTGCAACATGTAAACCAGAGCAGTCAGGCCAACAGCCAGTCCCCATGGAAATCATGTAGCAGATGTAAAAATGAAGTTTGCTCCTAAGATTGCTTCCACATGGGGACAATTCTCCAAGATACAGGCCCATGCAGATAATGTTGCAGTAGTCCAAGCTGGATGTTACCAAGGGATGTGTAACATTTGCCAAGTATGCCCTTTTTCTGACTATAATAGGAGTCCATCTGGTGCAGTGACATAATACCTCATCCTACAGGTACTACTTGTTTTAGAAGCCTGCAGTCAGAGAAGATGGCAAGTATCCCAAAGAAAAAGGAGGGCCATCACACATGCAGTGAAGTCCTAGGAACTTCTGGATCCAAGAGCCCAGAACATCCCATCTAGTAGAATGCTTGTGTCTGATAGAACGATGATCTTGATTTTTAAAAAAGAGCATAGCTATGCAGGAAATTCCAGGAAAGCACCCCCAAGGGGTTTTTTTTGGGGGGGGGGATTTCTGGCTGTTCACCTGGCTGGCAAAAAGATACAAATTGCTCCAAGAATGTGACTTCAACAGAACCAGGACAAAGAGGTACACAGACTTGATAATTATAAGATTAATTCACCTTTCTCAGTTAGAATTACAAATTTAGCCCTAGTTAACTAGAACTGAATTTACCTCCTTTTCATTAGAACTTTATTTAGAGAATAAAGGTTTTTGTAACACATAATCAATGGCTTTAATTATATATTCATCTTGTCTGCCTTCATCTACAACTTATTCTCTCTCAGTCTCATCCACTGCAGCATAGTTGACAGACAGTGGCTCAGAACAGAGTCAGCAGCTTCTGATGGCTTAGACAAAGTTATATACAGCTGGTATCGTCAGTATACTAATAACACTCTAAAGCTCTAGACCCCAAAGTCCCAAAAGATATCCCATAAACACCCAAAAAAGCACAGGGAATAATGAAGAACATGGCTGCTCACTGCAGGAAACATTCCACCTTGCCCATTCAGACTACCCAACTATGAACATGGCCAACAAGACTTAAGCAATTCCAGGTGTGGTGTATTTACTGTACACATTACAATGGAACAGTCTGTTTTCCCCCTCTAATATTTGTGAGCAATGTTAACAATAGGATGTTTTGGAGGTAATTAATTCATATGATCGCCATAAATGAGAAACAACAATGGCACTTAGCACCCACACAATATTTGTGAGAGTTGGTTTAGTCTCATGGGGTGGAGTCCTTGCTGAGTTCTGTTAGTTAGAATTGTAGATTGCATAAGCTCCCTTGTCCTGAAACTGGCTGTTCCCAGACCTGTATTGCCTTGCAGATAAATGGATCCTGTTTTGAACACACCCACCTCTGCAATGCTAACTTAAGAGCAGGAACCTGATGAGGGCCCTAATCATGATTCACAAATAGAACAGAACGTCACACAAGGAACAGTTCCTATATTTTTTTTAAGCAAGCTACTAGAAATTAATCTGGAAGGAGGCTTTCTTCAAATTCCCTAATCCAAAATTATTTAGCTAATGGTTAGCCTATGAAATTATCTAAATGAAGTTATCTGCAATAAAGATTGAAGGGATTTTCGCAAATCAGAAAGGTAAAATTGATGAAACAGTCATCCAGTTAGAAGTCAGAGATGGTTACTGGGAAAGATGATTACTCAATAAAGATGTCTGATTTTACTAGCCCATGACTAAAGCATGAATAATTTATGCTGTAAAAATTTAATTTACAAGGCTGGGGCACAAGTTATGATTAACATGTAATAAGCTGTAAGTGAGCAGTCTTGGAGAATGCTGAGACTTAAGCATCTTTTGTTTAAAACTAGAACACAAAAATCTATTCTGGTGATTCTCTTTAAAAATTAATTCCTTTAAACAAAAACCCATCCTAGGCTCTATCAATTTGGTAAAAATGACAACATATGGTTTCCAGCTACATGCACATCTAACTTGGCTGTCAGAATTATAATCAATGGCAGGATTTCTAAAGAAATTATCCAGCTCACCACAGACAGCTCTCCAAACTAGATTAGAAATCTATCCAACTGACATGAACCATGCTTTCAAAACACTTCCTTGGATAAGTCTGGTCCACTGAAGAGGCAGTCTTTTTTTTATTTAATTATATCCTCTTTTATCTCCAGCGGGGACCCATCTTACACACATGGAAAGGCTTCTGAGAGCAGAACAAGTAGCCTTCTCTCTCTGTCAGATCTTCCTTCCAGCTGTAGACTATAACCTTCAGGCTAAGAGCTGATAGCAAAAGAAACTTCAGCACAGAACTATGGGCATACCCCAGCCTTAAATACCTGTGAGCAGAGGAGAACACATTCTGTCAAAATCCTGTTCAGCAGCTGCTAGCCAGATTGCAGGCTACACCCTACTTTCTCCCCTGCTAGAAATGCCTCTGGGAACATCCAGGCATACATGTGAGCTGAAAACCCACTCTGCCAGATCTTTTTCAGCTGCTACTAGCCAGCTCACAGGGTCTTCCCAGTCTGACATGCACCCGCAGCCCATGCACATCTTTTCAAATACTGAGCTACCTTTTATCACTCCCCAGGTCTTTATAAATTGGCACTGCTGGGTCAATTCCATTACGTTGATATACATGGCACAATCCAACCCAAATATAGTTCCTACTGATTTCAGAAATAGCTGAAAACTTCTCCCATGTAAATCAACGAAATAGGATAGAGACAGAAACTGTACAACTTCCTAGGTGTGCCCCCAGAATTTAAGTTCAGAATATTTCTTCCTCTGAAATGTTGAGACCTTTTTCTTGTTCCTTAGTTTAATACGTGCCCTTTAAAGTACTATAGTACCAAGTAGTATTTCTTATTTTTTTAGAGCATGCACCATTTCCCAAGACCTCAATGAGGATAACAGCTGCATATTTACTTACCCTAGTTATCCCTTGAAAACCATCCAAATTCTTAATACCTAGCATTCATATAGGGGATTTCATAGTTGGAAGTATTGTTTATCTTAACAGAATTTCTTTAAAAAAGAGCACTCAGGGTTGCAACCTTTGCTTCAAGACAGTTAAATAAATGCTGAAATATTCACAAAAGCACAAAACAAACAGAATTATACACCAATTACCTTGTTGTGTTACCAGTCAGTCCATTCTCACAGAAGGGCAGTTGGTTTTCCAATAGGAAGTAATGGCGCACACCCTTCATATAAAAATCACTCCAGATAGAAATTAAATTTCTCTCATAAGCCTGGCCTAGGATAATAAATGGCAGGCACAGCCTGGGGAAAAGCATCTGGAACTTCATCAAAGGAGGCTGACTTGATAATAGCTCTCACCCATCCTAAAATAATCCAAATTTTACAACACTGGGGTCTCTCAGGAAAACAGCATCACACTTTATAGTAACCTCTTGTATCTCTATCCTGCTTCCTCCATTTGCCCACTTCGCATATTTACACCTGAAAGTTCCTCTTCATCCTGCACATCAAGGGGCATCCACAGATATTATCAGCTCTGGGAAAGCTCTGCCAAACACTTTGATCTCCCTCCAGGATAGCTATTAACCATTTGTCCAGGTTTCTGGGAAGCTTCCTGTAAACATATCAGCACTATTGTACCTTGGATGCAACCACATCAGCATACCCTCAGGTATCATTTGGGGGTATAAATATACCCAAGCTACCCACATATATTCGTGGGGGTGGCTTCACACCCAAGACATGGTCGTCTTGCTCTTCAAGAGACCTCTAACCTTCTGGGCAGATCTGAATCTGTTGGTTATTCCTGGTAGGAATATATTCAAGCAGAGTAAAATAGTTAAGCATCAGCTGAGTACAGATTGAGAGTCTGAGTCCATGTGTATTTAAAAGGTAAACGTTTACTATACACCTAACATGGGAAAAGGTAAACAGGATACAAAATAACAACAGAGCTAGATTCCTACATCTTTACAGCTAGAGATACGAAACAGGAATGGCGTCTTCCCTCTGAACAAGAACAAAGGCAAAGAGAAGAAACCATAAAATGCAAATAGCTAGTACATGGTTTCCAATCAGGGAGTTAGGGTCCTAACAAAGTTTCCCGGGCAAACTGTTGTGTACACAGATTGGTTACAAACAAACATGTGACTTCCTATGGCTAATACAAACAACAGCAACTCAGTAGATACACTGAAGTGTTCTAACTTACTACACCCAACAGAATCTCTTCAAGACTGGTAGATATAACCTCTCCATCAGAATCTATTTCCATCCCCATTTTTCAACCCCTTTTTCTTAAGTTTACCTTGCAAGTGTGTTTAAGTGTGTTGTATGCTTTTTTTACTCTTCTGTTATTTTCTAATAAAAGCTATTAGTTGAATATCTGCCTGGTTCATTTAAGAGTTCTCGGGGACGGACCCCCATATACAAAGGTGCTGATCCTAAGTTACCCCCTCTTGCTAACAGCTAAATTCCACAAACAATTAATTAATTAGATCATTTTAGGTTAACCGTTGAGGAGATCAAAGAAAAGCAGTGCACTGTTAAAGTGTGGTGGCAGAAAGTACTTTCAGGTCACAGCTGACTTATGACAACCCCATAAGGTTTTCAAGGCAAGAGATGTTCAGAGGTGGTTTGCCATTGCCTGCCTCTGCCTAGTCACCCTGGACTTCCTTGCTGGTCTCCCATCCAAAAACTGACCACGGCCAATCCTACTTAGCTTCTGAGATCTGACAAGATCAGGCTAGCCATCAAAACTTGCTGTGTTCTGAAGCGTTGCTCCACCTCCGTCAAGCTTGGTTCCTGCCTTATACAAAAATATTCCAGGACAGAACATGGTACTTTAATATTAGTCATACCATAGAACATCAACACAAAACAAATTCCATGTTCTAAATCTGTATGTTGAGTGACAGGCTGTCAGTGACTACGTGCTCTTATTTTAAATAAACTGTAAAAGCAATGAAATTAATGTTCCTAGGAGGCCTATTTATAGTTGTAACATTTCGTATGCAACATTTCACCACACTGACAAGAACCCCTCAAGAGGGAAACATTCCATCATGTTCACAAAATTATTTCAGAACGTTTCAGTCCAACCACAACTGCTATACATAAAGCAGAGAAGATCACTTCTCCTGGAACAACTATGCCATTTGGAGTTTGGTTTTTTTTAAAAAAAATTGGCCTTTTCTCTCACTCAACAAAAAGGTTTTCTGTAACAAGTTTAACATACCAGGCTGTGTCTTATTCCAAGACTGCTTTTCTCCTTTATTGAACTTTTTACTTTCCTGACATCTGTTTGCTCTCTGTCAGTGTTTCAAATGCTAGTTAAAATAATCTTTTCACTTTGGTGAACCCCCTTCTCTATCTTCTCTCCTTCCACTTCAGTATTTATCCTCTTTAACTGCATATACACATGCAGGAAGAGAGATGCAACCAGCAAGGGAGCACAGAGTGAAATGACAGAATAGATTGTGCTGCTTCAGCCTTTGAGGGACTATATTTTAATGCTTCCATGATGTAAGCAAAAAAATATACACAAAATCCTTACCCTACAGGAAAAAGCAGGCTAGCACCTGTGAACCATGATGGATTTATACTTACATGTAACTTTTAAAAATGTACAACAGCATCCAAATAGGTATAACACGCGGGCCGCGGTCACACGGGACTTAAGAGCAGGAATTAGAGCTGTTTCATCTCGCTCTTTAGGTGCCCATTCGCATGGATCCCGCTCCAATGCTCGCTCACCCCTTCCACTTTTCTCCTGTTCTAAAGGACCCCTGGAAAAACTAGTACTTTCCAGGTCTTAGTGGAAGGGATGCACGAGTGAGCCAATCTGAACAGCCCTCTCTCGCAATGGTTGCATCTCGCAATGGTTGCAAGAGAGGGCTGTTCAGATCGTCTATTCCTGGGGGGGAGGGTTACCCGTTTTGGCAGTTGGGCACTCAAGCACCCAAGTGCAAAAAAGGGAAAAAAAACCTGCCCCACGCTCCACTCCCAGCCCCAAACCCCGCCGGCCACTGCCACCTAGCCCCCCCTCGCATCTCTTACCCAAAAAATTAGCAGGCAGCGACCGGCAGGGCTCAGAGCCCAGAGCAGAGCACAGGGCAAGCCAGGAAACCAGGATGGGTCCGACAGCGGCTGGCGGTGGCGGCTGGCAGAGGAGGAGGAGGGGGGTGTAGAGCACTCTCCTGTGAGCAGGAAGGGTGCCCCACCACCACCGCTGGGGTTGGGAACCCAACACGAAAGAAAAAAACCCAGTTAAAATCCAAGTAGGATTTTAACCGGGAATTCCATGCCATGTGACCGCAGCCACAGTCAATTTGAAGTGGGACAGTCCACATTAATTCATTATTGAAATTTACATTTCACCTCATTCTGCTGCAATCTAGAGAATGTAAGCCTGATCACATAGTAAATATCTTATTCCATTTCATATACATAGCATCTAGTTACTAAAAGCCTCAGATGGACAGGTGTGAAGAAATGCATTTTTTCTTTGGAGGTTTGAAATGAGCAAACCCTTCACTCTGAGTTTTATTTTTTCTCTCTCTCTCTGGGCAGAGAACAGGTAGGAAGGGAGGAAGTCAGTTCAATTGCTTTCCAGACTTACTTCAGCCCACCTTCATACAAAAACTAATAGGTCTAGACCAAGGGTGGCCAAACTATGGCTCAAGAGCCTCATGCGGCTCTTTCACAGGCAGGGTGGCTGGGGAAGTTAAATATGATTAGCAAACAAATTATCATTGGACAAATAAATATCATTATCAATATCTGCTTTTACCGCTTTTTTAATTATTTTTGGCAGTCTCATTTAATGTTAATAAAAAGCAAATTTGCCTATTTCCCTGTAAAAAAGTGTAATATTTGTTCATTCTTGCCACTCTCGAACATCTGTCGTTCATTCTATGTGGCTCTTACATTAAGCAAGTTTGGCCATTCCTGGTCTAGACAATGGGATGGTCAAGCTCCCCCCCCTTCAAGTAGGGAACAGAGATTTGGAGGTTCTTAAATACTAGAGAGACTTCAGGAAGAAAATTCTGGAGACTTCAGGAAAAGCTTCTACGGCCTGACCAGTGGGTAGGGAAAAGAGAGGTGATAAAATTCCTGGAAGCAAGGATGAAGGGCACTCTTTGGATGCTGAGTCCATCAGAGCAGACTGAGGTCTGGAGGAGGCAGCCATTAACCATGTGCTGGCCTGAAGAGCTGGAAGAAAATTAAAGGTTATGGCAACTCTGTAGAGATCTGTAGCTTCCTATGCTAAGGCACCTGTCCTCCTATATTTTAACATTCTGATAGGGCATCTGGAGCCTTTAGTTTTTCTCTGGAAGGTTCAAGACCTCTCTTATTTGTTGTGTTAAACACCAGAAATTAACAGTGTGATCCCATGCAGAGTTATTCTAATTGGAGTTTCATTGAGACCTGAAGAACAACATTTGAGTCCATTGGCACCTTTAAGACAAAAAATGTTTTATTCAACCATAAGCTTTTGTGTGCATGCACACTTCTTCAGATATAATGAAACTGAAATTACCAGCCCATACATATAGGTAGAGGGTGAGCAGTAAATTAGCATGCAACATAATGAAGATGTTTAACAGATTCAGGAATATCAAGCTTAGTTTATATGGTTATCATTTGTTTGGGTTCAACTGGGGGGGGGAACATAGTGAATAAATATATCTAAATTGGAGATTGATGTATCCTTAATTGTATAATGCTGAGAGAAATTAACTGAGACCCTGACATTATGCTCCATCCATCTCCTCTCAAGCATGGAGGCGACGTTACAGCATCATCTTCGTTGGAGTGGGGGCAATTGGCTGTGTAGAGTTATCTCCCCTGTTCCCAGACTACAGAAATACATTTAAATCTATCATTCCAAACTACATTACATTCTACAATTCATTATGTTACATTACAATCTACTATTCTAATCTATTGTTCCCCCCCCCCCAAAAAAATAAAGACAAATCAAGTGAGACTTGAGTAATTCTGCATTGGATCATACTGTAAGATTCCCGAGAGACAATAGTAGCCTAAGGCACTTTTGGAGAGAGAGAGCCTGAACACATTAGAGTAGCGATCCTAAAAAGATCTATTCAGAAGTAAGTCCCATTTTATTCAATGGGGCTTACTCAGGACTCTTTTTTGGAAAAAGAGGTGCCAGCACCCTCAAAAGGGAAATGAAGTTTTCAATCTGTTTACTGAAAACTCATCAACTTTTAAACATTTTTAAAAGAATTTTGTCAAAGAGGTTCCAGAACTCTGTTTCAACACATTCCCCCAGAAAAAAAGCCCTTAGACCCAAGCAAAGGGTTTTAGGATTGGACTGTAAATTACCTAGCTCACAATATTAGCTCCACCAGGCACAGGTACACAAGGCATTATCCCATTTTCTACTACCAGGAAGTAAGCTGATAATCAGAAGTAAGCTGACTGCCAATCAAGGTGCCAGAGCAAGAAGTTCAAGAACTAAGTATAAACTTGGTATAGTGAGAATGACAGCTCTCTTCAGCTCCGCTATATCTGGCTTACATTCACATCTTCATGTAAGTATTTGGACATTGTCTAAAAGAAGGTACAGTTAGGCTGGTAAAGTTTAGCCAGGTCCCAAACGGACAGTTTCAGCAATGAGAAACTGCCTACAAGCCTCACATAAACTGCTGTCAGCTATGAGCTTCTGATTGACAGAGCAGGGTATATACAGTAAAATATTCCTATTATATCATTAGTATGTATTGAACACAAAAGTTCACAACAAAATTTACCACTGTGTTTCTTTTTTCAAAGATTAGTGCCAACACAAACAAAGGGAATATAATAAAAAAAAACTTTGGAGGCTAAACGGACTGGTTTGATCAGACAGATCAATTGTAAATTATAACCCTGGATTGCAATTGTACCAAAATGGTGCAATTCCAAAGCAGGCCACAACATAAGAAACAAAGTCTGCAGGTTTAAGCACTTTTCCAATGCTCCCTTGAATGTAATTTCAGTTTTGCAAACTTCTAGAAGAGCTATCAACCAGTGAAGCATCAAAACCATGGTGCTGATGATGGTGCAAAACGATATTGTGATGATTCATTCTTGAGCATGACGTGAGTGGTCCCTGAGACTTTCCCCTCTGAGCCAGAGCAGGTGGGCTGCAGCAAGTCTGGGGAGGGAACAAAACTAAGTTCCACCTACAAAATGGTAGAACTAAGCTCTGCATCCCCCTTTTCAGCCTTTTAACAAGTTCCTCCCTAACTGAACAGTGGTGCTGCTGCTCAGTTGTGAAGTGTGAAATGTGGACTGCCCCACAGAGGGTCACAATTTTGTTTGGAGGGGTTGGGAAAGCAGCCAAGCAACAGACCTCCATCCCATTCACTGTGGCTTGCTCAATGGGGACACCTTTTCTCACCTCCCACGTGGAAGCAGCCTAGTGTGGCATTTGGCAGCCTCTCCAGCCAACCTTTACCACTACCGTGCAAGCACAGGAGATGCATCCAATGCAAGATCAGGCAGAAAGCTGTTGGACACCTCTTCTTCAGTATCCCATTCTGCATAATTTATAGAATTACAAAACTATGATCTGATACAAGTTATTTCTGTGCATCTGTTGAAACTGAGGAAGTTGCACAAATAAATGTAAAGGCAACAACTATAACCCTTAAGGTTATCGCTAACTTTTGCTATTTTAAACACATCAGAAGACTGCTACTAGAAATTCAACTCCCATTGTTTTGACAGATTCCCACAAGGCTTCTAACACACAAAGCCTGCAAGAAGTCTGCATATTCAGCAATCAACATCTCCAAAGTAGTATGTGCAGAGATGCAGTCACTAATAATTGATTTTTGCAACCACATAAGCATTAGAAGTAAACAAAGCAATAATAATTATGCCCTTGAGAAGACAGCCAGAGCAGATTCCAGAAGACAAAGAATGCTACCAGTACCATCTGTTTTGAAGTGCATCACAACCTAAAAATGTCAAGGCAGGTGAACACAGCAGTATTCCTTCTTTTCACTTTCTCAAACTGTTCTCGTAGGCTGTAAAAAGGTCAACTATAGTTTATTTCACTGTCACAAAATTTGGCTTTTCCACAGCAAAATCTACCATTAAGGTATTTAGGCTAAATAAAACAGCAATTAGCTAACCTTGTAAGCATCTACTTACTATGTGGATGAAAACCTCCTGAAGAGAGGTGACAAATTCACAGGTATGGACAATGAACTTCAGGATCAGCTATATGTGATGAGACATGTTACGAGCATTTTAAAAGACTGTAGCCCTATGCATAGTTGCCTGAAAACAGCTTTCACTGCAATCAGTGGGCAGGGGGTTACACTCAAATCAACAGGTAAGAATTGGAGTATAAGTAACAACGCTTTTGGATACCAAGCTTTCCAATGCCATCTGAAGCCACTCCCTCAAAATCAACTGAACAGCTATTAGAATACAGAAGTATAGCCTATGTCCAGAATGACAGACTGTACATAAAAATCCAAAGAAATACACAGAATTTACTGGTGTTAATGATGTTAATGATGTTCATAATGCTAAAAATATATTTAGTTTCTGCAGAACTTGTATATGACTAAACCAGAATATTGTGTTCATTATTGCTTCAACAGAATCGTAACTTCTATAAAGATATAACCATACCCACTTTTCAAATACACTTGGCAGAAACAAGCCAGCACTTAAAACTATACCTGTTACATACAAATGGGTTACAGTATATGTGAGTTAAAATGCACAACTTCATTTTAAAAAGGAAAAAAATCCAATAACTTTCAAGTGATTTATATTTTCTGCATTTTTAGAGGATTGACTATACAAGATGACATACCTATGAGCTAGAATTATCTTTCATCTTCAAAATACTGAGTCACAAAGTGACTACTTACTCCTAGGCACAATCTGCCCACTTCAGCATAAACTTACTAGATATCATAAACCTGGTTAGATAACAACAAATGCATTATGACATAATGAATGTATCTTAGTAAACTGCATTACCCACCAGTAGGTAATGTGGTACATGCTGATTTCACAGGAAATATTTTTAAAAATTAGTTGTGTGAACAAAAGCAGCATTGGCTCATAGCACCTACCTTGTATGGTCTATTGTCCCTTTAGTCAAAGGGAGACACTTTATTCAGAGTATACATGTTCACATATGCTCATACACTGATCAGCTGGTAGGAAGGCCCAAAAGCTGTTGTTTCTAACATTTTGAATACTGATTTACAGTACATACAGACTATGCAGACACATGTTCATCATAATTCCACTATTTCCAGTGTTCAGAACTTGCATATGTCTTCCAAGACCATCTTATGTAATAAAACTCTTAATGATCCTGCCACAATTAAAAAACATAGCTCTCACCTACTCCTTGCTTCCCTGCAAAATGCAAAAGGAAAGCAGGATTTAACTCACTTTCTATTTTAAAGGAATAAATTAACTTTCTCTCCACAAAAACAGTAACATCTAAAAAGCCAATATAAAAGGTACACTGTGTACCTTGTGTGATTATGTAAAGCAAAAGTGCCTGTATAAAATAATTACAGATACCGATTCATGATCAGGACTAAGATTTCCAGGGTTCAGAAATGCTCCACTAGTCCCAGTCATGCCAACCTATGCTTTCACCAATGGAAAGTAATGAGCTTTGTGTCTGCAAAAGTTATTTGTTTCATGTTCTCCCTCCAAGATAACTCTGACTGAACCCACTATCTAAAGTGAAACCCGTGTAGTAAGATTCACACAACGCAACAGCTCAACTTTCACACACAGGACTAGGGCACGAAGGTCAAACTGCCAGGCCAGGATTCTCTCCGCCTGCGTGGTACAATCCAGGAGCGAGGGGGCACCCCTGGCACACAACCTGCCCAGCCCCCTTCCGGATAGTTAGGACGAGGACTCACCGCCGGGCTGCCGCCGCCCTGGGTTCCCTTGGCCTTGCCCTTGGTGGGCGATTCCTGCAACAGCTGCTCCAAGCAGGTGGTGCCGGGCAGAGAAGAGCTCTTCTGGTGGGACAGGTGTGCCCCAGGCCGCCGCGCCTCCTGCTCCTCCTCGGCCGCCCTAGCTTTAGAGGCCCCATCCCCGCCTCCCTTGCCCGCTCTGGCGGGGGCAGGCGGAGGGAGCGGCGAGGAGCAGACCGAGGGAGACGCCGAGGCGGAGGTGGCGTGCTGCTGCCCCCTGCCCTGGGGGTGGTGGAGGTGAGGAAGGAAGTGCTCTCGCAGGCGGCGCAGAGCCGAGCCGGCCTCAGCGCTCCCGGCCTCCAGGGGCTCAGCTGAGGAGCAGCACAGGTTCGGCTGGGAGGACGAGATGACTCGGTCCAGCACGTGCTTCCTGCGCCTGAAGCCGACCCACTTGCCGGCGCCGCTGCTCACTAAGTCCCCCTTGGCCGGCGGCTGGGCGGCCGCCGCCGAACGAGGATGGGACGGCGAGGTCTCCGCACTGCGGCGCTCGGCAACCACTTTGCCGCCCTTGCCCCCCAGCTGTAGGTTTTTCCACAGCCGGGCCTGGAAGGAAGACGCCGGCTCCTGCTCGCCGGGCTTGTCCTCTGATGCCGATAACGCCCCAGGCTCTTTGCCTGGCTCCATCCTCCCTTCCCCGCCTCCGTCTCTTCTCCACCTCCTCCTCCCCTTCTCCCTCAGCCAGCGGAGGCAGCGGCTAAACCTACTGCTGCGGAGACAACAGCAGCAGAGCCCGTTGGAGCCCAGAGGCTTCAATGGGAAGAAACTGCGCCGGACGCCAAATCCCGCAGCAGTGCTCTGGCCGGTTCCACGGTCTGGTTCCGCCCGCCGGCTGGCGGCGGTGGCGGCGGCAAACGCGAGTGGGTGTAGCAGCCGCCGTCGCGCTGCTAGCGAAAGGAGTTGTGGCAGGCAACAGACGCGAACTTTGGGTCTCGCGCGCCTTTTCGCCGAGGAGGATCGCTCCTTCGCAGTCGCCGCCAGGCTCTTCTGGCGTGGCTAATGAGGATGACACGTGCGGCTCTGTAGAGCAAAGGGGAGGGTCAGGAAGGGTCAGTGGCAAGACGCTTTCCTTAAACGCGGGGGCGCGCACGGGTACGGGACAGGAGAAAGTGGAGCTGGAGTCGTGTGAGGCGGAGGCGTTTGCTTCGCTGTCATTCTGCAGAAAGCAACGCGGGGCGGACTGAATGGGGTTAGCAGCACAGAGAACAGATGCTCGAAGATAAAACTCGAGCGTGAATATAACCCGTTATTTCCTCTGTGGAATACCCTTCTTTTCATCGGTTTTTTTGGCTTTTCTCGAGACATGGAGTTATCAATGGCAGGACTCCCTTCGCAAACTGGGGGATTTTTTTTAGAAACTATCTTTCCGGGAGCATGCTCCTCTGACGTCACAGAGCACACTTGCTGGGAACGGGCAATCTTGACCTTTGCTGACACGATTCAGCAAAATCAGAAGTCTGCGAGCATAGTGTATACATGGCAGACACGTGTACCAAATATGTTTCCCCCCACATTTTTACCAAGCAAAACATGTTGTGTTCAGGTTTCTGCAGATAAAGTCAAGGATTAGTAAGCAATTTTTAATCATATCCCTTTGAGCATTCTTTTAAGATCCATATGATGTTTTAGAGCGGTGATCCTCAGTGTGGTGGCTACAAGTGCCATGATACCTGCTGAGTGTTTGCAGGCACATGGTTGCTGTTTCTTCAAAACATTCCTAAAGCAAAGAGCCAATCCTAGTTTTCCTCTGCCTCATTGGAGCAGAAGGTAATTCAGGAGAATTATGCATGCATGCACACACCTTTGGTCTGCAGAGGCCTATTTGGAAACAACTGCTGCCATCCTAAGAGGAAAGGTACTTAAACTGAAATGTACAAACATTTCCTGATTGTCCCCATAGCAGCCATTTTGTGATTGACATGCCTCCTATGACAGCCATTTTGTGGTAGAGCCAGCTACATTTTTTCAAAGTTCCAAAAGTGCCCACACACTTAGCAAGATTGGTGACCCCTGTTGTACAGCATATTCTTCTATTTCTACTGTTCAATGGTAGTAAAAAGTATTGCCTTGTCAAAGTGACATGTTTTTAAGTGTGACATAGAAGGGAAAGTTTAATCAGATAAAAACTTTCACATTATGAGACTGCAGCCAACCCAGATCCAGCACAATCTGTCTATGTGAAATGGCTCTTAAAGGTATAGCAGCCCCTTAGTGTCTGAACCTGATGTCCCTACTATGATATGTGGATTCTGGCAGTAATGGGAAATGCAGAAAGCTCATTTGCTGGTTCAGCATCTGTGATTCCAGCCATCTGTCAGTGCAGCCAGCAGTGCTTTGGGGAACTGGCAGAGAAGGTGCAAAGGAAAAAGTAAGTACTATGGAAGAGGGGCATTTTTGTCACCACCAAAGTCTGTTCTCATGTCCTAGCTGATGCCTGTGGATTTTTCAGTTGCCAAATGACTTATCTGTAGACAAGTTCAGTGTTTCATCATAAGTCATTTTCCCTCATCCATCCCCCAGATCTGCGCATGCATTTATGATAAATCATAATAAGCAAATAAAAGCTTTGCAGCTAGCAACTTGTAGATAACAGCTTTAGTTGAGATTCTCCTTGCATATGTATTTTACAGTGGGAGAGGAAGAAATAGACATTCAGCATTTTAATTTAGACTACAGGGATATTTTTCTATTTATAGCAACATAAATGTCATTTTCTTCTTTCATTGCACAGAAATGTGCTGGATCTCTCCAACCTGTTCCGCACGATTGCTTTAAGCTGCAGCAATGCAAGCCCTTATTCTTCCAGTCTTCAGCAGCAGTCCATAATGCATAATGCCTCAGGCCTAAGACAGGGGTTATTTGAGCTCAAGAAAAGCTGAGGTTTTGCAAATGGGAGTTACTTTCATGAAGGGAAAGGTTCTGAAATTCTAGACAAGTGACGTCTGATAAGTCTCATTTGATGGAAAGCCCTAGAACAGCTGACTTTCCAGCCCTGTGTTCTGGTTATGTAAGCATTTGAATTTCTTTCTGGACTCCAGCAATGTCTTCATGGCATGTATGCTTTCTAACAGAAATTGTGAGTCTCTGAAAACAGCCTTTGTGGATTGAAATTAACTAATATTACACCTAACTGCAGCTTAGTGAGCCCATGTGCTGTCAGAGTGAAACACCACCTCAGTTATTAGGGGTGGGCTATGGAGAACAAAGAGTGTCACACAGAGATCTTCAGTGTCAATCTTCAGCATGGGTTATAATGAATAACCAATTTATCTCACAGTGGTTTCTCTGAGATTTAATATTTCTAAGTAATACAGTTGAACCAAGATAAAAATGCTAAGCCACAGACTCAGTACTAACATGCAAAGAAGGTGATTGTGTTCTCAGACTGACCTGCCAGCTTGGAAGGCAATGAAGGAATGGGACTTAGGCAGGGGTGGGCAAAGTTGCTCAGCATAAGAGCCACCTAGAACAGGGGTGGCCAAATTTGCTTAACGTAAGAGCCGCATAGAATAAACATAAGATGTCTGAGAGCCACAAGACATGAACAAATATTAACTGCTTTTATTGGAAAATAAGCAAATTTGCTTTTTATTAACATTAAATGAGACTGCCAAAAATAATAACAAAAGGGGTAAAATATTGATAATGATATTAATTTGTCCAGTGATATTTGTTTGCTAATGATATTTAGCTTCCCCAGCCGCCCTGCCGGGAGCCACATAATATATGTGAAAGAGCCGCATGCGGCTCCCGAGCCACAGTTTGCCCACCCCTGGACTAAGGGAAAGTACTTTATAGACCAAGAACTGTTTTACAGTTTACAGCAACAAAAGCACTCTAATTCAAGAAGGGTTTTTCATCTTGAAGCATCTTGGGAGGTTGCAGAAGTAAGATTAACAGTTTTGATGGCTGCTTTTCGCTCTTATAAGTCATAAACAAATGGATATTAAAAACACAGTAAGTCTCCTGTGTACTCGCAGCCAAAGAAAAATAAACTCTGTAGTGCCACTCTTGGGCTTTCTATTGCTCAAGATACACTCATTTTAAATCATCATTCTAAATTTTGATGTGATGATCCTTTCAGATGGATAGCCATATTAGTCAGTAACAGCAAAATGAAGCAGAGGTACAGTGGTACCTTGAAGACTAACAAAATTTATTACAGCATATGTTTTGTGTGAGTCAGAGCTCACTTGGTTCCGACTCATGAAAGTTTAAACTGGAATGAATTCTGTTAGTCTTTAAGGTGCCACTGTACTCCTGTTTTATAATTTGATATTGGCAATAACAAGCTCTTACAAATACTTAATGAAGGGTGTAATTCTAAACACAGGATTTTCTCTAGTGTAAACTGTTATATGAAAATTTAATCTGAGCGTGATGAAGATTTGCTTTTTCCAAGTCAAAACAACATGCATATTTCAAATTCAAATAGAAATTTCAGCATATTAGAACAATAAGCATGAGAGCTAGAGGGAGAATACTTGGGAAAGAAAGCCATTAACTTGTGTGGACTGTCAGGTTAAAATTTAAACAAAAAAAAACCCAGTTCTTGATAATTAAAAACTGTATAGTACAGAAAGCTGTTTTGTTATCTGACATACAGACTTAATGGAACAAAAATAATCACAGTGTGGAACTAAAATATGTGAGAAGGGAGAGAGTTCCTAAGTCCTGCTTCTCTAGAAGACTAGAGGCTGATTCACAAAAGCACGTTACTGGTGTAATCCTGTGCACACTCAAGTGAGAGTAAGCCCCAGTGAATGCAGATGGATTTCCTAGCTCCAAGCCAAGTGGTCCTGCAGATGCAACTTGGTTCAGAACTGGTCAGTAGTAGTGCAGGAAGTGATGGTTGGTGACCCTAATCTGACCAGAGGGTTGCCCATACAGGAGCTTGGTTGCTTAATTGTAACTAGTGACTATGAGGTCACTGGCTACAACTAAGCCAAACCCCTGCATAGGCAATACTCTCCTAAGAGTTGGGTGGTGCTGGCACAGGAGGGTGATGGGTAAATATATATCCATTGTCACTACCACTGGCCGAGTCCAAGCCATCAGTTTAGTGTCTCAATCCACCCTGAATTTGCTGTTAGAGGAAACAAGCTGAGGACCTATATGGCATCTAAGAGAGATGGATAAATTGGAAATTCCTCTCCTCTTGGATGTAATTAGAGGCTTGAGCAGACCAGTTTCTTGTATCCCTTTATTGCTGGCTCTTCCTTTAACTAAGAACCATACTAAGTGTGATACTGAAGTCCGATGAGTGGAACTAGAGATGTACATCTGGCAGCTGTGGGTGAAAGCAATGCAAAGCTGGCCCTGATCCTGGGGATGGGGAGGTTACGTTTTTCATGCACTGTTTGTCCAACTGAAAAATGGCTTTCCCTGGCTGTTTTAAATCCCAGTGGGTAGAGACACGCACAATATGAGTACTTGCCTTTCCCCCCCTTACTGGGGCTCAAAGCAGCCCCAGGAGATCATTTCTTATCAGAGGAATAGTGTTATCTCCCCTTCCCAGGCATCATAGCTCAGATCTATATCGGTCCCTACAGCTACTTTTAAATGCGACATTACCGATCTGAAGTTTCAGTTATGATTCTGTAGTATTACACGTGTTTTCTCCTAAACCTCAACTGTCTTCAATATTCTAAGGGCAATGATGATGTTCAGTCCTTGGCAAGCCTGTGGTAGGAGGCTTTCTTTTTTCATTATTCACAAACTAAGACTTGTCTGCATACTTAGGGAGTCCCTCCAGTATTTAAAAAATGCAACTGTGGTGTGCCCTGTTTTTCTGTCTTCATGATAAGCATGTGCCCTTGAAGTTTGCTATTAGAAGGAATAACCCCTGGGCCATGGGAAATAGAGGTGGGGATAAGCAACTGGAAAATCTGCACACATTGAAATATCCACTGCAGAAGACTGTAACTAGTTTCCTATGTTTGGTGTCTCCCCCCCCCCTTACTTTCAGTAATCTGTGCCTGCCAGAGCATGGTCAGCCCTCATCAGGATTTTTTCTCTCTTTTAAAAATTAATTTTAAACCTTAATTTATTTTACATATCTGGAATTAGGGTTGCCAGCTTTTAAACTGGCTCCTCTTAACTGTCCCTACCAAATCAGTTTGAGCTGCAGCAATTATCAGGTGATTTTATTTTGCTCCATGCCATAAAAAGCCTGAGCAGCAGATTTTTTTTTCTGTGAAACCTCTATTAAGTTTCCTCCCCCTTCTCTTTTAGCCTTGAGGCCATTGCAAGGGCTTCTTGGGCTGTGGGGACGAATGTGGCAAGATGAATTAATATGAGGCATTCCAGTCCAGCCACTAATGTAAATGAAAGACTAGGGTAAGAAAGAGATAGACCAAGATGGGTAGCCATGTTAGTCTGTCTGTAGCAATAAGAAAGAGCAAGAGTCCAGTAGTACCTTAAAGATTAGCAAAATTTGTGGCAGGGTATCTGAAGAAGTGAGTTGTGACTCAAGAAAGCTCATACCTGCAACAAATTTTGCTAGTCTCTGGCCACATTCACATGGGCAATTTGATCCATTGCCCTTGTTGGTCCCTTACGGATTTAAAGTGCACAATCAGACAGCAACATCTGTCTGTCAATCCCCAATCGTCCGAATCCCCTTCCCCCCTTACTGCGTGTTTCTTTGATACCTGAGAAAGTCCAGTCTTGTTGGTCTGAACTGGTTCCAAAACTGATTTCCTGCTGTCTGATTGCACTCTTGTGCACCCAAGCCGTCAGGCAGGTCTGACTGATCTCTTATTTTCCATCTGCCATTTAAAAAAAAGTAGTTAGCAATGTGTGCACAACTGCTCATTCGCACCTCTCCCCCCCCCCCCCCCGGGGCTGCTCAAAACTCTGTTTTCTTTTTAAAAACTATAAGAGAAAGATGCCTCCGTTCTTCAGCTTTGTTCTGTCCTTTAGGGAAGGGGTAAGTTGAAAAGATTAGAGAGAGGATGGCAGTGAACTCCATACCCCAGCATACTCAGCAAGCATTTGTGCAATTGCTCACAGGGGAAACTTGTAAAAAAAGTGACTGACAGCCCCACAAACTACATATTCCAGCAGGCTCATCCATGCTTGTGGGCATGCTCCAAGGACCAACTTTAAAAAAAAAAATGGCCAACAGGCTGACTCCATGCTGACAGAAGTGCCAGTCCCAATCCTGGGAGGAACTTTTGGTGCAAGGGAAGTGCATTGCAGAACAAAGTTACAAAATACCAGAGAGAGTCTAAAACTCACCCTAGTCTGGTAGGTTGCCACCAGGTCTTTCAATCTATCCCAACAGCCCAGGAGAGAAAGACCAAGCCTCCCGGCTTCTCAGGGAACTTAACCAGAAAAGTCAGCCCTGTGGGGTAGAACTGCAGTCTGAGTTTCCAAGGCAAAACAGTTAACTGGTAGGCAGTCAGGAGTCAAGGTTTCTAGATTTAGGCTTTGAGGTTAATTGATGGCAAAAACCACAACAGAGTAAAAAATATAGTTATTTATTGAAGGTGCAAAAACATTTAAAACAAGACTCGGTGAGGGAATAAAACAAATAAATCCAAGCTTTTCCAGCACAGCTAAACTTACAAAAGCAAGGTTCCAGTTACCATTCCAGGTTCCACAAAGCAGTCAGTTTTAGCAAGACAAGATATTCATAACTTAGCCAGTCCAGGCAGGAATCAAGCAGAAAGACATTTGTGGAAGCTCTTGGACTATTGACATAGTGCTTGTCACACAGTCTCAAGCTCCTTTCCATTGTGTGAATGCTAACTAGATTTATAGGAAAAGGGTCTCTGATGGGTCTTAGGCATTTAAACCAATGAGAGACCTGAGAGATGATGTAACTCTCTGAGTTGCTAGGCACATGACCTCCAGGGCTGGACATGAGCAAGACGGAGAGAAACGAAACCAACTGCAGCTAGGCTGGTCTCTGCCCACATGCAGGTGTCCATAACTCAATTGCTTGGAATGTGCTAATTGGGAGCTGGTACCATTCGCGGCTGAAAACAATTTAGCTCTGGCAAGGTCACTGTTTCTTATCTTTGAGATGACTCTAACCATCTCTGGGAAAGTTTCACTAGGCCTCTTTGCCGCCTGAACCAAAGATTCTACTTGTACAGAACAGAACAAGGAACCAGTTTTCTTTACACATGCCTGCTGCTGTCTGATCACTCCAGGACCAATAGAAACGCTTTGAAGCACATTAAAAGAGGTGACTCTGATAGAGGTGGGGCAACAGTGGATTGAAGGGCCCATCTGAACGTGACTTTTGAGGTGCTACTGAACTCTTGCTCTTTTCTACTGCTAAGAGATAGCCAGGAAAAAAGGCTGCTCCTGTCACAAAGCAGGTTTGGGGCTATTTTGATATGTTTGTTTTGTGTGGAGTTTGATTTGCACATAGGGGGTTAGTACCAACTTCTTATTCTGTCCCCACAGTTCATCAAGAGTATTGGGGTGTCAGTCGGGGTATCACACAAAGGCCCAGGGATTCACACCTCCTTTCGGAGACTCTCAGCACAGCTGTAGCACCAACACTTCACTCATTTATTCATCCTCAGGGCTAGGAGTTAATTTGCACTTTTTTTCTTTTCTTTTCTTTTTTGATAATTTTGATGCTGCTCGACCTGTCGGCTGCATTTGACACGGTGGACCATCAGCTACTGACCCGCCACCTTGCCGCCTTGGGTTAGGGGGGCGGGCCTTGCAATGGCTCGTCTCATTTCTCCAAGGTTGGGGACAAAGGGTAGTGCTAGGGGAGCAGCAATCCATGAGGCACCCGCTTGAATGTGGTGTGCCACAGGGGGCGGTGCTCTCCCCGATGCTGTTCAACATCTATATGCGCCCCCTTGCCCAGATTGCCCGGAGGTTTGGGCTGGGATGTCACCAGTATGCGGATGACACCCAGCTCTATCTGATGTTGGGCGGCCGGTCAGACTCCGGCCCAGACGACTTAGACCGGGCGTTGCATGCAGTGGCTGATTGGCTCAGATCAAGCAGGCTGAAATTGAACCTGGCGAAGACGGAGGTCCTGTGTCTGAGGCATTGCGGTCTGGGGTGGGGGGGTCCCGCTCCCAAGCTTCGATGGGGCACCGCTGGTGCCTGTGTCACAGGTTAGGAGTTTGGGAGTGCTCCTGGATCCCTCCTTGTCAATGGAGGCCCAGGTAGCAGCCACTGCCAAGTCGGCCTTCTATCACCTACGGCTGGCGAGGCAGTTGGTTCCCTACCTCAACTGTGACAACCTAGCCACAGTGATCCATGTGACGGTCACCTCGAGGTTGGACTACTGTAACGCTCTTTACATGGGGCTGCCCTTGGTTCAAATCCGGAAGCTGCAGCTGGTGCAGAATGCCGCGGCCAGGCTGCTGATGGGTCTTGCAAGGCAGGACCATATCAAGCCTGTGCTGGCGGCGCTGCACTAGCTACCTATAGCATACCGGGTTCGCTTCAAGGTGCTGGTTCTTACCTATAAAGCCCTGTATGGCCAGGGTCCAACATACCTTAGGGACCGCCTCTCTCCATATATACCCCAGCGAGCACTGCGGTCAGGATCAGACCATCGACTCAGGGTCCCAGGTCCAAAGGATGCCAAGCTTACCAGAATGAGAACCAGGGCTTTTTCGGTGGCGGCTCCCGTCTGGTGGAACGAGCTCCCGGAGGAGATCAGGGCCCTGCAGACCTCATGCAGTTCTGGAGGGCCTGTAAGACGGAGCTCTTCCGCCAGGCCTTCGAATAGGAGCCGCCACTGGAGACACCGGTCAGGCCGGTGATTCCACTCATCATATTAGCTAGCTGTGATGGAACCTGACTCTGCACAGCCCAAGCAAGATGGCTCGGGGCTCAGACCTGCCATTAGGTTGCCAGAGGTTCTATTATTGGAAGCTTTAATATGTATTAATTATGTATTCATCTAGGAATGTTTTTAATTGATTTTATGTGTTTTAATGTAATATTTAGGCCCTAGGCCTATGGAAGCCGCCCTGAGCCCGTTGGCGGGGAGGGCAGGATATAAATCCGAAAAATAAACAAACAAATAAATAAATAAATAAATGCATTTATGTTTAAAAACTCATGGATATCTTGCCAGAGCTACAGGAACAATTCTGTACTTTTTCCAGTTTAATGTCTGGTGTTGAATTCAGGTAGAACTGATCTTTTGGAGGATTAAAACGATGAGCCTGTTTTGTAGGCATTTGCTGAGTGGAGTATTTGGCCCTTAAGCCTATTTGAATTTTACTTCATTTTAAATAAATCACTGAATTCTGAAAGTTGAAATTACCTTAGCCCTCAAGAGTATTTTTTTCAGCTCGCAGGAAATATATAGTAATTGGTTTTGCTTGTCTGTAAGCCAAGTTCAGTGAAAAAGCCATCTGCCTCTTAGACTCCCACAGAAGAACAAACAAGATTTTCTTTTTTGGTTGATTTGCATGGCCTTGAGTTCTGTGGAAGTCAGGGAAATATACCAGCTTAGGTTGCAGGCCCAGAGCTAAAGGGGGCAGGGAGATGGCAAGACCAGCCCACATAGGGATGCCAGCCTCCAGGTGGGACCTGGGGATCCCCTGGAATTACAGCTCATCTCCAGACTACAGAGATCAGTTCCTCTGATGAAAATGGATGCTTTGGAGGGTGGACTCTATGGCACTGGATCCCACTGAGGTCTCTGTCCTCCCCAGGCTCTACCTCCAAATCCCCAGAAGTTTCCCAACCTGGATCTGGCAACCCTACTCCCCCATCCCCTGCTGGTGGCCGGGGGGACCTGGCAACCCTAAGCCCACAAGATATGCAGGAAAACCAAAGGCACCCTGTTGAAGTAAAAATCGCCACAACTTTATTGGTTACCTGACAGAGCCCTGTGCAGCATGGAGCAACAGATCCAGGCATTGGCCAACCTGCCTGCCAGCCGATGAACAAACCCCACCGCCAGCCCATCTCCTGAGGGATACTATGGCATGGTAGTATGTGGGATTCCACATGGATGCAAGCCACTGCATGGTTCCCCCTGCCACTTGACAGCCCCCAGGCTGGGCATTTCCCCTGCAAACCCTCAGCCCAAATTCCCTCAAAAGGATTCTGTTGTGTATTAAGACCACGGTCGCCAGGGACTCTCATAATGGTGACCGCCACATGGTCATCGCACATGGCCAGAATCTACCTGAGCTTCGGCCAGGTAGAACAATAGCCGGTCGGATCCTAAATGACCGCCAATCACGAGCCTAGGCTTCCCCCAGGGAACCTATGAACTGTAACCACTATCTTAAGGTCCTATCAGGACACTGGGGCAAGGTCGGGGGATTATCTCCGACCGGCATAAAAGAGGGCTCTGAGCCCGGGGTTTCTCATGTTCCATCTTGACCCACAATAAACCACTATGCTGATTTCACTATTACCGGCCTCCCGACTCCAATACCTTCCACCGGCGACGAGAATGGGATCCCAATGAGTGACTCTCCAGTCGAACCAAGCAGCCCCACACTGAGCACCAATCCTCCGGCTCCAGGCACCGCCAAGCTCCAGTCCTCCAAAGCACCGCCGCAAGCCCCCGAAGACACCGCTCACTGTGCCGTTCCTGCTCCAGTAATTATGGCTGATGCTCCAGGACCAATACCCCCTTTCGACACGTCTCACCCAGAGACCTGGGAGACATAGATCAAGCAGCTGGGCTGCACCTTCATTGTCCGGGGCATCACCGATGCGGACATGAAGCAAGCCTGGCTCTTGAGCGCTTGTGGGGTGGACACGATGCAGGTCGCTCAGAGCCTGCTCGCCCCACAAGATCCCCTTGAGGCACCTTACAACATCCTAACCAAGACTCTCGGGGATTACTTCACCGTAAAACCCTCCAAAATGGCCCTGCGCCTGGATTTCATCTGGCGCCAACAGCAGCCTGGAGAATTGGCCGCAACATTCCTGGCCGACCCCGCCGCATGGCGGTGGGCTGCGATTTCCGCAATGTGGATGACCACGTGGAGACAGCGTTCATGGGGGGCATATGAGAAGCCAAGTTACAGCGCCAGCTAATAGTGCTTCCTGAGCCAACCCTTGAGAAGATGCTACAAACAGCCATGGCTTTCAAGGCAACTTTAAAAGACAAGCTGGCCACCAAGGTCCATCGCACCACTACCTCTGTGTCTGAATCTTCCGAGGACGAGGACGTCCATCGGCTCCAATAGCACGTGCAGAAGAGTGAGACCAGCTCCTCCCGGGCCCACTCCTGGCACCCGGCATCCGCCGCCGTTCTCCCTTCTTCTTCCAAACACAGGCCACCCCCAACGTGCGCTAGCTGCGGGGACCCCCACGAGCGATGTTCCTACCGTTTCCAGGACACCGTCTGCCGATCCTGTGGGAAAACGGGGCACATTGCCAAGGCCTGTCGCACCCGGACCAGCCACCACTCAACCGCCACCGCAAACTATGAGACGGTGGATAGCCTCACGATGGCAGTACAGGTACTGAACCTACCCCAGTCCCTCCCCGGAGTGTATACAGTGGACCTATTCCATGGAGTTGGACTCTGGGTCAGCGTACTCCATAGTCTCCGTGGCCACTTTTAAATGGATCTGCCCACAGGGGGGACCCCGGCTACGCTGGCCAACGGGTATAGTGTTCCAGGATTTCCAAAAGAACCCAGTCACACTCAAGGGGCTGGCCAAGGTCAGGGTACAGTACCACAAATTCAACAGCCCCCTTGACCTCCTCGTGGGGGAACGAGACCTCATCAGTCTCCTGGGGCACGCATAGTTCAAGCCCCTCGGGGTGGGGGCCACAGGGGTGTACCGTGTGGGGGCCACAGACTACGCTTCGGTCTGCATGGAATTCCTGGCCGTTTTTGATGGCAAACTTGGCTCCTACCAGGGGCCCCCTGTCTCCCTGGACTTAGATCCCGCAGTCTGCCCCATCCACGTGATGGCCAGGGGAGGCCACCTGGCTGAAAGTAGAGGCGGAGCTGGACAAACTCGTGGCGCAAGGCATGCTCGAGCCAGTCTCCCACGCTAGGTGGGAGACTCCGATAGTAACTCCCTTGAAAGCGAACGGGGAGGTCCGCATTTGTGCAGACTACAAATGCACTTTGAACTTGGCCTTGCAAGACTTGGCCTCCCTTGCCAGGAAGCTGGACCTGGCACAGGCCTGCCAGCAGCTCCCTGTGGATGACGCCACAGCTGAGGCACAGACGATCATCACACCCAAGGGAGCGTTCAAGGTAAAGCAGCTCCAGTTCGGGGTCAGCATCGCTCCCGGGTTGTTCCAACAGCTAATGGACTCTGTTTTGAAAGGCATTCCAGGCGTGAAGCCATTCTTTGACGATGTCCTGATTGCAGCCCCGGATGTCGCCACTTTCAAGACCCGGCTGCGGGCTGTCCTCCAGTGATTCCAGGACCTCGGCCTAAAGGTGCGCAAGGGCAAATGCACCTTGGGCGTCCCATTTGTGACATTCCTGGGCTTTACCATCGATGCCCAGGGCATCCATCCCACCCCTGAGAAAGTCGCGGCCATCACGGAGGTGCACACACCCATGGCAAAGGTGGAGCTACAGGCCTTCCTGGAATTCCTGAACTTTTACCACTCCTTCCTCCCCCACAAGGTGGCGGGTGCTGAACCCCTACATAGGTTGCTGGACAAGGGGGCCGAATGGGTTTTGGAGGCCGTGGCAAGTGACGGCGTTCCAAGCAGTGAAAGACTTGTTAGTTTCTAACGCTGTCCTGGCTCACTTTGATGAGTCCTTGCCGGTCATTCTGGTGTGTGACGCGTCCCCTTACGGGGTGGGGGCAGTCCTGGGCCATCAGCTCCCCAACAGGCGGGTGGTACCGGTGGCATACTACTCCAGAACTTTGTCATCGGCGGAGCAAAACTATGCCCAGATCAACAAAGAGGCCCTGGCCATCGTTGCAGGGGTAAAAAAATTTCATGACTACCTTTATGGTAGGGCGTTTACAGTGGCCACTGACCACAAACCACTCCTTGGACTCCTCGCTCCCCACTGCCAGACCCCACACATGCTGTCCACGCAGGTCCTGCGGTGGTCAATTTTCCTTGCAGGTTACCAGTACGAGCTGGTACACTGTCCCAGAAAGGCCATGGGCCACACCGGTGCCCTTAGCCACCTCCCGCTGCCTTCTTGCGACCCAGACCGTGCTCCCGCTTTCCATGTTGCGCTCGTCGAGGACCTCCCGGACCGGCCTGTCCAGGTATCTGATGTGCCCTGTCGCACGGCTAGAGACTGAGTCCTCTCCTGGATCTCAGACTGGGTGGGGAGGGGGTGGCTCGACCATCTGGGCCCTGATTTTGCCACTTACATAGTAAGGTGGCACGAACTGTCCACAAGGGATGCTTACCATGGGGCACGAGGGTGGTAATCCCAGGGCCGCTCCACTCGAAGGTCCTAGCAGCAATTCATGAGTCCCATCCCGGAATTGTACAGATGAAAGCCCTGGCCCGCAACTATGTGTGGTGGCCAGGAATAGACAAGGAAATTGAGGACCAGGTGCACTGGTGCAGCAAATGCTAAGAGTCGTGCCCCGATCCTCCTCACGCCCCCGTCTGGCCCTGGGAGTCAACCGACAAGCCCTGGTCTTGTCTCCACCTGGACTTTGCAGGGCTGGTCCAGGGCCAGTTGTTTTTTATTGTTGTAGACAGCTGCAGCAAGTGGCTGGAGGTAGTCCTGGTGCGGGCTACCTTGACTGAAGCGGCTGGCCGAGCTCTATGGTGCATCTTCGCCACCCATGCCCAACACCCTCGTTACAGACAGTGGGACAGCCTTCACATCCGGGGAGTTCCAGCACTTCATGGACTCTTTCTGTATCCAGCACATCCGCTCGGTGCCCTTCCATCCCGCAACCAACGGCCAGGCGGAGTGGATGGTAAGAACAACCAAGGATGCCCTTAAGCAGATGGAACAAGGAGATTGGGAGCTCCAGCTGATTAAGTTCCTATTCGGCCAACGGAACACCCCACACACCGGGACGGGACGCTGACCGGCAGAGCTACTGATGGGTTGACGCCTCGGCTCCCTGCTGGATTGCCTCCACCCGGACCGCGCCATCAGTGGCAACACCAAGCATGAGTCCTGGCCAGTGGCACGAGGTTTCTCCCCCGAGGATCCCGTCTATGCACGGAACTACGCCAGAGGTCCAGCGTGGGTCCCCGCAAGGATCGTCCACGCAACCGAGCCACTCTCCTATGAGGTCTTCACAGACAACGGAGCGCTGTGGTGGCGCCATATCAACCAGCTCCATTGGCGTCTCCCGAGCAATGCACCCGACGTCCCTGAGACGACAGCTCCAGCTGAACCGGTACTAACCCCGCTCCAGGAATCCGACCCAGACACGGAACCAGCGGAACCCCTACCTCTCAACCGTTCCAGTGAGGCCACACTGTTCAAGCAGCTACCAGACATTCCTGCAAGCAGCCCCGAGCAGCCACCAGCGACCCCACTCCCTGAGCCGAGCAGCGTCTTACGGCCAGCAACTCCCCAGTGCTCGGGACGCGAGCATCGCCGGCCGGAGTACTTGAAGGACTATGTTTGCAAGGGGGAACTAGACTATGGGGGGAGGGGTGTTGTGCGAAATCCCCTTTTCACCCAACCAGACAGACCCGAGGGAAGACTCTGTCAACAAGTTCCACCAGCCTTGCCTGATCGGGCAGGCAGAGAGACGGGGCCTTTGGGGGCCACACTAGGGTTGCCAAGTCTGGGTTGGAAAATACCTGGAGACTTTGGGGGTGGAGCCAGGAGAGGGCAGGGTTTGGGGAGGGGAGGGGCCTCAGCATAGTATAATGCCATAGAGTCTACCATTCAGAGCAGCCATTTTCTCCAGGGGAGCTGATCTCTGTCAGCTGGGGATCAATTGTAAAAGTGGGAGATCCCCAGGCCCCACCTGGGGGCTGGCAACCCTAGGCCACACAGTGGTCGTGGCCTCCAGGACACAGACCTACTGCTTCACCAGCCGCCAGGCAATCAGCCCATCACCTTGCCCCACTGCGTGCCCACAAATGGGGCCCCAGATGAGTCCAGGACCTTTGCTTTCTAATGCAGTCTTTTGTGAGTGGCATAATACATGTACCATCATATAATTTTAGGTGCAGTTCATGTAGCCCATGGAGGAGGGGAAATGCATGTATATTACATCATATGTGCAAGCTTCTTAAAGGAGATACCTGAATGCCATTAACTGCAAATAAACAGATCTATCTTGTTACGTTCACTGGCTGTGTTCTAAAGGAGCCATTTATGCACATACAAAGAAAACTGGAACTGGGACTTCTTATTAGTTTTTGCCACTGCACTTCCTGGACTAATGAAGCAAGCCACTTTTTGAACTATGACTTGCCTCCTCAGCTGTAGTTCCTGTGGATGATGGCCAATGAGGAACAGCACAATTGCATCCTATAAACAACATTTGCTTTTATCAATAATTTATTGACATTCGTTGACCCAAAAGAAGACACTTTTTAATTGCTTTCCACATAAGATAAAAATAGAACAGTAAGAAGCAAGAAACTAAGAATGTCATAAGAATTAGGGAGAATGCACCTAGTCATGCCTGAGGCTTCAGTGCCTGTCAGCAGGCCCAACCAATATCATGGAACAGAGAAAAATACTAAAAGAAAACTTAGCAGGTCAACAGTGTACAACATGACTAACTATGATAGCTTGACACTGGCTAACTTAGAAGGCAAATGGTGAAAAAAAGGGGGGGGGACTCAACCCAACAAATAGCTGCAAACCAAGAGGGTCAAGCTAACAAAAGAATTATTATGGAAAATATAGACATTTATTAGGATGTACACATAAATAAAACAAAATAAAATTCAAAGAGACAGTCCAAGTATCAGACATTTAAAACTAGGTTCACTAAGAACTCATTGCAGTACATAATCAACCGATGGATAAAACCTTTGACCTAAGGACCATATGCGTTTCAGCCCCTATGGGCATTCCTCAGTGGTCAATATGATTATGATTATGTACTGCAATTAGTTCTTAATGAACCTAGTTTTGGTCAGCAGTAGGGTTGCCAGGTCCCCTTGGCCACAGGCAGGGGATGGGGGAGAAGGGTTGCCAGATCCAGGTTGGGAAACTCCTGGAGATTTGGGAATGGAGCATGGGGAGGACAGGGACCTCAGTGAGGTATAATGCCACAGAGTCCACCCTCCAAAGCATCAATTTTCTTCAGAGGAACTGATCTCTGTAGTCTGGCATCTCTAGTTCAGCAGCCATTTTGGATTTGGCCTGTGAGGCCTTCTTGTTCTAATCAAGCTCATTTGTGTCCTGAGCCCTCTCTCTGCGATACCCTTCTCACCTTCTGACTGGGATTTAATGATTCTGACATTTCCATTTCTTGTACCTGACTAGATGAGCTTTGGTTCTTGGAAGCTCAGACCCTCAAAGATTGTTGGTCTTCTAAAAGCTGCATGTGTGAAATGCACACTGCTTGTGGAATTAGCCCCATATGACTTGTGCAAGTGTTCGTCGGATGCTTTAGGCCTCAAAGAACTGTTTGTATTATTGTTTGTATCCATTTCTTGTACCTGACTAGGTGAGCTTTGGTTCTTGGAAGCTCAGACCCTCAAAGATTGTTGGTCTTCTAAAAGCTGCATGTGTGAAATGCACACTGCTTGTGGAATTAGCCCCATGTGACTTGTGCAAGTGTTCGTGGGATGCTTTAGGCCTCAAAGAACTGTTTGTATTATTGTTTGTACTATGATTTACATTTGCAAAACTACATTAAGAACTTAGTAACTCTACACATGGACATCACCAGATGGGCAACACCAGAATCAGATTGATTATATCATTTGCAGTCAAAGATAGAGAAGCTCTATACAGTCAGTAAAAACAAGACCTTGAGTTGACTGTGGGCTCCCATCATGAGCTCCTCATTGCAAAATTCAGACTTAAACTGAAGAAAGCTGGGAAAACCACTAGGCCATTCAGGTTTGACCTAGATCACATCCCTGATGAATATACAGTGGAGGTGAAGATTAGGTGTAAGGGACTAGATTTGATACATAAGAGTGCTTGAAAAACTATGGCCGGAGGTTCATGACATTATACAGAAGGCAGCAATCACTACCATCCCAAAGAAAAAGAAATGCAAGAAAGCAAAGTGGCTGTCTGATGAGACTTTACAAATAGAGAGGAAAGAAGTGAAAGGCAAAGGGGAAAAGGAAAGTTTTACCCAACTGAATGCAGATTTCCAGAGAACAGCAAGGAGAGATAAGGAGGCTTTCCTGAATGAACAATGCAAAATAATAGAGGAAAACAACAGAATGGGAAGGACTAGAGATCTTGTCAAGAAAATTGGAGAAATCAAGGGAACATTACATGCAAAGCTAGCCATGATAAAGGACAAAAACAGGATCTAACAGAAGCAGAAGAGATTAGGAAAAGATGGCAAGAATACACAGAAGAACTATACAAGAAGGACCTCAATGTCCTTGACAACCACAATGGTGTAATCGCTGACCTCGAGCCAGACATCGTGGAATGCAAAGCCAAATGGGCCTTAGAAAGCATTGCAAACAGCGGAGGTGATGGTATCCCAGCTGAGCTATTCAAAGTCTGAAAAGATGATGCTGTTAAAGTGCTACACTCAGTTTGCCAGCAAATTTGGAAAACACAACAGTGGCAACAGGTTTGGAAAAGGTCAGTTTACATTCCAGTCCCAAAGAAGGGCAATGCCAAGGAATGTTCAAACTATCGCACAATTGCACTCATTTCACACGCTAGCAAGGTCATGCTCAAGATCCTACAAGCTAGGCTTCAGCAGTATGTGGACAGAGAACTGCCAGAAGTAGAAGCTGGGTTTTGTAGAGGAACTAGAGATCAAATTGCTAACATTCATTGGATTATGCAGAAAGCAAGAGAGTATCACAAAAACATCCACTTCTGCTTCATTGACTATGCTAAAGCCTTTGATCGTGTGGATCACAATAAACTATGGCAAGTCCTTAAAGAAATGGGAGTACCAGACCACCTCACATGTCTCTTGAAAAACCTGTATAAGGGTCAAGAAGTGACAGTTAGAACTGGATATGGAACAACTGATTGGTTTAGCATAGAAAAAGGAGTTCAACAAGGATGAATATTGCCACCTTGCTTATTTAATTTATGTGCAGAATACATTACATGAAATGCCGGCCTGGATTAATCACAAGCCAGAATTAAGATTGCTGGGGAAAATATCAATAACCTCAGATATGCAGACGATACCACTCTAATGGCAGAAAGTGAAGAGGACCTCAGGAGCCTCTTGTTAAGGGTAAAAGAGGAGAGTGCAAAAGTTGGCTTGAAACTCAACATCAAAAAAACTAAGACCATGGCATCCAGTGCCATCACTCCTTGGCAAATAGAATGGGAAGTCATGGAAGCAGTGACAGACTTCACCTTCCTGGGATCCAAGATCACTGCAGATGGTGACTGCAGCCAAGAAATTAAAAGATGCCTGCTCCTTGGAAGAAAAGTGATGGCAAACCTAGACAGAATAACAAAAAGTAGAGACATCACCCTGCCAACAACAGTCTGTATGGGCAAAGCCATGGTATTCCCAGTAGTGGGCCATGGTCACACAGCACCCGATTCCCAGATAAAATCCTGCTGGGATTTTATCTGGTTTGTTTTCTTTCGGGTTGGGATGTTCATACATCCCAACCCCGGCGGCGGAAACAGTGGGGGGAGGCACCCTTCCTGCTCACAGGAGAGTGCGCCAAATCCCCCTCTGTTGCCGCCACCACCGCTGGCAGACCTGTCCTGGCTGCCTGGCTCACCCTGTGCTCCGCTCTGGGCCCCAAGCCCCAGTGGTTGCCACCTCGTAAGTTTTTCAGTTAGAGCATGCAGGGGGGCAGGTGGCAGCCGGTGGGGGTTGGGGCCGGGAGTGGAGCGCAGGGCGGTCCCCCCCCCCTTTTTTTGCACCTGGGTGCTTGAGTGCCCAAGCACCCAAGTGCAAAAGGGGAAAAAAACAGGAGGGACGTTCAGACAGCCCTCTCTCGCAATCGTTGTGAGAGAGGGCTGTCCAGAATGGCTCCTCATGTGACCTCCGGGAAAATACTTGTTTTTCCTGGGGTTGGAAAACGCGCAAGAAAAGCGGGAGGGTTGTGCGAGTGACCCCGCTTCGGGGTGGGAGCCGTCTAAACAGCTGATCTGAAAGGAAACAGCAGTTCCTCCTGCTTTAAAAGGCCGTGTGCCTGCACCTGCGATGTATGGCTGCAAGCGTTGGACTATAAGGAAGGCCAAGTGCCAAAGAAGAGATTCTTTTGAATTATGGTGCTGGAGAAGACTCTTGAGAGTCCCTTGGACTGCAAGGAGATCAAATCAGTCAATCCTAAAAGAAATCAACCCTGACTGTTCCCTGGAAGGCCAGATACTGAAGCTGAAGCTCAAATACTTTGGCCACCAAATGAGAAGGGAGCACTCACTGAAGAAGACCCTGATGCTGGGAAAGACTGAAGGTCAAAGAAGAAGGGGACGGCAAAGGGTGAGATGGTTAGACAGTGTTATCGATGCAACAAACATGAAATTAAGCACACTCCAGAACACAACAGAGGACAGGAGGGCCTGGCGTGATGTGGTCCATGGGGTTGTGAAGAGTCAGACTCGACTGTGCGACTGAACAACAACAACAACAAATGAGGCTGTAGTAAAGATCAGCCGGATAATGCATATTAGTTGATTTGAGCAGTGTCAAGTGCCAAACACATGCCAAGTCATAGTATTATATAACCAGTGCCTGCTACACAGACTTTCTAAACAGTGATGTCTCCATGAGCAATCTGTTTTGAACCGTTAAATATTCACCATTCCATCAAATGGAAACTGAGCAGCAAAATGCAACCACCTGTAGATATGTGTACGCCAGAAGAGATACACCTCAGGTGTGGAGGAAAAGGTCTCCAAAAGGAAAATATACTGCCTTTCTGGTGCCATAGAACCCTGGAAGGACAAGACTACAGCACAAGTGGGTAATTGTTAGGAGGAATGGAAGCCAGGGTCTGACACATGCCTCCATGAAACCTAAGGCTAATAGGGAATGGAAATCTGAATCAGATAGGGTTGCCAACCTCCATGTGGAGCCTGAAGATTCCCCCCAGAATTAAACCTGATCTCCAGTCTGCATAGATCAATTCTCCTGGAGAAAATGTCAGCTGTGGAAGGTGGACTCTATTGCATTACATTGTTGCTGAGTTCCCTCCTTTCTACCCTCTACACAATCTACCCCTAAATATCCATGAATTTCCCAAGGTGGAGTTGGCAAACCCAGAGCTGGATGTGTGCCATCAGCCTAAGACCAAGTCAGGGGAGGGCAACTGTGTTGGGGAAAGTGGTCCTAACCCCTACCCCTCAGTACAAGATCCTTTCAGTTGTTAGCGGGGTCTGGTAAAAACTTAACGGTGAATTATCATAATTGCAAAAAAGAAAAACACATATTGTGTAGATATATAGTAATGATAACCAGTAGTGGACTAGCTTGTGTACAGGAAAATTATTCTATTCACATGCAAGTAAAGCCTCAGCCAGACTGTTGCGCTTGGATCAGTAGCCATTTGTGTCCAAGTGACAGTAATGTACATAGACAAGCCTGCAGGTGCACATTTATTTGCTAGAAGCAGGATGTCACATGCTGAGGGAACCTGCTGTGTACCATCTTTCATTGTAAATGTTTCCCAGTTTTGATCTTTAGACTTCAAACATGACATATAAGTTTTTGGACATAATATGATTGTTCAGAATCTAGAAATAAAATGTGTGCAAACTATTCAAGATGATCCCTTTCTTGATTGCATGGTGGTCATTCATTGTATTCCATGGTTCATTCCTCTCTGTTAGGGCAAAGCTGGAATTTTAAAAAGAATTTTGCTGTAATGGCTCTTTAGTATCAAACAGTAAGGGTGTATTCTGAAGATTTCCTTGGAAGTAACAATCTGTTGAATAGCCACAGCCTTCAGTTTCTTAGTCCAGTGGCATGAATGCATTGCCAGAATGGCTGGAAATCAAAACTTATTCCAGATGTTACTTAGGTCAAATTTACATCTGACTTTCCCGCTAGAATAATTCTAGTTTCAAAAAAAAGTGTCAATACCTGTTTCTAATTTCAAACCATACTTGTTCTAGTTTATAAATTATTGTTTACATTTGTTAATTGCCCTTCTGTGGTCAAGCTAACATCATACTGCTTTAAACAAATGCTGTTGCTTAGTACTCTTCAGAGCCCCCTGGAGTGAAATTTGAAACCAGCGTGAAATAAGCTTGGGAAAAGACACCAGTCAAACTACTTCAGAGGGGAGGTGTAAATTGGGCCTCAGATAAAGAGGACAAGGCAATGCACACAGTTTGTGTGTGCATATGTGTGCCTGCTTATATTTGTTTCTGATGAGCACATCAAATACTTCATTTTAATAATTATTTTATATGTACTTTGCAGCTGAGAACCAGCACTGAAAACAAGCTGAAGGGCTATACTCCAGTAAGCCCTCTCACCAATTCAACTCTGCAATGGGCTATAAAAAGTGGTGTTCCCTGTCTTGGATAGCTGGGTCTATGCCTCCTGTTCAAAGGCAAAAACCACACTGATTTCTATTCTACTAGCAATGGTAAGGATATTGGTAGCATATACCTGAAAAGATAAAAAGCTCTAGACTGTGGGATCACTTTGTGTTAAGTAAGATCGTGAATGGTACATTTATGTGTCAATCAGAGAAACAATTAGAAGATTTCATAGCTGTATGGTACCCTGTGACAGAATATCTGAAGGAATATAAGGTTATTCCTAAAAACAAGTATTACAAAGACTTTTCTTCTGAATTTGTATAAAGAGTTAAACTTTTGTGTGACTATCTTCTGTGTTGATAGACTACATATAATGTGAAAATTGTAACATTGCCGAATACTGTGATAATAAGGTAGTTCAGATCCCTTTTATGTTTATTATGTTAAAATGTTATGTTATAGTTGGATATATGCTGTTTATCCTAAAATAATAAAAACTATTTTTAAAAGGGGGTTTTACCTGGGTGTCCTGATTATTCTTTATTTGTGAAATGGATTCTCTAGCCATAGTAATTTGACTGGTTTATTTGTGTATCATAGAAATGTTCCAAAGTATTCTTCCTGTGTTCTGAAAATCCTGGTGCAATTGAAATTTATGTGTTTGTTTATGCTTTGACTTTTCCCTAATGGGGACACAAAGGGGCTTACATTGTTCTCGTCTGCATTTTAGCAACACAACAACCTTGTAATGTAGGTTAGGCTGAGAGTCTGTGAGAAACCCGCAGTCATCAGCAAGCTTTCATGGTGGAATCGAGGTTCAAACCTGAGTCTCTCAGGTCCTAGTCTGACATTAACCACTACACTACACTGTTGTAGGCTTTCCCATTCATTCCTTAAAGGCAGTCACAAACAGCTCTGAAAAGCCAACCTTCACTTCTTCCTTCCATCTTTCCTCCTCACCAAATTTAACAGAGTCAGATTCAAATTGCAAATATACCTTCATGCTTCCTATCCTGGGCGCTCTTAGCACAAGCTCCTCAAAACCTGCCAGTAACCTGAGTTGTGCTGAAACATTTCTGATTTTCTGTCAATCTAATTTCTTATTTGGGGCCACTGAAGCAAATGAAACGCTTCCCAGTAACTGTAAACATTTTTTGATTATAATTTAATAATTGAATTGATTATACTTATTTTGTTAGACTTGAAAAGAGCAACAGTATTCTCTATAAAAAAAGGATCATAAATAATCAGTGTGCTTTAGATGGTTGGATGGAGTCTTTTCTAATCCTTTACTACTCACAAAAAATAGGCCACATTTGTGCTTCCTGCAACTGCTGTCAAATTCCATCCAGCTACCACCTTACTTCAGACTGTGGTAAATACATGTTGGATTTACAGCACTGTCATGCTTACCCAATGTGCCTGTGAGCTATCTTGCACTTTAATGAAGAGTCCACACACACACACACACACACCCAAAAAAAATCAAAAATGTTTTATGGATCACAACAAACCATTCATGCCAATGTAGGACAGCTGCCAGAATTTAAAATTATCTGTGTACATATTAAAAATGAATACTACAAGGCCCTCAGATGATTTCTGTAGTATCTTTAGGCAAAACTAACCCCCCACCACCATGCACAACATATGGATGTGCAATAACCATGTATTACTAGACTTTGTATTTAACAGGTTCCGGAACTGTATTTACTGTCAACAGATGTTAAAAACATCTGCTACTTGGGAAGATGTGAAAAGTTATTTGTTTATTATGGTTTATGGTATATTGCTTCAAGCACCTTGTTAAGAACTGCCAATACACTGTTGAAAGTAGGGATATTCTCAGAATATGTGAGAGAAATCCTACTTGGGTCTATTCAATGGGGCCTCCTCCCAGGAAACTTGTTTTCAGGGCTGCACTATGTGCGACATGAAGCGGTGAATGTTGTGGATGCATAAAAAGAGCAATCCAGTACTATGCACTGTTTAGAAGCAAATCCCACTGAATTAACTTGGGCTTATTCGAGAGTGTGGATAAGTCTGCAGTTTTTTTAAAAAAAGCACAGCATTTCAGCATCCAGATCTGATAATCCCACAAAGATTAATTATATTTTAAAAGATAAAGGAAATTGTGAAGATTAGGACAATAATCAGAAACTAATTATCCTGATTCTCACGTTGTACACAAATCACCAAGATTCTGTATGCACACATTCAGCATATGGTAGGCATTAGGAAAGCACAGGTTCTGCTTTGAAATAAACTAGGGTTTCCCAGTCCAACTGAAAGGCACAGGCACTATAGCTTTTTTAGGGTCTATGTGTGCATAATAACAGAATCTTTATTTTCCCCAAAGACCATCCTTACAATAACAAGAATAATAGGTTACATCCTATAAGCTTCCTGCTTGCAGCTCTTTTTCCGCTTTCCCCAGTGAATCTCTGCAGCCCTCAAAAACTGATGGCTAACTAGGATAGATAGCCCAGGCAAGCCTGATCTTGTCAAATCTCAGAAGCTATGCAGGATCAACTCTGGAAAGTATTTATTTATTTATTTATTTATTTATTTATTTATCTATCTATCTATCTATCTATCAAATTTATAGGCCACTCTCCCCGCATGCAGGCTCAGAGTGGCTTACATATCTTGGCTAAAGCCAAGGTGCATATGTACATTAAAATCAGTTAAAACACAATAAAAGCAGCAGTCATAACAGTAACAATAAAGTGCTCAGTAAATACTTGGATGTGAGACCTCCTTAGAGGCAGAGGCAGGCTTTACTCAGCCATCTCTCTGAATATCCTCCAGGCCCCCAGTAGGGGTCATTCACCAGAGGTCGCCATGACTTCCAGGTGCACACACAGTCGGTCACCAGAAGTCACCATGACTTCTAGGTGCACACGCACTCACATGCGTGTGTGCTCACACACACTCACACATAAAAAAACAAAACTGACGGCAGGGGAGGGGTGTCACAGAAAACATATCATATGGCATGGAGGAGAAATTGGGTGTAGTGGAGCTGAATCTCCCAGTATAGTCCCATATGCCATCTATGCTCTTCAAATACTTTTCTCCTTATAGTACCCTTCTTAGGACTGCCCATAGGATTACGAGTTAGGACATAGGTTTTCTTTATGGTGGGCCATGTTTCTGGAATGGACCACCACAGCAGATGCCTTCAATCACTTTTACATTTTGAATGCTTTTCATTTCTCTATTTTAATCTGTGTATTTTTAACCTTGTTAATTAGTCAGGTATATTTTATGTCCCCACGACCTTGCATTTTTATTGCATTTTTAGCTTCTTTCAGTCTGAAGAGAGAAGACAGGGTAGAAATATTGTAGATAAATAAACTGCCTCCTTCCTTCTTATGTGAGCAGAAAGCCTGTAGGTTACAAACCTGTGTTATACCTAGCTCAAGGCACCTTTCAAAATAAACTAGAATTTCCAGCCCCATGTTGGGAAATTCCTGGAGATTTTGGGGGTGAGGAATGGAGCCTGAGGAGGGCAAGGTTTGAGGAGGAGAGGGACTTCAGTGGGGTATAATGCCACAGAGGCCACCCTTCAAAGCAGCCGTTTGCTCCGGATGAACTAATGTCTGTCACCTGGATATCAGTTGTAATAGAGGGAGGTCTCCAGCCACCACCTAGAGGTTGGCAAGCCTAGGAGAGATGCCAGGTTGAGGCTCTATGTGCTGTGACTCAAATAAAGCAGAGCTATACTCTTTCAGCTCCAAACATTACACAGCCATTAATTACTCAAACAATTATTTGCAGAATTGTTGCAGGATAGAGCAAGGCAAAAAAAAATAGCCTTGCTACAGTTAACAAAGTCTTAAGGGACTGATTTACTTAATAATCCTATTAAATTTTCAACAAGGGTCTCAGGAGGAACAGTTTCCAAAAAGCCTGACCTTTCTCATACATATTTCTAAGATGGATTTATGTTCAAAGTCTCTAAATATATTAAATCTGTATTTACAAGATGCAGTAGTTTCAAGGCAATTTCATTTTGAAGGAGTGAAAGGAACAAAACTGCACATAATTTTCATTCTTCCTCTTCCAAATAAGATTTCCTATTGAAGTATCATGACTTTTAGTAAATAGATACTGTATAGAGAGTCAAGGCAGACACATAAATGAGAGTACATCGACAAATCAATACTGATGCAGTTAAGACCCATTTCTGAAAAGGTTCACACTCTTGATTTTGAAAAAGGAGTGATAAACAGTTATGTGGTGTTCCATTATATTAGTCAGTGTCACTCTCTTCCTTTAAAGAACAGGGAAAGAACAACAGCTTTAAGGGCATTTTCACATGTGAAACTTTCATGGCATTTGAGTCTCTTGGAAGCATTTTGTGTTACTGTCCATGATAGTTGCTAACGTGGCAAAAAAAGCAGTGCAGAGCCATTTATAATGCCAAGGACAATTCAGCTAAAAGTACTAACCTACTGAAGCAAAAGCTGCCTTAAACTGTAGATTTTTTTTTCTTTTAGCTTGGTGATGAGGTGAATGAATCTGAGAGAAAACAACACTCCTGCTTGCCAAATGTTTTTTTTTTTGGATGAGAAAATTGGGGTCAGCTCTTAGATGTCTTGTGTGGAATATTCGTTGCCACAAAGAAACTTCCCATCACTCGCTGTCAAATGATATGAGAAATATGTACAGATGTCATGGATGATAGGCTGATCAATGGCTACTAGGCATGGTGACTAAAGGGAAGGCATTAAACCACTGAATTTGAATGTTAGAGGGCAGCATCAGGAGAAGGCCTTGACCTCTATGCCTTGTTTGTTGGCCCTTCAGGGTTACTGTTTGATCACTGTGTGAAACAGGATGTTATACTAGATAGACCACTGGTCTGATCCAGCAGAGTTCTTCTCCTATTCCTAACAAAGGATGTATTTGTGGACTTCACACTGGGCACCCATACAAATTAAGATAAAAATGGGCATATACCACACATACTCCCTAATACTGAAGGTTTTGGAATAATTCAGATTTGGAGTGGAGAAGTGTCATCCTAGCCCCCTGCCCCCCATCCTGGTGGCAGTCAGCAGTAACTGGGCTAGCAAAGAGTTGCACATATTCCAAGTGTATTATGCTTCTATCTTGAGCAATCTGTGAAGCAGAACATTGCAAGGCCACATCCATACAACTTTTATTTTAGCAAGCAATTTCCTCCAGTTAAAACACATGGAGTGCTTCAGTTTGTACCACCTTCCCTTTCCCAGTTAGGAACGTGCGAAGGCAGGTCCAAATCCAAATCCTGAGCAATGGAAGCTTTGCTTTGTAAATTCCCTAGAGATCCTGCCTGAGGCAACTCAGAATAATTTGCTATACTAAATGGCTGCACCACTCACAGAACTGCACCCTAAAATCCAGTGCAAACTACACCAGATACTGGGGAACAACTCATGGAGTATACCTCATGTAGGTAATCTAAGAGTTTTGAAGGTGCATCTTCAGCAACATTGCTACAGATCCTCCTGAGGAGAGTTTCTGTGTCAGTGGGCTACTTTACTGATCTCTCTGAAGATATTTCTCTCCTAAGCAACAACTTGAGTTGCTCTGGTTCATTCAAACAGTTTGAAAAAAAAATTGGGTGGCATTGTGAAATGTTGCTTCTATTGAACAATGTCCTGCAATTATCATTGAAATGGACAAAAGAATCAAAGAATATTTAGTTGTTTTATTTTAGACAGATGTTTACTGATTTCCTTCAAAACTTATATTTAGTTTGCAACTATGTCTAAACTCATCCATAATCTATCTTGGTAGAATCATGGAACAGACCTCCGACTCCTCACTAGAAAAAGTAGCTAAAGACTCTGATGGTGAGGAAGTTGAGGTCCTGGGACCATCACAGAAAGAAGCATCCATGAGTCTACTTTGATGTCCAGAAGGAATCCCAAGAGACTAGGTTAGCTGAGCTCTATCACACTAGGATACTACTTTCCTTTGACTCAAAACTCCCTATTCCAGAGCCTGTTGCAGCTCTTGAGGTGTCTCCCCAACTGGACACAAGGTTGAAAAGAATCTAATTCATGTTGGAGCACTCTACTGTAAGTAATGGCACTTTAAGAGCTGGTAGCCTCTTCCTAGAGAGGTGAGGTTTGCATTTCCACTTCATTGTAGGAGTACATGATGCCTCAGTTCACCTTCAGCCTCTGCTAGAAGTACATCTGTGTTCTCCACGCTGTTGCCTCTTGCCCTGTCTTAGGTACCTTAACCTTGAGCAGATCAGCTAATTAGATCCCAAAAAGAGTAAACAGGCTATTCTAAATCAATCATATTTCATTGTATTCAATTTATAAAGGTTAATTAATGTTTAATAGTGTTTATGCCTCTCATATCTGAATAATAGATCGTGTAGTTATGGAACAGTCTATATAAAATTTGTAACAACAAGAGGCCACAAATTTTTATTTACTTGTATGCTGCCATTCAGCCAAAAAGATCCCCAAAGGCAGATAAACATAAGATCAAAATTTTGCAATAATAAATTAACATTATAACAAAAACATTTCAAATATTTACCAGGAAAACTACCAGCAACATTAAAACAATAGGTGCCATTCTATGATCAATTCAGCAAAAAAGGCTTCTGTAACAGAAATGTCTTTGAACAGTTTGAAAATGTCTGTAGTTGGTAGTATTGTTCTCACTATCAGGGGCAGGGAGTTCCATAGTTTGGGGCGACCACTAAAAAGTCCCTGACTAACCTCATTTCAGATAAGGTCGACTCCCACAGGAAAGGACCATTGTTGGACTTGAGCTACACAAGAAGCCTATTGACATTTGGGTTGGCTAGAAAACTTAGTTTTGCTGGGTAGAATCCCATGGTCAGAAATACATAAAGAGAAGGGAGTTCAAGAGGGGTGGGAGTTTCTTAAAAACAAAATATTGAAGACACAATCACAAATGATTCCTACAAGAAGGAAAATGGGAGGAGCCTAAAGAAGCCAAGGTGGCTCGATAAACAGCTTTTGCATGACTTGAAAAATAAGAAAGACTCATTTAGAAAGTAGAAGGAGGGCCTTATAACCAAGGATGAATAAAAACAAATAACCAATGCTTATAGAGAGAGAGTTAGGAAAGCTAAAGCTCAGTATGAGCTTAGGCTAGCGAGAGATGCTAAAAACAACAAAAAAAGGTTCTTTTCTTATGTTCAAAATAAGAAAAGAGCAACAACATGGCAGGCCCATTGCGGGGAAAAGAAAGTGAAATTGTAACAGGTGATGAGGACTGCTCAATTCCTACTTTTCCTCAGTCTTCTCTTGCCAGGGAAACGGTGCTCAACATCGCAAAAACAGAACATATGATGAGGGAAGGGGGTTGCAGCCTAGGATAGGCATAGGGGTAGTACGTAAACTCCTAGGCTGAGGACAGACTGGCAATCTGAAGCGGAGGCAAAGCGGAGGGAACTGGAGCGGGGGAAAAAACCCACGGAGCTGGCCGTTCACACTGGCCAGAGCAATGCGGATCAGCGGCGATACGAAGCATTCAGACTGCCACGGAGAGTTCAGACTGCCGCATAGCCAGCGCGTGCTGCTGCACTTTTTTTGTTTTCCTTTGATGTTTTTCGCATATGCGCATGTGTGCATATGCGCATATGCGCAAAACTTTTTGCCGGTGCGTTCACACTTCCTCCGGATGCCTCCCGCTTCTTCCAGTTCACACTGTTTGGAAGCGGGAGGCATGCGGAGGAAGGCCCCTGAACACCAGGAAAAACCGGTGTCCAGGTAAAGCGGAAGGAAAGCGACTGGGAGACGGGTAAGTACGCAACGGAGCCGACGGACAGATGCGCATGTCTGAACATGCTCCTTTCCTCCGTTTGCGAAGCGTGCCTGCCCCGCTTTAGATTGCCAGTCTGTCCTCAGCCCCAGTTTCTGTAAACGATGAACTGCATCCAAGGGCCAGATGAACTGCATCCAAGGGTACCAACAGAACTTGCAGATGTAATTTCTGAACCTCTTAGGATTGCCAGGTCCATCTTCATCCCCAGTGGGGGACATTGGGGGGCGTTCCCAGGGGGGCGGGGTCATCACATTCGGGACATCCTGGTTCCAAGCCCTGCCCCCATGGGGCCCTCCAGCTGTGGGCACTTAAAGGGGTCCCTTTAAGTGCCCACAGCTGGAGGGCCCCACCCACGTAGAGATCAGGTGTGTGGCCCACAGCCACCCCTCGCCCTCCTCTCTTTTGAGAGAAGGGAGAGGGTTTGCTGTGGGTGTTGGGGCTTGAGGGTGGGGCTTTCCACGCTGGCCAGCTGGACAGGCAATGGGTAGAGCCCCCCCAAAAGCAGGCAACCCCGCCAAACTGGGGGGTCTGGCAACCCTAGAACCTCGGTCCATTTTTTAAAAATTCTTGAAGAACAGGTGAGGTACTAAAAGACTGGAGACAGGCAAATGTTGTCACTGTTATGTTCTGGCCAAGGAACCACACATGCGGTTGGCCAAACACGTGGCCAGGCGAAGCCGTTGGGCTTCGCTTCCAGAAACAATAGATCCCCCGGATCCTAAAAGGGACTAATGAGCAAGTCTGCACCTTGGGATAGACAAGTAGGGTGCAGGGACACTGTAAATAGCAAATCACGTTTGTTGGATGTGCGCATGGGTGTGGTCGAGAATGGGGATAAAAGCGGACCTTCGAGTCCTGCTGGCAGTCTTGTTCTGACCTTTCAATAAACTATGAGCGGTTATCATGCAACACATCTCCAACCTCAGTATTTCTCAGTCACCATCCTCAAGAGGGGGGAAAAGGAGGATCTGGGTAACTACCAACCCGTTTTAGAACAAAACATTAAACAGACAGTCCTTGAGCATTTAGAAAGGATGGCTATGATTACTACTTCTTCTACTAAGAGCCAGCATGGGTTTCATAAGAACAAGTCATGTCAGACTAACCTTATCTATCTATCTTGTTTTCTTTCAGAAAGTTACTACCTTGCTGGATCAGGGGAATGCTCTAGACATAGTTTAACTTGATTTCAGTAAAGCTTTTTGATAAGGTTCCACATAATATTCTTGTTGACAAGTTGGTAAAATGTGGTTTAGATCCTATGACTGTTATGTAGATCTGCAACTGGTTAACAGATCACACCCAAAGAGTGCTTGTGAATGGTTCCTTATCCTCTTTGAGAAGAATGAAAAGTAAAGTGCCTCAAGGATCTGTCCTAGGATCTGTTTTGTTGAACATCTTTATAAATGATTTGGATGAAAAAATAGAGGGAATGCTTATTAAATTTGCAGATGATACTAAATTGGGAGGGGTGGCAAATATGATAGAAGACAGAGTCAGGATACAGGATGATCTTGACAGGCTGGAAAACTGGGCTAAAACATATAAAATGAATTTTAACAGGGATAAATGTAAAGTTCTGCAGTTAGGTAGGAAAAATCAAATGCATAATTATAGGATGGGGGAGACTTGTCTTGGCAGTAGTATGTGCAAAAAGGATCTAGGGATCTTAGTAGACCATACACTGAACATGAGTCAGCAGTATGATGCGGTAGCTAAAAAGGCAAGTGCGATTTTGGGCTGTATCAACAGAAGTATAGTGTCCAGATCACATACTTTACTCTGCTCTGGTTAGACCTCACCTACAGTAGCATTCAGTTTTGGGTGCTACAATTTAAGAAGGATATAGACAAGCTGGAATGTGTCCAGAGAAAGGCAATGAAGATGGTGAGGGGTCTGGAGACCAAGTCCTACAAGGAAAGGTTGAGGGAGCTCGGTATGTATAGCCTGCAGAGGAGACAACTGAGAGGTGATATCATACCCATCTTCAAGTACTTGAAGGGCTCTCATATATAGGACGGTGCAGAGTTGTTTTTTGTTGCCCCAGAAGGTCAGACCAGAACCAATGGTTGAAATTAAATCAGAAGAGTTTTCATCTAAACATTAGAAAGAACTTCCTGACAGAGCAGTTCCTCAGTGGAACAGGCTTCCTTGGGAGGTGGTGGGCTCTCCTTCTTTGGAGGTTTTCAAACAGAGGCTAGATGGCCATCTGACAGCTATACTGATTCTGTGAATTTAGGCAGATCATGAGAGAGAGGGCAGGGAGGGTTGCATCAGTGCTTAGTTCTCATCACTCTTTCTTACACGTCCAGAGAAATGCTGGTCGCTACTTTGGGGTCAGAAAGCAATTGTTATCCAGGCCAGTTTAGTCAGGGATCGTAGAGGGTTTTTTTGCCATCTTCTGGGCATAGAGCAGGGGTCACTGGGGAAGGTAGTTGTGAATTTCCTGCATTGTGCAGGGGGTTGGACTAGATGACCCTGGAGATCCCTTCCAACTCTATGAATCTATGAGATAACAACATGAATTTAAAAAAATCTATAACTCATTTAGTAACAGAGTCTTCATTGAAATAAAGCCCATGGGGGGCACCATTTTTAAAAAATATGTCTGTTAGCTGTCCATGACACAGGATTGTAATTTTTTTATCCCGAGTGTACTTCAGTTTTCTATAACTGGTTTATTGCAAAGTAGAACATTTATATGTGCAGCATTAGGATTATTCTGTTGTGAGTTCTATTGTGATTTGCTGCCATGTATATCATCCTCTAATATACCAGTATAATCTCAGTAACTGAAAAGAGTGGGGGTTGATCTCTCCTTTTTGCAGGATTAACGTAGCTTGGAAGTATTGCTCCATCTCTTTCATCAGGATTACTGCTTCTATCAATAAACTCTTGGGAGATATGTTATTCAGAATGATACATGAAGTACAAGGAGCATATTTGCTCCTGATAAACCAAGTTGCAAAAGCAGTAGCTGGGGCCAAACAAATCCCACACATGAACATAAGAAAATATTTAAAAGGATGCCAGAAAAGATCCAACTGCTACAATATCCATTGAATATGAGGATCACAGGTGAATGTGCATTAAAACTCAAGAGGGTGTAGTAGAGATTATAAGAAGGTGTTTGTCATGCCCCGACTGACCCGCAGCGGGGGCCCCACCCTCCATAGCTCTGACAGAGGGAAAGGGGGATGCACCGGAAGCCTCAGAAAGGGGGCTGTGGGGTTACGGCACCTCCACGGCTAGTCCCTGGCTTGTTCTGCTGTATGAGGGTGCGTGCAACTCTCAGGCTTTTCATACTTGGCAATGGTATAGTCTCAGGGTATCGGGTAGCATAATCCATGATGACTAAGATGTAGTGGGCTCCCCTAGGAGTCTGAGGTAAAGGAACAATGAAATCTATTGCTATCCTATCAAAAGGGGTGCCTATGAAGGGCAAAGGCATGAGGGCCGCCCTGGGTTTGGACTGGGAGGCCATCCATTGACAAATGGCAAAGGATCGACAGAATCAAGTGACGTCTTTGGACACAGAGAGCCAAAAGAAGTTGGTCAGCACCCACTGGAGGGTGCACTTGGTGTTCTGCACAAGGATGCTCATGTGCCTGTCGAAGGACCACTTCTTGGCAGGCCTGTGGCACCAGCAACTGCCGACAGGTCCCCTCTGGTGTCGCCTCTTCCTGTACCACACCCCTCCGGTCTGGATTATCTGAGGTTCCTGTTGACTAAGGCGTTCATCTACCACCCTACCCTCACTCACCACTGTTCTCAATTGCAGCACATCCAGGGTACTGTTTTCTGCTTGGGCCTTCAAGAATGTTGGATCAGCTGGCCATCTTTGCACATTGGTATTCAGTTCACTTGGTCTGGGATCTCCACCGTCCAGCTGGGTATCTTCATTGGGCTCCCCTTCTGCCGACAGAGTTGTGCAGGCGATGTCACTCTTGGTCTGGTGAGCCACGGCGGACACGAAACCTGGCACACTGTACTCCAGAAGAACTGGGAATGTGAGGGCTTTTACATTGGCCATGGGTAGGGAATGTTTTTCCCCAAGGTAAGTGATTGGGACATGGACAATGGGACACCGTTCACGATGCCCATGAAAACACGCTATCGTGGCTTCCTGTACCAGTGGCAGTCTGTCCTGTATGTAATCGGTGCACACCATAGAAATGAAGCTCCCACTGTCAAGCAGAGCTTGGACCCACCATCCCCCAATCAGCACATCCACTGTAAGGGGTGGGACCTTCCTGGCAACCTTGGTCACCTGCAATGATAACTCCCACCCTATGTTGCATTCCATCAGTGGACAATCATGGTGTAAATGTCCGAGCTGACCGCAGGTATAACAAGGGCCCAGTTCAGGGGCCTTCGAGCCTGTGGGTTTTGTGTCCCCCACTGGCCCTCCCTTGGTGGGTCTCTGGGGCAGGAGTCCTGGCGCCAGGGCCTTCTAGCAGGGGGTGCTGGATCCCAGCCCTGTTCTGGGTGGCATTGCTGGCTGGGCACATCCTCCCTTTGTTTCTTCTGGAGACCGGGGACTACACCCCATGCCCCTCCTTGTACCATTGAAGAAGGGGTTGATGGGACCCTAGATCCTTCTTTTGGTGCATTGGCCCTTTCTGTGGCTAGGAAGTTTTCCCACACTTTGAGAGCTTCCATTAAACTCTGTGGCCTCCAGCAAGCAATCCAGTGTCATATGCGCAGGGGCACTATCTGTAACAGCTGCTCCAAGACTTCTTGCTCCATCACATGCTTTGTATAATCCAATCTCGGCTGTGGCCATCGGGTGGCAGCATCCTTTAAGGCGGCAATTACTGTCCTTGGCTAGTACCCGGGGTGCCAGGCTATGCTTTGAAACGTCTGTCATGAGGTCTCATGATAGAAAACCTATCCAAGATAGCTGCCTTAACCTTTGTGAAGTCAGCTGCTTCTTCTTTAGAGAGTGCCTTGAGAGCCACCTGGGCGTCACCGGTGAGGTAGGGCCCCAGTATGAATGGCCACTGGGCACAAGGCCAATGGGTGGTCTCTGCCACCTGCTCAAAGGCCTCAATATCAGCTTCAGCCCCTAATTTTGTTAGTAAGATCCTTGACTTTTGGTTGGGCCACCCCCAGTCTGGGTTCAGTCTGCTGCCCCCCAGCTCTCCTGTTGTAAATCTTCCACCAAGGCCACCTGGGCTGCCTGCTGTTGTTGCAGTACATCTCATAATAGCTGGGCATTATGTTCCACCAGCCACATCCCAAACTGTGTCAAATCCATCATCAGGCTAGCCAGACCTGTCCCCGTGTGTTGACCTTTCAAGCTGGAAGACTTGTTGAAGGAAGTGGCCACAGTCATCACCAGAGTGAGAGGGGCTCAGGGACAATGAAGGTGGGACGGTCTCCACCCCAGTGGTGTCAGCAGGTGTAGGGATAGCCTCTTCAATGGAGGTTGTATGCCTGCATCCTCCACTACTTTGTCGCACCCTGACTGACCCACAGAGAGAGCCCCACCCCCACTGCACTGACAGAGGGAAAGGGGGGTGCACAAGAAGCCTCAGAAAGGGGGGCCGTGGGGTTATGTCACTTCCACAGCTAGTCTCTGGCTCATTCTGCTGCACTCTTGCTCCCTTTCTAGCCCACAGCAGCTGTCATCCTCCACTTCCACCCCAGCTTCAGCGTCTCCTCCACTTTTTATTCCCTCTCCCAGCTCATCTCCACCTTGTTCCACCCTCCTTCCCTTCTCCCAGTGGTGCCCTTCCCTGTCATTCCTCCTCCTCCCGTGCCCTGTTGGCTAGGCCACAGCCTCCTTCCTGGCTCGGCCCCACCTCTCCCTCAGCTCGCTCCATTCTCGCCCTCCCCCTGTCAGGGCAGGGACTCCACTCAGCTGCTTGTGGCTCCTTCTCTGTGACCATGGGATTCTTCTGCAGTAGGCCAGGTAAATTCTTCTCTTGGCTCTGGCCACGGCCCTCGCAGGCATAGGCGGGCATGCCCCCACTGCTCTGCCTGCCTCCCTGGGCTCGGCACTCACTTTGGGGGGCCCCACCGACTGGCCTCTTCCCACTCCCAGGCCTCTGGCCATGGATCCCCATAGGGTGCGTCACCACTCTCCCGAGGGGTGTGCAACTTGTGCAGCTTCAGAGCCTTGTTGCTGGCCCCAGGGACACCATGGCTCCCATAGTGTCGTCTCTCCCCAGCCTTTTATTTGGCCGAAGGTGGGTGCACCTCTACGGGCCCAGCTGCGGGGCTGGTTGCCAGCCCTGCACAAGGACAGTGTTGTACAGAATTTAACTAAGATTGTTGGAGCTGTATGCTGGATTGAGAGTTTTTGAGAATCATTTCTGAAGGGATCAACTGCATGGTTTTACTTTTGAAGATGCTTTAGCGGAACATGATATCTTGCAGTTAGCCGTCACATGAAGGGGAGAAGGGGAGTTGCTGGAACCTTCGTCTGTATTGGAAATTGATCTAGCTTTGTATCAGGCATATCCTGAGTGAATGCCACATATGAACTATATTTACAGCATGTATACTGAGTGCTTACATTGAACCTTTTTTACTTTATGGATTTATTTATTGTATTGTTGTTAAGAATTAGTTGAGATTTTCATAAAGACATTTTCATTCATATAATTTGAAGAATGTTTCATGAATATTGAGATATTTATACACAGTTTTATCCTGCTTATTTGCTCAGTCCCCATGTGGGGGCAAGGGATCCCCCGATTTTTGATGCTCCCCCAGATGCCAGCCAGTTGGCTAGCAGGGGGAAGTCCCACTCCAGCAGTTGTCCATGACCCCTGCAGGCTCTGTGCATGCCTGCCCCACAAACTGTGAATTCATGGCTTGCAGGGCAGGCACGCACAGCGCCTGCTCTTTCCAAGTGGGGGCTACTGGCTCCTGCCCTACAACCAAAATTGCAGTTTGCAGGGCAGGCACAGGGGTACCCGCTTTCCCCCCAAAAGTTCCCTTTAAATGTTGGGGGAAAGCGAAGGGCACACACACAGCACTGCGTCCCCAACACGATATCATCACTCTGGATAATGTTATCGCATCAGGGTGGCCCCCAAATCCCTCCACCAGGGAAAAGATGGGACCTGGCAACCCTACAACTCCAGCAAGTCCTTGCTTTCAAGGCAAGTGAGAAGCAGGGGTGGTTTGCCATTGCTTTCCTCTGCAGAGTCTTCCTTGGTGGTCTCCCTTCCAAGGACTGACCTTGCTTAGTTTCTGAGATCTGATGAGATCAGGTTATACCATATCACCTTCCCTCCCAGTTTTGTTAGAATATATGATAGTTCTCTGCACTTCTTGCTGCCTCCTGCTCCTGAAATGCTTTGCCAGAATAGGCAGAAAAAGACAGCAGAGAACATAACTATATTTGGGAATAGGGCTGCCAAGTCAGCCCGGGGGGGGCGGGGGATCCCCCGCTAAAGGGGTTCCCGATCCGCCGGCCAGCATTTGGCCGGCGGGGGGAACCCCACCCCCGACATCGTCCAGCGATGACAATGTAATGACGTCACCAGAAGTGACGTCAGCACGTTGAGGGCGTTGCCAGGGCGATGCTCTGGCAATCGCCCCAAAACTCTATGGTATCAAAGCGCGCACGCCAGGAGAAACTCCCGGCCAGAGGAGGACTGCCCCCGCCGGTGAGTTTTGAAGACTTGGCAACCCTATTTGGGAAACCTGCAAACATTCTATTGGGAAAAAATGGAATTTCACTCAGGAAAACCATAGCTGACTTTATATGTGGGGTTGAGTGCCTCTCTCACATTAGCAGCCAAGAGGCCATTCTCCTACCAACACTAACCTTCATTTTAGCAACACTGAATTCTGGCTAGCAAAAAGAGTCAGGACACTCAGGTTATTATCTGGATAAAATTTTAATAGTTGTATGCAATCTCTCCCTATCTTTGGTTGCTGTTAGCTATGTATCCCAGATCAGTACTTGGTATTTGCCCATTTTTAATTTTTAAGTTTCTCAATTTAATAAAATCAGCTATTAAACAAGACCTGGGGCCCAGCCTATGTACTTTCACTCCTGTTGCTACCAAAATGACTCTTTAGGTATTTTAGGATATTTTCAAGTGACTGTACTGAATCAAACATGCAGCTATCACAGAGCTGATTCCCCCAGAATGTGTGTGTCCAATTATAAAACCGCAGAACTCCATACATAACATTTCACTCATACATTAGCTTTCCTCACCATGCATTCCTACCTCAGATGGTGAGAAAACACAGGAAGAGCAGGAAGAATGTTTGAAAATGGCTAGGAAGAGCTGGCAAGAGAAGAAGGGTGTACACAGATTGAAATTGCTGCAACATACAAAAATGTGAAGCACTGAAAAACGAGCAGGACAAACCAAGTAGGTAAAACCTCTAATCCAATCATGAATGTATTGACCCTTCCAAGGACTGACAATACATTTGGAGTAGACAGGTTTTTTTTCTACAGTGACTTCAGCAAATGAGAGATTGTTCATTTCTATTTATCTGAAGAAAAGCTCCAACAGAGCTTAAAATAACTGGATTTGATTCTGCTATAAAACGGGTGGATTATTTTTTTTATCTCCAATTTCCTTCTTTTGTTGCAAAATGGAGCTTGCCTGAAAAGGGCCTGGGAAATTGTAATCATAATATCTGAAATCTCATTCCTTCTAACTGATTACAATAGAATATACTATCATAATTTTAGCCATGTCTATATAGAATATAGAATAGCTACTGTTGATAAAAACAAAAGAGAAAGCGACTGTAGCCATGGAAGGGCAAAATCTCATTGTGGTAACATTGCATTATCAACTAAGAACAGGAAAGCCCAGCTCTAATTTTATGAGGATTCACTCAGTCATCATTCAAACCATGTAGAAAAACAATAATTTTAATATTTCTGGGACTCTAAAGTACAAAAGCCCAATCTGAGCAGCCCATCTGTTCATTTCTAGACTAAATATATCATGTCAGATTCCAAAGTGCAGGGCTCAAGATGAACAGAATGTGACTCTTTGAAACCCAAGCCAAGCCTCTAGTGACTTTTCTTACATACACAATACACAAAAATCCATTTGTGTGAAAGAGTCTCTTGTCAAGTTGATCTTAAACACTGTGGTATATTATTGGTGTTATCATTTTTTTTAGACTTGTGGAGGTATGGAAAAAAGAGACTGGTCGCCATATCCAAAGATTTATGTTCTCATTCTAAAGAGCATCAGGTTCTGACCAGATCTTTTCACGCTACTTACCAGCATGTCTGGATTCCTTATTTAAAACACATTCATCCAATATATCTTTATGAAGAGAACATTTGCAGATAGCTGTTATGGTCCATAGAAAACTTACAGAAAGAAAAATAATAAAAGTAATTTAATATTTATTTGTTTGTTTGTTTTTATTACTTTTATCCCGCCCTCCCCGCTGAAGCGGGCTCAGAGCGGCTTTCCTAATATGTTATATTAGGAAAGGAAGAACATTCGAGTATACTCCTTCAAGATTGCAAACGTTATGAAACATGGTAGAAGTGGACTGAATATGCCCTTCCTGAGAGACAAGCTTCAAATACTGCTTTTTACAAACAACTGGACTCAGACCCCACACAGGAATACGAAAAAGAACTAAACAAGATTATAAAGGAATTACCTCTACACATTCAGGAACAGATCCTTTCAGACACACCACAGGAACCTTGACCAGGTATATCATATCTTCTACCCAAAATACACAAACACAGCAGCCCAGGACACCCCATTGTCTCAGGTATAGGCACTATCACTGTGGGGGTATCTGGATATACGGACTCTGTTCTAAGACCCTATGCCATCAATGCTCCTAATTATGTATGCGACACATAAGACTTTCTAAGGAAAATGCAATCTTTGAACAACCTTCCAGAGAACACTATCTTAGCCACTATGGATGTGGAATCTCTGTATACCAACATCCCACAGAAAGATGGATTACACGCCATAAGGAATATGATTTCTGACAACACCACAGCTGACTTTACCACGAAATTGTGCCATTTTGTTTTCACCCATTATCACTTTAAATTTGGTGACAAACTTGTTCCTACAGATCAATGGTACAGCCATGGGCACCCTCACGGTCCCACAGTATGCTAACATCTTTATGGCTGACTTGTAGCAATTCTTCTCAAACTCTCACCCACTCATACCTCTTTTATACTTGCAATGCATTGATTACATTTTTATTATCCGGACACATGGTAAAGAAGCCCTGGACACAGCCCCATAGCCAGACATTTTTCGTGGGGTGGTTCCTGGGGGTGCCACTACTCAAATTAATTAAATTACATTAATTGAATTAAATTGTTTGAGATGTTCCTTGACCTCCAGAAGATTCGCTGGCAGCTTTCTCTCCCCCAGTCCCACTCGCCTTGAGTGCACTGGATAAAAAGTCTGCATATGGCAAATGAGGGCCACAGAAGGTCACACTGTGGGGCACAGATTTTAAAACAAATAAATACAAATAAATGTTAATTCCTTATTTCAGCATGAACCACACAGCCCTCAGTTCTCCGGCACCTTTCCCTGTCTGCACAAAGGCATTCTGGTTGCCTAGAGACAGGTGTAAACAAAAGTATCTTGCTGACAGAATATAGTGTGTAGTGGAAGCTTTTGATGAACAAAATCACTCTTGTAGAAGTTACCTGTTCTGATTTTCATCCAAAAAGAAGTACGACAGCTTCTCCAAGAAGTTCATGGCCAGGTATTTGTGGTTTATCTGAGGCTGTTAAGCAAACTGCCAGGCAAACTAATAAGATGACAAATGATTACGGCAGGAATTAATGTTTAGCTCAGCGCAGACTTGAGGGCTTTTCTAGGCAGTATCTGGCATTTGTTGTGGGCCAAGAATATTAATGGGGCTGTTTTAAAGCTTTTAGAAAGACAGAGATAAATCAGAGTCAAGGTAAAATGCTGCCTTATTTTAACAAAATTGCAGTAGTGTGTAGAGGAGGGGGTCATTATGGTAATCCACTGCCTGCAAAGCCATAAATGTTTTTTCTATTACTTTGGCACAGCAAAATTGCAATATATAATTATATTGCTAGACTATGTTGTGTTGTTTTTGCTCTTGTTTTAATGAAATTATAGTACTCCACATCAGTAGGATAGTTTGTGATTTTGTTCCAGTTTCCAGCAATAATAAGCTGCAGTTCTTAAGACACTCTCCCCATTAAAATTTACAGCACTATTACTTTTGGTGGACTGACTGTAGCTTGGGTCTACCACAGTGAAAAAAAGAAAGAAGTTACTATATGAACAACAGTGACAATTTATCTCTAATATAATTCTGTACAGTTGCTCTGTTCAAATGGGCCTTGCTCCCCATATTAAATTTCAAATGCCCACTCTTTCTTATTAAAATAAAAGAGCTACACCTTTGTAAACCAAACCATGAAGTAGATTTTACCTGAGTACCTGTAAATTAACTCTAGGAGTATGATTGTACATGGGATTTTTTGTTTTAATTTGGCATTTTGTGGAGCCTCATAGCTTTCTATTTTTCCTTTTATGACCTATTCCCGAATTATCTTTAATCATCTACTATGGTCCTGGTTGCAGAAAATCTTAGGGGTTTGCACAGAACAACTGTGAAATGTTGCACCCCTGATGCAAAACTACCAATCTAGGATATCTAGTGATGCCAAACCCCAGGTGAGGCCTGGATGTCCGTTAAGCACCAAGAGCTCCTTCCACTCCTTGAACCCCACCCTCCCCAGGCTCTACTCCCCAAATCTCCAGAATTTTCCCAACTCAAGGGTGGGAACCCCAAATGGATACCATGTGCTCACAGGAGTCAAAGCAGGTCATCTCCCAGTATCCCTTTATGTGTGTGTGTTTGCTTAACTGCTCTCAGTGTTCTGTGGGCAATGACCATGCTTAGATCTCATCAGCCCATTGTATGTGTGGTTGGGGGGTTATTATTTTTTCTTTTACTAACAGTGCAATCCTAAAACCACTTCCTTGTGAGTAAGCCCCATTAAGTAGACTTCAGTAGGATTCTTAGCAGACCTGTTTAGGATTGCACTGTAAGTATCATTTTTGGGGAAACCCTGGAATATGCAAGAAATTCCAAGTCTTGATTGTGGAATATGAGAATGAAAATATATAGCTTAAGAAATTTTAAGAATTTCTGACATAGTTATAAAATCTGTTAATTGTTCTATGGGATTATGTTAAAGGTAATATAAGAAGAAAACATTGTGAATTAGTTGGCAATTGATTATTGTCAGCCATATTATTATTGACAAAATGTTGGGAAAATAGCTTATTCTTTAATTTGGCTGAATGGTTGAGAAAAGTTGGTAGATAGCCCCAGTGACCAATTTAACAAGCCTATGGGATGGAAAAAGACATTCAACCAGTTTCCCCTCCTTTTTTTTTAATAAACTACTGAAATAGATTAAAACATGAATTTATAATATGTAGCAGTAGAAGCTATATTACTACTAGGAATATGATTTATGAACGGTTGCTGTTTTTATTTTTTTCCTTAATAAAATTTTGGAAAATATATGCATTATAGAGAATGCAACTTCAAGAGCACTTCTGTTACTCCCTATGCCAAGTATCCCCATAATAACTGCAAATATGGTGTGCTGCTGTCAGTTCTCAGGAACACAGAACCAAAATAGCATGGAAACAAGTGATCAGCAAATGCTCCCTTTCTTTTCCATGCAGTCTTCAATGTCATGAATGCAAATAAGAATGCTAGTCAAAATCCCATTAAACAGTGTGCTTACATCCCTTAGGGAGAGAAGTACCAATTAATAACAAAAATTCTTGCATAGCTGATAGCATGGCAAGGATCCAAAGGATGTTGTTATACCCCAACAATAAATTGTCCATTTGAAATATGTCCTGGGAAGAACTCCAAGCCTACACACTTCATTATATGTTCTTCTGCTGGGCAGACAAATGAGGAACTAGACCCTAATAGTGCTAAAAGGGCACCCTCCAGCAGCAGTCAGAATCACCCTAATCTCTAATTTAAATGCTGTAAATTAAAGATAATTTTATTACAGATGTTTTACTAATACAAGTTTTGTCTTCTGTTATGGGTCATGAAAATGGAATGCTGACATCACAGCATCGCCAGGGAAACAGCTATGCTAGTTCTAAGCATCTTTCAGAGCTGATCAACAGCCTAAGCTCTCAAGTAACTGGTAGATGCACATTTTGGTGTTCAACGGAAATTGATCTTCTGAGTCTGAGGTAATTCAAATTTATCTATGCTGTTTGTTGACTCTTGGACCATTCAGTTTGTAATCACAATATTTTATAGTGTGCTAGATGTTTTATGCTTATTTATTATGGTACTTATACTCCTCACCTCTCCTCTTGGCTCAAGGCTTAAGTTCTGTAATGTTTTAAGATTTTTTTCTTAAGTATTATGAGGACATTGATTTAATTCCTATTTACTGCTGTTAGACCTTTTGTTCTTTATACAGCATCACTATTAGCAGTGGATATTTAATTGCAGCATGCTAGGCACAAATTTCCATTTATTTATTTATTTAAAATACATCCATCCCAAGCAGACAACTTCCAGCAAAAAATAATTAAAACCACATGTAAAACCATCTCTCTCTTTTTTTTGCCTTCAAGTTGCAGTCAGATTATGGTGATCCCATTGGGTTTTCAAGGCAAGAGACTGTAGGAAGTGATCACACCATGTCTACACATCATATACACAGCATGGAACTCTCCATATAAGGGCAAGGTCATACAGCCTGCATGCAGGGGACGTGTAGACAGTTATACAGTGTTACACAGCCACAATAGAGAAAATAGTTACACATGCATACTAGAATTAATTGCTGTACCACAGCTGTAAACCAACCAAAAGATGTACAGGACAGTAAATGACCAAACTGAGATATATGATGCTATGCTGCTATAAAAGATTGCATCACCCGGCACAGGTGTAGAGCAGTGGTTTGCTACAGGATGGGATTGCTCCGGCTTATTCACAAATAAAAGCTTTTACTTTCACTTCTCCAAGCTGGACTCTCTGGTGTGATTCATTCAGTGAGAAGCATACGGGACGCATATTTGTGCAACAAGACATTCAGAGGTTGCCATTGCCTACCTCTGTGTACTGACACTGGTGTTGCTTGATGATTTCCCATCCAAATACTGACCAGGGCTGACTCTACTTAGATTCCAGGATCTAATGAGATGGGGCTAGCTTTGGCTATCCAGGTCAGGTCATTAAAGCCTTAAAGCCACCTAGTTGAAACTGCATACCGCTAAAATATCTAAAACCAGCAGCAACAAATCCAGAGCAAAACCCAAAGCAAGCCCCACCCCCCAAAACCAAAAGCCTGAGAGAGAGCTCCAGCTGATGTCTGAAGGTCCAGACAGAAGTGTGGCAACAGGAATCTAAAGGCAGATAGCACATGAGCTTGTGTGAACAAGAAAAGAGTAAGAATGAAGGGAAACAGGGAGATAACAAAAAATGTATAGTAGTAGATAAATGCAAGGAGCAGGTGGCTAAAACTGATCCTGAAAACAAGAAACAACCAGAACACAGATGCCAAGCAAGGGGAGGAGGTGTTATGATCATAGCAGTAAGAAAGAAAGATACTTTTAAAAGAAGCATTCTTAATTATTGTGGTGAATTAACAGTTATTTGTGTTATAACACATAAACAGATTGCACTGAGAAAATGTGATAAAATGAAGAAGCCATTGCATTCTTTTCAGACACTGTGATGCTACTCAATTTTCATCTTTTAAACTCCTAACATTACAGTGTGGGCAGGGAAAGAATAAAGAAAATAAAAAAGGTGAAGTAGGTATTGAAGACATCTCTGCAGAGGCCTTCAAACAAGTGACTAGCCTCAAGAATGAAACATTTGTCACTTTTCTACTCTCCCAGTATCACTTATCTGTCCTAAGCGTCCTTAAAATATTTTCATATGAGAGAAGATTTCTTTGATACCACATTAATGGAAGTAAGAATTAATCTACAAGTTCAGAAAAAAAACCCTTACGTTAACTTAGAGTTGCTAGACTTCCTGGTGGAGATGGGGGGCCCACCGTCAGGCCCTGCCCCCCCAGATCAGCTGGTCAGCAGGAGGACATACCAGGAGAAAGAGAAAGGCCCAGTCTGTGTCACCTTGTCACACAGGAAGTGACATCATCACACCAGCAACTTCCAGGTGATGCTCTGGTATTTGGGTAAAAACTCTATAGCAGAAGCCAGTTTTACCATAGAGTTTTTGCCCAAATATCAGAGCATCACCCAGAAGTTGCTGGCGTGATGATGTGTGTGACTCTGGTGACATAGACAAGAACTTTCTCCTTCTCCTGGTAAGTCTCCCCCATGACCCGTGACACTGATGATGTAGATAGGGCCTTTCTCTTTCTCCTGGTAAGACTCCCCTATCCCCTGCCAGTTGCCAGAAGGGACCTGGCAACTCTATGTAAATTCCATCCTAGATAGTGTTCTTCAGAAGTCATATAATTGAATGTTCAGCTACATAAAGAATAAACACTTCACACATAGAAAATTAGCACATCAAGGCCAGCTAGACTACAGTCTTTGTTCCAACATACAAGTTTTCTGCAAGAAACAAGGGGTTTTTTTACATGTGATTTTTCTCACTTGTGCATTTGCCTTAAAACCACAATTTTAAGCTTACTTATGCCAAATTAAGATTTGCTTCACAAGAAGTCACCAGTTACATGGAGGTCCTTCAGAACTGTTGTTGCATGCAATTAGCCATTCCATGTGTACTAGTTTGTTGTGCAAATCATGTGATTTGTTTCTAGTCACCACATCAAGAAAATGCCATGCAATGGAAGTGTAAAGGGATCTCTGTATGGTGGCTGTCGATCTAAATCGTTGTTAACCTGTCCCAATATCCTATATAAGTAAGCAGAATTCTTCATACACCACAGTAAGCACTGAACATCAAATTAACCATACATATCAGATTTTTGATAATCCATTCAATAAAATTAGTGCAGGTTGCAATTGATTTGATTAGTAGATGTTTAATCATGCTTTCTGGCCCTCGTTATAGATAATAAGCCTTACTTCAAATAAAGATGTCAACAGAGAACACCGCAGAGCTGGTTAAGTACCTGGACAAGTAAGTCAGTTGTTACCTAGCTGTCTTGTTATCACTGGGCACCTTTCATCTGTTAGATAATGGCAGATGGACCTGAGTCTGTGCTAATGGCTGCAATTACTAAGAGCTGTTGTGTCAAAGCAGGCATCTGGACACACAAACATTATGTTACTTGTTATGATCCATGCAAATTGGTCCTCATACTGGGAGCAACCCAGAGTAGAACAGCTTTAAAAGAAAGCAAATGACTGTGAAGCATGATTCAACTCTATTTTTAGAAACTACAACTGTGCCAAAAATGTTGTGGTTTTAAATGTTCATATCAAAATCAGCACTTTCAAGTGTAGAATTTTTCATTTAAGCAATAGCTAAGCTTTAAAAAAAGAAGAAGAAGAAGAATTGGTTGGGCCCACTCTTACCCCCAGTAGTTCCAATTGTATTTTGCATCTTTCTATCCTTTTCAGTTTGTGAACACCATAGGGCATCAGTATTGTCTGTAGCATGGGCAGTTCTGCTGCCAAGTCTAGGTTGAGCTGCCCAAACAGCTGCACTCAGATAATTATTTCTATTTTCTTATCTTAATGGCAGTTATCATTAGGTCTTTAAGTAAACATAAGCAAGAAACCAAGAGAAAATAACATAAATAAGTTGCCCATATCCAGGGCTCCTTTTCGGCTGGAACGCACCGGAATGGCATTCTGGCTGGCGTCCAAGCCCGCCCCGCCCTGCCGGCAGGAAAGGGCCCCGGGCACCACACAGGCCCTTTAAGAGCAAAGAGCCAGCAGGGACGGGCCCTGCACTCCGGATCTCCACGGGGAGATCAGGAGTGTGGGGCCTTTTCAGCAAAGAACTGGGGAGGCTCTGGATCTCTGTGGAGAGAGAGAGAGAGAAAGAGAAAGAAAGGAAGGAAGGAAGGAAGGAAGGAAGGAAGGAAGGAAGGAAGGAAGGAAGGAAGGAAGGAAGGAAGGAAGGTGGGGAGAGAGAGAGAGGAAGGAAGATAGGTAGGTGGGGAGAAAGAAAGAAAGAAAGAAAGAAAGAAAGAAAGAAAGAAAGAAAGAAAGAAAGAAAGAAAGAAAGAAAGAAAGAAAGAAAGATAGGTTGGTAGGCAGGTGGGGGAGAGAGAGAGAGGAAGGAAGGAAGGAAGGAAGGAAGGAAGGAAGGAAGGAAGGAAGGAAGGAAGGAAGGAAGGAAGGAAGGGGGAGAGAGGGGAGAGAGATGGAGGAGGCACTTACCGGGACCAGGGTGCGGCGACACCACAGAGAGCTGCAGCCCCATGCTCGGTCTCCCCACAGAGATCCACAGCGTGGGGCCCTTTGGCGCTGGCTCTTTGCTCTTAAAGGGAAAAGAGCTTTAAGAGCAAAGAGCTGGAGGGAGGCTCTGGATATCCACGTGGAGATCTGGAGCACGGGACCCATTCCCGCCAGCTCTTTGCTCTTAGGGAACATTCCTGTTATGTATTGACCATGCGGTCGCCATGTGCTCTCTTAATTGCGACCGCATGGCCAGAGCACATGGCCAGAGCATGGCCAGAGCACATGGCCAAGAAACTACCTGAGCTTCAGCCAGGTAGAACAAAGGCCAGGTGGATTCAAACCGGCCACCAATCCTGTACCTAGGTTTCTCCCAGGGAACCTATGAAATGTAAATAGACTTCTAATAGCCTATCAGGCCAGTTGGGTGAGGTCAGGGGATTGTCCCTGACCAGCATAAAAGGAGGGCTTCGAGCCCTGTGTTGTATGCTTCATCCGGACCAGCAATAAAGATCTAGCTGTTTCACTATTCCATGGACTCCCGACTCCAATACTTATCAGTGGCGACGAGGATGGGATCCCGATGAGCGACTCTCCAGCAGACCACAGCAGCACAGCGAGCTCTGTCCCGCCGGCCGCAGGCATCTCCGAGCTCCAGCGCTCCAACGCCTCGCCGCAAGCCGCTCTGAGCCCAATCCACCGGCACTAGCCAGCGCCAAGCCTCAGCGCTCCCCGGCACCGCCGCAAGACACGAGGACATCGCTCAAATAGCCACCGCCGCTCCTGCTCTGGTAAATATGGCAAACGCTCCGGGACCAATTACCCCTTTCGATACGTCTCGCCCCGAGACGTGGGAGTCCTGGCTCAAGACACTGGGTTGCGCCTTTAAGGTCCGTGGAATCACAGATGCGGACCTGAAGAGTGCCTGGCTCTTGAGTTCCGGAGGGGTGGAGGTCATGCGGGTGGCCCAGAACCTACTAGCCTCGCAAGACCCCACCGAGGTGTCTTACGACGTGCTCACCAAGACCCTCGGCGATTACTTCGCCCCGAAGCCATCAAAACTGGCCAGGCGCTGGGGGAGCTCCTCCCGAACTTGACTCAAGCGAAGAAGAGGACGTCCACCGGATGCAACCACGCTCGAAGAAGGGTGAGCCCGGCGTCCCCAGGCCCAAGGGCCGGCGCCCAGCATCTGTCTCTGTTCCCTCTTCTGCTTCCCTCAACAGGCAGGCCCCAATGTGCGCCAGCCGCGGGGACCCCCACGACAGACGGACATGCTGCTTCCGTGATGCCATCTGCCGTGCCTGCGGGAAAGCAGGACAGCCACCGTGCCCCAGCAGCGAACTTCGAAGAAGTGGGTAGTGTCGTTCCCATGGCCATGGTAATGAACTTGCCTCAGCCCATCCCGGGCGCAATTTCCGTGTCTCTCCAAATAGAGGGAGTTCCTTGCTCCATGGAACTGGACTCAGGGTCAGCATATTCAATTGTGTCCGCAGCTATGTTCCGCCGCCTCTGCCTGAAGGGGGCACGCTGGCTGCGGCTGCCAGCTGGGTTGGTCCTCCGGGACTTCCAGAAAAACCCAGTGGCTATTAAGGGGCTAGCCAGGGTCCGGGTCCAGTACCACGCCTTTAATGGCCTGCTGGACCTTCTCGTGGTGGAGCGCAATCTAACCAGTCTCCTAGGTCGCGCCTGGTTCAAGCCGCTCGGAGTGCAGTGGACTGGAATACACCGCATGGGCTCTACTGACTTCTCATCCATCTGCGAGGAATTTCCCGCCGTTTTCGATGGCTCATTGGGCTGCTACAAAGGACCCCCGGTTTCCTTCGACCTGGACCTGGCAGTCCGGCCCATCCGCGTGGCCGTCCGCCGGCCACCACTCGCCTTCCAGCCCAAAGTGGAGGCAGAGTTGGAAAAGCTCGTGGCACAAGGGGTGCTCGAGCCGGTCTCCCACGCCAGGTGGGAGACTCCCATTGTGACCCCCCTCAAAGCTAACGGGGAAGTCCGCATCTGCACGGATTACAAATGTACAATTAATAAGGCATTACAGGACCACGCGTACCTGGTACCGGTGGTCAGCCATGTTCTGGCCTCCCTTGCGGGTGCCAAAATATTTGGAAAATTAGACTTGGCCCAAGCCTATCAGCAGCTTCCCGTAGACGAAGCAACGGCCAAGGCACAAACGATTGTGACTCACAAGGGAGCGTTCAAGGTAAAACGCCTCCAATTTGGGGTCAGCGTAGCACCCGGAATCTTTCAAAATCTAATGGATTCTCTCCTAAAAGATGTTCCAGGAGTGAAGCCATTCTTCGACGACGTCCTCATCGCCGCCCCGGACGCCGACACGTTCGCAGCTCGCCTCCGGATGGTGCTGCAAAGGTTCCAGGACGCGGGTCTCAAGGTTCGAAAAGACAAGTGCACCCTGGGAGTCTACTTGGTGACCTTCTTGGGGTTCCAAGTCACCGCAGACGGCATTCACCCTACAAAGGAGAAGGTAGCGGCAATTACAGGTGCACCCTGCCCATCCTCAAAGGCGGAACTCCAGGCGTTCTTGGGACTTGTGAACTTCTACCACGCCTTCCTTCCGCACAAGGCGGCAGTCGCTGAACCCCTGCATCGTCTCCTGGACAAGGGAGCGGCTTGGGCCTGGGGTCCCAAGCATGATGCAGCCTTCCAGGCCGTCAAAGACTTATTAATTTCAAATGCGGTCTTAGCGCATTTTGATGAGAGGCTCCCTGTCATCCTGGCCTGTGACGCATCCCCCTACGGCGTTGGGGCGGTCTTGGGACACCGGCTACCCAACGGAAAGGAGGTACCGGTTGCCTACTACTCCAGGACCCTGTCATCGGCAGAACGGAACTACGCCCAGATCGACAAGGAGGCCCTAGCAATCATAGCCGGCGTCAGGAAATTCCACGACTATCTCTACGGACGGTCGTTCACCGTGGCCACAGATCACAAGCCGCTGCTGGGTCTCCTTGCCCCCCACAGGCAGACCCCTCACATGCTGTCCCCGCGGGTCCTGCGGTGGTCAATTTTTTTGTCAGGCTACTCCTACGAATTGGTACATCGCCCGGGGAAGGCGATGGGTCATGCAGACGCCCTCAGCCGTCTTCCCCTCCCGTCCTGCGACCCTGATCCGGCTCCCGCTTTCCACGTCGCGCTCCTAGAGGATCTACCGGAGTGTCCCGTACAGGTATCGGATGTGGCCCGTCGCACGCGGCGGGACCGCATCCTTTCCCGTGTCTCGGACTGGGTGGGAAGGGGGTGGCCGGAAAAACCGGGACCAGATTTCGCCGCTTTCACGGCACGCAGGCACGAACTATCGACCCACAAAGGATGCCTGCTATGGGGATCTCGAGTGGTGATCCCCGGGCCCCTGCAACCCCGAGTGCTAGAGGCCCTCCACGAGGCTCACCCGGGAATTGTGCGCATGAAAGCTCTGGCCCAGAGTTACGTATGTGGCCAGGCCTGGACAAAGACATTGAGGGGCGGGTCCAGAAGTGTACCAAATGCCAGGAGTCACGGCCAGATCCGCCACACGCTCCTGTCCGATCCTGGGAATCTACTAACAAGCCCTGGTCCCGCCTGCACCTAGACTTCGCGGGACCGGTCCAGGGCCGGTTGTTTCTTATCGTTGTTGACAGCTACAGCAAGTGGCTTGAGGTAGTGCCGGTAGCTTCGACCTCCACCAACGCTGCCTTAAGAAGTCTCTGACCGATCTTCGCGACACACGGAATGCCAGAAACTCTCGTGACCGACAACGGGACCGCCTTCACCTCCGGCGAGTTTCAACGGTTTGTGGAAGCCTGCGGTCTGCGCCACATCCGCTCTGCTCCGTTCCACCCCGCAACCAACGGCCAGGCCGAGCGCATGGTGAGGACAACGAAGGACGCGTTAAAGAAGATGGAGCATGGCGACTGGGAAGAGCAGCTGTACAAGTTTCTGTTCTGCCAACGGAACACACCCCACTCAGGGACCGGGCGCCGGCCAGCCGAACTTCTGATGGGAAGACGACTGGGAACCGTCTTGGACCGCCTACATCCCGACCGAGCAATCGAGGGGAACCCGACAACGGAGGACCGGCCAGCTGCCCGAGGATTCGCTCCCGAAGACCCCGTATACGCAAAGAACTTCGCGCGGGGTCCGACATGGCTCCCCGCGAGGATCGTCCGAGTCACAGGGCCTTATTCCTACGAGGTCCTTACGGAAGATGGTGTAGTCTGGAAACGGCACATTGACCAGATTTGACGCCGTACCCAGAACCACGATGATACCCAGGCCCCCGAACTCCCTGCACCAACAGACCGTGACATCGACACGACTCCAGAAGCAGCGCCAGACTCTGATCCGGAGACTGCGGAGATGCCGCTCCTGCCCATGGACGAAGCAGTCGCACCATCCACACCTGAACAACCCCCGAGCAGACAGGCCCCGCCAGCAGAACAATTACCCACACCACAACCTGCCAACACAAGCAACACGCCCCGCCTTACAACCCCCCGGCGCTCTGGACGTGAGCGCAGACGCCCGGACTATCTCAAAGACTATGTGTGCAGAGGGGTTCTGGACTATGGGGGGAGGGGTGTTATGTATTGACCATGCGGTCGCCATGTGCTCTCTTAATTGCGACCGCATGGCCAGAGCACATGGCCAGAGCATGGCCAGAGCACATGGCCAAGAAACTACCTGAGCTTCAGCCAGGTAGAACAAAGGCCAGGTGGATTCAAACCGGCCACCAATCCTGTACCTAGGTTTCTCCCAGGGAACCTATGAAATGTAAATAGACTTCTAATAGCCTATCAGGCCAGTTGGGTGAGGTCAGGGGATTGTCCCTGACCAGCATAAAAGGAGGGCTTCGAGCCCTGTGTTGTATGCTTCATCCGGACCAGCAATAAAGATCTAGCTGTTTCACTATTCCATGGACTCCCGACTCCAATACTTATCAATTCCCTTTAAGAGCAAGGGGCTGGGGGGAGGCTCCGGATCTCCGCGTGGAGATCCAGAGTGTGCGGCCCATCCCCACCGGCTCTTTGCTTTTAGGGAACATTGTCTAAGAGCAAAGAGCCAGCAGGGATGGGCACTGCTGAAGCAGTATAGTAGAGATACCAATCAGGAAGACCAAAGCCCCCACATTCTGTTTTATCTTGCAGGTATTTAAGTTTAATTCTGGGCTTTCTTGCTTGCCATATAAAACTTTGATTTTTCAAGTTCGGTAATGTTTGAAAAAGCAAATCGAGGCGAGGTAAAATATTCATTTTGATTAAGGCAATACGCCCCAAAAACGAGATTTGTAGCTTTCCCCATATTTCCAGGTCTTTTTTAATCTCCATCAACACTTTCAAATAATTATCTCTGTATAATGAACTACATCTGTTTGAGAGCATAATCCCCAAATATTTAACGTTTTTAGATACTTCAAAGTTCGTATTTTCTTGTAACTGTTTTTCAAAATCTTTTGTGCAGTTTTTAGTTATAATTTTAGTTTTCTTTTCATTTACTCTAAAGCCAGCTACATGGCCATAGTTTTCAAGGACATTCAAAAGTTTATCTAATGAGTTAAGTGGATCCTCCAAAATAAAGACCATATCGTTGGCAAAAGCCAAAAGCTTAAAGGTTTCATCTTTTATTTTTAGCCCCTTTATGGTACCCTCTTCTCTAACCACATCACAGAAGTTCTCTAACACGAAGATACATAAAAGTGGAGAAAGAGGGCAGCCCTGCCTAACCCCTTTTGTATAGGGAAGCTCAAGGTGGAATCTCCATTAAATATGACCTTAGCCTCTTGTTGTGCATACACCATTTTAACCATCGCAAAAAAAGTTACCTCCACAATCCCAATGTCTAAATTGTGTCAACATAAAATCCTAATTTAAATTATCAAAGGCTTTCTCCGTATCTATAAAACAAAGAGCCAACTGTTTATCAGAGTGATTTTCATAATATTCTAGTATATTCAGAATAATACGTATATTGTGCCTCAATTGTCTATGAGGCAAGAACCCTGACTGATCATACTTAATTGTCTGAGATAAGACTTTTAAAAATCTATTGGCCAAGATTGTAGCGTATATTTTATAATCTGTGTTTAGCAGAGAAATAGGCCTATAATTTTTGATATCTGCCAAGTTGGTATCCTGTTTCGGAATTAATATAATTAAAGCCTCTTTCCAAGAAGAAGACATCTTTCCCCCTTCATAAATATTCTGTATCTTTTTTTAAACAAGGAGCAATTTGAAAATCCCATAAAATTTCGCTGGAATACCATCTGGACCTGGAGACTTGTTGGTCTTTAGCCTTTTGATAGTTTCAGTTATTTCCATCATTGTAATTGAGTCATTTAATAATTTTTTCTGTTCTGTAAATTTTTTATTAATGGATTTATCTAAATAAGAATCAAGTTCAAATTTGTTATTCCCCTCCTGCTTGTATAATTCTCTGTAGAAGGTCTCTATCATTTTTTTTAGTTCATGGACTGTTGTTCATTCTTTACCCTTTTCGTTTCTTAGTAATTTTATATACCTATCAGCCTTACCTTTTTAAATTTTATAGGCTAGCTATCTATTAGGCTTATTCGCATTGTCAAACAAATATTGTTTGGCATAGGTAATTTTCCTTGCTAGTTCTTCTGTTAAACTGTCTTTACTCCTTACGCTAAGAGGATTCTCCTTCAAAATATTCTCCTCTTTCCTAATTTGAGTTATTATATCTTGGTATTTGGCTCTTTGCTGTTTCCGCAGCCAACTTTCCTGACAAATCATTTTACCTCTAACAAATGCGTTAAATGCATCCCAAACTATATGCAAACTTGTCTCTGGACGTATATTTTGTACAAAAAAATCATCAAACTCCTTTTTACAGTTATTTACAAACACTTTATCATTCAATGTCCAAACCTTCATTGACCATCTACAGCTTTTAGATATATCTTGGTGGGTTAACATCACTGGATTATGATCTGCGAATGTCGCCGGTAATATCTCCACCTCTGAAATATCTGTTAACATTGTTAAAGAAGGCCAAATCATGTCAAGACGCAACCAAGATTTGTGTCTATGTGAAAAAAAAGTAAAATCTTTTTTATCTCCATTTTTAACTCTCCATGCATCTACTACGTGAAGCTCGTCTACCAAATGTAAGAAAGCATTGGGTAGTTCATTACCTCTAGAAAGTCTGGGAGTAGCTATTTTTCTGTCTAACATACCATCAGAGACTGCATTAAAGTCGCCTACAATACACAAATCATCAAACTTTTGTTTCACTATCAAGTCTCGAAGTCTTTTATAAAATATTTCTTATCTCTGGTTAGGAGTGTAAATATTGGTCACCAACATTTATCTAAATTGTCTATACAGCTTAACCATTAAAATTCGACCATCTTCCACCTCGTAAATCAATTCAGGATGTAAATATTGTTTAACATACGTGGCTACCTCACTTTTTTTTTTAGTTTATCTACTGCTACGAATTTTATACCCAGTTTTTTAGCATCCAGCATGTCCTTTTGCTTAATATGGGTTTCCTAAAGACAGGCTATGTCTGCCTTCAGTTTCTGAATTTGAAGAATTCCCCCCCCCCCTTTTGGGAGATATTAAAACCGTTTACGTTGATGGATAGTATTTTACTTGTTCTCCTGTCCATGGTTTTTGTTTTTTCCATCATCTTTTCTCGCTTGTAGTCTTGTGACTACCCTAGAGGAGGCATATTTCCTAGATTTCTTATCTTTGACTGATCTTAATATCTCTTTCCCTTTTTCGGGGGCCGATTGAGTCTCATCATCTGACTCACTATAGTCCTCCTCTTGGACCCCTAGGTCCTTTCCATATTTCCTGAGAAACTCCTCCAGTTTAAAAATCAATGTCAAACTATATCTTGTACCCTTATAATAAAATGAAATCCCCTCCGGAGACAACCATGTATAAGTTATTTCATTTAACCTTAACACTGTTGCTAGGTTTTGGTAATCTTGCCTTTTTTGTCTTACATGCCAGGGTAAATGTCTCAGTATTTGGATCTCATTTCCCTGAATTATAAGCGGGTTAGATTTTACATTATCTAATATTCTTTCCCTTATGGATCTTTTATAAAACCTCACATGGACCTCTCTTGGAATCTTATTGTGTTTTGCAAAAGCCGTGTTTCTCCTGTAAACTAATTCTACCTCATTACTTAAGTCATTGGGGGGTTCTAATTTCAATCATTTGTTTAGATTTGTCACCATAGTCTCTTTAATATTTTCGTCCTTATTCTCAGGAACATTTTGAAATCTAAGTAGTAGTGCAGATTTTTCCATCTCTAATAGCATAAGCGAGTTTTCCAAAGATTCACACATAGTGTTGAGCTCATTAACCTGTTGATCTACTACTTCTAATTTCTCATCCATCACATTATGTGCCTTATTCAGTTTGATTATATCCTGCTTATTTTCTAGGATCTGAGTTTTAAATTCAGCCATTTGAGTTGTTAACGGTTGAGTAATCAGATCCAATTTTGCCTGTATAGGTTCTATTGCCTTTGCAATCAAATTAGGTATTGTATTTCGCACCACTTGGTTCATTGCTTCAGCTATATTGTCATATATTTGTGTGTTTATTTCTTTAGAGCTCATTTGGCTTAGACCCGGGGGACCAGATACAGACATTTTCCTTCCTCCACTTGCCATTCTAATTTTAAAAAGTATTTCTAACTTACTTATCTTTACACTCTATCTCTAACTATATAACTATCTACTTCTAACAAACTATCTAACTCTAACTAACTTTCTAATATACTTATATCTACTCCTCCTCCATGAATCAATCAGAAAACTAAATAATGCACCTATCCCTTACCAAATACTAATCTTAGACCTATCTTAATCACTATCTCTAATACTACCTATCTTACCAGTCGTACTTGCTAGTCTAACCTTAATTTCTTACCTACTCCTATTTCTAATCCTAAACTTACTATCTATATTAATTAATTATGTTGTGGAAGCTTTCAGTTATATTTCAAATCATTTCAAGCAGAAAAAAACCAAAATAAATCATATTGACACTCAAACAATTAAACAAGTCCCACTTCTTATGTCTTCTTGTGTCTTCTCCAAAGCCCAGATGCCAGCTCTATTACGATCTCTGAGTTCTCTATTAAGTCTTCTGGCTGGTCTATTCCACGCGTCTTCAGTCTTCTGTTTCTCCTCTCTCTTTCTGGGCTCTCAGTTTCTCTATTCTCCCAATCTCTGATTGCACGCTGCCAATATATGGGAGTGAAAACCGCTGTAAGCTCAATAACAGCAATCAATAGACCCCGCTAATCGATCATCGAGATAGTCGTTCTCCAGCAATATAGTTCTGAAGCTTTTCTTCTTTTCTCCTTCTCATTTTCTCCTTTTTAACACATGACTCACACTCCCCAAAATCTTAAGTGTTCCCGTCACTCCTATCTCAGATATAGCAAAGAAGTCGGCTCTGCGTTGTGTTTTAAATCTTGTTGCACATCGAGTCGAGCACTTCCACAGCCACTCCTGCACTCGGTAATCGACTCGATTAGTCTTGTCAGCTGATTACATCCGAGTTAAAGACAGGATTCCAGCCCCATAGAAAGAAAATAATAAGGTAATAAAGCGCTTAGAGTAAAGTAAAGTAAAGTTTGCCTTAGGGATACAGGCTTTCCGCTATCTGGTTTGTCTCCTTTCAGTTCAAGGAATTCGACTAGGATTCTGTGCTAGCCACAAATCTTCTTGTCCCTCTTCTTGCACTGGCCAAGCTTGAATGGCGAGGTGGACCGCCTCCTTGCTTCGCCACCAGATGATTGCCTTGCTCACAAGCTCCCTCTGGGAGCTTTCTTGAGGTACCAAAATCTGGACATCCCCTTAGAAGAGGAGAATTCTGCACTTGAATGTGGAGCAGAGTCCCACACCTCCTGCAGCCACCATGACCATAACTGGAACATCCTTTTCTACTCCTTGTAAATATGGAGCAAATGGGGATTATTATGGTTCACAGGGATCAGGCTGACAGCATTTACAATGAAAAGAATTTCATTAAGTAAATTAAAAGCAATCCACCGCATATTTATTTACTAAAATATTTATATCCTGCCTTTCCTAATGGCTCAAGGCAGCACAGGTAAAACAATAGACTGAGTGAAGGGAAACAAAAGTATTTTAAACACATCCTCCTGTACCTAGGTTGCATCTCTCTCTGATGATAAGAGAAAAGCGCTTGAGAGCTTTAAATTGCATTCATTACTCTGGTTTCAATATTTGGAAATCATCCCTTGCTTTGTCAGGACCATGTGCTCATGGCTGCTTATTTGAGCTAAGATAACGACCTGTCACCCGAACTAACTGAAAAGGTTGCTCTATTTTTAAGTTTGGTAATTAAGGATCGTTTGCACAATGCATAGCTATATATGATTAACTTATTTTTCCTTGTTACCTTTCTTTCCGATTATGTCTTTTTCTGTAACCTGTTTTATGCCAATAAAGGTATATGTATGTATGTATGTATGAGCTAAGATGGACTCCTTCCTCCTCCTGAAGATGTATAAAATGGCCTCCATCTTCAACAAGCTGTAATGTTTTATTTTCTGCCATTGTCCACCCCACCCCACCCAATCCCTGTCAGGCTATCCTTCTCTTCCTGTTTGCCAAGAGGTCCAGTCTTACTTGGCCTCCTGGGCTTTTATGATTTAGCTGTGACTCAAGCTGCCCATTGTCCTCCTCTGGCCAGGGTCATCTGCATTTCTATGGCAATGAATGGCTTTGGCTGTCAAGTGGCAACCTACTTATGGCAATCTGTAAGGTTTTTAAGGCAAGAAACATTCAAAAGTGATTTGCCGTTGCCTGTCTTTGAGTAGCAACCCTGCTATTTCTTGGTGGTCTCCCATCCAAATACCGACCAAGGCAAGACCTGCCTAGCTTCCTAGATCTGACAAGATCAAGCTAGCTTAGGTTATCCAAGGCTGTGATCAGATGTGCAGTTTGATCCATTGCTGTTGCTGTTTTCTTATGGATGTAAAATGCACAATCAGACAGCAACATCTGTCTGTCATGCCCCAGTTGTCCGCGTCCTGTTCCACCCCCCTTTTACTGCATGTTTCTTTGATACCTGTGAAAGTCTGGTCCTTTCAGGATGATCTGGTTTCAAACTGGATTTCCTGTTGTCTGATCGCTCTGTCGCACACCCAAGCTATCAGGCAGGTCTGACTGGCCTCTTGTTTTTCAGCCATCTTTTTTTACTAGTTAGTGATGTGCGCATAACTGCATATTCACACCCCTCTCTCTCTCCCCCTCTCCCACAGGGGCTGCTCTAAACTTTGTTTTCTTCATTAAATCTTTCAAAGAAAGATGCCCCTATACTTCAGCTCTTTCTTGTGCTTTGGGGAAGGGGTAAATTGAAAAGCTTAGGGAGGGAGATTACATGTCCCAGTAGGCTGATCAGTGCTTGTGCACATGCTCAGAGAACATACATTTTAAAAAATGGCTGATGGCCCAATGAACTATATATCCCAGAAGGCATATCAGCATTTGTAGGCATGCTCAAGATAGAAACTATTTTAAAATGATCAACAGCAGCACTCCTTGGCTGCTGGGTCTGATATGCAGGGCTTTTTTTGTAGAAAAAGCCCAGCAGGGACTCATTAGCATAATAGGTCACACCCAACATCAGAAACTCATTAGCATATTAGGCCTCACCCCTGACAGTGCAGCTCCCTCCCAGGATCGGCTTCCCCTGGTGCCCCGCGGCTTGCGGAGTGCATGGGGAATTTGAGGGGGGAAAGGCAGTTTCTGGATTGGCTTCCCTAGGAGGGGAGGCAGTTTAAACTGCCTTCCCTCCCTGGATCGGCTTGGCTTCCCCAGGCACCCCGTGGCTTGTGAGGTGCCTGGGGAACCGGGAGGGGGTGAGGCTGTAGGCGTGGCCAACTTGGAAGCCAGCCGGAAGTTCGTTCCTGTGCGTTCCTGCCCAAAAATAGCCCTGCTGATATGTGTCTAATGGATCAAGGACAGGGTAAAAGTGCTTTGAAGAGTGCTAAAAGGGGTGAGTCTGATCAGCATTCTCTGTTACAAAATATCCTGGATCAATTAGAGGTGGGGCAACAGTGGATCAAAAATGCACATCTGACTGCAGCCCAGGTCAAGATACAAACTACAACTGATTAAAATCTTAAATTTTGAGATATTAAAAAACTTTTTTTATACTATTTTTAAGAATAATCACAGAGCATTAGGACACCGTTATGGATGGACTGTAGTTTAGTTATGAAGAATATTAGTAGATAGAAGAGCTAAACTAAAAGTACAGAGCTAAACTAAAAGTACATCTTCAGAATTTTTCTTAGGAAGTTGCTTCCCCTGGATGCAAGGTCATTGCAAGAGGTTATCACTTGCATTCTCCTCAGATACACATTGCACAAGACTAAGAGACATAAATAATTTATGACATCCCTGTTTTGTATATGGATACATGCAACTACTCACTCTGACAAATGATCTTTCAGGTCTGCTAAGGAATTGAAAGGAGAGTATCAATAAGAGTAGGGTGTATTTTGAAAACAACACAGTGTTGGGCCAGCTGTGCTGTGCTGAGGTCACTGTACTTACAAAGACAGTTTTGATCTACAAAAGACACCTCATCTTTGGCAGATGTTAAAGGATACTTGTTTGGCTAATTTACTACCATGCAGGCAGGAAAGCACGACATGTACATCTGTATCAGTGCTCTTGAAATCATGCCACTCAGACCAATGATCCATAGTGGATTTACCTTTGGAAAAACCAATTTGTTCAGGACCTATAATTTTATCCAGGCACATCCAATCTGTTAAATGGAGTTCCAGATGTTTGGCATACAGTTTGCCCACTATAGATAATAAACTAATGGGGAGGATATTTTCAGGTAGCTCCAAACTCCCTTTTTTGTAGATTGCGATAATTATAGAGTCAAGCCAAGAATCTGGAATGGAGCCATGCAAATCAATAAAAGTTAACAATTTTGCAAGGGGCAAAAGCCACCAGTCGGCAGATTTTTTAAAGACCTCAGCGGGGAGGCCATCAGGACCTGGTGTTTTACCCACTTTTAAGCCCCTCAATAGAACACTAATTTTATCCGGAGTTACTGGAAGCCAGACTGGCATATCTATAGCAGTGGGGTAGCCTAGGTTAGAAAGTGGTGCACATGGGGCTGCAAATATGTTAGAAAAATAAGCAATCTACAATTGCGCAGGGATAGTTGGACTGAAAACGGAGTTGGTTTTCAGGTTACTCAACATGATTCTCCAGAAGGCCTTGTCATTAGATTTATCAAATGGAAGTTGATTCCATTTATTCTAACAGAAAATTTTCCTTTTTTTGATACAATGTCATGGAAACTTGCTTCTTTAACAGGTTATTGATAGTAAATATATACCATATCACTAACAATAAATCACTGGGTGATGCTGAGGTGCTACAGACACTGATGTGCCAAATAATAGCTCCAGTTAAAGGTGTGTGTATGTCATAATTCATACTTCATTTGTAAAATAAGCAACACGAAACTCTTGTTTGTTCTGGAAGAAATTTCTGAAGAAAGCCTCCCATGTACCGCTCAGCATCAAGAAATGGGTTCACATGATCTAGCATTTGACTTGTCCCTAACAAAGTCAAATTGAAGTGGGTTGGGCACTGGGGGATCTACTGATAAAGTCCAGGGCCAGTTCTTTTCTTCCCTGTTCCCATCTACTTTTTAGCACTCCTTTCAACACTCTCTGTCAACATGAAAGAAGTCTTTTTCATCCCATGGATCCCCTAACTTCTTTATAATCTTCAAACTCATACAGCAGTCTACACGAGAATTGTTGGGATCCGATTTTGATTATATCCCTATAATTCTTCTCTCCTTGCCTTTTCATTTTCAAAAAGCAAACTCTGAGGATATTTTCTCAATCCATTCCTCATCTTATGAAAAAGATTTGGATAATACACATTGCTTTGTTTTGTTATTTCCTCCACCCATGGAATACGTACATTTATTTCTTTAAAATGTTTCTAGCCTGCCTTTCTTCAAAATAGGAATCAAGGCAAATTACAGTATTATTTGAAGCACTCAAGTCAATTTAACAGAAAACAAATTAAAACTTCATCATAATACCCCCAAGAGACTCCACTGTTGACCAACACCAGCAATCCAATGACTGTCAGACCTCATAAGAAGTTAATCTTCTACTGAAAAAACTTGTCTAAAAATTTTTGCCTTACAGTGCTTCCCAAACAATAACAGAATGAGGGCCTTCTGACATACTCAGGAAAGCATTCAACAGGCTGGGTGCTAGCACAGGCAGAGGCTCATTCCACCTACCTACAAGATGGCACTGCAAGTAGATCTTGCTCTTAAGGGTGCAGATGCCACCCAGAACATTGTACCCTACTCAAAGAAAACAACTGTCAGGTTCCCTAGTAAATCAGCACTCAACAACGGTCCTTAAGTAAGTGCAGTTTATTGGAGTCACTATTTCTAAGACATTCCCTAAGCACTTCTGTGTTCAGACTAAAGTAGGGAGGCGGACGGGATTACAGTTCAACTGGAGTGTCAGCTGGCTACAAGCCAATGAGTGCCCTGGTACCCTCGCACTGAGAATAACAGCTTCAACATTCAGGCGGGAGACTCACCAGAGAAACCCGAGATCTTATGTAAACAGGGGCAAATGTTAGGAGAGCATCAAAGGCGACATTCCAGAGTTTACGACAGCAATTTCAGCCCTCTCCCCCCTCTTTTTCATCTCCCTCTCTCCCCTCCATTTAGTTATGACAGCCTAGCTGACAACAACACACCTACAACTAATGCACATGCATGCACACTTAAAACTCCCTGTTTGCAGTTCTGTGCCAATATGAAGAAAACTAACTTGACAAAACTGATGCTTCACTGTTTTCTCATCTCAAAGCAGAAGTTTGCCTGCAGTTATATTATTTACTTCATACATCAGTTTGTTTTGTATGTGAAACAATCTTATCTGTGCTTTTCCGCTTCAAACTTCACTTCCTCACAGAAATGATCTGTCTCATAAAAAAATAATATCTTCATCATTCCTTGGGCTCGTCACTGCTGCTGTTTTTAAATGGGTTTGCCTAATAGACAAAGTGCTTCAGTTGAAGGGCTTAGATGCCTTTTGAGAGTGACATGCTATATATAGTCCTCATTTGGCTCTGGAAGAAAATATGAATTCCAAATTGACAGAGCTTTCAATTTCAACATATATGGTTTTATGAATTAGTGTCTCAAAGGGAAGTGAACCTGATACCCAGTTTCTACTGTATCCTTGGACTGATGTGATGGCTGCCAAAATCCTAGAGAATGATACACTGCTGCTTTATAAAAAGCTGGTTCATTTTAATATATCCAAATGTAGATTGCTCCTTAACTAGTTGATAGTAGAAAAAATTGTGTGAGTATATATCAGGGGTGGCCAACCTTGCTTAACGTAAGAGCCACATAGAATAAACGTAAGAGCCACATAGAGATGTCTGAGAGCCGCAAGACAGGAACAAATATCACACACACGTTTTTATTTTTAAAAATATGCAAATTTGCTTTTGATTAACGTTAAATGGGACTGCCAAAAATAAAAACAAACGAGGAAAACCAGTTATAAGAAAGAGAGAGAGAGAAACTAGGAAAGCAAATAGATGGGAGGGAGGAGGGAAGGAAGGAAGGGAGAAAGAGAGAAAAAGCATGCCTCCCCTTTGCTTCCCCAGCCGCCCTGCCAGGAGCCACACAATATGTGTGAAAGAGCCGCATGTGGCTCCCAAGCCACAGGTTGGCCACCCCTGGTATATATCATTCAGGCGAATTTCTAGCCTGATTACCATTTTTAATTACCATAGAGAGGTTATCACAAGTCTAATAGCAGATCAAGTTTCTGGGGTATATTTGTTCTCTTTCCCTCACCCCTCGTCTTTCTTTTCCACAGACCTGTCTATACCTGACTTTGCAGGAATGTTAGTCTAGGGCTGAGGACAGACTGGCAGTCTGGCCCACTCTGCCTCCGCTTTAAAAGCAGAGGCAGAGCGGGCATCCAGACTGCCACATCTGCCCCGCGGAGGCGCCCTGGACTCACCTTATCTGGCGGCGCGCTCCTCCCACAGCAGCTGGGCACCACTTCCAAGTGGTGTCCTGGTGGCTGCGCGTGCGTTTCACCTGCTTCTGGCGGGTGTGAACACGGGTGGGCGGAGCCACGCAGCGTTCTGCCACCGCCGCAAGCTGCCTGCAATGTGGATGCTGCGGGCGGCTTCCTTGTGGTGGCGGCTGAATGCCGCACTGTGGGGCAGTTCGCCCCGGCTTGTTCTGCTGCGCTCCTGTAGCACGGCAGAACTCTAATCTGTCCTCAGCCTAGGTTTCTGGCAGGCATACCTACACAAACTACAGGGTTGGATAACCACAATGTCTTCCTGCTTAAGAGTTGCTTTAATCATTCCAGTAATAAAGCTGTGGAAAGGTAGCATAAGTCTCAGGTAGTTTAAACTAAACTACAGATTACTTATGCATGCACAGAAGTAACAATTTTCATTTCTATAAGGCCTCAGTATATCTATAAGGTCCCCAGTTGTTTCAGTGTGACTCAGTTGATACCTGGAAAATCAATTTCCATTATTTTATTTTTTTTGCTGTCTCAGTAGACACACCCAGGGATTTTTAAACTTGAAAACTAAGAAGTATAACAATTGTCAGGTTAGATTGAAGTCATTAGCAGAAGCCCTACCTAGAATGGAATGGAGTTTGTGTAATAAAACTTTCATACCTCCCTGCACGAAGAAAACACTATTCCACTGGCATAAATGCCATTTCACCAGTGCAAGCACATCTTTGGTTTCAAGCAAGTATTTATAGAAATTAATCTAGTATATTAATTAATAAAACTGGACCTCTCCCTTCGAAAATGAATGACCGGTCTTTATCCTCCTGTTTTCATTTTTATTAGAAGACTGTCACCTCTGAAGAAAGGCCTGATTCTTCTCTTATTGTACTCTAATTATTTTTTATTTCCTACAAAGAATGTACTTTCAATCAATATATCCAGTCACTTCTTATAAGATGATTTACAATCAAGTTGCATATTGTTGTATCTAAAATGACCTTTAGTCTTCTGGTAAAGTTAGTTTACCACATTCACCAAGGTCCTGTTTTATTTTAAACTAGGAATAAGGCCCATTGTGGAAATAAATACAACAGGCTCTAGAAAGAGGCTCTGGGAAAGTGCCCCGGCCTTGGGCACTCAGTGTCATTCTACTGTGGCAACTTCAGCAGGGTATAATGACAGAGTCCACCATTTTCTCCAGAGGAACTGATCTCTGCTACCTGAATAACAGTTGTAATTCTGAGTGATCTCCAGCCCTCCCCTGGAGATTGGCAACAATGGTTCCCCAGAGGAAATGGCTGGTTTGGAGTGTGGAATCTATGGCATTGTACCTGTCTGAGATCCCACCCTCCTCAAACCTCACCCTCTCCAGGCTCCACCCCTCAAATCTTCAGGAATTTCCCAACCTGGAGTTGGCAACTCTCCTTCCCATCCATCCATCAACCTGTCGTTATCTGCCCCTTTGATTTCAGCTTTCCATCTCCCCCCCCCCCCGGGACAGCAGTTGTAATTCTGAGTTAGCTCTAGCCCTCCCCTGGAGATTGGCAACAATGGTTCCCCAGGAGGAAATGGCTGGTTTGGAGGGTGGAATCTATGGCATTGTACCAGTCTGAGTTCCCACCCCTCCTCAAACCTCACCCTCTCCAGACTCCATCCCTCAAATCTCCAAGAATTTTTCAACCTTGAGTTGGCAACCCTATCTCCTTCCCAACCAATCATCAACCCACCTTTATTTGCCCCTCTGACTTCAACTTTCTATCTCCCCCCACACCAGCCTCTACCCTGCTCTGAAGCCCTGACTGCTATGTCACACTGGCTGTCATAGGGGGGCCATCTCAGCAGGTTATAACGACACAGAGCCCACCATTTTCCCCAATGGAACTGATCTCTGCCATCTGGAGACCAGTTGTAATTCTGAGTGATCTCCAGCCCTCACTTGGAGATTGGCAACAATGGTTCCCCAGGAGGAAAAATACAGTCTTCACTGCAATGGGTACCAAAGCAGCTTACATCATTCTCCTCTCCCCCTTTTGACTTGCACAACAACCCTGTGAGATAGGTTAGGCTGCAAGTCTGTGACTGGTCCAAAATCACCCACTCAGCTTCCAGAGCAAGAACCTGGGCCTGGCAGACCCTGCTCTGAAGTGCTAACTGCTACTCCACACTGGCTGTGTTATCGCCTGGTATCGCAACTGAACTCCAGTTCACAGGAGCCAAGCAAGAGAAGTGTCTTTGTCAGGAGAGACAGCTGTTTGGCAGTTATTCTGACAGGGAACAGTGGCTGAGGTGGCTGTGGGCGGGGAAGAGGAGTGGACCCAGCCCCCAGCCAATGGCATGTGATTACTCTTGAGTGGTGGCTGATGGGCCAATGGCTGATGGAGCGCACTGCACAGCCAGTGGGAGAGCTGGAAATGGTCAATAGGTAAGGGAATTATTATTAAAGATAATAGTTACCACTGCACCTTTAATGTGCAAGGGCTGTTTAACAGTATTTTGGCTTGCTCATCTTCACAGTCCCCTTGTAAGGTAGGTCCCGATAGGGTTGCCAGGTCCTACCTAGCATCCAGTGGGGGGCTCCTGGGCTCTTCTCAGAATTTTCTGACATATGCACAATGGGTGCAGCATGATGACCACCTAGAAGTGATGTCATCACATCACTGTTGTCAGGTTGATGCTCTAGTTCTTGGGCAAAGCTCTACGGTTTTTTGCCTTCAACATTGGCAATACAATGATGTCACTTCCGGGTGACATCATTATGATGGGAATGTCATACAGTGACATCCCTGTTTGCGGGGTGGGGTGGACTGGAGCCCCAAAAAGCAGGGAAACCCCCACTGGGGGCTGGCAACCTTAAATCCCTAAGATTCCAAAGCACCTGGGAAACTGAAGTTGAGAAATGTGTCCAGGGAATTACAGGCCTAACAGATACAAATCCAATAGCTTCTTAACCACACTGGCTGTTTTTAAATTCATTTGATAGACTGTACTTGTTATAAGGAATCACTTACTTGATATAAGGAATCAGGTCCCTATTTTTCTGGGTGCCATGTAAACAAAGATACTCTCTCTAGTCCCACAGGAGTTAATTCTTCTCTTAAGGAAAGCACCATATCATGTCACACAAGGTAGTTTTGTGCACGTCGTACTGTCAAATTCTCTACCTCAACTATTGTCACTTTTTATCACTCTCTGCCTGCAGCTACATTCTTATTATCTTTGACACAACAGCAGTTATTTATTTTACATGGTGCTGAAAATTATGAATTTTGCTTACATTTGAAATGATGAACTGATTAGTGAAGTCTTTTTGCCTGGGGCAGTTTTATGCAGTCTTCCTTGTCATATGTCATATGTTAGGCCAGCCACATGTGCTGTGGTCATACCACTCTTTAAAAAGCCAACTTTGGATCCTTTAGATCCGTCCCAGTCTCAAACATTTCATTTCTGGGTAAGGAAATTGAGAGAGCAGTTGCAGAACAGCTCCAGAGTTTTCTGCATCAGCCCTGCATCCATTCCAGTCTGGCTTCTGGCCTGGCCATGGAATGGAGATGGCTTTGGTCGCCCTCGTGGACAAGCTCCACAGACTGCTGGATTGAGGCGGGTCAGTACTGCTGTTACTGTTAGATCTTACAGCAGCATTCAACATGGTTGATCATTATCTTCTGACCCACTGCATTACTGACATAGGAGTTTGTGGGGTAGTCTTGAAGTGGCTCACCTCATTTCTCCAGGACAGAGGGTGGCACTGGGAGAGAGGATGTCACTAGGTACCCCTTGGTATGTGGGTATGTGGGTTCCTCAGGGGGCAATCCTCTCTCCAAAGTTATTCAATATCTATATGTGCCCCCTTGCCCACTTGGTGTGGCGATTCAGGCTGGAGTGTCACCAGTAGGCTGATAACATCTGCTTTATCTGTTGATGGGCAGTCGACCAGATACTGCCCCAGTAAATCTGGCTGAGGGGCTGGAGGCTCTGGTGGGATGGCTGAAACAGAGCCGGCTGAGACTGAATCCTTCTAAGATGAAGGTTCTGTGGCTGGGGTGGGGAGATTCCCATTTGAGGTGTCAACTCTCAGCTCCTGGTGGTGTGCCCTTCAGATGGGCACCAACTGTTAAGAGTCCGGGTGTGATTCAGGATGTCTCCCTAACAATGGAGGCCCAGGTCACTAACATTGCCAGACTGGCATTCTTCCTGTCTTGCCCCAACCTAGCCACAGTAATCCATGCAATGGTCACCTCCAGACTGGACTACTGTAATTCCCTCTACCTGGACCTACCCTTGAAGCTGACCCAGAAACTCCAACTGGTACAAAATGCGGCTGCATGGGTCCTTACAGAGACTTTGCGTACAGCACACATCTATCCTGGCTGCATGAGCTGCACTGGCTTCCAGTGGAGTACCGGATCAGGTTTAAGGTCTTGGTGTTGACCTTCAAGGCCCTTAGGTGTCTGGGACCTACATCTCTTCAGGACCACCTCTCCTAGTATACCTCCAGGAGAGCATTGTGCTCAGTAGGTCAAAATCTGTTGGTGGTCCCTGGACTGAGAGATATCCAGCTGTCCTCAACCAGAGCTGGAGTGTTTTCTGCCCTAGCTCCAACCTGGTGGAACTCTCTGCTGTATAACTCCCCTGCCCTCTGACACTTGATGCAGTTTTGCAGGGCCTGTAAGGCAGAGATGTTCTGCCAGGCATTTGGTGAGGACAGTGATGGTTCCATCTTCTTGGCACTCCCACCCCCTGCCTCCCTGTGAGGCAGTGGCACCATTAGAATTTTTAACACTACTTGCTGTGTTTTGTTGGTGTTAATTGGCTTTTAATGATGAATTATATAATACTGTTGTACACCACCCTGAGCCCTGTCCTTCAGGGGAGGGCAGTTTAAAATTGAAATAAATAAAGTATTGTTACATGCAGGGCTCGATTTCAGCAGGAATGCGCAGGAACGCCGTTCCGGCTGGCCTCCGAGCCTGCCCCGCCCCCTCCCTGCCTGACCTGAGCTTTTTATACTTAAAGGGAAAGTTCCTGCAGAGAGCCAGCAGGAATAGGCTCCACCGGGTGCTTTCCCTTTAAGAACAAAAAAAGCCATCAGGAGAAAGCCCCGCCCAAAGATTAAGCACAGGGGCTAGGCTTTCTGCATTTGGCTTGCCGACGTTGCGTGGCTTTCCCTGCTCCAGTAAGTTCTCTGTTCTCTTTTCCCTCTCTCTCTCTTTGGCCCCCCTACCTTTCTTTCTGTCTTTCTGTCTTTCTCTCTCTGGCCCCCCCACCTTTCTTTCTGTCTTTCTTTCTGTCTTTCTCTCTCTGGCCCCCCCACCTTTCTTTATTCCTTTCTCTTTCTCTCTCTCCCTCCCTCCTTCCTTTCTCTCTCCTCCACCTACCTTCCTTCCTTCCTTCCTTCCTTTGTCTGTCTGTCTACCTTCCTTCCTTCCTTCTTCCTTCCTTTTCCTTCCTTCCTTTCTCTCTCTCCCCTCACCAACCTCTTCCTTCCTTCCTTCCTTCCTCTGTCTGTCTGTCTACCTTCCTTCCTTCCTCCTTCCTTCCTTTTTCTTCCTTCCTTCCTTTCTCTCTCTCTCCCCCCACCTACCCCTCCCTTCCTTCCTTCCTTCCTTCCTTCCTTCCTTCCTTCCTTCCTTCCTTCCTTCCTTCCGTTCTTTCTGTTTTTATTTAAAAAAAATTGAAAAGGGGGGGGGATGTAAAAAAGCAGAGAGCCCAGGAAATGCTGGTTTTGACAATATCTTTAATTTTTGAGAATCTCTTTAGTTTTCTCATGGCATCTTCTGCTTAAGAAAAGTAACTTTGAAGCCTGAGTTCATTGTTGTGTCTTGTTGGGAATGGCTTGCAAATATATGTGTGTTTAAAGTCTGTATTAAAGTGGTTTGGTGCTTACTGCCATGTAAGAGAAAACATCTGAAAAAGTAGCTTCATTGTTGTGTGTGTTGTCAGAACACTTGACTGTTGCATGGGGGACATCTTTGGGGGACATCTGCAGAGAAACAGAGTTGTAATTAAAAATGAGCATGGTCAGCTGCCCTTTGGAGATTGCCTGTTTTGTGACATTTAAAAAAGTGGACAGAGTTTCTGAAGAAGATGATTGTCCCTCTTCTCCTGCCAATGGATTGACATCTGCCTTTAATGGGCCAGCAAAGTTGATGTTCTTAAACCTCTTAATAAGAGAGATTTCCGCTTCTGAGGAGTTCCAACGATTGGTGATCTTGTGATGGTAGTGATACTTTTATGTGGTAAAGACCACCTGTTCACAGGATAATTTTACCTGTGGGACAGACTCTGCATGGTAACCACTCCACTGGTACATAATTGCTTGTAAAAAGTATTATAGTGTAGTAATTCATATGGGTAGCCGTGTTGGTCTGAAGCAGCAGAACAAAGTTGGAGTCCAAAGTTTCATCCAAGGTATAAGCTTTTGTGTGCATGCACATGTCTTCCATCTGAAGAAGTGTGGGTGGCACATGAAATCTTATACCTTGAATAAAATTTTGTACCTTGAATAAAATAGTCCACAAACTACTCCCATCCAGTGCATCCACAACCCTAGAAGAAGAAGAGATTGGATTTATACCCTGCCCTTCACTACCCAAGGGAGTCTCAGAGCGTCTTTCAAACTCCTTTCCCTTCCCCTCCCCACAACAGACACCCTGTGAGGTGGGTGGGGCTGAGAGAGCTCTGAGACAACAGCTGGTACAGAGCTATGGCTTGCCCAAGGTCATCCAGCAGGTGCAAGGGGGGGGAGTGGGGAATCAAACCTGGTTCTCCCAGAATAGAGTCCACGCACTTAATCACTACACCAAACTGGCTCCTAGCATTGTTCTGCCAGTGAACTAGGGTTGCCAGCTCCAGGTTGAGGAAATCCCTGGAGATTTGGGAGTGGAGGGTGCAGTTTAGGGGAAGGAGGGACCTAAGCAAGGCATAATGCCATGGACTCTACTTTCCAAAGCAGCCATTGACCTGATCTCTTTAGTTTGGAGCTCAGTTGTAATTCCAGGAGATCTCCAGACCCCACCTGTAGGTTGGCAACCCTAAAAAATCATATTCAGCATACTAGTTCTGCAGGAAGGCAACCTGATTTCCATGGGAACCTAACCCTTAGGAATTGATTCCAATCCAGTGTGGGAATAATTGTTGGACATAAGATATTGGTTCAGGCAAGGTTTTGTATAGATGGGACAGAAAATAATGTTTTTATTGGTTTTGTCAAAACTGTTTTGACAACAAGGTAAACAGAATAAGAAGCAAAAGGTGGATGTGGCTGGATGACCACACTTCTGGGAACACTGGGTGTGGCCTAATATGTTAATGAGCTGTGCTGTCAGGGGTGTGGCCTAATATGCTAATGAGTTCCTGCTGGGCTTTTTCTAAAAGAAGAGCCCTGGTTACATGCAATATGAACAAGGAGAAAAGGAATTATTACCTCAGTATGTATTGTCTTATTTTACCTTGTTATATAGCTGTGTAGAGTAATATATGACTGATTGTGAAGATCTTTTTACCTCATGAGGTTATTTGTTGTCCAGGAGCCAGGATCAGTTTTTCCTGCCTGCAATCCCCAATGTTCCTGGAAGCAGAGTGAATTCTCTTGAAGACCGAATATCCAATCAGGAGAGGACCACAGCTGTCCTTCTGGATCAGGCCTTTCGAATCAAAGACAGCATTGTTTCTTACCTTCAGGGAAATAAAGGCTTTCAGCAAGGAGAGGCAGTAGCATGCCAGCTACTGGAGAACCACATACAGACTATCACAAGCATAGTTAAAAAGCTCAGCCATGATATCGAGGTACCTCTGCATTTGTGTTTAGCATTAACAGCAATTTGTTAAACTTCTAGTTTATCCAGTAGCTATGTATTTTTCAGCTCCAGATCGGTTTACTTAATATTAGGTTATTATAAAATATGTATATAGCAATCTTTCTCCCCAGTGTGCTGGTTTAGATACAAGAACGCTTTAAGTGGGGGGAGATTAAAAACATCCCTCCTCACACTCACAGGCAATCTATTTTTCCCTGCTTATATACTGAACTGGGCCAGGGGAGGCAATTATTTTTAGTAGAAATGCAGGGATAGACATCTGCTAACAAAGAGATTTGTTTTGAGCCAGACATGTAAATTCTGACTTTAAAAAAACTCACCACAATAATGAAAAGATTTCTGGCTTAGAGCCGGTCTTCAGTCTGCCCCCTTTGCTTGAGAATATGACATAATAGGGGTGAACAATTTGGGTCTTGGCAAAACTGGTCACCAGGGAGAGAAAAGTTAACAGCCCTTCTCTCAGAGTCATAACCACCATACGAATGGAAGCATTAAATGATACTCAGCATGAGAGAGCAAGTGCAGACGAGTTATAAAGCTGAATTGAATTTCTCTGCTTAAGAAACAGCAGGACAAGCCAATCAGCACTCATTATGTAGCAAACAACAAGCCCATTCACAGGACAGGCAGCTTCTGATAGAGGATTTTAAAGTATGAGAAGAAACATCATAACTGAAAATCCTTTAAAGAGTACTAAACATTGTTAGTTCAATTATATTCATGCAATAACAATGATATACTTAGAACAAAACTGGATATAGCTAAGGAGATAAGACTCTCTGCATTTTTACGCTCCCACATATTCTGAGAATTATCATAACTCCAGATTTAGGCCATTCACTAAACATTATTCTTTAGGGGACCCAACAGGGACACATGCATCACAAATGGCATCAGCAATGGGGACTAGTAGAAGCCGAGTCAGGAGCAGGTGAGCCAACAATTCTGGGTATGTGTGAGTCAGGTATGGACTTCCCTGTGTGTCTTTCCTGAAATGGCACTGCTAATCTTTAGAATCACATTGTTCTTATTAAAAATAAATTTTTGAACAATGTTTGGATGCATATACATACAATGTCTTAAGGTAAGAGGGACAAATTGTACAAATTTTTTACTTCAAGGTTTGACTTTCTGTCATTCTTGACATTCAGATCCATCATACTTCTTTTATATCACAATAAAATCTTCATTTGTCCCTATTCCACCATCTCCTCTTTGTTCTTCCTTTCCTACAACACAGCCAAACTTGGTTCATTTGTATGTCCACTGGGCTTGAGTCTGATTGGTTTTTCAGGAATAAGACGAGTCATGTGAACAGGTCTTGGGAACATTCCCATTGCTCCCACTCTCTCAAGAACCTGGTCCTGAACCCTTAGAGCAAAAGTGAAATATATCAACATAGATGCCTTAGAAGTTTTGACAACATTGAGACAGACAAGCCCCAAGGGTTTAAATGTGAGTGCATTTGCCTAGGTATGTGCCTCCCTTACCATCAGCTAATCTAAGAAGGTTCCTCCTCATTGTGAGGTATGGGAATAATATGGAAACACATAAAAACAAGCTAACCGACAGTCCATTTTTAAGTCTTACACTGGGATAGAATTCTGAACTAGTAGATAGGTATGTGGGGCCAAAGGCCATTACAGTTAGGACCCACAAAATGGAACACAGACAAACCATAGCAAAAACAATAACATGATATATTTAAACACATAAAAACTCATTAAAATGCACAAGCACTTTAGGTAAAGATAAAGGTTTCCCTTGCTCGAAAGCCAGTCGGAATTCGGTTGCAGCGCTCATCTCCGTTTCCAAGCTGAATAGCCAGCTCTGTCCAAAGATGTTTCCTTGGTCATGTGGCCAGCATGACTGGATGCCGAGGCGCAAGGAATGCTGTTACCTTCCCACCAAAGCGGTACCTGTTTATCTATTTGCAATTTCTTGCTTTCAAACTGCTAGGTTGGCAGGAACTGGGACCAGAGACAGGAGCTGACTCTGTCACACAGCACTCAGATCTCATGTACTTTACCTATGTATAAATGAAATATTTCAGCCTTTAGAGACCATTCTAGCCTGTATTTTCTTGGCTACCAAGGCAAAGTGTGCCACTCTTTAAGAAATATACTGGTTCAAATTAGAGAGAAAGAACATTAGTTTCTCCACCACAGAAGAATTTATACCTTTTAAAATATCAGTGAGAATTTAAATTCTGAGCTTTATGTACAAAGGGCAGAACAGAATATACTGTGGAAGATCTTCTGGGACCAGTGCTCCACAAATACACAAATGTGCAGCTGGTGGTTGTGTGCAGCAACTATCTAGAGTAGCAGAAGGCATGGTTTGAAACCATACAGATGTTAAGGCCATTCTGAGACTGGGGGAAGTAATGTTGAACAGATAAGAGGTTATTCCATGGTTCTTTTGAACAGTTTGAATCAGGGAGAAAATCTGAAGGAAGAGACTCGGAACTGTTCCTTGTTAACTTCATTATTCTTGTTAAACATATTGAAGAACAGAACAGTAATTTTTCAGGCTCCAAAACTGACCCATTTAAGTAATGAAGGCATAATTTTAATAAATGGAAAACTGGACATATGCCAGTACAGTCTCTAACACTCCCTGTAAAATCATAGATGCTGGAGAGGCAAATAAAAGCAAGAGATGATGTGACATCAGGAACCAACTTTGTTGTACAAAGCCTGGACCATAAACATCTGCAAGGAGTTGGGGATCTACGTGGAAGAGTAGCCAGGTAAGCCCAACACAATCTGAGTGAATGTCTTTGTTGACAGCCACTGACATTTGAAGGGCTGCCTCCTGCCATATTGTCCAGGCTGCTGAGACCCTCTTCTCAAACCCTGTTCTCTTCACCCCACCTGCCAAGGTATGGTGGGTGGCAACAAGAGCTAAGGCTTTTTCAGTGGTGGAATCTACCTTGAGGCTTACCTGATGCCTATTTTCCTTTCCTTAAGGTATTAGACTAAAACCCAGGCTTTTAACTGAGAGGTTCTATCTTTTTAGAGCTGGGTAACAGACTGCACCTAGGCTAAGGACTGTTTTATCAATATCATTTTACACTTCTATTTGTTTTTATGCCATGGCTTGTTTTGACTGGTATGTTTATTATTATGAGCCTGGATTATTATATTAGTGTTTTTATGGTTATGAGTTTTTATTGTTAGCTTAAGATGGGTAGCCGTGTTAGTCTGTCTGTAGCAGTAGAAAAGAGTAAGAGTCCAGTAGCACCTTAAAATCTAACAAAGCTTGAGGTAGGGTATGAGCTTCCATGAGTTGCTGCTCACTTCTTCAGATATAGCTAGAACCAGAGTCCATCAGTCCTACATATTGAAAAGTGGAGTGATTTTAGATGCCAAGTAACATTAGCAGGTGAATGACAATAGCAGGTGTGATTGGATTAGGTTTGATATGCAGAGAGGTAGTAGGCATGGAGAAATCAGCATTGGTAATGAGTCAGGAAACCTAGGCCTCGATTCAGTCCAGGTGGATGCATTGTCTTGAGCTTCCTTATCAGTTGCTACACTGAATCAAGGTTTCCTGTCTCATTACCAATGCTGATTTCTCCATGCCTGCTACCTCTCTGCATATCACACCTAATCATTTGACATCTGAAATCACTGCACTTTCCAATATATAGCACTGGTGGACTCACATTCTAGCTATAATTGAAGAAGTGAGCAGTGACTCATGGAAACTACCACAAATTTTGTTAGTTTTTAAGGTGCTACTGGACTCTTACATTTTTCTGTTGTTAGCTTGGTTTTGTTTTGTTGTTATGACATGTCTCAAGCAGGACAGGAGAGATGGCATACAAATTTTCGAAATACATACATTTACTGTAGCTATGCCAGCTCTCTAGAGAGTAGGGAATACTTTTCACTTAGAGGCTAGGAGGAGTTACCCCCCCCCACCCATATCAAGTATACAGGAACTAAATTTTGATTCATACAAGTCTTCATTTTTTCCTTTACTCTGCTATTCATCTCTTTTTAAAGGGACAGTTTGTTTCTAGTGCAAACAGGTTGCTGCAGTTTAGAGCACACAGATTTCTGGAGCTTAAAAAATCAGCCCAGTGCCCTTTTAATGTCCCTGTAGCTTTGAGGGAATGATTTCTGTGAGTAGATACTATACAGCTGGAAGAATGTCTAAAGGATCCAGCTTCAGGGATGGGGCCAGTTGTGCGTTTTCCATAGCATATACAGAGGGAGGGTATCATTCTCCAGTTGAAAAAAGAATAATGTAATAGATTGCTACAAGTGAATCAAGTCCTATGAAAAAAACGGTATTATTTTAAAAAGAGAGAGAATTTGCACTCTTCAATTTTAAACTGGCACAAGAAGAGTGAACTGTGGGGATAAACTCTGAAAAATGAGGCTCTCGCCTACATAATTAACAGAGCATGAAAGAGTCTATATCATTAGCTTTGTTTTAATTATCTGAGCTGTTTTATAAATTAAGGCCAAGGATTCCATTTATTTATTTTTACACAGAAGAGTAAAATCTCCAGGATCAGCATATCCTTCTGACATTGCAGTATAAAGGCTGGCTCTGTTTGCTATATTTAACAATTAATTTTTAATTGAATGGTCTGTGAGTAATTGCCCTTAGGTTAGGCAAGGATACAATAAAATGAATTATATTTTATATATGTAAGGACTTTTTGCGTGTTGCTTGCTTGCTACAAGGATTCCCTTATGGAAATGTTGAGCCGGCTTAATTTGCAGTGGTGAACCACCGCCAGTAGAAAATATTGAAGTAAGCACTAGTGATATTTATCAATGAGGAAAGTTGCCATCTGTTAATCCAGATGCAACCAGTGCCCATTCCAAAAGGCTTGGAGACCAAGCTACAGCTTTTAGAAGGACCCACATATAGCTTCATGCAATAGAAAATTTCAAGTAGCTCACCCACAACTTTTGTTCCTTTATCATTTTAACAGGTTGTTCATGTCTGGGAACAAATAAGCACTCCCCTTCCCATTTTTCATATGTATTCAGATTCATGTACCATCTCATACCGTGATGTCTACTTCACATGAGCAGTGTACTGACACACATTAAATATAAATAAAACCAGCAACAGTATTACAGTTCATTAGACTGTTTTCTTCTTACCAGTACTTCATCCTTCAGCTATATGATGGGGATAAATAAAGCTGAGAATGGCTTGCCTATAGCAACTTCATGGCAAAACTGAAATTTGAATGAGGAATTTCATAGCCAGTTCTTTCAGTTTGGCACCTTCTTGTTCTGGTGAAAAACTAATTAGCATCACACAGTGGTTAAAAGTATCTGACTAGGACCCAGGAGATACATGAACACATGTAGCTAGCTGCCTTATACTGAATGAGACTATTGGCCCATCGTGATCAGTATTGTCTACTCAGACTGGCAGCTCCTCTCCAGGGTCAAAACTAAATGGTTAGAGTCTGGTTAGGCTGGGTAAAGTCAAAGAAATATCTGCATTTTGCATAGATTCTTCCTTGGTGTTATTTTAAATAGATATGGGTCTGCATGAGATGTGGCATTGAGAATGACTGGAATGGAGAGGGTTGGGATGTGTGGATGGCTACCATGTTTTGATGGTTAATCTCCATTTTAGATGTGATGCCAGCATTGCCAAACTCTCAGGAGATACAAATATCATCAGACATGAAATTCAAAAACAAGAAAAAGAAATCCATGCGATTCAGTCTACCCTGGAAAATTACATTAACAACATAGAGATGAAGGTGAGTAGGTCTGCAGGAAACATTACCCTCAGCCCTCACCCCATGTTATTCAAACCACTCATGGGTGTTAATGTAAGGCAAAGAGTAAAGAGTGACAAATTGAGGGGCAAACCACACACAATATGAAAGATCTGTGACTTTCGTACAAGCCAGCTTGTGTTTAACCCTCCACCTACTTTGTTTTCTTAACACCTTTCTGAAGCTGCTTGTTATGCTGTGCCTGTATTCCCAAACCCAGGGAGCCTACAACAGCTTTGTGGGGGAGGGGGGAAATTAGATTGCAAAGCAGCTCAGGGCTGGGGACAATACCCCACAAGCAAACCAGCAGCCTCTCCTGCTGCATTTGAGTAAAAGAAAAGCATTGGGATATCTGATGAAGGCTCTGCCGTATCACATGCAGCTTGGCCCCTTAGGAAACCAGCAAATGCTGTTTTGTGTTCCTGTGGGAGAAAACATAGCAGTCCTGAGCTGACACATAGTTCCAGAACAATCACAGTTAACACTATATATAAAAAAACCAAAAGGGGAGAGGGAACTTAACCCAAAATGAATTGAATATTGAATATACAATATTATTGAATATACAATGTTGAATTTGCAATATATATATGTGTGTGTGTGTGTGTGTGTGTGTGTGTGTGTGTGTGTGTGTGTATGTATGTATATGTATATTTGTATATTTGTATATTTGATAATATTTAAGTTTTAAGTTTAGGCACAGCTGCATCATATAACCCAATTATTTCTACTGCACTTGAAATTAAGTATTGTACTACAGTGCATAAGCTTATGAACATTTATTTATAAAACAGAACTACTTAAAAAATCCCAAAGTCCACAATCAAAGATTTTAGCATGAATGAAGTAAAGTATTTAAACTCTTGTAATATTCATGCTAAAATCTTTGATCTTAGACTTTGGGATTTTTTAAGTAGTTCTGCCACAGCAAGTGCTCATGCCTCAGAACCAGTTTTGAACATGGAAGCTCACTGCTTGTAATTCTGGACGATCTGCATGAGTAGAAAAAGAGATTGGATTTATACCCCGCCTTTCACTATCTGAAGGAGTCTTTCCTTTCCTTTCCCTTCCCCACAACAGACACCCTATGAGGCAGGTGGGGATGAGAGAGCTCTTTCGAGAACTGCTCGTGAGAGAACTTGAAACTAACCCAAGGTCACACCAGCAGCTACATGTGGAGGAGTGAGGACTCAAACCCGGTTTCCCCAAATTAGAGTCCATGCTCCTAAGCACTACACTAAACTGTAATAGACAAATAGTAATAGACAAAATTGTCTGATTGCGTATAAACTGCTGCTTCCTTACTATTTTTTTAATAATGAAATTTATTAGTTTATAAAGACTAAAATAGACACAAGCTTATACCATAATACAATGATCGACTACTATCGTACACAAGACACAGACAATCGCCTTACATAAATGGTCATCTTTCATCTTCTACAACTATATCATCTACAGTATATAAGTCATATATACACAAAATATAAGCTATATACATTAAATATAAACATGACCTATAATAAGCTAATTGTTACAGTTGTCAATCAGAGCCTACTTGCTTATAACTTATTTGTATATACTCTTAATTTTACACTTCTATTTAACTTTGCTCTATCTTTTCTAATTATTTCATATCTAATTATTCATTTTAACAAACATATATTGCCTGACTTTATCTTTTTTATCATCTTCTGGCTTAGCAATTTAACCCTGATTGTCAGCTATGCAACTGAAAAATACTTTCAATTTTTCTTGGAATTCTGAGATTTGCCTCTTGTGAATATGTTAATTTTGCCATTGCCGCATATTCAATCTATTCTTCCATCTCTTGTGTTCTAGTCATTTTTCTGCCTACCATTTTGCTGCATATAATTACCCTTGCTGCTGTCATCATTTAGTTAAACACAGTAGTTAAACACAGTAGATTCTTGTGATATTATTTAGTATAATATTTAATAACATATTTTTAGGGTCCATCACAAACTTAAGTTTTAATATCTTTTGCATTTCTTCATGTATCTTTATCCAATATTTTCTTGCTTTCTTGAATGTCCATTACATATGATAGAATGTTGTGTCTGTGCTCTGATAATTCCAGCATTTCCCATTATATCCTTTATGAGTTTATGAGTTTTTGCAATTTCTTTGGGTGTGATGTACCATCTAAAAATATTGTATTCCAATTTCCCCTTAATATTTGAGATTCAGTAAATTTGATTTATTTAATCCATAAATTTTCCCATTGACTCATACAGATATTCTCTCCAAAATTTTTCATCCATTTTATCATGCAATTTTTTACTTGCTCTGTTTCTATATCACACTGCAATAGCATTTTATAGATTTTTTTCCCTAATAGATGTTTTAAGTCTCTGGTAATAGTTTAAAAGCTGCTTTCTCTCTTAACTGACAAACTTCTTTTGCTGCTTGTTCTTTGTATTTAGATACCATTTGATGATATAACAGCCAGGGAATATTCTTTCCTTCATTAAAAATTTCTTGCTAAGGTTTTATTATTTATTTTATTCTAACCTGCTGTCCCTGCACAGCTTTGTATATTCGATTTCTAACCCACTCTCCCTTCCTTGTCTCATCATGTATTCATAAATTATATGGTCAGTTTTCTTTCTTATACTACTATCGCAATAGGCATCAATTGGGGATGTCAATGGTGAGATAAATGGGGTTATTCTATTTTTGCACTGAAACCATATTCTTAACAGTCCATCCCTTAGGCTATGATTATCATCTTGTCTTTGGATTGTTTTAAATGATTTCTTAATCCAAAAATACTTGTGGATTCCTTCTTTGGTATCAATTATTTCCAATTTGATGCTTCTTCTGTTTGGATTTATAATCCAGTCTGAGGTCCAAACGAATGCAGCTGCTTGATGGTAAAATTTAATATTTGGTACCATTAAACCTCCTTTCTTTTCATCCTGTAACATTTTGAATCTTATCCTTGGCTTCTTCCCATTCCATATAAAATTATTTATCATTTTTTTGCCATTTTTAAAAAGCCTTTTCATCTATATAGATTGGCAACATTTGAAACAAAAACATTCTGCTTCTTTACTACTGATGAATAAACATAGCTAGTTTTCACACATCTGATATGCAGGGACCAGATTTTCAAGGCAGGCTGGAGTCCTAGTGCCTTATGGCAGTCAATCATTATTAGGGTTAACTGCTTTGACACATGCAGATCTGAAGCCCTAGAAAAATATTCTTGAGAAGATGTGAAGTAAGATACCTTTCTACATTCTCATTTTAAAACTATTTAATATTCAGTATTCACATTTTAGTATCTGATCTGCATGTGGGTCTGAGATTAATGTTTAGGTGCAAAGGTGACAAACAAGCAAGCATCGGAGTGCATAAAATTAGATATGTCATTGGAAGGAAAAATCATAAAACTGTGACTTATTTCGGCCATGTCATGTGGAAGAACTCACTAGAAAAAGCAATTATGCTTGGATTGGTTAGTGGCAAAAGGAAAGCAGGCTGCCAAAGAACACAGTGGCTATACACCATAAAAGTCGACACCAGACTGAGCATGGAACGACTCAAAGAAACAGTACAAGATCAGAAGACATGGAGTGAGCTGTCCCATAGAATTGCCAAGAGTCAGACGTGACTGAATGACTAGCAGCAACAACAGTTTGTACCTTGAATAAAACTTTGTCTGTCTTAAAAGGTGCCACTGGACTCAAACTTTGTCCTACAAAAGAAGCCTGTAAGGTATTATTCATAGAACTCTTCCCAATTGAGACTAGAGCTGTAATCCTATATACACTTACATGAAAGTAAGTTTCATTGAAGTCAGCCAGATTTACTTTTGCATAAACATGTATAACCTTGGGAAATAAGACTTGCCCTAATTTCAGCTACTGGGGTCCAATTGTACAAGTCAGGACTGAAGTTATTCTACTTCAGTTATTCTATCACACTTTTGCCCCAATCTCTACAATACTGATGGAGTTCCTTACTTTCTAGCTATAATTTACTGCCAATGCACTGCTTTGGATCCAGCAGATTTATCTACAGATGGTGCCACTCTCCACCCTGCATGCAAAGACCCTCTTCCTTGCAAGCAGGAGGCTTGAATGGACACACTCTTTGTTTCCTAACACCTACATTTCTAATTACCACTTTATTGCTTTCACATAACTTATACTAGCATTAATTGTGGCTCTCTCAAAGAGCAATTATTCCCAAGTGGGTGTGGCTGAAGATACTTCTGGAAAATATAAAAAGGGGTTATATGGAGACCTGTCTCGTTCAGTAAAACTAAGAAATATAGCAACCTCAATGAATGGGAAATAGAATAAATAGATGTCAGAATCATACAAAACAGGATACTAAAGTATGTAAAACTGTCAGCCATTTTGTATACAGACATAAAGCAGAATAAAAGCATACAGGCAGTTGTTTCCTACTGAACAATTTTCTTACAAACAATATGCAGAGCTGAACTACTGTTAAGAAGTGATAATCTCCTTGCACATAGAAAATCTGCACTCCTAGAGGAAAGATTCTACAAAGCCTTCTCTCTAGTATGCTAGTATCCAACTGCATTAGGGAGCATTAAAATATGTGACCAGTCTAGGCTGGGCTATAGCAGGGGCGTAGACTTTCCATTCTCCCCGGGGGGGGGGCTCTCTCTCGCACACGCAAAGTGCGCATGCCGCCACCGGGACAATGTCCCTGCCACTGCCACCACCTCTCCCCCCTACCTGGCTCCCACGCACCCCTCAGAGGGAGGGAGTGGGTGCAGGGGAGCCGGGTGGGGGGGCTCTTGTGGCAGTGGCGGCGGGGGAGGCTTGCAGCAGGTGCGGAGGTGCAGCGGCGGTGTCCCCCCTGCCGCTTCTGCGCTGCTGCCGCTGGGACAATGTCCCCACCGTGGCCAGAGCCGCCGCCGCCCTGCCACTGCCAGGGTGATGTTCCCGCCACCAGAGCCGCCCTGCTGCTGCTCTCTGGGATGGAGGGAGGGAGGAGTGGGTGGGTGGGGAGAGCGGCTCTGGCAGTGGCGTGGCTCTGGAGGCGGTGAGAAGGCGCACCGGCAGGCGCTCCATTTTGCCGGGGGGGCTCAGTCTCCCCCGGGGAAATTTCGGGGGTGGCTCGAGCCTTCAAGCCCCCCCATAGTTTATGCCTATAGGCTATAATATATGGTATTTCAGACTACAGAGTTTGTTTTCTAGGGCATAGTCACACCGTTCTTTACTTAAGGGTCTGGAAGAGGTGGTTCCCACACATGTCATTCCCTTAGCACATAGTGTGAAGTTCTTCAGATTACATTGATTCCCTCCCCCACTTTGCATCAACACAGCTGTCAGGGACAATTGTAGGCAATGCAAGATACAAAATAACTGATGGAGGAAATTTTCAGGGGAAGATAACTGCTTTTCTAGAACAAATTTAAGAGTCCAGTGGCACCTTTAAGACCAACAAAGTTTCCCCATGTTTCTCGATATATGCCATAACACAAAACCAGGAGTGTAGGAAGCTGCTTTGTGGATGTGCATTAACCCTTATGCTGACTCTCTTAACCCTTTTGTACTTGGGGACATATCCCAAATACATATATGTGAACCAGTCAGGTGCATAGGACACAAAAGGAGTAACTGGGAACAATATTAGGACATACGCATACAGAGTTGCACATAGTTCTAGGATGTGTACTACCCATTGCACTTGATCAGGCATGAGTATGTTTTGTACTTTAACTTTTAAAAAGCACATCAAAATTTCTCGCACTTGTGCTCAAGGGAGTACTCTGCTTCTTTTGGGAAATGATGCCTTATGAATTCAAAACAGATGGACTTCATAAATCCTGAATGGTAATCTTTTACTAAATTCAGCAACTATGATTACTGAGCAAAACAAAGCACCTCTTTTTTTGTAAAGATAAATGCCCCTGCACTCTCTAAAAAGCACATGTTTAAATGCTACCAAGAGGCATATAATACTATGGATATTTATGGTCATGGTCCATAAACTTCAGTTAGAGAGATCAACAAAGGCTCATAAATGTCAGTCCTGATAAATGGTTCCGACTTACCTGTCCCTGAAAATCCTTAGTTCCAGCCACAGAGGCACTACCAGAGTAGATGTTGGAAACATGCTCTTTATGGCTTTCTAGGCACTCTTACACTCTCTTCACAATTCTACACAGTGAAAGCTTGTAATGGGGTAAGTTCAAGCACAGGGTCTGCTCTCAGCCCATAGCCCTGTGATTTTGGATTGCAGCTGCCTATTCCTCAGGGATTTTCAGTCTGGATACACTTGCTATCCACCCCCCAACCAAGCCAAAACCATACGGCAGCAATGGAGCCTTTCCCAGCTAAGAAATAACTTGGACACTGGTTTGATTCCTTCACTTCTTGCGATGCTCCCCAAACACATTGGGTTGGACCCTATGAACTGCAAGCAGAGCTCTGTTTGTGGAACAGGGCTTTTCCACCTCTTCCTTCAAGCTGCATTTGCTGTAAAGCTGCTATTGTGGAGAACACTCTGAAAATCATGGGCTGTGGTACACAGGGGGGATGTATGGGGGGGATTTGCAGCTGACATCCCCTCTCCCTTGACTGAGAAGAAATGCAAGTGGCTTTCAGGACCCACCTATTGGACCACCCTCCCACATTTTAGTCTTAATTACACCTAGGAGTCAGACACAAGTCACTGATTTTAGAGATAAGGCTGCAGTACAGATTAAGCCCAATCAACTACTGGGTACTAATAATTATTTTTGCCTATGTCTTTATTATTCAAAGAAATTAATTCTGAGAAAAGCTCTTCAGAATGTCTGAAATACTGGCTTTTCCCAGAGTTCCTGTAGCAATAATGTGTGTGTAATGGAAGTGCTGGAGTTCTGCCTCAAAGACTGTTCCCTGTTGAATTCTCATTAGGTAATGCAGCTATTAGGCAAGATAGAGACTTCAACCTCAGAGCAAAACTCACATTTAAAGACAGTGCAGGGAGATCATCACCATGAATTACAACTCCTGGATCTCAAGTAGGTGCTGGAAGCTTTTTTATTATATTAATATGCCTATAATGCTGTAGACTGGCATTGGACTGAGCAGGAGAGACTATAAGAGAACCATTTTCTGGGAATCCTGGCAAGGCCAGTGAGGACAGGAGCTGCAGAGGTATTTTAAATATGACAACATTGGTTGCAAAACAAACTGCCAGAGTGAAAAGATACTAACTGCTCCTGCCCTCTTGAGAAAGCAAATGGTGTGCTCCTCATGCTGAAAAGCAGAGGAAGGATGCCATTTTTCCTTTGTACTGTAACATTTAATATTGAACTGTAACTAGGACAGTATGCGTGCACAGGGATATTTACATCTCTGTAAATTTGCAGGCTAGTTTGTTACAAGGGTAAAGTTATCTAAATGGAGGTTGCTTTAACATTCTGTCATTCTTAGCTGTATTAACATGCAGCAGTGTCCCTGCTATGGTCCTAACAGTTAAGGCACATTGTGAAACCTTTGATCCCCCCACCCCCAGTAACTGTGACTAACTCAATGCCAAGATAAGCTCCTCTGAGGGCCAAAACAGACATGGCAAAGGTCATGGATCTCCATTAGTTTATAAAAGGTAAATTAAGCTCGTGTGCACTGCTACTGCAACTCAGACTTGGACTGCCATTTAACTCTTCTAGCTCAAGGTCACGTTATTTATAGTCCGCCTTTCTTGCTGAGACTCAAGGTGGATTAAACAGTGCAAGAATACAATCAAACGGGATGGGACATCCAATTAACAGTGCAATAGGATTTGTATTGCAGAAATCCAAAACAGAGCTGAAACAAAGCATAAGCACTTAAACATGTTAAACAATGCAGAAATTACATATTAGGAACATACTTCTAGTAACAGACAGCATGTATTATACACAGTAGTTTAGTCCGCAGCCCCTCTTCCCTTATCTTTTGTAACTATTTCATTACAGTTCAGCCCTACTACCTGTGTAAAAAAGCCCTATTGAATAATTCATTTTTGAACAGTTTGTGGATAGCCAGGATAGTGGGAGCCTTCCTTACCTTCTCAGGCAGGGTATTCCATAAAGTGGGGGCGACAGAGAACACCTGTGTACAGGAAAATAGTTGATTTAGCCCATTTGGAGGGTAGCACCTGCAGAAGGCACTGTTCAGATGAGCAAAGTGGCCATGGTGAAGCATAAGGAAAGAGGCAGTCCCACAGCTTTAAGGGACCAAGGCTGTGAAGGGTTTTGTATATACCTTGCATTGAACTGATGGACAGCCAATAGCATGACTGCGAAATGGCAGTCAATAGCATGCTCTGCCCAGCTCCTGATAATAACTGATTTCTGCACCATCTGGAGTCTCCGAGTTTTTGAAGGGAGACCTAAGTAGTCTAGTCTTGATGTTACCGTAGTGTGAATCCCGGTAGCCAGATCATCCATATCAAGGTAGGGGGCATCTTATGTGCTAGGCTGAGTTGGAAGAAAGCAATGTTTTTGACCCCTTGAAAATTCTGATGATAATGAAGGAAGCCTGGATCTGGTCAGGGAAATAAAGCAGGACTTGAAGGGTTAAATACCTTATTCTTTTCATGGCAGCCCCAATCCAAATTGTGACTGTGTGCATATGCAGCTGAACGTTTACAGACAGAGATCTGTGACCATCATTTCTATCATGAGTCTACAATAAATAAGAATTAACAAAAACAGTGGAAACAGCATGACAAAAAAGTAACGAAATGCAGGAGGAGAGCAGAAGAGGGGAAGAAAGGCAAGAACAGGAAAGATATACGGCATGGTGACAGAACTGAAGTCCATTTGAATTCATACTGAAAATGTGCTGTCATTGCCTCATAACTTAAAGTTTATTATTCATTTCACTTAGAAGCAGAATAGCTGAAGATTCAGTTCTACTTAGTATCAGAGTCAAAGGGAAATATTTAGGTGCAGAGGTTTATTAACTCTAGAGGGGTAGCCATGCTAGTCTATTGCAATAGAATTAAACAGAATTTTGATAAAGTGAGCTTGGATGTATGACAGGTTAAATTGGAATAAATTTTGTTAGTCTTTAAAGGCGCTACTGAACTTCTGTTAAATCATGAACAGAGGCTAGGAATCATGAACAAGCTAAGAATTCCTTGGACTCATATCCTCCCTTCCCATGCCTTCCCAAGAAATTGAAGATTTCCTAGCTTGCAGCCAGACACAGTTTATTGTGATGTCCAAAGCAGGCAAAGCAAATTATAGTTCATCCTCACCTACAAATCATAGTAATTTCGTCTGATCAGGATATCACAACAAGCTGCAGTTAGTTTTCAACCAGGAAGTCTTCAATATTCTGCTGTGCATGAGAGGAGGGGAAAAGGAATGTGAGAGCCCCAGAACTTCCAAGGAATGCAGATCAACATTTAACAACATGGTGTTCAGGTCAAAAACAACAGCCAACCCACCCTCATATCCAGAACTCAGAGAAATGTAACTCTCAGTCACTGTGTCAGTTTGCTCATGTTGTGAATGTATGCGTACACCCACACTCCAATTGTCACATAAAGCTAATGTCTCTCTTCCTATTGAGTTGTCCCTCATTTTACTTAATTTGGAATGATGGTTATGTTTCAGAACCTCATTTCCTCCTCAGAGACTGTACTTTGAAGGTTTTCTAGTCCCCACTAGAACAGCAGTTTAATTCTGAAGCTATTCTTGACTTTTATATTTCCAGTCACCATTCTTCCTTGCATGAAATGGATGTCCTAGCTCTCTTTCCCCATATATTTCCATTTCCACACATTAACTGTGCTCTACCACCATAAAATTTTTATGCTGCTAGCCACTCCTCCCTTGAGCATCAGCAGACAAGTTTATAGTCTCAGACTGAGAACTTTAAACAGCAGCAATAGCGAAGCTAGGAAATGTCTACAGTAAAGTCTCAGGGAATCCAGCATGACTCTTTGCACTTGATCAACTGATTCTACCACACACAAATTGATTAACTTGAGAAAATAGTGATATTGAACTACCACTGAATTAGACAACACAAAGCTAGTTTGACATACAACTTAATATTTCAGCCACATAGAGTTGTTTTGTAGCTGCAGAGATCCAGACAGATCCTTGTTTTAATTGATACAGATGTTATGCTATTTACTAGGAATAGTTTATTAAGCATTTCTGTTTAAATATTAGGATAAATGGTTTTTTAAATGACCTTAAGAATCAAATTCAAAGCCAACGGAAATGGACAGAAAATGAGGTAAGAAGATTTGAACAAGACCAAACCTACCTCACAAATCAACTTCTTGGCGCAATGAAAGACAGAGTGGTAAGAATATTTCTATCTATTAAGTTCATTGCAAACAAAGAACTATTGAGCTGCCATGACTTCATAAAATTCAGCCCGTGCTAGTAACAAAAGATAATGCACCAAGAGGAATTCTAGTTAAAATATTCTCAGTTAATATAAACATATAACAATGCTCTTGTAAGCAACAGGGATTATGTATAGGGGGGATTCAGGGAACAAAAAGTTGGAAAAACTGAAGTGGGAGAAGAGCACAAGGACAAATGCTAATAGGAAATTAGAATGTGGTCAATTTTTATTTTTAGAGATTGGTATTCTGAAACCCTCAATGTATGTTAAGCCTTGTGTTCAACATATTGCTATCAAAAGCAATGACATTTCTATAAAAGGGGGTGTTTCTATGATTTAAAAATATTAAGCATGCCTTCTGCTTTGGGTGCTGTTTTTCCTGTCACAGACTAAAGTATAATACACAGACTTTAATAGGTCTCCCACTGATGGCAGGGTGCCCATTTTTCAAGGAGCAACATTCTAAATTTCAATTTTGGTTCTTGGCCCAGACAGGCACTTAAATAGAGTGTTTAGTTTCAGGAAATCCCTGTTCCAGGATCAGAGCTTAATGTTTATCTGAATTAAAGTTCTTGCACATTTTTTGGATACAGTGCGAAAGGGTCATTCCACAACACAAGTCACAAAATGAGAGAATGCTGTGTATTTTAGCAGATCTGATGGTTTTATACACAAGAGCTTAAAAGCTAAATATTTGCTAGGACAGACTAAACCAATGACATTTTACAGCCAATTTTAAATGTCATATTGTATATATATATATAAATTTTTTTACCCCCTCTCACTAATGCTGTACCTAGAGCTGTACCTAGAGCCATCACTGTTCTAATATACATAAGATATTTCGAATGGAAAGAAACGGAGGGGATCAGACTAAAAATTGAGTTAGCAGGAATTACATGCCTGATTACATCGATTTGCCCCATTGTGCTTTTAAATCCCTTTCTCACCTAGCTGTCTAAGACTGGGTGAAAGGGGTTTCAAGCTGTCTTCTGCATTTTGAAGAAACAGGATTCTTCAAGAAGCCCACACCCTGTGTGAAAGCCGGATTGAATCTGGGAGGCAGTCCTACTCTGATGAAGAGTAGAGACTTTATTGCACTGTGCTTCTGGGAGCAGATGGGCAGAGAAACCCACTCCAGGTTGTCTTCTTCCACTGAGAAAGTATACAATTTCTCATATCTAACGGTAGAAAGCATACCTGGACTTTAACTGAAATAAATGTATGGCACAAAGGATATTTGCTAACATTAAAGTCTAACATTCTTCAGCTTCTCTACTGTTTAAATCCAGTGAGAAGTTAAGTGAGCAGCACTGTGAATGTCTCCAGTAAAGAAATACTACCACAGCTTCTCTGAATGTAAACAGGAAAGGAACACATCTTCCCAGGATGCTTCTGTCCAAAGAACATGGTTACAGACACACAAAGAAATTCACAAACTGATTATGTTAACAGCATTTATAAATGGGAGGGATATATAGCAGATTGAGTCAACATGGCATTTAATCATTCAAAAGTTGACTGAATTTACAAGAGAGAGGATATATATTTTTGTAACTATAATATAAAATGTGCTTATGTTATAAAATTATAAATCAATGAAAATAACGTTTACTGACATTAATTCAGATGCAAGAAAAACTAGATAGTAACCCCCCCCCCAGTTTTTCTGAGATAAAACAGTGTTCAGCTCTTAGAAATGTGTGTACAATTCTCAGATCAAACACAGCCCTTATTCAGTGCTAGTCCCATCAACATAGGTTTGGATGTTATTTTTTTTCTCTAATTTCTCAATCCCACAGCTACTTTCTTCCTTAGTTACAAAGGGGCACACTTTCCCCCTAGCTAGACTACAGTGTTAGAGAGATAAATAGATCTTGTCTAGTGAAAAGCAATGTGACATATCATGATGATTATTATAATTGGAACTGCTTTTCATCTTCCTTTCCCCTAACTTGCATCTGTCTTTAGGAGTTGAGTAATTTATTGTCCAGCTCATATGTACTCTCAGATCTATTTTAAAGTGGCTTTAGAAAACATCCACAAGTCTTATTTTTATTTTTGAAATATGTTAATCTTTTTGGTAAATACATTTTGCTGCCTTTCTGGAGGTTTAGTAAAATTCCTTAATAGTACCACATAGTGCTATTGGGTGTAAGGGAGTTAGCAGAAATACTTTTAACACAAGGAAGGTGCTGTCCCCCTCCCCCTTAAACTGGCATTGGGAATATTTCAGTAAGATTAAATTGTTTACATGCTTTCTAGACACCCTCAGCGATTGATGTATTTTGCAGCATTTTCCCATCACTATAAGTTCAGTGCCTCCACAGCTCTTATTCATCTATTACTGTTAACAAGACTTGTAACTCATGATTTTTTCCTCTGAAGTAAGGCAAGTAGAAGATTTTAAGAATGGACTATTGGTACTTACCAAGAAGGGTCCTTCTCCTCTGAGATAAGGAGGACATCTTGATGGGTGTTTCCTACCCCATCTGCAGGGAGGCAGGAACCAAATTTCAACTTCCTGTCCTCTCTGTGGGAAATGCCCACTCTTTCAGTTCTGGAACTCATAAAAGCAGTAGGTAACAGTGAACCACAACAAACGAGCCTTAAACTGGCTAAACAGTGGCAAACATCAGAACAAGAATCAGAGAAAATCTTAGACAGGAAGGAAAAAATATATTCGGAATCAAAAATGGAAAGAAAATAGGATAGAAAGGATGACGATGACCTGGGAGAGTGAAGATGTCCTCCTTATCTCAGAGGAGAAGGACCCTTCTCAGTAAGTAGCAATGGTCCGTTCTCCCCTGAGAGGAGGACATCTTGATGGGACCTCCCATAGCAGTGTCCTCATCTGTTGTGTGGGTCATCGCCATTGTCATTCAGAACGTGCTGCATGACCCTTCGGCCGAAGGCTGCGTCAGCTGAGTTGTACATGTTCAATCTGTAGTGTCGAATGAATGTGGACCCAGACGATCATGTGGCTGCCTTACAGATTTTTTCCACTGTAGCCCGATTTGCGAAGACAGCATTAGTAGCTGCGCTCTGAATTGAATGAGCAGTGATCCCCTGAGGTGGAGTCAGTTTTTGAGCCCTGTAGGCTTCTGTAATACAAGACTTTAGAGTGGAACTAATCGAAACCTTGGACATCTTACTCCCTTTATTGGGAGGAGATATGAATAGCGACTCTGTCTTCTGGAAGCCGCTGGTGCGACACAGGAACATCTTCAAGGCACATCTCACATTTAGAGAGTGCCAAGTTCTCTCCTTGGGATGTGTTGGATTGGGGCAAAAAGAAGGCAATGAAATCTCCTGCTATCTATGGAAGTGGGAATTTACCTTCGGTTGGAATGTGGGATCTGTATAGAGCACCACCTTATCTTTGTGAAATACGCAGAGCCATGGGTTGGCCGAGAGTGCTCCTAGCTCTGACACCCTTCTGGCTGATGTTACTGCCACCAAGAACAGGGTCTTCATTCTTAGCCACTTCAGAGAAATCTCCTTGATGGGTTTGAAGGGTGGTCTGGTCAAGGCATTGAGCACCACGTTCAGTCTCCATGTGGGGAATCTGTGAGAAGTAGGAGGGTCCTGAACATAAGAACATAAGAGAAGCCAATGTTGGATCAGGCTAATGGCCCATCCAGTCCAACACTCTGTCACACAGTGGCCAAAAATACCAGGTGCCATCTGGAGGTCCACCAGTGGGGACAGGGCACTAGAAGCCCTCCCACTGTTGCCCCCCCAAGCACCAAGAATACAGTGTGTGGAGAAACCCCCCCCTCCCCATTCTGAATTTTTTAAAGTGTTCCTGTTTTTTTCCCCTCTTCTCTGTGGCAGGGCAGGAAACTAGGGTCATTACCTGCCATAGTTATGTAAATGGCTTGACTTGCAAAGGATTTGGTGTTAGGAATCTCCAGGGGACTCCTTGAGGTTTCCCAGAATGCCTGCAAGGAAGGCTCCCAGGATGCACCTGGATGGCCCAGGGTCCACTGGGGTGACCTGGGTGGACTAGGTCAAAGGGGGTGGAGAGTGTGATGTGAATGGGTGAAACCCAAGGTTCAATAAAAGGGCTTGCTTCCAGGACGGAGGGCTCTCGTGCCTCTGGATGCTGATATTTGGAAGAGGACAGATGGCTGAGCTCTGATCTATAGGCCAGGAGCCATCAGCCATGTGTCCTGGCCTGCTGGCTGCAGACAGCCTAGGTAATGAAACATCTTTAGAACCTTTTGTAACTTTCTAAGTTTGAAATTGCCTACTCTACTTCAACATCTAGTTAGAGTACATTTTAGAGCCAGGGACAGGGGATGAGATTATGACCAACTTTTATTTGTCCTTCTGGTTGCTGATCTGGAGCTGTGCTAAGAGTATGCTTGTAACCTTTTTCTCTTTTTAATAAATATTTTACTTTTTGAAGCTGGTAGTGTTCTCTGGACCACATAGTTTCTCCAACCACCTTAGAACTCACTACTATAAGAGGGGAGTCCCAGGAAGGGGGAAGGCAAGCAGTCGATGCATTCGTTGCCAATCCTCCAGGGGGCCCCCAAAGAAGGAATTTGGTCCCTGTGTTAAGCAGGAGCTGGGTAACAGGAGACCAGAGGCAGAGCCTCAGTTTGAGAAGGGGTGTCAGGAGTCTGTCCCTCCTGGTGGGAAGACCCCAACAGGGCAGTGGTGGCAGCGGTACCCAAGTGGGAAGAAGTGGAATAGCACCCTCCAGGAATTGGCATAAGCCAAGGAGGGAGCTGGCAGAACAGGGTCTGTAAGTCAGAATGGGCCTGTTCTGCTACACAGTGCATCACTTGCCCCAGACCGAGAGTTCCTATCTATACCTTGTGGCTAATAGCCACTGATGGACGTCTGCTCCATATGTTTATCTAATTCCCTCTTGAAGCCGTCCATGCTTGTAGCTGCCACCACCTCCTGTGGCAGTGAAGCACTGCACTCTTCAGGAACCGACGGACATGAGGATATCTGGAAACTGTCAATCCATTGCATGTTGGAAGGACCATAGCTAGTGCCACCACCTGATGTCTGAGAGTAAGTGCCTTCAGACCAGTATCATGACCATCCTGTAGAAAGGCCAATACGTTTCTTAAGTGTGGCTTTAGGGGATCTATGTCTTTTCTCCTGGTCCACCTCATAAATGCCTTCCACGTAGTGTTGTAGATCCAGCAGATGGATGATCTTCTGGATGCCAACATTGTGTTGGTTACCTTTTCTGAGAATCCTAGTCTGCAGAGCTTTTTCCACTCAATCACCAGACGGTCAAACAGAACCAGCCTAGGTCTGGGTGCCAGATGGGACCTTGAGTTAGCATGTCCAGAAGAACCAGTAGCCTGAACAGGGAGTGAAAGGTGAGATTCTGTAGCTCTGAGAACCATGGCCTTCTCGGCCGGTATCGGGCCACCACTATGCTTTCTGCTTCCTGCTCCCTGATCTTCCTCAGGAGCCTTGGTAGGACTGGGGTCAGAGGATACACATACATCAGTCCTGGACCAATGGGTTGTTAAGAGCATCTGGTGCTTCTGCCCTGTGGTGATGGAATCTGGTGAAGAACCTTGGCACCTTGTGATTGGTTGGTGAAGTGAACAGGTCCACAACAGGGAGAGCAAAGTGATTCACAACAAGGTTGAATAAGTCTGTCTTCAGAGACCATTCCCCTTCTTGCAGCTGCCACCTGCTGAGCCAATATGCATGATTATTCATGGTGCCCTTTCTGTACTCCGCCTTGATGGAAGCTAACTTGACCTCTGCCCAAATCAGGATCTTGTAAGCTTCCTTATGTAGAGCCGAAGATTTGGAGCCCCCCTGACTGTTTATGTACGCCTTTGCCAATATGTTGTCTGTCCTGATGAGGACGTGACATCCAGAAATCTGTGGGCTGAAGTGATGAAGGCTAAGCGAATAGCCCTGAGTTCTAACAGGTTGATGGGTAGTTTGGATTCCTCCCTGGACCATACTCCCTGTGCTGGTGAATTCGAGTGGACCGCTCCCCAGCCTTGGAGGCTGGTGTCTGTGAATATTTGTTTGTATTCTGCAGTGTGGAAAACACGTCCTTGCGAAAGGTTCCTTGTCCTGGTCCACCAGCCGAGTCTGACCTTCACCCTGAGAAGAACTGTGACAATGAATTCTTCCCTTGCCATGATTCTATATTGGTAAGGCTGAAGGAACTGTTGCAGAGTTTTTGTGTACATGCGAGCCCATTATACAGAGTTGATGCATGAGATGAACAGTCCCATTAGTTTGGCTAGCGTCATCAGCAAAGACTGCTTGGTTTTGAGTACCTGTTGTGTGAGAACGTGGATCTTCACCATCTTGGGTTTCGGAAGGATCATACGATTTTGAACCATGTCCAGAATTACCCCTAAGTGTTTGATAGATTGTGAGGGGATCAAGCAAGTCTTTTGAATGTTCACAAGGAACCAGTGAGAGCGGAGACACTGGATAGTGCTTTCTGTGTCCCTTCATGACTTGTCCGCTGAACTGGATCGGATCAGAAGATTGTCGAGATGGGGTGAACATGTATGCCCCATTCTCATAGTAGGACAATGGGGTGAATGAGAACACCTGTGGGGCAGTTGAGAGACCGAAGGGTAGAGCCTTGAACTGCCAATGTTGATCCTGCACACCGAACCAGAGAAATCTTCTGTGGCCCTGGAAAATGGGAACATGAAAGTACGCTTCAGTCAAATTGACTGAAGTCAGGAACTTTCCTGGATGAAGAGCCTCTGCAATTGACTGTAACATCTCCATATGGAAGTGGTGTAGCCTTACGAACCAGTTCAAGTACTTTAAGTCCAGTATGGCCCTCCAGCTTCTGTTTCTCTTGGGAACTGTGAAAAATATTGAATAGACACCTCGTCTCAGCTCTGAGGGAGGTACTGGTTCTATAGCTTGGATGCTGGACAAATGTAGAATGGCATTTAAGGTTCAGTGGAGCTTGACTTGATTCTTTGCTACTGGTGAAGGGACGAAGTGGTCTGGAGGTTTTGTCACAAATTCGATGGAGTGGTGATTTTGTGGTGATTTCCTGAGACCAAATGTCCGCTTTGAAATCAATCCAACTTTGCTGGAACTGAAGCAGCCATCCCCACACCAGAGAAGAATTGCAGTCACGCCTTTGAGGGCTTGTTGTCCCTTCCAGACTTGTCATCTCTGTTGGAGAAGAGTTTGCCTTGTCTGTTGTGGAAGGGATTTCTTTGGAAATTTTGCCTGGTCGACCCCCAGAACTGCCTTCTGTTGTCCCTGTTGAACCTCGAAAATTGTCTCTGGGAACAAAAGGAGTAGTTGCTTGCAACCCTGCATTCTGGTCTGCCCAGATATCTGGTCATAGCTTTCTTCTTGTCTCTGGTCTCTAAGAGGATCTTGTCCAGGGCATCCCCAACCAACGGACACCTTGAAAAGGGTATGCTGTGACTATGGCTTTGGTATGGAGGTCTGCCGGCCAGGCTCAGAGCCAGAGTGTTCTTCTAGTTGCTATGGTGGAAGCAAGTGCTCTAGATGAAAAAATCATAGCATCCAGAGTGGCATCTGCAGAAAAAGGGGATGCCTTAAGCAGTCTATTTGCTCCTTTAGCCAGATGTTTGCTGGAAGCAAGGATGAGCTGAACCATCTTCCTAGACCAAGCAATCACTCCCCTTGCCATGGTGGTAGCAGTGGCTGATGCCCTGATGGCCATGGCTGTCGCCTCATGTGCTTTTCTTAATGCGAATTCTGCCTTTTTGTCCAGGCTGTCCTTCACTGTGCCTTTCCCATCTTCAGAAAGCAGGCCAGCTGTCTGTAATGCTGTAACCAGAGCGTCCACTGGGGGGACCTGTAGAAACTTATCAGTAAAGACTGGTAAAGCATACAACTTTTTAATACTGGGAAGAGAATGCTTATTGGCCATAGGCTTAGACCATTCATTTTTAAGTTGTTTTTCTAAAAATTCAGGAAAGGGAAAAACCTTTTCCATCCCAGGGGTTCTGGGAAAGTACTCTTTGTTTCCCCTTGGCCTGGATTCATCTGAGGGGTTGGAAGAACTGAAGGCCTCAGATGGAGATTTTGGCTGTAGTTCTAACACAGCCAAGGTCTTGTGAAGAAGATATTGGTATTCATCTGGTTTAAAAAACCTCATAGAAGGGGTGGATACCTCAGACTCTTCCTCCTCCTCCTCATCAGACAAGAACTTCTTCTGTCCTTTATAACACTGTCTTCGTCCTGTAAAGGGTCCCAGTGAGCATGGTCCCTCATGCTGGAATGTTGATCCTTTCTAGCTGCTTTAGTAGGCCAGTGAGGTCTACATTCCTCCAGGAAGGATCTGTCTAATTCTAAGTCCCCATGCCTATACTCTTTGAGATGGGGTTGGAGATTGGGAACCATCCCCTGTGGGGCATGGGTGGCAATGGCTGGTGATTTCCTCCCTCATAGCTTGTCTGAGGAATTGCATCAGCTCCTCTGATAGCAGATAATTTCTCACATTTTCGGGGTTACTCACGAGTAGTCCCGTCTGTGATTCTGCGCCTCTGGGGACATCTGGTATGGCGACCTGGGCATTGGAAATGTCCTGTACACTGTTGATGTCCATGGTATGGCTTATGGAAGCAGACGGAGCCGCCCCACAGCCTTCCCCCTCTTCCTGAGGGCCTCTGAGAATCCAAAATGGCACTCGTGCTCCGAACCATGGATGGGGAACGGGGCCATTTCTTCACACACTTGTCTTTCAGTGAAGCTTGGGCCCTAGAAGCAGTGGATTTTGCCATGCCGGGCTGTGCTTGAAGTGCCTTGGTGCTAGCTGCAGCCAGGGAGGCCTCTCTCTGCGAGAGGAAATTGTTGGAGCCTTCTTGATCTGACATACTCCAGCTGGAGCATCTGTTGAAGGGGGGGGGGGAGAGAAGTCAGAGGCAGGGAAGAAATGAGAGTAAAATGAAGTAAAAGGAGAACTATAGTGAAAACAGATGAAAAAGATACAAATGGAAAAAAGGTAATGAAAGGAATTTAGTATTAAGGCCCAAATTACATGATCCATTGAGCATCCAATATTGGACCCATATTATCATTAAAAACCAACCACAGGGAGCTAACATGGATACGGACCACAATAACAGGGAGAATGAGAGTTTAAAGGGGAATATAACCAGATACTTATTGTTGTGAGTCTATCAGTTTCTCATAATGCATCTTTTCAAAGGAAGCGGTGGAAAAGAAAATGGAAGAAGGTTTTAATTACGTATCCAAGAGAATAGAAAACTCTGATAAAATGCTGCGATTTGAAACAGACCTGAGTCAGGTGAAAAATGATCAAAATAAACTCCATGCAAGAATTGTCCGATTTGAAAAAATGATGTGGAATGAGCTGGAGGAAATCCAAAGTGAATATAGATCAGGTGAGGGTAATTTATTTTACAGTAAATCTTTGTGATCTAATCTTCCCTTCCTCCAAATGTGATTTTGCAGACAAATAAATCCTAATGACTTAACAGACCAGGAATAGAGAAGTTCAGATAGTTGCATGCAATTTTTAAGCTCCTCCTCACTTTGCATAAGATGCTTTGTTGCTAATTTCAACATTGTCTTTGAAGAGAGGCAGTCTGTCAAGCATTTGAAGATTATTCCAACTCTTAATTAAAGTAACAGCTATAGATTTAAACCTGTACTGGTTTCTGTTAGTCTCTAATTTCTACTTGTCAGAAAAACTTGCTTGTCAGATGTTCCATTTACTATGACACAAAGATGTATGACCTATTTGAACAATTATGACAAATATCACCATATTCATCCATACAGAGATTACCTAATAATCTCAAAATACAATGGTAAGGTTTCGCAGAGAATGTACTCACTGGTCAAACTCATGCATTTGTGAAAAGAGCTTATGTGATGTACACTGGCTATCCCTGAGGATACGTTTGAATGGAGAGCTGTAGCAAGAATACCCCCATTATGGCTGTAACTGAGAAATTTGCCATGATGTTTGCAGACAACTAGACTAACAGTGGTTTTTCCAAGGAAATAGGAAGATTCAGGAAGGATTTAGGCCTTCTGGAGTATATGAATCAGGATGTTTTTGGCAAGATGATCCACACTGCTATAGCGTTTTCAAGGGGGGAGTAGCCTTTCCAAATGTATACCCTTCCCAGAGAGTAACTAAATTAAAAGCATTAAACCCTGAGCACATTTCCTTGATACAATCCAAGGAAGATGCCCTTCTTCCTTCACTAAGGCAGACAACCACCAGTGACATGTGAAAGGATCAAATGCTAATGCACTGATTAGGCACCAAATTTAATGCATTCTCAGTTACTTTTATGCCACATTAAAATATTTCTATGTGAATAGCAATTTGGGAAAGATTATTACAGTAATAAGAAATTTTTAATCTCTTCCATTTGTTGTGGTTATATAGAAACCTATATACTAATTGCCAAGTTGCCCCCTGCGTGTGGATATCTAAATCTGCATGGAGGGGACACCTGGGAGGCAGGGAGATTTTTCTGCACACTTGGGGGACTCCCTAGGTGTGCAGAAAAATCCTAAAAGTAAAAAAAAAAACTTTGGGGGGATATTTACATTCCCCGAAAAGTAAAAGCATTCCCTGCGCATGCGCAGAGAACACTTTGGCCATGGGGGGGGGGCTCGGCAGGCCCAGCAGCTGTGAGCCGCTCAGGCCTTGCTGCTGCCGGTGGGGGAGGGGGTGAGAGAAGGCTCAGTGGGTCACGGGCCTCGCCGCCGCTGTGGGGGGAGGGGTGGGAGAAGGCTCAGCAGGCCACAGGCCTCGCCGCCATTTTCAGGGGAGGGGTAGGAGAAAACTTGGCAGGCTGGCAACTGTTGAGCTGCTCAACCTCGCCGGTGCCGGGGGGAGGAGGGAGAAGGCTTACCTGGTGTTACTTCCTCCTCCTGTGGAGCTCCTCCTGCTTCTGCAGGCCGGGAGCTGTGGGGAATACTCCCCCACATGAGTATCGCAGGTCCCCCTTCTTGTATTAATATATTTTTATGACGGCATGAATTCCTCAAGAAATTACAGCAGTAAAGTTGAAATAGGTGATTTTATAGCATTTCCTAGAACTATAGAAAAATTTAGGTATGCCATGCACCTTTGTTGCCTGAGAGTGATCACATTCTTATCTTCCCCTTCTTCCAAGTAGCTGGGGATGACATATATGATTCTCCCATCTTCTACCTTAGCTTAAAAACCTGCGATTTTTGTTAAACTGAGGGTGTGACTGGCCCAAAGTGATCCAATGACCTTGGCTGCATGGGGATTTGAGCTCTGATCTCCCCAGTTCTAGTATATATTCTAACCACTATCACTACTGATAAATTCAGCATGCACCACAGAAAGTGCTGTGTAGTTGGAAGGATTGCCGAACAGCCTTTAGATAGAAAGAAAAAGTAGTTCTGACCCATGTTAGTTATCCTAATTTAAAGCATGCCTGTTATTTACCAGGATTTCAATCCATTCGTGATTCTCTTGATGCGCTTAAACAAATACAGACTACGAAACTAAAACTAGAAAAGGAGAAGTTCAAGCAAGACATGAAGAAGATAAGACGAAAAATAACTGCACTCCAAGAAGACTAATGATTCATTTGGCATCTGCAGTTACTCCAAACTGAAGAATTACTGCAAATGTTGATGCAAACAAAGGCTTGATGCAAACAAAGGCTTTCAAATTCTAGAACATCAACCTGGTTTCCTTTGTATCCATAGGGTAACATAACAGTCTTGCAATAGACCTTAAGAGATCCAAATGAAAAAAACCAACCCAGATAATTCTCATGCATTATAACTTATATTTTGGATAAAATAAAATACACTTTGGATAAAATAAAATACAACAATTTGTAATTGTTTTATAAGCAAATTGTTCAGCGTATTTTTGAAATTTGTTATTAAGCATCTATATAGTGTTACAGCTGGCAATTCTCAAACCATGACTCTGTTTGTTGACCTCCTGCAAAAACAGATCATGTAACTTCTTGAAATGCAATCTGATAACCAAGTGGCAAAACCAGTACTAAGAGAGGGCAATTTCCTAAGGAAAAACCTGTCAGCTTCTGTGACTTCGACAACAACAGAGTTACAAATGCAAACAATCTTATGTATGTAGTGTTCTGATTACAGATTTGTTTTTTTGTGAGGTTTTAATTTTGGCACAGATTTGTGGGACAGGGAAAATACAAATAATCAATGGTGTAACAAAATGCTCGGAAGTATGCTGGGTGGTTCCAGAACTGTAGGAAAGGCAAGGATATGTTTCTCAGTGCCATTTCTTAAGCAATTCTCTGTGCATTCACTCTTACTAGAACTTAGATAGATACACTACAATTTTTTTACATTATGAACACCTATGGACAGGTTCCACATGAAGTTAGATTGGGATACTACCCTGTGGTGGTGGTGGTGGGGAGATACAAATGGAACTAATTTCTTGGCCTTCATCCAAGCTTTCAGAAAGCAGTACTCTAAACCATAATGAAACAAATATGATCCTTGAAATTTATAGAGATGGCATTGGTCATCTGCAGAATTTTTGCTTTCCTGAAGAAGCCAGGAGCCTTATTTGCAAGCATATTACAGAAAGATGTATTTTAAAGCTGACATCCATGTAACCTCTTTAAGATGGAATTGTTAAGAAGAGTATACAAGAGAGCTATAACTCTGTGTCAGAGATAGTAGTGTAAAGCAGCAGATACAAAAGTTGACCACATTCCAGAGAGTCCTTTAGTATTTCGCTGTCACTGTCATAATTTAAAGTACTGCAAAAATTACTTACATTCCTCAGTTTCAGAAATCTGTAATTTGGGGATTAAACTTAGTTTTCTTGAAACATCCAGCCAAGAAAAGTGCTACAGAGTGGTAAATTCACAGATGACTAATTCTTACTAATGCTCCACAAAGTTAAATCCTCCTTGAGGGAGAAACTTGGCGTTTGCTTGAGTTCCTCAGATAAAGCAGCAGCAAGTGGTCTGTGCTGCGTTTTATACCTGCCCTTGTAGGAGTACCAAAATGATTAGGAAACAAAAGAAAGGAAGCTGGTTCAGAATGATGAGGCAGCACAACCACAAGGGAAATGGTTTATGTCTTTTGGCTATAAAATGTATCTTTCTATAATCACATCCCAGATATTCACCTGAGTCATACTGTAACATCATTTTTAGTTCATTTTTATGGGATGTAGGATTGCCAGTTCGCCAGCACAACAAACAGCACATCATTTTAATACATCAAGGGTTTCTATGAACATTTATAGCACTTGTAAATAATGAATTTCTCAAGCACAGTTTCTCCTAAGGTATGGATCACTTTTCAGGCACTGAGAAAGCCCCAGTGTTGCATCATGAAGTCCTAAGATTAATGCCAAATAAACTAGCAAATATGATATCAGTAAAATATGGCATCACTAAAATGACAAGCAAAGATGCTGATGTTAACCATAAAACCTCACATTCATTAAAGACCCAGAGCAATTGGACTCTGATGCCTTGGAGTTTAAAGAATTAAGTCCTCCAGAGGACCAGTGGGGGGAAGCCACTGAAAAAAGCTTCCTGTGAAAACCACCTTCCATTTACTTTAATTACTGCTAAAGAAACAGTGAATTATGCAGGATATTAAGGGTACAAAAACAAACTGAAACTTCATGTTCGGCAATTAGAGCAGAGTTTGTACACCAGAAATCAAAACCAACCAAGCATATGCTGTTTCTAGTACTTGCGAAGTTAAGAATGATATCCATGACACAAGATCAAAGGAGACAATAGAGAAAATTCATTGTTTTTAATTCCCTGTGAATACTGAGATAACAGAATTTAAAATATCACTGCAATCTCGGCACAGCAACTAAACTGCAGAAGCAGGGATAAAATAAAAATGACCAGTATTACAGTATTATGGGGGAGGCCAGCATACTTCCATTTCTAACACCTTGTAATACAACTCCTTTTGCTTGGGTATCTGCAGAAGGCTTAGCCTTTACCTAGCAATAAAATGACACCAGTGCACATGGCAAAGGCAGAAATATTGCTCTACTCTGTACTGCAGCTGAAGCCAATCAAGTATTACTCCTGTAATTGTCTACAGATGCTATTTGCTTAGCTTTGCACAAACAAATTTCAACAGAATTACTTCTCAGCAGTTTAACAGCAGCTTCCTTTTGAAACATGTAGGAAAAGAACTGCCACTTTTTCCAGGGAAAAAAAGGAATCTTGGCTTTAAATAACAACTGCGACTTTGATGGAAGTTGTCACGGATTTCTGTCTGTTCCTGTCCTCAATGAAGCTCATGTTAGGATGCTGCTGCTGCTGACAGTTTCTTATCTAGTTCCAAAGTTCGAATATCTCCATTAGCTTTGGCATTCCCTATAAGAGCCTGCAGAGAATTGGGAAAGGAAAGGGTCAGTTAATACTTAAATATGTGTTAGATGTACAGGAATTAAAATTACTCACATCTTTTCTGCTAAAACATAAGCTAAAGACCCAAATTAAAGTGGTCATGTCGCTTACCCCTTCAGTGAGCAAAGCAGATGCGCTCTTTGCCAAGGCTTCAGCTCTCCTGTACCCCTTCCTTTCATTCTTACCATTTTATTCCCCCCCCCCTTGGTACTTGGAAAGGCAGCATAGTGCCCCACCACTCTCCAGTGCAGAGAAGTAAAACATACAGCAGTTGAGCTGGTAGGGAAACATGACTGGCACTATCAGGTGTCTCGCCATACTTCAGATGACAGAACATTTCTCCCCGCTCGCTACCTAAGACATACTCTGATACTGTGTACAATACATTTATTCTGGAGAACAGAAGGAGAGCAATACTAAAGACATCTCTGGCAGCTCTATAAAGAGCACACATTTTCTTGAAAATATTCTTGAAATGCTGTAGAATACTTATGCTTAAGTAAAACCAAACCACACATTTCCAGTTCTCTTAACAACTTAGAAATTGTTTATTTTTGACCCTTTTACACCCAGTCTATTAATGATTCACATCACAAATTGATGATAGTACTTTATTGTAGATAGATGGTTACTTTCTGTAGTGTCAGCTTCACAATGCAGTTTTGCATTGAACTTTTTTTTTTTTTGCTGAAGTACAGAAATTTTCAATTAACAGCTATCCAGGGAGGCTGAACTGCTCTCCCTCTCGTTTCTGAATGTTTCTCTTTTAGTGTTTGTGTCTATTTATTCCCTTGCGTAGGGAATTCCCTGGCTTAAATGGCAGGACATTATTAAGAGATGATATTGATTCTAATATACTCTAGAAGTACAGTTTAACCACTTTTATACTGAAGAACATATGGTGATATATGTAGTTAAAACATACATCATAAAACACAACTGAAGAAAAACACATGAACACCAAAATCTGTGGTATAAATATACTCCCAATATTAGTATAAGACAACTCTGCTTCATCCAAGTGAAGCAAGCACTTGAGCATATTAACTTTGGGTCAAAAAATTAATCACGGTGTATTCAAGCTAACTGAGGCACAACCACTGCAAAGGTTTGTCCCAACTGCCAGTATGCAGCTAAGCTTCCCAAGCACCCAGATTTTATCCACTAATCTCAATGAACAATGAAAAATTACATGGATTTTCAAGCTTTCTACCTATTTCGTAGATAAAACTCAAAAAGCATTTGTACAAGGGTGTATTCCTTACATCTATTAATTCATAATCATCTTTGGCATATAAATGTCTTAGGAGATACCATCGGGCAACTGAAACAACAGTTTCTGGATACCCCAACTGATACACCACCCTTTCTAGCATGCGACGAGTTTCCCTACAAAGAAAACAGAAACAGAGTTAACATAATACACAATAAGAAACTGAGGATGAGATTTTGTACCATTAAGGGTTAAAGTTATACTCTTCCATTCCAAAAAGAGGCTCTTTACACTGGTACAGCAAGTTTTCAACTGAATGTGAGGCATTCACAGCAAAGGAAACTAGCATAAAATAAAGCTTTATGTGACACTACACAAACTCTTCAAGCAGAGAGAAAATACTTTTGAAGAAATACTTTTGAAGAAATACTTTTGAAGAAAATAATTTTGAAGACAGATTAAATACTCAGAATTAGACGAGTTGGATTTATACCCGGCTCTTCACCCAGAATCTCAGAGTGGCTTACAATCACCTTCCCTTCCTCTCCCCTCAACAGACCCTGTGAGGTAGGTGGGGCTGAGAGAGCTCTAACTGAGAACTGCTCTTGAGAGAACAGCTCTGAGGGAATTGTGACTGACCCAAGGTCACCCAGCTGGCTACACGTAAAGGAGTGGGGAATCAAAGCCAGTTCTCCAGATTAGAGTCCGCCACTCTTAACCACTATACCAAACTGGCTCTCTAAGGGTCAAGTGTATCAGATTTCTTGAATGGAATCCAAATAATAATTTACACGTGAGCATGTATGCAGTTTCCATTCTGAAAGAGGTGAACTACAGTTAAGTTTGTAAAGCAACCCCTCTTTGGCAATGGGAGCAGCTGCACTGGGAACTAGAAAAGCAAGGTCCAGCTGCAGGCACCATTTCCTTATTCATGTAGAGATCATTTCTTTGAAATTTGGCCACTACAGGTTTTTTTTGTTGATTAGAGGCATTTATGTACTTCTATATTTTATATAACTCATTACAGAAGAAAAACTACATATTTTATTTTTTATTTTTTAGCTTTTTTGAACTAAAGCATTAAATACAGGTACACACATATGAGAGAGAGAGAGAGAGAACACACACTTTCCAAAGGCTGAGCTTTTCATCTGTTTAGCCATACCCTCCGAAGGAGATGCAAACTGGTCATGCCTTTCACCTACAAAGGGGTTTCCACCAAGAGCTCAGCTTTTCCACTTGTTCTGTTCTACTACCTGGCTGCTCAGGCCTTTAGGGAAAGTTGCAACCAGCGGTGTTTCATTGATAACTATTTTGTTTGTATTCTTATTGGGATGTATCATATTTGTTAGCTGTCTTGGGCATTTCTGAACAGAAAGGTGGGATATAAATGAACTAACTTTCCTGAATTAGATGATTCTATGGTATGCTTCATTAAGTATATTTTCTTATGTCTCATGCATAGATGATTCTCACATTACATGCAGACCAGTAACATACCTTGATCCCATTTTGCGACTGTACTGCAGAAGCGCTTGTAAAAGAACACCCACTGGACACAAGGAAAGTTTCATCGCTTCCGTTGTGGCTTCTTGAACCAAAGATGGCCAGTGATCATTAGGAACATTAGCCTTCAACACAGAAACAAATTTTAAATCACTATATCACAATAATAAATGGTTTAGTTATGATCTGACATGACAGAATGTATACCCATACTATTGCATGTATACCCATACTATTGTTGATTATTTTGAACAAACAGAGCCCGAGGACAAACAGAGCCTGAGGAGGAATCCGGAGGCAAAAGCTGCGGGGGAAAAATTCCCCGGGGCTGGCCATTCACACTGGCCAGTGTATTGTGCAAGGATGCCGTTACGGAGCATTCAGACTGCCGCGAGCCTGTTCCGCGGCTCGCACAGCTGGCGGCATACATGTGCATGTGCGCATAGGACAGGAGGCAGGGACAGCTGTTGATATATACACACATGTGCTCATGCGCAAATATATGCGCCAGTGCGTTCACATTGCCTCCGGTTGCCTCCCGCTTCTTCCAGTCCACACTGCCTGGAAGCGGGAGGCATGCGGAAGATGGCCCCTGGACACCAGTTTCTCCCAGTGTCCTCCTAAAGTGAGAGGAAACCGGCTTCAAAACACCTAAGTACGGAAGGGAGCCAAGGGACAGCTGAGGATGTCTGAACAGGCTCCCTTCCCCCGCTTCCCAAGCGGAGCTCTCATGGGGTAGATTGCCAGTCTGTCCTCAGCCAGAATTCATTTAGTGTGTAATTACCTGCTTTTGAGACCTCTTGAAAAAAGGGAAATGCAAAAGCCAAATCTATTGACTTGCCTTGAATATTGTTTTTGAAAGTCTATTTTCAGCTTCCTATATAGCCTTTTTTTAAACACACAATCGTTGACGTGTAACTTCATGGAGAAATGACATTTTTCATATTTGCAAAATCCAAGAAGAATGTCTTGATTAGCAAAGATTATGATCTCAGGTATCCACCACTCTGAAGCTCATTTACCAGCTACATTTAAATGAATGAAATATGCTTGGAAAGCAATTTTGGAATCCACTGACACAGCTGGATACACTCCTCTTGGTTCCAAAGGGCTGGTTAAAAAGCACATCTGTGATTAGTTCAGGATTACATATGGTTTAGCATCATTTGGTTAGTTGGAACGATGGAAGATCAAAAACTGCTAATTCAATTCAGACTCCAAAAACGACAACTTGTGCAGTAACTCTGCCTCAGACACTGGTGAGAAAAGACTCCTATCTTATTTGCATAAGCTTTGCCTCAACTTGATTGAGCAGAATCCTTCTCCTATTTTTTCTTCATGGTTATGAGTGAGGTTTAAAAATTTTTTGGTAAGGCTTGTATAGCTCACTAACACAATTATTTTCATAGCACATTTGCTATAAAAACTGTACAACTGGAATGGGCAAAACATCTCATGCATACATACTCTTGATTGAACTTGTAATCATCAAAATGAGAAGCCCTCTATTACATTTTAAACTGAGATTACTGCAATCAGTTCATTTAATCATTTAATAATTTAAATTCTCCTACCATGCAGACTTCCAAGGCAAGTTTAGCAAGTCTCAGTAGACTAGAAAGCTTCCCACTCCAGCTGCCTTGCTGGGATGCCAGCTGCAGACTTTTTCGGTAACACATCTCTGCAGCCACCATCATTCCTTGAGACTGATACACTTGTGCCAACCACTGAAGGAAAAAAAATAAAGGTGCTTGTTCAGGCTTGCATTTAATTTTAATTTTGGTCTTCGATACTCAGTGCCTGGTCTCAAATCCATGGAACGCTCTTTTAAGAAGTAAAGACTGTCAAGATAATTTTAGAGCAAGCAAAGACAACTAATGCAAGCCTCTGCACAGATGCCCCACTGCTCTTTAGTTCTAGAGAAGTCTCCTCAAGGGCACGTTGGATTTTGGTGAAAGGATGAAGAATCGCCATTTCATGTGGATTTGCAAATAGAGCTGAGACTGAAAAAGTACGCAAAGTTGCTGGACAGCTCCTACCTCATCCCTCTGAAGATAAAGCAGGGTTCCTCACGCTCTTTTACAGTCACAGCTACCAGGAAAACAAATTACCCACAAAGACAACTGCACAAGTTGCTCTTACATCCCACCATGATGCCACAGAATATACTGGCACTTTACTAAGTGGCTCACATCCATTTCAAAATATGCCAGCAAGAGCTGATCATGATACTGAACAGCTAAATTACTCTCCTTTGACTCTTCTAGATAACTTCTTTCTTTGTCTGATGGATGCAGCTTCAGAAGACATCGTTTGAATCCTTGTCACCAGACTCAGCTGTGCCTTCCTTTTTCAGAATGGAGTTATTTGGTGTAGTGGTTAAGTGTGCGGGGTCTAATCTGGGAGAACCGGGTTTGATTCCCCACTCCTCCACTTGCACCTGCTGGCTGACCTTGGGCAAGCCATAGCTCTGGCACAGCTGTCCTTGAAAAAGAGCAGTTTCTGTCAGAGCTCTCTCAGCCCCACCTACCTCACAGGGTGTCTGTTGTGGGGAGGGGAAAGGAAAGGAGTTTGTAAGCCACTCTGAGACTCCTCTGGGTAGTGAAGGGCGGGGTATAAATCCAATCTCTTCTTCTCTTCTTCTATATAACAGCTCATTTTTTCCTCCTTCCTCTAGGCATCTCTTATTTAAGCTACTGTAATTGTATTCTTGCCTCTGCATAAGTCACCCAACTTTGGCAAGTAACTACCCACGTCACTTCTCACCAACTCTGCTTGCATTGGCTCTTCAGCTCTTCCCAGCATTCCCTTGCTAACTCCAGGCAATCATCCTCAAGTACTGGGCAGCCTGTAAGTGACCATGCCAAGCCTCAACATAATGCCAGTCTTGGACAGAGTAGTCCTTGCCAGTTAAGGGGCTCTATCTCTGAAGGAAATAGTGATAAAATTGCTCATGAAATTCACCATATGGCTGTTTGATGTTTTACCCGGCTGCACTATAGAGGTGGCGGGCAGGATTCTGTCGCCCTTCTATGCTTAAAGAGCCATGCATACTGTCCTGAAAATATAGCTTACTTCAAGACAGGGCAGTTGCCTGGAACCAATATTGTGGCAGTTCTATTTCTAATCAGGCAGTTGCTTGGATGCAATTTTTCATTCACTGCAGGCAACTGGGCGAGCAGCTAAATGAAATCTGAATTCATCTCAGTCTTGCTGCTACAACTGCATTTAACCTCCACCTTATGTCTTTACACTAGCTACCTTTCCACTCAGCTGGAAGCTTCTACAAACCTATTTCACGTCTGCTCTCTTTGCCACTAGGCTATCTCCCTGTCCCCAATCCCTGGAATATTCCCACACTATTTGTAAAAATGCCTATCTCAAGAAAGATACAGTTTTGCTTTTTCCCTCTGAACAACCCTAGCCTAATTCCAACTGAACTGCTGCAGCCACCTGGCTGTAACCCTCTACTCAAGTCCAGTTCTCATCTCTTTCTCCATTTTTCATCTTGTCCAGCTAATATACACCTTAAAAGTTGTCACTGGGGGTCAAATCACATCTGTCATCTGTTGAAAACTGACAAATTATAATTGAGCTTGTGCTGCCCCTAGTATGTAGTTTACCAAAATGCTTTCCCAACCAGCATTTTCAGAAACAAAAGAAACCTGAGATTGTATGTTACCATCATTTCCCACCAACAGGAATGCCCTCCTTTGGTAAAGAGGGAAGGGTTCCCTGATTCCCCCCACTGACAACAAACCCTAATTTCCCCTGCCCTATCCTATTTGTGAGGGTATTCAGAGTGCCCAGGGGGCTGCAGCGGAATGTGAGAAAGTTTTCTATGAACTGTCTACTGTTCATGGTACATTGGAAACAAGTCCTCTTGTATAAGGACAAGTTTCTTCCAGTTCCAATTATAATTCATAGACCAATGTTTTCCATTGTCCTGCTGGTGTCCACAGCACAGGAGAGTTGGTTTTCCTACCAGGTTATAAAGAGGTTAACAAGAGGCTCAGTAACTGAAACTTACTTCACGTCCGAGGAATAAAAAGAGAAAGAAACAGACAACGAGCTTGTAGAATTAGGCCAGATGCACTAGATGTGCCTACATCTATCATGTCAAATTTGTTAAGCAGAGTTCTGTTATGTAATAAGACTGCCTATCAATGATTAAGCAGGAACAGTGGAATTTTATCCTGCAATGGTTCAGCATACAGCTCTTTCTAGAGTAGGACCACTCTCCTTTTATGGCTCAGTTCTTGGTACAATTTACTAGTAATAAAATTGGAAGGTTTGCAGTGAAGAAAAAATGTTGAAGGGCATAGAAATAAATGATACAAAAGTCCAGATTCATGTTCTAAAGCTCTTGTTAGCTCGAAATACTGAAGCAAGAGCTCAATGATTGGGTATTTTTTGTCCTTGTTTTGGGCCACTGATGTTTAGAACATTTCAACAACGAAAAGTTTTACAGATGGTAAAACTGACTCCACCTGCAAAATACATGGAGTGTGCAGGTGTGAGAGCATAAGCTTGCACTTTTCCAGTATATTGCTGTGGATAAGAAGAGTTTGTTTGGAAGCTTGAAAATGCTGCTCAGACATGAGCCTCTTCTTTGATAGCTTTGGACAAAACTGTATTTCAGCTCCTCATGTATAAATTGGAAATAGTGATCTATGTCTCAGAATAAATGATAAATGAGAACTGGAATATATTTTGAATGTTAAGATATATAATAGTGATAACAATATAATACTGTTAACAATCTCTCTCTCTCTCTCTGTCTCTGCTGATGTCGGAAAAAATGGAAAGGAGAATTTTCATCCCTGCCCCCTCCCCACTGCAGACTCCATGCTGGGTCTCGCAACCCTGGGAATAAGATTTCCTGAGGTCAGAAAGGTCTGATGAGGGGAAAGGAAGGTGGGAAAGATCTGCAACTATCAGCACCTTTTGCTGATGAATTGCAGGATCCAGCCCCATGTGTGCTGCTCTCAGCTCCTAGGGAGAAGAGAGTAACAAAATGTAATAAATAAACAAAACATTAATGCTCAGCGCCATAAGCAAGAAGTTGGTGCTTAAAATTAAATTAGTACTGTTTGCATTGCATCACAAAAGAGAAAGCAAGCATTCATGGACCAGAGAGCTCAAACCTCAAATAGTCATAGCTGTAAGAATAGCCAATGACACAGAAAAAATAATGTCAGCAGACATGTTTATCTACTGCTTTTATGCAAGTTTTACACAAGTATGTATATATCTGTTTCAGAGACTTGTCTGTTTGTGTTCAACTCATTTTATGGTACATTACCTTATTTGCTTCATTTCAGAACTAGACCCAACTACAAAATGCAATGCATACTGGCATTATGTAACTTATCCTTCTTGTTTGACCATCTAGAATGTTTAGTAACCTCTTCCTTCCTGGTTTGCACTTTAGATACTGTGCATTTTGTTCACTATGCTCTCCTTGTGACCAACTGCAATATGGAGGACTTGTTTTTATTTAGTTTGTTTTCCCATCCAGCCTATCCCTAGTGATAGAGGTATGGTGAGGGAGAGGAGGTTAAATGATTGCACAAAGGAGGATATAATGTGGAATATCCCAATTTACTCTAGATGGTAGCCAAACCTCTTCTAGCTTTCATAATTCTATAGTTTAACATCTTTCCTTACAAAAGAAAAAAATCACAGGGTATGTGGGGGGGAAGGTATTGAGACTTGGAAGAACTCTACTGTCTGCCTTCTGCACAACTGAATAGTGATTTCAGTTGAACTTAGTCCCAGATTATGTTAGTATTAGCTCTCACATGGGAATTCAACTCCCACAACACTAGCTGCTATTATTACATGACATGAGGAAGAGATGTTCAAAACCGTACTTACATGCCAAGCTGTAACTGAAGTGGAGTTGGACATTACCGCCTTTTGAAGCTCTTCCAAGATGGCATCTGGAAGCTCTTTGTGAGACTGCAGAAGTGATTTACACTGAACTTGCCTTAAGAGCAAGTACAAAGTTGGTTGCTCGGGAAAATTTTTTAACTCCTGGAGGCAAACAAAAATTTAGTTTGGTATAAGAAATTATTGGAAATAGTGCCTTCACGTAAGCTTGTGAGACACCTGGGATCTCGGTGTTAATGACTATCACAAAAGGTGTTTGATGGGTGTGGAAAAAGGGTCAACACACTCTTCAATTGGCCAGAGCATGAGGAATTGGACAGTCACCCATTTTGACAGAGAATTTGCAAACAATTCTCAGGAGAATCTCATTTTGACTGGAAGTAATATAATTGTCAACTGTCCAAACCACAGCCATGCACATAACATGCTTTTCAGAAGGGCTTGACACATCTGCTCTCAAGTATTATTAAATCTATAGATTAAAAATATCAGTACACCTTTGGCATTTAAGTGAATTAAAATATCTCAATACTTGTGATAATTCAAGGCAAATTCTGTGCACTTTGTTGGTCCTTTTTGACCTACATCATGTTCTTTGAACTTAAATCTGGGCAAAGAACTAGAAGCTAGAAATCAAAGTTTTATTCTTTCTGGAAATCTCTTAAATTCTGACTCCATACTGAAAGATCAAAAATAAAACATATGTGTAAAAATGAGGGGAAAATATATACACATGATTACTCTAGGGCTGAGGACAGACTGGCAATCTGAAGCGGAGGCAAAGCGGAGGGAACTGGAGCGGGGGAAAAAACCCACGGAGCTGGCCGTTCACACTGGCCAGAGCAATGCGGATCAGCGGCGATACGGAGCGTTCAGACTGCCACGGAGCGTTCAGACTGTTGCATAGCCAGCGTGCGCGGCTCGCGCGTGCCGCTGCACTTTTTTTTGTTTTCCTTTGATGTTTTTCGCATGTGCGCACATGCGCAAAACTTTTTGCCGGTGCGTTCACACTTCCTCCGGATGCCTCCCGCTTCTTCCAGTTCACACTGTTTGGAAGCGGGAGGCATGTGGAGGAAGGCCCCTAAACACCGGGAAAAACCGGTGTCCGGGTAAAGCGGAAGGAAAGTGACTGGGAGACGGGTAAGTACGCAACGGAGCCGACGGACAGATGCGCATGTCTGAACATGCTCCTTTCCTCCGTTTGCGAAGCGTGCCTGCCCCGCTTTAGATTGCCAGTCTGTCCTCAGCCAAGAAATACAAATTTAAAATCCTTCCCACGCAAAATTTAAATCACATACACACAGCATACTCAACCCCCAGTGACTCATGCGTGCCAGGGGCCTCAGCTCATGATGATCTACGATTCATATCTCCACAAACCTGATGATGTATGACAAGCAGTTCAAGCTTATGTAGCATAACTAGTTATGGCCTGATTTTGGGAGTGTTTGGAGAAGGAATAAAAAGGAACCTGTACTTTCCAAGATGCTACTCACACTTCTTTCTGTGGTCTTTTAACATTCCACTGGAAGCACAAGGCTCATGCAGACAACAGAGCTGGTGTGCAGCAAAGTCAGCCACTGTGGTAATTTTAATGCAGATCATACTTCCTAATTGAGCAAGGAGGCTAAATTCTAATAATACCCAGATTCTAAATTCTAATAATTCTCACCACTGTATCCTGCCTGTGACCATACCTTTGTGCACAAAGCCTCAGCTTCCGAGGTTCTCCCGGTCTCATTTAAGCCAATAACAGCCTGGAAAAGGGACCATTCTTCAAGCAACTGTGCATGAGAAGCTGGAAAATTCTTTTCTTTAGCTGGAAAAGATGTAAAGCCCATTACCACTCAAATCAAAGTGCCCGTTCATGTACAGACCTCAAAGCCCTGATTGGGGAGGAAGAAAGAGATGAGGGAACACAGCAATCCTTGTGTTCTTATAAAAATGCATTTCAAATGTTCAGCTTAGCCTCTTGCCAGCAGTGTTAGGCCTCGGGGGTGGATGACTGTCATGATCTCCTCCCCAGACACAAGCTACCCAAGCCCCTCATGGACCACAAGCTAGCTTCTGCATCCTGCTGCAGCAAGCAGTGTGGGTAAGGAAAGAGGAATAAAGCCTGCGTTTGTTATAATCTGTTCAACCATGACTCTTGGGGATTTGATGGAGATACGATTCTTTTTTAAAAAGAAAATCCAAGCTGACATTTTCCAGGATATTTTATTCTTCACTTGTGCTCACACTCAACTACCATGCAGGCAGCACAGAGCCATGATTAAAGATTGTGGTCTGTAAGAAAAAGATCCTGAATAACCAGCAAAGTGACTGATGAGAAACTGATATTACATCTAGACCGCCACGACTGAGCCTTACTGTTTGCTGACATAGGTTCCTGCAATGTATTTCTGTTACTTCTAGATGACAGGGATCTTTGTAACCAGTAGAAACACTTCAATCACAGGGAAAAACAGATAACAAAAGACAGTATATTCTATTTGTTTCTTGGATGTGCCGAACTGCATCATGGCCAAGGGATGACTGAGCCACCACCTGCTCCTCAGAGAGCTGTGTCCCTGAAACAGTTAGGCCTGTTCTGTATAAGCAGCAATAAAAGGATACTACAGGAGGCAAGTGGAATAGCCCATTTTTGAAAGCTCCCTCATGTTAAAATGCCTTGGAAGTTAAAAAAACAAACAAACTAGTTCATCAAAAAGAAAGGGTTTCACTTGGTCTGCTCTCTGCTGTCCTAGTATTCTACTTGCATGGCCAGTGTTTTTATATAAGGAAAGCATTTAAAAATATGATTTCCCCTCTTTCCCCTCTTAATATTCTTGCAAGTGAAGACAAGGCCATAGCTGAAGAACTTTTCCTTGTGATAACGGACAAAAGCTGTAACAAACCTAAATATCATCTCATCCCTCATCAAACTTTGCAGAGTTATCTTTAAGGAACAGAAATAACTTTCCCATATTTATTTAAAACAAAATGTTTTCTAGACATGCTATATAGGCTATGAGGCACCCCATGTATTGTCATTCTCATTAATCTCATTTCAAAGAGAATCATGTTTAAGGCCCCAAAAGAAAACGTAAAGGTTTCCATTTGAAGTCAGATATTTGCAAAAGCAAAAAACCTACCAAAAAACAAAACACCCCCCCCCCCCCCCAAAAAAGAAAAAAAACCCAAAGGAAAAAAAACAGTAAAAAACAAAAACCCCAAACCACCCCCAAACACATATAACCTACCCCCCATTCTTACTTTTAGTTGAAATCGTGGCTACAAACATCTTTTCCAAATTTGTCCTCTTGTGATGTGTATTGTGCAGACATACAATTGTATTTTCAGCATGACACGCAGCCAGAAGCACGGCCCAAGCAGAAGGATCATCTGAAACAAATATGAAGCAGTTGCCTTTTCCAGTGTACATCAGCTACACAAATGGATATTGCCAGCAATGCATGGTGATTAGTCCACAAAACTTAATAGACAGACTCCCTGGATGGTTCTGTACTCCCCAGACCCATGTGGTAAAATGATAATTCCTTTAAAAATACATTACAAAATCAGTTCAGTAGGAAAATAAGCACTGTAATGATACACATACATAAACACAACCTTTATTGGCATAAACACTGTAATGATTCTGAGTACAAGAACTGGATATATGCACAGTCTGAAAGCTTAGCAAAAGTTGGTCTATTTCCCATCATCCCCACTGGGATTCACATATGCACACAAGAAATTTCAGAGTCTCATAACCAGGGTTGTTCTTTCGCTATTAAGAGCAGAGTTACTCATAAGCATTCTACCTCAATCTTTAAGTGTCAGCATTTCAAAAGTAATATAAAATGCAGCACTGCAGAGCAAGGTATGAACATCACTCAGTGTTTAAATTTCAATTTTTATACCATACATTTACCCCAGAAGGCCTATGTCAGTTTCCACCATTAAAAAATGAAAAATAATAAATGTTTCTATGCCAGCCCTTTTCTCCATTACCCTTGAGGACGTGAAACTTTCAGTCAGTCCAAAATTTGTTTATCCAAAGCCACTAAAAGCCAGGGAACTCAGTCCTGCACATACACCCTTTGCATCCCCTTCCCAAGCTAATTCCACTCTCATATTTACATCCAACATCTATTTCAGTCTCATATAAGAGGAGGAGCTAGCCCTTCCCCCTGGACCCTCGGTCTCTCAGTCAAGAGAGGCACAGGGGTGAGGATACATTTTCCATTATATGCTTCTATACCTACAGCAACCAGAAACATATACAGCCCCCTTTTCTAACAATCTACAAGAAGAGTTTTTCATTCTCTTGAGCCTCCTTCCTAAGGAAGTTAAGAAAGCTTCCTACAACTTTGCCTGCAACATGCCCATTCTCTGCTTCAGATTCATGGTCAGTTTCCTTCCCTCATCTAACTTTGAGCTCAGGGAAACACCAAAAATATGGCTTTGGGGAGGGGCAAGCCGAAGTTACTACACACGGATATAACATCTAGATTTAATAAATTATATTCTAGCCAATAGTTTCTTCACAAAGTTAAATGTCTACAGGAAGTATTTTCAGATACTGAGAATATTGCTGGAGAGGTCCAATGACCCTTTTACAATTCTCATTTAGTACACAGAGGATATCGGGGTAAATGGGCAAATTGCTTACATTTCTAACAACAACTGCGGTTCGTCGTTGTGGCTTCTGTGCAGGCACACGCTGTAACTGCATGTGCTGTGCAGGCCAGCTGCAGAAAAAATTTCCAAAGTTTTTTTAGTAGACTAGGAGTACCCCTCCTCCCTCTGGTGCTTTCCCACTCAAATGATCACATGACCAGAAGGAGCGGCTCTACTCTCTCAGTTCCCTTTTTGCCCCTGCAGACAGAGGATCTCCACTGCTGTTGTGTTTCTTCCACACCTCATTCTGGAGGCTGAGGAGACTTCTTTCTCTCAAAAGGGTTTTTTTTTGTCATCAATACCCATTCTAGTGAAGGATAAACTACCTTTAAAGAAGAAATTTTTCTTAATTTCCACTGTGTCATTCTGGCTCAAAAAGAGCCACTTCAGGCTTGTGCCGACTGCGGCTTTAAAAAGGTGCTAATAAACACCCAATCTTTGTGTCTTATCTGTCTGGGGGTTCACACAACAGAGCTGCCTGCTCTTTTTGTCACCAATTTCCTCTAAAGGCATGATATGATGGAGCTGGACTCAAAGGAGCTCTTTTTCAAAGGCAGAATAAAGGCACCTTCCCCCTCCTTGGTGAGATGTGGTGTGACAGAGTCTCCAGTTCACTGACTCTTTTCAAAGGTTTTGGCTGTATGCCAACCTACATTAAAGGCACATTCCCCCTCCTTGCCTGGGTCAGCTTCAAGGGAAGAAGCCTGGAGGTGTTGCCTGACATTGCCTTCCATTCAGAATGGCTCTTTTCTAAGGCTATGGCTGCAGTCTACCTGCCTGAAGGAATCCTTCCCTGGATTCTGTTGGATCCAAGACCCTGGAGCTGTGGCCTGGCAGAGACTGCCTGACTGAAGGATTCCCTTCTCCTTCCTGGCTTCTCCTCAGATCCAGCAGAAGCCTGGAGGTATGGCCTGAAAGGAGCCTCTTTTAAAGGCTTAGCTATGCCTGACTGAAGGAACTCTCTCCTGGCTGCCCTCAGTTTCAAGCTGAAATCCTTGGGAGGCATGGGTTCACAGAGCCTTGCAGTTCTCAGTGGCTCTCTGTGTAAGGTATCAGAAGGGTCTGTGCCTTTTCATTGGGGTTGTTTGGACCTCTTCAGCCCCTGTAGTTTTGGAGAGTTGTTGAAGTGGGTGGAATTTCCTATTCTTGCTGTGTTCTGAGAGAACAGACTAATTATGCTTAAGGCCTGCTGAGCTTCTTTTGACCACATGCTCTACTGGGACTGCCTTGAGTCCAGGCTCAGAATGGATTCCCTGTTGAACCTGGCTCCAAGCCCTCTTGCTAATGTGTGGTTCTGAAAGCTGACACAGCAGCCTCAGTCCACCTCCTTGCTGCAGTCTCTCAGCACTGAAAGTTAATCCTGAAGGGCTTTCAGCACAGGTGCTATTTGAAGCACAGGCAAGGCTAGCTATTGCCCTCTCCACGGGGAACTCAGAAGTGATCAGCAAGTATGCTTTTGGAGGCAAGCCTGTGCAGCTCACCAGTCCTCTTGATTCCATGGCAGCCTTTGGAACTATCAGTGATGGTTTGTGGCTCCTTGGCTGCTACTGTTTTCAATATCAATGATAAACCTGCACCTCTAAGTGCAATTTTTTGCAGGCAATTTCCCCCGTCAGTTTCACGTATGCCCACACTCCCTTCTTCCTATCAGGGAATGGTACTGACTCTCCCCTGGGTTCTCAATCTCACTGCTCCTTCTGGGGGACTGTTCTTATTTCTACTGGGTTCAGACTGTCTCTGGAGTCACTCTGATGTGACACAATTTGTAGTGATAGCTAGTAAGGTATAATGGTTTGAGTACTGGGCTAGGATCTGGGAGACCCAGGTTCAAATGCCATTCTGGCTGAAAACTTGCTTGTGATCTTGGGCATAACAATGGCAAGTTCCACCAGGTATTGTATCTGCATTTCTAAAGCTGTTCAGTGGCCACCTGGCAAATAGTCCTTCAGAACTTCATGTTACCCTTATGTGTGAAACCTATGTCTATGTGGAAATTCTTTGTCTCCACAACTGTCCTTCCTGCTCCTTCCCTCCAGATACTGAGATAAACCAATCATACATTCAAATACTTAGCAATCCTTCCTTAGCAATTCAGGGACCCATCTCCCACCTTTTGTCTAAACCTGAGAAACCTACTCAATCCACCTTGGCAGGACCATCAGTAGTCATCAAAGCCATTCCATCAGCTCCAGTTTAGCCACCCAGCACCTAGCTAATCCCATCAACACTATTGTAAATCCAGACTCTGCCCCCCTGAGACCTCATTGGTCACATCTAGGTTCTGCCCCTCTTGGTGCCACTCCGCCTGGGACCCCTCAATGGTCCAGGTAATCTTTTGTCTTCAACTGGGACAAGCCCTTAAGGCTTCTCACTGGTCAGCATTGTATTTCAGTGTCTATATCCTCCAAAGCACATGGCCATCAAGATGTGTCACTCTGAGGCAGCCTGCAGAAGAGATGCACCCCCCAAACTCCAGTTTGGGTCTCCTCCCTTTCCAGCAATGGACCCCTGCACATCTGGATAGGTATGGTATTACCCCAATTTCCCCACCCCTCTATCTGTCTACTAACTTCTTTTTATATCTCCTTTTATGCTTGCAATCCTTGATTTGAGTGTAAATACCTGAATTATTATTTTCCCCTAATAAAATCCATTTATTTTACAATTTGGACTGGTTATTGACACAACCAGGGGTCTTAAAGGGACTATCTCTGTAAAAACTGATTATAGCAGATCCACACTTACTACCCCACCTCTCGCTGGGGTCTATCATTTGACCAATTTCCCCCAGCAACCAAAATCAGCCCTTCAGCTTTCAAATTAAAGCTGGTAGAAGTAACAACTGGTTGAGTTTCCCTTTGCCTTTCCCAGTCTTTAGTCAGTTGCCACTTTTCTAAAATTGTTAGCTTTTTTGGTTCCCACAGCTGCAATTTCTGGCATTTTTTCATGTCTATATGTGATACCTTAACAGAATTTAGGTTTTGGTCTATATTTCACCCTTCAAGAGATGGCCAGATTTGATTTTCTTTCTTCCCAAGACAGAGCTAATGTGCATTACTCTGGTGGTCTCAGTACTGCTTTTTTCTCAGGGGACTTCTTTTGACTTTGAACCTCTGGAACTTAGTCTCCTCTCAGATGCCTCCTTCCCTACAGCGTGAGGACCCAGCTGAGGGCACGTCTCCCAGCGGCTCTTGGTCTTCTGCAAAATTAGTTTGTCTTTTATTTTACTGCAAACACTCCACATAGTCATTGTAATTATGTTTTCCTTGACCAATGGGGACCAACTCCCAGATACTCTGATTAGGGACTTGGGTTATTTGGCCTTGCCCCACAATGGGGCATTCCAAGCTCTGTCCTTTTTTTTTGCTTCTTTTCTGAAAGGGTTTAACACAAACAATTTTTAATTTGGAATAATAATTTTAAAAATCACCAGGAGAAAGGTGTACTGCCTTCTGGATATTCTTCAGTGCATTGTTCTTTTCATCTTCAGCTACATGATAGCCTAATGCCAACTGATTAACTGCCGTATTCAGCAAGGCTTTCTAAACATGGGAATACATAAAATACAAGTACTTTAATTTATTCTTTTCTAATTAAAATTATCCTTTTAAATTCACCAGGACTTTTTGAGAAAGATAATACTTACCTTTCCATGATTTAAACCAAGTATGTGAGCAATAGTTCCTGCCACAGCTCCACCCTGTAAGATAAAACAGAGACTAGGTTAAAGCTTTTTAGTTCAGCAAAAAGATTACTAAAGGGGATAGGATAGTGAATCTTCATTTGCCATAACAGAATTTATGGGCACCCAGTGAAAATGATGAGCAGTAGATTCAGAACAGACAAAAGGAAACATTTCACTGAAAGAGTGATAGGTTTGTAGACTCTGCTGCCATAAGATGGGTGATGGGCACTAATTTAATTACTTAAATATAATGTCCATGTTTAGAGACACTTGCCCTCTCAATGCCAGTGATGGGGGGGGGGCAATGGAGGAGCTTTGACCTTGCATGTAGGCTCTCTGGGGACATCTGGTTGGCCACTGAATGAAACAAGATGCCAGAGTAGATAGACTGTTGGTCTGAGAAACAACACAACTCTTTATGGGTTATAATAACATAGTGATGTATAGCAAGTGAGTAATATCAATGCCTGTCTTTTGGATCAGCAAATATGGAAATGTTAACTAGGTTTGTGAATTAAAAAACCTCATCTTCTTAAAACAATTAACTGTTAGCATGTCATTTGTTCCATTTATCCACTCTATACCTTTGTCAAATAGGCAACTCACACATCATTGCTCCATGGAGGGATTTAACAGAAATTCTCAGTGGGAGTTACTACTGGAGTTGCAAACAGAGACTGGAAATTCTTCCAAGTGGGTTTGTTGTAGCAGTGACAGTTCAGCATTGTAACATATGCCTCCATGTTGAATGTGAGGATCAAATATGCTCAGGTGGGTATTGTCAGCCTGACTATGACAATCAGCTCATGCCAAAGCACTGCCCTCTAGGCCAGGGGTGGGCAATTGTTTTGGCTTGGGGGCCACTTTGGGAGCGGAGGTTAGCGGAGGGCCGCACCTTTTAAAATGATTGCATTCATTAGTTAACTTTGCATTTCAGAAAAGGTATAAACTGTATCATAAAAATCAATAAATATAAATTAAATAAAATAGTGGTAGTTTTATTCAATTTATTTATTCTGCTAATTTCATATCATCTATAGCTGCAAGCACATTTAATTTTAGAATCAGTTTAATGAGACAAACGTACCCTATCACACTTTTCTACAGTTTTTTTGAAATCAGGAGTGAGATTGCTTGTTGAGAAACCATGTGGCCGACTGTCTTGGCGGGCCGCAAAAGACTCTGTGGCGGGCCGCATGTGGCCCGCGGGCCGCAATTTGCCCACCCCTGCTCTAGGCAATGCTTGTAGAGTGGTGATGATCAGTTTGATAGCCATCGTCATCTACCATGAAAACCCTTGTCCTCAAACACGTTACAGAAACTTTAATCCCTCCATCACAAACCTGGCCTAAATGACCAGACTTGCCATTGCCAGTGAAGAGCCCATTTCTAGGGAGTATGTAGCCTTAAGTTACTGAACTAGGAGTGTGTGCATGGTCTATATTAGGAACACTTTGAAGCAGTGGAAACGGGAAAGATTAGAGAAGCTTTAGAAGGCAATCAATAATATTATAAAGTTAAAAGCACATAAAACACATTAAAAACACATAAGTACCTTCCCTTTGTACAAATAACAGTATTTCAGCTTTTAGGCAAAGCTCTAGTCTGTATTTTTGTGGCTACCAAGGCAAACTGTGCCATTCTATGAGATACACTGGTCTGCGTCAGAGAGAAAGAAAATTAGTTTCTCCCCCGCAGAAGAATATCTGTTAAGATCTCAGCAAGAGATTTATTTCTGGGCTGTATGTAAAAATGGCAGAACAGAATACAGAACTCTGTTTCAGAGGCCATTACATGGAGTCAGGGCCATTATTTGTATATTTTATGCTGTATGACATTTATTTCCTGGATGAAGGGATAACATTTATGACCATTCAACCAGCAGACTTGCCACAACAATTAACACTTGTATGCAAAATGCTAATAGTGTTGGAAAAGGCAATGTCTGGTGTACAAAGAAGAAGAGAAGAAGACCCTGCAGGGAGCAACAAGAAAACAATTAGATAGGATAGTGAGGTCAGCACCTTCTCTCCTTTTAAGTGTCATTCCATGTCTGTCCCCAGGTTGTTACTCTCAGGGCAACAATTTCCCCCTTCTTCTCAGGAGTACCACACTCAGTCTTGCCCTCTCTCTCAGCTAGAGATGTAGTTAGGAACCTGTCTCTCCTCTTTCCTATCAAGTATGTTAATTCCTAATTAAACATTTACCTACTCTTTAATCAGGTTGTGCACCGTTGCTGTGTTAAGTATTCTGCCAACAAATAGTAACTATTTTGGAAACTCATTTCAGTTACATGCTCTTACACTAAAGTAATAGTTTAAACATACATAAATACATTTTAGACTTTGCATGATCACCTTTGCATTTTTTGGTGTGTACCGAGGTACCATTCGGGACAGAAGGGACCACAGGCCAGGATCATCTGGGTTGCTAGAGGAGAGAACATAGTTGTACTGAAGAAAACATTTTCTATAGTTGTAGGGCCTTCACGTGGACTGAAATTGTTCCACCTTCACTTTAAATAAGTGTTTCTAGGCAAGCATGTTCTAACTTACCTTGGCAGTTATTTTAAGATAGAACATTTTTCATACCTAGTGCTTTGAAAACACAGGGCACACTCAACTGCAAGAACTGGTGAGTTTATGGTACAATTAGATATCTGAAATCTCAGAAACTGTGGAAGGGTAGTACCTGTTTATTAAGTCCAACCAAAACACAGCAACAAACTTTTGGAGACTCTGGATATTTAGATCTGCAGCATATCTTTATTTTTTATTTAATTCATTTGTACCCTGCCTTTCTCCCCAATGGGTACCCAAAGCAGATTACATAATTCTCCTCTCCTCCATTTAATCCTATTTTATCTTCACAACATCGCTGTGAGGTAGGTTAGGCTGAGAGACTGTGACTGGCCCGAGGGCACCCAGCAAGTTTCTGTGGTCTGAACCTGGATCTCCCTGGTCCTAGTCCAACACTCTAACCACTATACCAGTGTTTTTCAACCTTTTTTCGAGCTAAGGCACATTTCTTTCATTGAAAAATCCCGCGGCACACCTGACAATATCTCACGGCACAGTGGTTGAAAAACACTGAAATACAAGATAAATGGGTCATTAGTTGCCTCAGCTCAACTATTAGCTATGACAGTATTACAAATACACGTAATAGCCACTCAACTTGAAATCGTAAGTTACAGATCCAAAGTGTAATGGCTCCTTCCCATAACATTGACCTGAGTTTCAGAAGAAATATAATGTGGATGTATTTTAACGCGTCCCGGAAGGTCAGCCCGGAAGTCACATTTCTTTCATTGAAAAAATCCCGCGGCACACCTGACAGTATCTCGCGGCACACCAGTGTGCCCCGGCACAGTGGTTGAAAAACACTGCACTATACCACACTGGCTCTCCTGTACTTCTTTTTCTTCAAACTGTGAAACTTTCCTCTCCAGCCTCCCTTTTACTTTTTTACTCAACCATCATCAAGGAGACCTCCTATATATGTTCTGGTACCGGACAAAAAGAGAAGTGGACTGAAGACAGGTATGCTGAGATTAAGCTATATTAGTGGCCATAGTCTCAGAAACACAGCTGACACTGTTTGACAGTATTCATTTGCTGTTTAGAAACCCTGAACACTTTCTTGCGGATGGATTTAACAAAGTCACACATCTTCTAGCAGATGCCGAAGGACGGGTCAGCTGCCCAAATGGAGATTTTGGTAGCAAATCATGCATGCTAAAGAAGTACAATAAGTAAAGCAAGTGTTGCTGCTGAGTACAGTTTTCTAACCACCTTCTTTTTCTGCCCTCTTTGTAAGAGGGTGCAGATTGAGGTGTGTGGATGACTAGACAATACCCAACTTGGGGTCGGACATGTGAAAAGAAGGAAGAATCCACTTTGTGGAGTCAGTATGGTTTTAGCTCTGCATCTTTGGTGGCTTGAAGGACAATAAGCAAACTCATGATGCAAGGGATGCAGTATTAGACTGGATGTTAATCTTTACACAGAAACTACTTGCCAGGTTAGATACTCAAAAGATGGAGACCTAACGCCTAAGATCGCAAGGTTGTAGCCTGGCTCCTGTATTGTTTAATCTCTTTTTAAATGACCTCACACTCTTTATAAGTGGCGTTAATGGTCACTTCCCCAAGTTGGGAGCCAGACACTGCCCGCTATTGCTGTATGCTGATGATGCCATTTTTCTTTCACTGTCAAAGGTTGGGACGAAAAAGCTAATGCGCTTTTCAGTCTACTGTGATAAAAACAGGCTGTCCCTTAATTTCAATAAGTCCAAAATTATTGTGTTCGACTGGCTTTGGAAGCCCTCTAAATGGACTGTTTGAGAAAATCCTATTGAACAGGTGAAGAACTTCAGATACCTTGGTATACACTTCCATTACAATGCTAATTGGGCCTCCCACACACTAAGGAGGTGGTACTCAACTGGCTTTCGAGCAAGGGAAACCTTTACCTTCACTAAAATCAGCGAACAACAGTGAACTTGCAATATCCTGTTTTTATTATACAAAAGGAAATCAATTTATACCTCCTGTTCTCAAGGTGTTTAACCACAAAATATGTGCTAAACTACTCTACGGTGCTCCAATCTGGATCTCTGCCTTTAACAAAACAGCTGAAAGAGTCCAATTCAAATTTCTCAGGAAAATTCTAGGGCTCCCAACTTGCGTACCTTATGCAGCAATATGCCTTGAGACAAACCAGAGTTGCTTAGTCACTAAAGCGTGGCTCTCAACTTTTAAATTCTGGCTGCACCTCCTCTATAGAAGTGGGTTTAATAGTCTCATCACTTATATGCTGTGTGAATCTCACCTATAAGATTGATTGACACATGTTGAGGGGAAAATTACATTGATGGGGCTTAGCATGAATGAATTGACCCTTCTCTCAGAGAAACATGCTTTTGGCATGATTAAGCAGAGATTAATCAACATAGAAATGCAAGAATTTAGAAGTCTTGCTTCTGGGCACTGTTCATTGGGGATTTCTTTCAACGGGCTGCTTGCAGAGTATTTTTCCTGCCTGATTGATATCCACATACACATTTACACTGGCCCGTTTTAATGGGCTCTCCTCAGCTGTGCTATATGAGAGATCTAAAAAAATACCATTCTCGGATAGGTTATGCCCTGTGGGCTAAAGGAGATTGAAGGCACAGACCATGTACTTCTCCCTTGTAGGTTTTATCCGGATTTACGAGCTTTTCACCTCATTCCTATACTGTGATCCTTGAAAGGGCAAATCTGAGGAAAGTAAGACAATGAACTTCCTAGACTCAAATAGGGCTGATACCATCGAAGCGGTGGCAAACTTCCTTTATAGTGTGTATAGGAGAAGTTTGTTCTGTCAGAATGGTTAGTTAATCAACTGTTTTGTTAATTAACTAACCTTTGATGGGGTGCCATTGGTGCTAGCTTCAAAGGTTAGGAGTTTGGGAGTGCTCCTGGATGCCTTTTTAATGATGGAGGCCCAGGCAACAGCCACTGTCAAAGCAGCCTTTTACTATCGTTGGCTGATCAGGCAGTTGGTTCCCTTCCTCGAACACAACAACTTAGTGACAGTGATCCATGTGATTAGACTACTGTAATGCTCTCTACACGGAGCTGCTCTTGTCGCAACTCTAGAAGCTGCAGCTCATGCAAAATGCAGTGGCCAGGCTATTGATGGGCCTCCCTATGCGGGAGCACATCCAGCCTGTGCTAAAGGCACTGCACTGGCTGCCAATAGCATACCGGATTCGCTTCAAGGTGCTGTTTTTGACCTTTAAAGCCCTATATGGTCTGGGGCCTGCCTACCTGAGGGACTGCCTTTCCCTGCATGTTCCCCAGAAGAACACTGAGAGTCTGTCCCTCCCTGGACTGAAAGACGCCAGACTCTACCAGGGCCAGGGCCATTTCAGTAGTGGATCCACACTGGTGGAATGAGCTCCCAGAAGACATCTGGACCTTGCAGGACCTTTTACAGTTCTGCAGGGCCTGCAAAACGGAGCTCTTCCACCAGGCCTTCAATCAGGAGCCGTTACCAATAATAAGCAAGGCCCGTTATATTTTAACATCCACAGCTTCTGATGGATTGGACACTGACTGGGGCTATAGTTATACCATCTATTTAGCCTACTGGAATGTCATCGTTACTACCGCCAGCACTTTACTCTATCTGCACTTTATTTGTGCTGTGTTTGTTATGTTGGAATTTTATGATGAGTACTGTGTTACACCTATGTTTTAATATGTCGTAATTTTAGTGTGAGCCACCCTCAGCCTGCCTTGGCGGGGGGGGGGGGGATATAAATATAAGTAAGTAAATAAATTCTTCCCTTTTTGTATACCTAAGCTAAGACTGTTGTTGTTATGCCAGTGAAGGTTTGTGGTTGTGAATGGATGTTAATACCAGTTATTTAGAAGAAGAAGATGAGAAGAAGAGATTGGATTTATATCCCACCTTTCACTCACTTGGAGTCTCAAAGCGGCTTACAAACTCCATTCCCTTCCCCTCCCCACAATAGGCACCCTGTGAGGTAGGTGGGGCTGAGAGAGCTCTGGGACAACTGTCCTTGAGAGAACAGCTGGTACAGAGCTATGGCTTGCCCAAGGTCATCCAGCAGGTGCAAGTGGAGGAGTGGGGAATCAAACCCTGTTCTCCCAGATTAGAGTCCGCACTCTTAACCACTACACCAAACTGGCTCTCTTAGATTTAATGTGATTTAGACTTAGAATGTGATTGTTGCACTTGTATTTCTAGAGTTTGTTCCAGTCTCTTTATGAGATCCACATGAAGCTTTAGGTCCTCTGGTTGACAAGAAAAGATCAGAAACCCAATCAAAATGGACCAAAGAAGGCTCTCATGGTGTATCAGAAAAAAGAAGAATACAAGTCCTCAACATACTCCTCATCAGAGTCAACAGATGGGGTATTATGAGTGCATCAGGACCAGCTCAGTTTGTACCAGCAACGTGTTATCGTCTTGTTACTGAAATGGGAGGTGTCATCTGTACAGTGCTGGATGGTATAGTTGGTGGCTGAATGGACGGAGTAGAAACCTCTATGAAATCAAGTGTCAGGTTTGGAATGCTGCTTCTTTACCCCCTCTTGCTCGGCCCATTTAGCATTTGCTAAAGTTAATTCATTTGGATCCCTGTGACGCTTGGGCAGTTCTGAGGGACACTTGGGCAGTATTTGTCAGCCAGCTGATGTTTTCTCCCAAAACATGTAGTCTGAATTGGAGACAGGAAAGCTGTTTGTCAGATCTCGGTAGTACAGGTGATGGAGATAAAGTTGGCTTACCATAAAGCAGCTCAGTAGAGTCTTTTTAATGGACAAAAATGTTCTTCTCAAAGCAGAGTATTAAGTCTGGAGATGCAGTTCCTTAAAGATACTTAGTGAATTTGGTGAAGTGGGAGCAGGTGTAAAATTTATGGCTTTCTCCTAAACACATTAGAGACTGATAGTTTCCCTCTGCAGTTGCTGCACTTTTTAAGAACAGGCTACTTATCCATAATCCTTCCAAGAACAGAGAAAGGGGTGGGATGACGATAGTTCTTTGTTTTTAGGATAGAAAAAAGGACAAAGGCTGAGACAGAAAAGAAATAGAAATTATAAAAGCTAAAGCTCAAGAAAAACTTAAACTTCTGCGAAATACAGTCATGGAGCAGCATATTGTGTGGTGGCTGGAAGAGAGCCCAGTCTGCCCCTCCCCAAGGCATGTGCAGAGGGGCATTACTATCACTCAGGGAGAGAGATCTGAACACCTGTTTCTTTGACTAGAGCGCTAGAACTTTCAGGAATTGTGTTCTACCCCTGCACAGACCCTTATGTGAGACTGCAAAGAGACCACAAAGACCTCACAGTTATACTGAGAAATCAAGTCTTCAAAGAAGAGAACAAAACCTAAAAATCAATAAATCATTTCCCTTTGCAACATAATGGTATCTGTGATTTGATAACACAAGGTGATAGTTTGTAAACTGGAATGTAATCAAAAGCAATAGTTTGAACTTGAGGTTTCAATGCCACTATATTTATTTAGTGCTATCAAAAGAGTTAAAGAAATATAAGTAATGAGTTGTCCAAGATGATTAAGTTGCAGCTATTGTATAGAGAAGTTTGACCTTTTGACCTTATATACATTGCTTATTTACAAAGAGGCTGTATTTGGTTTATATATAAAAAGATGAGTCCAGTTTGGGAACCAGCCAATACTTCCACTGTACTAACAATAAGCATGTATGTTACCCAATTCCTGTGAAGTTTTAGAGTTTTCCCCACAATCTTAGCTGTGCTTTAGCAAGAAAGATGGCTGAATTAAGAGTGCTTTGGAGTATCTGTTTGTAAAGTACGTAATTAATTCACTCCACAGATATCTGATGTCTCTGAAGTTCATTCAGTCATTCACATTAGGTAACAGATGTTCACTTGCCCCAATCTTCTACACTTTGTAAAAAACCTTGGCTACTTTTACTAAGGCAGGGGACAGCAGTGATATCTGTACATATTTAGAAGAAAAAGGTTCACTTTTAAACATAGGCCATACAAAGAGCTGTACAAATATACAAGTCTCAATCCAATTCAGCTGTGCAGTTCAAGGGATGGCTTTTAGCGGAGCTGCCAGCTCTGGGTTGGGAAATACCTGGAGATTTTGTGGGTGGGCCCTGAGGAGGGTGGGGGAGGGAAGGGACCTCAGCAGAGAGTCCATCCCCCAAAGTAGCCATTTTCTCCAAGTAACTGATCTTGGTCGTCTGGAGACCAATTGTAATAGCAGGAGATCTCCAGGTGCCGCTCTTAGGTTTTGGGCAAGTAATCTCTCATCCTAAACCAGGGATTCCAACCCAGTGTCTGTGGGCACCATGGCACCAATTTACACCTTTTCAGGTGCCTGCCAAGTATTTTTAGGAAGTGGGTGTTTCCCAGCAAGCCTTCTGGATTGGCTGTGCAGATTTTTTAAAATGTTGCTTTGGCAGTAGCTGCCACCAGAGCACATGGATCTGCACTGTGATACTGAAATTAAGCTGTGGCATCATTTTGTGGTTGGCTCTGCCTCCTGTGGCAGCCATTTTGTTGCTGCACCAACCCAGCTGTGTCAGAATTCTAAATGTGCCCACAGGCTGAAAAAAGTTGGAGATCCCTGGCCTAACCTATCTCACAGGACTCTTATACTGCTTCATTACCACCGTGACTTCCTTTAAGGAAACATAATATCCAAATGCAACAAACACCATTCATTTTACAAGCCTCAGATTATGTACCTGTGGACAGCTTTAGAAACTTGTCTCTGGACTGCTAGGTTTCTTCCTTGCAATGCATAAACAGCAGACGTAAGAAGGCACTTCTCATAAACATTATCTTCCCTTTTGCTGTGCTTTAGTAATTCTTTAAGTGCTGCTGCTGAAAGTGTAGCATCCTGCTTTATCAGCCCTAAAGTGCACAAAGCTTGCAGACTTTCCATATTAGGTTCCTGTAATATAGAACTGTAAGTGCAACACAGATAAATAGTTATTCAGTGCCTATTATCTTAAAGTATGATTCAAAGTATCTGTTATTTACTTGACAGAGCTTTTACAAAATGAAGCAGGTCTGCCACCCAAAGAATTATTTATGTTTCTGTTAAGGGTATATCTGCCTATCAGTCTCTGATTCTGATATATTTATTTCCTTCGTTATATTTCCCCCAGAATCAAACCCAAACAAATGGTGACCATATAAACTAAACTTGTTATCCCAGTTTGATCCTTGCATTTGTTAAACAACTTCATTATGCTGTATGCTACTTAGCTGCTCACCCCTCTACCTATATGTATAGACTGGTGGCAACTTCCATTTCAATGTATCTGAAGAAGTGTGCATGGACATGAAAGCTTATACCTTGAATAAAACTCTGTTGGCCTTAAAGGTGCCACTGGACTCAAACTTTGTTCTACTTCTCCTGGATAGTTATGCTCCTTCAAACCACCGCATCATGACCTACACATGTTCCATTTCCAACTGGAAACTACCCCCTGAAGATGAACAGCAGCTCTCATCATACCGTAAACTGAGAGATACACTTGAAGGATGAGGGTCCTAGAGCAATGTACTAGGACTCTCCCCTTAACAATTCCATTTATTTTATCTGCTACTGATCAGTACAAGGAGAATCCAAAGTTCTTCACTTCTTTTGCTTCAAGGAAACCTCCCCTTATACCATGAGAACAGGGGAGTGGAAAATGGCTACCTGGCTAGAAATCTATCTATTATGCCTCAATGCAATGAAGCCATCTGACTATCCAGGAAGAGAAATTTCTAGACTGGCCACTAGATTCACTGAGATTCATTTATCAGATAAATCTCCATACTTACTTCTCAGCTGGAAAAGTAGCAATACTTTTATTATCTAGGATATTTCCCTGTGCTTTAACAAAATGCTCTTGGTGCCAACCTAGCAGTTTGAAAGCAAGAAATCGCAAGTAGATAAATAGGTACCACTTTGGTGGGAAGGTAACAGTGTTCCGTGCGCCTCGGCGTCTAGTCATGCCGGCCACATGACCATGGAGATGTCTTTGGACAGCGCTGGCTCTACGGCTTGGAAACAGAGATAAGTGCTGCATCCCTAGAATCGTATTTGACTGGCTTTCGAGCAAGGGAAACCTTTACATAACACCACAAAAGATGCTTATTGCTCATAAAGGAACTCATATAACGGTCTTGACTCTGCCCTATTACCTCACATCCAGCTAAGACAATGGTTTAATTATTTGAATATTAGATGGAAATTAGATCTTTTTTTCCTGCCAGTTAGCCGAAGTAATATATCACCCAGCTTTTAGAACAGCCCACATTTATATAATGCTTTTGTTGCAGTGCTATCGATTCACAGTAGTTTATCATCATTCTTGTAAAATAAATGACTAATATTGTGTGGGAGGTGCTTACTGTTCCAACGGATGGTTAAAATAAGAACAGTGCAGCCATGATTAACATTTATATTTTCCTGTATCAGGTCATTATTTCCTCTGGGACTGAAGAAACCTGTGACATACCTAACAGTAACAGGCAAGTGTGGCCACATTTATGAGTGTACTTTAATCCATGTTACAAAGTGGCTTCCCCCCGGCATCCACCATTCTCCTCTCCATTAAATAGAATAGCAGCACAGAAGGTGACGTCTTGTTCCAAAGCAGCTGATCAGTGCTCATGGAGCAGGCATTAATGGATTCCACAGAACTAATGCTTAATCATACTACACCCCAAAGTTAATAAAATGTGCTGTGAAAATATAGGTAGCTCCCCCAAACGAAAGCATTACAAGTATAACAGAGCATCTTAGAAAATCAAACATCTGCATGCCCTAGTGATTTACAGAATATTTTAAAACAATTAAAAAGATTTTGACATGTATATGTACCAGCTACAAAAAGATTAATATTATTCAAAGTACTTTAATCATTCCCTTAGAGAAACACAGTTAACTATTACATACCACTTAAACAAGAGGGTCTTTGCAGCATCCACCTGATTCTGCTTGTACTCCAGTATTGCAAGAGCTGTTAGGATGCATGCTTTATCTTGCTCGCAGTCAGTAAGAGAGAGTGCTCTTTCATAAGCTAGGAAAAAAGAATAAATTACAGATTCAAAAGAACAAAATATTAGTGTTCATAGTCAAAGATTACTTTTCTGGTTCTGCAGAGCTGTGAACCCCTGGCCCAATATCTTTCACCTGAATAAATGGGCATGGAACTGAGCTGCAGCACATGTGTATGAAACAAATTTAAAGTGTAATGAAGTACTAACAACAACTCATATGTTCCAATTGTTGCATTTGGTATGAAGAATTGCTAAAGTCAGTCCATAATTATTGTTGTTTGATGAAGTTTGCGAGGGGAAATCTGGCTGATGTGACTGCAAGTTCATACACAGTCTTCTGAAACATGTACCTTTCTGGCTTTCTTGAAAAAGGCCTTTCTTGAAGTACACTTGAGCAATCCCTACAATATCATCAAATTCCGTGAGAAGAGTTGACACATAAGCCTGGATGGCATCGCAATGACCTAGAGTACTTGCAAGAAAGAAAGAACAAAATCCAATGAAAAAGGCTAAATAATTCAACTTTATGTGCATTTCAAACCAAAGAGTAAATTCCTAATTACACAATGTAAGGTCCTAATTAAACAATGCACCTTTCAGATACTTAGGTGAAATCCAGCTCCATAAACAAATGGTAGCTTTGCCACTGATTTCAATAAGCCTTGTGTTATGTTGTGCCTGCTAACTTTAACATGATTCAATAGTTCATTTGAAGAGAAACTACTTTGGCAAGAGCACGATTTTATTCATGATATACAACTTATCTCCAGAAACATTTCAAAATTTGGCTCATCAATCCTGTTTTCCAGGACAACAAAGTTTTCTCCCTCTCTCGTGCAATCTTCACAACCACCCTGCAAAGCAGTTTGGCCTGAGAGTGGTCCAAAAACTACCCAGTGAGCTTAACAGGCTGAGTGAGGATTTGAACCCAGGTCTCCCCAGTCATAGCTCAACACTAACTCCAATTCCAGCATAGCTTAACAGTTTCATTCTAAGGGCTGTGTTAGATTTCTGTTTTTCAGTCACTTTGAAGTATCATTTAAGATGCTGACTTTGATTTTAAAAGCCCAGTTCGTCTAATTAATTTAGGGATTACTCTAAACTTTAACATTTATTTCAAAAATAAGTGATGTTTGATATGTATCCATCATCTAGGAGATTTAAAAGCCACATTCTGCTACTATGATATACAATGGATTAAGGTTAAAAAAGTAGTTACCTATAAACACAAATTTACATTACTATCATAGTTGCCATTCAAAAATTTCAATTGTGCACCGAAGCTGAGATCCCAAAGAACTTTGTAATTTGCTCTGCTCGTCCATTTGTGCCTTGAATGCAGCTGCTCAGCTAATGTGTGGTATCAAAGATAGAGAAATGGACCAGAACTGGAAAAGCACAGGTTCAAATCCCATCTTGCACTCTCTTTTCCACACACCCAGACACCACTTGGCAGATCGCTTTTAAAACTGAATTTGCAAGACTAATTTGTATTGTGATGTTGGGGAGGGGAGAATCAAAAGAGAAAAGAAAATGTCCCACCATGTGTGCCCAAGCCTTTAGGTATGCCTCAGATAGTTTAGGATAGGGGTGTGCAAACCACACCCCAAACAAACCAGTATTTTTCAGGTTTGGGTATACTGAACCTGAAAAATATTGGCATTTCCCAATATTCCTGAATCCCAATACTGGTATGGTATTTGGATTCAGTAAATATTCGGGATTGTTGAATTTTTTCAGCTCCATTATACCCTATGGGGACCAAGAATAATAATGATCATCAATGGTCCCCCTAGGCTATAATGGAGAATTGATCTGGGGGTATCTGGGGCTCTTTGGGGGCTGTTTTTCGAGGTTGAGGTCCCAAATTTGCCATACAGCTGCTGGTGCCTCTCCTCAAAAAAACTCCCCAAGTTTCAAAAAGATTGGACCGGGGGACCAATTCTATGGGCCACAGAAGAAGGTGCCCCCATCCTCCATTGTTTCCAAAGGAGGGGGAAATGGAATCTAAAGGGAACTTGGTCGCTTTAAATGCCTTTTGCAAGCTGCGGTTGAACTCCAAAGGCATTTAAACAGCTCGTGGTACCTTTAAATGCCATCTCCAAGCTGCTGCTTCACCCAGAAGGTGCTTAAGGGGACTGCAATCCCTTAAAAAAAAATCTTTAATGCCAGTTATCTGGCGGCTCCAACAAATCTTGAATATTTTCAGGGGTTTTGGGGCTTGGCCTTATTGGATAGCCAAGTAAATACCCTGGTTGATATCCAGCTTCAAGAATACCTAAAAAATACCAGTAAGGTATTTTTCAGGGTTTTTTCAGCTCAGATAAACCGACTGCCAACCCCTAGTTTAGGATTTGTGGTTTTTTAAAAAAAATCTTGGCTATTAATTCCACAATGGATTCCAAACATTTATACAGTATATGAAACTCTACAATAATCCTTTAAAGTAAGTAGCTATTTCCAGTTATTTACCGTGAGACAATCCATTGTCCACTTATATAGTGGGAGAGGCAGAAAATTGCAACAATTAAATTAGTGCCAATTGATTGCTCCTTTGTTGCCAATTTAATAGAATTATAAGCAAAAAGACATTTTCTAGATAGTGGTATATTTCATAACATTTTAAAGATAAAAATGACACTCATTTAAAAACAAGTACACTTACCACAGTGATCTACCATAATTTCTCATTGCTATATTGTACTTATCCTTATCTTCAGAATTCTTTAGCAACAGAACTGCTCTGAAAAGGGGAACGTAAGAAATAAGAAATCTTAACAGCTCAGTGTCACTGTTCCATAAAATATATTTACACACACTTCTTTGAGAATTGGTCATCCCAGTTATAAGCACTAGGGGTTGAGTTCTGAATTTGAACTGGGATTTTGCTACATTTTTGCACTATCTCTGACAAAGCCTTCCCTAACTGAAGCCATTTTCAGTTTGTGACTTCTGTGTTTTGACTTGCATTTGGTGCTGGGGATCGGTAAGACAATACATTTGAGGTTATTTTGATCTCTTTCTACTTTCTTGGCATACACGCTGCCTTGAGCTTTCAGCGATATATAGTTAAATAAGAGGTATACAACAGATGGAAAATACGTGGTTAACACAATACTTTTCACCAAACAGAAGTGACAGAAGTGACACTCTTTTCGATAACATACTCTTTTCGTACACAGTGGCTTGCTTAAGGCTCTTCTCCCAACAAAAACAAACAGAAGTCTGTTTGATAATAATGAAGTGGGCTCTAGACATCAACTAATCTGATAAAAACAATTTTATATTGTGGTATGAGTTAACTGGAGGTGCCACAAGATGCCCATTTGTTTTTGCTGCAAAAGAATAACACTCCTGTGGAATTTGTTCCCCTAGCAACTTACCTAACATGCCAATATTTAAGTACAGACTTTTAAAAATTATTCTGCTGTGACCATTTTAGCAGTCTGTTCTGAACTAGGTCAAACCAATAAAAAGATATTTTAAACTAATGTAGATTGCATGCAGTATGCATGTGATAGCAGTGAATATAGCCAGATAAATATTTAGAATGGGATTAAGTTTCTTTACAATCTGTTTAATATAGTTTACCTTTGGTATGCATCTGCTGCCTGTTTTTTCAATTGGAGATATTCATTTAAATAACCAAGCATTGTGAAGGCACATGCATCATTTTGGATTCTTTCTACAAGAAAACACACCACACATAAAGCAGAGGGGAAACCCCATAAGGTAAAGCAAGGTAAAGCAAGTGGAATTATAGCTCTACAAGCGGGTGCTGGGTTACCATTTATGGGTATTGGTGGTGTATTTTATATCAGCTGCAGTTGTACCTGTATCTCAGTTTACTGTGAGGCATACAGCATAACCTCAAGAAATGTTGTTAAATTTGTCAACCAGATAAGAAAAATGTAGGGCTTTGAACCTAATAGTGAATGTGTCCCTCACACCATTAAACTCTGTACTCTGATGTTTTGGACTTAATTTGGGGCACATTTGTTTTAAAAACTATTGTTATTTTAGGCTGCAAGAATATAAGAACCCCCTGGATCAGACCACATGTCCTCCTAACCTACCATCCCCTTTCCAAATAGTGGGCAACTAGATATGTCTCTGGAAGCCTATAAGTAACACATGAATGCAGCACCTTCCCCCATTGTCTGTCCTTAGGATGTGATATTCAGAGGCATGCTGTTCTAAACAGGGAGGGCCCACTAATAGCCACTGACTATTATTCCCCATGAGTCCATCTAACTCTTCTAAAGTGTGGACATCACTACATCTAGTGGTAGTGAACAGTGAAACAGTATTGTGCATCTGTTTTGAACATACAGTTGATCAATTTCTTGGGTTGATTCCAAATTCCAGTACTGATACAGGCAGAAAACACATCTTTAGATATAATTCATATCTTTATGAACTTCCATGCTGTTCCCTTTTATAATCATGAGAAAATGAACTCTCTATATTTTCATGGGAATTAAAACAATAGAGAATGGATATTTAAACTAATAGTAGTACACAGAATAGTTGTCAGTTACCTGTGTATTTGGTCAGAGCGACTTGTGCTGCAACAATCGCATCCATCTGAAGAATGTTATACCTATACAATTCAGTGTTTCTATTGGTTTTATCTTGCAGGGTCGAGCACACCCAATGAGCATAGCCTTTTGCCCCTTCAGTCTGATTGAAAAGAAAAATACAGTCAATATCTACATAACTAAGAAAATCTTAGATATTTTAAACCCTGGTGTCAGCATAGGGTCCGGAGTATTTACAACATATTTGAATCAACACTGTCTTTTGCGATGGTTAAAATCACAATGAAAACATGGGACTTTGGGGGGGGGGGGTTATCCAACTTACAACTTAACAATAGTGATGAGTACTTACATGCATGCTGAGTTCAGTGGTGTGCCTGAAGAGGTCCATAGTTTCATAGCTGCCTACTGTTTCTGCAATGAGAGCCTGTTAAAAAACAAAGCATAAAAACAAAGCTCCTTAATTTGTGATGCACCTTGCACTTTGCTATTACCAAGCTACTTTTCGCTACATGCTGTTTAGGCACCATCAGTTGTTAAGTTCAAATATGTCAAAGGTTATTTTCAACCTCAATTAGTATCCGTAGAGCCAACAACAGACTCACAAACTGGTACTCTGAGCATTCAGAATTTGGATGCAGAAGAACTGGCAAAAAAAATTAGAATCGCCACTACAATGGGTGGCTCCCAACACATCCTGGCACTTTTTAAAGCTCTTATGGGGCAAGATTTCCTTGGAATAAGAGGATGTATACAGCCTTCTTCTACCCCAATATAAAATACTACTTTAATCTGAGTGGTGCAAGACTCTTTACACCCCCACAACTAAGCAAACTGATAGTACCAGATTGCTCGAGTTGAATACTAGTATGGCAACCTTACCTCCATACCGCATAAGGCTGCCTGTACTCTGAAAGCCGCATGAAAATAACACTAAATTCAGCCGTTTTGAAGGCTTCCGCATTTAAAGAGATGGCTACAAGAAAAACTGGTGATCACAACAAACTAGAGTTTATAGACGCTGAATGGAAAAAGAGAAGGAATGGCTAAACTGAATGGCTGCATTTTTAAAGCCAAGGTTTTCAGCAACCCTGTGCTTATATGCTTTACAGTACCATCCTTCGCAGGGCAGAAGTTAGTAGGTTTAGAAGGGTAGAACCGTAAAGATTTCTAGAATAGCTTGGATTTTAATAGGAACTGAATGCTAGTCAAGTGCTGTCCAGTCCTGCAGGAACATAAATACAAGTCTGAAAGAGGTGAGTGTAGATCTTACCTGCCCAATCCAACATGCCAGATAGGAGGGCTCGAGGGACTGGGCTACTTTGAAGGCTTCATGTGCTTGCTGAAAGACAACACAACACCTTTAACATGTTGGCAGAATTATGGTGGCTAAGGATGTGACTAAATAGTTATGCAAGATAAAAACAACTGTTCCTTCTCATGCTCCAACCTGACATGTAAAGCAGGCTGTGATTAGCAAACTACAGTAAGAGCTCTGTTATCTAAGCAATCCAAGGGAATGGAGGTCAATCAAATATGCTTGACACTTAAGCTTATTTTTCTGTCTTGCCCCCTACCCACAGGAATCCTCAGCAACCAAACCTCACCCTATGGCAACAGCCCCTTCACCTGGTGGGACCCTTCCCGAGCCATGGAGATATCCTATGCAGCAGACAGAAAACTGGGCCAGCTGCCCAGGAACAACCTGGCAGAGATGGCTCCTGACAGCTTAAGGCAGGCTGAGGAAGAAGGAAGCATCTGAGGATGACGTCAGGCTGGCTGGCTGACAAGGAGGGAGTGGAGTGCACATATGTTTATCAGCAAACAGGTTTGTTGATTTGAGCCTGATCCTAAGGCAAGTGAGGGAGTTTGTCCATTAGTAATAGAGAGGGCTGGAGAGAATAATGGTTACCAGCCCCTTGTACACATAATAAACTGCAAGTAGAGCAACTATCTAAACTACTAGGCCTCCATATTCTGGTTGGGAATTCTCTGCTTTGAAAGCATCTGCCCTCTGCATGTGATGTATTGCTCTGGCTTACACATGGGTCAGCCGGTGCATGAACGAGCAATCCTGCTTTAGGACAGGGCATTAGACTACATACCATTTTGGTCTGTTCCTAGTCAAATTCTGTGAACTGATGCTAGCTTTTAGAGAGATGGTTTGAAAAATGGCAAAAATTACCATTATCAGAGGTGGTGCCTTCTGATGGGAATAATCTGGTTAAGGAAACCAACTATGTTTTTAAGTGCCACATAATGTAAGGAGAACTAGGAGCCCTCAAATAATCTTCTCTTGAAACATGAAAGCCAAAAACTAACACTGGTTTCCACCAAAGAGGAGAAGCAACAACAACTAACAAGGGAACAACTTTTCTCAAATCAGTTTTATAGCTTTACATGCCTATGAAATTAAGGAGGCAGACAGAATTTCTAAGCACTGAAGGCTACCAGCCCTGACTTTTACTTTCATCATTTGATTAGCTATGTAGATTCTTGAAATGAATAATGTTTGTGTCAGTTAGATATGAGTCCAGAAGCACCAACAGAGACAAAAATATTTTCAAGACATAAGCTTTCGAGACTCAAAGGTCCCTTCAACAAACAGGGATGAAGGGAGCTTTGACTCTTGAAAGCTTATACCTTGAAAATCTTGTTGGTCTCTAAGGTGATACTGGACTCGTATTCATCTTCTACTGTAGGCCAACATGGCTACCCTTTGAACCTTGGTATCTGTTAGCCCCTTCTCTCCTAGACAACCCCTTTTGACACTTCCCATTTTGGTTCAAATCTTCAGCGTAGTACCTTCTTCAAACACATGTTCCCTTCCCTTTCACATTCTATACTCCAACAGTATGAAAAAATAAAATACCAATTAAACAGAATTCTTTTTGAGAAAGATAGCATAGAAAAATCCATTTACCTCTATGTTGCCACTTGTTAAGTACAAGACTCCCAAATTGGTCCAGGCAACAACATTCTAGACAAAAGAAAGGTTACAAACATAAATGAAATACTCCTGAAGTCTCAACTGAAATAGCTGCAGCTATCTAAACTACTTACAATTTGCTCAGCTTGAATAGATTTAATGAACGAATGCTGTGCAAGGGCATAGTTTCCATCACCTGAAAGAGATGGATTTAAGTGTAACATCATTTGCAAAGAGTCATCGCAACTCTTCACTGAAACAGAGGGACAACATTCAAAAGGTTTACTTTGAAATATACCTTTGCAAGAGGCCACCACGCCCAGGGCATTCCAGTAAAGATGGTTTTTACTGTCTAGTCTCACAGCTTTTTTAAGACACTGGAAAAGACAGAGCATGCAGTGCTGTAACTTTGCAAGTGACATATTCTTATTTGAGCTTAACAAGCAATTTATTTGTAAAAAAGAGGGACTGCTGAAGAGCTTTTTAAAAAGTCACCTGTACAGATTTTTCTAATAGTTCACTGGTCTCATTCTTGTTGCTGCCTGTTGCTGTAAGGTGCTGTGCTTGATGGTAGTAATTTATCCCAAGATCACACCACATGTTTGGTGAGGACATCAGTTTCAGTCCTCTGCCGTAACACCTAGCATAGCATAGTAGTACAAAGCAAGTAATTCATGTTAGCAAAATGTATTGGAAAGACAAGTGAACACACTAAGCCTGAGGATGATTTCAAAAGGCTGTTCTGTTTCTGAAGGCAAATTACTTAAACAATATGGGAGAACATACAATCTTGAAAGGGATGAGAGTGGAGTAGAGTTTGGGAAATTTGCAGTGTTTCACTTGGGAAGAGATTTTCCAAAATGCACCTTCCAACTACAAAGTACACAGAAATATAATACATGTCCCCCAATAACCTTGGAAATTAGCAGCTATTGGTTCAATCCCCGCTCTCAAATTCAGACAAATTCTCATGCCAGCAACCAATCTGTTTCACTTTGATGAAAAGGGCAACGGCTGCCATGCCTACTAGGTCTTGGAAGCACACCGGGGGGGGGGGGGGGAAGTAATGTAAACTTAAGAGTTGTGTGCATCAGCTAGCATAATTACAGTCTGGAAACTCAACTGTAACAGTGCAAGACTTGGGTAAGGAGGGGGCAGAGTTCCAAGAGATGGATAAAAGGAAGAAGTGTGTGCCAAAGCAAAGAAAGGTAAGGCAATCTTAGTTGGAAAGGAAAGGCAGGGACAGCTCTGGTCACCCTTACAGATGACCTCTGCAGGCAGCTGGATCAGGGCAGGTCAGCACTGCTGCTGCTATGAGGTCTAATGGCAGCATTCAACATAGTCGACTATGATCTGTTGACCCAACGACTTGCAGATGTAGGAGTTCGGGGGGACTGCCTTACAATGGTTCTCCTCCTTTCTCCATGGTCGGGACAGAGGGTGTCACTTGGTGAGAGGGTCTTTCCATGATGCCCACTTGAATGTGGAGTACTGCAAGGGGTGAGCCTCTCAGCAATGTCATTCAACATCTATATGCGCCCCCTCGCACAGTTAGTCAGGAGTTATGGGCTGGGTTGCCATCAATATGCTGATGACACCAGGCTCTATCTGTTAATGGACAGCCATCTGTCTTCTGCCCCATATATTCTGGCCAAGGCTTTGGATGCTGTGGATGGATGGTTGCAGCAGAGCTGGATGAAGTTAAATCCATTGAAGACGGAGGTCCTGTACCTGGGTTTGGGGGTGCGATGGATGTGGGTATCAGACTCCCTACGCTGAAAGGGGTGCTTTTGGTGCCGACCCAGAAAGTGAGAAGCCTGGGAGTAACACTGGATGCCTCTCTTTCTATAGAGGCCCAGGTTACTGCAGTTGCCAGATCTGCACTTTTCCATCTTAGGCAGATTAGACTGCTGAAACCCTATCTCTCCCCACAGGCCTTAGATACAGTGACCCATGCAATGGTCACTTCCAGGCTATATTACTGCAATTCGCTCTATGTAGGCTTACCCTTGAGACTGACCTGGAAATTGCAGCTGGCGCAAAATGCGGTGGCGTGCCTGCTGACATCGACACTTACGTGGGCTCATGTTTGGCAGGTGCTTCACCAACTGCATTGGTTGCTACTTGACTTCTAGATTTGCCTCAGGGTGTTAGCAATAACCTTTAAAGCCTTACATGGCCCGGGACCAACATATCTGCCTCTTCCCATATATGCCCCGAAGAGTGTTACGCTCTATGGACCAACATCTCCTGGTTGTCCCTGGCCCAAAGGATGTCTGTCTTGCCTTGATCAGGGCCAGGGCTTTTTGTGCCCTGGCCCCTGCCTGGTGGAACATGTTCCCTGTCGAGATCAGGGCCCTGTGGGTTCTTTTTTAATTCCACAGGGCCTGCAAGATGGAGCTGTTCCACCAGTTTTTTGGCTGAGGCAGCGGGTGTCCATGTATGGCCTCACTGAGGCTGCTGTGATCCACCTACCATCTATGCCAATAAGGTTTTGACTGACTAACTGACCCACCTACCAAGACAAACAATATGCCAGGGAACCTCCACAGCCAGTTGACTTTGTTGAACTATGACCATTGCTTTTAATGTTTATTACTGTGTTTTAAATTTTTAACCATATCTATTCTGTTACTGATACGATGTTACCACTCTGAGCCTGCTTGCAGGATGGGTGGGCTATAAATACAAAACAAACAAACAAACTAACGATACCACTCCTGCCAGTACAAGTAACAATGACCAAGCGAAAGCAACCAGACAAATCTGCAAAGTTGTTGGTCGAAGTATAGGATATATTACCTTCCTCCCAGACTCAGCAGATCACTTTTCTTTAACACATATTTGTCAGCATTTTGACCAATAAGGAATCCTAAAACTTTCACATTCACTTTGGATGGTGAAATTACACACACACTACTGCAGGCATCTCCAAGCAGTTTCCAAAGGCAAGATACACCAGGACAATGCTTTGCTGCTCTACAAAATAAAAGCAAAATTTCATATAAGCAGAGTTCTCTTAAAGAACTTTTATCCAACATATCCAACTTTTCCATAATAGCACTATACCTGGAATCTTCCAATTAACGTTTAAATAAATCTCTCTTTACATACATAAATGCAATCAAAATACTATGCAGGGATGAAAGCTTGTGGTGCTTCCTTTTCTTCTATATCCTTCAACAAGTCTGTCACTAATAGCTAGGCAAGATTGGTTTCAATGAGACATAGGAGAGCTTAGCTCTTCCTGGATTGCAGCTCACATTTCTGATCATCAAATCCACAGGAGTTCCACCATGTACACAAGATTTATCATTCCTTGGCATATCGGTGGCTCAGGCATGTGGTGACTGACTCCCATTTCCATTACTGAACTGAATGGATTACAACTTGTACATATCATTTACAGAAACAAATGCATTATTTGTTCTATAGGATTTTTAGGAATGGTTTCAAAACCTATTTTGTTGATTAAAAGTGAATAATTAAAAATTTACCACATCTTAAGTGTATATATAAATAAATACTAACCGTGCTAAAAAACTAAGAGATTGTTCTATGTAGTCCAGAGCTTTGCCATCCAGATAGTCAGCAAGAGCACTCTTTGCCATCATGAGGTAGCATTCTCCCAGACCTGAAGAGAAAACAACCTGTTAGTGTGTGGTGAGGCTACAACAGGTTGGCTCCAATAGTGCCCTTCCATGTGTGGAAGGCATAGCACACTCACTGAAGACCTGTTTTATACTCTGCACTAGAACAATGCCAAAAAATTGAAGCTCAGTCCAAACCTTCCACTTGAACAAGATGCAGCAGCATTAGAACTACAGAATAGCATTGCATTCAAGTTCTTGCACATGTGTTCATGGAACAGTGATTGCAACTATTGGCCTTCCATTTATAGTTCTTCAGAACCAGCCCCTTAAGTATAAGTTAAGCATGTGCCTCCCACAGCTGCAAACAAATTAACTGAAATCCATGTTTCATTCTGCAGAAAAGACATTTCCAGTTGATGGTACTGTATATATTTTTAATTCCTTATGTATAAATTGGAAAGTGATGGTCATATTGATAGATTTAACATCACATATACTTTCAAGTTATTGCCAAACTACTGAATGCAGTAAAGAATGGGAGAGGAAGTAATTTATTTTTATCCCAATTCAAGACAGAGGACACAGTGTACCTTAGGCCTTGCACACACAGAGATCTTTGCAAGCATGTCCACATAAATTTCTGCACATGGGAAAAGGGATGTTGCCATCAGGGGAATACTGTGCACCAAATAACACATATGCAAGGGGAAGGGAAATAACCAAACCTTCTTAGGCTACAGCATTTTCCCATTTAGCCACAATACACAGAAGAAATTATTTCAGAAAGCAATTTATTCACCCCAACCCCATATTTAAGGACTGTAGGAAGTTAATGTACAGCTGAATCATAAGACATTTAAACACAGTGTCCCTCTTCAGGTCTCAAAAATAAGCTAGTCGTTCATCTGATCGCCAATTGCCTATAAAAGCGACTGCTTTTTGCTACATTTAGAAGCTGTTTCAAGGAAGAATGATTAGAATTTAAGCATGGAATTATGTTAATATAGACATAATTCTGCAATGACAAATATATAATGCATTTCACTACCATGAAAATACATACCTTTCAGAGCAGGGACATAATCCTTTGATTTCTTTAGGATATGCTGATATTCTGCTATAGCGTTTTTATATTTTCCTAAAATCTGCTCAATTGCTGCAGCCTTATAAATACTATATATAGTCTTGGGATTCAGTTCTTGGGCTTTTCGGAAACACTTTAGCGCTGTTGTGTAGCCTCCTCTGCTCAGATATGCCTCTCCTAGAGATTCCCAGCAGTTGGAATCCTTTGGATCAGCTCGTAGAGCTGCCTGCAAACTTCATACAGTTCAAAAAACATAAGGCTGTTAATGAATCCATAATAAAAACGAGGAGTCTCCGTTATTACAGTTATGCTTTTCAAACTTTGTTTAGAACCTTTCAGATGGCCATTTTCAAAGTCTCAGTCACAGACCCAAGTAAAAATGCCCACAACGTACCAAAAGTGCTAGCATTAACTTTGTGAATAGTTTCTATTCTAGACTATTTGTGGACAAAGTCAAGATTATTTGTTTAAAATATTTGTATCCTGCCTCCTGAAGGATTCAAGGTACCTCACAAGATACCACCTGATAATATTCATAATCAAAACACAAACCTAAAAATCCCAACAGTAGTGTATTAATCTATCCCGCTCCTCAAATTAAAAACCCTACCCTATATCACAAATTCCTATTCACGCCCTTACACCTCTTTCTGAAGGACAGCAATGAAAAAGAAGCCCTTCTTATCTTTACCAGACCATTTCACAACTGTGAAGCTCCAACAGAAAAGGCTTGGGCAGTGGAAAACTGTAGCAAAGGAAGGGTAAAAGAGGGGAGCTGCAACCAATAGCCAGAGGACCTAACTGGCATAAAGGTTCATAAAGGAAAAAATTGAGATCCAACGGCTATGATTTTTTTTAAAGCTCAGGATTTGAGCTACTGGTTTTAAACAAATGCTGAACTGCTTAATTATCTTTTTAAAAAAGGATTTAGCTAGTGGTTAATTCTGGCAGACAATCGCTGCTTCTGTGCACTCCAGTGAGATGTGCAGGAGCCCCATATAACCAACATGAACAGAGAACATCAAGCAGCCAAGAACAAAGAGGTCTGGAGAACGGTTTAAGTTCTGCCTCTAGTCGAATCATGCACCCTGTGTTCACACGACTGTACGCCTTAAAACACCTTATTGATGTGGCAGGGCCATTCAATTATTTATTTATTTATTTATTTAGGTTATTTAGATTTTTAGCCCGCCCTCCCAGCATAGGCGGCTCAGGGCGGCCTCCACAGACAATACAAAACAATACAATGTAATAATACAATAAATATAAAATCCACCAATACATAACTTTAAAAATATAAGTATAACAAAATATTAAAGTGCTAGTATTATAGCCAAAACCCAGTTGCATCTTATCCTTCCTTCTGCAGGGCCCACTCTTAGTACAAACAAACTGTGTTAAGGAGTCAGAGGGAAAAGGAAGCAATAGGGTGCTGTTGGTAAGATACAGGATGGTTGCTGCTGTTTCTTAACAGCTGTGATACACTGCAGCATGCTTGGAACAGTAACATCACCTGACACACCACCAATTCACTGGGGAACGGGACGGGACGGGGGGAGTTTTCATATGCCCTGTTCTACTCCTTACAGTACATCAGTAACAATAAGCAAGAAAGCAACCCAAAAGTCTGACATAAAAGCAGATGTTAAGTTGCTCTTGGCGGTTATTGTGATTTAGAAGAAGAGGAAGAAGAAGAGGAGACTGGATTTATATCTTGCCCTTCACTCACTTGGAGTCTCAGAGCAGTTTACCAACTCCCTTCCCTTCCCCTCCCCACAACAGACACTCTGTGAGGTGGGTGGGGCTCAGAGAGCTCTGAGACAACTGTCCTTGAGAGAACAGCTGGTACAGAGCTATGGCTTGCCCAAGGTCATCCAGCCAGGTGCAAGTGGAGGAGTGGGGAATCTAACCCGGTTCTCCCAGATTAGAGTCTGCGTACTTAACCACTACACCAAACTGGCTCTTTAGGGCAATTAGTCAAATTTTAAGAGAGGAAAAGGATTTGCTTTAAAAAAATATTATGCAGACATTTTGAGACCATCTGCCTAACCAGCATTTTGCAGAAGACTGATCAAAGCAATATTAATTCCCTTACTCTGCCACTGCTTTCGAATGCTGACCAGCTCTCAGGTAATAAAGTCCACGACGGAGCCAGGCCCATTTGGCTCTCCCTGCACTTGCACTTTCTGTTACTTCTGTCAAGACAGCAAGGGCAGTTTCCTAGCATACAAGAAAATGTTAGAAAAAGAGAATAAAAATTAAAATATCTTCACATTATTGAAATGATTTGTCTTCATTTCTCTGGGTACAGCACAGTCATTAGGGGAATTTTGTATGGACTCCAATCACCATCTGAGGTATTAATCAAATTTTGTTTGTTAAGAGCAAGAAGCCACATCCCTCTGAGGTGGAATCCTACTTCCTGTGGTTACTCACTGGTTAAGGAAAGGCACTCTGTGCATAAATGTTCTGAATTGAGCTCATACACCACATACACATTCTGATACCAAACTAAAATTCATTATTTTATTTATTTAAAATATTTAATAGTCACTTTTTTCCTTACAGCGCTTAAGGCAGATTACAATATTAATAAAATATATTAAAACTAAAATTCAAAACCACAGTTTATGACAGCTTTAATCAAGTATTGTCCTAAATAAAACCATCTTCAGCTGCCAACTAAAGATCAAAAGTGATGGGGCCAGGTACACCTCCCTTGGGAGACTGTTCCATAATTGTGGGGCTGCTACTGAAATGGCCCTGTCTCGTGTACCCACAAACAAGCTTTTTGGATTGATGGGGTAGGAAAGAGGGCCTCTCCCTGTGATCTTAATTTCCAGGCAGGAACATAAGGGAGAAGATGGTCCTTCAGATACCCTGGTCCCAACCAACACCTTAAATTGGGCTTGAGAGCAGATCAACAGCCAGTATAACTTTTGCTACATTACGGTCACGTGTCCTGATAGCTGGCCCCAACCAGTGGTCAAGCTGCAGCATTCTGCACTAGCTGCAGCTTCCATACACTCTTCAACGGTAACCCCAAACAGAGCACACTGCAACAGTCCAGTCTAGATGTAACTCAGACATGGATTACTGTGGCTAGATCTACGGAACCAGGAATGGATACAGCTGCATTACTAGCTGAAGCTTAGTAAAAAGCACCCTGGACCAGAGCAGCACCTTTTTTTTTTTGAAGACTGCTGTGTCAGGTAGCACTGGTGCCTCTCCTCAAACCTCTCCCCAAGTTTCAAAAAGATGGGACCATGGGGGCCAATTCTATGGACCCCAGAAGAAGGTGCCCCCATAAAAAAAAGGCATTTAAAGGGACATAGTCCCTTTTAATGCCTTCTCCAAGCCACAGCGCGACTCTACACCAAGTGAACCCCAAAGGCATTTAAAGAGACTGCATTTAAATGGACTGAAAGCCCTTTAAATGCCCGGTAACTGTGGCTATCCGGTGGCCCTGAAAAATACCAAATATTTTCAAGTTTTCTTGGGGTGGCCATTTTTGGATAGCTGAAATCACAACCCCCCTCGGTGATCTGCTGAGAAAATATCCGATAAATACCTTATTGGTATTTATCGGGTATTTTTCCCGGCTTGGTTTATACCAAGTGCACACCCCCTAGTCTTAAACACTCTTCAGTATGTCACCTCTCTCTTGCTTCCACTCAGACATGACGTGCCTGAAAAGAACTCAAAAGGCCCCCAATTCTTGGAGACATCCGAATTGGATTGGTATCCTAAAACTAAGCATATTTACTTTAAAATCTTCTCCTTTTCAAATGCTATGTATAACAAAACAGGCATGCTAATGCCCTTATCTCCATTTCTACCCAAGAGACTGGTCTGTTGGCTGAAATTAATTCTTCTAATTCTAATGTTATATTTACATTCAAATTTCCTTCGGATGGCAGCAACAGAAAGCAAGAACTGGGCCTCACATGTGAAGAAGCCCCTTTCAAAGCAAGACAGTTTCTACTAGTTGTTCTGGTTGCTTGTTTGCTTCTTCTAGCAGTAGTACTTATAAAAAAGATTATCATAAATTATGCTGAACTGTTGTGCCCAGAAGACCCTAAAGCCATATGGCTAGTGGAAAAGTTAGGAAGGGATGGCTGTGTGTTAATATTAGATTAAGGAAGCATTCAAGAAATTATGTCCTTTTTTTTTTCCTTGCAGGAAACAAGAGTAACTTACTTACCAAAAGTATTACATTCAAAAGATACGTTTTCTAGATTTCTGTATTTGGGGCATATAATTACAACTATTTTGATCACTACGAATACATAAAAATACTCAAAATTAGGAGCACAGTACCAAGTCTCCAAGCTCCATGCTTAAGTCTACTACAGCTGCTCCAGCTTCTCCATCCATTCTGTCTTTCTCAAAAGCCTTTTTATAGCAGCCAAGAGCTCTGCTTTTATCATCAGCTATGTCCCTGTAGTATTGACCTAAGTAGCAGAAAGCACTCCCCAGGTAATTGTCCAATTTTGCTGCCTACAAAAAACACAATAAGCCATTATTTTCATATGCATACAAATAGCTTTGTTGTCCAAAACTGTTCAGGGCTTTTAGGGGTCAGCATGCTCAGCCAACTTCTGAAGACCTAGCGCTCTGAAAAGAGCCACCACCAACCAAAGAAACTGCTGCGGTTCCTTTCTGCTATTGCTACTGGCTTGCTTGTATACCTGGCTTGCAAGGTGAGGCACACTACTCTGGAGCAAGAGTGTGGGAACAGGGTCTAGTAAGCCAAATCCTTACCACTGCCCAGTAGAAGATGACAGATGAGCAAGCAGGAGGCAGTGATTGGTACTGGTCCTCCTTCTCATCTGACAGCTCTTGGGCAATCAAGCAGGCAGCAGCAATGGCAAGGGGGAAGAGGAGCCACTGGCTCTGAGAGAGGGGAGCTGATGGCAGAGACCCATGGAAGGTATCTTGTCCAAGTGACCCCCAAAGCTGGAACCAACACTGCAAATGTAACAGAGAACAACACAAAAAAGGGACCACCATGCAGACATTTAAACCTTGCCTTTGACCAGTGCTACAGAAGTAAGAGAGGGTGGGCTTAGGGAGCAATAAGATCAAACCCTTTCCCAATTTACATCTCTCTCTTCCTTCAGATCCATCTTCTGTAGAACAGTTCGGCTAAACTCTGAGTCCATCTGGCCTTAGAATATTTATGCAACTGTTCAGAAGGGTGTTGCCCTTGTAACTCCCTCCTCCACCTTCGCTCCTCAGAATTTATACTGTAAGCTCCTTGAGGGAGCTGCCTTTGCTTATGCTACTCTGCAAGGTATACTATACTCTGATGGCCCTATTTCAGGGATAATAAAAACCACCTCAACTGAAGCTTTATGAGCTGCAGACAGACTGAAAGGATGAGCAGTTGCTCCCCTCATCCCCAATTTCCTTTATCTTTTTAGGAGGTTAAAGAAGGCTTTCAGAACCATCTGATCTCCTCACCGCTGGCTTCAAGTGGAAACATCAGAAACACAGGTGACATCACCCATGTTTCCTCTAGTAGCCTTCTCCTTCCCAAGACAGGAAGTGCACTGATCTGGAGCTTTCAGCCTCTATTCAGCATCTTAATGGGAGCAGGAAAGGGAGTGAGATAAATACTTGACCTCTTGTTCTTTCATTCTGCCTTAGATTGGCATGCTGTCTAATCCAGTTGCTGATCACCACTAGGTTGCGAACTGATGGGCTCAGAAAAGTTAACTACTAACTACAGCTACATGCAACACAGAACATCTCTTCTCCATGCCTTGTTACAAAACTGGTACATGGTGATCCTATGTCCACAAGAGTAACAAACTAAATAGATGTTTTTACCTTCAGAAACTGAGTGAGAGCTTTGGTTTTCTCTCTCCTTGTCTCTTCACTTTTAAACCAGTAAGTGAGACCCAGAGAGAAATGAAAGTCTGCTACTTCAGCTTCTTTTTCAATAGCTCTCTGAAAACTAAGAGAAGCTGTATTTTAAAATGTGATCATTTGGGGGGGGGGGTTGTTTTTCCCCAAGAAACATGTGCGCTTTACCTTGTTTCTGCTTGGTGGTAGTTCTTCTGGGTGTAATAGATTAATCCTTCAACATAGTGGGCTTCTGCCAAGTCAGGATGTGCCAGTTTAAGCTCTTCTATTACCTATAAAGTATGAAATTCTACAATTTAGTACAAAAAAGGTCATCTTTTTGACAGAAGGTTACATGACAAATGAAACTCTACTAACCTTCAAAGTTTCATTAGCAAGTCCTTTATTTAGACAGGCCCGTCCTTTAAGGGCTATAAGCTTGGGATCATTGTTTATATCCAAAATCTACAAACCAAAGGCACATCATGTAAAGTCTCAAGCCTCAAAAAACAAACAAACATCAAACCACAGACATACCATGAGATACTAAAGAAATATCTGTTATACTAACCTCCTACATAAAATATTTCTAAAATTGCCTCTTTGTTATCACTCAAAAGAAAAATTAAAATTAGGTAATCTGAGAGTAATGGTCATCAAGAGAGCTTACATCATCAAATATCTTGGTAATTATTAGCCATTCTTATAATTAGCACAAGCTTAAGGCCGTACTGGCACACATATAACCAAAATTAGTTAATTATCACAGTTTCACTGGTCAGAATGGACAGAAGCAGATTATTACTACATTACTACATCTACTACTGAAGGCTATCCACCTATCATATATTAAGTTACTTTACATTAAAAAATGTGTTTATGTTTGTGATAATGTTTTTCTTAAAACTAGCCTGATTTAAAAGGAAATCTGAACTTAAGACCTATGACCCTCTTATGAAAGGTTGCTTTTCTTAGAGAAATGTGGGGAAATATATCTTTGTCAGTTACAATACAATGTAGAGGATGTTCACAGCAAATGATCTGTTCATTTATTTGACTACCAATTCTCCAAACATGTTCTCCTATCAAAAACATCAAGTTTTGTGTAATTTATAGTCAACTGATCCATTATATTAGTTCTCCAACACAACCAACGTATCTCAGGCCCACTTGGGTGCCAGAGAAAAGAGCCATATCATTGGCATACCACAAGAATACGGTAGTGGTAGTGGTAAGGATTTCACTTTCGGGAACATTAATATTTATACAAAGCCTACAAAAGAAACAGAGCCAGAGTATAGTCCTACTTGACTCTTCCACTGTGCTCTGACCAGCAGGAGCTGTTCTTACTTTAAAGGCCTTTTCACCGGCACAACCGTTAATAAGCCTCCAGCCAAAATCAGAGAGGAATTTTAGTCAAAAGTCTCTACTTGTGTGGAACCAGTAGCAGCCTCCAGGTCCAGAAAAGCTGCATAGAAATAGCATTTTTTAAAGTGCAGGTAGTTAACAACCAGATGCTCTTATTTACTTGCTTCATTTATACCCCATCTTTCTCCCCAATGGGGACCCAAATCATTCTCCTCTCCTCCATTTTAACACGCTACAAGTTCTGCTGTTTCTTGCTTCAGTCTATGAATTTACACACTGGCATATTGGGAAAGAAATTAATCACCATAATCATTTTTGTAATCTTCCTCTGAATTCTGAAACACAGATTTATTTATGTAAGAGAATTTTAGGCATATAAAAGACCTTTGATGCAGTTCAGGAAAAAAAGATTTTACTTTCCCTGTTTCTTCTCTTAAAATACAAGTTTATGCACAACAATAAAGAGGTGTACATAGCATCTCTAAGCTTAATTTTTAAAATCCATTTTTATTTATTAATGTTTGTGGCTCTTAATTTCCCCCCCTATGCCCCTAACTACACTAAGTTATCTTGGCTTTACCAGTTTGCAAGGACATCCATAACAAAGGCTAAGTATTGGGGGGGCGGTCTGTATTGTCTTTAGTTGTAAGCAACCACAAGAATAATTTGATCCATTTGATAAATTTTTACGATAATTATGGTTTTATGAAGCAAAATAATTTGGAGTTTAAATTTTAGAAATGCACCATATACCGTTTCTAGAATATACTTCGTCTTTCCTGAAGAATCATAGTAGGTTCTGTACTGAGTAGGGTTGCCAACCTTCAGGTGGGACCTGGAGTTCTAGAATTTGAATTGATCTCCAGACTACAGAGTTCAGCTCCCCTGGAGGAAATGGCAGCTCCGGATGAGGGCAGACTGTGCTATCACATCCCTGATGACCTCCCCCCCACAAAGCTCTACCATCCACAAGCACTGCAGCCAAAACTCCAGGAATTTCCTAAGCCAGAGGTACTAAGCCACATTTGACTTTGGAGCTACAGGCTGCAGACACCTTGGTTTGGCATAATACATGAACCAAGTTTCACTCTAGAAGCACTTCCACTGTAATTCTAAACATATATCTGAAGCAGATTTTGGAGCCTTCACCAGTTTATTGAAATCTCTTCTGGATATCAAGCCTTCAACATTGTCTCTTGGTAAAGAAAGTGTTATTCTATTTTCATTTAAGTGACCTTTTCATGTTCTTACTCTTTAGTCAAGCCATATTGTACCCTGAGTGATTCTGGAAAGGTTATGAAATAAAAATATACCAGGCTTCAAAGCAATGTAAAATGAGTACAACCAATTAAATTAAATTAATTTCAGATAAACTGCGCAATCAAAAGTAGCACAGAATGAAACCATATGCTGCAATGAACTAACAATACTTTGCTCATTTTTAGCATGCAGTAATTATCCCTTAAGCAAAACGGGTAATTTAGTGAGGGGAAAGTAAACTATTGAGATTACAAATGCAGTAAGAACAAGAGATTATACACAGGAGTCATAAGAACAGTCCTCAAAGATAAAAAGCACAACTAGTCAACTGCAACTTCTGTCTTTTACTTTTTTTACTTTACTCTCTTTACCTCATACTGCTTCTTATTAGTTCTAAGCAGAACACACACACACACACACACACACACACACACACACACACACACATATATATATATATATATATATATATATATATATATATATATATATATATATATATATATATATATATAAATCTAGGCCCAATTTCTAAAATATATAAAAATCTAGACCCCATTTGCAAGACAGAGGTTTGAAAAATTAAGACAACTAATTTAGAAAAGAAAGGATTATCGAAAGGGGATAGGAGCAGGGGGGAAAAAGAAAGAATTTGTATGATATTAGCTGTAAAGGGGACGGCCAGAATCAGCATGATATAATTGCTTGACTTCTACCAGACACCTGGATTCAATCCTCATTCTGCCACAAAGTTCACTGAATGCATCTTGGAAGAGTCACTGCCTCTGAGACTAATTTACTTTGTGGGATTGTTGAGAAGATAAACTAAAGAACAACTGAACTCCTTGGAGAAATTCAATTTGAGACACAGAGATAGAAAGTGTGTACATGTGCCCAATTGCCTAAAAGGCATCCCCTAGAACAGGAGAGACTTTAATGTTGATGGTATAGGGCAATGGAAGCTTAGTGTTGTGGGCCAGGAAGTCAAGGAGTAAGAGATATTTGATGAGCTCTTTTCTATGCTACTGTAATAGACAGCATGGCATAATGGCAACAGTGGTAGGCTATAGCCAGGGAGACCTGGGTTAAAATTCCAACTCCTCTAGTATCAATGTCACCAGGTGATTCTGGGCCAGCCAGCTTCTTTCAGCCTCATCTACTTCACAAAGTTATTGTGAGGTTAAAATGGGGGAGACCTCGCACTCCATTCTGAGCATGTTGGAGGAAAGGTAGGATGAAAAAAACACAATGAATAAGTAAATACAGGGGTCTTTCTAGGGCATGGGGCAGAGAAATTTTAAAATAGAGCTGAATAAATTCAGCAATCTGAATTATTTCCCAAATCCCAATATCATACCAACACTGGGATTCAGGAATATCAGGAAAGACTGATATTTTTCAACTTCTATTTACCCAAACCTGGAAAATACTGATTTTTTTTTTTGCACATTCCTACTCCAAGGCAGACTCTTTAAGCTTGAAACTTACAGGGATCTAAAAGCTTCCCGTTACCTTGGAGTCTTTGTCCAGGCAGTCAGCTGTTTGCCTGCTCCACATGATGATAACATCCATCAACATGGAGCCCAGGTGTGAGAGCTCCTTCCTCCAGATGGAATCAGCCAAAAATGGACCCCTCTTAATATCTTCTGTCTGCCCACTCCCTCTGTAGGTTAAACCTCTCTTTCCTGGGGTAGCCAGGAAGATCCTATCTAGCCTCCAACATTCCAGGTATCTGTCCCCTTCTGGAGGTAAAATTCCAGCCAAGGTGTGAGCTGGGTATTTCACTGTCTCCAGACAGGATGGCCACTTGCATTTGCAAAGCTTTGATGGCTCAGTACTTGCTAGAGCCATTGACAGTACTGACTTTCCCTACCTGCCTTCTGCTCAGAGAAAAACCTTTTAAAATCAAGTGTGGAGTTTGTGCAGGGCCCAGGCCTCAAATTAAAGTGCATTTGTCCACATATTTTTATTTTAAACAGACAAGTTTTATATATTAAGCTCAGAAAAAAAGAAAACAGCTAGTCACATACCTTATCAAGGGAATTTATGGCTTCTTCTGCAGTATCAGTGCCTGGAATTTTAATCAAGGCCTCTGCCTTGAAACGATGAATAAGGTTTTTCTGTTGCTGACTGGAACTAGGTTCATTAAGCTGTCCCAATGTCTTAAGAGCTGTCAATAGGAAAGAATTCTAGCTTAAATGCACTTTCACTTTAATAATTTGTTTAACAGTTCTAGTTTACTTTGACATCAGCTTGAGAAATTGCCTCTTCTAACGGACACTGATAAAACTTCCTACTTTTTCATCTTTACAAGATAATTTCAAGGATAAAACCTATCTAGATACAGGCATTTGTACCATTTATTTAATTAGTACTGTATAACCATTCATTCTGCCACCGTGCCATTCTTTGTAGATACTGAAGATCTCTGGAGCAACATTCACAAAAGCTTTAAATATACTATATACTGATATCTAATAGTAACAATTATTACAAATGCTTGTTACTGTAAAGCAGAAATGGGAAGAGGTTTTTTTCTGTAATAGACACAAAATTGTCTTGGATCGAGGAGCTTGGTCCATTAAAGCAATGAAAACTTTTTATTCACAATAGATTTTCACAGCTGAATGGCTCATATGAAGTAGCTATTACTGCCGCTTCTACACAAAAATGGACTGTTATTTTACTAAATAGATTGGTGTTCCCTCCATGAGAAAAATACATTGACAAACAGGTAAAAGTTTTTCTAAATAAAGAAATTTTTATATCTTGTACAGAAACACATGCCACAAATAACCTGTTCGCCTTAGAATTTTAGAAGTTTTCTAGGAAGTGCATTTAATCAAAAACCACTAGTCCTCTCAGCTGCACAATTACCTTGATTGAAAGAATGAACAGCTTCTTTGAATTTGTGCATTTTTAGTTGTGTTTCTCCTAAGTAACGCCATCCTGTTGAACACTGATTGGTCTGCTTCAAACCTGGCAGGAAAGATTTTTCAAGTTTGATTCAACGCATTTCAAAGTATGTTACTTGAATGCTATAAGGCCTCTCAAATCCAGATAAACCAAGGACTACAACACCCAAAATAACTTCCTCAACTATTCTGTTAGACTCTATACAGTTTTTAGATAACCATGAACATCCTCGTACAACAACAATGCTGGATGTACATAAGAACATGAGAGAAGCCAATGTTGGATCAGGCCAGTGCCCATCCAGTCCAACACTCTGTGTCACACAGTGGCCAAAAACACCAGGTGCCTCAGGAGGTCCAGCAGTGGATCAATGTAGGTCATTAGTTGCATGTAAATTCTCCTCTTAGGTAATAGTGGTTAGAGTAAAACAGTCATTAACTTTGACAAAGATTCCTCACTCAAAAAGTCATGTTAATTTGTTACAGCAAAACCAAGAAGAGTCTTGTAACACAATAAAGGTGAATTTATTTATTGAAGCATAATCTCCTATAAAGGTGAATTTATTTATTGAAGCATAATCTCCTATGGGCTTCCAGAAAGCCCATGACTCTTTAAGGCAGATGTGATGGACCGCACTTTAAAAGCAGGTTTCATAGTGCAGCTAAATCAGAGAACCAGGAGATAAAGAGTTAACTTCTCTCTGGAAGGGAGAGCTTGAGTGACACGCTGCTCCTCTTCTCTGATTGGCCAGCCCCAGGAGAAAAATATATGATCAGATGAGGGGAGTTGTTAATTGTCAGTCTGGAGATTACAGTTTAGAGCTAGAACCATTCTGTCTGTTTCTGACAGAGTTCTGGAGTCAGTGAGTCTGACAAGATAAGTCAGATAGGTTCACCTGTGGAGTGAAAGTAAAAGACTCCTTGCCTTAACTGTAGTATTCCTCACCTGACGAAGAATTTACTGTAAGTATTCAAAGTCTAAGTGTCAACATAAACTGATGTCCACTTTACACAGACATGAGAACTGGGAGAGAGATTTGGCAAGAGTGATTGGTGTACTGTGCAGAAACTCCCTTTCAAACCAAAAAGGAACAGGATTAATTCCTCTGAGTAGAAGATTAATCCCTGCCCAGTGTCTCTGAAGGTTTAGTTCTGAGGAGAACCCCAGTCTGTTGTAAGGGAAAGCAGTTTTAAACCACTCAGGAAATAGAAATAAACAGGAATTTATCCAAGGAGTGAGTTAGATTCACAATGTAAGTGACCAACTCCAGGAAACCTGAACTGCTATAGGAAATTCTCTGAACAGTCACAGCAGGGAACCAAAGAATTTTGATGAGAAAGTTCACGCCAGTGCGGGGACAGTGATAGGGGTCCGGTCATAGTAGAGTTTGACAAATCCCAGACGCCAGGCGACCATGGTACCTAGAGATTCCTTTGCAGTGTCTAGTATTTTCAATACTGATTTTAGAGTGGTATCTTCCAGCAATTCTCAATGGAAGTACAAAGGATTGGATCGGACAAGTTTTTCCACTAATGAAAATAAGAGAAAGGGGCCTCTGTTGACCACCAAAAGGCTATCTTTGAAATTATGAGACAGGCATGGACAAATGCCATGAGAAATCCGAGAAATAACGAGGGCATTGGCTGATTGAGCTAAAAAAGCTGGCTGGAGAAAACCCAAAGCTTCATTTTACATCAGAATGTTTTGCTGTATGACAAAAATAAACATACATGAAGCTCTTGTCATTGCTTGTTTATATGTACACATAATTTTCGCACTATTCAATGATGGTGAATGAATTAATTTCTTAACCAGTTGCTTTTGATACTGCTTCTCATCTTCAATTAAGTAAAGATTTTTAAAACAATGAAATGACAGAAATTGGGGAGAAGTTAAGCTGTGGTTAAAGATAGGCTTTTTATTGTGTTGATAATGTCTAGCGTTACCCGTATATTTATTTATAAACTATAATATTTTGTCACAGCTTTAATAAAATCACAAGGCATTGTGAAGAGTTAGGAATAGGTTTTACCGCAGTAATAATTTGAAATTTTAGCCATTAAAAAATAGAACCCTAAAAGCTGCAAATGAGTCTGGTTCCTAAATTTGCCAAGGCCTGATTTACGGTGCCACAAGACTCCTTTTTGTTCTCCCTGAGAAAGAGGCTCATGACAATTTACATTGGTTTGGATCCCAACCTACTTTTCCACTTGCAATAGGCACTACGGGGGCAGGGAGTTGACGATTTCCTCCATTCAGCTGCAGACTCCCATGCCATCCCCCATAAGCTTCCCAAGAATCCACTGACTGGAAACAGAGTTTCAGGAGCATGGCAGGCTGCAGCAAGAGCAGGGAGGTCAAAAAGTTCCCTTTCTTAAGTGTCGCTGAGCTTGTGCAACAAAATCAAAGCCACTGATTTTACCCAGGTTCACTTGCAATTTAAAGTCCGAAAGACAGTATATAACCCCCCAAACAGAGTGCACATTGGAATATAACTAATGTCCTCTTGTTTACCTTCTGTTAGATTTCTGTCAGCGTCTTCATACTTCTTTTCCTGAAGGGATCGAATCCCTAAACCAATGAGGGCTGGACCACTTCTTGAGTCAATATTCAGAAGCTTGTGACAACAGTCAACAGCCTCCTCAGTGATGCTGCCTAGAATCCAACGAAATTTTCATTTAACTACATATAAAAACTGAGAAGGGAAAACACCCAGTTTTGCTTATTTGTTTCCTAACAGCTGAGTTTCTTCTTGAAAAACATTCTTTTCTGACTTGTTCATAACAAGGAACTTCTTTTCTTTATTCTGTAAAGTACGAATTCTAGTTTCCACACTGGGCCAGATCAGTCTTCCCATCTCTGCTTGCAAGCGCTATGCCTCCAAGAGTCTGTCTTCTTTACCAGAGGAAAATTAATTTACAGAACTAAATCATTCAGGAAAAGCAGGCAATTTACTGCTGGGGAAGGTGCCATGGTCAGAGCATCTACTTTGCACACAGAAGATGCAAGGTTCAGTCCCTGACATCTCCAGTTAAAAGGATCAGGTAGCAGGTGATGGAGAAGACGCTGAGCTGAGACCATGGAAAACCTCTACTAACAGAGTAGATAATACTGATCTTGGCAGACCAATGGTCTGCCTTAGTGTGAGGCAGTTTCAAGTTTTCATTCATATAAACAAACTCTACCTTATAACATACAAAGCTGACTGTATTCTAGACTAAATCGCTCTCCTGTACTAGACCATCAGGTAGTTGTGAACAATATTTCTGCTTTTTTTGGTTCATAGGAAACTGAAAAGACTGTTTTTAGAGCTCCGTTTTCAGACTATATTGTATAGAGATCAAAGGTTTTTCACTTGGAAAAAACAGGGCAAGAAGTTGGACCCCTCACTGCCTTTTATATTATTCCTTAAACCAGAAATCTAGAGAAGATCTGCTTTATCCTCCTTTATCCAAAAAGGCCCCTACAGAGCTGGTGCAAAACATGGTGGCCTGTCACCTAAAGATTTGTCACCAAATGCTGGAATCAGCAAGCTGGGACTATATTTGTTTACTTCATTTTTACCCATCTTTCTTCCCAATGAGGAGCTAAAGAGGCTTGCATCATTCTCTTCTCCTCCATTTTATCCTCACAACAACCCTCTGAGGTAGATTAAGCTGTGAGTGTGCGACTAGCCCATAGTCACCAACCAAGCTTCCATGGTGGAGTGGGGATTTTTACCTGTCTCCACGATCCGGATTCGATACTCTAACTGCTACATCACACTGGATATGTGGGGGGGGGGGGGGTGAGGGGGTTATGAGGATCTATTTTGTCCTTATCTGGGAATAGCTGCTTAGAGCACATAATTCTAGTGCTTCAACAGCTGTATTGGTTACCAATGTGCTAGTAGGCCCAACTCAAAAGGCTCAGTTATTACCTTTACAGCCTTTAAGTATTTTTGTTTCAGGACCTGCATAGGCTTCCTGTGATCTTCCAGGCACAATGCAAGATTCTGCTTTTTAATTCATAACCCAAACTGTCTACAAAAGACTATTTCTCCTTTATTTTCCTACTACAGTGTTTAAAATACATGAGCACAACCTCTTAATTATACCACCTGTTCAAACAGAATGACACATATACAGATGCATAGTTGATGGCTGCTCTATATCTATGTAATTCTTACTCTAGAAATTTGTCAAATTCAAAAAGCATTATACAGTTTTCTTGGCTAGACTGGCTATAAAATGCTGGGGTTTATTAAATGTTGTTTTCATATTCTTTAAATAGTTATTTAGTTCTCTGTCTACTTTACAGTACTATTTTTTAATTGTTACCTGCCTCAGCTGTAGGGATGGGACAGGACAGAAACTTGACTGTGCAATTCCTTACCTTCTATATTTGCACTCTGTGGGTTAAGGCAGGGGGTGTCAAATGTGCAGCCTCTGGGCCGCATCCAGCTCATGAAGGGCTCAGAACTGGCCCCCAAACACTCTCACATACAGAGAGATAGAGAGAGCTTTGTGGCTGCTTGGTGCTGGAGAGATACAAAATCAAGCCTCCCTCCCCCCCTCTCCCACTCACTCTCTCTCTCTCACACACACACAGGGCTCAGAACTGGCCTCCAAACACTCTCACACAGAGAGAGATAGAGAGCGCTTGATGGCTGCTTCGTGCTGGAGAGAGAGAAAAAACAAGCCTCTCTCTCACACACACACACAGAAACATGCGCACTTCTGCTTCCTTCTCTGGGGCTACTGCTCCTCTTTTGGGAAGGAGGAGAAAAGAGAGAGAGAGAAAACAAAACTGGAGTCCCATGGCAGCTTTAAGTCCAACAACAACGTTTTATTCCAGGTATAAGCTTTTTGTGTGCAAGTACACTTCTGCGGTGAGTGGGTGATAGGGAGGGAGGGTGGATTCTTCTAACAAGCACAATGTACATTTAGGAAATTATTTTGGCTTATTCTAAAAAGTTTTTTTTTTCATGGATTTTTCTGTTTCAACCTGGATTTATTTTCCTTCAAAAATATCCTGACTAGGACTTAGAACATTTGGATTGGTTTTTATATCTTGGAGAGTGGAATCATTTCAGATGCCAAATGATAATATCACACTGATAACAAGACAGGAAAACTAGGTCTGAATTTAGTCCAGGAGGATGCATTGTGTTAAGCTTCATGATCAATTGCAATTCAGCAGTATCTCTTTCTAATTTCCCTTTAAAATTCCTTTGTAAGAGCACCGCTACTCTTAGGTCAGCAGCTGACTGTTGTGGTACCTAATGTCAGACTAATGTCCATTTATTCTTTGCATCCTCCTGGACTGAATCCTCCTGAATAGAATTGAGACCTAGGTTTCCTATCTCATTACCAGTGCTGATATCTCCACACCTACTTCCCCCCTGCACATCACAGCTAATCCAATCATGCCTGCTATTGCTATTCGGCATCTGAAATCATCTTTATAAAGTTTATCTCTCTGGTACCTCATGTTAAATTTCACAGCATGCATAGACTGGCCCAACAAAGTGACATTTATGTCAGATCCAGCCCTCATAACAAATGAGTTCAACACCTCTGTGTTAAGGCATTCTCAGTCAGCTTTGGGGATTGTGACAGTACAATAAGCAACAAATGGTTTCCAAGGTACATGTGTTTTTGTGGATGTGTGTCTGTATAAAAAAGCTTTTTAGGATCTTTAGAAGATCACACCTTCAACAGTGACTGGAATACTACAGGAAACAAACAGCAGTAAAATAATTTTGTTCCTGGAACTCCCCGCCCGCCCCCCAAGAATTCCACATTATAATACAATGTATTAGTCACAAGTTATGGCCATTGTCTGACCTTGATTAAAAAGCCACAACTTTCTTGCCATACAGAGGGCATACAACGCCCTAGCCACTGTCTAAAACTCCAAATGACTGATTTGGACTCTGTAAGAAGCTTCTCACCCTTTTTCAAAGAAGTAAGTAACTTAACTATACATTTTCCCTGTGACAAACTGAAAACTGCGAGGATAAAATCTCTGCCTAAGAAAGCTTCAAAAAGACAGGCGAGATTATTTATTTACTTAATTCAATTTGTACCCTGCCCTCCCCACAAGCAGGCTCAGGGCAGCTCACATAGTTGTAAAAGTGAGACAGGTAGTTCTCAAGTAAGGGACAGCAGACTAGCTAATCATAATTTTAAAAACCACTGGATTACCTGTTTGAATAAAGTGTAGGCAAAGAACTTCCAAAGGATAACTCACTGAAGGGTACAAAACCATCATATCTTCACAGACCTTCTTCAGTCTAGGAAACTCATGAGGAAACTCAATTTCAGGAAGAGAAAAACAATTAGCATTGTTAGTAGATGTAAGCAAAATTAAAATAATTTATTTTAAATTGGAACAATGCAAATAACAGCAATCCTTACTTTTGACAAACACTGAATGAACTCTCTGTAAAGCTTTTGGTGTTCTTCACTTGGAATTGGGTCTGAAGAACTCACTGCCTGTTCAAATGCACCAAGAAGCTGAAAAAGTATTATAGACACAATGCTGAAATAATGAAGATATCAACAAACAGTAAACTTAAAAAGCAATGGTATTTGGTCAGCGACAGACATTTTAAAAGATTCAAGTCCACAGCCAATACAGCAATAAGTTCCATGTACATAGCCAACACCAGAGTAAATCATGTCCTATTTAGTGGCACAATTCTTTTTCCTGATCTTTTAAAAATATTAAAGCAGACAGAGGAAGTTGGAATCTTGAGGGAAGGGTCCATGTGAAAACAGCTGCACCGCCCTCTGCTAGCCCTTTGTCCACTCAAAATTGACCACTCAGCTCCTTTCCCACCAGACAAACTGCTGACAAAAGGTAAGTGACTTTGCCGTCCTCAGTTCCCACCCCCAAACCAACCAGGAAAAGGATTAATTACACATAATGTGTAGTTCTGCATTACAAATTACATACTAAAGCAAGAATTGGAAAACTGTTACTGAATACATTTATACTAGTTGCTACTGTGCCTTTTCAGTCCCATATCCAGTACCCCCTCTTTTTTCTACATTTCAATATTCAATCATATAACTGCTCTTGAAGCTCATTCTTTTGATTAAAAAGAGGTAACATTTCTATAGGTCTCCCTGCAAGGTATCCAAGATACACAAACAACTGAAAAGCACCTCAGTATAAACTCGCTTTTGATGCAGAACTTTCTTAGTCAAAACATACAAATAAAAAATATGGTAAGGTTTTCACCCCCACCAGTGTGGCCAGGCCCAGGGTGGCAACCAGTAGAAAACTTGGGGGAGGGCGGGATGGACATCAGTGACAATGTGAAGTTGCTTCTGGAAAAAAAACATAACTGACCTTAGTCCTCTCTAGGAATCTCACAGTTTCCAGTGATTCCTAGAAATGACTGGCATCACACTTCTAGGATTTCCTGGGACTTCTGCTTACTAAGCAGATGCTCTACCACTGGGCCTTGACCCATCCCCAAATTTATTCAAACATGTATTCAAATGTTCATCCTTCTCTTTATTTTTTAACATTTTAAAAACATTTACCAAAGCACATCCAGGACTGGGGAGGAGGGTTGTCTTTGTGATATCAGAGACATTAGCTAACTCGGGATGCTTTCACACAGGGAGAGGAAAAGCCACTGTAGAAGCAGCAGTTAGCAGAATGGAAGAATGCCAGGATGGCATCCACATGCCCCATCCTCATACTGCTCTCTGCTGGCATTTCTCCCCATCACCTTCCTCCTTGTCAGATTGGTGCTTCTATGCCAACACAACAAAAGTCTTGTCAGGGCCCAGCAATCCCCTCTTCCTCAATTATTGATCCATGGCTCAGAACTGAGCCATTATTCAGCCCCTAGACAGAAAAGCCCTGTAAAAGGGCGAAGGGAAAAATGCCCAAGCTTAGCTCTGCTATTAGGGAGGTGCACTAAGTTCTGCTCCCCTCCACCATTACCTGCGAGCAGAGTCTCTGCACAGCCAGCCAGAATGGTGTAGTGGTTAGAATACCGTACTAGGATGTGGAACAATCAGATTTGAATCCCCACTATGCCAGATGGGCCTGTCACAGTCTCTCAGCCTAACCTGCCTCACAAGGTTGTTGTGATAAGGTGGAGAAGGGGAGGACAATGTAGCAAGCTACTTTGGGTTCTGATTAGGGAGAAAATATATAAATAAAAAAACCATAAATAAAATAAATAAGGCTCTGACTGCAGCCACCATGCCATTTCCCCTTTAAGTCAGATCATATGAGGGTTTTCTTTGCTCCAACTTAAAAGGAAAGCCCTGGGAGCCCCATGAATCATGCTTAAAAAACATATGACATCAAGTGAAGGTTCCTAAAAAATGTGGGGGTGGGCTGTATAATCCTGGTGTGGATGCAGCCAGGGGCTATCTACAGTTGCTTTTGGCTGTAAATTTGCAGAGCTATTTTTTTTTTCAGAGCTCAATAAAATTAGTTTTCAAGCTGGTCACTCAGCTTTGTAAATATTTACTGCTTTGTCCTTAACCCATAATTTGGGAAACTTCATTTAAATCATGGCCACACACCACTTAATCTCTCTCTCTTCTCTCACTCCCCCCCCCCCCCCATTCTGGCAGAGTTCTATATGTTAGTCCTCTGTTAACTCTAAATACAGAGTACCTCATCTAGGACTACTCTGTTTTAAGAACAGGGCAGGTACAAACAACTGCATCATGTTAAGAGAAAGATGCAGGTAAGGATTAGTTTAATAAAATAACCAAGCAGTGGTGCCGATGCACAATGAAGATAGGGTACAGGGAAAATATTAAAAAGCCACAGTGTTATGGCACTCTCTTTGAAGTGAGAACTGATGGGGGGGGGTTTGCTTTCACTGCCAGTACGCCCATTTCTACTATAACAAGCATTAGGTCTATGAAGACCAGCTTGCTTCACAGCTCAGCATAAATCCGTTTAGCCACAAGCTCAAGATGGTGTTCCAGTCACTGTGTCTGTGTCTCAAGTCTCATCTGCAAGATGGCCAATTATGAACTACTTCAAATCTATGTTGAGAATCAGTAAGAGTGATTGTACAGAACTCTGTACAAGTGTCAGTGGCTTGAAAATACTAAAGGATATGCCAGAGCCTTACCAGTTGCTGTGTTTCATTATCTTGGAGGTGCACACACTCTGCCAATAACTGGACCAACCTCTGCCACAGCTGGTGAAGTTCATTATTATCAGCACCTTCTTCCTGTCTTGTTTTTATCAACTTGTGCCAAGATCGAGCAACCTGTTATTTTAAAAAAGAAGTTATGCTTTAGTGGCTTCTCAAATCAGGGAAGAGATTTGATCTTTGACTGCTAGCAATACAGAAGACACTTCCCAATTCCAGCAATCAAGGTAAATGGCTTTCACCTCACTTCATCCAAAAATGATAGAAAGCAGTAAGAAGTCAATATTGTAAAACGATTCAACTGCTTACTGCTGTCTACTTGGTTGCATAGCTATAGAAACTATGGGTGGCACCTTCTGTACCTTTCTTTATACCATATGATGATTATGTATTTCTGGAGAGTGTAACAACAAAGGAACCCACAGTAATGGAAGCAATCACAAACCAAGTACATACCAGATGGCTTGTCAGAACACCACATTCTGAAGAAAAATGAAACACTAACTGCAAGGGGGTGGATCTTAAGTACCACATCCCAGACAGCACTTGGGTAATGGAACTTCCTCACCTCCTCCTTCCCGCTGCAGCCTGCTGTGGTCTCTGAAATCATGCTCTTGTCATAACAGACCTTCAGGAACAGTATGGGGTGGGAGGGGGGAAACTCTAGGACAAGCAGAAATGAGTCCGAGGATCCTACACCATGTTCTATACACAAGACTGTGGCAGCATTGTCCATGAAGAGAATAACTTAACAACAGGACAAAAATAAACAAATCTAAAAACAACTGCCAGTTTAAGAGGCATGAAGAAAACTGAACAACTGAAGTCTGACTTATTTGTATTATAAATAAACCTTCAATTAGATCACTATGCTCTTCTAAGACTATTAAGGAAATCTATATACAGACTGCCTGGGACACTAAGAGAAACCTTTTCAGCTTCTGGAAGAAATATATCCTTGAAACTGAAAATCAGTCAGGAACTGGAGGAAACTGTTGCTATGGAGTTTTAATGTTTCTTGCTTTTCTGTCCCCTGGCTAGCAGCACCCTGGAACTTGACTGTCCTTTGCCTGAGAGAAACTCCACCATATCCTGGCATGAGAGGATTTTAAATCATGATGACCTGGAAAAAATCTGCTTCCCCCCCTCTTTTTTGTAAAATCCAGACTGACAAAGACTACCTGAGAATTCGAAAGCTTGCATACTTGTGTGTATTGCAGGGTTGTTTCTAATAAAAGATATTCCATGTATTGTAGTCTAGTCAGAAATTCAGCCTTGAAAGTAGGCTTTGGGTGGGTGTGCACTGGGCAATTATGTAATTAAAGAGAAATCAATCTGGTGCTGCCTTATGTTTGAGCTCAATAATAAAAATATTCTGTTGTTGTATTTTTGCATTCTTACTTGTTTTTTCCCTTCAGTTCATTTGCAAAAGTCAGTAGTCTCCTCAGCATCTTAAAATGATACTGTGATGACAACAGTATAATTTCCCCCCTGCCTTGGCCTATCTATAGGTTGTTATGATGGTTGGGAAGGTGGGTACAGGATGCAATCCTGGCTGAACCAGGCCATTTCCATTACAAATGAATCAAGGAAAGTCCCAGGAAAGCAAAACAGGTAAACTACGGTTGTCAGACTCCCCGGTTTGGCGGGGGTTACCTGCTTTTTGGGGGCTTCAACCCACCACCTGGCCGGTGGGGGAAGCCCTGCCTCCAAGCCCCAACACCTGTAGCCACCCCTCCCCCTTCTCTCTTGAGGGAGAGGGGTGGCTGTGGGCTGCATGCCCGAGATCGGGTGGGTGGGGGTCTTTGGCTGCCTGCACTTAAAGGGACTCCCTTCACAAGGAGGCAGCCAGTGTAAAAGGGCCCTGCGCGCCCAATCTCTGAGCACAGAGCGGGCATGCAAGGCCCTCTGGCTGCCCCGGGGGAGGGGGGGGCTTGGAGCTGGGACACAACCAACGTGACATCATCATGTTGGGGACACTCTGTCCCCTCCGGGAATGCCCCCCCCCCAGTCCCCTGCTAGGGACGAAGATAGACCTGGCAACCCTAAGTGAACTATTTTGACATAAAGTCGCAATGTTTCTGCCTACCAAACTGATTTTTTTTCTTTAAGGAGATCAGTAATGCTCAATGAGTTGGTGAGCTAGAGTGCTTTTACATCAGATAAATGAGCAAATACGGACAACAATACAATAAGCAAGCCACTAACCAACCTGTAGGAATTTCTTTTCTTGGTGATACAGCTCCACAAGTTTTTTACATACTTCAGACCATTTCTGTTTATCAGAACTGGAAAAATACCACAATACAAATAATGAATAATTTACTTATAACTTCAGATTTATTTATGGCTGTGACTTGGTTAATCAGCTTTTTGCCTTGAATCAGGCTATTGTTCTATCTGATCTTCAGGCTACAAAGAACGAATCTGCAGTATTAACATTACAACTAAACAAGCACAGTGCCCAAGGAGCGACACTGCGTATACACAAATGTGGCCATCAAGGTGCTTCTAAGGGGGTAGACCCTATGCCAGCCTAATCTTCCTCTCCTTTTCCAACCCAACATTGCCCTACCTTTGATTCTCTTGTTTCTTGCTTTCTACAGTCCTCTCCTCCCCTTTCTGTCCTTCTTCTGCTTTTGCCTTTACACACTAACCACCTATGAATCCTTACTAGCTAAGAGGCAGCACATGCAGATGTGTTAGGTTATTATAGAGGTAGATGCTCTGAAAAGAAACACTGCATGAAGAAACAGGTCTTACTGCTTTGTATGGATGCATTTAAACAATTTTATCAACATGGTAAAAAGATGAATTAAAGATTGATTTTTCAAGAACACAGATGGATTATATTTTGCAGAAATATTGTATTAATTTCATATAACAAGGTTACAGATACTATTATGATAACAGATTCTCTGATTAACTAATAACATGAATAATTTAAACTGAATTTTTACATATTACTGCTAAATGCACTAGAATCTTCAGCTTCTTCCTTACCTTTCATAGAGCTCCATCAGTTTCTGATAAACATTAACCAAATCCTCTCTGGCATCAGCATGGTTTGTTTTTTCATACAAATTGGCTAGGCCCTAGATAAACATGAAGCATATTAATTTTCAAGCAAACCCTCGATTTTACAAAGGTTGTGTTCAAATTCATTTCAGAGGCAATCCACAATAGTCCAGGGCCAGATCATGTAACCCACAGCGGATAAAAACAGATCTGAGTGAAACCCACTGAAAGCAACACAGAAGGTCTGTATTCAGTATTATTTCCACAAAAGTGAACAAAAAATATTTTAAAGCTATTAATTTAGGATTTGTAAGCAACCACAAGGAAAGAGAAATATATATTTTAATTAATCAAGACCAACTCTCATTTCACAGGAAAGACTTGATTTTCAGCATCAGTTTTAAGTTCAGGTTTGTTTTCTGCATCAGTAATCCCTGTTTCGTACAACAGGGAACGTGGGGGGGAGGGGGGGTCAGTTGCACACAGACCTGCCATGCAAGCAATTGTCCTGGTTCAAGTTCAGCAGCCTTTTTATAGGCACCTTTGGCTTGATCAGGTTGTTCCAGCTCAGCAGCTGCCAGACCAATAAATACCCAGGCATTGTAGTTATTTTTTTCTTGCTTCAATACTGCCTAAAAACATAGTGAAGCGAAACAACATTTTAATCTGCAGAACAGTTGTAAAATGAATATCTCATTCCCACAGGTGACTAAGAAAACCAGCATTTGTAGCTTGCTCAAATACATCATTCTGATTTCTCTGTTATCTTATTCAAAAAGTTCAAGTAGCTTATTAAACTTTTTTTTTTTTTAGAGACTCCCTGAGGTAAATGATGCTGGAAGACTGATTTGCTCAAAAACATGCAGCAAGCTTCAAGGCCAAGTAGCAACAGCTACTCACTTACATGGATGCAGATGCACCACAACGCTACAAAATTTGAATGCAAAAATTGCAAAAATTTATGGAAGAAAATAGTACATCTCAAAGAGGAAGGGGTGGTCCAATCCCTTTTTGCCCCCAAGGTAACAACTGCGGGGAGGAAAGTAGGGACACAAAGGCTCAGCCTTTTGCTCCTGAAACAATTATGAGGAGCTCCATGTCTGTTACCAGTAAAGAATTTTACAACAGTGCTAGGCTGCACTGATAATGAGCAAGATGAACAAATGCGAAGGGAATGACAGCTCCTTCTGTTGACTGAAGGTGCAGGCTCTGCTCACTGCCATCAGCCAACACAATTAATTTCTCACACTCCTACTCACAGTTAGCAACTAGCCATGGCAAGGGGTGTCTCTGTGACCTTCTCCAGCCCTGCCATCCACCCTTCCTCTTGGATTCCCAATGCAATGGCATACAGGGGCCCAACTTTTAGAAACAGTGATTAACAAAGGGATAATTTTTTTAAACTGTGCTAAATTAGTAATACTAATTATTGGCAGCACAATAGCATTCTGAATGTTTTTTCTCCCAAATGGGAACCCCAAAGTGGCTTATAACATCATTCTCTACTCCTCCATTTTATCCACACAACCCCCTTACCGTGAGGTAGGATGGACTAAGGGAGAACGACTGGCCCAAGGCCAGTTTGTATGAAAAACCTTCAAGAGAACCTGAGTCTCCTAAAGACTAGTCTAGACCTCTACAACAGTAAATACCCTTTTGCCTTTGCTTTAGATAGGTACAAGAAGGGGACCTGCAAGGGGCATCTCATCCCCTTCCCATCTCGTCTGTCCCTTCCCTAGAAGTCCCCATAGCTTCTCTCCTTCTTTTATTTATTTATTAGTTAAACTTTTACCCCACCCTTTCCTCCTTCCTTCTCTCCTTCCCATCCACCAACCAACCAACCTTTTATCTTTTCACCATCTTCAGCTATATTTACTGACTGAAAATAAGGTTTGAAGGCTGGCAATACTGTTGTGGTTGCCTAGCAATGGCCACAGAGGGTACTTGTTTTTTAAAACTAAAGATGCTGTCTCTATTATTTTGGGGGTTTTCCTGCAAACCTCAGGTGTTTTTCAGGTTTATAGAAAGATCTATCTTGTCTGTTGATGGCTCCAGCCTCCAGCTTTAAGTATGCACAGATCTGACCATGCTGAGAATTAGATTTATTGTTTCAAAAAGAATAATCCTTGGAGAAGTCAAAAGGTATAAATTAATATAAACAGAGTGTTAAATCCATCTATAGAAGACGGAATCTAGCCTCTGAATCTGAGTGATACTTCTTGGAATCTGGAAAATTAAATTGCCCCCTTGCAGATAAGAATTTGTAAGCAATCCTCTAGAGACAACAGTGAACATTGTCATAATAGAGATGGAACTGAGAACATAATTGAGACGAGCATCAAAATTTGAGTACAGATGCCCCCGAATGATGCATCACACCTCTGAAGCATAATTTTTACATAAAATATATGCTTACATTTAGTATAGTACAGTAGAAACTGTTAAATTTGAACCAAGGACACCAGTTCCAAATAAGCTTTGGTAACCCCTTAAAGAATGCTGAAGAGAACTACTGTTAATAGGGCATAACATTTCACACCTATGTGTATTTTGCACTATCCAATCAGACAAAGAAGCTCATATGGTATTTGGTGGATACACAAGGAAGGGCCTTTTCAGTGGATTATGGAACAACCACTCCAGGAAGGTGTACTTGGCCCCCTCACTTTCAATTTTTAGGAGGCAACTGAAGATGGTTTTATTTAGGACCACGTTTGGTTAAATTTACTAGCAGTCCTGAATTGTGATTTTAAAATTTTGGTTTTTATTCTTTTAATCTACTTTATTTTATATATTTTATATACGTTTTAAGGTACCTTGAGCTCCATAATGAAGAAAGGCAGCTAATAAATGTTTTAAATCAATCGGATAAATAAATAACTTTGAGCACTAGTTACCTTGCAATACTTCAGTGCTTCTTTGTATTCTTTATTTCTTATTGCATCTCTGGCACTTTTCAAAGCCGCTTTAACTTCCTTGTTTGACATGGCTACTGGCAAAGTTAAGAGAACAAAATTATATCCATATACCAAACCATTTAAAAATCATTCCTACTACTTACATTATGTTATGTTACAGAGAGTTTTTGTGGGAGTAAAGCAGGTGGTATTATCACAGGTGGATGAGACATTCCTAGACCAGATCACAAAGCTCTCAGTGGCCATGGGAGATTTCAATTACCTGGATATCTGTTGGAAGTCAAACTATGCTAAAAATAAAAGGTCTAATAAAGCCCTGACTTGTCTTGCTGACAGCTTCATTTTCCAGAAGGGGGAGAAGGAAACAAGGGGGTCTGCTGTTTTGGACTTGAATCTTACAAACAGGGAAGAGGGGGTTGATGAGGTGATAGTGGTGGGCACCCTGGGTAATAGTGACCATCTAATTTTGGAAATTAAGATCTTGGGGAAGGGAAAAGCTGTACACAGTCAGACATACACGTTGGACTTTAGAAAAGTGAATTTTAACAAACTTAAAGTAATACCGTGGAAGAATCCCATGGTCAGAAATACCTAAGGAGAAGGGAGTCTCAATCACAAATGATTCCAGTGAGAAGGGAAAATGGGAGGAACCTAAAGAAGCCAAGGTGGCTCCATAAACAGCTTTCTAAAGATCTGAGAATTAAAAAAGACCACATTTAAGAAATAGGAGGAGGGCAATATAACCAAGGGTGAATATAAACCAATAGCCAATACTTGTAGGGATAGTGCTAGAAAAACTAAAGCTCAATATGAGCTTAGGCTAGAGAAAAATGCTAAACATAACAAAAAAAGGTTCTTTGGTTATGTTTGAAGCAAGAATAAGGACAAGGTACTAGTAGGCCCATTGCAGGGAGAGGAAAGCGAAATTTTAATGGGTGATGAAGAAAGGGCAAAACTGCTCAGTTCTTACTTTGCCTCAGTCTTCTCTTGCAAGGGAAATGGTGCTCAATCTGGCAAAAAGAGAACACATGATGAGTGAAGGGACTTGCAACCTAGGATAGGCATAGGGTTTCTTTAAATGAAACTTCTTTACATCTAGTTTCTTTAAATGAAATTAAGTCCTCAAGGCCAGATGAACTGCATCCAAGGGTACTAAAGGAACTTGATGTAATTTCAACACCTCTGTCCATTATTTTTGAGAGTTCTTGGAGAACAAGTGAGGTGCCAGAAGACTGGAGGCAGGCAAATGTTATCTCCATCTTCAAGAAGGGGAAAAAGGAGGAGCCAGGTAACTACCGACCCATCAGCTTGACGTCTACACCTGGAAAGGTTTTATAACAAATCTTGTCAATCCTTGAGCATACAGAAAGGGTGGCTGTGATTACTAAGAGCCAGCATGGGTTCCTCAAGAACAAGTTATATCAGACTAACCCCATCTTTTTAAGAGAGTTACTTTGTTGGGTCAGGGGAATGCTGTGGACATAGCTTATCTTGATTTCAGTAAGGTTTTTGATAAGGTTCCACATAATATTCTTGTTGACAAGTTGGTAAAATGTGGTCTGGATCCTATTACTGTTGGGTGGATTTGTAACTGGTTGACAGAATGTACCCAAAGAGTGCTTGTTAATGGTTCCTCGTCCTCTTGGGGAGGAGTGACAAATGGGATCTGTTCTGGGCCCTGTGTTATTCAACATCTTTATAAATGATCTGGATGAGGGAATAGAGGGGATGCTTTTTAAATTTGCAGATAATACTAAATTGGGAGTAGTAGTAAGAACAATAGCAGACTGAAGATAGAAGATGATCTGGACAGGCTTGGAAACTGAGCTAAAACTAAAAAAAGGGATTTCAACAGAAATAAGTGTAAAGCTCTGCATTTAAGTAGGAAAAATCAAAGTGTAGTTATAGGATGGAGGAGATTTATCTTAGCAGTAGTATAGGATCTAAGGGTCTTAGTTGACCATACACTGAATGAGAGAGCTGGCCATACATGAGCTGGCTTGCATGATTTGGTATTGAAGTTTTTCAAGACTATCACCATACTGCAGCAAAAAGTGTCTACCTTCCTAGGTGTTCTCTTGCTTTTATGCCAATAAAAGGTATTTGTTGTTGTTTGTTGTTTTTTGTGTTCTCTTGCTCCAGCGCACGTGCAAGATTATTTAATATAGTTACCCCTAAAACAGATAACAGTTATCTCTAAAAACCATTTCACAATCCTGTGAAATCAAGTGGTTAAGAAGCAGTCAAAGAGATAGAGTTTTTAATTACTCTTGGTTTATACTTAAGTAGCGAAGCTCCTAACTAGATTATTGAGGGGTTAGCATAAATCAGTCATACTATTTAATTAATAATACTTACCACTCCTTAGCGAGTTCAAAGCACACTATCTACAGTACTTAATAGTCGTTTTCACAAGCCTGTATCAGCATTATTACCTTAATAACACCGGGGTGGGGGGGGGTGGGGGGGGGTGACTGGCACAGTTCATGGCAAAATCTCAGATTCGTATCTCAGTTTCCCCACACAATTAGGGTTGCCAAGTCCGGGTTGGAAAATACCTGGGGACTCTGGGGGTGGAGCCGGGAGAGGGCGGGGTTTGAGGAGGGGAGGGACCTTAGCATGGTACAGTGCCATAGAGTCCACCCTTCAAAGCAGCCATTTTCTCCAGGGGGACTGATCTATGTCAGCTGGAGATCAGTTGTAAAAGCAGGGGATCCCCAGGCCCCACCTGGAGGTTGGCAACTCGACACAAAATGCCAGATTATCAGTACTGTCATTTATTGAACCGGTGAGAGTGAGTGTCACTGAATTCACTGTTGCGGAACACACCCCTCATCATTTCTGACTTAAACCAGCTCTTCCATCCCGTTTCCCCAACAAAGCCACAGCCCCTCTCAAATAATCGGCTCACTGCATTTGTAAGAGCAAAAACGGTAGCAGCGTCCAAACAACCCTCAGAGGAAGTCTTACCCCGGGGTCACGTCCCCCCCGCCCCCCCCCCCCCACTAACCGGCAAACTCCAGCAACCATCGCCCGTCACTCTTTAGAAGTACGCATGCGCCTGCAGTACTTTCTCTTAGCAGTTCTCTGCCTTTTGATGACGTAAAAAGCCTAAGATCGTGTGGCTGTCAATCACGATCTCGACGATCCGCGATAAGTGATGGGAGCTGTAGTTCAACGGATAATTTTTCCTCGGCATGATGGGAGTCGCTGCGTATTGATTCCCCATGATGCAACATCCACCTCCGATTGCATTGCATTCTGGGAGTTGTAGTTCGACTTCCTTTTATCGCGCTAGTTCGACTCTATACCGCGCAAACTTTATCCTCGGCTAGTGTCTAGTTTGGCGTGACAGAAGTTGATGTCTTACGTCTCTATGAGCGGTAGTTCTCCGCGTAAAAAAGACCGTTTTCTGATGGCGATTTTAAAAGCTATTCAAATATTGTTTTTCTTTGTCTAAGTCATAAAATTATATTGTAGGCTCACAGACGCGGGTCGGATCTAGATGACTAAACAGATCCTCATGAATTCATATGATTTTTACATCGAAATGAAATTAAACCACACCATACAATAAACCATGCCTTAGTCTATAGGCAGCACTACAAAAACTACGCATCCAAGAATTTGTGGCGCAACAACAGTGCAAAAACATAGTTCAAAAGCATGGATTCTCATGGATCTTTTGTACTTTTGACTTTTGTCATGATGACTTTTGTACTATATCTTCCCACACTCACCATCAGGTCACCCATAAATATCAATATCCACAGATTGTATAGCAAAAGTCTTGCATTCATGGCTTCATGGTGTCACAACAGCGAAAAAACATGGTTCCAAAGCACAGATCTTCATGGATCCTCAGGGTATTTGCATTGGGTTAAGACGCTGAACTGCAGACCGGAGTGCCGCATGATGGAGTGAGCTCCCATCTCTGGTCCCAGCTCCTGCCAACCTAGCAGTTCAAAAGCAAGAAATTGCAAGTAGATAAATAGGTACCACTTTGGTGGGAAGGTAACAGCATTCTGTGCACCTTGGCGTCTAGTCACACCGGCCACATGACCACGGAAATGTCTTTGGACAGCGCTGGCTCTTTGGCTTGGAAATGGAGATGAGCTCTGCATTCCTAGAGTCGTATTTGACTGGCTTTCGAGCAAGGGAAACCTTTACCTTTACTTACTCCAACATCACAATCAAATTTGCTATCATGTCCATAGGCAGAGCTCACACCACAAAAATCACGGATCCATGGCTTCGTGGCGACATCATGCAACAAAAACATGGTTCTAAAGCACAGATCCTCATGGATCCTCATGATTTGTGCTTTGGGTCACCCCAACTTCACCATAAAGTCACATAGTGTAACCATAGGCAGAGCTTGTACCACAGAAATCACGGATCCATGTCTTCTTGGCAACACCATGGAGCAAAAACATGGTTCCGGGCCATGGATCCTCATGGATTTTGTGTTGGGTCACCCCACATCCACCATCAAATCACATATCATGTCCACGGCCACAGCTTACACCACAAAAGTCACAGATCCATAGCTTCATGGCAACACCATCCTACAAAAACATGTTTCCAAACCATGGATCCTCATGGATCCTAAGGGTTTTTGAACTGGATCACCCCAGTATCACCATCAAATTCCATATCATGTCCATGGCCGTGACTTGGACCACAAAAATCACAGATCTACAGCTTCCTGGCGACACAATGCTGCAAAAACATGGTTCTGGAGCACGGATTCTCATGGATCCTTGGGATTTTTGAGTTGGGTCACCCCCAACTCAACATCAAATCCAATATCATGTTTACACACTGCACTACAAAATCACGGATCCACATCTTCATGGCAGCAATTTGCAGAAAAAACTTGTTTCTGAAGCATGGATTCTCATGGACCCTTATGATTTTTGTTTTTCATCACCCCAGGTGTACCAGCAAATCATATATCATGTCTACAGTCAGAGCTTTCACCACAGAAATCACGGCTACACAGCTTCGTGGAGACACCATGGAGTAAAAACATGGTTCAGAACCATAAATCCTCATGGATCCTCAAGGTTTTTGCTTTGGGTCATCCCAACATCAGCATCAAATTACATATCATGGGCAGAACTGGTGCCACAGAATTTATACATCTGCAGCTTCATGGTGATACCATAGAGCAAAAACATGGTTCTGAAGCATGGATCCTCATGGATCCTCAGGATGTTGTCCCAAAGCAGGGTTTTTCAAGATTTAATGTGGGGTCACCCCAAACTCACCATCTACTAACTCATCACATTAGTGGTCACAGTTTGCACCACAAAAGTTATGCCATGAAACCGTGGATTTGTGAATTCTGTGGTGCAAGCTGTGGCCATTGTCATGATATGGGATTTAGTGGTAATTATGGGGTGTCCCAACACAAAACCCCAAGCATCCATGAGAATCCATGCTCCAGAACCATGTTTTTGCAGAATGGTGTCACCACAAAGCTGTGGATCCATGATTTTTGCGCTGCAAGCTGTGACCATGGACATGTAATGTGATTTGATGGTGTGTTTGGGGTGACCGAATGCAAAAAACCCTGAAGATCCATCAAGATCCATGCTTCAGAACCATGTTTTTGCAGCATGATGTTGCCACAAAGCTGTGGATCCATGATATTTGTGGTGCAAGCTGTGCCCATGGACAATATATGTGATTTGATGGTGAGTTTGGGGTGACCAATGCAAAACCCCCGAGGATCCATGAGGATGTGTGCTTCAGAACCATGTTTTTGCTGTGTGGTGTTGCCATGAAGCCGTTGATCCGTGATTTCTGTGGTGCAAGCTGTGGCCATGGCCATGATATGTGATCTGATGGTGAATTAATGGTGACTCAAAGCAAAAACCCTGAGGATCTGTGTTTTGGAACTGTCTTTTGGCAGAATGGTGTTGCCACAAAGCTGTGGATCCATGAATTTTATGGTGCAAGCTGTGCCAGTGGACATGATATATGATTTGATGGTGAGTTCAGTGTGACCCAGTGCAAAAACCCTGAGGATCCATGAGGAGCTGTGCTTCAGAACTATGTTTTTGCGGCATGGCGTTGCCATGAAGCCGTGGATCCATGATTTCTATGGTGCAAGCTGTGCCCAAGGACATGATATGTGATTTGATGGCGAGTCTGGAGTGACCCAACACAAAATCCCTGAGGATCCATAAGGATCCATGGTTCAGAACCCTGTTTTTGCAGTATGCAGTTGCCACCAAGCCGTGGATTTCTGTGGTGCAAGCTGTGGCCATGGACATGATATGTGATTTGATGGTGGTGTTGGGATGACCCATTTGAAAAACCCTGAGGATCCATGAGGATCCCTGCTTTGGAACCACATTTTTGCACTTTTGTGGTGGAGGCATGATTTTTGTAGGGCTCCCTATAGTCTAAGACATAATCTACTGTATGATGGTGGTTTTATTTTGTTTCAGCGTAAAAATTATAAAAATTCATGAGGATCCATGCTTTGGAATCATGTTTTTGCGCTGTTATGGTGCCATGAATCTGTGGATGCATCATTTTTGTGTTACTCTGTACAGACTAACACATGGTCTACAGTATGATGGTGCTTTTTTTCATTTCAATGTAAAAATCATATGATTTCATGAGGATCCATGTAGATCCGACTTTTACTTTTTCCTCTCACAGACCTTTCAGTCATTTATTTTTATGCTGTTAGCCAGCTCAGGCAGTTTCACGTAAACAATTTCATTCACCAGAACAAAGATTGAGTCCAGTGGCACCTTTAAGACCAACAAAGTTTTATTCAAGGTATAAGCTTTCATGTGCACGCACACTTCCTCAGATACAATGAAATGGAAATTACAGGCCACACTTTCATTCACCCTTACTCGCTTGATTACACTTTTCTCTCCCCATTCCCCTTGTGAACCTCCAGAAATCAGAACAACTTTCCACTGGGTAATACAGTAACTTGCCCTGCTAAGGAACTGCAAGCTAGATGTTTAAAAATAAATAAAAATGAATAAATACAAGTCCACACTAAATTATCCAGCCATCTTTCTTAGGAAATTATAGTATTAGATTCAGCAGGATATAACATTGCTGAAATTCACTGTGCAAACTCGGAAGATTAAGTAGTGACAACTTATTAACCAAATGCTGTATATTGTTGAACAGCACTAGAAAGTTTCTCTTTTCAGCAGATCACTTAAAACAAAAGCAAAGAAGAAAACAGTCCTGCCCAGTGGAAATATAGCTCTCACTGTTCATGAAGTAAAAATTTCTTAATAGGGTCTGGAACAGGAAGAGCAGATATTAGATGCAGTCGGCATTTGCCAAGGCCTCTTCGCACTGCCACACGGCACAAGGACATCAATCTCCTGGGACAACTTCTGGCTTCTTTGAACATCTGCATGCCTTCTGAGTTCACTCTAATCCTTCCTGAAGCTCCTCCTTCAAGAGTCTCCCATTTCACCAGGTTCAGGTTGGCACCAAAGTCAATCAAGAGGCTGACGAAGGCCTTGTCACAACCGTGTCGTAAGACAGCATCCATTATGCACACTGCAGAGCCTCTGGAGAAGTTCTGGATGTCTACTGGACCACAGCAATTAAAATCGGGGTGGGCTCCAGCTTCCAACAGCACTTTGAAGCACTGCAGATTGTGATAGGCTGCACTAATATACAAAGGGCAAACCACCAGGCATGTCAGTGGTCTGAACGAAGGGCTAGGAGTTGCTGAGGTCACATGGTGATTCACATCCACATTGGCACCATATTTTATTAGTTCTCTCAGGATATCAGCTCTTCCCACACGGGCAGCATGGTACACGGGTGTGCTGCGGTGGTGATGGCTCCCATTGGGGTCAGCTCCAGCTTCTAGAAGGATGCGCACACATTCGAGGTGGCCATGCACGACAGCTACATAGAGAGCAGTCTGCCCCTTCACATCCACAAGATCGATTTCTGCCCCTTTCTGAATTAGGAAGTCCACACAATGTCCATGTCCGGCTGTGGCAGCAATCCGCAGGGGTGTACAAGGCAGCCAACCGCAGGACCATACCGATTTCTCATTGATGCGACTTTGGAAGCTGTCTTCCTGCAGCAGCTTTTGAATGGTTGGCAGGTCTCCCACGTAGGCAGCATCGTGCAGTCGGGTGTCCTGACAGTTCTCGATTGGCTGATCACAGAACTGCTCCTTCAACCACTCCTTCAGATTACGACCTGCATTTCCACTTGTGGTACTGAAACTGCCACTGGGTCTTTGAGGGCCCAGGTCCCCTCCGGGTTCACGCTCGGCCACGTCCGGACGATTTGCATCAGCCATCTGCCAGAAGAAGAGCCCGCTGGCATGCCAGGAGCCCGGAGCTACCCCTGGCGTAATAACACCACTCCTAACGCTGACCTGGTCGTTTCTCTCCTTTCAATAATACTGTTACATTCCGCTCAACTCGGTTTTTTCTTTTCGCTACGCATCATGGGAATCGTAGTTTCTTCTGACGAGGCTGAGTTTGTCATTAGTCAGAATGTCACTTGTTCTTCCTAATTTCCTTCTCTTGAAAGAGTCAGTGAGTGCACCATGGAGGGCGTGTCCAACATCGCCCGTGTAGCCATTAAGCACTCGTGATGCTTTAGCTGTGTGGAAAGGAGGGCCGAAACTCTGCACGGATGCCCCTTGAGACCTTTATCGGCTCTTAAAGAAGAAAAGAGCAGGGAGAGCAGAAATAAAATGTACTCTACGACCATAGTTGCCTTGATCCTTCTGCTCCAACCGTTTGTCTATTGGGGGACTGCGGAGGCGAAACCTCTGCTCGTCACTGGTAGTTGTAGAGATTGTGGAAAATTGAACGTTGTGATTGTGATGTGCGATTCCTTCGTAAGTACTTAATGCTAACAAATAGAGAAGCTTGCTTTCTAGTGCCTCTGTCTGAAGGAAAGGAAACCTCATGTGGGTTGGTGTAAAGCCAGCTACAAGACCCCCTACTTCTGCATCAGACTATGCTCTACAGCAGGGGTGGGCAAATTGCGGCCCGCGGGCCACATGCGGCCCGCCACAGAGTTTTTTGCAGCCCGCCAAGACAGTCTGAGTCTGTCTCGGTAGAATTGTAGAAAAGTGTGATAGGGTACATTTGTCTCATTAAACTGATTCTAAAATTAAATGTGCTTGCAGCTATAGATGATTGAAATCAGCACAATAAATAAATTGAATAAGACTACCACTATTTTATTTTATTTATATTTATTGATTTTTATGATACAATTTATACCTTTTCTGAAATGCAAAGTTAACTAATGAATGCAATCATTTTAAAAGGTGCGGCCCTCCGCTAACCTCTGCTCCCACAAAGTGGTCCCCGAGCCAAAACAATTGCCCATCCCTGCTCTACAGTGAAAGGAGTACCCAGGGTTTTTTCCCCCCTTTCAAATAATTTTAGTACGTTCATTTGATTTGCAAGAATATTCTGTCTATTCAGGGAAGAGAAGTAGGGGTTTTGTTTTGTTTTTCCCAGCAAGTTGCAGTTGATTTATAGCAACCTGGTAGGATTTTCAGGGCAAGAGGCATTCAAAAGTGGTTTGCCATTGCCTGCCTCTGCATAGAGTCCTTGGTATTCCCCCATGTAGATACTAACCAGGGCCAACTCTGCTTAACTTCTGAGATCTGAGGAGATGAGGCTATCCTGGGCTATCCAGGGCATTTTCCAGATTGCTAACTTGTGAACAGTTTGTCTCTATGTGTGCACTAGAGGTCCTACCAGCACAGCTAAAAGAATAGTAGAATTTCTGCAAGGTATATTATAACACAGTTTTTCCCAACCAGTGGGTCGGAACCCAAAAGTGGATCACATAGTCTCTGAAAGTGGATCAGCCCTTCCTAATCCATACACACACACACACCCGTCCTTTCCGTTGCCTTCTGTTGTATTTTGGAAACCAAGATGTGATCCTGGGAACAGTATCTTCCATACATTAGATTACATATTTTTTCTTCACTGCATATTCATGTTGATCAAGTAAAATGTGTCCTGTGTGTTAGTAGAGTAAGTTTCTTAGAACCTTAGTGGGGGATTACTGGGAGTAATAGAAAAGGAGAGGGTGGTCTGGAATGTAACCTCCCTATGCAAAGGATATGTATGCTGGAATGCCATTTGCTTTGGGTTCACAGTGGGGACATTTGCCCCCTTTGTGCAATATTTGTTGGTTTCTCAAAAACATCTGGTTAGCCACTGTAGATAATGGAATGCTAGAGGGGTGCCAAGGTCATAGTTTGCCTAGGTAAAGGTAAAGGTTTCCCTTGCTTGAAAGCCAGTAAATTTGGACCAACCCTGGACAGGTCACCATACCATGCAAATTTGGACTTGTAGGTCACCATACCCCAAAGGCTGGGAACTGCTGTTATAACATCCAACCTACAGTCATATACAGTCAAGATGAAGTGGCTTGCCTAGAACATTTCAGAATGGAAGATAGGGTTACCATCCTCCAAGTGGGACCTTGAGATCTCCCGGAATTACAATTGATCTCCCGGAATTTCAATTGATCTCCAGAACAGCTGGATTTGAGTCCAGTAGCACCTTAGACACCAACAAGAATTTCAGGATGTAAACTTTTGAGAGTCAAAGCTCCCTTTGTCAGACACAGTAGAATGGAAGTGGATATCTGAGGCCTTTTATCCTAGTCAGAAGGTCAGAGAAAATGTTGTAAAAAATGCTTATAAAGGATGCAAGGTACAATGTATATTGAAATCAGCTTGATTAGAGCAGAGGGGAATGCTTGGGAGAAGAAAATTAGTATTTGTAGTGATATAAAAGTCCTGTGTCCCTATTTGGGAGGGGGGAAGTGTTGTTCACTGACCTCCAGGTGACAGAGATCAATTCCTGTTGAGAAAATGGCTGCTTTGGAGGGTGGACTCTGTGGCATTATACCCTGCTGAGGGCCATTCTGCTATCCAAACCCCAGGCTCCACTCCCCAGATCTCCAGGAATTTCCCAATCTGGAGTTGGCAACCCTAATGGAAGACCAGAAATAGGACTTCTCTAGGTGAGAATATTAGCACAAGTGATGATTGTTGCTTGCAAGGTTTCATTAAAAGACAATTCATCTGAGTTATATTATGGTGTCCAATGTGTGTCTGACCCATATATTGCTCTGGCTGTAGCACAGTCCTTAAGACACTTACTAATGAGTAAGATCCAGCGAGTTCAGTGGAGCTTATGTCTTAGTAAGCAAGGTTAGGATTGCACTGTCTTCTTTGTCAGCATTATTAAAAACCATCAGCTTCACAAGTTGCTTGTAAATAATTTGGAATTAAGTCTTTTGAGCAACTAGTTTATGTTGTCGTTCATAAACAACTTGTATGTAGTAATCATGTTGAAATCAAGCTGTAGGGTCAAGATAATGCAATTTTTGCTGCTCTCCTTCAGGGATGTGGGGCATTAGAATGCAGCATGCTCCCTCTATTCACTGTGTATAGAAAAGCAGCATGTCAGGGAGAAGACTAGGGTAAAACCTGATGTGTGTTAGGTTCCGGTCTATGTCCTGCTACTGTCCATTCAGCCCGTCCTCTCAAAGTCTAATCCAATAGATAATGATGATGATGATTAGGCTATTAAGTTACTCCATTTCATCCAGACTATAAGTATAGGATCCTGTATGAAAAAGATGTATATAGCAAGAGGAGTAATGTGAAAATTATGTGTTTATTTACTCTATGTACACATGTAGAACATTTTTTAAAATTATGCTGGTATTTGTCAGTCATTACGTGTCCTTAAAAAAATTCTATCTTTCAATAAAATATTTTACCTGCAAAATATCTCCCTCTTGAATATCTAGTAGTAGACAATTTACAGCATGGTTTAAAATATTGCTTAGATTTCTTTTGCTGGAAAATGAAACGTGAATCATTCTCATAATGCACTTGTCTCTACAATTTGCCCACTCAACGTGCAGGATGGAAGACTGACATTTCACACAGAAAATGAAACAGTAGCCTTGCCTTTCATAAATCTCATGAAGAGAGATGGCAGTCTCTTTCTCAATGCCTACACCAACTCTCCAATATGTTGTCCTTCCCGTGCAGGTAAGATAATACAGATAATAAATACTTGTATAGAGCCTGTTAAAGTACTGATTTGACATAGCAGGTATCAAAAGATTAGATGAATGCTTAGACTTTGGTCATGTCTGCTTCTGTACTCACTATATACAGAGAGCATAATGTTTGTCCTTCTTTCTCATAAGTAACAAAACAGAAATAATGAGTAACAAAAATTAAAAGCATGGGGGATACACTTCTGGGTAGCAGTGTGTGTGTTTGAACAAGGTATTGGGATACGGGTGGACTGTAAACTAAATATGAGTGGTCAGTGTGATGCAGCAGCAAAAAAGGCTAACACAGTCTTGGGGTAGATCAACAGAGGCATAACATCCAGATCACAAGATGTCATAGTTCCACTGTACACTGCATTGGTCAGGCCATGCCTAGAGTACTGTGTGCAGTTCTAGAGGCCTTAATTCAAAACCAGTGTTGACAGAATGGAGTGGGTCTAGAAGAGAGTAACAATGATGATAGGGGCCTGGAGACCAAGCCCTATAAGGAAAGGCTGAGGGACTTGGGGATGTTTAGATTTGGGAATATCAGGATAGGAAGAGCTGAGGTGTGGTATGATTGCTCACTTTAAGTATTGGAAAGGCTGTCACTTAAAGGATGGCAAGAAGTTGTTCCTGTTGGCAGCAGAAGATAGGACTCACAATAATGGGTTTAAATTATGGGCAGAAAGGTTCTGGCTGGAGATTAGGGATTTTTTTTTTACAGTAAAAATAGTTCAGCTGTGGAATTGGCTGCCTAGGAAGGTGGTGAACTCCCTCTCACTGACAGTCTTCAAACACTTGTCAGGGATACCCTAGGCTGATCCTGCGTTGAGCTGGGGGGTTGGACTAGATGGCCTGTATGACCTCTTCCGACTCTATGATTCTATGACCCATGATCACTCCAGCTAAGTCACTGGGGCTGTGCTACGCATTTGGTCCTTGATGTAAAGGTCTGCTTGATGCTCAGCTGCTCTCAACATTCTGTGCCTCCTAAAACATGTTCAGGCCTCATCAGGCTGGGGGGAGGTTTTCTTCATTTGGTTGACTTTCAAAGTTGCATTTCTCTGCATACTTAGAGTCTCAAGTATACAGAAACTCCTACTTTGGTCGCTGCTTTCATGATTGGCATGAACCATGCAGTTTACTATCTGACATACTGATGATTAAATTCTAGTAAGGTTAAGTCAGAGATCCCCAATGTGGTGCCCATGGGCACCTTGGCACCTGCTGGTGTATTTCTTGTCTCCATTGCTTCATTCCCAAAGCAAAGAGCCAATCCTGGATTTCCTCTGAGGGATGTCAGTCTCCAGGTGGGACCTGGGGATCTCCCAGAATTACAGTTCATTTCCAGACTACAGAGATCAGTCCCCTGGAGAAAATGGATGCTCGGGAGGATGGCCTCTATGCCATTGCACTGCACTGAGGTCCGTGTCCTCCTCAGGCTCCATCCCCAAATCTCCAGGAGTTTCCCAACCTGGATCTGACAACTTTACTCCTCCCCCATTCCATGGTGGAGGCCAGGGGAGACCTGGCAACCCTCAGTGCAGGTGGTGCTTCTGAAGAGGCCAGAAGATATCACATTTGTGTTCATACAGACCACCCATTTAGAAAAAGCTTTCTCCATCATAGAAGGTTGCTTGGCTTGAACTTCCTGACATTTGGTGACTGAACTTAGCCTCTGTGGCAGCTGTACTATGATTGTTTCCATTCCCTGGTGGCAACCATTTTGTGTTGTTGCCCACTGAGTGTTCTCAAAATTACAAAAGTGCCTACAGGTTCAACACAGTTGGGAACTCCTGAGTTAGGTGATTTATTGTTTTTTGTACTCTTCAGGAGGCAGATAGGGGCAGTAGCATTCCTCTAAATGTGTGATCATAATCAAATCAATTGTTCCCTCAGGTTCCTTTTCCTGTCAGAAACTGTGTAAGCAAGGAGAAAGTCCTGTTACCGAGTTGCGCCCTCCTGTGGGGTGGGGCATTACTTAAAACAGGCACATGGAAACCAAAACTCTATTCGACTGTTTTAAAGCAATACATTAATCACTAAACCATGAGGCTGTGTGAAGAATGATGAGTCTTTTTAGTGTTCATTCTGTACAGGTCAGGTACCAATCTTCTGATTGAAGAGGGATCTATTTATTTATTCCAGGTCTTTGTGAAAACTTTGTGTCCTAGGCAATGATAGCTCAATGTTGTCTTTTAAGAACTCTTTTAAAAATCACTCTAGTTATCTTTGAACAACACAGCAGCCTACTGTGTAAAAACATCCTAAACAGTAATTAAAGTTAAAATCTGTAGGGCAGGTGGACAGAGAGTCAGAATCACTGAGGGTCCCTTTGTCTAATGGATCAGCCCCAGTGTCCTGGCGACAGTTCCACATCGTGCCAATAAAATATGATGGTAAAAGGGTACAAGTGGATTCTTGAAGGCCACAGTCTTTCTCACGGGATCTGTCATGAGTCAGCCAGCGATCAGCGATAGTGAGGACTCCTCAGGAGAAGAGGAGTCCCGTGTAGCCAGCCTTGAGCTAATAGAAGCTGACCAGCAGGAAAATGAGCTGCAGATTTGACAGGATTCACAGCCAACAGCTGATGCAGAGCCACCATACCCTCCAGCCCTGATTCAGCAGGTGAACCTCAGTTGGCTGCTCCCAGCCCACCAGTATCACCTACACCCTTAGAGTATTGCAGATGGAAGCTGAGAACAGAGCTACAGACAAGATGGCAAAGTGCATGCCTCCTGGCCTGATGCCAGATACTTGCTGATAACGAAGATGAGTAGTTGTAGGATTGCTTCTGAGCAGCTGGCTGCAAGCATGACCCTTAGGTGTAGGGCTATATAAACAGCCAAGAGTGGCTGTTAGGCGTGGACGCAATACGTACAATAGATGTTAAGCTACTGACTCTGCCTTGCCTTACTTCTGAAATTCTGACCTTGACTGAATGACTGCCTTACTAGATCCCCTCATCATGCCAGTCAGGGAGATTTGGGGGATATTCTGGGATGTCCCTGACATGATTACATCACCCAGAAGTGAAGTCATCATGCCAGGGATGTCGCGCGATTTTGGGGCAAAACTCTATGGTAAAACTGGCTTCATACCATAGAGTTTTCCCCTCAAACCAGAGTGTCACTTTGCAACACCCCTGCCGTGATGACGTCACTTCTGGATGTCATTGCATTGAGGATGTTGCACAGCAACATCATTGTTTGGGGGCAGGGTTTCCCCTGCTGGCCAGATGGCTGGCAGCGGGCAAAAGCCCCGAAAATTGGGGGAAAACCCACTGAGACCTAGGGACTGGCAACCCTATCCTTGCTCAACTTCTGGAATCCTGACCTTGCACTGAACGACACTGCCTTGCCTGACTTCTGGCCCCTGGTACTCAGAGCCTGCAAGCCAATACAGGATCTTACCTTGGCATGGGATGCATTTTTGCTGTAATGGCCATCTAGACTGACCCACTGAGAATGCAGTCTTCCAGCGCAGCACTAGAACAATAACAAAGTGAAAGGGTAGAAACCATAGAAAATACCTTATAACTTACTCGGTAGCACCTGTGCAGTCTACGTGAGGCAGAGATTAAGAGAAATATCCCAGAGAAATAAATTGTACTAAGTGAATCAAAACAATGTCTTTATTAAAATAAAGTTCATTATAAAAGAGAGACAAAAAAGGGAAAAGGTGGATGGATTCCAAAAGGGGGAGGAAAAAGGGCAAAAAACACAATATAGGGAAAGACAATACAGGGAAAGATGCACAGCAATAACAGCACAGAGAAGTTCAAATGAAAATATGTTTTTCAGCTATGTGGAGTGGTCTCTTCAGTCACTTAACAGAATCCTGGAATAACTTCAAGGGCTTAGATCCAAATTATACAACATGGATGGACCTCATGGAAAAATATGGCTACTATACACAGAAATATGGAAAAATAGACTATACTTCAGGTCATCACTCTCTAAGGTAAGCAAAGGGTAAAATCTTCTTTATTGCCTATTGAATAGAAGTGAATCATTATTTTATCATTTCTTGTCCATGTACAAAATGCTTTGCTTTGCTTTACTAATTTCTTCTGACAGCAACCCTTTGTAGTAGGTTAATCACCCTGCAAGACAGTGACTTGGCCGAAGCTCTTAAGTAAAAACTACTTCATACATGATGAAATTCCTACAAGAAATGAGTTCTGTGAGGAGTGTTTTCATGTGAAACAATCCATGGCGCAGCAGGGATTTCAATGGGATCTGCCTCAGACAAAGCCATTACATTGCCACATACTCATTCCTCCCTACTGGAGACTGGAATGAAGGCAAGTGTGAAAAAAGAGTTAGTGTGTCATGTGATCCACGTCACAGGGTTTGACACCGACTTCCCTAAGGGTATATAAGGGCATTCATAGTGCTAAGTGTTGGAATACTTAATGTTGGAATACTTAATGATGTTGTCATTAGGCCTTTCTTGCTTTCACTACTAAATTGGCATCATAGGGCTTAATTACATTTAGGGGCAGTTTTAGACACTAAAAGAACCCAGAAGCAAACTCAGCTAAGTGACCCCTGCAGTAGTATGCTCAGCTTGGCCATGCTCAGTGGTAATGTGGGAAGAGGCATCAGGCAAGCTTATGCCCATTGTCACAGCTTCTGGCTGAGTCTGAGCCAAGTGGGCCCTGTGGTACTGGCAGCACTGCTGGGGTTTAGTTCAGCTTGTTCCTAGCTGCCAAGGTAGCCCCCTGAGGGCCTTTCTGCTAAGGTGCTTAGGGGGCCAGGGTGGGAGGCCTTCTGGAATTCTGGCCCCACTGGTGGACCTCCTGATGACACCTGGGTTTGGCCACTGTGTTCAACTGGATGGACCATTGGCCTGATCCAACATGGCTTCTCTTATGTTCTAAGGTAAAAGGGCTACTCTGTTCCTGATTAGACATGAGGGTAAAAATCCTAGATCAAAATCTCCTGCATCTTTAAATTTCAATGAATAGCACTGGGGATGGAGCACTGTGACCCTGACTAGTATCTCCTTGTGATGTTTTCTTAACAAAAATGCCACCTCGTCCTCTAAATAACTATTTGCGTCAGTAGGGAAAACTTACAGGCACCCATGTTCAGTATCAAGATCAATAGTAAGAACACTAGAACATAAGAAGAGCCCTGCTGGATCTGATCAGTGGTCCATCTAGTCCAGCATCATTGGTCAACTAGTTCTTCTGGAGGGTCAACAACAGGGCATAGAGTCCAAGGCCTTCTCTTGATGTTGCCTCCTGGCACTCGGATTCAGAGGTTGAATGCCTTGGAATGTAAAGGTTTCCTTCAGTCACCATGGCTAGTAACCACTGATAGACCTGTCGTTCATGAATCTATCTAATCCCCTTTTAAAGCTGTCTATGCCTGTGGCCATCACTACATCGTTTGGTAGTTTCCACATTTTAATCACTCTATCCATCCTGAATCTATTGCCCATCAGCTTAATTGGATGCCTTTGAATTCTAGTATTTTGCGAGAGGGAGAAAAATCTCTTTTGTCAACTCTTTCCACTCCATGCATGATTTTATAAACCTCTATCATATTCCTCCTTAGTTGTCTCTGTTCTAAACTGAAAAGTCCCATATTCTTCAGCCTTTCCTCATAGGGAAGGTACTCTTGGTTCTCAATGAACCATTTTGTTGGGAAAAGGGCACAAGAGAAGGGTTTAATCCCTCCCTTCCTCAATACTATGGTCCTTATCGAAATTGGGGAATCTCACAGCTACTATTAATGGAAGTTTAAAGAGCAAGGAACTGATCATAGGTCTCCCATGCCTTGTCTAGTTGACTTCAATTTCCTTTGCCTTGATGGATCTTTGATTTAATATATAAGAAAGCTTCCATGTGTAAACTTGGATGCGAATTAATTAGTAATAAATTGCAGTATCAAAGATAAAATATTGAATTACCTCATAGATTTCAAGCTGGTCACTATCTTCTGAGGTAGTGCCTGGAGCAACACAGCCTACAAAGAGTGAGTACATGTCCTTAATGCCTGTGAAGTGTTCTCTTGAGCCACGATTACTTTCTGTGAAGTCAAGAAAGTGGGTAAAAATTATAGTGGAATAAAAATTTGTTTATCCAACCCCAAACTGAGCCTAAAATTAGAGATAGATTTGGTCTATGAGTTGTATTTAAGTTGTGATGGGGGTTGGGGATATTACTGTTAACTGTTTAAGAAGAAATCTGGGGTAAGGATTTACCTGTCAAAAGGATGTAATTTATCCTGCATGGGAATTGTAGATGTCTTCTTGCTGTTGCTGGTTTTAAAATCAAAATGTTGGTATAACCCTCATAAGCCAAATGAGACATAATGGCTCCGCAGAATTGCAGTAGAGATCTCCTAATTCTTAAAAAGAAGAAGAAAAAGAAGCTGAAATCAACAATTGGGCAGCAGAAATTTTGATTGAGGACTTAGGGCTAGAGGATAGAGAAGACCAGAGGGCCATCTGTGGGTCACCTCAGCCAGGTAGTTTGCTGTAATGTTTGGGTTATGTCTGGATTGTATGAAGGGGGGAGGCAAAGGGAATCTTTTTCTGACGGGGTCCTGGAAGCTCTGTGGGGGAATGGGGATCTCCACCTCAAATACTAGCAGCTGCTTGCTGCATAAGGGGAAACTGCTCACAGTCAATGCTTTCCATAGGAGCCAGGGTGCTTGCAGTTGGTTCTGCTTATATATAAAGAATGCAAATATTAAAAAGACCTCCAAAGAAAACAAGGGTCATATGCTGTGTACAAATGGGGATGTGTTACTAACAGTGTAATCCTGTGTAGAATTACTCCAGTCTATGCTAACTGAAATCAGTGGGCTTAGACTGGAGTAACTCTGTACAAGATTGCACTGTAAATAGCTGAGAGGTTCTGTTCAGTGAAGTCTACATGTAGGCAGCCTTGAAGATGTTCCCTGTGAGTGTCATATGTTTGCTTCTCTGTATACTGATTTCATTTCAGGTTTTACACAGTGTGAAATGGTAGCACATTAAAATATACATTGTATTGCATCACATATATAGATTTAGCCTGCAATGCGGCCAGTCCACCTTCCAGCACGCATCTAAACTCATGTGAATCAGCCACTGGTAACTGTATCCTGGGAAAAGTGAACAGTTTTGCATAAGGAATCTATATAAAAATATTTTTTTTTAAATTGGTGTGTTTTTGGATCTTTTAGAAGCCTACTTGACAAATGTGTGCTTCTCTGCCAGTCTTTGTATGCCTTACTTTCAGAAGGGTAGCCAGGCTGTAGCAAAAATAATAGTCCTGCCACATTTTATAGACTAGCAAATATATTGTGGCATAAACTTTTGTGAACTAGAGCCCACTTTGTCAGGTAAAATAATTCACACATCTGACAAAGTGGAGGCGCTAGTCCAATTAAATTTATGCCACAGTACTTGTTTTAGTCTTCAAGCTGCTCATCAGGACTCCATTGAGTTATAATCTCTTCTCTTGATGAGATAAGCTCTCTGGGTTACTCACCTGACACTCCAGCATTACATTCATTCTGTTCCATTTAAGTATATCTGAAACAGTAAACAATTTCTTCTCTCTTCACCACCTCCCCATTTTTTTTCTAGAAACTTTGTGTTTCTGAACTATCTTTGTCACTCGTCTTCAGTGCTTGGGAATGGTAAAATCAATGATAAAGGAAGCAAGCTTCTTAGAGGGGTTTTTTTTTTTTTGGTAAGAGTTAAGAGCACTGAAATGCCTTATAGTTATTTGTACTAAAAAATTACAGCCTTTCTCTTCACAATGCAGCTACTTGTCAGCACCTACACAGAGCATTTGTGAGGGTCATGGTTTGTGCTGTATAACAAGGAGAAAATTACTAGATGTGTGTGTCATTTCTCTTCTCCAGTATGTCTAGAGCTCTTCAGTGAAGCTCAAGCTGAATGTATAAATGTTACCTTTTTCTCCTTTTGCAGGGAAGAGTACTACATTTGCACGCAAATAGGATGTTAGTCTTCTTGAAAGCTTTGTATTTATTATGATTTTAGCACTATAATAATTATTATTAATTACCAAGTATGCAAAAATGAATATTAATAAAACATTTTGAAATGCTAAGTGCAAAAAGAAAACTGATCTTTTAAATGTTTATAACTGGTTAATGAAATGCCCGTAGGGGATGGGTCAGGAACCAAAAGTCCATAGGTCTACACTTTAATGCAATTTTATGGTGTGCAGATACTTATGAGAATCCTAGGGATGGATCCAAAGAGCATTGCAGAAAGGATACTTTCCAGCTTCCCGTGGAATTCTCTAGTCCCCCAGGACTGGATAGCTGCTCCTGAGCATCCAGGAACCTTCAGAAATAGCCTGAGATGCTGTGTAGGAAGAAGGATGCAGCTTGAGGGAGAGATTCATAACAATCACTGAGCCTCCCCCTTCCCACTAGAGCTAGAATTTCTTTGGATTCAACCCCTGGTAATTTTTTTCCCAGATTAAGTTTCTAGTCTTCATGACTAGGCTATGTGCAGACAATAATCCTAGGAATTTCAGGACCACAGCAAGGGCAAGGGAAACCCAGCAAGAAGAGTGGCCTGATTATTAAAAAAAATAATCTAAAAGGAAAAAATAATCTAAAATGGCAGACATTTAAGAATTGAAGACCTGAGATGTTACTGAGAGCTACAGGAGCATACCAGCTCTGGAGTATTCTTGTTAGTTTCCTTTTTAGCACCTCTGAATTTAAAAAGTATTTCAGATGCTTGGCACAAGAGATGGCTGGAAGAGAACAATATTTGGTAGGGAGGTTTCCTTCCTTCCTTCCTTCCTTCCTTCCTTCCTTCCGTTTTATGTTGGTGCTTTTGAGATGAAATAGAATAGAAATTGGGGGAAGGGAGAACCACAGAAAATGCCTCTCTCATTCAGAAGCCCTCATTCCAAACAGTCTTTTAAAAACTGCTAAAAAAAATCAGTCTGAGCGGTTGGGAAGGCATTAAGAGAAACACATAGATAAAAGATCTCTGTTTTGATCTTGGAAGTCTAAATTTCTTCCTCATGTGACAAGCACTGATACCATGAAACCACTGTGCATATAAGGGAAACATCTTGGAATCTGAAAATTCTAACCATCTACTTGTGATGCGTATGCTGAAATGGCATGCACTGAATTTTGTTCTTATTTTCAATTGTTCTTATTTTCAGTAACCGTGTAGAAGCTTGGACCCGAAACGTTGATTTTTTGCTTCATCAAGAAGGCAGACCTGTGGCAGAACTCATTGGTGACAAGAAATACATGAGGGTCATGAAAAAAGATTGGGAGATCACGGATAAAGCAAAAACTTGGATAAGGGGCAAGGCAACTAATTTGACACAACCTTTTGTTCTTTATTTGGGATTAAATTTGCCTCACCCATATCCATCACCCTCTTCGGGAGAAAATTATGGAGCGTCCACATTTCTGACATCTCCATATTGGCTTGAAAGGGTATGTAAACATATACAGTTTGAAATGGTTTTAACAATTATGATTATTAGGTTTGGTTAGGGTTGCCAGGTCCCCCCTGGCCACTGGTGGGGGGATGGGGGGGTAGGGTTGCCAGATCCAGGCTGGGAAACTCATTGAGATTTGAGGATGGAGCCCGGGAAGGATGAGGACCTCAGTGGGGTAAAATGTCATGCAGTCCATCCTCCAAAGCATCCATTTTCTACAGGGGATCTGATCTCTGTAGTCCGGAGATGAGCTGTAATTCTGGGGGATCCCTAGGTCCCACCTGGAGGCTGTCATCCCTAGATTTAGTGCTTTATATGCACTTTGAGCTTGCTTGCACATTGTCTAAATAGGAGTCCTAAACCGCATGTTCTTTCCCCCCCAGCTGGCAAGTGTTTCAGTTTTCCAAGGTAGCCAGGTTGTGGAAGTGGGAAGAGGTTTCCCCTGACATTGACCTTAACTCCCCCAAATTGGACACAGTTCTGGGTGAGTATCCTGAACCCGAATTAGAGAGTCCACATGTGTCTAAGAATACACATGAAAGCGAGCACATGTAGAAGCTTGCTGGGTGACATTGGGTCAGTCACACACAGCCTAGCCTACCTCACAGGGTTGCTGTGAGGATAAAACAGAGGAGAGGAGAGTTGCATAAAGAAAGGTGAAATGAACAAATAAGTAGATAAATTTTAAAGAACAGGTCTCTTGAAAGATGGCATATAAATTTCATAAATAAATGTGTGACTTCTGGCTCATGGCAACCCTATGATATAAATAAAACACAATGAAAATATAAATTTAGCCCTTGATTGTGCTTCTAGATTATTAAGGACCAGATAGGGCACATGTTTTAGACAATTTCATGGCTACTCCCCTCCCATTTCTGTAAAGTGTAGTTTGGTAAGGACTCTGAATATTCCATGGTTTCAGTTCCTAGGCCTGCAATACCCTCACAAAACACAGAGTTCTCTGGATATAGGACCCCTCCTCTCTCTACCCTGCTGCCTATTTTCCAGCAGGTGCAAGCAAACCGTTTCTTTGCTGAGGCTCCAAGGGTGAGCTGTGCATTCTTTTCTTTCTCTTTTAAAAAACTTTTGTTTATGGAACTGTTCCAAATGTTATGTGCAAATATCAGTACTTTGAAAATGATAAGAATAAACTAATTTATCAGTAGCTGCCTCTATGCTTCTGCCAGTATTCCAGCAGTGTAAACAGTCTCACTGAGGCTTCCATGTGCCCAGTCTGCACTTCTCTCTATTTTTACTTTATAATTAATAAAGAATATTCTACCTTTACCTAGAATATGTATATAACAATACTTTATAGCTGACAATAATAAAAAAGAAAAGCCTTTTTGTGTCCTGCTGCCTATAGTCCAGCAGGACCTGGAGATGCATGAATTTGCAACTCACCATTAGTGTTGCCAAGTCTGGGTTGGAAAATACCTGGGGACTTTGGGGATGGAGCCAGGAGAAGGTGGGGTTTGGGGAGGGGAGGGACCTCAGCATTGTACAATGCCATAGAGTCCACCCTTCAGAGCAGCCATTTTCTCCAGGGAAGCTGATCTCTGTCAGTTGGGGATCAGTTGTAAAAGCGGGAGATCCCCAGGCCCCACCTAGAGGCTGGCAACCCTACTCACCATTATAGTCCTACTAGGAATAAGGCCTGTTGTGGAAATAAATACAATGGGCTCTAGAAAGAGGCTCTGGAAGAGTGCCAAGGCCTTGGGCACTCGGAGTCAATTTCTGTGGCAACCTCAGCAGGGTATAATGACACAGAGTCCACCATTTTCTCCAAGGGAACTGATCTCCACTACCTGAAGCCCGCACCTGGAGATTGGCAACAGTGATTCCCCAAGAGGGACTAGCTGGTTTGGAGGGCAGAGTCCATGGCATTCTACCTGTCTGAGGCCCCCCCTCCTCAAACCTCACCCTCTCCAGGCTCCTTCCCTCAAATCTCCAGGAATTCCCCACCTGGAGTTGGCAACCCATTCTCCTTCCCAGCCAAGCATCAACCTACCTTTATTTTCCCCTCACTGTTCAGCTTTCCATCTCCCCCCCACACCTGCAGCCTCTACCGTGCTCTGAAGCCCTGACTGCCACGTCACATTGGCTGTCCTGGGGGGGGGGTGATCTCAGCCAGGTATAAGGACACAGAGTCCACCATTTTCTCAGGGGAACTGATCAGTGCCATCTGGAGAGCAGTTGTAATTCTGAGTGATCTCCAGCCCTCACCTGGGGATTGGCAACAGTAGTTCCTCAAGAGGACTAGCTGGTTTGGAGGGCAGAGTCCATGGCATTCTACCTGTCTGAGGCTCCACCCCTCCTCATTCCTCACCCTCTCCAGGCTCTATCCCTCAAATCTCCAGGAATTCCCCACCTGGAGTTGGCAACCTTATATCCTTCCCAGCCAAGCATCAACCTACCTTTATTTCCCCTTCACTTTTCAACTTTCCATCTCCCCCACCAACTGCAGCCTCTACTGTGCTCTGAAGCCCAGATTGCCACGTCACATTGGCTGTCATGGGGGGTGGGGGCATCTCAGCAGGGTATAATGACTCAATGAGTTTTCTCCTGAAGGCCAAAATAGGCCTTTACTGACAGAAACCAAGCTTGGTTGACCAGCAGCAGCCACTGAGGGAAAAGTTAGAAAAGTTGTCTTCTGAGGTGAGTTTTGCCGCCTGCTGCTTCTGTGGGCAGGACTCAGACTAGCAAATAGCACCCTATGAAAGCCTTCCCCGAGCCCCGCCGGCTGCCTGGTAAGTTTGGGGAAAAGGGGGGAAGGCAGCAGCGGCCGGCAGAGCGCAGATCGGACCAGGGTTGTTTCCCCCCCTTTTTGTACTTGGGCGCTTGAGTGCCCAAGTACAAAAGGGGGGGGGAACCCCGGGAGGGCCGATCTGGACATCCCTCTCTCGCAATCATTGTGAGAGAGGGATGTCCAGATCAGCCCATTGCAGGTTCAAAGTGCGACTCCCGGGAAAATAGTTGATTTTCCCGGGGTCGGAAAAAGCGCTTTGAACCCGGGCTGGAGCCTGCTTCGCCTCGGTATTAGCTGCAGCCGGTCTGATCAGCCCCTTTAAATGCAGGAGGAAACAGCAGTTCCTCCTGCATTAAAGGGCCATGTGGCCGCAGCCAGTATGGCAGTTCTTGCAGCCAACTGATTTTGGCAAGCATAGAACTTTGCAACTCAAAATGAGGATTGTATATAAAGGACGGGATTTACACAATTATGGAGCACACACACACTACACACTAAATGAATAAAGGCACAACTGTAGGAGTAAGCACACACTATGAACCAACAGGGCATAAATCAACAGAGGTTAAATGCAGTCCTCTTTCCATACACACAATACTCTCTCTCAATGCTCCCTCTAAGCTGCGGAGTCTTGTGAGCAAAAACTCTACTTTGTGAGCTCTTGGCATTGAAAGCGGTGAGCAAGCCATTTGGCTGCTGCATAAATCAGTTTGCTCTGGAGCCATCCTTCCTGAGCTAAAACAAAAAATGTGTGAGCCAGAGGCAAAAAAATTGTGAGCCAGCTCACACTAACTCAGCTTAGAGGGAACACTGCTCTCTCTACCTCTGGAGGTTGTGGGCTCAGGATAGGATCTCTCCTTGGACTGGCCTCTAGCTCTGCTTCAGCTTCTCTCTCTTGCCCAAGAGAGCAGGGAAACTTCCATTCATTCCCCAAACCAGCCGACTGTGGAGTGGCTGAATCTCTTCTCCCTCCCAGGGTTCCCCCCTCCATCTCTGGCTTGTAGCCTGGGTCAGCACAGGCAGCAGGAGCCTTTCCTAATCTCCTGTAGGATGAGTGGATGGGCTGGTGTCTATATTGATGGTGCCCCACCCCTTGAGAGGGTCCCTCTTTTCCCGCACTTTTTGGCCTTGGGGCAGCTGGGAACTGTAAGCCAACAGATGAGGAAGCCCCATTCAACCCAGTGAGTAATACCCCTGTATCCTCTCTGATACCCTCTCTGGAACTACAGCTCAATTGAACCTTATGGGGGAACATTTTAATCAACCACAGACAGCAGCCATCTTAGAAACACAGGTAACTGCCATTTTGTTATACCTACCAACAGCCACTGAGGGAACAGTTAGTCTCACACAGGAGGGAAGCAAGAGAAGTATCTTCATCAAGAGAGAAAGCTGTCTGCCAAAAATTCTGACAGGGTACAGTGGCTGAAGGAGTGGGCGGGGAAGAGGAGCAGATCCAGCACCCAGCCAACGATACGCGAGTCCTCACAGCCAGTTGATAGGGACAGCTTCTGAATGACACATCAGGGAGCCAACTGATTTTGGAGCGTGTGGATTGTTCAGTAGAGTCCATGGTGAAAACAGAATTATATATAACTGGAGGATTCCAGTCAAACATTTCCCTAAGGGCTTTTAAAAGGATGGTTTTGAGCATGGTAGATGAGATAAACAAGTATTGTCCTTTATCTCTGGGGCAGCACAGTTACCCGTGACAAAGGCATGTAGATATGAAGAATGGAAGAATTACGTGGAACCAAATTGATCACACATACAATCCTTTGGTTAACATTCTCTGCTTTAATAAGAGCAGGTCTGCTAAAATTGGTGTGTGCATGTGTGTGAAGTGCAGTTATTGCTGAATTACAAAATAATGTATTTGCTTACATAATCCTATATTGCTGTGATGTTTTTTGGAGGCAACGGAATATCATAGTCTCAGTTTTCAAAAGGATACAGATATGGGAGTCTTCAAGTGCTGCTGAAACTCCTTGGCTTTTTTAACTATGTACAAAGTGAAGTTCACAGTTACCTTTAGCATGCTTTTTCAGGACATTTGCCCCAGCAAGGCCCAGGAAGCCTAAGGAGAGGAGCCAGTCTGTTCTGGTTAAGCCTCTTCTCTCTTTCTGTCTTCCTCTCTAACTCCCTTTTCCTGGAGCTTTCAAGCCTCTCCATCCCCCCTCCCAGCCCAGCCTCTTCCCAGGTAACAGGCTCTGAGGGCTGGACCTTAAGTAATGGATCTGGCCCTGAAGGGACATAGCCCTGATGTAATATCTCCGGGGAAATGAAAAGGGTGGCTGTAGCCATGGATGTCAGGAAATCACTGCTGATTCCTATGGAATGGGTGCAGAAAGTATGATAACACATTTCAGATCTGGGTGATCCCTGTAGTCAGAAGCCTAGGTTCCTGGCAGTTGATTCCAACCTGGTTGGAGCTGCTATGGACATGGGTTTGCTGGGTTATGCTATCACAATTTCCAGTCTGCATTGATCTGCATGTTAAGCACATTTTTCCTATTGAAGTACTGTGTGTTGCATAATAGATTGATGTTTTGTGGAATAGTTGCAATTTAAGGTAAATAAGGAGTTTGTTTTCTTCTGATTGTTTTTCTTATCTAGTTGATTACCTTTCCCCTTCTAGGGTAAAACCTCCCACATCTGGCTATTTGTCTGTATATTTTTTTTCACAGTGAGGGGAAATTTTTACCGTGAGGGGGAATCAACTTTTTTTTTTAACAATGTGGAGGGTTTTTTTTAACCTTTAAAAAAATCTTTTACTATGAGATTTTTTTTTTACCATGAGGGGGAATTAGCTATTCCTGTTTATTTGTATTCAGTTTGTATTGTTCCCAGATGCTGTTTTACTATGGTCACAACAGTCTCCAAAACTGGTTACCATGACTCCAACTGCTAAATGGCAGTACTTCAGCAGAATGTTTTAAAGGAAGGATTCATTCCATCTCTTCACAACTCTGAATTTCTGTTACTAGAATGAAGCAAGATTTTAATATATGAGAATGTTAGCTATTTAGAAAATTTCTTTGCATAGCCTTTTCTCACAGAGTTTCTTATAATGTAAGCTAAACAATTCTACGTAGGACAAACTACAGATTACTTTTTTAATAAGGTGGGTTGGGGTTCCAATCTGGCTCTGAGCAAAGAGCAGTCCAGCGTGCATACCACTTGTGCTGTTCATGAAATGTTACTAATCGAGAGAAACATGCTATATCCTTTCTAGTGAGAATGTCTTTGGATCAAGCATAACAGTCCCCCCAAGGGGTTCCTGTCTCACTTGGCCAGAGCTGCTATAGTCTTGAGATCTTGGTCTGAGGAATGTCCCCTTCATCATTCAGACGATATCTCAGGATGCCCACCTGTCCTTTTTTTAGCATGTAAACCCTTTACCTGTATTGCTATCACCACATGAACCTCAGGAATACCACAGACTTTGGGTGAATTTTAGAGTGTCGCTTGAACATGGTATAACACCATTTCTGGGTTTGTGCCAGAAGTGATACTGTGACACTGGTGCAATGCTGATTGCCCCCCCCCCCCCCGCCCTGTTCTCGCTGGTCCACTGACCAGAAGCAGGAGCTTGGGGTCCAGAGTGGGAGGTCTCCCATAGAAACAGGAGACCTGGCACCTTTACTACTTGCCGCCTTCTGTTTTTCCCCAAAATGACTCTGTTGCTCTCCCCCATCTTCAGCTTTTTCTTTATACCTATTTCTGTTCCGATCCACTCCACTTTTAACTTCTTTTCCTAATTCTTTTTACCTTTTAAAAGTCTGCTCCTCTCCTCCCTCCCTGTCCCCTACGCTAACACTAACTACAGCTTGGAATCTTCAGCAATATTGGTTGTGGGTTGCCTAGCAACTGCCAAAATGGCTGCCAAGATCTCATGATGTATTCTCATGAGATCTAAGTGGCACATTTTTGTTAAAGAAACAGAGATTACTTCCATGATTAAGTTTTTCTAACCCCACATGTACTTTTTCCTCTTAGATTTTTCTTTGAACTTTGGGCTTTTCTTCATGGGTTACCAGCAAACCATACTTCCTCATTCAACCCTTAGGGGTTGTGGTGTTTCATATCTTCTCTTTCCCTTTGTGAAAGTTGTTATTATATTATCAATACTGTGGGTGCAGTCTGATTTTTTAGGTTCTATGTGCTACCTGTTTGTGCAACCCCGAGTCTGGGAGCAGCACTAATTTATAGCATTTCTTTAGGTGTATGTTTGATTCATTTGCTTTCTGTGGAGAAGAACTAGAGACAAACTTGTTCACTCCTAAAGCTTTCTTCTGGGATAGCTGTGAACATCTGCCTCCAGTTGTGATATTGCATCTGTTGACAACAACTGATTTGAAAGCATGCTTAATGAAAGCTTGGTGACTTCCTGTCAGAGTGGCAAAGTGGTCCGAAGCAAAATGATATGTAAACAAGGGAGCTCTTATGAGTCCAAAGGTCTCCATGCACCAAGCAGGGCTTTTGACTACCCCCCTTTACACACTAGCTGTCTGTGATGTGTGATCTGGTTACTCTGTGGGTGAAAAATTAAATAAATCCCTGTTGGAAAGGTAGATTAGTTTCATATCCTTGGGACTTTGGACTACATTGGTTGGAATGGAGCTTAGCATTCAATCAAACTCTTTATTCATTTGATGAATCAGTTTAGAGCAGTGCATCAACATGATGCACTCATGGTACACTGTGTTGCTAAGCAGATGGTCTGTAGTGCCGTGTATCAGCTGGAGCCATCTTCCAGGCAGTTTTGTTCCTAGACACATTGGGCTATAATAAACAAGGAAAAATCAAGTTCAATTCTGTCGGAAAAGGTTTCATCTAAGAGAATTTACACAGAAATTTGCATGATTAGAGTTTCATTCCACTGTGGCTTCTGTCATTTTTCTGTCCTGTATTCTGATTTGCAGTCATTTTTGAAAAATGAACATACCATATTTGGATGGGTTTTTTAAAACAAATATATCTTTGCTCCCCTATACACCATTCAATTAAATCAGAGTGGGTTAGACTCAGCCAGCTTTCTCACTCAGTCTTACCCAGTTCTCCTCCACATTACGGCCCCCATTCTACATGAGTTCCTGTGATTCCCAGAATAGCTTTGGCTTGTACCAAATACTGAAGCTTCCCCATGCAATTGAATGAACAGTCTAAGGAAATTGAACTACTATTTGTAACTCCCACATTCAGTCAGCATGTGTACCTTGTGGCGCCTGCTTGAAAAATGCTAGCAGACTGTACAGTCACAAATGTTTGTTTAACCAATGTATTTCTGCTATTTGCTAGGTAACGTATAAAGCCATCAGGATTCCAAAATGGTCTCCATTTTCAGAGATGCACCCAGTAGATTATTATTCTTCTTACACCAAAAACTGCACTGGGAAATTTACACAGAAAGAAATTAGAGCTATCAGAGCACATTATTATGCCATGTGTGCAGAGACTGATGCCATGCTTGGTAAGAGAGATCTTAGAGCATAATTCACATATCAATATTTTAATGTATTTCTTAATAATGTTACAATGAAGAAGTTTACTGGCACGATCCTTATGTTACAAGTGGATATACTTGAAAGTCTTAAGATTGTAAGTTTTGTTTTTGAAACACAGTGTTGGCTTTTTGTAGAGAAGCACCTCAAGGTGTTTGATATAGAAGTTTCTTTGATATTTTATTTATTTAGACTTCTGTGCTGTTAAGTCAGCAGAGCTGAAAAGCAATGCATTAAGAAAGGATGGCTGAGAGAGTCAGGCCTGTGGCAATCTCCTATGCATAGTTAAAGGCCAAGACCATGTCTCTTGGGAGCTTATCTGCCATCATGAAAATGAAATTTTTTGTGAGCCAGGTTACAAATGTGTGTGATTCACCTGAGCAGTTTGATGTTCCAAACATTTTGGGAAGTAGAAAGGGTCATGTTGAAGGGATAAATCACATGTAAAGTGTGCATGCAGTATTCCCAGCTACACAAGACATTATTCATGGGATGCCACTTACAGAGCAAGGGTTCTAGCCTGCAAACATGCTGAAGACATTACTGTAAGCATGAATGGCTGGACTAAGTCTGTGTGGCTCAGAGTACTGCAAAAAGAGTAAAAAGCATTTTCATATCTTGGGTACAATTTTGACAAAATGGTGTTGGTGATGAAATGTCATTTCAATTGGTCTACCCTAACTATTCAGTTGCCTGTACCAGATACTTAAAAGAGGGCTGGTGGATTAGGTCAAGGCCCATCTTGTTCAGCATTTTATTTCCCATAATGGCCAACCAGATATTCTTGAAAAACTTACATGGAAGTCAAAGCCTCCCTCAGTTTTTAGACCCCAGCAACTGGTGTTCAGATGTACTAATATGACAGCTTGTACTTGATGGAGCAGTTTTATGGTACAGCTCTTTTTGGAAAAGTAGATTCAGGTCCGTGACATTTAGTATCTGGGTGTTTTATTGCCTGAAGAGGAGGAACATTATCAAAAAGAGAAAATGAACCAAGGGAGTAAATTCTCACTCAGAATTCTGTGTGTATGTTAGGTTCTTCCGTAACTAGTTGCATTATTTGGTGTTCTGAAACTTTCATCTTTATCTTTTCAAAAGGTAAGTCTAATGATTACACAGACAGAGACAGATGGGAGTGTGTACAGTATATCTCAGAACTTGGTTAGCTTATCCTTATCCTCCTACTTGTACTACTTCATCCTAGTTCTTGCTAACAATTCTAACTAGTTTGAAAACTTGGGGTGATGTATAAATTCAAATGAGATTGAGTAGACACAGTGTTTGAATACTCCAAGTACTTAATTGAATATGCAACATCTAGAGGTCGTTAGTGTCAGTGGAGTCAGTGATACTGCCATGCTGAGGTATATTTTCATAAAACAGATCTGACCTTGGTGAATCAGATTCAGCCCCATCGCTAAGCATTCAGTGATTTTTAGTTCTTCTGCCAATTCCAGACTATTGTAGCATAGAAACCTTTATGGAAGGTGTAAAATGGAGCTTTTAAAAATAGCTTGCTATGAGTTTTTAGTCACACCTCCTTAAAAATCCAGTATTTGCAGTTGAGTTTTCTGGAGACATGGAAACCTATTTGGTAAATGTTTGGCTATGGGAAGAATTCATTCAGAGCTCTTGGGCAGAAAGTAATTTGTCTTTCATGGCTTCCCATCACCAAATTCCCTCCCATCCTCCCAGGGAAAGAGTTTTGGAACCCCTGAAAATAGCAAGGACACCTATATAAAGGAGAGCATAGCTGACTTTTGCTTAAAGCTTTCTGTGTGATGTTTCAGGGCTACATTTGTTTTATTCATACAGATATTTAATAAATCTGATAGTAATTTATTAACATTTCTTTGCCTTTTGTTGCAGGTGAGATAATTTCTGCTCTGAGTGAAACGGGGCTACTCAAAAGTACTCTAGTCATATTTACGGCAGATCATGGAGAACTTGCTATGGAGCATAGACAGTTTTATAAAATGAGCATGTATGAAGCAAGTTCTCATATTCCTCTCCTAATAATGGGGCCAAATATTAAGTCTCAAGTCATATCCAGTGTGGTGTCACTTGTGGATATCTATCCTACCATGCTTGGTAAGCAACATCTATATACTATTTCCCAGAGTTTTTTTTTTTTTCTGTGTGGATACTTATATCTGCTGAAAGAGAACTCACTGGCTGGGGACAGACTGGCAGTCTCGGCCGCATCTGCCCCGAGGAGGCGGCCCGGCCGCATCGCGTCCGGCACCGCGCTCCTCTTGCAGCAGCTGAGCACCACTTCAAAGTGGTGCTCGGCTGCTGCGGCGTGCGTTCCACCCGCCGGAGCGGGTGTGAACGCGCACCGGGAGGAGGAGCTGCGCGGCGTCTGCACGCTGCCGTAGGAAGCCGCCCGCAGTCTGAACGCTGCGGGCGGCTTCCTTCTGGCGGCGTGTGAACGCCGCACCGTGGGGGAAATCCCCCCCCGCCTTAGTCTGCCGCGCCGTGGAGGCGAGGCAGACTACCAGTCTGTCTTCAGCCACTCTCCCCCTACAGCTTTTCCTACATAGCCAGGGGCCTTCCTCGGTCTGCAGAAAAATCCAAAAAGTTAAAAAAACCATTCAGGGATCGTTGAATTCTCCCCAATACCTTTTGAAATGGCATCAACTCCAGGCATCAACTGTGAGATATTAGAATGTTAGGGGTCAGCATAAAACATTTAAAAACAGGATTAAAACATACAATAAAAATTAACAAATTAAAGTGCTTGCAGGGTTTTTACTGGCAGCAGTCTAGGGCCACCCCTGGCCACCGGCAGCGGATCCAGATCCAGGCTGGGAAACTCCTGGAGATTTGGGGGTGAAGCCTGGGGAGGACAGTGAGGTACAATGCCATAAACTACACCCTCCAAAACATCCATTTTCTCCATGGAAAGTTATCTCTGTAGTCTGGAGATGAGCAGTAATTCCAGGGGATCCCCAGGTCCCACCTGGAGGCTGGCATCCCTAGGCAGCACCCTCTGTGTACCTTGATACCACCTGATTTGTATGACTTAATTAGGCCCAGCTGCCTTGCTACTGTTCATCAGCAGCCACCCTATGAAAGCCAGTGTGATATAACAGTTAGAGCTTCAGACTGGGATCTGCAACACTCAGCTTCAGATCCCCATCTTGCGGTGGAAGCTGACTGGGAAATTTTGGACCAGTCACATGCTTTCAGCCTAACCAACTTCACAGGGTTGTTGTGCAGAGAACAAGGAGGAAATAATAATGTAAGCTGCTTTAGTCCCCACTGTGGTGAAAGACTGTAATTTTCCTAGGTAGAGGCTGCAGGGGAGGGGGGTGGAGATGGAAAGCTGAAGACAGATAAAGGTAGGTTGGCTGTTGGGTGGGAAGGAAATAGGGTTGCCAACTCCAGGTTGGGAAATTTCTGGACATTGAGGGGTGGAACCTGGGGAGGGTGGGATTTGAGGAGGGACTACAGACCAGTATAATGCCATAGTCTCCACCCCCCAAACCAGCCATTTCCTTCACTTAAACTACCATTGCCAGCCTCCAGACAAGGGCTAGAGAGCACCCAGAATTACAACTGTTCTCCAGGTGACAGTGATCAGTTCCCTTGGATAAACTGTCTGCTTTGGAGGGTTGCTGAGGCTGCTTGCCTCCCCAAGCCTCACTGTCCCAAGGCTCCACTCCCAAATCTCCAGGAATTTCCCAACCTGGAGCTGGCAGCCCTAAGGTAAATTGATCTCTGCAGCTGGGAGATCGATTGTGATTCCCAGAGCACTGCCACTGCTACTGTGGGGGGAGAGGAAGCAGGCAGGAGGCTGGGAGAGTGATGGAGTGGGGGGGGGGGCTGAAAGAGTGATGGAGTGGGGAGGCAGAAAAACAAAGAGAATGATGACAGGTCAGAAAGAGAGGAAGTAACATACATGGAGGAGGGAGAGAGAGTAAGAAAGGGGGGGCAGAAGGGAAAAAGAGTGTGAGAGAGGTAGGGGGAGAAAGGAGGAAGCAAAGATTTGAAGAATGGGATAACCATTCCGCGAATTTCTTGTGTGTCTCCACTTGTCTATATATCTAATAGCCAAGGCACCCCCTGTGTGCGAATATCTAAATCCACCCATCGGGGGCACCTAGGGGGCAAAGAGATTTTCTTGCACACTTGGGGGACTCCCCAGTTGTGCAGAAAAATCCAAAAAAATTAAAAAACGATACGGGGGATATTTAATTCCCCCTAAAGTAAAAGAGCATTCCCTGTGCATGCACAGAGAAAGCTCTGGGAATTCTGTGGCTGGCTGGCAGTTGGGAGGCATCCAGGCCTTGCTGCCAGTGCCCATGGGGGGGAGAGATCGGTGGGCCTGGGCCTCACTGCCGGGGCCATGGGGGTGGTTGGCGGCGGGCCCAGGCCTTGCTGTCAGTGCCCGTGAGGGGGGGGGAGAAGGATTGGTGGGCCCAGGCCTCACCATCAGTGCTGAAGGGGGGGGGAAGCTCACCTGCAGGTGCTTTCTCCTCCTCAACATTGAGCTCCTTCTCTCCCCACCCCCGCATTGCAGGTCCTCCTGCTTGTTTACTAGGGCTGCCAAGTGCCGGCGACTTACCGGCGGGGGGGAGTTGTTCTCCCCCTGGGAGCTCTTCTGGCACGTGCGCTTTGCGCATGCGCCATGGCGACATGCTGACGTCACCTGGAGGTGACGTCATCACGTTGGGGGTGTTGCCAGGGCAACGCTCTGGCAATCACCCCAAAAAGGGGCGATTGCCAGAGCGTTGCCCTGGCAACGCCCCCAACGTGATGACGTCACCTCCGGGTGACGTCATTACACAGGGGAAGTCGTCCTCACCAGATGACTTCTGGGGCGGGGTTCCCCCCGCCCCCCGGGCTGACTTGGCAGCCCTATTGTTTACACTACAATAAAATAATTGCTTAATATTAATAACCTTCCGGGTCAAATTTTAAAAAATCCAAAGTTATCATTCCATCTTGATTATTTCATGGGACTTTGCACTGCAGGGAGATCAAAGTGAACAATTTGTATGGTAATTAATTTAACATCATAGCTTAAGAGTAACATTATTTCTGCTCAATAGACTTGTTTTGAGTCTTCAGTACACTGAGCCCCAACCCAATCTTCCCTTGCAGCCTTGAGTCTCAGTGAGAGAGGGGGACTATAAATAACATAAACATAAAACTATCAAGAGAGTATGCTGGTATATCGATTATGGGCATCTTTTAAAATAGTCCTTGCAGCATTGCTGATGACAAATAATTTCCCATGCTTCCATCACTGACTGTTCAGCCTGCAAAGAGGGAATTAGTTGGGAAGCTGAAACTGACCAGTCAAGCCAAAGTTTGGAAAATTGGTCAGTTTGAAGACTGATTCAGACCTCACAAAATTCATGAGGTGGGTATGTAGCATCCATGGAGACTTCAGATAAATGTGTGCCTAGAGTTCTGTATGGGGAACTCAGTTCCCAGGCATATAGGAGCTCAGTCTAGATCAGGACCAGAGGAAGGAGGGGCTTCCCCCCTCCCCCTTACATCCTGGTTTTCCCAACCTGAAATGGTCTTGGGAAGCCACTATTTGCCCTTTTGGGAATACTTGTGTAGCCATCGGTGTATGTAAGTTTCTCAAAGGAACAAATACCAACTTCACAAAGGCTTTTCAGGTTAGGGAAAAGCTGCAAGGGGAAGGCACATGCCTTGGATGTAACCCAGGAAGCAGCGGCAGCAATGATTAGGAGGGAAAGAAATTTGTCCTGTCTGCTGCTTCTTCAGCATGAATAAAGGTAACAAACAGAATTGGTGGGGGAGGTTAATAGTCTCACAATCATATTTTGAAGGGACTCTTCTTCCATATCTGTTGAAAGTATACATGGGGAGACCTATGGAATTTGGAATTTGTGAATTAGCCATTGCACACAGTCCATTTGACAAAGAACACAAGGAGACAACTGTAGTACTATGCACAGATTACACAGTGCATGCTTTTCTGTTACGGCACTTGATCACACGGTTGGAAAAATTGCATGTGAAGTAGTCCAGGAGATAAAAAGAGATTTTGTCTGTGTCTGTACTGACATTTAATATATCTTGTAGTCCTAGTAATAGAGACCATGGGTGTTTTATGATCTGAATAAAGTTAACAGGTTTCTCGATATCTTTTCAACCACTTTCAATGTGAAGTATATAGTGTTCTAATAAGATTGCTCTGAATGTTCTTTTTGTGCCGTTTTGGAGTAAAAAAACAGTGCTGGGGGGAATATTTCCCCAAGAAAACTTTGTGGGACTATTCACTTTTTCCAATTGTTTGTTGCCATTACTCATGCTGAAGAAGTAGCAGACTGAACAAGTTATTTTCCCTTCCAGTTACTCAAGCTATTTTCCAGCTATTCTGGCCCATTAGGAATCTCATGTTAACCAGGATGGCATAATGATGCCACATAGCCAATTTGATTTGGCTATATGACAGTGCAACTACAGATGGATTAAGTTAACTGAGAGTAATGACAATGCCAGTCAGCAATCACATAATGGAAGTGACAACATAGGCATTCATATCTGTTTATGTCAGTGATACTCTGGGGCTCAGGTACTCCATCTGGCTCTTTGACATGTCACCAGTGTCTCTTCTGAGCGCCATTCTCCAGTATGGCATCTGCTCCACCTTTCAGGAAAGCGGGCAAGGCCCTTGCCTGGTGAGGCTTGTGGTTGGCAGTTGGTTCCTACCTTGAAACAGCTGCTGCAGATGAGCTGCAACCCTCTGTGAAGTGGAGGCTTCATGCTGGGAACGGAAGTAACTGTGGCTCTTTTGGTTGATCATAATTGCGAACGTGGCTTTCCATAAACTGTGGAGTATCACTGATCTACTTGATTATGTAACTGAGGACAAAGAAAGGCAGGGCAAGGGCAATGTTTTCTGAAAAGGTGAACAAAGCTATCCATGAAGGTGAAATTTTTCAGCACTGCTGAAAATATTCAAATAAAAGGCCAAGTACTGTCTGCCCAAGCCCATGTTCTAACCAGAGGCTTTGATTTAACATTACTAATAGGTTGAGTCACACAGTACATATTTTAATCCATCTCTCTCTATCCCTTTTTTGCTGGTGCCTTTTTTGTTCCAACTGTGTTAATTTTTTTCTCCCTTCCTGAAGTTTGTATTTTTAAATCAGTGTCCTTCCTGCTCTCTCATTCTCCATATGTTCTGCTGATTTTTCCTTCCTGTAATCAGAATGTTAAAAAATAAAAACATAAATCAAGAAGAATTAAATTTATTTAGGTGAGTAACAAAACAACACATATTATTCTCTAAGCCATAGTCTGTTGTAAATAAATTTGTATCTTCTCTGCCCCTCTCCTTTGTCATTTTATGTTGCTATGTGTTGCTTTATTAAACATGCATGTGTGCGCTATGTTTAAAAACTTGTGTCCTGATAATATGGCATAGTATTTATGCACTGAATGTTAACTCCCTAACAGAAACTTCTTTTAGTTCAGAGAAGCATATGCTGCATAGTATTGGTTGCTACATTCTTCTTTCAGTATAGTTTGGTGTAATGGTTAGGAGCATGGACTCTAATCTGGGAGAACAGGGTTTGATTCTTCAGTCCTCCACATGCAGCTGCTGGTGTGACCTTGAGTCAGTCATAAGTTCTTTCAGAGCTGTTCTCTCAATGGCAGTTCTCGAGAGAGCTCTCTCAGCCCCACCTACCTCACAGGGTGTCTGTTGTGGGGAAGGGAAGGGAAAGGGATTGTAAGCCGCTTGGAGACTCTTTTGGGTAGTGAAGGATGGGGTATAAATTCAGTCTCCTCTTCTTCTCTTCTAGAATATCTGTTGAGTTGTTACCAATTTTTACTCAGGAAGTACAATGCTGGCAAATATATGTGTATAATCATAAAAGAAGCACTTCAGCCACTGGAGCATGTATTGCTAGTTCTTTTAATGGCCATTGCATTTGACCAGAGAGGCTTCATTTCTAGTACCTCCTAAGTCACAGACCTGTTCCTGGGCAATGTTGAAACATCTATTATTTTCTTGATTTTTTTCTGGAACATGAAAACACTAGTGACTACCTAATTTATAGGGATGTATGCAGATGAATGAGATAAGGAACATTAAGCATGTTGGATATTGAATATATTATAGAATTGGTTATTAATGAACTTAGAGGCGTGGAATAGAACAGAATTGCAAAGTTTTGACCCCTTTTGCTATTTATAGGAGACTGCCAAGGTGCCCAGAGGATGACCAGCTGGCTGTTTAGAAAGGGAAGTAAAATCACCACCTCCCTACTATGGCCGGCTTGCTCTTTTCTTAGGTAGCTGCTGTGGTGGTTTTACTTTCCTTTTATCTGCAGTCAGCTTGTTCTCCTCCTGGCAATTGCTTCAGTGCTGGGATGAGAGCACAGAGGGTGCAGAGAAGGGGCTGGGGTGGAGGGGACCGGCCCCTTACTTCCATCTCTGGGACAAGGCCTTCAGCTCAGGCAGGTTCACAGCTTACCCATCCTCCACTCCATCCAGGAGCAGCTGTTTTAAGATAGAACCACCTGCCAACCATATGTCCTACTAGGCAATAACCTTGAACACTTTACAGGAACATGGTAAGTGTGCTACATTGGGGAAGAGCCACAGCCACAGCTCCTGAGCCCACATAGTGAGTGTAACTGGGCTAGTGCAAGAAGAACACATTCTGCAGTACAGGACCACAACAGGCAAAAAGTAGCATGTGTGAAAACAATGTATAGGATTCAAGATGTGAGGTCTAGACTCTTGATCAGAAATGTAATCAACAATGGAGTGGGTGTTACACCTTGGCTGGACTGGGCTACACTCCCCTTTAAAATCCCATGTCCGTAGCATAAGGGTGTTGCTAGGTCCACTGCTGTTCCTGAATGATCAGGTGGTGGCTGTGGCTTGGAGAGCCTTTAACTATCTTCAGTTGATTTGCTAGCTGTACCCCCTCTTTGCAGGAGGGCTCTGGCTAGAGACACTTGTTTCCTAGTGCCTTTGAATTGTATTTGGAAAGTACAGCCACTAAACGGCTGGCAGTTTGTGCAGCAAGGAGCATAAATACTCCCATTTTTTAATTTTTTCTGTATTGGTTGCCCATTAGTTTAGAGTCCATTTCAAAATGCTGGTTGTTACCTCTGAAGACATAAATTGTCTTAGGCCACTGTATCTCAAGGATTGCCTTCTCTTGTATAGACTTGTTTGGGCAATGAGGTTATCATGGGAGGTCTTTCCCCACGTATCCCAAACATCTAAAGCGGGGGTGTCAAACATGTGGCCCGGGGGCTGCATCAGGCCCCCAGAGGGCTTCTATCAGGCCCACACTGGAACTGGCCATCTCCTGCTTCCAGTTCTGTTGCTGCTGCTGCTGGTGCATCATAGCTTGCTTCGCCAGACTCTCTCAATTGCTCAGCCATTTCATGTTTTCCCCTGGGTCCTGGACTCAGAACTGTGAGCATGAGATTTCTGTGGTGAATGTCAATAAATCAAAAATAAGTTTGCAGCTTACGGATACACACCTGAACAGCATACCCATGATTGCAACAGCACAGACATTTTGATGCAATAATTCAGAGCATGAGGTGTCAGTTATCAGATACTGTTGAATAAATAAAATATTGCAAGAGTGCTAATGTTTTAAGCATGTTTTTATTCTAAGTAAAAAAAAAATCTTTGTGTTTGTGTCCTTTATGAAGTTTATATCTCCGCTACCTGGCATTAAATTTTATGACACACATGGCCCAGCCCCACAAGGTTTCATTTATGTCAGATCTGGCCCTCATAACAATGAGTTTGACATCCCTGATCTAAGGTATGGTGGACATCAAAAAAAAAAGAGAGAGCCTTCTCTGAGCCGTCATGGTGCCACAGCTTAGGAATTCCCCTCTTGAGGAATGTCTGCCTCAGCCCATTCTTGCAGATGTTCCATCAAATGTCAAAGGTGGTCCTTTTAATAAAGGCCTTTCCTGGCTGTGCCACTAGTTTTAATAACATTGGTCTTAACAGTATAATGTTAAATTATGTTGATTTCAATTTTGTTGGTTAATAGATTTTATTTATTTATTTATATTTATTTATTTATTAGATTTATATCCCGGCCTCTCGGCAGGCTCAGATGTGTTGTGTTTTACTTTATCATGGTGTGGTTTTTTTCTGTTACCTGCCTTGAGCTGTAACATGTAAAAACTATTTTGTCCATTTACAAGCTGTCAATATACAGTGTGTATAATGGCAATGAGCAATTAGCGAAACAGAAATGAGTGTGGGAAATTTTCATTTATTCCATTTTCTTATTGCTGAGTAGTTCTATAGATCTCAGTGCTCATTCTTCTCACTTGCACCCCCAGTCTTATGCACTTCTACTTGAACATAAATCCCATGGAGTTCAATGGTCTGTTTCCAAGTGGCTTCCTGATACTAAACATTGGCAGTAATGGGTCACATGGTGATGTTCTTGTCAACAGTGTTGCAATGCAAACATGAATACATGAAGCTGCTGTACATGGAATGGTGCATCAAAGTCAGTATTGTCTGCTCAGACTGGTAGCTGCTGTCCAGGGTCTGTCTGAAAAAAACTAAGTGTTCTGAGGTTATGCAAATACAATTTTGGGTGGACCCCAATTCTGAGCAGTTACACACCTAATTGCAATTTAGTTTCACCATGTTTAAAAGTGTTACTGTACCCAGTTTGTTTAGGATTAGGGTAGCAAATGAGCTGCTAGTATTTGGAAAGCTAAGTTTATGTTCTAATGTAATTGAAACTGACACTGAAAGAACTACCTTGTGCAGGTATTCTGATGAATTTAGTAGCTGTTTTGAGTTTAGTAGAGATGCAAAGAATAAGAAGTTCCAGGAATACTAGTAGAAAAGTACAAGTATTTAATTTTTGAAAGTCACTGTAGTATAATTCCTTTTTCATTGGTTTCATACCATTTCAAGTGTTTTCTCTTACTTTTATTTAATGTCTTTCCCCCCCCCAGATGTCGCCAGAATACCAATACCAAAAAACCTCAGTGGCTATTCACTGTTGCCATTGATACAGGCAAAGACCGAAAATAACATTCCATCTAGAAAACAACATCCTGGTTGGGTTCTGAGTGAATTTCATGGCTGCAATGTGAATTCTTCAACCTACATGTTGCGAACTGGCAAATGGAAATACATAGCTTATTCAGATGATCATTCTGTATCTCCACAGTTATTTGGTACATTTTCTACTTGATTAAAAATTCAATCTGATCCTCATAAGCAGGACAGGCAGTACATCTCATTGTTGCACTAAAGTAGTTGCTGGTGGTCAAGTCGCAGACATTTATGTTGACCCTGTAAGGTTTTCAGGGCAAGAGATGTTCAGAGGTGGTTTGCCATTGCCTGCCTCTGCATCACAACTTGGGACTTCCTTGGTGGTCTCCCATCCAAATACTAACCAGGGCCAGCCCTGCTTAGCTTCCAAGAACTGATAGGCTAGCCTGGGCTATCTAGGTCAGGACACTAAAGCAACTACACAGCTCTTATTTTTCCATAGTATAAGACCCTTGAATTATCAAGCTGCAGAACTGCAGCTTTGCCATGTAAAGTTTTGTGGGACTCACTAGAAGGCAGAGCAGAAAACAAATGGGGTAAAGGCAGGATGGAAGAGTGGTGCTTGCAGTTAGCTGCCTGTCTGCAGTGACCTTCCAAGATCCTGTACACAGAGGTGTAACTGTGCAGATCTGAATACAAGAAATATGAGTGTTGACTCAAACTACAGGACTGTAAACAGTCCTCTGTCCTGTTGAGAAGGGTGGGAATATGGCAAAGAGAACTGTGGTCAAAGGGAAAGATAAGAAAGGGCAGCAGACTTTTGAAGTGACCTGTGCTCACCAATACTGATGCTACATCACTTAGGTTCTTATCTACTGGTGAGGCAGAGGATCTGCCCAACAAAGGGAGGAACAGAATCCAGATCGGAGCTGTTGAAACAGCAGGGGAGTGGACCAGCCAGAGCAAGAATATACTGAACTGGTTAGAAAGGTTGTACCAGAAAAGTTTGGGTACTACCTAAAAGACCTCTGGAGCTGCACCCCTTCCTATAGCACTAGTGAAGCCAATTCTGGTCAGATGTAAGTACAGGACAGAGCCAGTAGGGCCTTTAGTGCAAGATAGGCATTCTGTCTTCCAATGTAGGCTTTGACTTGGGCTCATCAATGACCTCGTGGGATACTGTGTTAGATGATGAGCTGAAGATGTTGCAATGAACATGTCTTGGGCTCCCAGGATTCAGGAGGATCCATTGGTGTGGCTACTCTGATAGATATCGCAGAGGCCTCCTCTGGTAGTATTGACTTTTTCTAGCATTGACAGATATAGAGACCTGCATAAGAATTGTCACTGGAATACAAAGTTTCGTCCTCCTCCTCAGAGGGTCTTGGGTCCCGACACAAAGCCTCAAGTTCGTAGCCTCTTGAACCTCTTTAGCTATGGTCTGAAGTTGAGACTGTAGCCTTTATAGAGTTCACTACTAAACTATGATCCTTCCACATTGAGTAATGTGATCAATAATATGTAATGAGTAATGTGTGGGCAAGTGGTATAGACAGCGTCTTCTAGGAGCTGTATTAACTATCACTATTATAGTGAAACACTTTAAACACTGACCTACAGTGTAAAGAATAGAGCCGCAGTGATGAAGGCTGCTATTAGTCACCTCTGTAAGCCTCACTGGTCAGGATCAGGCTGAAGGTAGAGGGATAAAAGTTGCCAGCAACACAGACATGACATTGCGGCATCTTCACTGTTACCCGACTAGCTGGGTAGTTATTCCAGTGTGATGGTGTGTTTGGTGGAAGAATTGCACAGTTGCCACAGACTCTGTAACAGTCTGTTGCTGTGCCTTTATTAAATGCAATACTGCAGGCTGAGAAAAGGGTATTGTGTAGGCGTAAGTAGAAGTATTGTGATGGCCATATTTGCTGTATCATAATATTAAACTGTAATGTGGGTTTGTCTCAAAGTAAAGCCTCAATGTGCTTCTTATCTATTCATTTCTCTTTTCTTTCTTTGTTACAGACCTCTCTGCTGATCCAGATGAACTGACAAATGTAGCAACAAAGTTTCCAGAAATGGCCCAAACTTTAAACAGGAAGCTCCATTCCATTATTGACTATCCAAAAGTCTCTGCCCTTGTTGAACTGTACAACAAGCAGCAGATTATCAAATGGAAAGAAAGTGTAGGACAAAATTATTCTGATATCTTAGCTAACCTCAGATGGCATCAGGACTGGAAGAAGCATCCAAAGAAATATGAACATGCGATTGATAAGTGGATTAAAGGGAACAGTAATCTATGAAATGGCTGTAGGAAGTGAGTAATGATTATGCCTAATAATCTGCTTCTAAGTAGTACAATAAATGTTAAAAACGTAATGACCTGAGATCATTTTTGGCACAGAGAATGGGAATGGGAATAGTCCTCCCATCCTCTGACATAAATCTACTCGGCAGACTGTGATAAAACAATGTTAACTGTGGCTTATCTAATCTGTTTTAAACATGGTTTACTAACCAATTTCAGTTCCTAGTTAAGAGGAAACTGAGGTCAGCATTAACCATAGCTAACACCAGGGATCCGTTGGAGCAGGAGCGCACAGGAGCACAGCTCCGGGAGTGAGGAGCCCAGGGGGCGGGCACATGACCAAGCCCCGCCCCCTCCTCGGCTTCCTTAAGCAGTGCAGAGGCGCAGCGCCCCGGGGAAAGCCTGCTAGAGTCTTTATTGTTTTTTAATGTTTTGTTTTAATATTGATAATTTTATCATTGTTCCTTTTATGACTGTGTGCTGCTTTTCCAGAGACTTGCTCAAGGTGGCATATAAATTTTCGAAGTATATCATTTTTTATCTGGGCCCATGGCACATAAGTACTGGAGAAATTTCACCAACCCTTCAGCAGCTTCCACGCCATCAGTTTGGTGTAGTGGTCAGGAGTTGTACTCTAATCTAGGAGAACTGGGTTTGATTCCCCACTCCTCCACATGCAGCTGCTGGTGTGACCTTGGGCCAGTCACAAGTTCTCTCAGAGCTGTTCTCTCATGAGCAGTTCTCAAAAGTCCTCTCTCAGCCCCACTTACCTCACAGGGTGTCTTGTTGTGGGGAGGGGAAGGGAAAGGGATGGGTGGTGCACATGTCCTGGGTATCTCAAGTCTACTTGAAACCTGGTTTCAAGGGAGCAGGAAGAGAATGAAGGTGTGTTCTTTACGCTTATTTCACTCACCTTTGGAGTGGAGCCTGAGGGGTGGGTGTTGCCTTCTGACACACTTTCAGTATGTCAGGGGGTGTGGCATATGCAAATAAGTTATTTATTTATTTATTGGATTTATATCCCACCCTCCCCACGAATGGGCTCAGTTATGAGTTATGCAAATGAGTTATGCTAATGAGCTCCTGCACTTCTTTTTCTATGAAATGACCCCTGGCTAACCCTGGTGGCAATGTGTAATACTTAACTGCAATTGCATCTGGCAGGGAAGAATATGCGAATGTGTACTGGGGAAAGGAAGCTTGTGATTTGCAGTTGCTCTCACTTAGTCTTTTAACTGTAGTTAAGAGGTCACTGTTTGTCATGTGTGCACCAGGAAATAAAAACAGGCAGTACAGTTACCACAGCAATGTGCTTCTCCAAGCAATACTTAGGTACCGTATCAAGCATCAGAATATGAATTTGTGTTCTAAATAAAGGGTGCAGTGATAAAAATAATTCACAAGCAGGGGACTCACAAGGAGTTGTGGATGCCATTTCATTTACCCCTGTATCCCCATTCACACATTATTTCATCTCCCCCTGCCCGGCCAATCCCATTGCCTCCCCCCCCCCATTTACTGCTTCCATCTCTTGTTCCCACCAGCCTTTATCTGTCTCCACCCCCCACCCCCACCCCATCGCTAGCTTTCTCTTTTCTGTTATCCTAGCAGCCTCTCCCTTGGAAAAGTCTGGCCAAGCTGCAAAAGTTGCGCAGTAGCAAGTCACATGCTGGGCCTAGCCAGGTTGCTGAGGTTGCACAGCAACAAGTCACCAGGCAAGTTGCATGGTGGCTGCTGCTGGGCCAATAAGTAGCTTGGTAGCCACCACCAGTCCTGGCCTGAGTAGCACTGTTACTGGAGGACCTAGGTGGGAGTGAAGAAGAAAATCCATAGAACTGTCAAATTTGAGTCAGATAGGGTTTGTACTTCTAGGCAGTAAGACTGGAGGGATCCTGTCTCAGGAGACTTTATAGGTCTCAGAGCCTGGTTTTTAGGGAGAATTGGCTAAGACAAGCTGCTACGCGAAGGCCATGCAAAGACAAGTCTGTCCATTGTTTGCAGCATACACCAGCTGCAAAAGTAGAAGATACTTCTCCAGTCTGCAGGGCATTCAAAGGGACATTATGTGCATGACTGTCTCCCACCCCCCTCAGCCCTTCTATGTTGGTCTCTTGGGTTCTGTGCTAGGTAAATTCTGGCCAAGATACTGAAGAAGACACCCCTGCATCAGGCCTCACCAAGTCTCCAAAGCCACCCACCACAGCCTTCTGATAAGAGGGAAAGGAGTAGTTTTCATCAGGCTGTCCCACTCTCCCAAGAAAACTGTGTCACCATCCACCTGGATCTGGTTGGCTATCCAAAAGTCTCTGCCCTTGTTGAACTGTACAACAAGCAGCAGATTATCAAATGGAAAAAAAGTGTAGGACAAAATTATTCTGATATCTTAGCTAACCTCAGATGGAAACTGTTGTAATAAAGGAGTGCACAAACTTTGGAGGGACCTGAGACACAAGAGTATAAAAGCAGTGAAGGGCAAGGGAAGGGCAGAATCCCCTTCACCATCTGTTAAGATTCTCCAATTCAAATGGTATCAGCTCTGTCTAAAGCCTGCCTTGGTATGTATGGATGTGCACATGTATATGGGTTGAATACAATGGGGCGTTTCTGAATTTTCTTGAATTTACTGCCTGGCTTTCTCTTGTCCCCTCCCTGTCTGGGGGAAAATACTGTTGGGTCAGAGTGGGTTTAGGTGGAGGTCTGATCACTCCTTTAGCTCATTTATGCTGGGTCTGGGCTCATTTTTTGGGCCCAGTGACAACTGTACCTCTCTGAGCTGAGTTTCAAGGAAAACCTGGTTAAAGCAGTTTCCAGAAGGCGCTCATACACTTTGGGATACCTAAGGTTGTGAAAAGACCAAAAAGTCAACTCAGGAATAAAACCTTGGCTAACAATTGTTCTCTGCATCCAGAAATTTACAACTGAAACATACCTGAATGAGCCCTGTAAATGCTGTATGCAGGGCCAGTGCCAGATTTTTTTTGCCCACTAGGCAAAGCTACCTCCCCCTGTACGCCCATCAATTTCCAAACATAAATGCATTTTAGGAAGAATGAAAAACACAAAATTTGACATTGCTAGTTTCTTTTTTTGAAAATTATGAGAACAAGTAAGAGTAGCTGAACAGTGGAATCAGCTGCCTAGGGAGGTGGTGAGCTCCCCCTCACTGGCAATCTTCAAGCAGCAGTTGGATGAACACTTGTCAGGGATGCTCTAGGCTGATCCTGCATTGAGCAGGGGGTGTTGGGCTTGATGGCCTCTAGGGTCCCTTCCAACTCTGCAATTCTATGCAACTGCTCTAGACCCTTTTCAATCTTGCTTCAGGCCAGGCTCTGGGACAGAGACAGCTCTAGTGGGTTCAGTTGATGCTCTCTGTTTGCATGCTGATGAAGGGTAAGGAGGGGCAGAAAGGAAGGTCTGAAGGCACCGCCAACAGCTGTCGACTGTTCTTGGCTGCCCCAAAGGGCTCATCCTGTGGGGAAGTGGTGAGTGGCCCACTGTCTCCCCCATCAGAGGTCCAAGGGGCAGCTGGGCTGCCCCAACTCTCCCTCCCTGCCCACCTTGGCACCCCTCTTACCTGACAGTGGGCCACCTGGGTGCTCTGCTCCCCATCGAGGCTCTCCAGCTGCCTGTGCAGCAAGTCAGCAGTGCCACAGAGGGCCTCAATCTTGGCCAAGTGAGCCTGCAGCTGGTGCCCATGCTCCCCAGTCTCCTGGCAGATGGCACGTGCGGCCTCCTGGTTGTGGCTGGCCAGCTGGGCCACCAAGGTGAACTTGGAGGAGTGGTGCCATTCCTCGGCCACCTGCCGGTTCTGGGCTGCCAGGTGCTCATATTGGGCATGGATGTTGTGCAGTGCCGCCGCCAGGTCAGGGTTGGCTGCCCCTGCTGCCATGGGCCACCCTCCAGTAGGGCTGCCTGCATGGCTGCAGCCAGCTTGGCTTGGGCTGAACGGCCAGCTTGGCACACTCCTCGACCAGCAGCTGGTGCAGGGAGGTCAGCTTGGTGGCCAGGGAGCCAGCCGCCCCGTTGGTGTCGTAAGCAACCAGAATGGTCCAGGCATCCTCCTGCACCACACTCACTCCCCAAAGGGGGCGACAGAGCCCGCGGAAGTAAGGGGAGGGAAGCAACGTCGTCTTTGTCTGCCTGGAAGACCCCTGCTGCCCTGGTCTCTCCCCAGCTGCACGCAGGAGCATCACTGTGACCACCTGACAGCGCAGACTGCCTGGCTTGGCCACAGGGCCACCCGCCACTCTCCTCCCTGCTCGAGGTCCCACAGCCTCAATGGACCTGGCCAGGCTGAGCTGCAGAGCTCCTGGCTCCGTCACTGGAAGGGCTGCCCAGACAGTGGCCCAGGGCCCACCAGCATCTGCCTGCCACCCTCAGAACTCTATGAGACAATAGAGCTGTTTCTTCCACCAACCGAGGCAAGCAGAAGCACAGGACTTTTGGCGAGGGAGGGGCGGGGCGGCAGGGCACCGGGGCATTCTCACACAAATGGTGCCCTAGGCAATTGCCTAACCTTGTCTCTATGGAAGAACCGGCCCTGGCTGTGTGTTGTACTTGTATATAGTTTCAAGTCTCTTTACTGAACATTATTCTGTCCAAGAAAGCTAATAAAAGTTATTGGGTTTTCCATGTTTACCTTATGCTTCATCTGAATTAACTAGATTGAGAACCACTTGGGTTCAGTCTGTCAGGAAGAGGTTATGGTAGTGAACATGCTAATCAAACTTCCGATCACACTACCTCTATTCAAACACAACTGAAAACCTGGACCCTAACATGTAAAATAATATGGATTTAGAATTTCCTCTTTAACTCTGCATCTTTTTATAAGAACATATGTAGAGCTTGCTGGATCAGACCATTGGTCCATCTAGTCCAGCAAAATGGACAACCAGTTGCCCTGGAGGGCTAACACTGCATAGAGGCCAAGACCTTCCCCCGATGCTGCCTCCCAGCACTGGTATTCAAAGGTATGATGCCTCTACATATGTGGAAAATGCCATCATCACAGCTGACTTTAGGCAACCCTGTAGGGTTTTCAAGGCAAGATACAAAAAGAGGTGGCTTGCCATTGCCTGCCTCTGCATAGCAACCCTGGACTTCCTTGGTGGTATAGCATCCAAATACAAATCAGAGCCAATCCTGCTTAGCTTCCAAGATCTGATGAGACTGAGCTAGCCTGGGCCATCCGGATCAGAGTGCCTCTGAACATAGAGACTCCCTTATTCAATAGGAGGAAGAGGAGAACTGGATTTATACCCCGCCCTTCACTCAGTCTCAAATCAATTTACAATCTCCTTCCCTTACTCTGTGTTCATATATAGCAACATGGCTTATAACTGCTATTTAGCCATCAGACGTATGCTACATTATATATTATTTGGTCTAAATATCCAAGAGAGGTTTGCAGGCAGATTCTCCCTAGCAACTGTTGTTGTTCTCATTTTATTGTAAAAGAAATAGACACAGCTCTTCACCTTTCTCTCCACAAAGCAAGGGACAAAAAAACCCTGAGTGTTTCAGCTTCTTTCCATCTGCTTTCACTATAGTGGAGATAGCTAGTCCTCTTGCTTTCTCTCCTTCTCTCAACAAGTTCTAGAATATCAGTGTCAAATTTTAAATTGGGAAGGGTAAGATGTAGCCTGACCTGGATAGCCCAGGATAGCCCGATTATCATGAGTAGATCTCAGAAGCTAAGCAGGGTTGGCCCTGGGATGGGAGATCTCCAATGAATACCAGAGTTGTGTCACAGAGCCAGGCAATGGCAAACTACCTCTTGCCTTGAAGAAGAGGAGATAGGATTTATGCCTTGCCCTTCATTACCCAAAGGAGTCTCAGAGGGCTTACAAACTCCTTTCCCTTCCCCTCCCCACAACAGACACCCTGTGAGGTAGGTGAGGCTGAGAGAGCTCTGACAGAAACTGCTCTTTTTCAAGAACAGCTCTGACAGAACTATGGCTTGCCCAAGGTCATCCAGCAGGTGCAAGTGGGGAATCAAACCCGGTTCTCCCAGATTAGGGTACACACACTTAACCACTACTCCAAACTGGTTCTCTTGAAACCCCTATGGGGTCGCCATAATTCAGTTGTGACTGGATGGCATTTTCCACCACCACCACCAGCAGAATGTATAGCCTCAAACATTTATTTTCCTTGTTTAGATAGATTTTTCCTCTTAGTAAAACAATGGGAGACTCTGTGGGACATTGTTGTACCAGAATTTATCAGCAAGTTTGATTCTAGGGCTGATTTCCCCCCCCCCCCCCGCCTACATATGTTAATATAACATGGCTAAACTAGGAAGACTGAGAGGTTTTTGTGCTTTTCTTAATGCTCACTTGAACTTTTTAAAGAGGTCAGTTTTTTATATCTTGAATTTCATAGCCTTTTGTTACCATAGATCACTTTTTTCCCTGTCCCCATGTATTCTTCTGCCAGCTGATATCTCCTCACTGTAGCACTGCTTCACATATATGCAAAATGAGACAAAAGATGTGGTTCTCTTGTTTTCTATGCATATACACTAGCAGTAAGCTCTCTCCAAAAGCAGCAACAACATAACAGCAGTGGTGTGGGGGTCTGGCAACTCAGCAGGTGGGGTCCAATGAGCTACCTGAAGGCCGTGATGTGTGTGTGGAAGGCCACTGGTCTAGATGAACAGATACAGCATGTAAATTGACTGTTTTTTAAAGGCAAAGTAGGGGCAGGACAGTGGTTGACAGAAGGCACATGATTTCTGTTGAGACCAATTGCAAACAAATTTGTGCCTGAGGAACAAGCTTTTGTGTGGAAAAAACCAACCTAGGAACTAGAATACGAATTGACAATTCATGAGCAGTAATTCTAGCTGAGATATCTCTTTGCACATTTTCCCGCTGGAGCAAATAATGCAAAAACAATCTGCTAGACTAGTGCCACTCTTACTGTCATATGAAAAAGGAAGAAAATATACTCCATACACTTCAGAGGTGAAATTATTCTTCTCTACAAACCACTGGAGTTGTGGAAACTGTGGCGTATGTGTGTCCATGCTTATGTAAGACATTTCTTTAAACAGCACATTTTTGAACACATCAGCCATCAATGTTTAAGGGAGTTGAACACAAAAGCATTTTAAAAGGTCTTTCAGTTTTCCAAGGTATATTTTGTACCTGCTGGTTTGTCACCATCTGCCCCCCCCCAGACCACTGCCTCAGCCTTCATTACTGATTTTGACAAGTTATACAATGCAAAACAAAATGTGACAGCTATCCTATGTTCCATGTACAAAATTTCTTATTTTATAGATCAGTTTTTAAATTTACAGAACTATTTGTAATGCTGCTGCAGAAATATGACCAAAAAAATCAGAATGACATGAGTATTCACTGTCTTTGCCTAGCAACAGCAGTTCTGGTTCTTTTGCCCCTTTTGAAAAATAAAGGTATGAAATCTGTAACAATTTAAAACACCCCAAAATTGCTGAAGAAGCAAATGGATTATACAGAACCAGCCCTGATTACCTTACAGGTTGCTCTATGAAATGTTTGTGCTATAACAACTTGCACAGTTCCTAGCGTAATTTACAGGACACCGTGAATTGTGTTGCAAGAGATATACCAAAACTTGATGTGTTAATTAATTCTGGTTACAAACGATTCTCCTGTAGTGAACATGTAAAAGTTCCCACCATACCAAATGCAGGGGCTACAGGAAATTGAGCAAAATGCCAGAACATTCAGCAACCCTGTAAATCCCTGTCTAGATATTTCAAATAAATGCTAAAAATCATAGTTCGCTCTGAAGCCATTGACCCAAATGGCTTCCCTTTCTTTGGAAACGCTATCAGACTTTAGCTGTGTTTAAACTGAGTTGAGGACTCAAGCCTCTCAGCCTCTTTTCAGCAAATGGGTTCAGTAGTGGGATTTTTTAAAATGACAGAGGACTCTGTGAGCAACTGAAGAATGTCCTCCCCCCACACACTGAAAAGTAGATCTAGAATCTTTCTGAGATCAGAGAGCACGACCAGCTGGCAATCTTGAACCTTATCGCCACTCTTAGAAAGCCAGAGCCTGGCTGAGGGCGGTCCCGAGGGAGCTCAAATGCCTTAAATTCGCCCCTTCCAGGGAGCAGCGAATGTTCCTGCAGAGCGCGCATTTGTCACAATCCGCTCTCGCAAGCCACAGCGACCCGGGCCTCAGCCTCCTCCGGCTGCTGCTGGGCAACCGCGGAGGCGGTGGGCGGCTTCGTCTGGCAGGGACAAAGCCAGCGTCCGGTGCGCTCGGCGACAACCTGCGGCGGCGGTGGGCGGAGTCGGTGGGGCGCCCGGCGTCGAGGCTGCCCGTCGGGGCAGCGGCAAAGGCTGCTCTGGATGCGCCGCGCCCATGGCCGGTGGCTGTGGAATATTAGGCACACGTAGGGGTTGAGGGCGCAGTTGGTGGCTGCCATGATACTGCCCAAAGTGGTCCGAGCTCCCTCGGCGGTGCCGGCGTGGGAGGCGAAAGCCAGACCCAGCTCCAGAGCAAAACGCGGGAAACCGCACACCGCGAAGAGCGTCGTCAGCGCCAGGGTCAGCTGCAGCGCCCGGGCCCGCGCGCGGGGCAGGCTGCGGGGCGCGCTCGGCGACGGCAGGGCGCACTTGGCCACCGGCAGGAGTCGCAGGAGGAGCGGTGGCGGAGCTGCCGAGCCCGGGAGCTCCACGCGGTGGTGGCGGGAGCTGCCTCCCGCGCCCCGAGACGGCTCCTCCTCCTTGGCACTGGAGGCGCTCAGGGCGCTGAGCATGCGGCCGCAGGTGCCGCCCAGGAGGCAGGCGGGCGCCACAAAGCTCGTCATGACCCCGTACACGGCGTAGGCTTGGCCGTGCCAAGGGGGCCGCTGCGCGAAAACGCTGAGGCAGCGGCTTCCGTCCTGCGGCGGGGCCAGCCGGTAGACGAAGGCTTGAGGTAGGGCGAGCAGCAACGTTAGCAGCCAGCCCAGCGCGGCTAGGGCTCCTCGAGCGGGCAGGAAGGAGGGCAGCGGCTGCGGCTCTTGCAGGTGCTGGGGGGCCCTCAACAGGTGGTGCCGCTCCAGCGCCAGCAACACCAGCATGTACGACGGCGCCAGCAGCCCGGAAACTTGCAGGAGCCGGAACAAGCGACAGGTGGCGTCCCCCGCCGGCCACGCCGCCTCCCCGGGCTCTGCCTCGCCGGCGTCCGCTGCCGGAGGAAGCTGGGAGAGAAGAGCCAGCCCGCAGCCGTAGAGATCCGCCACGGCCAAGTGTGCGAGAAGGAAATCCATCTTTCGCCGCCGTGCGAACCGACCCGCGCAGCAGCAGCCGCCGCAGCGGAGCCGGTGCAGGAGCAGCGCGTTGCCCACCAAACCCAGTAGCGTGATCACGGCCACCGACATTGTCCGCGCAGACTGGCCGGGAGTAGCCCAGAGGGATGGGAAGGAGAGGTTCGAGTTCCGCCCGGGATACTGGGCACTAGACAGGTTAGGTCCGAGGGCCAGGCTGTCTGCGTTGGATGCATCGTCCATGATTCGCTCTCTGCCAGAGAGACCACCAGTCGCCAAACTAGGAACAAACTTTATTCTTGGAGAGAAAGAGAGAGGCTGGCGCACAGACCGACGCGCCGCAGCTCGGCAGCATATTATATAGGGTCTGCTTGTCACCTGGCACTTATTTGTGGGTGGGCAAACCACGCCGCAGCTATCGCGCCTGTGCTCTGCTCTGCCCACCCGGCAACCGCAGTCTTATCCCCCTCTCCTCCAATTCAGCCTTTCCCACCCAGCTGAGCGAAGCTTCTCCTGGTCACATTCCTCACATCCATCGTCTGAAGGTGTGACTTCCACACCTGAAGTAGTAACCACCTCTTGGCTGGATGGATTCACTTCAAGATTACTGGAGTGGAGGATCCAGTTTGGTTGCTATATTCAAGTGCCAGTCGGACTCACTACCCTGTTTGCCCAAACAAAATCATGCACCATTCCTAAATGTGTGAGGGGCCTGTTTTAAGGAAAGAATGTGCAGAACTCAGTGGCTGCACATTTTCTTTAATTATAAAATAAACTGGGTATTTTGCCTTTGACCTCAGTAGGCACAGGACTGCACCCTATATCCATATTCTTACCAATGTTACCAGAGCCATATGGCTTGTGCCTTTGTCATCAGCTGAATATACAAAAATGAGCAGCTGAAACTTTTCAAAGCATAAACAGCTACTGATGGCTGCACATTAAGCTCCAATTAAAGGCACAGCTACAGTGGCCAGCTGAAAAATTGGCACTGCTGGATGTAAACCTTCACTGACTCTAGTATGTAACCCTGCACCAGTGTTCCCTCTAAGCTGAGTTAGTGTGAGCTAGCTCATAGGTTTTTAGCCTCTGGCTCACACATTTTTGTCTTAGCTCAGGAAGGATGGCCCCAGAACAAACTAACTTATGCAGTAGCCAAATCACTTGATCACAACTTTAATGCCAGTAGTTCACAAAATAGAATTTTTGCTCACAAGACTCCACAGCTTTGAGGGAGCTTTGCCCTGCACTATTTACAGTGCAAGCCTAAAAATGCTTTTCTGGGCATAAGTCCTATTGAATAGACCTGAGCAAGATTCTGAGCAAACCTGTTTAAAATTGCTTGCTCAGTAGTGATAGCCTCAAGAGGAATAACGCTGTGGTTTTAAGGACACTGTCCTGGGAGTATGCCCCATTGAATAAAATGGGGCTTACTCTGAAGATCTGATTAGGATTGCTTCCTAACAGGTGAAAATCCATAGCTGACAGCTCCCAAAAATGGACTTAACAACCACCATCCTTTACTTCAACTTCCATATGCCTGTGTTACCATAAGGCTGCTATGACAATATGGTGGGCAGGGGGGGGGGAATCCAGACCCAGTAAAGGTGAATTTTGCGTGCCAATAGGGGCTTCTCCATTCATTCATTTGGGGAGTAGAACTGAACAGAATAGCAATGCAGGCGTTTTGATCTTTTGCTTTTAACAAGGTCCAAAGACCTGTGTACTTTTCAGTTATGGACAGGATCTTCTGAAGTGTAGTCATAACTATGCATCTTACCCTGTCAGTTTTTATATGACTAGTGTCTTTAAGGAATCAGAAAGGACTGCTTGAGTAATTCAGAGAGCAATCATAAGCAGGTCTCCTCTGAATTCTAAGATGTACTCAGTGGGCTTTACTCCCAGAAAAGTGTTCTTAGGATTGCACTGTCAGGAAACCAACTTAAGCAGATCTACTCACAATCTTAGTCATTTTGAAGCGATTTCAAAATTTGGAGTAAATAATCTACTTTTTAAAGAGGAGAAGCATGAAACTGCTATAATAAGTTTTCACTGCACTTCATTTGATGAAAATGACATGTTAGAAAAAAAACAGGGTTGGAAGGAAATAGGGCAGTCTGCATTATTAAAAATGCATGCATCTCACAGATTCACAGTTTATGTTGAACCTGTTTGCAAATCCTACTCAGTAGAATGTGATCCAGCATTTGTGGTCTGTAATAAGAGCTGAATCCTTCTTAGATTTATCATTGTAAATTATAGCATAATAATAGCTTTTCTCAATCCTGTTGTTGCAAAGAATTGCTGAAGAAAGGTCAGCCACAGATTAGTACTGCATCATCAACTCACTTGTATTTTCATCCAAAAGGATACATCTTTCTTTGACACCAAGTATCTTCTAATATGAATTTCTCCAGATGGCAACTCTCTATAAGGACGCCTCCATCTAATGGAAAGCAGAATGAGTCAGGAACAGCGAAATAATCGTCTAAGGTTTTCAAATGCAGAGGAAAAGCCCCTATGAATAGAGATATTATTATCCTTAGAAGTATGAGGAACTACAGATGGCTACTTTTAAAGTTTTAGTTATGAATTACTATTTGTTTGTTATTCTCAAGTCAAGATTGGTAAGGGGTGTAAACCTAAAATCAGTTACTTAGTTTTGTTTTTGCGTAACTTAAAACATCTTCATCATGTTACATGTAAATTTGCTGTTCAGTCTGTCTGTAAGTTTGAACTCTGACTTCCATTCCATGTATCTGAAAAAGTGTGCCTTGCACACAAAAGCTTATACGTTGAATAAACTTTTGTTGGTCTTAAATTTGCTCTACTGCTTCAGACTGACACAGCTGACCACCTGATACTAAAATCAGTGATACATACTTGCAAACAATTATTTCTGATTGCCTTGAAAAGTATTAAAATAATATTCTGTAGCAGTCACTCAGGATATGTCTCTGTAAGGAGTTAGAAATCTGAATACTTATGCTTACACTCTAATAACTTCAGTAAACTGTTTCAGTATGCTGTTTCTTCCCAGTGTACATTATGTGCAGACTACAGTTTTAAAGTCAACCCCAGTGACTAGCAGAATTGGACTGCTTCCATGAGAATTCTCTGCAGTTCTTGTTGCTGCTACGAATGCAGAGGCATTTGCCTGTACTTTCCTTGTGTACTTGCATACTTTCCTCTGGATAGCGCTCTGGCTTTGTTAATCTGTTTCTTGACTTCATCAGGTGGATATTTTAGTTCCAAAAAGGTTTGTTGTAGATCCCTCAGGTGAGAATCTTTGTCTGTAGGACTGGAACAGGTGGAACTAAAGTAGCCACCTGATGAAGTAAAGAAACAGATTAACAAAGCCAGTACGATACACAGAGAAAGCCTATTAGAAGACAAGCCCAAAAGAGACAATAACAGAATATCACTAGTAGTCACACACAGCTCTCAACTCAAAACAGTTCAACACTTCATCAATGACTTACAACCTCTACTTAATAATGACAGTTCTGTTTCATAATCATTGGGGGGCAAACCTTTTCTTGCACACAGACAGTCTGCCAATCTTAAACAACTCCTCAGTCACAATAATACAACATCAACTTGAACATGGACACTGGTACTAGAGCTTGCAATAAACCCAGATGCCAACTTTGCTGCCACATACACCCAGACGTGATCACTGGACCTAACAACATCAACTACACCATCTCAAGCTTATTAATTTGCTCATCTTCTAACATTGTACATGCAGTTTAATGCCAACAATACCCTTTCGTTCTCTACATAGAGCAAACAGGTCAAACCCGAATGTGAGTCCATCTATCTTATAGGAAAGTGGAGTGATTTCAGATGCCAAATGATGTTAGCAGGCAAATGACAATACCAGGTGTGATTGGATTAGGTGTGATATGCAGAGAGGTCATAGGCATTGAGAAATTATCACTGGCATTGAGACAGGAAACCTAGGTCTCAATTCAGTCCAGGTGGATGCATTGTTTTGAGCTTCATTATCAGGTGCAATTCAGTAGTCTCTCTAATCTCCCTTTGAAATTCCTTTGTAATATAACTGCTACTTTTAGGTCAGCAACTGAATGTCCTGGAAGGTTAAAATGTTCCCCACTGTTTTCTTAATGTAGTTTCTGATGTCAGACTTATGTTTATCAATTCTTTGTGGAAGGGACTAGCCTGTTTGTCCAAGGCAGAGGGTGGAAGGGCTTTGCTGACACATGATGGCATAAATCACATTAGAAGATGAGCAGGAGCATGAACCTGAGATGGTATGGCTGGTGTTGCTGGGTCCACTGATGCCTGTTACTAGGATCTATATGAGAGTAAAGTTGGCATCTTGGTTTGTTGCAGGCCTTGGTACCAGAGCCCATGTCACCGTTATGTGCTCTACATAATATTCTTTTGTACATCGGGCAAAAGGCTTTTAAAAATAATTCATGCACGATAAATGATAACCAACTGCTGGAGTACAGCACCTATTATGCAAACTGGCAGCCAGACTTCCCAGACAGGCTTCCGAATGACCATAAGAATTTCCTAAGCCACTGTAAGGCGGGATGACTATCATGTGACACATGCACTCCAATAGTATTGTATATTTTCTTCCTCATGTGATGTTTCGACGGGACAACTTGCGGAAGCGCTTCCTACAATTGTCGAATTGCAGTGGTGCCTCAGTTGAACGGTGTCAACTTGCTGTTGCAAACGAGAGGACATACGAGATGGAACCGGTTTGTATTAATCAAAAACCTACTAATTATTTCTCCGCCTCTGATCCCTATAATACGCATGTGCAAATCAAAAACCTACTAATTATTTCTCCGCCTCTGATCCCTATAATACGCATGTGCAAAAAGGAAATGTAGAGCAAGGCCTTTAGGGAGTTGTAGTCTTCGTGGCACGTAATGTTGGGGTAGCGCGCACGCTTTCATGTTGGTTGCTAAGCGAACTATGCTGCTTAAAGGGCATGTGTGGCGACTGCCACCTGGTGGGTGATCGGTGAATTCCTTTTCATGCGCGATGTTCTTCTGAGCCGGGGAGGGCTCGAAGCGGAGGTACCTTCGATTGAAGCGCCTCGTTGTGATTGGATCGTGACCGGGTCGTACATTTATGTGACCTGCTTGCCCATTTTGGGCGTGGGAATTTCTTGGATACTGCTGCCTATTCAAATGCAATTAGATCATTTTCTGTGCGCTTGATTGGTTTCCTAACCTGCAGTTGGATTTGTTGATTGCTGGAAATGGGGGGAGTTTGATGACTGACTAAACTGTCAGAGCCTCTCGGATTTCTGTATTTCACAATTCTGGGTTACAAAAATGTGTATTCATTGATTTGTATAAATTATTCCAGTTGCACATTTAGGTTGCTTATAATGGTGGCTGGTGAATTTTAGAACTGGCAAGCCATTGCCAGCAGTTTTTTTAAAGCGCCCAGTCATGTTCTTTCCCTACCTTCCAATATGCAGATCCATTGTTAAATCTTGCCGCCCGAAGGCCTGTGTGTGTGAGATATGTGGTATAGTGTGGGCAGCTAGGAATTGGAGTTGTGAGCCAAGAAGTTTCAATTTTAATATCTGGCTGCAGCAACACAAAACAAAAAGATGGTCATGTTCCAAACAGCAAAGACCAAAAGGTTGTTGTTCCCTCCCCACACACATATTAACCACCGTTTGAATTTTCAATGTGATGGCTAAAACCATGAGCATAAAATCTTATCTCAACCATACACCCACTGGGGGTCTCAGCCAGTTTACTGACTCACTTTCATCTTCCCCCTAGAGATAACTATCTTACAAGACTGTTGTTACTGAGAATGTATATGAAGTGTTGAAAGCACTCCTTATTGAACCCCCCCATCCCCTAATTATAGCTTTGTCTCATACAAATGGAAATCCTTGCAGGAATGATTTTCAACGAATAAAAGGGTTCAATTTGCATTAGGGGGTTTGGATTTAGGGCAATTTAGAATGACATGGTTTCGTGACCAAAATAGTTTTTCTAAGCTTAAACAATGTGCCACTCTTTCATCAGATTATCATAAACAACTGCCTTGATATTTTAGGGATTGGTGAGATCAGATTTCAAATAGTCTTGCCAACCAAGTGTTCCAAAATAAGGAGCAACTCATTGTGAGGCCGTAAGAAATGCTGTATTATGTGTAAGATCTGGGTCCAGTTGCACCTTAGAGACCAACCAGACTCAAAGCGCCCTTTGTCAGATAGCTCTTCCCCATCCACTGGCCAAATTATGGCTCGGGAGCCGCAAGTGGCTCTTTCACACATGTTGTGCGGCTCCTGGCAAGGCGGCTGGGAAAGTGAAGGGGAGGCATGCCTCCCTGATTGGTCCTTCCCCAGCCAGTGTTCCCCTCCCCTGGGTAGGCTTGAGGCGGGTGAGGGAGAGAAGAGAAAGAAAGCAACTTTGACTTTAAATGTGTTCTCAAAGCCGCGCCCCCCCCCCGCCTTTAAATATCATTGGACAAATAAATATCATATCAATATCTGTTTTTGCCCCTTTTGTTTTTATTTTTGGCAGTCTCATTTAATGTTAATAAAGAGCAAACTTGCATACTTTCCAGTTAAATATTACATGTGTGTAATATTAGTTCATGTCTTGCGGCTCTCAAACATCTGACATTTATTCTATGTGGCTCTTACGTAAGGCAAGTCTGGCCACCCCTGCACAAGCTCTTCTACTGTAGAGCAACATGGCTACCCTCTGAAACTGTATTCACAGAACATGTGTTATGTGTGTCGTAGAGTATGAACAGAATTTTATTAGAACGTGCTGTCCTTGTAATATTTAAATTTGCATTTAGCAATTAAGTTACATCTCCACTTTTCTATGAATATTTCTATGAATATTAATTATGGAATTGCTACTTGAAATAGATCCAAAGAGAGTGAGGCAATACAAAGGCAGGCAGACTCCCCACCCCTTGCAAAAGCCTCGCTGTGTGTGAGAGTGAGTGAGGAACAACGACTGAGGTGTGAATTGGGGGTTGAGATTTGTAAAAAAGATAATTGGGATAAATATTGGGGAATCGCTCTATTCTAGAGTCAAGTCTGGAGTTGGGGTTGCCATCTGAATCCTCTAATAAGGGGAGAGAGGGCTCCCTAGTTTCCAATGTAACACCCCACCAAAACTATTAAAGCTGCAAAGGGACAGACATTCAGCTTAAGAGGTGGAGGGAGAGATGGGCTGAGAGGTGTGTTTTTTTCAGGGGTCATTTCGTAGAAAAAGAGGTGCAGGAGCTCATTAGCATAACTCATTAGCATAGCTTATTTGCATATGCTAAACCACCTGACATCACCGGAAGTATGTCAGAAGGCAAGAGAGAGAGAGCTGGCAGAGAGGGGACAGCTACTAATCCAAGCCTTAGGCCGCGGTCACACGGCCCCTTTAAATCCGGGAGGGCTCCCGGATTTAAAGGGGCCGCATTTTTAAACAGTGGGTTGGGATGTCTATACATCCCAACCCCTGTGGCCTCGGGATCGTCGGCCGTGGCCGCTGAAGAGCTGGCCGCGGTGGGAAGAGCGGCGGCGGCGGCCGCATCAGTGGCAGAAGCGGGGGCAGCCGAGGCGGAAGCGGCGGTGGCGGCAGAGGAAACGGCGGCGGCGGTGGCTGCCGCTGAAGAGCCGGCTTCAGAGGTTGGTGGAGGCAGCGGAGGCAGCCCCAGGAGCACTTAAAGCGGCGGTGGCGGCCTCCAACCCGCCATCCGCCCGGGTAAGTTGGGGTTTTTTTTTTTTCACCCTTTTACACTTGGGCGCATGGATAGCCATGCGCCCAAGTGTAAAAGGGGGGGGGGAAATGGCCGGCGGGGCTATGTGGACAGCCCTGCTCTCGCAATGCATGCGAGAGAGGGCTGTTCAGATAGCTCCCAATGCGGTTTCCTCCCGCAACACCCGGGAAAATACTTGATTTTCCCGGGGTCTTGAAAATGCGGGAAGAACCCGCATTGGAGCCCGCTTCGGCTTGGGACGAGGGGCCGGCCGTCTGGTCGGCCCCTTTAAATGCGGGAGGAAATTGCCCTTCCTCCCGCATTTAAGTCCCGTGTGGCCGCAGCCTTTGAAATACCACTATTCTGGGAGGATAGCTTCAGTGGTGGCTGAAGCCTTCAGAAGGCTGGTTGGAGGAACAAGGACCTTTCCAGGGGACGGGGTCATTTTGCTGCAGCCATGACACAAGCAGGCATTCCCCCCGCACGGGGGGGGGGGGGGGTGCTGGCACCAACTCCCAGAGCTGCACTCCTCCAAGCTCCTGCTCGAAATGACCCCTGGTTTTTTTCCTGCCTTAAATGGAGAAGTGAACAGCAGATAGTTTCCTTTCCTTCATTCTGATGACTACTCAGTGCACTAAAGTTTTGTGTCTGTACAGTACTCCTTAGCCCTACAGTGTTCCATAATAGCATGCTGCTTTCCAAAGCAATATTTTCCAGTATGTCTGGAGTGTTCCCCCCAGGTATACAAAAACTGACCCTATTTCTGGGTGAGGCACAGGGACATCCACTTTCCTGTTAGAGAGAATGGAAATAAATAGGCTATTTGGATAAAGACTGGTGGCATAACTTTGGGTTAAATCTTGGCAAATGGTTGTGGGTACTATATTCTCAGGCTACAGCTGCAGATGCTAATTTATGTAATTAGTGGATTAATCAACTAATGCTTTCTAAGCAGTTTAATACCTTCCTTCCTTTCCATTCATCCCTGGAGTGGATATTGAGGGGCACACAGCTCTGAAATTTACACAGGATTTACCTCACTGAGGGCTTTCTTTTCCCCCCTATGATATTTGAATCAGAAAAGGAAGCTCACAGTAGTTTTTTCTTTAATATGTTGTACATACTTTATATTTCAGGGTAAGACCACTTAGGTATGTCCTTTGGATGACCTAATATTGGTGTTTAGATGTGTCTCTCTGTGTGTACACATACAATCCATAGAGCAACCTAATCAGTCTCTTATACGTTCCATTTTACAAACAGAAAGTCTGCCAGCAAGGAGACAGAGCTGGTGATAGGAAACTTCTTTACACAATGTTGTGTATAAAAAAGAGGAATGTGGAGGCTGTGAAGAACATCTGCATTATACTCATAGTGTGTTCCCCCGCCCAAAAAATAATTTGCATTGGTCTTTGCATTAATTAACTTAGAATGCTGTCCACTTGCAGAAATTATTTTAGACTTATTATAAATTTATAATATTTATTTACAAAATTTGTATGTTGTTTTTCATCCCAGTCAGGGCCATCAAGACAGCACATAGTCAATACAACATTATAAAAACATATCACAAAAACAATTAAAACCAAAACGAAAATACATATTAAAAGAACATAAAATAGTAACTAAAATATAGGGTATAGGGCATAAAACATTATACATTTTGTATAATAACTGCATAAAGCTTTTCTTTCATTTAATTATTTGGATAGATTTTTTAAAATTAATTTGTTTATTTTACTATGTGTATTGTTTGCCTTTCGTACTGAGACATATACATCAGCTTTCTGCTTCCATTTTTAAAAAGCTATTTGGATTGTTATTTTAAGCTTGGCCTCTGTAATAGGTGGTTTTCAAATTTTAAAATGTTCTTTCAAGAAAATGTCAGTGAGCAGCACACCCCTCCTTGGGGAAAATTGGGAATCTTTGAGTGAAAGAGAGTTCTTGGCATACGGCACTGCAGCAGAGATGGCCTCCCAGAGCAGAGAAGGAGCTGAGTGCCATGTGATTTCTTTCTCTGTACATTTATGTATTCTGAACACAGTATACTTACCATGGAAGCTGTGCCAGCATGTTTACTTCCAGCCAGTTCTTTCCTTGTGCATCACAAACAGTCTTGACTGTTCCCAGCCAAGAGGCTGCTTAGTAATAGGTAGGGTGACTCACAGGAAGAATAAAGACTGGGAAACAGGCATTAATCAGATTAGCTATAGAGGCTGGCAAATGTCCACAGCTAGCCTTCTCCCTATGCTGCTAAAGCCCTCCAAGCTGTCTATATGTGGGTTTATTTGGTGATACAGATAAAGCATGGGTAAGAAAACAAGTCAGCATTTCAGTATCTAGCATTCTGTAAAGTTATCAAATATTGGCATATTGGCATTAGAACACATTTGGATGAAATAACATTTTCTATCTTTTTGTTATCTTTTTGCATCAGATATGCCGGTAAATGTACATTTACATTTGTTGTGTACGTTGAAGCTACCATTCACACAGAGAACTCTGTTCGGTGGGCAATCAGATTCCACTAATTTCAAACAATGATGATATATTGAAGGTGTTCTTCCAGTGCAAATCCTATGTGGGATTCTGATGTTGATGGGTGAACGTATCACTCCTTTGGAATGAATGGAAGACTTTTTTATTGGTGTTTGATTGAAGGTCAGTCTTACTGAGTTCAGTGGCATTTGACCCTAATTAAGTGTATCTTGTTGGATCTCAGATGCAAAGCAGGGTTGGCCCTGGCTAGTATTTGGATGGGAGACCTCCAAGGAATACCAGGGTCATGACACAGAGGCAGGCAATGGAAAACCACCTCTGAATGTCTCTTCCCTTGAAAACCCTACAGGGTCACCATAAGTCAGCTGTAACTTGACGGCACTTTCCATCACCAAATGTATGTAAGATTACAACCTCTACATGGGAAGAACTTGTAACAGTTCTCTGATATGTAGTTAACATCATCAAGCATTAATTGGTGTTTTGTACATAACTTTTTACAAAAAGGGAATGGGTGGAAGGACACATGGTTTCTGCATTAATTAGAATGAGTCATCTGCCCCGCCCGCCTACCCCATTCAACTTTAACAGTAGCGACATAGAATAGATCAGTTCATGCACAGGATGTACACTGTTTTTTGATTCATGTGTAACTGTATATTCATTGTAACCATATGGTGTTAAGCCTGTATGATGTTTAACATTTGATTTAAGCATTATAGCTCTGACATGTGAACATTAGAATAAATGTCCATGTGATGTTGATGCAGAGAGCTCCATTGCTGGAGAAGGCAGGGATGAGATTATTATTTTGAAGGGAAAAAGTCATTGCAGAACTTCTAGGATGTAAAATGTCCTTGTTATCAGGCCAGTTGCAGCCCTACTCCTGTCACCTTATCAGCATGTCCACGATGTTGACTCTGCCTTTTCCCACTGTCCACGTCACTGTGTGCAGGCTCTACAAAAATATTCTGTCCCTCAGTAAAGAGCTGATACATAGAAATGCGTACATAGTGGATCTAACGATTGTGAACTTCAGCTTGTGATTCTAAAGCCTTTCCTGATCTCCCTCTTGTACATGAAGTGATGATCCAACTTCCTATGTGGTTTGCTGTACCATCTTGGTGGGATATTATTCTGATGTCCCTGGGAGTGTGTCTGCTGCTGATCATGCAGGTATGTTTCTCTAAATGGGCAAGCAGTAAATCTCAGCATCCCCTATAGGTCAACTTCAGGTTCACAGTTTAATATATTAAACTAGTTTTTGAATTCAGCGCTTTTAATTAGGGGCCTATTTGCATAAAAATAGCTTTTAAAATACCATAGCTCTAACTATAACATACATATTATGAACAGCAGCATGTCACATTGGCAAGATATTGCCACATTTGTTATTTTGCCTTATATTATTATCATTTTCACATTTCTGAGGCTGTGTAGTCCACTGCACATACATGTGGTTGGAGTGAGCCTCACAGAACTCATTGGGACCTACTTGGGATAGAAATTGGAATGTATGTTGGCACTGAGAGGGAAGAAAACTGTAGGCCTGGAAATTATGAGATTTTCTCTTGTATTTCTGAGATTGTAGCTTTATTTCCCTTTTTATCTCAAACACTTTATTTTCTTGTGTAATATGAATATATTTTAAACACTTTGGCTTTGTGATAGTTAATTTTAACAAGGTTTTAAAATGCTGAATTCTGCTGCTAATATTTTATTTTAATTATTTTTCCTTACTTTATTTATATATGTATGTGTGTGTGTGTGTGTGTGTGTATATGTGTATATATATATATATATTGGAATAACTGTAATGCTGCATATTCCCAGGAAACTTGCAGCCCATTCATGTGTGAAGGCAGGCACACTAACACCCTTCCAGAGTAAGATTATATATAATTCAGTAGTGAAGTTCCTTGGGTTGCAGAGTGTATTCTTGTTTGATTTAGGCCCAATTTACACCTCCCCTCTGAAGGAGTTTGACTGCTGTCTTTTCCTACACTCATTTCATGCTGGTTTCAAATTTCACTCCGGGGGTCTGAAGAGTACTAAGCAACAGGATCTGTTTAAAGCAGTAAAATGTTAGCTTGACCAGAGGAGGGCAATTAATGAATGTAAACAGTAATTTTAAAACTAGAATCTGGTATAGATATGTTTTTTTTAACTAGAATGATTCCAGCAGGAAAGTCAGATGTAGATTTGACCTTAGTTATTTCCCATTCTCAAGGCAGCTAACTAAATAATTATTGCACAAAGTAATTCAATACAAATAGCAAATATTAGTGTGGAGAAATGCCCTCCACTAGAATTCACCCCAGTATTTCAACTACTTATTTATCGCCCACCTTTCTCACAGGGACTCAAGGTGGACTACACATAGTGGGTCAGTACAATCAACAAAACGGGTCTGGGACTAACCAGAAAGAACTAAAGCCTAGCAGAAATATTACCGTGATACATTCAGTGGTGCAAAAATTACATAGTAGGATCCTGTTTATAGTAAGCTATACACAGCAGTATAGACCAGAGTTCCTAATCATTTATACTGGTAATTTTTTGAATAATTTTGTACAGTGCAACCCTATTACCTGTGCAGAAAGGCCCCCTCTTGAATAAGTCAGTTTTGCAAACTTATAGCTGGCAGAATTGCTGATGGTGGTGTTCACTACCCAGTTTGGTTTTGGTACCCCCCTGGGGAGTGAGGGAAAGGTGTGGCAATACTGAGAGGAGACCTAGGACAGCTTCAAGTTTCCCCACCTCCCAGGAATACTCAAAGGAACCAGGGGTTTGCGAATCCATTCCTTTTTTTAAAAAAAGTTTATTTAATACATTCTACATACATATCACTCCACAAAAAGAAAAGAAAAGAATGAAATATTTGGGACATGGAGTAAACTTTAACAGTAAAATTCATAAAAACAGAGACATACAATCAAGGGGAGTATCAACAGGAAATCAGGGCAGGGAAGATCAACATTACATCTCAGGTTTGAACAGAAAAGTCCCCCCACAAAATATTTTGGAGTCTATCCCACACTTCAGGAGAAGGACCTCTTCTGCACCCTCCTTCCCTGAAATATCTGGGACCATGAATCCATTCCTCAACAATTAGAACAATTAGAGCCCTCCCGGATTTAAAGAGGCCGCATTTTTTAATTTCGGGTTGGGATGTATACACATCCCGGCCGTATACACATCCCAACTCCTGTGGCGGCTGGTGGAGGAGGCGGTGGTGGCAGTGGCTGGAGGAGGAGACATTGGTGGCGGTGGCTGGTGGCGGTGTCAGCGGAGGAGGAGGAGGCAGGAGCGGCAGGCGACGGCGGCAGAGGCGTGCGGTGGAGGAGGAGGCGGTGGTGGTTGGTGGCCGGGGAGGCACCCTTCCCCGAGCCCCGCTGACCGCCTGGTAAGTTTGGTCCCCCCTTTTGTACTTGGGTGCCAGAGTGCCCAAGCACCCAAGTGCAAAAAGGGGGGGGAACCGGGGAGGGGCATCTGGACAGCCCTCTCTCGCAATAATTGCAAGAGAGGGCCATCCAGGTAGGCTCAATGGCGGGGTCCTCATGTGACCACCGGGAAAAGTGTTGATTTTCCCGGGGTTGGAAAATGCAGGAGGAACCTGCCATTGAGACAGCTTCAGCATGGGATTTGTCCCGGCCATTGTAAATGTCCTTTTAAATGTGGGAGGAAACAGCAGATCCTCCCGCATTAAAGGGCCGTGTGGCCACAGCCAGAAACATGAAAGAAGTGGATTTGGTTACTTGGTTAGTCAGTTAAGAATCTTCCATTGACATTACCCTGCTGGGAAACGGGAGGAGGAGGAGGTTGACTTTCTTGTCTGTTCTCTTTGCTGCTGTCAGTTGGTAAGGCTTCTCTAGCAACAGCAATGATTGGGGGGGGGGTGAACAGGAAAGGAATCAATCTGTTATAGTTAAGGAAGGTTCCTTAGGCAAAATGGTAAGCAGATTTCTTGCAACTCATTTTAGGACCCAGAATCCTTAGCAAATCTGAGTATTTATTGGAACAACAACCTGTATATATCACATATTAATTGAATGGTTTTCTCAGTTTTACCAGCTTGTACTTTTAATTAAAAGCCTGTGAACTAGAACTTAGTTCACTGTGAACTAGAATTTAGGCTGAAGAAGCCTCTTAATACTTTTATGTCTATAAATCACTAGTTTTAGATTTCTCTGCAGCTAAATTGGGGTTTGTGCTACCAACCCCATAGGCATCAACTACGGGGGGGCTCAAGGACTTGAGCCCCCCCTTGAAATTTCCCGGGGGGGGGCTCAGCCTCCCCTGGCAAAATGGAGTGCCACACCTCCCCAGGCCCTTCCTAGGCTCGCCTGGCCGCCCGCTGCTGCCTCTCTTCCCCCCTCCCCCCGGCCTGGCCACTCCGTCCCTCCGAACCCAACAACAACTCGCACGCTGAGGGCTCTGCAGTAGAGGCGCCGGCTGCTCAAACACCCCCCAGTTGGCAAGCATTCTCTGGGAAGCCCCGCCGAGTCCAGCAGAGCCCTCCCTTCCGCCCCCCTCCCCACTGCAGCCCTGAAGAACGAGACGGGAGAGCAGGGGGCGCCCGTGCATCCGTCCCTACCTCTCCTGCTCTTAGACCCGGAATAAAACTTTGGCAGTCTTAAAGGTGCCACTGGCCTCAAACTTTGTTCTGCGTGCGTGCAAAAACGAAGACCCGGAATCAGACTTTGCTGGTTTTAAAGATGCTGCTGGACTCTTAACTTTGTTGCTTCAGACCCACACGGCTGCTCAACTTAATCTCTCTCTAGGGAAGGCAGACAAGAGCCGTTAGAGTCCCCGTTCCCCTCCAGGATGTGCCAGGCTTCTCTTGTTCCCTCCCAAGGAAGGAACCCCCCCCTTTCCCACAGAAGTCTCGCCCCCCATGGATCCCGGGTGGGGGAGTGCAGCGAATGGCACTGCTCTTCCCTACACGTGTCTCCCCTCTGCATCCGAGTCTATGGGGGGGAGTGTCCCCTCCCCTTCCTTGGCGTGTGCGATGCAACTTATAGGTGCGGGGTCTGAAGCCAGCTGCGAGGATGCTGCCAGAAGGACTGGGAAGGTCGAAGTAAGGAAGCTGTGAGGAAGGGAGGTGGTGGGTTCCTGGGCAGCTCAGCCAGCCCTTCCGCGGCCCCTCTACTTTGTGAATTACTGGCATTAAAGTTGTGGGCGAGCAATTTGGCTACTGCATAAATGAGTTTGCTCTGGCCACTCCTGGATGGGGGGTGGTGGAGAGGATGCGGCAGTGGGCGGGCCTAGGAAGGGCCCTGGGGAGGCGTGGCAAGAGTGCCTAGGCCAGGAGGGGGGGAGGCGGCAGCGGGGACATGGCTCCGGCATGTGCGTGCGCTTTGGCATGGCTCCGGCATGTGCGCACACAAGAGCCCCTGCCCCCCCCCCGGGCATTTCAAAACTCTACGCCCCTGACCAACCCTGTAAGTAGCAGGGGGCGGGAAGTAGATCTTGTTTACTGCGCAATACACATCTATCTCACAGATTAATTGGCTTCAACATAAAGTTTTGTAAGAGAGACATTTGCAGCAATATAGGTCCTAAAGAATATTTTGTTGGCATTTAAATAATTACAATATTTTAGGGGAAATAATTGAACTTGTTCACAGATAGTAATTAATCTGTGAGTTTCTTGTTTCTTGAGGTCACTGAGATCTTCCAGCAAGAATTCTTAGTTACAGTCTGCCTTAAAACACTTGTATTGATCAGTAACAGCCATATAATCAGAGCCATTATTTCTGAGATGAGTCCAAAGCATGCAAGAGGCCAGATTTATTAATCTGCTACTTGTATCGGAGCTCCTGACCATTTGCCGGGATCTTCCACTTTCGTGATGAACACTGCTTTGTGCACAGTACAGGAAGTACATATAGAAGAGCCTTCTCCATTAAAATGAATGGGAAAGTCTGCACAACGAGTGCAAAGGAGCTCATTGGAACTCTGGTGAGGTCTGTGCTCATGCTTGTGCACAGAAAGTTCTGGGTTAGGGGCAAGTCAGGTTTTCCTCTAATAGCCACAATCCCTGGTCAGTTGCTAGGATGTGCTACTGAAAACAATAGTGCAGTGTCAAGTGACTGGAGTACTGACTGACTTGAAAAACTAATGAAAGAACAAAGCTCTCAAACATCATAAGCAGAGTTACCCCACTCTAAGTCTGCTGAAATCAGTGGATTTAGACTGGAGTAACTTTGCTTAGGAGTGCACTGCAAGAGTCTGAAATTTGGGGCATGTTCTAACAGAAGTCCCAGTGTTATGTATTACAATCGTGGTTGCCATGGGCTCATGTAATGGTGACCGCCACGTGGCCATTCACACATGGCCATAACCTACCTGAGCTTCAGCCAGGTAAGACAATAGCTGGCCGCATCCTAACAGGCCACCAATCATGTACCTAGGTTCCTCCAGGGGGCCTATGCAAGGTAACCACTATCATAAGGTCCTATCCGAACATTTGGGCGAGGTTGGAGGTGTGTCTCCGACTGGAATAAAAGAGGGCTCTGAGTCTGGGGTTTTCATGTTCCATCTGACCCGCAATAAACTACCATGCTGATTTCACTGTTACCGGCCTCCTGACTCCAGTACTTTTCACCCAGCAAAAAAAAAAGGGAGGGCAAGAACCAACAACAAGAGCACCATTTCCAGGGGGAGAACTCCTGGGGTTTTTTGTAACCATGTAACCTGTACTGGTCAAGCATTTGCCTCCATCACATTGAGGGGGGGAAATTCCAAAACATACCCTTGCCTATACTGATTTCATGTTTGCTGAAAGACAACAGTAGGTCTTCTCTCTCAGAGGTAGGAGGTTCATCCCAATATTTGTTTTACTTCTTCAGAAAAATTATCAGTCCTCATTTTGTATTTTTTTAAAAATTATTTATTTAGACATGTAGTCTGCTCTCCCTGCGAATAAGCTCAGAGTGGATCCCATCATAAGTGGATAAAAACATACATTAATAAATATATAGCAATATTTAAAACAAATAATACAATTAAAAACAACTAATAGTGCATAACCACAAACACAATTTCAGCGGGGAGTGATTGGATCCAAAGATCTTAATCTGGGCCGAATAATGATGACAGGCTGTAGTGAGAGAGGCAGGCTTCATTGGAGGCCCTCTGCCTCAACCAAAGGCCTGGTGGAAGAGCTCTGTCTTACAGGCCCTGAGGAATGATAATAAGTCCTGCAGGGCCCTGATCTCAAGCAGGAGCTTGTTCCATCAGGCTCTCCAGGGCACATATGGGGAGAGGCGGTCCCGTAGGTATGTTGGTCCCTAGCTGTGCAAGGCTCATCTACCATCCCTTGTCTTGGCCACTGGGGAAGGTACAGGGCTACTGAGAACCATCAAGAACCCTGAAACAAAGACTTCCCGCAGAGCCCTCTATCACCAAGACCCCACTCAAACACTATACTTAAAAAAAAAAAATCACATGATTTGCTATACTCCCTGGGCCTCCTGCTCAGGAACCACTTTTCATCAGTGCAGTTCTGTTTTGGAAGGTGGGATGCAAGTAGGCATGCTTACTTGGAAATAGACAATTCCTTATAAATCGCAGTACATTTGTTGATTCCTTTAACACATGCATGGTATAGCTAGAGTTTGTTTCTATTTTTCTGTATTCTTTTTTTAAAAATATTTATTTATTTATTTATTTCAGATTTATACCCTGCCCTCCCCGCAAGTGGGAAAAATAAAATATGTTTTCAGTTACCGGGTTTATTCTTTCTGCTAGTTAGGCATGCTGCTTCAGATATTTTAATGGACAAGGACATAAAGGTAAAATTTTCATATGGGAGACATACAGTCCTTAAGAGAAAACATCAAGGTTATATAACCATCTGCATTATTTTGGACAAATTAATCTTTCTGTACAGGGCCAGATTTAACAGCAGATGGGCTGCAGGACATCTGTCACAGGTTAACTACCTAGCCATCCACTCAACAGCTGTAGGAGTTGGATGTTCTGACGTTTTCACTTACTGCATCTCTGTTCAATACTGGTTACCCCAGCGTTAGTGCACAGTTTCACAATTTCACAATTTCTTGTTTTGTATATTTCACTTGTTCTTAAAATAGGAAACAAATCTATAAATTCAGAGGAAACATTTAATCTTCTTATATATGGCAGGGATAAATATATATTTAGAGATCCTAGATTGCAAAAATATCATCAAACGGCAGGGATGAACCATTCTTAATAATTTTGCTGCAAAGTTGCAAAACTGACTGTGAATTTGGAGCACAAAGACACCTCTTGCCTGGATCACCTTTTAGTCCAAGGCTGGCCTTGTTCCTATAAATCAGGCCTGCATGATTTGTGACCCACCAAGTTCCTCAGCTAACCAGGCACTGGGTGGCTTAATAAAACATTGAGCATTCTCCATTTTATTTGATGAGTTATGGTTAATGTGGAATCACAAGTAGTAGATGCCTGCTATAAATGTTAACTACGGCATAGCCATGGCTTTGTTACAGTCAAATTGCTATTATTTTTAATCATTATATTAACTTCTTATGTAAGACTTTTTTTCTTCCTTGCAGAAGATGGATGATGGGAGCACAGCTGAAATATCTAACAAGAAAGAAGCTGACCATCCTGTCTGTATTGGTAGAGAAGAAGATCTAAAAAAGCAAAGAACAATGGCTAGAATCAATGGCAGAGAAATTGCTGTTTTGTATCATGATGGAAAGTTTTATGCTATGGATTGTCGATGTTATCGTAAGAATTTTGCCAAAGGTCTCTTGATGTTCCCACAACAATTTTAAATTTGCCTTCGTGGTGTCATTAATTCCATGTTTTGTTCTTTTAATAGATGCAGGAGGACCTTTACATCTTGGGGAAATAGAGGTATGTAAGTGCAGTGCAGCTTCATTTGGTTACGATTATCTGCATGATAACCAAAGCCTTCAGACATAAAAGTATGCTATATCAGGCTATAGTGACACATGAATGAAATAATTGAATTGGGCAAAAAATGGAGAACATTCTGAGTAACTTAATAGGTTTAAGCCAGTTGAATTGAAGGAAATATGTGCGCATTTGTAACTATTTATGTGCAGAATCAACGAAGCTCCTCAAAAGGTGCTGAGAGTGAGAACCTCCTCTTTCTCCCTTTTTGAAATGATTGGAGGGAGAAGTACAGGTAAGAAATGTAGCTTCCTTTTTCCTGAACATTTGCAGAAAACTGGTGGGAAAAGAAACCGAGACAAGGATGTGCTGACTTTCCCTTCCTTCCCTTAGTGAGAAGGGAGAGCAACACTGAAATCCTCGGCCTTCATTCTCTTGGTGCAGCTCAGTTTCTTCTTTTTAACAGGGATGAAGGCAGCAGGTGGGGATACTAAGGCTCAAAGGCATGCCAGAAAGATCCCCATACAGGGGCGTCAAGTTTTCAAAATCCCGAGGGGGGGTAGGAGCTCTTCCGTGCGCGCGCGCAAAGTGCGCGCACCCGCCGGGACCATATTCCCACCGCCCCCACTGCCTCCCCCCCCTGGCCTGACCTCTCCTGCTTCTGTCCCTCCCTCTGTCTGTCCAGGGGCCAGCTGGGCATTTGCTTAGCTGGGCCCTGGACTGACGGAGGGAGGGACGGAGTGGCCAGGCCAGGAGGGAGAGAGAGAGACGGTGGTGGCAGCAGCCCTAGGAAGCGCCCGGGGAAGCGCGGCGGAGGGCGCACCATTTTCCCGGGGGGGCTCAGTCCCCCCCTGGGAAATTTCGGGGGTGGCTCAAGCCCTCGAGCCCCCCCATAGTTGACGCCTATGTCCCCATACCTAAGATACTGGCAAAAATAGGTACCATCCCTATCTTCTGAAATAATTTTAGATATTTCTTAATGGTAGTTTTAAGTTATGCCTTGATTCTGAGGAGAGTTTAAGGAAAGAGGTGAAGCAAGGGCTAATCAGCCACTTCTCACATGCTATTTCTTTCTTTCAGACTGCACTCATGCCCTACAATTTTGCAGCTGTTTGTTAAATTTCCAAACCTTGCTCTGTTAATGGTTATTTAGCTGTCCTGATAGTGGGGTCTAGCCAGGGCCACCATCAGCATACACTGAGGTGGAGCAGTTGTCAGGGCCCAGGGCTCCTGCTGGGGCCCACTGCTGCTGACCCACTGCCACACATTTGCATGTCCTTCCGCATCTGTTTGCTTGAAGTGCTCTGCCATCCATGCTCCCAGTTACCCAGTGTCATTGGAGAAAAGGTATGTGATGCCCAGTGGCAGCAGCACTTCCTGCTGTTGGGGGAAAGGGTACACAGGTGTTGTCAGCAACTTAACATGGGCAATGGGAGAGTTTCAGGTGGGAGAAGAATATCTAGGCAGGTGGGGCACACAGGTGGAAGGTGGAAAGTTATGAATAAAGACTGGTGGTGGGCAGATGGGGCTCAGGGGCCCTCAAAACCTGGAACTGGCCCTGGGTCTAACCACAGAGCACTGAAAATGGGGGTGGGCAGAAGGAGGCTGTTAAATACTGGGTTCTAGACGCGTTGCAGTGATCAGCTCTAGTTTATTTAGTGATTTCAGGAAAACTACAAGGATTGAATCCAGGGCTGGCTGCCCTGTTTATAAAGCATGCAAAGACCACCCCCTAACACACCCCACTCCCAATGATAGGCTATCTGCATAATACTACATCTCTATTGGCCCACTCCTGAATCTAGGTAAGCTATTGTTCTGGGATAATAAGCTCAACCCTGCTAGCTCAGGGATGACTCATGCTCAGTACACAACAGAGGCACACCCTTCCACAATTTTGATGCGACAGTTAATTTTTGCTACTCTGTATGTAACCTAGCTTCAAGTTTCAAGGCTCCCGATATTCTCCTTCCTGCCTGTTATGTATGTTTCATTTTAACTTTATCTGCAGAAACAAGCTTAATCAGTTTAATAAACAGATAAATCAACAGATCTTTAACTGGTAGGAGCTTGTTTGTTTATTTGATACTATTTTAGCCCTGTTGTGTTACTGCAGTACAGAAAATGTCTTTTGTAAGCTGTGATTTCCCATGAGTGGAATATGCCTGAAGCCAGTGTTCCCTCTAAGCTGAGCTCACACATTTTTGTCTTAGCTCAGGAAGAATGGCTCCAGAGCAAACTAATTTATGCCATAGCCAAATTTCTCACTCACAACTTTAATGCCAGTAGCTCACAAAGTAGAATTTTTGCTCACAAGACTCCACAGCTTAGAGGGAGCATTGGAAGCCTCTTTCCAGCGAACCACAAATGAGGCTCTTCAGTGCTAGGAAAAGAGTCTTAAACTTTTGATTTCTACAACATTTTCTGGATATTCTTTTTTTTTTTAACTGTAAACTAGTACTCATTGTTGCAGTATGGAAAATTACAGATTGGCTCTCTGGAACTCTAGTGTATAGGTTTGTCTGATGTTTCTAACAGTAATTTTTCTTCCTTGTCTCTGTAGGATATCAATGGACAAGCGTGCATTATTTGTCCCTGGCACAAATACAAAATAACTTTGGCAACAGGTGAAGGATTGTATCAAGCAATAAACCCCAGAGAGCCATCTGTGACTCCCAAGTGGCGGTCAAAAGGAGTAAAACAAAGGACTCATCATGTGACTGTGGACAATGGAAATGTTTATGTGACTCTTTCTGATACGGCTGACAGTATAGATTCTGATTACTATGCTGAAAAGAGTATAAATTCTTCTATGAAAAAATAGCCTTTTCTGTGCTTCATAGTAAATGGTGTAAAAATTAAATATTTGATTTCCTATCACCCTTCTTTCTAAAGAAGTACACAATTTCTTGGGTTATCTGAACTTGGGTCATGCTTATTGAGAGGCTATTTCTTAAAAGCTTTGAAGAGAGAGAGGGGTCCTTCTCTCTTGAGAAGACAATCTAAGCATAGCATGGGCATAACACACTGGCACCCACCCGCCCCAGAATATTGATGACATTAGAAACATTACTTTGGTCTAGTTGAAGTTTACTTAAAATTACAAGCCTCTGAACGTGTCTCCCTCAGTGAATGTAAAATGCTTTTAAAAGTATTATGATATTAACAGATTATTAATATAATCAGAGATAACTATTTTTATATGTTACGAATACAATCTTTTCATTATGGTTTGAGACTTTGATTCTTTTTGTTGCACTTTACCCAAATGATTGCCGGGTTAGTTTATGAAGTTATCAGTGTCATCCTAAACAGAGTTATACCCTTCTACCTCCATTGAAACAAATGGGCTTCGAATAGTATAACTCTATTTAGGATTGTACTGCAAGTCTGGCAGTTACTTATGGGTTTCATAAAGGAGAAGCCGGATTTTTGCTACCTATCCGACACTCAGACTGACTTATATTGCTACAGAACACAACTGCAGAGTCTTGAGAGCCCAGCAGTGAAAGTCTAGCATTTTTTTCCCTGCATCCCCACAAAAGCCTAGCTGAAGGGAGTTACCTGGAAGTGATAGCAGCTGCTCTGAGGCCAAACAGATTCTGCTGAATGTATATCCAGAACAAGCTGGGTTTGTCTGGCTTCAGTCCCAGCTGGTGAGGAGGGGTAACACAATTTGTGTATGTGGCTGTACAACACTAATAGATCACTCCAGGAGGGGGTACTATTTGTAGTAATAGAGAGGGTGTTTGTGTGTGAGTGATGCTGTAATGCAGGAATAAAAGTCTGGGTGATCCAGAGAGGCAAAAATGGGTATTTCAGGTTGGGGAAATAGTGCAGAGAGAGGCCTTAAACCTACATTCTCATTCTTTCATGATAATTGAATGGAAAAGAACTCTGGAAATTCTGTTCTTGAAACTCCCAGCTAGGGTTGCCAAGTCTGGGTTGGAAAATACCTGGAGACTTTGGGGGCGGATCCAGGAGAGGACGGGGTTTGGGGAGGAGAGAAGTCTCAGCATGGTACAATGCCATACAGTCTACCCTTCAAAGCAGCCATTTTCTCCAGGGGAGCTGATCTCTCTCAGCTTGAGATCAGTTGTAAAAGCGGGGGATCCCCAGGCCCCACCTGGAGGCTGGCAACCCTACTCCCAGCATTTCATCTGGCTTAGCACTGAGTCACAATCTCAGTGTGAAGTGCCACCATGTGATGGCACTCAGCGTGGGAGGCGTAATGTTTGGAAACCCCTTACTATGTACAGCGGCTCAGTCACATCCAGTCACACATTGCTGGTATCTGTTGGAACAGTGGGCATGATACCAGTGTACATGATAAGGTATTTCGAATGCTGAGGCTATCCTATGGAAGAGCTTTTCAGTAGCAGCTGTGTGGGATCTGTAGGCCTTCTGCTAAGGAAGAATATCTCCCCTTTTCTAGCTTCAAACAGAGCCCCTTTCTTCCAGTGTTCAGAGGCTGTTTCTGGGAGAGTGTTTGTGAGCAACAAAGCCCCTTTCACACATAAGCTTTGGATAAGCTTGGCAGTTGCTGTTGTGTAGGTTGGGCTTTTAAGGGCAGCATGGCCTGCCCACACAGTGGGTGGCTAATTGACTAGCAAGTCAGAGTTTGGAAGGAAGGCATGAAATGGGGCCAAGCTACTATGTGGCTCTTAATGTGAGAAGTATTTTCTGGAGCTAGAAATGCAGGAGCTGTGTACTAGTCAGTGAGTGCTTTTTAATTATTATTTTTAAACAAAGGATCTTAAGAAATTCTGTGAAGTAAAATGCATGCATACCAAAAGATTAAAATAAGAGGAAAAACAGCGGAAGCAAGAAATGTAGGCAAAACCGGGGTAAGCTTATGAAGGTGGTTTGGAAAGTAAAAGCAGTTTTGACATACAACATAGGCAGCCATTTTGCTGTCAGATTTTCCAAAATGCCCTCGTCATTATCAATCATTTGTTAAAATGCTAGTCACTTTTTATCTGTTAGATAAAATAATGGTGCAATATTACATATCATGATAGACAATTAATTTTGTGAAACTTTCTTTAAAGGTTTGCTTTTTTTTGCTGAAGCAAACTGATGTGTTGTTGTTTTTTTTGACTTGCACTTGGTGCTGTCAAATTTGGTTTGCAACTTACTGGCGCTCAGGACATTCAGGGCCTTTGGTAGACAGCTGTGACGCAATAAGTAACTGCCTTTAAAAAAAATTTTTGGAGCTGCAGTGTGCATGCATAATCTGGCAATTTATGCTTTCTAGGAAATGGTTCATACCTCTGATGAAGTGGACTCTAGCTGACAAAAGTTTATGCCACAGTACATTTTTTAGTCTTTCAAATCCCACTCTTGTGTTTTTTTGTGTTTTTTTGCGACAACAGACTAACATGGCTATCCTTCTGGAATTTGTTTTTACAGAATGTGGCACTGAATGCACACAAGGGAAACAGTTACTTTTGTTTCCTTCTAGGTAAGAAACACTGAACTACAAACAGTTAGCAACTGTAGTTATTCATTTAATTGATTAAGGGAAACGAGGAATATATCTTTGCATGTTTGTTTGGGTATTCACAAAACAGCAGAAATATCAAAGCCAAGCATATTCCACATGGGAACTTTACTGATCATTTTCTGAATCCAGTGCTGAATGTAGAGTATAAATGCTGCGACTGTTCCTTGATGCCTTAATGATACCTTCAGAAGGCCTTTGCTGCATGGCAGACGGTGCAGAGTAGCTTGCTGCTTCAGCAGCTCTGGGAAGTCCATTTCCATTGACACCATTGCTGCTGCTTTCCCTGGAGATCTTTTCTCTTTGAACAATCTTTTTTAATTTTTCCAGGAATTTACTAATGGCAACTGCCTGCATAATAATAATCATAACAATCACATATATAGCAGACATATTAAGTTTCCTTCATCTAGCACAAGGGGCATTTCTGCTCTTGCAGGATGTTCCAACCCCCAACCATGCCCCATCACCACTGCTGCAGCTCAAAATGCTGCTCCTGGGAAACAGGACCCCTGGGAACAACATGAAGGGGGACTCAGAAGTCTGCAGTGGGAGGAAACGATCAGCAAAAACTGCCCCCCCTTCTGTTCATGGAAATCTGGTGAAACCAAACCCATGTGTATATTTTGTATATTAAAACTTCCTATAACTTTAAACAAGAAAACATAGTTTTCATTTTTATGTAGAGAATAAATATAATATTTGAGAACGGGAAGCCTAACAGAAGTGAGGTCACTATAAGGGTGCTAACTGACTTACCAGATAAATTAGTGCTGCGTAAGAAGCACACATTACACCAGTGAGGGCAGTTTTTGCTGGGTAAGAAATGACATCATAAAGCAACAGCTTTCTGTCCTGAAGAGAAGAGAGTCAAGTAGGCATTTTTGGGATCAAATTACAATTCAGTAAATATCCACATACAGTTCTTTTGAGATACAAGCCAAGGATGGACAGAAATTAACCTGGAATGACCAGTAATTCTCCAAGTAATTAAGGGCCAAACTAGAAATTCTGGTTTTTATAGAGCTGGGTCCAGTTCCCTGTACCCAGCTTGGGTTCCCCACAGCCACACAACAGCCATGAGAAGGAGAGTCAGTTTGGGAGCGGAACACTGCTGCAGGGGAAGGAAGAGCTTAGGGTTGCCAACCTCCAGGTGGGGCCTGGGGATCTCCCGCTTTTACAACTGATCTCCAGCTGACAGAAATCAGCTCCCCTGGAGAAAATGGCTGCTTTGAAGGGTGGACTCTATGGCATTGTACCATGCTGAGGCCCCTCCCCTCCCCAAACCCCGCCCTCTCCTGGCTCCACCCCCAAAGTCTCCAGGTATTTCCCAACCCAGACTTGGCAACCCTAGAAGAGCTCCTCCCTTTCCCCACAGTTTTCCCCTGCTGAAATAGCGCTGGTTGGAAGTTAACTGGCAAAAAGGGGGAAATAACTCCCCCCCCCCCTCTTTTGGGGTAGGAAAATGGCTGGGGGGCAGGTATGAGTTCTTCCTTCCCTTGTGGCAGTGTTCCAAGCCCAAACTGGCTCTCCTTTATTATTTAAAAGCTATTACGGTGACTGTGGGGAACCCAAACTGGTTATGGGGAGCCCAGACCCAGAGCTTTAAAAACCTGAATGTCTAGTTGGGCGCTAGAAGTTACTTTTCCCCCTCCTCCAGTGCTGCTGTAACCACTTTCTTATCCTTCCCTTTAAAGTAATTGCAGGGAGCTTCTCTCCCCTTTTTGCTCATGCAAGCACCTATGATCTAAATGGGGAAATGGTAGTACCACCCACTACCCTTTTGTATCCAGCTTTTCTCCTCCTTCCCACATGCATGTGCATACACACACACACATACAAACACAAGCTTGCTCTGGATGGGAATGAAGCATGCTATTGACACTCCTCCCCTGCATCAGAACTGCTGTTTGCCTTTTTAAAGGAAAACGCGGAGGCAACTGTATATTTTCCCCTCAACAGGAAAAGTTACAATTTGGGGTGTTGGTTATTTGCTTTGGGGGAGCAGCAGAGAAAAGGATTCTCTATCTGAGCACTGCAGGCCTGATCTGAAACACAGCAATTTCTGTACAAGCTGCCATTTTGTAACTGGCTACACCCACAGAGGTGCCATTTTGTGACAGCTAGCTCTCAAGGCATGTAAAAAACAACTAAGTAGCTCCCAGAAACAAAAACTTTGTTCCATCTAATGTAAGACAAGCTTATATCTTTCCCACTAAAACCACTGGGACTTAAAACTGCTTAACTCCGGAAAAAATCATAACCCAAAATACATTAGGCAGTTTCTTCCATCAGATCTCAGTCCTCCTAAGCACAGTGCATGGAAATAGTTGTCAGTACTTTCAGTGGGACTGAAAGTTGCACTATGCACGCACTTGCTTGGGATTAGGTCCTAGATCACGATCAGACAGGCAGTTCAATCTGCTGTTGCCCCACGTCTAATAGAACCAGATTATTTTGTTACAGAGAATCCTGACCAGACTCACCCCTTTTAGCACTCTTCAAAGTGATTTAACTGGCTGTGGAGTAATCAGATAGCACCAAGCAGGGAGTCAGCCCGTTGGCCCTTTTTTTTTAGAAGTTTGTCCTAGGAGCATGCCCACAAGCAGGAATTAGCCTGCTGGGGTATTTAGTTCATGGGGCTGTCATCCATTACTTTTAAAAGTTTTCCTCTGAGCATTTGCACAACCACTTGTTGAGAATGCTGCGATATGGAGTTCACTGCCATCCTCCCTGTAATCTTTTCAATTTACCCCTTCGCCAAAGGACAGAAAAAAGCTGAAGAACAGAGGCTTTTTTTTTTTGAGAGTTTTTTAAAAAAGTTTTAAAAAAGAAAGAAAGTTGTGAGAAGCCCCTGTAAGGGGTGGGGGAGAGGTGCAAATGTACAGTTATGCAATCACAGTGAACTAGTTTTTTTTAAATGGTGGCCAGAAAACAAGAGACCAGTCAGACCTGTCTGATGGCTTGGTTGCGCAAGAGTGCGACCAGACAGCAAGAAATCTGTTTTGGAACCAGCTCAGACCAACAGGAGTGGACTTTCTCAGGTATCAAAGAAACTCACAGCAAGGGGGAGGGGAAGGGGACTCAGATGACTGGGGCACGACAGACAGATGTTGCTATCTGATTGTGTACTTTAAATCTATAAGGGAACAGCAAGGGCAACAGATCAAATTGCCCAAGTGAACGTGACCCAAGTGAACGTGACCCTATTGGTGGGGCTTACCCCCTAATAAAAATACATAACATTTTAATGTATGTATGCTTGTGAGTGTGGTCTGGATCCCCAGGTCTAAACTGTCTATGCTTTATAGATGCTGCTGTTTAAATTATCCATCATTGTTTTGATCCAGAATCCTGGATACAGGCTTTCAGTTGCACATAGCATTCTCCAGAGGCTATGGTTACTTTCTATATCTTCCTTGTAAACTGAATGCAAAAAAAGGAGTGAGTGAATGCAACTCTTTGAATATTGCTTAGTGGTAAATTCAACTACTAAAGATGGGGAGGGTAGAGATGGGACAAAGGCAAAATGGAAGAAGTTGATGAGAATGGCACTTGGCCGGAGCTGCTGTCATGTTCCATGAACCAGGGGTCTTTGAACTGTGTGCCCCATGGAAAGAGATGGTTTGATTCAGTGGGTGAGTGAGGGTCTTGAACATATGCATAACAGGGTATACTTAGAAAATATGAGATTCAGTGCTTGAATTCTTTACTCACTATCGTTTTATACAAAGGCTCTTTGGGAGCATTTGCATTTTTCAAGAGACGTCTTGAAATCATATTTAGCTCTGCAAAATTTCTAGCAAGTCGTGGCTGCAAAAGTTTAGCAATTGACTTTGAAGACTGGGATAGCCTATTTAGCCCATTCACGAGGACTGTTGCATGAGCTGAAGAGAATACCTTGGCCACCACAGACCCAGACTCCTGCACAACAAGCTCTCCTTGCTGAAAGAGAAGCAAATGGTAAGTAAAATTATTAGGAAAGGTTTAAAACAGAGAAAGCCAACAAAGCATTAAGATTCCTATGTATAGCTTTTGGAATCTTGTTAGAATCTCAGATTTCACTTTAAGCATGAATGTGGGGAGCAGTAATAGCAATTTTCTAGTCCTTATGCTCAGATAAATGTTAGAAATATTTCCACTAATTCTGAAATAGCTCTGACCTGGATTGCCCAGACTAGCCTGATCCTGTCAAATCCCAGAACCTAAGCAGGGTCAGCCCTGGTTAGTATTTGGATAGAGACCTCCAAGAACTACTAGTGTCACGATGCAGAGGCAGGCAACGGCAAACTACCTCTAAATGTCTCTTGCCCTGAAAAACTCCATGGGGTCACCATAAATTGGCTGTGACTTGATGGCATTTTACATATGTATACATAAACATAACAAGAGAATGAAGTAAATAATAGAAAACACGGAACACGGTATACTCCAGGTGTCAAATGCAATGAATGGAACCTCCTTAAAAACCTATCTGTGATCCTGCCAAGTCCTAATTACTGCAGTGAGGTACATGATATATCAATAGCATCATTATATAATGGCATATTTGGATTGTGGTAATAACCCATGTTTGTTAACAAATATATGAAATAAAATCTGGGTATTGAATTCAAGAATTGTGTTTGCCTGAAATGCATGTGCTTTTAATGTAGCTATCGAGTAGGAGTGTGCAATTTTAAAAAGGGGGTATATTTTAGAAACTTGTTTTCCTTATTAACCTTATTGACACATGAAGCTGCCTTATACTGAATCAGACCATTGGTCCATCAAGGTCAATACTGCCTACTCAGACTGGCAGTGATTCTCCAGTGTCTCAGCCAGAGGTCTTTTACATCACCTATTACCTGACCCATTTAACTGGAGATGCTAGAGACTGAACCTGGGATCTTCCACGCGCCAAGCAGATGCTCTACCACTGAGCCACGGTCCCTCTCACACTATTCATTTTCATTATTGTTTTCATTTTACCTTTCCTTCCGATTATCCAGCCTTCTGCAGCTGAGTCTGCTGCCACCATTACGGCCAGTCTGGCCACGCCCATCCAGGCCAGATAGGGCCTGGCATTGGCCTGGAGGCTGGGAGCAAACATAGAAAAACCCCATACAGATTTCCTCTGCCCTGCCCCCCCCCCCCATTTAGCTCCCATCAAAATATTATATGCAAACAATTCTTGTGACTTGCCAGGCTCAGTGGGCCTTCAGTGTGACCATGGCCACTGGGATTTCGTCCTAGTACCCCTCCCCAAACTCCAAGCAACCTGGTTGTTGGCAAGCAGAAACTCTTTGTCCTCCCTCCCTCCCTCTCCTAGTGTTGCTCTTTGTTCCAAGGTGCCATGTCTCAGTGCAGCCCAGGAAATTTGCCTGACAGAGGAAGCAAGATTCTGTACTTGCCAGGGTCTTCTCGCTCCTGCCTAACTTGTTTGGTCTGGGTTGAGCTGGTGATAGCAGCACCTCCCCTGGCATTCAGCATGTACATGGCAATTCACTGGCAATGGGGATTCTACGTGGTGGGTTTTCCCTGCCCTTGGTGCCTGCAGCAGCCCTTCTTATCCTTATCACCAGGAAGCTTTTCCAGATCTTTTTATTGGTAATTGACAAATTGCTACAGCATTATAATGCAATAGCAACTTTTTAATTTTTGACTTTAAAACCCTGAAAAGGCTGCTAGGTGGCACAGCTGGATGAAATGGGCAACATGGGGACTGGAGTGGGGGAAATGGCATTGATGTGGGCAGGACAAGAAAAGATCTGGATTGTCCTGCTCATGTGGCAGCCACCCTGGCTTTGCTGCAATCTTTTCAAAAAGATCGTCATAAAGAAAGTTTTGGGAAGACTGCAGGAAAGCCAGAGGGTGCACAGAAGCACCACTATGCTGTGTGGATACAGGGCAACCCCCGCCCCAAACCCTCACTTCCCGTAAGCATGGGACCAAATAGCTGGTGTGAAAGTGAACTGCGTCAGTTACATTATCCCCCCCCCCCCGACACACACAGATATAAACTTTAAACCAGACAGCACTGAAATATCAAAAGATCTACTTATTATCAAATATCAATAGATGTTAATAAAATCAACAAAAATTGTTATTTAATTTGTTCATATTTGAACACACACCCCTGCTATCAAGCTGCCCTTACTACTTTCTTCCCCAGTCAACCTGTGTACCTCTTAATCTGTCAGACTCTGCTTTGGCAGGCAGATTAGTGAAGTCAGATAGTTCCAAACCACAGAAGAGTCAGGTATGGTCTTAAACTGATGTATCTGGCTACCTCCTCCCACCCATTCCACTTTCATATAGTTTGCAAGACGCTAGTGCTATTAGGGCCAAACCAGACACCAGTAGCTTCAGGAGGGGACAATTGGGAACAGAGGAGGGGAGGGGGGGGGCAAAGCAGAAGAGTGTTTAACCTTTTCTCTGTCAGCTGTTTTACGTTTCAGATTGGCTCCCCACTGGCTACTTTTCCCCAATGGAGTTCCAAATGCATTTGCCCTGGGGATGAGGGAACTGGAGATGGTGAAAGGGCTTGAGAGGCTAATTTGGAGGAGAGAAGCAGCAGGTGGGCAAAAGCTTAAAGACCTGATTCTGCATTACACGTCAGTTTGTGTAATGGAGTCCCAATGACTGATTTTTTTTTTAGAGGGGGTGGGGTTGATCATGAGTGAAAAAGTATCAGGGGACCATTTGTAGTGGGCCAATAGCACCTTTGTGAGTGATTTCGATTGGGGAGGAAATGACATGGGAGAAAAAGAAATGAAAGTCCCTTCCGTAGCACCTCCTGCTGGGCTGCTGTCATCTTGACTTAATGTGAGCTGAGCTCAGTATGCTGAGGTCAAATGTGGCTTTTTAGCACATCTGAACCCCAATGAAAAGCTTGTGGGGAGCCAAAATAAATGAGAAATCCTCTGTTTGAAAGAAAGTTGAGAGCTCTTGATCTTTGTTTTAGATCTGTGCGTAGATCCCCATCCCCTTAATAATTGTTTTGGAATATTTTGTATATATGCAAAACACTAAGCAGAAGTTTTGCTAGCTGGAGGGCAGATACACAATATTTGCAGTAGATCATATTATTACTCAACAATTAAAACCAAACACTTCAATAACAAATGAAATACAAAAATGTTACCTGGTTTGAACTTGTCAGTCTCAATAAATTTGGGAATTCATCCCTAATCTCATCTATAATTTCCAGGAAGACTCTCTGTATTATCTCAGCTGAATTGAAAAACAGTATAGTCAGTCAAGCATCTGTCCTCACAATTAGATGACATGAGCAAGTATTGCTGAAACTTGCAAGATTTGGAAAAGGCTAAATTTATTCTTGACAGTGCAGTTCAAAGCAGTTACATCCTTCTTAGCCAATTGCCTTCAATGGACTCAGAAGGGTGTAACTCCGCTTTGGGCTGTACTTTACATCTATAGCATCAGGGCATGGGTTGCTTATCAGCCACAACTTGACTGGTATAACTTATGATGCATCACTGTGATCTGTTACAAAACCAGAATGATGGACCTGAAGTGCCAGCAAACTCCAGTCCTATGATACCCCAGACTGAAACCATAATGTGCCAGACACTGCCGTAACTATGCAGCTGCTCACAAGATTCTGTTCTGGCTCTGCTCTTTATTATCCAGGTTCCATTCTGACTCACTCACTAGGTTCTGCCCAAGCTTTGCATGTTCTGGTTTTGCCTCCAAGCCCTTTCTTGGAGGCTGGTACTCTTTTATGGTAACTGTATCAAAGCGGAAGGGTCCCCTCTTACCCTAGGAAGTCAGTCATCTGTTCCTGTTATTGTACGGGAAGAATTAAAAGCAGCATAAAGTGCTGGATTTGTGAAAGTGCTTCATCTTTCATTGGAAGGAAGGAGAGGTGCGTATTTTGGGAGTCTGTTATAATTCTCAATATGGAGAGATAGGAGGTCCATGCTTGCTTCTGACCATGAGCTTTAAAAGTGGCAAATTTACTCTCTCTATCACACTGAGAGGTAATTACAGTCATATCTTTCTCAGCCAAGGGTGTTTGTATGTGCACGCATCTTATAGACCTTGAGTTTCGCAACTGAGGCTGTGGGTCTACGGAAAACAAAGTTCTTTGAATCCAGGATTTGTTAGTCCATTTCTGGTTTGGGGGTCCAAGACTCAGACACATACCTTGTCCAGCAAACTTCCTGACCATCTCCCCACATATCCAGCCAATTGGCCTGAGAGCCATTTTTTATGCTGCAGTTCATTGCCTCTGTTAAATCGATGTGTGCTCCTAATCAAGCTGCTCTTTCAGGCTACAAATTACTGTATCTCACATAGGCTCACATCTCCATACTGAAAGCAAGAAACCTTTGTGAGACCACAATGTGTCTCTTAGGTACAGTCCCTGCTTGCTTGACTCATTGTTTCACGTATGCTCCCCAAACTGCCTCTTTTAAAATGACTGTTCACAAAAATGTGTGATCTCTTTCTCAGTGCTGCACGACTCTATAGGAAAGACTCTCAAACAGATGATTACGGAATGATGGAATGTGTGGATTTATGAGCCTCTTCCTACACTACAAGAAAAAGTGAGAGTGGTGAAAAACAAATATGGCTTTGTTGAGTCTTATAGATGTTATAGAAGCAGCCTGATAGTCCAGCCTAGCCCAATCTAATCAGAAGCTAAGCTTTGGATGGGAGACCACCAAGGAAGACTAGGGTTGCTATACAGAGGAAGGCAATGGCAAACCGGCTCTGCTCAACTCTTTGCCTTGAAAACCCCATTGTCCTGGGATCACCATGAGTTGGTTGTGACTTGATGGCAAACAATTATATTACTATATTGATGTCATAGACTATCCCCCCCAAAATTGGTTTCTGAGTTATCTTGTATTCTCAGTGGTTTGCTTCCAAGTAAACAAAGAGTTCCAAACCAATTTTCTCCGCGTTTCACAACACAAGAATGTAACAACAGGTTTGTGTGTGTGTTGTGTGTGTGGCTTGATTCATTCCAAGAATACCATTTCCTACCTGAAATTTCCGAAGACACACTGGTGCCTTAGAGCTTTTCTCTAACATAAGTGGTTCTTTGGAAGAACTTCACTGAGCTTCAGATTCTGGGGTGGTAGGATACATGTCGATATATTATTCAGCGCAATGCAGTCAGGAATGCATACATGCGTTGAAATCAGTGGGATTAAATATGCCAGTGTAATGATGGATTATGCTTTAAAGGCTGGGAATTTCACATTATGTTTCAAATATTATGATGAATGTTATCTAATACAGATATATGTAATCAATATGCTGCCTTGGATCTTCTGAAACTATATGTGTTAAAATCCTTGGTAATTTTCTCAGTCAAAATAATGTCGTGCTAGCAACAGAGATAGAGAAAGCATTGATAAATTCTGTTACCCCATGCTTCACTCAAACTATCTCCCTTTTAGGACTGGGAACAAAAGACCCTTTCACAGGGCCAGGTTGCTGGTTAGTTGAGAATGTTTCAAACAATAAATTTCTATGAATGATAACTGTCAAGCCAACATCTTTAGGACTCTGGTTTAGAAGCATTTACTGAAGACAAGCTTGGTAGTGTCCTTTTTGCCACAATCACAAACAACCCCAATTTAATTTAGAGAAGAAGAAGAAGAAGAAGAAGAGATTGGATTTATACCCCGCCCTCCACTCCCCAAGGGAGTCTCAGAGCGGCTTACAAGCTCCTTTTCCCTTCCCCTCCCCACAACAGACACCCTGTGAGGTATTTAGTTGAAATATCGTCATTTTGTTGTTTTATTGAAGCCAACTGGATAAATGTGGCTTAAATTCAAGTATTTCTAATTACTAGCACTGTAGGCTAAGTAGTAATATGATATTCAGTCATTTATCCAGGTCCTTGTGCTTCAATTACAAACCATAGCTTCTGCAAGTATAGAAAGCTGATACATGATGTTTATTAAGGTGGCAAACAGGTATTCTTGTCCATTCTGAGTGTTTGTATCTAAATGACTTCATGGGGAACCTGTTGGTTTATCAACCACCTTGCTTGCAGCCTCCCCATGTGAGCTGTTAGAAATTAACTTGTATCTGATGCTGGGACCTTCCTGGGTTTTGGAGGTGGGAGACTTTGACATAGTTGCTGAGCCCTCCCTGTCAAAGTAGGCTCAATAGTTTATGGCTTTCTTGAAAATCATAGATCCATTTCCAATTGTTTTTGGTTCTAGAGTGGCAGACAATATACTTGAGTTAATGTTCTCTGCTGAATGGGATGTTAATCTGCGGTGTGGATTTATCAGCTGTTTCTTTCTTGTGGACAAATGACTTCCTAATAGAATGGAGCAGCTGCTGCCTGAGGACCTTGTGTTGTCTTCCAAGGAGTGATTATGCTGCCCAGTTGATTGGAATTGACTTTGAGGCAGAAATGACATGAACACAGCCCCAAGTGCCACAATTTCCCCTACCCTCTGGTAACATCACCAGTCCACTTAAACTTTGGCCTCTTGGTTAATAGCATATTGACAAATGAGAGTGAAAAATCAGGTCAAAGAGGTGAAGAAGGCATGAGAGAGATGGGTGATCCTGAAATTTCAGCCAGATTTGGTCCCTAAGCAGTTTACAATTCAAAGTAATAAAATAGTCAATTAAAATAATGCATCAGTTTGCAGAGCTTTGTTGGAATAGCAGCATCCTGCCTTTGCAAAGAAGAAAATCTTTGCCTGTGCTGGAGGGATAGCACTATTTAGGGTTTGATGAGTAGGAAACAGGGAAATGATGTTTGGAGGATGGTACTGTCACCATCCAAACCTGAAATGTTCAGCTCTTGTTTCCCCCCAAACCTCCTGCTCATTTGCTGCAGCTACTGCTGCTGTTTTTTTATTCTTTATCCTCATTAACTCAGATCAAGTGGCTGATTGTTTAAAATTTTCCTCAGAGATGTTCAAAAAGCCCTGAGTTTTGTTCTCTTTTAGGCACAAAGAGAAGACTATTATTTTCCTTAGCTTTCAAATAAAAATCTTTAAACAAGATAATTGGAGTTTTGATGTTAGGTGTCATTACTATATGGATACAACAACTGTATACTTGTCTAACCCTCCAGATGCTGACTGAACCAATAATTGGAGGTGATGGTCAAATGGACAGGAGAGAACAAGCTTGAAATTGAATCCAGAAAACATGGAGGTAATGCTGGTTGAGAAAGCAGATGTCCTTGAGGGATTACATTCTTACATCCAGGTGGGCTCAAATTGACTTTGCTGGATGAAGAGTTTTAAGTGTACTTGTAGGCTCATCCCTGTTTTTTGAGAAGCAAGTTACAGTAGTAGCTCGGAGTACTTTTTACCATCGGCTTTTAATTTGTAAGCTTTCCACTAGCAAGGCACAGCATGTGCTCTTATGGATCTTTTAATGTTCATAAGTTTGAACTTTGGGTTGTTATGCTTCAAAGGACTATAGGCACTCTTTATTGCTGTAAGAGGCTCCAGTCCATTCTGGGAAACAGACACCCGCCATGGTTCACACAAAGAACAAAGACAAGGACCCCATTGCCCAAGGGTTCTTTGACACCTCACGCTAGGCAACTCCAACCGCCCCCCCCCGTACCTGTGATACTTCACACCCTTCAAAGAGATGCTGATTTTTGGACTATGAATGAGGTTGCTTGACCACTAATCTTCTGCCCACCAAATGGCCGAGCCAAGGACATCAAAGGACACCTGCCCAGGTGTCAGTTCCTGTATAGCCCCAAGTGTTACAATATTGACCACTCCTCTACCTTCCCTCCTCACTTCCCTTCAACCAATGGTAGGGTTTGTAGGGACGGACTACCTGGAAGGTGCATTAAGGGGATGTGGCCAGCACTGCCCGCCCCAATACCACCTGATAAAAGAAGTTGTACTCCATGCAGCCGCGCTCTTGATCTGCCACGACTCCTATCTGCTTTTACCCTCCTTGTGTCCAGCTTGCTATCTCAACACCCTTCCTCCATCTTTGATCTCTGGAGTCGCAACCAGAGTCAAGCGTGCTTCTGCCGGTTCAGAACACGTCCCCCATTTTCTTTTCAGTCCCTTAATTCTTCTTTTGGAGCAGACATCAGTCTCCAGGATAGGTAAAGTATCTCCCAACCAACGAAACTCCTGCTCATGCAAAAGTGCTATTTCTCTATCTAAGTTTCTTAGGAGCTTTATGTTAGTGTGTGTGATTCTGTTTTTGGTATGCTTGAAGAACATTTTACAGTAAACATAATTTAAACTGACCTCTGCCTCAGCGTCTATTTACTGGGAACTCCTGGAAGGGACGGCACCTTGGAATAGTCGGCTAGGAACCTGGTTATTTGCCAATTGCTAATCTTAAATTAGGGCAATTCGGCTAACAACCCTTTTGAAACAGCTCCACCCATTGTCTTTTTTTTATGGGATCAATTCAAGGAGCTGGTTTAAATTTTTAAAACTCTTCACAACCTGGGACCCACATATTTGAAAGTCTGTGGCATCCACATCACAGTAGCATCCACACCAGGATACATAGGAGTTAGTCTGTTGAAGTGGACAGGCATGGCATTCCTTAGGCATGACACTCCTGAAACTTGGAGCGAATAGGCTCATCTTATTAATTTCTCAGTACCTGGCCAGATACTTAGGGAAAAGCAAGACAGAATCTGCTACTAGCACTGGCCATAACCTCCTAGACCCTCTGAGTGTCAGGAACTTGTTCCTCCTGATGTAGAAGATCCACAGCAAGAGTAGAAAGTTTCAGGAACTTTAGGGCAGGGGCAAATGATGAAGGAAGATCCAAATTGCAAAAGTCTCGTTGGGCTGATGGAATGGTGTCTTGAGGTGGTGTGACAGACATGTTTTTTTTAAATGGAAGCTCTATAACACCACACTTTTCCAAAAGACTTTAAGCTATGCTTTTAAGTTGGTTTTCTCTTTGCTCATACAAATGGTACCTGCCTTTATTCCACAGAGCAAGCATATTATACGGTTCAAGGTGCTGGTATTGACCTTTAAAGCCCTACCTACTTGAGGGACCGCCTTTCCCTATACATGCCCCAGAGGGCACTGAGGTCAAGTTCTCAACATCGCTTGAATCTCCCTGGTCCGAAAGATGCTTGGCTGATCAGTACCAGAACCAGGGCTTTCTCGGTGGTGGCCCCATACTGGTGGAATGAGCTCCCGGAGGCCATCAGGGCCCTGTGGGACCTATTACAGTTCCGCAGGGCCTGCAAGACAGAGCTCTTCCACCAGGCTTTTGATTAGGAGCCACCACTGGGAGATCAAGAACAACTCTGCCCTGGAATTCACTGGCCGAGCCCTTGCTGGAGTTGGCTCCATCTGGCTGCCACCTTTTCTTTGTCACTGCATGACTCTGTTGCTGCCTGCATTTTTCTGGTGTTTTATGCATAAATTATGCTATGTTTAAATTATTTTATGTTTTAAAACTGTACGCTACTGTATTTTAACTGTTGTAAGCCACCTTGAGCCAGTTGTCTGGAAAGGCAGGGTAGAAATGCGAAAAATAAATAAATAAATAAATATTATTATTATTATGAAGAAGAGATTGGATTTATACCCCACCCTTCACTAGCCAAGGGAGTCTCAGAGCAGCTTACAAATTCCTTTCCCTTCCCCTCCCCACAACAGACACCCTGTGAGGTAGGTGGGGCTGAGAGAGCTCTTTCCAGAACTGCTGTTTTTCAAGAACAGCTGTGCCAGAGCTACGGCTTGCCCAAGGTCATCCAGCAGGTGCAAGTGGAGGAGTGGGGAATCCAATCCGGTTCTCCCAGATTAGAGTCCGTGCACTTAACCACTACACCAAACTGGTTATGTTTCATTTATGTCGGGGGCTGCTTACTCAATTATCCCCATCAACTACTGCACCAAGCATCTGGAATGCACAGCCACACTCTCTACAGCATTGTGACAGTATTCTGGTAAGCTCTTAGCTTGACTGGAGAGGGGAAGATATAGGTCAGCCCTTCAGGAGCACCAAAGGGTCATTCACAACCATCTTGGTCCCAGAAACAGGGGGTGAATCTGGCCAAGGTGTTGGGATGTCCACCATGAAAACATTGGATGAACAAAACAGGTCAGTCTTGAGAGGTGTTGGGGAAAGAAGGGTCTTGGAGGGCTTTCAAGAGTGCATAAATCCTCACAGTCTAGGGCTGAGAATGACTACCTGATCAGCACTGGCAGCACCGAGAAAGAGGTGGCAGGAGAAACTAGGAGTGAAGTGGAGGAAACAGGGTGAAGCCACAAAGAAACCCCTTTCTTTCTTTAAATATTTATATCCTGCTTTTCCACAATACCCAAGGTAGCTTCCCCAATTGATGCCCAAGGGAGACCTAGGAGGTGGGATAACACAAAAGAATCTTTCACAACAACTCTCCAGTTTTCATTATAAAGTTGTTTTAAAATTGTACTTTATATATCTTTTTTGATGGCCACCTTGTACACAGTATAGATAGTTGGAGGTATAGAAGCATGAATCTAGAAGCATGAATCTAGCTTGCTCCTCCACTACAGATGAGGGGCTGGCTGCTCACCTCATACATCAGGGAGTGAAATATCCCCTAGAGAAGACCAGAAGCTTTGAGCTAGCAGCCGTGACGGTCATCTGTCCACCAAAGGCCATGGCTGCCTCTCACCTGGCTGCTTGGAAAGGTTGAACTACTCCTTTAAAAATCAGATAAGGAGTCAGTGGAGACCAGAAAAGAAGGATGCCAAGCTATCCTTCTTATGGGGATCCCCAAAGAAACTTAGATCATTTTCCATTTTGTCCTCACAACCCTGGGAAGATTAGGCTGAGAGACAGTGACTGGGCCAAAGTCAACTAGCACACCAACCTGGCAGAGTAGCGGTTTGAACCTGGGTTTCCCAGATCCTAGTTTAGACTCTAAGCACTACATTATACTATCTGTCGGTTTTCCCTCTTTCCCTCCCTGTCAGCCTCTCCTTGGGAAAGGTCTGGGTAAGCTGCAGAAGTTATGTGGTTGCATGTCACTCACATGAGCTGCATGGTAACCACTACTGGCCCTGGCCAAGTTGCACAAGTTGTGTGAAGGCTGCCACTGAGCCTAGGCAAATTGTGAAGCATTAAGTCATCTGGTGGTCACTGCCACACCTTGGTGGAGTGAGTCACACAAATTGTATGACAGCAAGTTGCCTAGTGATGGCTGTTGGGCTTCGCACCAATGAATCTTCTAACAAGGAGAGAGGGGTGGATTGGGAGGCCACAATAGCCTTGGAAAGCCTCCCCCCCATTCCTTTGACTGACAGAAACCAAGGTTTGAAGGTTGGCAATACATGGTTGCCTAGCAACACCCCCAAAGGCCACTGAGATCTCATTAGCTGATAGTGCTACATTTTGAAGGTTTTACTATAGTTCCTAGTATTTATTGCCTTTAACTTGTATTGAGTATATTTCCCTGGATGGAAAATCATCTTATTCCTCTTTCAATGATGCAATTGAATTCTTTGTTCTGAAACCAAAACAAATAAGCAGCTGCTTTCTGCCCAGTCTAAGATCTATGCAGGTCTGTACTCAGGATATTCCTTTTCTAGAGAAAACACATGCAAAGAAGAAAGAAGAATGTGACACAGAATTCAGACATTCATTCATTCATTTATTTTCCATATTTTTCCCCAGTTTGATGTTTGCAATACAGCTGAAGTTTGGGATTACCTGGAATTTGGTGGCAGATTGGGAAGTGGGGGGGGGTGACTACCACATCAATTTTTTACTGGATATAAGATTGGTAAATCTTATAGCCAGCAAGGTCTGAAATACATCCAAGTTAGGCCTGGATCTACATGGTAGGGATAAGACCATCCTCCTCCTCTCCTAAAACTGATAGCAAATCAAATATTTTTTGTAGTTGCTTTGTACTGATAGCAGGCATTTGGAAGGCAGGAGCATTACTGGATATTATTTTTTTGCTCTCTGACTGCTTGGCAAATTATTTTGTTAATTGTCTACTCAATTATGCTTCTAACCTGCAATTGGAATACTTTAAATTCAGTAGTTTTCTCTGTAAAAGTTTAATCAATTGCTTTTACATGCAGACAAAACACTGAGTTGGTCCATAGTAAAATCCAAAAACAAAAGCCTTGTAACACCTTTTAATACCAACCAAAAAACACAACATAGTGTGCAAATTTGGGAATTCTCTAGAACTCTTTATCAGGCTGGATGCTCAAAAACAAACAAACAAAAGGACTCCCTTCCCAGGCCATGATCATAAGACCCATTTGTCTGCATCATGACTAGAATACTCATGAGACATCAGTGGGTGCAGGAGTATTAGGTTGCATCTACAGCATTCTAGAAAGCAGCTAAAAATGGAAGTGGTCTAATAGAAAATATAAAAACCTGGATTTGATCAAATGTCTCTTGTCTAAGTAATACTATATCAATTTTTGCTAACAGCAACCTTTACCAACCCTTTAAAAGTAATCTCCAGTATCTGCAACATAAGGAGGATTAATGCTTTTCTTCCACAGGGGTTGACATTTGGTTGCACCACTGCCTGGTTTTCAGAAGCGGCGTGGCAAGCTATTGAGACAATGGCTCTCAATGGCAGTTGCAATTCTGCTGTTGGTACAAACATCACTTCAGTAAGAACTGGCAGGCACTGGAGATCAAAATCTGGATGAGACAGTGCAGAGTATTGGTTCCTCTCAGTCATAACACATGTGATCTTCCCATCAATAGTGACATTGGCAAAGATAGCAGGAGTTATTATGTCATTGTAGAAAAGTTTCCTCTTGATGTAACTGATATGGCAGTTGAAGAAGAGCTGAATGGGAATGTATGGCTCGTCCCATAAAGCATATGTGTTAAGCATCCCTGTGCCTGGGCTGCACAAGCTAGTGCCAAAAACATTCTAGTTTAGCTCTGAAAGATTCTGAAGGATAATCTGCCCTGGCAAAAGTTCCCATAAAGGTGCCTGCACAGAGACCACAATGAACAACTGAAGTATACAGCAACATTATGACCCAGTAACTCTAATGCATATGAATGGACCGATGCAGACAGAGGGTGGCTTTGATAGTATGTACATTATGCTGGGCACCAGGGACAAATTAGGGATCCTACTGGTGTATTGTCCACTTAGCTTACTAGCAAGGTCTTGGTCTGAGCTGATGGAGGTGGTGTTGGACCTGGTGCTGAGGACCCGAGGATGAGTGTCCTTGGGGATTTTAGCATACATGCCGAGGCTGCCTTGTCAGATCAAGCTCAGGCCTTCATGGCCACCATGACAACCATGGGTCTGTCTCGAATTGTAATGGGCCCAACACATGAAAAAGGACTTTCTTTTTGCACTGAGCAGTTTGCCAGTGATCTAACTAGGGGACTTAAGGTTTGGCACTCATTCTGGTCCAATTGCTATCTTCAGAAGGCATGGTTGAGTGTGTTGCCTCTTCCTGGCAGGGGTGGTGAACTGATTTGGATGGTCCAACGTCAGAGATTCATGGTTCTTGTTGGTTTCTAGGTGGCTCTGGGGGATTTTTGAGAGCTTTCCTGGTGATTCTGTGGAGGCCCTTGTAGCCCCATGGAATGGGCTGACTGGGACCATAAACAGAAATGCTTCTTGACATCCTCTTCCATGCTCTGTGATGACCCCAGCTCCTTCATTTACCAGGGCGATATGAAGTGGACCAGGGAGGCTAGATCTACTCCCATTGATTTCTATGGGGAAAAGGGAGGCCATGCTGATCCATGTTTCTGGGTTACTGCAATATGCTGTACATTGGGCTGCCTTTCAAGACAACCCAGAAACTATAACTGGTCTGGAATCCAGTAGTCACTAGATACCAGTAACATATGCTGCCCATTTTAAAACAGCTATACTGGTTGCCACTCTGCTTCTGAGTTCAGTTCCAGGTTCTGGTTCTGACCTTTAAAATCCTTTACAACCTGTGTCCTACATATATGAAGGACCATCTCCTTCCAAATGTCACAATTGTCAGGCAGCCATCTATTGACCTAGGGTGGCCTATCTGGCATTGCTTAGAACCCAGGCCATTTCCATCGTGGCTCTGGCTCTGTGAAAGGAGCTCCCAGAAGAGGCCCCCTCCTTGAAGATCTTGAGGGCACTGCAAGGCCTGCCTGTTTGCTAGGGCTTTTGAGGGGGCTTGAACGGCAGGAATCTTTTAAGAGGGTGAAGAGGGAAAGATTTGGGGTTTGCTATTTTATTTTGGGTTTTAACAGAACATGTCTTTAACTGTTATTGCAAGCCACCTTGAACCATAAGGAAAGTTAAGATATAAATGTTTTAGTACAAATAAATAAATAATATGTGCACAAAGAAGGAAAAGTTTCCTGCATTCATGTAATCATTCCTCCTAATAATAAACTAACACCCCCCATTATGATTATGAAATTTCCCCAAAGGAAAAAAAATACCCCAAAATGTCTCGAAGAGGACTGATTGTACTCCAGGAGGCACAGAATTTTGGGGGTAGTAGTTGAGAAAGAGAATAAGAAGTCAGGACAGAAAACCAGCCTTTGCCAGCCTCTGAGAGTTTGCAGAATCCTGGAGGGGCTGATTTTAGAACTGGGGATTTCTTTGGGAGTTCCAAGCTTGTCCTATATCTACTAATGAAGTAGCAAAACCAGGCCACCCACAGTGTTGGGGTATCTACATGACGCAAGGGGACTATACACATATACAGAAAAAGATGACTTTGTAAATTAATAAAAAGGGGGAACAAATACCCTCCCCCCCAAAAGAACATGGTGAAGACTGAGCATGATATAGGAAGCATGGAATATTGAGTGTTTGTTTTTTTTAAAAGAGAGAGCTAAGGAATCTGACTTGCTTATGCCCCTAATTGCATATATAATCCTGTAGGGGAAAATTTGAGTGTGTGGGAAATTTCAGAATCATTCTCCCCCCACTGGACTCTAAATTTGTTCCCCCCTCCCCACTAATTCCTTGCAGCTGCCCATCTTGCTCCCTCCAATAGCAAACTTGATGGTTAATGAATGCTGTGTAATGGAAGGATTAATTAGAATAAAATGAAAAGATCTTCCTCCAGTCATAATTAATTGCATTCCTTCCCCAGGACACCATTAAGCGACAAATGGGACAGAACCTCTAAAAACTTAAGGTATCCTGGAATAGGCAGTGGTGGTGAAGAAAACAGAATCAGGAGTGTGCCTCATATAGCATAGGCAGGACCATACTCAGGTTTGAGTTAAATGAGCAGCCTCTTGGTCAAGTCCTGAATCGCAGCAGACTAGAGTTGCAGCATAATTGCCTTAAAATCCTAGATAGCAAAAGTTCAAGACTAGACAAATAGGAAGCTATTTATATATGACTGGATCTCAGCAGTCTTGTGATCTGAGCAAGGGGAATTTACCAGTTGCTTTATACTTGGGGCATGATCAAGGCCCTGCACTGCATGCTAAAATGTGTGTGCCCAGCTCTCCACATATGGGATAGTGAAGGAATCAAGCAAGGAGGGACTGGATTGTACCTTTGGTATTTATATAGTACTTTCCCAAAGTGTCCAAAGAGTTTAAATAACATGTGTACATTAGAACCCTGCAGAGTTTGGGATTCAGCTTAAAGTTAATGAGCAACTCTTCACCACAAGGTAACTTCCGAAGGTATGGCAAAACCCCCAGAGATTAAATTCAATAGAAAAATCTTAGTATTTTCTTTAATACTTAATATAAAATTTAGAATAGTAATATACACCAAGAACAAGAGACTAACTGGTATCTATTAACTTTTTATCTAGAGGGTTGTGGGTTTTTTGCTTTTTATAACTGTCATTCTAGTTAATTTTCTATGTTCATTTCATTGTACCTTATTTAAACATTTTGGTTGATTTTGCACCATTATTTCTTCTGTCATCAATAACAATATTTTTAATACTGTGTAAGTGCCCTTCCTTCTAAGACATCAAATATATCATTCAAACTATACTCAAGGCATCTTAGAAATTCCTCTAGGTCTTCCTCTAAATAACTAGTCATATTACTTCCTATCCAAGTATCAAAGACATTATATCCAACTCCAAAGCCATCAGGCACCACTGGTCCAAACCCACCATAATTAACAGCTGGAGTGCTTAACGTACTAGTCGAAATGATAATATGGTTTATATTTTTGTAGGCTGGATCATTATAAAAATCAGGCATACTTCCACCTTTGACCTGGATAAGGTACTTCAAGGCAAATAAATGACGATCAAATCCTTGGCCTAGAGGAGAAAAAAGAAAAGGCACATGAAGTGAGTATAGCAAGTAGATTAGTTATAAAAATAAATTCTCATGCTAAACTTTTTATAAAGTAATTCCACCACCTCTGGCATGATCCAGTGAACGTTAAGCACTTTGGAAACCCAGAGATTTCAAAGTGAGAGTTATGGAGCTACTTAACATGATCCTATTGAAATCAATGAGATTTCAAAATGCTTAACATTAATTGTATTGTGCCTCTTTGACCTGCTGTCATTTTACTTAGTTTGTGATGTCCTCCAAACTACCCATGAAAAGACACTATAATTAAAAATGGGCACTCTTGTTCCAGCTTTTATCTAAAACCTTGCTTTTTTCAAGCTTTGTTTCTCTCTGTTTAGGTTATCTTGAACTTTTATACTTGCCCTTTCTATGCAATGCTCGTTATTCCAGAAACTGAATATGTTCAATCTCTGAATTGATTCTAAAAAGTTAATAGTATTTCCTAGGATCCAAACAGCAAGAACTGTGAAAGGATTTTGTCAGAAAAAAAAAAACAGAGGGATCATAAGAACATAAGAGAAGCCAATGTTGGATCAGGCCAATGGCCCATCCAGTCCAACACTCTGTCACACAGCGGCCAGAAATACCAGATGCCATACCAGGATCCTGATGATGAACCTCTCGCTCCTGCAAAACTTCATGGAAATCTATTGTTCAGAACCTAATTGTTAGTGGAGCTTCAGTGACAGATCTTTTTCAGCACCATCTTCCAGCTGCAGCTCCTTGTACCTTCCTGCTGAGGGTCAAGGGATCCTTGGGAATGGTGCTGGATGTGGCACCAGGTTCTAGAGTTCAAAAAGGGAAGTTTATGGAACCCTCTTGCATGATTGGAAGTGCTTCAGAAATAAAAGGACTTGGATTCAGTCACAAGGCAACAGGAGAACTAGTTACATTTTGATATCAGGACACATAGAACTGAACAAAGTACAGATGAAAAAGGAATGTTAAATAAGGTCTCTTATGTCTGTTTAAGTAAGAAGGGACTCTGAAGCCCTGTTTTCTTGCTACACAGAAGCAGAATTCCCATTTATGCAATTCACAAACAAGGGGCTCATGAATTTCTTTTGGAGTGAGATGATTGCCAGGGGTTAAGAGATTTTACAACATGACAAATTCAGGAGTTCCACTTTACCTCAGAAGCCACATTCACTTTCACTATTTTTATGTAATATGTGAACTGGCTTCCAAGGTACACAAAACTGATGACTTCTAAATATTGGCAGAGGACAGACTCATATTCTGCCGCGCCTCTGCGGCGCGGCAGAATAAGGCGGGGGGAATTGTCCCCGCCGTGCGGAGTTCGCACGCTGCCAGAAGGAAGCCGCCCACAGCGTTCAGACTGCAGGCAGTTTCCTATGGCAGCGTGTGAACGCCGCACGGCTCCCTCTCCCGGCACGTGTTCACACCCGCCAGAGGCGGGTGGAACTCGCACCGCAGCAGCCAGGACACCACTTTTAAGTGGTGCCTGGCTGCTGCGGGAGGAGCGCAGTGCCGGACGCGATGCGTCCAGGCCGCCTCCTCGGGGCAGATGTGGCAGTCTGAACAGCCGCTCTGCCTCCACTTTTGAAGCGGAGGCAGAGCGGGCCAGACTGCCAGTCTGTCCTCGGCCATTGTTAATGTGGCCTAGAAAGTAAAATACTGCTATTTTTAAATAACATGAATATCTATATGCATCTGTACAGTTCTGGGAAATGTAAAAACATATTCATCATTTGTAAAAATAATCTTCATTAATTCACAACTCCTAAATGTCCCTGACTGTATTTAAGGTGTTTAAGGTGTTTTTTCCTTCACTGACTTTGGGGCATTCCTCATTTATCCTGGTTTGCCACAGGTACCCAGAAGTACCTAACAGTGAAATCCCCTTAGGTACCTAAATCTAACCCATCCTTACTAAATGACTGGTAGGAAATTATGAAGTTGGGGCCCACAGGGAATTAGAAGGAAGTGATAATAAACAACTGGGAGATTTCCTCTTGCCTTTATAATGAAATACTGTGAAACATGATATTTGGAGTTAAGTAAGTATCTTCCTGGTCTCATAACCCCGAGCAATACAAAGCTATAGCAAAATTGCCCTGTATTGTTGACAACTAAAGTTTGGAGCTAGGTTGGCAGCAATAATCTATTCTAGCCGCAGACCTGTACTGTACAGGCAGAGGTATATTTTAAAGCCTGCTCTCTGTACTGTTAGAATTTAGGGGTGGAAACTGGTGGCTCTTTCTAGTTCTTGCATTATTCAGAATTTTCCTTCATGCCAAGGAAAGGGAAGGGGGGAATCAACACTAAATTTTGAAGTAAATTCTGTCTAGCCAAGGCTTGCATGTTGCGTAATGTTTCCACAGGCACAAAGGCTTTGCCCACTGGGTGCAATTCCCGCTCCCCCCTGCTCATGACCACTCAAAATACCCCCTGAAATGGAACAGGATTTGGGGTGTGAGGTGGGATTTCAAGTTGCTGAGCATGGGGGGGGAAGTGCTACTGCCTGTGGAAACAGTCTGTATCCAGTCTCCAAGTCTGCTTTTAGAATAAAAGCAAGCATTCAGAATGAAGACTGTAACAAATAGGTTTTGAAGATAGAATTGTTACAGTAATTTTGTTTAGGGCACACTATTAACAAAACATATGTTGCCTTTGGAACAACCACATCCAAAAGCCAGCAATATATACAAATCCAGAACCATTTGGTGTCCACAAAACCTGGGAAGGCAGAGACAAATGTAAAACATATTTGACTGGAGGATTTGATGATGTCCATTTTAGAAAAAACTATCCCATTTTCCAGAGTTTTCAATGGCATCTATGGCACACACATTTGGCCTTCTTCATCCTTCTGCCTTAGATCTCCTGCATATAACATAAATCCCTATTTTTCCCCAAAATCTGACTTTTATTCACAAAGAAAGTTTAATGTTCCTAATTTCAAGGTGTTTTGTACCCTCATAGCTCTTCATTTAGAAGGTTTCTCTTCCTTTAATGCCAAGTATGACAGTTTAACATCATTACCAGTCTGGAGAAAGGACATATATTCTGGTAATTACGTAATTATTATTTATGTATTTATTTCAAAAACAACAGAAAAAAAGAAGAGAAAAAATTCAAAATCCAGCCAAAATTTAAAAAAGAAAAATAAATACATATAAAGTAGAAATAAAAATGTAACAAGAGTGGTGGCAAAATTTAATATTATTCTTTATACATATGATCTTTTATTATTTCAGAACCTCAGTCTTCCATTCCTCTATTAATGAATATGATCAATACCTTTGGAGACATTTAATTGATGCCACTGGGAGACAATGGCCGAGGACAGACTGGCAATCTAAAGCGGGGCAGGCACGCTGCAGAGATGGAAGAAAAGAGCACGTTCAGACATGCGCATCTGTCCATCGGCTCCGTTTCGTACTTACCCGTCTCCCAGTCGCTTTCCTTCCGCTTTTGCAGGACACCGGGTAAAACCGGTGTTCAGGGGCCGTCCTCCGCATGCCTCCCGCTTCCAAACAGTGTGAACTGGAGGAAGCGGGAGGCATCCGGAGGTGGCAGTGTGAACGCGCCGCACAAAGTTATGCGCATGTGCGCACACGCAAAACACATCAAAGGAAAACAAAAAAAAAGCGCAGCGGTGCACGCGAGCCGTGCGCGCTGGCTCTGTGGCAGTCTGAACGCTCCGTATCGCCGCTGATCCGCATTGCTCTGGCCAGTGTGAACGGCCAGCTCCGTGGGGTTTTTCCCCCGCACCAGTTCCCTCCGCTTTGCCTCCGCTTTAGAGTGCCAGTCTGTCCTCGGCCAATATATCACAGAGTATATTTGCTTATGCACATTTGTGGTAGTGCTCAGAAGTCATTACTTATCTTGGAATACTGATTCCTAGAAACACTACACATAAGATTATGCTACATTTTAACAAGCTAACTGCTGATGTTATCTTTGGATTTGGACAGATGGGAACCTTAAACTTGTCTTTATGGGACAAAGTAAATGCACTCAAAATAAATATTATAACTGGGATTATTTATATATTATATGCAATTTCTTTTCATATATCTTGTAGATATATTCATAAAATTATTAATTTCAGAAATGTATGTGGTATTGCTTACTGCTTTGGATTTTTTTAAAAGAATGCAGCTCACATTCAGTGAAGGAGAATTTGGTTTCCCTGATCTCAGTTTCTACCATCAGGCATATCTGTTTGCTTGCATTAACTACTGGGATTGCTTCCCACAGTTAGACAAACTATCTTGGGCCCTCTTGGAGGCTTCCTGTCTGGTACTGCTCTCTAGGTGGAATGCATTAGATTGGATCCTGTACCTCCTGCAACTTCTGCAGTTAGAGAACTATGGTGCATAAAGTCACAACAATATCAATTCGATCCATTTTCACATGTTAAATTAACATTATGGGCCAATCCAGACCTAAAAATTGGGAAGAAATCTTTTTTATGGAAGACTTGGACCAATAGGGGGATTTTTTATGGTAGACCAATTGATAGACCAGGGGTGTCGAACTCATTTGTTATGAGGGCCGGATCTGATATAAATGAGATCTTGTTGGGCTGGGCCATGTGTGTCATAAAATGCCAGGTAGCAGAGATATAAACTTTATAAAGGACACAAAGATTTTTTTAACTTAAAATAAAAACATGCTTAAAACATTAGCACTCTTGCAATATTTTGTTTATTTAACAGTATCTGACACCTCTTGCTCTGAATTATGGCATCAAAATGTCTGTGCTGTTGCAATCATTAGTATGCCTTTCAGGTGTGCATCTGTAAGCTGCAAACCTATTTTTATTTATTGACATTCACCACAGAAATCTCTTGCTCAGAGTTCTGAGTCTAGAACCCAGGGGAAAACATGAAATGGCTGAGCAATTGAGAGAGTCTGGTGAAGTAAGTTATGATGCAGCAGCAACAGAACTGGAAGCAGGAGATGGCCAGTTCCAGTGTGGGCCTGATAGAAGCCCTCCGGGGGCCTCATCCAGCCCCCAGGCCGCATGTTTGACACCCCTGTGATAGACCATGGTCATGAGTTTTTGTCATTTTCTCAGTTGAGGTCCAGATATGAATTGTCAACTTCTTTTGAATGGCAATAAATTTACAACTGCTGCATCTATTGGTATCTAAATATGACCTGGCAGCATTAAGTGTCCCCTTTGCTCCTGGAATCTCTAATTGAGTTGATGCAAAAAATGAAACCTATAATGCTTGTTTATAAATATTTGGTGTTGATTAATAAATACAATATGCAGAGTCTCAAAAATGAGTGGAATAAGGACTTGGATCACCCTATTTTGCAAAAGCAACGGGATATGGCCTTACTGCTCTATCTGTGGATTTTGAGTTGCAACTTACTCAACAAAACATTATGTTTAGGATATACTGGACACCACAGCACCTTTTTAGTAAAGGATTGGGTAAGGTGTCTAATTGTTGGCAGTGTAACTAACAGGACACATCTCTTAAACATATGCTTTGGACATGTCCAGTCAGTTGTTTTTTCTGTAAGTTATTACAGTTGTCAATTTTGTATTAGAATGTTAATTGATTTTTGAGGATGTGTATGTACTTTTAAACCGTTTGCCCAGCTCTTGGAGTCTACCTGATGGACAATGAAAATGGACCCACCATGTCCTTACTGCAGCTAAAAGACTTGTACTACAAAACTGGAGACATAAATGCCCACCTCCTTTAAATCACTGGATCGAGGACCTTACAACTATCAATATTTGAAAGCATGGCATTTAGACAAAATTTGTTCACGAACTTATTTTTCAATATTTTGAAATCTTTTATAGGAACATATGTCTAGATCAGTAATTAAATTATAAAAGTTATTATATGAACTCTATATTCCTTAGTAAGTTCTTTAATAAAACTAGGAAAAGCCAGAGTAGATATTACTCATATTTCCAGGTGAAAACTAAGGAAAAGACATTTTAAGAATACTCACCTTTTCATACATTCAGTAGGACATGTAAAACAGTAAAAATGTTATATTTGTAAAAGCATTTACATAGTTAAAATCCCATCTTGATTTATAGTACATTTATTGTGATAAAAATCCTAAAGACTTTCTCACAAAACTTACATAGAATAAATATTACATATATATATATATATATGACAAAATGTTGAAAAGGCCTAACCTAGTGTAGCTTCCAGCTGCAAGCGTCTATGGTACTTTGAACATTCATCAATCATGTTTCTCATTTCTTCCATGCTATACTTTCCTCGTTCATCAATTAATGCATTTGCACACTTTTTCGTGTACAGGGATGTTGGCCGAATTGTTTCGGTACGACCATGCTTAAAAGCAGCAGTGCTGCATGCTTCATAAGAAGGAACAAATTTTCCATACTGGCGATAGGCAGACATCTGACATGCAAGCTGAAACACAGCATCGGGGCTCATTTTTTGACTCACTACAAACTGTTTCCCAAATTTATTGTACCTGAATGTTTTAAAAACTATTTTTTTCCTTTTTTCCTCAAATTTCGTACGTGCAGCACTTATAGCAGATGTTATTGCGTGGTTCAGTTTAAACTCCAGTTTGTCACATGATGTAACAAACAAAGCTGGACTGGAATCTGGTAAAGCAGCAGGATGCTCTGTACTGTCTCTATAGACTTCGTTAACAAAACGTAGAACTGCAACTCCATCTCCCCAAGAATGTTCAAAATTTACTCCTGCAGCGCCATTACTTGTGATAATCAGACTAAAAGATTTGTCAAACCAGCGATTGAAACCATATCCATGAAGCATACAATGGGAGAGTTCAATTTCGTCTTGTGGGGAAACATCATCTAAACAAAGACAAAACACTGCACTGTCAATTTTCTTGAGGTTTTCTTCATTACTTTTTTGGACAAGTAATTGCCTTACTGTGGCCCACGTATTTCTGTCTTCAGTTGTCAGGTAAGAAAGTTCAAATGCAGGCAACCGATCAGCATCATATATTATCTGTGTTAAATGAGCCTGGATTTCCGATGGATGTAGAATGTTACCAAAAGGATCCAGTACTTCAAAAACATAAAAATGGCCATTTCGCATCACCAACAAATGTCTTGCAAATTCACTTGTGAACAGTGTATCTTTGTTTAAATTGGGAATTCTGGTACTGTTGAAGAGTGACCTATATTGTGACATATCTAAAGGATAAGCATTCACCATATATGCTCCATACCAAGACACAGAAGGTGGAAGAATACGAAGAAAATGTCTGAAAATTTTATTCTGACCCCATTTAGGGTTGACATAATATATATCTGGCCGCAAAAAGTCATTCTTCAGGGAATTAAGAAACTTTAATGATGATACAACCAGGTTTGTTGCTCTTACTACTTGACAGTTGTATTCTGGTTTTGGATCAGGATTTAAGGCAATAAAAGGGTTGTAGTTAAAGACAACTGGATCTCTGGCAGAAAGATACATATCATACCAGGGCCCTAAAAAATAAAAAATGTAATTAAGTTATTAAATACACTGCATATAGCATGCTGTATTCTAGGCATAAATGGTTTGAATATGGAAACAAGTAATACATTATTTAGACATATTGCTTATCAAGGATTAGATAAATTTCTCTTTCCAGTTTGAAGGTGAGATGGGTCATATGTATATAATCCAGATACTATTTTTAGATTTGAGATAATTATTTTTAATTGATTTTTATATGTTCTGTGAGACAGGATGTAGAGAATGGTGGAGATATGGAATATAAGCCTCCAGGTGCTGCTGTCTTAGTTCTTGGTCACCGTCTTGAAGCCATGATCAAGTGGCTACGGAAGAACAAGACAGATAAGGAGATTATGTTGGTTGGAAAAGCTAGTGTTGGGAGTGACTAACCTGCATTAGATGGGGTGCCAATGAAGCTGACAGATTCAGTATTTTGGAAATACTCCTGAGCCTTTTCTTGGAGCAGCAGGTTGGTGTTGTAGCTAGCAGCACCTTCTTCACCTATATCTGGTCAGGAAAATTTGACATTTGGACACTGCTGATGTGGCCACACTGATCCATGCTCCTATAGCCTCAAGACTGTATTACTGTAATGCTACAAGGAGTTGCCACTAAAAATGGATTGGAAACCACAGTCGGTCCAGAATGCAGCAGCCTGTTTATTAATGCACGTTAGTTGGACTAATCTAGCGGTATAGTGGATAAGAGTGGTGGACTCTGATCTGGAAACCCGGGTTTGATTCCCCACTCCTCCACATGAAGCCTGCTGGGTGCCCTTGGGTCAGTAACAGTTGTCTCAGAACTCTCTCAGCCCCATGTACCTAACAAGATGTCTGTTGTGGGGAGAGGGAAGGAATATGATTGTAAGCCACTTGGAGACTCCTTGAAGTAGAGAAAAGTAGGATATAAAAACTTATTCTTCTTCTTCTACCCATATGACAGTAGTATTAGAATAACTGCACTGGCTATACCTGTTTGCTTCAGAATACAAATCAAGGTGCTGCTCTTGACCAATATAGCTCTTTATAGTCTGGGTCCCTCATACCTGAAGGCTAGCTTCTCCCCATAAATGAGCCTGAACAGATGTTCAGATCCTCACAAAGGTTGCCCTCTTTTTCCTCCTTAAAGGAAATATTTGTAACTGCCAGGACAAGAATATTTTATATGGTGGTCTTGTCCTGGTGGAACTGGCTGTCAGTTATAGTAAGGTCAGCATCTTCTCTCAGTCATTGTATGCAGCAGTGTAAGGCTGAATGATTCCTGACTTGGTTTCAAGCATGCTTAATTGAGTCAATTTTTTAATATGTCAGGATTCCTGCTGGCTTTATTCCGCTTGTTTTATTTTTAACTGTTTTGAGCATCAAGGAAGGGTGGTACAGAAATACAGCAAATAAATATGTATATAATAACTCATGCAATCTTTCCTTAAATGTAATAATATCATCATTTTCACTTGGTCTTGCCACAGCCCCCATAAGGACAATAGCAACATAGCTGTTCTACTACGAAGAAATAAGCAAGGAGGAGTTCCGTTAATCTGACTTGAACAGATCATAGAATCAGAGAGATGGAAGGGGCCATACAGGCCATCTAGTCCACCCCCCTGCTCAATGCAGGATCACCTAGAGCATCCCTGACAAGTTTGTCCAGCCGCTGCTTAAAGACTGTCAGTGAGGAGGAGCTCACCAACTCTCTAGGCAGCTGATTCCACTGTTGAAAAACTCTTACTGTAAAAAAGTTTTTCCTAATACCCAGCCAGTACCTTCCCACCCTTAATTTAAACCCATTATTGCGATTCCTGTCCTCTGCTGCCAACAGGAACAGCTCCCTGCCCTACTGTAATTAAGTGACAGCCCTTCAAATAATTCAAGAGAGCAATCATGTCCCCTCTCAGTCTCCTCTTCTCCAGACTGAACATTCCCAAGTCCTTCAGCCTTTCCTCATAGGGCTTGGTCTCCAGGCCTCCGATCATCCTTGTCACTCTCCTCTGCACACCACTCCATTCTGTCCACATCCGTTTTGAAGTGAGACCTCCAGAACTGCACACAACACTCCAGGTGTGGCATGACCAATGCAGTGCACAGTGGGACTATCACATCTTGCAATTTGGATATTATGCCTCTGTTGATACACCCCAAGATTGCATTAGCCTTTTTGTCACTGCATCACACTGGCTGCTCATATTTAATTTATGGTCCACCTGTACACCAAGATCTTGTTCACACATAGTGCTACCCAGAAGTGTATCCCCCATCCTGTATACGTGTTCCTCATTTTTGTTACTCAGATGTAGAACTTGGCACTTATCCTTGTTAAATTGCATCTTGTTCACATCCGCCCACTTTTCCAGTGTGTTCAGATCTCACTGAATTCTATCTCTATCTTCTGGCATGTTTGCTGCTCCTCCTAATTTGATGTCATCTGCAAATTCAATGAATAGCCCCTCCACATCCTCAACCAGATTATTTATAAAAATATTGAAAAGTACTGAGCCCAGAGCCACATCTTTCACACATATTGTGTGGCTCCTGGGAGGGCGGCTGGGGAAGTGAAGGAGAGGCATGTCTCCCTGATTGGTCTTCCCTTCCCCAGCCAGTGTTCCCCTCCCTGGGTAGGCTTGAGGTATGGGGGGGAGCAGAGAAAGAAAGCAACTTTAAATGCATTCTTAAAGCTCCCCCCCCCAACTGGCTTGGAGAAGGCATTTGTCTCTTTAAATCCCTTTTCCAAGCCGAGCCAGCCGGAGGGAGGGCTTGGAGAACACATTCAAAGTTGCTTTCTTTCCACCTCTCCTTCCCCCCATCTATTTGCTTTCTGTCCACCTCTCCCTCTCCCCCCCCCCCCACTCCCCATCTAAAGTTAAATGTGTTCTCCAAGCCCCACCACACTGCCTGGCTGGCTTGGTATTTGTCTCTTTAAATCCCTTTCCCAAGCCAAGCTGGCACAGCAGTTGTTGCAGAGGGCTTGGGGAACAAATTTAAAGTTAAAGGCATTCTCCAACACCTCGCCCCGTGGCCCCGCCTGCTAGCTTGGAGGCATAGTGGGGATTAGAGAACACATTTTAAAGTTTGTTGCTTTCTTTCCACCTGTCCCTCCCCATTTATTTGCTTTCTTTCCACCTCTCTCTCTCCCCCTCCGTTTGTTTTCTTTTTTGTTTCTCTTTCCTTCTTTCTACCTTTCTCTTTCTCTCTTCCTTCCTCCCTCCCTTCCCATCTATTTTTGTTTCTTTCTTTCTCTCTCTCTCTTCCTTACTCCCTCCCCATCTTTGCTTTCTTTGTTTCTCTCTCTTTCAATCTCGCCCTTCCTCTCATGTCTTATGGCTCTCAAACATCTGACGTTTATTCTATGTGGCTCTTACATTGAGCAAGTTTGGCCACCCCTGCATCAGAATATCACGGGGAACCGTGTCATAAGCTTTACTGAAATCCAGTTAAACAACATAAACAGCATTCCCTCAATCCAATAAGCTTGTCATTCACTACACAGTTACAACTCGTGGTGTTTTGGTAGCATATGTCCTCGTAAGATATTCCTCTTGGGCTTGTAGTAGGTCTCACAAGGTCAGCAACAACAGTGGGGGAACACCAGGTTGAGGGGAGTTTTTTAAACATGGCTTATCAGAACAGCATGGAGCTGTTTCATATACTGTTTTAATATACTGCAAGCCACCATGGAAATAAAAAGAGAAACTGTATATTACCTTTTGGAGTTAAATATCCCTGTTGTGCAGGCAGCTATTATGAAATATTTTAATACTTTAAATTACACATGTAATTTAGTTATCACCTATTATGTATTTTCTTTGCACCCCATCCTCCCTCCAAGCTCAAAATAACTATAACAAGTTTCCATACAATCTCCCATCCATGTACTAGACCTGCTTAGCTTCGAAGCAGGTATACAATAAATGTTTTAATTTACCTTTATAAAATAACAATCCTAAAAATTTGGACCTTCACTTTCCTTTCTGAACTGGAAACACAAAATTCCTAATAGAAGATTGCTATACAGTTTCATAGAGAAGACTGCTATTTGCTTTTAATCTAGGACAAAATGAGATAACATAATAAGTATAAGCGGAACTAAAAAAAGTAAAATCTACTTAATACAGAAACACAGAGCCATTCACATCACCATTTTGTTCATTTGCAGGTTTTTAATTCTCTACTTGAATAACATCTTGATTGCAACTTGCTTAACTTGATTGTGTAAGAATTATATTATGGGGTCGAGGACAGATTGGCAATCTGGAGCAGGAGGAATCCGGAGGCAAAAGCTGTGGGGGGAACATTCCCCTGGGCTGGCCGTTCACAATGGCCAGTGTATTGCGCAAGCCTGCTGTTATGGAGCGTTCAGACTGCTGCGGAGCGGCCCCATGTGGGCCGGCCTCCGCAGCTTGTGGCAGGGCTGTTTCAGCAATGTGCACATGTGCACTCATGCGCAAATTGCCGAAACGGCCGCCTCTGCTTGAATCCCGCCCTCTTCCAGTTCACACTGCCTGAAAGCGGAAGGCATGAGGAAGACAGCCCCTGGACACTGGTTTCTCCCGGTGTCCTTCTACAGCGAGAGGAAACTGGCTTCAAAGTGCGTAAGTGTGGAAGGGAGCCAAGGGACAGCTGCAGATGTCTGAACGGGCTCCCTTCCCCCGCTTCCCAAGCGGAGCTCTCCCAGGGCAGATTGCCAGTCTGTCCTTGGCCTGGGTCTAGATTGTGATTGGAGGACAGTATGTAAATCTCCTTCTGGTGGAGCATTCAGCTGCAGTCCCAGAATGAGGTAGAATCCTTACATAATCACAACCTACAACAAAGTGTGGTATGGTATTAAAACAAACTCAGCAAACCACAGGCAACATGGTTAGTAAAAAAGTGGCCCCTAGACTGACTCAAAAATTAACACTAATATGAAAGAGAAAGTACCCTAACACATTTGAAGCATTGCAAAAACAAACAAACAAACCAACAAACCTGATATATAACTTGTATGCTTACTGTTCCTATCATGTTCAAGAAGATCACGATGTAAGACCATGCCCATTCCATTTTCAAATTCTCTGGCAAGTTTTTCAGTATGTCTGTAAGTTAAAATGTGTTAATCCATACATAACCTGACTGTAACACTATGTTTTAATTAAAGTACTTTTAATTATAATATTTAAAACATTATTCAATTTTCACATGTGCAGCTGATAATATTTAGCAACGTCACTTCATGCACACACAGAAATTAATATAGGTTGAACATAGTTCAGGTGACTAGCTGTGTTAGTCTGTAGTATTAGAATAAAATTCAAGTCTAGTAGCACCTTAAAGACCAACAAAAATTTCCAGGTATAAGCTTTTATTAGTCAAAACTCACTTCATCAGTTGTAAACTGTAGGTGGTACAATTACAGTACTTTTGTCACTGAAAATCCACAAATATTCAATATGAAACTATTTTAAAAGTCAGAACTATGCATGCTCTAGAAATGAATTAAAAGCTAACAAATACTCCAAACCAGCCCCATAGCCAGGAATTTTGGGTTGGTGGGGCATGGGGAAATTTTGTGGGGCAGCAGGGGAAGGGGAAGGGTGCAGACAGCCCCCACTTGAATTTTTTTTTAAACGGTTCCCTTTAAATGGTATTTTTTAAAAAAAGGCTGCCCACACCTGAACTCCAAGTGGTGAAATCACTGCTTGGAGTTCAGGGAAGACATATGGCTTCCCCTCTCCCTCCCTCCCTCCCTGCAAGATTTAAAGGGCCCTCCAGCTGACAGGCAGGCCATCGTGCTCCTGTCGATTAGCTGGAGGGCCCTTTTAATGTCACAGGAGGGGAGGGAGGAGAAGAGGGGCAGCAGCTGTTATGGGGTGTGCCTCACATTTGATGGGGCAGAGCCCCAAAACATCCCACTGTAGCTATGGGCCTGCTTCAAACAGAAATACTAACACTTCTATACTGTTCTATGCTTGGAAAGTTTAGATGTGAATTACTATCAGGAGTCCATAGATCTGTTCACTAGGTTGCTAGTGGTGGCTGCCTCTGGAGACGAACCAGACAATGGCTGGGGTCACACACACTAAATAATCAACTTTAAATCCACTTTCAGTGTACTTTCCAACTGGATTTTACTGTGTGAACTGGCAAAATCCAGTTGGAAAGTGGATTATTTAGTGTGTGTGACCACAGCCAATAATTCATTAATTGTACAGAACTCAGAGGGAGGAAGGATGTTTCGCTGTACCAGGCACAAGGGGAAAGACCCACCCCTCCCATGAGTCCTCTGACATGGGCAGAAAACTTAGGAGAGACATCAGTCTATCACATCACAGTTGGCTTTGGAGAAGCAAAATTAATAAGAAAGACTTCACTTGGTTATGTTACTTCTGAAATTAGTTGTTAGAAAAGATATCTCCCCCCACCTGCCCAAGTTCTGGAGCTGAAATCTTCAGATCTGAGAAGCCAGGTCTTAATTGTCTTGTTTAATATGTTCAATAATAATAATGTTCAAAAATAATAATGTTAAAAAAAACAAGGATTGAGAAGATGTGGAGGAAACCGGAAAGAGCTGCAGGACAAAATGCAGCTGCACAGCGAATAGTGTGAAATTGACCAAAGCAACTGGGGCAAATGAAAGAGCGATGCTGCACAGCTGCTTGTGGAAAATTGGTCTGTCACAAGAGGACACCTGTTTGCTCTCTGCACAAAAACTAAGGAATGCAAACAACTCAGACACTAGTGTAACTCAGTGTTCACCAATTCAGACACCAGTGTTTTTCCATATCTTCAAGGCTAAATAAACTATCACAGCAAGCACCAGAATCAAAGGTTACCAGATTGGCAGGTATCCTCACTATGTTTATGTAGAGTTTTCAGGGGAAGTCTTTTCTTATCACTTTGTCCTGGGGTTTAGAAGAGCCATCCTTTAGAAAAGCAATAGTAAGCAGTATGTGCAAATTCAGTCTCACACAAGTTCAACAGAATTCTAAATGTGTTTATTCGGAAGTAAATCTGATTTAATTAATTGGAACACACTCTCAAATAAGTGTACATTAGATTGCAGCCACAGGCACTTTTCAGTTGGGTATGTATACAATTAAGTTATAGTGTTCATGGAAAAGGCGACTTTTGAGGAGGGATTTAAAGGAAAAGTGAGAAAGACAGCACCACACAAGTTTTCTGTGAGAATGTTCAGGGTACAGGGTAGCAAGAGAGGTTTAATAAAATAATTCCTCCGGGACTGGAGGAATACTTAACAAAACTACTAGAAATCGCTGAGATGGACAATTTAACTTTAAAGTTGAAAAATAAACAAGAACAAGTCTTTACGTCTTCATGGGACAAAACTTTATTTTTGGTTTGAAAATCACAAATGAAAATATTGTCACAGTTTATGTTGGCCATTGGTGTTTCGGTGTACCTTCTTTGTACTTGTACAGGAAATTCTTTGAGTAGAATATGTATCAATAAAGTAACAAATGATTTTAAAAAAATCATTTAAGGAAGGAGGATTTTGGGGAGCTTAAGGTGGTTGAGTTGGAGGAACAAATTCTGCCTCATTCCTTTGAACCAATAATCTTTTGTGTAATTGCAAATGTCATACCTGTATTGTTCATCATTCAACAGTGGCTTCTGAGCAGCTAAATATCGGTTGATAGTATCCTCCAGTTTTGGAATAGGCAGTCTAAAAATTAACACATTTATAATCACTATTACAAACAAACCAGCAGAAATTAACACAAAAAAATTACTAGCCTATCTGCCCATACATACCTATATTAGTAATTTATGCTATAGTGATACCTGGCAAACAAAAGGTTATATTGTTTTCCCTGTCTTGTTGCCTACAGATGATCATACCTGACACAAAGGAGTGACTTTTAAAAGCAAAATGAAAGGAAGCTAAACCCTCAAGCAACAACTGCAGAGAGAAATGTCTCCAGAATATGTTCCTTTTAGGACATTGTATAGTACAGTAGTAAACAATGTTTCCAAAGTAGAGCCAGTTAATAGTTACAAATTGTGTTCTGTAAACAAAAAAGCATCCTGGGCAAAAATAACTCCAGGAATCTATGCATTTTGCCATTGAGTTAGTTTTTCAATCCAACCCATGGAACATATTGGTAGAAAAAACAGCACAGGAGTTCATTAAGAAAACTCTGATCTAGGAATCAATTTTAAGTGCTCTGGAGAGACATCCCCTTCATGACAAACTGAAGACCTTTTCTGAGAACTAGAAGAATATTTCCTCACCACAGAGAGACACGTGAGGTAGGAAAAGCACCCAAACTATATGGGAAATTGGCTTAGAGTAGAAATTATACCCCAAATGCAGTAGGTGTAAGGTTTTTTTACAATGTCATTTGAGGGTTAAATGATCAAAGGACTGGAGTATCTTCCCTACAGCTGTTAAATTATTTGTGGATTTTGCAAAGAGGCCATGATAGAGGCTCCTAAAATGGGGGACCTGATCTGTGTCAAAACTGTGAGAAACAGTGGTTTAACCCTCTTCATGTGTATCATTTTCCAGCTGCCAGCTGCCCCCGTCCGCCAGGAGCTGCTACCGGCCCCACAGAGGGAATATACAGTTATCTGTATGCCTTCACAAACAGCAAGGGGTTTGACTGAGGTTTAAAAAAATGTATACGGGATTAGGGTTAGAATAGGGCTGCCAAGTACCGGCGACTTACCGGCGGGGGGGGTTTGTTCTCCCCCTGGGAGCTCTTCTGGTGCGTGCGCTTTGCACACGCGCCACGGCGATGTAGTGACGTCACCCAGAGGTGACCCAGAGGTGACGTCATTACACGGGGGAAGTCGTCCTCACCGGACGACTTCTGGGGAGGGGTTCCCCCCCGCCGGCCGAATGCCGGCGGGTGGATCAGGAACCCCTATAGCGGGGGATCCCCCGCCCCCCGGGCTGACTTGGCAGCCCTAGGTTAGAAAGATTATTCCTCTCTCTGAGCTTGATATGAATTGGGCCTTCCCACAGCAACTATTTCCACTTAAACAATGAGAAAGTGCCATGGAGGAGAGGAGAATGATGTAAGCTACTTTGGGTCTCCCTTGGGGAGAAAGGTGGGGTATAAATGAATGAATGAATCAAATAAATAAATAATAAAAAAGAAGAGACCTCTACCTGCATTCTGAAGTAGTACAGCCTATTATATCACCTTGGAAGTCTACCACCTCATTCTGCTACATGCATAGAAGACTTCTGAAATCTTTTAAGAAAGATTAGATCACTGGTGATTTTGGAGTTTCCCTTCAGTGTTCGCAGTAGCTGGCCAGCAGCTTAAGAAGTACAAGACACGCCAGGCTATGGCACAAAATAGTCTGACAAACTGCACAATGATGTTCTTTGCAGATTTGGTTTGCTACAGAAATTGCTCACTTTAATGTGAGTACTGTCTCTCCATGGCATAGGAGCTGCTGCTTATGATCTATATAAATCTGGCAGACCTTAGGGAAAATGACAGTATAAAGGACCAAGTATTGCAGCGTGCAGAAAAAGATCTCATTCAGATCTTTTAAAGACCTACGCTTTGTGAGGACCCTTCAAATGATTGTGTACTATGCCTCTGTTTTTTTGTTTAATTTCATTATAATGTCATACTTCTCTAAGTGTTCCGACTGATAATAGCTTTCAATCTGAATGCAACTGTTCGGGTTCATTGTTTGAATGTCATATATCCAGTGTGTGACTTTGAACGCACTATTACTACTACTATTACTACTTTTTAAAAAATGCTAAGAGACTAAATAGTTAATCAAAGTTTTGAGTCAAGTAGTAAAGCCTGTCCCTATAGATATAGAATAGATGCTTTTGAATTATGGTGCTGGAGAAGACTCTTGAGAGTCCCTTGGACTGCAGGGAGATCAAATCAGTCAATCCTAAAAGAAACCCTGTCCTAAAAGAAATCAACCCTGACTGTTCCCTGGAAGGCGATAATGAAGCTGGAAAGTATTGGAGTCAGGAGGCAAGTGGTAGTGATTTCATAGCAAGCTCTTTATTGAGGGTCAGATGGAACATGGAAAACCCCGGGCTCAGAGCCTTCTTTTATGCCGGCCGGAGACAAAGCCCCGACCTCGCCCCCAAGTCCTGATAGGACCTTAAGTCCATGGTTGCAGTTCATAGGTCCCCCAGCAGGAGACCTAGGCATGTAATTGGTGGTCGCTCAGGATCCAACTGACTATTGTTCTACCTGGCCGAAGCTCAGGTAGATTCTGACCTTGTGTGCTGACCACATGGCGGTCGCCATTGCGAGAGGCCAGGCGACTGTGGTCTTAGTACACAAAAGCTGAAGCTCAAATACTTTGGCCACCAAATGAGAAGGGAGCACTCACTGGAGAAGACCCCGATGCTGGGAAAGACTCAAGGTAAAAGAAGGGGACACAGTGTTATTGATGCAACAAACATGAAATTAAGCAAACTCCGGAGCATGATGGAGGACAGGAGGGCCTGGTGTGATGTGGTCCATGGGGTTGCGAAGAGTCGGACTCAACTGTGCGACTGAACAACAAAAAGTAAAGCCTGTGACTACTAGTTTCATCAGAGCAGTAAAGTCAGTGTGTGGTAGAAATAAATATTTTAAATTAAAAGGTGGGACTCTCTCCGTGGACAGCAACAGGGGTTTCAAAAATGCCCTTAGCAGGCAAGGAAGGCTGGTGCCTGCCATTCCCTCCCACATCCCAGCTGATGCCACTGTGGACAACATTTCAATTCTGCAACCTGTAAAAAGACCCCCCCCTTTTTTTTTTACAGGAGAGTAATTTTACTGGCATTTTTTACTGGAACAGAGAAAGCAGACCGGCCCACTCCTCGCCTGGCAGAAGAGGGGGAGCCCTTGGCGGGGACAGGAGGCGCCCGGGCGTGTGTGTGTTCCTTTTCTCTTCCCTCCTCTCTGGCTCGGCCTGGCTCTGCTCCCCTCCCGCAAGCTGGAGGAACGGACAGGGACCTGGGCAGGCTGGCCTGGAAGTGCATGGTAGGGATGGTGCTCCGGTGCACGAACTGATGGTCCGTGTCTTGTTCCGACACGATGCCCTCCGGCTGCCCCACGGTCCTCCAATACGCCCGGCGTCCGACCAAGCTGAGTAGAGTCGCGGCGCGCCATTGGGGCCTGGCTCGATGCATGCCACGCCGCTTGGAGCAAGCGAGGCGGGGGGGTGGGGGGGAAGAGGCCAGACGAGGCGCCACCAACCGATCCCCGCCGGCCCGCGCGCCTTCGAATGGCGGCAAAACGGCCGGGGGAGGGAGGGGGGAGGGGAAAGGCCCGAAGGGGGGGGGGGGTGACAGACGGCGCGGGAGGCCGTTGCCCTGCTGCCGTTCGAAATCCGCCCGAGCGCCCCGCCCCTTCTCGTGCACTCGCGCTGCGACGTCACCCGGCCTTTGCTGCGGGCGGGCCCCCAGCTTTTGTTTCTGAGCCGCTGCGGGAGAGAGATCGTCTCACGTTTTGAAGGGGCGGAATTGCCCGTCACCTTTGGTCACCCCGACTCGTTCCACCCCCTCCCCTCCAAAAATATTGCCATGTATTATTTATAATATTTGAGAAGAACCCACAGGACTCATTTCCACGTATCTCTGAATTAGATATGAAGTGTCTTTCACCTCTAGATTTTAGAATTGTAAATACGTGTTTAAAAGACATTGGCTGCAGTCAGACGACAGGGCTGATGTGGCCTGGCCCCGCCTCTGACTTCTCTGCTTTTTGGAGTTTTGATCAGACATTCCACCTAGGGTTGCCAGGTCCTGCCTGTCCACTGGCGGGGGCGGGGTGGTGGTGGTGGTAGGATTGCCAGATCCAGGTTGAGAAACTCCTGGAGATTTGGGGATGTAGCCTGGAGAAGACAGAAACTTTAGAGGGGTGCAATGCTGTAGAGTCTACCTTCCAAAGCATCAGTTTTCTCCAGGGGAACTGATCTCTGTAGGCTGGAGATGAGCAGTAATTCCAGGGGATCCCCAGGTCCCACCTGGAGACTAGCATTAACCCCATGGTTGACTGTGTGTAAAGTGCCATTAAGTAGCAGCCAATTTATGGCAACCCCATAGGGTTTTCAAGGCAGGAGATTTAACAGAGGTGGTTTGCCCTTGCCCAACCACAGAATTCCGTGGAGGTCTCCTATGCAAGTACTACTAACCAGGACCGACCCTGGTTAGATTCCGAGATCCGACAAGGCTAGACTGGCCCATCCAGGTCAGGCCATTGGGACAATAGCCCTTATAAATATATTTCAGATGGAGTTTAGTTTGCAAACATCTGGTTAAAAGCACAGATTGCTGAAACTGCCAATCAGTCAAAAATTGGTTGCTTAACAAGTAAACCAACTATAAGCTGGTATTGTTAAAATAGTTTGTGTGGATTAGTTAAGACAATACATAGTTTTTACTGGATCCTTACATAGAATCAGTGTGGCCAAGGTATATTTTTATTCCTTTATGGTGTTTTATGGAAACTCAGTGAGTGCCTCGGTAAGCTAAGTGAATTTCTCAGCTGTATCATGTAATTTAAAATGGATCTGTAAAAGGAAATCGGATCCACTTATTTTAATGGGACAGCTATTATTTACCAGCAGTTTTGAATTTTTATTTTATTTTGTGGGTATTGTTCTTTAAAGAAGTTTCTTAGAGTTCTAAGATCCCCATGTGTTGGTATGATTATTTAGTGATAATGGACTGCTGATGAAGACTTTGTAAAAATGAACATAAGAACATAAGAGAAGCCAATGTTGGATCAGGCCAGTGGCCCATCCAGTCCAACTGGCCCATCCAGTCCAACACTCTGTCACACAGTGGCCAAAAATACCAGGTGCCATCAGGAGGTCCACCAGTGGGGCCAGGACACTAGAAGCCTTCCCACTGTTCCCCCGCCCCCCAGCACCAAGAACATAGTGTGCAGAAAAATCCTAAATGTTAAAAAAACTTTTGGGGGGATATTTAAATCCCCTCAAAAGTAAAAGCATTCTCTGCGTAGGTGCAGAGAACGCTTTGCCTGGGGGGAGGGCTTGACGGGCAGCGGGCCTTGCTGCCGTTTTTGGGGAGGGAGGGGGAGGGAGTGGAGGAGGCTCGGCTCGTGGCCGCTGCTGCCGATTTTTGGGAAGGGAGGGGGTAAGGGGCTCGGCGTGTGGCTGCCGCTGATTTCTAGGGAGGAAGGGGGGAGGGAGGGGAGGAGGCTCGGTGCGTGGCTGCCACCGCCGCCGATTTTTGGGAAGGGAGGAGGGAGGGAGGAGAGGAGGCTCGGCACACGGCTGCCTCCGCCGCTGTTTTCAGGGAGGGAGGAAGGAGGGAGGGAGAGAGGCTCACCTCCCCCCATGAGTATCCTACTGCTGGGAGCCTGTGAGGGGGAGGGGGCGAGCAGCGGGCCCAGCGAGATGGGGGAAATGCCCCCTCCCCGCAAGTTTCTTGCGGGTCTCCCCTTGTCTACACACTAATAGCAAAGGCACCCCCGGCGTGCAGATATCTAAATCCGCGCGGGTGGGGGACCTAGGGGGGCAGGGAGATTTTCCTACAAACTTGGGAGATTTCCCCCCGCCCCTGTGTGTAGAAAAATCTTAAAAGTAAAAAAAAAACACATTCGGGGGATATTTAAATCCCCCCCAAAGTTAAAGAGTGTTCCCTGCAAATGTGCAGGGAACACTCTGGCCATTGGTGGGCTCGGCGGGCGGCGGGCCTTGCCGTCGCCACTGCTATCAGGGAGGGGAGGGGAGAAGGCTTGGCACACAGTGGGCCCCGCCGCTGCCACTGTTGTCTGGGAGGGAAGGGGGAGGGAGGGAAGAAGGCTCAGTGCGGTGCGGAACACCCCCCCCCCACCGCTGTTGTCTGGGAGGGAAGGGGGAGGGAGGGGAGAAGGCTTGGGAGGGAAGCGGGAGGGAGGGAAGAAGGCTCGGCACCTCCCGCCGCCACCACTGTTGTCCGGGAGGGAAGGGGGGAAGGGTCACCAGGCTGGTGAGCTGCACAGCCTCGCGGGGGAGGGGAGGAGGAAGAAGGCTTACCTGATGCCACTTCCTCCTCCTGTAGAGCTCCTCCTGCTTCTGCAGGCCAGGAGCTGTGGGGAATACTCCCCCCCCACGAATATCACAGGTCCCCCTTCTTGTGTTTATCTAATTCCCTCTTGAAGTCATCCATGCTTGTAGCAGCCACCACCTCCTGTGGCAGTGAATTCCATGTGTTAATCACTCTATGGGTGAATGCATTTAGCCCTTTGTTTTATACTAACATAGCATTTTAAAATACTTCATAGATTTGTGTGAATGTTGTGTATTAAAGATTTTTGTATTGTTTTCGAGAATACTCTATCCCCTCAATGTTTGGGGCCTTAACCCCCCCCCCCCTTGGGAACCTAGGTCACTCTGGTAACATGGCAATCACAGGGCCCCCCTCTTCAATACTTGCAAATACTTTGGGTTACACTGTCTGGGCCCCTGTGTACTAAAGGGAAATATCACCAAATAAATTCATCTGCAGCACTAATTCTTCCTCTGACCAAAAATAGTAGTTTTTCTAGGCTGTCTTGGAGTACCTGGTCATATTCTACCAAGGACTGACCTCTTACATAGTGCTTTCATTTTAAAAGGATGACACGCTGGGTCCAATTTTTAAACTGCAACTGACCTTTTCCCAGTAAAGTGGAGCAAGAGGGCCTTATTATTCAATTTTTAAATTCCTTTTGTTTAGCATTATAAAGTTGTGTACAGGCAATAGTTTTTCAAATTGGACAGTGGTATTGAAGAACTTGGATTGTCTGTAGTACATACATTTGTTCTGTGTAACCTGTACCTTCAGTGGGCTTTGGTCAAACCAAAGAGTTTACATAGTATCTAAAGCTATACTTAGAAAAACAGAAATTAGTCACTAGAAGTGTGACCAGTTTTTAAAAGTGCATGTTTTAGCCTGTATATGTATATGTTTTCAAAGCCTTTTCTTTTGGTTACTCGGTCAGGCCTTCCTGACTCTACTTTTTTCTGTCACATTTTTATGTCCTCGAGGCAGATATCTCACTGCGTTGTTTTTTCACTTTATTGGATCCCCTCAAAATGAGTTCAGAAGTCAAGTTGGGGTTCAGGTTTGAATTATGTCCTGAATGTGCACAGCAAGGTTTTTGTCACTACCTCAGTCTTGAAGATGTGCATCCCAGTACAGCAGTATGTGCCCAGGAACTTTCAAAGTGAACAGATTTGCAGAAGTGCATCTTTCCCACTTTTCCTCAGTAACCTCTTGCCTCCCTGAAAAGCCACTGCTTAGGACTGAGGACCCAACAGAACAATATATAACATAGATGCAGTAAGACAGGAGAATCAGAAACAAAAGAGGGAAAGAGTGGTAATTTTGTTCTGTTCTTCCTTCTTGATTTAGTGCTCCCCCTACCTTATGGCATATTTTTCTGGAGAGGTTCCTTGCCCTTGGCTGCAACTTGTCAGTGTCAGGGCAGAAGGTATAGGGAGAAGAAGGTAGGAAAGATCTGTTTCCGCAAACTCTTGGATACAACCTACTGTATTTTGCCTTTTGCTTCCTGTTTTGAAATGAAGTGCTGAGTTTGAATTTAAAATGTAGAATTTCATTATGAACTGGTGTGCTAAATTTCATTTTGGTGTCTTAGTGCTGTAGAGTCTTATTCTGTTTCAAACAAAAACCCTCAATAGGCTGATTAAACAAATGCCTCTCTTCTGCTAGCCAAAAACAAGAGCCAGTTTGGTGTAGTGGTTAAGAGCGTGCGGACTCTAATCTGGGAGAACTGGGTTTGATTCCGTGCTCCTCCACATGCAGCTGCTGGTGTCAGTCATAAGTTCTTGGGTCAGTCATAAGTTCTTTTAGACTGTTCTCTCAAGGACAGTTCTTGAGAGAGCTCTCTCAGCCCCACCTACCTCACAGGCAGTGTTTCCTCTAAGCTGAGTTAGTGTAAACTAGCTCACAGTTTTTCAGCCTCTGGCTCACACATTTTTGTTTTAGCTCAGGAAGGATGGCTCCAGAGCACAATAATTTATGCAGTAGCCAAATCGCTTGCTCACAGCTTTAATGCCAGTAGCTCACAAAGTAGAATTTTTGCTCACAAGACCCTATAGCTCACAAGACCCCATAGACATAGAGGGAGTATTGCTCACAGGGTGTCTCTTGTGGGGAGGGGAAGGGAAAGGGATTGTAAACTGCTCCAAGACTCCTTCAGGTAGTGAAGGGCGGGGTATAAATCCAATCTCCTCTTCTTGTTTTGCTACTATGAGACGGTGTGTTTTCCTGTCCTTTTCTATTTTTTTCTAAAAGGGTTTCCTTTAAAACCCCACCATAAAATATTAACGTGAATAAATAAAAAATAATTTAAACTACCCATTTTGAATCCATATATGAACAAACTTGCATACTGACTGATTGTCATAACAATGAAGACATATCCATTTGTAGTTGAATAGAACCTTTATACAATGGAGGAACATAATATTTGCAGTGCTGCATGACTGCTTAGGCACAAGAGGCCAGTTTTTGTATCACTCTTTAGCTGTTTCCACATAAGTTATTTGCCCTGGGTTTGATTCTATAGGAAAACAGGTTTTTTTTTCATGCTTCCCCAGAGCATTGCAGTTCATTTGTGCACCTCCTGGAGGTTCCTTGGCTCCCCCCCCCCAAATCCTTCACAGACCCTTACTGCAAAATTTTGGGAAACATCACAGCAAAGCCTGGATGGATGCCATGGAGGCAAGAAAGTTCATATTTTCCTGGTCTTGCCCACACAGCAGTAATTCCCCCTGACCTATTTACCCCCTCCCCTCGGCAGCCAGGGCTTTCCCAGTATTTTTTTAAAGTCAACAATTGAATACTATTATAACATACAGCAATGTATTATCAAGTTCTTTGAATTCCCAGCTTTCAATTTTTTTTAAAAAAAATATGGCTTTCTATAAGGGGAGGCATACCTCTGCAATGAAAAAGACCACTAAGTACAAGTTTTGATGCATGTAAATTTTTTATTTTATTTTAAAATGTATTTTACAGTCAAATGTAGGATCGAATTTAATTTGCCTGTTAACAATCAAATGTCAAGATGTAGACTCTAAAGGGTTTTATACAGCTGTTAAACAGATCTTCTGCTGTTCAAGTGAAAGGTCTGAAATGTTTGAATCGAGGTCACTTCTTTCTAGAGCACTGATGCTTCTAATACCTAGGGCTGTCTGTCTTTCCGTATTTGGAAGCAACTGCAAGTGGATTGGCTGCCAGTGAGCTCATGTATTTATGTATGTGTTTCAGGCTAGTAGCAGCGGCAGAAATGTACTGCGTAGGCTCCTTCAGTTGGGTAAGATGCTGCTGCTCCAAAACTGCTTTGTTTCTGTCTTCTTTTACTTGACCGTGTTATGTAGGCTCTGCAGAAATGTTGAGAGTCTCTCCATTGCTGGTGATAATACCCTTTGTTGGTAGGGTTTACTGACGTCACGAGGCCATGGCTGAGCCCGAAACTGGTAGCTGTGAGTTTATATGCCGATTTCACCTTCGGCAGCAGCAGTATGCCGTTGTCATAAAGCTAACCCTCATTTTGATTTGTAGACCCTGGATTGCTGAATAGGATGTTGCCGGAAACGACCCAGTGCAGCTGAATATGCGACAGGAGGGAATGAAACAGCCTCAGGAAACAGAGGAAAAAGAAACACAACAGACTTCGGATTTATAATGCAAGCAGCTTTTGTGGGGCCCCCAGCCACTTTGTTCTTCTGCTTTTGGATTTAAGATCATGTATGTGGCTCATTATTTATTCCTTAATTGTTTAATGCCTGGCAAAAAATGTGCCCCTTGAAACAAGTACTGTAATGTTTTTAGTCTGCTCTGAAAAAGTAATGCTCATATTTTATCATAATAGATGCTTGATAACAGTCAATTTAAACAGTTCATTTATTTATAGGTCCGTTCACATAGTAGCATTTGGAAATGAGAGAGGTGGATGTTCTGAGGATGATCAGCAGAGTAGTCTGATCTGGACCTACCTTGGAAGAAGTGCCCTTGCTTCAGATACGGACAGCAGTTTGTTACTGAGCTCTGCTAACTATCTTAGGAATCCTTCATTCACCGAGTATCAAGCCCGTGTGTTCGGAAATGTCAGATTGGTGGTGCATGACTGTCCTCTCTGGGTAAGAGACTGTAGCATGAAACTAATAGACTAATCTTAAATACAATTGCTCAGGGCTAAGCTGCAATGAGTTCCATGGGACTTACTTTCTAGTAAGTATGTTTATGATTGTAGCCCTAGTCTTGTCAACACCCAATTCTGTAAAAGTTTATTAAAGTAGAAAAAAGAGAAATGGAAACAGTGCATACTACATAAAATAATTTCAGTAGGGAAATCAAATAGCCTCTTAGAAAATCTTGAGAGATTCAACAGAAACAGGATCCTCATCTGTTGTTCCTCTGTGTTTTCAGAGAATAAGAACATTTTTGAGGACTGAAAATCTATTTGTCTGTACCTGGTTAGCTGAGGCTATGGAATATAACATGGCTTCGTAGTGATAAATCACAGTTTGAGGTTAAATTAATTTTCTGTGAGGCTTTCAAATGATTGACAGGTGTTGGATAACAAAGTTACATGCTATGTTACTTTTTTTAAAAAAAATATGTTGACTGAGAGCCAAAATGGCTTTGAATAGAGATGTTCAACGATCAGAGCCAGATCTGTAACTTTTTGATTAAAATTTGGGCAAACTATTTTGGGTTGTATAAATGATTCTGAGATCTAGTGGGAAGTTCTATTCATTCTTATTTCATAATACTTAATGGGATTTAAAAATATTTCTAACGCAGACCACCCCCTTTAAATATATATGGATATTTTGTAGCACTGGTCTTCAGCTGATGGGCTGTGACCTACACACCCTGGCGTAATGGGGGTTGTATCAGCAGCATCACCACCCCCATTCTATGTGTATTTGAAAAAGGAGAAAAATGGGCTGGGGGAGATAAAAATGTCAAAACAAGTGAAAACGTAAAAGCAGCCCCAAGTTGAAGCCTGTCGCTCTGTAGAAGTCCATAGAGGTTCCGAGACTACAAGCATTGGTAGTAGCTAGGTAAGTGAGGTGTTGCTCATTTTGGAGTTGTCTCTGGTTATGCAAGATGTAACACAGGTTATTAGCCACAGGTTATCTTGGCCTTTGTCTATGACAAGTACTTTTTGGACCTTTCCTTAAAAGGGATTGCAATTGCAAGTGATAGTTACTTTGCCAGTGGCATTACATTTCCATCTCCATGTAAAGGAAGGTAATGGGGGTAACCTCACTGCCATAGCCTTTTTCACTTATCAGCAGACCTCTGAAGAACAGAAGTATAAAGTCTGATCAGAGAATGGGGAAACAAAAAACAGGAAAAGAGTAACTGAAATGGCAGGGCATTGCAACTAAGAGTGTTATGGGAAAGGAAATGAGAGACTTTTGTTGCTCATCACATGATGTCACAAGCATCATTTGATAGTGAAATCATAATCTCTTGACATTACAGTGAAAGCTGAAGTCGCAGAGAGCAAAATAGCATTTTCCTAGCAATTGTGTGGAAAGTGCAGTTTTTAAAGTACTGATACAGTAGATTGGAAAATGCTGTTTGGATCCCCTGTGTGCACTTGCCATGTACAAAACCTACTCTATCTAGAAAGGGTATATCCTACTATGCATCTTATTATGTAGGTGCTCTGGCAGATTAAACAAGTGACTAATCAGTGACTAACACATATTTCAAGTTAGGGTCATACTCAAGATCTTTAAAAAAGCGGGGGGATGCAATCTGGAATGATTTCCCGGATATGTATTCACTACAAATATAAAGGAAACCACTCAGCTTGAAATGTGCATAGTGTGAATACAGAGGGATTGTTGAAGTTAACTAATATTCTGCACTGAGCAGTTATAAGTAAATGTCCTAAGACTACTGACTATTGTCTGCATAAGCAAACATGACTGATAATTGGCAGTCAGCATTACTGATTCAAACGGCCCTATGTTTTCTGTCAGGAATGTGCAATCCCTCATAGAGTCATCCTACTTCTGCTCTTTATTACTTGTATAGGAAACTTATTTTTGTGCACCAGACTTCACATATGGAATAGACAAGTTGCACGCCAATGAGAAACTGAAAGAGGGAGAAACTATTTGTGCATCCCTATATTGCCCCTTCCATCCCACCCGTGGTTCAGGATTCTCTAAGGGGCTTGAACAGGCTGACTTTTTCATTTTTCTTTGCACTGGTTATTAGCTGCTCAACCTTTGGTGCTCCTGGATCCTATTTTATCCTCACCAAGCTCATTCAGGGATTTTTTTGTTGTTGTTTACAAAGGCCGAGGACAGACTGCTGATCCGCCCCGGGACAGACGCGGGGCCAAAAGCCCCGCGCGAAAAGCAGCCCGGCGCAGCCTGTTCCCACAGGCTGCGCTGTCCCGGGGCGGAGGCGGGGCGGAGGCGCGCTGACGCGGGGGCGTCCAGACTTCCGCCCCCGCTTCCGGCGTGCTGCCGACGCGTCCAGACTGCCGCGAAGCGGCAGGGACGCGTGGCACTCCAGCCGGAGACCAGTTAGAAGTGGTCTCCGGCTGAAGCGGATGGACGGCGCCTCGCGGACGGGTGAGTCCGCGCCGACGCCGGAGGACAGATGCGGCAATGTGAACGCCCCCTCTGCCTCCGCTTTAGAAGCGGAGGCAGAGCGGGGCACATTGCCAGTCTGTCCTCGGCCAAAGTTTCTGCATACTTGGTAAAGTCCCCTAGATACATAGTAACTTTCCTTGTCTCTTGGTGTCCCTGTTGTGCTGCTTTTGTGAATGATATGAGATCCACCCTCTTAGTTAAAATAAAAGACTCTTGGGTCATAAAGAATTTGAAAACCTACATTTCTCAAAAATACCTCCCACCAGTATCTTCTCACAGGCTCAAGCAGGTTCTCCCTGCTTCCCTGACCTCTTATATATTTAGCTCACACTCCAGTACCCTCAACATTCTGTTCCATCTGGGGCATTTTTAATGCTAATCATATCTTTTAATAAGATTTTTTGCCTTTGGGTCAATATGAAGTAATTTTTCTGCATACTTGGAGAGTCCCCCAATATCAACATCTGTGGCTGCTCCAGTTTTGATGCTGTCATCATCTGCATGGAGGGCAGCCAGTTTATTATTAGATATAGTGATACATGGTTTCTTGAATCCAGTTATTTGACTAACAGTGTAATACTATGAAAGATACTCTAGTCTAAGCCCATTGATATCAGTGGGTTTAGACTGAAGTATCTCTGCATAGGATTGCAGTATAAGGGAGCTTCCAGATTACAGCTTTCTCCAGGTAACATTATTTGCAAGGCAGACATCAACTGTGGCAAATTGCCACACAATTCACTAGTAGTGCAAGTGAATGTAGGAATGTGATTATAGTATGTCAGGAAAGTGTAGGCAGGAGTGAACTGGAATATTAGTTAGCCATTGTTTCAGAGAAAAGTACTTCAAGTGCTCTTCTAAAATGTTATGGTTGGTTCATGAATTATTAAAAGAAAGCTGGGGCATGTGCTTAAAAATCAATAAATGTTCAGTTTATCAGAATTTGAACATTTTATTCCATTATTCTGACTTGGGGCCATAGCCAGCCTTTCTTACTGAGTGGGACATCAAAAATGAATGAAAAACAGTGATTTCATCACCACAAACAGAAATTTTTTAGAACCTTCTCACCAAGTCCAAGTATCTCTGTACATTTTAGTGTCTATGAATTTTTAGCATTAAAAGCACATAAGCTGAAAAAAGTTATTTTAAAGTTTAGCCAGGAGCTTTTTCTACCTGTAGTAAACATCTTTCTAAAACAAACTATAACTTTTTAAAGATGCCCCTTTACCCCTCCCTTTAAGCACTGTGCATACTCATTCATTCTTTTAGATAGAGAGAGATTTTTTTCAGAATCACTTCAATATGATAAGGGGATAGTGATCTTGCAAAAATATCAGGAGAAGGATCCCTAGATCAGGTAAATGGAGTTGGGACCATTACCACTTTTGTTGAGTATCCATCTACTTTTTAAAATTCTAAATGTTCTTATTCTATAAAGAAGCTCTCATTCTTTAATGCCATAAATTAAAAACAGTGTTTTTCAAAAAATGGGTAGATGGAGTGAATTAGGGCTTTGGAAGGGGAAGTGTAGCTTCTGGATTCACCTTTATTATGGCCCTGTTGTGACTCCTAGGGTGCGTTCAGATGGGCAGCTAATCCCACCATTGGCCTGGCAGTAATTTGATCTAGATCTTTTTAATCCAGCATTGCATGACCAGACAGCCTCCCTGTGAATCACTTTACCACGTGTGACTCCGTGGTGGATTGTCTAGATGGCATCCACCTTAAGGAGCTGTGCAGTTGGCTTTTTTAAAAAAAATCCTGTTTGTGCATGTGCATATGTGCTTATCTGCATATGTGCATATCTACTTATGTGCATATATGCTTATGTGCCTCACCATTTGCGGGATGTTGCATGTTTAAGCAGTTATGTGTGCATCACTAAGAGTTTTTTTAAATGGCGGCCGTTCGGGGACCATCCCTGCGGGCTGACTGCATATGTGCTTATCTGCATGTGTGCATATGTGCCTCACTGTCTGCGAACGTCGCATGTTTAAGTGGTTGTGCGCACATCACTAAAAGTTTTTTAAAATGGCAGCCATTCAGGATGGTCTGGAGACCATCCCTACGGGCTGATTGCGCGCTGGTGGAATGACCTGACAGTGGAAAGTCCGGCATTGGCCCATCGGCCAGCTCTAGATCGGACTTTCACCACTATCTTTTAAGTACAGATCCTTGACGGGAATCGACGGGCTACTAACAAAAGCAGCACGATTCCCAGATGTTGTTGTCTGGACATGCACTTTAAATCCACCAGGCACTCGTGCCTGGTGCGGTTCAAAAGAGCCATCTGAATGCACCCCTAGCTACCGAATGAACCACAATTTAGTTGTATTACACGACCAACATAGGCTGCAATCACGTGCATAATTCGCCCCAACATAGGCGTGAATGCCGGGTGGATTAAAGGAGCGTGATCAGATGCCAACAACTGGCAAGTGCCCTGCAGCCGTCGGCAACCTGTTTTGCTCTGCCACACATGCGGAATAAAAAAACACCTCCGAAAGTCCAGTAGCAAACGGATTGCTACAGGCCACAGATGGACTTTCCTGTGTCTGATTGCTCCAGTGTGCTCCCATGGCGTTGGGATAGTCTGATCAGGCTATCCCAACGCCATGCCGTTGTTTTTTCCCCCTTCTCAGTATGTGCATCATCGCATACCGTCATAGGAAGCCCTCAGGGTGGAGATGCGATTCATCGATCCCCTGTTTAAGCAAATCGGAAAACAACGGCAAAAAACCCCACCCGACTCACCTGCAGTTGCATCTGATCACGCAGTGGCAGGCTGCACCAGCATCTACAAAACTCTCTGATCACACAACTGTGGGTCAGCTTCCTCCAGGGGAAATAGCCTTGCTTCCCCCCCACATTATCTTGAGGGTGTGACCGCAACCATATATTATTCTTAGGTGAAACTGTAAACAATGCTAATTACTTTCAATTGTCCTTTTCGCTGTATCTTAGATACTTTTAATGCTTACGTTTTGATTTTAGTACTATATTTGTGAACAATATGTACCTATAATTAGAAACAAAAACATTTTTTTGCATATAAGTAACTCATCAATAACTGCATCAACTAGTAGCACTCAAAACCGGATAGAATTTTGGTATTGATAAATTTGGGTTCAAATTGTTGAGCACATATTAACTCACTAGTGAATGGAAGTCAGGTGATTATGTACCATATTCTTTTACCTGTCTGTAAAATGGGAATATTCATAATGTGCAGAATTGGTGCAGCTTAAAAAAGTTAAGCTTAAAAAATGAAGCTTAAAAAGTTTTGTATGAAGGACTATTGCTCCAGTGTGCTCTTGCTCCATAGACAATGGACTTTAGCTCCATCTTTTTGTTTTGTGTAGGGTATTTTTGACAGTGACTGGTACACGTCTCGGAACCTTATTGGAGAAGCAGATATCATTGTGATTAAATACTCTGTAAATGACAAGTCTTCATTTCAAGAAGTAAAGGATATTTATTCGCCCCTGATTAAAAAAGCATTAAACCACTGTTCAGTTCCAGTCATAATTTCCGCTGTTGGTGCAAGACAAAACGGTATGTGCTGGAGCTTGAGTTAAACAGACAAATATTGGTGTGAAGCTAAGTACTGCAGAAATCATGGGGTGAAAAGAATTATGCTACTTGTCCAATCATGATAAAATAGACATATCTACAGAGTTGATAAAATGTAATTCATTGTATAGTCAGAAAACTGTCTCCTGTTGGAAAGATCCACTACAGTCATGAGTCCTGTTCCAGAATTGTACATTTACATTCTGTTTGGGTTGTATGCTTACACTGTTATTGGGGCTAGGCCAGGAAATGCAAGTTTGCCAGTTGGTTTCAAAATTACATCCCTTACAATGGAATCCCAAGCAGAGAGACATCCTTCTAAATCCACTGAAGTCAATGGGTGTCACTCTGCTTAGGATAATATCGTTAATGCATTTATGTTCTCTAGATGTCATTAATTGGTACTGATAGCATAATAGAAATACTGCTGATGAGGCAAAATACTCCTTACTGCTTTGAAAAAAATGTGTATCAGAGATCATGCAGTCTATGGAGATTATTTAAATTCTATCTATGATGTGCATATGTTTTTCTAGATAGAAAGATTTTAAATCTGTGTGGTAGTACCAATTGATATAAATGTGAAAAATAAAGTAAAAGTAAAACTGAAATATCATCTCACTACAATTATATAATATTTTAGATCATCTATTCACTATCATAGGCTTTCCCCCCCAATCAGCCCTGCCTCAGAAGTTGAAGCCACATACTTCTCTGTGTTGATGCCTCAGTGGTTCATTTGTTTCAGCTATGTGGCCTTTTGGGAGTCAGCACAGATTGAGGAACTCTACATATTACCATAGTGGCTTGGCTGTGATTGTGAGTTGCTTTTCTGTGCATTACAAAGTTTAAGTCCAGTGGCACCTTTAAGACCAACAAAGTTTATAATTACTCTCAGCGTTCCACAGTTAAGGATACATCTGCCCATCAATCTCCAATTCTGACGTATTTATTTCCTTCACTGTGTTTTCCCCCAGAATTAAACCCAAACAAATGGTAACTATATAAACTAAGGTTATGATCACATGCACACTTCGCCCTGACATAGGCGCGAGTGCCTGGCGGATTAAAGGAGCGCAATCAGACGCCAACATCTGGGAAGCACCCTGCAGCCGTTGGCAACCCGTTTTGCTCTGCCGCACAAGCAGAGTAAAAAAACACCTCGGAAAGTCTTGTAGCAAATGTGTTGCTATGGGCCACAGACGGACTTTCCTGTGTCTGATTGCGCCAGCGCACTCCCATTGTCAGGAGTGCCTCTGAGGTCCTGCCTCCTGTGGACCTAAGTGAGGTGGAGGATCAGCTCCCAGCTTCAGAGGAGCCTCCACCTGAACCAGATGAGGCTCAAGCAAGCACCTCTCAGGGCGTTACCCCAGCACCAGCAGCAGCTGAGCCACAGCCAAGCTCAAGCCCACTTGATTCACCTCCTCGGGTGGAATGGCTAAGGTCACGATCCAGGCAAGACTTAACTGCTAGGAGAAAAGAGGCATGCACGCGTAGTCGCAGATCACTGAGTCCTGAGTTTTAGAAGGAGCCGGGACCTCACTGCCAGCGGCTAACAAGCACAGGAAGTGGCTGGGTATTTAGGCATAGCACAGAGACCACCAACTTGTGCTAGCAACGAGTCATCTTGACTAAGCTTTGCACCCGCTCGGCTAGCAAAAGCTAACCTGATTCTGGATCCTCTGACTTGTGACTCCGGCTCTGTTTAACTTGGGCTTTGTTGATTACTTGGACTGGATTGCTCGTGAGTTTCCCTCTCTGACCTCGGCTTGGACTGACTCTGCTTTTGGCTTGTGTTTTGGACTTGGTAACTCGTTCCTGATTTGGCTTGACCTTGGACTGTATCGGACTTCGGCTTGGCTCCTGACCTATTGGCACCCAACCCATGACATCCATGGCATCGAGATAGTCTGATCAAGCTATCCCAACTCTGTGCCGTTGTCCTCCCCCATTTTGCAGTATGCGTATCAGCGCACCCCTCCACACACATTCCATAGGGAAAAGTGTGAATTATCAATTCCTTGTGTAAGCACATCGGGAACAAACAGGTTTTTTTAAAAAAAACCCTACTGACTGGCGGTTGAGTCTGATCATGCAGTGGTGGGCTGTTCCTGCATCTACAAAAATCCATGTGATCGTGCAACTGCGGTCAACTTCTGCCAGAGGAAATAGCCTCTCCCCCCCTGCTTTATCTCAGGCGTGTGACCGCAACCTAAGCTTGTTATTCCTGTTTGGTCCTTGAATATGTTAAACATCTTTATCATGCTATATGCTAAATTACTGCTCATCCTCTCCCTATATGTTTGGACTGGTAATTTCTCTTTCATTATATCTGAAAAAGTGCACCTGAAAGCTTATACCTTGACTAAAACTTTGTTGGTCTTAAAGGTGCCACTGGACTTAAACTTAGTGCTGCTGCTCCAGACCAACATGGCTATCCACCTGTATTTTTCTATGCATTATTACTATGCCAGGCACATGTCTTTCCAATGGAATGTGGTGGTTAGGTCCTGTAAACCTTATTCCAGCTTCATGGGATTGGTTTATGGAAAAGCAGCTTCCAAAAGGCTGGGGTAACATTGTAAAAGGCTTTGACTTGCTTTTAATGAAATTAATAGCATTTTGCACTTTCAATACCTTCTCAATTTTGTACAGTTTGCTGTGGGGGTAAAATATTGGTCTGAGCTATAAAAGGGATGAAAGAATGTTTGTGATACTCTGAAACCATATAGACATGCAATGATTTTTTACATTTGATTTCTCTACCTCTTGGTGAGATGGAAGGGTCATTTTGAGCAGGTGCTCGGGGGAGCTCAGCTTCGGGAGCTGGTGCCAGCCCCCCCCCCCCCACGGGGGAATGCCTGCTTGTGTCATGGCTGCAGCAAAATGACCCCATCCCCTGGAAAGGTCCTTGTTCCTCCAACCAGCCTTCTGAAGGCTTCAGCCACCACTGAAGCTATCCTCCCAGAATAGTGGTATTTCTGAGGCTTGGATGAGTAACTGTCCCCTCTCTGCCAGCTTTTCTTTCTTTCTCTTTCTTTCTCTTTCTTTCTTTCTTTCTCTCTCTCTTTCTCTCTCTTTCTTTTTCTTTCTTTCTTTCTTTCTTTCTTTCTTTCTTTCTTTCTTTCTTTCTTTCTTTCTTTCTTTCTTTCTTTCTCTCTTTCTTTCTCTCTCTCTCTTTCTCTCTCTCTCTCTCGCCTTCTGACATACTTCTGGTGATGTCAGGTGGTTTAGCATATGCAAATAAGTTATGCCAATGAGCTATGCTAATGAGCTCCTGCACCTCTTTTTCTACAAAATGACCCCTGGTGAAATGTATAAAGGTCTCTTGCAGACATCACTTCCATGATCTTGTACATGAGCAAAGCCCAATGTTATTTCATAACTGTGCTGCTGTTTCCTACGCTTCTGACCACTGAGGAACATTTCTGTTCTGAAGGAAAATTGCAGGCATACGTGGAAATGTTTACTTTTCCTTTCCTTTCCTCTAGTTAAAACTCTATGATGCATAGATCTTGACCAGTGAGAAACTTTTACTTTTAATGCAAGTGGGAATAAATGTGTACCATTCAAGGAGCCCATGGCTTCTAATATTACAGAAATCAAATTTATAGGCAGGTAATTTTACTCCCTTTCTAGTGACTGATTAGATGACCTAGTCCCATCTACAGCAAAATTATCCAGTCCTAACAGACTGGAAAGAGGCAAGGCTATAGCTTTGAATTATACAGAGCTTTATCGTGTGGCCTCCTTTACAGGTGGGTACTTTGGACTCACAGGAAAATGAAACGTTTTAAATACTTTACACTTTAAAGTTCTCTAGTATTCCCCAGCATGTACTTTGGGAATTTTGAGGCCGTATTCTACCACTCATGGAATGCAGAGTTTTCCATTTTCCCCAATTTCCCTTTTCCACCTCTGTTCTAAACTATGCATTCAAAAGTAGAAGCAGAATACACTGTACTGTTTCTCAGCTGGAAGCATTTGCCAAAAGTTTCTTAGTTTAGTAATCACTCATACATTGCCAAGCCTTTGTCCATTATATTGCAGTACAATTGCAGCTACATTAAGAAACATTATATAATGTAACTCCTGTAATGGAGTCTTTTAACACTTGAATTCTTAAACTTGGTTGTATTATGTAGTTCTATTCTGCTTGTTCTCTTTGCATACTATTTTCTTATTTTGAAGCCACTGTTTGGAAAGTCATTTCTTCTGAATTAAAACACAATTCCTTCTTCACTCTGATGCAGCTTTACTGAATGGCAGGATAAAGGAAAAAGGGAAAACTTACTACATAGCTGATAGGTGTTGCGAGGTCTGTGCATACTCCATGATGTTGAGAACATTGTACAGAATGAAACACAGAAACTAGCTGAGTTACAGTTTAGTATTTTTGCTGTTTATTATGGAAAAAGATTGAAATCTTCTGTTACTAGTTTTATGTTGGCATTGGGAACCACTGGAAAGTACACTATGGACCACTTTTTAAGAATCTCAATATAGTATAGTATAGTATGAAAGTAACTCAGGTTTTAATCACTTAGCTTTTTTTCTCAGTGTTTTAGTTTCCATTATTTCTATAGGTTTAAGTATGATATACATATGATAAAAGACAGTGTTGGCAAGGAGCCAGCACTCATGGTACATATTGGCACCAATGATGTGGGGAAATGTAGTCGTGTGGTCCTGGAGGAAAAATTTAGGCTGCTAGGCAGGAGACTCAAGGTAGCCTTCTCAGAAGTACAGCCTGTTTCATGAGCAGGGCCAGCTAGGCAGGTACAAGTTAGGAGTCTCAATGTGTGGATGAGACAATGGCGTGGGGAGGAAGGATTTAAGTTCGTTAGGCATTGGGATGCTTTTAGAAACATGTAGGACCTGTACAAAAGAGACAGCCTACACTTGTCCTGAGAAGGAACCAGGCTGCTGGTGCTTAAAATCAAAAAGGTGGCAGAGCAGTTTTTAAACTAAATCCTGGGGAAAAGCCAACAGGAGATGAAATGTCTCTGGTTTGGGATGGCTCATCACTAAGAGATGAAGGGGTAGCTGTTACTGTTCTAGAGAAAGTGGATTAGGAGTGGTCACTGAGAGGGGGACAAACACTATTGACTGCCTGGCAAGGTCTAGAGGCCACAGAAGGAAGGTTGCAAGCCTAACATGTCTGGGGAATTATAGATGTTTATATGCAAATGCTAGAAGAGTCTGAGTTAAAATGGGGGAGCTGAAATGCTTAGTGTCAGAGGAAAACATAGACATTGTGGACATTCCAGAAACTTGGTGGGCTGAGGATAATCAGTGGGATACAGTGATTCCTGGGTTTAATTATATCAGAAGGGTAGGGAGGGGAAGGTTGGAGGTAGAGTAGTTCTGTATATCAGAGAGGGTATACAGTCCAGTAAAACTCAGAATTTAAGAGAAATAGATTTCCTTAAAGAAATGCTGTGGGTGGAAATAGTGGGCCCAAAAGAAACATTAACCAAGGCTGACTGTGAAGAGCTCAAAAAGACCTCCACAAACTGGGTGAGTAGGTGACAATTTAGCAAATGAAGTTCAGTGTTGGTAAGTGTAAGACGATCTACACTGGGACAAAAAATCCAGACTTCAAGCATAGGCTAATGGGGACTGAACTTGCTGAGACTGAGAGGGGAAAAGATCATGGGGTCATAGTGGATAGTGTCAACCCAGTGTGCTGCAGCAGAGAAAAGGCAAACTCTATGTTAGAGATTATTAGGAAAGGGATTGGGAATAAAATGGCCAGTATCACAATGCCCCTTATAGATCTACTAGGAGCAAGGCATGTTGTACATCAATACAACGGGCTCTAGCAGCAGTTGGGCCTCACGCAGCTCCCAGCGGCAGAGCCCCCGCAGCTGTTGGGTATGGCGCCTCCAGGAGTGGGTTGAGGCTCCGCGTTTGGCTGCATGTGCCCAGCCAGGGACCTACAGGCAGCAGCAGGAGCGGGCTGAGGTTCAGTGGCCGGCCACGTCCATTGTCCTGTGATGTCCAGGGATCGGCAGCCAGCCCTTTCGGACACTGCTGGAGTGTGTCCGTGGGCTTGTAGCTTACTGAGGCTAGACGGCGGTTCTGTGGGTGGGCGGGACTATGGCATGGCATGGATGAATCGTGGGGCATGTTCGGCCCAGCGCCACGTCTGTGGGTGTGCGGCCAGTGGCCAGGGTCCCCGGTCTGAGTGGCAGCTCGTTCAGCCTATGGCTGAGGGAGCACATCACATGGTGACCCCAAAACGGCTTTATAATATAGAGAAGTTGATGTGGTCTTATTTGGAATACTGTGTACGGTTCTGGTTACTGTATCTCCAAAGAACATTGCAGAGCTGAAAAAAGTAGAGGAGGGCAACCAAGATGATTAGGGGACTGGAGCATCTTCCCTATGGGGAAAGGCTGAAGATTCTGGGACTTTTCAGTTTAGAAAAGAGACAACTAAAGGGAGACACGATAGAGGTTTATAAAATTATGCATGGGATGGAGAGAGCTGACAAAGACAACTTTTTCTCCCTCTCTCAAAATACTGGAACTCAAGGGCATCCAATGAAACTAATGAGCAGGATAGACAAAAGGAAATATAACTTTACACAGAGAGTGATTCAAATGTGGAACTTGCTGCCAGAGGATGTGATAGCCACAGGGGTACACAGCTTTAAAAGGGGATTAGATAGATTCATGGAGGATAAGCATTATCAATGGCTACTAGCCATGGTGATTGGAGGGAATCTCAGAGCCAGGAGCCAACATCTGGGGAAGCCTTTGGCCTCTGTGCCCTGTTGTTAGCTGTCCAGAGGAATTGGTTGGCCTCTGTGTGAGACAGGATGCTGGACTAGGGCTCTTCTTATGTTCTTAACTCTGGGAGTTTGTTATTGCCCACCAGATCAAAGGTTAGAGTGTGATTTAAGAACAGCAGGTTAGAGGGTGATTTAAGAATTAAGGAAAGCATCTATAACTGTTTCATAATAGGTGATTTTAACTATTCATACATTAATTGGGTCAATATATGTTCAAGTCAGAAAAAAGATATTGAGTTTCTAGATAACTCTCAATGACTGAGATACTATGAGATGGCAGTCAAAGCCACTAAGAGAGAGTACTATGCGGCCATGATTGCGTCTGCGAGCTCACACCCAGCCCAATTATTTAGAACAATTTGGTCTATGACTGCTCTGCCACAAGGCAGACCAAATGCTAAGGAACTGGACATTGACTGTGAGGTCTGCAAGCTATTTCGCAGATAAAGCCTTGTTGCTCTGCCATGACCTCCCCACCACAGTTGAGACAGTGGGTGAAATTGAGGCTCCATGAATGTCTTCTAGTTAGGTTTTGGGTTATTTCAGTCCGCTCACCCTAGAGGAAGTTGACAAATTACTCTCAATTGTATGCCCTACCCCTTGCAGCCTTGACCCATGCCCACTGTGGCTAATTAAAACTGGTTGCGATGGGTTATGAGGTGCCCTAAGGGAAATTATCAACATCCCTCTCTGGGGAACTATTTCCTAGGGCACTCAAGGAAGCAGTGGTATGCCCCCTCCTAAAAAAACCATCCTTGGATCTGGCTGAATTGCCTAACTACTGGCTGGTTTCCAACTTGCCCTACCTGGGCAAATTAATTGAAAGGTGGTGGCAATCCAGTTGCAGGGTTTTATGGATGACACTTCCACATTAGATCCCTTCCAGTCTGGCTTTCGACCAGACCATGGGATGGAGATGACACTGTTTGCCCTCACAAATGACCTTCGGAAGCATCTGGATCAGGGTGGTTCGACAGTGTTGCTGTTAGACCTGTTGGCAGTGTTCGACACGGTCGACCATCAGTCACTGATCCACCATCTCGCTGACACTGGGATTCAGGGGTCTGCCTTGCAGTGGCTTTCCTTGTTCCTTAGGGTCGGAGACAAAGGTTGGCATTAGGGGAACAGCTGTCCTGAAGCCATTTGCTGGTTTGTGGAGTGTCCCAAGGGACGGTACTTTCCCTGATGTTATTTAATGTCTATATGCACCCCTTTGCCCAGATTGCCCAGAGGCATGGGCTGGGGTGTCACCAGTATGTGGATGACACCCAGCTCTATCTGTTGTTGGGTGGCCAGTCTGACTCTAGACCAGCAGATCTGGACCTGGCGTTGCAAGCCATGGCTGGTTGGCTTAGACTGAGCTGACTGAATCTGATGAAGATGGAGGTCCTGTGCCTGAGTTGAGGTAGTCTGGGGGTAGGGATCCCATTCCCGACCTTCGGTGGGGTGCCACTGGTGCCAGCACTAGAGGTTAGGAGTTTGGGAGGGCTCTTGGATGCCTCCCTAATGATAGATGCCCAGGTAGCATCCACTGCTAAGTCAGCCTTTTTTCACCTCCAGCTGGTCAGGCAGTTGGTTCCCTTCCTCAAACGCAACAACTTGGCAACAGTGATCCATGTGATGGTCACCTCAAGATTAGACTACTGTAATGCTCTCTACTTGGGGCCATCCTTGTCCCAAATCTGGAAGCTTCAGTTGGTGCAGAACACTGCGGCCAGGCTGTTGGACTTCCCCATGTGGGAGCACATCCAGTCTGCACTAAAAGCACTGCACTGGCTGTGGATAGCATACTGGATTCGCTTCAAGGTGCTGGTTCTTACCTTTAAAGGCCTTTATGATCAGGGGCCTACCTATCTGAGGGACCGCCTTTCCCCACATGTTCCCAGAGAGCACTGCATTCAGGGTCCAAAACAGTCTGGCTCTCACAGGTCCCAAAGATGCCAGGCTGGCTTCGACTAGGGCCAGGGCCTTCTCAGTGGCGGCTCTACACTGGTGGAATGTGCTCCCAGAAGACATTAGGGCCTTGTGGGACCTTTTACAGTTCTGCAGGGCCTGCAAGATGGAGCTCTTCCACTAGGCCTTCGATTAAGGAGCTGCACCTAATAAGCTCAAGACCCTATGCCCTAATGCCACCATCGACAGCCTGTGCTTCTATCATAGGCAAATTCTAAAGTCCCAATATTACAGGATCTTCATTGAACAAATGAGCTCTGTTTAGGAGAGTGGGAAGGGCACAAGTCTCTACTGCCCAAAAACGTCTTCAGACTCCCAGCTCATAAAACATACAGTTTACTAAGACGATAAAACAAATAGGGAGAGTTTGGGATAAAACAGACAATAGACAAAATCCTAACTAATCTAGCTAACTACAGACATACAGTGAGAGGTTCTTGCTTCCTGGAAATGCAATTCCCTCTTGCCTGGTGTTTAGCTTTGGGCTTGGTTTACAACTTGGACCACACCTCCCAAAGCTTGTTGCCACCAGCCTGGTTCCAACCATCCAAGGGATTTCCTTCGGTCCTTCTACGCAGCCCAGACTTACTTGCTTGCAGATACTTGCTGTAATGCAAGCAGTCCCTGCACCCGGACAATACCTCACGGTGAGCAGTTCAGGAAGATTCTTGCCGCAACCTCTGGCTCCCTCACGGCCTCGTGTAGCCTTCCTGGCATTCGTCAAGCTGTCAGAAGCTCTGGTTTCCTTGCTCCTTCAAACGCGTGGACGTGTGCACATTCAGATAAGTTCATGAATGAATGGGAAAGATTTCTTCTGCCTCTAGGACTGGATTCTTATTCTTAACCTCCCCAATCCCCGTCCTAGGCTAATTAGGATTGCTGCCTTGACCCAGCTGTTTCCCATATACTTAGATTACAGAACATACTGATTCTGACTACACTTACAGGCTCCTATCAGGAATGATTCTGTAAGTCAGTATCTCTGGCATGACAGCTTCCCCAGCATGAACCAGACTGAGATGTCAGTCCTAACACCAATGCTGACTGCACTCCTTAGTATGATTGATTGCTACCAGTGCCTCGCCACTGTTATACAAATTGTTTACTAGCACTTTATGATGGGTTTTATGTTCATATTCATATTTGCTTTGTTTTTATCTGTCTTTAAAAAATTACATAAGCCACCCTGAGCCTGCTTTGGTGCGGAGGGTGGGGTGTAAATCAAATAAATAAATAAATAAAAATAAAAGGGTTACTAAAAGATGATAGGGAAATGGCAGAATAGCTGAATGCATTTTTTGCTTCTGTCTTCACTGTGGAAGATAGGAGGTGCTTGCCCACTCCAGAACTGCCAATTTCAGGAGGGGTGTCAAAAGACCTGAGTCAGGTTGAGGTGATGAGAGAGGAGGTCCTATGACTGATGGACAAATTAAAAACAAAAATCACCAGACCTAAATGTCATACACTCAAGAGTTCTGAAAGAACTCAAACGTGAACTCATAGATCTCCTGACAAAAATAAGCAATTTAACACTAAAATCTGCCACCATGCTGAAGGACTGGAAGGTAGCTAAAGTAACCCCCATCTTTAAAAAACGTTCTGTATAGGAAATTACAGGCCGGTCTGCCTAACGTTGATACCGGCTAAGGTGGTGGATCCATTATTAAAGATAGAATTAGTAGGCATGTTGATGAACAAAAGCTATTAAGAAAGAATCAGCATGGATTTTGTAAGGGAAGATCTTGTCTCATTAACTTTTTAGAGTTCTTGGAGGGGGTGAACAAACATGTGGACAAGGCTGACCCAGTAGATGTTGTTTACTTAGAGTTCCAGAAATCTTTTGATAAAGTTCCTCATCAAGGGCTCCTAAGTAAACTCAGCAGTCATGGGACAAGAGGACAAGTCCTCTTGTGGATTAAAACTGGCTAATTAATAGGAAACAGTATGTGTAAGTGGGCAGTTTTCGCAGTGGAAGGTGGTAAGCAGTGGGTTTCCATAGTGCCCAGTACTAGGTCTGGTACTTTTAAACTTGTTAATTAATGATTTGGAGTTGGGAGTAAGCAGTGAAGTGGCTAAGTTTGTGGATGACACTAAGTTATTCAGGATGGTGAGAACCAGGGAGGATTGTGAGGCTCTCTAGGGGAATCTGTTGAGGCTGGGCAAGTGGGCCTCAACGTGGCAAATGAGGTTCAGCGTGGGCAAGTGCAAAGTGATGCACATTGGAGCCAAAAATCATAACTATAAATATACGTTGATGGGGTCCGAACTAGCAGTAACTGACCAGGAGAGAGATCTTGGAGTCGTGGTAGATAACTCACTGAAGATGTCGGCAATGCTATGCTGGGGATTATTAGGAAGGACTGAAAGCAAATCAGTCAGTATCATGATGCCCCTGTATAAATCTATGGTGTGGTCTCATTTGGAATACTGTGTACAGTTCTGGTTACTGCACCTCAAAAATGATATAGCATTGGAAGAAGTGTACAAAAGGGCAATTAAAACACCTTCCCTATGAAGAAAGGTTAAAGAGGGTAGAGCTCTTTAGCTTGGAAAAATGACAACTGAGGGGTGACATGATAGAGGTTTACAAAATTATGCATGGGATAGAGAAAGCAGAAAAAGAAGTACTTTTCTCCCTTTCTCACAATACAAGAACTAGTGGGCACTCAATGAAATTAATGAGCAGTAGGTTTAGAACAGCTAAAAGGAAGTTCTTCTTCACCCAAAGAGTAATTAACATGTTGAAGCATAGACAGCTTCAGGAGGGGATTGGATTTACATATGGATCATAAGTCCATTAGTGGCTATTAGCCACAAGGTATAGGTGGCTCAAGTGGTTAAGATGCTGAACTGCAGACCAGAAAGTCGGTAGTTCAGCAGTTCAAGACCTGAGTGCTGCCTGACGGAGTGAGCTCCCATCTCTGGTCCCAGCTCCTGTCAACCTAGCAGTTCGAAAGCAAGAAATTGCAAGTAGACAGATAGGTACCACTTCGGTGGGTAGGTAACAGCATTCCATGCACCTCGGCATCTAGTCATGCTGGCCACATGACCACGGACAGTGCTGGCTCTTCGGCTTGAAAATGGAGATGAGCACTGCATCCCTAGAATCGTATATGACTGGCTTTCAAGCGAAGGACACCTTTACCTTATAGATGGAACACTATGTTAGGGCAGTGATGCTCTGTATTCCTGGTGCCTGGAGGGTAAGAGTGGGAGGGCTTCTGGAGTTGTGGCCCTCCTGTTGGACCTCCTGATGGCACCTGGGTTTTGGCTTTTGTGTGACACAAAATGTTGGGCTGGATGGGCATTGGCCTGATTCATAAACATGTCTTCTCTTATGTTCTTGGAAAATGGCTGATTTTTTGGTAACAGATAATTTTGGAAAATATTTCTTTGCTTCAGTTATATTATACAGGTGGGAAACCACAAGGACTAGCAGGTGGGATCTTATTTCACCCTCCTCCACTATTTCGTCTTCCCCTTCCCTGAAAGCCCCCATAGGCTTTCTCCTTTTCTTGCTTCCTTCTCCTTTTTCCACTGAACAACCAATCTACATTCATCTGCCCCTTTGTCTTCAGGTTTCCCTTTCCCATCTCAGCAGCCTTTACCTAGGAAAACTATAGCTCAGTTGCATGGTTCTGGCCACTGGGCCAGGCCCTCTTGCATGACAGGGAACCCTCAAGGACTCATGGGGGGGCATTTCACTCCCCCCTGTATCCACCTTCCCACGCTATTTCCTATTCCCCTCCTGCCAACTCCCATAACCTTTCCCCTGCCTCATTCTCGCCTTCTCAGCTGCTCACTAGCCTACTTTTCATCTGCCTCTCATCTTCAGCTATATTTATTATTTATCTACTTCATTTATGTCCCAGCTTTCTCCACAGTGGGGACCAAAGCAGTATGCATTATTCTCCTCTCCTCCTTTTTCTCCTCACATCAGCCCTGTGAGGTAAGTTAGGCTGATAGTATGTGGTTGGTCCAAAATCACCTGGTAAGCTTCCACAGCAAGATGGGGATTCAAGCCTGCATCTCTCAGAGCCTACTCTGAAGCTCTAACTGCTACACCGCACTGGCTTTCATAGGGTGGTAGCATGAGGGCAGGAGACACATTTGGGCTGTGAGTGTCCCCCACTCACACTGATGCTGAGCAAGTGGCACCCATGGCTAGGAGTCTACTGAGACCTGCTGCCTACTCCTTCTCTGCCTGCTGTCATGCTATGGAGGAGGAGGTTGTAAGTCCATGCTGGTTAACCAATGATGTCAGTTAACAAAGCTCTTACTGTACAAGGACAGCATAGATTGTTTCATGGTCAGCAGGCATATTTTTACCTTAGATAATCTGTTGTAATTCAAATTTGTTTTATAAAGCCTAGGACCGATAAGAGGGGGAATTCTTTTGTTTCTGGAAGATGCATTCATCTGCGATCTTCTGAGCTGACTAAGAGACTTTGACTTTTTTCCTCAACAGACTCTTTAAAGTGTCACACACATTTAGGATGTAATAAACTTACACATTCGAGTAGTTTGCTTTTCATAGAAATGCCTTCCGTGGTATAGTGGTTAACAGTGGCAGATTCTAATCTGGAGAGATGGGTTTGATTCTAATCTGAAGAACTGGGTTTGATTCCCCACTCTTCCACATGAAGCCTGCTGGATGACCTTGGGTCAGTCATAGTTCTCTCAGAACTCTCTCAGCTCCACCTACCTCACAAGATGCCTGTTCTGGGGAGAATAAGGGAAGGCAATTGTAAGCTGCTTTGGGACTCCTTAAGGTGGAGAAAAGTAGGGTATAAAAACATATCCTTCTAAATAATGTGAAAATAGTACTAGGGTCCAGTGTCCCTTAACTAACAGCATTTATTTCCTTAAGCTGTCATGTCTGCAAATACTTGTTTATAATGTTTGTCTGCAGGACCCTAGTGAAACTTAGCTAGGCAGAAAGGCAGAATACTAAAGAATACTGATGTATTGTTATATTAATTTTGTCAAGTATGATTGAGAGAAAATTGTTTTGACAAGGCTTTGCAAAGTGTTAACGTTTTTCCTCAGTATTTGTTTTCTAATTTATAACAATCTTCACTATCATTAAAAATGATAGTAAATTTTTGATAATTTAAAAAATGAGGAAACAAAAAAGTGCACTTATTTTCCATTTGGAGATGACAATTGTGTCATACAGTTATCATTTATGTAAAATTAAAATGCATTAGTTTTTACAGGACCTGTCTCTTACAATGCAATCCTTTGTAGAGTTACTCCAATAATATTAGTAGGCTTAGGTGTAAGTAAGTATGCATAGGATTGCACTGCCAATATTATGGATAGGCTAGAGAAAAACCATTTTCCAACTTGCATTGAGTGTTTTACATTATTAAAACAGCTACTTCTGTGTAATTGCTTATTTATCAAGTGATATTATCATATTTTAAAATGTCAAAGAAAACTAATGGAGGAGAGGCAGTCATAAAGTGAACATAGTTCCAGAGGGTAGTCATGTTGGTCCTCAGTATTTAAATTTGAGTCCAGTATCAGACATGAGACGAAGGGAACTTTGACTCTCAAAAGCTTATACTCTGAAACTCTTGTATATCTCTAAGGTGCTACTGGTCTCAAATCTAACTGTTATAAAGTGAAACAATTTAAGTGTGATTCCAAGGAATGGAGCTTTCCCTCTCTTCTGTATATGAAACCTGTTTTCTTGCAAACATTTATGTATCAGAGGAGATCTTTGTCTAAGTATAAATAATATGTTATCAGTAGACGCCAGTATAACTATAACTCATCAGGTAAATCTCAAATAATGAGATAAATTTCAAAAACTGCATGCAAGAAATATTTTGTTTCAAATGAAAATAATGATACTGCCAGAGGGACAAATCCAGAGCATAAATGTTCCACGTCCTATGAACTGATTAAAAGCCTTCCTTTTATTGGCTTGATTTATTATGAATTACCTTGTAGAATTTAGAAGCTACTAAAGAAAAAAAGACTAATAAAATATCTTGTATAAATAATCTTTTTTCTCAGAAGTTCCCTGCACTTGTCCTTTGTGTATCTCAGACAGAAGGAGCTGTGTTACAGCTTCTGAAGGTATTCAGCTTGCTAAAGAACTAGGAGCTACTTATCTGGAACTGCACAGTCTCAATGATTTCTACATAGGAAAATATTTTGGAGGAGTGGTAAGTAGAAAATTATAGCAGAACTATATGTTGTCGAAGGTTTTCACGGCTGGAATTCATCAGTTGTAGATTTTCTGGGCTGTATGGCTATGTATGGCCATGCTCTTGGCATTGTAGTACCTGATGTTTTGCCAGTAGCTGTGACTGGCATCCTCAGAGGTATAACACAGCCTGGAAAATTTACAACAACTAGTATAGCAGAACTGTCAGATGGTAAGTTGTAACTTCTTAAAATCTTCTAAATTTGGAACTTGAGTTTTGAGCTGATGCGGACAGGGATGATTCAAGTGAACCTTCCCTGTTCTTACCTGAAACTGACTGACAGTGCAGTCCTAGGCAGAAGTTTGAATTGAAGTTGCTGGTGTAGCTCTGCTTAGGCTTGCACTGTGGATGCTTCAGGGAAAAATTACATTCAGTTTATTGTATTCCTGGCTTGGGTGTGTAATTCTAGTTTTGCACAAGGTAGTACAAAAAAGCACACTAGGTGGTGCTGTTTGCACTGACTAAAATCTCGTCATGTGTTTTCTCAGCCATTATGCCATCCTTCTCTCTTCCTTTTTTGAATTCCACACAGTTTTGAGAAAGAAAAGGTACACACGAATAGGAAATGTACAACAATAAGCAAATAAATACTAGGAGAGCAAAGCTGAAATGTGTTTAAATGCGACAGAATAATTAGCCTTAACGCACCTTCAGGTTGCTGAGGACTTTATTAAAAAGTCGATAATCATTATACAGATAAATATGTGCTAGTTAAATAAAAAATGGATAAACTTGGAGACGTATAAGTAACACCCACTGAGGCCTCTTGCAGCTTCCCTTCCCTATTTCTTTTTAGGCAGTTGGGACACAAACTGCCCACACCATTCCCTTTTCATTTCCACAACAAAAAGGGCTGGAGACTTCATTAAAAAAATGAAAACAGGGTTCAGAGGAACTAAATTTTGAAATGGAAATAGATAAATGGCTATACATTGTTATAGTTTTTGATATATCTGGACTGTTTTGAGCTGGTTACGAACTGTAATAAAGCAATGATGACATTGTTATAGTGCAGTAGCAGTTGCTGGTTTTTTAAAAAATGTCTGCAAGAAACTCTGAGGTTGCATAGCAGGAAAATGTTGGGGAAATGCCACCCACAAGGAGCTGATGGGAAAATGGTGCTGATGTGGCTGGACACCATGAACACTATTCCTTCCACATGGCACGCTAATGTACTTGAACTAATCCTTTTTGAAAAGAGATTCAGTAGGTTTGGAAAAGATTGTATTGAGGGATGGGAAACCCAGAAGAGGATGATTCCAGCTTGATGTTGTGTGGCTACTCCAAAAAAGTGCTCCAGTTTGCAAGCCAAGCAAGCCCATAGCTACAGTGGGGCCTCACGGGGCCCAGCCCCCTGGCTTCCTCCCAAGGCCCCACAACTTCCTATCTACGCCAGGCCCTCTGACTCGCTGGTGCTGGCAGTGCAGGAAGCCAGCAGACAAGGTGGGGCCAGTGGGAACTTTCGCTCAGAGTACTACTCAGAGAGTAGAAAGGAAGCCGGGGGCAAGGAGGTAGCAAGAGCCGAGCCATGGGGGGCTGGTGCCAAGAGAAGTACCTGGCCTTCGGGTCCATGTGCTGCAGCATCACCAGCCCTTTTCTTCCTTCCTTCTTTTGTCCTCCTTCATTGGTGGGGGAAGAAGGAAGAGAGCCTGGGGTGCTTCCTTCTCCCCCTGGAGAAGTACCTGGCCTTCAGGTTGCTGTGCCGTGACACTGGTCCTTTCCTTCCTTCTTTTGTCGGCAGCGGAAGGGGGGAAGGGAGCCTGGGGCGCTGCCTTCTACCTCCTCCCTCTGGAGAAGTACCTGGCTTTCAGGCTGGTGCGTCACAGCACTGGTCCTTTCCTTCCTTTGTCCTCCTTCCTTCATTGGTGTGGGAAGGGGTGGAGAGAACCTGGGGTACTGCCATGGTGCAAACTCTCCCAACTCCCTTCCCTTTCCCCCCCCCCCCCCCGCTAGCAGGGAAGCGGGGGGGGGGGAGAGTAGTTTAATTTAATTTAATTTAATTGCAGGGAAGGGTGAGGGTTTGAAGGCATGTGCAGGGGTGCCCCCCGACTTATTTTAAGGCCCTCCAAATTAAAAAAAATCCTGGCTATGGGCCTGAAGCCAGGTGGAGAAAAACCTCAAACAGCCCTAGTTTGAAATATAGGGGCAACATTTCTTTGGTGTGATTGGAACTCAGAGATCCTGTGAAGCTTAGTATCTTTGGTCTTTAGTAGCAGGAGATAGTATGACATTTAAACTACATAAATGTGTATAAAGAATATGTGCAGCAGCCCCTCCTCTTTTATTTTTTCCCCTCCAGTCTTATTTCACTATACCTTGTCTGACACTTAGTAACATATTTTTTAAAATTTTAGCTGGAATATTTTATGATACAAAGTCTGAATCAAAAGTCAATTGAAAAAATGAAGAAAAGGAAAAAAACCCAGAAGTGCCATGAAATTAAGCCACCTCAACTTGAGCAACCAGGTATAATATCTTCCATCATCTTGAGTTGTGATGCGTTATACTGTTTCTGTTTGTAATACTAATCAGATTGCATTTTAAAATAATATTTCATATATATTGCTTAACACAAAGACTGTAAGTATATTTAATATCTAAGAATAGGTTTCTTGTTAATTTGTGTAACTTTCAGGGAACAGCTTGAATACACAATTCTGAATGCAGTATCTTCTGCACCTGGAAAAATTTGACAGCGGTTTTGACTAGGATTGAAGTTGGGGGTGGCTTCAAATTTCCTAGCTCCTTTCCCATTTTCCCAGTGGTTACTCTTCCTAGATAAGCACTGCATTCCAGCTCTGTCCATGACACATTCAGGTTTTCTTCAGAAAGGGTGGCATAAGCTTCTCCTGCCTATGCAGGAGAGAGCATAAGTGAGACACTTAACTGGATTCACATATGTTTTCCAGACTACCTTGTTCACTTAATCCCACAGCTCTTCTTTAAATTATAAATTGTTGTTATAGGAGACTGAGCTGAAATAATTAGCCAAAAGTATAACTGTTGTCTATCCAGTGACATTAAATTTTTACAGTCAGATAGACGGCACAGTCGTATAATGCTCTTTTCAGGAAGGTTTTTTGTACCGTCATCTGTGAGATGGAATTTTACCTTCTGGTGTCCAAGGTTAAGGGTAAATTGCAGCACAGAACTGAACTGAAAAGACCCTCTCTCATGTACCCACCAACTGAAGTCTTTAATTGGTGGGGCAGTCAGGAGGGCCTCTCCTTGCGATCTTAATTCCTGGGCAGGAACATATGAGAGCTTTGTAAGGTATGTCCACTTCTACAAGACTGAGATCTTGCCACACTGACCTAGGTCTTTGTGACTGCAGTGCATTGTATGTGGGGCTATCATTCAGTACAGCATAACTTCTGTTAAATTGCAGACGGTGAAATCATGTTCAATCCTTACTTTTTCAGCTGCTGGTTTATTTCTGAGCCCAATTCAAGGTACAAGTTTTGATTTGTTAAACTGCTTGCAGTCTGGGACTCAGTCACCTTAGAGATCATATCTCTGTGTATCATTCATCCCATCTAGGTAACTTTTCTAAGCAGGTTTTTTTTCACATTCCAACAAGACAAGCAATATGGAAAGCTGCCACTAAAACCAGTTCCTGTACAGCTGTAACCCCGAGGCTGTGGAATAACAGTATACCCACAGAATTGTTTCTCTTTGTTGTCTTTTAAGAAAGGTTATAGAGCCTTTTTATTTCATTTCTCACTACCCATTCCATATTTTTAATTGCTATTTTGATCTGTTTGTTGAAGAGTTTGAAGATTTTTATTATTTATTTAATTTTGTATGATATGAACTGCTTTCACCTTTTTGTTATATAAATGGTTAAAATTAACTGCAGCAATTCAGCCTTCTCTGAGTTGGGACTGTAAAGTCAAAACCAGCAAAATTTGATATACATAATCAAAGATTAAATTCTGAAATGTTTAGTATGTTAATAAAAATAAGGGAAGAATTACAAACTAGATTATAAAAATGCTCAGCAAAATTTTCTTAAATTGAATAAAATGAGCTTTCAAGTGTAATGAAGAGGAATTTATTTAGAGCAATCAGGAAAATACCCTTATATCCTCATTTGATCCTGTCCCAGGAATAAAAATGCTTTTGTTTCATGTTGTACTTAATGCAAGTTTGGTGTTACAAACAGTTCATTCATAATTACTTTTCTAATGTCTCAATTTTGTAGAAAAAATGCCAGTCTTAAAAGGTGAAGCCTCGCATTATGATTCCGATTTACATAAGCTGTTGTTCTGCTGCCACTGCGTGGATGTGATATTTTATTCTGAAGACTTGAAGGAAGTAGCAGAAGCTCACAGGATTGTCCTGTGCTCTGTAAGCCATGTCTTCATGTTATTGTTTAATGTGAAGAGCCCAGCTGAAATTCAGGATTCCTCTATCATTAGGACTGCTCAGACCCTTTTCACAGTGAACCAGGAAGCTGCGTATCCAGTTTCAAATCTACGTTCATCTTGCAACTCACCAGTAAGAGTCATTGTTAAAGACTCTTTCTTCTGTTCTTGTTTGTCAGACATTCTGCACTTCATTTATTCAGGTATCCTTGTCAGAATGGTTCCAACTGCTTTTTGTCTTTTAGCAGAAAAAAGCTGTTCACTGCAATAAAGCTGTATCTGGCCTGTACCATTTCAGGACCTAATTATACTACATAGTCCTTGTGCCCTCCAGCTCTGTATCAGCTCTGGTCCTATCAGAATATGGATTCTGTGTTAGGAACTTAATTCTCAGGAATGCAGGAGCCCTGTCCAGATCAGGACTACAGTGTGTAGGGAGATGGGCTTAAGCACTGTTTTACCAACCTGAAACAATCGGGGAGAGCCACTGTTTCTCCTGTATTTGCCCTTACATGTACTGATGGGCTACTGGCTCCCCAAGGCTGTTTCAGGTCAGGAAGGTGGCACTGGGGGGTGGGGAGACATGCCCTCTCTCCCAGAGCACCATGGTCCTGATACAAATTGGGCCAGTGCACATCTGGAAATTAAGTTCCAACCATGAAATTCCCAGTGCTTGTCTGATAGATAAGGCCAAAGTAAATATGGGGGAACTGAAGGGACATAAGAACAATGTATCAGGTGGAAGCTCTCAGAATTAGATTTTGCATCATATAAAAATTCCTGCCTACAGAAATATCAAGAGGATTCTTTTCTAAGTTTTCCCTTCGTGTCATGTTTTCAACATGCGGTGAGATCATTTTTATACAAAGGAGAATTCATTCATGTGAAACCCCCTACTTGCAATTAAGGAATCAGGTTTAGTACCTCAGTGAAGGTCAAACTAGAAAATATATGGGAAATCTGTGTTCAAAAAACAAAAACAGCCCTTCTTTGAGGAAGGTCTTCTTTTAATTCAGATTACCCACCCCCCCACCCCCAATTATAATTTGCTCCATGGAGGAAAAACATTATAGGTCCTGTATCTGTCTTTTTCCTCCCATGGAGCTAATTACACTCTTGAGGGAAGGGGAGGTTAAACTGGTCGGGAAGACAACCCAGCACCCCTTCCCCTAATCTTCACAGCAGCCCACGTAGGATTACTGATTAGTTTTAAAAAGAACTTTGAGAGATCCTGACTACAGCTCCCCTGTGTTATATTTAGTTTGACCCTGAGAACTAGACCATGGTCATATGATAATTCAAGGCTTGCTGACATAGTAGGTACAGTCCAGCAGTTCTGTTGTTTTCCATTAGCTCCTTTTGCACAGGATCTTCTATACTCTTCTCTGTGGGCAGGAATTGTCACAGCACATAACTGGGGCATTCGCTCATATGTGCAGAAGTGCTTCCTTTCATAGAAGAAAACAGAAGGTTACCTGTGCATAAGGTGCTTTAAACAATATCCTGTGAATTAACTCCAAGTCACACTGAGGTGAAATTTATTTAATCACTATCTGGCCACCAGCATTTTTACTGAAAACATCGTGGGTCCTGCCAAAAGTTGTGTTTGTGCAATTCAAGTGTATTGGGGACCAAACAAGCCCATTTCCTTCATTATTCTTTGTTTTCTGATTTTTATACAGTTTAAAATGTTTGTTGAATTGCACTTTTTTCTGTTTGATTGGTTTTAAATTCTAAAAGATGATGTATTGGGATGAGAGTAAGCCCATAGTGTGGATAGAATTAAGATGTTTTTTTGGGGACAGAATTGTTCAGTTCTATGTAAATGCAAGGCTTGCTTAAAATTAAGTAGTATTTAAAGGATTGATGAAAAAGGGATACAGTCTTTGTAAATCAGAATTACACATGTCTGTTTCATGAAAACCGGCCAGTTATTTGAGACCATGTATACTTCAAAATAGTCCTTGAGACTTCACAAAATGCTTGAGAGCAACCACCAAGCTACTCTAAGCTGCTGCTATTACTGGGGTGGGGTGAAGCAGTTTTCTGAGCAGTTTGTACCTGATACTGTAGATCAGGTGTCCCAAACGTGGTGCTCGTGGGAGTCATGGCAGCCACTGACACTTTTTCTGCTGCCTGCCAAGTGTTTTGAGGAAGTGGGTAGGGCTTTTGATTGACTATTGGGTCCAATCACATGCAGCATTAGCTGCGCGATAGGCACAAATGCCAGCTGGATTTTAAGGGTGCGATCACACAACATCTGGCAAGTGTCCTGCACCCATCAGCATCCCATATCGTCCTGCTGAAGAAGTGGAGTTAAAAGATACCACCGAAAATGCAATATATTCTGGATAACGCAGGGTGCGGGTGGGCGTCGGATCGCAGAAGCACTGGTATCCTGTTGCATTCAGTGCCCGTCTGCGTCCCGTCTCACACCAGATTTTTTTTAAAGCCTCTGTGGTATGCACACAAACATGGTACTGCTGAACTTTGCAACACTTCACCATCACTGTGTGATTGGTAGCCTGAGTATGGAGCCTCGGGAGACCATCTGATCACGATACCGCGCTTCATTTTGCTCCGGCACAAAAAGCCTCCCTTCCCCCCTGGATTATCTTGCTTGTGTGACCGGGCTCTATTGGAGATCTGATTTGCTGTGCAGATTTTTTTTAAAAAATGTTGCCACAGCAAAAGTTAATGTATGGCAATCATTTTGTGGCTGGCTTTGCCCCCTGTGGCAACCATTTTGTTCCTGTGCCCACCATGCCATGTCAGAATTCCAAATGTGTCTGTAGGCTCAAAAAGGTTGGGAACCCCTGCTGCAGATCTTGAGGCTCTATTATGTGGTCTCTTACTATGTGTGCATAGAGGGCTTCTTCAATCAGTGCATCTGAGAACAGCTCTTCTTGCTTGGATATCAAAGGCATTATGTGGTCCTGACATTACAATGAAGGCAGACAATCATATTCTTCTGGAACGCTATGTGTGAATCAGAGTTTCTGCAGAGCTCTGGATCAGATGGTATATCTAGTATCTAATGCTGAACATGGCCTCAGTGTGTGGATTAAAACATCCACACAATGAGGCTGCATATACTTAGAGGAGATTATTCTGTAAATGTTAGGGAGTGACTACTGCCACCAGTAAGAGAAGGTGGACAAGCACCTAAGAAGCTGCTAGCAACCAGTTGGCTGCCGGATGGCAGTTATGGGAAATATAGGCATAAACTATGAAGGGGCTTGGGGGCTTCCCTCTGAAATTTTCCAGGGAGGACTGAGCCTCCCCTAAGGCAACTAGTGCCAGGCAATACTGAGTTTAAAACTTTCCTGTGTGGGTTTTCCCCTCTGGGCTAGAATGAAGGAAGTCAGGCTCACCTTTTTATAATGCTAATTGAACTAGCACAGGAGTATCAAACATGCTACCCACGGCTGGATCAGGCCCACACAGGGTTGCAAAGCAGCTTGCTTTGTGCAGCTTCTTCTTGCTTCTGGCACTGCAACTCCTCTTCCCTAGCCTCTCCTATTTCCTGCTTGGTAGAGGAGAGAAAGAAAGCCTTCCTTTGATTGGCTGAGGGCTCCTGCCCCTCCTCCTCTGGGGAGGGAGGGGAGGGAAAGAGCCGGAAAGAGAGAGGGAAAAAATGGAGTCTGGTAGCTCTTTTAAGAAGATTAGCAGTGTTTTATTCCAGGTATAAGCTTTTGTTTGCCTGTAGACTTCTTCGGGGGGGGGGGGGAGCTAAAGAGAATATTCCAGAGAGAGAGAGAGAGTGTCAATGCCAGCAACATTTTCTTCCAGCTGTAAATTTTTGTTTGCCTGCAGATAGGGCTGGTGCCTGGTTTTTTGCACACTAGGCGAGGCTACCTCCCCCCCCCCCCCCCCCGTACGCCCACCAATTTTCAAACATAAATGCATTTTAGGAGGGATGAAAACCACAAAATTTGAAACTGCTAATTTCTTTTTTTTTTAAATGCTACCACTCTTGAACGATCTGGTGTACGTTTAATATCAGAGCATGGCTATTCTATGACACTGCAGATTCATTAAAAGGAGAAATGAATAAATAAATTACAGTGCTTTCCCTCAAATATTTTAGCATTCCAAAACATTCAGGAGGGGAAGGACAGAAAACACCAGCTATGCAAATACCATATGTGCCAGGGAAAATTTATGTCAAAGCAATTTGAAAACACATCTGTGCAAAGGTTTGCATGCAATTACTGAGCATGCACCTTGGAATACACTGAGTGGCATACTAGGACTATGCTGTCATGAGTTATTTATTTTTACAGCGTGTGGAATCAGAAAGGTGGGGGAGCCACCTCAGCTGTGGAATGCCAGAAAGAGAGAGGGAAAAAATGGAGTCTGGTAGCTCTTTTAAGAAGACTAGCAATGTTTTATTCCAGGTATAAGCTTTTGTTTGCCTGCAGACTTCTTCGGGGGTGCGGGGGTGGAGTGCCAAAGTGTGGAGTGCCAAACTGGAGGTACAAGAAATGTTTCTGCAGCCACTGACACTGTCACTGACCCCCCCACCTTGTTAGATTATTCTGAGAGCCTTTATTTCTGAAGGTGAAAGCTAGCTGGAAGCAGAACTAGCAAGGGAGTGGTTTGCAAATGCTTCTGTCCTTGTGAAAGAAAAAGGCAGTTTACTATCTTTAAAGGTACTATTCCACTGAAGCAGAATTTGGAGGTTAAACAAGATGCAGGCATGTTGGCAGGTCTTTGTTTCTACGAAGAGGGAAAGAAAACAGCTCCGTCAAGGGTGCCTTTTTGCGCACCTCCCCCCCGGTGCGCCTTCCCTACCCGCGAAATAACCAAAGAAAAAGCCCTTCTCGCCGGTGTGAGGATCCTCCAGGCATCCTGGTCCCTTTTGTGTCCAAAAAAAGAGATGTGCCACCCCCCCCCCCCTTTTTGGCAGGGCATGGCCACTGGGAAACCATTGAGTTGCTGTTTTGGTTGCTCTCCAACCAGATCTAGACTAACTGATGCACACTTGCATCACTTGTTACGACTAGCAGTGACAAATATGGAACCGGACATTGACCATCTCATTAGCCAAAAGCAGGCCCATAGTTCCCATTGAAATACTGGTAAGTTTGTTGATTTAACTTTACTTGTTCTTCATTTTAAATATTGTATTTGTTCCCATTTTGTTTTTTTACTTCAAAATAAGATATGTGCAGTGTGCATAGGAATTTGTTCATAGTTTTTTTTTTTAAACTATAGTCCGGCCCTCCAATGGTCTGAGGGACAGTGAACTGGCCCCCTGTTTAAAAAGTTTGAGGACGCCTGATCTAGAGGAACATTATGTTTGGAAACTCCAAGGATGAGGGGAGAGGAAGAAAAGGAAAGCAGAGGGAGGAAAGGGCATTCTAGGACAGAGTTGAACATTATAGCTCAGCTGGGCTCCTTGACAGGAAAAAAAGGTGGGGGGGACGAAATACAGTATTTTTTTTTAAAAAACCCTTCAACAATAGACAAAGAAGCCAAAGACTGCACTGCGAAGTGGTGGGGAGGGGAAAGGACACAAGCAATTCCTAGCCTCACAGCACCTGGCAAGGAAAGGCCACAACGGTGTTGCATCAACCACCTCAGTGCGGCGGCAGGGGACAGATGCCAAAGGCACCAGGCGGCGCACCTAGGGTTGCCAAGTTGAATGTACTCACTGGTGGGGGGGAGTCCTCCTTTGCCCAGGAGCTCCCCTGGCGTGCGCGCGAAGCGTCTGCGCCCAGTGACATCACCCGGAAGTAACATCACCACGTTGGGGCATTGCCAGGGTGATGCTCTGGCAATCGCCCCAAAACTCTATGGCCCTGGCAACGCCCCCAACGTGATGAAATCACTTCCGGGTGACGTCATTACATGGGGGAAGTCGTCCTGGCTGGACGACTTCGGGGGTGGGGTTTCCCCCGCCGGTCGAATGCTGGCCGGCGGATCGGGAACCCCTGTAGCGGGGGATCCCCCACCCCCCGGGCTGACTTGGCAGCCCTAGGCGCACCGCCTCCATTGTGTTGCAGGCGTTGTTTTCAGTCAGGAGGCCCCGAAACCCCACACTTGCCTAACCCCACCACCCAGGATCTTGCCGCTGGACACACTCTCTTTCTCCCTTCCGTCATGGTGCATGATCTCGATGGGGGGAGGGTGGCCAGTCAGAGAGAATGGCTTGGAGAGTCAGCCAGTGAGTAGGGCTGGTGTGCATCCATATCGGCAGGCCATCGGCATTCTCTGAAGGAGGTACCCTAAGGCAACTGCCTAACCTCGCCTCTATGGACAAACCGGCCCTGCCTGCAGACTTCTTCTGGGGGGGAGGAAGCTAAAGAGAGCATGCCAGAGAGAGAGAGGGTGAGAGTCAGCTTCAGCAATGTTTTCTTCCAGCTGTAAGTTTTTGTTTGCCTCCAGACTTCTTCCCGGGGGGGGGGGGTTGATGCTGAAGAGAGCATGCCAGAGAGAGAGAGATTGATCCCCTTTTCCATTTCAAACAGATACGGGAGGAGAAGAAACCTAACAGTACGGCTTGCATTCTTTATTAGTGAAAGGGAGCAAGAGTCCAGCAGCACCTTAAATACTAACAAAGTTTCTGTCAGGGTAGGAGCTTTCATGAGTCACTGCTCACTTCTTCAGATACAGCTAGGATAGGAGTCCATCTGTCCTTATATCTTGGAGAGTGAAGTGATTTCAGATGCCAAACAACAATAGCAGGCATTGTTAAATGAGAGAAACAACCTAGGTCTCAATTTAGTCCAGGAGTTTGCATTGTCTTGAGCTTCATTATCAGTTGCAATTCAGCAGGCTCTTTTTCTAATCTCCCTTTGAAATTCCTTTGTAAGAGAATTGCTACTCTTAGGTCAGCAACTGAATGTCCTGGAAGGTTAAAATGTTCCCCCACTGGTTTTTGAATGTTGTGGTTTGTAATAGCAGTAGAAAAAGTAAGAGTCCAGTAGCACCTTTAAAGACTAACAAAATTGTGGTGGGGTATGTGCTTTTATGAGTCACTGCTCATTTCTTCAAACTTATTTCCATTTATTCTTTGCATCCTCCTGGACTGAATCCTCTTGTACCAAATTGAGACTAGGTTTCCTGTCTCATTACCAGTGCTGATCTCTACTCCTACTACCCCACTGCCTATCACACCCAATCCGATCAAGCTGGCTATTGCCATTCAGCATCTGAAATCATCTTTATAAAGTTTACATCTCTGGTACCTTGTGTTACATTTTATGGCACACATGTCCTACCTGACAAAGTGACATTTATGCCAGATCCGGCCCTCGTAAGAAATGAGTTCAACACCTTTGTGCTAGAGAGTCTTTAGGAAGACAGATCTCTGGAGACAGGAAAAACTGAGTGGGGAAAGAGATCTGATAACATTCCTTGCAACAGAAAGAGAAGGTCTCTTGTGGCTGGATCCATCAGGTTTTGGGTTAGGGTTTGGGTTAGGGTTAGGGTTAGGGTTATCTTTGCATGATCTAGGCTAATAACTAAGGTTTTTGATATCCAGAACATATCAGTCCTTAAATATGTTTGGTGCCTGTCAGAAAAGAAAGTATAGTCCTTAACCCTGGCTGTCTCCCCCCACTTTCAATGTAGACTGCAAAGCCTCTGTTGGGCCCAACATACTTGCTGGGCTCCAATTCACATTTTGGAGGAAAGTGTGTCTCTATTTTATTTTACTTGGGTCTATATATCCTTGATCAAGAACAGTTGTTGTTTTTCATGGTAGTGTGGGGAGGGGACTGCTTCAACTACTCCTAAGCTCTTCTCTCAATTTCCATTTCATTTTTATATGGTAAGCCCATCTGCATGAACAAGATTGGGGGGGGGCATGCAGATCAGAGGCCTTTTAAAATTGCCTTTTGCCCTGTACGCAGTCCAGAAAGAACTTTGGCAAGAAATGTGCACTCTGTACATGTTCATGCTCTTCATTTTGCTGTTACTTAAAATGGTGTAGTACAGTTGCAAAGGGATAACCAACTGACATGTATAAAAGGAATGACAGGATTGCCCATTGGAAACAATGGGAGAGGCTTGAAGGCCCACTGGAGATAATGGGAGCCAGGAATGCCAGTTGACTTGCAAGGGCTCTACTGAAATACATTGCATCACAAAAAAGTTGCAAAGAAAATGTGGAATGGTTTTTTCATTAAGGTCTTTGGGCCCAGATAGGCTACTCTGGGACTAGAATGACAGCCCCCAGAGTGGAAAGACAGTCCCTAGGAATAGAATCTGTGCTCTGGGACTAGACTGACAGCCCTCAGAGTGGAATTACGGTCCCTAGGGAGAGAATCTGTGCTCTGGTACTGAAATGACAGTTCCTAGAGTGATCCCTAGCAATAGAATCTGTACTGTGGGACTGGAATGACTGGTTGCAGAGTGGAATGACAGCCCCTGGGAATAGGCTTAGTGCTCTGGGACTTGTACTTGTACTCACTTGTAGGATATGAGTTTGAAGTGAGAAGAAGATTGCTGCTACTCTGAACTCTGTACATTGCTCAGAAATTGAATGCACAGTAACTGTTTGGTATTCTGGTTCAGAGACTTCAGCCATGCATTTACCAAACGAAGGCATCTGTGATGTCATAATTTAGTAAATTTCAGTTCAAAGTCACCTTTATGAATAAGGCAGAAATAAGACTCCTATAAATGAATGTCCAGGAAAACTTTTAAAATGTTACCCTCCTTACTTTCAAATTTGTGACCATTTGTTTGTCTTATGCACATGATATGTATATTAGATCTTAAAGTGATTATCCTAAAGTGACTATTCTAAAAGTGAATTTAAATAAAGGACACAGCAGGAGACCACTGAGATACCACTGTAACCACTGGCCCACCTTTTCCTGGGTTTTGCCCAGCCCAGGGGCATGGCTAGCGGGGTTCCCAAGGGTTCCCAGCCCCCCCCCCCCCAAATTTCTGGGGAACCCTTTCCTAAATCTCACATGGCTCCGCCTCCATAGATAGTGACAATGGCCTGTGCTGTCACTGGCTCCTCCCTATGATGTCACACTGGGCCTCAGCTCTTTTAAGGACCTAGCATTGCAATGCCTCTGGCCCAGCCCCAGCTCCCCTCCCCAAAATTGGAAAGTCTACACCCTTGATGGGAAAGGAAGCTCAGAGCTAAAGGTGCACAGGACCAGCTTTTTGCTCTAAGCTAGCCTCTCAAGCCATTGCTGACCAGCTAATCAGGGGAGACTTAGAGCTGAATGTGTGCCATGCATGCTTTCAGCTCCAGACTGTCCCCCAATTAACTGGTTTGTTACTGGGGTCGAAGAAGGGAACAAAGTGGTGACAATGGGGGCAAAAGGAGAAACTGAGGGCCAGTGGGGGGGCATGGATGTGATTTCCCTCCCCTACATATCTCATGGGCTCTCCTGCTCATCTTATACATTTGTTTTATTTCTAAGTATTTGATATGTTGGTTTTATGTATATGTATATATAAAGGCTCTTGCTCCTAAACCTTTGTTAGGACACGGGGTTCATCAAAGCAAAAAGGCAAACGTTCCCTCTTGGGTATCATAACAACTGGAGCACCAGCTGTACCTCCAGTGGCTCCAAATAAGAGGAAATTCCTGACCTTCCACAGCATTCAGCATCACCTTTTTCTGCTTTATTTGGAATGTATACTTTTTAAAAGGTTGTAAAAATGGCATAAATATGAGTGGAAGAGGGAACTGTGTTGCTTGTCATCATTCACCTCATGGGCCATATCCTATTAGTGGCCAGACACTCAGACAGCCACTATCCATCCAGTCACAATAACAGTAGATTTCCTATCAAGTGTGTGTGATGGGATGAAGCTTCACTTTTTTGGCACACAAAATAAACTGTATTTAGTGCTACAAAAATTCAGGCCTCCAGCAACTGAAGTGCAAGATATCTGCAATGTGTGCAACATATTGTTGACAATGGTACTTTTATTGTACTAGACTAGTCCACAGTCTCAAGGTATTATTTGTCCCCCTCTATTCCTCCAGCTGCTTTTCTGTGGGAACTATTGGAAGAACAAATTAAAAAGAAGCTAAAAGATCCTGAGATTGTTGAACTTGTCCTTGAGAAAGTAAAATGTATCTTGAAAATTCCAGGAAAGGTAAGTGATGACATAATGTCAGTTAGAGCCAGAGTGGTGTATTGGTTAAGAACATTAGACTAGTATCTGGATGACCCCAGGTTTGAATCCCCACTTGTGCTATGGAAGGTCACTGGGTGACCTTGGGTAATTCACACTCTCAGCATAACCCACCTCACAGGGTTGTTGCGAGGAAAAAAATGGAGGCAAGGAGAATGATGTTAGCCACTTTGGGTCCTTGTTGAGGAGAAAGGCAGGGTATAAATCAATTAAATAAAATAAATAAAATACAATTTTGTCCTGTAAATGCGCTTATTCAAATATGATAGAATGAGAAGAAGTAATGTAGATCTCTCTAATAAAAGATTTGTTTTGCATCTATTAAGAAAGAATCTTAAAAAGTGGATGTGGTGTGCCAGAGGTTTGCTATGAAGACATTAAAATCAGAGATAGGTTTCAAAGTGAAATAAAATTTAGTTAATGTGTGGAAGGAGTATTAGTTTTGTTTTATGAAATTTGGGCAAAGAAGGCCCTGCTGTGGTGCAAGTTAGAATGTTGCCTGACCTCGCAGATTCTGGGTACTGTTAAGGAGACAGACAGATCTGACCCAAAGCTGTGCAGTTCCTGTTCATTTTAGAGAGGCTTGCATAGGACAACTTCTAAATGGATTATGCCTAACAAGTAGGAGCCCGCAAGAAACTTGTGGGAGTGGCTGTCCCGTTCCCCTCACCTTTGCTTCCTTCCCTCTCCCTCTCCCCCTGCTTCTCTGTCTCTCACTCTTTCTCCCTCCCACCACCTGTTCTCTTTCTCTCCTCCATGCCTGTCACTTCCTCTCTCTTTCTGCCAACCCATCACTCTCCCCTCCACCCGTTTGCTTCCCCTCCACAAAGGAGCAGTAGTGGTGGCGACTCACCAGGAATCACAATGGATCTCCCAACTACAGAGATCAATTCTCCTTAGGATTGCTAGCTCTAAGTTGGGAAATTTCTAGAGATCTGGGGGTCAGACCTTGGGAGGGCGAGGTTTGGGGAGAGAAGAAATCTCAGCAGAGTATAATTCCATAGGCTTCCAAAGCAGCCATTTTCTCCAGGGAACTGTCAGCTGGAGAGCAGTTATAACTGGCGGTTGGAAATGGCTGCTTTGCAGGGTTGAGTCTATGGCATTATACTCCCCTGAGGTCCCTTCCCCCCTCAAACCCTTCCCTCCCCAGACTCCACCCTTCAAATATCCAGGAATTTCCCAACCTGCAGTTGGCAACCCTATCTCCTTCCTATCCAACAGCCAACCTACCTTTATCTGTCCCTCTCTCTTCAGCTTTCCAGAGCCTCCCTCCCTTCAGCTTCTACAAAAGAAACTTTCTCCACAGTGGGGACCAAAGTGGCTTACATTATTCTCCTCTCCTCCTTTTTATTCACACAACAACCCTGTGAGGTAGGTCAGGCTGAAAGTGTGTAACTGGTCCAAAATCACCCAGTCAGCTTTAGGATTGCTAGCCACCCCCTTTGGGGGGCTTCAGTCTGCCCCTGGCCAGCCCCCAAGAGTGACCACCCACCCGGCCACTCCTCTCCTTCCCCTCCTGCCCAATTTAAAGGGCTTCAGCTGATTGGCGGGGACCACGTGGCCTGCCGATCAGCTGGAGGGCCATTTAAATCTAGCAGGAGGGAGGGAGAGGGGCAGTGGCTGGCCTTTAAAGGGTCTTTTTGTGAGCTGAGCATGTGGCCCACAACTGCCCCCTCTCTCCCTTCTGCTAGATTTAAAGGGCTCTCTGGCTGATCGGTGGGCCATGTGGTCCCTGCCAATCAGTTGAAATCCTTTAAATCGGGCAGGAGGGGAGGGAGAGGTGTGGCTGGCTGAGTGGTCACTCTTGGGGGTGGGGCTTGAGGGCATACCTGCTCATCCCCAGAACACCCCCCAATTCCCCCATTAGAGTGAGGAAGGGACTTGGCAACCTTAGTCAGCTTCCACACCAAGATGGGGATCTGAACCTGGGTCTCAGATCCTACTCTGAGGCTCTAACTGCTACACCACACTGTAGGGTTGCCAAGTCTGGGTTGGAAAATACTTTGGGGGTGGAGCCAGGAGAAGATGGGGTGAGGGTAGGGTAGGGCTGCCAAGTCCCCCGGTAGGGCAGGGGAAACACCGATTTTTAGTGCTCACTCCCGCTTTTTCAAAGTTGGCCACCGGGGGGACAAAATGGCTGCCTTAAAAGGGAAATGTCTGCAGAGAGCCTGCCCTGCAGTAAAAAGCCTCACCAGACATTTCCCCTTTAAGAAGTCAGCAAGAGAGCTTCCACAGCAAGAGAGGTCCGCCCAGAGATTAAGGAGGGACTGAAGGAGCTGCTTTTGCATGTGGCTGGCAACGTTGCTGTAGTAAGTTTCTCTTCCAGCTCTTTTCCTTCTCTCTCCCTCTTTCTTTTTTCTGTCTGTGTGTGTGTGTGTGTCTCTCTCTCTCTCTGTCCCCATCCAGCAGAGGTCTATGAGTGGCTATTATTAGCCACAAGGTCTAAATGGAACACTTTGTCTGGGGCAGTGATGCTCTGAATTCTTGGTGCTTGGGGGGCAACAGTGGGAGGGCTTCTGGAGTTCTGGCCCCGCTGCTGGACCTCCTGAGGGCACCTGGTATTTTTGGCCACTGTTGTGACACAGAGTGTTGTACTGGATGGGCTGTACTGGGTGGGCCGATCCACTGTGGCTTCTCTCCTGTTCTTATGATATGAAAATCATATTTAGCACTTGTGTAGCACTTAGTGCTTCATATTCTGCTGAGATGAGGAAGGATTCAGTAGGGCTGTTGCTCAGTGATAGAGGATCTGCTTGACATGCAGGAGGTATCAGCTTCTTCAGCTAAAAAAGGATCAGGTAATAGGTGACATTAAAGATCTCAGCCTGAGACCCTGGAGAGCCACTACCAGTCTGAGTAGTCAATACTGACCTTGATGGACCAATGGCCTGATTCAGTATTAGGAAACTTCATGAGTTCATGTGTCAGCATGTGGAAGCAACATCACAGGATGTGACATCACAAAATGATGTCACTTCCTTTCTCCTGGCTCCACCCCCAAAGTCTCCTGGCTCCACCCCCAAAGTCCCCAGATATTTCCCAAGTTGGACTTGGCAGCCCTAGGGGAGGGGAGGGGCCTCAGCATGGTACAATGCCAAAGAGTCCACCCATCAAAGCAGCCATTTTCTCCAGGGGAGCTGATCTGTGTCAGCTGGAGATCAGTTGTAAAAGCGGGAGATCCCCAGGCCTCACCTGGAGGCTGGCAACCCTACCACACTGGCTTTCATAGGGTGGCTTCAGTTGAACAGTAGCAAGCAGCCAGGCCTTCTTGAGTCCTGAAAGTCAGGTGGTATCAAGTCACCCAGATGTTGCTTCCAGGCCTAGGGATGCCCCCAGAATTACATCTGCAGACATCTGTCCCCTTGGAGAAAATAGTTGCTTTGGAGGGTAGAGTCTGTGGCATAATACCATAGTGAGGACTCTCCATTCCTCCAAACCCTGCACTCCTCAGGCTTCATCACAAAATCTCCAGGAACTTCCCAACATGCAGCTGGCAACTCTAGTCAGGCTTGGCCCCAATAAATGCTCCCTCAAAGTACAAAATAGGCCTGGAAAGGGTCCTACCCCCTTCCCCCTCCCTTTTCACTCACAGAAACTGAAGCCTGGAATACTGTGGTTGCCTAGCAACATCCACTGAGGGAATTCATTGTTTAAAACTGCAGGTTTTCCTTTGATCATTTTTGAAATTTTTAAACTCCCCAATGTGTTTTTTCCCCTTATATCAAACTGGGGGTCCTTTTCAGGTTTGTAGAAAGATGTGTCTTGTCCTTTCACAGGTCCAGTTCCTGGATTTAAGTATCTGAAGATATGGCCAACTTCACAATTAGAAAATAAGATAGTTAGAATCAAAGGTGCCAGACATGAGGTTCTGCATACATACAGGGTTTTTCACATTTTCCCCGGCAGTAGCCCGTTCCCCCTGAATATCACAGTAGCACCACCTGAGGTCTGAGATACTGTTTTTTATTTTTTTTTTATTTATATTTGTTTAAGCCCTAATTGAGTCTTTAGCCAGCTCTGGATTGGAAAGGAAATATTTTGGTTACATTTATTTATTTAATTTTTGGATTTATACCCCGCCTAGCCAGTGTACGCTGGCTCAGTTATAATTACACTTGCTCCATTCCTGTCCACTGAGGCCAACATGCCATCATTAGTATTTAACATTGCAAACAGGACCTTTAGAGCAAGAACTATTTTATGATTCATGTTTTTTGTAATGGGGATGAAAATGTAAGAAGAATTTTTGAAAATGTGCAATAGGTTTTTTTTTTTAAATTAACTAAAAATAGGATATTATGTACTTGCTATATAGGGAACAACATAGGTTGGCACTTCAAAAGCACTGATGCTTGTATGTTCTGTTTTGTTCTCATGTTCCAGGTTAACAACTCACGAAACTGCCGGTCATATGTGTCAAAAAGACCCCTGCAGCTATGTAACAGTTCTCTCAGGCTTTTCTTTAACACAACAGTATTAGCTGACGTCATGTTCAAAATACAAGGTACCATATCAAGCTTTTCTGATTTGCTTCCCCACATGTGTCCTGTCACTTTTAAATAATATATAATAGTGTAAAATATCTCCTGATACAATTTTACTGTCTTTGATTCTGGTACTCTCTTGCTAAAAAACAAAATTGAAAACAAATGTAGACTTTTTTGTTTCGCCTGACATACCCCCAATAACCGTTATTGACCCTACTTCTAGTGTTGTTTATGTGTTTTTGATTGAATTTTATATTTTTAATTGTATTTTAATTGTTTTAATGTTATCTGCCTTGTGGACCCTGATTGGGTGAACAATGTCATAAAATGTTTTAAATAAATAAATAAGAGAGTGCGCTTTGGTGAGCAATATCCAATATTTATTCTGGCACTGAGCAAACTTTGCAAAGGGAAGTATATATAACTATAAAATATCTCTTTTGGAAGCTGATTGTTTTAAGAAGCAGAGAATTATCAAATAACCAGGAGAGCTATTCTTGAAACAATCATTGTGGGAAGTTGAGGGAAGAATAGGGCTCATTGATTATCTAAGAGAAAGTACTACCAAAATGACACATCTTTTCTCTTAAAAAAATAGAATATCAGTGATTTCCACATTACCTACAGAAACATGTAAAACCCTCAGACTAAGCGTCTATGAGTGAACTGCTATGATCAGAACAGCAGAAAAGAGTGAGAGTCCAGTAGCACTTTAAAGACTAACATAATTTGTGGTAGGGTACGAGCTTTTCTGAGTCACTGCTTACTCTTTTCTACTGCTACAGACAGACTAACACAGCTACCCATCCTGTTCTAGTATCAGAAATGCATCAATCAAAAACAAGTGTATTTCTTTTCATGAGACTTCATGTTCAAGGATTGTGATTGTGGCTTTTTGTCTTGTCCTTGCCTATGCTTTTATAGGTGCTGTTGTGCCAGCTCACAGAGCAGTCCTAGTGGCCCGGTGTGAGGTAATGGCAGCTATGTTTAGTGGTAACTATGTGGAATCAAATAGTTTTATGGTTCCAGTTTTCGGGATTTCCAAGGATACTTTCCTCTCATTTCTGGAGTATCTATATACTGACTCCTGTTGTCCAGGTAAGCGAATATGAACACATGCCAGTATCAAACATCAGGTACTTCTCATATGGGGAGGGGCAGTAGATGGTAGATGCAAAATAACGTTATTGGCTGTTACGGCAAAAAAAAATGCTGCAAACTTTTAAATAATTTTATTTGTTAGAGTTTTGCTGTGTAAAAAGGAAATATAGATGTGAATGCTTTTACTATGATCCTGAGAACCCTTTAAGGCTCATTGATTTAATAATTTAATAATTTATACAGCACAACTGTAATTCCTTAGATTATGTACAACTATCCCAAGAGGAAAAAGAAACAACTGCATATGCCAGTTAAAAGAAAATCCTTATGTTACTTGCTGTTCATGTGTCCCTTTTTAGTTTTTCCACTTATTTTTTCACCTTCTTTGGTTTCTTTCTTTTACGAAGTTTGAGCAAGGAGATAATTTTTTTAAAAGTACAACTGTGTTGTAATCCATCAGGACAGTCTGTGTATTGCTGTTGGGTTTTATGGTTAGCAGCTGCAGAGAAAGGAAAAAAATGTGTGTTTTGTGGCTCTTCTTCGCCCACAGCTAATAATAGGAGCACCTTGTTTTCATAGGATGAGGCACTTTGGAGCATATTTTAAGAATAAAATGAGACTCTTAAGAGCTTCATTTAGTACCGTTTAATTAAAAATAATTTAGCACCATTTAATTCAAAAATGTAAATTTAAGGCAGAAAGTTCCAAAGCAGGATTACAGTTGAACATCAAGAAGACAAAAGTAAAGAATACTAGGGAATTAACTTTAAGACTGACAATGCAGAAATTGAAATTGTTCAAGATTTTCTATTCCTTGGCTCCATCAACAACCAAAAGGGAGACTGCAAGCAAGAAATCAGAAGGCGATTGAGACTGGGAAGGGCCGCCATGAAGGAGCTAGAAGAGATCTTTAAGTGTAAGGATGTGTCACTAGTAACCATGATCAAGATAATTCATACTATAGTATTCCCCATTACTATGCATGGGTGTGAAATTTGGACAATGAAGAAAGCTGAGAGGAAGGAAGTTGATCTGTTTGAAATGTGGCACTGGAGGAGAGTTTTACAGATACCATGGACCTCCAAAAGGACAGATAAATGACTAAACTAAGACTATTGTACTTTGGTCACATTAGGAGAAGACAAGTCACTGGGAAACACCATAATACTTGCAAAATTTGAAGACAGCAGGAAAAGAGGAAGAGCTAATATGAGATGGATTTAATTAATAAAGGAAGCCATGGCCCTCAGTTTGCAAGACCTGTGCAAGGGTGCTAACAATAGGACGTTTTGGAGGACATTAATTCATAGGGTTGTGATAAGTCCGAAGCAACTTGACAGCACTTAACATATACAATTCAAAACCATAAGGTTTAAGTTTAGATTCACTTACTTTAGAAGGACTGAACTGGCTGAAATTCAAGTACTTTCATTAAAGTGGAGTGTGGATTGAGCTACAGTTTAAAGCTACTCTGTTTCCAGAAGGATGCTTTGTGATTGTTTATTTGTAAGTAACCCTTTTGTTAAACTGGACACGTACTTGGGCATTAAAGCAGTCACTGCTTCATATTTATACACTCATTGCTTGATATCCACGCATAGCTATTTTGCAGGACTCTGCAGCTAGGATCTAGTTTACAGGCATCAGACCTCAAGATCTTTCAGATGGACTGGTAAACCCAAATTTATAGGAAGAACCTCTAAAAATGTATGCTGGCTGATATACAATAGCACAGATAACAGTTGTATATTACTGTGCACTAACATGACATACATTTGATGTTTTTACCAGCCAGCATTCTGCAAGCCATGGCACTCTTGATTTGTGCTGAAATGTACCAGGTGTCAAGACTCCAGCACATCTGCGAACTTTATATCATCACACAGCTCCAGAGTATGCCTAGTAGGGAATTAGCATCAACAAGTTTGAGTGTTGTCAGCTTGCTTAGAAAAGCAAAGGTATGTTTTGTCTCATATGAATCTATACTGTTTCAGATATCTGCACATTAACTTCTGTTGACTGATCAGTAACGAGATTTTTCTTTTATGTCTCCCTGGCCAAAACAACTGAGACATTAACACAGAATCTGTCTTGAGGTGAAAAAGTCACTGTGAGATTATTCTCTCCTCAGTATTAACATGGTGAAGTAACCTTTTGAAAATCAGTCCAGATCCACACTTTTAATTTGCCCTGCCTTGCGAAGTTCCTTTCCTCTTGAAATCATTGTGTGAATTAGCATACTGGCCTATTTTACATGTCTTTTCTTCTGTCTGAATAGATTATAACTTCTATAATGGAGGAAATCTAGGAAAACACACATATATTATAGCTAGAAAAACACTCTTCATTACAATGGGGGTTGTGCGTATGGAGGGAAATCTTGGATACAATAAAAGGTTCTGATGGGTGTGCTCTATCTGTTTATTCTCTGCATTCTGAGATGTATTGCATTTCTTGCAGGATCCCCATCATGGAGGACTGGGCCATCTAGTTTCAAACACAGAAGATAGATTTTATCTCTGTCTCTCTATATAATAATCCTGATATGGCAGTGGCACTCTCCTGAAGATTCCACATGCTCCCAAATTAGTTGGCTCCCTGATGTGTCACTCAGAAACTGTCCCTACCCACTGGCTCTGAGTACTTGCATGCCATTGGCTGGGTGCTGGGTCTGCTCCTCTTCCCCACCCTCTTCTTCAGCCATTGTGCTCTGTCAGAATTTCTGGCAGACGACTTTCTCTCTTGACGAAGACACTTCTCCTGCTTGCCTTCTGTGTGGGACTAACTATTCCCTCAGTGGCTGTTGGTAGGTGTAATGAAATGGCAGTTACCTGTGTTTGTAAGATGGCTGCTGTCTGTAAAATGTTCCCCCTTAAGGTTCAATTGAGCTGTAGTTCCAGAGAGGGGCCTGCAGGAGTATCACTCACTGGGTTGAATGGGGCTTCCTCATCTGCTGGCTTACAATTCCCAGCTGCCCCAAGGCCAAAAAGTGGGAAAAGAGGGACCGCTCCAAGGGGCTGGGCACCATCAATATAGACTTCAGCCCATCCATTCATCCTGCAGGAGGTTAGGAAAGGCTCCCGCTGCCTGTGCTGACCCAGGCTACAAGCCAGAGATGTGGGGGGGGGGAACTGTGGGTGGAGAACCATTGCCAATCTCCAGGTGAGGGCTGGAGATCACTCAGAATTACAACTGCTCTCCAGATGGCAATGATCAGTTCCCCTGGAGAAAATGGTGGACTCCGTGTCCTTATACCCTGCTGAGATGCCCCCTCGACAGCCAATGTGACGTGGCAGTCAGGGCTTCAGAGCACAGTAGAGGCTGCAGGTGGTGGGGAGTGGAAAGCTGAACAGTGAGGGGGAAATAAAGGTAGGTTGATGCTTGGCTGGGAAGGAGATAGGGTTGCCAACTCCAGGTGGGGAATTCCTGGAAATTTGAGGGATGGAGCCTGGAGAGGGTGAGGTTTGAGGAGGGGTGCGACCTCAGACAGGTACAATGCCATAGACTCTGCCCTCCAAACCAGCCATTCCCTCTTGGGGAACCACCATTGCCAATCGTTGCCAATCTCCAGGTGAGGGATGGATATCACTCAGGATTACAACTGCTCTCTAGATGGCAGAGATCAGTTCTCCTGGCGAAAATGGTGGACTCCATGTCCTTATACCCTGCTGAGATGGCCCCCCCATGACAGCCAATGTGACGTGGCAGTCAGGGCTTCAGAGTATGGTAGAGGCTGTGAGAGGTGTGTAGAAAGCTGAACAGTGAGGGGGAAATAAAGGTAGGGTGATGCTTGGCTGGGAAGGAGATAGGATTGCCGACTCCAGGTGGGGAATTCCTGGAAATTTGAGGGATGGAGCTTGGAGAGGGTGAGGTTTGAGGAGCGGTGGGGCCTCAGACAGGCACAATGCCATAGACTCTGCTCTCCAAACCAGCCATTCTCTCTTGGGGAACCATTGTTGCCATTCTCCACATACGGGCTGGAGATCACTCAGAATTATAACTGCTCTTCAGGTAGCAGAGATCAGTTCTCCTGGAGAAAATGGTGGACTCTGTGTCATTATACCCTGCTGAGGTTGCCACAGCAAATTGATGCTGAGTGCCCAGCACCTTAGCACTCTCTCAGAGCCTCTTTCTAGAGCCCGTTGTATTTATTTCCACAATGGGCCTTATTCCTAGTATATAATAATTTTGTTTTGGTTGTGGATTCTTCTGAAAATTCCACACACTCTTAAATCAGTTGGCTCCATAATGTGTCACTCAAGCTGTCCCTATCCACTGGCTGCTTTGCCTGAGTTCTGCCTCCAGCATTCTAAACAGTTTGCTATTCCTCTCCCCCCCATAGCCAGTCGGAACACAGAGGTCGTTTGCATATGTGGCCTGATTGGCCTTTGCCTTTAACATTCTAAACAGTTTGCTGTTCCTCTCCCCCCCCGCCATGGCCAGTCGGAACACAGAGGTCGTTTACATATGCGGCCTGATTGGCCTTTGCCTCTAACATTCTAAACAGTTTGCTGTTGCTGTTGGGAGTCATTGAATATGTTCTGAGGTAAAATACATCTCCCAATCTTCCCTTACACAGTCACTGGAGTTGCCAATCACCGTGTTCTGCAGCCACAACATATCATTTCCCCTACAGAAAATTTCCCGGCTATTACAACTGATCTCCAGATAACCAAGATCAGTTCTCCTGGAGACAATGGCTGCTTTGGGCAGTGGACTCTATGGCACTATACCTGCTGAAGTCCCCTTGCTCCCCAAACACTGCCCTCCCCAGGCTCTACCCCTCAAATCTACAGGTATTTCCCAACCCACAGTTGGCAAGCCTGTAACTGGCTATGGAACCACTTTCCACATCCTTGGAACCCAGAAGACATGGCGGCGGAGGAGGTGCTTTTCTACCTTCGCTGCCACTGCATAGCCCCAAATCAACATAAGTCAGGGGTGGAGGGAACCATTCCTGTTACCATGAGGCTGTCCTCCCATACTACCCACTTGGGGCAGCAAAATGACTTGAGACAGCCCTGTATTATAGCTAAGCAGAAGGAAATAAACATGGCTTGCCTCCCTCTATTTTCCCCTTCCCTCTGCTGCCCCACTAGCCATAGCCGGGACACTCACCTAGAGCTTCCTTCTAGAGCCCGTTGTATTTCTTCCCATAACGGGCCTTACTCCTAGTTTTACATAAAGGAAAAAAGCAGCCATTCAGTTATACAGAAAAAAAATTAATGAAGTGGTACAGTAAAGAGCACCACTTAGACAGATGTTTTCTCCCTGGTTGACCACTGTAATTCTGATCCTTGAAAATGGAACCTGTTCCTGTTTGCATTGTCCTGCTTCTTCAATTACATAGCACCAGGGCTCATTTCGTAGCAGGAGCTCCTTTGCATATTAGGCCCTGTAAGCTCTTCTTACAGAGGCTACTGTAAGCTCTTGGAGGATTGGCTACATCAGGTGTGTGTGGCCTAATATGCAAAGGAGCTCCTGCTACGAAATGAGCCCTGCATACCACCATCCTGGGCTAGTTCTTAATTATGCTAGAATAAGATCTTGGATTATGTGTTGCATATGTAAACAAGAGGGGGACCCCTGAGGATTCACAGAGTAGGGGAAATTCCCCCTGTAGCCCTTTCTCCTCCACTCTTGCTCTCACCACCTGCTTCTCATCACATGCTTTCTTCTCCTCAACCTTCCCGCGATGGACGTTCTTGCCCCTCTACTTTCTGTTGCGTGCTTTATCTCTCCCCAGCCTTTCCAGTAGCATGTTTTCCCCCTTCCCCCTCAGGCAACCATTCTGAGTCAGCATTTTAGGTAGGATGTCAGGGCTAATGTAGATATTGCTTCTGTGGTCTTTTTTAAGCCTCCATTTTTTGTTTAACTTAAGCCATTTTTTTCCTACAGGAAACCTATTTTTTTCCAGAAAAATCTTCTCAATCCCTAGATGGCCCCATTGTAGAGATTTTTTGTTATGCACAGTGGACTCATACTAGGAATTAGATATATCTATATATCTAATTCCCAACATGGCCCTCTGTGTGCAGATACTTATTTCCGCAGATCGGGGGCACATGGAGGGAAATGAGATTATCCTGCATACTTGGGGCAATCCCAAAGTGTGCAGAAAAATCTAAAAACTTTTTAAAAGAATACAGGGGGTACTTAAATTCCTCCAAAAGAACAACAGGTTTTTCTGCTCATGCGCAGAGAATGGACTTACCAAAGACGAGGAGCCTTCTCTCCCCCTCCTTGGAAAGCAACTCTTTAGAGCACATGACTGCCCTTAGCAACGGCTTTCCTAGCGATGCGGCCTTCGCAGGCTTTTCCTCTTTTGGGAAGCCGGGAGTGAAGAAGGACGGGGAAAGCAGCAGGTAGCTTATGGCAGAGCCTACACTCGCTCGGCCTCCCAGGCACTGCCACTGCTGCAGGACTCAAAGTTAGGGGGAAAGGAGGGGAGAAAGAAGGGGGAGGGGGACTGTTGGGGGGGAAAGAGAAAGGGAAAGATGGGGGTATTTGCTTGGGGGGGGGAAAGAAGGGGGATTGGCTTGCGGCGGGGGAGAGAGAGAGACAAAGAAAGGGATCGACTTGGTAAAGAGTTGTAAAGAAAAAGGAGGGATTGGCTTGGGGAGAGAAAGAAAGGGGAGGGGGAAAGAAGCAAAGGTGGGGGAATATCTCCTCCCCGCAAGTTTCTTGCGGGTTGTCCTTTGTAATACATAACAGTTGGCACACATTGTTGCTTTGCTCATGATTGTGGATTGTCATCTTCCTTAGTGTGGCAGAAAAAAAAATCTTGCTACCCCATGTTCAGTGTTGACTATGCAAGAGCTGATCTCACACTCAGTTATAAGCTGTTCTTTAACACACCAGAACAGGGGCTAATCTAGTGAGAGTCGGCAGGTATAGTGGTTAGAGTGTCAGACTGGAACAACTGGGTTTGAATCTCTACTCTGCCATAAAAACTCTCTGGGTGACTGTGGGCCTGTGCATACTCCATGTGGAACCCTCCCTGCGGAGGTGTGATTCCTCATTTGTGCGCATGGGAAACAAAAGGCAAAAAAAAATCCCCACTCACCCGCACATGCCATCTGATCACACAGTGATGGGCTGAGCCAGCAGCCTCAAAGGATGTGTGCTCATGCAATGCTGTGTTGATTTCCACTGGGGGAAATAGGCTCACTTCCCCTTCACATCAAATGGCATGTCTGATCGCAGCCTCAGATAATCTGGCCTCACTGAACTATGCTTTTGTAACCTCACAGCTGGATTACTGCAGTACGCATGATATGTGGTTGCCTTTGAAGACAACCCAGAACTACAACTGGTCCAGAATGCAACAGCCCAACTATTGTCAGGGGCTAGCCACATATGTTGCCAATTTTGAAACAGCTACATTGACTGCCAGTCTATTTCTAATTTAAATTCAAAGTTCTGGTTATTACCTTTAAAACCATATATGACTTGGGATGCACATATCTGAAGGACTGTCTCCTTCCATATGTTCTTTGCTGTCTTTTCTGTTTTTATATTAGTCTCTTTCAATTGTTTTTGGTGTGCTTCAAAGTTGTTATTAAGATTGGTCATCTGGTCCAGCAGAGGGCACAATGCTGTAGCCAACATGTTAGGAAAGTCAGTATTTACTTCCGGTTTAGTAACTGGAAGTGCTGATCTGGCAGTTCCTGGAGAGTGCTTCGTCCTCGGCCCCATCTTTTCTCCCCGACTAGTCATTGTTTACCATTCAGGGAAAGTTCTTTTAAATCGCAGAAAGTTTGTTCAGACAGTTGCTTTACTTAATTCGGCAGTTTATTCAACTAAATCACCAAAGTTGCAATGAAGCTATTATTCCTGGCTCGTTTAGTGGCTTATACAGTTCACTTAAGTTTCGGGGGGGGGGGGGAAGCTACCTCCCCTCCTTCGCTTTCAAAACGGGGCTTCAGATGGCCGCTTGGCCACTTAACCAGTTAAAAGAGTTTTAGACTCACGCTTCACTCCATAGCAGAACCAAAGGTAAGGAAAGCTTCATATAGCTGCTAGATCACTTGTTCGCTCGTCCGGTGTGCACCTTTTGCACACCATTGCTGGTACTGCGGCAGCGGGACCTATCGGGGCAAAAAGGAGCCTCGATCCCTTAGCCACAACCTTGGGAGAGGCACCTCTCGTGCCCCAGGCTGACAGCCCCCTACAAGAGCTCTGGGTTTCCCCCCCCAAAATCGGCTGGACTCTAAGAATGTCTATGCGGCTAACAGCATGAGACATAAACATTAAAATCATAAAATTTAATTTAAAACATTTAATTTAAAAACATACATCATCCAACCAGTTATACAGCATCCTTACTAGATGGCGCTACTTTATCCCATCCCAACACGTCGGCAGGTGCAGCTGGTCTAGACGGCAATGTTATTACTTGGGCCAAGGCTGTAAGATCATGGCGGTGGCCCCTACTTAAAAGCCTGGCAGAAGAGCTCCGTCTTGCAGGCCCTGCGGAACTGTAGTAAGTCCCGCAGGGCCCTGACGTTCTCTGGGAGCTCATTCCACCAGTACGGGGCCGCCACCGAAGAAGCCCTGGCCCTTGTTGCCGCCAGTTGGGCCTCCCTGGGTCTTGGTAGAACCAGGCAGTTTTGAGAACCCAATCGAAGTGCTCGCTGGGGCACATATGGGGAGAGGCGGTCCCTCAGGTAAACAGGTCCCTGGCTATAGAGGGCTTTATAGGCAAGCACCAGCACCTGGAACCGGATCCGGTATGCTATAGGCAGCCAGTGCAGTGCCTTCAGGGCCGGCTGAGTGTGTTCCCCCATAGGTAGTCCCAACATCAGTCTGGCCGCTGCGTTCTGCACTAGCTGCAGCTTCCGGATCTGGTACAAGGGCAGCCCCATGTAGAGAGCGTTACAGTAATCCAGTCTTGAGGTGACCAACACATGGATTACCATGGCCAGGTCATTGCGTTCGAGAAAGGGAACCAACTGCTTAATCAGCCATAGTTGGTAAAAGACTGACTTTGCAGTGGCTGCTACCTGGGCCTCCATCGTTAACGCGGGGTCCAGGAGCACTCCCAAACGCCTAACCTCTGGTGCTGGAACCAATGGTGCCCCATCGAAGGTCAGGAGAGGGATCCCTAATCTCGGTCCGCTCCGACTCAGGCATAGGACCTCCGTCTTCGTCGGATTCAATTTCAGTCAACTCTGCCTAAGCCAACCAGCCACAGCCCTCAACACCAGGTCCAGATCTACCGGACTAGAGTCTGTCTGGCCGCCCAACAACAGATAGAGCTGGGTGTCATTGGCATATTGATGGCAACCCAGCCCATGCCTCCAAGCAATCTGGGCAGGGGGGCCCATGTAGATGTTAAACAACATCGGAGAGAGCACTGCACCCTGTGGCACCCTGCACACCAGTGGGTGTCTTTGGGACAGTTGCTCTCCTATCGCCACCCTCTGTCCCCGGTCTTGGAGAAATGGGGAAAGCCACTGTAAGACCAACTCCTAAATCCCTATAGCGTACCGGATCCGGTTCAAGGTGCTGGTTTTAACCTTTAAAGCCCTATATGGTCAGGGGCCTGCCTACCTAAGGGACCGCCTTTCCCCACATATACCCCAGAGAGCACTGCAGTCGGGCACACAGCATCGCCTGACCCTCCCTGGCCTAAGAGAGGCCACCAGAACCAGGGCCTTGTCAGTGGTGGCTCCTCACTGGTGGAACGAGCTCCCGGAAGACATCGGAGCTCTTCCGCCAGGACTTTGATTAGGAGCTGCTACTGGGGGAAATGGGTCATTGGAAAATCGGTCGGTGGAACTCTCCTGGCCCGGGAAATCAGCTGGTGGAACCTTCCTGGCCCAGGTTGCTGCCTTTTTTGTTGGGTGTGACCGGTATTGCTGTTTTATTCTGCAATTTTATGTACAGGGTATTCTGTTTTAATTCACGTTACTGTTTTATGATTTTAGCTGTTGTTAGCCACCTTGAGCCGGCTCTGCTGGTTAGGCGGGATACAAATATGAATAAATAAAATAAATAAAATATGATTCCTCTCAATGAATCAGCATTATTGTGCTTGTGCAGAAGCTATTGCACATCAGTTTAATCATTTATTCCCAGCCACTGCAGCTTGTACTACAGCAAAGTCATAATATTGTCCTTTAATAGTAGGAATTAACAAAGAATTCTGTTTACAGAACTTGGTTCCTTTTTTATTATAAAATTTAGTTTATTTGCTTAGCTTTTGTTTTGAAAGGATCAATGGGATTATAGATCAAAGGAATAATAAACACTGGTTTCTTCCCATGACTTTTCCTTAATACGTATCTTTCTATCAAGGTCAGCATGATTAACACAACCTGTATTGCTGAATTCTACTACAGGTATACCAATGCAGTTCTTCAGGTATACCTATTTGCTGCACTGCCTACTAACTGTTTTTAACTGTTTTTATTGTATTAATTTAATGTGTGATACTTATTAATTAAATCATTTTAAAATTGTATTGGAATCTATTGTTGTGACCTGTCCTGAGCCCGCTTGCGGGAAGGGTGGGATATAAATCGAAATAATAAATAAATAAATAAATAATTTTTAAAATTTTAAGCATTGAAATCTTTTGAATTATAACTGTGTAACTCTGCCTAGGATTCTACTGTAAATAGCTTGATTGAATACCCCCCCTCTTTTCAGCTAATTAAAGCTGCCTTATTTAATTTCTAGTGATAGTAGAGAATGAATAACTGAAGGTAAGAAGGCAAATTTTTTTTGCCACAAATTATGTTACACATGAATGAAAGCATTTGGCCAATTAAAAATAAAATTAATTTCTTCACATTGTAATTTCCTCCAGGCACATCCTTTCAGTGCTTTGAAATTTTAGACAGCATCCAAGCTGTTGTATAAATTTAACAGAAAAATTTTAGTGGAAGAAAATAGAAAATGAGATTTAAATGAGATTCACCGAGAAGTGAAATTGAACAAGGATTTTCAAGATGAAATAGTAAGGATGAGAAACTCCAGATCATCCCTCAAGTCCTAAGACATGCTCATAGGCCAAGATCCACTAAGTGGCTAAGCAGAAATACTACTGTTCAAGACAGTTTAATCCTACTAACTTCAATCAGAATTTCTTGAATTATCTATTCCGTGGTGCAGTTGTTCAGTAATCTAAGTTAACTGGTTTGTGGGCTATCTTCTTGTGAACTAAGCAACTGTCTTTGTATTGGTCCCACCAACATATACTTCCTCTGTACTATTCTTTGTGTTTTATTTTTATTTCTTTTTCTTGCAGTTTCATAACTCTGATTGCCTTTCAAATTGGCTGCTTCATTTTATTGCTTCTAACTATTTGATCTTCAGTCAGAAACCTGAATTTGAAGACCTTTCAGGTAATTGCCCAATTTGTTTCTTAAACAAGACAGGCTGCATTCATAAGAACAGTTTCCTGTGAGTAAGCTCCACTGAATAAAACATTACATACTTCCATGTAGACCTACTTAGGATTGCTCCCTCAGACATTTATATTTAGACTCATGCGGTTCTCAGTATCATCAGATGTGCATGTTGGTGCTGCTACATCTTTTGCTTTAGTCGTAAATGTACTGACAAGAATTGTGCTTAAAACCCTGAGCTCTGGCAACTAAGCCACCACTTTACAAAACTAATTGTTTAATGCTGAAACAGCTCAACAAGTATACAGATTTTAAGAACAAAACTTTATGAACATTATCCAAATTCAATCACAGTGTAGAGCTTTCTCCAGATTTCATTAATCATGGACCTTATTACTATTCAGCTAATGCAGACCTTCATCCAGGTCTGATGAATGAAAACCCCCATTCCAGTTAATAATATCACAGTCCAACCAGTAAAGAATTTATTACTATTCAGCTGGTGTAGAATTCCAACCAGGTCCAGTGAATGTGAAACTCCAATCCGGTTGATAATATCAAAATCCAACTGGTGAAGAACTGTAGAATTCCAATTCAGCAATTCAGTATTCAGTGACAGGGTGCTGGCTACTCATGTACTTCGTACTGTTGTTTACAGTTTAGGTGTGGCTCCACCACAGCTTTTCTTTTCACATCTTTTGCTTTAGCAGAGTGGCAGGATGCTCTGCCTACCCAAATTTAAATCAACTGAAACTTGTCCTTTACCTATACTAAAGAATTGCTGAAGCTTGCTAGGCAAACATGACAGGCAGTTTCACGAAACTATGAGGAAACTGTATGAGGAAGCAAAGAGGGCATGCTACAAAACAAATATGGATGGCTCTTAGATATTATCAAGCAGGGGATCTGCAAGGACTTGCAGGGGGGTATCTCATTTCCCCCCCCCCCAAATTTCTTCATTCCCTTTCCTGAAAGCCCCCATAAGCACCTCCCCCTTTCCTGCTTCCTTCTTTCCTTCCCACTCACCAGCCAAACTACTTTCATCTGCTCGCTCTTGTCTTCAGCTTCCTCCTTCTCTCCCCTTGACAGTCTCTCCCTGGGAAAACTCTGGCCAGGTTGTGCAGTGGCAGTTGCTGAGCAAGGCCCAGTTGCATGGTGTTGGCTGAGCTTGGCCCAGCTCTGTAGTGGGGAATCTGTAAGAACTTGTGGGCACCTCACTTTCCTTGTATCCCCTCCTCACACTCTTTTTTTTCTTTCCCTCTTCCTGGCAGCCCACATATCTTCAACTACCAAGGCTTCCTTGTCTCTTTCCCACCTACCAACTAGCTTACTATTTTTCTGCCCTCATATTCAGCTATATTTATTATTTATTTCATTTATGCTCTGCCTCTCTCCATAATGGGGACCCAAAGCAGCTTAAATCATTCTCTCCTCTATTTTATCTTTACAACAATCTTTTGAGTAGGCTAAACTGATAGTATGTGACTGGCCCAAGATTACCCAGTCCCAGAGAGGCTTCAAAGCAGTGTTAGATTTGAATCTGGGTATTCCAGATCCTAATCTAAAACTATAACTGTCACACCACACTTGCTATTGTGAGGTGGCATCTGCTGAGAACAGTAATAAGCAGCTGGGTTTGGGTTAGTTATGCAAGTCATCTGGTATCAAATCATGAAGTGGTTGCAACTAGGCCTGGCCTCAATGAATCCTCCTTCAAAGGCTAAAGCAGACCTGGAAAGGGCCCCCCAGGGACCTGTCCCCTCCCCCCTGGCTTGTACTGACAGAAACCAAGCCTTGAAGGCTGGCAATACTTGGGGGGGGGGGTCACTGAAGTCACTCATTTCTTAAAGCTACAGGTGCTGTTTCTATTATTTTGCAGATTCACTTATGTTGTAGTTCTATTATGTTTTTAGAATTTTTTTTATTTTTGTCCTGTTTGATTTTGTCTATAATAATCGTCAATGTCTACTTTTGTTTTAGTGGAAGAACGCAATTTTATTGAGATGCATAGATGGCCTTCTAGTATGTACTTGAAGCAGCTTTCAGAATACAGGAATTACGTTCATTCTCGGAAATGCCATTGTGTAGTAATGTAAACTCAAAGCTGATCCTTCTTTATTGTGGAAAAACAGAAAGGCAATTGCTTCAGGAATCTTACAACCGCACAAGACTGAAAGCAAGTACTGAACCGAAATGCTATGATATAATCTATAATATTGCACTTGCTAATAAAAGTACCTTGCCAGAAGCATGTAAAACAGCATAAGCATTTAACAAGGCGTGCTTCTGGGCCTGAATTGTGTGCATGTCACAGCATCTTCAACTTCTGCCATGTTATTTCAATTTTATACTTGAGTTAGATCTATTTACAGTTTGAAAATCTTGCCCGATTTGTTTATTGGGATTTTAAAGATCCAAAAGACATACATTCCAAGTCTATATTTATGTAAACACTGATCTAAAAAGTACAGGACCAGCTTTTTGGTTTTGTCTCTCCAATTCTTTTATTGACCTTTAATGAAATACTGTAAAAGCTGTGAGCTTGGTATCATGGTGCTACAGTGGGAATTAAAAAATTAACTCCTGTTAGCTGAATCAAATTTCTTTGCAGTGCTGTTTAAAGATATATTACTTTCATGCCAGAAAAATTCTTAATAGTCAAATCAGATGTGGCTAAGGGAGTGCATTCAGCATAAACTGAGCCCCCCAAATACCCGAAAAATACCTTCCCAATATTTTAAAGCCAGGTTTAAATTGGGGCCACATTTCGGCTATCTAAAAAGGCCAAGCCCCCAAAATCCCAAAAATATTTGCGGTTTTCAGGACCACCAGATAGCCAAACTTAAAGGGCATTTCAAGGGATCGCAGTCCTTTTAAATGCTTTCAAGCCATGTGACTCTATGGAGAGTGAACTGCAAAGGCATTTAAAGGGACTCTGAGCCCTTTAAACACCTTCAGAATTCTCCAAGCTGTGGAGTCGCGCAGCTTGGAGAAGGTATTTAAAGGGGCTGTGATCCCTTTAAATGCCTTCCCCCTCCATTGAAATCAATGGATGGGGGCACCTTCTTTGAGGGCCCATAGAATTGGACCCCCTGGTCCAATATTTTTTAAACTTGGTTTTTTTTTAAGGAGAGGCACCAGCAGCTATGTGGCAAGTTTGGTGCCTCTACCTCAAAAAACAGCCGCCCCAAGCCTCAGATATCCCCAGATTGATTCTCCATTATTCCCTATAGGGAATGGTTCCCATAGGGTATAATGGAGCTGAAAAAACTTGAGTTTCCTGAATCCAAATACCATACTGGTATTGTGATTTGGTAATATCAGGAAATACCAATATTTTTTGAGTTCAGTATACCTAAACCCGAAAAATACATGTTTTTTTGCACACCCCTAGATGTGACACTTAGATCTGTGAAGCAATCTCAGCATTTAAAAACAGCAATAGCAACTCTTTGGGGACTAGATTTTGATCAGTGCTGGGAGGAGGGCTCAGCAGAAGTATCTCTTCCTGCACTGGGGCCCCAGTTCAACCTTTAAAAAGACTCTGAACAACAGTAAGGAGATTTCAGCATCACAGCATGTTTGACCCCATGTTCTCTCTTACTCAGGAGTTCCTCTTCCTCAACATTACCTGTGCAGTAATTAATAACAGACTTAATGACAGACATTATTTTCCTGGTCTCTTCCTGTACAGCAAAAGAGTAGGTGACTTTTGTTGTTTCCAGTGTTGTTGTTTCTCTTCTACATTGTCTATCATATTTATCCACACTGTTTCTCCAAGGATCTCAGGATAGCATATATGGTCTCACCCTCCATTTTATTCTTACAGCAATGCTATTGGGCAGATTAGGCTGAGACGAAAGCACTGAACCAAGTTCTCAGAGTAAGTTTCGTAGCTGAGTGGGGATTTGAACCTGGGTTTTCCTAGCCTAAGCCCAATCACTGCACCATACCTGCTCTCAGGTGTCTTTGGGATGATTTCTGTGGAGGAAAATTATGACAATGAACACACTGGTCAGAACCCTGTAAATATTCCAAATTCTTCCAAACATGTGGCAAGTTCCGATTTAACATTTTCCACATGAATTACTTCACTGAAATTATTCTTAAAGAAGGTTGAAAGGAAACATTCTTACAAAAATCACTTGCGGGTATAATCTTAGCTATGGGCCTGGGTCTGCTCCTGGTGCAGGTATCATGGGTGTTTACCTGCATATCAGCCTCCATGCCATCAAAGCTCATGGGGCAAAGTGGTATGCAAGAACTGGAGCAGTCCCAAAAACTCTGCTAAGGTGTATTGCTTACACTTTGCTAGCCCAAGTCTGTGAAGGAAAGAGGCAGCTAAACTGGTATGCTTAACTCTGTCCGTTCTGGATCTAGACCTTGTATACTCCAGGGACCTATACACACCTCTCCATAGGGCCTGCTCTACCACCCTAGTCTCCCTGTCACTAATGTGTATTTGATAAGCTCTGATCAACTCTAGGTGAGTCCTGAACGTGGTTACTTTTCACAATCAGCCTGCATGTCAAGGATTCAAGGAGATGTGAGCCACCCCATTTTGCTATGCAATGGCACAGACCTGTTGAGCTCCCGGCTTTCTTTTGCATATGCACAACCCTGAGTTAAATGCAGGTTTACTTACATGGTGACATTCTGGCTTCACAGTAGAGGCCTCAGCTCTTTTATCTCCTCTGTACACAAACACAATATAAGATTGCGCCTATTGTTTACTGAGATCTGATTTAAGTCAGGGACTTCCTGTTTAGAAGATCACATTTCCAGCCAATATAAATATTCTCACAAAAGCATATACATCTCTGTGATCCCTATATATAATACTTATATTAGTTTAATATTTTCAAAGTCTAAAACCATTGTAGAGTTCTTGTTAAAAACTAATGCCCTTCCAGTAATGGGATTTTTATTTTTGAATGCAGTTTAGAAAGTATTTCTGCTTGTTTGACATACCATACTTAAATACAGAAATGTACAAAGAAAGTAAGATATAATTTATTCTAATCTTAAAGTGGTAATAGGGTGAACATAGATACTTCCCTTCTAAACCAATCTGTAATTATATGCTAAGTATGCAAGCACATAAAATAGTTTATAATTCATCATTTGCTCTCACTTTTTTCTTGCATGTACTCAATACAGATTGTGTAAACTATAATAATAAATCACTAATGGATTTGCTAAATCATTACAGTGATTATTATAATGTATATAAATCTCAGAATAATCTTCCTAGGCACAGCAAAATTTTAAAATGAAGATTCTTTTACTTGGAAGTGGGTAACTATATGTAGGTGTCTGCTATAGATGTATATTTTGCTCTCAAACTATTAGTACCTTACAGCCTGATTGTATGACCTGCCATGGTACAGCAAATGCATGGAATTCAATGAAGAAAAAATAATGACCACTAAGTTCTTGCACTGTAGGATTACCAGCAGCCCCCAAAGTCTCTAGAATTGATTAGGGCTTTTTCACATTGCCAAGCATGTGCAAATTACTCATTTGTGTTAACTAAGAAACTCTTGGGTAGTGCGAAACACTGAACTTAGCTATAATGGTACACCTCTCCCTGTTTTTGTTATGTTTCCAAGTTGTACCATATTTCACTCTCAATTTGTTAGACCCTGGCCATCTGTAAAGGTACAGGAAGAAGTTGTAAATTAAGTTACGTTATTTTTCAGAAGTTTCATGGACAGTCCTCATTTAAAAGATGACTTTAATAGCCGTGTGATAATTATTAGTTTAACAGCAGGTATCAGTAAGCATTGGAGAGAATACTTTTGAAGTCCATTTTTATAAGAAAATACTTTTAGAGTCTCATAGGGAAATATTTAAAGAAAAATTTGAATATAAGCTGTCACTCAGCTAGAAGTTTTATACAGACACAAATATATTATAATAAGGATCTGTCATAAACTTTTCCCATCAGATAATGGTTTTAGCTAAACAAAATAGTTATTTTACTATAGCATATGTTGAATGTGTAACATGCCAGGCATTTGAAATGTTCAAAAATTTAAATTGTTGTTGTAACAGTTTATTAAAATGTTTTTTTATTTAATGTTCATTTCATGTGTTTGTTTTATCCATTTGGTAGCTATAGATCAGAGCAACTGTTTCTTGCTAGATAAAGTGAGCACATCCATTGTGAATTTATATTATGTATGTTTTATAATAAATATTTCATTTGAACAACATACATGCATCCACTGTTGCCTTAAGAGTATCTTTGTACTTCATTCCTGGGTTTAATTCCCCAATGCAAAGTTAAACTTTAGTTAATACTTCACTGTTCTCCCAAACAACTGAAGACTCTTTTACAACCACAGAATTCTCAGTTAAACAATTTGGTCTAATGATGTTACAAACACAATATGTGTCACTGTCCTTTGATACAGGCAGGGGTCCTTTCCTAGAAAAGAGGTGAAGGAGCTCATTAGCATAACTCATTAGCATACATCATTAGCATATGCCACATCCCCTGACATCACCAGAAGTGTGTCAGAAAGGGAATGTCAGTTTCAGCCCCATTATACCCTATGGGCCATTGAAATCAATGGCAAAAACTCATAGGGTATATGAGGGGCTGGAGGAAAGGGGGTTTGAGGGAGAGGCTCCAAACTTGCAGGGTAGCTGCTGGGGCCTCTCCTCAAAATACCCACTAAGTTTCAAGAAGATTGGACCAGGGGGTCCAATTCTATGGTGGGAAAAAATGTTAACTTTTTTCCTCCCATAGAGAATAATGGAGGGAATGGGGGCAACCTGTTTGGGTGACCGTAGAATTGGACCCCCTGGTCCAATCTTCTTGAAACCTGGTGGGTATTTCGAGAAGAGGCCCCAGCAGCTACCCTGCAAGTTTGGAGCCTCTCCCTCAAACCCCCTCCCCTCCAGTTGCTTTTAAAGTTGCCGCCGAATTTCGGCGGCAATTCAGCAGTGGGCTGAATCAGACTAGAGAATCTGATTCGGCCTGTGGCTGCCCTAGTGGCCACTCCTGAGATGGCAGAGCTTCGCTCCGCCTCGCTCCGGCCCCAACGGACCCCTGGATACAGGTCTCTATGATGAAGCTTGAATAACAGCAAGCAAAATTGCAAGTTCTACTCATGACCACTGTCCTTCCCATGATTGTTGTCGCAGGAACGACTTGTAGGTACTGACCAATGAATGATGTTAGCAGTGACACCAGTGTTAGTGAATTCTTAAGACAAAAAATGCTAGAAACTAAGCTAAATGACCAAAATGGTCAAGAAGTCACAACAGCAAAGCAGAAACTCCTGTGACATGTATGTGTGAAAAGAAAATCTAGGTCCTCCTGATTCTGCTCAGTTGGCAAAAAAAGCTGATTCAGTTTGATGATGTATTTTAAACTTTCATCAGGGTCACCTGAAATTTGTTAATCCTTCATAGTAGGTTAATAGTATATTACTCAAAAGCATGCATATGAGACTAGTACTGCACAGTGTAAGAGCTTACATTACCTTTTATTAATGGTGTGTGACAAAAAGATATATTTGATACCCCCATACCATTCCCTCTATGTGACTTAATGTGAGCTAGCTCACAGTTTTTTAGCCTCTGGCTCACACAATTTTGTCTTAGCTCAGGAAGGATGGCTCCAGAGCAAACCAATTTATGCAGTAGCCAAATCACTTGCTCGCAACTTTAATGCCAGTAGCTCACAAAGTAGAACTTTTGCTCACAAGACTCCACAGCTTAGAGGGAGCATGATACATTTTCAGTAGATGGTGTTATGGGAGGAAAGACACCTTCTTCCAGTGCCTGTTGGCTTCCAAGATAGCTTCATGTGTGCACATTAGTATAATTGTTACAACCTACTTATTGTTCATGTATCTAATGTACCTAACCACTTATTGAGACTGACAACCAAACCTGATTGGAAATACCAACTGTGCTTTGTACCTGATGTTTTCCCCATATCATTCAGAATTTAAGACTTTTACCCAAGATCAGGAATCCTTAAAGAAGAACAGGGCCCTCTTACCGAATGATACTTGAATCCCAGTTAAGTCTCTTCTCCTGAGAAATGACTGGAATCAGCACCATATGGCAGAAGAGCTGCTGGATCTTTCCTCCCCAGCCTAGAAGTCTATTTAGCGCTATGCTTGAACTTCAGTTTTTGTTTTTTCAAACATACTGTGGGGTTTGTGTGAGCAGGAAAGAGAAAATGGCTGGAGAGTCATGTTACTTTCCATGATACACAACCTTCTACCCCATAGTTGCTTCTGACCAAACAGATTCTATGAAGTTTTTCAAACAATAATACAAAAACCTATTTTCCAGAGGCTGCTTGCAATGCACCCAACAGGTTTAACTGAGAAAGCCTTGAAAACAAGCAACATTCAAACAGGAAGTCATGGCAGAAGTTTGGACCTGAGAAAGCAAAAAACTCCAACCCAGTTTAAAAGTCCACAAAAATTGTTTCATGCTATTGTTTGGTATTATTTTCTTTGACTAGGAATAAGGCCTGTTGTGGAAATAAATACAGTGGGCTCTAGAAAGAAGCTCTGGGTGGATGCCCTGGCCTTGGGCACTCAGTGTCAATTTGCTGCGGTGACCTCAGCAGGGAAGAATGACACAGAGTCCACCATTTTCTCCAGGGGAACTGATCTCTGCCATCTGAAGAGCAGCTGTAATTCTGAGTAATCTCCATCCCTCACCTGGAAATTGGCAACAATTCCTCAGGGGGACAAGTACAGCCTTTCTCCAAAGTGGGGACCAAAGCAGCTTACATAATTCTCCTCTCTTCCTCTCTGCACAACAACACTGTAAGGTAGGTCAGGCTGAAAGTCTGTGACTGGTCCAAAATCACCCACTCAGCTTCCACAGCAAGAACCTGGGTCTGGCGGACCCTGCTCTGAAGCACTAACTGCTATACCACACTGACTGTCCTAGCTGAAAGTCAGTTTGGTGTAATGGTTAAGAGTATGTACTCTAATGTGGGAGAACCAGGTTTGATTCCCTACTCCTCCACATGCAGCTGCTGGAGTGACCTTGGGTCAGTCATAAGCTCTTTCAGAGCTGTTCTCTCAAGGGAGCGCTCTCATCCCACCTCCCTTACAGGGTGTCGGTTGTGGGGAGGGGGAGGAAAAGGGATTGCAAACCACTCGGAGACTTTTTCGGCTAGTGAAGGGCGAGGTATAAATCCATTCTTTTTCTTCTAGGGGGCTTTTGCTGGTGAACAGGAGCAAGCAGCCAGGCCTAGCTGTCATGCCAGTCAGGTGTCATCAAGTCACCCAGGGGGTGCTGCCAGGCCTAGGGTAGCCAACCTCCAGGTGGAGCCTGAAGATCATCTGGTATCACAACTGAACTCCAGACAACAGATCTCTCTCCCCCTGAAGAAAATAACTGCTTTGGAGGGTGGATGCTATGGCATTCTATTCAGCTGAAGCCTCTCCCCTCCCCAAATTCCACCATAAAATCTACAGGAATTTTCCAACTTGGAGCTGGCAACCCTAATCAGGTCTGGCTCCAGTGAGTTCCTGACAAAGGCAAAGTAGGCCTGGAAAGGGCCTCCTGCCCCTGCCTTTTTACTGACAGAATCAAGCTTGGTTGCTAGCAACAGCCACTGAGGGGAAAGTGAATCTCTCAGCAGCTCTGGCATTTTATTCACACAGGGAATGGCCAAGAAGGCAGTTGGGGGAAGAGGAGAGGACCAAGCACCCAGCCAATGGCATGCAAGCACTCTTGAGTGGTGGTTGATGATCCAGTGGCAGACAAAGCACACAGCACAGCCAGTGGGAGAGTTGAAAAGTGCCAGTATGCTAGGGCTTTTATAGATATAGGATACTAAGTACTTAATGAAAAGTTGTATGGTAGATAATGAGGAAAGAGAAACAGATAAAGGAAATGATATGCAGATTAAAACAAACAAACACAATACCCCATGTTTCTTCCAGGATATGAAATAACTACACAACTACACTATTCACTTGTTCCAGTAATAAGATTCACATTTTTAGAAATGTGACCCAGTTGCTAAAGGATATAAGCAATGAATCAGTCAGCAGTCATCTCCCATGATGCATGGATATCACTTCATATTGTGCGGGGGTGTAGAAGGGAGAAATCAAGTTTCTTTTTAGGCAGAAAAAGAAAACTTGGCCATCTAACTTTATTTGTGCACTGAAGTTTAAAAAAAATCTGAAGTGTTCAGTCCTCACATTTGGTATCTGAAGTCCAGCAACATATGGATGAGGCTGCAGGTCAGAACACTGGGAAAGCTCCTTCGTAGCTGTTCAGCTCATAGGCTTTATGCCATTTGCAGTCTCACTCCCATAATTACTTTTGAGGGAAGGAACCCAGTTATTTCAAGAAGTAATTATGAAAACCAAGACCATTAATGTTACACATTTATTTCTAACCTTTCACCAGTCAGGCACAACACAAAAGGTAGCATGGATCTGATGCCTGCCCAGCAGGCTCATTTAGTGATGACTTCACTGGGAGCAAGAGTGATGCATACCAGCTGTATAGGGAGCACTACAGTGACGGGGCACTGCCCAATGACTTCACAGAGGTGAGCCTGCCAGATGTCTCCCAGCCCTTGGACATTTTCGTTGTCTGAAAGACAGGAGGCTAAAGAGCTTGCCAAAGGTGGAACATACATAGTAACATGTTCTGTTAGAGATGTGGTAAGATTGGTAGAGAAAAGAGGAAACAAGGAAATATGTCCTAGACCTGTATTAAAGCCTTCTAAATGATGGGGCCAGATAGAGAGGAGGAGTTCTCACTCCTCTTGGGACAAAGGGATTGTCTCTAGGTAAGAATGAAGGAGACTGAGTTGCTTAAAGTCACACAGGGAAAAGATAATGGATGAGGGGAGGCACAGGGTAGATAGAGTTAACAGATATTTGGAAGTGCATTTGAGCCAGAGACCTTTGAACTGTAAAAACAATAAGCGGCTAGAAGCAGGCCTTTTATTACAGTGGTTCACTTCTGTTGGTTCCATTTTCAGAAAGACGTGTGCAATATTCTTAGTAAGGCAGACAATAAGTAGAACGTGCAGCCCTCCACCACCAATCCTCTGATTAAAATGCAGATGAAGAACTACAGTGGATGTAGGAGAGAGATGACCAGTTTTGTTCCTCAAGGCTTTCACGGCAGCAGGAGGTAGTCCCAGTTTCCAATCATCTCTACTATGAAAGAGAAAGAAGTCAAGTTGACATAACCAGAAGTCATCCCAAAATGTAGCAGAAAAACCACTAGAATTCCAGAGAAACCCCAGGAGACAAATTAAGTTCACTTAATCACAAGATTGGAAATTTATGCATTCTACTATTGTGGGATGTCAATAGTCCTTGCAGTGTTAGTTATCTTCTTCATGCCTGCATCTAGAAGTCATTCAAATTACTTTCCACCTCACATGTATTCCAGATCAGGAACTGTTTATGCCATGACAGTCCTTAATCAGATGTAAGTTTATTCTACCACATGGGTGGAGCTCCATGGGTTAAGCTGTTTGTGTTAGCAACTGGGCATATGCTGTTGATTTGTGGTGACACAAGAAAGGGATTGTATTTGTCAACTACTATAACTCTATGGACTCTCTTACCAGCCTGCCTGCCAATTAAAAGATTCATCCTAAGCCTTGTTCTTTCCTTGGAAGAGTAATGGGTGGCTTCCAGATACAGCTTCTTCAAGTGGCAGTGCAGCTATTGTAGAACACTTTGGTTGTGTGACACCTAACCTGACCTCCTTCAGGAAGGGGGAAATGGTGTCTTTCCTTACTGGGAAATTCCCTTAGACCAAAGGTTCCCTGGAAACCCCACTGGTCACCTGCCACCATCACTCAGGGCCTCCTGAGAAAGTGCTCTTCCAGTGCAGTACAAGAGCAACAGCAAAGTGGCAGAGTAGAAACCCTAGAAAATACCTTATAAACAGCCTGGTAGCATGCTGATCCCTGAAGGAGAGTCAGTGTGGTGTAGTGGTTAAAGTGTCAGACTAGGATCTGGGAAACCCAGGTTCAACTCCCCACTCTGCCATAGAAGTTCACTGGGTGACCTTGGGCCAGTTACACGCTTTCAGCCTTACCTACCTCACAAGGTTGTTGTGAGGGTAAAATGGAAGAGAGGAGAATGATGTAAACTGCTTTGGGTCGCCATTGGGCTGAAAAGGAGGGATATAATTTAAATAAAATAAAAAGGGGAAAACTTTTTATTTGTTCCTGCTTTTTATTAGTGCCTTCTGAAAAATGGCCTTCCTGGGGCTTTTAGAATGAGTTGTGCTATATGCCTGTTTCTCCCAATAGTTGCACTTAAGGTACTGTTGCTGATCTAACTTTCTGGGCTGCTTTTCTCCCACTTTTATTGCTTTATTTTTATTATCATTCTGACAAGGTTTATTATACGGTACTTCAAGCTTAATGTTAGAGGCAACACACACACACAATGTCATTATAACAACATCTAGATTCCACTCTTTTTTACAAGTCAGAAGAATAGTCTACCCAATTACTTACCTCGGAATCACTACAAAGCACCAATTTCCTTTAATTTTGGAATGAGTTCACCCCTGTCTTCTAGAGCTTTCAGGTTGTCATAACCACCAATACAAGTTTCTCCAATATAGACACGAGGGACCTAGAAAAGTGGAAGTTAAAATCAAAAACAAAAGCAGCTGGAAATCCTGTCTCCTAATGCTCAAAGGAGGGCTACCCAAACAAGAGAGCAGGGGCAGCTGACTCCAGAGAGGATAGCTATGTGACTAGGACCATAAGCTGCAGCTGTTGAGACTTCCTGTTACTCTAAAACCTTTAAGCCCATGAAAATATGTATGTAGCAGTGGAATCTGACCTGCTACAGGATAATAAATACAGTCCTGGATGCTACAGAGGGTACAACAGAAGGGCAAACAGATGTGCTGCTGGAGTCAGGAGACATTCTAATAGAACATTTTTGCTGGCCCTAGCTTGTAGTAATAGCGGAAGAGTATCCAAGTGTGGCCCATGACAACCCAGCATGCCACTCCTGTCCCTGGAGGACAGAAATGAGTCATATCCCTCATCACTAAAGCAGAAGTCCTTCAAAGACTGTATACATAAATATCAAATGCAGAGGAACAATTTTACTTGCATTTGATCTATTACATATACACAGAGTGTAAAACCAATAGGCAGCCTCACTAGAACTAGGAAGCAAATGGCAGGATTTTATTTTCCCTAAAGCTAGTCCATCAATTACTACAGAAGTTATGGATAAGCAGACTCCCATGAAGAAGTCGTGTCACTGAGGAACAAGGAACCTTGTAAAGGAATGGGCGTCAACTACGGGGGGGCTCGAGCCCCCCCGAAATTTCCCGGGGGGGGGGCTCAGCCACCCCCGGCAAAATGGAGCGCCCGCCGGTGGCCAGTCAGCCGGCCGTCGCCGCCTCTCCTTCCCCCCCACCCCCGGCCTGCTCTCCTGCCTCCTTGGGGTGGGGGGGGAGAGGCGGTGACAGCCGGCTGACTGGTCACCGGCGGGCGCTCCATTTTGCCGGGGGTGGCTGAGCCCCCCCCCCGGGAAATTTCGGTGTGCGAGGCGGAGCGGGAGCCGGGGGCCTGCAAGGGCGACGCGCCGGCCCCCGGCTGCAGCAGCAGCAATCTGAGGTGAGTGGGGAGAGGGAGGGAGGGGGGAGGGGGGCAGGGAGCGCGGCGGGCAGATGGGCGGGCCCGGCCCGGGGGAGGGAAGCGGTGGCAGCGGCTCCCTGGGGCGGGGGGGGGAGAGCGGCGGGGACATGGTCCTGAGCGCGCGCACACGAGAGAGCCCCCGCCCCCCCGGGGATTTAAAAAGTCTACGCCCCTGTGTAAAGGCACCATTAAGTCGCTTATCTAGAGCATTTAGAGGCCAGCCAGTGTTCTGAATTAGTTGTTCAAATTAATAGGCAGAAGTGAAACAAGCTTGCCTATAAACAGCAGCACACAAAACCAGCCAAACAGGAAGAAAAGAGTCTGGGCCTTAGGTTTATACACACTGGGCAGGCAGTTTAGCATGCACGTTTAGCATGCAAATAACATGCCAGGACATTTTTACTCAATGATTTCTTTTTATGCTTTACCCAGGTGGTAGTGGGATACTCACTGCTATTTTGTACCATATTGCTATACATATGAACAGAACAAGTTGCTTATAGTGAGGCAAAGTTTAATTAGACCTAGGACCCCAGAATGGGCACTATTCAACATGAAGTTATCTTGGGAAAATCCAATAGAAAATTAAGAAAGGAGATAAGCAGGACAGAGAATGCGTGGTTAACACAGCACTGGTTAGAACAGATAAAAAGGAAGTACTTCTTCACCCAATGAGTGATTAACACATGGAATTCATGGCCACAGGAGGTGGTGGCAGCTACAAGCATGGACTGCTTCAAGAGGGAATTAGATAAACATATGGAGCAGAGGTCCATCAGTGGCTATTAGCCACAAGATATAGATAGGAACTCTCAGTCTGGGGCAAATGATGCTCTGTATTCTTGGTGCCTGGGGGGGCAACAGTGGGAGGGCTTCTAGTGTCCTGGTCCCACTGGTGGACCTCCTGATGGTACCTGGTATTTTTGGCCACTGTGTGACAGAGTGTTGGACTGGATGGGCCACTGGCCTGATCCAACACTGGCTTCTCTTACGTTCTTATGCTCAAGTTTTAGCTGGCTTGGTTCTTGTGCCTTTAATAGACACACCTGAACTGTGTAGGCAAAGCTTCCTTTTTCTTTCAGAAAACTCCTCACTCAGAACTAAATTAGACAGTTGCTTTTTTTAAAAAAGAGATGGGCCTGGATTCCCCACAGCTGCCCCTCCCTCCCAAGTTTCTTGCACCAAAATAGCACAAGGGAGGGGAGGTATGTCTCCCAGTTTTTGCTGCTCCACATACACAGAATACTCCAGGTGCAGCTGTGTTCCAAGCCCAAATGGACTCTAATTTTAATATCCATTCTCTTCATATGCTGTGTGGTTCCCAAGTTAAATCTAGAGAATCTGGACCCAATTCTTAAAAAAAATAAAACGTCTAGCTTTGCTCTTACTACAGCTCCATAGGACTGTTAGAGGGCCAGGAGCAATGCCCTGTTAAGTCTTATCATATAATTATATCATCAGGAAGGACACAAAACATACAGCAAACATTGCTGTTTCAGTTACATAGTACTTTGAACTTTCCAAAGCTTTTAGCTATAGATATGTGGCAGCCACACAGTGAAAGAGAGCCATTGTTCAAGGAACAAGTAAAAGACTGGAATACACAGGAATTGCTCAGCATTCAGTATTACAACATACAAACCTGTTGTTACACAGTAACTCTTCCCCCTGCAGATGCTACATGTCCTTAATGAAATGCCCCTACAAAAAAGTACATTGTGGTTCTAAGAAGCAGTTGCTTCCATCTTACACTATGGCTGCATCCACACATCAGTGGATATTGTGCTAGAGTGCTCCTTTGTAACTGATCTGTCATCATGACCACATAGAATAATCCAGTCACAAAAATAAGCGCTACTGTGCAACATCCAGAGGTGTGCACAAGAATTGTAAACTTGAAAGCAATCCCAAGCTAACGCTTCAAAAATGAAGTCAGAGAAGCAGAGCTGCCTCCTTGCAAGAGGACTCTCACTCTTGGGCCCGTTCACGGGAAGTACTGGAAGCTGCTCCAGAAGGTTTAGATTATTAGCAAACCCGTTTTACCAATGCAGCGCAACCTTTCCACTTTTAAACCATGTCTTGAAAAAAGACAAAGACACAACCTCACCAGTATCAAATCATTTTCACTTCCATGGGGTATGGGGTGGGAGAGAGTTTAATACAGGGCTATATTTGCAAGACAACCCATTCTTTACGGATCAACATCACCCAACAAAGAATTCACTCCTGCCCAAAGTTTCTGAATTATACATGTCTCTTTATTGCAGATGGACAGCTTCCTGACCCTTAGACCTACAGAATGTGCGGGACAGAGGGGCACTCCCAACATTTCTAATTCAAACACTGTGATATACCTGCTTTTTCCAAGTTACAGTTTACAATTGTTACACTGTGAAGTGTACCTAGTACCTTATTACAAAGACCTGCTTCAAAAGGGGCGTTTTAAGTTTCACACACTGGAAGACAAGGCACACACAGCACCCGTTCAACAGCAAAGAAATTAAAGAAGGATAAATGGAACTCACAGTTCTGGCGCCGGTAGTGCGTAGCATATAGTCCTGAATATTGGACATATCCGCTCGGCTTGTGAGGTCAACGTATTCCATACGCTTGACACCAACTTTCTTCAGAAGCGCCACTGCCTCGTGACAATAAGGACAGGAAGGTTTCCCAAACACTGTCACTTTATCGCAGCGTATTTTACTATTCACAAACTCTTCAGCCATTCTCCAAGTCTTCCCCCCTCACCACACAGCAAGCCCACGTCCTAAAGCTTTCTTACAAAGACGGCTCTTGTGGGACCAGCGCCGGCTTTTATGAGCTAGAAACTGCTCTCGTTTTAGGGCCGACACCCTGTAGGAGGAGTTTTCCCTCTTCTCGGCGTCTTGTTTTTTTAAAGAGATAAGCACGCTTCTGCCTTTCCCAGGCAGGGTGTCAAATAATTTGTTCACCCAAGAATAGTTCGTTTTGCAGATTTTAAAGAATGCAAGAATGCTGCAGCATTCATTTAATCACCGCGTGGTTACGGAGTTGCTAAATGGAAGGGGACAGCTGCAGTCTTAAGGCTGCTTGCAAAGAAGCCAGTGGCATAGGAAATGACTCGGACTTGCTTAGGAGGAGAAAGCGCTGTGCTGTGCTGCAGTGCAATGGTTCAGTCTTGGCGCGAGAGGGAGAGGCTCTGTCATGCGCCTTGCCGCTTCTCTCGGCTTGCCCGCCTGCCGAAGTTACCCCAAGACTAGAACAACTAGCGTTTATCCGGATGGGAGGATATATATCCTTTTAGTAATCAGCATCGCGGCTCTTCTGTGTTCACTCAGGATCGCTGAGGGCGCAGAGCGTAATGCACTTCTGGCGTCTGGGGAAATGAGCTTGCGCCTTCAAATTGTTAAGGTCCTCAGGATGGCATGGGATTCTCCTCACATCGTTTGTGTGAGGTAAGTAAGTGTGAGGAAAGGAGGATTATCCAGGACCAGGCACCCAGGCAGCCTTGTGGTTGATTTGAACCCAAATTGCCCCTGTCTACATTCTATACTTTATCCACCATATCTCACCTAGCTCAAAGGTCTACAGGTACAGGAATGCAGTGGTAAGTCAAGGAAATACTTCTGAAAACATTATACAAGTGAGAGCAATAATAGCAATTACAAGTATTGTGTGTGTAAAGCGCAGTCAAATAACAGACAATTTATGGGGACTCCATAAGGTTTTCAAGGGAGGAGGTGAACCGGGGTGGTTTGCTATCGCCTGCCTCTGCTTAGTGACCCTGGACTTCCTTGGTGGTCTCCCATACAAATATGAACCAGGGTTGACCTTACTTACCTTCTGAGATCTGACAAGTGGGCTAGCCTGGGTGTCACTGAAGCGAGACCTAGCCGGAGACCCAGGCCCAGCTCGACCCTAGGCCTGTGAACCAAACTTAGAAATCTGCCTCTTCTCACTCTGTTGAACTTTAGCTCAGATAAAATGCTTGCTTTGCTTATGGAACACAATAACTTGCTGACAGTTAAAGAAAAAGCAGGAGTTGCCAGACTCCCGGAGACATGGGACAGAAAAAGCTCTGTTGCCATGGAGAGGAGCGCAAAAAGCAGAAGTCGGGGTGCTGGGGGCAGGAGAAAAGGAATGGACAGATATTGAATGTAAAATGAGAAATGTTGCTGTGATTACCGGAAAAAGATTCAGCTTGCTGATTAGCACGCCCCGTCTGTATAAAAACTGTCTGATGCAAGGAAACGGGGTCCAGCCTTTACGAGCACGCGGTGCTGCTGGACCAATAAAGCTTTATCTTTCCACCTTTTCATCCGTTGTCTGGTGCGGCTCATTCTGTGGCTTCGGCCTGGGTGCCTTCCCGCTACATCACTAGTAGTCCTAGTGTTGCCAGTCTCCATGTGGTGACTGGGTTTTTTCCTGAATCACAACTGACCTCCAGACTACAGAGATTAGATCCCTTGGAGAAAGTGGCAGCTTTAGAGGATAGAGTTTGTGACTGGGGATCCCCAACCTTTTTCAACCTGTGAGCACTTTTGGAATTCTGACACAGGATGGTGGGCGCACAACCACAAAATGGCTGCCTCAGGGAGTGGAGTCTCTCTCTCTCTCTCTCTCTCACACACACACAGAAGAAGCCCAAGTGCAAGGGAGGAAGGGGTAATTTTAAAATACACTGGGAAAGAGGATAGATTCAGGTGGATAGCCACGTTGGTGTGAAGCAGCAGAACAAAGTTTGAGTCTGCTGGCACCTTTAAGACCAACAGAGTTTTATTCAAGGTATAAGCTTGTGCATGCACACGAAAGCTTATACCTTGAATAAAACTCTGTTGGTCTTAAAGGTGCCAGCAGACTCAAACTTTGTTTTACTGGGAAAGAGGAGTGAGAGATAATTAAACCAACACTGTGGTGGCAGCTGCCACTGACACAATGATATTTTTATCTGCCTAGCCAATTGGTTCTCCTTGCTAGGTAAGTGCCCCACCTGGTCCCATTCACTTCCTGAAAACACTTGGTGGACATCAGGAAAGGGTTTCCCAGGCGCTCTGGCACCCATGGACACCACATTGGGGATCCCTAGTCTTTGGCATCACATCCCTGTTGAGCTGCTTCCCCTCCCTCAAGTAACCCCTCCAGGCTCTCCCCCCCAATCCTCAGGAATTTCCCAAGCCAGAGTTAGCAACTCTAAATAGTAGTATCTGTCAGCTCAGCAGTTCATTCTTCTGATGACATGTGTGCACGCATGTGCTGTATTTTAAAGAAGGTTTATTTTCAATATTATATCCTGGGTTCAGCACAAGAAATGATTCCATTGAGGCTTGCATGTGAATAAAATCTAAAAAATCCCTTAATTCATCTTTGATTATGGGGGTTGCCAACATGCCAGGAGAAAAATGTCCTGTTCCTTTAATAGAGGCTTAAAAGGATGTTATTTACCAGGTGCTGTCATTTGCCCCCATGTCATGAAAAGCTTCAACTGCCCATTTCTGTGAGAACCTGATAGATCCAATAAGACAGGCCTTAATGTGAAACAAAGTCCTTTTTATTTCTTAATGGTCTTCAGTATACACGTCCAGTGTTAGTGATGCCAGTGAATGTGGCAAGAGTCAATTATACACATTTAAAACAGCAGGATCAAAGCTTGGCACCAATCAGGGCAACTACAGCAAAGGTGCGAAAGTTACTAGCAGTTGCATTCTCACCAAAAGGGCGTGTAGCCTGCAATGATTAGGCTTGGCGGCTAGCCTCCCTCTCCCACAACTCTTTCCCCGGTATTCTCACACATTCAGCCACTTGGAGTTCCTTCGTTACATAAACAATTCAAGGCTAAACTTCACAGAGCCAGATTAACAGAAGCAAAGCAACAGGGAGGGGGGCGGTAGAGAGCACTATGACGTAGAGGGAGCTGGGTCGCCATTCCCCAGCCAGGAGAAAATATACCAATTACCAGGGGTCCTTTTGTAGAAAAAGAGGTGCAGGAGCTCATTAGCATAACTCATTAGCATATGCCACATCCCCTGACATCACCAGAAGTGTGTCAGAAAGGGAATGTCAGTTTCAGCCCCATTATACCCTATGGGCCATTGAAATCAATGGCAAAAGCTCATAGGGTATATGAGGGGCTGGAGGAAAGGGGGTTTGAGGGAGAGGCTCCAAAATTGCAGAGTAGCTGCTGGGGCCTCTCCTCGAAATACCCACCAAGTTTCAAGAAGATTGGACCACGAGGTCCAATTCTACGGGCCCCCAAACAGATTGTCCCATCCCCTCCATTGTTCTCTATGCTGGGAAAAAGTGTTACTTTTTTCCTGCCATAGAGAACAATGGAGGGAATGGGGGCAACCTGTTTGGGGGCCCGTAGAATTGGACCCCCTGGTCCAATCTTCTTGAAACTTGGTGGGTATTTCGAGGAGAGGCCCCAGCAGCTACCCTGCAAGTTTGGAGCCTCTCCCTCAAACCCCCTCCCCTTCAGTTGCTTTTAAAGTTGCCGCCGAATTTCGGCAGCAATTCGGCAGTGAGCCGAATCAGATCAGAGAATCTGATTTGGCCTGAGGCTGCCCTAGTGGCCACTCCTGAGCTGGCGGAGCTTTGCTCTGCCTCGCTCCAGCCCCAAAGGACCCCTGCAAATGACAGGGAATTTCTACACATCAACCCTCTATTAAAAGGACAGGTCATTTTTCTTCAGGAGTTTTGGCAGCCACCATTTCCCTGACCCAGCACAGTTTTTGCCTGAGAAAACCGCTGGGAGGAGTAGGCAGGAGCCCTTCCTCCCCCCCACAGTGCCATTCCAAGCCCTCTTGGGCTCTCTTTTTATTTTTAGAAGCAGTTCCCGGCAGCTGCTGAGTGGCTGCAGAGAACACAGGAAAACCAGTGTATTCTGTTAGTCAAAACACAGAATTCTTAATGTATGTTAACCTACCAGAGATTGGAAGCGGATACAAGGAAAAGGAGTGTTCCATGAGCACAGACTATTTACAAGTTCTGAGGAATCTTGACATGACTGCTGCCATGCCGGATGCTGTATTTAATTCTTCTGACTGAATGTTCTTAGCACATACATCCGTTTTAAGTGGGAACTACAGTCCTTGTGAGCAAGTTGCGAAACAGCTTCTGAAATGCAATGTCATGCTGTTTGGCACAGTGCCAACATACAACAGTGTCATTTCTGTCACAATGCTAGGCAAGGTAGTTGTCACGTTAGTGATCGGTCATCAACGTAGCTGATGATGCTGGCCACTACTTCCTTGTACCTCCAAATATGTGTTTGTAGTTATATTACTTCTTTGGGTGCAGAGATTGCTAATGGGATGCACACAGAAATCCCCAGGGTAATATAGTAGATGGATGGGGACCTATGTAGAGAACCTTGGGTTTAAATCTGCATGCAGCCATGAGGCTTACTGGGTGATCTTTAGCTAGCTTGCTTGTTGTTGTGAGGATACAATGGAACAGATGTCACTGTGGTGGCAAAGTCATGAGAGGTATGTAGGCAGAGGTTTATTCTTATCTACTTCATTTCTTACTGTTTTTTCTTGACTTGGCCCTCAGGAGGAGGGTGAGGGAACTGGGAACCAACTTCAGCCTCCTGCCCTCAGGAGAAATTACACAGAATGCAGTGAAGATGGATACAAACAGCTGAGCCACAGACTCTACACCTGCATCTCTTTAAACAGTAGTAGCTGGTCCCTGCCACTGAAATGAATGGGATAGCCTGCAAGGAAATATGAGTTTCTCTGGGCCACACTAGATGTGCTTGATTTTAAAGAGCTGTGTCCAGGTCCCCTGCAGCCACACAGCAGCTATAGGGGAGAGCCCAACTGGGCTGAGAATGCTGCTGCAGCGGGAGGAAGGGCCAAGGGAAGAAAAGATGACCCTGGAAAAGGGCTCTACACCCGCCCAGACCCTGCCTCTACAACAGAGGGAGGGAGGAATAATGGCCTGCTAGCCCTGCAGCTCTGCTGGGTCAGGCCTGGCTTGTGCCTGGACTAGCACAGCCTGAGTATGTGGCAGGGCAGGGAACAGACCATCAGTCCATCCACATATTCCCTGGTGGCTGTATAATAGTCCACCCCGGGAAGGCCTCCACCCTGAGCTGTTTCCGGTGGGCCATTTTTTTGCTGCTGCACGTGGAGTATCTGCACGTGAAGCAGCAAAAAAAAGGGAAACAACCCCCCTAGTGCTGTTTAAGCATAGGAAAACAGCTCAGGGGAAAGGTAGGGACTCAAATGTGCTCACCTTTATTTTTAAAAGACATTCCCTTCAGCTGCTGTGAGACTGCCGGGAACCCAGACTCAGCTCTTTAAAATCAAGCATGTCTCTTCTGACCCTGTGTTTAGTAATATATACACAAAGCCAGGGTTCATTTCGTAGCAGGAGCTCTTTTGCATATTAGGCCACACACCCCTGATGTAGCCAATCCTCCAAAAGCTTACAGTAGCTCCTGTAAGAAGAGCTCTGTAAGCTCTTGGAGGATTGGCTACATCAGGGGTGTGTGGCCTAATATGCAAAGGCGCGCCTGCTACAAAATGAGCCCTGCAAAGCATAATATGAGTGTGCAGTTAGGATGTTGTGTGACTGTGGTGGCTGAAGGTGCTGCTCCAGTACTGTCTACTGATGCTATTCAGGTGCAGATTTATATTTACATACCCTGGTAAATTCAGTTTACATACTCCTCACTGTTGCTGGAAATTCCCTCCGGAATGACTCAGCTGTGTGAAGGAGCAATTGTTGGCCTGCAAGGTGCTTACACGCTCTTCTGGACATACATTCCATAAGTGTTAACTTATGAACTGTGTTGCTGAATGTGTACAGGGGACTGAGATGCAATTGACCATGATGCCAGCTGAACACACACCAGCCGATGATGTGCCAGTGGTTCCCAAGGTTGCCAACTCCCAGAACTTTCCGTAACACAGCTACTTACACAGAAACAGCCACTAGCCATTGTGGCCTGAACATGTGCTTGTAGATGCCATTAGCCATGGCATGTCCTGCTTCTTCCGCTTGCAGGCAAATTCCCCCCCCCCCCCAACATTCCTTGTTCCAGAGAAATAAAGGACTTATTTCGGTCTGTACATAAAACCATGGACTTTGGCTAACCCGAAACCAATTCTGCAGCCCAGAGACATTCCAAGCATCTGGGTCACAATCAGGTAGAGTGAAACATTGACCAACCCCTTAAGTCCCTCTCCTTTAGGAAAGAGAGCCCTTTCGAGGTGGACCCATCAAGGGATGGTCTCAGGGAGGTGGTCAGCCGAGCCCTCCCACAGAGCCCCCTAATAAGAAGAGCTACCCAGCCATGTGGTCTCTCTCTCTCTCTCTCTCTCTCCCGCCCTGCTTTTAGACTAACCCTGCCCTATCTGGCAGACTCTGGTGTAGCTAACCAAGAGTCCACGTGTTTTGCTGGTTCAGTTCACGACCTCCAATTCCCTGTAAACTCCCCTTATTTTTCCAGTGGGAACTCAACATCTCTCCGGACAGGTAATTATTGCCCTTGATGGATACCAACAATATTCCTGCTTATGCAACTGTCTCTTACTCTATCTGACTTCTTAGGAACTGTGTAAGTGTGTGTGTGAATCAGTATTGTTTGCTTGATTAAGATTCTTTCAGTAAAGAAACTATTTTATTGCTGAAACCAGCTTCCTTGCTTATTTCCTGGGGTATCTGGAAGAGGTGGCACCTCTGTATATATTGGTGGTGACCCATCTTGCCTATTGCCAAGTTATTAATAACTCATAATTCCCCAACACTGATAAGAAATCACGGCAATTTGGCTAACACAATGAGTGTCCCATTGCTCCTTCATACAGCTGAGTCATTCCAGAGGGAATTTCCAGTAACAGTTCTGTGTGATTCAGCATTTTGTGCTGGAGAATGTTCCATTACCTCTATGCATTAGATTATTAGAAATGCAGATTCCTTTTCTTGTAATCAGGGTATCTTTAGCTTGGTAAGAGTGATATTGGCACGCAATCAATGGCACACAATCAATTGGCATGCAACCAATGTCCACCCAGAGAGGTATACAACTTTTCTAGTAATGAGGGTGGCATCTATTACATTTTGGCTTCAAAACTGTGTGGGAATTGCTTTGCTATTTTGGAGTATGCTTAACGAGCCATCTTTACAACAGAGGCATACAAAAGCTGAGACTTATTTGATAACCAGAGAATCTTGGACTACCTATATATATGAAGTTTCATTTTTCTTAATGTTGACTTGTTTATTTTGAAATATACATCAGGATCCACAGTTTACCATTTATCTATAAACAAATACTAGTAAATGAAACCTGCATTCTGCAAGCATGGATATATGTTAACTGATATCACTGACAACACCTCCTTTCTCAATGGAATAAAGAAAGCCACATATTTCTTCATGCTCTTTTTCAGATTATCTTTCAAGATTATCTGTCTGGCAACAGTCAGGTTGTGGGCTTCTTTTGTGAAAATTTCCCTTGTCTTTACATGGTCCTAATCAGCAGATTGAAGTATCTGCCCATGGTGCTCTGTTGAGAATTAGATATATAGATGTAAAACAGATTCAGGTGGGTAGCCATGCTGGTCAGAAGCAGCAGAACAAAGTTTGAGTCTAGTGGCACCTTTAAGACCAACAAATTTTTATTCAAGGTATGAGCTTTTGTGTGCATGCACACTTCCTCAGATATCAGTATCTGAGGAAGTATGTGTGCACACAAAAGCTCATACCTTGAATAAAACTTTGTTGATCTTAAAGGTGCCAGTGGACTCAAATTTGTTTTGATGCAAAACAGTTTTATTTCAGAAGGAATGTTGGCAGATCTGGCTGCATTTATCTTGTTGAAGAATGGTCATAGTGTTTTTAAGAATTTACAGCTTGTTATTGCTTTATCAGTCTAAAGGTGGGATATGAAAGAATGAATAGAACAGAACAGAACAGAACAAGTGGACACCCATGAAACTCACAGGGGGAATTCTATCCCCCCCACCTTTGTAATCCACTTGCTGGGCATCTCACTGGTCCACCCTTCCCTCACCCTCAGCTTCTACTTACTCAGTTTTAGGAAACATAGAGGCAGCTTAGGGTAATTTGAATCTCTCCTCCAATGGGGCAAATAGCAGTTTGGGAGGACTGCTTGAGTTTGAAAATGGCACAGAAAAGGGTTAAGTTCCTTTTCCTCACCCTGATTTGAATCCAGTAGCTCCTATTTACAAATCAAAAAAAGGTGATCCATTCACAGAGTTCCCATCATCTTCTCTAGTTTGGCTGTGAGGCCCATGTTTTGGGAAGGAAATGTATAAATGCCTCATTTTTCTGACCCCCCCCCCCCCCCCAAAACAGTTGCACTGTCCTGAGATTCCATTTATCAAGCACATCAAAATGTAATGTTTTGGATTCTACCATGAGTGAGTGAGAATGAGCAAGTGATATATATTTCTGCCTGTTTGTGTTAAATGCCATCAAGTCACTTCTGACTTATGGCAATCCTATGAATTAATGACCTCCCATGTGATCTATTATTATAGGCTTGCCTGAGGTCTTGTAAACTGAGAGCCATGGCTTCCTTGACAGAGTTTGGGTCTTCCTCTTTTCTTGCTGCCTTCAACTTTTTCTAGCATTATTGACTTTTTCAGTGACTCTTGTCTTCTCATAATGTGACCAAAGTACAATAACCTCAGTTTAGCCATTTTAGTTTCTAGGGAGAGTTCAGACTTGATTTGATCTACCATCCACTTATTTGTCTTTTTGGCACTCCACAGTGTCTGTAGAACTCTCCTCCAACACCACATATCAAATGAATCAACTTTTTTCCTGTCAGCTTTCTTCATTGCCCAACTTTTGCACTCATGTTTATAATGGGGAATACTATGGTATGAATTAACTTGATCTTGGTCACCAGAAACACCTGCTTACATTTAAGAATCTTTTCCAGCACGTTCATGGCTGCCCTTCCCTGTCTCAGTCTCCTTCTGATTTCTTGGTTGCAGTCTCCCTTTTGGTTGATGATGGAGCTAGGGAATAGAAAATCCTGAACAATTTCAGTTTCTTCAATGTCAATCTTAAAGTTGTACAATTCCTCATTAGGTGTTACTTCTGTCTTCTCATTGTTCAGTGGTAATCCTTCTTTGGCACTTTCTGCTTTAACCTTCATATGGAGTTGTTTTCAAATCCTCAGTATTTACTGGCAGTAATGTGGTGTCATTTACATATATCAAATTGTTAACGTTCCTTCCCCCAGTTTTCACTCCATCTTCATCTAAATCGAATCCAGTTTTCCTTATGATCTATTCTGCATATAGATTGAAGAGATACTTGTCTGACACCTTTGCCAATGGGAAATCATTCTGTTCCTTCAGATGCTATCCTAGCAATAGCCTCTTGTCCAGAGCACAGGTTGCACATCAAAACAATCAGATGTTGTGGCACACCCATTTCTTTTTAAACCAACCATAACTTTTTAAGATCTACACAGCTGAAAGCTTTGCTGTAATCTGTGAAACACAAGCTGATTTTCTTCTGAAATTCTCTTGTATGCAACAATAACCACTGTAAATTTGAAATATGATATCTAGTGCCTCTTCCTTTTTAAAATCTACCTGAAATATCAAGCATTTCTTGTTCCATATACAGTAACCGTCTTTGTTGTTAGATTTTGAGCAGCACTTTACTTGCATGAGAAATTAATGCAAAGTTCTGGTAGTTGCTGCAGTTTTTGACATTTCCTTTTTCAAAATTGGAATGTAAATTGAGCATTTCCAGTTAGTGGGCCACTTTTGTTTTTCATGTTTGTTGGCACAATCTTATTAAGATTTTGATGGACTCTGTTTCTGTGGCTTGGAATAGCTTTTACTTCACTTTCTAAAATTGTAGGTTCTTCAAAAGATTCTTCTTTGAAGGAATGTGTCATCTTTTCATCTGTTTTGTGTAGTTCTTCGGTATATTATTTACAGCTTTTTTATATTTTGTCCCATTCAGTTAATGTTTTTCTGTGTTGATCTTTCAGTGTGCCTAGTAGTTTATGATTTCTTCGATCTTGTGGAATGGATTTCATGTTCTTCCTTTGTTGTTGTTCTCTTCTCTTTACATTGGTTATTATAATATACATTCTATACATTCTTTTTTAAAAAAAAACCTTTTCATTTTTATTTGACATTATGAACAATAAAAGAACAAACCAACCTATAACGACTGTAAATAATTCCCCTCTCACTCCCACCCATTTTGTTGCTTGTTTATATTAGTAGTAGATGAAAAAATTGTGATAACATCCGTAAAAATATATTGTTGTATATTTGTTTGGTGTTTCCCAGTTTAGAGGTTTTTCTTCCAAAAGGTGCCACAGAATTCTTCTCTGTTTAGATTGATACACATTCACATGGCTATTAATTGTACCAAAAAAGGTTGAATTTGAAAAAAAATGTTATTTTAAAAACTTGAGTTGGAGTCTTTAATATCAGAGTTAGTGCTGGTTACATTAGGAACTCAGATCAGTTGGTTTCAATAGGAATCATATTTCCAGGTGTAATTTCCCTTCCCTCTCCCATCTGAAATGAAATCCCCTAATCCAAGGGATGTTTCCTGCTAGATGTTTGGGTAGGTAACAGAGTGTATTCCTACCCTATATAAGCAATTAAAATTCTTGCTTGTAGATGAGTTATGGATAGACATGAGTGTGCATAAATATTTCTCTCCTTTCCTGAGATCCTCAAGTGGGGGTGGGAGCACAATATACAGAAACAGATGATACAGGTAATTGGGGGGGGGGATTTTCTCTGCTCTTCCCTACCTCACTTGGCTACACTTCGGTGCTTTCTGCATGTTTTGCTGAACCTGGCTCTGAAGTCAGCAGGCTGGGAAAAAACGCTGGAAATCCTGGGAGTTTTAACTTAGGATGCTGCAGGGTTTTCCTCCCTTGAGCCATACACCCATGTTGTTTTCTTTACATGTAAATTGAATGGACTGGCTGTTCTTTCTCCTCCCAAACATAATAGTAGGTATGCCAAGAGTAATTTGTATCAGCAGAGAAGGTGTGGCTGCTTAGTATTGTTACATGAAATTGTACGCATTGAGAGACCTCAGATTCTGAATCCACAGTCCTGTCTCATATCCTTCCTGACTCTGTTTTTTTACATTTCATCTGGTTTGGGGTATGTGTGCGCATATGTGTGTCTGCAATTGGGGCAGAGTTCCAGCCTCTGCCTTTACCCCCCCCCCCCCCCCGATCTATCTGCTGAACAGGTATATAAGGGGGTGGCCAAACCTGGACTTCTACCTCTGTTCTCTCTTCTGTACAGCTCTGCCCTGCTTTTTTGCCAGCTAATATAAGCAAATAATTTTGCTCTGGTTTTTCCACTGTAGTGCATTTGGACTGCCTGATACTTCTCACCTGTTCCAGAGGGGGAGGCATAGCCTTGTGCCTCTAAAAATTGTCTGTCTGCCACTGCAGGCATGCACAGGGTTCACTTCCGAGAGGGTTTGTTAGCACTGACTATCTATAAAGGGGGAGAAGGGAACGAAAACTTTTGCCTTCCCTCCACAGGTACAAGCAAAACCTTCCACTTTTCTGCCTAACACTCTCATGCAGCTCCAGATAGCTCAAGCAAATAGGACCCATACTTATACAGAAACAGAAGGCACCTTCCCCAAGTTAGCAAGATGGTACAATAACTGGAAGAATGTGAGAAAACCATAAACAGAAATATTAATGGGAATTATGTTTAACAGGGAAATGAGCTGCTAGCTGGACAATAGTCCTGTCAGGAATATATCTGCTTAGTCTTTCTCACTCTTTCCCCACTGATCTTTCCATCTCTGGCTTCTTGGGAAAATGAAAACAGACATCAAGTTGCCAGAGTAACTGGCACATTAGGAGGCCACTAGCCATTGTGGCCTGAACATGTGCTTGTAGACTGTGTTGAAATGGCAGAGATAATTTTGGTCAGATTTGGAGCATTTACTATATTTCTGAAGAAGGTTCTGGTCGGAGCTTCATTAGTACAGTTCCAGTTGCACGTCCCTACTGCTGATCCCTCTGAAATTTGTTTCCATATGATTTTGATTCAGTTAAGCAGAGGCAATTGCAATTTACTGTTTCATCACTTGGCTGCTGAAGGATATCTCAGATATATTCTTTCATTCACGGCTAAGTTGAAGACTTTCCAAGTGAATATAAAAATTAAATCATCATATACATGAGGTCTTATTATAGGTCAGCTGAGGCACTGTAAAAACAACTCCTTCCTTTCCTACACACCCAGTCATGCCACCCAGTTTAATTTGGGGTGGATGAATACAGAAACAGAGCGTGAGGTGTGGACTATCCCAGGGAGCATGAAAAGCAGATTAAGATACCCATCTATCAATGGTGCAATTTTAACTTGCAACACTTTCCATGATTAAAGTATCTTGACAAATCCATGCAGCTATAAATAACTCACCGCTGTGTGTTACGTGTGGGTGTAACTGGATGTAAACAGCTACATTGCAGCTATAGCAACCTCTTGTGGCGGAAACAAAAATGCATAATATATTTATTTTTTATTTATTTATTTGAATTTATATCTCGCCTAGCCAGCACAAAGCAGCTCTAGGTGGCTCACAACATTAAAATATATGTATTGCAAAGGCAAAAATGGCTACATCCACAATTTAATTTTGGAAGGGAAATAAGTGAATGAAAGATGTTTTAATAGGACTTCTGGTTTCTGGTGAGAAACTGCAGGGTGCTCTAGGGAGTGCTCTGTACCTGGAGCTTTAAATTTTTTTGTTTTAGTTTTTATTTAGGACTGGTTATAATTTTTGAAATATTTCCTTCTGTCTTATTCACTCAAGTTCTTATCTTTGTTTTCTAGTGTTATTGGCACTGTTAGCTCTTTCTTTTCTTTTCTTTTTCTCTCTACCTCCCATGCTTCATTACATTGGGAGGGGCAAGACATATAAAGATTTAGCCAACTATTTCCTTTATTTTATCTTATCTCTGTTAAGAGGACTTATAAGGATGTGCTCAATTTCTATGAGGATAGGATATTTTTAGTAGACTAAGAGAGCAATCCTAAACCAGTCTATCAAGTCCAAGACTGCTACTTGGGTCTGTTTTCCAGAAAAGTGTTCTTAGGATTGCTTTTAACCAATTATTTGGTTAATTGATATAATAAAACATGTAGGAAATTTTCAACTGCAAATGCAAGGCACTTCCAAAGGTGGATCTTCACCTTTCCTCAGAAGATGACTTCTGAAAAGGTGATGGTGAGGGACCTTCATGGACAAAACACCATAAAGCATGGGGGGATTTATCTTATAAATACTTGGCTTTGGCAGTTTACACTAGATGCTGACATTAAAAGGACAGGAACTGCTGGATGTATCAGAGCGAGGTCTATCTTGTCTACTTCTGTTTCCAGTAGCAATCAGCCAGGATCCCTTAGAAGATTCACAACCAATCAGTGTTCTTCCTCTGTCCTCAGTGTCTAGTACTGAGAGGTATACTTCCTCTGTTTATGGAGGTTCCATTTAGCTTTCCAGAGTTAATAGCCATTAATAGATGTAATTGATGGATTTATTTAATTACTATATTTATTAGTAAATTGGCTGGCCTCTGCATGGATGTCAAAAGCTGCAAAACTTCCTCTGGTTTTCCTGTCCATGTTTTTGAGGTTGTTTTGCGCATGTGCGCTTTTCGCACAGCTTTATGAGAGAGGGACCCCCTTGTATTATTAAATGAACTGAACTGACCATCCATGATCCTGGGCAAGAACTGATTTTCAACTACTGTGCAGATGCAAAAGTGGCCATGAGGCAGAAGATAATGAACCTCCATCACCACAGTAACTGTGTAGCCAAAAGCTGTTAGTTGGATGGCAGCAGGGCAAGAAGACCTGAGGTATGTCTTCCAAGTGGTTGTGGCTGTTGAAAATGGTATGTTTGCCTACTGAACAAGTTCTCCAGTAAATCTGCAGTGTCTCTAAGTTAGAGTTCCTTCTGAGTTGGGTCTCACATTAACAACAACAAAATCTCACCCAGTACCTGAGTCTATACATGCAGTGATAAATCTGCATGTGTATTTGCCAAAAAGATGGTTTTCACAGTTAGCTTTGCTGACTGGGCTGACCATCTATTTAACCAATGAACATGTATATATCCTTGCCTGTAGCTAGTTTTATTGTATTTGTTTTAGCCATGAGCCATAGTAATAATACTGAAGTACAAGTAATGGCCTAACAGTCGAATGTACCAATACATTTATAATGATGCACCAGCAAAAGAACCGCTATGTAGTTTACAAGTTAATACATACAATAAATATATTTAGCAGCTACTAGAACAAAACTGGCTACTTTCTGAATAAATGTCTTATCACTGGCTGCCAGCAGAAAGTCAAAGTTTCCTACCTGATCTGATTGGCCCTGCTCTGATTGGCCCTGCTGCTCTGAAAGTTAGAACAGGAATGTCTTCTACATGTTTTCTAAGGCGGGGCAGTGAAATATATCCATCCACTCTGCAAATCACATGATCATGATCACATGTAGCTGCCATATACTGGATAAAACCCTTGGTCCATCAAGATCAGTACTGTCTACTTAGACTGGCAGTGGCAGTCCAGGGTCTCAGGCAAAGGTCTTTCTAGGGATGCCAGCCTCCAGGTGGGGCCTGGGGATTCCCTGGAATTACAGCTCATCTCCAGACTACAGAGATCAGTCCCCCTGGAGAAAATGGATGCTTTGGAGGGTGGACTCTATGGCATTGTACCCACTGAGGTTCCTGTCCTCCCCAAGCTCCATCCCCAAATCTCCAGGTTTTCCCAACCTGGAGGCTGGCAACCCAAGATCTTTCATATCACCCACTGCCAGATCCTTTCAATCCTTTCAGTCTAGCATCTGAGTTTATTCTGAAGTGACACAATTATGTCTGGGTAAAATGCTGCTGGCATTTGTTGTAACCTAAGTAAGGGTAAAAGCTTTTCTTATAGAGGAACTATGATAATCCATCGGGTAAGGTTCAAGGCTGTAATGAAACTTGACCAGGGTATATCATGAAGCTGCCTTATAGTTAGACAAAAATGGTCAATTACCTTGATTAAAAATTCAGACACTTCTTTCTTAAATTGTACTTACATAGCTTCAAAAATTATTCAACAAAAATAATCTACACAATTTTTAAAATTTATTTTCTACATCCTGGAAAAGAGACAATCTTCTTTGCAATTCTTCAGGAAAGCACATCGTGGACACAGTATGCTTTGATAAATGCAGCCATTTAACCCCAAAATATTAACCCAGTATTCCATTTAATGATAATAAATATGTCCTTATATGCACCTGGCGTTTCCAGCCAGCACCTGGCACCTGGTGGGAGACTAGGGGGGCCTGGGGGAGTACCGTTGGAGTAACAGCATGATATCAGTTCTGTGGTAAATCTGATGATGACGTGATGCTCTATTGGAAACTCTATGGTTAATCATCGATTTTTCTGGTGAATCCTTCCATGTTCACTTCCATGTTCACCATGGAACTGATGTCACAGCATCTCTCTGATGATGGTTTTTGGAGCATATTCCCCCCCTGCTGCCCTACCACATGTTGTGTGTTGGAGGCTGTTGCTAGGCGATCTCCTGCTGCAGCCTGAGGCCTGGCAGTCCTATGTTGTACCCTTTGGGACTTTCACTCTCTCTCTTAACTATATAATGTTGAACAAGAGGAGCTTCTGCATGCCTGTGTTTGATGCGAGACTTATGTTCTGTGACATGTGTCCTAATTGATTGTGTGGATTGCCCTACGTAGTGGAGCCCACAGGGACATTCCGAAAGGTAGATGGATCTCTTGGTTAAACAGTTAGAAAAGAAGATAATCTCGCTCCTAAAATTAGCCCCTGGGAAGTCCGAAACATGGGTCTCCCAAACCTGTACACAGACAGAACATCTGTTACATTTGAAATGATCAGTGATCATCATGGATGGGCTGCTGGTAGACAATAAGTCAGCTCATATGAGGAAATTCTGGGTACTAGAGGTCTTACAGAAGCCTACAGAGGGCTTCTCTGAACATCCCAGAATGTCATTCAAATGTGTCACTGTTTGAACATGGCATTGCGTATAGCATAAGCTAGGGGAGTGTACTCAAGAGCCCAATAAATTCTAGTATTAGGATTGTTAATAGCATCTTTTAAAAAATCTGCCCAGTTCACCTGTTGTGCACGAAGAAGGGCCTGTGAGATAACCCATGGGGGATATCCCCGATGTAAAAACTGGCCACGCAATTTATGGCATCCCGCCTGGAAGTCCTCAGGAAAGATGGAATTCCTTTTCATGCGTAAAAACTGGCCATATGGAAGATTGCATCTAAGGTGCCTGGCATGGAACGAGTAGAAATGTAAATTAAAATTCCTATATGTACTTTTACTGAAGGATCTAATGTCAATGTCACCTCTTGCTGGACCTTTCACTCTTTATGCATATTGTTTAATTATGTATAGGTTTTTGTTAATATGTTTATTCTTTATATAAATTGTTCTAACATCTACACACAGCTTTTTTGTTTCTTGTCAACTTTGATCACGTGTTGTGATTCTCTGTTAGGTTACTTGTGCCTAGGAGTCTGGATCAGAGCAGCAAAGGCTAGAAAATAATTAAAGTGATGACAAGACCCACTCTGACTACCATAAAGCCTTCTGGCAATGCCTGCAACAGTGCACAGGGAGGGAAGCCACCAGTTGGCAACCAGTGGTGCCAGGAATGCCCAACATCTTAAGATAACCCATTACACGTCCCTTCTCACACAAAAGACATCGTTCATGCCTGGAAAATGTCACAACACTGGTACAGTATTATGCTGTGATGCAGTAAGTAGCCCATTCAAGCAAGCAGAGGTTCAGTTCCCAATTAGATTTAGCACTCTTTTACCGGGCAAGATTTCAGGGCCACACAGGGATGGAAGGACTATCATTCCTATCCCAAGAGGCAGCTCTGCAGCCCTGTAGAGAAAAGGTGTTTATTAAGAAGCCACGTCCCTGCAAGAATAGGATTCTGTGGGATCCATATGTCTTAGGATCATGTGACTGAGGACTTGTAAGGCCTGAATAAGGAGCAAACATGGCTGCTGGTGAAAATGGCACTGGGGGGAAGCCTGAAGCCTGTCCTCCCACTTTGCAGTACCTGGAACAGCACTGAACAACCTGATGCTTTCAATGGGTTTTTAAAGGTGTCATCTGTATCGGTTAGATGAACGAGGAAAAAGCTTTTGAAAGGGGGTGGGGTGGGTAGAGTTGCCAACTCCCAGGTGGTATAAATTTATAATGGTAACACAGTGAAAGCAAGTTTGATACAAAAACGCAGCACTGAGACTGTAGCACTGTGTAAAAAATACAGATGGACATGTAAAGCTCTAAAGATAATCTATTTCAAAGTTTGTAAACAACTAACATTTAATATATTCATACATATTCAATATGGTCCACATAGGACTCCTTAAACAGCTTAAATACTTTAAAATACAGCCAAACTCTCTTCCTGTGCAGTCAAAGTCTTCTTGTGGCTAATATATTTATACATATTCAGTATGGTCCACAGAGGACTCCTTAAGCAATTCAGTATTCATTATAGCCAAGCCCTCTTCCTATACAGCCAGGGTCTTCTCTAAAGTGGTCAGTGGCAACGAATGCCCAGGTTCTCTTCGTTTCAGTATTTCCTTTCTTCAGGCCACCTTCCAGAAGAACTATAAAAGAAGACTTCAAGCAAGTAACCCACTGCAAAGAAATTACATGCAGATCAGTTCACCTGGAGAAAATGGTGAACTCCATGGCACCATACCCCATTGAAGTCCCCCCCTCCCCAAACCCCACCCTCCTCAGGCACCTCCCCCCCCAAATCTCCAGGCATTTCCCAACCCAGAGCTGGCAATCCTAGCAGCTGGGGGAGAGAAGGAACCATTCAGGCAAGCAAACATGGATGCCACAACAGGCAATGTCATACTATGAGCTGGGAAGGAAAACTGCAATGAGAAATAGAATAGTAATGTTTCAGTCCTATCATGAAGATAATCCAGTATTTGCAAAGCAATGTTTGCCTTTTGGGAGTATGGCTGGCAATAGTATTTTGAGATTGAAAACAGGGATATAAGCAGCATAGAACCCATAGCTTTGAATCCACAGAGCAATACTATAACTATACAGGGACCAATAGATGAAAGTATGGAGGCCTTTGTAGTGTCTTTAGGATGTGACCCATGACCCAGTTCCCGCTGCCATGTGCGGGATCAGCCCAGCCACATAGTTGACTGTTTCAGGTTGCTAAAGTTGCAAAAGTGGCATAGGGGGATGTATAGACCCCTTCTTTCAATCCAAATTAGGGATGTCTAAAAATGTGAGTTGCATGAAACTTGCATAGCACATGGACCTGGGGAAAACATAGACTGCTGGGGCAATAAACAGCAGGCACAAGAGATCAAGGAAGCGGCAGGATGAGGAATAGGAGAAACTTGCCAAAAAGAAAAGGAAGACTCCAAGTACCTGATGATGGCTGTTATGTGGTGTGATGGCCTCAGTCAGGTACTTCGTTTTCTTCTTTCACTAGTTTATGTAACAGAAAACCTCTTTACAGTGATCTAGTAGTATGCATAAGCATAAAGCACAAAAAGGAACACATGCAAATATTTAACTTAGACTGATTTCCCACAGCAGCTTCTCCTCCCCTCCTCTTCCCTTTGCCCCGATCGTAAATGTCAATTTCCCACTATTTGCTATGTAGCCGCATTTGCCCGATTTCCGCTGCGTCTACTCGATCCTGTTTTTTGAGGATCAAGTAGATGCGACAGAAATTAGGCAAAGCTGCGGGGCAAAATGCGGCCACGCAGCAAATAGTGGGAAATTGACACTTAGGATTGGAGCAAAGGGAAGAGCGGGGGCGGAGCAGTGGCTGTGGGAAATCGGTCTCTGAGATTTGTAGCATTATAGCATTTTGAGTATCACTGAGAGTCTGTGTACTAAACTTTTAATAATGAATTGAATAATTATCTTTTGTAAATAAAACCGTAACATAATGTATGACTGCACATAAGGTTGCAATCCTATGCTCTGTTGTGACTGAATTCATATTTTTGTTCCAGTGGTGACTCACTATCAGCCAGTTTCAAACTAGTTAAGTATGACTGATTTCCCTCAGAGACAATAATTTGTGGTATTATCCAGCCCAGCACAATTTCACTGGGGCTTAACTATGCCCTCAAGTTGTTATCATGGCTGCTGAGAGCCACCATGACCCCCCGGACAAAGATGCCACCCCCCTCTCCTATTTGACCCTGATCCAAACCATGTGTCTAATTTTTGTAATTTTTTTATTTATAAACACATACATATATGTACAACATTGGACATACTTATTACATCTGGTGAAATGGCCTATGGTTCACAAAAACTCTGTATCATAGTGAACCTTTAGTAAGTAAATCAGTAAGAAACCTATTTCAGTTTATCCTTGTACCTGTACCTTTACCAAGTACAAAAGCGGAGGCAAGCTGATTGTGTAGTGGGGCTGGATAAGAAGTTGAGATCATTGGGACTGATTTTGCTGACATATTTTCTAAAAAAGATTCTGTCACATGACAGTTGTCATATAACACGAAGCTTAATGCATAACGAAGGCAGACTCAGCTTGCTTGCCAACAGTCTAATGAAGGGAAGGAAACTGAGGCCACACAACCTCCTCCCAAACTGTAAGATTATTAGGAGACCTTACATTGAACTCAAGTTAGAGAGCTTCTCTCTGCTTTCTCATGATTGCAGGAGAGAGTAGAGGAATCTCCATCCTCACAATGAACCTCTGAGAGGTACACATCTTTGGAGGATTCACAAGGGGGGAAAGAAGATCTATTTCAGAAAACATCTTCCCGAGTCCTCACCTATCTCTGTTATATAGAGATAAAGTACTCAGGTTTGAGGCTGGCACCAATCCTTAAAGGCTCATACAACACTGAGGGATTGTGGGGGCACGTTTGGAATCTGAGAAACAAGAACAGAGTTATCCCCCATTTTTTCCACTCCTAAAACATCCCCATTCATCAAAACCCTGAATAGGGGCACTGCTACAAACTCTGCAACCTGAAAACAGGGACAGTCATGTTAGGGACTTGCAACAGTTTGTTGATTTTTCTATTTGTAATATATCAGCTTGCTCTGATATCTTGTAAATGTTTCAGCTGTGCCAAAAGGGCTGCTTTTCCATAAAGTTATCCACCAGACTTAGGGCTGCCAAGTCCAACTTGGGAAATATCTGGGGACTTTGGGGGTGGAGCCAGGAGACTTTGGGGGTGGAGCCAGGACAAAGGAAGTGACATCATTTTGTGATGTCACATCCTGTGATGTTGCTTCCACATGCTTCCACATGAACTCATGAAGTTTCCTAATACTGAATCAGGCCATTGGTCCATCAAGATCAGTATTGACTACTCAGACTGGTAGTGGCTCTCCAGGGTCTCAGGCTGAGATCTTTAATGTCACCTATTACCTGATCCTTTTTTAGCTGAAGAAGCTGATACCTCCTGCATGTCAAGCAGATGCTCTATCACTGAGCAACAGCCCTACTGAATCCTTCCTCATCTCGGCAGAATATGAAGCACTAAGTGCTACACAAGTGCTTAATATGATTTTCATATCATAAGAACAGGAGAGAAGCCACAGTGGATCGGCCCATTCAGTACAGCCCATCCAGTACAACACTCTGTGTCACAACAGTGGCCAAAAATACCGGGTGCCCTCAGGAGGTCCAGCAGCGGGGCCAGAACTCCAGAAGCCCTCCCACTGTTACCCCCCAAGCTCCAAGAATTCAGAGCATCACTGCCCCAGACAAAGGGTTCCATTTAGACCTTGTGGCTAATAATAGCCACTGATAGACCTCTGCTGGATGGGGACAGAGAGAGAGAGACAGACAGACAGACAGACAGAAAAAAGAAAGAAAGAGGGAGAGAGAGAGAAGGAAAAAAACTGGCAGAGGCACTTACTTCCATTTAGACCTTGTGGCTAATAATAGCCACTGATAGACCTCTGCTGGATGGGGACAGAGAGAGAGAGACAGACAGACGGACAGAAAAAAGAAAGAACGAGGGAGAGAGAGAGAAGGAAAAGAGCTGGAAGAGAAACTTACCTTGCAAGCCACATGCAAAAGCAACCCCTTCAGTCCCTCCTTAATCTCTGGGCGGACCTCTCTTGCTGTGGAAGCTCTCTTGCTGACTTCTTAAAGGGGAAATGTCTGGTGAGGCTTTTTACTGCAGGGCAGGCTCTCTGCAGACATTTCCCTTTTAAGGCAGGGCAGGGCAGACTCTGACTTCCTGCTGGCAGCCATTTTGTCCCCCGGGGGCCAATTTTGAAAAAGCGGGGGTAAGCAGTAAAAACCGGTGTTTCCCCTGCCCTACCGGGGGACTTGGCAGCCCTAACCAGACTCTCGTGATATTTAAAAGCCTAGGTGGGGAGGCAATCTCTGAGGTTTTTCTTACCAAGCAAATGTAAACTTGTTTGCTTGACTCCACCCAATTGCTTTCACATGTTACTGAAAAGTGGTTCCCTCAGTACTACTGTAACATTTGAAGAGCCCCTCTCTGTGTAGGGATAACTAATATTTGGGCTGCTTCATCCATGTGGAAGAAATTTAAAGGCAGATCATTACATGTGAGAGGTTGGTGATTGGATCTCCTCATGTTTTGCTTATAAACTAGCACAAGGGGCTCCAAATTGGATTAGAATGGAACCATTGCCTTTTTTAAAAAAAATCTGCTCTCATGTGGATTACAGAACTTTTGTATCTCACACACAGTTGAGCCCTGAAAGTTAATTATTGTTGAACTGTGTGTTTGTATTATTCAATGGTGTGCTAAGACTATACATATTGTCCAGTAGGGGGCAGCATTGTAGCATTGATAAATATTTCCATTTTGTTAAAACCTTCAGACCCCTGACTGGCTGCATGCACTCTGCTTTCACATTTCTTATACTGAGGAATTACGGGAATCTCAAGACTGTCTGTCCGATTATGTACAACTGTCTTGTCTCATGGACTCACTCATATACAAGAGTCTAGATAGAAATACTTTACATGAATAAAATTGACAATTATAAAATTACATATACAGAAAGAAAGGTTTATGTTGGTGATAGTCCCCTGGTCTAATGTAGCTGAAAAGCAACGGTATCTACCCCTAGCAGCTCTTCCAATATTTTAATCAAGGCATAGTACATATTTTGTCCACATCTTCACTCAGAAGACAATTCTTTTCAAAAATTGAGACACCCCCCCCCCCCCCACTTCTACACAGTATTTATATTTCTGTTTGGATTTCATGTGCAATGCTTCTAGTATGCTCAAATGCACATGGTCCATACCTGTGGAGACCTTAATGCTTTGTGCTCACTATATTATAAGAGCCTGAATCCCCATAAACAAATTGAGCTATGTAGCAAAATAAACTTCCAGCTTCTATCTGGAGAACTGACAGTTAGTGTTATGACTTTATGTGATCAGATTCCTATCTGTTTGAGTCAGTGGCTGTGATATAGTGCTTGTCAATGGTTGCATGCAGTGCATGACCCTGGACAGGTCCGTAGCAGTGGGGCATTTCAGGGCCCAGCCCCTGACTTTCCACCAGGGACCTCCCAACTTACCACCCTGGCAAGGCCCCCAACTTATTTCTTGTGCCCACTGCTCCCACCAGTGGCGGTGGCAAGCCCCCAGCTCTCTGTATCTCTCCTCGGCAAGGAAAGCCCCGCCCTCCACTCCCACGCTGCTCATCTTGCCTCTCTTTCTCTTGCCTGGTTGGCTGCTTCCGGGGCCAAATGGCAGCAAGGTGAGTCATTCTCTGTGTGCAGTGCCCAGCCTGCCAACTGAGCCACCGAGTGTGCAGGCCAGGCAAGGTTCGCCTGAGTGAAAGCAAAACTTGCCCCTATGTTTCACATAGGATGCCTGAAGTGGGCAGGAGGCCAGAATACATGAAGTGTGGCTCCCTCTCTTCACTTCCTGAGGGCGGTGCCTGTCTGGGCAAGGGGAATCTCTCTTTCTCCACATTTGTTTAGGATGAACCTCCTGTCCGTCAATCCCAGCTTAGCTCAGGAAATGGAGGCAGGCCAAAAAATATCCCAGGAATAGTGGCAGGAAAGCCATTCTATGGAATAGGGACCGTCCCCCAGCAGGGCCAGCACTCTCAAGTGGCTGGCAAGATGGTCAGTGTGATGGCCTCCGAGTTCACCCTGCTCACCCTCGCTTTGTTGCAAGGAGAGTCACTTTTCTCTTTCTCCTGCCTCGCCCCACTCCACTCCTGTGTATTCAGAATCCCTTTGCTGAGCAAACTTTGGTCTCTTCACCTCCTTCCTGCCTACTTGCCTTCCTTCCCAGCCCAACTCGAGGTGCATATATTCACAAGTAAACCCTGCAGATCTTGGGTGGCTGTTTTTTAGAGAGCATGTTCGCCCTCAAATTTCCTCCACCTGGCCACCTTCCCTTTCTTGACAGCAGGGGTCATTTTGTAGAAAAAGAGGTGCAGGAGCTCATTAGCATAACTCATTAGCATAACTTATTTGCATATGCCACACTCCCTGACATCACCTGAAGTATGTAAGAAGGCAAGAAAGAAAGGAGAGAGAGAGGGGGGGGCTGTGGTCACACGGCCCCTTTAAATCTGGGAGCCCTCCCAAATTAAAGGGGCCACATTTTTTTACCTCGGGTTGGGATGTACACACATTCCAACCCCCGTCGGCGGCAAGCGGTGGCAGCGGGCAGAGGCAGCGGTGGCAGCAGTGAAGGAGGCGATGGAGGAGACAGGAGGTGATGGTGAAGGAGGCGTCGGAGGCGTTGGCGGGCGATGGCATTTGCGGTGTTGGCGTCAGCGGGCGGTGTTGTAAGGTGTGCAGCGGCGGCTGGCGGGGCCTTTTTCTGGCAGTGGTGGCTGGCGGCAGCGGTGGCCGGGGGAGGCACCCTTCCCCGAGCCCCGCTGGCTGCCTGGTAAGTTTGGGTTTTCCCCCCCCCTTTACACTGGGCGCTTGAGTGGCCAAGCCCCCAAGTGTAAAAGGGGGGGGGGAAATGGCAGATGGGACCATCTGGACAGCCCTGCTCTCGCAATGATTGCGAGAGAGGGCTGTCCAGAGGGTTCAAATGTGGGTTCCTTGTGCGACTCCTGGGAAAACAGTCAATTTTTCTGGGGTCGAAAAATGCAGGAGGAACCCGCATTTGAGCCTGCTTCGGCGCGGGACTAGCCTCGGCCTTTGTAGACGGTCCCTTTAAATGCGGGAGGAAACAGCCCTTCCTACCGCATTAAAGGGTCGTGTGACCGCGGCCAGAGAGAGAGAGAGAGAGAGAGAAAGAAAGACAGAAAGACAGACAGACAGACAGAAAGAAAGAAAGACAGAAAGACAGAAAGAAAGACAGAAAGAAAGACAGAAAGACAGAGCTGGCAGAGATGGGACAGCTACTAATCCAAGCCTCAGAAATACCACTATTCTGGGAGGATAGCTTCAGTGGTGGCTGAAGCCTTCAGAAGGCTGATTGGAGGAACAAGGGCCTTTCCAGGGGACGGGGTCATTTTGCTGCAGCCATGACACAAGCAGGCATTCCCCCGCCGGGGGGGGGGGGGCTGGCACCAACTCCCGAAGCTGCACTCCCCCGAGCTCCTGCTTGAAATGACCCCTGCTTGACAGCCTCTCTTTTCTTTCTCTCCACATCCCCTTTTCTCCTTTGTCATTCCATCCCCGTTTCTGGTACAGTTTTATAAATTAACTTAAATTAAATTACCCAGTGGCCCCTGAGGAATTTAAATGCCCCCCCGACATTAGAATTTTTGGCTGTGAGCCTGGCCCTGGTCAAAGATATGCACCCCAATCCATATCCAGCTTCAGTGGGGGATGAGTGGTGATCAGAGTGCATGCTCCCCCCCAACAACAGGTGTGTAACACCTTTCTGTTTGGACTAACCCAAATATTATGAAAGAGTGATCAAGCTTTTGATACTTGTCAGGGATGCTCTAGGCCAGGGGTGTCGAACTCATTTGTTATGAGGGCTGTATCTGACATAAATGAGACCTTGTTGGGCCGAGCCGTGTGTGGCATAAAATGTAATGCCAGGTAGCATTACAAAGATTTTTTTAAACTTAAAATAAAAACATGCTTAAAACATTAACACTCTTGCAATATTTTGTTTATTTAACAGTATCTGATATCTGACACTTCTTGCTCTGAATTATTGCATCAAAATGTCTGTGCTGTTGCAGTCTTGAGTATGCTGTTCAGGTGTGTATCTGTAAGCTGTGAACAGACCTTTGATTTATTGACATTCACCACAGAAATTTCACGCTCAGAGTTTTGAGTCTAGGACCCAGGGGAAAACATGAAATGGCTGAGTGATTGAGAGAGCCTGGTGAAGCAAGCTATGATGCAGCAGCAGCAACAGAACTGGAAGCAGGAGATGGTCAGTTCCAGTGTGGGGCTGATAGCAGCCCTCCAGGGGCCTGATCCGGTCCCTGGGCTGCATGTTTGAAACCCCTGCTCTAGGCTAATCCTGCATTGAGAAGGGGGTTGGACTGCGTTTGGTAGAGTGTTAAAATGGAATGCAGGCTGTGTTGCAGATTTAACTGGATTAGGTGGTGTTAGGTGCATTGGAACCATTACAAAAAAAAAGAGAGGCCATTCTCCCTTTGAGAATATAGAAGCCTGCAGTTTACCAGATGTCTCTCCAGCACAAATTGTCCCAGACAGCAGAAGAAACATATGATGGTCTTTCTATTAACAAAAAAAGAGATTAATTTTAGTTGCAGATTTTTTAAAAAAAATGATTTCAGTACATGTTTGTACCTGAAGGTATATCCTACAAGGCTTTTTTTTCTGCGGGATTCGGGAACACACTGAAACGGAGTTCTGGAAACTTGTCAACAAAATTATTTTTAAAATGTTTAAAAGTTCATGAGTTTTCAGTATACAGATTGAAAATTATTTCTTTCATGAGAGTTCCTGCATCTCTTTTTCAAAAACAAAAAAAGCCCTGTATATCCATATCAGCTCTTTCAATGGATCTCTCTCACTGGCTCCATAGGAGTGGATGTTAGACTAGGCTAGAAAATTATGCAAGAAATAACTTGTCTTGAGCTCACCAAAGCTTTCTCCCACAAAGCTTGTCAAGGACACACATTATGAACAATATTAAGCAGGAACAATTGTTCACATGGTATCTATTCTTGTTAACTGGATTCTGATGCATAGGTAGTTGTATGATCTGGCTTTATCCTGAACAAGATAGAACAAAATGGCCCTGTGACAATGCCTTCCCTCAGGGAATCCTGTATATATAGAGTCTGGATTAACAACTGGAGCTAGGTGTGCTGGGGCTAGCTGAATGGATTTTATGACCACTGATGGTTCTGCCAAGGCAGTTGAATAGGTTCCCAGATATAGACAAAAGAGAGAGATGGGTCCCTGATTAGCGTCAGGAAGGATCGTTAATAATTTGAATTGTTTGATTGGTATCTTGGTATCTTGAGGGATGGGACAAGGAGAGACAACAAACATAGACATGAGATGACACAAAAAGGGCTGGGTGAGGTTCTGGAGACAGAAGGACTATTTGCCAGATGGCCTCTGAATAGCCTTTAGAAATGTAGATACTTCACCTGGTGGAACCCATTGTTATCCCGTAAACATAATCTCTTCTGGGTGGAGGGGGAAGACTGGAGGTTTGCTTTGAGGGTGCCTTTTGAAACCTGAATATGAAATCCCTGTTTCCAGAGCTGTAGCTTGCTCTGTGTTCCAGGACCAGGAGTGTCTTCCTTGGCCTGAGTTTTGTGGATCTCTAGTTCAAGTTAGAAGTGGGGTGCCCCTTGCTACTGGGGCTACCCAAGAGTAAAGACAGCACCTCTGGCAACAGTAGACATGGTTGTTGCTCTCATTGTGTGCACACTGAAGGCCACTCCCCAAAGTGCACAGGCAAAACTATCCTGAGACTGTGCCAATTTCAGCTGAGTGATTCCCATTGTTGATTAGATTGGAACTTCATCACTGACCTTCTTAGGAATGCTTCCCTCTTTGAAGTCTGCCTGGTGCCAGTGGAACTGTACAAAGCTCAGACATACTTTCCCATTAGTTGCTCTAATATCTTAGTGACAGCAGAAGAGAGATGCTGTTTGCATCCATCAACTGTTGACTGCTGCATGGTGGGACTCCCCATTTTTTCCTTTTGACTTTCTTAACAAGGCTGGGAAAATCAGCTTCACATCTCAGCCGCCTAAGTGATCATTCATTTCATCTTTTGTTATCCCAGCTATCCAAATGTCTCAGCAGCTCCAGACTGATATAAATCTGCCATCCTTTGAGTAGCACTGACGAGACTCTCTCCCCCAAGTCAAACAAGACCTCCCTCCCTCCAGCATGTTAAAATAACCAACAAGAGCCTGTAGAAATGATCCTCTTTCCTACAGGGATGTGCAAAATCTCCCACCCATACTTTCGTTTCATATTCTTTTTAAAGAGAACATGATTTGTTATTTGTTATTTGTTTATTTGTTTATATTGTGGTATTAATGCTATTAGTTTTAGGCCTTTAACTCCTCTCCCCCATTTCCACTGGATTCAGTGAGAAATACATTTCTGGCTCTAACTTTACCCTCCATGCAACTGGAATGAAATTTTCAGGGACTGTACCCTTCCCAACAGATCCAGCTTGCCAAATTTCAGGCGGACAGGAGGAAGCAGCCCCATTTTAGAGCCAGCAGGTGGAGATGCTTGGCAAGGTAACCCAAGAAAGCAGGTAGCACAGGATATAAAAATATCACACACACACACACACATTATGAATAATGTATAAAAAATAAAATGCCATCAAGCAGGGACCATACTAAGAAGGAATGTGGGGCCATCCCTGTACTGGGCATGTAGGGAAGGGCACAACTTAGGGAACTACCATCCCCCCTTCTAACTCAGTGACATCGGCATATGGATTTTTCTTCATTTCTCTTCAGTAAGATTGAAATGGCATGCTACATTATGTGTCACATTCCAGGAACTTAGCCAAGGATTTTTAAAAAACTGAATGGTGCTATGGCCATTGGGAAGCAATAGTCTCTCTCTTTCTCTGTATTAACTGAGGCCTTTTATGACTGGTTTGTTGGCCCTCCAGGGAAACCGGTTGGTCAACTGTGTGATACCGGATGCTGAACAAGTTGGACCACTAGTCTGATCCAGAAGGGCTCTTCTTACATTCTTGAGTTACTAACTCAGAGAAGACAGCGCATGGTGCCTGGCACGGTGAAAGGGATGTGCCATTGGCCTTGATTTCATTTATTTAATTTATATCACATTTTTTTCTGTTCAAAAGAACACCAAAGGCGGCTAACAAATATGAAATCCAATTACAATAATCATATCATCATATCTATACATCTAGTTCTCAAGTGGGGGCCAATCTGTGGATATCAAAAACTGTGGATTGGGCCCATACTGAAGGAAAGGAGATTTTTCTCCAAACTTGGGGGATTCACTGGGTTTGCAGAAAAATCTTAAAATCTTAAAAAATTACCTTGGGGTTTTTAAATCCTCCTTACAAAAGTGTTGTCTGTGTGCACATGGCAGGCCTGGTAGGGAAGGCCGGAAGCCATGCTGAGCTCACTGGCACTGATGTCGGGGAGGCTGGGGGGCTGGAACTGCACTGGGATCACTGGCAGCAGCTGCAAGGTTGGGGGGGGGGGTTGGGGAGCTGCACTGGGCTTGCCAGCATCAATGTCATTGTGGGGGGCTGAGGGGACAGGAGCACCATGGGCTTGGCAGCAGAGGTCTGGACCCACAACGTGCTCAGTGATGGCAGCTGTGACTGTGGTGGGGGAGCCACGATACTCACCAGGAGTTCTTTCCTCCTCTTAGCTTTAATTTAAATTTAATTTAAAACAGGAGCCATGACAGGCCGCTGGCACTGACTATGGAGTCTTGGCGACAGGGAGGTCAGGGCCACAGCAGGTCCAGTGGCAGAGGCTAGGATCTGTACTGGGCTCACCAACATTAATGTTAGTGGGGGGTAGTTTGTTGGGTGGGACTGCAGCAGGCCCAGTGGCAGAGGATGGGAGCCACACCAGGCTCACCAGCAGCTGCAACTGTGTGCCTGTGGTGTGTATATGTGTGTGTGTGTGGGAGCCGCAACACTCGCAGAGGGAATCCTTTCCCCATCTTAGGTTTCATTGAATTTAATTTACAGTGGGCTGCTGAAAAGGACAGAACCACACTATTTAACTAGCAATTTGTGGGTGTTTTTTAAAATGTTGACAGCAACTCTAATGAAGATCAAAATGATGTTTGTTTTCTCCCTCCCCCACATGCATACACACATGAAGTTTATCACCAGCCGCCCCTTTGCTGCAGCACAGAAATTGGATGCGTTACAACAGCGTGCATTCATGACTCTGTTGTGCAATTTTGGTTTCTGAAATTTCTGGTTAAACAGCTGAGTCAGAACTCTTGTTCTCGGCTACCACGACACACTGCATCACTTACTGAAGTAAGGGTGCTGGCTTCAAGGGAGACATGGAGATATAAATGAGGGTTTATTTGATTTTTGTTTCCTCCATCAACTTCTCCATGGTAGTCTTTAATTAGGGTTTGGGTAGCAAGAGATAATTTTAAAGAAAATTCCCATTACAAAAATTAATCTCCTCGATGCTCTAAACCTATTTTATCTATCTAGCATATTTTTACCTCGTGTTTTCTCCAAAGAACTCAGGGCATTGTACATTGCTTTCCTGTCCCCACTTTATCGTCACAGCAGCAATCCTGCGAGGTAGGTGAGGCTGTGAGAAAGTGGCTGGCCTAAGGTTACCTAGTAAGCATCCCTGGCAGAGTGGGGATTTGAACCCGTCTCTCTGGTATTTAGACAGACTTCTGGCAACAGATCTGTCTGCATGAAGTATCATGCTACCTCTGTCATGTCCCAATTACTACCAGTTGGCCTTCACGAACAGTTTTCCGTGCTGTGCACTTAACTTAGAGCAAGCTACATTGAATACTGTGAGCCTTATGAGCCTTGCTTAGGATTGCTCTGTATTGCTTCATAATTTGTCAAAGACCTAATATTATACTGAATACTTTCCAGTTCTTTGGCACAGACATTGCTTTAGGGAAAGGCAAACCTTAAAAGGAAAATGAGAAGCTAGGTGACAGATTTATTGTTTTACAAAGCCCTTATGTGTTTCACTGTAAAAGCTTCTTCAGAGGGATCAGAGAATTCACTTTGTACCAAACCTTTCCACAGGTAATGGAACTTAAGGAAAGGTTCAGTACAAAGTGGAAAGGTTCAGTACAATGTGAATTCTCTGATCCCCCTGGCAAAGCTTTTAGAGAAATGCTATATAAAGTGAGGCATAATCATGGCTAGAAATGTGAATGTAACAATGTCCTTCCTGGGTCAGATTAAAGGTTCATGTAGTCCACCTCTCCATCTCCAACAGTAACCAGTAGCCAGGAGCAGACCATCCATGGAGATAGCTCTCTTCCCCTCTCCCCCCCACCCCGATCTCCCAGCAGGAGATGGGGGTGGGGAGAGGACATGGGGGGTAGCCATCAGTGACAGTGTAGCTTCCAGAATTGTGCAGTTTTGCTGGCTCTTGCTGTAATAAATTAGATTGATTGATTGATTGATTGATTGGCAGTATAGCTTTACATCTTGGGGGAGACCTGAAAGTGACATCAGTCACCTTTAGGAATTCCTAGAGTGGCATGATGTCACTTTCAAGTTTTCCTGGCAGAGATAGCACACCATTGTTGATGGCCATTTTTATTTTTTTCCCTTTCTCCTGCCAGCTGCTGCAGTGCTGGCAGTCAAGGCCCACAGGAGACAGGCCATCTACCATCCCCAGTGAGCATAGGGCAACCTTTTTGGTACACATGTTCTCGAAAGAGGCAGGATTGCAGGCCATAAGCTCTTCATGATAGATCTGTGTCAGAGTATATTTTTAACAGGACTTTACATTTTAACAGGATTTGCACAATTGGTGCTCTACTAACCCCAACATCAGATGCTTGTTGGGCCTGTGGTTTTGCAATCCCAGGCAGGTAACAAAAATGAGACAACCATGCAAGACTGAATTGATGAGCCAGAAGCTACGCAAGGCTGTTTTAAAATATTACCTACATTTTTGAAAATAATTTGTTCCTTTGGAAAAACTGGGTATTTCTAGAGAGTGTTGAATGTGGCTCTTCTCTTACTGAGTCAGGAAACCAGTTATTGATCTGCCATTTGGCCAGAGTTTTCCTTTCTTAGTTATTCCAAACAGATAAATAAAGAAGAAAACATTAGTGTGCTAAAGGAACTACTATAAGTGACACAGATGTATAAAGGGAACGAGGAAGAGCTTCCTCACATTATATATATGCAATATATTGTAGTAAGAAAATGAAATATGAATAAAGAAGAAATCATTGCTGGGGGAGTCATGGATAATTAATTAATGGCGCTACTTAACAGCTATTGGGAAAGACGTCTGCTCTTTTGAGTCAGTCTGGAGAGATCTCAGTGTTTCTGGATACTTCTTTGCCTTACTGATACATTTCTGCTGTTTCTTGATGGGTTTCTTGACTATTAATTTCCTGCTTCAGAAAATGAGTGTGTGTAAGTGGAGAATAGTAAAACCGTTTACATCTTGGACCTACCTAGAAAATGGACCAGTGTTCAGAAGAAGAGTAGGGTTTTTTACCCCACTTTTCTCTGCCTTAAGGAGTCTCAAGGTGGCTTACAACCATATTCCCTTCCTCTCCTCACAATAGGCACCTTGTGAGATAGGTGGGGTGGAAAGAGTTCTGAGAGAACTGTGACTGGCACAAGGTCACCCAGCAGGCTGCATGTGGAGAAGTGGAGAATCAAAACTGGTTCTCCAGATTAGAGTATGCTGCTCTTAACCATTAGACCATGCTGGCTGTAAGAGATACTATAATAGATACTCAAGTTGGTCTTTGCATTTCTGCTTCCTCAACTTATATCAGGTCTGGGTCAAGAATTAACTCAGAAACACTAAAAGTATATAAACAGCTTTCCTTGAAGAAAAACAAGACTTTGCTTTAAATAAAATAGGACATCCAGAGACTTTTCAGCAAACAAGATAAAAACCACCCAGCTTGTTCCATCCATAAAATACAAAAGACAGGCTTGTACTGCCTCAGTTTGCCCTGGGGTCATGAAGAGAAGTGAGATGCAATTTAACTCCTCAACCTCCACTCAGTTTGACATTTTAAAGTAGAAAACACACATCCTTTAACATATGGATTCCCCCCCCCCCTTTAAATATTTAACCACAAAGCAGGGCAACAGTTTCAAGCAACAAAACTGAGTGGAGATGGATTAAACGTCCTCCACCTTTCTTGCATGGCCCCACGGCAAATCAAGGGCTGCAGTCTGCATTTTCTGGCTGGAATTAGAGACAGCTCTCATCAGTTGCATAAAATAGAGAGGAGCCTAGCATTTACACAGCTGATAGTAGAAAATGCCATACTAAAGGTGCATTAACAAAGCCTATGAACAATTCTGTGGAATCTAGAGGCAGGGTTTTAAACAATAAGTACTAACCTTGGCCAGACAGGGCAAGGCTGGGCTGTGGTTTCAGTTGTCAGTACAAGGAGTTATTTCACCATGCAACTTCCTGTCCCACTTCCATAGCTCCTGTTCTCTGACTCTCCTCACTCATAGTATTCATGCCCTTCCATGTGTCTTTATCCTTTCAAAACGATGCCCTCTCAAGACCTTCTTAGGAAACAGGGATCTTTATAATTGAATAACTTATCCAAAATACCCGTATCGACTCACATGGTGCGCCTAATTGTATCTGGGACAAGAATCTGGGTTTCTTCAGCACATAATAGTATTCTTTTGGGTGGATAAAATATTTGTTTGTAATAAATAAAACAGTCCAAGTAGGCTTGGTATCTCCATTCACAATTATATTTAGGTTCTGAGCTATGGGGATTGTTATTTCTCCCATTCTACGACAGCGTGTAAATCCAGAATTTGACACCAGTAATCTTTAGCTACCACTGTATTTTAAGACAGAAAACTACTCCTCCCTTAACCTTGAACAATGGAAACATTGCTCACACCAGCTGAATTTCTGCTTTTCTCTGCAAGTGCAGTAACTGGTTTTGAAAGCTAGAATCTTTGTCAAAGAAAATATTCATACTAATGCAATAGGATGCTCTCAGAGGCTCAGTCATTTCAAAGAGGTCAGACTAGCTTGTAAGACTTTGCAAAATCTGATGCGTATCCATGCTTGGGTGCTGATGGTGAGAATTTCCTTCAGAAACTCCCCCACCCCTGTCCTAGTTAATCATTAATTACTTTAGAAAGGCAGTTTCTACATCAGGTCAGCCTTCCTAGTGCTGGTAACAGACAGATGATGCCCACAGTATAGCTTAACCAACCACCTGAACTGACAAGCAGAAACTCTGCAACCATATTTTTCTAATCTTGATAAGAAATTTTTGCTCCCTTGAAGTTCCACAAATGTTTCCTTCAAAATCAAAATTTAGCTTTAGTTGACATTTGGTAGCTGCTCCAGTCACAACAATCCAAGATATTGAAAAGTTGCTGTTTAGGAGAAACCTACACTCAAAACTCCAAAAGGCATGGAATGGCAGTTATTATAGCTCAGTAGCATTTTTTAGGGATAATACATTTAGCTCTATGGGCCCAGCACAATCTGGAATAATGACACTATAAAAAGGAATCATAATTGCAGCAGCCTTCAGGATGGCACAGGAAGAAGGAGAGTTTCGGCTGTATGCAATCAGCTTGCTAATTACAACAGGCTTCCCAATCTCCACCCATCCAAGTCAGTGAAATTTCCTGACCTACCAAGACTGAATACTTTGGAGAGGCAGGGCTTTAATAAGCTATTTTGCCCAAGTATTTATCATCAGCTAGCTTCCCTTGCTTCTGTTGTGATCCCTTGTTTTTAATGAGCTGTAGGTCTAATTTGACTGGTGGTGACCGGCCTCCTCCCTAGGAGGTGGCCAGCAGCGCAGAGTCAGACACAAAATAGTGCTCACTGAGGAAAGAACCTCACCCAACAAAGTTAGTCATATGACCTTTGAGGGATATTTTTCTGGATTTCAAAGAGTTTTCAAGTTTCCTTAGCGTTTAGCACCCCACACATACCATCGTGTTCATCCTGGTGAAAAATGTATGTTTTCTATAGAGAACCATTTAATTTATTAATTTTAATACATTTTCATTCTGCTTTTCCTCCAAGGAGTTCATGTTGGCATAGGTTGTTCTCCTGTCCTCCACTGTATCCTAAGAACAACCCTGTCAGGTAAGTTAGGCTGGGAAACTATGACTGTCCCATGGTCAGCCATTGAGCTTCATAGCAGAGTGGGGATCTGGACCAGGATCCCCTAAATTTATATACTGTGTTTTCCAAGTGTGGCCTCCATCTGCGGATAACTAAATCCATGGATTGGAGGCACACTTGCACTGAACTGATTTTTCTGCAAACTTGGATAACTCCCCAAGTTTGCAGAAAAATCTGAAATCTTAAAAAAACATTTTTTTTAATTTCCCCCAAAAGTAAAATAGTGCAAGTACAGAGACTGCACCTACCTCTGGTGGTCATCACTGATAAGAAACACTGGGTCTAGCAGTGATGGCAGTGCAGCTGGAAGTTGTGCTGGGCCCAGTGAGAAAGTAGGGGGGGAGAGGAATCCCCCCCCCCCACAAGTATTGTGGGCCCACACTTGTTCTAGTCTAACCACTACACCACACTGGCTTTCTAGTCAGCCACTAACAAGTGTGGTGGATTTTTCACTTTCAACTTTTGACCTTCACAAAAGCTTATGCCGCAATAAATGTATTAGTCATTAACGTCTCTAGATTCTTTTTGTTTGTTTCTACTACTAATGATCACAAACAAGAGAATATAGGCATTACGAGGCACACAGGGCTGCTGCCCATTCACACCTCCTTAAGGTTTATTTAAAAGAACACATTAGGTGATGCCATCACATTCAATGCCTCCCTGCCTCTTGCAGCCAGAGAATTGGAGCAAGCTGAGGAAGAGCTCAATGTATGATGTCATGGGATGATTCTTTTGTAACAGCTATAGAGTCCAACACTAGACATTCATTATATCAGCCACTAGACAGCATACAATGAATTCACTGCCTTGTTCTCTTCCACCTTCTGCCTTGACCCTGCTATTCCTGCTCAGACCCCTGTAAGTTACAAAATAAAGAGGACATCACCAAGGGGACATTACAGGTGTGGCAAATGTAAAATCTGTCCCCAAGTATTACAAATGCAGGAATTTACACATCCTAGATGAGGGGACAAATTCCAGTTACAAGCTTTTTCAACATGCAGCACACCTAACATGGTATATCTTTTAATATGTAACTGTCAGCTTCTATATGTGGGAAGTACAGTTAGACCAGTCAAAGTTCATATTTTGTAACACTGCTCGAGAATTAAAAATAAAATATTGGACTCTCCTTTAGTGTCTCATTTTACAGAATTTAATCATAATAAGAATCATAATGAGAAAGAGGCTCAAGTGGTTAAGACGCTGAGTTGCAGACCGGAAGGTCGGTAGCTCAGCAGTTCGAGACCCGAGTGCTGCATGATGGAGTGAGCTCTCGTCTCTGGCCTCAGCTCCTAGCAGTTCGAAAGCAATAAATTGCAAGTAGATACATAGAAGGTACCACTTCGGTGGGAAGGTAACAGCATTCTGTGTGCCTTGGTGTCTAGTCATGCCGGCCACATGACCACAGAAACATCTTTGGACAACGCTGGCTCTTCGGCTTGGAAACGGAGATGAGTGCCACATCCCTAGAGTAGGCTTCGACTGGCTTTTGAGCAAAGGAAACCTTTACCTTTACCTTAAAGGACAAAAGTTCTCAAATATACCTAAAGAACTCTTGCGACAAGAAGCATACTGGACACACAAACTACAAACACTCTCACCCCTTGGCTTAAACGTTAATATTGATTTTTCTAGTTATTTATATTCCCCCCCCATGGTTGGCTTTAAGGAACTTGGTACTTTAAATGCTTCAAACACTAATTGTTTTCAGCTGTAGTACATGTATACATTTTGCTAAAACGTGTTTACATCTTTAATCACATTATGCTGATAGACCTGCTCCAGTCTTTTTTGAAATCAATGGAACAAATTTTGTATGTAAGTGTTAAACTTTTGTGTCTTAAATCAGATTTACGTCATTGTTAAAGTTGTAAACTTTGTAGTGAAAATTTAAAATCTTTAAAGTAGGAATAGATTTCTAAGCAATACTGGTTTTGATGAAAAAGGATATCTGAAATGGAGCTTTCACAGGTTAGCTGTCCATCAGCTGGATCTGTGTGGAATTTCCACATTGTCTCTGAAAACAGGACACTTGAACTGAATGCTAAAATCGTACTTTACTATTACAGGTTGTCACTTATCTGGTTAAATGTCTTTACAAATCTGTATTGGAAATTCTTAATCAGTATTGTATAAGTATCAATAATCAAATATACACAAGAATTGTTGTAATATTTGCATTAATTTATTATAATAAGACATGAGTTTATAACTTAGTAAGCTTTCATAGCATGATTTTTTGTTTTTTCAGACCCCTGTAAGGGCCAGTTTATAGATTCTGTACATGTGGCAAACTGTTTCCATATAACAAGACTTCTTGCACTGTCGCTATGCCTAGCAGGGCTCCCTCACCAGAAATGGACACCTCTATGGCTATTCCATGCTGGCACAGAAGTTCCTCATATCCTCTGAAGGATCCATGTGATAAGCCATTCTAGATGTTACAATTAAGTGGATGGCATGGGGAGGAAGGTAAAATACAGACCAGCTCTAATGTAGCCTATAAGTCCTCTGGGTAGGGCCTGTGTACCTTTTATGTTTTGTATAACATCTATGTATATAAGGGCTATTAGAGATGTTGAGATAGCAGCAGCAAGCTGAAACCTCCATGAGGAAGGCCTTATCTTGTCTTGCGATGTATGTAAAGTATGGTAGATTGATGGGCACTATCTATATAATAAATATGTGCTCTACAGTTAGGCTGACACTGCTTTGAGAAGACATATTCTTTTTGGTTTCTTATAAACATCTTCATGCTAATACATTTCACCATTTCCCACACGTGCACCTGTGGCCTTCAGCGCTTTGCTGTAATTCTGAAGTTTCCAATCAGTAAAGTCATGATCAAACTCACTTGGCACCAGGGCTTCCAAACAAAAGCAGGAAGTAGCATTGTTGATGAATCAACACGTGACAATGCTTCCTCCTTCTTCAGGGAGGGAAATCAAGGCTGGAAAATAAGATGGAACTTCAAGATCCTAAATACCTGTAGTAATTTTAAGGTCTCGTAACACTGTCTTGCCCTACTGTTCCTTTGGGAAGCTACCATTCAGGAGACACATTCTTCACCTTTGTAGTAACATTTGTCCAAGCATCCAGGTAAAAAATTTTTTAACAAAAAGATAATTCAATATCATTTCTAAAAAATCTTTTCAACAAGGGACTCTCTAAAACTTAACTAAAATTATCACAAAGGCAAAGGGAAAAGGGAAAAAAATTCCCAGCAGTAAAAGGATTTTAGAGTGATTATTTCGCACAACAAATCTAGCTGTTCTTTGTATACAGCCACAGCTGCCTACTCTGAAGAAAGAGACAGTTTATCTCATCTGCAGCGGCCAGGCAGCAAAGAAAAGGGAGATTACAAACTTCTTTATTACACACACCACCTTTCTCCTCAGTGGGGATCCAAAGCAGCTTACATCATTCTCCTCTCCTCCATTTGATCCTCATAACAATGGGAACAGAAGATAGGCACAATCCTATGTTCACTTTGCTGCAGGGTCGACAGCGCAATAACAGCAGAAACAAAAGTTACCATGGCAAAAGAAAGACACTGCCAGAAGACTCCTGAAGACTCTGCTGTCATCCACCAAGCAGAATTATGATGATGATCATCATCATCTGGCATTATGCGTAGAATAGCCAGGAGATCCTAAGACTGTTTGGCAGCCAGAAGTTCTAGCTCTTTTAGCATTATGCACCACTAGGTGGCGAGCTAAACTTGTTTTTTCTAAGGCAAGAGACGTTTTAGAGGTGGTTTGTTATTGCCTGCCTCTGTGTCGCAACCCTGGTATTCCTTGGAGGTCATCCTTCCAAATACTAGCCAAGGCCAACCCTGCTTAGCTTCTGAGATCCAATGAGATTGGGCTAGTCTGGACTCTCCAGATCAGGGTGTTGCAGGATGTTGCATACTGATGACACCTGCATATTAGCCATGCACAGAAATCACCAACGATGCATGGCAATGGTTGGACAAATCTGTGATATCATTCCATCCAATAACACCCCCCCTCACTATATAGAACCAGGCAGCCATAAGGAGACCTCCCCCCATACAACTCTCCAGGACACTGTGGGCAATAGGCCCTTGGAAGAATCCAGAGGCTTCCCAAGCAAAGGGCTTGAGTCCTGCGGTGTTACCAATGCTTCCAGGCAGACAGTTCTTATAACACTTAGAGCCTAAGCAAGCACTAAACATAACACATTGTATCAAACACTTCGACACCTGTTTTCATTGGTCAAGACTGAAAAATATTATTCAAACTGATATAAAGATCAAGATCTGTCATCAGCAAAAACAGACGAATGTCTCAGAAAATAAAACATACCTAGGATTACAAAAGAACAAAGACAAATTATGAATGGACCCATAACAATAAGGGAAGATGTAGAAGCTATTAAAAAAATTAAAGCAGGAAAGATTTCTGGACAAGATGAAGTATCGGATTTGTATTATAACTACTTTCAGGATAAAGTTTCACAACCTCTACAAAATACAATGAACTCTGTCTTACAGGGAGGAAAGATGCCAGAGACATGGAAAGAGGCCAATACAACACGAATACCTAAAGATGGACAAGACTTAACTTTGACAAGAAATTATAGACCAATATCATTATTGAATAATGATAAGTTGTTTACAATTATTTTAGCTGAAAGACTGAAAATAACTTTGCAATAATTTATTCATGAAGATCAATGTGGGTTTTTACCTAAAAGTCAGTTGAAGGATAATGTTAGAGCTTTGCTAGACATTTTGGAATACTTGGAAAAACATAATGAAAAACAAGCCGCATTGATCATTTTAGATGCAGAGAAAGTGTTTGATAACCTGTACTGGACTTTTTTGTTTAGGGTTCTAGAAGATACGGATTTTGGAGAGGATTTTATAAAACGGGTGAAATCAATCTACACTTCATGGACAGCACAAATAATTGTTAACAGAGACTTAACTATGTGAGATTCAAAAAGGAAGAATACAAGCTTGCCCACTGTCTCCTCTCTTGTTTATCTTAGTTCTGGAAATACTGAATAGAGATATAAGACATGATGAGAGGATTGGGGATGTAAAGATTAAAAAGAGACTTATCAGCGAAGAGCCTTTGCAGATGACTTGGTCATAGTTTTGGAAGATCCCTTAAGGGAGCTGAATTATTAATGACTAAATTGAAAGAATTTGGTACATTAGCAGGTTTTAAAATTAATAAACAGAAAACAAAGATGTTAAAAATATGAAAAAACAAGAAAAAATAGATGAATAAAATGGGTTTTAAAGTTGAAAAGAAGGTAAGATACCTGGATATCACATTGACAAATATGAATTGTATGTTATTTAAAAACAATCATGTTAGCACATGGAATAAAGTTAAAAAAGATATGTTAAGATGGGGTAAAGTGTAATTGTCATTGTTGGGGAGAATATCTGTGATTAAGATTAATATTTTGCCCAGAATGTTATTCTTGTTTTAGACAATACCTGTTTTAACAACTGATGTACCATTTAAACCAGGGGTGTTGAACTCATTTGTTATGAGGGCCGGAACTGATATAAATGAGACCTTGTTGGGCCAGACCACGTGTGTCATAAAATGTAATGCCAGGAAGCAGGAGATATAAACCTTATAAAGGATGCAAATGCAAAGATTTTTTCCCACTTAAAATAAAAACGTGCTTAAAACATTAGCACTCTTGCAATATTTTGTTTATTTAACAGTATCTGATAATTGACAGCTCTTCCTCTGAATTATTGCATCAAATGTCTGCGCTGTTGCAATCTCGAGTATGCTGTTCAAGCATGTATCTGTAAGCTGCAAACCTACTTTTGATTTATTGACATTCACCACAGAAATCTCATACTCAGAGTCTAGGACCCAGGGGAAAAGATGAAATGGCTGAGCCATTGAGAGAGTCTGGCAAAGCAAGCTATGGTGCAGCAGCAGCAACAGAACTGGAAGCAGGAGATGGCCAGTTCCAGTGCAGGCCTGATAGAAGCCCTCCAGAGGCCTGATCTGGCCCCCAGGCTGCATGTTTGACAGCTCTGATTTAAACCATGGCAGAAGGATATATCTAAATTTTTATGGCAAGGGGAAAAAACATGATTTAAATATCATGTATTACAAGATGTAAATGAAAGAGGAGGGCTGGGTTTACCTGATTTGAAACTATATTTTGCTGCTTAGTGTGGATGAAAGAATGGGTTTTGTTGAAAAACAAAAGGCTATTGGAGGCAGAAGGACACGATTTGAGATTTGGTTGGCATGGCTATTTGTGGTATGATAAAATTAAAGTTAATGTGTATTTCAAAAATCATTTTGAGAATATGGAATAAATATAAACCTAGGTTGTGTCCGAAAACACCATTGTGGCCTTCAGCACAAGAAGCATTATATAGATGAGAACTGATAACTGAATTTAAGTGGTTAACATATCATGATTTACTGGATTTCTCTCAAGGAGAATAGAATAGATTGATAGGTTAGATTAGATTAGATTTAGAATGTAAAATGAAATCAAGAGAAGATCTGATAACAGAAGGATATACTTGTCAATGATTTTTATGCACAATTATTAGAAAGGTTTAAAGCAGATAAACCGTCAGATGGATCTGAACAAGCTAAGACTGAGTTTGAAGCAGAATTATGTACAAATGATGGACATGTTATTGTTAAAACGTATAAACTCTTGTTGAAGTTTGAGACAGAGGAAGAATGGGTGAAACAAAGTATGATAAAATGGGCTAAAAACTTTGGGTATAACACACAAATGGAACAATGGGAAAATATGTGGATGAAGGGTCTTAAATTTACATTAAGTTCTAGTCTGAAAGAGAATTTTTATAAAATGATGTATTGTTGGTATATGTCACCAGACAAATTAGCTAAAAGGTACAAAAACATTATCAGTGTATGTTGGAAATGTGAACAACATGAAGGGACATTCTATCATTCATGGCGGACTTGAAATAAAGCTAGAATTTTTTGGATACAAATACATTCATCAATCCAGAAGATTCCAAAGACTAATGTACCAATGAAACCAGAGGCCATTCTTTTGGGACCAATGGATAGGCAGCTTGAAAAAAGTCATGGAACTTCATTTTTATATATGACAATGGCAGTGAGAATATTATATGCTCAAAAATGGAAAAGCTTGACAATACCCACAATAGAGGAATGGCTGGTGAAGATGTTGGAACTTGCAAAGATGGCTAAACTTACTTCTTTGATAAGAGAAATGACAGTATCTACATTTATTGCTAACTGGAAACCCCGATAGACTTTTTGCATGAACCGCGAAAAAATGAACTGAGGTGGTTTTTAGCTTTAGGGGAGGGGGATTAGTTAATAGAAAAAAGAGCTCTCCCCCCCTTTTGTAATTATAGAATAAATTATAACTTGGAATTGTATTTGTATTTGTCATAAAGAAAATTGGAAGCCCCTTCTTTTATATTCCTTAATGCTCTCTTCCTTCTTTTCTCTTTATTATCTAATTTGTCTTCTCTCTTTATCTTTTAATTTGGTAATCATTTTATTTCTTTACTTTTTAGTTTCTATTTTTATTAGTTCTTGCTAGTTTTTATCTTTTGTTATTAAAAAAATTCTCAATAAAAATTATTGCAACTGCCCCCTCACACACACTGAAAAATAGCCCAGAACAGAAGTTCTGACTTTCTTGTGCAGACCTTTACCAAGTTACACTGTCTTAAATAGGACTTCTACATGTTACAGTTTCTCTGGGGATGTTCCTGCGCAGGACGGAGAGGCATATTCTGAAGTTCTGTGCTTCTTAGGCATTTGTGGGCCTGATTCAAATCAGGATCACAGCTCCCAGACAAAAGGAACTTAAACCTCCCCCTGTGATGATTTCCTGATCTGAAATGGTCCTGAGGAAACCATTTTTCTGTTGGAGGCTTCATATGCATCAGTGTTTCCATAAGGGGTCTAACAGTACCCCAAGGGCTTTTTCGGTCAGGCAAATGGTACAGGGGGAGTATGAGCCTCCTCTTCCTGCCCTGTATGGTCCCAGTCCTAATCAGGTCTGTGTGCATTTGTGAAGCCTGAAACTTCAGAATATTCTGCTCCACCTGACCCTGGGAGATCCCTGAAGAAATTGTAACATGTAGTTAGGCCCTTAGATGAGAAACTGAAATGTAATTATTAGGGAGTAAATCCTATTGAGCTCATCAGAACTTGCTTCTGAGTAAACTTGCTTAGGACTGTGCTACGTGCTAGTAATTTTCTCTGGAATATAGCCTGTGTGTTTGGCCACATCCTTTGATCTTGCAGCATCTCAAACTGTATTTAGTTGTCTTGAAATTGCAACTGGAATTAGGAACACTTATCCAAGATCAGTTTCTCTATAAAACAAAGACACCTGCCATCCTCCCTGTTTAAAGTTTATAAAATGTTCTGTGTACACCTTAATTTGCATTGTCAACACAACTGCCACCAAAAGTTTCCAAATACTCATTTTATATTTGAAATATCTGCCTCTCAGATCCATAAGTAGTCACTGCAACTTTGAAATGCAAATAGGTGAAGCCCAGAAAACTGTCTGCATTTGCTTTGGAACCTCATGTCAACAAACCACACTGTACATCTCCAAGCGCTGTTGACCTATTTCATACTATTGCACCTTTGTGAAAAGTTTGGCAGCCATTTCAAGAAAGCAATGAGTCATGGAAAAAAACAGTTGCAGGGAAAACTTTCCATGAAAATAGCTTTTTGTGGCAGGGAACAGTTCTGATCACACAGAGACCTGTCAGCACTCGGTCATCATTGAAAAACTGGCAAATCAATGTTTGGAAAGTGAGATAAGCAGCTTGCACAATACACATGTGCTTTCCATGCATGTGCATGTGGGGGTTTCATTATTCTCAAAAAATAAAAAATTTGTTTCTCCTTTTTGGGACACGTCATATTGATGACTCTGGGGTCCTCACCCTCTGGGGACCCCCATTTTTTGTGTGGTTTGTTCCCCCTTTTCCTATCTGACAACTTACTATGGGCCTAGGATTGATAGAAGGAGCCTGAATTAAACTAATAATCAAAAGGCAAAGAGTCACACCAAGAAATGAAAGCAGGGCAGCGCCTCTATCAAATCATGCAAACACTCACCCTCAAAGGGATTCAGTGGAGGGTCATCTCTCCCAAGGACCTCAGAGTCTCTTCCCAGAGAATTTGATCCTAACTTAACTACACAGATTTCCCAAACAATAAACAACAGTCCAGTTCCAGCAATTTCCTCCATATCTCAACAACTGGACAGGAAGATTCCTGCCCTTCCCCAATCATAACAAGTACTTAGCCATAGATACTTACCTATCTAATTTCCAATCTCCCCAAGGGAACATTTTTGATACTCTCAAGGCACAAGAGGAAAACTCCCCTCCACCATACAGGCAAATGATTTCCTTTCAAGCTGGCTTGTCTCCAAAAGATTACACTTTTATTATTTCCACATTCTGATGCCAACACTTTGTCTCCTCCTTAGTCTCAGCAAAACGGTATAAAGTTACCCCTCTGTCCAAATGTGTGGCCAGTTTGGAACACACACCGTTACCCCAGCCTCTCAGTTGGCTTCTCACTACTCTGCTTCATGGACCAGCCTCCACATCTCCTTCCCTCACCTGGTCAGTTTCATCCCCTGATGCTCCTTCATCAGTGCTGAGAACACCCCCTCCTTTTTTCCCAGGGGCAGGCTTGTATGTCTCACTTTCCCTTTTTAGCTTTAGGCAGTTTTCTAGTGAAATGTTTTTTGTCTGTGTGTTTTGCATTGCCTATAGCAAAAGCAAAGAAACACACATCTGGGAAGGCCTTTTAAAAACCTTCACAAAACACAAGGGTTAACAGCATTAACCCTAAACAAGTGCATCATCCATATGGAATTTTTGCCGCACAAGATCCACTGAACAAGCAACTCTTCGCACTGCCTTGACTTCATTTCCACAGGCAAAATCCTCTGTAGACTGCGTCCACGCACAATATTAGCCTTTTGTGCAGTGGCACATTATCCAGTAAACATTTACATAAATGGAAATTGATAGGATTTGCGATATTTCACATTTGTGTGGGATCCACATACACTTCTTCAGCAACTGACAAATGTTTGTGCTGGTGACATTTGCCTAACCTTCAGTATTTCCTGTTTAACTGGAAAAGTGGCTAGTTTTGAAATGTTCTTTACTCAAATGCTATCAGGATGTCTTAGAAAATGGTGTGTGTGTCTGGGGTGGGGTGGGGGGAGAATCAGGTTGTGCTAGTTAGAGACTCTGTATAAGAACATGCTTCCTTCAGGCTGAAGTGAACAGAAGTGTTCTGGTGCTCACTGCTTGGTACTTGTGCTGCTGAGGTGCTAAGCCTGAGGAAACTGGGATACTGAGTTAATTATAGAAAGGAACAGCCCTGTGAAATCACCACAGCCTGGTTAAAGTACAAAGGAAAAATTATTTACACTGGCATGAAACAACTAGAGAAAAGGCTAAATGTAATCTGGAAATATGCATATTCTTGGAGGAACTCAGTGATTTGGATAAACAGTTTCACCAAACTGAATCAACAGAGGCATTTCTTTAAAGCAAAAAATTGAAGAAATGAGGACATGAGAGGGGGGGGGGAATCCTGTTGTGCTTTTCACCTACGCAAAAAAGAAGAAAAAAATCTTATTCTCATGCTTTGTTTCTCATTTTCCTCTTGAAGTATGATTAGATTTTTAGTAAGGAGTTACATTATCATCATCTTTTATTAATATAAACAGGTTGCCTACCTGTAACTGATGATCTTCGAGTGGTCATCTGTGCATTCACACTGATGGGTTTCTGCGCCTGCACAAGAATCCTTCAGTATTGTAGAAAGCTCTAATGGATTTTCGTGCCCAGCGCCTCCGGGCATGTGTGGAGCTCCACCACACATGCCCAGAGGAGCGGGCGCGGACATCCCGCCAGTTCCTTCTGACCGCTGGAACCAAGCGTGTTAATGAGGAGAAAGCCTGGCAGCAGAGGGGAAGGATGGGCGGGTAGTGTGAATGCACAGATGACCACTCGAAGATCATCAGTTACAGGTAGGCAACCTGTTTATCTTCGATGTGGTCTCTGTGCTTCACACAGATGGGAGAGTAGCGAGCAGTGTCCTACCTGGAGGAGGAAGCAGGCAGGCTGTCACTGAGAAGCAGCGGATAAGATAAGGCGACCCATCGCAGAGCAGGCAGCTACTCGAGTGTCCAGTGCATAGTGCCTGATAAAGGTGTTCAGAGTAGCCCAAGTTGCAGCCGAGCAAATGTCCATCAGGGAGGCACCTTTGAGAAATGCCGTAGAGGCTGCTATAGACCTGGTAGAGTGCGCTTGGATGGGCCCTGGAAGTGGAGTCTTGGCGAGTTCATAGGCAAATTTAATAAGCTCCACAATCCATTTGGAGAGTCTTTGGGCGGTGATAGGTTTGCCCATTCTGTGTGACGCATAGGAAACAAAGAGCCTGCGTGTTTTCCTAGTCGGCTTAGTACAAGCAAGGTAAAAGAGAAGTGCTCGTTTTATGTTAAGGGTATGTAAGAGATGTTCTTGCTCAGAAACATAAGAAGGGTAGAAGTCAGGCAAGATTATCTCAGATTGCAGGTGGAAGTCGGAGACGACTTTAGGCAGGAACGAAATGTTCAGAACTATGTGAACTTCGTTCAGTAGGAAGCAGAGGAATGGAGGATCGTGTCTGAGGGCTAGGAGTTTGCCAACTCGATGAGCAGAAGTGATGGTGAGTAAGAAGGCCGTTTTCCAAGCCAACAGGCAGAGATCACAGGATGCCAATGGTTCAAATGGCTTCCAAGTGAGTTTGCGGAGGACCAATGGCAGATCCCAAGGTTGTGGTGGGACTCTGGTGGGTGGATAGAGATGGAGAAGGCCCTTCAGAAAGCGTTTTGAAAGGGGGTGGGCGAACACAGAAAAGCTGTCAATTCTGCTGTGGAAAGCCGAGATTGCAGACAGGTATCCTCTCAGAGAAGAGTGTGAGAGTCCAGCATCCGCTAGGGATAGGAGGAAATCAAAAATACAGGACAGGCCCGCAGAGCAGGGTTCTATGTCGGACGAGGCTAGGTATGTACAGAAATGAGTCCATTTGTAAGCGTATGACTGATGAGTGGATGCCTTGCGGGAATTAAGCAGGACATTATTCACTCTATCCGAGAATATGGAGGGGAGAGTCTCCATGCCATGAGCTTGAGACGGGGAATGTCATGGGAGGATGGGAGAGTCAGAGAGTATCAGGAGATCTGGTACTGGAGGAAACTGATGGAATTTCCCATGGGCCACTGAGAGGAGGACTGGAAACCAGGCTTGTCTGGGCCACCAAGGAGTGATCAGTATGCATTCCGCCATCTCGTGCACTATCTTGTGTACCACTCGTGTGAGTAGTGGTAGAGCTGGAAAGGCATAGATGAAATTGTGATTCCATGGGTAGAGTAGGCCGTCTCCCAGGGAGAGGGGGTCGATTCCACCCTGTGTGCAGAATGCTGTGCACTTCGTGTTCTGGCGAGTGGCGAAGACATCCACATCTGGGGTTCCCCAAAAAAGGAATACCTGGCGGAGGTAATTTGGATTCAGTTCCCATTCATGATGTCCGGCGTGTCCCCTGCTCAGGAGATCGGCGTGGCTGTTGAGGGAGCTGGGAATGTGTGTGGCCCTCAGGAAACTGTCATTGGACGTGCTCCAGTTCCAAAGTTGGATTGCAAGCTGGCAAAGGCTGCGGGAAATTGTGCCGCCCTGGCAGTTGACATAACAGACTGCAGTGGTATTGTCTGTAAGGATAGCCACGCAGTGGCCTTTCACTATGGGTAGAAAGGTCCGAAGCACGAAGAAGATTGCCAGGAGTTCGAGGTAATTGATGTCGTGGGACCTCAGGTCCTGTTCCCAGCGAGTGCCCATGCTATGGCAATTCAGATGAGCCCCCCATCCCCATGTAGATGTGTTGGTGGTTAGGGTGAGTTGCAGCGACGGGAGATGAAAGGGGGATCCCTGGAGGAGGTTGGATGGCAGGGTCCATCAGAGGAGAGAGTCTCAAACATCTTGGGGGGGGAGAGACGGAGGTTCTGTGGGTCTCATTGTGGATGAAAGGAATGGACAAACCATAGTTGGAGAGGGCACATTTTGTGTTTTGCAAAGAGCAGCACCGCCATTGTGGCAGCCATGTGTCCCAATAATCGTTGCATCAAGAGGGCCGAAGAGTCAGGATCGTAGCAGATATGTGAGGCCAATGTGACTATTGGTGACACCCTGTCTTCCAGAAGGTATGCCTGTAGGGATATGGTGTCCAGTTCCACCCTGATGAACTGTACTCTCTGAGCAGGGATGAGATGAGATTTGTCCTCGTTGATCATTAGGCCCAGATCCTCCAGGACGGTTCGTGCAACGGATATGTCGGCCAGCAAGCGATGGGGGGGAAGTTGACACTATGAGCCAGTTGTCTATGTACGGGAAAATAGTAATCCCTTGCAGGCGGAGGAAGGCTGCAAAGATGACCATTGTCTTCGTAAAGACATGGGGAACTGTGGAGAGGCCAAACGGTAGGGCTTTGTATTGAAAATGTTGATGTCCAATGGCAAAACGGATGTATTTCCGGTGGGGGGGACATATGGTGATATGGAAGTAGGCATCCTGCAGATCGAGGGTGGCCATCCATGCTCGTCTGCGTAGCAGCAGAAGAATGGAGAGTAATGTCACCATTCGAAACCGGCGGTATTGGATGAATAGGTTGAAGCCTCGAAGATCCAAGATGGGTCTGGTGCCGCCGTCCCTTTTGGGTACTGTGAAGTATCTTGAGTAGAAACCCTTGCATTGGTGGTGAGTGGGGATGGGTTCTATGGCACCCTTGTTGAGGAGGACCTTGACTTCTCGAAGGAGGACATCTGAAGAGATGGTGGTGATGAAGGTAGGGGTTGGTGGGGGTTGGAGGAATTTGATGAGGTATCCCCTGGAAATAATGGTGAGGACGTTCTGACGAATGGTGAGGACGTTCTGACGAATCTGACGTTACCTTGTTCCACATAGGAAGGAAGGGGGCAAGACGAGTGTGAGGGGTGCCAGGATGGATAAAGTCAAAGGCCCTGCTTGGCCTGCCAGGACTGTTTGGAGCGGCCAGGCTGTTGGGCTGGTGAGAATTTCTGTCTTGGAACGTATGATTGCTTCTGCACACGTGGGGAAGTACGTGGACACCAGGATTTGTCCGAGGAGCTCTGGTTTGATGATCTCCAGGACCAGGGTCTAGACCAACTTTGTGGTTTGGATTGCTGAGGAGCAGAAGACACCCCTAGTGTGCGGGAGGCCTTGATGCTTTTATAACAGTCCTGGAGGACGGAATCAGTGGTGGCATGGAACAGGCCAACTTCCTCAAAAGGGAGGTCTTCGACCAAGGACCTGATGTCCTGTTGCAAGGTGGTAGAGCGTAACCAGGAGTGATGCTTCAGGGCTATGGCAGACATCATGGTTTTAGAGAAGGTGTCTAAAGCATGTTTGGAGGTGTTCACCTGCTGTTTAGCAAGGGTGAGGCCTTCCTTTTGTATCCTTCTGGCAACCAGTCTTTGGTCCTCAGGGAGGAAACTGATGGCTTCCAAAAGCTGTTCCCACAGGGTATAGTGATATCTTCCCATGCAGGCGGAGTTATTGGTGACTTTCAGTCCCAGAGCTCCAGCCAAGTAGAAATGGTGTCCGAAAGCATCAAGCTTGCGCCCTTCCCTTATCCGCAGGGGTAGAGTGTGTCCTCCTGGAAGCCGAGGTGACGACCATCGAGTTGGGGCAAGGATGGTTTGTCAGGAACCCAGCATCAGTCTCCTGGACCCTGAACATATGATCCAGGCAACTGGTAGAGACCGGTGTCAACAAGTGTTTATTCCATACCGATTTGGCGGCTTGGAGGAGGACCGCGGACAGTGGCAGCACAATGGAAGTGGAGGTGTCCATTTGTATGATGTCGAACACCAGATCAGTTATAGCAGGCTTTCGTTGTACAATAGGGAGACCAAGGGAAAGGGCCATTCATTTAATCAGGTCTCCGTAAGAGGTGAAATCCTCTGATGGGGAGATTGATAAATTTTCCACCACATCAGGTTTCGGGGAAGGGTCGACAGGGGAACTATGGTCGGACTGATCACCATCGGGATCCTGTTAGGATGAGGAAGAGACAGGTGCTGCTTCTGTTTGAATCAACTGAGCCGGGGTTGGGGTCACATGGATCGGGGTCGTCTGTGTTGACCGCAGGTCCCACACAAAATGTTTCGATGCCATGGCCGTTGGTGGTTCAGTGGCACTCGGTGCCAATGGCAGAGGAGTAGGACGTTGCTGGTTTGTAGCCTGGGTAGGGGGTCTAGACTGTGCTGCAGAGGGCAGTGGATGTGATCTTGCTGGCGATTGAGATCGAGCCCGATGGGAATATCTATCCCAGTTGGAGTGGGTGACTGGGGGGGATCTAGGGCATCGATGTCGATGGTGGGTAGCCTCCATACTGATAGGGAGGACGGTGCCAATCCCATGGCGCCATCGAAGGAGCATATCCCCAGCATGTCGAAATGGGGGATTGGTGTCTAGGGATCCATACTGAGGAGACCTGTGTCTTGGGGAGCGGTATTGGGGGGGTGGAGGTGATAGTCATGTCTATCGTCCCTGTCTGGACGAGGAGGATCGGTCTCGACGTAGGAGAGGGATCCCTCAGATGGCGATCAGGACTGAGAACGAGAGCTCGGGCGTTGTGGTGATGGAGCATAGAGCTGTTCTTGGTCGGTCTCAAGGAACTCCTGTGCCTCCAGAATGTGGTTTGGTAGTGCCTCGTGCGGTTGCCAGATGGGAGAATCCAGAAGAGTGATAGTGGTCACTTCAGTAGGTGGTGGAGGCATGATCAAGGGAGTTATCGGTACCGAGGTAACATCTAATGGGGGTGCTACTGGTTCGGAAACTGAGGTAGAGGCCTTACTCGAAGGCTTGCCAGCGGATAGAGCCTTGTGGCGTTTTTCCAACTTATCCTTCTTCTTTTTGATTGGCATTGAAGCTGTAGACTGCGTCGGAGCCTGGTATTTCGATAGTGGTGGAGTTATATTGGATGACGGCCTCGATCTTGATAGGGCCGCAAAGCTGGCTGTTGATACAGTCGAAGTCGATGGGAAGGAGGTCATCGCAGTTGAGGTCGATGCGGGAAGCAATGCCGACTCCAGTAAAGCGACCTTCAGGTGGGCTGCCCTATTTTTCCAAGTTTGGTTGCTAAACTTGCCCAATGAGGGCAGGAATCTGGCCGGTGACTTTCTCCGAGGCAGAGCATGCACAAGGAGTGGCCGTCAGGAGCCGCTAATTTGCTGCCGCAAGCCAAGCAATGTTTGAAGCAGCCCCACTTTGTAGCCATAAAGTAGAAAAAACAGAGATGAAAATAGGGGGGTGGGACCCGAAGGAAGAAAGGAAAGAACCCCACCACCCGAGGAGAAAGAATTTTTTTGGGATGTTTTTTTGACAGAAGAATATAGAAAGAAAGTGTTGAAAGTTAAGGAGAAAGAGTGAGAAGAAGAAGAAGAAGAGATTGGATTTATACCCCGCCCTCCACTCCCCAAGGGAGTCTCAGAGCGGCTTACAAACTCCTTTCCCTTCCCCTCCCCACAACAGACACCCTGTGAGGTAGGTGGGGCTGAGAGAGCTCTTTCCCAAGCTGTCCTTGAGGGAACAGCTGGTACAGAGCTATGGCTTGCCCAAGGTCATCCAGCCAGGTGCAAGTGGAGGAGTGGGGAATCAAACCCGGTTCTCCCAGATTAGAGTCTGAGCACTTAACCACTACACCAAACTGGCTCTCAAACTGAGGAGACAAAGAAAGCGAAGCGAAGGAGAGGTTTCCTCAAAGGACTCAGCTAATCGCAGAAACTGTTAGCAGCTCGGCGGTCAGAAGAGAACTGGCGGGATATCCGCGCCCACTCCTCTGGGCATGTGCGGTGGGGCTCCGCGCATGCCCGGAGGTGCTGGGTGCGAAAATCCGTTAGAGCTTTCTACAGTACTGAAGGATTCCTGTGCAGGCGCACAAACCCATCAGTGTGAAGCACAGAGACCACGTAGAAGATTATGAGAAACACAAAGAAGCATGCATGACTGGGTATAGGAAAGCCATTGTTTCAGATTAATAGTTTGGCTCTAAACTTATTTCTGCCTTATTCTGCAAGTAACATGAAAACAGCATTTTAAAGAAAAGTGCAGAAAGGGGTGGCAGACTGGCCCAGGGCCCCACAGTCTGACTGTCTCCAACATATTGGTTCATATTGTCTCAGGTTTGTGGACAAACAACGTTGCACCCATCTGACCAGTGACACTCAGGGCAGTGGCTTACAGAATCAAATAGGAAGCCTATTTGCCTGTCTAGTGAATTAACATTCATAGTTATTAATGATTAATCATCATGAACTAGTACACATTAAACTATATATTACACTATAATTGCAATATTTCATGTCCTTGAACACATACTGACAGCATTTGGGGAACTCATGCAGCAGGAAGGCTCTGCTTTGCCCCAGGTTACCTCTCTGAGGCTCCTTATGCTCTACAACCCTTCTTCTTTCATGCTGCTGCACAACCACCCCATTTTGAGCTACATCATCACCATCCTCCTTCCCATTACATGTGCAGGACCTAAGCCAGAAGTAGTGACTTGGCCATACCCGCTAGGACAAATCTATGGCTAAATGTGATTATGAACCACAGTCCCATCACTTTCATGCTGTCTAGGTATGCTGAGTAGCTAAAGGTTCCTTGATAGGTCAAAAGATGTGCTTAAATGTTTAACTGAAGAGCTATCTAGAAACTAGCAAACTATAAGCAAATCTCAAAGACTGCTATCCCGAGGGCCAAATATAAATCCACAACAGGGCTTCTGAAGGCCACTTCAGGTCTATCACACTTTAATGAAATCATGCACTGATTCTCAGCTGAACATGACCTGCTTCCACTAAAACCACAATGGTGTTATGTTTTATTTTATTTTTGGTATTTTTCATATGTGCATGTATGTATGAGTATGTGTGCACCTGGAAGCCACGGTGACCTCTGGTGACTGGCCCCTACTGGGGGCCTGGAGGATATTCAGAGAGGTGGCTGAATAAAGCCTGCCCCCACCTCTTGCCTCTGGTATTTCAAATGGTCTCCCATCCAATACTTGCCAGAATCGACCCTGTTTAGCTTCCGAGATTTGATGGGATCAGTCTTGCCTGGGCTATTCAGGTCAGGGTGGTGTCAAGTTTTATCAATGGTTTGTGTTGGTTACTCTAAATGTTTGTGTCATCTCTTCAGGTTGCAGTTCATGAGTGAAGAAACTGTGTAGTCTTACCTCAAATCCTTCACTTTCTCTAAGCAGCCCTGTGACAAAGCCAAGAGGTCCATTTACAGAGGCCAAAGCTTCTCTTCTGCTGTCCCCCCACAACTGGTGTTCAAAGGTATATTGCCTTTGAACATGGAGGTCTCACTAAACCATCATTGCTACAAGTGATGGATGAATCTTTCCTCTGGGAATTTGTCCAATCCCTTTATAAAGCCATCTAAGCTAGTGGCCATTACATCACAATGCAGCAAGTTCCAAAAATTAAATTATGGCTTAGATCCACCAGAAATTTCTGCTGAGGAAGGGGCTTCTGTCACCAAAACACAGTCTTCTTACCTTCCCCTTTCTGGTGCAGCCCAAATTGGCCCACCAAATACTATTCCTGAGGTCAAGAGACCTCCAGGAACAGCATGAGGGGGCAGTCAAAGATCTGCCATGGGAGGAAAAATTGGCAATAATCACTCTCCTTCCTTTTACAGGAACCCTCTGTTCCATCCAACTCTCAGAACTGTGTGACAGTACTTGCTTTAGTGCCAGCTCTTTCACATTGCTCCCCCCCCCCCCCCAAAACTAAGAGCTCCAAAATTCTACTTAGCATAAATTTCACTTAAGGCCATTCACCAGACATAAAATACTGCTAGCAAATACCTATCAAATTATTCTGTGGTAGACTGGACTGGATGGGTGAACATGCATGACATTTGGATAAAGAGATGTTTGCACAAATGGAAGTTCTATTTGCCTAACACCATACTGAGAGGAAACTATAAGGAAGAAAGTCATTCAGAGGGATGAAGTAAGATTTTTCAAGTGTGACTAATGAAGCATTGATAGAGCACTTTTAATCCCTTCATATTCAGTGTACTCTGAAGTACACTGCAATCTGGACAGAGAAAAATATTTTCACTCCCATCTCAATGTATACTTAACTTTAGACCAATGAAAATCAGAATTTTTTTTTTTTTAAAAAAATCATTCATTACTTTTCATAATAGAAAGGAGGTCTATCAAGGATGCAGGAAGGATGCTTATTACTGGCATATGGTTTTGCAATGGTCTAGCCTTGTGTATTTGTCTAGGACAGTTGCCTGTGGATAATTATACCAGCACAGCAAACTGCAGTCCAGGCCTCCCTTGGCATTTCTTTACTGTGCACTAGGTCTTCTGTTCTGATAAGTGAAGCACTGAATTCAGCCTCTTCTCTACTATTTTAGCTTTGACAGTTCCACTTCAGCCTTGGAACTTACACTTTACTTCATCTCTTTTTCAGATCCTCTCTGAGTTGCTATAGAAAGGCATCCTTATTAGATCAGACTGCAGTTTGCATCAGAAACTTTATTAAATCTTAATAGTTGGCCAGCAGGATAGTGAGAGGACAAGAACAATTGCGACAAGTGCGCCTTTTATTTATTTATTTATTAAATGTGTACCCCGCCCTCCCCGCAAAGCAGGCTCAGGGTGGCTTACAAGCCTTTTCAAATTTCAGTCTAAAGGCAGCACCTCCAGGGGCATCTTGCCTTGTCAGTATTATATTGTGGTGTTACCACAACATGTATTGAGAAGGGGGTGACATATTCCGAGTCACCAATCTCACAGCAGGATGAAGACCTTAGATATGGCAGAAAAACTACCCAAGCAGATCAGTACACAGTGTATTCTGCTCTGAGAGTAGGTCTTTGCAGGTCAAGTCCTAAGGGGTTTTTGATGCAACTCTACCTTTAATTCAACCAAACTTAGATCAGCAATCTTCTTTTTTGCTTATGCTTGTTTATAGTAAGCCCATTCCCCCATATAATGCATAGTATTTGAATTCATGTCTTTTTAAGCGATCTGAAAAAACAGGTTCAATTTCCAAACAAGGGAGAATCCTTGTTTTTCCTGTTCCCCTTTACTGTTATAACATTATCAAAAAGTTTATGAAATTATATTATAGCCAATGACATTTCAGAGGAGGTTCTAAAGCTACACCCATTGCATTTCTGCCTGCATACTTCACCTCTCTGAGGGGAAGGGCTGTAGCTCAGTGGCACAGCATCTGCTTTATATGCATGCAGGTCTCAGGTTAAATTCCCCAGCATCCAGTTAAAAGAATCTCTGGGTAGGTTATGCAAAATACCTTTGCCTGGGACCACAGAAAGCTGCTGCGCGGCAGAGTACACCATCCATACTTTGTGGGACCAATGTACTGAATCAGTGTAAGGTAGCTTCATGTGTTCATATGTGAGCTGAAAAGTCCCAGGCAAAGTGCGGACACATAGTTGTAAGTGCATACAATACAAGAGATTGTACAATACATTTAGCTTCTCTCCCATGTAAACACTAATCTTTGGCTCAATTTACAACTTCTGTGCTTACTGAAACACAGAAGAATTTGTAACTAGCTTAACTCTTTTCTGAACATCAAGGTATTAAGATCCTGGATCCTAGAATACAATAAGACACTTTGTAAACTTTGGGACACTTCAAACCAATATGTATAGAGTGCTTGGGAGTGTTCAAGGACCTTCATGTACATAACTCTGTAATCCTCCTTTACACCATGTAAAGTAGGTCAGTAGTAGGATGTTTGTATTGCAAATGGAGGGGGGAGAAAGTAAGAGATGGTAGCATGCCTAACACTGCACAGTGAGTTCAGGCTGCAAAGACATTTGAACTGGTGACTTTGTGGTCCACAACCCAGTCCCTTAAATTAGTACACCACAGTAGCTCTCAAAGGGACAAACTACTGCAATTAAGGAATGATTCACAGGCTGTATGCAGGCTGCTTCCCCACCCCTAAAAACCATCTCACAGCACAGGCAAGGGGGAAGGGAGGATGACAAGGGGAAGTTGACAGTGGCACTTTGACCTTTTGGTGGACACATTCTGTCTACTTCCTCAGACCTCACCCTGATGCCCCGTGTGACAGAACACAAATCCAGGCAAGATAAACCTTGGCTCAGTGGAAAATTCAGAGGGAAGCTGATGCAACCAGACATGACTAAAATCACAATACAACAATAAAATAGGAGCAGCAGCCAGGGAGTGGGGCTGAGAAAGTAGATCAGTCCTGGATGGAATAGTCTCCACTGGAACAGGAGTGAGAAGTGGCGAAAGAGAGGTTTCTTACACTTGGCTTTCCACAGAATGCATCTGGATCCAGTAGGGACTGGGCTTCAATTGCACACATGTGACAAGCATACAGGCGTTAGCGCGTGTGCTTGAGAAGGCAATCTTTAAAAAAAAAGTGCTATTCCTACTCCTAAAAGTCCCACCCACCCCCAATTCTTCAGCCACAATCATTTCCTTTCCAACTGTCTCCTGTCAACATCCCACCCTCCAGTACTCCCCACATACCATTTTCAAGCAATTCTCCTTATCCTTCCTTCCAGCCACACCTCAGGGTACAGTTCATAACAACATAAGAAAGAGAACTGTCAGGATCTATGAGACCAAGGTTGAAATCACAACCATGAAGCTCACTGGGTGACCCGGGACCAGTTATTTGCTCTCAGCCTAACCAACTTCACAAGGGGAAGGCGGAATCCATAGAGCTCCTTGGAAGAAAGATGGGATAAAAATGTACCAGACAAATAGCTGATAGGTTCATTATGCAAGTTCAGTTTAAAGCAGACAGTGTCAAACATGATTCAGTTCAATCCAGCTCTGTATGACTCCATAAAGCTGTTAAACCAAAGACTTCTGTCCTGCTGTCATAACCACTGTTATGCCAGCAGAGTGGCACTTTTGGATTCAACCCATCATATATTATGTCAATGAGATCTTTTCTACATTGAAATAATGTAAAGACTTGCAATTCTTGGATGCAGCCATGGATTACAAGGAATTTTTTCCCCTCTTATGTAATGAAAAACAAAGATTTAATCTTAAATCAGAATCCTTTTTTGAAGTTATTCAAGGCTAAAACCTATGACAGTTCTATCCAAAGTACATGTTGTGTTCTACAGTAATACATGACAACTGGGTTGATGCTGGAGACCAAGTTTATTAAAGATACTACCAAAATTTTGGCAAACATTCCAAAAATCAGACTTGTAAACATAATGCTTCCCTTTTCAATTGGCAGCACTTTGAAAAATATATTAAGACAAAAAGAAAAGACAAGTATAATTCAAAAACTCAATTTTGTGACCAATAACTTATGTTCCCACATGATAAAGTGATGGTTTAAATTAAACCAATTAACTGCATGAAATGAAAGTTTGTGCTGTTTGATGATCACAGTATTTTATAGTTAAATACATCTTTGTTATAATCCTGGCACGCAGGAAAAAAACTTTAAATATACATTTCACATAGGCAATAGCTTCTTTGCATATTTTCTCCTCAAAAAATACTTTTATAGCAGTAATATAAATAGGTCACCTACATGTTTAATTTTATAATTTTGCCCCAAAACTATAGAATTAACTTTTGTAATGTATCAATTTTTCCCCCAATAAACAAAGCTGACAAATAGTTGAAATGGAAATATTTATCTTTATAGGAAAAAACCTGCACTAAAACTTGTCAGCTGTTTTAACCTGAACATTTGGCCTGTAAAGCAGATTTTTCCCAACCTGTATGTGCTCACATGCACACAACACACTCTCTCTCTCTCTCTCATGCACGCAAACACACACACTTCAGACACTAAAAGGCCATGTAACGCTTCCATTGCTTTGATGAAGTGGGAAGCAGTGACTTTATGGAGCAATGAATTAAGTACAATCAATATACATAAGCAAACACCATAAGGCAACCATTGCAATGGGGGTTGAAATCACAGGAGTTACTGTTGTTGACAGACAGGCTGTATATAACTTCAATATACATACCTCTTAACCCTCCCAAAACAATGTTTTTACTTTTTAAAAAAGTTTTGTGCAAAGTTTTACACTTTCTACCATTTAAGGCAAATAGTTTTGCATTAAAAGAAAGTCAGAAAACAGGCTTATAGTCATCCAAAAAGCTCCTCCTTTTGCTACAAGTTCTCTTAAAAAATGTGCACAACCTCAGAACTAGAGAGACTGGATCCCCAATACCCAATGGCAAAATGATTTCCACTGATAAACATGTAAGTGTTAAGGAAAAGGGGACCAGAAAAAAGCAGCTTCAGCTACGCAGGAAAGCAACATCCTCACCATCAACAAAAACAGCAACTCAGTCTGCAAATGCTGAAACTTCTGCATTAGAGAAATTTCAGTTTTTTTAAACCTTGGAGCAAGTCATATGGAATTTTAAATAAATAATCTTCAGTTTATTCACATCTTCTGGTCCAGAGCTTTAGTGCCATGACTCCGCTTGCCGTTGGTCAAATTCACCTATAAGTCTTTTAATGTGCGCCAGCTTGTTATGAAGATATTCACATCTGTACTTTTCTTCATGGTAGTTGGGGCTAGACTACAACAACAACAAAATAAGCTTATCAAATGTATTGTATTTTATAGTTTAAAAAGACATCTTGACTTTGTAAATTGTACAACCACTACTCATGCACTTTATGGGTTGGATCCAGACTAAGATGGCAATCTACATGGATTTCCAATTTCCACTACAGACCTCATGCCATTCCTCATGGCCCCTTATTCCTGAAGAGCAGTATTCATAAAGATCGATTAGCAACCGGGGGTGGGTGGGTGGGAGTTCTATTCTGCCATTGGAAAATTATGTAGTCTGGATCTAATCCTACATCATTAATTTTGCAGATTAAAAAAATAGCATTTCTTTCTTTCTTTAAAAAAGTAAACAGGAGCACTGCTGCATACAAAATTAAGAAATGTTTAAATAATTCTATGTAGAGAAGAATAACCAAAGCTTACTGCTGTGTTCTAGTGACAAGTGTTGGCTAGAGGTATAGTCAATAACAGTACTCCAAAGGACATAAGAATTACAGTGCAAACTGAGTCTGTATGATATGTATGACCAGCTGAACAGTTTGTAAGTTGCCTTATGTGGGAAGGCTTTAGAGATGAAGCTTCAAGAAATCAACAGTGTCTGACTCATTTTGTCTACAGACATAGCCACTATGATTTGCTGATTGTGGCAACATGCACACTGGTGCCAGAAACACTGACTGTATCCCTGCCTAAACCAGGTCAGATATTGCTCCCTCCACGTGGCTGTTCCCTTGTGGTTGCTTGCATGAAGAAGTTTACAAGCACATGAACCAACCAAAAATTACTGTATACTGTACTGAGACACAATACTGCACATGTTAAGTACATTTAAATTCCACTGAAAGCAAGGGTTAAGCATCTAAACTGATGCCCCTCTAAGTTTAGTGGGATTTGCACAGGGCATTCTCTTTACTAGTCACCTGCTGTAGTGTTGGCTAGCTATTGTGGGCTGGCTCATCTGCCTCACTCAGTTTCTGCTTTTAAAGTGGGGGAGGGGCATGCTAACCTCTCAGAGCCCTTGGTTCTCTGGCAGACCTCTTTAAGCCCTTTCTGTCTTTTTCAGTCCAATCCTTAATAGCCGGCTTAGCTCTGCATAATCTGATTTCTCCAGGGCCCTTGTGCCTGCCATACTGTCATGGCTATAGCCAGAAGTGCAGGGGAACAATTGCTCGTCTTGACTAAAAAGATTATGGAAGATGCTTTTGCAGATCACAGTCATGGCTGGCCCGGCCTCTCTGTTAAACAGGCCAAACAGGAAGTCCAAACACTCAGAAGAGAATAGCCCTGGAGGGGGACAAAGGAGTAATAGACTAATATGGCCTTTAGCAGATTAGAATAGAATTGATATCAAAAGTAGTAATGTGTCCCAGCTAGAAGAAGCATCTGAGAATGGCAAGGATGTCCAACTAAAGACCGAGATGAAGGTATAAGTTCAAAGATGGGATATACTAGGTGGGGTCCAACAGGTAGTCACTTTATTCATTTATTATAATCTTGGTTATGATTAAAAGTAGCAAGAATGCACTAACACAGATTTCACATACATGAATACAGCTAACTTTGTATAGTGTTTGAAGTCATAGAACATGAGACCTTATTAGGTGAGACAACTAGGCACTGTTGGAAGATGACTTCCAAAACCTGCAAATATGGGAAGCTGAACTGATCTGGACTGTCTTCTTTAAAAATACTCCCTTTCTTGTGACCTGCTTCCATTTGGATAAGATAAAATGCTTGGGACTCATGTAATTTTTTTCAATTATCCATGTAAAATCAATGGAAGTTATTATATTTATTGCTTTAATGTTAATATAAAGAATATACAGTCATGTTTTAATTAAAAAATGAAAGTAATAATTTTCTACTAGTAATATTTTTACTTGTGTACTATAACCCAAACAAACAAAACAACCTTCATTTTAGAAAATATTTAGAAATGGGTTCAGGATTAAAAAGGTGAGCAGCATGCAGCCCCAGATGTCCATTAGACATCATTTTTCATTTTAAACCATATACCAAGAGAAAGCACACATCCATGACTATATCGTCAATTATGGCCTCAAAGCCAGATTTTAAGCCTCTCCATTTTCAGGCCACTCTTTGTAAATATATTTGGGATTAATACCAAGCCTTGGCCACTGTGAGGGTGTGCTGCAGTAGGAAAAGCCAAGCCAAGATATCCTTGTGATTGGCACTGACAAGGAACGCTCAGGGACCATTCATATAGACATATCCAGAGATCAAATAAAATATTAGCTACAATCCTGTTAAAAATCAGGTCAAATCATGAGACTGTGTAGATTGCAGTGGGCTGTTCTTTCAGTGTGAATGCAGTCTCACCACTGCCAAAACAAGGCAATGATTTAATATGACTAATTTAGAAACTATATATCTATATTTAACTGTAAAGCATGTTATGGAATATGTTGCCTAAGCCTGTTCTTGAATCTCTGTCAATTCAGGTTTTTTTAAAGCAAGCAAGCATCAGGGGTTAAGTACAATGAAGCCTGCCTCAATGAGAAAGCAGGTACAGCCTGTGCTGAGTTCTTTAATTCTACTGGGGAGGGGGAACCAGGAGAGGAGATGATATACAGTAAAATAAGCTATACTAACCTGTTTGATCTTCCGATATTCTTGTAAGACTTCTGCATGCAGTATCTACGAATTTTGAGAGTTGAAACAAGCATCACTTGAAGGCTACAGAATACAGCTAATTATTAACAATTACTCTGATGATGAGCGGAACCACACTGCACCCAATACAGCAAGAACATCAATGACGTATGTCCCAAATTCTTTCCCGCTATTCTACCAAAGTATGCATAGGAAATTTAATATTTTGTATTAGTTGAAATAACAAATATGCCCCTTTTAATTGTACCACACAGCACAGCAAGGAACACACACACAGGGCCACAGAGAGCCCAATGCCTTGCAGCAACATAAAGCGTTCTGACTAGACACTTACATATCTCTCCCTGCCCCTTCCATCTGTCTCAGTTCTGGGATTAGAGGGGAGAACTGAAGAATTTATATAAACGGATTGATTCTATGACCCTCCTACAGAACTGCCACCAATCAAAGGTCTAAAATACAATAAGCACTACTTCTCTTTCAACTGAAAGTGATCTAAAGCAGCAACTGACCCAAGCCTATTCATTGGGCCACCATATAGCTTGGAAAGCAGGAATAAGCAGTCACCACTACAATTTAGATATCTACTTGTTGCCAAAAAAAATTTCAAGCCAGAAAAAAAAGACAAAGGGTTGAATCCAACAGAAATGCTTGCTTTCCTCTTTGCCTATCTGTCTGCTGCTTGTCCCCAAAATTCTCTTCTTGGGACAAGAGAGCTCCATGATTAAAACGCACCACACAGTATTGGGGGGGGGGGGCTGCTATAAGGAATCCAGTGAAGCTGCCTCTTCCCCTTATTGGGGTCAGTGAGGCATGGGGAAGAACACGATGATTTTTTGGATTTCCCCTCTTCACTGCAACACTCACGCTGTGGTGCATTTTACTTATGAGGGTCTCCTGCCCTTCAGAGAGGCTTTCAGGGATAAGCAGCAGGATGCTGGGGGAAGGAAGGGAAAGAGCCACACCACAAACTTCTTGTGTGAGTTTCCCCCCATGGATTCAATCCAAATGCACAACTAATACATGAATAATCTTCTTAAAATAATCCAATACTCATTTAAACCTGCCAAGGAAAGGAAGCCCAAAACACATCTTGCTGTGTTTCCAAAAAACTGACTCCCACCACCAAGCTTCATTAAGTCTGTAGGGCAGGAAGCATCCCAACCATGATACACTTGCTGAAATTTCTGTCTATAAGCCTTCATTGCATGGACTCAACACACGTATGGTCCAGTCAAAATTTCTTCAATTCTCTAGTAAGCAGTCATAACTTTGAACTGTGACCAGACACTGGGGTAATGGTATACTACTATACCAGCAATACTATTCAAAATATTCATAAAAACAGCGTTGCACCAGCAAACAAAGCAGACAGTGGAAAACAAGTTTTACCTGATATTCTTTAGATCCTGGAGAAAGCAGCTTACGCTGTGCATCTAATTTCATAAACCTCCTGGTAACGCTCTCCACCCTTGCATGCAATGTTCGGTATTCATCATACTCTGCATTGAAATCATCCTTGTAACTTTGCCTTTGTTCATATGAGACAATTGCTATATATTTTCTTTTAAAGGAAAAAAAAGAGATCACTTAGAAAGCACTCCCAGTATTTTCAGTTGAAAAAGCTATGTTCAAAGCCTTTATTGATCTACTTCTCTGTTAAAACTTTGTCCAATTTATGTTTCTTAATTTCTGTCCCACCCCCAAGGATTATCATAGTGGCTTGACCTACAGGTGTTACCAGCCAATCACTCCTCACGTTTTGGTTATTTTTCATTTTATTCAATAAGTATGCCTTAAAAAGATGACCTTGAGGATTTGTATCCAAATAAAGGACATTAACATTAAATATGATGGATATCCAAACTTTTCTGAGAGTATCTGAGTAGGCTTAAAATGCCAAGAGTGAATTATAAATCACCATAACTTTTGGAGAACAGGAATTGTTCTGAAGATGTCAGACAAAGGAAGTTAAACCTTAGCCATTTTAGCTTTAAGCATTCTGCTTGCATAAAATGTCTTTCTGGTAAAATACTGTTTCAGTAGGGAGAAGAATGTTATCTGTCTTTCTTCTGAGATCACTGTACCTGATTAAAACGTTAATTATTAATTGAACTCCCTGCCTGCCTCGGTGGGGAGGGCAGGGTATAAATTGCATAAATAAAATAAAACAATCAGCTACAATGGTGTTAAGAGAAAGACAAAATATTCTTCTCTGTACTGGAAGTGTTATTCCACTGGAAAGACATTTTATGCAAGCAAAAAAGCTATCTTTCAAAGCAGCAACAGCACTGCATACTGGCACACTGCCTTCCCTAGTGTTCTTCTCTATTGCATTATTGTAACTAAAAGGGGTAAGGTTATGTATAATTTTGTTGGGGAAAGTATTTGAGCCTGAAAGAAAAGCATACATCCACTGGTACTTGAGCCCTTTCCCTGTCCTTTATATTGAGGAGTTAACAGTGTCTTTGGGTGAGCAACTGCTAATCATCCTCTCAAATGGGTTTACAGAGAAAGGCAAGATTGCATTCTCTTGGGTTCTTCTGTACAGGAGGGGGAGAGAGCACTGTCCAAGCAGGACAAGCAGGGGCTTGTGCCAGCTGCAGCTGATATGCCAGACATGGGCAGGCAGTGGGATTCCAGGGACAAGGATCACGTGGACATGGGGAGAGTCACATTAACACGGCTGTGTTTTATAGTAGCACATTTGACTATTATGCAAGGTTGCTTCAACATTTCAGTTCACAATGGCCAGACTGCTCTTAATTGTTAGGTTTACACTGCAGTAAGATAGGGTGCAGTGTGTTCTGCTGCTGCTGCCCAGCACTGACAATGTGGAAAGGCATTCCTTGCACAAGTGTCATTTGCTTCCCTCTTTGGGGGAAAAAAACAACAGAACACACTGAAAGACAGCACCAAGATAAGCTTTTTTTCCTGTAGGGTTTCCTATAACAGCTCCAACAATTTGCTCTGGTAATTATTAATTAGAAAGATTTCTAAAAATAGTTAGGTTGTATGAGCAACAGAACTTAGGTATGCACACTACATACAACCAATGCCCAGTTCTGATACTTGAAAAATATATTCCACGCATGCTTAGCTGAACAAGAGCAAGTCATTAACATTTTTGAAATAGCACTCCTCCACGACTATTTACCATCCCTTTCATCAACTGCATTTTAAAAATCTATTAAAGAAACTAGCAAGAAATGTCATTGGTCTTATAGTGACAGAGATGAGTTCTGTGAGTCAGAAGGAAGGGGGGGGACTTGTTTACGTGAAGAATTTAAATTTTTTTTAGCATGTGCAACTGTTTATGTGAAGAGTTTAAAAATTTTTAGCATGTGTGTTTATAATGAATATCTTGCTTGCTGTTCTACATAGAAATGGGTTTTTGAAGTCAGGACTAACTTGCATTGCAACAGAATACTGACCTCGCTGAACATTCACTTTTCAACTGGCTTTTTACATATGTTTTCCTCCTGGCTGCAGTTTGTTCTGTGCCATTTCTCTTCTTTAGGTGTAGGGGTGTGTGTGTGTTATCCTCCCTATTGCTAGTGCCACCATTTAATCTTACAGGGACCCATGCAGTTTTGTTGATGGTGTAACAATGATATCTCTGACACAGCTACAGCACTGATATGAAATGAATCACATGGGTCACCACAGCCAGATTAAATGGCAGTAAGGGCAAAGAAGAAAAGGCGCTAAGCAGCAGCTGCCGCCAAGAGAACAAAAGGACTGAACATGACTAAAACGGACAAACACATTTGCATCTAGTGTTAGAAGTTGCAAATATACAGGAGGTACTTTTCAACACTTAAATTCTAGCTATGAAAGCCAAAGCTGTCCAGAAGTATCTTTAATTTTGGTTTGTAAACTGCTTAGAGCATAGGAAAAGCAGCCACTAGAATGCCTTAGAATAAACAATAAACTGAACTTTGCTGCGAGCCACTATCACAGCACATGCTGCAGCCATATGAGATTGGCAAAAAGAGAGGGCTAGAAACTGTGAGCGAGAGGAATCAAGAGGCCCTTGTCTCACCTGACCAGTCCACATGGTCTCAGTAACTCCTTAGTATTACCAATCTGCCTCTGAATACTTCCCCATGTACTTACCAAGAATAATCTGTCTTCAAGTTTTGGGGAACAAATTGGATTAAGGCTATTTTTCAAGAAGACTTTTGTAAAAGACAGTACTCTTTACGAAGAGGGGATGGAGAATCTCTCTACCAGGATCAAGATTTAAGCCATTATCTCTCATAGGCAATTCATTCATTTGCTTTATTTTTTCATTAAGAATAAGGTGGAAGCAAGCAAGAATTTCAAACTAAAGTCTGAGGCGGCTTTACTGAGAGGACTTTTCTCTTCCATGTAGGTGACAAATAGCAAGAGAAGTTTACTTAAAACACTGCCGCATTTTCATTTTGTAGCCTGATAAAAGCATTTAACCCATAAAAGCTGTTATCACCAAGTAATATTGCATAAAAAGGTTTCTCCCTGCCCCACCCTGCTGCTCCAGCATTATTCTACTTACACAAAGTAGTCTGGTAGCTCACTTGTTGACAAAGGATCTGTGGAAGCAGTGCAAGTCTTTTTAACACCTATAAAGAAATACAAGTTTTGATATTTTGATAAAAGAGATTGTACTAAAGGCAAACCTACTCTGACTTTGAAGTGCCAACACAGAGTGCTCCTTCCTACGGATTAGTTTTCATAGTCTCAAGAGACAATTAAGAGCAAAGCATGCTATTGAAAGTTTATAATAGAGGTTGTCTGACAAATTCTTAACAGCCAATGGCAGGAATTTAAAATGCAAGAGCAACTTCAGACCTCATACAATAAAAGCAGTCTAGTCTTAACCCAAGGTCAGTCTCCTATTATTTCAAGACAAGTTGTGGCATCTGCGCAGCAATTCAAGAATTTCTGTGGCAGATGTCAGCATACAATAGGAGACGGGAGTGTTACATCAACCTCCAGTTTTTACCAGAGTGAAATAAAGGACAATGGAGTGGAACACCAAGTGCTTTTCTTTCTCCCAACTTCTTCCCTTCATTAGCCACACAAAGTTATGGTCATGCAAAACTCACAGAATTTAGCAGCAAATAAATTACACAGAAGAGAGGAAATCCATAATATCAAGTGACCAGTGAGAATAATCATCCATCCTATGGAATTACTGAATTGCACCCAGTGCTCCTCTGGATAACAGGTTAAAAATATATCTTTGGTGTGAAATGCCTCTTGAAGGCACTTCTGCTTGTGCATTGCAGATTGCCATGTGGCATACCACAGCAGCCTCCCATGCCAATTTGTGCACCATTCCAGATGTTCCTGGACAGGGCATGATGGACTGCAGCACAAAGGGGGTCGTAGAGCCATGCTGAATGAGAAGACATCTGTGTGAAACACTCTGGTTTCAAGGTAGTGTGAATAAGCCAGACAACTTGCTTTAAATTTATTATTGGGCTATTGCCTCCCTACTATGAACACAATGGGAGTAATACTTGTGAGTAATGCTGAAGTGTTTCAAACACATTAAACCTCATTTTACAATCACAATATTTTATAACATAGAGCATTTAGATAAAAAGTTATCCTTGATATTTCGTGACTATAATTAAAGTTATGCAGCTTGCATCATACTGGCTTACAGCTTTGCTGCATTCTTAAATACAAAACAATTTATAGAGGTATGCTCATTAAGATTATATTCCCTAAATCAACATTTTGGGAAAACTAAGAATCTAATAAAAATTGCATGAACACAGCTGGACTTCTTTAACTATTTGCTAAAAAGATCAGAAATCCATAAAGTTACCTGGTTTTAATAAACAAAAGAAAATATAAGCTGTCCCAAGCTCCTACCGGAACAACCATATCAGAGTCTCTGAAAACCTATGGCATTGCATCTTGACAGCAGTATACTTGAGCATGGATTTGTTTACAAAGTTGTAAATCAACTTTTCAAATAACTCCAAAAACTTTAAAAATAGGTCACAAATCATTCTGGCTCTGGAAACCATTTTGTTGGGTTTTTTTAAAGACTAAAGTGATCAATTATTAAAACACTCTTGTTAATACTCAGTAACTTCAGTTTATCTTTAGAAATAGCTCATAAATTCCAGAGTCAAGAGTTTTTTCCTAGATGCAATAACAGTAGGGGTGCCAGCCTCCAGGTGGGGCCTGGGGATCTCCCGCTTTTACAACTGATCTCCAGCTGACAGAGAAAAGCTCCCCTGGAGAAAATGGCTGCTTTGAAGGGTGGACTCTATGGTACTGTACTATGCTGAGGCCCCTCCCCTCCCCAAACCCCGCCCTCTCCTGGCTCCATCCCCAAAGTCTCCAGGAATTTCCCAACCCAGACTTGGCAACCCTAAATAACAGTCTGTATATCATTTCAAATATTGAAGAAACAATAGTCTGTAACTTCATGGCTACCCAGAAGCTGTCATTACAACTGATGGCAAAAGCCCAGAACTGTGTGTTCAAGCTGCATGCTTTAATAGAACGCAAACTAACACACTGATGTAACATTAAATGACAGATTTAATATCTGAGCAAATAACTAAATACACAGAATTGTTTCCAGCTGTACATTATGGATTATTTTTCTCTAGCCACTTAATTACTAATTTTATTGTCACCTCACGAGTAGGGATGGGCATGAACATAAAAAGGGCGATTCAGTTTGGTTCAGGGAGACATACAAATCGAACCCCAAAATGAATGGACCCAAACAGGCTCTGCCTCAAATAAACCGGTCTGGCAAGTTCAGTTTGTCCTGTCTCCTTGTCACTGCCAGCCATTTAATCCTTCGGTTTTGCTTCCCCCCCCCCCTTCGAGGGGGGGAGGACGACAAAACAAAGGCTTCAAAGTTATTTATTACGGAATTACACCAGAATGAAAGACAGAAAATAAGATAAAAGCCAAAGGGTTAAATGGCTGCCAGCTCTGGCCATTTAAACCTAACAGTGGAGTGGCAGGTCCCATGTGGCTCCGCTGTTAGGTTTAAATGGTCAACCCCAAACAGCTGAACCAAACAGCTCAAAAGTTGGGGATATGTTTGGGTAAGGAACCTTCCCCAAACATTGGTTCCTGAGCTCTGAACAGCCCAAGTTCATACCGAATTTTAGCTCACAAGCTGGTTTGTGCCCATCCCTATTCACCAGTCACAATTGCTAGTCAATTTTAGCTATGTTCCTAAACTGTGCTGGAGGCATAACCAAAGCACTGATATATCCCTACAAATCAATGGAGTAAACCAGTACCATGCTGGCTAAATCAAGAGGAAAAGCAGTTAGGTAGTTATTTATACATAGCTTCAGGGTTCTGAAATATTCTACATCCTGAGTCTAATTGTTCTCCCACTGCAGATACCATTTTTGGTTTAATACATGAATGGTTTATAAAACAAAACAAAAACAATTAGATTGGCTAAAGAAAAATTATAAGCACTTGAAAGTGCATAAAAACCAAAAGTAAAACACAGGCTATTTCTTGCTAGTATGCAAACCCTCTCTGGCTTTGGCTGATTAGCTGATATACCATAAACATTGTGCTCTAGCTCCAATTTAATTAAAATTAGCCCTCCTCTCCTCAACCACTGGCCGAAAAGCTGTTATGTCATGGAATGTTTGAACATTCTACTGTTTAGCAACACTGTGCCAAAATTAAGGGCAATAGTGCCTGTGTGCTGCTGCAGATCAAATTTCGAAAGAGTTCAGGGATTCATTTGTATAATTTCTAACTGTCTAGCATGAGGAAGAAAGAAAACAGTTTAATTCAAGAGAGTGCTCAATGTCTGTTTAGGTGAAAACCTTATGCTGTTATATAACCAAATATTTCCCCCATATTGACATTTTGAGAAGTGTTATTTGGGGTAAAATACTCCCACATTTTATCACCTCTGCTAGTTCAACTACAGCTTACTAGTAGTCAGCAGCGTATTGGTAAGGTTTCTTGATACTCCATGGTTTACTCATCCCAGAATTAACTTTATAACCCTCACAATTACAAAAGAGAATCAGCAACTGAGTGGCTGGATAATGCTGAGAAACCAGTGATAATCCTGAGGTACAGCAATTACACATTTGGTGACTGCTGTCACTTTCTCATCTACAACACTCAATTTATTTATTTATTTATTTAATTTCTAAGCCGCTCTTCCCGCATTCGCAGGCTCAAAGAAGGTACTTTTAAATCTTACTACTAGGAGGTAATGTCATCTCTTTTCTTCTTCCCCACTCCCAGCACCCTCAGATATTTATGCACGTCTTTACAACCTGAGCACCAGTGCTCACACAATTGTTTCTCCTAGTTAAGTCTGTACGTAGCAATTCTCCCATATAATTCTTATGCAGTAAGACACGAATGAAAAACCATACTGAGTTGCATCATCAAATCTAGCATTTTTCCTGATATGTTAACTGTTTATAAAAGTAAGGTTTTCAGTAGGTGCACAATGATTCTTCTGTATCCTAAGTTATGAAGATTTACAATATGCTCAGGATATCCAGTGACACATTCCATTACCCTAATCTAGCATACAAATTCTTATCCCTTGGTCCTAACTAGGGAAGAGCACAGTGCAGAAGAATGACATTTCAGACAGGTGGCATACTACTGCCTGCCTCTGTGTCCCAGCCCTGGTATTCCTTGGAGGTCTCCCTTCCAAATACTTGCTAGGGTTGGCCCTGCTTAGCTTCCGAGATCGGACTTGCCTGGGCTATCCAGGTCAGGGCTAGAGCTGAAAGTCTTGACCCAAGGAAAGACGGCAAGCATGTCTGTTCTGTCCAGATTTTTAGAAGGCTAAGTGTGAGTATGTATGAGAGAGAGAGAGATGAATCAGTGATGAAAAGTTCAAACTTTCCAAACTGAATGTATAATGTTATTAATGTTGTGTTCATACATTTCCTCAAACATGGGGTACAACATTTTGGGGAGGAGGAAAAGACCTAGTACCTTTTCCTTTTCAAAAAAATCCCTGGACCAAATATTTAGGCACAGAAGCACTTCTTCTGGATGCACATGAAACACATAACATCTTAAATACTCTTTATCAGAAGCTACAGTTTGGAGGTCATTAAATCATAAGATTGCTATTAGTCAAAGTGACTTGAAGCCACACAGCATACACATCAAAAGCCAACATTAATAATAGGAAAACAAAGTTCTAATTGATATGGGGTGGGCAATTTTGGCTGATTGCCCCCCTCACTGCAGATCCCTCTTTGCTTCTCCTATGCTGTTCATGAGAGTCTGACACCCAGAAAAGAATTTCAGGGAGCTTAAGTGGCCTGAAACCAGAGGCAAGGGAAGGAAGCTAGAAAAATCAATCCCACAAGGTCTGCTATAACAGTACTGTGGATGTAACACAATATAGTACACAGCATAATGAAGGCAAACACATTATCTATTGTAATTATATTTTTAGTAGTATACCCAAAACATAATAGAAGTTCAAAATTTTTTTAAAGTTGATTTGCTCATGTCTTTATATTAAGTCCCATTTTAGATACCCTTCTAGATGGCACAGATGCTGAATATAATCTCAGGATTTAGATTTTATGACATATTCTCCAGTTTACCTTCCTGGACTTTTTGTAAAGTTTTGAATGCTTCCATCACCAACCAGAACTACTTTGTTCAGCATATTTTGAGATTTACATCTTAATACACTGAACACATGAAACTGCCTACCTTAATACACCAGTGGTCTGACTCAGTTTCAAGTATTGTCTACTCTGACTGGCAGCAGCTCTCTAAAGTCTCAGATAGAGACTTTTCACACCACCTACTACCAGATCCTTTTAAAGTGAAGAGACTGAGGATTGAACCTGGGACCTTCTTTGTACACAGTAAATACTCAACTGCTGAGCCAGAGCCTCTGTCCCATTGGGCTTTACATTGGTGCTGTTCCCTTTTCAGCCAAGAACTTCACCTCCTTTCAGCAGTTAAGGCACATTGTTTCTTGCATAGTATATAACAGACTAAAGTGTGGTTCCTTATTTACTATGAACAAGGGACTGAGCATTTGGGCAGGGCTTGCCTGGAAACATGCTAGATACAGAATTAAATGAGTCAGAGGGTATGGTGCCCACCACTTATGTATCTCAACATTGTAACAGTGACTCAGCATGCCAAAAACTGCACTAATACTGCATTTCAACTCCTTCTGTACTTCAGCTCTTTCTGCAGTCAAAACTGAGTCAGACCACTGGTGTATTAAGGTAGGGCAGTTTCATGTGTTCAGTGTATTAAGACGTAAATCTCAAAATATGCTGAACAAAGTAGTTCTGGTTGGTGATGGAAGCATTCAAAACTTTACAAAAATTCTAGGAAGGCAAACTGGAGAATATGTTATAAACTACTGTAGAATGCACCCCCCCCCCCAACGCAGGATGCATAATGAATGACATGGTACGTTAGAATAAGAGATTATGGATACTGTGGCATATTATCATATTTTGCAATAGTTGCTTCACCACATGGCCCACCTACTAGTTATTGTTTATGGAAATTCAAACAAAATTATTCTTACAAGAACCACATTACATTATTACAATGGACCACAGAAATTAATTGTATGCAAGACTACTTATGTTCCTTTTGCTCATGTAACTTTGTACAAATTCATTATATTGGCATTCGTTTAAATTCAGGCAGAAAGAATCCAGGACAGACTGTTATGTTACCACTTTAGCATGAAAATCACTTGCGTATGTTCTGATCTCATGCATCTGATGCATCATCAGCAGAAATACAGGTGGCACATAGGAAAGGAAGGTGAGATAGGTATGAGAAGTAACCTCACCAGTTGCCTGTCCCACATGGATCCAATATGCTTATTTTACTGGTGAGATGTAGGGCCCTACCATGAGGAAATGGCTTCCGCATTGCAATCACAGTGTAAGAATGTACACCTGTTGCTTTGACCAAACACAGGAAAAATGACAATACCTTCACTAAAATTCAGACTGGAGTTCTTCAACTTGGCAATCTCTTTGTTTTCACAGTCTTTTGCCTTCTCTGCAACGTTCTCAATGTTATGTTCTTTGATTTGGTCCTTCTCCTTATGCTTCTTTGACTTCTTGGATTTCTTGTGCAACACTGAACGTTTCTCATCTGTAGATTTTGGGCACACAGACAGATCTTCAGTGGGTGCTGGGATTTCCAGTGGAGTCCTAGTAGTGTATTTTTGATGCTGGTCCTCATAAATGCTGCCATTCTGACTCAAAGTGTCAACAGGCAGATCTTGAGTTCCCCGTCCTTCAGGAGTGCTAGGGGAATTGGAGTTAGAATTTACAGTCTGAGGAGGATTTGAAACAGAAAGGCAAGTTGGAGGAAGTGGTAGAGCAGCTGGTGTTGCAGCAGCTGCAGGCGGTGGCGGCGGAGGAGGTGGAGGTGAAGCTTCAGCATTTTTTTCACCAGAATTAGTCAAGTGATCATTTAATGTTGGTTGAACTCTGTTAGTAAGATGAGATATCCTTGGCTTTTTATTCATTAAGGGATCAATAAAATCAGAATCCAAAAGCCGTTTCTGTAAAAAAAAAAAGTGAGATATATTTTGAACACATCATATATTTATTTATTTAATTTATATCCCACCCTCCCTGCCGAAGCAGGCTCAGGGCGGCTTACATAGAATTTTATTGAACAGATAAAACAGAATATAAATGTAAAAACATTCCATAAAGTGCTAGTGCAGATCATATAGTGATGGCGTGGCGTTAGTAGCATCAACATGAGAGCGCAGTCAGCTGACATCTCAGTCTGGGTCATGTTGGCGGAGCACAGGCTGTCAATGGTGGTATCAGTACTGGGGCAAGGGCCTCAGTTTGTTAAGTGTGGTTTGCTAGTTGAAGCCCTGGTGGAAGACCTCTTACAGGCCCTGTGGAGCTGTAAAAGGTCCCGTAGGGCCCTGATGTCTTCCGGGAGCTCATTCCATCAGTACATCCAGTCATGGAGTTCTGAAGACTTAAGGGCACAGTTCTTCAGAAAAAAGAAGTGTTGACTTCTATTGATTCCCCACCCCCCCTTTTCCACTGCAGATCTTCATTTTGCCATTATGGTATTCCAAGAAACAAAATTCTGACTTCAAGGGAACAAAATTCCAGAGGGCTCACTGGTTTACAGGGGGAATATGATGCAGGGAAGTCCTGCTCCATGAGGTCCGAGGACCACTAGAACACACCACTATTTTATTAACTGGTAGTAGTCATTATGCTGCTGCCTGTGTACAAGATAAAAGTTTACTGCACTTTAACATAAATGACCTATTCCAAACTTGGGGGGGAAAGCATTCAAATGTACAATACCATGAGAATTCTCTGGACAATGAACTCTTCCCTAAGAAAACAAGCCTTGCTCATAGTATTGTAAGAATGTATATGTCCATGCAGTATATATAGTACAGGTGTCAGGCAAGGATCTGGGAGACGCAAGTTGGAATCCCCACTCTGCTGGAAGCTTGCTGGATAACCTTGGGTCAGTCAATACTTTCAAACTAACCTACTCCTCAGGGTTGTTGTGAAGATAAAATGGAGAATGATGTAAGCTACCTTTGGCCCCACTGGGGAGGAAGGCAGGGTACAAAGGAAGTAAATAAGTTACTTGAAAGAAAATTGTTTCTTTAATACTACTGTTGGTGTTACATTACTGCTTAACATACAGCTTGCTTGTTCTAATTTCTCATGTCCAAATGGGATGAGGGAAAGATTCCAATACTGCTTTGGGTCTCAAGTCATTTTTGCTGCATAGTGGGCTTTTTGAAACTGAAGACCCAGCATGTGCTAATGTACCCAAGATGCATATTATTTTTTCTGAATTAACAGTTCCCTGCAAGCCATATTTTGACCTTGGAGAGTTTTAAGCGTGGTTTGGGGGCATGGGACTACCAGACTGGAAAGACAACAAATGCCAGCTGCATGAAGTAGTCAGATGGGCTGTGACTATGAGCACAGAACTGCCTAGTTCTCTACATGCTTTGTGTACAAACTAGGATGGAGCTTTGTCTTGTTTCTATACTGAAATTAAAGAATTGTTGAGGAAAACAGTTCTTTGCAGCAATGGGGATGAAGTGCTAAATGAAATAGTAAAATCAAACCATATCACATGATTCTTAAATACATATTTCATAAAATGTATTAATGTCTGGAATAGCAAACCCACTGACAAATTCAGCTAAAATTAAAGTTAGAGTGTCCATTTTGTTGTGCATCTATATATCTAATTCCGAAGTGCCCCCCCCCCCCCGGTGCAGATATCTAAATCTGCGCAGGGGGGCACTTGGGGGGCAGGGAGATTTTCCTACAAAAAAATGCTAAAAGTTAAAAAAGTTAAAAAAACTTTTGGGGGGATATTTAAATCCCCTGAAAAGTAAAAGCGTTCTCTGCACATGCGCAGAGAACACTTTGGCCGTTGGGGGGGCTCGGCAGGCAGCAGGTCTTGCCGCTGCCGCTATCGGGAAGGGGAGAAGGCTGCCCCCGTTTGGGGGGGAAGGGGAAGGGACGGGAGCAGGCTTGGCATGCGGTGGGCACTCCCACCATTGCTGCTGTTTGGGAGGGGGGAGAGGAGCAGGCTTGGCGCGTGGGGGGCACCCCCGCTGCAGTTTGGGAGGGAGGGAGGGGGAGGGAGGGAAGCAGGCTCGGCGGGCACCCCCACCGCCGCCGCTGTTTGGAAGGTTGCACATTTGTCAGATGCTGTCTTGCTGCACCATAATGAACACGAAACACAACAAATTAAATACCTGAGGAGATGAAGATGCACCATTTTTAATAGTACTCAAAGGAGATTCCAAGTGACTGTTGCTGGTGGCATTCTGAGATGAATTTAGCTTTCTGTTAAAAAAATTACACACATTCCAGTTTACAAGGAAAGTCACACAAAACACACAGTAGCAGATCTTCTTTCTTAGAAATAAATGGACTGTTTCTAGCCTGTTTTATATAAAAAGGACTGAACTTACCTAGAAAGAATTAACTCCAGTGACTGTCTGTCTATCTCATTGTATCCAGGCCAGTCCTTCTGAACTTCTTTATAAACATATTCTTTCAATGTATAAGAATTGTCTTTTGGATTCAAATTGGCTACCTACAGATAAAAATTAAAAATACCAATATTAAAAATTATGCACAAGTCAAATCTGAAGAGATTTAGAAATTAGAAATCTAATGCAGTATTTCTCAATGCTGAGCTATAAACAGTAACAGGCACTTGTTAAAACTTACACTTCACCCAAAGTTAATATACAAACACAGCCACAATGCCATCAATACTAAAAGAAATATTAACGAAATAGCAGCATGAATAAAAGACAACCAAGCCAAAAGGGCTGGTGAAACAAAAGTGTTTGAAGTCCTCCTACAAACTGTAAGGGACTTGATTTTGAGAGCTTCATCTAGGATAGGATTCCATAACTACGATGCGTCCACCACTGAAAAGAATCTGACTTTTTTACCAAAGCATGCATGTGGTACAAGACCCCAATGTACAATCTTCACAAGAGTCCAGGGTGTGTGTGTGCATGTGTGTGTGAGGGATATGGGAGATAATACTTTAAGACATGCCAGATTTGGACAATTTAGGACTTGGAACTAACTGGCAATTAGTATAGTCTTAGCACAGGTATGATTTATTAAAGCTGGAAGCTGCATTCTGTACTAGTTGCTGTTTCCAAGGACTACCCCACACAGGGTGCATTACAGTAATCAAAAGTTTACTAAAGCATATATGGAATCTGCCAATTTATGAATCTCAAGGACAGGATGTAATTTGCATATCAACTAAAACTGGTAAAAGCATTAATAAAACAGCAGTGATAGTAAGTGCTTTTAAAAATCTAGACCAATTTTTCTTCTGTCTTAGTGCTGGAACTTGCAAGGAATTCTTGCAAGTGCAAGACTAGATGAACCTTGATTTGACATAGCAAGCAACTTCTTAAGCAAACCACACATTCAGGATCACTTAAAGCAGATTATTTATGACTTAATGGTTAGAGATCCTGAGTATGTACTCTTGTGTTTCAAATGCAATCAATGGACTATTGGGATTCGAGAGTCAGCTTATTCACGATGTTAAAAAAATAAAAATGAAAACCACAGACAGGTTTATTCTCATGAGCCACTTTTAAAATGAATGTGCAAATTATGCTAAAAATAGTTTAAGTTGTACATTGTGTATACACATACACTTAAATTTACATGATCAGAGCTCATTTACTTACTCATGCCAAAATACTAGATAAGTGTCTTAATGTTTTCAATTATATCTGTAATACCAACCAAACAGAGGTACATTTTTCTATCCCTGATTCTCTAAACGATGGACAGGATCCAGAGAAAAGATGTGCACACGTTTGGTAGAGCTGCACATGAAACTGGAGCTACGCTTATTGTTCTTGGCAAAGTGGTTACTGAAGAAACAAACTGCTGTTCAGTTTAAAAGCAAGCTTGCATCTGGGCAGCAAGAACGGCTGCAATAAGAGGGGGGGAAATGAAAACTCCATCAGAAGTTCTACCATAGGCTTTCTGAAACTTAGCCCTCAGTTATCCTATAGTCTCTCTGTAAAAAACTAAGGAGCCTGGGTTTTGAAAAAAGCAGACCTTCATTATCTTCCTAATTTACAGACTTGTAGTTAAAATTACAGTAGTTCTTCATTCCTCTCCCTCACACAACCAACAGCAAAAAATAATCACAAGTGACCCATACTATTCTACTTGTTCTCTTAACTCTGTCCTCAAAAAACACTAACCAATTTATGCTATATATCAAGTGATTCATAAACCAAACTTTGTATTAAGCAACGGGTATGGATCAGACTTTCAGGAACAGCTGAGGGGAGTAACTCTGATCCAACTCAGAGTTTTAAACTATAGCTTAATGAAGTTGCACTAAATTAACCAGGCAAGAGGCTTTTAGAACACATTCCCAATGATGATCATTTCAGAGGGTGGACATGTTGATCTACAGGAGAACAGTTAAATTTTAGTCCAGTAGCACCTTAGAGAACAACAAGATTTCCAGGGTATGAGTTCCCTTAGCCAGACACAGGAGTATAGAAGTGGAGATTTGAGCCCTACTGATGGAGATGCTAATTTTCTGCCCCCCAGGTATTTCTCTTCTGCTCTAATCAAGCTGATTACAACATACACAGTTGCATCCTTTACAAGCATTCTTTACAACACTCCTCCCTCCCTCTGACAACAATGAAAGGACTCCGATCACCACTTCTGTTCTACTGTGTCTGAAACTCTTGTTGGTCTCCAAGAAACTACTGGACTCGACTCTAACTATTCTCAACGAAATCACTAAAATTAGAGATCACACCACAAGATTTTCCAGAATGTTTTAACATAAGAACATAAGAGAAGCCAATGTTGGATCAGGCCAGTGGCCCATCCAGTCCAACACTCTGTCACACAGTGGCCAAAAATACCAGGTGCCATCAGGAGGTCCACCAGTGGGGCTAGGACACTAGAAGCCCTCCCACTGTTGCCCCCCACCCCAAAGTAGAAGAAGAAAAGAAAAGAAGAGATTGGATTTATACCACAATCTTCACTACCCAAAGGAGTCCCAGAGTGGCTTACAATTCCTTTCCCTCCCCGCAACAGAAACCCTGAGGTAGGTGGGGCTGAAAGCGTTCTCCCCAAGAACCGCCCTAGAGAGAACAGCTGAGAGCCATGACTGACCCAAGGAAACACCAGCAGCTGCATGTAGAGCAGAGGGGAATCAAACCCGGTTCTCCCAGATTAGAGTCCGCACTCCTAACCACTACACCAAACCAGGCAGCGTCATGTGGGCACATGAAGAGTCAAGCAGAGAACATGGCATTTGCATCTGCAGTGGCATACCCGTGTGGTGTAGCGGTTGGGCTGGATCTAGGGAACTTGGGTTCCAGTCCCCACTCTGCCATGGAAGCAGCCTGCAAGGTGACCTTGGGCCAGTCCCTGGATCTCAGCCTTCACTCTCACACAGGGTTCCCAGTGGCTGACCCTGTTCTCCCCAAGGGGCACCCAACGCTGCTGACATAATTCCCTGCACCTCCATATTATTCTCACAGCAACCCTGTGGGATTGGCTAGGCTGGGTGTGTGTGACTGGCCCAAGGTCCTCCTAGGACAGACTGGAGATCCAACCTGGGTCCGGGTTCCCAGATTCAATGCGAAGCTCTCTGACCACGACACCAGGGTGGCTCTTCTCTAGGGTGGGCGAAAACAAGCACAGAGAGAAGCAGCACAGCCCAAGAACAGAGGGGCACAACCTGGTGGCACCTCCCCTGCTCCCTAGACGGCATTGCCAAAGGGCCGTGGAACTGCCTGCCACTGGATCCAAGGGAAACTGGAAACACAGCCCGTTCCAGATATGCATCTTGCCAGGTTGGCTGCCTCTGGGAGAAGCGCTCGTCACCAGAGCTTCCTTCTGAGGGGGGGGGGGGAAGAGGCCACCCCAAGTCTCCAGGGCTCCCCACCCACCTTCTGCACAGGGACCCCGGCAGCGGCTGCTGCAGAGGCCTGGCGGTCAAGCCTTTCCTGACTGGCACCAGGACTGCCTCTCCTCCGTCTGGGCCATGCTCCGCCATGTGGTAGGCTGCCTGCTTGGCACTGCGGTCCCTTTGCCCAGATGAAGCAGGGGTCAGGGCCGCCTCCTGCTTCCTGTCTGTGAGCCAGAGCCAGCTGAAGCTTAGAGGTGGTAGCACCTCTCCTGGGACCCCAGTCCAGCCCAGCCCAGCCACACCCCATTGGCCACCAGAGGAACCAGGGAGCAGGTAAGGCAGCTGGCTGGCCGTGCTCCCCTCGGGAGCCCCCCCACGAGCAGCTGCAGGTCAGGGCCAGGGGGCAGTGCTTTGTGCATTGACTATGTGGCACTACCTTAGGTCTGTGTAAAGAATACATACTTTATGCAACACTAATTCACTAAATTACTGGACCTATGATTTTATGTCATGTGTCAAAATAGAAGGAAAAAGTAGACTGCAAGAGGGGTTTCATATTACTATCTCAGCAAGAATACTCCATTTCAGAAAGGCAGAAGAATTGCAGCATTTGATTTCTTTGAGGAAAGACTCTTTATCAAGCACAAAATTGAACTACCAACTCAATTGCTAGCTAGTTTTCCTGTAGTCAGGATAATGCTTTAAAACACAGACACTGAGTTTTAAAATTGATCCTCAAACAACAATGCTGCTAACTACATATTTCCTGAAACTCTTCAACAGCTGTTAATTCCTTTAATCAGTTTTATTAAGTATGGTATCTTCCTCCATACAGTTCCTTCATAGCCACTTTCAATCTTGTCTTTCTCTTTACTATAAAGGTACATTTCCAGATTCAGAGTGAACAAAAGATGACATGCTATGTTTTGTTCTAGAAAAACATTTCAATTAGTGAGGCAAATTACTATTTACTGCTAAATTTGCTGTTGGAGAAGTATATGAGTTGGCAAAAAAACCTAGGAACTTTTTGCTGTTTTGCTCTAAGGATAACTTGTGTTTCTCTCTGGAATTCTAGAGCCATCTTCTTCTTTAACATAGTGGTAATGGTTCTCATTAATGGTTCTGCTAATTATTTGTTTCTTAGTTGTTTGGCACGGTTTTAAAATATCTGGTCCTAGAGCATTCCTTGCATTTTTCTTTCACAGTTGATACGGTTTGGCCAAACAACCAGTTCTTACATTCTATTACAGCTGAGCTCCTTATGTGGCCCTGCTGGAAGACCACCCTAGAAGACAAGCCCCTTCACGCAACAGTACAGCCACTGACCACTCACTACAATGTGCACATACTTTGCCTCTGGATAGCATCTACCCTAGTGATCTAGGTTAGAACTTGCACCCTCTCCTCTATGTGAAAGGATACTGAAGACTCTATCAATGGCTGGGCTTCATGGTGATAGCTACAGCAGCTGTAAATATCTAGTGAGGTTTTAAAAAAACCACTTTTCTTGGAGTAATAAATTCCCTAAATCAACATCACAATCTGCTTTGTGGATCTAGATGCATTAATTCTTTAGATCTAGGTCTAAATGTGAAACAAATGTTGATAAAGATGTCTACAAAACTGGAGACACTTTCAAGGCATGCAAAAAGTAAACAAAAATGGTCACTGGGAAAGAAGAACAAGTACTGTCTCCTATTTAAATAGGGCAAGAACAGTAATGTAATTGTTTCATACAACAAAAGATGCAGAAGAATAAAACAGATGTACTCACCTGCTGAAGGATAGCTGCAAGGGAATTCTTGTCTTTCTGACTAACGCCATCTTTTAATAACCGAGCAAGAAGCTCTGGTTTCTTGTAGGGTTTCAGTGCCAATAAGTGAATCACTCTATCCCTATATGGCCGTTGAGAAATACTGTTGTTTACATGGGTCTTGCGTATTGTACTTGCAGGATTGATGGGAGTTGATCTTTTCCTCTCAGGCACTGCATCTGGAATACTTTGTGGTGCTTTCCGAATTTGTACACGTTTACCTTCCATAACAAACAAGAGGATTTTAATCCATTCCCATCTCAGAAAAAAACCAGTTTCTTCCAAACTGAACATCAGGAGAGAAAAGCTCTAGTTTATGTCAAACTAGATTTTTTAAAAATATGTGTAATAGTCACATTACAGATTCATTACCATTTTAGATGTTTATATTAATACGTATATATTCCACTACCCTTATATTTCAAGTCCAAGCCAAACCCTTGAATATATTTATTTCTGCGAGAAATATAATGGCTTACAGTTCAAGCCAGAGATGACCTCCTCCCTCCATGACACTATTTCAGCCATCTTGTGACAATGCTCCAATAAATGTACTATAAACTAATAATAGCTTATTTTCTTGTTTTATGCCTCCCAATTATTAAGCAATATTTTAGTAGCTTGACAGCACCTTTGCATCAAGAAAAATGGTTCTATAAATCTAGTTACTGGAAATAATCTTTCAAAATAAGCAAAACACTGCCTTGAGAGTTAAAGCTTCCCTGCTAAGAGGACTGACAGCATCATCATCTGCCACATTACACGACTTGCTTTTATGGTACTTATGCAATGGTCCATCTAGAGATTTGATCACAATGCTCAGACTGCACACTATTAGTAATTATTTCTGAAGTCATGGGATATTGTTCACACAAACTTAAATGAACAATTAACATCAATGTGGATAACACATGGGTTTGTACAATCTCTGCATTCACTGGTGTAGGGACACAGCTGTCTCTACTAATTATTATGATGGCAGAAGAGGTGGCAGAATTTTAGATAGAAGCACACCCATTATAAAGGCTCCCACCATCACCTCAAACAATTTGTGGGCCAAGGGGGGAAGGGAGGGAGCAAAGTCAAAGGGAAGAATAACAATCAGACCATGATAACTCTGAGAAAAAAAAGCCACAGCTTTTGAGTACAACCGTAGGAGCACCCGCACAGCATAGGGCAGAAATCCAGATTTGGGTGACTGATGACACCAGCCCTTTGCCCAGCTAGCCTGCTGGGGGAGCAGCTATGGGATGGCAAGTGCAGCAGTCCCAAATGGGCATACACCACTGTATGGTCCCCTTGCCACAAGCTGGGCATAAAGTGGAACACCACCACTCTCAAGTCCCCTTATGAGTGTTCCCAGACCATGGGAGGCATGCATGCTCAGCCTTCCTCAAAATTGGATATAGCCTGATGCCCCCCAAGCCTGTTGCCACAGCTCCAGGCAGACACTGAAAAGCCAAGGGGGAAATCCTTCCCCTCTGATCGCTCCCCAGCCCTGTGGCTGCAAAACTGGCCCCAAGTAAGTCTGGAGGGGCATCACATATTGAGATTTGAGTGGATGTTTACACAATGTGTTTGAAAGCATAAATGAAGTGGTGTTAAACAACCACAGATATGTAGATGGGATGGGCAAACTATGGGTCCTAAACAGACCCCACACAATAGGTACTGTTAATTATCTAAGGTAAGGTAGCATCAACAGAAGATTTAATTTTTATACATTAGTGTTACAGCAGTTGGCTTTCAACTGCTACTGAAAGGAAAAAAAAATACAACCATACCTACATATGGTCCACCAGGTTTTATGACCTTTGTACTCCGATTGCGAGACTCCTCTTCTGCCTGGGTCATACGTTCTCTGGTCATTTGATAAGAATCATTTGTTGCACACACTGTAATTTTGTCCTGTATAAATCCCAGACAACTGAGCTGCGAGGATCCAGTACTAAACAACAATGGGGAAAACTAAATAAACATCTTGAAAGCAGACTCAGCACTGTATAGCAAAACCAATACTCATTTTAAGAGATACGATCACATTTATTTCTGGTCATTTATACCTAAACTGTGAACTGTAAGAATTTAAAAGATTCCATTCACTTGTTTGAAAGTAGTGCATAGGACTGTTGTCAAACAAAGTTTTGTTTGCAGTGGGCATGAAAGTGGCTTGTTGCCATGTTCGTGCACTTCCTCCATCATCCCCACACCTGCAGGAAGCCATCAAACTCCAGCAGGTAGATATGCAAAGTGGAGTCTTCCAAAATTTTGAGATTCAATGTTTAATCCTGTTCTGAGGGGAAGAAGCAAATACCAATGTGCTTATGTGCCTGCACTTAGATGTCACGACAAGTTGAGGTTTGACAAATGCTTCCAAAACCAGGAAGCCCTGAATTGTGCTCCATATTAGGAAATAAGAAAAGGAGTGAATTTGGCAATGACCAACTTTTGTGCACACTGCGAACAAACCTGTGTTTATGATTGTCTTAATGCTACCTTGAAACAGATTTAAAATTCAGCCTGACCTGGATAGCCCAGGCAAGTCTGATCTTGTCAAATCTCAGAAACTAAGCAGGGCTGTCCCTGACAAGTATTTGGATGGGAGACCTCCAAAGAATACCAGGGCTGGGAGGGAGAGGCAGGCTATCAAGCCACTTCTCTGAACGTACTCCATGCTCCAGTAGGAGTTGTCAGAGGTTGCCATGACTTCCAGGCATGGGCACGCGCACACACAAATGCAAAAGAAAATAGATTTAAAATTCAGCAACTAAAAAGTTTTCAACATAAATTTACCTGCTACCATCATCTATCTTGTTTCTCAAAAAAAAATGCTGGAAGATTTTGGAACTATTTTTTCTTTGTATTAAATAATAATTCAGTTTGGCATTTATAATCATTTTTGCTCATAAGTAAAGACTGCCAAGTACAGTGCAACTTGTTTCCGGTAAAAAAGCTCAGAAGGAACATCTACGTGGTGCTTCAAGACACTTACAGAACAGCCCTATCTATTAACAGAGAACTAAAAAGAAATTTGAGCTCATTTCTGTTTAACTTTTTCTTCACAGATGTATGTACCTTCTCAACCCTTTCTGTGCATCATAAGTACTCTCATGACTACTAGCTGAAGCTACAATAAACCCATTAATTTCCAAGTGGCTACAGAACTTTCTATAATTCATAAAAATTCTTTACTGTATCCTTCATGCACTTCTGCCAAGAATACACATTAACATTCCTTTTATTACATTCTGTAGCAAAGACATGATTCATAACTGGTTTCCTGGATATATTCTCCCTTTTCAAAAACAGTGAGTAACAAAGGTAAACAGTTCTTCCTGCCTATTCTTTATTAATGTGTAATGTTTGCAGAATAACTCTGAAAATCATGTTTGATCTCCTGCTACAAAAACAGGTGCTATTTTGTAATGTAACTGGAAAGAATAATTTGGCATAATCTGGCATAAGTACACTGTACAGCAGAGACTGAAATCTCATACCAGACAGCAAGAGTAGGACAGCTGGAGTCTTCTGTAACACTACCACAATGAAGCCTAAGCAAGATGATTTCTTCTACAAGAGGATATGGCATATCTTAAGGCAATGCTTAAGATGTCTGAGCAGCACTATTGTTTTATTGCAATAATTTTTAGTTCTCCACCAGAACATACTTCATTAGTGCTTACCTTGAAACAGTTTGCTGGACGCAGTCAAAGCTTCCCTGAGGATTATCTTTACCAACATTTGACAAATAGAAATTAAAGGTATGTACTTCATTTGGGAGATGAGTTTTAGGAATCTTAACAAGCTGAAAAACAGAATAAGGCGCAAAGGTTTATATGCAATATTACCATTGTTCATAATAACTGCAATGAAACTTTTCCAGTGGAGGACACTATGGTTGAACTGAGATACAACAAACTTGGGTTCTTGCCTTACTTGCCTACTCTACTATCCCTTCTCGTTTGAGGGGCACAATCAAGCACTACTTGGTTTTAGAAATTTTCCCTTAAGCTCCAAGTTGCTGTGATGTTACAATGCAGGTGCCTCAGGAAATTGGAATTTGCTTTCTCCCCACGAATCAGATTTTGCTACCTCTGAACGTGGCCTGTTATGTGTCAGAGTTGACAGAGAGGAAGTCTTGACGATCAGCCCTCTGAGTCCAAAGTAGACCCCGCTCTTTACATTCAGATCCAAAATACTGCTTTAGTGGGACATCATGGCACTAGCTAAACTGCTTTCACATTTAAAGATGCTGCTAGTATTAGTTGCCTTTAGCTAGTTTATTAATCCAGGATGGACAAGGAACAAAAGCAGAATTTTGACAGTTTTTTTGGTACCCTCCCTGGAAGCACAAACAAGGTTCAGTAGATCCATTACTGGTAACTTTTCATTTCATTTACACTCACAAATGCCCAGCCTCAACATGTATATCCTTAACATTTCCCCTCGTCTCTACTGGTTTCGGAAAACAGCTAGCAATCCATTACTGAGGGGTGGAGAATACTAGTTGTACTGGTACTAGGCAGTTGGACACACTGCACATACCTATAAGCTCTAACGCCTTCATTTATGTCCAGGAACTCTGCCAAGATTATATATTGCACATCCTTTCAAGCCTCAACATAAAATTGTGAACATGAATGTATTGGCCTTCTGAAGCTATCACCTCTTGTTTATAAAGCTTGAGAGTATAATTAGGCAATTTACAGTACAATCCCATAGGCTTAGACTGAAGTACCTCTGCATAGCATTGCACTGTTAATTACTAAACTACAGGCTAAATTACAGATGACTAAGGCCACTTCCTCACAGAGGTTTTTCCTCTGCTTCCACTACCACTCCAGTACTTTCGCAGCATCCACATGACACTGTGGTCTAATTGTGCTCCAGTCATTCTTTCCTCATTGTCAATATGTGTTTTCTCAAAACTGTGTTGCTCTGAACCTTTTAGAAAGAGCACAGTCCAAGAGTGTTATTGGATGGTCTGGAAGGGAAGGTGTGCATTACTCAAAGGCCTGGCCAAATTAGCCCCATTTTTCTTCCATTAATGCATTGCAGCCACCATTTTTTGGCTTTTTAAATCAGCAATTGCGGGACTGTTATGTTATAATTATCTGCTGCAACAATCTGCTACTTTAAAAAAATTCTCTGGCTGAAGGTTTTTAATACTGGATCGATAATAACATTATGTTTTATTATGTTATGTAAGCTGCCTCAAGGAGGCTGCCCAGTAGAGGCAGCATAAAATAAACAGGTTCTCTGAATTCCAGCTTTCATTAGGAACAAAAGCATCTAGCCCTTTGCATTGCAGAGAATGAATGAGAGGTATATGGAGAATTAGCATCGTATGGAAGCAGTCTAAGATACAGATCCTGACTAGTATAACTAGAAAGAAGTGACCAGAAGTTTTAGCTATAATTTCCCACTACTGCTCTATAAAACTCTGCAATTTTTGTGCAAAAATTTCAGACTATTTTAACTATTTTGTAAGTAGGTAAAACTTAATTTTACTGCTAAAGTGAGCTGCAAAATATCATACTTAAAACTCAGCAGCTTCTATGAATAGCTTTTGTGCAAATGCATAAAGGCACCAGTATAATGCAACTATGCTGTTCTTGTGCAGGCAATTAGCACTTTATAACCTCTGCTAGAACACAGTAAATTCTGTACTGTGTAAAAATACAGATGAATGTATACAGGAGAGGAAAACAAGCTCTGTCACATGATTTATTGTATATCATGTGGAAAAACATTTGAGACAAAGTAAGTTAACATTAGATGAGTTTAATGTCCTATACTTGCTATATTGTTCCTTTTGGGCAACATTATTAAATTTATCTTGTCCAACAGAGTGAGTTATACACGTTAACCAGATTCTGCATTTAAGTACCAACAGGTTGCTAGGCCAGTTGTGTGTACTCAAGCCCAGCTGTCAGGCAAGGCAGAATTTGTGGGAAAGGATCTCTGGATTGAATCTAGGTGCTTCCCACATTTTGTTTCACCAGCAGTTAGTGCTATGAAAGGCTTCCCTCAAAAAAACCTACATAGTGAAGAGCTGCTATTTTGGAATAGGTTGAACAGAGCTTGAGAAACTTTGACAGTCCAGCTTCAATCTATTCAGTAAGAAATCAAGCACAGAAGTATGGACCACCTTCTGCTGTGTTTGGGGCTCCCCACTTTGAGGTCTTTACATGGTAGCTCATACTGCAAAGGTACTCCCCCCCCCCCCCCAAAATTAATCCTGTTTTTATTACAGAAGAACTAAAACTGATGGTGCTATTCTTTATGTGGTGTTAAATGATTGCACAGGTGGTAGTGATGCAGATCCAGGCAGTCTTGGAGAAGGTAGATTATCTAGACCAGGGGTGGGCAAACTTGCTCAGCGTAAGAGCCACATAGAACAGGGGTGGCCAAACTTGCTTAATGTAAGAGCCGCATAGAATAAACATCAGATGTTTGAGAGCCACAAGACATGAACAAATATTACCTGTTTTTATTGGAAAATAAGCAAATTTGCTTTTTATTAACATTAAATGAGACTGCCAAAAATAATAACAAAAGGGGTAAAAGCAGATATTGATAATTATATTAATTTGTCCAATTATATTTGTTTGCTAATGATACTTAGCTTCCCAAGCCTTGCCGGGAGCCACATAATATATGTGAAAGAGTCGCATGCGGCTCCTGAGCCACAGTTTGCCCACCCCTGATCTAGACCCATTTCAACCCAGATTCAGGCTTGGGTTTGGGACAAGATCACTCACTTTAATAGATGATCTCTACAGGACAGTGACAGACAGAGTGCACCCCTGTTGATTTTCCTGGACCTCTTGGTACCATTAATCATGGAACTGTTGTGGACATGCTGGCTGGACTGGCAGCAGGGGGCACCCTGCTTAAGTGGTTCTGAACATACCTAATCTGACCAATTCCAGAAGATAGCACTAGGGAACTTCTGCTGGCCCACAGCATTTATGCTAGGGGTCGTGCAAGCATCAGTATTAGTTTCCTATGCCGTTTGACATCTACATGGAACTGTTGAGATAGATTGCCTGAGTCTCTGAAGTAAAGTATCACAAATACCATTATATCCTTAACAACTGAGCCAGGTAAGTCTGTAAATCCTGAACAAGTCCCTGGAGGAGGTAATAGGATGGATAAGGGCCAACTGAAACCTCACTCCACAGAAGATTGGGGTGTTGCTGGTCAATAAGATAAGCTGCTCAAGAACTCAAACTAGCCTTGGGGGGATACTCTTCCTCTGAAGGAACAGGTGTGTAAGGTAATGCTGAATCCTAGCCTTCAGCTGAAAATGCAGGTATCCTCTGTGCTATTAAGTGCCTTCAGTTGTTCTTATTTTATTTATTTATTTATTTATTTATTCAATTTATACCCCGCCCTCCCCGCGAACGACTGAAATGAAAGAATGTAAGTATGATCTAACCACAGTGATCCATGCTCTGATAACATACAAGACTACTGTAATGCACCCTAGTGGGGATGCCTTTCAAAACTTTCTGGAAATCACACCTGGTCCAAAATGCAGTAACTAGGTTTATAATGGAATGGTTACAGGGATCTGAAAGAGCTGCAATGGCTGCCTGTCTGGTCCAGGCACAATTCAAAGTGTGCTAACATCATAAACAGCTTGGGTGTTCTTGAAGAACACTTCCTCCTGTACTGTCCCAGCCAGCCAGTTAAAATCTGCTTCTCTGTGCTTCACATTCAGAGGTGAGGCAGGTGACTACTAGAGACAAGGCTTTTTCAGTGGCAGGAACACGCTTTTGGAATGTTCTCCCTGTTGAGCCTCACCTAGTAACCTAGTTCACTGACTCTGAGGTACTAGGCCAATGCATTTCTTTTTACCAGACATTTAACTAAGGAGTTCATCTTTTAAAACTGTTCTGTGGTCTGTTTCTAGCCTGAGAACTGTCTTATGGGTATTTTAAGCTACTTAATTCGTGTTATGCTATTTTTATACCTCTGGTTTTGTTTTTAATATTCATGTTTTTAACTTGTGAGGTAACTTGAGTAGGTTGTGAGAAAGTCATATAAATTCTCTACATAAACAATAAATAAAGGGCTACTGAATGGACCTGGATGGCCCAGTCTCATCAGATCTTGGGAGCTAAGCAGGGTCAGCCCTGATTAGTATTTGGATGGGAGACCATCAAGGAAGTCCAGGGTCACTGTGCAGAGGCAGGAAATGGCAAACACCATCTGAACCTCTCTTGTGTTGAAAAACCTACGGGTCATCATAAGTCATGACTTGGCCCTTTCTACTTACTGCACTCCATGGACCTGAGCTAGAGCCTTTAATAATATTCAGATAGACTCACCCTCATTACAATAACTGTACTGATTCATTTGAAATGTATCAGTATATTGACAAATCAAGCCTGTTTAAAAGGTCATGGGTTGGATCTAAATAATTACCACTGAATTTCTGTTTCTGGCATGGATCCTTCTACCTCCTAACTTCCACATCCTCCATGCCACCAAAAAAATCTGCTCCAAGGGTTGGGAGACCTTCATGAACAGTGTAAGCTGTTGTGGGATGGGGAAAGAATGACTACCATTTAAGTAAATACTCCACAAAAACCATGGCTCCCTCCTTGGACTTATGAAATTGCCTTGTGCTTGGCAGATTTTTGGATCCAACCTAAATCTGGTTATTCTCTTGTGCAGCCATAATTGTAAAATACTATGTGAGATAAAGTTTAAGAAAATGCACAGAACGGCTGTTGCTAATGCAATTTCATACCTAATACAAAAGCAAATCTGGATTTGCCATTCAAGAGGCAGCTGCAGCCAATCATGGCTGGCTTCATACAGAAGTACAGAAAGGTACAGTGCAGGAAAGCACAGCATTCAGCTTCCCTCACTGATTCAATTTTTGTTAAAAAGTGGGGGAGGACCTGTACCACCCTTCCCACTTTACATGCTGACAGGCAGGCTTTTGCATAAATATAAAATGGCTGCCCTATTTGACTCTGAACTTAAGAGGCTGCCTTGTCTGTTTCTCTCTTATTAAGATCCAATACTTTCTACTCTCTTATGCCTTGTCTGGTTTGGGACATACTGACTGTCCAATACATATGTTTACTTTAGGGGAGGGGGTGAAGCCTGAGCCTCTACCCTATTCCCAAGTCTGCACAACCCTTCTTGTTAGTACAAACATTTACCTTTGTCTCCGCTGTTAGGTGCAGCAGGGTGAATGTCGCCTATGGTTCTGCCTCTTATTTCTTCTTGCCCATGAGTTTGCCAGTGGGTACAAACTAAGCGCTGCCCTACCTAGTAGCCTAGATAACAAACAGGATCTATACTTATACAGAAGACAGCCTTCTTAAAGCCCCTGAAACAATCAGTAGAAAGTGGCAATGCTTTATACAAAAATGCCAATGTTTTGAAGGATCATCAGCAAACTCCTCAGGTTGGTATTATCTCTGTCAGACAAATTATTTGTTGAATTACTCTCTCCTCACTCACTGCACAGGGAACTGAAAGCTGATGGTAAGGTGCTAGAACAGTCAGATTGAAAAAGTCTCAGTCATTACCAAATGTCAGAAATTATTGCAGGTGGAGTATTTCAGGTGGCTTATCTCAGAGAGTTGACCCACTGGCTGGCCACCTGGCGCCTCACTGCATCTGCGCCAGCCAGCGAATCAGCTCTCCAAGAGCTCTGGTGCTGAAGTCATCACAGCACCTCCTGCAACCCTGGTGAGAAGGGGGGAGGGAGCAGTGCCTGCCCAGCCACACTGGCAACAATGACAGGCATCATGTTGAGCAAGGCTGCATGGAAGAGGAAAGACTGCCCTTAAAAAACAAACATAATCTGGAGGAGAGGGACCTTTTGGCTTTCGACAGGCTGTCTTGGGAAAGGGATTCCCCTGCTTGGAATGTTTTGCCTGCCTAGAAGATTTCTTTCCAGGGAGGAGACGCGTGTTTCTCTTCGCAAATCTTATAGATTCTAGCCGGGTCTCACCTTTAAAAAGCTGGAGCATGGGGGAAGGAGGGCTTTGGGCTTCCCTCTTGCAGTATTTTCACCCCCAGAAATGGTACTGGGGGGAGGGCAGGGTTTCCTCTAAGCTGAGTTAGTGTGAGCTAGCTCACAGTTTTTTAGCCTCCAGCTCACACATTTTTGTCTTAGCGCAGGAAGGATGGCTCCAGAGCAAACTAATTTATGCAGTAGCCAAATATGCTCACTCACAACTTTAATGCCAGCAGTTCACAAAGCAGAATTTTTGCTCACAAGACTCCTCACCTTAGAGGGAACATTGGAGGGTGGTGTTTGCCTCATACTCTGACTTCAAGCGCCCGGAGATGGACACATGTTGCCACAGGAAAGGGCAAACAGCCCCACTTCTGCAAAAATACTATGGGAAGGAAGCCTGGGTAAGGAGCTACTCTCCTTGTTAATTTTATTAGCACCCCATGTCCTGGAGCCCCCTTCTGCAAAAATTCCCGGCTACGGCCCTGTGCAGGTACATCAAGAAATTGTTAGGAAGCAAATCCTTTGGATGCTAGGCACTCAAAATGCATCATCCCTAATTCTTCTACTAAAGTGGTTGGATGGGGAAAGGTATGGCAAAGAAAATTAAATACTTTGCTAGTCCTAACAATTCTACTGGCTCACTCTCCAACAGTGATGTAGTAGATGTTACAGTACAAGCTGGTGTCTACTACACCGGTTACGACTAGAGATGTGTGATCACATATCTCACAGCCTTTTATTCAGAATTTCTAGAAACCAACAATATATCATACATTACCTTATTTCCAACATAAAAGGTAACCATATGAAGCAGCTGTTGCCATAACATCTTAATGCTCCATAACAGGGTCTTAAATTATTATCTATATTACTCTAAAAGCTAACAGTCGGATAACAAGAAGAGATATGGTCATGGGACGGAGACGGCACTGGTCGCCCTCACGGATGACCTCCGGAGACATCTCAATCAGGGCGGTACAGCGGCACTGGTGCTGCTAGATCTGTTGGCGGCGTTCGACATGGTCGACCACCAGTTGCTGATTCACCACCTCGCCGACTTGGGGATACAGGGGCTTGCCTTACAGTCGCTTGCCTCTTTTCTCCAGGATCGGGGACAGAGGGTTGCACTCGGGGAACAGATCTCCCAGAGGTACCCACGGGTATGTGAAGTTCCTCAAGGGGCAGTGCTGTCCCCGATGTTATTCAACATCTATATGCGCTCCCTCGCCCAGATTGCCCGGAGGCACAGGCCTGGGTGTCATCAATACGCAGATGACACCCAGCTATATTTGCTATTGGGTGGCTGGTCTGACTCTACCCCAGATGACCTGGAGCGGGCGCTTCAGGACATAGTGGACTGGCTCAGAATGAGCCAACTGAAACTGAATCCAACGAAGATGGAGGTCCTGTGCTTGAGTCGGAATGGGTCGGGGGTAGGGATCCCACTACCGACCTTCGGTGGGGTGCCATTGGTGCCAGTGTCGAGGGTCAGGAGTTTGGGAGTGCTCCTGGATGCTTCCCTAACAATGGAGGCCCAGGTAGCAGCCACTGCCAAAGCAGACTTATCACCTACAGCTGATTAGGCAGTTGGTTCTCCTCCTCGAACGCGATGGCCTAGCTACAGTGATCCATGCTATGGTCACCTCAAGACTAGACCACTGTAACACTCTCTATATGGGGCTGCCCTTGTCTCAGATCCGGAAGTTGCAGCTGGTGCAGAACGCCGCAGCCAGGCTGCTGATGGGTCTCTCTACGTGGAACCACATCCGGCCTGTGCTGAGGTTGCTGCACTGGCTGCCTATAGCATACTGGATCTGGTTCAAGGTGCTGGTACTGACCTTTAAAGCCCTATATGGTCAGGGGCCTGCCAACTTGAGGGACTGCCTTTCCCCATATGTGCCCCAGAGGGCACTGAGGTCAAGCTCACAAAACCGCTTGACTCTCCCCAGTCTGAAAGACTTTCAGCTGGCCAGCACTAAGACTAGGGCTTTCTCGGTGGCGGCCCCATACTGGTGGAATGAGCTCCCAGATGACATCAGGACCCTGCGGGACCTATTACAGTTCTGCAGGGCCTGCAAGATGGAGCTCTTCTGCCAGGCTTTTGATTAGGAGCCGCCACTGGTGGGATTAAGGATAACATTGCCCTGGAACCGTGGGCTGAACCTCTCGCTGCCGCTTTCACCACATGACTTTGTTTGCCGCCAGTACTTGTTGTTTTATTTTTAATTCTGATGTTTATCTTTATGTTTTAAAATTGTAAACCATGTTTGATGGTATTTTATTGTAGGAAGCTGCCTTGAGCCAGCTTGTCTGGAAAGGCGGGATAAAAATGCAAATAATAATAATAAAAAAAGATAAATAACTATTTAGCTACCACATAACTACCAACTGAGACATGTCAACTCAGAGCAGAACCTACATTAAACTATTAAATCTGGAACTTTGATATATTTAAATTAAATCTCCCCCAACTCTATCTTTTTATTTGATTTACAAACTGCTTTCTTATATCACTTGGGCAGCACCTCCTGTTCCAGGGCAAACTGACATTTGGAGTAACAGTGGTGGTTTAGAACCTTAAGACCATCAGATATATTCAAAATTTAGGCTACATGTTTGTTCTTATACACTGCCTGTCCTCCATGGAGCCCAAAATGTATACACTGGGTTCCCAGGTAGAAACCCCATCCAGGAAAGGATCAAACCTACACCTGCTTTGGGAACTGTACTGTAAGAACATAAGAACATAAGAGAAGCCAATGTTGGATCAAGCCAGTGGCCCATCCAGTCCAACACTCTGTCACACAGTGACCAAAAACACCAGGTGCCCTCAGAAGGTCCAGCAGTGGGGGCAGGAAGCCCTCCCATTGTTGCCCCCCCAAACCCCCCCACCAAGAATACAGAGCATCACATTGCCCCAGACTGAGAGTTCCTATCTATACTTTGTGGCTAATAGCCACTGATGGACTTTTGCTCCATATGTTTATCTAATTCCCTCTTGAAGCCGTCCATGCTTGTAGCTGCCACCACTTCCTGTGGCAGTGAATTCCACATGTTAATTACTCTTTGGGTGAAGAAGTACTTCCTTTTATATGTTCTAACCCGACTGCTCAGCAATTTCATGCCCACAAGTTCTTGTATTGTGAGAAAAGGAGAAAAGGAGCCAGTTTGGTGTAGTGGTTAAGTGTGCGGACTCTAATCTGGGAGAACCAGGTTTGATTCCCCACTCCTCCACTTGCACCTGCTGGATGACCATGGGCAAGCCATAGCTTTGTAACAGCTGTTGTCTCAAGGACAGCTCTGGAAAGAGCTCTCTCAGCCCCACCTACCTCACAGGGTGTCTGTTGTGGGGAGGGGAAAGGAGTTTGTAAGCCACTCAGACTCCTTCAGGTAGTAAAGGGTGGGGTATAAATCCAATCTCTTCTCTTCTTCTTCTTCTACCTGCTCTATCCCACGCATAATCTTATAAACCTCGATTATGTCAACCCTCAGCCATCGTTTCTCCAAGCTAAAGAGCCCCAAGCGCTTCAACCTTTCTTCATAGGGAAAGTGTTCCAACCCTTTTATCATTCTAGTTGCCCTTTTCTGCACTTTTTCCAATGCTTTAATATTTTTTTTGAAGTGTGGCGACCAGAACTGTACACAGTACTCCAAATGAGGTTGCACCATCGATTTATACAGGGGCATTATGATACTGGCTGATTTGTTTTCAATTCCCTTCCTGATAACCCCCAGCATAGTGTTCGCCCTTTTCACTGCAGTAACACACTGTCTCGACATTTTCATTGAGTTATCTACTATGACTAGGACCTCCGGAGGCATCTGGATCAAGGCGGCATGACGGTGCTGATGTTGTTAGACCTGTTAGCTGCGTTCAACACAGTTTACCATCAGCTACTAGCCTGCTGACTCACCAATATGGGGATTCAGGGGTTGGCCTTGCAGTGGCTTTCCTCGTTTCTCCAAGCCCGGGGACAAAGGGTGGCGGTTGGGGAACAGCTCTCCCAAAGGCACCCGCTGGTTTGCGGAGTGCCACAGGGAGCAGTATTTTCCCCAATGTTGTTTAATATCTAGATGTGCCCCCTCGCCCAGATTGCCTGGAGGCATGGGCTGGGTTGCCATCAGTATGCTGATGATACCCAGCTCTACCTGTTGTTGGGTGGCCAGTCAGACTCTAGTCCGGGTGATCTGGACCTGGCGTTGCTGGACCTGGCTAGGTGGTTCAGGCAGAGCCGAATGAAATTGAATCCAACGAAGATGGAGGTCCACTCCAGTCGGAGTGGATCAGGGGTAGGGATCCCTCTCCTGGCCTTCGATGGGGTGCCGTTGGTACCAGCATCGGAGATGAGGAGCTTGGGAGTGCTCCTGGACCCCTCATTAACGATGGAGGCCCAGGTAGCAGCCACTGCAAGGTCAGCTTTTTATCATCTACGGTTGATCAAGCAGTTGGTTCCCTTCCTTGAATGCAACGAACTGGCTACGATGATCCATGCTTTGGTCACCTCAAGATTGGACTACTGTAACGTTCTCTACATGGGGCTGCCCTTGTCCCAAATCCGGAAGCTGCAGCTGGTGCAGAATGCGGTGGTACGGCTGTTGCTGGGTCTCCCTGTATGGGAGCACATCCAGCCTGCCTTAAAAGCACTGCACTGGCTATCTATAGCATACCGGATAAGGTTCAAGGTACTTACCTATAAAGCCCTATATGGCCTGAGACCTATCTATCTGAGGGACCACCACTCCCCATACGTTCCCCAGTGAGTGCTTCAATCAGGATCCCAAAATTACCTGGCTCTCCCAGGGCCGAAGAAGGCCCGGCTGGCGGTTACAAGGGCCAGGGCATTTTCGGTGGCGGCCTCATACTGGTGGAATGAGCTCCTGGATAACATCAGGGCCCTGCAGGGCTTATTACAGTTCCACAGGGCCTGCAAGATGGAGCTCTTCCGCCAGACTTTTGGGGCCGCCCAATAGATACATCTTGGCCCTGGCCTGATTGAGAACCCGCTAGCCTGAATGTTGCCTTATCATCTACACTGTGTAATATCTAAGACGCTACCCCGATAAAAGAAGAAACGCCATCTTGTAGTGGGGTATATTATTTGATTATCTTTGTATTTTATATGTTTTAATGACATTGTATTTTAATGTAAGTTGGTAGCCGCCCTGAGCCCTCCGGAAGGAGGGGAAGGCGGGATATAAGCTAAAATAAATAAAAAAATAAAAATCTGTCTCTTGGTCAGTCTCTGCCAGTTTGGACCCCATCAACGTGTATTTATAGTTAGGATTTTTGGCTCCAATGTGCATCACTTTGCACTTGGCCACATTAAACCCCTTTGCCACATTGATGCCCACTCGCCCATCCTCAACAGATCCCTTTGGAGTGCTTCACAATCCTCCCTGGTTTTCACCACCCTGAACGACTTCGTGTCACCTGCAAATTTAGCCACTTCACTGCTTACTCCCAACTCCAAATCATTAATAAACAAGTTAAAAAGCATCGGACTGAGTAGTGATCCCTGCGGTACCCCACTGCTTACCTTCCTCCACTGAGAAAATTGCCCATTTATACTCACTCTGTTTCCTTTTAATTAGCCAGTTTTTGATCCACAAAAGGATTTGTAGTTTTATCCTATGACTATTGAACTTACTTAAGAGCCTTTGATGAGGAACTTTATCAAAAGCTTTCTGGAAGTCAAGGTAAAACAACATTTACTGGGTCCCCCTTGTCCACATGTTTGTTTACTCCTTCAAAGAACACTAACAGATTAGTGAGACAAGATCTTCCCTCACAGAACCCATGTTGAGTCTTCCTCAATAGATTTTGTTCATCAATGTGCCTACTAATTTTTTCCTTAATAACAGTTTCCACCAACTTACCCGGTATCGACATCAGACTGACTGGCCTGTAATTTCCCGGATCTCCTCTGCAACCCTTTTTAAAGATAGGAGTGACATTCGCTACCTTCCAGTCCTCAGGAATGGAGGCAGATTTTAAGGAAAGATTACATATTTTTGTCAGGAGATCCACAAGTTCACATTTGAGTTCTTTCAGAACTCTCAGATGTATGCCATCCGGGCCTGGTGATTTATTTGTTTTTAAGTTGTCTATCAGTCGTAGGACCTCCTCTCTCTATCAGTCGTAGGATCACCTCAATCTGACTCAGGTCTTTCAACACCCCTCCTGAAATCAGTGGTTCTGGAGTGGGCAGGCACTTCTCATCTCCCACAGTGAAGACAGAGGCAAAAAATGCATTCAGCTTCTCAGCCATTTCCCTATCATCCTTCACTACACCTTTTAACCCTTGGTCATCCAAGGGCCCCACTGCCTTCCTGGCTGGTTTGCTACTTCTAATGTATTTGAAGAAAGTCTTTATGTTTTTTGCGACATGCTCCTCATATTCCCTTTTTGACTGCCTGATCACAGACTTGTATTTTATTTGCCACAGCCTGTGTTTCCTTTATCAGCCCCACTGAGACTAGCTTTCCACCGCTTAAAGGAATCCTTTTTACCTTTTACAGCCTCCATTACTTTGTTTGTTAACCATGCAGGCTTTTTTCTATACCTATTTGTACCTTTCCTAACTCGCGGTATATATTTTCTATGAGCCTCAAGGATTGTAATTTTAAATAGTCTCCAAGCTTCCCCAATGGTTTTGACCCTTTCTACTTTTCCTTTCAGTTTTCTCCTCACACATCCCCTCATATCAGAGAAATTACCCCTTTTAAAGTTAAAAGTGGTTGTGTCAGTCTTTTTGGAAGATTCCAATTTTGTTTGAATTCTGAAGTTTAGCATTTTTACAGAAAACCTTATTTTTAAACCTTTTTTTGCTCTATCCTTCCTGTCTTAGGCTTCCATTTTTAGTACAGACCATATCCACAAGGCTCAGTTTTACCCACCTCTCCACTCTACCAAATGAAACTGTCTATTCTTGCTCCCCAAGGCTGTCTTCCTATCCTCCCAAAGTTCCAAAACTATGTAATATATAGAATGTGGAAAAGTCATTTCACAGACTTTTTTCTTTTCATATATCAAAGTCAGTGTAGTACAGTGATTAGAATGTTGGATAAAGATCTGGGAGAACCAGGTTCAAATCCCCACTCTACCAAGGAAGCTTGTTGAGTGAACTTGGGCCAGTTACATACATTCAGCCTAACCTACCTCATAGGGCTGGTATGATGATAAACTGGAGGAAAGGAAAATGATGCAAGCTGCTTCAGGTCCCCATTGTGGAGAAAGGTGGTGTATAAATGAAGTAAAGTAAATACTAATAAACTCTAAATCTCTAAGGCCATCTTTTACGGTCATTTATTTGTGAATGCTTACACACAGAATAAAAAGAAGACCTGTAGACTAGTAGCAAAGAAGCCCAACCTCAGAATACCAAGGAAAGGGAAGTTGAGAAAAAACCAGCCATCCTTGAGGAAGAGATCATGTGGGCAATGAATCAGCTACCAAACAACAAGGCTCCAGGTGTTGACATCATCGCCACATAATTGCTGAGGCCTGTACCACCTGCAATCATCAGTCCTGTGTCAGAAAATTTGGAAAACCAACACATGGCCAAGGGACTGGAAACACTCATTATTCATTCCACTACCAAAAAAGGAAGACTCCAAAGACTGCTCCAATTATCATACTATCACTCTCATCCTTCACATTAGCAAAATTCTGCTTAAAATTATACAGCAACGCCTAGCACCAACCGTTGAAAAGGAATTACCAGATGGCCAAGCTGGCTTCCGAAGGGGGTGTGGCACTCATGACCATATAGCAAATCTGTGATGGATCATGGAGAAATCTCATGAGTATCAAAAGAGTATCTACTTATGCTTCATTTATTACAAGAAAGCCTTTGACTGTGTTGATCATGACAAAAACTGACTGGTTCAAGATAGAGAAGGGAGTATGACAAGGTTGCATTCTTTCACCTTTCCTATTCAACATGTATGCCGAAACAATCATGAGGAAGTTAAAGCTGGAAGAGTAAAAAATTAGGGTAAAGATTGGAGAATGGAATATCAACTACCTTTGATATGCTGACGACACAACCCTCCTCTCAGAAACTAAAGAAGATCTAGTATACCTGATCCAGAAAATCAAAGAGAGTAGTGAAAAGTTTGGCCTCTTCCTAAACATAAAAAGACCAGGTTTATTACCACCAAGAAGAAGAGAGAGGTCAAAATAACAGTTGACGATGAAGAGATTGAATGTATGAAAGAATTCACTTTCTTAGGATCACAGATCAACCAAAATGGTGAATGCAGTCCAGAAATAAAACGTCAAATCACGCTGGGTTGTACAGCAATGATAAGCATGAATTGAATATGGAAGAGCAAGGACATCAGCCTAACAACCAAATGCAGATTAGTCTGTGCCACTGTGTTCCCCATAGCAACCTATGGCTGTGAAAGCTGGACCATGAAGAAGCAAGACAGGAAGAAATCGACTCATTTGAGCCTCCTGCCCATTCCTTGGACAGCAAAGGTAACAAACAAGCAAGTACTGGAGCTCATAAAACTAGACATGTCATTGGAAGGAAAAATCATAAAATTGTGACTGACTTATTTCAGACATGTCATGCAGAGGAACGCACTAGAAAGAGCAATTATGCTTGGACTGGTTAGCAGCAAAAGGAAACCAGACTGCCAAAGAACACAGTAGCTAGACACCATAAAAGTTGACACCAGCCTGGGCATGGAACGACTCAAAGAAACAGTACAAGATAGGAAAATGTGGCAAGTTCTGGCCTATAGAATCGTAAAGAGTCAGACACGACTGAATGGCTAACAACAACAACATATCAATTTCTAAGCATATTAGGTATTTGGAGTCATGAAAGATAAGATGTGTGATGAAGAAAGAACTAAACTTCCTTTTATTGATAATGTTAAGGTTGTCTCAGTGTATAGACTCATCTCAACTCAGCTTCTAGTTTTCATGGTCCCTATATTTCAAATTAAAATTAAATTGAAAAAAGAAAGAACTAAAACTCTTCCTGAAGTCTGATAAATTTTTCTGGTCTTCCTGTTCTATTTACTTTTGTCCATCTAATCTAGTGCCCGTCACACTATTGCCTTAGCCCATGTCAATGCATGTTGCATGACTGACAGAACAGGCACTTGGGTAACAACCTACGACACTGTACATAAAGAGCTGGGTCCAAACTTGCATAAATGCAAGAAACTCTTGCAGTAAGTTCTTCCATGCCTCCTCTTCCTCCAGCAGACCCCTGTACATCCTCAAAGCACTCTATGGAGGAGAACCCTCCTGAACAAAGTGTCGGGGGGGGGGGGGACCTGCATTGAAAAAGGGATCTGGGCAAGATTGTTTCTATTTCCTTTTGCATGAGTCTAGATGCCAACGTTTGTGTACATTTTATGAAAGCTACGAAGGGAACTCATGTTTACCAGCACTATTCTGTTAGTGTGGGTTGTTTGGCCCTGATAGCCATACATAATTTTCCTACAAAAAATTATTTTAGTGACTGCGAGTATATCATAATATCATATTCATCATAATATAGGAAGTACGTTCGGACTGCCCAAGTGATGTATGTGCACACTGGCCAAAACATATTTTACTTGACACATTCCTAAACATATTTTTCTTTAAGAAAAATAGTAAAAGCTAAAGAAGTCTTCAAGCAACAGCAAAAGTATGAAGGCCAGCATTTGTTTTCACACCACAAATGTTTTGACACTGTGGCAGAACAGTACCACCACGGGAATCCAGCAGCAATTTACTTGAATTTGTTTTAAAACTTGTTAACCTTTCTTTCTGACACAAAGTACTTCAAAATTTAAACAAGATCAGCTAAAATCGCCATGACACTGATACCAAAACAGACATCAGCAGCTATTACACATTAGTGCCCCAATAAACCTGTTTTCCAAAGTTCTTTTGAAAACTATGTCATAGTGGATATAGGTAAGGAGGGTGTTCTACCTATGCGAGCATCAATGTTGAGAAGACCCTTTCCAATATAGTTGCAGACCTGACCTAGAACAGGAGACAAAGCCTTATCTACTGATCTTAACAAGTGAGAGTGAGTAGGAAGAAGGGATTCTACTGTACAAGGCTGTTTACTCGGTAAAAGCTTCTTATCTAGCAGTAAGCAGTAGGAAACAGTTATAACCATCTCTTATATTTTTTATCCACAGCTATATAGCAATATGAGAGACTGCGGTGACTCAGAGGTTAAGATGCTGAACTGCAGACTGGAAGGTTGGTAGCTCGGCAGTTCAAGATCCTAGTGGAGTGACACAAACTGAACGCCTGTCTTTGGCCCCAGCTCCTGCCAACCTAGTAGTTCGAAAGCAAGAAATTGCAAGTAGATAAATAGGTACAGCTTCAGTGGGAACGTAACAGCATTCCGTGCGCCTCAGTGACTGTGGAAAAGTCTTCGGACAGCCCTGGCTCATGGAGATGAGCACTGCCCTCTAGAGTCGGATTTGACTGGCTTTCGAGCAAGGGAAACCTTTACTATATAGGTATTTTAAAGATAAGTACTCACCCCTTGGAGTCCTTGAAATTGAATGGAAGGTCGAGAAGGTATCAGATTCTAAAGGAAAAGAAGAGGTGACCTCTCATTAGAATGGAAATCAGGATCCAGATAAAAGATTTTCAATATGTATCAAACCTGAGCGCTGAAATAAAGTTATCTTTTGCTAAACTGAAGTAGAATAAATGTAATTTGATTTAGTTAGGCTATAGGGGAAAGAATTAGCTTCCATAAGAAAGTGCCCAATTTAGCTATCACAGCCCCCACTGGAGTAGTTATTGGACACAAAGCCATTACTCCTAATTTAGAAAATCTAAACTGTAAGCAACATTTAAAATATTTTACAGTAAATGGTTTGTTACCTTTCAACAGGCTGATTTAAAATGCACAAATACAAAAAGAAGCCTGCTAGCTAAATTTGTTTTGGTACAAGCAAAACTTATGAATGTGAATGGAACTCTTGGAAATGACCCAAATACGATGACATTGAGTGAATAGCTTTATTGTAAGCAATCTTTGCTTTATACTAAACAAAGAAAGTGACAAAACAGTGATACTCAATTCATTGTTAAAAATCTTATTTGGTGCCTCATACAAGATAAATTCAGTTTTTTCCACAGCAAAACTATAGTTTCATGCCATACTAAAGCTAGATGCACCTAACCAAAGACACACTGTATCAAATGTTTCATATGTAATTAATCCCTTCCCAGTATAACCTACTTGGTTTTGGTAAGGACGCCTGAAATTAATTTATCAGCTCTGATATTTCTTTTTGATGAAGTCCTCTACAGGACTCCATCTACAGCACATCAATTAATACTAAATGGTCTACAGATGAATTTAAGCTGTAGAAATGAATACGAATCTCATTTATGATTTACTCTGCAGCAGAAGTCATAGAGTCACTTAACATATAAGCTGTATGTACATATCCAAATCTCAATCTCTTTCCCTCTTGGTTCTTCATTTTTTAGGGCAAACTACTTTTCAGTTGCGAATAATAATGATTTCAGCAGTTCACACAAATAAGACTGATATTGGTGAACAAAACATTATAGAATCATAAAAGTTGGAAGGGGCCATGCAGGCCATCTAGTCCAACCCCCTGTTCAATGCAGGATCAGCCTAGAGCACCCCTGACAAAGTGTGGCCTGACCAATGCAGTGTACCACGGGACTATGACATCGTGTGATTTAGATGTTATGCCTCTGTTGATAAACCCCAAGTGCATTAGCCTTTTTTGCTGCTGCATCACACTTTGTTGTTGTTAACCATTCAGTCATGTTCAGCTCTTGGCGATTCTATGGGCCAGCTCTTTCTATGTTTTCCGATCTTGTCCTGTTTCTTAGAGTTGTTCCATGTCCTTGTTCACACACACTGCTACCTAGAAATCTGTCCCCCATCCAATATGCATGCTTGTCATTCATTACTAAATTTCTGCATTAGTCTCATAGCGATTTGAAACAATGCAGTCTTCAGAAATGTAGATCTTGCTAAGGTAGCTGAAGCAAATCATAATATGCGCCAAAGCAGCTATCTGCTTCCACCTTCATTTTTTCTTTCCATACTCCACCCACCCCTCAGCACAAAGAAAGGTTAAGAACAATATTGCTTGTATCTCCCATAAGTAACACAGTAATAATACTGATGCATTTTATAATGAGAACGTGACCAAAAATCATTTGTGAATCAAAGTAACAGTACATTAAATGTTTGTAATAATAAACTTGAACTTTTTCCAATGCATTATGTGTATTCGAATATAAGCTAAAAATGAAATATCTTGTGTGTATAATTAATGTGAAGCATTCCAAACATTAGAAAGTGCTAATGCTAGACATTATTAGTGAACTTTCAAGATACATATCTGCAGTTGCAATCTCTAGTAACTTCTCAATTCTGAAAAAAAAATTCTTCTGAAGAGAACAAACTGCAAGGAGGAAAACTTCATAAGAGTGTGTGTGTGTGTGTGTGTGAGTGTGAGAGAGAGAGAGAGAGAGAGAGAGAGAGAGAGAGAGAGAGAGAGAGAGAGATATTTAAGAGAAAAAAGTGTGAGTCCAGTGGCACCTTTAAGACCAACAAAGTTAAATTCAAGGTATAAGCTTTCGTGTGCACACACACTTCTTCAGCGTTGTTTGTTGGTCTAAAAGGTGCCACTGGACTCAAACTTTGTTCTGCTGCTTTAGGCCAACATGGCTATCCACCTGAATCTATATATGAGAGAAATGTTTTACATATTTTCAGGGGGTAGCTGTGTAGGTCTGCAGTAAAACAGCTAGATTCTAGTCCAGTAGCACATTAGAGACCAACAAGATTTTCAGGGTATGAGCTTTCGAGAGTCAAAGGTATCTGACAAAGGGGGCTTTGAATCCTGAAAGCTCATACCGTGAAAATCTTGTTGGTCTCTAAGGTGCTACTGGACACAAATTTAGCTATTTCACATAGTGCAACACGAAGTGTAGTTTAAACTACATGTATCTGGACACAGCTATTAACAGTACAACTGATGGTAAAAAGATGGAAAGAACAATTCAGACTAAATGTCCCCTTAATCAGCCAACTATTGTTTCTTCAATTTTCTATTTCTCTGTTTCTATTTATTCTTAGATTTTAAGACGCTTTGGGCAGAGACCTGTTTTGTCTTTTGTAAAACTCCAATTATAGTTCTATAATCAAACCTGAAAAGCATATCCCAATATTGCATATAGAGTGCCCATGCATACCCTAGATTTAGGCTGAGCCTTAATATGTTATGTAAGGAGGGTTACACATGTACATGCTTGGTCCAGCTTAACTTCAAAGGTTGTCCACATTTTAACCCCAAACAAGGATGGACTGATATAATCACCAGTGCTCAGACTCCTAAGCAACTGGCTATTTATGGGGACATAAAAAGCTGGCCTTGATACACACACACCAAATTCCAGCAGTATTAGTTATGAAGCCAATCTTCAAGAGTGTGATCATATTTAGAACAGCACCAATGCCACCAATTTGGAAGGAGACAACATCTGATTACAGATCTACAGTAGGAAGCAGCCTGGCCCACTATGTACATTCCCCTTCCATTTTTTCTCCAATTAAACTATCTTGAAATTGCTAATCAAATAGAAGAAAAAGCCCATTCTTCCCTTTAAAGAAGTTGACAGGGAAGGAAAGAACAGGTTACAAGTTTGACCAGCTGTAAAGGTACATAGTAACATTACATTAGGATCATTTTTATCTAAAAACATGGGTATTTCACATTAGCTTAATATTTTGACAACATTTACAAATTAAAGAAAAACAAATATATTATGGTGAAAACTTTGCACTTCCATTTAGCTTAACACCATAAGTATTTTGAAGGATACAGATGTTTAGTTATCACAGCAGCTGCATTCAGATGTCATGAACAAACCACAGTTTGCTTGTGAAGTGAATGAGCTGGAAATCCTCATTTCATGGACTCCCTACCCACTTCCCTTGTGTACTCAGAAAAGATTGATTTGGAAGTCTTCAATTTTAGCGGAAGGAAGGAAAGAGTGAATGAGCCTGAGGATCTTGGGTTTGTTCACATCATAAATGAATGATGGTTTGTGATGTTTGCATTCGCTCAATACCTACTGAAGTACTCAGGAGATGGTTTTGAGGCCTCAACATCTCATCTTGAGGTAAGCATACCCAAAACGATATTCTGACTAAAGCCTCATCCAAAGATTTTATTTTATTTAAAACATTTTTATGGTGCCTTTACACTAGATGAGGTTCTCCAAGATGGCACAAATAAAACATCTGAACAATTAACCACAATATTTAAAATTATAAAACAATTCAATAAAAACACGAACAAAAATACCAGATCTTGTGTTAAGTTCTACAGCTTCTTAGGTTCCTTCAACACTCTTTTCTTGTTTTGCATTCATTATTAATACAAAATAATGTTAGCTGAAAATTATGAAGTTAATTCCTTCTTGTTCCTGCCATATTGCTATCCCCAGAATTGGAATAAGACAACTGACATTAGCCAGGGGTATTTAAATCCCCTCTGTCTCTGGTACTTTCGAGTTTGAGTTACTCTTAACATACTCGGCAGTTTAGCAATGCCAACAATGAGAAAATGAATGTAAAAATACAAATCAAAAAGTTTAGAATTTAAAATAATACAGTTTATAATAATGTTTATCAAATAACACTGCCAACTTTAATATCTACTTTATAGCTCTGTAACTAGCTGTTCAAATGGTGTCCAGATTTTGTTCCTTCAAAAATTCTTGCTGTGTTACATGTTGCAGGAGTATACAGCACAGTTTTATTTTGAATAGACTTGGTATTTTGAAATTTTACTACATTTTACTAGTTTACATAATGTGATTATTTAGCTCTAATAAAATACTTTACAGAGCATTATGAGACATTTTAGATTCTAAAACTATCCTTGGAGTTAAAATGAAGTTGAAAGTTCATTACATCTGATTTTAAAAGTTAAAGCCTTCCTCCAAGATGCATTTACCTGCAAAAGCAGTTTAGCAGAAGTCAGCAGAAACTTTAAATAATGATGTGATGTAACATGCAAGAGTGCCACTATGTTTGGATTGACATTGACAAAGAAACTTCAGAACAACATTTTAAATTAAATGTAATGTTATAATTGTGTGGATTTTACATTTCACATTTAATTAATTTTTGAAATGTTGCAAGTTCAACAGTATCTAAGTTTCTTTTCTTTTGTACCCCAATGCATTATTTAAACTGGAAAGGCATTATAGAAGTTTAAAAACATGCATTTTCAACAAAATCTTCACAGTCTCTTTAAAGCATGGATATGGATACTGCCACAGTATAACCAGATTTTCTTTTTAATAAACCCTTTCCCAACATAATACATCTCAAGAGAGGAAAGAAAAATCTTTAGTATTGTAAGTAAATAATACAATTCAACTGTTATACAGAAGAAGTAACATGATTACGTTACATTTAATATAGGTGATGTAAAACCACCCTTCAAAATATTTACTCTAAACTTTAGAGATTATTTTTTTCTAATTGGTTCAGAAATTAAAGACCTTCTGAAAACAAAGAAGCACAAGAAACACTTGCACTTCCAACTGTGCATTGTTCCATCTGAGTTCTACCCTCTGTTAATTATGAGGAGGAGGAGAGAACAAAGCATGGTTAAAATTTAAAGCAGCATCTGATAAGCCTGAAAGTTCTCTCACTTAAAGTAGGGAACAACTATAGTTTCCATTGAGTTTCAGCTTTCTTCTGCATATGCTGCTAAAAATAAAGTTGACTTTTGTGGATCATCTGGCAGAAGTAATGATTTTCACTCAGGTTTAACAAGGGATAAAGCTCCTAAACATATAATTATACAGCACAAAATCCAGAGAGGCTACACTGTTGAATGGCTTATGGAGGAAGGGAGAACGCTGGGCCAGACATGTTAGCACACAGAAGAAGCAAGATCATTGAAGGAGGCTTATTCACATACTCTATTTTAGATTCAACTGCTTATTATGAAGAGAAGCGAAACAACCATTAGTCATAGGAAAAGGCACAATTTGGAGGTCAATTCTGGGAAAACCATGTCTGAGTCATCTTTCTGCATGAAAATTTGCAAAAGGAGAGAAGTGTTGAGGCTCAGAAAAGAGAGTCTGCTTTCTGGCAAGAACCTGTTATTTAAATTCTGTCTGGTTTTAGTATATTCGTAGCTTCAGAACTACTGCTTAAAATGTGTCAAAGGAAGATTTTTGGAAGAAAGCCTGCTGGCACTACAGAAGGCCTTCAACATTACTTTTTTAAAAAAGCTTCATCAGCACCTTTTCATCTTCCCAAGATTTCTGCAGTCTAATACAACAGCTATTCTAGATTTCTCAATAACAGAAACAAAAGGAGTCTTTTAAATTAAAAAAAACATATTTAATTTGAAATTCCTTGTTAAGAACTAGCTAATTAGAGCTTAATCATCTTCACTGGGCCAGAGCAGTATACAGCTGCTTCTAGTGTACGCTAAACAGACACAAGAGAAGCCTCAAGTTACTGGAAAGCTAAAGTAAAGGGTGGGGGGGGGAGAATGAAACAAAGACTATCATTCCTCTGCACACCCTACAATGTATACCTTTCTGCAGTCCTACTCAACCAGGAAGTGCCCCCCAACATTAGTAAGCTTAGAGGGGAAATCCATATGCTTAGGAGAACTATGTTAAAAAGGACTAAAACCCACGAAAATGTTTCTCTTGACTAAAAGCAACAAGCCTTCCTTTCACCCTCTCAAATGTTAATTTTTAAAATTAACTCTGATACAGCAGTAATTGCCACCACAGAATGCCTGTGAAAACCGTCCCATCTAACTTTTTCACAAGGCGTCTGGTCAGTATTGAGGAAAAAAATTTTCTTAGCCACATTATAAAGATGTGCAATAAATCTGTCAAAGTTGCCATTGTCACTTAATGTCTCAACAGTAAACCCATACTTTCAGGGAAGAGCGCTTGAGAAGCGAGGCCTAATACACCCGTACACCACCCCAATCCAGGAGGGGGTAAAAAAAAGAGAGAGAGAGATCAGCAAAGAGAAGAGCGAAGCTCATAAATAAATGACAGCTCAGCAGAATCTGCCTCATCTGGGAGCTGATGGCTCCGGTCACCGCCAGTTCCGGAGGCACTAGCTGGCACGGACACCAAGAGAAACGACTTTCTTTCTGTGAATGCCATTTTAAAGGAATCGGCATCGGCCACTCTCCTGCCTCTACGTGGGGGAACAGGAGCCGGCTGTAGCTAGGCGTCTCCCAAAACCCAAAACTTTTTACTATAACCGGGGGGGAGTGGGGGAAAAGGGAGTCGAGACAGGATTTTGGATTTAATTAAAGTTCTCCTATATACAGGCAGACCATAAAGAACGACGGTACCAGAAGGGAAGAAAAAGACGACTCTGATAAGGGGCTCCTTCTCCTCGGCTTGATCCAACCGAGCTTCCTCAACTCCCCTGGAAGGAAGTTCAGGCACGGAGGAGGGGGCGACATTCGCTGCTGCCGCTGCCGCCGCCGCTCGAGGGCAGGGGTGCGGGGGGACACCATCCTTGTGAGAAGGGCCCTCCCTTGCCCCTCAGCGCCCTCAGGGAGACCCGCCGGGAGCCTCTGCCACTCAGCCGGCGGGTCGCCTCCTCCGCGGTGTGAGAACCAGGGTAATGTGGGTCGCCCCTCACCTTACTGCCCTGGTAGTTTTCCAGCGCTCGGAAGGCAGTCTCGGTTAGCTTGACGTGCAGCACCGTGATGTTGTCCTGGGTGATTCTGCCGCACGACACTCCATACCGTCCCCCTTCCTGCAGCGCCGCCATCTTACGCCGCCCTCCGCCCCACAGCCACCACTGCCACCGCCGGGGCCGCCAAGCCGCCACCGGAGGCTGCTCCTGCTGCTAGCGCTGCTTCAGCAGCTACAGCCATCCTGGCGCTGACGTACCAGCCAGCTTCGTCACCGCGCAGCCGCCGCGACACCCCGCCCACTGGGCACAACGTCCTTCCCTGCCCCACTTCGCACACCTAGCCACACCCCTTTCCCCACGCGACTGACGCGCGGCCCAGCCGCGACACGCGCGCTCCGCCCACGCGGAGACGACACGCCTACCGGTCTCCCTCATTGGCCAGCCTTCTTGGTGGGGTCAATGCGAAAGAGACTTACTCGAGGTCAGCGAGAGAGTCGGGGCGGAGTCATCGCCTGACGTCAGCGCAGATGTTTTTTACCGTATTTGTATCATTATTGACGCTCGGGATTGAGTCACCTGTGGGGTCATTATGTACCCTTGGCCGTTAACGGCCCTGCTGGGTGCTGTCGCCTCCTCCTCCTCCTCTCCAGCTTCCTTGGCTGATACCAGTTTTCCGTATCCCGTTCTTAATGGCCCTCCGGAGTGTCAGTCTCCGTGGCTGTCGCTCGGCATCTTCTTGTCGTTAACGTTTCCCTTTGTACTTCTCCTTACACCCCCTTCTCAAGTGCCTCCATGAAGCTGTCTCCTCCTTTGTCCATATGCTTGTTTGAGGATCCCATTCAAGACCGCCTCTTGGAACGTCTGTAATAAATAATGTATTTTACTATGTATTATCACCAGATTTTCACGTAAATTGCTTTACAGGCCTTTTTTAATTGCTCATTTGTATGTTTTACCTTGTAGAAGCTGCTTTGAGTTCTTCAATTAATTTGTTTTTATTTTTAATTGACTTTCACTTGTATTTAATTGCTTGCTTCTCGTGTGATAGAGTGGTTTAAACAGTGTTAAACAAATATTAAGTTACCTCAAGTGTGTGTTGTCTCCCTTGACCTGCCTCCTACATACACTGTTTTCACAAGTATTAATTAAATCAATTGTGTATTCTCTGTCCTGTGTTAACAATTACTGTTCACAAATGTTGCTGGGATTACTTGTGAGAATTTCCAGATCCCTCTATCTCCTTCCTGCCCAGTTCTTTTGCACTCACTTTGGAATGCTTTTCACTGACCCACTTCTCCCCTGCAAATTCAGATGTTTTATTAGCAGGATATTGCTGGTCTACTCTTAGCAGCTGAACTATTTTGTTATCGGAAGCAAAATAAATGCTCCTTCTTCTGCCTCAGATCTGGGATAAAGCCAGAATTGGTATTATGGACCACCGAATCCCAAATTTCATGTATGCTTTAAAATCCTCTCTCCATATGGCATATTCTCTAGCATTTACTAGAAAAAAACATGTTTTTGATTACAGTAATAATAAAGATGATGATATGCAAAGTGAAGTTGGTAGTAACTTGCTTCTATGATTTCCAGTGGTTAGCATGCCCATGAAAGTTTTAAAAATGTATTTTACTTTTAAAATGTGTATTGTTACTTGGGCATTTTTACACTTGCTTTCAGAAACCAGTATGATTTTAAAGTGTGTTACATTATTCCGACTCCCACATTTTTCAGTATTTGCATTTTAAGAACCAGGGCATACTGGCCAAAAGTGTGATGTCAAAGCAAGAAAGCAGATATTCAGTACAGTTGGAGGATCAGCTACTCTATTAGGTACAAATTCAGTACATAGCAGCATTTGATACACATATTGAAAAAGAGAGGATATGATCTGGTAGCAGGCTGGAACAGATGGTTGCATAATCCTGTTTGTTTCATTCTCCCAGGGTCAGGTACAGTTTCTCCTTGCTGGTTTTTAATGTGGACTTAAACAATCCCTGATAGTTGGATAAAGTGTGCTCTAGTAACTTCTTCCTAGAATAAAAGACTATTTATATTTTGTGACAATGATGGCATAAGGTATGGAGGGTGATTAAAAAATGAAGAATTGTTAGTACAAAAGATGGCTAAACAGTGATAGCCTGCAGAACTGGGTGTACTCTGCAATTAAAATTTTTTGAAAGGTTGCATCCATGTTCTGTTACAAGAAGAGCTGCATTCCAAATCTATATACATGATGCAAAATAACTACATTTGCATAATTTCTGCATTTCCTATAATATGTAATTTATTATATGTAATGTTTTTGCTAATTATGAGGAAAGACAAGGAACTGTACAGGGCTTTGAAGCTCAACCCTTTGGTTTCTGAGATTTCATTAATGTTTTCAAACTTTTTTCATAACCTAGAAACATGGAGTTTGTTCAGTGAAATTCCCAGGAAGTTAATGTATGATTGTGCCCTACATAACATTCTTTGTTGTAACAGATTTGTAGCAAATACAAAAGTCTAGCTTTGCTAATGGGGGAATAGCTCGGTCATTATTTGTTGACCTTGTTGAAAAAAAAATGATGTGTGTGCTTGAAAAATAGAATAGATAGCTTCACATGGAATTTTAAATGATAATAAAAATGTCTCTGTAGAAAAAATGTCTGTGTATATTGCCAGTTTAAATTCTTTTTGAAGTCTAAATGAGCCCTACCAGTGGGGTAAGGTGGTAGAAATAGAATGGTTCAACTACAGACAACACCAAAAAAAGTTTTGTAAAGTTTTTTACAGACGGTTCCAAAACTGGTACTTAAGCATAACACACGTACATATTGAACATAATAGTTCTGATAATTGTTAGTTGTCTCTTCTACACTAGATGGGGAGAAAACCAAAATGATCCCAGCAACAAAAGTGCAGTTTGAGTGCTGGGAAACTAATTTCTTTACAACCAGAATACAAGGATCTTTTTCCAGCTAATGCACTAGCTGGGGGAAAGGTGCTTGGATTTTCCAGAGTCACAGAAAAATGGCTGAGTATTCCTTGGACAATAACCTAGTTGATTAGAATGGCCTTCTTTTCTATATTTAGTGTGCTGGAGCCAGGTGTAAAAAATCATGAGATTGGCTTACAACCATGAGATATTTTAAACAATGCACTCACACGGCAGTTACACTGCAATATTTCATTATCCTGCTGTTTTGATGTCTGAGGATAGCATTGGTGAAATGTGGCAGTTAAAGAAGAAACTGTGTGTGTGTGTGTGAAGTGCTGTCAAATCACTTCCAACCTATGGCGACCCTATGAATTAATGTAATAGAACACATATAATTAGGGTTCTAGCTCTGGCTTGGAAATTCCTGAAGATTTGGGGTTGAGATCTGGGAAGGGCATCTATCATCTGGAGATCAGCTGTAATTCTGGGAGATCTCCAGGTCTCACCTGGAGGCTGGCAATCCTATGTATAATAAACCTTGCCCACCAGTTAAAATGTAGCCCCAACATTTGCATGTTTAAAGTCCTAATGAATGCAGTGGACTTTATTTTTTGGTGAGTGTGAATAGAATTGTAGTAGAAAAACTCGAGTGTAAAACAAATAATTTTTTAAAAGATCGGAAGACTTCAATAAAGTTTCAAAGTGTAAAAATACAATTAAGATGAATCACCAAAATTGTAAATGTGGGAAATTACTTATACTTTACATACGAGTACTAGTATCCCATGATGAATGCACAGTTTTTTCTGCACATATTTTGGCATGCTACCAGTGGTAAAGCCTCTGCAGATTATTACTGTTCCTAGCATGACAGCACTCTGTGCTTTACAGGTGTGTTGTGTAAACTGGGCAACTTTAGGTAAAATTCTCTATATGGAGTAGTGCCATGAATACACAGCTACTAGACTAGTGTATAGTTGTACTACTGTCAGTGCAAAGTCACTGGTAGGCTCTGAAAAATTGACTTAAGGAAACTGAAAGAAAAGTACAAATACTATTTATTTAAAATACATCCTGCCTTCCTTTGCAGTCTCAAGGCAGTTAACAATACAATGCAATGTATAGCTCAATCTGTGCATGTTTAGGCTCAGAAGAAAGCACTACTAGGATGTTTTCCAGAGTAAATATGCATAGGTTTACATGAGAAATACTAATAACAAAGGGGGATTCCAAAAACTGAAATGAAAGCCAGATTGCACCTGTTTGTGCTTGCTTAAGTCTCATTGAAATCAGTGCAGCAAATGAAACCAAAGGGACTGAGGCATGTGTACCTACATGTACGATTTCAGCCATCATGCTTCACTCTTCCTGACAAATTCTCTTCAACTCCTATTGGTACTGAAGAGAGTATTCTTCTGAAACATGAATCGCTTGTAGCTGGCTTTGAAAGATTAAAAGTGTAATGAATATGTAGTAGCATCCATCACAGCTTACTTCTCTATCTTATTTTTCTTCAGCTGTTACACTACTTGATTTACTTTTCTGAAGCAGGCTGTTGTTACTGGGATGCCCTTGCAAAGCTGGAATACTTTGTTCTGGACTAGACAAAAGGCTGACAATCCTGCTTTGGAAACATGTTTTGTCTATAGAAAGGGATTTCCTAAAGTACTTGAGCTTCTGATTCTGAGAACTGCCATCTGGAGGCAAGCATTGTTAAAGTCACACTGGTGTTAAGAGAATACGGTAGGACTGCAAAGAAATCAATGGAACCGTCAAAAGTCCTATAATCAATACAAAAACACTTCCACAATGAAAAGCATTTGATGAAAGTCTTCCCTTGCCAGGTCAGTGGCAAAATGACCATAAGCTTCGCTAGTAGGAGACTTAAGTCCTAGATACAGTTTTGCTAGAGTTAAACATAATTGAACCTCCCACTTGCTAAAGGAAATGCAACGTACGCACATAGGACAGGTTCATATAAAAGAGAAAGCACTATCAAAGGATGGGGAAACCTATCAAAAATGTCATAGGATAATAAAGTGAAAAATACACATTTTAATAGCAAAAGGCTTTACTAGTCTAGTTTTTCAAGATCAGCACAGCACTGACATCAATTTTTTTGGTAGTTTCATGGAATTGTTGGAATGGGAAGAGGATCTAATCCAGCCACATACACTGAGATAGAATCCTCCAATTCCCATCCCAACTTGCTTAGCAAGTTAGTATGAATCTTAGTATAAAAGTATGTGATTAATTAATGATCGATTCATCACATGGTACGGGTGAAAGTGATGGAAGCGAAAAGTTGCCCATCCCCAACTGTGCTGAACATGGAGTAGTGTTTCTGCTAGGATTGCCAGCCCTGCGATGAGAAATTCCTGGAGACCAAGAAACAGAGCCTGGGGAGGTAGAGTTTGGAGAGAGGAGGGAGCGTAGCAGGGATCTAGTGCCATCCAGTCCACCCTCCAAAGCTGCCGTTTTCTCCAAGGGGACTGATTTCTGTAATCAGATCAGTTGTGACCCTGGGAGAATACCAGGCTCCATCTGGAGGCACAGCCTGGAGAGTGACATCTTCTCCTTTCACCTGTCATACCATGTCTACAGTACAGATAGATTGCCAGTCCTTGCACATTCCTAGTTACAACGGTCCATCCCAGTCTCCCCAGTTGGCTTGATGTCACTACAAGCATCATGGAGAACCTCCAAACCAAGGAGGGAGGAAACTTGAGGGAATGAGTTACAGGACTGTGTCAGCTAATGCTGCCATCTCCTGCCCGGGAGGTGGGATGCATGCCCCTGATGACTTTGGGAGTGTGGAATGTTATGTTATACTTCTCATGGCTTGCTTATTGCTCCCTGTGCCGTTCTGACCTTGGAAGACTGCTGGTGCCTGCCTATGTATCATTTCTTTTGTCTGACTCTGGTTCTTCCCGCTTTTTCCATGGGAACCTCAGGCCAGTATTTGAGTGCCTTTTATATGATTGTATGATTGGTTACAAGCCATCGCCAGACCCCTATTGAATTCTGTATAACTATCCTACTTGGGGGTTGTGCCAGCCATTATTAACAGAGGACGTGTAGATGACCACAACATACCTTTCTCAATAAAGACTTCCTTTCTTTAAGGACACTTGCTGCTGATCGACTCTGTAGGACTCTCACAGACTGTGGTGTTCGGGAAGAAAAAAGCCAGAACCCTTGCCCTCACCCACACTTGACAATGATATCAATCTTAGTATTGCATTATTCTTTTTGTCACTGTAAAGCAAAATTAATGGCAGTGCTAGTACAGTGATCCAGAAATTCTGAGGGAAAAGAAAAACCATGATTCAAACAAGCATATAGATATCAGCAACAAACTCACCCCTCTGAAATCTTGTATTAAATACTGCTTGTTCAAGAGCTGCACTACTCATTCAGAATCATCATGCAATAACACCCCCATTTGACTACAGCGTTTCAGACCGTAAATGAGACAATACTTGTCTGAGACAAGTTAAAAAACACAAAGAAATATTTTCCTGGACACTGAAAAATAGCATGGGGGGGAGGGGGAGGCTAAGCTAGGACCCCCCCCCCCCCCATGCTAGTTTCTATGTGTAAGGAAATCATTCAGTTGTGACCCTCTAGCTACATCCTGAAGTGGAATAGTTCCTTCAATATAACAAAACATTTAGGAAGCACTGAAAAATGCTTCTTATTTGTGGTATTTTTAGATTGTTTGCCTGTAAAATGTTAATGTATTTTTGTCCTTTTCTTAGTACAATACTTGCTTTATAAGTCTACTCTTTTCCAGAAAACCATTAAACCAATTTGAGGGAAGGATTTAAAAAAACAAAACAAAAGCCTATAATTGCTCTAAATCTACCAGCCTACGTTATGTAGGTAATTTAGTCTGTAACAAGACATTTGGTTTTCTGTTCCTACCTTACATAATGGTTAAATTATATAATTGTATGAAATGTTTAGATATAGTTTTTAAAATAAATTGTGTTTTTTAAAAGCCCTGTTGCTGTTGAAGCAATATTGTTTGTTTTGTTTCTTTTGCTGGAAACAGTTGTAGTCACCATGTATGCCTCCTCTACTTCTGTCAATATACTGCAGCCACTCATATTTTATGAAAGGATTCAACACTGAATTTTGTCATTCTTTATTCAAACAAAGCTTGTAAAAAGAATACTTTCTGTCTTTCACAAACAGAATGAATGACATCAAGGGAGTACTAAAGATAATTATTGTGTGCTATGAAATGCAAACCTTTCGTGCCTTAAAATGAGGACTGAAAGTGTTGAACCCTGCTCCCCCCGCCTAGGTCTGCTGCTTACCTGCTGGGCACAGAAGACGTCCTTTCCCCAGCTCCTGTTGCCTGCTGCTGCTCTGGCAGCTTGCGGCCGGAAAAATAAAGTAGAAAAGCCATTGGTATGACAGTGTTACATCACTTCTGGGGGAAACCCTGAAGTGACGTCATGCCTGTCTCCAGAGTTATACCCACATGGACTTACTTTCAGTTGTTTGTAAAAACAGCCCCAACCCCCCCCCCCCTTACAAACCATCCACACAAGCCATTTCACACTGTCTTTCTTCAAAGTACTTGGAAACCTCAAAGGGATGCCAGCCTCCAGGTGGGACCTGGTGATCCCCAGGAATTATAGCTCATCTCCAGAGATCAATTCCCCTAGAGAAAATGGATTCTTTGGAGGGTGGACTCTGTGGCATTGTACCCCAGTGAGGTCCCTGTCCTCCCAGTGTTCCACCCCTAAATCTCCAGGAGTTTCCCAACCTGCATCTGGCAGCCCTACAAACCCATCCCCTGCCAGTGGCCAAGGGGGACTTGGCAACCCTACGTGAAGTTCAGAAACTACACGGTATGGTTTACAGAATACCACCTTTCATGCTTGGCTACTGCATTAAGGAACAATGTTAAGTTTATATCCTAATAGCATTTTTTGGTAGTACACATTTCAAAATTAGGGTTTTAAAACTTCTGAGACCGATGCTGGACCCATGTTCTGTCCCACGACCACCCACAACATGAATCCAAAGACTTGGAGGAGAAAGTAATGGAGCCCATGCATGACATGGAACAAATTGCCTGGGTGGTGGCACTGTGCTGATATCCTGTCTCCAGATCTAGAAAGTAGGGACATTTCACATTCTAAAAGCTTCTCCCCTTTTTATACTTTTATTTATATAATTGAGGCTTTTGGGATCACTTAGTCTTCTAATCCTCAATGATGGCAATGCCTGGACTCAGGGAGGGTGCCGACTGCCATTCATGAGGTCTGTTATGGGGGGATTATACGCTTCTGGAACCATCCAGAAGGCTTGATGAAAACAACAAAGAAATAGGTTTATTTCAGTGGTATGCATGGCTTGGTTGTTTCTTTGTTTCCTTTCCCTTTTTTCTCCAGCCCTCTCAATATTATAGTAGCAAAGTTACCCCAGTGCTGGGGCAAGAGACAGCATAACAGTTACAAAGCAGGTTCATTATTTGACTGATTCAGATTTGTAACATGAAACAGAAAGACTTCTAAGTTTTAACTGTTTTGGACAGGTACAGCACCCAAACCCTAACTATTTTCAAAATACCTGAAGTCCCTAATGGATTCCTAGCCTAACCAGCAGACCTCTTAACCCTTTTCCTGCTAAAATTCAGCAATCCCCAACTTTGTCAGTTGGCCAGTTAAACTGCCAAACTCCTCCCCCACTTCAACATTCCAGTCTCCCTTTGGAAAGATTGGCTGATAATCCTAGAGTGCAAAACTCGAAACTGTCCATCACAAGAACCACAGACCTACTTCCTGAGAATGTCAGTTTGCTAGCTCTGGGTTGGGAAAATTCATGGAGATTTTTTTTGGAGGGGGGTGGTGGAGCCTGATGAGGGTTGGGTTTGGGGAGGGGAGGGACCTCAGTGTGGTACAATGTCACAGAGTTCACTTTCTAAAGTAGCCAGTTTGGTGCAGTGGTTCAGTGCGCGGACTCTAATCTGGGAGAACTGGGTTTGATTCCCCACTTCTCCACTTGCACCTGCTGGATGGCCTTGGGCAAGCCGTAGCTCTGTACCAGCTGTTCTCTCAAGGACAGGTGTCTCAAGAGCTCTCTCAGCCCCCACCTACCTCACAGGGTGTCAGTTGTGGGGAGGGGAAGGGAAAGGAGTTTGTAAGCCACTCTGAGACTCCAAGACTCTTCTTCTAAAGTAGCCATTTTCTCAAGATGAACAGATCTCTGTAACCTGGAGGCCAGCTGTAATTCTGAGAGATCCCCAGCCACCACTTGGAGACTAGAACTCTATGAGAGTGAGAAGAGGCCAATGTTCAGATCCCAGCCTGCTGGTGCCCTGGACTTATCATCTTCCCTGACAGAGCCCATTGAGGCACTCAAGAGCCACTTCTGAGTTGGAAGGGCATGGCCAAAACCTCCATCTAGTTTGGTGGCAAGGGGAATGGGTCCTGCATCCTTGCCCATCAGCTGGGTCAATGGGGGAGTTGTCAGGCTCTTTAAGTCTTCAGAATGGCAGTCAGAGGGAAAGATAAGTGTTCTGCTGGCTTGGAAAGGATGGGACCAAGACATGAAGGAACTGACCATGCCTCAGGCAGCTTGGATCTTTCCTGAGGATGGAGAACCTTGCTGAAAACCATGCCACTGACCCGGGGGGGGGGAATAAAAGGTGACAGAAAGCCAGGCCCAACAGGTAGCAGTGGGGTACCTCTTGGTGGCAGCAGCGCAATCCTTCTCCATTCTTAGGCCCAGAAATCTCCTGTTTCTAGTGAAACAGAAAGAATGGCTAGTGGGTGGCTAGTACGGCTGCCAGGTTCCTCCTGGGAACCAGCAGAGGGTGCAGAGGGACTTACCAGGAGAAGCAGGGAGGCCCAAACTTCATACAGTGAAATGCCTATGGCTGCAGCCAGATGGCCAGTTCAATCCACTGTTGCCCCGCCTCTAATTGAGCCAGGTTATTTTGTGACAGAGAATCCTGATCAGACACATCTCTTTTAGCACTCTTCAAAGCGCTTTTACCCATCCTTGAGTGATCAGACAGCAGCAAGCAGGGAGTCAGCCCATCAGCCATTTTTAAAAAGTGTGTCTTTGAGCATGCCCACAAGCACTGATGAACCTGCTGGGATATGTAGTTCATGAGGCTGTCGGACATTTTTTTAAAAGTTTGTCCTCAGAGCAAGTGCACAAGTGCTGATGAGACTGCTGGGATATGGAGTTCACTACCATCCTCCATCTAATCTTTTGAATTTACCCCTTCTCCAAAGGCCAGAAAGAAGCTGTAGAACAGAGGTGTCTTTCTGTGAGAGTTTTTTTTAAAAAAAACCCAAAGTTTTGAGCAGCCCTGGGGTAGGGGGAGAGAGAGAGGTGTGTATATGCAGTTATGCGCACATCGCTAACTACTTAAAAAGAAATGGCAGCTGGAAAACAAAAGACAAGTCAGACCTGCCTGGCAGCTTAGGTGCCCAACAGAGCAATCAGATAACAGGAAATCTGTTTTAGAACCAGCTCAGATCAACAGGACTGGACTTTCTCAGGTATCATTGAAACACACAGCAAAGGGGGGGCAGACGATTGGGGCAGACAGACAGATGTTGCTGTCTGATCGTGCACTTTAAATCCATAAAGGAACAGCAACAGCAATGGATCAAACTGCACATCTGATCACAGCCATTGTCACCACCCATGTGACTCGGAAGTGACATCACCATTTCTGGGAGGTTGGGTGGTGTGACACTCTGGTATCTGGGCAAAAACTCTATGGTAAATTTGCCTTCTACCATAGAGTTTTTGCCCACATACCAGAGTGTCATGCCCTCCCCCATGTCCCGGAAGTGACAATGTTACTTCTGGTTCATATGGGTAATGATGCTGGATCTCTCTTTTTATGGGTGAGTTCCTCCTCCAACAGCCAGCTGATCAGTGGCAGGGAAGTGGAGCCTGGGAGTGGGAGACCCCCATCTTCACCTGGGGATCTGGCAACCCTAGAGGTTAGGACAGAGACCCCCCTCACACACTGGATAAGGCAGTGCCTCACACCTGGTCTGCATTTTCTGGAGCCCACCACCCCATTCAAGACTCCTACAATCATCCCAAGAGGAGAAGGAGTCAGTGGGCCTTTGCTGAAGCCTATAACAGAAGGTAGTCCTAACTAGGAGAAATGGCATCAAACTTGACCTAAGTAACACCAAGATCAATATGAGCAAATGTACAGGAAGAAGTGAAGCTGCACAATGAGCTATAAAGCTTTTCAGTAGCTGCCTGGACTCAGTTTCTCTGATGTCTTCCTTCAGCAGCTCTTGTTCCACTTTTGTACCCTTAGCTACTTGACACCAGCCCCTTGATTTCTGGATGGCTTCTCTGTTCTCTCACCATGACCCAGCTCCTCACCTTGCTGGACCTGTCTAACCACTAAAAGGAGGACTTTCAGCCACCTGCTTCCTACAGCAGGAGGATGGGACAACCCCATGGAAGTTGCTTACTCATTGTCCTGTTATGATTAATTACTACATCATTTAATGTAAAACAAATTTTCCTATGTTCATCTGACAAATGGAGTTATGTCTAGCAGGATTAAAGTCAATTTTGGAACAAAGATGAGCATCCTCCAAATATTAACATACAAAACTGCTCTACCTGGTTTCTTCATCTATCCTGTAACAGTAAAATGGCCAACCATCCCAGGAAGAAGGGAGGAAGGAGCACACAGCCAGGCAACTGATCATTAACTGTTATTACTCATCAGCTCAGTTTAGGCAAAGCTGCTCCACCTTGTTTGAAGGAACACATGAAGCTGTGTTATACTGAGTCAAACCACTGTTCTTTCCTGGTCAGCCTTGTCTATTCTGACTGACAGCTGCTGTCTCGAATCGAGGTCTTCCACACAACCAGCTACCAATCCTTTTAACTGGAGATGCCAGGGATTGAACCTGAGATTTTCTGCATGCAAAACAGTGAGTTAAGGCTCCTTTCTCACTACCCTGCACCAGTGTAGAGACCAACATCTTTGGGGAAGAGAGTAGGGTCATCAACTGCCACCAGCTCAGTTGAGGCAGAGCTATTCTCCCTGACTCCTCCCTCTCTATCTTGGGACAATGAGAAGACTAGCAGTCCTGGAGAGAAAGAGAGTAAGGCATATGCAGCCTGACAACAAACCATGCAATTCCCAGCAGTCCAAAGAGGATGACTGGATGAAAGGGGTTGGGGACACTTTTCTAAAAAGAATTAGGATTTATGTGTGATTCCCCCCACACACTCTGAGTGCTGTTATGTTGGAGGAATGGAAACACCCCCATTTGATTGTATTTTATCATCTTCTATAAGCTGTCTTGTGGATCATAGAAATCAAATAAAAATATTTTGGTGCTTCTGGGCAGCACACTTGTCACGCTCTAATTCATTTTGTCTTACATATATATGTTTCTTCTAGCTGGAAATGTAGTTTTGTGTTCCTGTGAATTCTCCAATAAACATATTGCATTGTGTCTTAAAAATCAGATGGTTTGTGGTAGCCAAGTGCAGCTTCTGCCAAAATAAATGCAATGAAATTTTCTCAAGGAGGAATGTAGTGATTGCAGTAGTCAGCATATGAAAGGTTCTGGTAATGAAGGAAGAAATGTGAGACAATGGCCAGGAAGATGGATAACCAGAGATTTCTGACCAGGCCAGTTACAGGAAGGTCCATATTTCGATAATATACAAGTGGAGTACTAAAAAGCCATGAATCAATCATACATGTTAGATGATACAATTCATTTACACACACAAATCATAAATACCTGTGAGAAGTAATGTAAAAGACTGGTGGTCTGGGTACATTATATGATTGTTGAATTTGGAATTCAGACAGTTGTTCTGTGGGAAGCTCTAGAGGTTACATGAGAAAAATATTATATAATAGGGCTAGTTTACAGAGGGATACGGTGAAGGTTTGTTCATATGTTATATTTTTAATGAGGCATTACATGTATAGCAGCTTCAAGGTATAACTGCTGGTTTTGACAGGCACTATAGGAGCTTCTTTAATTTATTTTTTATTTGCTTCAATTTGTATCCCCCCCCCCCCCGCCAAGGCAGGCTTCTTTCAGGTCCTTCCCTCGCCTCTTGCTCTCAGCAAAGATAGAGAGAGCTCACCATGCTGACAGTCTTAGTGTTTCTCACTAGAGGGATGTTCAGGTCACTGCAGTAGCTGTTTCCCCCTTTCTGCAGCCATAGATACCTGTACTGGGTCTTGGAAATGGTAGCCACTACTGGTGTATGGAGGTTTCTGTACATATGATGCCCTTTAGACTTTGTTATAATTAGAGACCACCCAGCTAATTAGCAATCAAAATGAGAAATGATGGCTGAGAGTAAGACGCTTAGACAGACATAACAAAATACCATACAGGTAAATACAGATAAGTTCTTAATGTTACTTAATAACTTGTAGCCACTCTTTATTTATTCCAGGAGCCTTGGCTATAAGTTATTAAGTAACATTAAGAACTTATCTGTATTTACCTGTATGGTATTTTGTTATGACTGTTTAAGCGTCTTACTCTCAGCCATCATTTCTCATTTTGATTGCCCTTTAGACTTTACCGTATTTACCACTCGAGATTTGATTGGCTGTACAGATTTTTAAAAATATTGCTTCGGCAGCAGTGTTGCTGCCATAGCACAAGGATCTTCCCTGGGTGACTGAAGGTATGCTGTGACAGCCATTTTGTAGCTGGCTCCATCACCTGTGGCAACCATTTTGTGCCTGCACCCACCATACTATGTCAGAATTCTAAAAGTGCCCATAGGGTCAAAAAGGTTGAGGACCCCTGCACCATCAATTTATACAGGGGCATTAAATTTAGCCACTTCACTGCTTACTCCCAACTCCAAATCATTAATAAACAAGTTAAAAATAAACACACTTCCACACACAGTACCCTCAGCTAAACCTCCTCAGATGAAAGCAAATAAGAAAAAAACCCCACTAACCCCTACTGCAGCTCTCTCCTGCTGCCTTCCAGAACTCAGCTGATCAGCTCTGGATAACCCCAGGTGTTAGTTTCAAATGAGGGTCTCTCCTCAAGCATAGATGCTATCAACAGCTCCTGACTTCCTCTGATTATTCAGAAATATGTAGCTTATGCTGGAATAAATGTCTTTAAGTTGCCACTGGGCATTGTCCCAGATGTGTGCTGTCTGCTCTGACTCCACCTTCGCTAAATTCACTTTGGCAGCCCTTTTAGGAGCTATGGTTTGGGGAAGCCAAGGCTCTCCTCAGGCTATGCAAACAAGTGCCCAAAACTCTGGGCAGGAGACTGATTCACTGATGGGACATCTGCATACTTACCCATTGCCATTGGGTCTTGCAAAACCAGGCACCCACCAGGCACCTGCTTTGTCTTGCAATTCCATCACAAGGTAATTCCATCAGCAAGCGCAAATCTTCCTAAATACAAAATCTAATTACTATCAAGCAACCAGGTGGGCTTGATTACTTTACTGACCTTGTCTGAAATGTCTCCTCCCAAGATGACTCAGGCATGGGTGAAGCCTCCTCTCTGCCAGGCCCTTTGTCCACTTAGCTTATATAGAATTACCGTTTGTTACCTTTCTGGGAGGACTCCCTTCCAAAGTCAATTAAAGTCAGGAAACTCTCAGACTCTCATCCTGGACTCACCCTGCATTTCTGGACTTTACAGTTATTTCTTTGATATTGTTTTGTGCCAGCTCATATAAGTATTGCTGCCCTGCCAGCCAAAATTTGTGCAGTCTGACACCTAGGGCTGCCAACTCTGTGTTTGGAAATACCCGGGAGAGTGGGGTTTAGGGTGGGAAGGGGTCTCAGTAGGGTATAATGCTATGCAGTCTACCTTCCAAAGAAGCTGTTTTCTCCAGGAGAAGTGGAATAAATGTTTTAAATAAACAAAAGCACAATTTATATAGTCTGGAGATCTCCAGCACCCACCTGGAGGTTGGCAACCCTACCACCCCTCTGCTACCTTGGAGGCTGCCCATGCCACTCTTCTGGAACTAGCAAACCTTCTTTCTATCTCCTTGGGACCTTTGAAAGCCCTGTTTAAGCCCTACCCTGAATCCCTGGATAATCTTAACAGACAACACACTCTACCTAGCTCAGCAGACTGCTCTTTGATGCCATTCCCCATACCAGGAAAGCCAGCAGATGGGGAGGGAAAACTCAGTGTCAGTGCAACCCTCACATAAGCATATGGGCTGAATGCTCCCCCTTCCAGCCCACGGGGAAGGACACCTGTGTGGTGGACAGGACACTCACCCTCTCCAAGCAAGAATCTGACTAGCAGCAAAAGTGCTGTCCACACGCAGCCATTCCTGCTTGAAGCTGCACACCCGCCCCCTGAAAACATAAAACAAAGAAAGAAAAATGCAAAGGTCACTCTCAGACAGAGTCCAGTGTTGTACATCTTTCTGAACGATAGGGCAGTCTTGCTGAGTTTTATAGAATGTTGTGGAGGCTGTGATTGGGTTCAGGGGAAGCGGTTTGGCTGCCACTGAGGAGGGGATGATTGGTTGTGGCTGTAGTTGGCACCCTGTGCTTGCTAGGGTTCGTGGGTAGGACCTTGCCTGTGAGGAGGGCACTTGGCCTGTTCCTGTTGTATGGGCACCTACAGGCTATGCCGTGGTTTTTGATAGCATAACTTTCCACCAGTTTAGGGGGATGTTCCCTGCCTGCAGCAGCTAAGGCAGCCCATCAGTTTTTGCCAGACTCCTGTGTCTCCCCCTTCCCCTGCTGCCATAGTGGTGTGCACCAGTGGTGCCCTGAAGTGTGGCCACACCAGCAGCCAGTTATGGCATACCACTGATGGGGTGCAACATGGGCATATCTGAGATGCGACAGTATAGCTGCTGGTCAGCTCCCTGTTTGCTTTCATCTCTCCACCCCCCCCTCCCACTGGATTGTGCTGTTAGAGCATCATACAGTCTTAGCCAAGCGCATAGTCTGAAGCAGGAGTCCCCAATGTGGTGCCTGTGGTGCCACAGCACCCACCAACACCTTTCTTGGTGCCTGCCAAGTTTTCTTAGAAAGTGGATGGGACCAGGTTGGGCTTTTACCACTCGAGATTTGATTGGCTGTACAGATTTTTAAAAATATTGCTTCGGCAGCAGTGTTGCTGCCATAGCACAAGGATCTTCCCTGGGTGACTGAAGGTATGCTGTGACAGCCATTTTGTAGCTGGCTCCATCACCTGTGGCAACCATTTTGTGCCTGCACCCACCATACTATGTCAGAATTCTAAAAGTGCCCATAGGGTCAAAAAGGTTGAGGATCCCTGGTCTAGAGCTTGTCTGGGTGATAATGCATCCCTGCACTGTGGTTCCATTACTTTGCATGTTCTTCTCCCCGCAGCTTTCCCTAACCTCCATGATTTTTCTTTTTCTTCCCTTTCCCCTAAAAATATTTTAGTTCTGTTGTAGGTTAAGGGAAGCCAGGATGGAGAATGAGTGGGAAGTCTGAATTATAGGTCCATTATCTAAAGTCAATTTTTTCCTCAATAAAAACTTTACAAATGAAAATCAAAAGTTGTATGCTGTGGCACTGCTTTCATTGATTACTGTATTTATTTATTTCTCCCCAATGGAAATCCAAAGCAGCTGACATTGTTCTTCTGTTCTCTATTTTAGTCTTGTAACAACCCTGTCAGGTAGTTTAGGCTGGGACTCGGAGTATATGACTGGTCACCCAGCAACCTTCCATGACAGCTCAGAGTGGGGATTCAAACTTCGGTCTCCCACATATTAATCCAGTGTCTAACTGCTATACTGCACTGGCGGTCTAATCTGAGATGTTCTTAACTTTTTTTAAACCCCCCCCCCCCAATAGTTTAATATTTATCAGATGTGGGAAACCATCAAGACATTTTTAGATCTGTCCTACTCCATATGTTGAAACAGCAGTTAAATCATATTAGTCTAACCTCTCTCACTTTAACTTCATATTCCAAAATTAGGGATGGGGGCTAATCCATGGTATTACCTGAGAAAGCATTTTTCATCCATGGCATTGCTTACAGATGACTTGGTAAACACTACTTCTATCCTATTTGTAACAACAGTATCACTGCTGCGAGCTTGTTCTTGTTTGGTTAGAAAAACTCCAGCTGTATACCTCTGGATGATCTGATATAATGACAATTCTTCTAGAAAACAAACAAAGCAAATCTTCTCCACCCCTCATCCGCCCCCGGTCATTAACAATTTGCTGAAGGGTAAATAAGTTAAATATTTGGAAGTTCAGTTTACTAATTTGTAATTCAAAGCTAGTTGAGTAGTAAGATAGTTCAGTAGTAAGAAAATTCAGGTTGCAAAAACCCCCAAAGGAAACACCTCTGGTCAAAAAAAGCTTAAATGGGGGAACTCTGTCCCTTCAAATAAATGTACTAATAGGATTTATTTAACAGGTGTGTCTTGCATCTCTAAGTAAATTAGGTTGTTGTATGTAAATATGGGCTGGGAAAGCTTCAAAGTTAACTCTCATGAATGGGAGAAGTTTACATAGTCTACAGCTGTTGTTTTTATCCCTGCTAACACGAGATCAAAAGACAGTATTGCTTCACTATACATTATCACCAGGACCAGATCAAGAGATTCCAAGGCCACTAGGCTGTAAAGTGTGGGGTGTTTTTAACAGGGAAATCATAACTATAAATTAACTGTGAGTAAGAATAATTTTGAGACTGGTTCCGGCTTACTCATATCTCTCATGTCAGCCTCGTTATCTTGCACATCATTGGTAACGTGGTATTGATCCAACATTAAAATTAAGCGTCATTCCAATTTCAAAAGGTAAAGCGTAGGACCCAGTAGGTGGACCCTATGAACCTATCCTATGTATGTATATTCTGAACATGCAGTTCAATAGTACTTACTGTCAAGTAAATGTGCATTAGATTTCAGCTTTAGGTACTCGGCAGTAAATCCTATTGAAAGTTACTTCAGAGGAAACACACATAAATTGGGCTGTTCTTCACAAAACTGTTCAGGTTTTTTTCATGCATTGATTACTGTTTCATAGATTTCAGACTTTTTCTTTAAAAGTATACTTCATCATACATACTGACAGGGCAATGTGAGCTTTAGCTCTGAGAAACCACACTGGAATCAAGGAAAGCGAACTCAATAATTTTTTAAATATTGTATCTATTTGTGTCAATGTGTAAACTGAACCAACCTGTGTTGCAAGTTCAGTGTTGGGAAGTTAAGCTAAGGATGAAGTAAAACCAAGTTAGAAACAGGATGGAAGCATACTTTTAGGCAACAAGAAGCAAGATCTAAAAATAACAACTAATTGGCTGGGACATCATTTACACATGAGAAGTATGTTTATGAGTATGAGGGAATAAATGAAAGAATTTGAGGTCTTGCTTGAACAGCCTGTTAATAAGCTCTCTGATCTCTGTTGTTTCCCAGAATATGGGATATTTGTTCTAAGAAGGTGAATTACAGAAAGCTCCACAATGCTGTGGAGACCTTTATTGTGTAACAGCTCGGGGCCAAAAGACATGATGGTTGGAGACACATCATGAACAGATGTACTTGGCCTTTTAAAAATGTTAATAGTAGCTGTTGTGAACTACCATTGAATTCAGATTGGGACTGTGGTTGGGAGAGGAGGTTAGGTCACCCCCCATTCTCTTTTTCCTAAGTGCAATTCCCTCTCCCTTGAGTTGCTATTTGTTCCATAGGGGAAAACACAGAGATACCTAGGCAATCTCCTGTATGATAATGGAGAATGGAAAGGGAAGTCTTACCCTAGGACCCATTTATCAGGGAGATAAATTCCTTTCTCATGGTGGCTTCACAATTTGGAGTATTTTCTCCAGGAGGCCCTGTCAAGCCACTTTCTGATCAGTTATGGTGGTGGAAAGTACTGTCATGTTGCAGCCATCTTGTTGTGACTCCATAGGGTTTTCAGGGCAAGCAATGAAACAGAGGTAGTTTGTCACTGCCTGCCTCTGCATAGCAACTCTAGAATTTCTTGGTGGTTTCCCATCTGAGTACTGACCAGGGCTGACCCAGTTTAGCTTTTGAGATATCACAAGATTGGGCTAGCCTGGGCCATCCAGGTCAGGCAATACGGTCTTAGGTGACAGTAATAACCTTCATGGCTTTTTAGGCCTTTTGTGTTTTAGATCTTTTTAGATGTGTAGTGAGATATGATCTTCATTGCTGTTTCAAAGTGCACAAATGTTTCTACTGCATCAATTATATGGTGATATTGTTTTACTTACTGCCAGGCATTTCTGTAGAAAACTGATCAATGTATTTTCCAATAAATGAGTACTAATGCATCCTAGGTTTTGGCTGGCTCTATATTTTAATATATTTCGGAAGTCCAGATTGAGATGATTAAACAAACATTTGTCATCAAGTGTATTAATTGCTTCTTGCTTATTATATAGCTGGATTTAATTTAAAACTATATTTCCATAAGTGCTTGGCTGCCACAGTCTTATAGGAACAAATGTTTCCTGGTGTTGGTAGAGACATTCAAATGATGTGTTAATGTGCTGCTTATTTATTTGCTTTGATTTCCAAACTCCTGGAATACTTGAGCTGATTGAAGGAATAATATTCCTGAAGGAGAGAACCCAGTTTGTGCAGATTATGACAGCTGAAGCTCACCCAAGTCATACTGATTTCTCATCCATTAAAAGAGCTGATGCTGCTAGATATAAAAATAAATAAATAAATAAATAGTATGTTAACACTAGAATCTAGAAAATGAGATGATTTTCTGTAGCACGTAAATCAAAGCAGAGTCTGTTCAGACGGGCACTTCAAGCCACTGTTGGCCCACCTCTAATTGAGCCAGATTATTTTGTGCCAGAGAATCCTGATCAGACTTACCTCTTTTAGAGTCCGATCAGACAGGCAGTTCAATCCACTGTTGCCCTGCCTCACATTAAGCCAGGTTATTTTGTGGCAGAGAATCCTGACCAGACTCACCCATTTTAGCACGCTTCTATGCCGTTTTACCCCTTCTTGCATGACCAGATGGCACCAAGCATGGAGTCAGCCTGTTGGCCATTTTTTTAGAAGTCTGCCCTTAGGAACATGCCCAGAAGCACTCAGCATGCTGGGATATGGAGTTCATGGGGCTGTCGGCCATTTTCTTTTAAAATTAAGTCCACAGAGCACAAGTGAAGAGACTGCTGGGATATGGAGTTCACTGCCATCCTCCCTCTAATCTTTTCAGTTTATTCCTTCCCCACATGATATTAAAAAGCTGCAGAGCAGGGGTGTCTTTCAAAGGACTCTCAAAGATTTTTCAAAAGAAAACAAGGTTTTGAGCAGCCCCCCAGGGGGAGGAACGGTTTGTACGTACAGTCATGTGATCCTCACTAACTTGGGGAGGGATGATGGCAGGAAAACAAGAGTTCAGGGAGACCTGCCTGATGGCTTGGCTGCGCAACAGAATGACCAGACAACATGAAATCTATTTTTGAAGCGGCTCAGACCAACAGGAACGGACTTCATCAGGTGTCAAAGAAATATGTGTCATGAGTCCTGCTGAGGATGCGGCCCCGGGTCCAGCTAAGCCTGCGCTCCCAGCTTCAGCAGAGCCCACACCTGACTGTGATGAAACCTTGGAGCTTACCAGCGTAACCCTACCACCTGTTCCAGCAACAGCAGCGGAGGAACAACGCCTGACAAGCAGCCCCCCTGACTTGCCTCCTCCAATAGTGCATTTGTGGAACCAGATCAGGCAAGACAGTGTCCCGGTGGAGAGGGGTGTGTCTGCATAGCAGGTGGTCCCTCAGCCCTGAGTTCTAACAGAAGCTGGGATGCACACACCGAGCACTAATTTACCCCGGCACCTGAGGGGTATTTAGCTTCCCCTCCTGATGCTGGATCATCGTGCCAGCAACTAGTCAGTTTGACAACGCTCTGCACCTCCCTCGCCCTGGCTCCTGATTCATGCTTTGAACTCTTGGCTCCTTGACTCCGGCTTCCAATGACTATGCTCTCGGTTCGTATTTCAGACTCAGTTCTTTTAGCTCCTGCTTGCTAACCCTTGATTCTGACCTCGGACTGGACTTGGACTTTCGCTCTCTCTCGCTCTTCCTGAACCCAGCCCATGACAACATGGGGCAAGGGGAGGAGGGAATGGAACTCAGACTGGGGCACAACAGACAGATGTTGCTGTCTGGCCATACACTTTAAATCCATATGGGAACAGCAAGGGCAATGGATCAAATTGCCCCTGTGAACGCGACATTAGTGCGCTTCAAAGCGCTTCTACTGGCCCTGGAGTAACCAGACAGCAGCAGGCACAGAGTCAGCCTGTCAGCCATTTTTTCAAAAAGCTGGTCCTTGGAGCATGCCCACAAGAACTTATCAGCCTGCTGGGAGCATGCACAAAAATGCTTGCTAAGACTGCTGGGATATGTAGTTCACTGCCGTCCTCCTTCCTACTCAGTCCTGCCGTCCTCCTTCCAGAACAGAAGTGTCTTTCTTTTAGAGTTTTGAGCAGTCCCTGTGTGTGTGGGGGAGAGGTGTGAACAAGCACTTGTGTGCATGTTGCTAAATACTTTTTTTTAAATGGCAGACGGAAAACAAGACATCGGTGAGACTTGGCTGACGGCTGGGGTGCGCAAGAGTGCGGACAGACAGCAGAAAATCTGTTTGGGAACCAGCTTAGACCAAAAAGTCTGGACTTTATCAGGTTACCAAAGAAACACGCAGCAAGGGGGGGGAAGGGGACTTGGACGACTGGGAATCGACAGACAGATGTTTCTGTCTGATCATGCACTTTAAATCTGTTAGGGAACAGCAAGGGCAACAGATCAAACTGCCTGTGTGAACACGACCGCACACTGCAGATTGAGGCCAAACTCTGTGCATAGACACGCATTACCCCTATAATGATCTCCCAAAGATTGAGCCAGTGGAAGGAAGAAGGGTGACTTTTCCCCTTGGCACTTGCAATGTGGTTATAAGTGAGAAAGCAGGCATTCTTCTTCACCCCAGTCTTCCTGTGATGATGAGAGCAGTGGCTAGCTTGTACTTAAATTAGCACATACAATTAAATTGTATGTGCTTCCACTATACAGGGCCTATAAACGGTAGCTGAAGGGTAGTATTTCCAAAGAACTTCAGAACCTGGTTTTTATGAAAAATGAAAAGAAATGAAAAACCAAGGTGAACAAATAATGTGGCTTTTTTTTAAATAAACAGAAATGATTCCACATATCTATTCTGAATTAATCCAAAGGGTCATTGTAGGCCAAGCAGTTTCCTCTCAAGCAACCATGGCTTAGTGATTTGCTTTCAGCTTTGTTTATTGCCTGGGAAAACCAGAAATGTCCAAGGTAATAACCTTCCTGTCAAAATCTACAGTGCATTACAACCAGTTGTTTTCTCCTTGTTTTTGTGCCTTTCCTTTCACTTATTTTCAGAGTCATACTCTGGTGCTGACAGAGTATTGGATGGTTGATTCGTCAATTGATCCTTCCTTCCCAAAGTTATTGATATTGGATTTACTGTGATGCAGCTTTTGGGAGAGTAAATGCACATTTAGAAGAAAAGAAGAGAAGAGATTGGATTTATACCCCGCCCTTCACTCCCCAAGGGAGTCTCAGAGCGCCTTACAAACTCCTTTCCCTTCCCCTCCCCACAACAGACACCCTGTGAGGTAGGTGGGGCTGAGAGAGCTCTGAGACAACTGTCCTTGAGAGATCAGCTGGTACAGAGCTATGGCTTGCCCAAGGTCATCCAGCCAGGTGCAAGTGGAGGAATAGGAAATCAAACCCAGTTCTCCCAGATTAGAGTCCGCGCACTTAATCACTACACCAAACTGGCTCTCCAGTTTAAAAGGGAGTGCTCACCATGGCAAAAATTGCTTGCTTTAATGGCTCTGTGGCACAATAGAATGAGGGCACATTTTAACAAGTATTGTGAGTTTGCGTCTGATTGCTTTGAATAATGCTATCACAATGATTTTGCCTTCAGGTGATCCCTGACAAAACTACCTTGATGTTTCTTAAGTGCTTTAGGTGGCCGTCTGAATGGGCAATATGCCTGCAGGGCTGGGTTCTGATAAGAGGATATGACAGATTTTCTGTGAGAAGCAGGAGTTGAAGAGACAGATGGTACAACTCTAAACAGAGTCACACCCTTTTTAAATCCATTGCAGTCTAAAAGGGTGTAACTCTGTTTAGGATCACACTGAGAGGAAGAGATACAGACATGAATCTGCTGAAGGTAAAACAACTTGAGGTACACTGTAATATCTGATGTGGGTAGTGGAGCTGCTGCCTTGTAGTGCTGCCTCTGTCTCCACTTACACTTCCGTATTTCTAAACAAAGCAAATACTACACGTACCTTAAGACTTGTCATCCACATGGAAACTAAACCCACTATTAAACCCACTATTAAACTAAACCCCAGCATAGGCATCAACTTCAGGGGGGCTGGGGAGCTGGAGGCACCCCCCCCCCCGAACTTTTCAAGGACATGCTGAGCCTCCCCCGGAGACAATGGCCTTTAATGTCTCTGGCTCAGCCCCAGCCCCCCCCCCCCCGGGAATTGGAAAGTCTACACCCTTGAACCCCAGTAGTGGTGCCCCTGGGATTTCTTCCCACTCAAATGCCTGAAGAGGTCAGGAAGGCCCCCACAAATCTGTAAAATAGAACTGCTCTGAAAAGCCTTTCTATAAAGGGAATAAGGCTGTTGTAGAATGGAATGGAGGGCACTTTTAAAAATGGAACAGAATTGTAATTTATTGCACTATTAATAGTATGTATTATCTTGCTCTTACTGCATTATTTTCCACTTTTTATAATTCTTTCCCCCACTATTTATGACATGTCATCATGTCTGATACTTTTTTGCCTATTCTAATTTTGTTTATTTTAGTCCTGGTGCATAGTTTGTTGGATCCCTCATATTATTTGATTGTATTGTCTTATGCTTCTTAACCTGCCTTGAGTCTCAGCAAGAAAAATAGGATATAAATAAAGCAAATGATAAACAAATAAGTATGCAACAATATTAACTTGCTGACTGTTAGGAGGAAGGTGTGTCTGTTATTTTGAGGACACTGAGCACACATCTGTATAGAACAGGTGTTGTAATTTATACCTGGCTGAGGTCCTGGATTTTCCTTTTCCTGTTACTATTTGATCTCAGCTTTCTGTCTTGAAGTAAACAAACATTCTTTGTGTCTTAGGGTAAATGACCTTTGGGAAACCATACTGTTCCTGATGCAACTATACAACTTTTACTAACCAGCAGCCTCAATGTGAAACATCATTGTAGCGGAGATATTTACAGGAATAATAAATAGGATACTTGTGGCTACCATAAAAATCATGTTAGTCTTTACAGTGCCACAGGACTCCAGTTTATTTTTACTGCAACAGACTAACATAGCTGTCCGTCTGGGATTTATAGGAATAAAATTAATTAACCCTTGTCTACTCGCAGTAGTTTTTCATAAATGCAGGTTTTACTCTTATTTTGGTCAGGAAGCTTGATATATAAATAACCGATCCAGTCAAGAACCAGAAATGTAAGAGCTCTACTGTCTCATTTTCCACCCTAGCTTTGCCAACTATGTCATTGCTTTCTGTACCACAGTATTAGCATTTTAATAATAACAGCCTTTGAAGCTCTGGTGTTCCAAGCTGGTTTTGGGGGAAGGTTTATTTACCCATCTACAGTTTACAAGCAAGACAGATAAAAAGGCTTCATAATGAACTGATGGCACATTTGGGGACAAGACCAGTCTTGTTCAATATTGTTTCTAGCTCATCTCAGGAAAAAACTGCTTGGAGATGACTCCATGATTGTGGTCAGCTTTGTGTTCATCAACATGATTCATCACAATTTTATACTGAGGTAATTTTGTAGTGAAGTCAGTCCCCAAGGGGGAAACATAGCTTATTTTAAATCTCTCTGGAAAGCTGTCTTCCAGATTATGCTATCCTTTTTGCATAACTCACCTGAGGGAACTTAGGCACCCCCTTTTACACAAGATCTTCTAAGACAGGTTCTTCTAAGACAGGTTCTGTCTTAGAAAGTACTCCTTTGGGCCTTGCCTTCGAAATAGATCACTACCATATTTGATCTCCCAAGCCTGAGGGTCCCATCATGGTGCTGATGTGGGAAGAGGACAGTGTACAATAGTGCAGCTCTCTGACCTTTGGTTTCTCTGGGTGCTGTGTCTTTTCAATGCATCTAGAATTCAGTTCTGTCCTGATCAGTAATAATGCAGAATTCCTAGGGAAAGTACCAATTGAAACAGTTAAGCCAAAAACTGTATATATACTGAGAAAACACAGAGAGATGTAGTAATAAATCAATTTAATTATAATTTTAAAACAGCAGAGCAAAACAAAACACAAAAAAGGTCACGCAATAACAAAAATAAAAATTGATGAGTATAATAAAGAAATAAAAATTGTCTCCTGAGTAGTAGTAGTAGTAGTAGTAATAATAATAATAATAATAATAATATATTGGATATATATCCCGCCCTTTACTCACTTGGAGTCTCAGAGCGGCTTACAAACTCCTTTCCCTTCCCCTCCCCACAACAGACACCATGTTAGGTAGGTGGGGCTGAGACAGCTCTTTCCCAAGCTGTCCTTGAGAGAACAGCTGGTACAGAGCTATAGCTTGCCCAAGGTCATCCAGCAGGTGCAAGTGGAGGAGTGGGGAATCAAACCCAGTTCTCCCAGATTAGAATCTGCGCACTTAACCACTACACCAAACTGGCTTATAATAACTTATAAAATGATTACCCCAATAACTGTCATGAAAGTTTTTATATAGAGGAAAATGGAAGGAGATATAATCAGCCTAATAACAAGGATGTTATAAAATTGTCCATATTCAATGGCTAGATTTATGGTTGAAGCAGAACTGAGAAGATCTGGATTCATCTCCTCACTCATGTTAGCCGAATTGCTTTAATTTAAGCTTAGCAATTGGCAAAATACCGGGTTCTTGCCAACTATACTAGGGTCCCACCCCTCCCAGGAGTTCTCAAGGAAAGAGGCACGTGAGGCAGATAGCAAGTTAAATGCTGTTTACTGAATGATGTTGTTCAAGCACACCAAAAACAGATTCACACACACAATCACACAGGCCTAAGGAAATGAAGCTAGAAAATAGCACGTTTGCATGAGCAGGAGTTCGATGAGGGGGAAGCAATATGTTACTTTCCTAAAGGTGAGTTGTCCGACCGAAGGAAGAATTGGATGGGGAAGGAAAATATAGAAAAATATGGGACACGTGGCTCGAACCTGCAAGACCACGTGGTTCTCTCTGTTCCAGGATCCAGAGATTTAAAGATGGAGGCAAGGGTATGGGTATAGCAAGCTGGGCATAAGAGGTAGTAAAGCAGATAGGGGACGATGGCTCAAGAGACTGATTGCCTCTGTGCAGGGTCTTTTATTAGGTGGTCTTGGGGGTGGGCTGCGCAGACCACATCCCACTAACACACCTACTAGGCGGTCCGTCCCTTTCTGACCCTACCATAGGTTAAAGGTGAACAAAAGGAGGAGGGTCAGGGAGTGGACAATATTGCAAAACTGAAACTAAACTGGAACTCTATACCTGGGCGAGGTCCGATGACTCACCGGAGCCACTTCTATTGTCTATTAATGGCCCTGGCCGACTGGGTGATGGCCCGACCATCAGTTGCTAGGTAACCACATTAGCATAATCCGTTCAGGTATGTTGGAGGGGGCAGGGGTTGACCAGCGTGGTTGTGACAGAAAGAAATCTCATGGCAGAAGGAGTCTTTGTCTCTGTCTTGGTGAACTATCTAGGGTGCCAGCCTCCTGGCATGGACTGGAGCTTTCCCCGGCAATGGAGAATGCACATGGCCCTTCCAATGCTAGCAACCCAAGTTCAAGCTTATGAATCTTACAATCCATAAGAGCACTTAAAGTGCCTTGCTGGCCAACACTCAGTCATGAAACTCATTAGGTAACTTCCGGCAAGTTATTTTTATTCTAACCCAGTGGTCTTCAATCTCTATTAGAATCCTTAGGTGGGTCATAGAGACCCAGCAGCTGGATCATGAACCTCCTATGGAGTTCCGCCTTTCAAACCTGCCTTTTGGAAAGTCTGCTGCCCATGTGCAGGCAGCAAGGGCGCCATATGGTTTTTGCCTCTGTTTTCACCCACAATGATATGAGCCACAGAATGGTAACATGAGATCATTCAGTGGTGGAGAGGATTTTTCAGCGGCTCTGACCCTCATTTTGTTCCTCATTGCAGTACACCTGCTGGTGCTCAGCTTGTTTCTCCCATCTCCAGAGCTATCTTTGTCTACTTTCTTGAATTTTACACTGGTTGGTCATAATTTCAACTCCCTCTTTTCCTGTCATATGACCATGACATCACATGACTTCCTGCCATGAGTTTGCAGCTCAATGGGGCCTATGCTCAGTGAGTCCTGGATCTAGAAATGCTGAAGTCCACTGTTCTATAGTGCACATAATTGTTGTGACAATAAAAATGAAGATAAAATGATGGGCACTGCCCTAAGCTCTTTGAAGGAAGGGTGGGATAAAAATACAAAAATCAACACACACAAAATCAAGTATATGTGTTTCACTTTGCAATGTGTGAAACTGGTTTAATTTAGGATTACCAGGAACAGCCTGGCAACCAGCAGGAATCTGAGGAGAAGGGGACATGTGGGGACACACTGGCAGCACCAGCATGATGTCACTTTCAGGGAAAATCCAGAAGTGGAGTCACACATTTCTAGGAATGAGTGGAAACTATGGTAAAACTGATGGCAGATTTTCTTTTTTTTACATTATTTTTCACCTACTGGTGATAAGAGTGGCAGTGGGAAACGAGCTGTGGGCAAGGAATCCTGTACCTTTGGTGGAACATGTCAGCACAAGTTTAACTGGATACTCACTTTTTGTAGAACATGAAGGATAGTGTTTTCTAGGATAAAGAACAGTTTCAAAGGCCAAAGCCTTCATTCTTCCCCAAATCTTGAGTGGCAGTTTTTTTTATCTAGGTCACTTACTTACCCCTATCAGGTTACATATACAATCTCAAGACCACAAAATGAAGGAGGCAAGCAAGTGGTAGGGAACACTGGAAGAAAATGTGTTCAGCCTTTATACATTTCAGCTACTGTGCTACAATGGAATAGACTCATTATGCAATCTTAAGTAGGGATGGACATGAACCAAACCATGAAGTAAAATTCATGACAAATTTTGCCCTGTTTGTGAACTGAAGTTTGTGACAGGTTTGTGAGGTTCGTGCCAGTTTGTGGCCAGAGCAGAAAGCAGGGACTCCGAGTCCCTTTAACCCCCAGCTTTCTGTTCCAGCAGAAAGCTGCAAACACAGCTGATTGGCTGAGAGCCCTCCCCACCACTCAGTTGTTTCAGGATTTCTTGTGCATTTCTGTTAAAGTTTAAATGGACTGCATAAGAAAACTGGAAGATGGGGGGCAGTTTGTCTGGGGTTGGAGCTGGGCACTGCTTTAACAAGAGAAGTCTCCATCCATTGCCGAGCCTGGGCACCCACCCACCCTCGCCCATCACCTAGGGCTGCCAAGTCAGCCCGGGGGGCCGGGGATCCCCCGCTACAGGGGTTCCCAATCCGCCGGCCAGCATTCGGCCGGCGGGGGAAACCCCGCCCCCGAAGCCGTCCAACCAGGACGACTTCTCAAATGTAATGACGTCACCCGGAAGTGACGTCATCACGTTGGGGGCATTGCCAGGGCGATGCTCTGGCAATCGCCCCAAAACTCTATGATACCATAGAGTTTGGGGGCGATTGCCAGAGTGTCACCCTGGCTATGCCCCCAACGTGCTGACGTCACTTCTGGTGACGTCGCCGGGCACACGTGCAAAGCGCGCACGCCGAGGAAGCTCCCGGCGGACGGGGGACTCCCCCTGCCGGTGAGTATTACACACTTGGCAACCCTACTATCACTTGAGGATGCCCCTGTGGCTGGCCTGTTTCCTGCTGGGCCCAGCTTTGCCACTGGCTCCAGAGGACACTCAATCTACATGGTCCCCAGGCTGGAGCAACCTCCTTCCCTGCTTGTGCCAATTCCCCTGCCTGCCCTGGGCTCCTGGGATGGGCCTGCCCACTATATTGCTACCACGGCCCGTGGTCCTGCTATCACTGCATAGTTCACTGCAGCCTCCTCCTCCTCCTCCTTGCTGCTGACTGCCCCTTCTCTGCTGGCCTCTCTTCCACCAGCCTCTAGGGTTGCCAGCCTCCAGGTGGGGCCTAGGGATCTCCCACTTTTACAACTGATCTCCAGCTGGTAGAGATCAGCTCCCCTGGAGAAAATGGCTGCTCTGAAGTGTGGACTCTATGGCATTGTACCATGCTGAGGCCCCTCCCCTCCCTAAACCCCGCCCTCTCCCGGATCCACCCCCAAAGTCTCCAGGTATTTTCCAACCCAGACCTGGCACCCCTACCAGCCTTGTCTCTTCCACCAGTCTTCTGAGTGAGTTCCTGCTGGGAGGTCTGGGTGCTGGGGGCATCCTTAGGAAAGGGGGGAGGGTGGGAGAGTGCCCAGGCTCTCCTGGATCACTGGGCGATGGACAGGCTGCTCCCCATTTTGTGGCTTTCATGTGCAGTCTCTTTAAAGTTTAAAGCTGAGTGGCTGGAAGTGCTCCTGCCACTCAGTTGGTTTTTGTGGCTTTCTGAAAACCCCATTTAAAGGAACTGTGGTCTCTTTAAATGAAGTCTGCTGGGCCCACAAACTGAACCAGTTTGTCAGAAAACAAACTGGTGTGAACCATGAACCAAACTGAACCACATTTTTGCAGTTCGTGCCCATCCCTAATCCTAAACAGAGTTATATCCTTCTAAATCCATGGGCTTTGAAAAGTATAATTCTATTTGGGATTGCACTGTCAATTTGGCAGTAGGTGATGCTCAGACCATGATCTGAAATGTTTTGGATTCACTTAAGGGCTTGTAAACATGGTATATTATTGCTTTGCTGCATTTCACCTAACTAAATTTCTTAGTGTCAAAGCCTTGGTGACATCTGCCTTTAGTCATATGATTTAATTGTACTCATTGCCTTCATTTGGCTTCTGGTGATGTAATGAAGACTACCTTTGACACATCTTCTCCCTTCTTTGAATCCCCCTTCCTTATTTGGAAATGCTCTCATGCAGTGGTAACTCTCTTGGTCACATCTCTGACTAAATCAAGAGATGTCAGTTGCCTTCCGGGCCTCTTTCCAAAGCCAGGAAAACCACAATATTTTGTTTCTTATTAGTCCCTAGTTCCTATATGAGGAGCTACCTTCTTCTCCAGATTTTTTTTCCAGTTTTTGGATTATTCTCTGAACTTTTGCTCACATTCCCACTAGTCTATACATCAAGCATCCCCTCAATGAACAGTTTGGGTTAGTGTGAGGTCTGCTTGGATCTTGGATTACATAGACCTTTGCTACCCCCATTGACTTCTGCCTGGAGAACAGGGTAGGCAATACAATACTCCTTTCTTTCTCTCTCTCTCCCCAACACTCTGTCCTCTGTTACCCATCAGTGGGGTAGTTTCATGTGTTGAAAGAATGTAAAATTCTACTTATCAAACGACAACAAAATAACTAGTATCATTTATTTTCAGCTGATAGTTTGAAATACAGGGCATAGTGTTCTTTACCAGGCTATAAATGCTAGTAACATTTGATAACCATTTCTGTTTTTTTTCCTGAGGATTCCATTTAATAATTTACCTTTTGGTGATTAATTGCAGTTGATCAGCCATGGCGTCAGGTTACCGGAGGCTCCATTGCCTCCAGTAGGGAAGTGACGTCAATGCTTCCTGTGATTGCTGCTTGCTTTGGGCTTTGTGCCATTTGTCCTGTGGGATTAGCAGATCTAGATGAATGGGACGTTAAGCCACTTCAGTTTTAAATAGGTTCAAAGGAGCGTGTGTTTGCCTGACACTCTGACAAGTCAAACTGAAATGACAGTTCTGAGCACTGGGAAAGAATGACACAGCAATCTTGATTTTCCAGTTTAATCATCCCTGTGTCCAAATACTATTATCTGGCTTCTGCTTCTGTTAAATGTCAGCAACAGCAAATACCTGTTCATATTCAACAGGCAAGGAAAGGTTGTGGTTATGATCAATAGGCAAGGAAAAGTTTAAGGCTGTTCTGTAAAACCACTCCCCAAATTCACTCACATTATTTTTATAAAATAGTTCTCAGTTAGTTGGGCACTTCTGCAATTTAGAACTTTCAGTGATATAGGATTTTCAGTCACAGTTCTTCCCCTCCCTCAGAGAACACAGTGGTATGACCCAGTGGTCAAAGGGCAAATGATGCTTTTTGTGTGACTCATGGGCCATGTGTCTCATGCTTTGTAATAGTGTTGTATCACCCCCAACCTGTGAATTGTGCTTTAGGCCTTTTGTCTGTAAAGCTGGAAAGCTCGAGTTAAGATTCTGCTGCAGCTTCCACCATTATTGTGACTGGAGAAACAACGTTCTGGGAAGTGGTCAGGGCTATTTTTGGGCAGGAATGCACAGGAATGGAGTTCCGGCTGGCTTCTGAGTTGGCCACGCCTGCAGCCTCCCCCCCCCCCCAGGTTCCCCAGGTGCCTTTCAAGCCGCAGGGTGCCCAGGGAAGCCAATCCAATCCAGGGGGAGAAGGCAGTTTAAACTGCCTCCCCTCCTCAGGTTCCCACAAGCCACGGGGCACCTAGGGAAGCTGATCCTGGGAGGGAGCTGCGCTGTCAGGGGTGTGGCCTAATATGCTAATACATTTCTGCTGTTGGGTGTGGCCTATTATGCTAATGAGTTCCTGCTGGGCTTTTTCTACAAAAAAAGCCCTGGAAGTGGTAATGATTCAAACAGATTATTTTAAAAATTCAGTTTTGTGATTAAGAGAGAAAGTAATGACTATTGTAGAGGAAGGACATTTTTGCAATGCTTCTGAGGCATGGAGGAAATAATGGATAATATGGTTACAAAGGTTTAATTAAACAATTGTTGTGTCATTCAACAGGAAGTACTACTGCTGCTACTACTACTGCTGCTGCTGCTTTCATCACTGAGACTGGTAGCTCAAGTTTTCCTAGCCTCCAAGATAATATGGAGTCTTCTACGCATGACATAGGTAGGAAGTGACTTAATGCTGGGTTGGGTCACAGACATATTCTGGGAGCTCCATGCTTCCCGATCCAAATCATGACTGTGGCACACAAGGAGAAGGCACTGAGACCTCCTAACCTTAGCTAGTTTTCTCACCTGAAGTTGCCTCAGGAAGCCCCTGTTTGCTCCATTGGGGAAAATGACATATAGGCCTTTTATGCATGCAGTGCTTGCTGCAGGTTTTCTGAGTAGTTGAGTCTCAAGCTTGACTTCGGATCCTGTGCTGGTGTTACACACCCTTAGTTTTACTCCTTTAAAAAAAATGATCTGCATTGTATTTATTCTGCCCACCAGAAAAAAGAAGCCCACATTTCTGTGTGTATATCTGGTATCTGTCTCCAGACCTGTGACATCTAGTGCTGCTTACTTCTCAGTAGACCAACCCCAATGGCTCTGCCTGGCCAGTTGTGGCCTCTGCCTGCAAACTTGGGCTCTACCCCATCCCCCCATGCGAGTAAACCCTCCTGCTCCCTTGATTAGCCAAAGTGGGAGTTTATTTTTGAGTAAATATCCCCTGGATCATACTGGGTCAAAGCATGTTGAGGCAATAACTTGGAAGCACATTCCTCCAAGGAAGCGTCCACGCTCCAGGCAAATACACTTGGGCTTGGAATGCTTCTCTTTCCTAGAGAGGAAGTAGTATTGCAACCCAACTGGGCTTTTACTTCCAAGTAGACACAGGGAGGAGGCAGAAAGCAAACTGCTGAGATGAACACTTTGGGGATTTAAATACCAGCTGGCATATTATTACTAATCTCATACCGCTTATTTAAAAAATATGGGGGAAAAGAGCACTCATACGGGGATGAAGGGGGCACCCTGGTAGAAGGTAGTCAGGTGGGTGGGATGATCTTGGGGTGGGAAGGGGAATAGATGTCAGGGACGAGAAACGGGCTGGGGGAAAAGAACTGAAGGAATCATTATGCTTTTGAAATTGCTTCAACTTGGAAGCGGGGGATGGGGGGTGGGATTCACTGGAAAAGTGCTCTCAGAAACCGCAGGGAAACAGGGGACGGGAAGTGCAGTGAGCCTGAAAGAGAGGAAAACCTGTGTATAATCCAATTCCTACCCTCCCAGCAAAGCTGATGGGGGGTGGGGGCCTTTTTGCCACCCTGGAGGAGGGCAAGAAGGATGGCAGATTGTGGGGGTGGGGCTGACATCTTATAGTGCGGCCCTGCTCCCACCCAAAACAGTTGTTGCTGCGTGCTTGGAGCAGTCAGTTGTCCGAGCACGCATGGGGAGATGGCCTGTGGCCTACCTTTCGTAGGAGGCAGTGGCAGCGAGCAATCCCTGTGGTGGCAGGCATTCCCTGCGGTGGTGGTTGATTTTAGTGGCGACAGTCTCTGGCGGCAGCGGCGGTGAGCACTGGGTGATCCTGGCAGCAGCGGGCATTATCAGCGGTGGTGGGCTATCCCGGTGGCGGCGAGCTATCCTGGTGACAGGACCAGACAGTGGCTGGAACTTGCAGTGCTGGGCTTGTGAAGTTGGCGGTGGAGCCAGCCATGGCTTCTTGGCAGCAGCAGGTAGCCTAAGCAGTGGCCAGGCTTTAGGGAGGAGCATTGGCCTGGGCATCGGCCTGGCTCACAGGCTAGTGGGCACTGGTGGTTGATAAGGCACCATTTGAGGGTTGCTGGCCTGGGTGGTACTGGGAGCGTGACTGGGCAGGATGACCATTGGGAGGCTGGTGAGCAGGGTAACCATTTGGCTCCGGCTAGTTCTCTGCTGTTGCTGGGCAGGGCAGCCATTTTGTTGGAGGCTAGCTTTCTGCTGTTGCTGGGCAGGGCAGCCATTTTGTGGAAGTTTCAGGGTCGTTGAGCACAGCGGCCATTTTATAAAATTTTGTGGTAGCAGGAAATTAGACTTATTCATTAGGGAGTTAAATAAACAATTACAAATAAAGAAATAAGGAATGGCGCCCAAAAAGGGTCAGGGAAATACCAAAGGAAAACAGATGGCCTTTAGGAAGCCCAAGAGTGAAGTGTCTTCTGATGAGGACCAGAGGGATCTGGTGAATGCAGCTATTTTGGCGTGCATTGAGGCACTTGAACAGCAGAGATGTAAGCCTCCGCCTTTGACTGGAACTCAGGTAGGAGCAAAAAAACCTAAGCAATCCCCTTCTACATCCTTCCAAGCTCAAGTTCTCATTCATCTGGCAATGTTGGAAGATGCTCAAAGCACGTCTACAATGACCGGTACAACATCAGAGGAGACAGAGCAGCGTGATGGCGAGCAAAGCACTGCTGAGTAGAAGGAGGGATGACAATTGGAAGTGTACAAAGGTCCAGCACAGCAAGGAGGTAAGGACTGCTCTATATGCCACACAAGGCCTTCTTAGCCCTGGGGGCACCCAAGTCAGGGTAACCTTGGATCAATGGCTAAACATACTAATAAGTCACAGAGGGTGGGGACACATGGGGCCTGCTGCTATTGTGCATGTGGGCCATCAGCTATGCAAATGCAGTACCTGCAGGGAGGATGGCCAGGTTGTGGTCACCCTGGATATACAGGTTGTCCGTATGAACAGATTCCTGCTAGGGCTTGGCCAAGTGGCGATGTAGCCTTACCTTTAGGCGACCATTTGTCCTCAAACACTAGGGATAAGATCCTGAATGGGGAATACACTGATGTTTTTACACTTTTGTTCTGTGAATTGGACAAAAAAGACAAAGAGGACCTCGACGAGTGGGATAAAGAGCACCTCAAGAGGCGTAGGGTTGAAAAGGTATGGGCAAACCGGTTCCCCAGTTTCCTTATCTACACAGGGGTCATAGTTCGACATCAGCCATGGAGAGCCTCATCGCTACTGCAGTATATAGACATCATATACAAAGCATACACCGGCTTGGGTTGAGTATGATGAGGGTTTCCGCATGAGGGCAGCTATGAATCCTGCATTAAGGTGGGATCTAATACATTTGCGACTATGCCTGCAATTCATGTCCACAGCACGGCTGTCGATTAATGAGCATTCCAACAGTGGTCATGTGGTGCATAGGTCACAAAGGCAGAATAACATGTGGGTGCAACTTGCTCAGCCTTCACAGAGATGGCCCTTGTGTTGGGAATTCACTTCTCAGGGTAGTTGCAGTAGGAAATCCTGTTCCTTTCAACATGAATGCCCTCTGTGCGCTGGACCCCATGCATTTGCAGAACCAAGTCGAGATTTGGTGCCCAAGGAGGCAAACACGGAGGCAACAGTGGGGGGAGCAACAATCAAGTTGACAAAGGGTCCTAGCCCAGTTAGGGTCAAGGAGATGGGAAGGCTGCTTCACGATTATCCATACCAGGATGCTAGGAATGTTCTTTTAGAGGGATTCACACTCGGTTTTAGGATACGGTTTCAGGGGGAGAGAAAACCATACTGGGCCTCTACTTTGAAGTCAGTTAAAGGATTGGAAACCATAGTAAGAAAAAAATAGATAAAGAATGCAGGGAGGGGAGAGTTATGGGTCCTTTCTCGACCCCCCCCCAGTGCCGAATTTGAGGGTGTCACCTTTAGGGGTGGTTCCTAAAAAAGCCCCGGGGGAGTATCGCCTCATTCATCATTTGTCCTACCCAAGAGGGGGATCAGTGAATGATGTGACACCAGACGAACTCTGTACAGTTAGATACATGTCCTTTGAGCAAGCTATGAGAGTAGTCCACAGTTGTGGATGTGGAGCAGAGCTTGCAAAATGCGACATTAAGTCTGCTTTCTGGCTTCTGCCAGTTCACCCGAGTGACTTTGAGTTATTAGGTTTTTTGTTTGATAGGCACTTCTACATGGATAGAGCCCTCCTTGTGGGTTGCTCGGTGTCATGTTCAGTTTTTGAGAAGTTTAGTTCCTTTTTAGAATGGGCCTTGAGGTTCAGGTCGGGGCTTTTCAGCATGGCACACTACCTGGGTGATTTTTTATTTGCAGGCCATTCAGGCACAGGGCAGTGTGAGTTTTTGCTGTCAATGTTTATGCAGTTGGCTGAGGAGTCGGGGGCCCCTTTAGCACAGGAAAAAGCGAGGGTCCATCCCAAATATTGATGTTCCTGGGTATTGAAATAGATACTGTGAGACAATTATCTAGACTGCCACCTGCAAAATTGCAGACCTTGCAACACTTGATTGACAGGGCCTGTGGTATGAGGAAGTTAATTTTGTTGGATTTACAGCAGCTAATGGGCCATCTTAACTTTGCTTGCAAGGTAGTGGCTCCTGGCTGGGCTTTTGTGAGGCGTTTGTGTGATGCCATGTGCGGATTATGCCACCCACACCACAGGACCCGGGTAACTGAAGGTATTAGGAAGGATTTATTAGTTTGGAAAGAATTTTTGGTTTCATTTAACAGGGTGTCTTTTTGGAGGGAAGACCTCTTGGTTGAGGCAGAGCTTCAGGTTACATCAGATGCAGCAGGACCTTCAGGTTTTGGGGTTTACTTCCGGGGTCAATGGTGTGCCAAGGACTGGCCACTGGAATGGTTCCAAATGGGTTGGGTCAAAGACCTCACCTTTTTAGAATTCTTTCCAATAGTGGTAGCAGTGGGACTTTGGTTTAGGGAGTTTGCCAATAGGTTGGTACACTTTTGGTGTGATAACATGGCTACAGTCTACGTCATTAATTCTTTAACATCTAAGTCCTCAAGGGTCATGGGTTTGTTAAGGGCATTCACATTACTGTTTGAAGCACAATATAATTTTCCAGGCTAAGCATGTGCCGGGGGTTTGTGATGGGGTCGCTGACGCTCTCTCTCGAAAACAGATGGAGAGGTTCTGTCAGCTAGCCCCAGAGGCAAACCACTATCTGGTAAGGATGCCGGCATGCATGTGGCAGATTGGCGGACTGAAGCCGAACGAGCGATCGGCTTGGCCATTGCTCCATTCACCAGGAACTCATACAGGAGGGCTTGCCAACAGTTTATAGATTATAGAAAGGAAGTTGGTCTCTCACAGATCTGGCCCATCCTGGTGACCCAGTTTATGCAGTACTGTGTTTACTTAAAAACCAAGGGCTTGTCTGTAAGTTCCATTAAGAGTAAGCTAGCAGCCCTTGCTTATGCGAGCAAGGCCACTGGGCATGAGGACAGAACTGGAGATTTCTGCATTCGGAAAATGTTAGAGGGGTGGTCAAGGGAGAACGTGAGGATAGGAGACATCCAGGAGCCCTTGACGCCTGAGGTTCTTAGGGGCCCTCGAGCACAATGGCATAGAGTCTGCAATGATGGGTATGAAGCAGCCCTGGCCCATGCGGCTTCTCTGGTAGCATCCTTTGGAGCTCTACGGATTAGTGAGCTCCTTGCAGGTGCTAAACGAGACACCTCTGGTGAGGCCCTTGAATTTAGGGATGTTAGGTTTGAGGGTGACTGTGTTAGAATAAGCATTAGGAGATCAAAGACGGATCAAGTAGGTAAGGACACCACAGTTGAACTGGGATCCTGTTCAGAAAAGGAATTATGCCCGGTGTTAGCTTTATGGAGCTACCTGGCTTTGAGGGGAGGAGGAGCTGGGCACCTGCTCAGGCACCAGGATGGTTCTCCCTGTCACGGGCTGGGTGCCAACAGGCCAGGAGTCAAGCAGAAGTCCGGGACAGTCCGAGGTCAAACCAAAGCAGGAACCAATTGCCAAGTCCAAAACACTGAGCCAGAAGCAGAGTCAGTCCAAGCCAGGGTCAAAGCAGGAAAACTCACAAGTAAACCAGTCCAAGGAGTCAACAGAGCCAAAGTCAAGCAGGTCCAGAGTCAAAAGCCAGAGGTTCCAGAAGCAGGTCAAGTCACAAGCCAAATGAGTGCAGAGCTTAGTCAAGATGACTTGTTGCTAGCACAAATTGGTAGTCTCTGTGCTGTGCCTAAATACCCAGCCACTTCCTGTGCTAGTTAGCAGCTGGCAGTGAGGTCCCGGCTCCTACTAAAACTCAGGGCTTAGTGATCTGCGACCATGCAGGCATGCCTCTTTCCTTCTCACAGCTAAGTCTTGCCTGCATCGGGATCTTAGATTTTCCACCCGAGGAGGTGAATCAGGTGGGCTTGAACTTAGCTGTGGCTCAGCTGCTGCTGGTGCTGGGGCAAAAGCCTGGGAGGTGCTTGCTTGAGCCTCATCTGGCTCAGGTGGAGGCTCCTCTGGAGCTGGGAGCTGGTCCTCCACCTCACTTAGATCTGCAGAAAGCAGATCCCCAGAGGCACTCATGACACTCCCCTCACAAAATTTTGGGCAGGGATGAAAATGGCCCTGTCACAGCTAGGTTTAGGGGGGCTGCCATTTTGGGACCCATTCCTTTCGTATTGCCTTTCTACCGTGGCTGCCATAGGTTATACGGCCGGGGAGATTAAGAATTGAGGTCATTGGAATTCAGGCTCTTACAAGAACGATGTACATAATTGCAAGCTTTGAGTTTCCTACTGTTATTGATTTAGTTCTCTTACAGGGGCTGTTCTGTGGTGGTCAAGACAATGTGTTGCCATCTGTGGACACAGTATGGTATTCTGGGCCGCTCACCGTGCCAAGAGGACACAGTTTGGATCACAATTGGGTCTTAGCGACTGGGCATTTGTTTAGTGGTGGAGCAGAAGGGGGTTACGATGGACTGGCCTTCTCCCTTTGTTGTTTGAAGAGAGAAGGGACCTTCCACCACATGTACTGGTTGTGCCTTGGGGGCAACAATTTGGGGCTGTTGAAAGGAAAAGCCCTCATCGTTCAGGTCATGGCAGACCTTGCAAGGATAAGAGCAAGGTGGCCTGGCACATGGATAATTTGGTCAGCCATACTGCCTAGGCAGTTGTGGCGGAACGTTGAGGACCCCAGGTGCATCGATAGGGCACGGTGAAAAGTCAATCGTCAAATGCAGAAGGCCAGGGTGAGCGGTTTGGGTTTGTTTTTGACTCATCTCAATATACAGGTGAAGTTTCCTGATCTGTATAGGGATGATGGCATCCAATTATCAAACAAGGGCAATGATCTGTTTTTGGTAGATTTGAGGCAAGGAATTAGGTCCGCACTGGGTTGCTGATGGGTCGCGTTGGCCAAAGCAGAGGCTTGGCTTTGCGGTTGGCAGAGTAGTGCGGGTAGGGGAGCGGATTGGTGAGCACCATAAGCCAATTCCCCTTTTGGGAATAAGAGGATCATCAGGAACAGACTTTGGGTTTTATGGCCCAGGCCTGGGAGGGATGATCACCTCTGGGAGCCTCATTGGGTTTGCTCCTCCCTGCAAGCTGTATGGCTTCAGGGGTAGGGTGTTAACAGTAGGCTGGGCTGCTGGTTGCAAGCCAGGTCATGGCTTAAGACCATGGCTGGTGGCTCACCCTGAATAAGGCAAAGAGGTTGGTCAGTGGACACCGGAATTGCCTGGTCCAATCCCATTTTATTCCTTGCTGATCAGCTTGAGTTGTTTAATAAAATAAAGTGTCCCTTGTTTGAATCCAATCTGTTGTCTGTCTCGTCATTCCGCTTGGGGGGGGGCAATACAAAAATAACCCCAATGGAAATGTTAACTGAAAGTGCAGGAAAATACCCATGTGTAAATGGCCACAGTCATAGCAGTACATGTGCAGTGCCCATCCAGACATGTAACAGCTTCCTAGGGCTGGTTCAGGTCGGGAAAAGAAGGTGCGGGAAAGGTCTTAGCTTTTCAGTTTGATCAGCTGGCACCAATGGTGAAGACTGGTGCATTTGCAAAATGGTTATGTGTCATGAGATTTGACATGAGGTCTTTAGGCATGGAGGAAACTAAAGTGTTAGGGGAGCTTTTCTTGTTCTAGTACAGCCCCCCCCCCCCCCCCGAGTCTATCTGGCTTTTCGCTAACAAAGCAGGCAGTTTTATTAAGAATGCTAATTCTGATACAAGCATGAACAGATCACCCTAGCATACTGAACAAGATTCAAAGTTCTTCCTTTATATGGTAAAACAGACAAGAGGTCAGGGTCTAGAATTCCAAAAGAAAGTTCACCAATTCTGTTCTCAGTCATAATACACTTTTACCTTCCTTTCAGAGTACATTCTGCATTCCTTCTAGGGAGAAAATGAACATAAGCCCAGATGGAAAAGACCCTTTACTGAGATGAGGTTGCTTAGTGATCAGCAGTTCAAAGAACAGATTTTGGCTAAGGGTGGAAGGAAGGAGGGAAACATCCTAAAGTATAGCAGATCAACCTTAGGCTCACTAATCAAAATCACTGCAAGAATCCTAAATCTTTGCTTAACTCCTAATGGTGAAATTTTTTTAAACAAAAAGCATCCCCGGTGCAAAGGCCTTTAAGGAGACTTCTCACAATTGACTCAGAGGAAATTCTGCCTTTGCCTTTAATGCCATCCGTACCCATTCAGGGCCTCAGCTGACTCTCCTTATCTATGGTAAAGCCTCCGCCAGTTTGAGAGGCCTTCCTGGAGGCCATTCAGATAGACTCAATGTGAAGCTGTGGTAAACTTGGCTTAGTCCCAATTTTTCCTTATCAATTTGTTGCTTTAGAGGCACACTCTCTTCTGAGATGTAGATATGGAATTGGATGAGAATCAATTCTCCAGCTGTGAACATCCCTGAACTTTGCAAGGAGATAGCTATGATCATAACGCTGGAGATAAGCTGTGGAGTGTCAACAACAGCTGCAAAGTACCGAGGAATGGTATACTGTGTTCTAGAACTGAGCCCTGTCTGCGTAGCATAAAAATTTAGTGTTGTGCTTTCAGTTGTGTGTTGTGCTCATTTCTAACAAGTAGCATTATTTTTATAGCACGGTATTTGCATGGTTAGTTCAACAGGGTGCAGCCTTTTCTTGTATGTATGTGCATTGGGGAGTGTGGCTATATGCACTGGATTTCTTCCTGTCATGTGGCTAGTAAAGACACAGGAGCCCTGTTAGAAAAAAAGTGACAACTCCCAACATTTTGCAATTAGTACATTGCATGAGGCAGAAAGACAAAAACAGTACTGCAATAAATCACTTTAACAGCAGTTAAATTGCCCCTTTAGAGCATGTGCCGTGCATTTCTACTGTTATGGAATGCTGTCCTGATTTGTACAGCTCTGTATGGGACAAGCAGTTCCAGAACTTTCTGCCTCTGAGCTAGAACATGGTGCCCTGAGTTGTGAATGCTTCAAAAACAGAAGAGAAGAAAGAAAGCACTCACAGTGCATACAGGTGATCACACTTGTATAGAATCTGTACATTTTAATAAGTGATCATATATACAAAATTCTATTTGTATCTTTCCTTTAGGAATATTTTCTTTTCTGAAAAGTTTACGCAGGGATGGGAAGAAAGAGAATCTTCATTATGGGTTGAAACATGAAAGTGATGTCACATTTATTTTTTCAGACAAGAACAAGGGCAGCACCTGCAGTTACTTTAGTTGGGCAGCTAGGGTTGCCAGACCCCCCGGTCCTGCAGGAGTTTCCCGATTTTTTGGGGGGCTCCTTCCCGTTGCCAGCCAACTGGCTGGCGGGGGAAGCCCTACCCCCAAGAATGACCACTGGCAGCCACCTCTCTCCCTCCCCAGGTCTTCTTGAAGACTGGGCAAGGGGGAGGGGGTGGCGGCCACCAGCCATATGACCTCCTCATTTCTGGTTAGGGTTGGAAGGACTTTGTAGATGCAGCCCTTTCTGGGTTGCACTTTTTCTGCAAGATCTTACCATATGCTTATTTGAAAGTAAGTTCTGTTCAGCAAAGATTCCCCTTCCATGTGCAATTTGCTTCCCCTTCTTTGTTTAAAGACTATTTAGCTGCTTCCTGTGTCTGCAGCATTCCTAATCAAATCCTTGATTACCAGTTCTTGTTTCAGCAAGGAAGGAGAGTTAAATACTGCTTTTCTCTTTGCGGTCAAAGTGATTTCTCATTATTTGCTATTTTAAAAGATCGTAATAACTCAATTACAAAATTACAAAAAACAAAAATAATTATAATTCTGTGAGTAAAGACATTTTACTCTCTGAACACAACCTTGTAATTCATTATTGATACAATGAATGTTGTTGCCCTCCTCAGATAACAGGAAGTATTTAATTAAACTTGAAGCAGTAGTGAACTATGCAATATTTGAAGAGATAGTAGCCTTCAGAAACCTCTGTAGTGCTTTGACTGCCCACTATAATCAGCTACATAGGCTGCGGTCATGCAAACACTAAATAATCCACTTTCAATCCACTTTTAATGCATTTTCCAAATGAATTTTGCCAGTTCACACAGTTGGAAAGTACACTGAAAGTGGATTGAAAGCGGATTATTTAGTGTGTGTGACCACAGCCCTAATGTTGCAATTGTGATTTAAGTTAAAATAATGGCCACAGATCAGGTCTGAAAAATGACAGAAGGACAACAGGAATATCACTGCATTGGAACGGGTTTCTAATGACACCAACTGTATTCTACATTAAATCAAACTAAACTACTGGTGACAATTTCAATCTAAATGGTTAGTATGAAGACATCCTGTTACTGCAGTAGTTTTAATACTACTATAATTATTACAGTTTTCCAATTTGAAAATCCAAAAGGAAGTCTTTGTTTCAATCCTTATTCACAACTGTACTCATATTAGTTTGGATCCTGCAGAAAATCACTGGTAAGGAAATGGATTTCTGTAAGCAATGAGTCTTCCTCCCCTCCCCTTCCCATTACAGCCCCAAACGCTCCCCAAATGTTGCTTCGGTGTATAGGGGATCCCAGGAACAGCACGAAGGGGAAGTCAGAGGTCTGCAATGGGAGAGAGGATAGGCAAAAATCACCTCCCTATCAGCAGAATTTTTCTGCTAGATTCATACCAATTACATATAGGAGAATTAGAGATATTTTAATATCTGAATTTGACCATGTTCCTAAATGTGTGCTAATAGCAACAATATCCAAAAGATGTTTTAAGTTTCCATGCATTAAAAATGCATAGTAGATTGAAGCATTCTACAACTGGCATATTTTGAGCTAAGCATCTCAGGCTTGGTACACTGGCAAAGGTGCTAAAGAGCTAATTACCAGTTAATTAAAAGTTCTTCTAACTCACAGTAGCTAAATAACTCAAACCTCAAGTCTTGCAAAATGCATCTCCTCAAGCTGAGTTCTGCACTGTTGTGCAGTTAGTAAAGTTAATAATTAAAATGTAAATGAGCTGCAAAGATTACAGCAGTTATAGGAGAGCTGTATTGTGCATTGCCTTTATCAAGCGAATTGTGCAATGAATCTTAACTGGCAATAGCAGTGCAGAAAATCATAACAAAAGCCATACTGACTTGAGCCGGACAAAGTCCAGATATTAGTTTTCAAAGGCAGAGGCAAAGGACAACTTTTCCAGTGAAAGTTTAGGTGTTCATGGCATTAAGTAAAACCAACCTGTTCCTTTTTGTGTGATATAATTGTATCCAAGAAGTCAAGGAGAAGTCAAGTTCCAGATCTTCTTGCCTCTGAATAAATCTGCTGGCTTTATGGCACTCAGGGCGTCTTCTCCCTGACATATGTTTCCCCAGCTTTTTGAATTTGTATGCTGTGTACAGTTGTCGCAAGGCTTTGCTTACTTCTGAAATAGTGGCAAAGCTCTGGATTTATTCAGGTTTGTATACCATGCCTACTACATACAAGGCCATGGGACCAAGCCTCAATGGTAGATGTATGCTAAATGTCCACTAATTCCTGCCACCTTAAAGCGTTTCAGATAGCTAACACTGGGAAAGACCTTTCTTTGCCCAAGACATTGGAAAGTCACATTTTACAATCCTGACCTAGATAGGTCAATATTCTGATGTGGTAGGAAGATGTTTTCAGAGCAATTGGCATGGCAGTTTTGATAAACTGTAAGGACTAGGTGGAAAAGGGTGTGTGGGGAGGTATTTGTGAATTTCCTGTATTGTGCAGGGGGCTGGACTAGATGACCCTGGAGGTCATAAGAACATAAGAGAAGCCAATGTTGGATCAGGCCAGTAGCCCATCCAGTCCAACACTCTGTCACACAGTGGCCAAAAACACCAGGTGCCATCAGGAGGTCCAGCAGAGGGGCCAGGACACTAGAAGCCCTCCCACTGTTGCCCCCCCCAGCACCAAGAATACAGAGCATCACTTGCCCCAGTCTGAGAGTTCCTATATATACTTTGTGGCTAATAGCCACTGATGGACCTCTGCTCCATATGTTTATCTAATTCCCTCTTGAAGCCGTCCATGCGTGTAGCCACCACCACCTCCTGTGGCAGTGAATTCCACGTGTTAATCACTCTTTGGGTGAAGAAGTACTTCCTTTTATCTGTTCTAACCCGACTGCTCAGCAATTTCATGGAGTTCTTGTGTTGTGAGTTCTTGTGTTGTGAGAAAGGGAGAAAAGTACTTCTTTCTCCACCTGCTCTATCCCATGCATAACCTTATAAACCTTGATCATGTCACCCCTCAGCCGTCATTTCTCCAAGCTAAAGAGCCCCAAGCGCTTCGACCTTTCTTCATAGGGAAGTGTTCCAACCCTGTTATCATTCTAGTTGCCCTTTTCTGCACTTTTTCCAATGCTATAATATCTTTTTTGAGGTGTGGCGACCAGAACTGTACACAGTACTCCAAATTAGGTCGCACCATCGATTTATACAAGGGCATTATGATACTGGCTGATTTGTTTTCTATTCCCTTCCTAATAACCCCCAGCATAGCGTTGGCCTTTTTCATTGCAGTCGCCCACTGTCTCGACATTTTAATTGAGTTATCTACTACAACTCCAAGATCCTTCTTTTGGTCAGTTTCTGCCAGTTCAGACCCCATCAATGTGTATTTATAGTTAGAATTTTTGGCTCCAATGTGCATCAATTTGCACTTGGCCACATTAAACCCCATCTGCCACATTGATGCCCACTCGCTCATCCTCAACAGATCCCTTTGGAGTGCCTCACAATCCTCCCTAATTCTCACCACCCTGAACAACTTAGTGTCATCTGCAAATTTTGCCACTTCACTGCTTACTCCCAATTCCAAATCATTAATAAACAAGTTAAAAAGCATCGGACCGAGTAGTGATCACTGTGTTTCCTCACTGCTTACCTCCCTCCACTGAGAAAATTGCCCATTTATACTCACTCACTATTTCCTTTTAATTAGCCAGTTTTTGATCCACAAAAGGACTTGTAGTTTTATCCCATGACTACTGAGCTTACTTAGGAGCCTTTGATGAGAAACTTTATCAAAAGCTTTCTGGAAGTCAAGGTAAACAACATCTATTGGGTCCCCCTTGTCCACATGTTTGTTTACTCCCTCAAAGAACACTAACAGGCTAGTGAGACAAGATCTTCCCTTACAGAACCCATTTTCCTTAATAACAGTTTCCACCAATTTACCTGGTATTGACGTCAGACTGACTGGCCTACAGAAGGATTGGACTAGCAGAAAGGGGGATAATTGGGAAAGTGCTGAAGGTACCACTCGAGTGCCCTTTTAAGCTGCTAGTGGTTGCTCCTGGGGAAGAAGAAGAAGAGACTGGATTTATACTCCACCCTTCACTACCTAAAGGAGTCTCAGAGCGGCTTACAATCTCCTTTCCCTTCCCCTCCCCACATCAGACACCCTGTGAGGCAGGTGGGGCTGAGAAAGCTCTCCCGAGAACTGCCCTTGAGAGAACAGTTCTAAAAGGACTTATGACTGACCCAAGGTCATACCAGCAGCTGCATGTGGAGGAGTGGGGACTCAAACCCAGTTCTCCCAGATTAGAGTCTGCGCTCCTAACCACTACACCAAACTGGCATCCCTAATCCGGGGCTTTGTGCAGCAAAACCAGTGTTGTGTCTGGGGCAGCAAAAATCAAGCAGGACACATCTCAAATAGAAACAGCATCCCTGGTACTGCTATCAGGGCTCATTTCGTAGCAGGAACTCCTTTGCATATTAGGCCACATACCCTTGATGTAGCCAATCCTCCAAGAGCTTACAGAGCTCTTCTTACGGGGGCTACTGTAAGCTCTTGGAGGATTGGCTACATCAGGGGTGTGTGGCCTAATATGCAAAGAAGCTCCTGCTACGAAATGAGCCCTGACTGCTATAAAATGTGTCTATAGTGAGTGACAATTTTTCAATGGATCTCCATATGAAGTATGTGACAGTAGTGATTCAGTGATGTTATGAATGATTACTGCTGTATTTGTGTCAAAAATATTGTAACCTTCTCTCTAGATAGGTGGAAAACAAATGGCCACTCTGCAGCCTGCAGACAGAAGGTGCGCAGTGGATTCAGGAATCCCTCAAGACAACATGAATGATTTCAGTCTGGATTTAACTGTAATCAGTCTGACCGCAATAATTCCCCAACTAGAACCAAATACTCTAAAAATACCAGTACTGCAGGACAAGGGATAGATAAATATGATTTGTTGAGTTAGGGATACAGAAAGAAAAATGGAGGAAATTATGACCCAACAATTCCCCCAACTATGTCCTTATGCCTCATACGGTGTCCAGATTTGCAGCCAAGCATATGAGCCATTTTGTGAAGGTACAGTCTTCTGCACTGATTCTTTTTCATTCAAGTCATTTAGCTGATTCTGCTTGAATTATTTCTGACTTAACAGCCAATGTAATTGAGAACTTTCAAGCTCTATTTTTTGGCACAGATATGAGTCAGCTAAACAGTGAAAGCTGACTACACACAACAGCTGTTTAAATTATCTTGTCAATTCAGGGATGGCCTCTTCTGTTTCCGTCTCACTTGTATGTCACTGTGAGAATCTGCCATGAAAGACTGTAGGCTATCATACTTGCTATATTTAGCCATCTGAAGCTTCTGCTGCTACCCACCTTTGGGATATTGGCCTTCAGCCATAGTAATTGCCAGCAAAGCAAGTGCCAAGGTTTTCCCTCAGTTATATTTGGATGTATACGTCAGACTTTCACCAAATGGGGTAGTGTGCTGAGAAACACTCAGCAATGTGGCTGGTTTAACTATCCAACATTTATTAATTATGGGGGGAAGTGCCATATCACCATGGCATCGTGTCATCAGCATTAAAACTATCTGCGTGAAGTGGAGACTGGGGAGACCAGATATGCATTTATTGCTTTTTGCCTTCAGTTGATACAGACCGTGGTTTCTGCCAGGAGGCATTCCATTATATATCAACAGAAGTTGTCTTGCCACCTTGGGGAGCCTAAATTAGGTAGAAAAGCAGCATACAAATGTTTTAAATAAAGTTCTGTGTCTGAGGGGCAAGTGTTATCAAGGATCTTTGCCATTACTTACTCAGTAAGGGGCCGCGGTGGCTCAGAGGTTAAGACACTGAGCTGCAGACCGGAAGGTTTGTAGCTCGGCAGTTCGAGACCCTAGTGCCACAGGACGGAGTGAGCTCCCATATCTGGCCCCAGCTCCTGCTTGAACTTGCAAGTAGATAAATAGGTACTGCTTCAGTGGGAAGGTAATAGGGTTCTGTGTGCCTCAGCGTTTAGTCATGCCGGCCACATGACCACAGAAAAGTCTTTGGACAGTGCTGGCTCTGGCTTGGAAAAAGAGATGAGCACCACATCCCTAGAGTCAGATTCGATTAGCTTTCGAGCAAGGGAAACCTTTACTCAGTAGTAACCTGTGTAGTGATGACAGAGGAAAGGTCTTGCTGGTTTCCTTGTTATTTCCTTCCCTAGCCATTCATGCCTGCCTCAGATGTTACCTCTGAATTAAAAAAAAATCCAGTTTATGTAATTGGGCTCCCTTTATAACTGACGTTATGTGTCATTATTCTAAATGTGACAATTGATTCCTGAGTTTTAAAAATGTATCTCGTGCATGGCTAGTATGTGAGTATGTAGAAACACAAATTCCACAGATAGAAAACATTTCATTAATTGCATACTTATCACCATAAGAGAATCCTGTTCAGGCTACTCTGTGTGTGTGTGTGTGTGTGTGTGTGTGTGTGTGTGTGTGAAGTGCCATCAAGTCACTTCCAACTTATAGCATCTCTGTGAATTACTGATCTCCAAAATGGCTTATCATTAACAGCTTTATTCAGGTCTTGCAAACTGAGGGCCCTGGCTTCCTGAGTCCATCCATCTCCTACTGGGTCTTCCTTTTTCTTGCTGCCCTCAACTTTTCCTGGCATTATTATATTTTCCAGCAACTCTTATCTACTCATAATGTGACCAATGTTCCCCCTAAGCTCTGGAGTCTTGTGAGCAAAAATTATACTTTGTGAGCTACTAGCATTAAAGCTGTGAATGAGCCTACATTCGAGTATTGCATAACCTAAGCCTACCTCACAAGGTTGTCATGAAGATAAGACAGAGGATGAGAAAACAATGGACAGCACTCTGCACAACTTGAGGGGATTGGCATGATTAAAACATACTAAATATCCAATCTAAAAATGTGCGGGAATCCAGTTCCAATCTGATTTCCCGGCCATATGTGCACAGGTGTTAATGTATGTATAGACACATGTAAGACCTATTTGCTTGGTACAGCAAACTCAGATATAATACTGGGCTAACAACTGTAATGTGTGGAGGTGTCGTAACTGCAGACAGCCACTGGTTAGAGTGTCACACTAGGATCTGGGAGAGCCCCATCCTCTCCCTTCAGAGCCCACCAGTGGCGGCATAGGCGAGTGAGTGCACAATACAGGGCAACAAGGAGGCTCCTCCTTCTGTTCCGCCTTGCTTGCAGCCGGGCTGAGTCCATTCCCTTGTCCCTCTGGCCCTTCCTGCCCACTGGCTCTTGCTTGGCTTGCCAGAAGGCAGGGAAGGAAAGAGGCAAGCTCACTGCCTTCGCCCGCCCCATGCCCGATTCACCCACTGCCTGCTGTTCTGTGCCCAGGGGCCAAATCTGTTAGCCAAGGAGCCAAAACTTGTGGGTGAGTGCACAGCAGCTCAGCTTAGGGAGAACACTGAATGTGACCAAAGTACAATAACCTCAGTTTAGTCACTTTAGCTTCTAGGGAGAGTTCAGACTTGATTTGATTTAAAGGTAAAGGTTTCCCTTGCTCGAAAGCTAGTTGAACCCGACTCTAGGGGGCGGTGCTCATCTCTGTTTCCAAGCCGAAGAGCCAGTGCTGTCCGAAGACTTTTTCCATGGTCATGTGGCCGGTATGACTAGATGCCAAGGCTCATGGAATGCTGTAACCTTCCCACTGAAGCAGTACCTATTTATCTACTTGCAAATTCTTGCTTTTGAACTGCTAGGTTGGCAGGAGCTAGGGCCAGAGATGGGAGCTCACTCCGTCACACGGCACTCAGGTCTTGAACTGCTGAACTACCAATTTAGAATCCACTTATTGGTGTTTACTTGGAAATAAATCCCTCTGAGTTCAATAGACCTAATTCTCAAGCAATTGTGCCTAGGATTGCAGCCAGAGTTGGTCCAGCATTCCATGAGAGCAAGGGCTCTGTAGTCTCTTAACCGGTGAGAACTCAGAGTCAGTGATGATTGGGATGGAAACTCTCCATAACATTGAAGAGAACAGGGTGGCCATTTCTCATGTGAAAACTGGCATGCACATTTAAGCCCCACATTTCCCTTAGTGCCATTTTGGCAGTGCAATCCTAAGGATACTTGTCCAGGAGTAGGACCTATTGAGTAACAGAGGACTTACTTCAGAGTAGACCTGCATGAGATTGCTCCCTAGGTCGTGGCCACAAGCTCAGATCCAGTATGAAGCCACTTATTTTTAAGTTCCACTGAAATATTTGAGAGTGGAATGAGAGTGAAAAAGTATGGAACGATAATACATCATGTAATATATTATTGTTACGATGATGATGATGATGATGGTATTGTATGAATAAAAGCTTTTATAAGGTATAATTTTTGTAGCATTTTAAAGTCACCAGAGCTCTGTAGGAAAGATAAGCTTGAGAGAGACTAACTGGCCTTTTTCCTGCTCTACTCAGCCTAGAACTGAATTGAGGCCATGCATGGCTGCAATATATGTTTGAAAATTGCTGGGAAGATCTAGTCATGGTTCTCCCAATGCTTTGTCTAGTTTCACCCTTAAAAGTAAAGGAAGGGATTAGCTGGTGCTGAAATGTGCTGTGATATTTGTCCTCTCTTCCTGTTTTCAAAGTTAAAGGTCTGTTACTGTTCTTTGTTTTCATAACTGTTGTTTTTTTAAACCAACTTTTGAGACATTTGCTACAGTCAGTTCTAATATATCAGTTATGCCACATGGCAGTCAAACTCTACAATTTCTTCTCCTTTTCTCCCAAGAAACATCTTGTAAAAGAAGCCATGTGTCATTTGTGCTCAGTCTCACAGCCCTCACCCAAGTAAGAGCCAAGGGAGTGGTATGGTAGTCTATGGTAGTTTTGGTTTAAATAGGTTATATGATTTTAATATTAATTTTTGATTGTTAGCCATTATGATGGCCCTGACTGGGTAGAAAGCCAGGGTACAAATTTTGTAAATAGTACTAAAAATGAATTTTTGTGGCTGAGATTAAATACCATGAAAATTCTTCTTTAATTCTCTCCCTAGGTTTATTTATTCATCTTCAGTTTGCCTATTCCTCAGGGAGCTTAGAGTTGCCAGCCTCCAGGTAGGGCCTAGAACTCTCCTGAAATTACAACTGATGTCCAGATTACAGAGATCAGTTCCTTTGGGGGAAATGGCTGCTTTATAAGACTACAGACCCTCTGTCTCTCAGGAGGGCTCGTTTCAACCAGCAATGGATTCCATCAGGGTGCCCCAGGAGTCCACATACCAGGCAATTGACATAAGTGGACACAAAGATGGATGCCAGGACTGGCAGGCCCTATAATCATGCCTAGGCACTGACCGTGGAAAGCACAGGAGATCTTGTTCTGACAGCTACAACTTCCCCACCACCCTGCCGTCATCTGCATACTCCAGACAATGGACTTGCCTCACCCCAGAGCTATTTCTTTTCAGCTTCAATCCCAATCCTATCAATCTCACCTCATTCTTCCTCCTCACATTCCCTTTATAATAAAAACTCCTGACTTCTGCTTTTCCACACCCCAAACCCAGGTGGCTCATCAAGCAGTATTGTTTCTGTTTTTATTAGTTTAAATTAGCAATCCATTAGCCCTTCAGGAACCCAACCCAAATTTTACTTTGCACCTAGAAGAAACCTCTGGTCTCCTTTGTCCATTCCTGGGAACACTATATAGCCATTCACAGACACCTCTAGCTAATCTTATCAGAAGCACATTAGCACCTTAGTTTACACCAGACCTCTGCAAACTGTCACAAGTTTTCCAGGTCTTTGTTTATCCTGGGAAAACCATTTTTGGTATTATTTTGAGGCATAAATGTTAGACTGCCTCAGGACACAATTTTCCTATAAAAATAGCACTCAGAACTCAGTTTTTGTCTGCCCCAGGCACATACTGGCAGCACACCCCTAACTTTGTTTGAGTTCCTTCCATCTTCACAGCCTTTCTTCTGTGGACTTCTACACATCTTGATAGGTAATTATAACTCCCAGCAGCCTCCTATTATTCCTGCTCACCTCTGTATTTCCAGTACTTGTGTGTATGTTTTAACGTGTGTTTTATTTCTGTATGTGTGCATTTTATTAGGTTTTCTTCTTTTAATAAAAACAACCCTATTGGTTAAATAATAGATTGGGGAGTGCTCTTAAAGGGAAAGATCCCCATAGACCAGGTAGTAGATCCTTGCTAATACCCCACCTCTCACTGAGGCAGTGATTTAGCTTCTTAAATCTACACTGGTAGGGGTAACAGCTTTGAAGGGTGGACTCTATGGCATTGTATTATCCTGAGGTCTCTTCAATCCCCAACCCCACCCTCCCCAGACTTCACCCCCAAATCTCCAGGAATTTCCCAACCTGAAGCTGGCAACCCTAAGAAAGCTTGATGTGATGAGTGTGAACTTGTTGGGTCTTCCTGTATGGGAGCACATCCAGCCCTCCTTAAAAGCACTGCACTGGCTCCTATAGCATACCGGATAAGGTTCAAGGTGCTGGTGCTTACCTATAAAGACCTATATGGCCTGGGACCTATCTATCTGAGGGACCACCTCTCCCCATATGTTCCCCAGCGAGTGCTTCGATCGGGATCACAGAATCGCCTGGTTCTCCCAGGGCCGAAGGAGGCCCGGTTGGCGGCTACAAGGGCCAGGGCTTTTTCAGTGGCGGCCCCATACTGGTATAATGAGCTCCCGGATAACATCAGGGCCCTGTGGGACTTATTACAGTTCCGCAGGGCCTGCAAGACGGAGCTCTTCCACCAGGCCTTTAAGTAGGAGCCATCCAATAGTTACATCTTTGGCCCTGGCCCGACCGAGAATCCGCCAGCTGAATGTTCTCCCACCGTCTAGATTGTTTAATATCTAAGACACCACTCTGATAAAGAAGATATGCTATCTGTAATGGGATATGCTATTTGTTTGAATTTGTGTTTTAAATGTTTTAATGATATTGTATATTTTATTGTATGTTAGTAGCTGCCCTGAGCTCGCTGGAAGGTGGGGAGGGCGGGATATAAACCAAATAAATGAATGAATGAATGAATGAATGAATGAATGAATGAATGAATGAATGTAACTTGTATCACAATTTATCAGTACAAAATCACTGCAAGGTCGGCTGGACTGAGAGATAGCTTTAGAAAGCCACCCGATGAATTTCATGGCTGAAGGAGAAACTCAAACCAAGTTCTTCTCCGTACAGATCTAACACTGTACCTTCAAAGAGTGTACCTTAGGCTTGCATTTGCTCTTATTGGGAATACTACCTCAAACAAAAGGAGAAGGCAGGACATACATGTTTTAAATAAATAAAGCTTAATCACTCTAAACCAAACTTACCAGTTCTGCAACAAATTCCAAAATGTCACAAATTTCCTTCTCTCTAGTAAGTCCTGTGCCCAGGTTTGCAAATAGTTCTGTCTCTACATTTTAAAAATAACAAAGCTCTAAAAGCTCAAGCATATTCTAGTCTCTTTCCCTGAATTTTCAAGCATTAGTTTCCCCCCTTAGGCTCTAGTTCTACTTCTAAGATAAAAATGAAAAGGGCAGGTTTTAATACACCCATTTGTCCAACATGAAGAAAACCTGGTCTTACCTTCCAGTGTTCTGGCTAGTAGAAAGACACTGGAATGACTGGTAAGGACTTACACATTTGTATGCCTCTTTTCCCCAGTGGAGTCTCAAAGTGGCTTACAACAGTCCCCCTTTTCTATTTTGTACTCATGACAACCGTGTGAAATAAATTAAGCTATAAGTATATGACTGGCTCAAGGTCATGCAGCAAGTTTCTGTGGCAGAGTGAGGATGTGAAACTGGCTCTCCCAGATCTTAGTTCGACACCCTAACCCTGCACTAAAGTGGCATATGGCACAATTTTAAAACATTATCATAATCTATTGTATTTCAGTTACTGAATTATAAAATACCTTTAAATGAAAGTCCCTTACCCCATGGTTTTCAACTGGTCTCCATTTGGCTCTCCAGCTCTCTGCCACCCCAACGGAATCAGAGCTACCTAATTTACCCTGGATTGCCAACCTCCAGGTGGTGGCTGGAGAGCTCCCAGAAATACAGCTGGTCTCCAGCCAACAGAGATCAGTTCCCTCCTCTCCTCAACCCCATCCTCCTCTGGCTGTACCCCTCAAATCTCCAGGAATTTCCCTGTACAGAGTTGGCAACCCTAAATCCATTCCTGCATGCCAGGTTTAACTCCCTCATATTGCTCAGTGAGAGGGCTGGCATAAGATTGTACTCTGAACAAGATTCAAAGGCAACAAGATGCTCTTGCAAGGGTAGGCAAGTGGATCCTGTCTCCACCTGGAAAGACCGTAGGGAAAGCCTCTGGCTGACTATCACAGATCTCTGTGTAACTGGACTTTCAAACTTTAAAGCCCTCATTGGAAGCTTAACATGTAGCAGCAAGTGCTGGTACGCCCATGACTTTTGTGTTATTATATTTTATATTCAATCCATCTTAGAAAGGTTCACAGTCTATAGTGCTGGTGCTTCCTATTTCCATTCATTACTGGATGACAAATTTGTCCCCTGCAGCTCTCTCAACATTCCTTGGGCAGCTGCCAAATGACTGCTGTGCGGGCAGCACTTGCAGCCTCTTTGCCAGGATACGTTTAATAATTAATTGAAGAAAGCCATAAACCAAACAGCTACAGAAGCTGTTGCAAACAGGCATCTGTGAAAATAACAAGCCACTTTGTGCTCCTGGCAACTATACAAAATTAAACGCAGCAGCAAACAGGAACCAAATTTCCTCCTTTGAATACTCCTTGGGATCAGAATCATGACTAAGGTCTAAAATGATGCAGCCCTGCCCACTTCCTAGGGCTTGACCCTTGGAGGAAATGGAATTAGAATGAATAAGCAGAGGGACCCGCAATACTCATGGGGGGGGGGAGAGGACCTCATGGCTGAGGAGGAAGCAGCCACAGGTAAGCTCCCCCCGGGCTCCGACAGTGAGGCCCGCATGGCTCCCAGCCACTGGGCCCACCAAGCTCTCTCCCCCGCCCCCCAATAGCGATAGCTGAGGCCCACGTGGCTCTAACCGCCAGCCTGCCAAGCCCTTTCCCTCCCCCCGCAACAGAGGCGAGCCATCGTTCCAACTGCGTTCCCTGTACGCAAGGAACACTTTTTACTTTTGGTGGGATTTAAGTATCCTCTGACTATTTTTTTTTACTTTTCAGGTTTTTCTGCACAACGGGGGGGGGGGGTCCCCCAAGTGTGCTGGAAAATTTCTTTGCCCTCTAGGTGCCCCCGATGTGTGGATTTAGATATCCACACTCAGGGAGGGGCCTTGGCTATTATTACTAACAAGCAGGAGGACCTGCGATACTCATGGGGGGGGGGGAAGGAGAAGGCGCTCCATGTCAAGGAGGAGGAAGCACCTGCAGGTGAGCCTTCTCCCCCACCTCGGTCACCAGTGGCAAAGCCTGAGTGGCTCTCAGCTGCCGGGCCCATTGATCTTTCCCCCTGGCACCGGCGGTGAGGCCTCAGTGGCTCCCAGGGAACATTCTTTTACTGTTGGGGGGGGGGGGTTAAATATCCCCCATATAGTTTTTTTAAAGTTTTGGATTTTTCTGCACACCGGGGGAGCCCCCTAGGTGCCCCTGACATGCAGATTTAGATATCCGCGCTCAGAGGGTGCCTTGGCTATTAGATATATAGCTGAATTAGAATGGTGAAGCTAGCAGCACTAAAACCTCTGAAAGAAGGTATCTGAAGAAGTGTGCATGCACATGACAACTTGTTCCCAGAATAAAATGTTGTTGGTCTCAAAAGGTACAAACACAATATATACCATGAGATTGCAACCAATGTAAACAGATGCTTCTTTAAAGTTACTAATGAGTAATGAATAATAAACTGGTGCTCAATGTAACTTGTGTGATCTTCCAATCAACACCACCTGTTTCATATTTTCTTGTCTGTCCATCACAAACTTTGTGAATGTATTTCATGCTGAATATTTTGATGTCATGAGAGCCAAAAGAATACTGCCTACTCCTGCTATACACGTGACTTTTCTCATAAGCTTGAATCTTATGTACCTATCACTAGTCTTTTAATGACACCCATTAATATCAGGCAATATACATATCTGGAAGAGGTATTGTAAAGAGAGTCCACATACTTGTTCATAGAACATCACAGAAAACAACTCCCCCCCCCACTTAACTAGTTTAAAACAATTGCAGCGTATCTAATCCCCAGGGGTCATTTCGTAGAAAAAGAGGTGCAGGAGCTCATTAGCATAACTCATTTGCATAACTCATTTGCATATGCCACCCCCCCCCCCCCCCAACATACCGGAAGTGTGTCAGAAGGCAACACCCACCCCTCAGGCTCCACTCCACAGGTGAGTGAAACTGACCTGCTCTTCCTCCGTTCCCTTCCCCCATCCAATACTTTGTGCAATAAAAATAAGTGTAAAGAACACACCCTCATTCTCTTTCTGCTCCCTTGAAACCACCAGGTTTCAAGGAGACTTGAGATACCCAGGACATGTGCACCACCCATCCCTTCCCCTTCCCCTCCCCACAACAAGACACCCTGTGAGGTAGGTGGGGCTGAGAGAGGTCTTTTGACAACTGTTCATGAGAGAACAGCTCTGAGAGAACTTGTGACTGGCCCAAGGTCACACCAGTAGCTGCATGTGGAGGAGTGGGGAATCAAACCCGGTTCTCCAAGATTAGAGTCCAACTCCTGACCACTACATCAAACTGATAAGGTGGAAGCTGCTGAAGGGTTGGTGAAATTTCTCCACAGTACTTATGTGCCATGTGCTCAGATAAAAAATGGTATACTTAGAAAATGTATATGCCACCTTGAGCAAGTCTCTGGAAAAGCAGCACATAGTCATAAAAGGAACAATGATAAAATTATCAATATTAAAACAACTGTTTTAATATTGACAACTGTTTTAATATTGACAACTGTTCATGAGAGAACAGCTCTGAGAGAACTTGTGACTGGCCCAAGGTCACACCAGTAGCTGCATGTGGAGGAGTGGGGAATCAAACCCGGTTTCCCCAGGGCGCTGCGCCTCTGCACTGCTCAGGGAAGCCGAGGAGGGGGCGGGGCTTGGTTATGTGCCCACCCCCTGGGCTCCTCACTCCCGGAGCTGTGCTCCTGTGCGCTCCCCCTCCAACGGACCCCTGCTAATCCCCATCTCAAATGAGATGACAGCTTGTGAACCCAGAATAAACATAGAAAACAGTGGCCCATTCTGCATCTAGCATTCGCTCTGATGTTTTACCAAACTCACACTGGAACAGAAAATTTCCCTCTACATTGCATGCCACTTTCACTTTCTTTGATTGTCGGATTTTATGGTAGCTTCCACACTGCATGCTGGATTTCACTTTCTTTGATCTCTTGGTTTTATGGTACCGTCCTCATAGATTTATGGCCGTTTTATGGCCATTCAGGGTTGACTCTGCAGTCAGTGCGGCATTGGCCCAGGGTATTTGAATGTGGTTTGAGCCGCATCTTTTTCTGTTCCAGTGTGGGTTTGGTAAAACAACAGAGCTGTTTTCTTTGGGCCAATGAATCAACAAGTACATTTGCTAAGGTTTCCTCATTGTGGAATTTTCTCTCTCTACCCCATATTACTTCTTAATGTACCAGTTTTAAACAGATTACTAAAGTATAGAGAAAGCTAGACCTCATCTGAACAGCTGCGAAAATCTATAACATATGCATAAAATGTCACAGCTAAAAAAGTGATAGGTCTACTGTTATCTTCTAATAAAAGAGGTAATGTCTCCATGTGATCTATGTTTTAGAGCAAAGGAAGAATTAAAAGATTTCTAGGCTCAGAAAAATGATTGCATTGAAAGGCCACATGTTACAGGATGTGTACACTACCTGAACCACAGTTGCATACTCTGAGTATGATAACTTAAGATACCTCCCTTGAAAAACTGTAGATGGTAGGGCATTAAGGGCACCAACATAAAGGCACACCTATAGTGAGGAACAGTCAAATATGAGCAGTAATCAGGGAGCTGTCAAGGTAGAATAATACCAACAAATTGAGTAGAACAAACACGTTGTATTCTACAGATTGTACTGCTATAATTGTACTTAAATAGACATTTCTTAATCATTCTTATGGCTTCCTGTCTGGTAACTGAATAAAGGGAGTCCAAGGAAAGACTGAGGAACTATAGTCATTGCCTGACAGGTTTATCCCAGTGGGAAACATAAGAGTCCTCTTTGACTAAGCCAAGGTAGCACTCTTGGATGTTGGAGTGTAGAATTTTAACTTGAACGGAAAAAGCTTCAGCCAAACCCAAGCTTCAAGATATGGTTGTCCCAATTTAGCTCAGAGCTACACAATTTGGAATTCTGCAGATGGAATGTAGGACTGTAAGAAGAAACGAATCAAAGGACTACCCTATAACAGCCCCATATAAACTTTGTGTAGCCACCTTGGCATTAAACAGTTTGATGGTAGGTGGGATATACTGAGCCCAAGACGAATCAAAGAAATGACAGATAATATCTGATGCCACTGTAGCCAATTTTTTAACATGAGAAGTTTGCGCTGACCAAGTTATCTGGTCAAACCAGACCCCTACATATTTAAAATAGAGGACCTCCATGAATTGTCCACTTGTGGTGTACATGAAATCCCCCCCCCCCCAACAACAGTCTTGGATTTTTGATAGTTAACTATCAGGTGTTCTTCCAGACAGTCAGAGAGAAAAGCTTCTATCAGAGAGGACAGTCGTGATGTTCTTGATAGGAGAATGAAAGACAAAAGTGTAGCCTAGGCTAAATGCTGTATGACTAATGTTACAGTATAAATATCACGTTTCTTCTCGATGACTATTCTTAAAATAAATGAATTTAAATACTACATTTCTTGTCTACTGTTTTTATACATACAATACCAATATAATAAGATAGTTCTCAATCATAACAAGTAAATAGAATAATCCATAAATGAACATTCTAATGCCAACAGTCAAATCACAAAGAAAATCCACAGAAAACAGAGCCAGGGTACCTCAGAATGACATAAACACAGGGACAAAAAGTCCTTCTAGTGCGGCAAAGTCCTGTGTGTGACAGCTTCACTTTAATCCATCTGGTTTCCCAGGAATATTGAAGCACATTCACTGCGACTCAAAATGAGCTTGACAAAATGAATTAATGCAGATCCCAGGTAATCTTGGCGTTTCGTTCCTTCTTTAGAGTTATAATTTTTTACTCTTCTTTAATCACTTTTCTATATCAAAGTTTATCTATACAAAGCATTTACCCCTCTGAGGAGCAATCAAGCTTCACAACTGGTGAGGAAAAGCATTTATAATATGTTACTGTCAGGCCATCTGGTCCTGGAGCTTTGTCTTTAAAAGATATTTTTATAGCATGATTAATTTACTGTACTGTTACTACTTGAGTTAATTTTTTTCTGTGTTTGGACATGATTTTTTAAAATGCTCTGTTCTTACATTTCCTCAGTCTTCTCTTGCAAGGGAAATGGTGCTCAACATGGCAGAAACAGAACACATGATGAGGGAAGGGAGTTACAGCCTAGGATTGGCATAGGGGTAGTACATAAACACCTAATTTATTTAAATGAAGCTAAGTCCTCAGGGCCAGATGAATTGCATCCAAAGGTACTAAAAGAACTTGCAGATGCAATTTCTGAGCCTCTGTCCATTATTTTTGCAAATTCTTAGGGAACAGGTGAGGTGCCAGAAGATCAGAGGTGGGCAAATGTTGTCCCCATCTTTAAGAAGGGGAAAAGGGAAGATCCAAGTAACTACTAACCTGTCAGCTTGACATCTATACCTGGAAAAGTTTTAGAACAAATCATCAGATAGTCAGCCTTTGAGCATTTAGAAAGGATGGCTGTGATTACTAAGAGCCAGCATGGGTTTCTCAAGAGCAAGTAATGTCAGATTAACCTTATTTTTTGTGAGCCGTCCTGAGTCTGCTTCGGTGGGGAGGTTGTAATTACAAACAAAAGTTGTAATTACAAACAAACAAACAAACAAACAAACAAATAATCTCTTTTTTTTTTGAGAAAGTTACTGTCTTGCCGGATCAGAGAAATGCTGTAGACATAGTTTAACTTGATTTCAGTAAAGCTTTTGGTAAGGTTCCACATAATATTCTTGTTGACAAGTTGGTAAAATTTGGTTTGGATTCTATTACTTTTAGGTGGACCTGTAACAGGCTGACAAATTGAACCCAAAGAGTGCTTGTGAATGGTTCCTCATCCTCTTGGAGAGGAGTGACAAGTGGAGTGCCTCAGGGATCTGTCCTGGGACCTATTTTGTTCAACATCTTTATCAATGATTTGGATGAAGGAAAAGAGGGAATGCTTATTAAATTTGCAGATGATACTGAATTGGGAGGGGTAGCAAATATGGTAGAAGACAGTGTCAGGATACAGGATGATCCTGAAAGGCTTGAAAACTGGGCTAAAACAAATAAAATGAATTTCAGTAGGGATAAATGTAAAGCTCTGCATTTAGGTAGAAAAAAATCAAATATATAATTATAGGATGGGGGAGACTAGTCTTGGCAGTAGTATCTGTGAAAAGGATCTAGGGGTCTTAGTAGCCCAGCAGGAACTTATTAGCATAATAGGCTACACCCAACAGCAAAAACTCATTAGCATATTAGGCCACACCCCTGACAGCACAGCTCTCTCCCAGGATCGGCTTCCCAAGGTGCCCTGCGGCTTGTGGGGCACCTGGGGAACCCGAGGAGTGAAGTTTAAACTGCCTTCCCTCCCTGGATTGGCTTGGCTTCCCCAGGTGCCCATGGCTTGTGAAGGGCCTGGGGAACCCAAGTGGGGGGGGAGACTGTAGGTGTGGCCAACTCAGAAGCCAGCTGGAACTCCGTTCCTGTGCATTCCTGCCCCAAAATAGCCCTGCATACACTGAACATGAGTCAGCAGTGTGATGTGGTTGCTAAAAAGGCAAATGTGATTTTGGATTGTATCAATAGAAGTATAGTGTCCAGATTACTCTGCTCTGATTAGACCTCACCTAGAGTATTGTGTTGAGTTTTGGGCACCACAATTTAAGAAGGATATAGACAAATTGGAATGCATCCAGAGGAGGGCAACGAAGATGGTGAGGGTAGAGATCAAGTCCTATGAGGAAAGGTTGAAGAAACTGGGTATGTTTAACCTGGAGAGGAGATGACTGAGAGGTGATATGATAACCATCTTCAAGTACTTGAAGCGCTGTCATATAGAGGATGGTGTGGAGTTGTTTTCTGTTGCCCCAGAAGGTTGGACCAGAACCAATCGGTTGAAATTAAATCAGAAGAGTTTTTGGCTAAACATTAGGAAGAACTTCCTGACAGTTAGAGTGGTTCCTCAGTGGAACTAGCTTCCTTGAGAGGTGGTGGGCTCTCCTTTGGAGGTTTTCAAAAGAGGCTATATGGCCATCTGTCAGCAATGCTGATTCTGTGAACTTAGGCAGATCATGAGAGGATCTTGGAGGGGCTTTTTGCCATCTTGTGGGCATGGAGTAGGGGTCACTGGGGGTGTGGGGGGAGGTAGTTGTGAATTTCCTGCATCGTGCAGCGGGTTGGACTAGATTACCCTGGAGGACCCTTCCAACTCTATGATTCTGTGAGTCTGTGATTCTAACAGGGGGAAATGTTCTGATCTTTCCCCCTAGTTATTTCACTGGCATAGATCAACGTATATGTGATATGCCATTGTGCATTCACTCTGGTTGTTTCAGAGGGTAGCTATGTTGGTCTGCAGTAGAACAGGGCTTGCAACAAACCAAGATACTAGCTCTGTCCCCATATCCACTCTGACCACACAGTAACTGAATCTAACAACACCTGCCGATACCATCTCAAGTTCATTCATTTGTTCATCTTCCTGTGTTACATATGCCGTCAAATGGTGGCAATGCCCTTCCATTCTCTACACTGGACAAATAGGGCAGTCGCTACGCAAAAGAATAAAAGGCCATAAATCTGACATTAAAAACCTCAACACTCAAAGACCAGTGTGAGAACATGTTAATCTTCCAGGTAATTCCATTGCTGACCTATGAGTGGTGGTCCTCAGATTTTAAAGGGAAATTACAACATGAGTTTGCTGAATTTAAGTTCATTCACAGATTTGGAACAATGGATCCCCCCAAGGCTGAACAGGTACATAGGATTTTTATCTCACTACAGATGCTAATTTTCTCTCTCCCCTCCCCCCACATTTCCCCCTTGCTCTAATAAAGCTGATTACAAAATACATTGTACCTTCTCATCCTTTTTCATGGATTCTTTACAACACCCCTCCCACCTTCTGACTAGGATAAAAGGACTCAGCTTTCAATTTCTACTCTATTGTGTCTGACAAAGGGAGCTTTGACACTCAAAAGCTTATACCCTGAAACTCTTGTTGGTCTCTTAGGTACTACTGGATTCAAATCTAACTTTTCACTCAGGTTGTGTGTCCTTATTAGCTCTGTGCTGAGCTGTGATCTCCAGACCAAAACAATTCTTCACATAAAAATGTCTTCTACCCACAGCAGTGGTTAGTTGGAGCTAGCCAGATATTTAGTGTGTTTTCCCCCACCATAACTGAGGGGCGACTGTGATGGAAGCATGCACTTGCATTTGGAGACAGTACCCAGCCTTTTTGGTGATCAAAGGGAACTTCCGCCTTCCATTTTCACCAGCTGAAAAGCTGATTGTATCCTACTCTATATGTAATTTAGGCATGAAACACTTCAATGTATTGACTGTGGATGATATCAGTTTATGCTCAAAGCTACTTTTGCATACATTACTCAGGAAAAAAAAGTAAGTGTGGGCAATTACATGGAATTTCTGTCAGCAAGCATTTGTGAAAGCTGATAATGGCAAGATAATTTCAAATCAGATACATCAACAATATTGCAGCCAAATATATTAAGATCAGGCCACAGTTATTGTGAACCATCATATGTGATAGCTGCATCCACACAGATGAGAGTATCATGGATCCCACCAGGCTTTTTATGATTCTGTGTGCACAGTGAATGCTGACTAGAATGGCCCTATCTACTTTCTAATATGTAAAACAAAACAAAAAACCCCTTACGTCTTTAAGTATGCTGGCTTCCAATTATCCCTTTTCCCTTTATTGGATATACTACCATATAGTACCTTGATATGAAAGAGGCAGTCAATTAAAAAGTGAGCACATTAAGTAAATAAAATATAAATGTACCCTAAAGCTATATAATTTTTGTAAAAGGCATGGGCAGGCATGGAGCCTGTTTTAGAAACTTGGCATGCCTGAGGATGCACTACCTATCAGAGGTGGTATAAACTAATCTCACTAGACTTGGATATAATAACTGAAAATTCATATTGGAAGAAAAAGTGAGGCTGCTAATATGAGGATTTCAAATGGCATGACAGGTTTATTCTAAGGAGATATATATAAAACTCCTGCACCGACTCTAAGTAGAAATTTGTATGAATTCCTTTGTATGGATCATCAGTTTCTTCAGCTTGCTATATAGAGAAATAATACACTTAGCTGCAGCCAGTGCACACACCATGTGTACATGCAGGGGAACTGTATACGTGTAGATGTTGCCTACATGCAGAATCCAAACATATTTCCATGTGGAAATGATTGCTATGTAGGAATTTTACAATATATACACTAGCTGTTTATAGCAGATGAAGATACAGAAAAGAAAATTCTAAAGAAGGAATGATGAGGCCGTGAACTAAATTAATTGGCTGTATAGAGAAATAAGTACTTATTCCCCTATTCACTGTGTGACCTGAAATTTTTTGAAAGTGATATTGAGGTAGAGTGGAGGTATAATGGGAGGAGAGAAGGTTACTCAATGAACATACTCCAGTATGCAATGCTCTGATAAACTCTTGCAAGCTTCTGATAGTCATACACACCCATTTCTTCAGATGATTATGGGATGGGAGTAAGTTCAAGTGTTATCTGAAAGAAGGTTAGAGTAGCTTCTCGGTAAACAGGGATTGAAAGCTGGTTCTTGTATACATCAGTTTGAACGATCACTAGGTTTGCACCATCTCATTTATTCTTCAGCCCATGGCTTGGCTGCTTTATATTTATGATGAACAGGCTGAAGGTGAAAATAGCCAGTACAAAAGCAGACACGGTACAAATTAGCTGCAGGGCAACGGGAGCATTCCACATTCAGGTTTGCTTTCTTGACTCAGAAGAATCAAGTGTATTATGAATGCATAAAATGTGACTGGTCTGAATGACTGCATGCAGGTCTGGTTCTAGGGAATACATTGTTGACTCTGTGTCAGTGCACAATGATGATTCAGTTCTATATCACCCTTTTTTTGGAACCACTCCCTCACCCTCACAGGTTGAAACAGATGAAAGCAAATGGTTGTGTCTCTTCATTTTGTAGATTGGGGTGGGGGGTGGGGAAGCCAACACAAACAATCTCTGAGTCACAGCTTTTCATGTGGGAAAATTTTGAAGTGCAGGGAAAAAACTGAGAATGCCTTTGCCATGCTAAGAGGCATTTCATGTTGGAGTGACTGAACTGTTTAAAATAACAAGGATGAAATACAATGCATGCAGTTCTTTTTTTATTAGGGCACATGTGCAAGGTGCATTTTTAAAAGAAGGAGGGGCTTGCAGCTAGGTCCTTGTGAAGAACTGCACCCCAGGCTCACCTCTGCCTCTCGTTCTTGCTTTAGCTGAAACTCCTCAGCAGGGACTAGGAAAGCTGGTGTGGCAGTCTTCTTTCTTGATCCTCTGTGCTTCACTGAGAATCATTGCCCAGTCTCATCTAACACTGATCGCATATGACTCCAGCATCTCTATCTCTAATGTATAATTTTTCTGTGAAATATGGTTGCTTCCATGGTGAGGATTCTCCATTTTGCATTCAGTGCTAGGGATGCCAGCCTCCGAGTCAGGCCTGGAGATCTCCTGGAATTACAGCTCATCTCCAGACTACAGAGATCAGTTCCCCTGGATAAAACGGATGTTCTGGAAGGTGGACTCTATGGCATTGTATCCCAACCTGGAGCTGGCAACCCTACCCCCCCCCCCCATCCCCTGCCAGTGGGGACCTGGCAATTCTAGCGAATGCTGAGGCATTCACACTGACAATGGTGCATCCACACAGGAGTTTTCTGTACATTTCCCTCCATCGGCTGCCATTTTAAAATCATGTCTGATGAATCATATTGTCCACACTTATTTTCCTGCAAATATTTATTTATTTATTTTTTAGATTTATATCCCGCCCTCCCTGCCATACGGCGGCTCAGGGCGGCTCACAACAAGTATAAAAACAATAATATCATAAAACATTAAAAATTTTAAAACAATTAACACTGAACAAATGGCGTATCTTTAGCTCAGTATATCCTAGCGGTATCCAGGTGTAAACCTTATGGACGGTCACAATGGCTGGCGGGTAAGATCCAGTGATCGAATCAAGTGATCGGGCCAGGGCCAAGATGGAAGTGTGGGCGGCCCTTACTTGAACGCCTGGCGGAAGAGCTCCGTTTTACAGGCCCTGCGGAATTATAAAAGATCCCGCAGGGCCCTGATGTTATCCGGGAGCTCATTCCACCAGTGCGGGGCCGCCACAGAAAAGGCCCTGGCCCTTGTCACCGCCAGCCAAGCCTCTTTCAGCCCTGGGAGGACCAGACAGTTTTGGGATCCAGACCGGAGTGCCCACTGGGGAACATATGGGGAGAGGCGGTCCTTCAAGTAGCTAGAAATTCAAGAAATATGTTCCTAGCACCCTTCCCCCCCCAGTGCATAGCTCAAATAATGGAATAATGGGGACCTGCACTAAAACACTAGTTCCAGAGGCTTGTTTGTGTCCATGGGTTCATGTAAACCTCCCTTTAATTTTTATGTGAAAGAATGGGTTTTTGTTGTTGTTGTAATAGGTAAAATCTTTCAGCCTCCCGCAAGAAGGAAAGGCACATGGAGATCTAATTATTCATCTATGATTTTTACAGAGGCTGTAAAGATTGAAATGGAATTCTTCATTTTCATTCTTTCCTTCCTCCAGAAAAAAACAGCGTCGTCTTCTCTCTAAGATATCAGGATAGCATCTATTTCATCCGCCTTTGTTGGCGTCACAGAAATTGGCCTCAGCCTTTTTTGAACCTCTCCTAGTGCTTTGTGCTGATTGCCTCCCTTGGTTTGCCTTGCAGCAGCATCCCATGAAATAGGACTGAGGAGCTCCACACCCTGAATACAGCACAGCCACCACCCACACTGATCTTTATTAAAACACCAGTGCACATTTTACTATAGTCAAAAGTGGTGTTAAGGCTGAAGAAGCCATTTCTCTGCCTTTTATGCTTTACCATAGCCAGCAAGTCTGTCAGATTTTCTCCCATCATGTTCTTTCAAGATGGAAAAAATGTTTATATACAGAAGAAAAGGTTCTGCTTCTTGCAATGAATTTCCACAGAGCTCTTCATCAGTTTACTATACCTCAATTGCCCACCAGTTCCTCTCTAGTTAAGATGCACCAGACGAATGTCTTTTATTTTTGTATCTACATTCAAGAAGTGACATTTATTTTAATAGGCCCTATTGTGTGGAGTTAAATAAGGATGTCTGGGTTTAGAACATGGTGTAACTGTTGAATAGTGCAAGTTTGTAAATGACTTTTCTCTTTTTTAAAAATAAAATTGGGGGAGGGGGAGAGGGGACAAATAAAACAGGGAAAAGCAAACATGCAGCTTAATTTACATGCAACTTGGTTGTCCCATCAACCTGTCTTAGTGAGATTTATGAGTCATAGCAAAAAGAGAATACAACAAACAACAGTCATTGGTTTCAGCTGATTTGTAAGCATTTGCAACAAAAGGATCCCAGAGCAAGTTATTCTCCACTGCCTTTTACTCACTCACAATGTACGGTTTGTGTCTGTCAGCAGAAAGCATTATTGCTCAAACCATGCGAAGGGAAGGAAGAACCTTGCTAAACCAGTTTTTAATAGCTGTAGTTCTACTAGTCAGAAACCTGGCCAATAAGCATTTTTTTCTAGTGTAGTTAAAGCAGACGGCTTTGTTGTCTACTTTGGATTGCAATGAATGTATGGGTATTGGTTTTGTATTTTTCTTTCTACCTGTGCTGCTGACTTGCTTTGTGAAATAGACTGATGAGTGTGTTGCACACAAAAAAGTTCTTCAGACATTTGTATAGACATTAACATTTTGTTCCTAAACTTGTCAGTTTAATCCCCCCCAACCAAGTTTACAGATGTCCTTTAGACTGGATCAGTTGTTTCTTTTTAAAAAGGCTTTGTTGTGCTACAAGGAATGACATCTTAAACCCATCTATAGTTCATCCTGTCATGTAAAAATTGTCTGCATTTGTGTGTTCTCAGCCACCAGTATGAAATATAATGCACAGTGTTTTGACAGTTATGGGGATCCATTAGGACATTTGTCGTTTGCTGACTGTTTGTTTTTCGCCCTCAGCCATTGCTTTCAGGAAGGCAATATTTCTTTCCTGGGGGGAGGGAGAAGCATCCAAATCAAGAATAGGTTGATTTTTTTTTTTACCATTAAAATTGGTGTGTGTGAAGATTTTTTTGTAGCCAAACTATTATTCTCAAAAATATTTTTTATCCCAAAAAGAATGTCACTAAGTTATCTGGACACAACAGTGGTTTTCAAACTGTCTTTTGGAGAATCCTTGGAAGCTTATCACGGTACCTCAGTGAGAAGACCAGTGTGGACGGAAAAGCTTTCTTCAGAAACCCCCCCCCCCCCAATATTCCCTTGCCATCTACAGTGTCAGGGAAATGTTGGCCAGCACTTCATGTGAGCTGCATGTTTTTTGGGCTTAGCACGATAAGACATTCAGAGACCCATTCATGGATTTTCCCAGACTTTTTTCTTTGTATATAATAGCTGCACAAGGCCTCGATTTGGCTCTGGCTATACAACTGGAAGAAAAGTTAAACCTAATCCTACACTGCTGCCCCTATGGAACTGTTGTTTGCTCCAGTGGGGAAATATATAAATAAAACATGAGTATGTGTGCTAAAGTTGCCAACCTCCAGGTAGGATCTGGAGTTCTCCTGGAATTACTGAGATCAGTTCCTCTGGAGAAAATGGCAGCTTCAGGTGGTGGACTCTATGGCATCACATCCCTGCTAAGTTTCCTCTCCTCCCCAAACTCTGCCCTTCCCACACTTCACCCCAAATCTCCATGAATTTTTCAACCGAGAGTTGGCAACCATAGTGTGTGTTCCAAAGGTGTAAAAAGTAGCTCAGCAGAGTGGTTTTCGGTCAGGATGACTATGTGGGGAGAAAAAGATAACCCTTCTCTAATGCATCATGGTCCCCAGCCAGACAGGAGCCCTGTGCTGATGCTTCATCTCCCAGTGTCTCATCTAGACAGACTCTTAGTGTGTGCACCTTATAAATACACCCCCAGCAAACTTTGTAACTTGAAGGGGCTTTGTGAAAGACATGTAGGGATTCCTCAGTAGATAAAATAATGTGGAAAAGTTCCTGGATGACAGCAAGTTTAAAAATAACTTTTTAAAGCAAGTGCTTTGATGCATACATGGAAACTTTGACCCTCAAAAAGGCATAGGATTGTCTTTATTACTCATGTTGGTTACATTGGCTGTCTAAAGGTTGTCTTTGTTGTAAGCTGCCTTGGTTCCTGGTTGCTTGAAAGAAAGTCAGATCACAAACAGTCTCATTAACTGCCATGGAAAGAGCAGTGCAATGTGTACATTCCTTTGCACGCATGGAATAAAGGTGACTAATCTCTCTATTGAAATGAATAGGAAGGCTACTGCATGAGAGATCGTTCTCTATGGGGCTCTGGATCAGAGTATAAACTGGTAAGGAAACTAACTGGGCAGGTGCATAAGATGCATGCTCTTGAAGATAGTTCTGTCAGTTGTTCAGATTAAAATTTAGCATGGATCAATAAGCCACTGCCCCCTAATACTCCTTAAACTTTCTGGCATTCAAACAGGGTCACAGTTCATTTGAAAAAAAAAAGGATACAATTGTTTCATTTGAACAAAAATTATACAATTATACCTCCTCCTGTCTGTACATTTATCTCCTTAATATAACTACACTTCAAAATGTATATAAAGTTTGCAATACATCTCTGTTTGTCCTTCCCACAAGCAAAGAGAATTCACTTCAAGGAAATGCCAACTGATTATCTAAAAGGTAGCATACAAAATGCTGATGTATCCTGAAGGAATTACCTTGTCTGAATGTCTTGAAATGAATAAAACAATCTCACTATTCTGGTGTGCTTGTTGACCCTTTAATATACAGTGGGCTTTTTCCCACTCACATTGTGCCGGCGTTCTCTGCGCTTCGGTAAACCTTTTTTTTTTAGGTTTACCGAAGGTGTGGAGAAAATGGCGCGAAGCCCCGTATTAACACACGTGCTGCAGCAAAGGGTGTGAAATTGACACCCAGCGCTGGGACAAACGGAGGCAGAACACGGCACAATGTGAGTGGGGAAAAGCCCATAGTGTTTGCTGAGGATCTGAGACAGAGGAGCCCCTTTATGTATTTTGGAACAACATCAGAGTATAATAATAATGGCCCATCCCCTCTGGGCTGCATCCCCCCTGTACACGTGCAACCCAAGGCTAGGATTTTACTCCTGATATCTAATCCTCTTAGAATACTTGGTATCATTGCTTTAGTAATACCCATTAGGAGGATTAACCTTATCTGTAGCCACAATAGGAAAACAACATATTCATCAAAATACAGCAAAATTTATAGTGAACAGCAAACAAAGCCAGGATAACTACAGTGATAAGATCTAAGTGAAACATGACAAATCTTACTGTGAAAAACTGCAAAATACTTGGGAATTTTCTTGGCATTCTAGGGGGGAAAAGAAAGAAATCTGTAATACTGTTATGTTCTATACACGATTTTCTAGTTTGAACTTAAGGATTCCCTAGAGCAGGGGTGGGCAATTGTTTTGGCTCAGGGGCCACTTTGTGGGAGCGGAGGTTAGCGGAGGGCCGCACCTTTTAAAATGATTGCATTCATTAGTTAACTTTGCATTTCAGAAAAGGTATAAATTGTATCATAAAAATCAATAAATATAAATTAAATAAAACAGTGTTAGTTTTATTCAATTTATTTATTGTGCTAATTTCATATCATCTATAGCTGCAAGCACATTTAATTTTAGAATCAGTTTAATGAGAGAAATGTACCCTATCACACTTTTCTACAATTTTTTTGAAATCAGGAGATAGCTTGTTGAGAAACCATGTGGCCGACTGTCTTGGCGGGCCGCAAAAAATTCTGTGGCGGGCCGCATGTGGCCCCCGGGCTGCAATTTGCCCACCTCTGCCCTAGAGTAAACTACTTCCTGTATGTATCTTGCAACATGTCTGGGCATGTCGCCTATAAGGCCAAGTGATACCTGCCTGAGCTTCATTCCCAGAGAACAATGGACCCTCAGATCCTGATGATCCCCCTATCAGAGGCTGAGGATATTCAAATGGACCTATGATAACATCTGGCGGGAACCAGCTGCCCTGAGCCCGTTTGCAGGGAGGGCGGGGTATAAATCGAATAAATAAATAAATAAATAAATAGACAGACAGACAGACAGACAGACAGATAGATAGATAGATAGATAGATAGATAAAATAAAATAAAATAACATAAAATAACATAAAATAAACCTAATTCCTGTCTACCCAGTCCCCCATGGGGGGGTGCGGTTTAACTGTAAATATAAGCAGGCTCCCCAATCCCTCTCCCCCATGCTTGTTCCTGACCACTAATAAAAAGAGCTATGCTGAAAATCACTCCACTGGCCTCCCAAGTCCAGTACTCTTCAAATACAGACTCTCCGCCTCACAGGAGGCATGTTATCACACTTAAAATACTGTCCTGTGAAATGCTTCAGCCAGTTAATTAGAGAGCAAGGACAATGTGGGATAAACCTGAGAGCAAGCAAATGTAAGGGAAAATTCAGTCATTGGAGGGAGCAGAAAGTAAATCACTTTGTATTTCTAGAGCACTTTTACTGTATGTTCAAAATATTTCATATGCCTAGGGCTGCCAAGTCCCCCGGTAGGGCGGGGGAAACACAGATTTTTAGTGCTTTCTCCCGCTTTTTCCAAGTTGGCCACCGGGGGGACAAAATGGCTGCCTTAAAAGGGAAATGTCTGCAGAGAGCCTGCCCTGCAGTAAAAAGCCTCACCAGACATTTCCCCTTTAAGAAGTCAGCAAGAGAGCTTCCACAGCAAGAGAGGTCCGCCCAGAGATTAAGGAGGGACTGAAGGAGCTGCTTTTGCATGTGGCTGGCAAGGTGAGTTTCTCTTTTAGCTCTTTTCATTCTCTCTCCCTCTTTCTTTTTTCTGTCTGTCTGTCTGTCTGTCTCTCTCTCTGTTCCCATCCAGCAGAGGTCTATCAGTGGCTATTATAGCCACAAGGTCTAAATGGAAGTAAGTGCCTCTGCCAGTTTTTTTCCCTTCTCTCTCTCTCCCTCTTTCTTTCTTTTTTCTGTCTGTCTGTCTCTCTCTCTCTGTCCCCATCCAGCAGAGGTCTATCAGTGGCTATTATTAGCCACAAGGTCTAAATGGAACCCTTTGTCTGGGGCAGTGAGGCTCTGCATTCTTGGTGCTTGGGGGGCAACAGTGGGAGGGCTTCTGGAGTTCTGGCCCCGCTGCTGGACCTCCTGAGGGCACCTGGTATTTTTGGCCACTGTTGTGACACAGAGTGTTGTACTGGATGGGCTGTACTGGATGGGCCGATCCACTGTGGCTTCTCTCCTGTTCTTATGATATGAAAATCATATTTAGCACTTGTGTAGCACTTAGGGCTTCATATTCTGCCGAGATGAGGAAGGATTCAGTAGGGCTGTTGCTCAGTGATAGAGCATCTGCTTGACATGCAGGAGGTATCAGCTTCTTCAGCTAAAAAAGGATCAGGTAATAGGTGACATTAAAGATCTCAGCCTGAGACCCTGGAGAGCCACTACCAGTCTGAGTAGTCAATACTGACCTTGATGGACCAATGGCCTGATTCAGTATTAGGAAACTTCATGAGTTCATGTGTCAGCATGTGGAAGCAACATCACAGGATGTGACATCACAAAATGATGTCACTTCCTTTCTCCTGGCTCCACCCCCAAAGTCTCCTGGCTCCACCCCCAAAGTCCCCAGATATTTCCCAAGTTGGACTTGGCAGCCCTACATATGCCTGGTCTCAATCCAGTAATCCTTACAACAACTGTATATTTATTTGCCCCATTGTTATGTCCGGTGCTTGACTCTTTGTCTGCAGCCAGGGAACATGCCTGGGCATGTTTGCCTGTAATTGGATGTGATAACAACAGAGCTTCCTTCTCCAGAGAACAATGGACCTAGGGATCCTGCTGGTCCTCCTATCAGGGGCTGAGGATATATGAATGGACCTATGATAGCCCCTGGCGGGAGAATACTCCCTGTGGACCAATCCCCCTAAAGGGGGGACAGTCAAGGTGTGGTTTACCTGTAAATATAAGGGGCTTCCCCATTCCTTTGTCCCCATGCTCAATCCTGACCTGCAAGAAACCACCATGCTGTATATATAATCCTGACTCCCTAATAAAAGAGCTATGATTGAAATCACTCCAATGGCCTCCTGAGTCCAGTACTTTCAGTGGCGACGAGGATGGGATCCTGATGAGCGACTCATTAGCCAGCAACCGCAGCTCACACGCCGTCTCGCCGCTCTCAACTCCTGAGCATCCAGCAGCTGCCACTCCAGGGGTTCATCAACCGCTCCAGGCTCCGCTCGGCTCCAGTACAGCCTCACCTCTCCCGGTTCCCAAGAGCCCCGACACCGCTGCCGCCCTCGAGAATCTCCCCGCTGCACCCAGAGTTGCTCCAATGGCCGCTGCTCCGGGACATCTCATCGAGGTCTTTGACCCGACCAAACCCGAGTACTGGGAGTCATGGACAGATCAAGTCGGCTTCTTGGAAACTCAGAAAATCACTGACGACAAGGAAAAGAAGTCCTGGTTGTTGAGCTCATGCGGCATGGCAACTATGAGACTGGTAAGAAACTTGCTCTCCCCCTGCACCCCCACAGAGGTTTCCTATACAGAGATCATGGAGGCACTCAACAATTACTTCTCCCCCAAGCTGTCCAAACTTGTGCAACGAGTGACCATGTTCAATTGGCGCCTGCAAAAGGGGGAATCCGTGGCCACGTTCCTGGCGGAACTCCGCCGCTTGGTGGTGGGGTGTGAGTCCGGGATGTAGATGATGCCCTAATAACAGCTTTCTTATGTGGGGTCAGAAAGCCAAAAATGCAGAGAAAATTAGTGGCCATTAAGAATGCCACACTGAGTGATATTTTGGAGGCTGCTAGCACTTTTGAGATTTCGCAGAAGGCCAAGCACAACGGCCCAGCATCCGCTCACCGCCTGGCAAGCACCTCTGGATCCAAGACTTCCATTGATGACACTGCCCTGCAGGTCCGCCGCTGACCCGGGGCCGCCAGTGGCCACACAACGCCCAGGCAGGGTGGACCCCACCAAACCCTTGCAACCTCCAGAATGGGCACCCCCACTTACGCCAGCTGCGGCGACCCGCACAACCACCAAACTTGCAGATTCCGAGATGTGGAGTGCCAGTTGTGTGGAAAGAGGGACACATTGCCTGGGTATGCCGCTCCAAAAGCAATCGCCATGCTCAAGCCACGCACCAGGGGTCTGCGGAACTCAACTCATTGGACTCCTCACGCTATCAGGTACTGAACTTGCCTCCAGTTAGCCCCAATAAGATCAAGGTCTCAGTCCTCATAGAGGGCTCCCCCTGCTTGATGGAACTGGACACCGGGTCCTCGTATTCCATCATCTCAGAGGCCACACTCGACAGACTGGCCGGGGCCCCCCACGCCTGTATAATCTCTCGGGGCTAAGGCTCCGGGACTTCCAGAAGAATCCCGTAGAAATCAAGGGGTGGGGCAAGTTCAGGGTCGAATTTGGGGATTTCAAAGGAAAACTGGACCTCCTGGTGGTGAAAGCAAACCTCACAAGCCTGTTGGGTCTACCTTGGTTCAAACCTCTGGGATTAGGACTGACCGGGGTGCACCGTGTTCAAGGTGCAGACTTCCAAGATGTCTGTGCAGAGTTTCCCACAGTTTTTGATGGAGCGCTAGGCTCCTATACCAGAACCCCCATTTCCTTGGCCCTCGACCCCTTGGTCCCACCTATCCGGGTGCCAGTCTGCTGACCCCCGCTTGCCATGCAACCCAAGGTCAAGCACAAGTGGGACAAACTGGTGGCTCAAGGGGTACTTGAACCAGTGTCTCATGCAAAATGGGAGACTCCCATTGTGACCCCGCTTAAGCCGAACAGGGACATCCGCATCTGTGCAGACTACAAATGTACACTGAACAAGGCGCTGCAAGTGCACACCTGCCGTGTGCCGGTGATCAGCCATGTGCTAGCCACCTCGCAGGCACCAAGGTCTTCGGCAAATTGGACTCGGCTCAAGCATATCAGCAGCTGCCGGTGGATGAGGCCACGGCAGAGGCCCAAATGATAGTGACTCACAGGGGGGCTTTCAAGGTTAAGCGGCTCCAATTCGGGATCAGTGTGGCCCCAGGCCTTTTCCAAGAACTAATGGATCACTTGTTAAAAGGCCTACCAAGGGTCCAGCCTTTTTTTGACGATGTCCTGATCACTGCACCGGACGCCCAGACCTTCCAGGAGCGGCTCTGGGTGGTCCTTCAACATTTCCAGGACGCCGGCCTGAAGGTAAAACCAGAAAAGTGTCTCCTGGGTGTCCCATCTGTGAAATTCCTGGGGTTTGTCGTCGACGCCCAGGGAATCCACTCCACACCCGACAAGGTAAACACCATCTCTGATGCTCTGGCTCCCACGTGCAAGACTGAGCTGCAGTAATTTCTGGGTCTCTTAAATTTTTACCATAATTTCCTCCCCCACAAGGCGGCAATGGCAGAGCCGTTGCACAGACTTTTGGACAGGAACGTGAGATGGGAGTGGGGCCCCCGCCACGTGGCTGCTTTTAGGATCTGTTGACTTCAAATGCTGTTCGGGCCCACTTCAAGGAGTCCCTTCCCGTAGTGTTGGCATGTGACGCTTCTCTGTACGGGGTGGGGGCTGTGTTGGGGCACTGGTTGCCTGATGGCCTACTATTCAAGGACCTTGTCATCTGCGGAGAGGAACTACATGCAGATCAACAAAGAGGCGCTGGCTATTGTGGCGGGGATGAAAAAGTTTCACGATTATCTGTATGGCCGGGACTTCACAATTGCCACTGACCATAAACCTCTGCTGGGGCTCTTCTCCCTGGACCGCCAACCCCCCCACATGTTGTCTCCTTGGGTTCTGCGGTGGTCTATATTTTTTTTTGGCTACCAGTACTCCCTGGTCTATCGCTCAGGCAAGGCCATGGGACACGCAGATGCCCTGAGTCGCCTTCTGCTGGCCACCTGCGATCCAGACCCCGCTCCCACCTACCACGTCATGCCCCTGGAGGAACTTCTGGATCGGCCCATTCAGGTAACGGACGTCTCCTGGCGCACGGCCCGGGATTGCATGCTTTTGCGTGTTCTGAACTGGGTGGGGAGGGGGTGGCCCGCATCTCCGGGGTCGAAATTTGCAGCGTTCACAGCCCGGCACAATGAGCTGTCTACCCACAAGGGGTTCCTGCTATGGGAAGCTAGGGTGGTGATTCCGGAGTCCCTCTGCACGTGGGTACTGTGCAACCTCCACAAGCACCACCCTGGGGTTGTGTGAATGAAAGCCCTGGCCCGCAGCTACGTGTGGTGGCCCGGCCTAGATAAGGACATTGAGGATCAGGTCCGCAGTTGTGCAAAATGTAAGGGGTCCTATCCTGATCCTCCCCATGCACCGATACGCCCCTGGGAGTCGGCTCAAGGGCCGTGGTCCTGGGTCCACATGGATTTTGCGGGGCCGGTCCAGGGGCAGTTGTTCTTCCTCCTTGTAGACAGTTACAGCAAGTGGCTGGAGGTCGTTCCCGTGAAGGCTACATCATCCGAAGCTGCCATCCACGTGATGTGGCACATATTCAGCACACACGGGTTGCCGGACACTCTGGTCTCTGACAACGGCACAGCCTTCACCTCCTCTGAGTTCCTGTGATTCATGGAGCTGCATGGCATCTGACATGTAAGGTCTGCTCCCTTTCATCCCATGACAAATGGCCAAGCAGACAGAATGGTCCTCACTACCAAGGAGGCGCTGCGGAAGATGGACCAGGGCGACTGGGAGTACAAGCTGACAGCTTTCCTCTTCGGTCAGCACACAATACCTCACACTGCCACTGGTCACAGTCCAGCGGAGCTCATGGGATGCAGGCTGACATCCCAACTTGACCGCCTGCACCCAGACTGAGCAACGAGTGGCGTAAAGGAGCCCAACACGCCCAGAGCCCCAAGAGGTTTCTCCCTGGAAGACCCAGTGTATGCAAGGAACTACGCATGGGGTCCTCGGTGGGTGCCGGCTTGGGTCACCCATGTCAACGGGCCTCTCTCATACGAGGTCACCACTGAGGACGGGCAAGTATGGCGGCGCCATGTAGACCAGCTGCAGCGTCGCACAGACTCCCTTCCTTCCACAGGTGCGGCTGGACACACTATCCCAGACCCGAGCCTGAATGAGGAGGATGACCACGGTCTGGAGCAGGTGCCAGGGATAGTCCCCCAGGAGTCCCTGCCGAACTTACAAACCCCGGCGACCACCCAGCCGGACGTGGCTACCGATCAGCCAGATGTGGCTACTGACTCCCGCAGCAGCCAACCGGGGCCCTGTGATGGAACAACCAGTCCCAGTGCCGCCCACCACAAGCCCCCGCCAGTCGAACAGAGAGCAGAAGAGACCGACCTACCTGAAGGATTTTGTGTGCTAGGGTTGCCTGAACTATGGGGGGAGGGGTGTTATGTCCGGTGCTTGACTCCTTGTCTGCAGCCAGGGAACATGCCTGGGCATGTTCACCTGTAATCGGATGTGATAGCAACAGAGCTTCCTTCCCCAGAGTACAATGGACCAAGGGATCCTGCCGGTCCCCCTATCAGGGGCTGAGGATATATGAATGGACCTATGATAGCCCCTGGCAGGAGAATACTCCCTGTGGACCAATCCCCCTAAAGGGGGGGACGGTCAAGGTGTGGTTTACCTGTGAATATAAGGGGCTTCCCCATTCCTTTATCCCCATGCTCGATCCTGACCGGCAAGAAACCACCATGCTGTATATATGATCCTGACTCCCTAATTAAAGAGCTATGATTGAAATCACTCCAATGGCCTCCCGAGTCCAGTACTTTTCACCCATATTATAGATCCATGATTGCAGATAAGAGATAGCAGCTTGCTTTAGGCTTGCTTGCTGAAGCTCCTTTCCCTTGTGTGCTGAATTGGGCCCCACATGCCTGGGACTTGTTCCCATCAAGGAACTCTCAAATGCACATAAATCATGAGGAGTTTGGGAAAAACATAGTATGTAATTAGGCCCTTAGTTCATGGCTGGGCTGAGACTTGGGTCAGGATTTCCCAGCTCATTGTCTTGACCAGAACACAACACTAGCTATTTAGCAAATGCTTGGGAATCTTAAGAAAACCAAAGGATTGGCTTTGGAAGAACTGGGACAGATGCTGAATTTGGACAGGAAAAAGCTTGTCAGTGCCATGTGAGTTCATGTTTTTAAAGATTTATGCAACAGTCTCTCTAAAATATCTTAAGACATTGTTGGCATTTATTTATAACCTGTAGGCACATCCAATTGCCCATTGTATCCTGGTTCCTTTTAATGCTGCTTACACCAGTTTCTCTGGGAAAGAAATTTAACAGCATGTTTCCTCCCAGATGGCTGACAGAATGAACTATGGAGGGTCTGTGTGCATTCAGGTCCTTTGCTGCTAAGGCAGACAAATGTGCACTTTGGCCATGACCAAATGATACACTCTGTACAGAGAGACAAGCATTTTAAAAAGGTCTAGATTAGGTCAAACTTTGTGTGTAATCCCAGGGTCACTCAGAGCAGCAATATGTTTAGAAGTGCCAATTATGTAACCTGCAACCTGAGATATATGCCAAGCACCTCTTGCAATGTTATGAAAGATGCCAATATTCTAAAATGACTCTTGGTTGTGAATTGTTTTGGGTCACCTGTAGATCTGTGTATACAAGCCTACTACCAAAAATAGCCAGTTGGTGTCTTTATCACACGGGGCTCTGTTCTAGATCAAATCAACTCTAAACAGTTGTTGTCCACTTATAGGTCTGGCGTTGAAACGGAATCTGCTGTGAGGCTGTTTAATGCACTATGGGTGCGTACAGACGGGCAGCTAATCCTGCCATTAGCCTGGCTCTAATTTGATCCCAATCTTTTCAAGCCATTGTTGCATGATCAGACAGCCTCTCTAGTGAATCGTCTTACTGCATGCTGCCTCCACTGTGGATTGTCTAGATGGTGTCCACTGTAGGAGGCGCGCAGGGAGGTTTTTTAAAAGAACTGTGACCAATTTCCCATGAGGCGCTGCTCCGCTGTCGCTCTTCCCTTTCCTCCGATTGCGTGCATTTGAGAATTGTAAAGCCGCGGGGGAAATAGGGCGAAGCCACGGGTCAAAATGTGGCACAGGGCAAACAGTGGCAAATTGACGCACACAATCAGAAGAAAGGGAAGAGTGACAGCAGAGCGGCGCCTCATGGGAAATCGGTCCATTTGGGCATGTGCATAGGTGTGACATTGTGCCCTTGTTGATCCACACATGCACCCATTTGAGATTGGCTGTGACATCATCACCCTGACGAGAGGATTGTGCACTGGAACGAACGATCAGACAGGGGAAAGTCTGCAATTGGCCCATTGGAGCCGAAAACTCCAGATTTAAACTAGTATCTTTTTATGACGACTGCAAAGTGTGGCAAAACGGGATGCTCACAGAAGAGGGACGTTTGCCAGATGTTGATGTCTGGATATTACATTTAAATCTTTGAGGCACTCGTGCCTTGCACAGATCGAAAGAGCCATCTGATCAGGCTCTAGGGAAACCTTTGGTCTTAACATGGTTCTCTTTGTTCTTTCCCAAGAGTTGCCTTATATCAAAACAGAGTTGCCTTATATCAAAACAGTGACCCAGCCAAGTATTGTATACCCTGGCTGCAAGCATCCCTCCAGAATCTTAGACAGAAGTTTGTTATCTTTTCTATGCAAGAGCTGTTCGGATGGAAATACCAGGGATCCGGAATGCACTGAGAATCTTGATTCATGCAGCACTTGTGCTTTTCTTAGTGAGCAATATCACCTCATGTTTAGAATATTTTGTGGACATTTATGAGAACTGGGCCCTGTTCAGACATAATAACCAAACTGGTTTGGCCTTGGCTCAATTACTCTGGGCCTTAGCTGCCAAGATTCAGCAAACTATGGTTTGTGTTTGCCCGACATATTACAATCCGGAGCCAGTTTCAAATTCTGCTTTATAGAGTAAGTACAGACATTTTGTAACACTTGAGAGCCAAAGTACTGTATAGATAAGACTACCTGGATTCAAATAGCCAAGCAAGTCACTAGGTAACCTTATACCAATCACATCCTTTCAGTCAAATCTGCCTCACAGGACTGTTGTAAAAGTAAAATGGAGGAAGGGTGAACTATACATACCATTGTAAGATTCCTGTTGGAAGGGCAGGATAAAAACATGATAAATCATTTGCCAGTTTGGATGTAACAACAATTCATGGTTTTCTGCAGAAGGGAGGAAATCAGAACACCATGAGGAAGGGGAATATGGCAAACGTTTGGTTCACTAAACATCACTGTTTAATTTGAAATAGGGTTGCTGGGTCTCCCCCTGGCCACTGGCAGCTGGTGAGAGTGTAGAGTTGCCAAAAAAACTCCAGATTTTTTTTTGGGGGGGGGGAGCCTGGGAAGGACAGGGACCTCAGTGGGGTATGCCATAGAGTCCACCCCCCAAAGTATCCATTTCTCCAGGGGAATTGATCTCTGAAGTCTCAAGATAAGCTGTAATTATGAGAGATCCCCAGGTTCCACCTGGAGGCTTGCATTCCTAATTTGAAAGGCCAAACAAATTTTAGTTTTATTTAATAATAAAAGCAAAATTGGGATGTGAAGAGAAAAGTCATTAGAATTCCACTTCATTAGAAGAATTCCATTCCATTCCATACACAACATACATATGTGTTATACAGACTCTTGGAAAGCTTGTGAGCAGCCTGGGAGCTGAATGTTCATTTGAGGCCCCTTTTTGTTCTCATTGCACCTTGAAATCAGAATTAAGAAGATGAGGACTTGCAGGAGGGAAGAACAATTTCACATCTCCCCATCTTCCCCTTCGGTGTCATACAATTTTCAGGAGTAAAGTTGCCAATGTCTAGAGATTTGGGTGTGGAGCCTGGGGAGGGACCTCAGTGGGGTATAAGGCTGTAGAGAGTCCACCTTCCTAACTAGCCACTCTCTCCAAGATCACTGATCTACGTAGCTTGAAGATCAGTTGACATTCCAGGAGACCTCAAGGCCCAGCCGGGAGGTTGGCAGCCCTCCTCAGAGGCTTCAGCACCTAATTCCCCCTCCACCATTTTTTGCTCTCAGCAAGTGAGAGCTTTTTGGGATGCTTTCTCAGCACCTCTTTCATGCTTCCCTTCTCTTCCTGTCCCTGCTTTCTGACCCTTTCCCTTTCTCCACCCCTTTATTTAAAAATATTTGAACGGGTTAACTGGTGAAATACAACAACTGCTGATCAGGAACTTGGATGAGCCCAGGTGCGCAGAGAGGTTAAGCTGTGGCCTTGGGCAAAACATAATTTGTACCCCCCAGTGCTATTGCAGAGGGATTCAGGAAATTGCTTGAGACCCCCAGACCTCAGTAGAGTTCAATAGGCTGGACTGGGCTAGTGAGAGACTCAATCTTCCCAGAGAGAGAGAGAGAGAGAGAGAGAGACAAACAAGACAGTTGCTTCACACTAAAGACTATTTATTGAACCTTAAAATCACATAAAAATCTTAAAAGCAAAGCATACAAAAGCATCATCTCCAATATGTAGAACTGTGCACACTTACAACAAGTAAAGGAATGCATTCTGGCTGCCCACCAGTGTCTGATTTTATTATCTAATATGTTATGTATTTTGATATCCAATTGTTGTTTTATTGTTGTAATCTGCCCTTCGGGAAAGAGCAGAATAGAAATCTAATAAATAAATAAATAAAATATATAGTTCAGTATATAGTATTTAATGATAATTTGCATTTAAGAAACATGGATACCAATTTGCTGGACAAGTTAAATAGGCTCCATTTTAGATTGTGAGTTCTATAGCCAGGCTGAGGGGGTATATCTTTGATGGGCCTGCCCTGAATGCTAGTCAGTCAGCTGGTCAGGAGCATCCAAACATACTCTGTTTTCTCTCTCCAGTTCAAGACCATTTGGATTTTATCCCTAAAATGCCAGGAGCAAGCAGTTGTCAGCAGGGGCGTAGACTTTTGGAAATTCCGGGGGGGGGGGGCTCCTTAGCACGCGCTCAAAGCGTGCACGCTCGCTGGGGCGATGTTCTCCCCCCAGGAAACCGCCACGCCTCCCCGGGCCCTTCCGAGGCCTGCCAGCTGCTGCTGCCGGTGCCTCTCCCCCCCCCCCCCCCGCGGCCACCCCTTCCCTCTTCCTCTCCAGCAGTGGCGGCTGGGCCTCGGAAGGACCTGTGGAGGTGTGGCGGCAGGCGCTCCATTTTGCCGGGGGTGGCTGAGCCCCCCCCGGGAAATTACAGGGGGTGGCTCGAGCCTTTGAGCCCCCCTGTACTCTACGCCTATGGTTGTCAGGAAACCCACTGATACTTTGCAGATCACTGGGCTATATGTAGGTTAAATGAGAGCCAGTCTGGTGTAGTGGTTAAGTGCGCGGACTCTAATCTGGGAGAACCGGGTTTGATTCCCCACTCCTCCACTTGGGCAAGCCATAGCTCTGTACCAGCTGTTCCCTCAAGGACAGCTTGGGAAAGAGTTCTCTCAGCCCCACCTATCTCACAGGGTGTCTGTTGTGGGGAGGGGAGGGGAAAGGAGTTTGTAAACCGCTCTGAGACTCTTAAGTGAGTGAAGGGCGGGATATAAATCCAATCTCTTCTTCTTTTCTTCTTCTTAAATTTGCAGGCAAAACAGGACAATAAGAGCAGGACCTTCACTGAACTCAATCACTCAGTAAATTGAGCTCAGGGCAAACCAAAATCACTTAAATTACATCTAGTCCTGGATGTAATTTTCACTAACCTGTGTTACTGCTTTAGGAGGAAAAACATAATACCATTTTAAATAAAGAAATGTAGTGGACAGTGTTGGAAGTTCCAGATGTGATGCCCCCTGTCTCAGACCTCCAGACTGAGTGGCAAGAGAGGCTAGATCAGGGGTGTCAAACTCATTTTTACGGAGGGCCAGATTTGACATAAATTGGACTTTGTCGGGCTGGGCCATGTGAGTCATAAAATGTAATGCCAGGTAGCGGAGATATAAACTTTATAAAGGACACAAACACAAAGATTTTGTTTAACTTAAAATAAAAATATGCCTAAAACATTAGCATTCTTGCAATATTTTGTTTATTTAACAGTCTCTGCTAACTGACACTTCTTGCTTTGAATTATGGCATCAAAATGCCTGTGCAGGAGCAATTGGGGAGGTGGAGGTGCCTCAGCCCAGTGCAGGGAGCAGAAGCTTGCCTATCTATCTCTCCTGAGGGATTGAGAGAGTCTAGGAAAGCAAGCTATGATGCAACACCAGAAGCAAAACTGGAGGAAGAAGCATGAGGTAGCCACTGGGGGCTTGATCTGGTCCCCGGGTCACATCTTTGACACCCTTAGGCTAGATAGCTAGATAGGCACAGTGACGTTTCTTCCTGTACCTACTCTTCTGCCACTGTCCTCTTTGAAATGCAAATTTGTGTTCTCAGGGATCAACTTCCCTTTCCTGCTTCTCTCCCTCTCTCTGAATGAAGACTTGCTCTCTACCTGCACACACCAAGAGAGGGACATATGGTCCTCTCTTGGCACCATGAGGCAGATGGGCCTCCCACCATCCGCCTCCATCCTTTAGCTAGTAAGTTAGTAATCTGTCAATCTCTGCTCTTTCCGATCTAAAGTGTACTTCTCAAATAAAGAGAGAAGTATTTCTCTTCTAAACTTGCAGTGTGGTTCTGTGTAGCTTTATAAGCTGAGTATCCTGCTAAAGTGACGCTCCTGTGTTTGTAGTTTTATTTAAGCACTCTGCTAACTAATGGTGACTGGCAGGGTCCTTTCGTAAAAAAAGAGGTGCAGGAGCTCATTAGCATAGCTTATTTGCATATGCCACACCCCCTGATGTCACCGGAAGTGTCAGAAGGCCACACACCCCTGACGGCACCGGAAGTGTGTCAGGAGGCAATACCCACCGCTCAGGCTCCACCCCAAAAATCTCCAAGGTATTTCCCAACTCAGAGCTGGCAAGCCTATCTGATGGCAAAAGAAGGAAGGAAGGAAGGAAGGAAGAGGGAGGGAGGGAGGAAGGAAGGAAGGAAAGTAACAGGAAGGAAAGGAACAGGAAGGAAGGTAGATAGGTAGGTGGGTGGGAGAGAGAGAGAGAAGAAAGAAAGAAAGAAAGAAAGAAAGAGTAAGGAAGGAAGGAAGGAAGAAAGAAAGGAAGGAAGAAAGGAAGGAAGGAAGGAAGGAAGGAAGGAAGGGGGGAAGAAAGAAAGAAAGGAACAGGAAGGTAGGTAGGTAGGTGGGGGGAGAGAGACAAGGAAGAAAGGAAGGAAGGAACAGGAAGGTAGGTAGGTAGGGGAGAGAGAGACAAGAAAGAAAGGAAGAAAAAACAGAACAGGAAGGTAGGTAGGTAGGTGGGGGGGAGAGAGAGAGAAGAAAGGAAGGAAGAAAGGAAGGAACAGGAAGGTAGATAGGTAGGTGGGGGGGAGAGAGACAAGAAAGAAAGGAAGAAAGGAAGGAAGGAAGGAAGACAGAGATACAGACTAGGTCCTTCTCCCCCCCTCCTTCAGGCCTAGTGGCTGTCAGCCACTCAGCCAGCATTTCCCCCCCCTCGCTCTTGCTTGGGCCTGAGTGGCTTAACACCACTCAGGCCCAGCTTTTCCCTCCCTCCCTACCCGCGGCCCGGGAAGGGAGAGCGGGGGGGAGGGATGGGGGCTTCTCCCTGGGTGGCGCTTGCCACGGCCCGGGAAGGGAGAGCGGGGGGAGGGACGGGGGCTTCTCCCCGGGCTGGCGGCGGCCTGCCGTGGCCCGGGAAGGGTGAGCAGGGGGGGAGAGATGGGTTTCTCTCCGGGCCAGTGGCGGCCTGCTGCAGCCCGGGAAGGGTGAGCGGGGGGAGGGAAGGGGGTTCTCCCCAAGCCGGCGGCGACTTGCCGTGGCCCAGGAAGGGTGAGTGGGGGGGGGGAGAGATGGGCTTCTCCCCAGGCTGGTGGCGGCCTGCTGCAGCCTGGGAAGGGTGAGTGGGGGGAGGCTTTCTTCCAGCTCCACGCCAAAGTGCGGGCCGGGGAGAGTGAGCTGTGGGGGGGGGAGGGCTTTCCTCCGGCTCCGAAGCGCGGGCCAGGAAAGCGAGCTGGGGCGGGGCTTTGTTATGTGCCCGCCCCCCCGCCTCCTCTCTCCCGGAGTGGCGCCCTGGTGCGCCCTGGCCCCAACGGAGCCCTGGTGACTGGACTAACCACACCAGTTAACCTCAATAGACAGTACTGTACTGTAGGCTAGAGGAAGTTCCTCTAGCTTAAGAAGCCTTCTTCCTCCCAAGGTTATTTCATTCAGCTTGTTGAATGAAGGCTCTTTAGACTAGAGGAAGGCTTCCAACTTTGGTTTGTTGAGTGCTGGATACAGGCCAGTGAAGTCTGTAAATGCTGATGTGGCCCTTTCCATATGTGATAAATAGGGCAATTGCCCCAATGTCCCCATTTTTTTTTAAAAATGGTGTTATGTATTAAAGGAGCTTAAATTCAGCTTTTGTCTAAAGCAGCCAAACCATTTTGCAAAGGCATTTGGAGGAAAAAGCAGTTGAAAGCCTTAGTATGATGCTCACTGCCCTGAGTTCCTGAGGAATGGAGTGTGATCTCTCTATATAATAATTCTCTGCATGGTGGTGGCACGCTCCTGAAGATTCCACACGTCACCCCAGCCTTTGGTCCCCTGGCCTGTCAATCAGAAGCTGTCCCGATCCACTGGCTGTGAATACTCACATGCCGTTGGCTGGGTCTGCTCCTCTTCCTCGCCCACTCCCTCAGCCTCTGTGCCCTGTCAGAATTCCTGCCAGGTGGCTTTCTCTCTTGACGAAGGTACTTCTCCAGCTTCCTTCCTGTGGGGGGATTAACTGTTACCTCAGTGGCTGTTGGTAGGTGAAACGAAATGGCAGTTACCTGTGTTTATAAGATGGCTGCTGTCTGTGGTTTGTTTAAAATGTTCCCCCATAAGGTTCAACTGTTACCTCAGCGGCTTTAGTAGGTGAAATGAAATGGCAGTTACCTGTGTTTATAAGACGGCTGCTGTCTGTGGTTTGTTTAAAATGTTCCCCCATAAGGTTCAATTGAGCTGTAGTTCCAGAGAGGGGCCTGCAGGAGTATCATTCACTGGGTTGTATGGGGCTTTCTCATCTGCTGGCCTACAGTTCCCAGTGGCCCCAAGACCAAAAAGTGTGCGAAAAGAGGGACCCTGCCAAGGGGCGGGGCACCATCAATATAGATCCCAGCCCCTCCAGGGAGGATTGTGTTTAACCCCTGTTTTATTTAGTTGTCCCTTATTCATTTACTCTGTGTGTGTGCTCCATAATTGTGTAAATACTAAAATAAATTATTCTGTTTGGACCAATAATCTGTGTTGTGCTCTGACCCCATAGTATCTCCTGCTCTGCCAATACCAAAGGGAGGGGGTAGCCCAGGGAAGCAAGGAAAGGCCAGAGCCTTGGGTTGCTAACTTTCCAGGGATCCTCCAAAGACTGTGGATTCCATCTCCAAATAGGGAGATTTGACCACAGGGGTCTCACTGACCCTCAAAAAAGGCAGTGTCAGGGCTTCAGAGCATGGTAGAGGCTGCAGGTGGGGGGGGGGATGAAAAGCTGAAGAATGAGGGGGAAATTAAGGTAGGTTGATGCTTGGCTGGGAAGGAGATGGGGTTGCCAACTCCAGGTGGGGAATTCCTGGAGACTTGAGGGGTGGAGCCTGGAGAGGGTGAGATTTGAAGAGAGGTGGGGCCTCAGACAGGTAGAATGCCATGGACTCTGCCCTCCAAACCAGCAATTCCCTCTTGGGGAACCACTGTTGCCAATCTCCAGGTGAGGGCAGGAGACCTCTCAAAATTACAACTGCTCTTCAGGTAGCAAGATCAGTTCCCCTGGAGAAAATGGTGGACTCTGTGTCATTATACCCTGCTGAGGTTGCCACAGCAAATTGACGCTGAGTGCCCAAGGCTTTGGCATTCTCCCAGAGCCTCTTTCTAGAGCCCATTATATTTCTTCCCACAATGGGCCTTCTCCTAGTAAGTAAATAAAGGCATTTTTACCATGGAATTTCTAGATGATCAAAACTATGTCCTCTAGGGATTTGATCCATCAGTTTTGTGAACATCAATTAGCGTTGTTTAATGTAATCGATTGCACAGGTATGCACTACACACAACCTGTCCTTGAGGAGTTGAGAATTAATCCTGTGCTCACATTCTAATTACAAAGTTGGAACTCTGTAATGGCAGCTGGCTTTATGAAGGTACCAGTTTTTAGTTTAATGTAAGTTAAATATTTTGCCAATGTATGTGCCCCAAAAGAAAATAATGATTCTAGTAGCATTAATTTTTTCTCCTTCCCTCATGCCTTCTTTGCCCACCTGCCATCTTTCTAGCTGCATGAGGAGACAAGAAAATCCAAAGAAGATAAGTATTTTGAGAATGGGAAAACATGAATTGAAAATAGAAGCCTAACACTAATAGTCTTTATTTTATTAACTTCATCTATACTCTGGTTTGCTCCCCCCAAAGGACTGAAAGCCGCTTACATCATTCTCCTCCCCATCATATCCTCACCGCAAACCTGTGAGACAGATTCGTCTGCCGGTTTGTTAGTGGCCCAGGGTCCATGGTAGAATGGGGATTTGAACCTAGGTGTTCCAGATCTAGTCTGACACTCTAAGCACTACACTACGGTCAAATCTACATCTGACTTTTCCGCTGGAAACATTCTAGTTTTTTTAAAAAATTCTATACCTGTTTCTAGTTTCAAACCATACTTGTTCTAGTTTAAAAATTACTGTTTACATTCGTTAATTGCCCTCCTCTGGTCAAGCTAGCATTATACTGCTTTAAACAGATCCTGTTGCTTAGTACTCTTCAGACCCAGGGAGTGAAATTTGAAACCAGCATGAAATGAGCGTAGGAAAAGACAGCAGTTAAACTACTTCAGAGGAAAGGTGTAAATGGGGCCTACATTAGGGATACCATTTTTTGTTTGCACCAATTGTGTGAAGAAGTGCCTGATGTCTTTGTCTTGAATGCACTAATCATCAACCTCTTGGTGGTGATGGAAAGTGCCGTCAAGTCGCAGCTGACTTATAGCGACCCTGTAGAGTTTTCAAGGCAAGAGATATTCATTGCCTGCTTCTGTGTCATGGCTCTGGAATTCTGGGGGGGTTTCCCATTCAAATACCAACCAGAGATGACCCTGTGTAGCTTCTGAGGTTTGATGAGATCAACACCTCCTGGTGATCCCTGGCCCAAAGAACGTCCGCTTAGCCTCAACCAGGGCCAGAGCTTTTTCTGCCCCGGCCCCCACCTGGTGGAACATGCTCCCTGTTGAGATCAGGGCCCTGCAGGATCTTATTCAATTCCACAGGGCCTGCAAGATGGAACTGTTCTGCCAGGCTTTTGGCTGAGGCAGCCGGTGTCCACACATGGCCTCCCTGAAGTTGCTGTCATCCACCCACTGATAACCAGCCATATCTATCTACAGGGCTCCGTTGGGGCCGGAGCGAAGCGGAGCACCGCTCCGCCAGTGAAGATGCTGGGGGGCGGGCACATTACAAAGCCCCGCCCCCAGCAGGGCCGCCGCTGGGTCGGACCCCCTCTCACCCCCTCGTTCAATGTCCCCGAGCCGGCGGCAAGCCGCCAACCGGGAAAAAAATCCCCCCCCCCCGCACAAAGAAACTCCCTCCCTCCCACCCCCCCGCTCAAAGTCCCCACGCCGGCGGCAAGCCGCTGGCCGGGGAAAAAATCCTTTCCCCCCCCGCGCAAAGAAACTCCCTCCCACCCACCCCCACCCCGCTCAAAGTCCCCGAGCCGGCGGCAAGCTGCCAGCCGGGGAAAAAATCCTTTTCCACCCCCCCGCGCAAAAAAACTCCCTCCCACCCCCACCCCCTGCTCAAAGTCCCAGCGCCGGCGGCAAACCACCGGATGGGGAAAAAATCCTTTCCCACCCCCCCCACGCAAAGAAACTCCCCCCACCCACCCCACTCTCCCCCCCGTGCAAAAAAACCTCCTCCCACCCACCCACCCACCCCCTGTAATAAAGCTGGGTGCTAAGTGTGTCCATGGAGTGAGACCAGCTGGAGTGAAGGACCTGCCACCGCTGCCATTCTTGGGCTTGAACCACATCCATGATCCTTTGGTTTTCCAAGGGACATGCAGGCACTGTGGGCATAAAGACTGCTTGGAGCTCTGGGCCATTGGAACATTCCCATGCCTTAATTGGCTGGTATATTCCTAAAATCACATTGCAAGTGGATGTCAGGGCATGTGTTCAACCATCATCACCATCATGGCTCAAGATTCTTCAGAAGGGACACTTTGAACTAATCTGGTCATGAAAAAAAACCCTGCAGGTGAGGACAACCTCACTGATCAAACTGAGGACAACCCCAGAGGACACCAGAAGTGAATGGTAAGAAACTCATGAATCTTGCTCAGACAGAATCACTGATTTAAAATGAGATAATCGCTTAAAGACTGCAGTGGCCCCAGATGGTTCACAGGAAACTGTTGTTCCAATTCATTAGTGAACAGAGAACACATTTTAAATCTTCAAAATATTGCTGTATTTCTCAATCTACACTACCATCTTCCCCATTAATTTTTCATCTTTGTTATCCATGATTTGAAGTTACACTAATGTTGTCAATGCTGCATTGGGAATGGATTCAAGTAGATACTTTCCTTTCGAGCCAGAACTTTGAATGAGTGTGGTGTAGTAGGAAGATGCTCAGATCAGGATCTTCACTTTGCCATGGAAGCTCACTGGGTAACTTCAGGATAGTCATTCTTATCCTAATCTCCCTCACAGGGTTGTGGTGAGGATAAAATGGAGAAGGGGAAATAATATTGTAAGCTACCTTGGGTCACCGTCGTGGAGGCAAGTAAGTTATAAATGGAGGAACTTAATAAGCTTTTCAAGTTTTTGCTCCAGAATTTTTTAAAATGTCAAGATCATGTAAGATCTTGTGTACTGTAGTGGCCAGAGTGCTGGAGTTGGATCTGGGAGACCCAGGTTTGAGTCCCCATTCTGCCATGGAAAATTACTAGATGACCTTGGGCCAGTCATACATCCACAGCCTAATCTACCTCACAGGGTTGTTGTTGTGAGGATAAAATGGAGGAGAATGATGTAAGCTGCTTTGTTTCCCCACTGGGGAGAAAGACAGGGTACAAGTGAAATCACTACATTAATAAAATGAATGGTAAAGAAGAGAGAGATTCTGACTGTGTTCCAGTTGACTTCCTGTAATATTGGGAAGTCACATCCAGGCATGAGCATGTATCTGCTGTTAGGGCTAAGTCAAAAATATGACTTCTTGTAGAGTACAGGTCTCACAACAAAAATGTTGCATACGTTAGTGGCATTATTTGGGTCAGGTCAACAAAAATGTCTACCTATAAAAAGTGCCTAATGCACAGTAGCATTTGCTATTGCCATGTTTATCATAAATATGTACTTGCCAGACTTCCCTATTAGTGGAATGTCAGGCAGTTCTTTTCTTTTGCACACATTGTCACCCTTTCTTAAAAGAATACAACGGATTTGGAAAGTGCGTAGAAATCATGGCTATTTTACAGCTCTGCACTCAACGTAGTATAAAGCACAACATGTCCATACTGGAGGACTGAGTACCAACAGAACATAATTTGCAGTAGTGAATGGCTGCTCAGATGAAACCCAGTGCAAGGCATTAGCCACTGTTCAACAATCCAAGAAGCAGACAACCCAAAGAGTTTTCATTTTTGCAAAATGCCTATTATTGTGATCCATAAGTGCAAAGAATACCAATGAACATAGGATATCTGCAAGGGGACATGGCTCTGGAATTACAATTCGAAACTGGGGTGGAGTGTATGTTTCCCAATCGTATTGCCAGTATGTGTGACTGATGATGCAGGTATGGCAATCTGAAGACTGGGTGCACATTAGCTTCTGCCCTGCCTATCTTCCAAAGACCACAGCCTTTAGGGCTGCTGGGTCCTCTTTGGCCACCAGTGGGGGAGGGATGGGGTGGGTTACCAGTTCCAAGTTGGGAAACTCCTGGAGATTTGGGAACGGAGCCTACCTACCTACCTACCTTCCTGTTCCTTCCTTCCTTCCTTCCTTCCTTCCTTCCTTCCTTCCTTTTCTTCTCTCTCTCTCTCCCCCACCTACCTACCTACCTACCTTCTTGTTCCTTCCCTCCTTCATTCCTTCCTTTTCTTCTCTCTCTCTGTCCCCCACCTACTTACCTACCTTCCTCTTCCTTCCTTCCTTCCTTCCTTTTTCTTTCTTTCTTTCTTCTCTCTCTCTCCCCCCCCCTACCTACCTTCCTTCCTGTTCCTTTCGTTCCTCCCTCCCTTCCTCCCTCCCTTCTAACACACTTCCAGTGATGTCAGGGGTGTGTGGCCTTCTGACACTTCCGGTGACATCAGGGGGTGTGGCATATGCAAATAAGTTATGCTAATGAGCTCCTGCACCTCTTTTTTTACGAAAGGACCCCTGTCTATCTACATCAATGAGCCGAATTCTCCCTATGGCAAACTCTGACTATTGATTTTATATGTTTATAATGTGCTTTAAATTTTATTGTATTTATTTAATGTTGTAACCTGCCCTGAGCCCGTTTATGGGACGGGCAGGATATAAATGCAGTACATACATACATACATACCACAGTAGGACTGCACTAAAGCTTCAGCTTCTGACAGATCTGGGGCCTCTGTGGAATGGATACTGTGTGCAGCTGCCTTCTGGAAGTCAAGCCAGCTTTCCAGAGCCAAGAGTCACTTTTTATTCCATCCTGCAACACGGGAATCCCCATCTGTCAACTTTCTCCTCTCCATCTTTTTCATTCTCACATTTTCTCTGCCCATCTTTTCTATTTTTCATTTTTATCCATCTTCTATGTCACCTTCCAACCCTCCATGTCTCTCCTTATTTCTCATCGTCTTTGCTCATTCCCCCCCTGTTTTTCCTTTTCTTCTTTCTGTCTCCTTCTCAGTTTATCTGTCATGTTTTCTCTCTGTCCCCCTTCCCTTCCATCTCTTTTATACTTTATTTTTTGTCTAATTGTATCCATCAGTCTTTTTTTTTGCCTTCTCCCTTTCTCTCCTTCTGTCCTTTTCTTCCATTCTTTCTTTCTGTCATTCTTCTTTAGCAGGGGTTACAGTCTCCCTATCACCCACCACACACATCCTCTGGAAAGTTGGGGAGAGGGGGGAAGCAACAACACCCTTTTATCTTGATAGCAATGGTAACTACCAGGTGAAGGTTTCTAATCCATGCTGTGGACTTGAGTATGTATCGTAATATGCAGTGGGATGGGGGAGCTGAGGAAATCCCCTTTTGAAGAGAAGAGTTTAAATAGGGAAGTGAAGGGCAAGACTGCACCAGTTTTTCCTTAGCAACAAAAATCAGGTTGGGAATTTCATTTTAGAAGCATCAGCAGCGCAGAATAGAATGGCAGGTGGCTGTGATGGAAAATAAACCATCTGAGTCCTCCTTACAGCAGCCACAATGTAAGTACACTGACCCCCTGTCCATCAGGATTCAGGAGGGGCCTTTTCCACCATCAATGGACCCCATAGGGGCACCCCAGGAGTCACTATACCAGGCAACTTGACATAAGCAGACACAAAGATGGAAGCTAGGACTGGCAGGACATAATCATGCCTAGGACATGGCCATGGAAAGCACATGAGATCTTACCTTGATAGCTGTGACCTCTCCCTCCCCCCCGGCTGACATCTACATACTCCAGACAATGGACCTGCCTTGCCCCAGGGTAACTTCTTTCAATCTCAAACACTAATTTCATCAATATGATCTCATCTTTCCTTCCAACATTTCCTTGACAACGACAAGTCCTGCCTTTTACCCAATTCCCACACCCCAAGACCAGGTGGCTCACCAAGCTGTATTGTTTCTTTTTTTTATTAGTTTAAATTAGCAATCCATTAGTCTTCCAACCCCCAGAGAAGTAATCAGGAACTCAACCCAAAATCTACTTTACATGTAGAAGAAACCTCAGGCCTCTTTTGTCCAGTCTTGGGAGGTCATTACCAAGTTTCCAAACTATATTGTTGTAGCCATGATTAATCCCATCATTTGTTGTTGTTGCTGTTCAGTTGCACAGTCAAGTCTGACTCTTCATGACCCCATGGACCACATTACACCAGGCCCTCCTGTCTTCAATCCCGTCATACCCCTGATTAATCCAATCAGTTCTTTGTTCTGGAGGACCCCTCACATTAGCATGCCCTCTGGACATGTTTTTGGGTATAACTAACCCAGCACAGTCCCAGTCTCTGTGTGTGACACAGCTCAACTGGTCTCTCAGGCTCCAAGTTTAGGTCACAAAGGCAGGAACAGGTCAACACAATGTTCACAACATAGTCCAAACAGTCCAAGGTCAGTTGTTATAGTCAGAGAGAGAGTCCAAGAGCAGAGTTAAACCAGTCCAAGAGTCACAGGAGTAGAGCAGAGTCAGGAGCAGGGGTCACAGGATTCACTGTGAGGTGACATGTTGCTTCCACAAATTGGCAATAACTCACACCCAGCTTAATGCAGCTTTTCCCTAACTAGTCTTATCTGCAGCTGGCAAGTTAGCTGGGCTCCTGTAATGACTCATCTTGTAGTTGTCAGGCCATTAATCTTTTAATCTGTCTGTGTTCTTGCAATTATTTTCTGATCTTAGCCCTTCTTCTTTCTATGAGTGGGGTGGGGGGAATCTAGGGGAGTCGTGGGTGCCTCCGGAGCTACTTGCTCTTTGACTTTAGCTGGCTTAGTATTATCTGACTGAAATTCCTGAGTATCCTCTACTCTGAAGTCATCTTTTGCCATGCTGGACTCAGGCTCGACTTCTGAGGAGTCCTCACTTACACTGGGCTCCAGCAGCCAATCAGACTGGTCAGGCTGCAAGTCAGACTGGTCTTCACTCAGGCTGGGCTCAGGCAGCAAGTCAGAGTCTGGCTGCACCTCAGGCTGATGCTGATCTATGACACCGTGCCTGCCCAGGCACTCTATTGGCAGGTCACCCCCAATTTCGTTTGGGCCATTTCCCATCTTTCCAGTCTCTGCTCCATGAACTCCTGATCTCCTGGACAGGTAAAGTATATTTCTCCAACCCCTGCTGTCATCCCACTCCTCTTTTTATTTCCATAGATCTTGTATGTGTGTGTGTTTCATGTGTGCTTCCTGTGTGTTACATTCCCTAAATATCTTGTAATAAAACATTCTCTATTTTACCCTTGGACTGGTTATTAAGAGCTCTCATAAAGGGAAAAACCCCCATAAACGCTGGTAGCAAGATCTCTGCTATTACCCCACCTCTTGCTGAGGCCTACCATTTGACTAATTTCTCCCAGAAATTAAAGTCAGCTATTCAGCTTCTTAATTCAAAGCTGGTAGGAGCAACAACAACCCCAAGTATGAAACATTTCCAGCTGCTAAAAGTCTATGGCTCTTATCCACTAGTGACTGGTACTAGCTCCAAAACTTCCCTCTACCTCCTATGTGCCTACCTGTTTTCATGGAAAATAAAGGCTGGTGACAGACACTGATGGAGTTTAATCATAATGTCTTACTGGATGCATTAGGAGGTATAGCACAGAAAGGGAAGAATTTGTTCAGTGCTTCAGCACCAAAACTCCAAGGGCAGCTAACAAAGTCCCATACAAATTATAAAAAGAAGATATGGGGCAGATAGGAATGCCAGGCCTGCACTCCCCAGGAGCTCTTTGGGCCTGGGGCCTGGGAGGGGAAAGCATTGATGAAACTTTGATGTTACTTCTTGATGACAACAGGAAGTGATGCAACTCCCCACACTTGTGATACTCTAGGAATCTTTATTTTATTTTTATTTTATTTTATTGGATTTATATCCTGCCCTCCCTGCATAGCAGGCTCAATGTGGGTTCCATCAAACATAGTAACCAAATAATTTGGTCAGTTCCTAAAGCAGCGCGGGGTGTGTGTGATGTCATTTCCAGGTCTTCACCCAGAAGTGATGTCCATGTGCCATGAGCATTTTTACCCCCCCCCCCCCCTTTTTTCTTCCTGCTGTTCACTGGAGCAAGGCTGGGCAATGGACGGTGGGAGTCGGAGTTCCTCCACCCACAGTGGACACCTGGCACCCCTAACTGGCAGCATAGGTGTTCTTATGATGCATCTTCAATCAGGTAGTGAATTGGCTGTGGGTTGCTACCTGTTTGTTGAAGATCAGTGGCATGCCAACTTCACGTAGAATGTTTCTTTCTTTACAGTTTGGCACTTAAGTGATGAAACTGAGAGTACAGAAATGTACGGCAACTTCTTACACATATTGTTGTGACCAAACTCTAGGTTCTGCATTCACTAAACTCTATGTTTTATTTTGTTTCTGAGAGCAAAGTTTAAAATTATAGCCTTTTGCTCTCCTTTTTCATACATAGGCTAATTTTTATGCAGTCCAATAATGTTCCTGAAGGAAAATCACATAGGAAAAGAACATGGGATGGGATGGGAGGGGGAGATGCTGGAACAACAGATGTCTTTCATTGCTAGCTCACCATTATAAGACAGTTAGGGCACAGTGATTTTATAGCTCAAAGACTTTTTGGACTTGCAATGCTACAGGGTGCTACTAGCACAGTTGCAAGGCTAAAGTGTGTGCACAGTCATTTTCATTGACTGGGTTAACGCTACAGTGTGATCTAAACACGGTGAGGTGTAACTAGAAAAACTTACATGAATTTCTGGGGGTAAGGGGGGATTCTGTAGACCTAATTTATGGTTTCAATATGGACAAGAGCTTTATACTGGACCAGTTATGGCATCAGTCTTGCCTTAAGACTGATTTATACAGGAAAAGGTCCCCCCCCCCCCAGCCTTGCATGTGGCAAACAGATTGTCTAGATTAATTATAACCACACACCACAGTTTCACACCCACACACCCTTAACCCACATTCGAAATGCAAACAAATGGTGGAAGGCAGTCTGGGTTTGCATTCGTGGCAAAGAATTCAGACAGCAATATATCACATTGATAGCAGGCAGTGCAATTCTAACACTTTCCTGGGAGTAAGCCCCACTTCAGAAGAATTCTGGGTAGACCTGTTTAAGACCACACTGAGAACTGGGACAAAGTTTCTCCAACCATGCACAAAGAAGATTTGTGATGGATATAACCTGAGAATATCAAAACAGTTCAATTCATTGTTGTACATGTAATTGTTAATGAATGCCTGTGTACACATTTGAACTGTGTTGCCTGATTGTTTATTTGTTCTAGGTTCATACCAACTTTTCCATTTGCTCTAGGTTCATACCAACTGATAATATTAATACCTTTAGAAAAGCCTTCATGGATTTCATTTTAATAGTTGATTTTGTTGATTTTGCTTCTGTTGACTAACGGGAGAGAAAGTGGCTGCTGTGAGCCCTTCAGTCAGGCGATATCATTGTCATGTCTGCTGTTGGGAGAGAGTGAATGTCACAGGAACAGCAACAACAGCAGCAAAACAGACAAGACTGATTTTTCCGCTATGCTAGACTTACTCCTCATTTGATTGGCAATCGATCCACAAGCACTGGAATTGGTGTGGGCAGGGCTCTTCCACACGTCTCCCTGTGCATTTTCACAGCTGGAGCCAGTTTGATTTCTTCCTCATGTGCCTTAAATAATGAGGATTTTCAAGGGAGGGTGCTGTCATCCTTGTGGTAATCTCTTGTGGCCTCATAGCATCCCCCCTATTTTTTTTTAACAAAGAGGCCTTAAAATATTAATATATTGATATAGTGTGGTAATGATAGTATAAACTGGTTTAAGCTGGTTTAGGGTGAAGTTAGGAGCCACTGTGTTCATGCCAGTAAAGAGGGGTTATGGGCACAGCTCTGCTTAGGCAGCAGCACCTGTACTTCTCCTTGCTGACCCCACCATGCCCAGGCCAGCAAGGAGGAGCGGGAGAGCAGCAGCATTTGGCTTCACCCTGTGCCAGCTAAGGTGTGGTGGAGAAGAGAATCATGAGGTTCCACTGGTAAGGAGGGCTATGTTGGCACCTCCTTTCTCTCCAGCTGGCTCTGTAGCCTTTCTTTGGGTAAGGAGATGTGGTGGTGGGAGGGGGCATGTTTTGGCCTCACAGTCCACCCCTGCAATATTCAGTGGGCTACAAAGGAACTGGAAGAAATCACTGCCCCTACTTAAGAATGTAAGAAAACGTAATAGTACTTCCATTTCCTTAATGGTATGCCTGGATACAGACCACTGTACTGCTATTTTGAAGAACTGTACTATACTTGTGGGGAAATGCTTACAAAGTTACTTCATGCAATGTTCCCCCTCCGCAACACAAAACACAAGAACATCACATCAGTTAACAGGGAGCATGTTATCATTTTTGTTTCTTGCTTCATGCTTACAAACATACTGCATTACTGAGCACTGCCGCTGTATGCCATAGCCATTTTGAATGTTCTCTAAAAGTGAGTCCAAATTTGCCACCGAGTCTCTGAGAACCTCTTCTCCCAGATCACCTCACTCCTCGTCTTGCCTGGCCTCATGACCCATCTGAAACAGAGCCATGACCCTCTTTTGGGTCCTGACCCACAGTTTGAAAACCAATGAATTAGGGTAAAGATGACAAAAATGTGATTCTTTGGGCAAGTAAGGGCTGGCAGGACCTGGGCAACAGAAATCCAAGATATTGTCCATGTGTTTAACCTAAGGGTTCCCAGCATGGAACTAGCTGACAACTTGTTCGGTGCCTGCCATGTGTTTTTAAAAAGTGGGCAGGCCCAGGTGGGGCTTTTGTCCAGCAGGGCTTCTGATTGGCTGTTGGAGGTCTGATTGATTGCACAGGTTTCTGCAGCAGCTTTGGCAGCAGCAGCTGCTACCACCACAATGTAAGGATTTTACCTACATAAATGAAAGTAAGCTCTCTGTATGCAAAAATATTGTTTAAAACAATATGCTCATTTAAAAAGGCTTCCTGTTAGGCAGAGTTTCTTCCTGAAACATTGAAGAGTGACTACTGGAGTTATGCATGATGTCCCTCTCTGACATTTATCGTCAGCTCTGCTCTTGTGGCAGCCATTTTGTAGCCATCATCTTGTGAAAATTTCAAAGGCGTCTACAGGCTCAAGAGGGTTGGTGCCCCCTGGTGTAAACAATGCAGCAAGAGATAGAAATCCTTATATTTATCAATCTTAGATGATTGGAAGTTGTTAACAGCAAGCACAGGGTGGTTTCCTGTCTAGGGATGGGAGGAAAGTGACAGGGAGCAGAAAGCAGGGATCATGAGCTGCTTCAAACTGGTTCAGGGAACCAACCTCCCAGTTCATATCAGTTCATGGTTCGGTTTGTGGTTTTGCCATGAACCGTAAAAATGCGGTTTGTGCCCATTCCTATTCTTGTCCCCTCCCCCAGGACACCACTCTACCATTTCCCCCCTGTCTTCTGCCGCTGTGCAGCTGTTGTGTTTGGGTTTTGGATCTTTGAAGCAGCAATAGCTTGAAAAGGGTCTGGTATTCTAAAACTCCATGTCCTATTCGCTGATGAATAAAGACTCCATTGGTCCTAAAGCCAATCTAGATACCCAATCGCTGAGCCCTGCTTGGGTCCAATAGTATTACTTGTATATAATTACTTTGCTGAAAGTTATGTGTTGGAACAGTATAAATTAAGGTGCCGCTCTCATAGAGCTGTCTTTGGATCTGAGCAATATCCCTGAATAAAAGCCTGCTGTTTGAATTCATCACCTCCTGCTCAATACTTAAAAGCAGCCAATTGCCAAGTGTGGAATTCTCTGACACAACAAGGACAGGCAGACATGTGATATGTGAAATGTGAAAATGTTCAAGGTTAAAATTTTTGGTTGCTACAGGTATAGCAGATTCCAAAATGTAAACTTGATGTAGTGGTTAAGTGTGTGGACTCTAATGTGGGAGAACTGGGCTTGATTCCCCACTCCTCCACTTGCAGCTGCTGGATGACCTTGGGCATGCCATAGTTCTGTCCCAGCTGCTCTCTTAAGGACAGGTCTCTCAGGGTGTCTGTTGTGGGGAGGGGAAGGGAAAGGAGTTTGTAAGTGCTCTAAGTCTCAGAGTGAAGGGTAGGGTATAAATCCAACCTCCTCCTCCTCCTCCTCCTCCTCTTCTAAATCTAGGCACCATTGACATATACCTAGAAAAGTTTCATTTGGTTTTTGAGAAGTTCATTTTTTTGTTTTACAGCTCTAATTGACATGCATTTTTAGTTTGTATCACCAAGATAGACATTAGATCACTCCTTTTCAATTAAGCCTATGAAATGCTTTGAAGATTAAAAGCACTGCACAAGTATTATGGTAATTATGTGAAATCATTAGATCAGTCATTATGGTCTGCAAAGCAATAAAGATGCAGAAGAAACTAAGAGGCTATATATGTAATTCTACCCACTTGTCTAGTGATATGAAATCTACCACTACACACTTAACCTTGTGACTCACTGTGGCAATCAGTAGACTAGACCAGAATATAGCAGTGTAAAATACAGTAGACCCTTTTTCATGTTAGGCATCTTTCTTTTAAACTTCACATCATCAGAAGTCTCTGTTTGCCTTTTGTATGGCTCAGCACTGATATTCGTCTATTTGAAGTTCTGATCATCATCCAAGTGCTTTGTTTCCAAGGCCACTGTGGTATATGAATATATTCTGTTTATTAATTAAATACATCAGAGCCACATTGTATTTGTCTGTGTAACTCTCTTTCCAGTGTAGCACACCTGCCTTCATATCTAGGAATTCTGCTGCAAAGCAAACACAAAAAGGCTGTGTATGTGTGTGTGTGTGTGGGGGGGGGGGGTGTTGAGAAAAAGAAGAAGGCTAAATTCTGTTACATGTTTAGACAATGATTATACATGGCTGGTTGTTCTGCACTTTTATTCTTGTTGCTTTCTCATCAGTGCATTGTAGTAGTCAGATTCTTGGAAGTTACTCTTCTTCCTTATTCATGACCACCCATTACCCTAAAAGAAAAGAAAAGAATAAAACTAAACTGTAAAAACAAACCATACCACAGGGGAAATTAGCTATACCACAGAAGAAATTTGTCTTTTCCTTTTCCTGAGCCAAAATGATCACAGCAAGCCCCAAATGTTTCTAACCTCCCCAAAGACACTCCATTCAGACCCTGACTGGAATCCTGGGGGGAAAAAAATCTCTAGGGTTGTCTCTCCTTTAAGTGCAAACTGCAAATGTATAATCTCAGGTTGGTAGTCGTGTTAGTCTGTAGTAGCAGAACCAAATTTGTGTCCAGTAGAACTGTAGAGTCGGGTTGCCAACTTAGGTGTGCTCAGTTTGGGGGACAGGGAGAGGGTTCCACATATTGTCTTTGATTTTGTCTGTCTTGCTATTGATAATGCCTGTTTCATTCTGTTAGCCAAATTGCTTTAATTTAAGTTTAGCAATTGGCGAAATATACGGGTTCTTTCCCACTATACCAAGGTCCCACCCCTTCCGGGAGTTCCCAGTAAATAGACAGTGAGGCTGTAGTTCAGTATAAATAGGATTTACTGAAAAATATGTATTTCAATCACACGAAATCGTAATCACACACACACTCACACAGACCTAAGAAACATAGACAGAAAGTAGCATGTTTGCATGAGCAGGATATCAATGAGGGGGAAGCAATACGTTACCTTCCTAAAGATGAGTTGTCCGACTGAAGGAAGAATTGGATGGGGAAGGAAAATATAGAAAAATATGGGGCACAAGGCTCGAACCTGCGAGACCACGTGGTTCTCTCTGTTCGCGAATCCAGCGATTTAAAGATGGCGGCAAGGATATGGGTATAGCAAGCTGGGCATAAGGGGTAGTAAAGCAGATAGGGGACGATGGCTCAAGAGACCGATTACCTCTGTGCAAGGTCTTTTATTAGGTGGTCTTGGGGGTGGGCAATGCTGGCCACATCCTACTAACACACCTACTAGGCGGTCCGTCCCTTACTGACCCTACCATAGGTTAAAGGTGAACAAAAAGGGGGAGGGCTGGGGAGTGGACAATATTGCAGAAACTATGATCTCACCAGGAACACACCTTGGGCAAGGCCCGATGACTCACCGGGGCCACATCTATTGTTAGTTAATGGCTCTGGCTGACTGGGTGATGGCCCGACTATCAGTTGCTAGGTAACCACATTAGCATAATCATTCAGGTAAGTTGGAGGGGGCAGGGGTTGACCAGCGTGATGCGACAGAAAGAAACCTCATGGCAGAAGGAGTCTTTTCTCTCTGTCTTAGGTGAACTGTCTAGGGTATCGGCCTCCTGGCATGGGCTGGAGCTTTCCCCTATAATGGAGAATGCACATGGCCCTTCCAATATTAGCAACCCAAGTTCAAGCTTATGAATCTCAAAATCCATAAGAGCACTAAAAGTGCCTTGCTGGCCAACACTTTTTAGTATTTTATGTTGTTTCTGTGCTATTTACACACCAATTATCTGTACACATTATTTAGTGCTCTTTCATACATAATTTACAAGCAACTATTTGACAAATAATTGGTACATGAATTTGGTATTTATTTAGATTGTTAGAAGCCCATTTTTGCAGAGAACACTGCAGATATGAGGAGAAAACTGGCATCAATGGAATTACAAGCACCCCCCCCCCCCCAAAAAAAAGAATGGATGCAAACTTAGTGGAAAAGGAGACTGAGAAATGAGCTTTCAGTGCTGCTTGAAGAACAGCTTTTCATCTACTGCTTGAGTGCATGGAAACCTTTTTGTACCACCCTTTCTCTAAGCTATTATTTGCTTTTTACTGTTTTAGTAGGACAGAAGGTTATGGGGGAAATTTTATTAAGGAAGGTGAACTGCTTTTACTGAGCTGCCAGTGATGAATACAAATCTATAGCAGAGAATGTGAACATAAGAATTTAAGATAAGCAGAAGAACAGCTGGGACAGAGGTTAGTATCCCTTTTGCAACAGTGGCCAGGCAGGAAACCCACAAGCAGGGCAAGAAGGTTAAAGTGCTTTGCCCTGTTGATTGCTCTCTGCTAATTGGTACTGAGAGGTGTAAAGTACATGGAGAGGCATTTAATTATCACAGCATCCAGTTGTTGACAGACTTTTCCTCCATGTGATGGCATGATAATTTAAACCAGTGGCTGTGACCATGTCTTGTGACAGTGAATCTGAGATGTTTAATTATACTTAGGCCTAATTTACATCTCCCCTCTGAAGTAGTTTGATTGCTGTCTTTTCCCAAGCTCATTTCACGCTGGTTTCAAATTTCACCCCAGGGGGTCTGAAGAGTACTAAGCAACAGCATTTGTTTAAAGCAGTATAATGCTAGCTTGACCACAGGAGGGCAATTAACGAATGTAAACACTAATTTTTAAACTAGAACAAGTATGGTTTAAAACTAGAAACAGGTATAGACAATTTTTTTTTGAAACTAGAATGATTCTAGCGGGAAAGTCAGATGTAAATTTGACCTTAAGGTTCTCTCCTACCCCCATGGTTAGGCTCCTCCTTGTTCTGTGGAACAGCATGAGGGAAAGGGGGGGATGCTGGTGTGAATGCCATGAGGTCACTTCTCTTTCTGTGGCTGGAGTGATATGGAGTGATAATTGGAGTGATATGGTTCCAGTCAACACTTTGGCTGCAGCAATTTGGCTGTACCAATTGTAGCCTCTAGATAGTCTTCAAGGGAAGCCTCATGTAGAGCACATTGCAGTAATTCAGTTCAGATGTTATCAGGGCATGCACCATGCAGCAATATCTTTTCCTCCCAGGAAGGACTGCAGCTAGCTCACTAGCTGAAGTTGGTGAAAGGCACCCCTGGCCGCTGCCACCATCTGTTTATCCAACAGGAGGCCTGGGTCCAGGAGCACCCCCAAGCTATAAACCTGCTCCTTTAGAGGAATGCAACCCTATCCAGAACAGGGGATAACCCATTCCCTCAGAACAGAAGATACCCCCACTAGGGTTGCCAGATGCCTACCTTTAACCAGCAGGGGGCTCCACGCTCTTCTATGGGGTCTTCTGGTGTGTGTGCAAAGTGCATGTGCCACAATGATATCACCCAGAAGTGATGTTATCATCATCGTGCTGGGCCTGTTGTAGGGGGGGACACTCTAGCATTCAAGTAAAAACTCTATGATGATGTCATTGAGCTGGGGACATTGGGTGCCGTGGACCTCTTCAGGGGCAGGGCTCTCCCACCGGCAGCTGGTGGGCAGGTGAGCAGATTAGGGGGCCTGAAGTTGGGGGAAAACCCACCCCCATCATGGGGATGGCAACCCTAACTCCAACCTCCATTTTGTTGGGGTTAAGTTTAAGTTTGTTAGCCCTCATCCATTCCAAAACTGCATCCAGGCAACTGTTCACAGTTTCTACACCTCCCTAGGATCTATTGGTAGAGCAAGATAGAGCTGAGTGTTAGAGTTGAATGTCATCAGCATATTGATGGCAACTCAGCCCAAATTTCTGGATGATCTCTTTCAGATGTTTTACATGATGTTGACAGGCATGGGGGACAAGATGGAACCTTGGAGAACCTGTAGGCCAGAGGCCAAGGGGCAGAGCAGCAGTCCCCTGGCACCACACTCTGAAACCTATCCTTGAGGTAATTCCAGAACCACCATAAAGCAGTGCTTCCCAGTCCCAGTCCTGAAAGGCGATCCAGAAGGATACTGTGATTGGTCGTATTGAAAGCCACTGAGAGGTCCAGGAGAATTAACAGTATTGCACTCTGCCTGTCCATCTCTTGGTGCATGTCATCAAGGCCATTTCAGTCCCATAACTAGGCCTGAAACCAGATTGGATTGGATATAAATAAGTTTCCTTGCTCTGATCAATACTCCCCCTAAGCTGACTTCTGGTTTTTGGCAGTTTAATGGCGGGCACACTCCAGTGGCTCTCTGCATGGAGCGGCCCACAACCTTGGCAAATGGGAGGGGTACTGGCCGGATTCTTATCACTCCTGGAGCCTTTGTAGGGAGCTCCCAGCCTGGGGTGCAAGAAGTGCCTCTCACGAGGCAACGGCCAAAGGCTTGAGGTGCCTCTTTGCCCCGTAAGGTCCCATCACCACTGAGACTTTGGCACCTAAAGTAGCACACTGGATTGGTGAGCAAAGAATGCAGTGAAGGAATGAAAATACCCCTACCTGCGGTGCAGCCTTGAATGAAATGTGAGTCAGCGGATCCACTCAATAGGACTAATAGGCATCTGGTAGCCCTGAAACAAAGCGGTGAAGGGGGAGGGAAAGCTATCACCCCCCAATCCTTTCTTTATAAAAGACTGGAAAGCGGAAGGCTGGGGCCACTGGTGCTGCGTATGGGGTTCAAGTAGTGTGGAATTCTTCTTAAAACAGCGTTTTTAAAAAAACTTTCTGTGGAACTTTAACTCCTCCAAGAAGTAAATACTGGCTGGCAGAGGAGAAAAAATGGCATTCAGAGGGAAACCCTCTCCAAAAGCTACAGCTCCTTCTCTTCCTGTTCTTAAACAGGAAGCTGCCATAGACTTTCCAAACATGTTGTCCATAGCATTGCACCCTCTACTGGATCAGATGACTACAATGAACCAAAGTATTGATGCACTCCAGAAAGAGATTAAATAATCTAATAGAAGAGGTGGTTAAATCAGCAAAATCAGCTGAAACCAAAACAAAAATACTGAATCAAAGACTACAAGTGGGGGAGAAAGAAAGAGCAACTGACAGGGATCAACTTTGGAGGCTGCAAATGGAAAAAGTGTCTTATATTCTATGATTTCAAGGTGTCCCAGAACAAAAGCCAGAGAATCTGAAAGAAATCCTAAGTGAAACTTTGGCTCCAAAAACAGGTTTACAAGTGGATTATTGGCAAAGTGAAATGGATATTGTCTACAGGACATATCCTGATTTTGTGAAGAAGAAAAAACCCTGCCTGGACAAATTGTGGTGAAATTCTCTAAGAGAACAACAAGGGACGTGGTGCTCATGGCCACTGATGGGACAATCCTAAAAATCAAAGATGTGGAAATCAGAGCCTTGAAAGACATTCCATTTGAGATAAGAAAAAGAAGGAAGCAATATAAAAACTTGACAAAATTCTTGCAAAAGAACTCTACACCTAATGGATGGATTTTTCCTGAGGGTTTGATATTGAACTATAAGGAGGAAAAAGAAAAGATAATCTCCTCCAAAAGTGCAGAGACTTTCTGGATCTGCAACAAGGACTAACAAAAGAAAAGAAGACAGCAGAGGAAGAAGAAGAGGAAGAATGCATTATACATGACTTGGAAGACTCTGCAAGTTCATCAAGTAGCTCTTCAAAGGACTCCGTCTCAGCAAAGGGGACAGCTGCCCCTAAGCAACTGGCAGTCCAAAGGGAACCTGCTAAACCCAAGAGAAGAGGGAGGAGGGGGAAATAGCTTTGTATACAACTTGAAAGTTTAAGGAATTTATTTTGCCACATGCTTGAATTTACATATGCATAACCAGTATTATTTGAAACCTATTATCACGTTTCAGTATTTTGTACTTTGTTATATGGGGAACTTCATTCATATATATTTTAAAAACGATTTGTATTCTTTGCTTTAATTAGAGATAGTTTTGTAACTGTAGGGATAGTTTTTTATAGTTTGTAGAAGAAGAAGAAGAAGAAGAAGAAGAAGAAGAGATTGGATTTATACCCTGCCCTTCACTACCGAAGGGAGTCTCAGAACAGCTTACAAACTCCTTTCCCTCCCCCTCCCCACAACAGACACCCTGTGAGGTAGGTGGGGCTGAGAGAGCTCTGAGACAACTGTCCTTGAGAGAACAGCTCTGACAGAACTATGGCTTGCCCAAGGTCATCCAGCAGGTGCAAGTGGAGGAGTGGGGAATCAAACCCGGTTCTCCCAGATTAGAGTCCACACACTTAACCACTACACCAAACTGGTAGAAAAATATTTTTTTAAAAAAAATACTCCCTCTAAGCTGTGGAATCTTGTGAGCAAAAATTCTACTTTGTGAGCTATGGACATTAAAGCTGTGAGCGACTGATTTGGTTACTGCATAAATTAGTTTGCCATCCTTCCTGAGCTAAGACAAAAATGTGTGAGCTGGAGGGTAAAAAACTGTGAGCTAACTCACAGTAACTCAGCTTAGAGGGAACACTGGCTCTGATCTAGATAAGACTAACTGACAAGCACAGTTCTTGAGAAAGGTAACCAACAGCTCCAGCCTGGTCTTGGCGGTTGCCTACATGGCATTATATGCTATACAGCATCTATCAGCAAGCAGAAATTTCTACAGTGGAACTGTCTCTAGAGCTGAATTTTTCTCTCTCCACTTCTAAGGCCGCGGTCACACGGCCCCTTAATGCGGGAGGAAGGGCTGCTTCCTCCCGCATTTAAAGGGGCCGTCTACATAGCCCCGCAGCGAGTCCCGCAGCGAAGCGGGCTCCAATGCGGGTTGCTCCCGCTTTTACCGACCCCGGGAAAAACTAGTGGTTTCCTGGGAGTCGCGGGAGGAACCCGCATTGGAGGTTATCTGGACAGCCCTCTCTCGCAAGCATTGCGAGAGCAGGGCTGTCCAGATGGCCTCCCCCCTCTATTCCCCCCCCCTTTTTACACTTGGGCGCATGGCTACTCATGCGCCCAAGTGTAAAAGGGAAAAAAAAAGCCCCACAACTTACCCAGGCGGCTGGCGGTCCTTGGCCGCCACAGCCGCCTCTCCTGCTGCTGGGGCCGCCTCCGCCGCGGCCGCCATTCGCTCCATGGCTGTCGCCTCTTCAGCGGCCGCCGCCGCTTCCGCCACCTCTTCAGCGGCCGCCGCCGCTTCCACCGCGGCCACAGGCGCCGCGGCAGTCATTCCATCGCCGCGGCTGCCTCTTCAGCGGCCGCGCCTGCTGCTTTTGCTGCTGGTGCTGCCGCAGGGGTTGGGATGTATGGACATCCCAACCCACGGTTGAAAAATGCGGCCCCTTTAAATCCGGGAGCCCTCCCGGATTTAAAGGGGCCATGTGACCGCGGCCTAAGTCTGGGGGAAAGGATTTCAGTGGACCTTAAGAGAGACATTATGCTATTCCGCTCCCCAGGTGACAGCTATAAGTTAGATAATAGGCTAAGAGGCAAAGAGCAGTTTACTCTATCACTTTCCTATTCCTCAGTCTTTAGCTAAATTACTGTTAGGGTGGTGGGAGAAGTGGAGGGGCTTGGGAGGTATATCATCCCCACTTTCTTGCCCCTCAGCTTTTCAACTAAGCAGCAGTGGGTGGCAGGCAAGCCTTGAAGATGCTTCTCCCAACAAGGAAATTCAATTCCAGGGAGCCATTTGAGGACATTCCTCCATCCTCTAGTCATGTTGGAGCTTCTGGTGTACACATTACAAGGTGAGTGCATACCAGAAATATGACATGATCAAGACAAACAAGGTTAGGGCGAGCTACAGACAGTGGCAAAGTCAGGCAGTTGCTACAGTCCCAAGAACTATGAAAGGCCCACTGCCATTATCAGAGGGGCTGTAAGAGAATTTATTCAATTTTTTTAGGTTAAAGGAGCTCACCGACAGAGCCTTGCCTGAGGTCTGAAAATCCTGGAGATACCATTTAGAAATTGCCATATTGCATTGTCCATTATCTGTGACAGTCTGATAAGTGTGTATATAAGTGTGTAGAAAACTTCTCTTGAATGAATCTCAGTACTCTACATCCTCCTCAGTATGTTTTAGTACTCTTCCTTCCTGGCTATAAGGTCAAAAGGTCCTAGGTAAATTCATTGTCAGTTTGATACATCCTTTGCATGGCCTTGGTTCAGAAGGCAATAACAGTTTCTTTTCAAAGAATATGTACCTGGGAAATATTGCTTTTATAGAAAACTAACCAGATAGTTCCACCTCCTTCTGCCCCTTGTGCCAGCTGACATGTTGGCAACTCACCTATTGTGCTTTCATAGCCCACTGCTGAGACCTGACCCACAATCTGCTCTAAGATAAAGCTTCTATTCTTCATCTCCCATGACTACAGAAGGTTGTGTTCTCTTGGCATGTTTTGCAAAGCAAGGACTCAGAATAATAAGGTTAAACTGACATAATGTCCAACTAGATAAATACTGGCTAGGCATCATCTGGAACAATGTGTTCGGTTTTGTTTGCTACATTTTAAGAAGAATATAGAAGAACTGGAGAGAAATCAGGGAAGAGGAGCTCTTTGACATTCACAGAACACCCAGCCTGAGCTTCCAGAAGCCTGATCTTTCCACTGAGGCTGGCTTTGCAGCACGTGAGTTCAGCTGGTAGAGACTGAAGTTGGACTTGTTATATTTTTAGATGCTTAAATGGATTCTAATTATATTGTAATGACACTCTTCATCTTTAATTTCACCGAATGTGTGCCTTTAGGATGGAAGAAAGAGATAAATGCATAAAATATAGCAGAAAGTTTTGAAAGCAGGGCTGGGGTATGTTTTGTCATAAGAAAAGAAAATGAATTGGGAACATGATTAGAATTTTCAAATACTTACTGGGCTTCAATAAAGTAGATGGAAAAATACAGAGGGAAGTGCAAGAGGACATTTGTGTTAACACTGGTGTAGACTAAATCCTGGGGGAAATGTTCTCCCAAGAACCTGGGGTTAATCACCTAGAGAATCGTCCAGGCCTGGGAAACCTAGACTGGGCAAGTGTTAGAATGCTATATGTCTAGCAAGTGTTTTGATTTTGGTCGCTCTCTAGGCATCTCTTTATGTTCATACAATTGTCCAGCCTATGCATTAGCATAAGGAAGGACATCTGACTCTCCAATCAACCCATTTAAATCAGTTGCACAAAAGGGCTGCCTCAGAAAACTTTGGTTGGGAAGTGGGTAGACACGTTTATACAACCAAACAACTAAACAAAGAAATGATGAGATTTGTTGGACATGGTTATATAATCTATTGGACTGGGGTGGGAATCATTGTGAAGGGACTTCAGCCACTTCAGGGTGCAGAGTGTCGGTTGCAATGCCTGCTTTCTGAACAGACAGTTCTCCCTTGTGACTGTGCCACAGCCTCAGTTTTCACTTGGGGGGGGGGGGGCTGCTTATTTAAAAGTGCTCTCCTATGGAAAATTTATCCACATCAGAAAGGCGGTTAGACTATCTGTGACAGACTCCACTGAGCAATGGCTGGATTTTAAAAAAAATTTCCCATTAGAGTTTACTGACGGTTCAAGAACAGGAGAAGTAGTCCTTTAAAAGTTTATAGGGCAAGGATACTCTGCTAAAGTAATTTGAGATAACTACAGTAACTACTGTCTTTGTATGTATGACCTATATTACAGTTTTGTAAACCAAAATAACACAGTTATTTTGTCTAAGAATTCCCATATGGAGTCTATCAACCCAAGGCTTTATTTTAAGAAATCATTGGGAAGCGTTCCAAACAAGCCATAGTTTGACTGTAAAATCTTGGCTAGTGAGAGGACTGATTATATTGTTGCTTACCGTTACTCTGTAATCACCATATCTTAATCCAGGCCAGTAACTTCTTCCTAACAGACGTCTGTGACACAGACTTCCAATTACTTCTATGGCTAGTCTGCTTTCCTCATTTGATCCCCCAGTCAAAACTGTCTATTTGTCTGAAATAGCATTTTGTTTCACATGGAGCCCTTTAGGTTTGCTGACCTGGCTTTCATCAGTCTCATATTGCTACTGGTTTTCCCACTGACGGCAATCAAAACAATCTAATGTAGAATTTTTTAAAAGTTCAGAATCTGAAAGGTTTCCTTGAAGCAGTGTATTCCTAATGTGCATTTTATAACTGTGAGATACTGGTAAAAGTGACATGGAGAGATGAGAGCAGCATATTAACAACCCTTTCAGCACTGTTTTATCTTTGCATCTCTTTGAAGACAAAGAAGGTCAGCCGTAGAGAAATATAGGTAGGGGTGTGTGTGTGTGTGTGTTGAACTATTGTGGGCATTAAAATCATACTGCAAAATTATACCGCATCACTGAAAACAATAACAAGAAAGTTCAGGTTCTGTGTGATTTCAGAACGCAAGAAGGTCCCCACTGGATTAGACCAATGGTCCATCTAGTCTAGCATCGTGTTCCACACAGCAGCCAAACAGTTGCCCTGGAAGGCCAACAACTGGGCATAGAGGGCTTTCCCTGATGTTACCTTCTAGCACTGAGTTTCACAGGTTTCGTGCCTTTGAATATGGAAGGACTAGTAGCCATGGATGGACCTATCCTTAATGAAGCTGTCTAACCCCTTTTAAAGCCAACTATAATTTCAATTGCTGACTGGAGACAAAGATTGAAGACAGGTGAGGAGCAGACCTGAAGTAGCAGCACTGGTAAGAGAATGAGCTATGATCTACAAGGTCTCTGGTTCAAACATAGCTCCTCTTTCAAGCCTTAGCCCCTTACCTTTACATGTGGATACTAATACTGGCCAAGTCTGTAGGGACATTGTAAGGAACAGAGCAAAAGAGAATGCAAGTGGATTGCTTTGACCGCCGAAAACACTCTATGAGTGCCAAGCATTGCGGCTAGTTAAAGTCAAATATAAGTCAGGTGCCCTGAATAGAGGACTAAATAGCTAGGAATAATACATGTAAATCCTCTGGGTCACATACTCTGCAGCTGGGATTTATTTTTAACTAAAATGAGAAACTGACTGAGACAGCATAAGATTTAAAACATACTTGTCTGGGCCACCCCCGGTTGCCCGAGGTCAGCTACTACAGCAGCCTCCCAGGTCCCAACAGCCAAATCTCCATCCTAGCTCAGCCTCTGCTGGGAAAACTCACCCAGACAGGCACAGAGAGGGCCAGAGGAGCAGAAAGCGGAGGTGGTAGAAGTGCAGGCCAACACTGGGAGACCTGATGGAAGGTGGAGGGTGGCAGTGGTGCAGGCCGGTGGTGAGAGGTCTGACATGACATGGAGGGTGGTGAAGGGGGCTGGTTCCATGCCAGCTGCAATGGCTTACAGGAGGGAGGAGCTGGGAGCAGCCCAAGGGACCCTGGAGGGCAGTGCAGATGAGCTAGCAGATGCGCGGTCCCTCAGTGCCAGTCCAGCTCAATGGTGGGAATGGACCCAGCCCATCTGAGTCCAGCTGGGAGGCAGCCAGGGATTGGGCAGGCGCACCCAACATGGAGGGGTGGGGGTTGAAGAAGTGGGCCATCAAAAGAAGCCCAGATGGTCATGAGCCAATGGTCATGGCCTGGGCTTGAGTGCAGGGGCAGGCCTCCCCAGGGGAAGAGGGAGGAGGAACCTGTTGGGAAGAGGGGGGCATAAAAGAAGGCTCCAGTGAGCAGGCTGAGGAGAAATGAACTGGAGACCTATGCTACACAGAGGGTCATTCAATCTGGGAGGAGGAGGAAGAGGGTGAGCCAAACCCCCTCTCCTCCCATTCTGAGGGCTGAGGAGCATCCTGATGCAAATCCAGCAGGCCCGTAGCCAGGATTTTGTGGCTTGTGGGACAAATATTTTTCTGGTGGGGCTGAAGTTCTCAGTGCAGAAAGAAAAGCCATTTAGCCAATAGAAAGCTCTTACCAGGAAAGATCTCTAAATTGCAAGCTGTCAGCCACTTTAGATAACAGTTCTCAGCTGCTGCAAGTTAATCACTTCTGCCAGCCTAAGCAACAATTCTGATAACAAGTCAGAAGGTGGGGGTGATGACTTCTATAGTCAAGAAAGCTAACACTTAGGCAGAAAAACTCTTTTAAAGGAGACCAGTTTTTGACACAGAGTTAGAAGGGATCCTAGAGGTTACCTACTCCAACCCCCTTGCTCAGGGCGGGAGTTAGTCAGCTACAACACAACTCTGCTAAATGGTGTGCACACCTTTAAAATGTTTTAAAATGATTGAAAAAAGTATTTACAGGAGAAATTCTTGTGGGGCTGTGCCTTTAAGAAAGTGGGTGGAGCCCCCCAAAACCCCACCATAGCTACAGGCTTGGGGACCAGTGCAACAGTGGAAGGCAGCATGCGCCAAGGGGGGCAGGTGGAGCTGGACAAGGTGGTTGAGAATGAGGGCACTGCCCTTCTCCTAGGGAGCTGGTGGGCAAAGGGTGGCCCTGCCCCCAGCATGGTGGAAAGCAAGGGCCTGGCTACTAGGGGAAGCTCCATCAAGTGTGGACCCTGCTTCACTTGCATGCAGTAGGGGCAATTCAAGAAAGAGTGCCCCCCGATGGAATATGATGCTGGCTGGGAAACAACCATTCATGTGTCCCCCCACAACCTCCAATTACTGCTGTTGTTATTGGAGGTGCAACTGGCCAATTGCCACCTGATGGTGATGCTAGGCAGTGGGAGCTCCATTTCCATGATCTGGTCACACCTGCTTTCTGACAATGTACCAGTGATAAAGGTGGCATCCATAGCCTGCTTCCACTGGCATGTGGCACAGTACCCGGTGATAAGGAAGCAAGTGGAGTATTTGGGGATGGCCAGGATGGTTGATTTAGCCTGCTGAGCTGATGTGAAAAACCAAATCTGTCACCCATTCATTCAAGCTTCACCTCTCATTATGTCACTTTTAGCTAGGATACACTGACTGGGTTACACAGGGAGGAGGCAAATGTCTCTCTGGTCCATCAAGGGTAGTACTGAAGGATGCAGGACTCCAAGGCTTCAGACAGAAGTCTTTTTTACCCAGTTTTGCTCCTTAAGATCCTAAGCGGAGATGCCAGAGTTTGCACTGCATTTGCTGTGTATTATGTGTGGGCTGACTTTTCCTGAGAGGTGTTTATCACCTTTTAATTAATTAATTTACCAAATTTATACCCTGTCTTTCTGTCCTGATCAGGGCCACCAACGCAGCTAACAGATTAAAAACATACTTAATAAAAATGCATCTTAAAAACCATTAAACCTAACATCACTAAAACATGGGAAACCAAGCTGAAATGCACACATAGTAGAATAAAATACACATGCAACAATAAAAACAGGAAGGAGGAATAATTAAGGGAAGGCTAGATGGGGGAAAAATCTTCACCTGTGGTGGAAGAGGGCAACAGACTGGGACAAGCAGGTCTCTCTGGGGAGAGAGTTTTAGAGATCTGGTTTCATGACTTAGAAGGCCCTCTCCTGGGCTGCCATCAGTTTAATCTTAGGTGGGGGCATCTGAAGCAAGGCCTCAGAACATGATTGTATCAGTTGGGTAGGTTTGTAAGGGGGTATGCTGGTCCCAAGCCATCTAGCGCTTAGAGGTTGACACCAGCTCCTTGAATTGTGTCTGGAAACAGATTGGAAGCCATTGTAGATAGGCCAAGACCGGAGTGATACTGTCCCTATGGCCAACTCCAGTCAACACCCTGATTATGGCATTCTGTTCCTACTGAAGTTTTTGAATACTTTTCAAGAACACCACCACTTAGAGTGCATTACAATAATCTAATCTAGATTTAACCTGGGAAGGCAGCACAATGGCCAGTGCAATGGCCAGTGATGTCTTCATGTTGGGGACATTGTGTGGTGACACTCTGGTTTTTGGGCAAAACTCTGTCATTTGATGCTGATTTTACCATAGAGTATCGCCAAAAAAGCAGAACATTGCCCCCAACATCGCAGACACAATGAAATCACTTCCAGGTGATGCAGTGAGTCACACAACATCCCAGCCCACTCCTGGAATGCTCCCAAATCCCCCTGCCGGCATGAAAAATCCATCTGGCAACCCTACAGTCAAAGCTGGTAAAAGGCACTCCTTGCCACAGATGCTACCTGCATATCCAGCAGCTGGCTTGGGTCCTAGAGCACCCCACCAAACTACAGACTTGTTCCTTCAAAGGGAGTGAAACCCCATCCAGAATAGGTGACACACTAAACCCCAGGCCAAACCTTCCACCCATCAGTAGCACTTCTGTCTTGTTGGGATTAACCTTTAGTTTGTTAGCCTGCACCCATTCCAAAATTGCCTCCAGGAACCAGTTCAGGATTTCTATAGCCTCCCTGAGATTGGCTGGAAGAATGAGATAGAGCTGAGTGTCATCTATATATTGGTGAAAAGCCAGCCCAGATTTCCAGATGACCTCACCCAGTGAAACATGTAGATTTTACAGAGCATAGGGGGCAAAGATGGAGCCTTGCAGGACCCCACAAGGTAAAGTCCAAGGGGTTGAGCAGCAGTCCCCCAGCACCATTTTAAAATCCATGATTATTATGCTCCTTTCATATTTTCTATAAGTTCAAAAGAGAAATAAAATGACTTTACGTCCCAAATTTTGCCTCTGAGTTCTCTTTTTGAAAATTTTGATGGTGAATATTCCTGGAAAGTCCTGAACATATGTAGATATTGGACCATTTAGTTCACGAGAAAGGATGACATATATAAATTCAACTATTTATTTATTTAAAGTGTTTATTAGCCTAAGTTCTGAGCTACTACTGAGAATGTTCAAATGAGAATGCAGATCTGTAACTTCCATGAAAATTGATACCACTTCAGAATTTGACCCCGGCTGGCTGATGTTTGGTTTCCATGAGCTATCCATACTCTTAAGAACCCTCTTCCAATTGTTTTGTGAGTTACTCTAATGAGCTTGCATTTTAAGGCTCTTTGTTTTAGCTTGCAAAACAGAACGTATTGTAACCAAATACTAAACTTGGATAAACTTGCCAGAAATGATGCAGACCTCTCCTAGAACTAGTTCTAGTGTGGTATGTTTGTTAAGAGTGTTGGATCAGAAACGGAGACCCAGATTCATATCCCCACTCTGCCATGGAAGCATGCTGGGTGACCTTGGGCCAGTCGCAGACTCACAGCCCAACCTACCTCACAGGACTGCTGTGAAGATAAAATAGAGGAGAAGAGACTATTGTAAATCACTTTGGATTCCAATTGGGGAGATATAAAATAAGTTAATAAATAATATATATATAAATTATATAAATTAAACAAATAAACAATAACAAAATGAACTATCATGGGAGCCAGTGAGAAGAAACAGTGGTTCGTGGTGTTAGAAAAGACAAAACATTATTAAGAATCTCATCCATTTGGACTCCTTTCTGATACCAATAATAAATTTTGTAATTACAGTAACTTGGGCAAAATTAACCCCCTGATTTTAGATGTCATATCTCATGTAAGTCAAGTTCCACATCCCTGCTTTTTTCAGCTCAGATTTCTCCTTCAGTGGGATCTGTTCTTTTCAAGTATCTGTGCCGATGTTTTTTTCCTCTTACATGGGAGGCATACTGGTATTTTGTGGAAGGCAGCAATTCTGTACAGATGTGTGTGGGGAGGGGGAACGTGTCATTGCTCTTCAGCTTCTGCTGGTAATTTGCCAGCCCCCTTTTCCTTGAGGTAAGTATATCTCGAAGGAAGGAAGGAAGGAAGGAAGGAAGGAAGGAAGGAAGGACCAGTGTTTTTATCTGCGAGGAATAACCAATGCTCTTTTGCACCATGGATTCCTAGCACTATATCCTCTTAAATATGTGAACTGGTTTCCTGCCAAACTTCTAAATCTTGCTTACAATCTGAGCCATTCAGACCTGATCACTGAGACAAATCTCAGTGCGATGTCTATATAGTTTACAGCTCAGTCATCTTCTTAGTTTATGTTCACTTGATAAGAATCAGATAAGAACTGAGACCTTTTGCTTGGCAGTTCCCAAGGGTATGGCATTGTTGGAGATCCATGCCAACATAGCAACAGTTTAGAGTGGCATAACTGCAATGCTGGCATAATGTAATTGCTGAAAGTGCCAAAAATTCGCAGCATCAGACATGATGATGGAGAAGGAACTCTTAATCAGAATGCTATGCTTGTTCATAAGTCAGACGCACCCATATTGACAGTGTAATGTTATGCCAGCAAAAGTGATGGTGTAAGTCAAAGCACTCCCATTGAAATCCACAGAAAAGTCAAACCAACAACTCATCCCCTACTTTCTTCCACTCCATCTTCACAGCCAGGATGGGAGGGGGGTCCCCCACTTTCTCCTGTTCCCTTTCCACAGTATTCCAACCATGGGTGAAACGAAACACACTAGAAGATCCATGATCAGATTTCTTTATGGTTATTTGAGATATTTATTAAAATATTTATAGACTGCCTTGCTCCATGTAGTGGGCCCAAGGTGGCTGATTAATATTGATTACAAGCATATCTACATTAAGAACAATAAAACCATATCATAATATCATATACTCTAAATCAATATCCACAATCCTTACAATGGAAAACCAAGGGAAAGCCCCCTAGATCTATTGAGCCTTTTAAAGTAAGTAAGGAGGGGATACTTCTAAACTTCACTGCCAGCTCATTTTAAAGCACTGGTATAACAAGTGTCAAGTCCTGGAATGGGCCACCACAGATCAATGTTCTCTGTGAAACAGAACATCAGGAGGAGAGCCAGTGTGGTGTAGTGGTTAGAGAGTCAGACTAGGATATGAGAAACCCAGACTCAAATCCCCACTATGCCATGGAAACTGTCTGGGTCACCTTGGGCCAGTGACAGACTGTCAGCCTAACCTACAGGTCTATTGTGAGAATAAAGATGGGGAGAAAAATGGGATATAAATGAAGTTGAATGCATAAAGTAAAAAATAAGAAAAAACTGATGGAAAAGATTGAAGGAGTATTTTAAGGGTTTAAAAGCTGCAATATAAGACCCAATTTAGATTAGGAAAGCTGCACCTTTCAGAGGCACAGAAGCAGGGGTAGAAGTGGCTGGGCAAAATTTAAAGGCACCCTGAGGCATATAAGAGACAGGCACTGAACTGAATGGGGGTGTTGGTCCATAAATTGCTCCCTTTTAATGGATAAGGTATAATACTGTCTCAAAAGTAGTTGTGTGGCTCTTTCCAGCTTTTTAGTGGGAGACTGCATCAAGATTTGAATTTAAATATCATGACAGTTATCCATCCATGTTGCATCATGAATCTCTTCCACAGTGCTAGAGCTCCATGAAAAGTTCCCTCAAGTCTACATGACTGGGTTCTTGGGGAACTACGAGGTCCTATTGTGCTCATGGTCCTCTCCTCTCCCTTGTTGAAAACTTATTCCCTTGTGCAGATACCCCTGTGTTGCTTGTATGGGAATATACATCCCCCAATGTGGTTTGAAACTTTGTGGTTGTAGTAGTGGGAATTAGATTCTGGAGGACAGGTACACCAATGGCTAGTAGCCATGGTGGTGAAAGGAAACTTCCATAGGCAGAAGCAGCAAACCACCAAATACCAGAGAGTAAAAGCTGGGGAACATAAGAACATAAGAGAAGCCAATCTTGGATCAGTCCAATGGCCCATCCAGTCCTACACACAGTGGCCAAAAATACCAGGTGCCATCAGGAGGTCCAGCAGTGGTGCCAGGACACTAGAAGCCCTCCCACTATTGCCCCCCCCAAGCACCAAGAATACAGTGCATCACTTGCCCCAGACTGAGAGTTCCTATTTATACCTTGTGGCTAATAGCCACTGATGGACCTCTGCTCCATATGTTTATCTAATTCCCTCTTGAAGCCGTCCATGCTTGTAGCCGCCACCACCTCCTGTGGCAGTGAATTCCACGTGTTAATCACTCTTTGGGTGAAGAAGTACTTCCTTTTATCTGTTCTAACCTGACTGCTTAGCAGTCAGGTGAGTGCCCACAAGTTCTTGTGTTGTGATAAAGGGAGAAAAGTATCTCTTTCTCTACCTGCTCTATCCCATGCATAATCCTATAAACCTCGATCATGTCAACCCTCAGCCGTCGTTTCTCCAAGCTAAAGAGCCCCAAGCGCTTCAACCTTTCTTCATAGGGAAAGTGTTCCAACCCTTTTATCATCCTAGTTGCCCTTTTCTGCACTTTTTCCAATGCTATAATATCTTTTTTGAGGTCTGGCGACCAGAACTGTACACAGTACTCCAAATGAAGTCACACCATCAATTTATGAGGCTTTTGTTTGTTTGCCCTGTTGGTTGGTCCTCCATGGCCACTTTTTGAAACATGATGCTGAACTAGACAGACCACTCTCCTGCTCCAGCAGGGCTCTTCTCATGTTATTTTAGGGAGTCCATGAGTTCTCCTTCATTGGTTCTTCTCTGCTTAAGCTATGGAGCAGTCTGAAGGCATGATGGAAAGTTCCTGCTTCTTTCATTGTGTCACTGTGGCCCTGGGCATTTGCCTCTCTGAAGGTTTGTGCTACAAGGGGATTTGGACTCACATCATCAAGGAGTTTGGATGGCTGTTTCTGGGTTTGTGCTCCTTGGTCACTGGCAAGGTCACTGTGGTAGCTCTGCAGGTGCCAGGCTGAGTGTTGTGTATGCTCGATGTAGCATTATTTCCTATCTGCTTTCCAAGACAGTTTTCATGTGCTAAAGGTAAGAGAATGTGAAATGGGAACTGGTGTACAGCATAAGTCTTAAAGCAAATTTTAAAATGTGTTTTTATTTCCAAATGAGCTTTAGAGAGTGAAAGACAGGAGTGCAGCCAAAGAGGCTGCATGGATCAAATTCACATTACACAAAGAGAAAGAACTTGGCAGCAGCACCAAAGAGGGAATGCAGTCTGTGTTTGCGTATTCTTTGGCTCTGAGTGCTTTCAGTTCACTCCTGATATTTGCATTGGCTCTTAATTATGTTAAGCAGTGTCATCTTATTACAGTTTTCAAATGTGACAAGGACCTCAAGTGAACTCGGGCAAACAAATGCATCACTTGAAATTGCTGCTCGCATTTCAGACTGGGCCAAGTCTGTTCTTTTTTGCTAGCTGGACTAAATAGGATTGTGTGTGTGTGTGTGTGTGGGGGGGGGGGGAAGTATGGAGACTGGAAGGTTCCAGAATGAAGACTGTAATGCTGTAAAGGACAACTTTTAAAACCACCTTTGTGAATAAGCCTACATAGTCCAAAGTAGCATCAAATTTGTAGCATGCCTGGTCAGACTGGAAAATATGTCACTGCCACTAGAATGCCTAATATTTCTAGCCAAGCCATTCTGGAGTCCAGGGAGCAATCAGTGAGATGAGAACCTTGCAGGGCCTTGGGCTCCACAGTACAGCCAAGGTCTTGTGGCAGATGGCAGAAGGGAGAGAACATTCCATTCAACATTAGAATTACTAACTCCAGCTTGGGAAATTCCTGACGACTGGGGGGGGTGTGTGCCTGGGGAGGGCAGAGGTTGGGGAGGGGAGGGAGCTCAGTGGGGATCTGATGCCATAGAATCTGAAGCTGCCATTCCCTCCAGGGGAACTGATCTTTGCTGTCCAAATACCAGCTGTAACTTGAAGAGAACCCCAGGCCCCAGATGGAGGCTGCTAACCCTGTTCAACATCCCCTTTTGTATGGAGGAGACGCTAATGGGACTCTGCCATCATGGTAAAAATGATGCCATCCTATACCTGCTCCCTGTGCCAATCAACCCCTTTCCTGTTCTCATCTAACCTACCGAGGGCATTCACATGGCACAGTGAGACTCATGACACATGCATCCCTTGCTCCAGACTTACTACTATAATTGGAATTTAAGAACATAAGAAGAAGAGCCCTGCTGGATCAGAACAGTGGTCCATCTACCCCTGCGTTATGTCTCACACAGTGGCCAGCCAGTGCCTTTGCAGGTCCAACAACACAGGTCAGAGAGGCTGAGGCCTTTCCTTGATGTTGCATCCTGGCACTGGTATTCAGAGCTTTATTGCCTCTGAACATGGAGGTTCACTTTAGTCACCATGGCTAGTAGCCACTGTCAGACCTCTCCTCCTTGAATCTGTCTAGTCCCCTTAGGCTGGAAGAATGAGCTCATTTCTTTCATTGCTAATGCTGTTTTTATGAGTGTGTTCGGTCACACTGTCCCAGGCAGACAGGAATACTGGCATTTATGTAGGGAATATAGTAGAGAAATGAGAATTTATTGTGTTCTTTGGATAGGGCACTCTAGGACAGGGAGCACTAATTTTGGTACACATTTCATCCAGATGCCTATGTTAATCCGTTGCAGCAAAAAAACCCAACAACACCCCAAGAGTTTTGGGGCACCTTACAGACTAGCAAACCCTTTTAGGCCATTAACTTTCATTCTCACTTAGTCTGATTCAGGGAGAGTTGCCAGTTCCCCCCTGGCCACCAGCAGGGGAGGGGGGGGGGAGGGTTGCCAGATCCAGGTTGGGAAACTCCTAGAGAACTGAGGATGGAACCTGGGGAGGACAGGGACTTCAGTGGGGTACAATGTCATATAATATATCATCCAAAGCATCTCTGTAGTCTGGAGATGAACTGTAATTCTGGGGGATCCCCAGGTCCCATGTGGAGGCTGGCATCCCTAGATACAGGAATTATTTCTCTTGGTTCAGTAACCAAACAGATGTTCTGTGTGGATAGAATGAGGTATGTGGGGGTGGGAAAGCAAGATTATCTATGGAAAAAGGTTGTCACCTCTGCCCCCCACCCAAAGGAAGGAGGGAAGGAAAATCTTGCCTGCTTGCCCAGCCCCACACACTGTGGGGCTCACTTGAGCACTGCCTTCCCTGAGACGTGCTTGGCTTGGCCAGGTGCCACCCTTCTCAGCACTGGATTGACATGGCCCAGGTGTGTTTCTGTGTGCGTGGGTAGGCCAGTGGCCCCCCAGCAGAAGTCCCACTGGCCATAATGACAAATCTGCCTCTGGAACTGCCTTGGAAGAGTTGATTATGGAACCAGTTTGAAGGGGGAAACCCTGGACTTAGTAAAAGGTGGTGCTTAGGACCTCTGTAAAGTTATTGCAAGGACTTGGAAAATTGACAAGGGTGCTATTAAGTTGCAGTTTGGAGGCATAATAGAAGTTTATAAATATGAGGTGAGGTGGAGAAAGTAGATAGAGAGAACCAGGGCTCCGTTGGGGCCGGAGCGAGCCGGAGCGCCGCTCCGGGAGAGAAGGGGCCGGGGGCCCCCGCAAAGGAGCCCCGTCCCGCCCCCAGCCACCTTCCGCGGGGCCGCGGCCGGCCGCCGGCCCCGCAAGCGAGCCCCGTCCGGCCCCCAGTTACCTTCCGCGGGGCCGCGGCAGGCCGCCGGCCCCGCTAGTGAGCCCCGTCCCGCCCCCTGCCATGTTCCGCGGGGCCGCGGCAGGCCGCCGGCCCCGCGAGGGAGCCCCGTCCCGCCCCTGCCATCTTCCGCGGGGCCGCGGCAGGCCGCCGGCCCCGCGAGGGAGCCCCGTCCCGCCCCCTGCCATGTTCCGCGGGGCCGCGGCAGGCCGCCGGCCCCGCGAGGGAGCCCCGTCCCGCCCCCTGCCATCTTCCGCGGGGCCGCGGCAGGCCGCCGGCCCCGCGAGGGAGCCCCGTCCCGCCCCCTGCCATCTTCCGCGGGGCCGCGGCTGGCCGCCGGCCCCGCGAGGGAGCCCCATCCCACCCCCAGTCACCTTCCGTGGGGCCGCGGCTGGCCGCCGGCCCCAGGAAAAAAACTCTCCCTCCCCCAGTCACCCCCCCTCCCTCCCCCACTCACCCCACTCCCTGGGCCCAAGGGAGGGAGAAGCCGGGCCTGAGTGGCTTAACACCACTCAGGCCCAAGCAAGGGGGGGGAGGGAAAGCCAGCCCCAGTGTGGGGAGAAGCGCCCCTCCCTTCCTTCCCTCTCTCCCCCCACCTACCTACCTGTTCCTTCCTTCCCCCCTTCCTCCCTCTCTCCCCCCTTCCTTCCTTCCTTTCTTTTCTCTCTCTCCCAACTACCTACCTACCTTACTGTTCCTTTCTTTCTTCCTTCCCCTTTCTTCCTCCCTCCTTCCTTCCTTTCTTTCTTCCTTCCCCCCTCCCTACTTTTTTTTCTTTCTTTCTTTTCTCTCCCCCACCTACCTACCTTCCTTCCTGTTCCTTTCCTTCTTTCCTTCCCCCTCCCTCCTGTCTGGCCTTCTGACACACTGCCCATGACGTCATTCCGGTGACGTCAGGGGGTGTGGCATATGCAAATGAGTTATGCTAATGAGCTCCTGCACCTCTTTTTTTACGAAAGGACCCCTGGAGAGAACTTACTTTCCCATGAAACTCAAAATCAGAGGCACCCAGAAAAAGTGTGTAGTAGATTCAGTACAGACTAAAGGAAGTACTTCTTCACTTCAAGTTAATAAGTAATTAACTTGTGGAATTCTCTGTCACAGGGCATAATGAAAACAGGTAATTTAGGCTGCTTCCACAGTTTGGCCAAATGTGCAGCAAGAAGCCCCCAGGGTATTTGGGAGCATCCAGACAACATAGCGCCCAACACAAATATGACTCCTGGTTCCTGTTTATGAACAAAATGGTGTAAAACACACTAGACTGTTTACACACTTGCACCAGCAGTACTCACTATCCCCTAGCTAGTCTCACTATCCCCTAGCTAGATGATACTACTGTTAATACTTTATTATATTTATTTACTTAAAACATTTCTCTGGCACCTTTCTACCGGTTCAGGGTCCCCAAGGTAGCAAACATTAAAACACCAAAACAGTAAGTGATGGAATGCCAAACAACAAAACAACAACAAAAAGGTCTTCACCCTCTGGTAGAAGACAATTATAGAGGGAGACAGATGAATCTCCCTGGGGAGGAGATTCCAAAGTTTTGGCATCATGACTGAGAAGGCCCTTTCTTGGGCTGCCACCTGTCTATCCTCAGATGGCAGGAGGCACCTGAAGAAGTGTCTCTGAAGATGACCAGAGTCGTCAGACATATTCATATGGGGTCAGGCTAGGGTGGGAGTCTGGGGGGTAGGGACATGGGGGGCACTGTCAAGCGACAGCATTAAATTATTTCTGGAGAAAACCTGGAAGTGGCATCATGTATCTCTAAGAATCACTGTTTATGACAGTAGATCATAACCAAACCTTGCCAAACTTGCTTAATATAAGAGCCACATAGAATAAACATCAGATGTTTGAGAGCTACAAGACACAAACAAATATTACACGCACATTTTTACTTAAAAACTAGCCTGATACCCATGCTTCATTATGGTATTTAACTTCCGTAAATCCGGTTATAATACTGATGATTGTAGGAATTCTAATGGAGAAGATTGTAGTGTAAAAAATGAAGTGAGACATATGTAATGTTTTTTCTCTCTCTACTGAAGGACCTCTCTGTAGACCTCATTGGTGGTTCTGTCCTCAGGTGCTAGGATCACCAGGCTGCTTGGTGAGCTCATTCTGGAGCAGGCAGCATAGAACTGTCCATCTAAGAAGCAGTCGTCAACTCCTGCCACCTTCCACGAAAGTGATGGCCTTTCTACTGGTGTTCTTGGATTGTTTTCCTCATATGGAGACTGTATTGTTCTGAGCGCCTCAGGGTGATCTTGCTGGTACTTGGCCTGCACAGCTCAGTGCCCTGCAGGAGTACTATGTGCAAATGTCTTTGCTGCATTCCTAAGTTGCCACCTCCTTGTAGCATTAAAGTACCCTGGCCCTGCTCCGACACCTGACAGATACCCGCCTGTCTGGTGTGTGTGTGGGGATTATGTTTAAAGGCATCCGGGAGGCTGGGCCAGCAGCAGGACTAAGGCAATCCTGCTGAGCAAACCTCCCTGGCGGCTGTAGATAGATATGTTTTATTCATGGTCATTGACCAAAACATAAACCGATGACATTTTGTTACATGGGTAAAAGATGTCACATTAAAATAGGAGCAGAATTTTAAGACTGGTTATAAAAACATCATAAAAACCATAATGGTTAAAATTAATAAAACTTGATCTTAATTCTCCTCTTTTCAAGCTACTATAGATTTTCTAATTCTTAGGGCAAGCTGTCTGAACCTAGCCACCCGATAGGTAACTTCTGCTCAGCTATCCAATAGCAGATTTCTTAAAATGCAGATTCTTTGCCTGCGAGAGAGAGGGAGTGTCTTAGGGAAAGGAAGAGACTCGCAGATGTTATTATACACTTTACAGTCAAAAATTACATGTTCTACAGACTCAATACCATCCGCACAACAGGTACATATCCTTTCTTCATAAGGAGTCTTGTTAAATTTTTCTTCTAGGACTGCAGATGGGAGTATATCCCCGGCGGCTGTAAGCATCCCACCTCCTCTCCTACACCTGACAAGCAGCTGCCTGTCCAGTGTAGGAGGAGGAAGGGGAGGGGGAGGAGTATTAGAAGCCACTGTGGAGGTGGGGCCAGCAGGATCACTAAGGTGTTACTGCTGGGGTGGGCTTCCTTGTGGCTTTAAGCACCCTGCAACTGCTGCTGCACCTGACAGACAACCGCCTGTTAGGTGTAGGAGGTGTTGGAAGCCATCGGAGAGGCTGGGCCAGCAGCATCACTGCACCTCACAGGTAGTTGTTGGCCATTCCTGATTTTCTCAACTGCTGTTAGCTCTCTGCAGTCTCCTGTAACTGTTTATTTCACCTCAGGATACTGAGCTCTGCAGCTGACCAATCAGAGAGTGGGGCATGCAAGGAGGCAGACACATAGGAATCAAAGGGGGAGCACATTTCCCCCCTTTTGACCCACTTAGAGGGGTCGAATTTCTAAAAATCCCTTCTTAGTGAGCACCTATGCCATGATAGGAGCGCTCTCCCCAAATTTGGCGTTTCTAGGTCCAGCAGTTTGACCTGGGTGTTGATTTTATGGTGAGGGGACTTTCTTTTATATATATAGACATGCAAATTTGCTTTTTATTAACATTAAATGACACTGCCAAAAATAAAAACAAAAGGGGTAAAACAGATACTGATAACTGATATTTATTTGTTCAATAATATTTATTTGTTTGCTAATGATATTTATTTGTTTAAGAGAGAGAGGTGGAAAGAAAGAATGAAAGAGGTGGGAAGAAAGAGAGAAACAACCAAACAACCAAACTCCCCCCCCCCCCCCATGCTGACTGGCTTGGCTTGGAGAAGGGATTCAAAGAGACAAATGCCTTCTCCAAGCTGGCTGGGGGTGGGGGGAAGCTTTCAGAACATATTTAAGGTTAAAGTTACTTTCTTTCTCTGCTCCCCCCCCACCTCAAGCCTACCTAGGGAGAGGAACACTGGTTGGGGAAGGGAAGACCAATTGGGGAGGCATGCTTCCCCAGCTACCGTGCTGGGAGCTGCACAGTATGTGTGAAAGAGCCGCATGTGGCTCCTGAGCCACAGTTTGGCCACCCCTGCAGTAGTCAATGAAGTTGTAGGAATGAGACTGAAACCCTATGAACACATACTCTGGAAGAAGCCCTACTGCACTAAGCAGGATGTAATTTTACTTTTGAGTAAATATGCAAATGATTGGGTTGCATGCTCAAGAATGGCAGAAACTCTATTCCAGTGACTAGTTTGGTGTAGTGGTTAAGTGCACGGACTCTAATCTGGGAGAACTGGGTTTGAGTCCCCACTCCTCCACTTACAGCTGCTGGATGACCTTGGGCAAGCCATAGTTCTGACAAGAGCTGTTCTGGAAAGAGCAGTTCTTGAAAGAGCTCTCTCACAACCTCACAGGGTGTATGTTGTGGGGAGGGAAAGGGAAGAGTTTGTAAGCCACTCTGAGTGAAGGGCGAGGTATAAATCCAGTCTTCTCTTCTCTTCTTTGTCTCTTCTAATGTCGCTTCTGAGATTTTCCTGGAAGTTATGTCATGGCTTTGCCTTCTGGTATGTACGTCCCAAACAGTACAGGCTTTATAGGTCAATACTAGAACCTTGAACTGGGCCCAGAAGAAATTTGGGAGCCAGTGCAGTTGGAACAAAACTGAAGTTATATGGTCCCTATGCTCCACTCCTGTTATTGACGTTCCCTATTCAGTATTACCGGAGACACTAACTGATGAGCTATTGTCTTTCAGATGACTCTTTATTTTTTTTGCAGATGTTCATAAAAATGGCTGTGGTGTATATTATAGGGCTGAGGAAGTTTGCTGATCCAAGCTTTCAACAATGCTGCATTCACTTTCCCTGTTTGTCCTATAAAACTAGATAATAGGGAAACCAACTGGTGCTTTCCCCAGCCCTAAGTCAATGCTTTAGATTTAGTGTGTGTGTGTTGGGGGGGGGATAGTCAAACAGAAGGTTGTTTGTCTAACAAAGGTTAGCACTAAATCATTGGCATTGCTTCCCTATACATAGTCTTTCATTAAAAACCTTCTGAGTAAATTCAAATAAACAGCAGTAACAACAGAGGCTATTTTTCAGAGTAGTCTTGGCAAGAGGAAGCAGCAATTTTGCAGAAAGATTTGTTTTCATTTGGCCAAAGGCAGAGCATGTAAACTGCATATCTCTTCATGCCTGGACAGGTAACGGTTGCCCTCCTGGTTTTGTTTAGTTGTGAGTGCACATGCCTATACCCCATTAAAATCCTTGGCAAATGCAATGCCTCCTGAAAGATGGCAGCCCCACACACCTCCTCAGGGCTCCAGTTCCGAAAAGTGAGAACTGGGATGGAAAAGCCACAAGCTCTAGCTCAACCTTTTTGAGCCTGCAGGCCCCTTTAGAAGTGATTGGCTGCCACAGGAAGTGGATGGCTGCCACAGAATGGGGAGCCAGCCACAAGATGGCTGATACAGCATACCTTCATTCACAGTGTACAGATCCTTATACTGTGGTGGCAGCTGCCAAAGCAACATTCTTTAAAACTCTGCCAAGCCAGTCATATCTCCAGGGGTGAATTAAGAAGCTGAGCTGGGCAAAAGCCCTACCTGGTTCCCACCACTTTCTAAAAGCACGTGGCTGGTGCCAGAAAAGTTGTCAGCAGGCACCTTGGTCCCAAGGACACCATGTTGGTGACCCCTGCTCTAGCTGATACCAGGTGGGTTACCTTCATTGGAGGAACAGGTGGTTAATATTAAGGTATTGGCTCCAGGATCTCACAAATGGAAGGGGATTGTGGAAATGTATTTTTCTCACTGTCCTCGCAACTCTCTGCAACCTCCACCTGCTTCTGAGGGTTGTTATGTGTGCACATTTGGCATAATTTGCATCAAAGCCTACAGAAACTGTGCATGCATGGGTTCTGTATGCGCAATGAAGAACTCTACAAGAGGCAGGATCCCTGATGGTGTATACAGTTTGTACATGATCACCTTTATTTATTTACTTGGAGCAAGGCCCGTTGTAGGAGGAATACAACGGGCGCTAGAGCCACTGTCCCTCCCTACAGGCCGGCACAATGTGTTGGAGCGCACGGCCCGTCTCTCACCTGGCAGTCTCAGTGGTCAGTGGCCACCTGGGGACCTGGGCTCATCTCGGCCGCTGGCAGAGCACATGGCCCGTCCCTCGCCTGGCAGTCTTGGTGCTCGCCGGCCCCCCGGGGACTTGGGCTCATCTTAGGTGGCAGCAGAGCACACAGCCTGTCCCTTGCCTGGCAGTCTCAACACTTGGTGGCCACCCAGGGACCTGGGCTCATCTCAGGCAGCAGCAGAGCGCACAGCCCGTCCCTCACCTGGCAGTCTTGGTGCTCACTGCCCACTCGGGGACCTGGGCTCATCTCGTCTGCCGGCGGAGCGCACGGCCTGTCTCTCGCCTCGCAGCCTACTGAGGCTGGGCGGTAGTTCCATGGGCAGTGGGTGCGACTCCACTGCAGCGTCCTTGAATGGCGGGGCACATTCACCCCAGCACCGTCTCTGTGGGTGGGCACCAGAGACCTCAGCCAGTGGCCAGCAGTGGTGGCGTGAGTGGCGGCTCCCTCAGTGTATGGCTGAGAGAGCGCATCCTACGTGGCCACCCCAAATCCGCTTTATTATATGGAGAGATTTATTTATTTATTTATAGTTTATTTATTTATAGTTTATTTATTTATTTATTATTTGAATTTATAAACCACCCTCCTCTGAGCACACAGGTAAACAATGAACAGTAAAACATCCATAAATAATAAAACAGATTAAATAGTGCAGAGGTAATAAGTAGATAAAACAGTCTCAGATGGCGCAACATTACAATTGCGTCACTGCCCCATGGGGAGGTAAAGGAGCAGGAGGGGGGGGAAAGGGTGTGCCAGAGGTGGTACCTGTCACTGTCCTCAACCAACTAACTTCTTTTACAAGTTATATTGAATGCACACAGACAAGGGGCAAGATTGGTAGGTGCAATTCTCTCTCCATGCATACATATTCAGCATGAGAGTACCCTGGGAGGCTGGGTGGTGGTGGATACTCACGAAACAATATTTCTTGTTACCTCAGTATAAAAACCATAGTTTTCAGGAATCCCAGAGCAACCTACAACACAGTGACATTGCCTCCAATTATGCAGCTGGAAATGACATTGCAGCATCCTAGGATGCCATTTTGGCTCCTCTATTCCTCCCCCACCTCTCACCAGAGTGAGGGTATGTAGCAGAGGGTGGGGACAAGCATTTGGCAATGCTATGTTGTCCATGTGTAGGGCTGTAGTCCTTTGTCACAGTAGCTGTTAAAGTTATTGAAAATATTTTAATAGTACAAATAGATTGAAGGTCAAAGAAGAAGGGTACGGCAAAGGATGAGATGGTTAGACAGTGTTATTGATGCAACAAACATGAAATTAAGCAAACTCTGAAGCACGACGGAAGACAGGAGGGCCTGGCGTGATGTGGTCCATGGGGTTGCAAAGAGTCGGACTCGGCTGTGTGACTGAACAACAACAATACAAATTGATGGCAATTGATAAGGCACTTCATTCTGATTCTGAAACTGATGAAAAGTAACAATTCATTGTAATATTATTTACCCTTTTTGGAAGGAAGGAAGGAAGGAAGGAAGGAAAAGAAAAAGCAGTGGTCCCCAATTCTGTCCGCCTCAATTCTTGCATTCCTTTGGGCTCTATAGATTGTATTTCTCTGGTGCATAAATAGAGGAGCTATTTGTGTAATTTTTAAAATATCATTGTTCAGAAAGATAATTGTAAGTGCTCCTTCTCAGGAGCAGCCCATCAAACAATGAGACTCCCATGCTGATGTCTTTTATATGCACAGGTATTATTTATAGCTATTAGTGCTATATGTCTGAAGAGCCTCCAGGAAATGACTGTGTCCAGTTTTATCCTAGTAAGCAACCTGTCTTCCATTTTATTCATTTCCTTAGCTATACCAATCCATACGCTCCAACTGTCCCTATTTATTAGAAACATTACCAAATATCTCATTTTTGTATCTGTCCCTATTTTGTCCTCCCTTGTTAAAATGTTGCTAGAATGAGATGCTACAAACTTCAGGGTTCAACTCCCTGCCCAGGCTCACTAGAACTTCTGTCTCCAAATGGGGAGTGGAGAAAGCATGACAAACACTAGAACACTGAAAGCACCATGAACATTAAAATGCAACCTGTATTTTCACACAGCACAGTGATTATGGTATACTTCAGAATGTTGTTAATATCTTGTCTCTAGTGCACATGCACATGCATGCTAAGGCAGGAATATGAACATCAGATCTTCCCAGACCATACTCTGAATCTCTAACTACTGCACCTTTCATTGTATGGCTGCTGTTGCACAGCAGCAAGCAGCCAGTTCTGAATTTGTCATGGTATCAAGTCACTTGGTTGCTACTGGCAGGCCTGGCCCCTCAGAGGCCAAAATAGCCATAAAAGGGGCCTTGCCCCATCCCTAAACCTTTCTGACAGAAACCAAGGCTTGAAGTCTGGCAATAGTGCTGTGGTTGCCTAGGAATAGTGACTGAGGGCACTCATTTCTTTAAGCTACTGGTACTGCTTCTATTATTTTCAGATTCTTAGCTCTCAAATTTTTTTTTAAAAAAGTTTTCAGATTTTTATGCAAACCTTGGGCTTTTCTCAGGTTTGTAGAAAGATCTGCCTTGTCTGTTCCTGGCTCCAGTATCTTGATGGAGTCATGTTCAGAATTAGATATATTGATAAAGGTAGAAGTTAATTGTTCAGGACTCATCCTTTCTGTTCTCAGCTTCAACTAAAGGTTCTCTGCCTTTCTCTCTCCTTGGCTCAGTTTAGCTGCTCTCTCCATAGCTGAGTTCTTTCCCCAAGGCACAGCAAACAAGGCGATGTCAACTGCTGGGTCTTAGAGAATGGATGTACTTTTGTTAATTATTGCTGACTGACAGTGCCATCTTAAACATTTACACCCTTCTGAGCCCATCACTCTAGAACGGAAACTAGGGTTTCCAGTAGGGATGGGCATGAACTGGCTCACAAACTAAAGTTTGTGACAAATTTTGGCCAGTTTGTGGTTTGCTAAGCAAAGTTCATGGCAGGGTGAACAGCTTCAATAAACTTTCAAGCTGGTCATGGCAGTTCATGAATGGATACATTTCCAGACAGACTGTCTCCACTCAACTCATAGGTGTCAACAATGTGGGGCTCGGGGGTGCAGACCACCCTTGAAATTTCCCAGGGGGGACTGAGTCCCCCTGGCGAAACGGGGCGCCCACCCACCAACCACCGCGGCACCTCCCTGCTTCCCTTCCTAGCCCCCCCCCCGCCCCCCTGCCTGGGTCCCCTGAACCCGCTCACTTTCTCTCTCCCTCCCTCCCTGGGCCATCTGGGCAACTGCCGGGGCGATGCTCTAGCAATCACCCTGAAACTCTATGGCACCATAGAGTTTTGAGCGATTGCCAGAGTGTCGCCCTGGCAACGTGCCCGGTGTGATGATGTCACTTCCGGGTGATGTCATCACACTGGGCAGTCACCTGGATGGCCCTGGGAGGGAAGGAGAGAGCAAGTGGGTTCAGGGGAGTGGGTTCAGGGGAGCCGGGAGCCTGGCAGGGGGGGAGGCTCTGGCAGCAGGGACAAGTGTACAAGAGCCCCCCCTGGGAATTAAAAAGTCTATGCCCCTGACTCAACTAAAATGTTTACCAAATTTCAAAGCATCTGGGGGGGGGATTCTCCAGCTTTGGAAAACCAATAGGGCCCCCCAAAGCTTAACATGCACTACTGGCTGCCAATAACAGAGTTCCTATTCTGTTCTATGGGATCAAAATGCTGTATATACCTTCATCTCAGCTCTACAGCATCTCCTCTGTTGGCCATTGGCAGTTAGATGGAGAGACAGGGAACTTGTTAAAAGCTTGGGGACAGGGGCCTGTGGTATGCACAGAGTGGAAAACTTCTTCCCCCCTTGACAAACACCCTTTGCACTCACTTTTGCCCTCATAGCACACAGAGATGTTCACACTCAGGAGGGGTGGAAGGGCATAAATGTGGGAGACCTTTTTTTGGGTTCCATTAACTGGGACCCCAGAAATGTAATCTGCCCCAATTTAGAGAGATTGTAGAGGAGCGGGCGGCAGGGTGAGGTTCCCTGTGTGTTTGGTGTGTGTAGCTTGCAGGGGGTCCATTCTATACACTTTTGAACCTGCGCCTGACATTTTCCCAAAAGCACTTTCCTGGGGTCATGTTCTCTGAGGGGCTATAACTCAGACCCCCTGTGTCCAATCACATAGTTTGGTGAAGTGATTAAGAGTGATGGACTCTGACTTCCGGAAGAGATGCGCTTAATGGCAGATGCCTCCCTCGGCTTCAGCGGGAGAGGCGGACCGCTCTCGGCGGGGTAGAAGGGGTTCCGGACAGGTGCCAACCCCCCAGAGACCCTAGTGAGGGGGCTCTGCCTGGGGTAGCACGAAGGGAGCCTCTCCTTGCGGTGGCGACCACGGGATTGAGGCACCCTTCATCATCCTCGTAGGTTCTCCTGCCATAGAAGCCTTTGAGCTATTCAAGCGTAACCGTGAAGCAGCAGAGAATACCAATCGGAGAAGCAATAAACCCTCCTGATACGCAATGGTGAAACCGTGAGTCTCAAATAAAGTCTGTAAATTAAAGCGGCTGGGATGGGGTGGGTGGATCGCTCCCCCCCCCATAACGGAGCTTACATTACGAGACTTTCCCATGGCGTTGCTGCAGTCCTGGAAGCGTTTTTAAAGTGCTGGAGACTGGATCGTATGCGCGAAGAAAAGATCTTTTAAATGACATTAGTGTGATAAAGATATTTCCTTCCTCGGACTTCCTTATCTATCTATAAACAAAAGCGGAATAGTAACAATGGTGGGGAGACAAAGACCCTCCCCTAAGCCAGGAAGCGGAGTTCCGAGTTCAAAGGGCGATACCACAGAGATGAGCTCAATGCTCTCAGCGATGCTGCGACCCCTGGTGGATCAGATGACTACTCTCAGCGCTAAGATGGATTCAATGCAGAAAAAAATGAAAGAGTCTGGGAAACGAACTGAAAAGCTGCAACAAGAACTCTTGGAAGTAAAAGTGACAACAAGTAAGCATGACTCAAGACTACAAAAAATCGAGAAAGAAAAGGCCTTTCAAAGTGACAACGTTTTAAAACTCCAGATGAAACGTTCGAATTTTTTCCTGAGGCTTCAGAATGTTCCTGAAAAAAAAGAGGAGGATCTTAAAAAATAGTTGAGCGATGCATTAGCACCCGTGGCAGGTATGGAAGCGGGACAAATATTAAGCGACATGGATTTGGTCTATAGGACCTATCCAGATTTTGTTAAAAAGAAAAACCTGCCAGGTGAGATTATGATAAGGTTCTCCAAAAGATCAACAAGGGATGTGGTATTAAAAGCCACAAACAGAACAACGCTGAAGATCCAGGATGAAGAAATCAAGGTTCTAAAAGACATTCCATTTGAAATTAGGAAAAGAAGAAAAGCCTACAGAAGTTTGACTACATGGTTACAGTCTGAGTCAATTATCTACCATTGGAATACTCCAGAAGGACTGTTTTTCAGCTACAAAGGCAAGAATCACAAGATTGACTCTATTGAACAAGCAAAATCATTTCTGGAAAAATGCAAGAAAAAGGAGAGAGAATCAGATGACTCACTAGAAGCACAGGAAAGCATGTATGGCTTTGATGGCTCAGAAAGTGGAGAAGAAATATCGGACTCGGAAAAGGGAGCTGCTGCTCCCAAGTCCAGCAAAGAGACTAAAAAGACAAGAAGAGGACCGAAGAAGAAATAATGTCATAATGTTTTTGTTTAATGATTACACTATGTCAAATGTAAATGGAAGTAATAGGCGTTTCTTCGTAGCCATATGTACCGGTCTATCAGTTAGGTTATTTACAGAAGCAGCAACATAATAATTAAGTAGTTAAACCAAGAAAGTATATTGCTTTTCAATTGAATAAGTTAGTTAATATGATTATTGTAAACAGTATTCTCTGTATAGGGTAATATAGTTTAGTTAGATGTAGATATAGGATGAAAAACCAATTAAAAAATTTATTATTAAAAAAAGAGTGATGGGCTCTAACCTGCAGAACCAGGTTTGATTCCCTACTCCTCCATATGCAGCTGCTGGGTGACCTTGAATCAGTTACAGTTCACTGAAAGCTGTTCTCTCAAGAGCAGTTCTCTCAGAGCTCTCTCAGCTCCACCTACCTCACAGGGTGTATGTTGTGGGGAGAGGAAGGGAAAGGAGATTATAAGCCACTCTGAGACTCCTTTGGGTAGTGAAGGGTGGGGTATAAATCCAGTCTCTTTTTCTTCATAACTTGGAGGGCATGTAGAGGAGCATCAGGGGAAAGTCCCCTATGAATTTGATGCCTCTGGCATGCACAGGGTCTGTTTTATACAATCCTGAACTGGCATCTGTCATTTCCCCAGAAAGCACTTTCCTGAGGGCACCTTCTTTGGGGGAGCCATAACTTGTACCCTGTAAATCCAATCTTCACCAAAGTTGGAGGGCAGGTAGACGAGAGTTGGCTGGAGATCTCCTGTGAGTTTGGGCCTCTAGTATGCTGTGTGTGTGTGTTCTACCACATCACAAACATCAAGAACTGAACTGGTTTGTTTGGCTCTTAAAAGTTTGTGATGGTTTGTAGTTCGCAAACTAGGCAGGCCATGAACTGAACTGCATTTTCCCAGTTTGTGCCCATCCCTAGTTTCCAGGTCTGGGTTGGCAAATTCCTGGAGATTTTTGGGGTGGAGTCTGGGAAGGGTGGGGTTTGGAGAGGGGAGGGACTTCAGTGGGGCATAATGCCAAAGCGCCTACCTTCAAAACAGCCTTTTTCTCCAGGTGAATTGATCTCTGTAGCCTAGAAATCAGTTCTAATTTCAGGAGATCTACAGACCCCAAAGCAACATTTTTAAAAATCTGCATAGCCAGTCAGAAGCCTTACTGGGAGAAAACCCCACCTGGCCCCACCCATTTTCTAAAAACATTTGTTGGGCACTAGGAAAGGTGTTGGCATGTGATCTTGCCCTTTGTTACTACTGAATCCCCACCTTGCTTGGTCAGAGACTCCCAAATAAGAGCAGATGAGTCATACCATTTGAGATCCATCCATGCTGCAGCAGCAACATGCAAACCAACAGGTACATGCTAGGGTTCTCTGTGACACTGATGAAGATGCGAGGGCTTAACTCTTGGTTTCTAGACTTGTATTGTTGGTCCCATTTCCTGCTGGCAAAAAGGAGGCTGGAGCCCTGCCAGCAGCCTATTGTTAGGGAAGATCCAGCACATGTCCTTGCACACCTTTCCCAGAAGCCATGTCTAAAGACCTGTGAATAACTTTTTGTAAGAGAGTATTACAAAATCGAGCCAACAGAATTATTTACAATGACTGGAACTTCTTCAGCTGTGGTTTATAGCATAGCTTTAGTGAGCAACAGGGAACAATTTCTGATTCAAATGCTGGAATGTAGTGGGAACCGATGGTAAAATGGAGGAATGTTATGGCTGGAACAGCTGAGCAAAAATCCTTTCCAAGCCTGTCAGTTTTATTTATATTAAACTGAAAAAAAAAGGAGAAAGGGGGTGCGAGTGGGATGCCCAGGTCTCCTTACAACCAAATGGTACAAACTTGAATAAATGCCCATGCAGCTGGCTGAATGCCTTTGCAAATACATTTACAATTTTATGGATAAATTAGACATTATGGTGGCTACAGGTATTTATTTATTTGTTTGACTTGTACCCCATGCTCCCTGCCAAGGCAGGCTCAGGGTGGCTTACATAAAAATAGCAGCAGATAAAACGGCAATATAAATCAGCATAAAACATGCAACATAATTACTAAAAACAATTTACATGGCTATGGTGGTACAATAGTAGCAGAGTACATAATAAGCATACAGTCAGTGGTAGATTTCATGGCAGCCTCAGACTGGATAATGATATTGGTGCAGGGCATAGTTGGTTAAATGCTACTCCTTATCTAAAAGCCTGGCAAAAGAGCTCCATTTTTGAGGCCCTGCGGAACTGAAAAAAGTTTCACAGGGCCCTGATCTCTTCCGAAAGCTCATTCCACCAGGTTGGAGCCACCACTGAAAAGGCCCTGGCCCTGGTCGATGCCAGCCTGGCGTCCTTAGGGCCAGGGAGGGCCAAACGATTTTGAGAGCCTGACCATAGTGCTCTCTGGGGAACATGTGGGGAAAGGTGGTCCCTCAGGTAGCCTGTAGCAAATAATGCCATCTTAGAGACAAGTTTAGCCATTTAAAAATGCTGGCAGCGGGAGCAGGAGATCTTGTTCTCCTCCCAGGCACCTTTTCAAGTGCCAAAACAGCCCTCCCATGGCTGTATCGGCACCTGAAAAGGCATGGGGGGAGGGGATGACAGGATTCTTTGTTGCCACAGTGCCATGTGGCATTTTTAGATGGCTGAATTTGCCTCTAAAATAGCAATGGTAGTCATGGGTAGGAGAACCCTACTGTCAGCTATGCTGCCATTTCCCGGCCGGGGGTTGGGACTCAGCATGGGACCCCACCTGCAGGAATGTGCTCATGTGCTGTCTGTGCTGTTTAGCTGTCGGACTTTCTTATCACACCCCGCTTTTGTTTGCTTTGCTCCTAGCTTGCTCAAGGTCTTGGGATACATCCTCCCTACTGTGTTCTACTGTGTTGTTCCTTTTGCAGCTGCCTTCGAAGACATTTGGTAGAAGTTCCTTGGGACCAAAAAGCACAATAACATACCTGCCATCATTTCTGTGAGAAACTTGTTCAGGGGGCTGGAGCCATTTCTAACACTCTATGATTGGTGTAGAAGTAATGAGGGGGATTCCGGTTTCCTAGAGTAATGACTCTGTTAGTCATTACTAACAGAGAAAGGGTAACTGTACCAATAAGAACCTCTTTGCAAATAAAGGACTTTCTGGTTAAGAAGACCTGTTGCAGACTGCATCTTTTGGGACAATCTCACACCTACTACAGAGCTCATTTGGGAGCTCAGAATTGGGAACCCTACTACAGATTGCCTCTGTTAATTACAGAATCCATATGTTTTCCCCGTCCACATAGACTTTGTAGAGATCAGATATGTTCTGAGAGTTCTCAGCTAGAAACTTAGTTCCCAGGCATGCCGGAGTCCAAGTTACATCAGAACTGCAGTATGTGAGGAGGAAGGGCTTTCACCCTCCCCCCATTTTTCATGATGTGAAATGGTCCAGCTGAGTCACTCTTTGCCCTTTTGGGAAACTTGCCTGCATTGATGGCTGCACATATGTTTGTCCAGTGGGGCAAATAGTGGCTCTCCAGGGCTGTTTCGGGTTGGGAAAAGGGCACGGGGGCAAGGCTGAAGCTCCTTCTCTTTGCACATGGTGGTCCCAATCCAAATTTGGAAATTGAGTTCCCAGCATGGAACAATAGACACAAGTCTGACCCAGATTTCTTTTGGTGGAAGGGTTGCCAGCTCCAGGCTGGGAAATACCTGGAGATTTTGGGGGTGGAACTTGAGGTATCTTAAGTGAGATATAATGAAACAGAGCCCACCCTCCAAAGCAGCCATTTTCTCCAGGGGAACTGATCTCTGTCACCTGGAGGTCAGTTATATTAGCAGGAGATCTCCAGCCACCACCTGGAGGCTGTAAGCAATACAAAGATACAAAAGATGAAACTGTGCATAAATAACAAAAAATATATTCAACAATCAATGACATTATTTATGTACGGTTTGATTTTTTGTCTCTTTTGTATTACTCCTTTCCGTGCACCTCTGCTGTTTCGATTTCTTACCACCTGGAGGCTGGCAACCCTATTTGGTAGTGGACTTTGAAATGTGTGAATCGGCCCTTAGGGCTATATGGAGAACCCCTTTCATACTCTTCCTGTTTTGCCAAGAGAGGAAGGGTGGATCTTCCCCCCCATATTGCTGGAGCATGTTTCCTCGAAAAAACGCAAATCATAGCAGACTGCAACAATCAATCCGATTGTGTTCCTTCCTTGCCAAAAGAGGGAGTGAATCTTTTCTCCATATCATGGGGGTGGGATTTTCACTTAAGTGGCTTTAGTGCTATTCAGAGTGTGACCCATACTGCCTCTCTGGGTAAGACAGGGGAAGGGTGGATTGTGCTGCAGTGCAGATTGCCTCCCTTCAATTGCTTCAACAGCCACTTGAAAGGAAGTCTGGGGATCAGTTGCAATTCAGGGAGAACTCCATGGCTCTCATTGAGGTTGATAACCCTAACATTAACCAAAACACTCCCTTAAAGCCCTGCAGACAGCCTGTAATTCATTCTCATGGGGGCAGTAAACTATCAGCTGGCTGAGGAAGCATGCTGTTAGAGCTCTAGCAAAGAACCAAAAGTTCCACTGGAGATTCCCTTCTCAGGTGAAGTGAAACAAACCAGTGTAAGCACAGAAGAAATAGCATGCAAAGAAATGCATTTTTTCTTTGGAGGTTTGAAATGAGCAAAACCTTCACTCTGAGTTAAAAAAAATTCTGTCTGGGCAGAGAATGGGTAGGAAGGGAGGAAATCAGTTCAATTGCTTTCCAGATTTACCTCATCCCACCTTCATACAAATGCTAATAGGCCTTGACAATGGGATGGTCATGCTCCCCCCCTTCAAGCAGGGAACAGAGACTTGGAGATGTTAAATGTCAGAGAGACTTCAGAAATTCCTTCCTGAAGAACCTCCAGGAAAAGCTTTTCTGACCTGGGCTGACCTGGTCAGTGGGTGGGGAAAAGAGAGGTGATAAAACTCCTGGAAGCAAGGAGAAAGGGCGCTTTTTGATTGCTGAGTCCATCAGAACAGACAGAACACTTAATAGAGGTCTGGAGGAGGTGGCCATTAACCATGTGCTGGCCTGAAGAGCTGGAGAAAGCTGCAAGGTAATGGTAACTCTGTAGAGATCTACAACATCCTAAGCTAAGGAGCTGGTTCTATATTTTAACATCTGACAGGGCATGTATAGAGAGAGGGACAAAATAATTGCATTTTACCCATTTCCTTTGAATCCCTTGGTCAATCTGGTGCTGTGCTAAAAGCATGCTTGTGAACATTTTCTTTTTAATAAATACTTTTTAACTTCAGATTTTGGCAGTGGTTCTCTGTACCACATAGACCTCTACCATCTTGGACACGCTATTTTAAAAGGAGTGCCAGGGGGAAGGCAGTCAGTTGGCAAATTGCTATTCCTCCAGGGGCGCACAAGGCAGTAAACAGTCCTCATGGTGACCAAGCACTGGGTAGTGGGAGACACAGAAGCAATGCCTCAGAACTTGGAAAGGAAGCTGGGAGTCCAGACCCTCCCAGCGGGCAATTCCTTACAAAGGTCAGGTGGTGGCAGTGGTTACCTGAGACACAAAGGAAAATCTCTCCAGGTTTTGGAAAAACCTTGGAGGGCAGGGCAGAATCGAGCCTACAGGCCAGAGCCAGCCTGATCTGCCACACAGCAAATTAGGGATGCTGCAAATTTTATGTTGAATATATTTGACAGTTGAAAATACCATGCTCAAATGAGATGATAGGTTGAACTGGCTTTTCCTGCAGCCTTGGTCTCCATTATCCTTGCTGTGCCACTCAAGGGATGATCTTTTTTTTTAAAAAAAAAAACTTGATAACTGCTATTGCACTATTGTTAAGAGTTTACAGCCTAGCACTGCAACCTAGTACTTCCAAACTAGCACTGCAGTCTCCAACCAGAGACTGCAGGGGGTGGGGAGCCTGGGAACCTACCTGTCTGGCGTTATGTGAACCAGAAGTGACATCATAGTGTCACACTGTTGCCACGTTACATCTGGTTCATGCTGGAAGTAACATTGCAGTGTTGGAGTAATGCTGAATTGCTCCCCATTTCTGATTACTGCCCTGTCAAGTAGTGGAAGGGAATTGGGGGGGGAGGCTAGGATAGGAGGTCCCACCCTAGCTGTTGTGCATCAGGGAAAGGATTGTGATAAAGCAGGCAGTTATTGTATAGACGTAGGCAACTTGAATTTTAGCTTATGGTGGACAGAGTGTTACCATTACTTTCACTCATACTTGGGCTTCATGAAAAGGAACTGCGAAATTTCCACTTCACACATTCATCTCCCTAGGACCATTTACAAACATCTCCAGCTGCAGAGATTAGAAATAATGTTTTAGTACTTCCTGTCTTTATAGTCCAATGCAACAACATTTAATTACTAAAAGGCAGGGAGGAAATACTTCTCCCACTTCCTGTGTTTCTGCTCAGGAAAGCAGAAAAGCAGGAAAAATCAAAGATAATTTTTAAGCTGGATTTTCTGAAGAATATTTGTAAAGACTGGGATTTTGCTATTTTGCCACCGGTAATACCTCACATTAGGTGGTTTACATTACATGGTTAAGCTGAAAACACCAAACCTGCTTCATTCATTCAGTTATTCCCACCTGTTCAGCATTTCAGGTGGGAGACATTTCAGCAAAACCTAATTTGCACATTTGTATACATATATGCAGTCTTCAGTGAATTCAGATACCTGCCCCTCTATCTGCCTTGTCTTTTCTGCTGGAAGTCTCAAAGGAGGAGGATTTGGTCACTCTGTAACTTCAGAGAGCTCTCCCAAAAAGTCTGGCCCACAGAAACTACAGAGGAGAAAGCTATAGCAGATATATATGCCTGTATGGTATAGATCTGATTCAGTTTGGGAAATCTAGGGTTGTAGTAAAGCATGTAACTCCTATGCAGTTAAACCAGCCAGTACATTTATCATATCCATTATCTCTTCTATTAACACAAGTCCATACACATTTATTTGGTAGGTAGCTGGAAAGTTTTCTTTTTTTAAAAAAAATGCAGAAACAGTTATTTATTTGCTGAATATTAAAGTATATAGAACTCCTGTAGCCAAGAAGACAAGGTTTTTACCCCCCTAGCCTAGCTACTTGATATTAACATTAATTTCCGATACATATTGCCACTAACAGGTACATAACAACTATTTGCTTTTGAGGACAATACAAAGTGCTGGGTTCTTACTTTTAAGACAACAGCTTGGGGCCAGTGTACCTAAAGGGTACCAAATTCTCTCATACTATTCAGCCTGCCAGTTAAGATCCACCTCTTAAGCCAGTTTGGTGTAGAGCCAGTTTGGTGTAGTGGTTAAGTGCGTGGGCTCTAATCTGGGAGAACTGGGTTTGATCCCCCACTGCTCCACTTGCAGCTGCTGGATGACCTTGGGCAAGCCATAGTTCTGTCCCAGCTGTTCTCTCAAGGACAGTTCTGGAAAGAGCTCTCTCAGCCCCACCCACCTCACAGGGTGTCTGTTGTGGGGTGGGGAGGGGAGGGGAGAGGAGAGGAAGGGAAGTGAAAGGAATTTGTAAGCCGCTCTGAGACTCCAAGTGAGTGAAGGGTGGGGTATAAATCCAATCGCTTCTCTTCTTCTTCTCTTGAGCCCAACTCTCAGTCCCCACCTCCCCACCCCCAGCTTTCAGGGGTGAGACAGGTGGAGACTAGAGACCTAGCATTTTGTGTGGTGGCGTGTTGCCTTTGGAACACCCTTCCTTTGAGGTATGTCTGGTGCCTACTTTACTTCCTTTAGGTGCACCATGGTATCAAAGGATAAAGAAAGACCATTTAAGAGCACCCTACTTGACAGATATTGTAGCACATAGTTTAAGAGCGGCATTTACTGCACTTCGTTTTCAGTCTATGCCCACTAAATTGCTGTCTGGAAGATATTCCAATAAACCACAGGAACAACGCATTTGTGTATGTGGAACCTCTGTGGAAGATTTATTTATTTATATAATTATTTGTCCTTTATATTTGGACCTCAGAAGCAGATTCCTATCTGGGATTTTAAACCAAGTGCACAATTTATCTGACAGGGAAAAGCTGATCTTTCTCTTATCAGTTACGAACCCCTTGGTCTCATGCAAGGTAGCATTTTTTGCACTTGCAGCTAGGAAAGTTAGATCCAAGGTAGCCCTTAGAAATGTTTTATGAAGTATTGATACCATGCTTTTAAAATTCAAACTGTTGTAATTTTGACATTTTAGCTGTATAATTGAGTTTTATTCTGAATGCAATGTTTTAAATCATAAGTATTCTTTGAATGTAATTTTGTATTGTAATGGCCAATGGCCATATACAATAAATCTAATCTATCTATCTAGGTGCAAGGCTAAAACACATCTTTTCACCCAGGCATTTAATTTGGGGGTTTATTTTACCAGATTTTTAATGGTCTTTCAGTTTTAGGCATAGTTTTAATACTACTTATGTCCAATGGCTTGTTTTTAATAGCCTATTTTTATATTGTAACATGGTTTTAATCATAAGATGACTCTGAATAGGTAGCTTAGAAATATCCTAACTAACTGAATAAACAGTCCAAGTCATGACTACCTAACGTGCTCCAGGCTCAACTACTGATTCCACTAAGGAGGAAGAGGATTTATACCCTGCCCTTTACTACCCAAAGGAGTCTCAGAGTAGCTTACAATACCCTTCCATTCTCCACAGCAGACACCCTGTGAGGTAGGTGGGGCAGAGAGAGCTCTCTTGAGAACTTTGCTTGAGAGAACAGCTCTGAAAGAACTTATGACTGGCCCAAGGTCACACCAGCAGCTGCACACTCTTAACCACTACACCAAGCTCTTGATTTTCCTAAAGTAAGGCTAAAGAAATCCTGAGTGGCTTGGCTTGTCAAGGGAGACTTTGACCTACCATGGCTGCTATCAAGAGATGTAGTACTTTGCTTGCTTTCAGATATAGCCTAAATGTTGAAATTTTTTTATCTCTAATCTAATCCCACCCATTTTAGTTCTAAAGGCTGGGCTTTCCCTGGACCTCAAGTCTAGTTTCAAATCACACTGAATGGGTGGGAGGGTGAGGCAGGCAAATATAGCAAGGGAACAGACATCTTCTTGGCACGCATTTAGGAGAAGAATGTGCCTCCAACTGCTGTCATTATACCCTTGTTCACAAATATCTACTTTGATGAAACTGAGAACTGGGGGAACTCCATTAATAATGGTTCTAGGGAAGTTTCTTTTGCTTACCTCTGTCTGTAGCTCTGATAGCTTTAGCGTACCTGAGGTTTTATTGCATAGGAGTTACATGCTTCGCTGCAACCCTGGATTTCCCAAACTGAATCAGATCTGTAATTTATCAAGTCTTGTAATATGCTATTCCCAGTAACTGATGTTTCATGGGCCAGCAGGTCAAGATGTTTTATGTTGCTGGTTGTGCAAACGCATCTGTGAGAGATAACAGGAAAATTCCCCTCTGCAGGTCATCTTTTTTTTTTTTTGCACTACGATGTGAACTTTAAGTAGTTTAAGAATGATATACAAGCCTCAATCAATACAAATAAATGATTTTTAAAAAAGAAAAAAACCATCAACTGGATTCCTGTCCTCTGATATTATATTTAGACTGCAAGATGCATTTTACATTTGTTCCTTTTATTTGACTATGTAGTTGAAACTATTCCATGGAAATTGTGTCAGGAGTCTTAAAACAGGCAATCCTTCCCTGGGAACATAAAATTAAGTTTAATCCATAAAGTATGTTTTACAAAGGCCTTTCATTATTTCCACAAGGTAATCAGGCCTGGGCTAAAATGGACCTGTATGGAAAGGGCATTGAATGGCTACTGAAAAGCATTTCTATGTTGTGCCTTCACAGTTCTGTATGTACAAAATTATGGATGAACCCATGAAATTGATGGGCATCTGTGGGACGCTGTGTGTGTCTGTGGCTAAATGCAAGAGAAATCCCTCTCCCCCTAATTCTCCTGGGTAAAAGAAGACCAAACCTCTTCTTCGTTTGAAGCTACCATTAGGAAAAAATATTGAGATTCAGAGCTGGGATACCAAAAACACATTGTCTCTAAATCCTATTTCTCTTCCCCCTAACAGTTTTTGGAGAGCCACTGGGTGCAGTGTTCCTTTGCCCTCAAAGTGCCCACTGAAGAGGGATACACTTAAGTCACCTGTCCTGATATAGGTTTGAATCTTTCCATTGCCCTTTGCTGCAGGAGATTCTCCTCAGTGGCCAAAAGAAGTATGCATGCACCACAGATTGCCAGAGCTGGGTTGTGAGAACTGGAGGGGAGGGGGCAGTTACCCCCAATAATTCTTGCAAGAACAGATACCTATCACTGGTTGCCCTTTGCCTATTTGTGTTCTTTACTCATCTACCTATAAGGGACCAACTTTATATACCTTCTCATACTGGAACAATGCATGGAAGATATAATCAAGAGAGCAATTAGACCATCTTAAGCCATTATGTAAAATTTTGCTTAGAAGATTATTAGGTGATAGTTTTGATTCTCAGGCACTGATGAAATATGATGCCAGTAACCTGCAGTCTTCTATATTTTTCATCTGTTGCAGCTTCTAAATATTTCTCATGCACATCAGCAGAAACTGCTTTACAGACATGAGGTTCTAAAGATGCCAGTCATGGCTGGGAAATAGAAAGGAAGTGTTGCAGTCTTGTCACCACAAGGCATTGGTAAAATACATGGTTAACTAGGATGGCAGAATCCGTGTGTGCAAAGCAAAACAATGGATACCAAAGCATCTAAAAACTGTATATATAAGGAATCACAGCATGGCAAGTCCTTTTCAGTTATATTTAATTCTCTACTTCTCCAAGGTCATAAAACTTCACAATCATCCTTATGTTGGTTTAGATTAATCTTCAATTAACTTGCTCACATCCAGTCCCTAATTCTGCTCAGAAGCTGTGCTTGTGCCAAGTATTAGGAAAATTAAAATAATTTACATCTATTTTCACACTGATAGCAATTTATTAAAATCTATACATATCCTATGGCCTCATATATACATTGAACAGTAGTATGCAAGAAAATATTAACATGTAACACAGTTATGTGTGTTAGTTTCATTATATGCACATAGAATGCACACCCCGCTGGGAGACATATAGCCAATTGCAGCTACTTGTTATAACCAAATATACATGATAGATTTGTACACTCATTTCAAAAGTGACAAAGTACATTACATGGATGTACATGGATATTTTAAACTGATAATAAGTAGTCCTGCATATTGGCATCCGTATATCACCTCTGGTGTGAATCCTTAGTACTCATTGTTCTAGAATATGGTGAGGTACTGTGCAGACATGCCTGCATTCTAGAAATAAGAGGAAGTTCAGTAATAACATATCAGTTTCAGAATTCCTCTGGTTATTTCTCTCAGTTCTGGTACATTTAATCAGTACATGTAGGAGAAAAAGGAAACCCCCAGATTATTAGAGTTGTCAGTCTCCAGGTAGTGGCTGGAGAGCTCCCTTGAATTACAACTGGCCTTCAGACAACAGAGATCATTTCCCCTGGAGAAAATGGTCACTTCGGAAGGTAGACTGTATGGTGTTATACCCCACAGAGGTCCCTCCCTAAACCCCACCCTCCCCAGGCGCCATCCCTCAAAACTCCAGGTACTTCCCAACTCAACCCAAACCTAGCAATTCTACACCATGCCCAGTTTTCTTTTATAGGTCACAATATAATAAGTATTCAGTGCATATTTATTCTCTTCAAGGTAATTCAATTTGGGAACCAAACATTAGGGCAGGCAATCAGCATTACAATGTTTCTGTAATTTATGGCAGTTTTAAAAAGCCTACTGAGCACTAGTAAAGCACATGCCATGACTCAGCAAACATCCTAAATGGAATAGTGTGACTCAGCAACTCCACACCCATGCACAGACTAGTGCTTAGCTCTGTCCATAATAATTAGTTTTCCCCCCAGTAGGGCAAACCTCTGTATGGATGCTGTAATTTACAATGAAAATGATTGTGCATTGCCAAGACAAGGAGGCCAAGACAAGGAGAAAGAAAAGGACAAATCTTGAAGTGGCAAAACATATGGAGACAAAGTACTGTATCAGGAATGGATACAGTTTCAGAGAAAATGCATTTAATTTTTGTCTCTATAAAGCAAATGCAGATTGCTTTTAAACAGTTTCAGAGCTCTCTCCACTCTTCAAAGCTCTAGGAAAAGGAGAAAACTAGGCTGACATCTATTTTTATGTGCCATAGAATAATTCCAATGTGCAAGGTGTATTCATGCACTTTTGAGTCTCTACTTATGTGAATACCTAATTGTTTTTCATGCAGAAGAGAAATTGGAGGAGAGGCATTTGTGATGCAAATGAGCATTCAGGTCACTGTTGTTTATAGTTGTGCTGCAAATCCAACTTCAGCAAGAGCCTTTTAAGGCTTGCATGTGTTCCTATTAGACAGCCAAATCCTACCCAACATTTAATTGCTGTGTTACAAGGACAGCAATGGACCATCAACAGTTTAAGGCTGCAGTCCTAGGGCCAGTCTGTTAACAGCTTAGGGCAGCAGGTTAACCCCAGCAGATATACTGGTTATCTGGAGAGACACTGGTGTCATGCTGGTGCTGCTGAGGCTGTACTGCTGTGGTTCTGCAGTCTGTCAACACAGCTTTTAAAAGCACAGGAGTTCAGCTATACCAAGACAGCTGGTAACTTCATTTGTTTGGCTTCCTTTCTGAAATCTATTCCTGAGTGGTGGTGATTCCTCTCTTCTTTGCTCAGTTCTAGGAACTGCATGATGTGGCAACAGGAATGAATACAACCAAGGTAACCAGTCATTTTGTAAGGCACCAGGAAATGTTTGACTGCAAGCGCTGCTGCGGTTATGCGGGTGTATTTCAGAGTTCTTAATCTGACTGAATGAAGTCTCTTGTGGGCCTTGCAGATGCCTGCTGGGGACAGTGTCTGCTCAAGTTATTCTCTACCACACCCACCTGCATCCATCAGATAAATTCCTAGAAAAAAGCAAAGCTGTAGGAGAAAATGTCTCCTTGACTGCCCCGTTCTTACAATAAATTCTTCAGCTAAAAAAAAAAAGACACAGAAGAGATGGATGACAAACAATAGAACCCTCATTGTCTGAAACTTGAGCTACTCAGACTTGTATTTAACTTGCCATATTCACTGTGGCGCTATTGACCTAGGCTGTTGCTACCGTCATGTCTTATGTGCGTGTGCTGTTTTGCATGACTGACCAAGGACAAAATATACTGCAGTAAACAGGAGCGTAACCCTATGTAAATAACCTTTATGTGAGAGAAGGTATTTGCAGTGCTTGCAGTCCCAGCACAGAGGAGAACTCTGCCTCCCAGTGCACCTGCAGCTGCGGGGCTGATATTGTGCTCATGGCTCCATGTGTACACAGCTTATTTTGCAATTGCTGGTAGTTTTTCTAACTGTCACGACCATTCCCGGATGGGCTTAGGGTTGCTGCATGTGCTAAAAGCAAGCTGTGCCTGTTGCTGGGAAATTGTGCAGTAAATAAATACAAAATGTTTTTGGCTGGGAGAGACAAACCTAAGTCTCTTAACTATTCAGGGAACATTATAAGGAAAGAAGTTCCTTTCAGTTTATTGAGGGCTCTTCTAATTCAGTTTTAGAACGTGTCCTTTTCCTTGTAACTTCAGGATGATTTATTCTAAAAGAAGGCATATGTGGTCCATCTAGTCTGGCATCCTGTTTCACATAGCAGCCCAAGGGCATAGAAGCCAAGGCCTTCTCTATGTGCTGCCCCCTAGCATTGGGGTTCAGGAATTTGCCTCTGTATATGGAGGTTCCCTTCATTCACCATGGTTAGTAGCCACTGATGAACCTATCTTCCATAAAGTATCTGGTTCCCTATTAAAGCCATCTATGCTTGTGGCACCCCAATGGTTGTGTTAATAGTGGGGCTATACTAGGGTTGCCAAGTCTTCAGTACTCACTGGCGGGCGGGAGTCCTCCTCCGGCCGGGAGTTTCCCCGGCGCGTGCCCAGCAATGTCACCAGAAGTGACATCAGCATGTTGGGGGCGTTGCCAGGGTGATACTCTGGCAATCACCCCAAAACTCTATGGTATCATAGAGTTTTGGGGCGATTGCCAGAGCGTCGCCCTGGCAATGCCCCCAACGTGCTGACGTCACTTCCAGTGACGTCATTACATTATCCTGGCTGGACAACTTTGGGGGTGGAGTTCCCCCTGCCGGCCGAATGCTGGCCGGCGGATCAGGAACCCCTTTAGTAGGGGGATCCCCCGCCCCCCAGGCTGACTTGGCAGCCCTAGGCTATACAGGTTCTCTGAGGTAAAGGTGAATTACTGTACCAATTTATGCAAGTAAGAACAAATTTTAAAAGGTCACCTTGGCTGATTACTCTGGACTGATTCAAACCACCACTTCTGAGATGGACGGGCATCACTCTGAGTTTTCATTTGATAAACAGGTCTTGGGAATAGATTCAGGTGGGGTAGCCATGTTGGTCTGAAACAGCAGAACAACATTTGAGTCCAGTGGCTCCTTTAAGACCAATGAAGTTTTATTCACAGTATAAGCTTTCGTGTGCAAGCACACTAAATTACTACAATCTGAAAATCATGCATTTCCCCCCATTTTTTTATTTAAAAAAACAGACAGGATATTGAGAGCATTAGAAACAATTGTAAGCAGAGGTTCAGCTACATCTAGATGTCACATGATTTGACTTCCGGAAGAGACGCGCATAATGGTGGACACACTTCTCCGCCTCTGCGGGAGGTGCAATCTGCTCTCGGCGGGGTAGAAGAGGTTTCGGACTGGTTCCGAACCCCCAGAGACCCTAGTGAAGGGGCTCTGCCTGGGGTGGCCTGAAGGGAGCCTCTCTTTGCAGTGGCAACCGCGAGATTGAGGCTCCCTTTCTCACCCCCATAGGTTCCTCCCGTCGCAGAAGCCTTCGGGCTTACAAGCGCAACCGTGAAGCAGCAGAGAATGCTAATCGGAAAAACAATGGATCTTCCTGATACGCATTGGGGAAATCGTGAGTCTCAAGCAAAGAATGTGGATTGAAGCGGCTGGGAGAGGGAGGGTTGATCATCTTCCCCCCCTCCCCCATATGAACGGAGCTTACGCTGCGAGACTTTCCCACGGCGTTGCTGCAATCTGAGTTCTTTTGAAGTGCTGGAGGACTGGATCGCATGCGCGAAGAAATGATCTTTTAAAAGACATTAGTGCGGCTAAGCAAATCTCTTCCCTGAATCTTCTTATCTAACCATAAACAAAAGCGAAACTGCAACAATGACGGGGAGACCAAAACCCTCCCCTAAGCCAGGAAGCGGAGTTCCGAGTTCAAAGGGTGATACCACAGAGATGAGCTCAATGCTTTCAGCGATGCTGCGGCCCCTGGTGGATCAGATGACAACTCTAAATGCTAAGATGGACTCAATGCAGAAGGAAATAAAAGAGTCAAGTAAATGAACTGAGAAGCTGCAACAGGATCTCCTGGAAGTAAAAGCAACAACAAGTAAGCATGACTCTAGACTCCAAAAAATTGAAAAAGACAAGGCCTTCCAGAGTGACAACGTTTTAAAACTTCAGATGGATAGATCAAACTTCTTCCTTAGACTGCAGAATGTTCTTGAGAAAAAAGGGGAGGATCTTAAAAAATTGCTAAGTGAGGCTTTAGCACCATTGGCAGGTATAGAAGCGGAACAAATATTAAGCAACATGGATTTGGTCTATAGGACCTATCCAGAATTTGTAAAGAAGAAAAACCTGCCAGGTGAGATTATGATAAGATTCTCCAAAAGATCAACAAGGCATGTGGTGTTAAAAGCCACGAATAGAACAACACTGAAGATACAGGAAGAAGAAATTAAGGTTTTAAAAGACATTCCATTCGAAATACGGAAAAGAAGGAAAGCCTACAGAAGTTTGACTACATGGTTACAGTCTGAGTCAATTATTTACCGTTGGAATATTCCAAAGGGACTGTCTTTCAGCTACAAAAGCAAGAACTACAAGATTGACTCGATCGAACAAGCAAAGACTTTTCTGGAAAAATGCAAGAGAAAGAACACGGAGAGAGGATCAGACGACTCACTAGAGGCGCAGGAGAGCATGTACGGCTTCGATAGCTCAGAAAGTGAAGAAGATGTATCGGACTCGGAAAAGGGAGCGGCTGCTCCCAAGTCCAGCAAAGAGACTAAAAAGACAAGAAGAGGAAAGAAGAAGAAATAATGTTATAATTGTTTGTTTAAATGGGGCACTATGTCAAATTGTAAAAGGAGAAATAAGTGTTTTCTTCGTTGTTGTATGTGCCAGTCAGTCAGCTTTGTAATTTACAGAAGCAGCAACACAATATTAATTAGTTAAACCAAGAAAATTTATTGTTTTTCAGTTTAACAAAGTAGTTAATTTGATCATTATAAATAGTATTCTCTGTATAGAGTAATGTAGCTTAGTTATTAGCGGTGTAGATTTAGAAATAGTTGAAAATCAATAAAATTTTATTAAAAAAATAGATGTCACATGATTTAAAGGTCTAGGAGAAAGATTTTTTTAAAATTTATTGTTTTTATATCCTGCTTATCCACGAAATGGGGCCCCAAAGTGGCTCACAATATTAGTATCCCCTCCTTCATTTCATCCTCACAACAACAACAATCCTGTGATGTAGGTTGGGCTTAGAGAGAGTGATCTAGTGAACTTCCATGGCAGAATGAGTAGGGTAGCCAACCTCCAGGTGGTGTTTGGAGATCTCCCCCTATTGCAAGGGATCTTCAGGTGACAGAGATCAGTTCATTTAGAGAAAATGGCCACTTTGGAAGGAGGATTCTGTGGCATTATACGCCACTGAAGTCCCTCCCTTCCCCAAGCCTCACCTTCCTCAAGTTCCACCCCCCAAATCTCCAGGTATTTCCCAATCCAGAGCTGGCAACCTTAAGAATGAGGAATCACACCTGGCTCACCCAGGTCCTAGTCTGACATTCTAACCCCTATACCATGCTAGCTATAATACTAGGAACCAGAAGTAGAAAAATTAGTGTGCTTTTTTGGGGGGGGGGGGGCGGTATTTGTGTTTGTGTGTGTGTCTGCACCTGGAAGTCACATTGACCTCTGGTGACTGACCACTACTGGAGGCCTAGAGGATATTCAGAGAGGTGGCTGAATAATGCCTGCCTCTGTCCTCCCGACTTGGTATGCCAAGGAAGTCTCCCATCCAAGTACCAACCACAGTCAACCCTGCTTAGCTTCTGAGATCTGACAAAATTGGACTTGCTTGGGCTTTCCAGGTCAGAACCAAAAGCTGCTATGCTATAATTGTTGTTTAGGCATACTAACACTTCAGTTCTTACTTGGCTGGTTTACAATTCAAAACAGAAGTGACCATGAACCTTTAATGGAGTTATTGGGCTCAAACATGCAAGGCAAAAGATCAGTAATTGAAATGTTGTCCTGAACTTACTAAAGAAATAAATAATATTAGCAGAAAACTGCACAGAACATCAACAGAACTTTCAAACTATCCACTAAAGTTTAGACCATGATGACAACAGGTAGTAGAAGCAAGTGGAGTTGCCAGATCACCCCAGACCACTGGCGGGGGATGGGGTGTCCTAGGGCTGCCAGATCCAGAATGGGCAACTCCTAGAAATTTGGGGATGGATCCTGGGGAGGACAGGGACCTCAGTAGGTTACAGTACCTTCGAGTCAACCCTCCAAAGCATCCATTTTCTCCAGGGGAACTGATCTTTGTAGTTTGGAGATGAACTGTAATTCCAAGGGATCCCCAGTAGGCTGGCATCCTTAGCAGTTGCCAACTGGAGAAAAAAATTACCTCCATGTGATTAAAGGATTCAGCTTTCCATTTCCATTCATTAAGCCTCTGTGGTTTGTAGGGGCCATATTGTTCCAGTCCTGGCCTATCTACACTGGCTTCCAGTTTGTTTCCAGGCACAACTCAAGGTGTTGGTCTTGTCCTTCAAAGCCTTATATGGTTTGGCACCAACATACCCGAAGGACCACTTAATCCCTTATGAACATGCCTGACCATTACAATCATCTTCTGATATCAGGTGGGTGCCAACCCAGGAGAGGGCCTTTTCAGGCATGGCACTGAAGCTCTGGAACTCTCTTCCCAAGAAGATTCATCTGCCGCCTTCTGTTGCTGTCTTCTGAAAGAGGGTGAAGACTTTTTTTGTTTCATTTGGCATTCCCTCAATGATCCCTCCTTCCTAAAAAATGTTAGTTTTATGTTTTGTATGTATTTTAACAGTTTTGTATGTATTTTAACTCTGTTTTCAAAGAGATTTTTCTCCAGGCCTATTAGAGGCCCTAGTAGCCAGAGTTGTGTTTTTTTTTAGAGGAAACACAAGTATTCTGGTAATACATTATTTTTTCAGCTATACAGTATACAAGAAGTGGGACCCACAATACTCATGGGGAGGGAGTATTCCCCACAGCTCCTGGCCTGCAGAAGCAGGAGGAGCTCCGCAGGAGGAGCTCCGCAGGAGGAGGAAAACCTGAGCTGCTCATAGCCGCTGGACCGCCAAGCCTTCTCCCGTCCCCCCTCCGCAGCCGTGGCGGCAGGACAGTTGCCAGGGCATTCTCTGCACATGCGCAGGAAATGCTATTTTACTTTTGGGGGGGGGGATTCAAGCATCCCCCATATAATTTTTAAAACTTTTCATATTTTCTGCACACCTGGGAAGTGCCCCAAGTGTGCAGGAAAATTTCTTTGCCCCCTATGTGCTCCCGATGTGCAGATTTAGATATCTGCACAAAGGGGGCATCTTGGCTATTAGTACATAGACAAGAGGGGACCCGCAAGAAAATGTTGCATAATGTGTTGTAGTTTGTATTAAGTTTACCTTTAATAGTTTGGCTCCCTGGATTCTACTTTCCTCTGGTTAAAAGGCCAGAACTGATCCCTACAAAGCAAAAGCAACTGGAAAACTAATCTAAATTACTGTGAATTAATATCAAAGATGTTAACAAAGAAGCCAGCTCATTCATTTTATCTCCAGTATTCTGAAGACGGTGAGGGACTTGCAAGGAGTTATGGGGAGCATACATCTTCCCTTCCCCCTCTATCTCCTCTTCTCTTTTCCCGGTTTCTTCTCGTCTTCCCACCCACCAGCCAACCTGTTTTTATCTGCTCTGCTTTCTCTGTTCGCCTCCCTGGCAGGGACCAGTTTTAGAGTGAGGAACCTGCAAAAACTTGCAGGGGCTCCTCACTTTCCCCAGTATCCCCTTCCCTATACTATTTCATATTTCCCTATATCCTTCCCTTTTCCTACTTCCTTCATTCCCATCTACCAACCAAACCTACATGTAATCTGACAGCATCCCTAAGTGCACTGATGATGCTGGCAGAAGTCCTGGTCCTCTCTCACCTGAGCCCCCCCCCACTGCCCTATCACCTGCAGCCGGGTCAAGGCTTCCCCCCATCCCACTTCTGGGGTGACAGCTCTGGCTCCTGCCTCAGTGTCGCCAGCACAGCCCATTTTTTCCAGTGCCTCTAGCTCCATGGCTGGTGGAGGGAAGGAGACTTCACCTCCAACTGAGCACTTTGGGCAGAAAGTAAAGGCAGGCGCAACCTGCAGGCGACCGTTAACCGGCCGTGAAGGAGAAGAAAAAAAGGAAATGAAAGGCCTGTCCCATCAGGCATCAAGTGTGCCTGAGCACTAATAGAAAGGGATGAGGGGGGGTTTCCTCTGCCTCATTGTGTAAGACACAACACAGCCCTGCATGCAAAACTGTGTCTGGGAGCTCTGTGAGAACTCCTAACACACCCTGAAAGTTTGCTCTTCTGTTCCTGTGGACAGTGTGAGCTGGGAGAGGTGCCACGGAGCATTGCAGTGTGGGAGGCAGAGTGGGATCAAGCCTCCCGCATGCTTTTTCCTTTGGGGTAGGAAAAGGAGTCCCCAGCACTGGTTTGCCGCTGTCCAAACCGTGGCCAGCAACAGGAAGGGACCTTGCAGGCTCAGCCCTCTTCGTTGGTACCAACAAACAAGCTACAGGGCTAGGGCCAGCTATCTTTCCCCCCTTCTCATCAAGGAGGCTCCCCCAAGCCAAGGAAGCAGGAAGCCAAGCCATGCACCACAGGCCCTGTCAGCCACCGCTGCCACATACAGGCTGGAAGGATCAACAGGGGCCCAGAAGCCTGAACCTGCTCTGCAGGCGTTTCTCAGTGCTTCCCACCACCAGCACTGCTGTTGCTGCCACCGCCAGGCTCCCTTGCAGCTGCCAGCAGCAACCTCCGTCGCCGTTCCAAATGGCAAGTCCAGTCTCCACACGTGTGCAAGAATGCAGTTTAAGTTTTTTCAGGATTTAAGTACCCCCATATACTTTTTGAAACATCTCAGATGTTTAGGCATGCCTGAGGAGTACCCCAAGTGTGCAGGAATATCTGTTTACCCTTCACGTGCTGCCGATGTGCAGAAATAAGTATCGGCACACAGAGGGACCCTTGGCTATTAGATATATAGATTATCAGCTATTATTTTTTAACATGCTATTTGTTGTTCTGAGTTCATTATTGTGTATGGTTTTGGCTTGGGTATCATAATTCCCTCATTCAGATTGGCCATACAATAAAGACCAGTCGTTGGTCCTGACGCCACCCTAGGGAACCAATCATAGAGCCCAGCTTAGGTCCAATAAGACCTCTTGTATATAGTTACATTGTATATAGTTCACTGTTGTAAGCATATAAGTTTAGGTGCCGCTCATGCTAGAGCTGATCAGAGTTGAATGATGTTTGGAATAAAAGCCTTGTTTGATTCATTGTCTCCTGACTCTCACTACTTAGGCGACAAGGATGGGATCCCAGTCCTAACTGAACGGGTGAAATCACTCTGCCTGCCCAGCTGAAATTACTAGGGCGCCTAAGAGCTGTATCACTATGGGCATGGCATCCAAAGGCCATATCGAACCTTTCGACCCCAAGGTTGGGAACAGGGAGTCATACCTTGATTGTTTTGAATGCTTCCACATAGCAAACAGTATTGAAGGAGATGATGTTTGCCATGCCACTTTTCTAAGTACATGTGGCCAGGCTGTATTCGACATCGCTCGAGATTTAGTAGCTCTCACCAAGTTACTCAAGACCCCTCTCGGCATCATCAAGGCGTGACTGACTGAGTACTTCTCACCAAAGATGTCGGCTGCTGCACATCAATGCATGTTTCATCAGCATAACCAGAAAGAGGGCAAGTCTGTCACCAAGTACCTCACCGCGCTAAGATGAGCTGCTCGAGACTGTCAGTTCCCTGATCTAAAGTCAGTCCTCTTAGACTGTCTGCTCTGCGGCCTCAGAGATGATGGCATTTGACAGGCGCTCTTCTTACAAAAGACTCTTACATACGAACTGGCCCTCGAAGAAGCACTGCAAGTGGAGGCTGCCAATCCCTCTGTGAGCTGCGACTGGGTCCACAGAGCCACATGTCAGGCCATGCTGAGGCTGTTCACCATGCCAGCAATGCTGGCTCTACTGATTTCTGAGATGACCAATCAGACACATCCGATGATGGAGTCCACAGCACGGGGACCAATCAGAGGCCGTGCCACTCTCAAAAAAGCCCATGAAGAAAAGTGTGTGCTGGGTGTGGTGGTGCACATGCGCATAGAGACTGTCAATTCCATGATGCTATCTGTCATTCTTGTGGGAAGTCAGGCCACCTTACCAAAGTCTGCCACTCATCACAAGGCCATGCCGCACTTGAAGATTCCTGTCGGGCACAAAGATCTTCCAGTGCACTGCGGCAGTTGTATTGCCCATGGTTGTCTAGAGCGTTCAATCAAAGACTGAAATACCACAATGAAGCAAGCGTGTCTGAAGACTATTGCCTGTACATCCACTAAGGTCTGCACCCATGTCCTAAAATCAAGGCCACCGTATTCATCAAAGGCCGAACTTGCCAGATGAAGGTAGATTCCAGGTCCGTGTTATTGATCGTCTTGTGGAGCACTTTCCAACAAGTCTGTCCTCGTTTTCCTGCACGCTGCCTTCAACAGTGCAGTCTACAGCTGTTCGATTTCCAAAGGCACCAAGTTCTTGGCATCGGCATTGCCACGGTCCAGATCAAATACAAGAAATTCAATGGACATCTGAATCTACTCATTGTGGAAGGTCGCCACATGAGTCTTATTGGTTTGGACTGGTTTGCCGCCCTGGAAATCGATGTTGGCATCAACCACATTGGTTAACAAGGCATTGTATATTTTGAAGATGAATTCCCAGAGGTTTTCAGTGAACAGCTTGGCTGTTACAAAGGTCTACCTGTCTCCTTTACCCCGGATCCAGGTGTTCAACCCATACATCTCAAGTCGAGACACTGCCCTATCACTCTCAAGCCATGTATCAATGAACAAGTTGACAAGCTGCTGGCTAAAGGCATTCTGGAGCCAGTTCATAATGCTAAATGGGAGACTTCAATCATCACTCCCCTCAAACCAGATGGCTCAGTACAGCTGTGTGCTGACTACAAGTGCACCCTCAATAAGGCACTGCAGCTGCATGCATACCCAGTTCCTGTGGTGAGTCATCTCCTAGCGTCTATCTCCGGGGGGCGGGTATTCGCCAAGATCAACCTAGCACAGGCATATCAGCAACTGCCAGTTGACACAGCCACAGCCGAGGCACAGACTATTGTAACGCATCGGGGCTCTTTCAAGGTGAGCTGGTTGCAATTCGGGGTAAGCGTCGCAGGTCTTGTCACTGTGGATGATGCGCTGGGCTGTCCTTCTCTCCACCTATACTTTTCGCCTCGTCCATAGGCCTGGCAAGACTATCGGACATGCCGATGCTCTCAGCCGCCTACCATTGTCTGAACTGCACAAGGCCCCAATCCACGAGACACTCCTCATCGAGGAACTGCCACAGCCTTCACTCTCCGTTGTGAACATTGTGTTCCACACCAACCAGGACCGAACGTTCATTCGGGTGTATCACCATGTGTGGAAGGGATGGCCGTCTGTAAAGCTCGAGACCAAGTTCCAGCCATTCCAGTCGAGGTTGACAGAACTCTTGGTGAGCAAGGGCTGCCTGCTGTGGGGAAACTGGGTCATCATCCCTCCCCCACTCAGACAATGGTTGTTAGACACTTTGAATGTGGGGCACCCTGGCATTGTAAAGATGAAGGCAGTCGCTAGAAGCTATGTGTGGTAACCCAGGCTGGATCAGCAAATTGAACAGTGGGTCCAGATGTGTCAGCTATGCCAGGAGTTGAGGCCTGAAGCCCCCGCAATCCCTGTTCACCCATGGGAGAAGCCATGGGGTCCTTGGTCCCACATCCATTTTCAGGGCAGAACACTTTTGTTAGTCATGGATGCATATTCCAAGTGGTTGGAAGTGTTCCCTGTCACCTCCATGACGTTGGCCGTCGTTGGCTGCTGCCTGGACTGTCTGTTTGCCACCTTTGGTCTGCCAGACCTCCTTGTGTCCAACAACGGGACACAATTCACATCCGCAGAGTTCCAGCAGTTCCTGGATGAATGGGGCATCCGGCGTGTGACATCAACCCCGAAACAAATGGCTAGGCAGAGTGGATGGTGCGGACTATGAAGGACTTTCTCCATAGGCTTGGTGATGGGAATTTTCTAGCCAACCTTGTAAGTTTCCTGCTCCAGCAACACACCATGCCACACTCAGCTCCTGGGAAGTCACCAGTCAAACTCCTCATGGGACGTCAGCTGTCCACAACTTTGAGCCGCATCCACCCAGACCTGGCACCAGAATCTCACTTATCTCCTATGTGGTGCAGGACGAAGTGGGGCAGGTCCGCCACCGGCACCTGGCCCAACTCAGGCATTGTTGGCCAGCCCAAGTTTAACCTTTGCAACGCACCCCAGTTCCTGAGACATTGCAATGCTCCCCAGTTCCAGAGGAATTGCAACACATCCCAGTTCCTGTGCCCGGGCTGGGAGACCGCCCGTTTCAATGCAGTGTCAGTGCTCGGGAGAGACAGCCCTCTGAAGAGATACAAATGCCAGCTCCCACCTGGGAAGTCTCCAGTGAACTGTCTCCTGAACTGTCTCCTGATAGGGGCATTGGGACTTACTGACCATGGGTAGGGCCGGCACCGTGCCGCTTGGACTCCAACCCAGTTTTGGACTGCAATGGGTCTGAGGAGCCCCTGGACTTGATCGTACATTCTCCAATGAGTACACCATTGTCGTATCGGTCCAGTCGAATCAGGCGGCCCCCCACATTTCTAAAAGACTATTGTGTCTAAACCAAGGGGGGAGGAGTGTTATGTTCTGAGTTCATTATTGTTGTATGGTTTTGGCTCAGGTATCATGATTCCCTCATTCAGACTGGCCACACAATAAAGACCAGCCATTGGTCCTGACGCCACCCTAGGGAACCAATCATAGAGCCCGGCTTAGATCCAATAAGACCTCTTGTATATAGTTACATTGTATATAGTTCACTGTTGTAAGCATATAAGTTTAGGTGCCACTCGTGCAAGAGCTGATCAGAGTTGAATGATGTTTGGAATAAAAGCCTTGCTTTGATTCATTGTCTCCTGACTCTCAATACTTAAAACTATTCAAAGACTAAAGGCAGTATTTTCCAGGCATAGAATTCCAGGGATTCTAATAATATATGATGGACTCAGTACAGTTCCAATAAATATAAAAAGAATGCAGGAAAATATCTGTTTGAACATCATAATAGTAGTACAGTATACACAAAGCAATGGGGAAGTAGGAAGGGTGGTACAATCCTTAAAGGCCTCCCAAGAGAGATGAGCAACATGTACTTAGCACTCCTGACATACTAGTCAACACCTCTTGCTTCAGGACACTGTCCAGAAAACAACTTTTCACAAGAAAATCAACAGACTTCATTACCTATTGCACTGACTTAGATTAATTTTAGGGTAGTCTTAACTGAAGGAATTCCAAAGATGAGGAGATGATGACACACATTTAAATTTGGTGCTAGATACAGAACAAAACCAAAATTGTCTTAATTCAAATTCCAAGCAACTATAACAAAAGTTGCTATATCTGAGATCTTGTTGTGAGACACCAAATACTATTTTAAATAAACCAGGTTTAATACCTCTTACCTAAAAAATCCCATTGATTTATAGATTTTTACAACTTTATCAAAAACATTCATACTATATATACAGTTGAGTCTTTTACAAACATTCAATCCATTTATAAAACACTGACCAAATTTTCCAAAATAAAGTTTTATCTTTTCCTTTGATTATGTGACTTAATTTGTCCATTTCTGCCAGTTCCAGTAATTTATATACTAGTTCATTTGTTTGAGGTATTTTGTTGTTTTTCCATAACTTTGCCCAACAGATTCTGGCTGTGGTCAATATATATATAATTAAAGCTATTTTACATCTAGTTAATCCATCTGGTATCAAATTTAGTAAAAAAGACTCTGGAGCTAAAAATAAATTTACTCCTGTTATTTCAAAAATTAAAGTCTGAATAGAACGCCAAAAGGATTGTGCTTTTTTACACCGCCACCACATATGAAAATATGTTCCCACTTTTTTTCCACATTTCCAACAAAGATTGGAGACACCTATGTAACATCTTGCCATTTTCCCTGGAGTCCAGTGCCATCGATAAAACATCTTATACACATTTTCTTTGAATGGTATAGCGCACATAAATTTAACAGCTTTCCATATTTTACTCCATTCGTTTCCAAAGAATAACCAAAGTCCTGCATCCACAAAATCATAGTCTTCTTAATCATCTCATCATACATCTCCTCTGCCAATAGGAATTTATATAGCTTTTTTATAATTTTATCATTTGATGTTAACCAAATTTTGTCAAACTAATTTTGAGTCATAAAATCCCATTTTTCTATCTATATCATATCTAGTTTACAGTTGAATCTTCTCCCACCAAGATAGTTTAATATTATATTTATTTCTTAGTTTTTTCCTCAGGTCTCCTATTGTTTTTATTATCCAATAAAACTTTATAGCTTGCCTTATTAGAACTATTGATTAATGATGGTCTAATAAATGCCTCCAGTGGTGATATCCATGCAGGAATTTTATGATAATATTTAACTTTAATTTCCCGCCAAACTTTTACCAACGCACCCCTTAATACATGATTATGAAAGTTGGCATGAATTTTGTCCTTTCCATACCAGGCATATGCATGCCATCCCATAAAAAGATCACGGCCTTCCAATGGCAATCATCTAGTGTCAACTAAACTTATCCAGTCTTTAATCCATGTCAAGGCAGCTGCCTGGTAGTAAAGGCTCCAGTTGGGTATGTCAAAACCCCCTCTATCTTTGCTATCTTATAGTAGTTTCCATTTTATCCTTGGGGTTTTAGGATACCACACAATTTTTTTAACAATTTTATCTAGTTCCATGAAAAAGGTTTTGTTTTTCAAGATTGGAATGTTTTGTGCTAAGAACAAAAATCTCGGTAAGATATTCATCTTTACCGTGGCTATTTTCCCCAACAATGATAACCTTAGATCTTTCAATTTCTCTAAATCTTTTTAAATTTCTTCCAAAAGCTTATGGTAATTATTTTCCATGAGTGCACTGTTTCTATTAGTAACATAAATACCTAAATATCTAACTTTATTTACAATCTCTATTTTAGCTAGTTCTTGGACCCCTTTAATTATTTCTGCAGAACAATTTTTCAACAATAATTTGGTTTTCCTAAGGTTAGTCTTAAAGCCTGCTACTTCCCCATACAGTTGAATTGTTTCTAATAGTGGCAGAATAGAAACCATAGGATTTTCCAATATAAATAGCAAATCATCTGCAAACACTCTTACTTTAAATTCATTACCTTTAACTTTAGGACCAATTATTTCTTTATTTACCCTAACTTGTTCCATCAGGGTTTCTAACGCAAATATAAATAATAATGGTGATAGCGGGCACCCTTGCCTTGTGCCCTTTTGTATGTATCTGAAGTTAAATCACCATTTACTATAACTTTAGCTTGTTGTTTTTTATAAATAGCCTTAATCATTGTTTGGAACCTGATTCCAAATTCCACAAAGCCAGTTTCTGCAACATAAATTCCCATGATAACTTATCGAAGGCTTTCTCTGTGTCTAGAAACATAAATATTGCCTATCTTTCTGGATGGGCCTCATAATATTCTAAAGCATTAATAAGCACCCGTATGTTATCTTTCATTTGCCTCTTTGGTAAGAAACCAGCTTGATCTTGATGAATCCTCTGAACTAGAATTTTTTTCAATATTCAAGCCAAAATATTCACAAAGATTTTATAATCTGCATTAAGAAGTGAAATGGGTCTATAATTACTAATTTGACTCCTTTCAGAATCTGTTTTAGGTAACATTGTTATAATTGCTTGGTTCCATGAGTCTGGTAATTCACCTGTTCTTCCTATCCGATACTTAAAAGGAAAAGTAATTTGATCTTCAAAGATACAATATATTTCTATCTGTAATCCATCAGGCCCTGGAGATTTCTTTTTCTTCTGTCTTTTAATTGCCTCTACTACTTCACACATTGTTATAGTATCACTTAAGATCTGTTGTTGACTTTTGGAAAAATTAGTTTTATTTTTTTCTTGCAAGTAATCCTTAATTTGCATAGGATTTTCTGAACGTTGTCTATATAGCTCACTATAATATTGCTCATATTTCTCTTCTCCTTTGTCATCTTTTAACGTTATTATCGTTATCTCCACTCTTTCTTTCTGGAGTTTATAAGACAGCCATCTTGTAGGTCTGTTGGCATTCTCAAAATAATACTGTTTAGTATATTCTATATTTTTAGCTATCTCCTGAGTTAAGATCAAGTTCATTTTATGTTGTAATACTCTTTAACTTCATTCTACTCTTTTCTTCCACCTCTTTATTTTTTTTTCATCTTGTCTTCTTCCACTTTGATTTAGCCACATAGCTGTTCGTATTTCAGCCTTTTCTGTTTCCTCTTCTAAGCTTCGTAATTAATAAATCTTCCCCTCAAAAAGGCTTTAACGGCACCTCATACTATATTCATCGACATATCAGGTTGAACATTCCTTTTAAAGTACTCTTGAATTTCTATTTTAGTTTTCCCTACAAATTCTTGGTCTTTCAAAGAATTCAAGTTCAATATCCATCTACCTTTCTTCTTTATTTCTTTATAAGAAATCATTAACGGGTTGTGATCTGCAAAAGTGTTAGCTAGTATATCCACTTCTAATAACCCCTCCAACACTGGTAATGTTAGCCAAGCCATATCTATTCTAGACCAGGAACCGTGTCTTGTTGAAAAGTATGTAAAAATCCTTCTTTCCTATATTCCTGGTCCTCCATGCGTCTACCACATTATATTCATTCTTCTACCAGATTATATTCTTCCTTTTCTGGTTTCGGGTTGCTCGACTGCGGACGTGTCTGAGCTCATGCTCTATGCCAACAAAAACCTTCTTTTTTCCAGGCTAAATCTTTCTTGTAGGGATAGAGGTGGTAAAGAACTTGCCCATAGTGGGTATGGGTGGTGACCCCCGTACTGATTTTTGTTTTTTGTGCGCTCTGAGATGGAAAGTTGCAAGGAGACCTGACGCTTTCTCGCCGGGAACAAGAGGAACCTAGATTGAACTGATGGAGTCTACAGAATACAGGACGCAATGACTTTAGCAAACTGAGAGAAAGTTAAGTTAAAATGTGGACATAAAACAGATTATTAAGTACTGTTTGTTTGGATAAGGGGTAAAACAAACTAAACAGGAGTGCAATAAAAAATGCCCCAGTCATTGCGGGGAGGGCGGAGCAGCTCCTTTAGTTAGCAGCTAGTAAAATAACAAGATACTTTAGATAAGAAAGGGCTACAAATAAGAGGGGTATTACCAGAATTATAACTGGTCAGAATGGGCATAGTGCAGTAATTTTTCTCTTTGTTTCTTTTTCTTCCTTCTGTGTTTCTTTGAGTCCACAATCGTCTGTGCCTTTAAGAGCTCCATCTTGAAGACACACAAAGCTGCTGACTCACAGAAGCGGGATTGAGGATTGCCAACGGAGCATGGTGATGTAGGAGGCATACGGTGGCCGGGTAGTCCAAGACGGAGTGAAACGAGCCAGCAAGATAACACGGTTGGAGAATGAGCCCTGTGGAAATGATGGAGAAGCGGCGTTGGAGGGGGGTAAACCAGCATGGAGATCGGTGATGTAGAGGAAGGAGAGAAGAGACGTAAATGGACGATAGTTTTTGATGGACCTTTATTATTGAATTACTCTATAATAGCTGAAGAAATAAGCAATCAGAGTAAAAAGATAAAGGTGGGGGAGTACTACTAATTGGAGAAAAATCAGTATAATTTTGTTCTAAAGAGTACTGTGTTGATTATTTAAAGTGTATGGCCACTGGTGTGGGAGGGCATAGAAAATCTTCTCTACCATCTCTGGGACAAATTAGAGCCATGAGTCAATTAAAAGCACCTGCTGTTAATATTTCTCAATTATCTTTAAAAGATCTGAAGGCTATGACTGAGGAGAGTGCGGCGACAGTAATTAAGTCAACTGTGGAAAACACCTTGCCAGTGCTTATTAAGAAAGAAATGGAGCCAATTCATTCTTTTCAGATGCAAATGCAAGAGTTAACTAATCAAATTAAAACAGAAACTGAGGAAATTAAGAAACAAATTTTTGAGAATAAACAAGAAATACAGAAAATTGCAACTGGGAATGTGAAAATTAAGAACAGAGTAATAGACTTAGAATTAGATGTACAAGAATTGAAGACAAAAAAATGACAGAATAGAGGAGACACTTATTAGTTTGGAGATGGATAAAGCAGCAATGATATTAAGGTGTCAGAATATACCAGAAAATTTGAGTAACAATTTGAAGGAAGAATTATCAGAGAATACAGCGGAGCAGCTTGGAATTGGTACTAAACAAGAAATTGCGTCTGAAATTGAGTCTATTTACAGGAAAAATTCTGCATATGCGAGAAAATATAATGTACCACGGGAGGTACATATAAAATTTTATAAGAAATAAAAGAAAAAAATTTGAGTTTGGCAAACGAAAACACAATGACTATGCAGGGTGATGAAATCAGGTTTTTGAAAGAAATACCATGGAGGGTCAGAAAAGGAGAAGAATTTATCAAGTTCTAACGGATCTTCTCAGAGCAAAAGGAATCACTTATAAATGGCTCTTACCAAAAGGCTTGTTATTTGAATATTTAGGAAGAAGACAAGAAATTGACTCAATATTTAAATTAGATAATTTTTTGGAAATGTATGGTCAAGACTTAGGTTGGCAGAAAGAGGAAGAGCAGGAGAAGGAGGCAGAAGAGACAGAACAGGAAGAGGAGAGAGGAAGAGATATGGCCAAGGGTAAAAAAGCAGAGGCAAAAAAGGGTAAAAGCAAGATATAACAACCTCACAGATGCTGACAAGATTCCAGTATAGAAGTAGGTCTAAGGAAGATAAGACTAAAAATGGAATGCACTAAAAAGTTCAATATTTTATCAATTAATGTGAACGGACTCAGAAAAGGAAGAGAATTATTCATCAGATTACCAAGCTAAAACCAGATGTAACATGTCTCCAGGAAACTCATATTAAAAGAGAAGACTCTAAATATTTAACTGCAAAAAAATTAGGTTACTCATTTGTAGCTTCAGATACAAAAAAGAAAAGAGGTGTAGTAATATATGCTAAGGAGTATCTGCATCCTCAATTGTTTTATACAGCGGAAGACGGGAGAATTGTAGCCATAACCATAATTAGACAAGGTATTGAATTTTTTTTTTAATTTTTAATTTTTTAACAATTTTTTCTCTAACGACAACCAAATTGTACATGTGGTAAAAAGAAAGAACATATACATTCAATATTTTGTGAATGATCACATAAGCTCCATTTTCATAAATTTTTTTCCAACTTTCTATTAATCAAATATTACAACTATATTCGAAATCTACTAACCTATTGCAACCAAATATATCTATATCTTAATATATTAATCAAAAATATAATAACTTCTGATAACTTTTGTTTTTAGGAATAACACCTAAGTTAGACAGGTACACAGTAATAAGAAACCATATAGCTTGGAAATATTTCTGGTAAGTACTCAAATTTTGGCATAAAGAATAAGAAGTTATTTTTCCAAGAACAAAATGGTTCCACAATTTATTTTGCCAAGACTCTAAAGAGGGGGAGGTTACTACTTTCCAATTTTGGGCTATAGTAAGTTTAGCAGTAGTAAGTAGTGTGGAAATTAAAGTTATTTGTGACTTTGATAAATTGTCTTTTGGGAACATATCTAACAGTACTGCCTCAGGTAACCAAGGTAGTTGAATAGTTGTTATTGTTTTAATTTGAACCAAAATTTGCGTCCAGAAAGACTGTATGACTGGACAGGCCCACCAACAATGCAAAAAGTCCCCGACTTGGCCACATTTCTTCCAGCACAAATTATTAGGGGTATGGTATATCCTCTGCAGCCTTTTTGGGGTAAAATACCAATGATGCAGTATTTTTAAAAAATTAAATTTTATAGAAAAAACAGTTGAGGTTAAACTTGGTGAGGCCCAGATTTGGTCCCAATGCTTCAAAGCAATTCTATTTGTACAATCCAAGTGCCATTGAGCTTGGGATTTTAGAATGCCTTGTTTTTTTGAGGCCATCAAAATTCTATATATTTTTGATAACAAACCTTTAACTTCCACATTTTTGTTCTTAATTATTTTTTCAAATTCTGTCAAGTTTCGTAAAGGGTTTGATTCAGTAAAGCAGGATTGTAAAAGGTGATATAATTGTAAATATTGGAACCAAGGAATAGATTTGCCAATTTTTGTTTCAATCTCTGCTTTAGTGACCGGTTTGTTTGTATTATTATTCACCAAATCAATTACACGTGTAAAACCTGCTTGTTTCCAAAACTGATATGCGTTTTCCTCTTTTCCAGGTGGAAACCAGTTCTGGTTAGTAAAGGAGGATAAAATTGGTGTCTCCGAGGTCAGCAATGTTCTACGTTTGTCCCTGAGTTCCAAAAGCGTATCAAGGTAAGTAGCTGCATCTTTGTTCTTTAGAGTCTGTCGACAAGAACAGTGTTGCCATATAATATCTTGTATTGGAATAGGTGGGTATTGTAAGGTCTCAAATTGTAACCATAAAGGAGGCACCTCCACCGTTAAAAGCCTGGCAATGATGCCTAATTGAGTGGCTTCATAATATAGAATCAAATCAGGGAAATCAAGTCCTCCTTTTTTTGTTGACGCTTGTAAACCAGAAGCTTTTATTCTGGGGTTCTTATATCCCCAGAAAAATTGAAGCAGCGTTTTTTGCCATTTATGTAAATCTTTTAGTAAAAGTTGTACTGGAAGTGCTCTAAAAAGAAACAAGTATTTCGGTAATATGAGTGATTTAATGATATTAAGTCTGTCTGCCCATGCCAGATCCATAACATACCATTGTTTCAACTGTGCCTTTGTTTCTTTAAAAAAATTTTGGAAGTTGACTGTAATAATGTCTTTAAGATCCGGAGGGATTAAAACCCCTAAACATCTCTAATTAGAAGTAGACCATTTATATGGAAAGAGACGTTGGATTTCTGTTTTATTTTTACAAGAGACCACCAAGGGGATTATCTTTGATTTTTCCGTATTCACTTTTAATCCAAATAAAGGTTGTATTTGTTGAAATACATTTTGAAGTTCCAATAAGGAGGAGAGTGGTTTTGAAAGAAATATAACCAAATCATCTGCATAGAGACTGATCTTATGAGTTGCAGAGCCCACTTGTATTCCGGCAATATTGACATTGCTTCGGATTAATCTTGCCAACGGTTCCATTGCGAGCGCAAAAAAGAATGGTGACAGGGGGCAATCCTGTCTAGTTCCACGTTGCATTGGAAGTGTTCTCCCTAAAAAGTTGTTTGTTTGAATACGTGCTGTAGGGTTGGCATATAAAGAAGCTACTGCAGTTTGAAATTTTTTCCCAAATTGCATTATATGTAGGAGTTGTTTCAAATAGCCTATCTCCAAACTGTCAAAGGCCTTCTCTAGGTCGACAGTAAGCATTAAAGTCTCTTCTCCCAAGCTTTTACTGTATGAAATAATATTTAAGGTACGTCTAATATTGTCCATCATTGAACGCTTAGGGATAAATCCCGTTTGGTCAGGGTGGATATGAAATGGTATGATGGTCTGTAATCTGTTCGCCAATATTTTTGCAAGGATTTTAACGTCACAATTTAAGAGAGCTATAGGTCTGTATGAAGAAAGGTATTGAATTTTTGATAATATTTATGCACCAAATCAAAAACAAGAAAATTTTTATAAAGAGTTGGCAAAAGTGATGGCAATTAAAGAATTTAAAAACATTTGTGTTATAGGTGTTTACAATGCAGTGTTTGATCCAGATTGTGATGGAGAAAGTCAGAGAAAAATAAGAAGACATGGTATGGTGTTTCCATGTCCTTTTTGGTGTGGATCATGTAGCTATGTGAGCATAAGCGCATAATCACCCCTGGCATTGTCAATCCCCACGAAGAGGTTATTCTGTATTGGGAGTCCCCAGGAGAGTTGTTGTCGAGTGACTAATCCCCTCCCCCAAAACCCTCTCTCCTGCTTCTGCATCAGAGTTGCTATTTGAGAGCATCCCATGACTGATGCAAGGGCAAATGTACTGAAGTCGATGTGACTACTCTCATGTAAATCTGCACTTTACCTCCCGCCCCCAGTATTCCAAGGAAAAGCGGTGAAGGGAAGGAGGCTGAGAGGGGCCAGAGTACTTGGCAGAGGGACTGTGGAGCTATCAAAAAGGAGCCGGAGTTTCAGATACATGCTTATGTGCATGGGTGAAAGACAAAGAAAAGGCTGCTGCAACAATCTGAATGATCAACCATGGGGTGAGCGCATGGTAAAGCTGGTTCAGGGTGGGATGTCTGATCAAACTATTTAAACCGCCACAAATAGATATGCAGCCAGATTGCGCCAAGCCTCCAGTGTGACTGCAACCCTCATCTAATGGTAACCTTCCTTTAAATAAAAAGAATCCACATAAATTCAACAGAAGTAAAAACAATGGTGTAGAAGAATAATTAGACCACTACAAAGATTTGACTTATCATTACATTATTTGTTTATACACATTATTTGCTTGCTAAGATAGTTCAAAGTCAATCAGTGACTCAAAAAAGGGAGCTGAGAAGCAACTGGATAGCTGGTTCTCAGAGAGGAAGTGGCCAAAGAAAATAAATTAAGAAGGAGCTTCCAGTGAGGACAAAATTCATGCTTCTGTTCTGGAGGGCTGCTGTCTTTCCTTCTCACTGCAGCACATCTCACTTAATGGAATTTATTTATTTTACTTACAAAATTTACATCCTGCATTACTACTCTTACAAGGGTTGTAATGGCAGCTAACAATTGAAAACATGCATGATCAAATTACATTATAAAATCATTAACATCAACCCCCACTCTCCCAAACATACATAATTAAATTAATTTTAAAAGAGTTTAAAAACAAGAGTTAAAATACATATAAAACTGTTAAATGCCTACAAAACATTAAGAGCATTGGTTAGGAACGAGGAATCATTGAGGGAATGCCCTCTCTCTGCCTTTTACTGACAGAAACCCAGCCTGTTCTGGTTGCCTAGCAACAGCCACTAAGGGCAGCTGTTTCTGAAAGCTACAAGCAGTCTGTTACAGTAGGAAGGGGGGGGGGGAATGGTGACTTTCCTTGTTGGGAAAGTCCCTTAGACCAAGGGTTCTGTGGAAAATACTCTGGTAACCACCTGCCACCACTCAGGATCGCTTGAGAACATCGAGACTGACTCTATTTATTTATTAGTTATTGTTATTGTTTTATTATCATTATTATTTATTATTATTCACACACTTTCAATCCACTGTCAATGCACTTTGCAACTGGATTTTACTGTGTGAAATGACAAAATCCACTTGCAAACATTCACTGAAGTGCATTGAAACTGAATTATTTAGCATGTGTGAAAATGCCTTAGTCTTCCAGTACAGTACAATAGCAATTACAAAATACCAGCCCATTAGCACCCATGCAGTTTAATTCATGAGGACAAGATTAAGAGAAATATCTTGGAGAAATAAATTGTACTAACTGAAGAAGAAAAAACTTTATAAAAAAGATTTGTTATAAAAAGGAAGTACTACTTTGTACAGAGAGTGATTAAAATATGGAATTGCTGCCAGAGAATGTAGTGATGGCCACAGGAATAAACAGGTTTAAAATGGGATTAGATAGATTTATGGAGGGTAAATCTGTCAATGGCTACTAGCCCTGGTGACTGAGTGGAACATCCACATTCAGAGGCATTAAGCCTCTGAATCCCAGAGCCAAGAGGCAACATCAGGGGAAGACCTCAGCTTCTACGCCCTGTTGTTGGCCCTTCAGAGGAACTGGTTGGTCAGTGTTTGAGACAGGATGCTGGCCTAGGTAGACCACTGGTTGATCCACCAGGGCTCTTTTTATGTTTTTAAAAGATAGGGGAGAAAATGGGAAAAGGCAGTTGAATTCCAAAAAGGGGTGGAAAAAGACAAAAAAAATACAATTTGGGAAAAGGCACACAGCAACAATAGCATAGGGATGTTCAAATAAAAAGCAATACAGCTGACCTAGCTAAGCTAAAGATACATTACCTAGGTTTGTAGGTTTCTCAGAGCATGTGCAGAGTTCCTTGCAGCAACAAGGTGTTAAAGGAGTCCTGAACCCCTACCCAACTTCCTGTAGATTCAGTTTCTGCTGAGGGCTGAAAACTGAAATCAAGGGAAAATCCTAAATGTCCAGAAGTCTGACGATTATGACTCAGCTGCTGTGGAATCAAGCCTTTTAAAATTAAAGCATAGAGGCTTCTGCAAATCTTAGCCCCAGAGTGTGACAATAGCAGGCTGAGAAAGGCAGGGGGGAAGGGAGACTAAATTGTCTGGGAGATGATAGGTATGGCTCCGGCTGGTAGGGTGGGGGATGGATGGATGGATAGATAAAATGACATTGGGAACACTTATCTGGGTTTGGCCAGTAAACTCAGTCCAATTTGTATAAAAACACATACAACTCTATTTGCAAAAATAAAGGACACCCAACAACGAGACAGAGGAAAGAATGTATACAGTTTAGCAAGGAATGCAAACCAAAACAAAAATACTTTTTAGCTGGCTATTCTACTCACTACTTCTGTCAGGCGCATAACTCTGGCATCTCAACTGGCATTCCTGATGAGCAGAGTCTCTAGAAGTATGGTAGTAGTTGAAGAGAGCTTTGAGGCAGTCTCTTCTTTCTCTGAGTCTTCTCAAGCTGTCTATTCTACATAGGTGTTCTTAACCATTTAGCCAATAGAAAGCTGTTACTAGGATAAATCTCTAAATTGCAAGCTGTCAGCCCTTTTAGATGACAGTTCTCAGCTGCTGCAAGTTAATCACTTCTGCCAGCCTAAGCAACAATTCTGATAACAAGCTGGCAGGTGGGGGTGATAACTTCTATAGTCAAGAAAGCTAACACTTAGGCAGAAAAACTCTCTTAAAGGGACGAGTTTCTCAACACAGAAGGGATCCTGGAGGTCACCTACTCAACCCCCCTTGTTCAGTGTAGGAATTAGTCAACTATAGCACCCCACTCTGCTTCAAGGAGTGCACGGTTTTTAAAAAATATTTTTAATTTTTAAGAAAAGCATTTACAGGAGAAATTCTTTTGGGGCTGTGCCCTTAAGAAAGAGGGCAGAGCCCCCAGAATTGGACCTAGGCCAGCCTCCTTTCTAAGAATGATACGTTAATTTCTCCAGTCTCAGGCCAGTGACTCATTCTAAAGCACTCTTCAGGGGTCCAAGATCCCAGACACTCTAGGGTCCAATGTGCATTGGTATTTCCCACCGTTGTGCAAATGATCTCACATCGTCTCACAAATTTTGTCTACATTGGATGCCACATCCACTCTCCTATTATTTCATCTCAGCATCAGTTGTCTGCATCATTCTATGGCCATTTAGTAGTGACTCCAATGTCATTACGGCATCTCATCGCCTTATCTGAATGTAGTTTTAAGGTGGTACAACTGCTCCTCCCCACCGTCGAACCACTCTGAGCAAGAAGCAGACAACTGGAGATGAATTCTCCCCCCTCCTTTTCTAAGGAGATATGCAAATTGTCATAAAGGAAACAAGTTAGCTGAAAATCCAGTCATCTGTTTAAAAGCAGCCAGGAAACATTTTTCTGCAATCATATGAAGGGTGGGGGGGGGGGGGACTGGAAACATGCCCACCCCTGAACCATTTGTTATTTCCTGGGGCAGTCTCCAGAACACCCTGCCTGGCAACTGCTGGGTGTTTTGTGTTTTTTTACCCATCTCATTCCATCTTTCCTGCCCCCTCTCTGCCAGGTCACCCCCTTTTACTTTTTTTTTGGGGGGGGGGGGGGTTCCGCAGGTGCCATTTTCTTCCCACAGTGCAGCACCCTGCTGGTGCCCCTGAGAGGCTGCTCCTCCCCCCCCTCGTGCGCTCTCCCTAAATGCTTCCTGATGCAGACAAAGGAGAGCTTTATACTGAGCCAAATGGAAAGCTGGCACCACAGCAGCATAGAACAGCTTTACACAGTAAATGCAGATAAGGCCTAGGTGACACTCTTGAGCCTTGGTAAGTTTTAGGCCTTCTGTTACACACGCCTTTTGATTTGTTTCTTTTCACACAGACACACATATATATTCAAATTTTTCTGCAAATTTTGGTCATTCAGGCTTGTAGAAATATCTGTTTTGTCCATTCACAGAGCAATCTCTGGATTTAAGTGTACTCTGATTTGGCTGACTTTTCTATTAGAATATACAAGTGGGGACCCGCAATAAACTTGTGGGCTTGGCCATCCCATTACCCCCACTTTCGTTTCCTCCCCTCTTCCCCTACTTCTCTGTCTCTCACCCATGGCTGTCACTTTCTCTCTGCCTCCCATCACACAAATGTTTTTTTCCTCCCATAGAGAACAATGGAGGGAATGGGGGCAACCTGTTTGGGGGCCCGTAAGATTGGACCCCCTGGTCCAATCTTCTTGAAACTTGGTGGGTATTTCGAGAAGAGGCCCTAGCAGCTACCCTGCAAGTTTGGAGCATCTTCCTCAAATCCCCTCCCCTCCAGTCACTTTTAAAGTTGCCGCCGAATTTCGGCAGCAATTCAGCAGCAGGCTGAATTAGAGTAGAGAATCTGATTCAGCCCGTGGCTGCCCTAGTGGCCAATCCTGAGCTCCGGCCCCAACGGACCCCTGTATATGATATGAAGTGTAGTAGAGAGATGTTAAATAGACTAAATGATAAAATAATTCAAAACCACAATTTTATTCAATGAGTTTGAGAAGATAGAAGAATTCAAAAACATGGAGTTCCTTTGGTTTATGAAAAAGACAGAACTGGTGTGATTGGTGATTCCTTACTTTTTCTGGGGTGGGTTGAGTTTATAGATTAAGGGTGAGTTCTATGGCAAACAAATCAGGTTAAGTTGTTAGGAAAAGAATAAAGGAGACCTGGAGAAAACAAGTAGTCAAAATGATGTCTTTAAAGCAGGGAAGAAGAAACAACCTCTTAACAGTATCTGTCAGTTTGGTGAAGTAAAGCCGGGTCAAGTCAAAAACTACAAGTTGTAAATATGTCATGCCCCATCTATGGGTTTATATGAAAACATATATACCACCTAATCTGTTACTAGGGGGAAATTAGGCCAGAGCCAGTCTTCAATTTTGTCCTCAAAGCGCTATTAAGCACCAATACTGCATGGCTTTAAGCAGAAGTGGGAAGCCTTCTGGGTACATTTAGAATGGAGTTCTTCTGTCCTATTGTAACTCGAGTTAACTGACGTGCCATTTAACCTGATATTAAATGTAAATGATACTTCTGTGGTACTGCATTTCGGGTCACACCTGCTTGTGGCTGACTGTCAATTTTTGATTTTGTTTACTTTGTACCCTTGCTTTTAAGATTTTTGTCAGAAACATCTAAGAACTTTAATTAAGTCAATGGAAGAGCAGTGCTTCCTGAAGTCAGCTGCCTAAACCTGACTGCAAAAAACCTCTATTGTTAAGACATTGTACACACTGAGCTTTTAACTCAGTAGTAAAAATGAAAGGGCAATAGTAAAAATGAAAGGGCATTTATACAATTGTGCCAAAATAGAATAAACAGGTTCATCTGGAGTAGAGTTGCTAACAGCTTGCCCCTTTAACAGAGGCTTAATAGGATGCTATTTATCTGGTGATATTGTTTTCACCCATGCCAGGAAAAGATTTATTTGCCCATTACCACACATTAAGCCTGTATTAAAGGGACAGGGCATTTTTTTCTTCATATTGTTGTCAAACCTAATCTAGAATCCTATGTGCATGTGGCATTTATTCAGTAAATGTGGGAAGTAAATTTGGAGTGGAAAGACAAGCCAGTAAAGAACAAACCCCTTTGGTATACCTCATTTCAAAATAGCGTTCTTCCCAAATTAATTTTCATGCAGTAAAATTTCTGCCCTGAAATGGATAGCCCAGGTTAGCCCAGTCTCATCAAATCCTTGGTTAGTACTTGGATGGGAGACCACCAAGGAATACCAGGTTTGCTACACATAGGCAAACAATGGCAAACTACCTCTGAACATCTCTTGCCTTGAAAACGCTACAGGGTTGCCATAAATTGGCTGTGACTTGGTGGCAAAAAAAAAACTATTTTGGTTTTGTTACACATATTTGTGTGTAATGTGTAATTTGCCTACAAGCAGGGGTCCTTTCGTAGAAAAAGAGCTGCAGGAGCTCATTAGCATAACTCATTAGCATATGCCACGTCCCCTGACATCACTGGAAGTGTGTCAGAAAGGGAATGTCAGTTTCAGCCCCATTATACCCTATGGGCCATTGAAATCAATGGCAAAAACTCATAGGGTATATGAGGGGCTGGAGGAAAGGGGGTTTGAGGGAGAGGCTCCAAACTTGCAGGGTAGCTGCTGGAGCCTCTCCTTGAAATATCCACCAAGTTTCAAGAAGATTGGACCACGGGGTCCAATTCTATGGGCCCCCAAACAGGTTGTCCCATCCCCTCCATTGTTCTCTATGGTGGGAAAAAATGTTAACTTTTTTTCTACCATAGAGAACAATGGAGGGAATGGGGGCAACCTGTTTGGGGGCCTGCAAGTTTGGAGCCTCTCCCTCAAACCCCCTCTCCTCCAGTCGCTTTTAAAGTTGCCGCCGAATTTCGGCAGCAATTCGGCAGCAGGCTGAATCAGATCAGAGAATTTGATTCGGCCCATGGCTGCCCTAGTGGCCACTCCTGAGCTGGCGGAGCTTCGCTTTGCCTCACTCCAGCCCCAACAGACCCCTGCCTACAAGACATGCTGAAGATCATATGAAAAATGTATCTCAAAGACTCCCCAAATAACTAGATGTCTTGATAAAGATGATAATCTTACAAAGGGGAAACTGAGGTAAAGAATGATTTACTGTGAACAGAGATAATACAAATCATGATTCCAGATCGAAAATCCACATTGTCCATAGATTTTACTTATTTATTTGACAAGGAAACATCAATATATTTCAGAAACGTCTGCACTAAGTAGTCACAGTTTGAAAACTATGTTTTAGCCATGTGTTATCCATTATAGTGTAATTGAACAAGGCATTAATGTATTGAATTAGAGCTAATTAGTGACTGCAGCGTGATTAAAAATGAGAGGTTTTCCCCTGGGAAAAATCACCCAAGCACCCATGCCCATGTCAACTGTATCTTTCCTATTATATAAAGCCATTTTCAAGTGGCAAGTTTCCATGGGGCGCCAAAATCAGTAGGCTGGATGGACTGCCACTCAAAAGGGGGTCCCTGGCCATTGGCTGCATTCTCTCCCTGCTTTGCCTCAGTCCCGCCCTCAGAGCCACTGACCAGCCTCAGTCTGGAGGGAGCCAGTAAAGGGGAAGGACTGACTGGGTGCTGGGTCCACTTTTCTCCTCAGCCCACTGCCAGGTGGGTCTAACTGTCCCCTCAGTGGCCTGCTTCTGTCAGTGAAAAGACAATGGACTATCAGCATAACCCCCTCCACCGCACACTGTGAGCGGTGTCAGAATAAACTGTTAGAAACAGGGGGCATTTCACACAGCACCCCGTAGCACTTCAGGACCAGTACAAAGAACTGAAGAACACTTGGGAGGAGGTTTCAAGGTAAACCAGCTCAGGAACGCTTTCCCAATGGGAGAGGCACATTTCTGTGTGAAAGGGCCACTATGCTCTATTAGGAAAACGGTACTAATATAGTTCTAATGTGTAAAATGCCTGACAGAAACCGTTACTGAAGAGTTCCTGAAACAGAACATATTGGCTGTGTGAAATTCCTCAGGCTCTTTCTCCTGCTTAGCTCCACCATGGCTAATGAGGTGGGCCAACAAGAAGAAGAAGAAGAAGAAGAAGAAGAAGAGATTGGATTTATATCCCACCCTTCACTCACTTAAGAGTCTCAGAGCGGCTTACAAACTCCTTTCCCTTCCCCTCTCCACAACAGACACCCTGTGAGGTAGGTGGGGCTGAGAGAGCTCTTTCCCAAGCTGTCCTTGAGAGAACAGCTGGTACAGAGCTATGGCTTGCCCAAGGTCATCCAGCCAGGTGCAAGTGGAGGAGTGGGGAATCAAACCCGGTTCTCCCAGATTAGAGTCCACGCACTTAACCACTACACCAAACTGGCTCTACACCAAACAACCATCAAACCGTTCCCTTCAACCCCCTGCAGTGCAACTGCCTTTTCCCCTAGGGTTGCCAATCTCCAGGTGGGACCTGGAGATCTCTCACTGTTACAATTGATCTCCAGATGACAGAGATCAGTTCCCCTGGAGAAAACAGCTGCTTTGGAGGGTAGACCTTATGCCATTATAGCTTGCTGAGTCCTTCCATTCCCCCCCCCCCCAAATGCTGCCCACCAAAGGATCCACCCTCAAAATCTTCAGGTATTTCCATCATAGGGTTGCCAGGTCTAGGTTGGAAAATCCCTGGATACTTTGGGGGCAGATCCAGGAGAGGGTGGGGTTTGGGGAGGGGAGGGGCCTCAGCATGGTACAATGCCATAGAGTCCACCCTCCAAAGCAGCCATATTCTCCAGGGGAGCTGATCTCTGTCAGATGGAGATCCATTGTAAAAGCGGGAGATCCCCAAGCCCCACCTGGAGGTTGGGAACCCTATTCCATCATCAGAGCCGGCAACTATCTCCTCAGTGCCCATTGCTAGGCAACCAAACTTGCTTCTCTGAAAGACCCTATTTACACCTACGTTGGCCTTTGGGAGAAAACTCATTGGGGCCAGCTGAACAGAATGCCATAGAGGCCACCCTCCAAAGCAGTCATTTTCTCCAAGGGAGGGGGGAGGATCTGTTGTCTGGAGTTCAATTGTGATACCTGGCGATCTTCAAGCTCCACCTGGAGGTTGGCTACCCTAGGCATTTGAGTTTGTGTGTGTTTTTCTGTGTGTGTCTCTGTGTGTGTGTTAGTGTGTTTGTGTTTGTGTGTGTTTGTGTGTGTGGTGAAAAGGCTTGAAAAAACCCCGGCAGTCTGAAATGGCAAACCACTCCGAAGACAGCTCCAAAGTGGTAGGGAAAGGGCTGTCTGAAATAGCTGTCACTGTACCAGTTCATTACAAACTGGTAAGCAGGATCTGCTAGACCCATTGTTGCCAGTCTCCAGGGGAGGGGTGGAGATCACGCTAAATTACAACTGTTCTTCAGATGGCAGAGATCTTCCCCTGGAGAAAATGGTGGACTCTGTGTCATTATACCCTCCTGAAGTCGCCACAGCAAATTGACGCTGAGTGCCCAAGGCCGGGGCACTCTCCCAGAGCTTCTTTCTAGAGCCCATTGTATTTATTTCCACAACAGGCCTTATTCCTAGTTTATAATAAACCTGCTTTAAAAATTCTAACAGAGCCAGCATGTTGTAGTGCCTGTAGTGTTAAATTGGGATATGGGAGACCTGGCTTAGAATCCCTAATCTGCCACAGAAGCTTGTTCAGTGGCCTTGGGCTGGTCACTCTCTTTCAGCCTAACACCAGACTGTTTGACTCTGGTGAGATGGCCCAACTCTTCACATGTACAGGACCCTTTGCCCAATCCATAAACCAATTTGGGTAACAACTCTAGCTTGGTAATTTATAGATTTGGAGGCAATGCCTGAGGAGAATGGAGGAGAGGGGACTCGGTGGGGATGCCTATACCCTCCAAAGTTGCCATTTCTGCCTGGGGAACTGATCCCTGTAGTTTGGAGATCAGTTGTAATTCTGGAAGAACTCCATGCCTCATCTGGAGGTTAGCGAACCTACATGTAGTTTGGCCCTGATGAAGATCTTAATGGATAGTTTTTTGTGGGAGAAGGTGATCCTTCAGATATTATTTTAATTTATTTATTCATAGTCTTTCTTTCTGCCCAGTTAGAACCACCAAGATAGCTTCAACCTGATCCCAGATTACATGAAGCTCTATAGGTAATCAGTACTTTGAATTGTGCATATCGGCAATGCAGTTTTTTAAAAAATTGAAGAGAGACTCACAATAGCTTGTACCTACCAATAACCTGATTGCTGCATTTTGAACTAGTTGAAGTGTCTGAACAGTCTTCATACAGAATTCACTGTACTACTGTGGTACTCCACACTGTATGTAATCAGAGGACAACAGTTGGCTAAAGGAGGTATGAGCTATGGAAGAGATCTGAGCTTCCATCTGCAGCTGCAGATCAAAAGCACCCTGAAGCTGTGCAACTGCTCCGTAACAGGGAACCCCACCCCATCCAGAGCAGTCATATTCCTCAATATTTGATTGCTTTTATTACCAACGAACTACACCCCAGTCTTATCTGGACTGAGCTTCAGTTTATGGGCTGTCATCCAGCCAATTTCTACTTCCAGATTTCAGTTCAAGATAGCCACTATTTCACCCTGTTTCACCTATCTTGAAAAAGAGAGGTAGAATAGTATGTAATCCACATATTGATGACACATCTGGATTACCTTTCCCAGCAGTTTCTTGTATGTGTATGGGGTTGCCAAGTCCTACCGTAGCTGCAGCGGAGGGGGGGAGTCCTGGCCGTCTCCAAGAGTTGGTTGGTGTGCGCGCAATGTGTGTGCACCGCAATGACATCACCCGGAAGTGATGTCATCACGTCAGGCATGTTGGGGGCAGGACCACTATCATTTGAGGGGAAAACATAGAGTTTTCCCTCGAATGATAGAGCATCCCCCCGCAACGTCATCACACCAGGCATGTCTCCACGATCCTGGCAATTTGGGAGTGGGTTTCCCCCCAGTGGCCTGATCTGGGCTGGCGGGAAATGGACCCATCGAGCAGGGGTTTCCCCGCCCCCCCGGGAGGACCTGGCAACCCTATATGTGTAAATTGTGGGGGACAGAATGGAACTCTATGGGACCCTGTATTTTAAATGTCATGGAGTAGAGCAGCTGTTTCCTGATACTATTTTCTGGAGCCAGTTCACCAAGTAGGAATGGAACCACCAAAACATAGTACCCCTTAAAGCCACCTCAGATAACTAGTCCAGAAGGATAGCATGATAAATGGAACTGAAAGCTGCTAAAACGTCCAGGAGAATCAACAGGATCACACTCTGCTTTTCTCCTGGCAAAGGCTGTTAGCTACAGTGACTAGTAATCTGAATTCCAAAACAGGTTCTGAAACAGAATGGAATAGGTCTCCATAATCAGTTTTATCGAAGACAGCCTTGAGCTGCATGGTTACCACTTGCCAGACTTCTGTTTTGCATGCATAGCTTGAAATGTTGATAGAAATCCCGAGCTGAAATGTAACATCATGGTAAGTTCATGGTAAAATCAGATTTAGGGATAACAAAAATAGTAACTGAAGCCACAAAAACATCTTGAATGCATGAAAACAACTTTACATTTTTAACGTATCTTTAAAGGGGACATTCTGTTTTCAGAACAATAGTAATCTATGGATCTATAAAAGTACCTACTACCTGGCATATTGTATGTGTTCCTCTGATGTCAGCTAGTAGATATAGACCTTATGGTATGTGAGACTATTCTCATCTCATTTTCTAGGTGTACTTTTATATGTTTTAAAATTATTATAATGGACGGGTTCTCATTGTTTTTGTTCTGATGTGAGCATACTTTCCTCCATTTTCTTTATTGACGAAAACCAAATCAACACCAGGATGAACAAAACAGGATGTCAACCTGTATGCAGTTTATTTATTTAAATCTTTTTACCTTGCAAAAAAAGAGAGGCTAAAACGGCTCACAAGGATATCTAAAACTATTTTCTAGTTATCACAGACCAAGAAAACAACAAATTGAAACAGATGTCCGGTGGTACTGTATGATCTAACAAACCTTATTCCAGCATGAGCTTTTGTGAATCAGAGCTCACTTAATCAGATGCATCTTCACCACATTTTGCATCTGATGAAGTGAGTCCTGACTCATGAAAGCCTATACTGGAACAAATTTGATTAGTCTATGAAATGCCAGTGATCTTTTGTTTCATTTTTTCTGCTATGGGCTAAGCCTACTGGAACTGTTATCAAGAAATGAACAACAAGAAGTCTGAGAAAAACAGAATGTCCATCAGTCATCAGTTCTTCCTGTGTCACCCATACTAAACAATACTGTCTTACAAAAGCAACAGAATCAGTGCCATACTAATGTTTACAGGAATGCTGTTTCACAAAGTGGAAGCCATCACTGTGTAGGCCAGAGGAAGAATGGGGGCTGTTTTTACACATCAACAAGACTGGGTGACTGGCTGGAAAGCAGGCATGGAGTTTCTGAATGGGTTCATATTGGGAGAGACAGTCCTTCAGATATGAAGGTTCCACTCTGTGATGGACTTCATTGGTAAGGTCACCAACCTCCAGGTGGGATCTAGAGATCTCCCTGAAACACAACTGATCTCCATTGCATAGAGATCAATTCCCTTGGAGAAAATGGCTGCTTTGGAGGGTGGACTCTATAGCATTATACTCTGCTGAGGACCTTCCCTTCTTCAAACTCTGCCTTCCCTAGGCTCCACCCCCCAACCTGGTGTTGGCAACCTGATACTGGTAAGAACCAGTACCTTCAGTTGAACTCAGAAACAAGCAGGCAACCCATGCAATCATCTTGAAATGGTGACTGAAATGTTTCCTGATATCCCTGTGCCAGATAAGATCCCCTCATTTTCTCAGTGTATTCTGGCTGCGTCATTAACACACGATCTCTGGCAGCAACAGTGATGCATAGTGTGCTGCAAGAATGAGGCAGAGATGACAACTGGCCACTAAAACCTGTCAACAAACAGCTGATTGCTAGAGCAGATGTTGCCACTGCCCAGAAAATGTTCTGATCTTCCATTTTTAATGAAACCCATTTGTGGGGCAGGGTGGGGGTGGAACTGGGTGAGAGAGAATTCATAGGATAATGGAGGTAACTGATGACAGCACAGACATCATTAAGGCCTTTCATTTACCACACCATCAGCAACGGGTTGGCTTCTTGTCAGACGTGGAAGGCCCGTTCTTTAACATACTGAGTCACTAATTGCCTTTAAAGTTTCATTAAAAGCAGATGCATCGCTAAAGAGCAAGTATTAGTCACACACTGATCAAGGTACCACGAGATATTCTGAGCATGAACAGACCGCCTGTCTAACACGGTAGAAAACAGTCACTAATGGAGTGACTGTATTCTTCACTGTATGTATCTAATTAATACTGATAAAACTAAAAAGCCTGCCGGGAATGTGTCCTGGTCATTGGATAAAAGAAACCAAGACAAGGGCTTTGCAATAATATAAACAACATGTCTGAGCATGAATTTGGAGCTGTGCATCCTTTCTGCCCTTCTAATAGGATGTAATTGTGAACATAATCAGTACAGCAAAGAATGTGTACGCATAGAGAAGATGGAGTTAATACACATTTGTTTTGACAGTTTAAAGTCAAGTGATACAGATAAGCTGGCAATGCTATGCCTAGGATGAGAGAACAACTTGAAATGTTTCTCATCTTGTATGCTATTAGGCTGAGCTATATTTTGCTTTAGCTGATCGGAAGAAGAAGAAGAGGAAGAAGTAGTGGTAGTAGTAGTGGTGGTGGTGGTGGTGGTCTTATACCCTGTTCTTCGTTACCCAAAGGAGTCTCAGAGTGGCTTACAATTGCTTTCCCTTCCTCTCCCCACAACAGATACCCTGTGAGGTTGGTGGGGCTGAGAGAGTTCTGGGAGAACTGTGACTGGCCCAAGGTCACCTGGCTGCCTTCATGTGGAAGAGTGAGGAACCAAACCTGGTTCTCCAGATTAGAGTTCACTGCTCTTAACTATTACACCAAACTGGCTGTCTTGGAAAAGTTTCATTTTCAAGAGTGCAGGAAGAATTCCTGGTGATTTGTGCCCTAAGGCCCTGCCTTGCTGTAATTTTATATCAGAAAATGGCCTGATCTCTTTGGTTTTATGTCATTTACTTGTTCCTGATTAGGGACATATTCTAAAAAGATCCCAGTTCTGAAGACAGTTGTATTTACTGTGTGGTCATCGCTGGACCAGGTTAACTTCATGGATTTGATGGGTAGGTGACCAATGCACACTACAGCACTTAAAAGCTTTAGCTAGGGCACACTGAAACAGCCACTGCCACCCATCCAGATATGCTGAGACTCTAAAACAATCACATACATGTTCTTAGAGATACCGTTTTAAAATTAGTACGCTATTTCATCCCTGATTTTTCAGGCATTTTTTCTGTGTTTCATCTAAATACCTATCTTTAATGTCCAAACTGATTTAAGTCATTGTGTAAATGAAGCAGCAGTAGCACCTAACCTGTTCCTTCACTGCTGTCTGACTCTGCTGGACTCCACTGACATGACTTAGTCATCGCAACCCTGTTTAGCCAGCATAGTATGTGGACCACATGTACAAGTGATGTAGATATCATTCTTAACTGTGGAGGGATAACCATGCAACTTGCAAGAACGTGTCAACGAGACCATTGTCAGTTTGTGATCCCTTCCACATCTTTGTTTTATCTGTTCAGCATTCCTCAGGGGCTGGGCTGTATTCATATGCAATGGTTCCCAGTTCAGCTGCACATGGCAATGATTCCCAGTCACTGCAGCTATGAATGCAGAGGCATTCACAGTGGCAATGAAATGTTTACACTGGGTGTTCTCTGGACTTTCCTCAGTCATTCTTCACGCCTACTGTTTTAGCCTTGCGCCACTGGGGAGCTTTTTGCTGGCTTAAAAAAAGTTGCCATATCACTATAGTACTTTATGTGTGTAAAGTGCTGTCAGGTTGCAGCCAACTCATGATGACCCTATTGGGTTTTCAAGGCAAGAGACAAACAGAGGTGGTTTGCCATCGTCTGCCTCTGCGTAGCAACCCTAGACCTTCTTGGTGGTCTCTCATCCAAGTATGCACCAGAGTTGACCCTGCTTAGCTTCTGAGATTGGACAAGCCTGGGCCATCCAGGTCAGGATACAATTCTGCAACTACCAATTTAAAACACATCTGATGGTACAGGGAAGAAAACTGCAGGTGTGAAAAGATGATGGCAGTAAAATAGGCATGCTTATTCTCTTTGATTGTGATCTTTCAGGAAACATCACAGTAAAGCAGTTTTGGGGAAGATCAGAGGGAAGTAAGAGAAAGCCTGAAAAGTGGCCAATTGGAGGACAACTTGGTGCGGATCCTCTGAAAAACACTGCTCTGGTTTGGAAGCTTAAGCACAGCAAAACAGCTGTGTGAATGCACCCTATATAAAAAACTTTAAGTTATGAACAATGTCTAAATCAGCATTGGTATTAATTGAATTTTACTTTGTAGTGGTAGTAACAGCACTGCAGTGTGAGGGATCTAGAGGGAAGCTGCATGTTTTTTCCTACTTATTTAAGGGCATGTACTTTTTAATTGCCCAGTGGTATGAAGATCTATATTTGTGCCTTTCTTCTGAATGTGTTTGTTTCTGCTTGATTCATTGGTGATTTCTCCACTTCATATCTGGAAAGCTCAGGGCTCATTTTGAGGCAGGAGCTCCTTTGCATATTAGGCCCCACCCCCTTAATGTAGCCAATCCTCCAAGAGCTTACAGAGCTCTTCTTACAGGGGCTACTGTAAGCTCTTGGAGGATTGGCTACATCAGGGGTGTGTAGCCTAATATGCAAAGGAGCTCCTGCTACGAAATGAGCCCTGGGAAAGCTTAACATAAAAATAAAAAAATCCTGAATGTATGCCAGCACACAAGTTACATATCTGTTCATATGCCTCTCTTGCTTCTTGGATATATGTTTTAATAAGTTGGGGCCTGTGATATTCGTGAGGGGAGGATTCCTACCCTCATTGCTGCTGATTCCCCACACAGCTCAGTGAAGGGGAACACTTGTGGGGGGAGTCCCATATCCTTCCTCAGTGCCAAGCATGGTGTGGTTACTAATGAACCTCAGGTCTCCTGCTGCCACTGCCGGGCATCCTCTGCCACCACTGCTGAACCTGGCATGGCTGATTCTGTGGCTGTCCTCTGTGGCTAGGCCTGGCACAACTGCTGGTGTCTTCAGCTGACATGTCCAAGCCCAGTGTGGCTGTTGGCATTCTTCATAGCTGCTGCTGAGGCCAGTGTGGCTGCCGGCGTCCTCTGTGGCTGGTCCCAGTGCTGCTGCTGGCATCCTCCTCTGCCACTGGGCCCGGCTGCCAGTGTCCTCCTGCTTTGACTCTGAGGCCAGGCCCAGAGGGGCTGCTGGGATCCACCTCCAGGCTGGGCTGGAGTGGTTCCTCATCTGATAAGAGCATTGTCTCTGTGTGTGCAGACAACGCAAATGTATTTTGGGATGATTTAAACCTTCCTATATATTTTAATGTTGATCTGATATTTTTGTGCAAACCTAGGTAGAACTCAAGTTTGCTGAAAAATCTGTTTAGTGTCTGTGTAGCCCCAATTTGCAGATTTAGTCATCCACAGATGGAGGCCACACATCACTAACCATATATAGATTTTAGAGAGAGAGAACTTAAATCTGGAGATTGGGGTCATGGACAGATAAGAGAGATCTGTCTACAAACCTATGAGAAGATCCAAGTTTGCAGAAACACCTGAAATCTAATTAAAAAAAAATACATGGGGGCATTAAGCCCCCCAATGAAAAAAGAAGCACCTGTAGCTTTAAAAAACAGATGCCCTTTGTGGATGTTGCTAGGCAACCACAACAGTATTCAAGCTTCAGTTTCTGTCAGTAAAAAGCATGGGGAGGAGGCAGGGCCATTTCTAGGGTTGTTCAGGCCTTTGAGGTAGGACACTTTGGGGCCTGGTATGGCCACAACCACCAGGTGACTTGCTACCAGGCAACATGCATGACTTACCCAGGCCCAGCTGCTGGCTACTGCTCAGCATCAGCCACCCCACAAATGTCAGTGTGGTGTAGCACTTAGAGTTTCAGACTAAGATCTGGAAGACCCAGGTTGAAATCCCCACTCTGCTGTGGAAACTCATTGGGTGACTTCGGGGCAATCACATGCACTCAGTCTAATCTACCCACTAGGTGGTTGTGAGGATAAAATGGAGGGGAGGAGAATGGTGTAAGCCCTTTTTGGTACTCACTGGGGAGAAAGGTGGTGTATAAATGAAGTAAATAATAAATATAGCTGCAGATGGGAACAGAAAGAAGGCTGTTTGGTTGGGGATAGGAAAGTTTAAAGGCTGCAGGAAAAGGTGAAGATATGGGAGGTGCTGAGAGCAGGGAAAGATAGGGTTGCCAAGTCCTTACCGTTGTGCAGCGGGGGGGGGGGAGTCCTTTCATGCCTGGGAGACCTCTGGCATCACCCACCTCTGGCATCGGGCACGTTGGGGCGGGACCACTCTAATTTGAGGGAAAACCATAGAGTTTTCCCTTGAATTATAGAGTGTCTCCCCAAACTTGCCCAACGCGATGATGTCACCTCTGGGTGATGTCATCACACTGGGCACGTTGCCGGAGCCTGGCAATTTGAGGGCGGGGTTCCCCCAGTGGCCCAATTTGGGCTGGTGGGGAGCAAGCTGCTCGAGCGGGGGTTTCCTTGCCCCCAGGGGACTTGGGAACCCTAGAGAAAGAGGAAATAGTGTGGGGAGGGAAATACAGGAGAAAACACCCCTACAAATCCTTCCAGGTTCCCTACCATGTAACTGAGGAAGGCTTTGCCAACACCGTGCAATGTGGCCAGAGTTTTTTCAGCTAGAGACTGCCAGGAGGAGAGAAGGATAGAAAGCCAAAAACAAGAGGGCAGATAAAGGAAGCAAGAAAGATAGAGAGGCTATGGGGGGTTTCAGGGAAGGCAAAAATAGTGGGGGGGTGAAACTGAAATGCCACCACAAGTCCTTGTGGGTCCCCCACTTGTAAGTATAGCTAATTCTCAACATGGCCATATCTGTGGACACTTAAATTCAGAGACTAGAGCCTTGAACAGACAAGATAGCTATTTCTACAAATCTGAAAAAAACCCAGTTTTGCAGAAAAAAATGAAATCTAACCCCCCCACACACCATACATTAGAATTTTACCCCCCAAATAAAAGAAGCAGCACCTGTAGCTTTAAAAAATGAATACCCCCAGTGGCCGTACCATACAGGCAACCATACAGTATTGCCAGCCTTCAAGCCTTAGTTTCTGCTATCAAAAGGCAGGGGGAGAAGACAGGGCCCATTCCAAGGCTCTTTTGGCCTTTGAGGGAGAACTCCTTGGGGCAAGGCCTGCCAGCAACCACTGGCCAGCTTGTGACCACATGATCTGCATGACTCACCCAGGCCTAGCTGCTTATTCCTGTTCAAGAGCAGTCACCCTACAAAAGCCAGTCTGGTGTACTGGCTAGAATTTCAGATTGGATTGAATTCCTACTCTGCTATGGAAGTTCACTGGGCGACCTTGGTCTAATCACACACTTTCAGCCTAACCTCTCTCAAAGACGATAAAGTGGAGGACAGGAGAATGATGTAAGCCACTTTGGGTACCTATTGAGGATTAAGGCAGGATATAAATGAAGTAAATAAATAATAAATTTAGCTAAGATGGGGGGCAGATAAAATGTTTGTTGGTTGTTGAGTGGGAAAGAGTAAGGAAGCAGGGAAAGGTGTGGATACAGGGACTGCTAGGAGGAGTGAAAGAGAAATAGTGTGGGAAGAGGAATATAGGGGGAAGTGAGATGCCCCCCACAAGTCCTTGTGAGTTTCCCATTGTGTATCTGGGCCTGGGCCTGTGTGATGGCTGGAATGGCACAACTTTTTTACAGGAAGAGGCTGCCAAAGGGAGGGAAGGAGGGAAAGCTGAAGACAGGAGAACAAATAATGGTAGATCGACTTATTGGTTGAATGGATAGAAGGAAGCAGGAATAGGGGAGAGGATATGGGGGTTCTCAGGGAAGAGAAACAGGAAATATCTTTGTGGGAACCCCTTGTTTATCTATTATTTTTCATATTAATAGCCCTGCAAGTAGGCTTAGGGTGGGAAACAACATATCAAATACAATAAATACAGTTAAAAATTAAAACACAGCAGTAAACATTAAAATGGTGGGTCACAGCTCAAAACAGAAGTTGGCTGGCTGTGAGAGGTTCCCTGGCTCATTGGTGACTGATAATAATAGGCCAACTGTTATTGGATAGGAGACAAAAACCTCAGGGAGACCATACATGGATGCCCATTGCCTCAGCCAAAGGCCTGGCGGAACAGCTCCGTCTTGCAGGCCCTGCAGAATTGAAGAAGATCCTGCAGGGTCCTAATCTCAATAGGGAGCATGTTCCACCAGGCAGGGGCCAGGGCAGAAAAAGCCCTGGCCCTGGTTGAGGCAAGACAGATGTCCTTCAAGCCAGGGACCACCAGGAGAATATTACCAAAGAGTTTAAAGCTCTTCAAGGTGTATATGGGAAGAGGCGGTCCCTCAGATATGTTGGTCCCAGGCCATATAAGGCTTTAAAGGTTATTACCAACACCTTGAAGCGAATCCAGAACTCAAGCAGCAGCCAATGCAGTTGGCGGAGCACCTGCTGAACATGAACCTGCACAGGCATCAACATCAGCAGGCATGCCACTGCATTTTGCACCAGCTGTAATTTCTGGGTCAGGCTCAAGGGTAAGCCTGCATAGAGTGAATTGCATAGAGTGAATTGCAGTAATCAAGCCTGGAAGTGACCATTGCATGGGTCACTATAGCTAAGTCCTGGAGGGAGAGGTAGGGTTTCAGTAACCAAATCTGCCTAAGATGGAAAAATGCAGATCTGGCAACTGTGGTAACCTGGGCCTCCATGGAAATAGAGGCATCCCGTGTTACTCCCAGGCTCCTCACTTTCTGGCCGGCACCAAAGACACCCCTTCCAGAGCGTCCATTCCCCCCTGACTCAGGTACAGGACCTCCATCTTCAATGGATAACTGACTCTGCTGAAACCATCTAGCCACAGCATCCAAAGCTGTGTGTGGGTATTTATAATGCCAATTAAAAGTTTTGACCCAGCAGCAAAAAAACCCCCTCCTGTATCACAAAATCTGCAATTGAAAACAGCATCTTTGTAAAGAGAGTACAGTCAACAGTGCCTGGTTATTCTGGATCTAGCTTTCCCAAGGTTTACCCATGTTATATGCCAGAGCTATGTCTGACTCCATATGTTACAAAGATGTTGTTGGTCTTTGGTGAGGTTCAGGATGCTTCCCTATTTGAAATGTGCTGAAATGACACCAGAACCCATTACCTCTCCTTTCTCCTTCCTTCCTTTACCTCAAAAGTAGAAAAATAAGAGGCTAATATTTTTTAAATACAAATACACTAAAAACAAGATGTTAAGAAGATGTTAAAATGCATGTTCTTGAGTTGATTGTTGACATAAAAGTGGAATGATGCTGTACCAAAATCAAATAACATAATAAATTCACTCTGATATTGGATCAAGTTAGTAAGCAAGGAAAGGAGGTTGTCATTATCTTGGCTAATCCAATTGTATGTGCTTGAATTCTCCGGAGGGAGACAGTAACAATAATCTTTTGTTTCAGGAAGATGAATGTAGCTTGTGAATATGAATGTCCTTTGTTTTGTTTTTTTAAGCACATTGAGCAGCATGGAGTGCACACTCTGTCCCAATTTGCCTTTTAGGAAGATTCAGTGGCTAGGATCTGTTTACTAGGTGACCAGCTGGGAAATATGAAGACGTTTGCTTGCTTCTTAAATGTGTGCTAAAGGGCTGTGATACAGAGAGCTGTGGTTGGTTTTGCAATATTTTGTGTTTGCCTTGCTCTGCCCCTAGTTACTGTCTTGTTCTGTTGCTATGAAGCACAGACATTAGTTCTACCTATCCCTCCAAGCACAACTACTTCTTGATTCTTTATAGAAATGTATGGTTAGATACGACATTAAAACAAGCTCTTACAGTACATAATTTAAATTATCCATGCACATTCTCTTTACTTGAGCATATTTTGCTTGATATTTTTAAAGCAGTGGGTGAAAACAATCCACACAATGGAGTCAGCCACAGCTACACAGGCTCCAGCAAACCCCGGGGAAACCTCCAAGCTGATTTGTAAAATAAACAGCAGCCTGTAATTTGGGGGTACCCCCCCCCCCCCGTGTTCATGCGCAGTAAGCAACAGAGCAAATATCAGCTTCCCAAGGCATTTTCAAGTTGGGGGAATTGCACATAATCTCCCCTCCCCTCATACGATAGCTGCAAGGGACAGGCACTTGTGTACCAGATATGTGTGTTTCAAAAAACCACTGGAGTGCTAAACATGGCTGTGATGGACAGTCAAGGGTTAATGCTTAACACAGCCAAACAAACAGGGAAATTTTCAGAGAAATTAGAAGAAAACAGGGCAAAACGTACGCACAGCTAGGTTGTTGTCTAGACAGAGCCTTAACCAGATAGATTGAGGGGACTGAAGCAATTAATTGGTCTGGAACAGCTTTATAGACAAATTCCTACATAGCTGAGATGGTATGTGAGAGATAAAAATTAAAAACTGTAGTGAAGCCTCCACTTTATTAGATGAAATAGAATGGGATTTGGGAGGATTTCTTTTCAACCCCCCCCCCCCCCCCAAGAAAAATAAACTTTGGGGCACCTCAGAGAAAACTGAAAAAACTAAAACTAACCCTGTGAGGTGGAACACTCCCAAGCCAAATAGAAAGATGGGGATAGTGTGTTTTAACTTTCAAAAACAGAGTAATGATTTTATTAAACAGGCAGGGAATATATGTATAAAAGGAATAGTCATGGTTTTGAGATTGCTGAGGTAAAAACTTTCTAATATAGATATAAAGTTGAAAACTTAGAACATTCAAGAGAGTGTATTTGTAGTTTTGTTTCAAAGTTTTCTAGTTTTTTCTTTGAGAGTTTTTGTTTAGTATATTTCAGCACTAACACAGTTCTTATTCATGTTTCTTCTGGAGGGCAGCATTTGCTTAAAGTTTCTAGATTTTTTCCCTTCAGAGTTCTAGATTTTCCTTTAGATATTACAGCTTTTCACTAACTCCTGAGGTGTCTAATCTTCTCCCCTTTATCACAGACCAGGGTTCTCTTTCTAACCCATTTTACTGGCAGGAAGTTATTCTCATCCCTAAGAAAATAACTCCTTTTACTATTTGGCTTGAATGGGCATTCACTCTAACTACCCAGACCTTCTGCCAAATCCTTCTCCAGTATCCTTTGTCTGTGTAAGGCTGTTCTATAGCTTTCCTGACTGAAAATCTAAATTCTCCGCCAGAGCAGTTTTAATATATTTAAGACAATGGGGTTTCTCTTCTTCCCTTTGTAGAAGTAGTTTTCTGACTATTGCCTGTCAGAAAACACTGACTCCCAAATGTCTCTGGCTACTGATCCAGATGTTAGTTTACTGATCCAGATGTTAGTTTTCAGACCCAGACCAAAAGGCGAAAGACCAAATTGTGAAAGACCTCTTTTCCCTCCAGATCACCTTTCTTATTTCCTCTCTCAGCTGATGTTGGCCAATCAGAGAGTGAGTAGAGCAGCCAATCACATAAGCTCGTCTCTCCAGGGGAGATTAATTCTTGAACTCCCTGACTCTCTGATACAAGCAGCATTTTCTGTGCAATCCATCACAACATTCTAAAAGAAGCACAGGCAGGATGAGAAAAGATTGAAAGCAAAGATGTAGTCACCTATCTACAGGAGCTACAAGAAAACCTTCAAGAACTGAGAGCTGCTTTTGCACAAAACATGCACCAATCACAGCAGAAACAAATGGCCTGGTATGATGCCAAGGCCAGACAGAGATTCTTCAAGCCAAGAGACTCAATTCAAGGATTAAGGAGGATTCTCACTCAAGGGGGGAAAAGGGAAATAGTTTCTAGTAAAGAGAAGTGATCCCTGTCCAGTTAAGAAGGGAAACAGCTTCTAGAAAAGAGGAATGATCCCTGGTTTGTATACAGAAAGATTTTGGGAACTTGGTTGTATTTTCCTGTCTTTTAAACTTTTGTTTCAGTGAAACTCAGAAACCTATGCTTGAGGGTTTAAGCAGAAACTGGGGGGAAAAGCCTCTCTCTCGTCAAAGTAGGGGCTTGAAACTTGGGCTCCCTAATCTTGGTCTAGTACACAAATTACTACACCACACTGGCTTGATAAATAGTTACCCATAAATCATATTTACCAAAGTGTATTATGTATTGAAAAACCTTTTAGAAAACAATGCAAGAAATAGACAAGGCTATTTTGTCACAACCCCTCCCCCCAACAATTCAAAGTAGATGGATTTTGTCTTACAGAACATCATTGTTTCCTTCCTCTGCTGTATTTAGGGAAACTTGTGGCCCAACAGTAGAAGAACTGTGCTTAATTCACTCCCTTCCATGTCTCTCTAGTGCTTGTTAATGGAACATGGTGTGGGTTATCATTTATTCATATCTGTAGTCTCCCCATCCTCCAAATCAAAGGATAGAAGCAGTTAATAAAGAGGTAAACAAAATGAAATAATCTATGAACATTGATGATGTACAGCAATATTGATCATCACTGTTTAGATCCATTGAAAGCAAACCTAAATAGGAACATTTTACAGTATTTCCAACATGTGTAGGCTCCAGATCCTGAAATGTACTAGAAGAAGGACTCTGCATTCTGTGCATGCTACTTATATGAACTGGATGCTGGATATACACAGAATATGTGAAGGAGACATGCATATTCCCATGTGTTTGAGGAGATGGGTGAGTGTCCTTTATACATGATATCTGGGGAAGCTAATAATAGTTTGAACTCCCTCTTTTGCTATTTTGGTGCACATGCAAACTGGCTCTTGCACATTCATCCACTTGCTCTTGTTAACATTTAGATTATGCAAGTAGATGCTAGTTGCTCAAGAGGGTGTTCTCTCTCAGTTAACTGGAAGTACAGCTGAACAACAAGGGTGACCTAGGGTCTGTAGCTCTCCTGGAATAACAACTACATTCCACACTACAGAGATCAATTCCCCAGTAGAAGAATAGCTACTTTGGAGGGTGGACTGTATGGTATTATACTTTGCTGAGGCCCCTCCCCTGGCCCCTCCCCCCCAATATCCAGGAATGTTCCAACTTGGAGTTCACAACCCTGGTGCGACCTCATACCATTTCTGGGACACTCCACAAGCTCAATTAGGGATTCTGCTATATGTTTGTGTGGCTGACATAAAAGTGGAATTCCTGGTCTGCTGTGGTTCTTTAACACATGGAACATGGATTCTGTCTAGGCTGGTTTATGACACTGGATAGCTTCTGTAAGAGAACAGTTTCTTTATAGATTCCAGTCTAAGGCCAGCCTGGAAAATCACAGTAAGTAATAGTGAATGCTAATTCATGGTTTCTTTCAGGAGCATCCCCAGTCACAGACATCCACCCTTCCTGCTCAGTGTATTCATGTGGTTGCCTGTTGAGATTATATTGATATTTGCAGCCAAGCATGCTGACCACATGCAGTTTACCTTTCCTTCTCAACAGATCCTGGCTCAGACACTGCTGTTCTTACAGAGATTCTTACCACAGCTGGGCATTGGTTGTGTGCAGGGATAGGAGACATTTTCAAAGGGTACAGAGTCTTTTCTCTGGGAACTACATTTTGTGTGAAACATATGACTGCCACTGAAAATGCCATCCCTGTGTTGAGTTTTCCCTCCTTTTTCTCATAATGGATAGAATCATGTATTCTCTGTCATGTCATGACATTGTGCATTTCCTTGCACCATCCAATAGAATGATATGGAGAGGGGCAGGCAAACTTCACCACAAGATGACATCATAACACAGGACACACTTTCCTACATTTTACGGGCCATAATTTGACACGGGCCATTCCTGTGTCTTACATAACCTGCACAGGTAGCTGTGCCCCCCCCCCCACTCTGTTTCACTGGGGCTTTGAGTTGCAGCCCACAAATGACTGTGATAGAACTGAGAACTTTTATTTAGGTATTTATATTCCACTTTTCTAATAGGCCCCCAAGGCAGCCTACAGCATTGTTTTCTCCTCCTCTATTTTATCCTCAGAACAACAATCCTGTAAGTAGGCTAGGCTGAGGGAAAGTGACTTGTCCAAGGTCACACAGTGCATTTTATGGTAGAATGGAAGATTCAGATTTGAGGCTTCCAGATTCTAACCTGACCCTCTAACCACTACTGAGTGGTGGATTTCTATTGTACATTGATGGTCCTGTGTTATTGTTATTACTAATAGTTATCATCAATAAAAGAGGACTAGAAACATATTACAAGCAGTTGGTCTTGGAAGGAGCTCATTACAATGAAGTAGTGTTCATCTATTTGAAATCTGTGTTGGCTTCTCCTTAATAACTTTAATGAAATTGAAATTGTTTTTATACTTATAGTTAGGTTTAGTTTGGTGTAGTGGTTAAGTGCGCGGACTCTAATCTGGGAGAACTGGGTTTGATTCCCCACTCCTCCACTTGCACCTGGCTGGATGACCTTGGGCAAGCCATAGCTCTGTACCAGCTGTTCTTTCAAGGACAGCTTGGGAAAGAGCTCTCTCAGCCCCACCTACCTCACAGGGTGTCTGTTGTGGGGAGGGGAAGGGAAAGGAGTTTGTAAGCCGCTCTGAGACTCCAAGTGAGTGAAGGGCGGGATATAAATCCAATCTCCTCTCCTCTTCTCTTCTCTTCTTCTTCTATATCTCATGCTGACATTTAATTATTTTTGTTAAAATAGGACACATTATGTCTCTTGTTTATATCTTCATGGGATGATTAGTTAGTACTTTATCAGACTTGCTAACTAAAATTAATTAAATCATAGGTATTGGGGGAAATTCTGAGAAAATTATGCCCACATTAATTTCATTACATTAATGAGACTCAAAAACATCTGTTTTCTTAAATCTCTGTTTCAATGAGACTTTTGATCTCCTTTCTCCATTGTACCCAGTGTTTGTTTGTTTGTTTCATTCAATTTCTTGACTACCCTTCCCCACTTGCCTGGTTTACAACAGAAATTCAATACATTTCCCCTACAAGAAACAGACCCTGAGATTAAAACTGGATCCTAGTGAACAAGCTACATTAAGCAAATATTAACCAGTGCCTGAAATCTAGGTGTGTGAATTTAAGGAAAGATTTTGTCATTATAATGCAGATGCGATGCAAAATTAATTTAATGACTCTATAATGGTGGTCCTAAAATAACTGAGTGGGGCTGAAAAAGTTTTAATTATGGACCTCAAAAGTCTTAGGAACAACTTTTATTTTGTACATTGAGAAAATTTTCTTCCCTGAGGAAACTGAGCCAGAAAAAAAAATGACCTCGCCTGTCTTGGCATCTAACAGCAGCTCAACATGCGAAGTTGGCAGATAACTTTTTCACAGTGTTGGAGATAAGCCTTATTCTGTACTAATGTCTTTATATGAAGATGTTCTTAAAAGCACAGCTTTCACTACTTCCTTACTACTTCCTTAAAGAAAACTGCCATAGAATATAAGGTCACAATTGTAAGGGCACTTACTGTTGAACTCACTGGAACTCAGAGTAAACTGATTGTGTTGTATGACTGAATTTTTGAGGCTGGAATCCAGGATTTGTGATTTTCTCATGAATTTCCAATAGGGCACCTGTCACATTATTTGTGATAATTATGTAACTGCATGGTTTTCCAACTTGCCATCATGCATTTGGTACCAAGTTGGTGTCTGTTGTTTCTTCAAATGCTCCAGATGGCACTATGGAGAATTAGTTTTCAGGGTGTCTTTGTACTGTTATTCAAGAGCCATTGACCCCACTTCCCAGCAGAGATGGATTTTTATCTAGCTTCTTACAATGGGAAAGCAGCTATTTCTGTGTCCCAAAGCCTGGGAGACAACAAGGTCAAACAGGTATGCCATGTGGAAGAATGAAAAATAAAATAATGCTATTCTAATCAAGTTTAACTGTGTGTTGGATTGTGTTTGGTTGTTAATTAAATTCAACACAGACCCAAAGGCATAACAACTAATTTACATTAAAGACTGCTTCCTATCAACAAAGTAGCTTGATCTGCACTCAGAGATGCCTTTTCAAATAAATTTTCTTTAATCACTTCAGATGCCTTCAAGGACACTTGAAGCTTAAAATTAATTCTTTTAGGCCAGTGTGATTATCCAGTAATTGTGTAGAAGGATCGGAGTTCTGATGCACACAAAACAAATTTCTCTGCTATGTGCACAAGTCACTTGTACATACTTTTAAAAATATTCCTGGGTAACATCTGAAACTGTCACTAGTTGTTTGCTGTTTGCCATACAAGGAAACTTGCATAAGGAGTGGCCAAGACAGTTTTAGGGTCCCATCTTATATTTTGTCCCAGTGATTCAACAAAACCAATACCAGTAGTCAACCTTTCAACATTGCTGGTATAAGACAATGAGAGCTTTTCTGTTTCTCTGTTACAAATTATTGAAATTTCTCTCTGCAGCTACAAGCACACTCAAAAAGTTTTTCAACAAGCACACATCACACTTAGATTTTCCCATCTTTTATTGGCTGCCTCTTTTGGCATGTATTTGGGGAAGATCTTGGCATAATGATGTCATGTCATACATTTTGTTTAACTAAACTTTGCAGACATGGGAAAACAGCATCTATGAATTCTTCATAGTGTGTAGTTTGGGCTGAGTCACTGCAATGCAAAATACACCTATTAACAATGGATGTGGATTGATTCCCCATCACCTGCCTACTAGACTTCCTTGCTCAACCATTTCCCCTCTTTTGAGTTTAATTGCTGTATAGAAATGTATGGAAACCAAACTTCAAATATGTGTCTGTATAGTTGAAGTGATTTCTATCTATATTTAGACAGAGGTTTATGTTCCACTTACAGCATAACAGCCCGGGTGAACCTGCCGCCCCAACCCCGTTTGGGTGGCGAGCAGTTTTTAACTCGCCTGCGGAGCCAAATGGATCCTGTGCGATTCCAGGAAGCTCTGTGGGATCCAATGCCCCCTGGTGGCTCATTGGATGAGCAGGTCGAAGACTGGCAACACCGTCTTTCGGCGGCCATTGACGAGATCGCTCCCTGGTGTCCTCTGCGCCCCCGCTCTCGACTAGCCCCTTGGTATACGGGCGAGTTGAGGGATATGAAACGGGAACTCAGATGACTAGAGAGACGGTGGCATCACGCTCCCGGTGAAGCAGCAAGATCATCTTATAGGACGTTTATGAAAGCCTATGAGATGGCTGTCAAGGCCGCAAAGAAAGCGTTCTATGCGGCTGAGATAGCGTTGGCGAGTTCCCACCCAGTCCAATTATTTAGGATAATTCGGTCACTGACGACTCTGCCGGTGAGCAGACCAAATGATAGAGAATTGGATATTGGCTGTGAGGCTTTTGGGAACTTTTTTGCAGATAAAATCTTGTCGCTCCGCTGAGACTTTCCTGCCACAGTTGATACAGTAGAAGAACTTGAGGCTCCAAGCACGTCTTCTGGTCATATTTTGGATTATTTCAGTCTACTCTGTCTGTAAGAGGTTGACAATTTACTCTCTCGGGTCCGTCCAACCACCTGTGGTCTCAATCTGTGCCCATCATGGCTAATTAAAGCTAGCCATGAGGGGGTATGAGGGGCACTTAGGAAGATTATCAACACATCCCTTGCACAAGGGGTGTTCCCTAGTGCTCTAAAGGAGGCTGTGGTGTGCCCCCTCCTTAAAAAATCATCATTGGATCCGGCTGAATTAGGCAACTACCGACCGGTATCTAACTTACCCTATTTGGGTAAGTTAATCGAGAAGGTGGTAGTGGACCAGCTGCAGGGCTTTTTGGATGACACCTCTGTATTAGATCCCTTCCAGTCTGGCTTCCGACCAGGCCATGGGACGGAGACGGTGCTGGTCGCCCTTACAGATGACCTCCGGAGGCACCTGGATCGAGGTGGTACGGCAGTGCTGATGTTGTTGGACCTGTTGGCAGCGTTTGACGCATTTGACCATCAGCTACTGTCCCGCCGCCTCACCGATATTGGGATCCAGGGGTTAGTTTTACAATGGCTTTCCTCGTTTCTCCACGATCGGGGACAGAGGGTGGCGGTAGGGGAACAGCTCTCCCAAAGACATCTGCTGACTTGTGGTGTCCCACAGGACAGTGGTGTCCCACAGTGCTTTCCCCTATGTTGTTTAACATCTATATGCGCCCCCTTGCCCAGATTGCCCGGAGGCATGGACTGAGGTGTCATCAGTACGCAGATGACACCCAGCTCTATCTGTTGTTGGGCGGGCAGTCTGACTCCAGTCCAGGAGATCTGGACCTGGTATTGCAAGCCGTGGCTGGTTGGCTCAGGCAGAGCTGACTGAAATTGAATCCGATGGAAGACGGAGATCCTATGTTTGGGTCGGAGTGGACCAGGGGTAGGGACCCCTCTCCCGACCTTTGATGGGGTGCCGTTGGTGCCAGCATCGGAGGTTAGAAGTTTGGGAGTGCTCCTGGACCCCTCATTAATGATGGAGGCCCAGGTAGCAGCCACTGCGAGATCGGCCTTCTATCATCTTCAGCTGATCAAGCAGTTGGTTCCCTTCCTTGAACGTAATGAACTGGCTACAGTGATCCATGCTTTGGTCACCTCAAGTTTGGACTACTGTAACGCTCTCTGCTTGGGGCTGCCCTTGTGCCAAATCCGGAAGCTGCAGCTGGTGCAGAATGCAGTGGCACAGCTGTTGATGGGCCTTCCTGTGCAGGAGCACATCCAGCCCACCCTAAAATTACTGCACTGGCTGCCTATAGCATACCGGATAAAGTTCAAGGTGCTGGTGCTTACCTATAAAGCCCTTTATGGCCTGGGGCCTATCTACTTGAAGGACCACCTCTCTCCATATGTTCCCCAGCAAGCACTTTGGTCTGGATCCCAAAACCGTCTGGTCCTCCCAGGGCCAAACAAGGCTCGGTTGGTGGTGACAAGGGCCAGGGCCTTTTCTGTGGCGGTCCCGCACTGGTGAAATGAGCTCCCGGATAACATCAGGGCCCTGCGGAATCTTTTACAATTCCGCAGGGCCTGCAAGACGGAGCTCTTCCACCAGGCGTTTAAGTAGTGGCTGCCCAACATTTTCATCTTGGCCCTGGCCTGACTATTCGACCTTATCTGCCAGCCTATTGTGATCGTCTATAAGGATTATATCTGGGTGCTGCTATGATATACTGAGCTGAAGATATGCCATCAGTATAGTGTTAATTGTTCTATATGTTTTAATGTTTTTAAGATATTATCTGTTTTTGAGTGTTTGTTGTGAGCCACCCTGAGCTGCCGTATGGCGGGGAGGGCGGGATATAAATCTCAGAAAGAAAGAAAGAAAGAAAGAAAGAAAGAAAGAAAGAAAGAAAGAAAGAAAGAAAGAAAGAAAGAAAGAAAGAAAGAAAGAAAGAAAGAAAGCTGTTGGAATTAGACCAAACTGAAACTGCACACTCTTTGTCAGGTGTCTGAAGATGATTAAGATGACTATTTTCATTTATTTTATTTACTTCACTGATACATCACCCTTCTCTCCTTTGGGGGCCCAAAGCAGCTTACATAGGCCCTTTCTGCACTGGTCTTTTTCTTCGCTTCCCCCACACAGCTCAGCTGACTTTTAAATTTTGTTCTGTATTTCCTCCCGCTTTCACCTCACGGGTCCTTTGGTTTTTCTTTTTGGTTCTGCATCCCTTTTTGGCCATTCAGCTGTCAGTTTGCTTTCTGTTTGCTGTATCCCCGGCTTTTCCAAAAGCGGTTTTGCTGCAGACTTTTTACTTGTTTCACTTCACAGTCAATGGTAATTCAGAGGCAGACATATTTCCTTGAATTTTGTAAACAACCCCCATTTCTCTGCCCCTGTTTCCACCTCTCCTTTTTGGTCTACACAACCACCACCTTTGAGGTTTATTGTTCCTCCCACTCTGCAATTTCCTCCATCCTACTTTACTCCCTCCTCCTGCTCCACTACTGAGTGTTTCCCATCATTTCCACTTTTTTTTTTAATGAGCCCTTTAAGTCCAGCAGTAAGATATACCAACAGCTAATCTTTTGGTTTGGTTGTTAAAGAAACAAGAGCCATATGAGAGCTTGTTAAAAAGTGACACTTCTCCCCTCCTTGTGCATTCTCTTGTGCTCCCACTCCCCCCCCCACACTAAAACAAGGAGAAAAGGTGCCCTCTGATGGTCTAAAGTGCAAAAGGAGGGAGGTCTAATGCCAGAGGAGGGTGGAAAGTCAGGAAAACAAGACCAAGTGCAGACAGCCGGGGGGGGGGGGGGGTGTCCCAAAAGTGAGAATGTCAAGGATTCATGAGTCTAAACTGTCAAAGGGGGTGGATGGTCTAGCACCAGAGGAAGGTGGAAATTCGGGAAACCAAAACCAGGGGCAGACTCAGCAAGGATAGCTGATGATGTTAAACCAAGAGAGAGGATCCCCAGAAGCAAGGATCCATGGGTCTAAAGTGCCAAAGGGGGTGGGTGGTCTAGTGCTGGAGGAGGGTTGAAAGTCAGGAGACCAAAACCAGGGGCTGACTCATCAAGGACAGCTAATGATGTTAAGCCGGGAGGGGGGGTGGTCCCCAGGGGTGAGGAAGTCAAGGATCAATGGGTCTTAAGTGCCAAAGAGTTCTAGCACCAGTGATGCTCCCACTCCAATTAAGAAAAAATACGGTTTTGTTTGCAGCTTCAACCTCTCTGATGGAGGTCTGTGTGTGGTTGTGGTCTCCTGGTGACACACAAAAATAGCAGTTTACAGTAAATTGAATAAAACTGCTGAAAACACCTTGACACAGCCCAACCAGCCAGCTCATTGCAGGCTGTGCTGCCCTCTCCCACCACTCACTAAAAAAATTGGATGCCACCCCCGACGTCACTCACAAGTAATGTTCCACCTGGATTTTTAAAAGTGTTTTTTTTTAATCATAGCTGCAGACTGGTGCGGACAGCAGGCAGAAATCTGAAGTCAGGTTTAAAGGCATGGATGCTCCACAGTAAGTTGTGAATGCAGAAAGGGCCATAGTTCTCCTTTCCTCTGTTTTATCTTTACAACAATCCTGTGAGATAGGCTATACACGTGTGTGAGACTGGCCCATCAACACCCAGCAAGCTTCCATGGCAGAGTGGTAATTTGAATGTGAGCCTCCAAAATCCTAGCCAGACATTCTAACCACTACAAGTTCTAACACTACACTGAGTGCCCGATGCATATTTATTTGGGGGTAAGTCCTATCAAACTCAGTTGAATTTACCTGCTTAGGATTGCACTGTATGATTCCTTCTGTTATTGTTTCTGAAAATCAAGTTGCAATTAGTTTTCAGTGTGAATACTTGGGCTGAGATCATTCTAAAACAAGTATGGAATATCTGAAATAATGATGTAGCAAAAAAACATAAATCTAGCTGCTTCCTATTATTAGTATTCAGTCACCCCTGAACAAAATGCCAAGTTCTCCAGAGTTGAGTCATACCACTGAAATTAGAATTAAACAAATGCTATGCTTACATAATCATGTAATGTAAAAAGGATGTGACCTAGAATGCTGAGAATGTGTACCATGCAGAGTTGTCCATGAGAGTGTGCTGCCTAAGAAATTTCGGGACGAGACATGTTCCAGGGCTGGATTTAGAGGCAGAAACCCAAGTGACCACCCGGGATTTTGGTCCTGGGGAGTGCTGGGCTCAGACATGCCTGAATAGCTGGAACAAATAGTATATAAATGGTTACTCTTTGCTTATACACTTGGGAACACCTACTCTAATAATGGTCCACCCAACACTAATGTACAGTTCAGTTTCTTCGTGCTATTACATTTAAGTTATTCTTAAATATTTTAAACATTCTGTAACCATAGAGGAGACAAATTTACTGGCTTATACATAGGGTTGCCTACCTCCAGGTGGGGTTTGGAGATATCTCAGAATTACAACTAATCTCCAGACTACGCAGATTAGTTTCCCTGAAGGAAATTATTGCTTTGGAGGGTGAACTCTATGGCACTATACTAGGGTTACCATATTTAGAAAAGCAAAAAAGAGGACATATTTCTCAACTGGCTACTTCAAACAAGTGATCACTATGACAAATCTCATTTTAAATTCCCCTGCTATTTAAGCTGTGGTAATTGCTACTAAAGAGAAATATTCCTAAACTTCCAGACCAAAAAGAGGACATTTTCATCAGTTTTTTAAAAACAACCCAAAGGAGGATGGACACACAAAAAAGAGGACATTTGGTAACCCTACATTGCACCCTTCTGAGGTCCATCACCTCCCCAAACTCTGCCCTGCCTAGGCTCCCCTCCAGTATTTCCAGGAATTTCCCAACCCAGAGCTGGCAAACCTACATGTCCCTTAAACATACGCTTTGAGCATGTCCAGTCATTCAGTTTTTCTGGGAAAAGGTTATTACTCATATCAATTCTATATTGGAATGTTCATTGATTTTTGAGGATTCTTATGTAATTTTAAACTATCTACCCATCTCTTGAAAGCTAACCAACGGTCAACAAAAGTGGACCCTCTGTGCCCTTAGTACAGCTAAAAGAATCATATTACAACACTGGAAAGGTAAAAGCCCACCTCCGGTAAATCAATGGATTGAGAACCTTAGAACTCTATCAATACTTGAACACATGGCATATAGACGCAACTGCGTATGGACTTGTTCTTAGATATTTGGAAATCATTTCTAGAAACTTATGTGTAGATCCACCTCCACTGTTGTTATGTTTTTCTCTTGTTTGCATGTCTTTTTCCCTCCCCTCCCAATTTTAAAATCTATCTAGTTGTTGGATTTTAAGGGTTTTTTTTATATTGATACATTCTTCTAGGGTTTTTTGAAAGAAAGAAATAATAAAAAGCCTACTTATACATGGCATGACTAAATAGAGATTTAACTTACAAATTTATTGTTTTATAAACTGTGGGATAAAATATGCCTGCAAGTCATGCAGCAAAGTTGTGAAATGAGTTACAAATGCATTAAAACAATTGAAATCTGAACAAATTAAAGGAAGACACTTGGGTCATCATCTGTCTAAAGCCAGGAATGCATGCAGTTAAAACTAGTTTTGGACTGTTTGGAAGCAGTAGCTAGTGTAATCCACACACCATGGCAGTGCCTTTTCTGTGGAAATAGGCTGGCTAGTCCAGTCTTGTCAGATCTTGGAAGCTTACCAGGGTCAGCCCTGGTCATTGCTTGGATGGAAGACCACCAAGGAATATCTATGCAGAGGCAGGCAATGGCAAACCACCCATGAAATCTCTTGCCTTGAAAATCTTATAGGGTTGCAGTAAGTCAGCTGTGATAATGGGGGTGGGGAAGAAGCTAGATTCATAGGTATTCTTCCCCGCTAACTTGGGGCCAAACTAGTGATGGTGTCCATGGGTCTGACCTGTGGATGCCACCACCATTTTAAAGTGATTTAAAAACTCTGCAAAGGTTTTCAGAGAAAACCTCCTTCCATGCATGCCCTTTCAAGTACCAAAACACCCGTGTGTGTGGGGTGGTGGTGGCTGTTTTGGCACTTGAAAAGGTACTGGGAGGTGAGAGTGCCACAGCCTACCACAGTGTGGACCCACTCTGGCCATCATGTCTAGTTTGGCCCTGGGACAGGCAGTTATGGTGGGGCTTCAAATAAATGAACTGAATGTCTGTGATTTCCTCAAAACCACGGAGACATCTTTTACCCTTTCACCAAGCCAAAGAGTCTGTGTATTTTAGTCCACTGCTGTTAGTGCCATAAATGAGGGTGAGGAACCTGGGGGTGATCCTGGATGCCTCACTTCTGATGGAGGCCCAGGTCACCTCAGTTGCCAGGTCAGCTTTTTACCATCTTTGGCTGGTCAGGCAGCTGGTTCCCTATCTCACCTCCTGGGATTTAGCTACAGTGATCCATGCAATGGTCACTTCCAGGCAGGATTACTATAACTCACTCTGCCCAGGGCTGCCCTTGAATTTGACACGGAAACTGCAGGTAGTGCAGAATGTGCGAGTGCATATTCAGCTGGTGCTCCGCCAGCTGCACTGCTTGTCAATTGGGTAACAGATCCGGTTCAAGGTTATGGTATTGACCTTCAAAGCCTTATGCAGTTTGGGACCAGCATGCTTGTAGGACCATCTTTCCCTATATATGCCCCAAAGAGCCTTGCACTCTGCTGATCCTGGAGGTTCCTTCCAACACTATGATTCTATGACCAACACCCACTGGTAGTCCCTGGCCTGAAAGACATCTCCTTAGCCTCAACCAGGGCCAGGGCTTTTTCTGCCCTGGCCTGGTTTAACATGCTCCTGTGTGAGTTCAGGGCCCTGTGAGACTTGTTACAGTTCTGTAGGGCCTGTAAAGTGGAGCAGTGCTTCCAGGCCTTTGGCTGTGATGGTGGACATCCAATCCATCTCGGCCTCCTCTGCCCACAGAAATCTATCATTGAACTAATCATCCCACAGGAGGCATTAAGGACTGCCCTGGAATTTTTTTGTCTTGTTTTTGCTGCCATCTTGTTTTATTGTTTCATTGTTTTAACTTGGTTTTATTGTATGGTATTATTATTTACTTAGATTCTAATTGTTGTGAGCCACCCTGAGCCCATTTTTGGGATAGGGTGGGATATAAACCTAATAAAATAAACAAATAAATAAACATAAATTGAATAATAACAACAATTATTTCTATCCTCCACATTTTAATCCCACCCTTCCTCCATAGAGCTCATCCTTGGCTCTCCTTAGCTAATTTTATTCCCACAATAAACTATTAGGTGAATTATCAGATAGTGGCTGGGCAAAGGTGAACTATAAAAACAGGAGAATAGTCATGCTGGATCAAAGCCAAGGTCCATCCAGTTTCCCACAGTAGCCAGTCAGAAGCCAGAGGGAAGCCCATTAGCTGGGCTACAGGCAGTAACCCTCACCTGCTGACTGCTTCCCACAATAGGACCATGAAAGGCCCTCGACCTCTGATCTTCGAGATTCCATTCAGCTATAACAGATAACAGCCAATGCCCTATATAAATGTACCCAACCTCCTTTTTATATCCAGTGACCACTGCTGCATCTCATGGCAGTGAGTTTTACAAATCAGCTACCCACTATGTATTTCCTTTTGGCTATTTAGAATTTACTTTCATTCTATTTCATAAGGTGTATCTGAGGACTTCTGTATACCATTCATGATTTTGTAGATCTTTATTATGTCACCCCCTCAGTCACCTTTTTTTACTAAGAGTGCCAGATGCTTTAGGCATGCCTCTCAGAACAAGCACTCTAGCCCCATGACTATTTTGCATGTCCTTTTCTGCACCTTTTCCAAGCTCTTTAATGTCCTGTTTGAGATGTGGTGACCAGGAGTACCAGTGGTGACGGACTGTCAAGAGTTAATGCCTCACAGAGTCTGAGAAACTTTGAACCTCTGACTGACAGGCTGTTCAAATGGAAGCAATCCCTTCCCAGTGGGAGTGATCGTTGGTATGTGTAGAGAGAAGTATTTGGGGAATTTTGTTGTATGTTCCTACCTTCTAAACATGAAGAGTCAGTGAAACGCAAATCTATGCTTGTGAGTTAAAGCAGAAACTGAAAAGTAAGCCTCTCTCTTCAAAATTTCAAAGACCTTGCTGAAAGCAAAAATACTTACTTGTCTGCAACATATTAGCTGGATTTAGTGTGATTACAAAGTTACCTCAGTTATTATCAGTTCAGTTCATGCATCCTACCCCTGATTCCATCTGACCTTTCCCCCTCCAAGTTAAATAAAATATTTTCTTTATTTTTGAACTTTCAAAAGCCTCTTGTGTGCCATTACAGGAGCAGATTATTAGCAGGTGATTTTGGCTCTTCACTCAAGTCCCTGAGCTGGGCCAGCATCAAAATATATAACAATGTGACAGTGCGAGACAGCCATAGACTAACAAATAAAAAGAAAATAGATGTAGGGGCTGCTCAGCAAGGAAGAAAGTAGGAACAAAGGGAAAATCCTGTACACGAGGGACAGAAGAGGGAGAGATTGCCATACCAGTACTCTAAGTGTAGACATACCAGGTATTCATTTCCAGGCACTAATATACTGACAGTTTTATTCTCTGTCCTTTTCCTGATGATCCTGATGATAGAATTTGCCTTTTTAAGTCTCCACTGTGCACTGAACTGAAATTTTCCATGAGTTACCACCATAACCCCAAGGACTTTTTCTTGGTTTGTTCCTACTTGCTGCTCATCTCCTTCTAATGTGAAATGTATGTATTAGTTTCTGTTTCCTCTTTTTTTACTAGTTGCTAATCAGTGAAAGGCCTCTTATTTATTTATTTAAATTCATTTATATGCTGTCCCCTTCAGCAAAGCTTGTTCTTCTGTGTGTTTAACAATTCTGTCTACAATAACACCTTCTATCCATAAACATGGGACAGATATTAAAGTAAGCAGTGTATAGTTTTGATGCCAACTCCCTAAGGGCACTAAGGTTATTTGGCTTGTGTGGCTAGCCGATAAACCACACAGTTAAAATGATTATCCAGACAGTAAAAGGTAACAAAAGTATTTATTCGAATAATGAACACCTCACAGCTATGAAATCAGCGTGGATGTTCAGTTTGTTACAGCAGGGATCTTGCTTATATGTTCTTCTTGCTCCTCCTCACTTTACATCATCACTGACATCATTTAGACATGATCAATTTAGATTTCTTTGTCTGGTTAGTCGTCAATCACATACTTGGCAAACAGGGGCTGAGGACAGACTGGCAATCTGCCGTGGGAGGGAAGCGGGGACAAAAGCCGTGGGGAGAAACTGCCCTGGGGCTGGCCGTTCACACTGGCCAGACTCCTGTGGGAGTATTCAGGGTTGACGTGGTCAGACTGCTGTGGAGTGGCCCCGGGCAGGCTGGCCTCCGTGGCTCGTGGTGGGGCCATTTCAGCAGCAGGCACATGGGTGCCTATGCGCATAGGTGCATGGGAGCAACACAAATTTGGCCATGAGCCAGTGGCACACAGCACATATGCACATATGCGCATCTCTCCATGGCAGCGCATTCACACTGCCGCCTCCACTTGAATCCCGCCTCTTCCCATCCACACAGCCGGGAAACGGGATCCAAGTGGAGGAAGCCTCCCGGACACCGCTTTTTGCCGGTGTTCGTCTGAGGCGGCAGGGAACCGCTTCCAAAATGGGTGAGTACGGCAGGGAGACAGAGAACAGCTGCGGCTGTCTGAACTGCCTCCCTTCCCCCGCTTTTAAAGCAGACCTTTTCATTAAAACTTAAACACTCCTGGTTAGAACCTCCCCCTTGTCAATTAAATTTGATTTAAAACATCTGCTTTTGTAATGCTGTTTAGTGGTTTAAACAGTTCAATTCTCCAGGAGAGTCCCAAAGACTTTTCCCCAAAGATTCCTGTAAATCAATAATAATCAATAGAAAATCACTTGAACCTTTGAATGTCTCCTACAGTTTCATGGGTTTTTCCTATATCCCATCAAAAAATCCATGTGACTCTGGCTCTTTTTATTAGAAGACCAGCAATTTCATTACTGAGTTCCTTAAGGAGAAGAGAAGAGGAGAAGAGATTGGATTTATACCCCACCCTTCACTACCCAAGGGAGTCTCAGAGCAGCTTACAAACTCCTTTCCCTTCCCCTCCCCACAACAGACCCCCTGTGAGGTAGGTGGTGCTGAGAGAGCTCTGACAGAAACTGCTCTTTTTCAAGAACAGCTGTGCCAGAACTATGGCTTGCCCAAGGTCATCCAGCAGGTGCAAGTGGAGGAGTGGGGAATCGAACCTGGTTCTCCCAGATTTGAGTCTGCACACTTAACCACTACGCCAAACTGGCTCCTGGATGCATACCATATGGACTCAGTGATTCGTTTAATTTTTAATTTGGACATTAGCCTTGGAACTTCTTCTTTGGACATCTTTATTCAACTCACTTCACAGATCCTCCCTTAAAAATTTCTGCACAAAAAGGTATCTGCACAACAGTTTTCGTAGTGAGGAAAGATACAAATATTTGTTCAGCTTATTCATAATTTTTCTATTCTCCTTCATTTGTCCTCTTTGTCCTTTAATGTTCCAACAGCTTTCCTTTGTTTTTTGGCTTCTGATGCATTTAAAGATATTCTTGTCATTTTACTTAATGTGTCTGGCAAGACAATTCTGAAATTCCATTTTTTTTGCTTGCCTTACTGTTATCTTCTATATATTTTGCCAGAGTTTGTGCTCCTTCAAATCTTCCTCATTTGGGCTTGGCTTCCACTTTCCAAAGGATACCTTTTTGCCGTTTATAGCTTCCTTTACTCCACTTGTTTGCCCTGACAGCCTCTTCTTGACAGTACCTCTACTACTCATAGTAAGAGGTATATTTTCTAGCTGAGCTTCTTTTATTGTGGTTTTAAATAATCTCCAAGCATCCTGAAGAGACCTGACCCTTCCTTTTGATTTTGTTTGAACTAAATCCCTCATGGTTCTTTTAACTCTTTTGAAGTTAAATGTGGATGTGTGGGATTTTCAAGGCCACTTACTACCCACATACATATGTTCAGTCCAATAGTTCCGGGGTCACTGTTCCCTAGTGGTTTGATTGCTTTTACTCACTGCACAAGGTCCTAGGTGCCAGTCACAATCAAATCCAGGTTCCCTTCCCCTCTAGTCAGCTACAAGACTAACTCTATGACTAAACTGGATATCAGATACAATTGAAAGGTTCACCTGTCATGGATTATGTAAATATGCAATTTTCAGACGCTTTGGTATCTGTCATAGTAGAGTGAGGATTTAAACCCAGATCTCCAAAATTCTAGCCCAGCATTCTAACCCCATACCACTATGTCTCTACAGAAACGTTTACCTATTTATAAAATACTACATTCCTGAAACCAATAAGGCTTTCCATAAGTTATCCTTTACACTCTTTAAGCATGGTTTAATACTGATAGCAATAATAGCTAAAGGGAGGGGTATCATTCAGAGTGAGAAACATGACAGTGAGCTTGAAAAATCCCTCCTCAGTCAGGGGGAAAGTTGGGTGAGCAGAACTGGGTAGGTGGATGCACTTTGTAGTGTTACTACTGTGAGGTGTTTTTAAAATCAGAAATGGTTCTGTTCTCAAAATAAGCACTCATCCTTTCAGGGAAATTTTCATGCCACAAATTTTAAAAGACCCCCCCCCCCCAAGCATTCTTAGGTGGGGTTAACCAGTGCTTCATGTGGGATAGTGTACCTACTGACCCCAACATGGCCCCAGCCCTGGAGTAAGCTGCAGAGAACATGTTACTCTGACCTAGGAATGACTGCACTGCCTGCCTATTTGCTTTTGTGTACAATTCAAAGTTTGGGATGTTGACCTTTAAAGTCTTAAATGATCAGGGCAGTGTATATTGAGAGTCTGTGTCTGTATGTTCCTTTACAAAATGAGCGTATAAAATAATCTTTCCTAAATCAGACTACTTTGGCCAGAACATGGTGTCCCAGGACAGAAGCCAAACATAGTTGTTTGCTGAATTTGGCAACTAGTAATCGTCATGAACTTGCAAGAAGGAAGAATGGATTCATAGTTACAACATAGGAAAGGGTATCTGGGTTGCCTTCCTTGATGTCTAGCAGATTTTGTATCTGACTTCAGCCCTCTGTTTACACCACATACAGTTTACATCCTCCCCCCAACAAAACAAAAATAAAACATTACTTGATTATATTTAGGTTCAATGTTTTCATATTAGGGTGCTCAGCATATAGCCATAAAATATAAAGTACTAGCAGCACAGCAAAGGGTTGTTTGTTTGGAGCAATTGTCGTCTTACTGCACCAATAAAAAGGAGACATGCTAATTTCCTGAGCGTTTCTTTCAGAAATCTCTGTGTCAGTAGTGGAGTGAACAAAAGTATTACTTGTGCCATCTAGTGGAATAGGAAATAGGTACTATCCATCTATCAGAAATCATTTCAGCCTTTGGGTTCTGAAAATGAATGGTGTCTATTACAGTTAATGTTCAACATAGAATCATAGAATCACAGAGCTGGAAGGGGTCATACAGGCCAACTAGTCCAATCTAGTCCAACTAGTCCAAAGACTGCATTAGCCTTTTTTGTCACTGCATGGTACCGGCTGCTTATATTTAACTTTTGGTCTACCCATACCTCAAGATCTTGTTCACACACACTGCTATTCAGAAGTGTATCCCCCATCCAGTATGCGTGTTCCTCATTTTTGTTACCCAGATGCAGAACTTGGCACTTATCCTTATTAAATTGTATCTTGTTCACGTCTGCCCACTTTTCCAGCGTGTTCAGATCTCATTGAATTCTATCTCTATCTTCTGGTGTGTTTGCTGCTGCTCCCAATTTAGTATCATCTGTAAATTTAATGAGTAGCCCCTTCACACCCTCATCCAGATCATTTATAAAAATATTGAAAAGTACTGGGCCCAGAACCGAGCCCTGTGGCACCCCACTGGACACCTTCCTCCATTCAGATAAAATGCCATTGACAACTACTCTCTGAGTGTGGTTCTCTAACCAGTTCCCTATCCACCTAACTATCCTAGAGTCCAGTCCACAGTCCTCTAGTTTACCCATCAGAGGATCATAGGGAACCCTGTCAAAAGCTTTACTGAAATCCAGTATTCTCTCAATCCAGTAAGCTTGTCACTCAATCAAAGAAGGAAATGAGGTTGGTTTGGCAGGACCTGTTGGGGAGAAATCTGTGCTGACTTATCCAGATCACCAAGTTGTCCTTTAGATGCTCACAGATCGATCCCTTTAAAATCTGCCCCAGTATCTTCCCTGGGACAGAGGTCAGACTGACTGGCCTGTAGTTTCCTGGGTCATCCCCCCTCCCTTTTTTGAAAATTGGGATCACATCTCTCATCCTCCAAGAGGTCTGGAAGATTATGGACAAAGGCTCTGCAAGCTCTCTAGAAAGGTCTTTGAGCACTCTTGGGTGCATACCATCTGGCCCCAGGGATTTATACCCATTCAATGCAGCCAGGTGCTTCTCAGCTACCTCTCTGTCCATGTCAACCAGCAGCCCAGATGCTGTGACTTGCCTATTACCATCTCTAGATGAGCCTGTTCTCTTCTTCAGGGAAAAAACTGAGGCAAAATAGGCATTGAGCCTTTCTGCTTTCTCTCTGTCCTCTGTTGGAGTTTCTCCATTTTCAGCCAACAGTGGGCCCATCGCCACTTTTATCTTGCATTTGCTCCTCACATATCTGAAGAAGAGTTTCTTGTTGTAGTGAGCCTCCCTGGCCAGCTTTAGCTCACTGTGAGCTCTGGCCTCTTCGATGGCTGACCTACAGTGCCTAGCAACCCATATATACTCTTCTTTAGAGGTCTGTCCTTGCCTCCATTTCTTGAACATTTTATTTTTCTCCCCTAGCACATCACACAGTTCTCTGTTTTGTTACCCAGTTCACACTGATTTCTTGGATCCCCTACTATGTTTCCTTGTTGAAATAGTGACAGCTTGAGCTTGCAAGAGCTCTTGTTTTAGGAGAGCCCACCCTTCACCTGCTCCTTTCCCTTCCCGCAGTCTTGCCCATGGAGTGATTCTCATCATATCTCTGAGTTTATTAAAGTCTGTCTTACGGAAATCTAAAGTAGAAGTGTGGTTACAAACTTCCTTGGTCCCCCACAGCAAAAGGAATTCTAGCAGGACATGGCCACTTCCCCCTAAGGTCCCCACCACCTTCACCCCATCTACTATCTCTTGCCTGTTGATCAATATTAAGTCGAGTATGGCCGAGCCCCTCATAGCTTCCTCCACCATTTGATGCAGGAAGTTGTCATCCAGATAGGTCAGGAACGTGCATGACTGTGGACACTTTGCAGAGTTTGTCTCCCAGCACATGTCAGGGAAGTTGAAGTCACCCATAACTACCAGGTCACGTTGTTTGAATACCCTGTCAAGCTGTTCAAAGAGGGCAGCATCCACCTCCTCATCCTGGTCAGGAGATCTGTAGCTGACTCCAACCACAATACTGTTTGTCCTTCCTTCCCTTACCCTCACCCAGATACTTTCCACTGGGCTGTCACCCTCCTTTTCCAGTATTTCCTGACAAACCAACCCTCTCCTTACATACAGTGCCACTCTGCCTCCTCTTCGACTCTGTCGGTTTTTCTTGAACAACTCATATCCATCCACTGCTACATTGCAGTCATGTGAATCATCCCCAAAGTCTCTGTAATGCCTACTAAATCATATCCCTTTGCCTGCATTAGAAGCTCAAGCTCTTCCTTCTTATTACCCAAGCTTTGAGCATTGGTTCATAGACACCTGAAGCCCTGCACCTTTGGTGCCATTAAACCTGGCCCTCCCAGGTGGGCTTCTGTTGTTTGCTCTTCTTCATTTAAATTCCTATATTGGACATCTCCTTCCCCTTGTGGTGTCAGTTTAAAGCCCTCTTGATGAACCTCTCCAGGTTTTTGCCAAACACATTCTTCCCCAGCCTTGACAGGTAAAGTCCATTGTGTGCTAGTAGGTTGTCATCCAGAAAACCTAGCCTGTGGTCCCAGAATCCAATTAGCTCCTGCTAGCACCACCAATGCAGCCAGTGGTTCATCTCCATTGTCATCTGTTCCTGTCGTATTCCCCATCCTATGACAGGAAGGATCAAAGAGAACACCACCTGTGCTCCCATTCCCTTCAGCTTCCTCCCAAGAGCTTCAGAGTCAGCCTTAATGGTTTTGATGTTGTTCACGGCCATGTTGTTAGTTTCCACATGGGCCATCACAAATGGGTAATGCTGTGTGATGAGTTTAGGGATCATCTGTGTAATATCCTTAATTTTTGCCCCTGGCAAGCAACACATCTCTTGGGCCAGGGGGTCAGGCCTGGGCACATGACATTCCATACCCCTCAGCAAGGAGTCACCTATGACCAACACCTTCCTTTTCCAGCCAGTGCCATTTCTTTGTATCTCCTTGTCCTTCTTCCTCTGTCTCCCTTGTGATACTTCCACTGGCAGTGTTTCCATCTCTGCCTCCACTGCAAAGGCCTGGGGATTGATTCCTCAGTTCTAATGTCACAGAGTGCCATCTCCTTTGACGCTTTTGGGATCCTGCTGTAGTGCTCTGAGGAGTCTTGTCCGGGCAGTCAACCACACTATTGTCACTTTTACTGGTCTCTCCTTCCCTATGCAGGACATCAAGGCTTCTGTTAATGAACTCCTTGTTGCATAGGCGTAGACTACAGTGGGGCTCGAGGGCTCGAGCCACCCCCGAAATTTCCCGGGGGGGACTGAGCCCCCCCGGGAAAACATAGCACCTGCTGCTGCGTCTCCCCGGGCCCTTCCAAGGCCCACCAGCCGCTGCTGCTGGTGCCTCTCTCTCCCCCCCCCTACCAGCCTGGCCACTCCTCCCTCCTTCCCTCTCCCTCAAATATCCAGGAATTTTCCAACCAGGAGTTGGCATCTGTATCTCCTTCCCACCTAACAACCAACCTACTTTTATCTGCCCCTCTGTCTTCAGCTTTCCATCTCCTTTCCCACTGCAGCTTCTACTGAAGAAAACTATGATCTTTCTCCATAGTGGGGATTAAAGCAGTTTACATTATTATCTCCTCTTTATCCACACAACCCCTTCCCAATCCCAGATCTAGTTCTCTCTCTCTCTCTCTCTCTGTCTATCAGCCAGTCTATCACTGTCCATGTGGCAGGGCCTGGAGTAGATACCTGTGGAGGCCATTTCAAAAGGTATTGGGGGGAGATTTAAGCCTCCCTGAGGTTTTTTGGTTAAACTTTTTGGATTTTTCTGCACACCCAGAGTCCCCTGACTCTGTAGAAAAACCTGTTGGGGGGGGGGGGAAATGTTCTCTATCTGTGGAAATAAGTATCCACATGCAAAGGGGGCTATTGAGAATTAGGTAGATACATCTATAGATAAGAAAGTGCATTCAATTAAAAAGAAATTAATATTTCATGTTGTATCCTATATTAAAATATTCACATGCGCATACTAATTTGTGTGTGTGTGTGTATGTGAAAGAGAGAGAGAGAGACAGAGAAAGAGAGAAGAGCCATCAAATCACAGCCAATTTATTGCAACCTCAGCAAGGGGCTTTCAAGTTAGAACAACAGGTGGTTTGCCATTGCCTTCCTCTGCTGAGTCTCCCTTCCAAGTGTTGATCCTGCTCAGCTTCCGAGATTTGACAAGATTGGGCTATATCATGTTGCCTTCCCTCCCATGCATACTAATTGTGATAAAATCGGGGGGGGGGGATGGAACATTCATCATGTTTCCTTTTAATCTAATACACCCCTCTACAAACATTTCATAACACATTGATCAAAAAGCAATCAATAAGCAACTCTGTACATTGAATCCGCATGTAGGATACATTTACACATACAAACTGCTGCACTAGCAGCTCCTTTTGTTAGCTATTTCATGTTCCAGCATGAAGGCAGATAGGGCTACCGAAAAGAAAAAGAGGCAGGAAGCACAGTTTATTCTAAAGCAGGGGTGTCAAACATAAGTCTCTGCTCTTATGCAGCCCGTGAGGAACTGGTGCAAGGGAGGGAACTTGAGACTGTTTGAGGGGAGCAACCTTGTCTGCAGCAGTCAAACAGTGTGGGATCATCTCCCTTGCACTGCACTGCTGGCTCTCCAGTCCACCCACGTGGTTTTTCCACTGCACCTTGCTCCCAGCACATGAGGTGAACATGAAAAACAAGATGTCAAAGACAGAACTTTCCAGGTTATTGTGGCAAACACTGTAAGGCCACTTCCAGCATTTTGTTGTTCCAGGGGAAAAATAAATAAATGGAATGGAATATTATTAAAAAATTCCTTTTTCTGGTCACGTGTCTACAGCATGCACGAATACAAGATCCCAGCTGTGGAAAGAGCAAAGTACAAAAAGCCTGAGGATTTTTTTTCAAGAACAATGGCTTGCACTCCTTTGGCACTATTATCATAGAATTGGCCACAAATATTAAACACCAGCAATCCATTCTTTTCTGTCATCCTGGCCAACACAATGCTTGCAAGACCTTTTCCTGTTGTATGTGTGACATGCAGACATTAAAAAAAATTCTACTTGATGTCCACTGATTTGCTGTTAACACAGAGAAAGGGATGAGTATGAATAGAGCAAACAAATTGTCCCTTGGCTTTGGTAAGAGCTCAGAATCCATCACAACAGAGTAATGAAGTTGCCATTCTCCATTTTACTATGGTGTGAAGTTTACAGTGTGTGAAAAATCCACCATTACTTTACAGCAGAGGTGGGCCTCAGCATGTGCCCACCTTGCCCACTGCTAACATCAGCACAATTTTGTAAGTCTGGTTTTAATTGTTTTCATGATGTGTTTCTTTTTTACTTTTAATGGTTTTTGTTGTGATTTTATTTATGTATGTTTCAGTTTGTTAGCTGCCTTGATGGTGCTTATGAGGACAGAATAGTAGGGTATGAATTCTGTAAAATAGATAATATTATAAACATTCAATTCTAATGCTGCACCAACTGCCATCTTGCACAAAAAGATCTGCTTATATGAATAACCTTCTCATATTAACAGTGTAACGTCATGAGACATGTACTCATATGAGATTATGGCTTCTCTCTTCCCCTTCCCCATCTCTCTTTGGTGAAAAAAACAGATTTTAAGAGGCAGAAGACATAGAGATTAAAATTCTAAGAATGCAGTGCCCTCTAGAGTTAGTTTTGGATACAGCTGACAATTTCACCGTCATCTTTGCATTAATAATCAATTTTACACATATAGGCTAGCAATTTAAAAAGATACCAGCTGGTCTATGGGTTGGATCCAACCAGCTTTTTCATTCAGTCTTGCACAAGTCTCTTCCCTTCTACAGTCCCCATCCCATGTTGCTTTTGTGCATACAGGTCCTATGATTCTCATCATAAGCTTTTCTGGTGGCCAAAGATGACTCTTCTGTCCTTTTTAATCAGCAAAAGATTTCATTGAATCTAACCCCATATGCTGTTAGTTCTGATGCACTGGTGATTAGCAAGTAGCATTGCCAGATTAATAAGATTTATCAATTAGTGTACACATAAATTAATCATTAGGAAAAACAGACACACATATAAATCAACCATATAAAAACAAAATAGAAAAAACCCTATTCTTATTGTCAAAATTTAAACATTGTTAATACTATAAAATTTCAATAAGATTATTTTACTTTCCATGTACAATAATATGATCCCTGCCTCTGTCTGTTCTTTAAAGATGTACAATAGATAACTATAATTTATAAATACAGAAATGCTTTGTAATCTTGGTTTAACATTCCCATCTTGCCTTGTTCCTGCATCTCTACTCCTGTTTTTTTTTTAAAATGATAATTATTTATATAGAGTATTAGACAATGGACCAATGTATTTCTACCTATCATTGTATTTTGACAATTCTAAACAGAGTTACATCTTTCTAAGCCCATTCGTGAACTTTAATGAACTTAGAAAAGCATAACTCTATTTAGGATTGTACTGTAAGAGTGCGGCAATTTGTATAATGTTTCCCTGTGTCCATGTCCCATTTCAGAACTGATGTAATTGAGGCAAGGTGTACCTTTCCCCTTTTCCTGCCTTGCGCTGTTTGGTGGCAGTTCATTTATTCATTACTATTGCATGCCAGATTTTCTCCAGAATCTCCTGTAACATATGTGAAACTGACATTAACCCCTCATTCTGCATATTCATGGAAACTGCATACATAGCTACAGTTTTGTTTTGTCTGATAAGATGTACTAATTTGGACACCGCCTTCAGTGAACGACACCCCTCCCCCTTTGCTTCTTGATAGCAATACACTGCGCATTGGGCTTCATGAAACTGGAAACCACTGGGGTATATGGAACTGCACATCCTTCACTTTATTAATGTGAAGCTTTGGCCTCTTTGGTTGTAGGAAGAAAGATTGGGTTATAAAGTAATAATTCATTACTAACTTGGTATTTTTTTGCATATCATTTGCAAGTTTTGAAAACAGATTATTCAGTAATAAGAGTCACATTAGAAACACGTTTTGGCCTACTGTGAATTTGGGTAGGAACCAATTACTGCCTTCAGTTAAGCCATGAGTCTTACTCTTCTTTTTGGAGTATGACTTGATGTTGGAGTGAAACTCCATTCTCTGAAGCAAGATAACTTCTGCCAGAACAAAACTCTTCCTTTAGCAGAATGTAGCCATTAGATCCATCCTATCCTTTCATTTCCTCTAATAAAAGCTCTAAGGTACATCCACCTTGACCAGTGAATAGTTGTTCTTAATCACTTATCCCCCAACAGACAAAAAGAGTAAACATTTTTTGCAACTGCTAGAGTTCTTTTGGATCCCCGTCAATGAGAAGATATGTAACTAGGTCATAAGAATATCAGAAAGAACTGGCAAACACCGTAAAATATAACACCTCCTAAGATTAGCATACAAAGGACATTCCCAGGGCTCATTTCATAGCAGGAGGTCCTTTACATATTAGGCCACACACCCCTGATGAAACCAATCCCCCAAGAGCTTTCAGTAGCCCCTGTAAGAAGAACTCTGTAAGCTCTTGGAGGATTGGCTACATTAGGGGTGTGTGGCCTAATATGCAAAGGAGCTCCTGCTACGAAATGAGCCCTGGACATTCCCAAAGAATACATGCAATCATGTTGATCTTACCTAAGTAACAGAGGCAGATTCATTCTGAGCAAAGTAACTGTATGAACCTTCTTATTATCACTGCTCAGGAGTGAGCATTTAGTCTGGCCAGGATGAACTCTCTTAATAAGCTTTGGGAAGTCAACAGATAGGTATAGGAGGGAAGAGATTTTGGAGGGGGGGATACTATAAAAATGGGATGAACAGGTGCTGCGTGCTCTAAAAGCAGAGCTTTGGTGATCAATTAATCTTACACAATCTCTCACCACAGCTAATGCTGCATGAAGGGCCAGGTCCTGGATAGTGTCCAGTTTAACACAAACAGCCAGGAGTTTCTCAAAGACAGTCTTAACCTTATTGACCTATAAGGGTCTTCTTTCAGGAGTGGCAGATAGCCCTTACTGCTCAGGTATGACCTGATGAACAATCTGAATGCTTGTAACCAAGGCCTTACCTCAAGGGAAGGTTGGCCTAGTTCTGAACTAGGAGCCATGCCAGCTACACAACAAGGAATGTTTAGTCAGTTTGGAGTAGTGGCTAGGAGCACAGACTCTAATCTGGGAGAACCGGGTTTGATTCCCCACTCCTCCACTTGCAACTGCTGGATGACCTTGGGCAAGCCATAATTCTGTCAGAGCTCTTCTCTCAAGGACAGTTCTCGGGAGAGCTCTCTCAGCCCCACCTACCTCACAGGTTGTCTGTTGTGGGGAGGGGAAGGGAAAGGAGATTGTAAGTGGCTCTGAGACTCCTTCAGGCAGTGAAGGCCAGGGTATAAATCCAATCTCCTCTTCTTCTTCTGAATAACTTTTGCAAAAAGAATGGAAGAAGATTATCAATATTTCATTAACCAAAACAATCCTTATGGCTACTCCAGACAGAATAATTGGGACAACTTTTTAGTTAAAAACTTGAACAGCACCTGGAACATACCAACATTTTAGGAATAAAATTAATATGCTGCCAACACAGGTTTTTGCTTTTTTCTTTATCAGTGATTGATGTAGTCTCCATTTTAGACTGGAAGAATACTCACATATGAAAATTCCTTCTCTTGTTGGATTTCTTCACCATTCAGAGTCCATTTGAACAATTAAGATTTCTTTTTTTTGTAGAAGACAAGTACTTTAGATTGCTAGTACTTTATTTTCAGACCTCCCTTAATGTAATATTCAAAGAATTTTTTTAATGATCTCTGCAGACCAGCTCTTGTCCAAGAGAGCAAAGCTGTATCATCAGTGTAAAGCAAGACTGGAATATAGAAGTCAGCCCAACCAGGAAGGATGAAAGAGCTCATTAAAGAAGGTTGCAAGATAATTCATATATAGGTTGAACAGAAATGGGCCCAAAAGGCAGCCCTGCCTGACCCCTTTATTGAGGTTAAATAGCTCAATCAGCTTACCATCATAACTGCGGTGGACCTGAGCTGTAAGTTGCTGCATGAGCTACAGCATCCTTTTATCAGTCATGGTGTGTCACAGTTTCCCCCAAAGTCTTGTCCTAGGGATAGTGTCAAAAGCCCCCTTCAGATTGATAAATCCTTCATAAAGGGAACCAGTTGGGAAATGAGTGCATTTTTCTATCTGGTGATACAAAACTAGCCAATGGTCCAAAGTTGAACTACCCCTCCTGCTCCTGGCCCAGAATTCCACCTCATTCAAGCCAATCTGTTAACTCATCTAGCAAATATGAAGAGTATAGTTTGCCCAAACATGATAATTGGGACTATGTAAGGTTCCTTTAAATGTGGAGTTTCATGTATTTTCGCATGCCCGCAGTTACTGTTCTACACACGTGTTAACATTTAGCGTAGTTAATTAGGCTCCTGAGTTTTAGGATGCAATAGTTGAGATTTCAAATACTTAGTTGCCTTTAAAGTTTTAAATAGTAACCTTTAAGCAATGTGGAGCTTTTTGCAAATGTAATTCCAGAACGGTGAATTTTGCAAGTTCCCATTCCACACTAGTCAATAGCTAATTAGGACGCATTTAAGCTTTTAAAAAAAGATTTAGATAAGCTTTTAGGGACTCTGAGGTCTATGTAATGGGTAGGTACGGACATCTTTAAGAGATACGAAGCTTTATGTACTTAAGGTTAGCAATATCTCACACCTGACAAGGGGTTAGCATTTTCTGCATGCCCGTGGTCATTTGCCTTTCTTCTCTTCATTGAATGTGCATTTGTGAAGCTATGTAGGTGAGTGTTCCTGTTGACCCCAGTTGTATGACATGAAGTGATGTGTATGTACAATTTGTTATTGTCTTCTAGATCTGTGCTAATTGTAATGTGATTATCTCTGAATCATGAGCAAGAAATTGGAGACATGTTTGTATGTATGAAGTTTTTAATATATTATATAAATGTATACTGTACATTTAGTGCATGCCGTCACTGTTCATATATTTCCATAAGGTTGTTATGGTCAATGTTCAGATGAAGTTTCCTGCAAAACGAAGCATCATTCCGGAGACCTTCATCAACCACACCAAATCTTTATGGACCATCTTCTTAATTGTTAATTAATTTTTGCTTATATGTATTTTGCACTTTAAAATAGTTGTATGATTTACTTAAATAGATAGCGCTTTCTTTGCAGTCTCCTATGGTCTTTTTTTCTATGCAAACATGATAAAAAGCAAAGTGGACAATAGCAACTTGAGTCCGAGCATCGACTCTCCTTAAAGATCAGAACTATTATTGTGTACCTCCAAAATTTTGGATTGGATCCAATTTTTATTCTGCACAGAACTTGCATAACATCATGGCAGGGTCTGTTTTATAGCGTTTAATTTATATTTGATGGGTCTTGGAATACCCACTGTTTAATCCACTGTTTAGCTGCAATGATCCCAGATAATAATAATTTAAAAAAATTACAAGCATAGCATTTCATTTTTAATGACTCCTCTACTTTAGCACCTCAGGGCTCTATCACCTTGTGTGCTTGCATGTGTAAGACCAAACCTGAATGTGTGAAGGGACTCAGCTGAAAAGCATCTTGGGTGAGCTGCTATGAAAGTAGTACTGGATCTGTGATGGCTCATTCACAATACCACACTTGATGCTGCAGTCATAAAATCCTAAACATGTATGTTTGAACCAGCCAGTGCAGAGGAAGATCTGAGAGTGATTTTCTTTAGGCTACACTAGTGGCTGAAGTGGCCTTTGATTCTAGGATCCAGGGTGCTCACTACTGGGTCATGCTAGCCCTGAAATCTACTGTTCCTTCTCCTCCATTCAATGAATGAGCTGTAGAAAGTAAAGTGAAGCTACTATTGGTCACTGTTACTTCTGCGAGCTGCTTATGTAAGGTTTATTAGCTATGGATTGAAATGAGTCTGAGTCTGTTCTCCTTTCCTCCCAAAGGTGTGTTAACTGAGAACTATGCTGAATTATACAGAATTACATTGAATTACACCTGACACCAATTTCCTCTTGAGCCCAATCCAAGGTGTTCATTTTTACCTTTAAAGCCCTATATGGCTTGGGACCAGGGTATCTGAAGATCCATTTTTTCCCATATTTCCTGCCAGGGAATTAAGATCATAGGGAGGGGCCTTCCTGACTGTCCCACCAATCAAAGATGCTGGTTTGGTGGGTATATGCCTTTTCAGTGGCAGCCCCATGATTACGGAACAACCTCCATAACTGAATTAATGAGAATGCCTGACCCTCTCACTTTTGATCTTTAGGAGGCAGCTGAAGATGATTTTATTTGATTAAGGCAGTCCTAAATTGTGATCTTAAATGTTGGTTTTATATTTTTATGTATTTTATTTTATGTATTTTATCTATGTTGTAAGCACCTTGAGCTCTGTAAGGAAGAGAGGCAGCTAATAAATGTTTTAAATAAACAAACAGACTAATCAGGATGACACCTGAGTTCAAGCGGGATCTCTGAAGATTATCAAGATCTTGCTTGCATCTGTTCTTTAGAAATAAGAGAAAGTGTTTGTTGGGAAAATGCCTTTAATTGTTCAGTAAATTGCATCTCCTATGTACACCGGGAATTTACTATGAGTCTTTTATTTATTTAATTTAATTCATTAAAAATATTTATATCCCTCTTTTTTACTGAATTACAGGGCTCAAAGCAGCTGTAATGATGACATGTGGTAGAAAGTTATCTGCTGGCTCCCAGTTCTACCCAGTGAGTGAAATAACAGAGGTCCTCCAAGTTTGCTTAACTGCAATAAAGAAAATGCCCCTCTTTTAATTATTTTTACTCACTAAAAGAAGCATTTTTCCCAACTGCTTTACACACTGCCATCACTAGAGGTCAGAAGACACTAACCGACTAACAATTGACTCCTAAGCAGTTACTCCAGTCTAAGGCCATTGATTTTAGTGGGTTCAGACTGGAGTAAATATATATAGGATTGTACTACTAATCATCTAGAATGCACTTTCCTTCTATCAGGAGCCCACATTCAAATGTCCTCTTTGTCTCCTATCACCTTGACAATGGGCAAATACCAAATTGTGGGTCCTAGACATGATGGACAGTGACTGTCCTGGATCGCAGGTGGATGTCTTTCACATATACAGTTACCTGATCCTTTTAACTAAAGATGCCCAGGACTAAACCTAGGACCATCTGCTTAAAAACCAGATACTCTACCTGAGCCATGGTCCCTACCTATGATCTTGCAAGCAAAGCAAATGTCAGTTGCAGGAATTCCAAACACCCAAACAAGTTGAGATACAAAAGTAGCTTGTATTTAGCACAACAAATGTGGACAAATTAATTCCCATTTACACGAAATCAGTAAAAGTATGGAAAAACATACCCAACTAGCCCTAAATCCAAGCATTAAAGTAACATAGTCTTTTGCTCTTTTATTCATGATCTTTAACAGATATCCTCATTTATGTTACCAGTCTTCTTCTCCTCTTTATGACATCTTCATAATTTCTAACACCACATAAAGAAGGATGGAAAACAGAAGACCAGTGTGTGTGTGGGGAGATAAAAGTAGGTTCTCTGGTGGGTGAGAAGGAGGCAGGAAAAGGGGAGAGGCTAAGATGACTTTAAGGGAAGGAGAAAATACTGGGGGAGGGGAAAATGACATACCCCCAAATCATCACAGGCTCCCATTTGTAGATACATAGTCCTTCCCCCTGCCACTGAGAGGTCAGAAATCCAGTGATAGCAGTACAGGATTTATTATCCATTAGAGAACCAGACTTTTGGATTTATTTTGTTTACTAGACAAATGTAGGGGAAGTAAGTCCACTCTTAAAGCATGCATCAGATCTTTTAACTCTGTATTCAGTGCCAAGAAAGAGTCAGTAACTTCCAGGTTGCTTAACCTTCACTCAGTTTATAACTCTATCATTCTCATTAATTCAGTAGTGCTAAACTAGCTCCAAACTATATTTTTACTACTTGCCACTATCTAGAAGACATCACATTAAAATTTTTTGGCACGGATTCACTCCAAACCTGAAGAGAAATTCCAAGCTACCAAGGGACATTAACATTCTTTTTGTTAATTCCATGATCTCCATAAGGTAACACTTCTGGAAAAAACAGAGTGATAGACCCATTCCCAGTAACTGATGGTCAAATGATAGCACTATGTTAAGACAGGACATGGGAGAGAAGCTGACAAATATGTGCATAGGCAGATAGTGCTCTGAGTAATGGAACTAGAGATGGGCACGAACTGTTACCACACAACCAACACACCCTCTAAGCTGTGGAGTCCTGTGAGCAAAAATTCTACTTTGTGAGCTACTGGCATTAAAGTTGTGAGTGAGCAATTTGGCTACGGCATAAGTTAGTTTGCTCTGGAGCTGTCCTTCCTAATCTAAGACAAAAATGTGCGAGCCGGAGACTAAAAAACTGTGAGCTAGCTCATACTAACTCAGCTTAGAGGGAACACTGCCCACAACAATGACTCGGTGGGCCTCCCAGCTTCACTAAGCCAATCTGCTCAATATGAGCAGAGAGACAGGGTGGCTCAGAGCCCTGAGTCCACCTAACACAAAAACCCCAGCAGGGGAGAGAAGTTCACAATCAGTAGGGAATAAATGAATGTACTCTTCTAGTTGGCTTTTAACAAGTTCCCTACCTCTCTGCAAACGGCTGACAAACAAAAGGGTGTGAAGCTGAGCAGAGCATATATATATATATAGCTGTTTGATCGCATAGAGCAGAATGGGAGCTCTGTTTTTGGCAGCCAGCAGTGCCTGTTAAGCTTTGTAGAGCTCCTATTGGTGTTTTCCAGGCCGGAAAATTCTTGGAGTTTTGTAAACAGTTTAATTGAGCGGAGACAGTCTGGAAATCCATCCATTCATGAACTGCCACAAACAGCATCAAAGTTCAAGAAATATTTGTGCCAGTTGCCTTTCCATGAACATCACTTTGTGAACCACATACTGGCCAAAATTCATGATGAACTTTAGTTCATGAACCAGTTCATGCCCATCCCTAAATGGATTTGATATTTTTCTGGAGATGACTAAGCTTTCCACTGCTAGAGTGAAAACAAAAGTTGACCTTGGCCATGATGGATTATTTGCTTGTTTGATGAAAAAGCTGCTGCAACTTTACCACATGCAGACCTCTGCAAAATGAGAAATGCTGCAGTTGTTACCTGCCCAAAAAGTGTTTATTTTTGAAAAGGTGTAACTATGACTACAGGTCGGTCAGTCTGACTTCTGTTGCTGGGAAGATATTAGAGGAGATTTTAAAGGGATCAATCTCTGTAAGCATCTGAAGAACCACTTAGTGATCTGGGGAAGTCAGCATGGTTTTGACCCCAACAGATCTTGTCAGACCAACCTGGTTTCCTTCTTTGATTATGTGACGAGCTTACTGGATCATGGTAACTCTGTTGATGTGATCTAGAGAAGAAGAAGAAGAGATTGGATTTATACCCCGCCCTCCACTCACTTGGAGAGTCTCAGAGCGGCTTACAAACTCCTTTCCCTTCCCCTCCCCACAAAAGACACCCTATGAGGTAGGTGGGGTTGAGAGAGCTCTTTCCCAAGCTGTCCTTGAGAGAACAGCTGGCACGGAGCTATGGCTTGCCCAAGGTCATCCAGCCAGGTGTAAGTGGAGGAATGGGGAATCAAACCCGATTCTCCTAGATTAGAGTCCGCACACTTAACCACTACACCAAACTGGCTCTCACCAAATTTACCTGGATTTCAGTAAAGCTTTTGATAAGGTTCCTCATGACATTCTGATGGGCAAACTGGAAGACTGTGGACTGGACTATAGGACAGTTTGGTGGATAGGGATGTGGTTAGAGGACTGCACCCAAAGAGTAGTGTCAATGGCATTTCATCAGATTGGATGGAGGTGTCCAGTGGGGTTCCGCAGGGCTCAGTTTTGGGCCTGGTACTTTTCAATATTTTTATCAATGATCTAGATGAAGGGGTAGAAGGGCTACTAATTAAATTTGCTGATGATACCAAATTGGGAGGAGTAGCAAACATCCAAGAAATTCAACAAGGCCTGAATACTCTGGAGAAGTGGGCAGTTGCAAACAGGATGCAATTCCACAAAGATAAATACACAGTAGTACATCTGGGCCACAAAAATGTCAAGCACAAATACTGGATGGGGGATACATTTCTGGGGAGTAGTGTATGCAAAAGAGATCTTGGGGGTAAGAGTGGACTTTAAACTAAATATGAGCAGTTAGTGTGATGCGGTGGCAAAAAAGGCAAATTCAGTCTTGGGTTGTATTAAAAGGGCCATAGCATCGAAATCGCAGGAGGTCATAGCCCCTCTGTATACTGCCTTGGTCAGGTCGCACCTTGAGTACTGTGTACAGTTCTGGAGGCCTCACTTCTAAAGGGATGTGGACAAAATCGAGAGGGTACAGAGGAGAGCAACGAAGATGATCAGGGGTCTGGAGACTGAGCCCTATGAGGAAAGGCTAAGGGCCCTGGGAATGTTTAGTTTGTAGAAGAGTAGGTTGAGGGGGGACATGATTGCTCTCTTTAAATATTTGAAAGGCTGTCATTTGGAGGAGGGCAAGGAGCTGTTCCAGTTGGCAGCAGAGGATAGGACCCGAAGCAATGGGTTTAAATTACATGCAGAAAGGTATTGGCTGGATATAAGGAAAACTTTTTCATGGTCAGAGTGGTTCAAAGGTGGAATCAGATGCTTAGCGAGGTGGTTAGCTCCCCTTCACTGGCAGCCTTCAAGAAGAAGCTGGACGAATATTTGTCAGAGATGCTTTAGGCTGGTCCTGCATTGGGCAGGGGGTAGGACTAGATGGTCTGTATGGCTCCTTGAAGCTCTATGATTCTATTACAAAATTAATAAGAGGACCAGATCGCCTGTTAAAGTCATCATTTCCTGCCAGAATATCAAGGATTTGTAAAATATGACAATAAAGAGTGATTATCTCTACCAACAGTCAGGATTAAAATAGCATTCTAAATTGACAATGGAGGTTTTATTTAGTGAACATTGGATCAGAAGAGGATGAACTAGATTTTTTTATACCACTTTCATAAGATAAACTATAGCCAGAAGATGGTTCTCCAGGTATGTTCACCACATCTATTTACTGCTTTCCTCAAATTCCTGAAAGTGAGAAACCAGCCAGGAGTAAAAAAAAACTGTACAGCACAAGGTGGCTCTATTGGGCCTTTAAGTCCTAAATCTTATTTTTAGCTATTAGCTTGATACCATTCTCTGGCCATCTACTGTGATGGCACCAGCAACCCATTTCTCTGGCAGACTCCTGTGATCACCGATGGTGCAAAGAGAAAGATGAATGGGTTCTACCCTACTGGTAGCATCCCTAGATCCACACCTCTGGCAGCTTAGAGAGTCATCAACAGTGGATTTTCATAAATGTTCTAAGTGAGGTTGATAGCACTGTTCCATTAGGCACAATTTATTTTATTTAAGACATTTTTAATCTGCCTTACTTCAAAAACAACTCAAGCCAAGTGACAATGATATTAAAATATAGAGTAAAGAAAATTTTAATACCCCTACATTTACACCCCACCATATACATAAAAGATAAATTCCAATGACCAGAAATGCTACATTTCCACTTTTACAAGTACTCGTCTACTTGAAGATCTGTCTAAACATTTCGGACTGTCAGGATGCTAATGAAATAGGGAGCTTCTAGGCGAACTCAGGAAGGCCCTACTCAGGGGCCATGACTGAAAAAAAGCTATGGTGTGTGCAGATGTTGACCTGTTTGGTGGTACTCTTAAGTCTTGATCTGATGACCAAAGCTATCACCCAGGAGTATATTGGAAAAGGTGGCCCTGAAGATCTGTGGATCTTTCTTTCTTTCTTTTTCCTGTCAAGTTGCAGTCGACTTATGGCAACCCCATAGGGTATTCAAAGCAAGAGATGTTCAGTGGTGGTTTGCCACTGCCCTTTTCTGCATAGCAATTCTGGTATCCCTTGATGGTTTCCCATCCAAAAACTAACCAGGGCCAACCATGCCTAGCAGCTGAGATTTGGCAAGATTGGACTAACCTGGGCTATCCAGGTCAGGGGTCAACAGCCATGGGAAATATGTCTGGACCAGGAATTGTAGGTGTCTCTGCTTTGGAGTATTGGTAAGCAACAACTTCTTTTCTGTGCAGAAGAACTTTTAATTATCCATATTTTATAGTTTACTGGTTAGGGCTAGGGCTACTGTTGCTGGAGCAAACAGATCACCCACCAATTTAAGCAGTTAAATATGCTGGGTAACCTTTTCTAACCATTCATTTCTTTTTGGTGGTTTCCCTGACAAAAGCACTGGCTATCTGAAAAGCAATTAAGAATACTGGATTGGCTCCCTGGGTGACCTAGAAAATAATAGGCAGCTCAGGCAGCAAAAGAAAATGGAACAGACAAGCTAACAGCCCTTTTTGCATGCAATAAGCAGTGCATTAATTAACTACCTTTCTGAGTCTGAACATCACACCCTCCCACACACTGTAGAGGAAGGTAAATCAGAAAGATCTTTGCCTCTGCAGGCTACTTTTCAGTTTTGTTCCAGCAGAAATTGTGTGCACCCTCATTGTACTCTGTGGTAAAAGTAATTACAAAATTACTGCACCATATATTCCTGGCTATGGAAAAGTAGATATTTTAGGCACAGAAGTGATAGTTCAGGCATAGGTTATTGAAACACTAAAGATATTGGTTACAAAATTGGCTATGATTCCTTTGTTGGAAAATAACACAGCATTTGAAGAGGTACACAGACAAAACATATATGTAAATATTTACAGTGGAAACACCCTAAACATCTTAGCATACTTTGTCTAGGACAGGTGTCCCTAACATAGAGTGTGATACATGCTATAATGAACCCGCTGTTACTCTCCTCATGTGGAGGCAGATTTTTCCCGCCAAAATTCTTAGTTCCCCTCAGGTACTGAGCTAGCCCCCAGTAGTGTGATAATATTTGAGGTTTTATAAATCTGAATGCCCCACCCTGTAACAGAATCTAATTTGGATTTTGCCCAGCCCAGGAACTTCTCAGGAGAAAACAGGAGCCTTCTTGTTAGATCCCTTGAACTGGCACTGGAGACTATGTACAGTGAACAATAATAAAGATTTTATTTAATAGGCAGGGATGGTATGGGGTAGTCAGGTATTGGAAAGACTGAGGAAAACATTGCTGGTAGAACAGTATATATTTCAGTTGACAGACAAGATAATGTTGTAGGAACTTATTTTCAAAAATTCTTGATTCTTATCAGTGAGACATGGTTGACTAAGTATTTTGGTTTCAGTTACAATGTTTCTGCATATAGTTTCTTAATAACTGTTCAAGTTTTCTGGAAAGGTCACTCTTTTAGTGTATCAAATCCTTCCCCCTTTTCTGAAATCACAATGTATCTTCTTTCACCTGAGTAGTCTATAACCATTTCCTTTCACCACAAACCAGGGACTGCCTCAATACCGATTCCCTGTATAACCAGACAGGATTTATATTTCTTCCCTGAAAATATAATCCTTTTCCTTTTGGCCTGATTGGGAGCTTCAGCCAGCTACCCAGTCACTCTTTGCCAAACTTTCAAGCCCCAGTTCTTAGTGTTTGTGTGAAAACATACTTCAGCTTTAGCTGACACTAGACTCTGAATTCTTAGATGAAATTCTTTCTCAGGTTATGTTTAACACAGTTAAGACCAGGAGTCTCTCTCTTTATTCAAAAGGTGAATTTGTGTGGCACTTTTAGTCAGACTTTTTAGACATCCATTCCTTTAGCTGAACTTTTACTTTACTGACCAGTAACTGCCACTGAACTCAAAATGAACTAACTCTCCCCTCAGCACATGGCTGATCTTACATTTCCCCCAGCTGGCAATGGCCAATCAGACAAAAGGAGCAGCCTGTCACTTAAGCTGAACATTCTAGAACAGAGTTAACTATTCCCCTCCCTTCTCTGATTTTACTGCATTAGGAAAACAGTGTTTTAAATATAGTCTATTGTACATTCAACACTTTGTTTCAAGGGTTCTGCTCTCCAAATGTTTCTGCTATTTGCAGGATCCAGGCTGGCAACCCTAGGTCTAATCATTAACTCAGTTAAGTCTATTGCAAGATATGCTGGGGCATGTGCATGTGAAAAGGAGATGAGAGGAGGGCAATGCAAACTTAACCTAGGTTGGAGACTGGGACCTTTATGACCACTCTGGGCCCAAGAAGAAACACAAAGGTTTTACAGTAAAATGAAAAGCATGATAAACTGCTGGAGTATTGGTTTCCGAACTGGGGGATCTTGGACACAATCCCCACACTGACAATGACCTTGGGCCAATCACAATTTCTTAGAGTTGTGGTAAGGATAAAACACTGGCTTCAGGTCCTTGGAGGAAAGATGAAATAAAAATGTACTATTTATTCATTTATTTATTTTCTGCTTTTCTTCTCAACAGGAATCCAAGGTAGCTTTCAATGCAAAAATACAAGGTATGCAAAAAAATCAGGAAAAGAAAAGACAGGAAAAAAAGTTTCTGAATGTAGGAAAGGGCTCCCTCCCCCACTTCTGCTAGCAGGTCTGCCTCCCAGCTCCAGGCTATGACCCTCAGGCTAAGATCCAAAGGCCAGGAGCACTTTGGCTCATGACCTTTGGCTTGCACTTCTCATCCTTAAAAAGGTTACCTGCAAGAAAGGGGTGAGGCACAGTCTCTTCTACACAATCTTATAGCAGCTGCCTATGGTTCAGAATCCCTCCCCAACTGATAGATAAGAGCCAGAAACCCCCAGTATTCCCACCTGTTACCTTGCATCTCTTTTATGCCCCTTTGGCACTGGGCTACTCATTATTTGAGTTGCCTTTTGAAATTTAGCTATAGAACATTCCATCCTTTCTTGGGGGGAATATTTGCCACAGGATACATTACAGCCTACTTGGCCTCCAAGGGAAAGTAGTGATCACTGGGTCAGTGGCTTTAATGGGGCTGACATATGCCATTGACTTTGTGGCTGACTTTATTTCACAATGGAACTTTAAGCTACAAATCTATAGTTCTAGGTGTACTTCCTTATCAGGCAGCACAGCCTGCATTACTGCATGTTTAGCCTTCAGAGCATTTTGCTGATAAAAAAGCATTGTTGAGCAAAACATTTGAAGATGAAATAAGAGCAAAATCCATTTATCCTTGGCTACCGGTATCACAGCAGGAAAAGGATTCCTTCTCTGCTGTGCATTCACAGATTTTCAAAAGCTGAAATAGGGTTATCATTAAGAGCTACTAGCTTGATAATGTTTGACTACAGGGTTTCTATTCCTTTTTAATAGAAGGAGTTAAATTGATGAATATATTATTTTGGAGACTGAAGGAAAGCCTAGGGGAGTTCAATTTTTTTAATGCTCTGCACCATCAATCTTAATATGGTTGATAAGCCAAATCCAAGAACCCACATGTGCATGATTTCTGAGGGCTCAACTAGACAAGACATTGGAGACACACTACTGCAGGGGTGGCCAAACTGTGGCTCTGGAGCCACATGTGGCTCTTTCACACATATTGTGTGGCTCCCAGCAGGGTGACAGAGGAAGCGAGGGGGGGGCATGCTTCCCTGTTTCCTTTCCATCTTTCTCTTTCTCCCTCCCTCCCTCCCTGTCTCCCTCCCTGTCTCCCTCCCTTCCTCATCTATTTGCTTTGTTTTGTTTCTCTCTCTCTCTCTCTCTCTGTCTTTCTTTCAACCTCTTTCATTCTTTCTTTCCACCTCTCTCTCTCTTAGACAAATAAATATCATTAGCAAACAAATAAATATCATTGAACAAATAAATACCATTGTCAATATTCTTTTTTTTTTACCCCTTTTGTTTTTATTTTTGGCAGTCTCATTTAATGTTAATGAAAAGCAAATTTGCATATTTTTAAAATAAAAATGTATGTGTGATACTTGTTCATGTCCTGTGGCTCTCAAACATCTGATGGTTATTCAATGTGGCTCTTATATTAAACAAGTTTGGCCATCCCTGCAGTACTGGATTTCCCATCTCTTTAATTTTCATTAACAGGAGCCATGGATGTGCGTGGTTCAGATCAAACCTATGGTGCTAGAGAAGAGGGTTTTTTAAAAATCACTCTTTCTCTGTGCCATTTTCTGATTGAGACTGCCCCTCCCTCAGAATTACTGTTTGTTCCATGAGTGAAAATATACAAGCACGAAACTGAACCCAGATTTCCTCCCCCAGACCTAATAGAAGGACTGCATGAAGACCTAAAATCTCCAGATCGTAGGGTCACCAGCTCTAATCTTCTCCTTGGCGGGGGAGGGGGGAGGCGTTGAGAGGCATGCTAGGAGGGCACCACAGAGGATAGACAACTTCATGTACTGTCCCTGAGGAAGTACTTCTTCCTTCATCCTGACTCTGCTGACCCCTCAGAAGTCAGAACCATCTACACTTTCTATTTCCACACCAAGCACTTTCTAATTTCCACACCAAGCCTAATGCAGCAAGATGCATCCCAATTCTGCTGAAGCAAGTGTTTTTAGAATCAAGTAGAGCTTTTATAGTCAGTGTAGAGATGTGGCATGGAGACACCTCCAGGACTATTTAGGACTTCATTCTTCTTCAGGCTACTGATGGACTAACACTCAAAGCTATTTTCCTGCCTTTTAGTCTCTATCCACCCCAAGTGCGATCACACACACACACTAAACAATCCATTTTCAATCCACTTTCAATGCACTTTCCAACTGCATTTTGCCAGTTCATACATGGCCTTTCTGCACTCTCCTTTAATCCATGTCCATCACAGTGTCCTCCAAGCACTTTTGCGCTAAAATCAAATTCAACCTTCTTTTTAATCCAGGTTTTTCCCCATTCTGCAGTACATTACCTCCCTGCAGTGGTCAGCCCAGTTTCAGTCTGCTGTTGCCTTGGGTTATTTGGATGCTGTTTTGCCAAAGACTTAAATTGCCTTGACTCAAATATTGAGAAAATCCAGAGTGGCAGGAAAATGTGTAAAGGACCACAGTAAAATCCAGTTGGAAATTGCATTGGAAATGGATTATTTAGTGTGTGTGATCGCAGCCCTAGTTTATTTTGGACCATCTATGGACAGCCTTGATCCCTGCTTCGCCTTGCTTGGGACACCTGCTTGAAATAGGAGACCTTGGTTACCATTAATGGGAACATAAAGAGATAGGAAATCTGATCATGTATCTCCAAGGTCTCATCTAATAATTCCAGAGTGGTAACAATGTTAGTCTCTTGCAGCAACATTAAGCAGGAGCCTAATGGCACAAACAAGATGCTGGAATTAATTTTGATTGTCTTTAAATTACCACTGGACTTCTGTTTATGGTCTCTTCTAGCTGAGCCCTACAAGCGTACAGAGATGAATTACTATACTATCAACATATCCAATTCTCAACATGACCAAATCTGTGGACACCTAAATCCACAGATTAGAGACATGAATAGATTTTTTTTACAAAACTGAAAAATGCCCCAGATTTGCAGAAAAATATAAAATCTAAACAACAACAGCACTGGGGGTTAACACCCCCCCAATAATAGAAGCAGTACCTGTATGTTTAAGAAAAAATGCACTCAGTGGCAATCACAAAGTATTTCCAGCCATCAAGCCTTGGTTTTTGTCAGTAAAAGGCAGGGAGAAGGGCAAGGCCCTTTCCAGTGCTGTTTTGGCCTTTGAGGGAGGACTCGTCAAGGTTAGGCCCAGGGCTATTTTTGGGCAGGAACACACAGGAACAGAGTTCCGGCTGGCTTTGCAAGCCGTGGGGCACCTGGGGAAGCCGATCCCGGGTGGGGGCTGCGCTGTCAGGGGTGTGTGGCCTAATATGCTACTGAGTTTCTGCTGTTGGGTGTGGCCTATTACGCTAATGGGTTCCTGCTGGACTTTTTCTACAAAACAAGCCCTGGTTAGGCCCACCAGCAGCTTGCCTCTGTTCAACAGCAGCTACCCCAGAAAGCCAGTGTGAGGTAGTGGTTAGAGTTTCAGACTAGGATCTGGGAGACCCAGGTTGGAATCATCACTCTGCTATGGAAGCTCACCAGGTGACTTTAGGGTGAGTTATGCATTTTCAACCTAACTTACCTCGCAGAGTTGTTCTGAGGATAAAATGGTGGAGAGGAGAGTGATGTAAAGCACTTTGGGTTCCCACTGCAGAGAAAAGCAGGATATAAATGAAGCAAACAAGGTGGGTGGGCGGGATAGAGGAAAGGAAGCAGGAAAAATGAGGATATGGAGGTTGCCAGGAGGAGGGAAAGAGGAATTAGTATGGGGAGGGGTATACAGGGGAAAGTGAGGTGTACCCTGCAAGTCTTTGCTGGTTCCCCACCATACAACTGGGTCAGGCTCAGCCAAAACCACACAACTAGCTCAGTGTTTTTCCGGGGCAAGTCTTACAGGGAAAGGGAAGGAGGGAAAGCTGAAGATGGGGGTAGACAAAATTAGGTAGGCTGGTAGGTGGGAGGAAGACAAGAAGAAAGCAAGGCATTCAGGGAAGGGATAGAGGAAACAGTGGGGGGGGGGGTGAAATGAGATGTCCCCTGCATGTCCTTGTGGTCTTACATTTGTACAGTACGTCTAGCAACCAATTCTGGAATGTCTAAGTAGTTATTCGGCCATCAAGGCAGAGAGCCAAGCATATAGGCAGCAAATAATCCAAAATGGGAAATGGCAAGGCCATATACTTTCACAGTCAGAACATGGGGTGGGGATGACAAGCTATCCTGTGGTTATTGGTGAGTTCCTCCCCAAACACTGCCTATTCCAAGAACCATTCCAAAATCGCCAGGAATTTTCCAAGCCAGAGTTGGTAACCCAGGTTTGGAAGCAGGCTAAGTCTGAGCAGAAAGGCCTACGACTTTACAAAGAAAAGTTTGACATCTTTTCTAATCAAAGGAGCCTCCCTTCCATTTAAGCAGCTCCTCTGCCAGTTGGCATGTTTGAATTAGGTGAAAACCTGCTTCCTCTGCTGGTGCTCTGCCTTTAGTCCTGTGATAGCCAGAGACCTGCTTGCTTCTTTGAATGCCAAAATATAGAAGGAAGCTGGTTCCTGCACCAAGGCAGGGAGGGGATAACATGACTAAAATGGAGGCATGAGAAGGCAATGGAAGTGTTATGGCATCTTTGCATTCTGCATTCCCCAGGCCTGTCAGTCCTTCCTTCCCCTCCCTTTCCTCTGTATCTGTAATATAGTATGTTCTGTGTAGCAACCAGCCTGCCATGCAGTCCCAGGTAATGGCGCCCGCTGCATGGCCAGAGCACATGGTCAGGCAGAGAGGGGAGCTTGAATCTGGAGGAACAATAGACGTCTGGATTCTAAGCCTCCACCAATGTGGGACCTAGGTTCTCCCTGGGGAGCCAATGTGGTCAAAGACTCCTCCAGGGAACCTATGACAAACATGCGCATATGTTAAGCCCCTATCAGGTCTTTTGGATGCGGCCGGATGTGTGGCTCCGGCCAGCATATAATGAGGGCCCTGGAGCCCTGTAAGCATGCTTGATCTGACCATCTACTGGACATGCTGAATCACTTAATAAAGGCTTCATGATTTCACCATTCCTGGTCTCCCGAGTCCAGTACTCTTCACTGGCAACAAGGATGGGATCCTGATGAGCGGCTCCTTGGCTGACACTAGCACCGCAGCGAGCCCAGACCAGATCTGTCAGCCACCGGCACCACTTGGCTCCAGTGCCACCGCACTGCCATCGGCTCCCGAGGATCTCGCTCAACACACTGCTGCACATCCCAGAATGGCTGCCGCTCCGGGAACCACCCACCCATTCGATCCAGCCTGCCCCAAAGACTGGGAAGCCTGGACGGACCAGCTCACATCCTACTTTGATGCACAGGACATCACGGATGCCAGGAAGAAGTCCTGGCTCATGGCCTCCTGCGGGGTAAAGACGCTGAAGTTACATCGCAGCCTGCTTTCCCCTCGTACCCCAGCGGAGGCCACGTATGATGACATCATGGTGCTCCTAAGGAACTACTTCTTGCCAAGACCCTCCAAGAACACGCAGCAGGTGAAGTTCTTCCGCTGGCTGCAACAGAAGGGTGAGTCTGCCTCCAATTACCTGGCGGACCTCCAACATCTCCTGGTGGGGTGCGAGTTCGTGGCCATAGAGGACACGCTATACTTCGCGTTCCTGTGTGGGGTCCGCGACCCCAAGCTTCAAAGGAAGCTGGTGGCCAACTCCACCGCCACCCTGGATGAGATGCTAAACACGGCTTGCGCCTCTGAGGTCTCTTAGCAGGAGAAGCTAGGCACATCCGCAGCTGCCCACCAGACCGGGGCCGCTGCAGACTCTGACGTATCTGAGGATGATGAGACACTCCAGGTACAGCGCCGGCCTCCAGGACAGGGGTCCCGCAGCTCAGGTGAGAAGGCTTCCCACTCAGCGACGCCACACTCCAAACATTCCACGTGCACTAGCTGTGGCGACCAGCATGACCGCCAGACCTGTCGTTTCCGGGAAGCAGAGTGCCGGTCATGCAGCAAGAAGGGCCACATCACCTGAGCCTGCCACACCCGCTCCAACTGCCACACCCAAGCCGTGCACCAGGAGTCCACCGAACTCCTCCAGACAGCAGCAACTCGCCACCACCACAAGACACAGCAGGTAATGAACTTGCCCCCCGACACCCTCAACAAAATTAAGGTCTCAGTCTAGATCAAGGGGACCCCCTGCCAGATGGAAGTAGACATCGGGTCATCCTACTCCATAATCTCGGAGTCCACCCTCCACAGGCTCTGCCCTGGGGGGGGGCCCGACTTCGGAAAGTCCAGGGCCTCACCCTGCGGGACTTTCAGAAGAACCTGATATTGATAAGGGGGTTGGGCAAGTTCTGGGTCCAATTTAAGAACTTTACGGGATGCTTGGGCCTCCTGGTGATGGCAGGCAAGCTCACAAGCCTGCTGGGACTCTCCTGGTTCCAGTCCCTAGGGCTGGGTGTCACCGGGGTACACAGCCTGCGGCCCACAGATTTTACTGACATCTGTGAGGAATTCCCAGCGGTTTTCAATGGGGCACTGGGCTCATTTATGGGGCTGCCCATCACCCTGGACCTCGACCCTGCGGTCCGGCCCGTGCGCATACCGATCTGCCATCCACTGCTCGCAGTGCAGCCCAAGATCGAGTGGGAGCTCGATAAGCTGGTCGCCCAGGGAGTACTAGAACCAGTGTCCCACACCCAATGGGAGACCCCGATTGTGACGCCAATAAAGGCAAATGGGGACATCTGCATCTGTGCGGACTATAAGTGCACCATCAATACGGCACTTCAGGCCCACACCTACCCAGTCCCAATCATCAGCCACGTGTTGGCCTCCCTGGCTGCTGTGCGAGTGTTTGGGAAACTAGACCTGGCCCAGGCCTACCAGCAGCTGCCGGTCGACGATGCAACAGAAGAACCACAGACCATTGTGACACTCAAGGGGCGTTTAAAGTAAAGTGCCTCCAGTATCATCCAAGAGTTAATGGACCGTTTGTTAAAAGGTCTTCCAGGTGTGCAGCCCTTTTTCAACGATGTCCTGATCGCGGCTCCAGACATCAAGACCTTCTCGGCCCACCTATGCTCCGTCCTCCAGCGATTCCAGGACGCTGGCCTGAAGGTGAAACGCGAGAAGTGCCTCCTCGGGGTGCCTGCAGTGGATTTCCTCGGCTTCAAGGTGGACACCCACGGAATTCACCCCGCTAAGGACATGGTAAAGGCCATCTCTGATGCTCCAGCCCCCAAGTCCAAGGCTGAGCTGCAGTCTTTCCTGGGACTCATCAACTTCTACCATGCCTTCCTTCCCCACAAGGCAGTGGTAGCTGAGCCCTTACACAGGCTCCTGGACAAAAGCACCACCTGGACTTGGGGTCCCCACCAGGCAGCGGCCTTCCAGGGCGTCAAGGACCTCCTAATGTCCAATGCGGTCCTCACCCACTTCGACGAAGCCCTGCCTGTCGTATTGGCCTGTGATGCATCTCCTTATGGAGTGGGGGCAGTTTTGGGTCACAAACTGCCAGTTGGCCGGGAGATCCCGGTTGCATATTACTCCCGGACCCTAGCCCCGGCTGAAGGGAACTATGCTCAGATAGACAAGGAGGTACTTGTGATCGTGGCCGGGGTCAAAAAGTTCCATACTTACTTGTACGGGAGCAAGTTCACGGTTGCCACAGACCTCTTCTGGGCCTCCTCACCCTGGATCGCCGCATGCCTCAGATGTTGTCCCCGCGAGTCCTCCGATGGTTGATCTTCCTCACAAGGTATGACTACAACTTGGTGCATTGCCAGGGGAAGGCCATGGGCCATGTGGATGCCCTCAGCCGCCTTCCTCTGCCCTCCTGCGACCCCGACCCAGCTCCGGCTTACCATGTCGCTCTGCTCAAGGACCTGCTGGACCAGCCGCTTCAGGTATGGGACATGGCCCAGCGCACGGCCTGGGACCGTCAACTCTCCCGGGTCTCTGACTGGGTGGGAAGGGGGTGGCCCAAGAATCCGGACCCTGAGTTTGCGGCCTTCTCAATCCGGTGCGCAGAACTCTCCACCCACAAGGGGTGCCTAATCTGGGGCTCGAGGGTAGTGATTCCGGAACCCCTCTGCCCATGAGTGCTGACTGCTCTGCATGAGCACCACCCTGGGGTATTACGAATGAAGGCCCTGGCCTGGAGCTACGTCTGGTGGCCAGGCCTTGACAAGGAGATAGAGGACCGGGTCCGCCACTGCGAGAAGTGCCAAGAGACCCATCCAGACCCTCCACATGCTCCTGTCTGCCCCTGGGAGTCCACCCAATGCCCCTGGTCCTGGCTCCACATGGACTTTGTGGGCCCGGTATAGGGGCAGCTTTTCTTTGTCGACAGCTACAGCAAGTGGCTGGAAGTCGTTCCTGTGCACGCCACCTCCTCTGAAGCTGCCATTCGAGCAATGTGGCCACCCATGGCCTGCCTGACACCATCATCTCAGACAACGACACGGCTTTCACCTCTACAGAGTTCCAGCACTTCGTGGAGCTCCATGGCATCCAGCACGTGAGATCCGCCCCTTTTCACCCGGCCACAAACAGCCAAGCAGAGCGAATGGTCCACACAACTAAGAAGGCGCTGAGGCGCATGGACCAGGGGGATCTGGGATTTAAGTTAACGGCTTTCCTATTCGGCCAGTGCACCACCCCTCACTCGTCTACCAGTTGCAGCCCTGCAGAGCTGCTCATGGGCCGCTGGCTGACAACCCAGCTCGACTGGCTCCACCCCGATCAGGCGCCAGCCACCTCCAAAGAATCTAACACCCCCAAGGCTCCCAGAGGGTTCACGCCGGAGGACCCGGTCTATGTCCGCAACTCCGCCCGGGGGGCCCTGTGGTTGCCAGGGCAGATTAACCGCATTACCGGTCCCCTCTCCTATGAAGTCACGGGCGAGGAAGGACAATAGTGGAGGTGCCACATGGACCAGCTTCGCCACCACCTGCACGCCTTCTCAACGGACGATCCAGGGCAGGACTTCCCAGATGTTCCGACCCGAGGTACCAGAGACAGACGATCCGCCCGCCCCATGACTGGCCGAGACTCTGCAGGAGGACTCCACAGAAGCAGCCCACCTGAACATCACTCCAGTAGCCATCCCTGCGCCAGCACCAGATTCAGCCCAGCCCGCAGCAGATATCCCCGAATCTCCGCTCCCTACACCAGCAGCTCTGGCAACCCCACGCCGCTCGACCAGAGAATGGAAACATCCTGCGCACCTCAGAGACTATGTTTGCCAAGGGACAGTCCAGACTCTGGGGGGAGAGGTGTAATGTAGTATGTTCTGAGTAGCAACCAGCCTGCCATGTGCTCCCAGGTAATGGTGCCCACTGCATGGCCAGAGCACGTGGTCAGGCAGAGAGGGGAGCTGGAATCTGGAGGAATAATAGACATCTGGATTGAAAGCCTCCACCAATGTGGGACCTAGATTCTCCCTGGGGAGCCAATGCGGTTAAAGGCTCCTCCAGGGAACCTATGACAAACATGCGCATAAGTTAAGCCCCTATCAGGTCTTTTGGGTGCGGCCTAATGTGTGGCTCTGGCCAGCATATAATGAGGGCCCTGGAGCCCTGTAAGCATGCTTGATCTGACAGGACATGCTGAATCACTCATGCTGAATCACCGTTCCTGGTCTCCTGAGTCCAGTATCTAAGGTTAAATGTTAGTCTGTGTTGCCACAACCTTAGGATGTGGCCTGCTGACAGGAAGACTCAGCATGGAGGCATTGACATGTCATAAAAAGTTTGAAAAAGATGTCACAAAGTCTTCTGTGTATAAGAGATACTCCATCTAGCAGAATGACATGTGAATGATTCACCCCACGCTTTAGAATGGCTAGAATCCCCCTCCCCCACATACATACACTGGACAGCTGAGGGCGATAGAAATTAATTCAGTGGGATGGCTTTTGGAGCCTTCATTGGAGTTCAAGTGCCTTCATTTGAAGTCAGTAGTAACAGAGAATGTCATATTCCTGACTGAATCTCAGGGTACCTTACACAAGCCACGTAAAGAAGTTTCATTGAAGCTGGTTTAAGACAATGGTTTTGCGTAACCCAGTACCCAGCAAATATGTGGTTAGGGTGCTGTACAGCTATTGTTTCTTTGGTATAACATCAGTCCTCCTGCCTGATATTAAGGTGCCAAGCTGACTCAAGGTGTCACAAGAGACAGTTGGCATTATTGCACTGGGATCAGCCCCCATTTTACATAATGTGCAGTCAACGTATATTAATGGCCTTTCCCTTTCCTTCTTTAGTGTTTAGATCACTGTGCCCAATGTTTGCTAGCTTATTTATTCCACTTTGTGTCTCAGTGCTGTGTTTCTTTACAAACATTGAGACCACACACTTTGGGCTCTGCTAAGACATTATGCTGTATTATGGATAATGCTATGATTAAACAAAGGTAAATTTTAACATCACATCACATACATTTGGCTGTTGTTGTTACAACATGCCATCAAAAATACTTTATTGGACGAAAGTGCCTTGCTCAACCAATGACGTAGTTTGTTATAATTTATTATTTTTAAAGTTTGTTATAATTTTTTTAAAACTGTGTTTGTTAAAATCTTTAATATGTTATAAATACCTGTAAAGAAAATATAATGTTAATTTTCTTTGAGATAAAATGTTTTTATCTTTCATTGTACATTTTCACAAAACACTGACTGGCACCAAAAAAGACTAACAAAAATAATTTAACAGCTGTACAATGCACTCTGGGTTGGAAACATTCAAGCAGCAGATTTTGTATCTAATTAATTTCAGCATAGCTGTCATGAAACTTTAGTTACAACATAGGTACTTGTCTTAAAAAGAAAAACAAAACCGCATATTTAAGGGGTTACCCTGAATACAACAATCATGTATTGGCCATTGCTACTGCTGTAATTGAAGGTTTGGCATGATAACTTTCACACAAACAATAAAGAATTGCTCTTAGTGATATTTCCTGAAGAAGGCAGCCAATAAGTATCATGATCTAAGCTAGATAGTCATAAAGGCTAGAAGCGTTGTGTTATGTACAGTGTGGCTCCCAGATTCTGATAACTTAGTAGATGGAGGAAGTTATCATTTGTTTTCCACTTTGCTTGGATAATCACTCAATCATTTATTCAACTGGCACTTTTTACTGGGCTGTCACCCATCACTGGTCATTCTATTTCCCTTAATCCTATAGCAACTGGGAAAAGTACAAGCCATGTGTTTAGGGTAAGGCAAGTGGATGAAGAAAGGAAAATGGAGAAGTGATGGAACTTTGTGAGGAAAAGATCAGACTAAGATTTTGATTACACAGAGTAATAATAGTTTTTCTTACTGGAGTAAGTCAGGAATAACCCTTCTTTGCAGTAAGTCAGGAATAACCCTTCTAAACATTGAAATTAAAAGAGTGGAAAACTGATGTGCAGCTGAAGAACTCCAATTATGCTTCATAAAGTCATGTTTCCAGTGACAAGCAGCATCAAGACAGGAAGTAGAACAGGAAGTATCTAACAGAAAAGAGCTGCTAGCATGGAAGTTGGGAATGACTTTTGCTGATTTTGTGACAGCAGCAATTGTTGTTGTACTTCCATGCTCATCATGCTGTCCATGCTGATCCCATGGAGTTTATGACCCAAACACAGACACACCTCTCCATCAGGAATCATGCTAAGATTTAATAAAGAGAGTGCAAGAATTTTCCATGGCTCTCACATAAAACTCTTACTTGGAAAGGCACTGGGGGGGAGGAATGGTCTAGCATAAAAGGTGAAAGGGAAATTTAAAGTATGCCTCCATAGAACTTCAAGTATCATTGAAGTTAGTGGATTTAAGGATAATAATTCCTGGAACCAGAACTATGTAATCAGCTGTAGTTTCCACCTGAGTAAGCTGAAGGCAGAGTTTAATGTACAGATTTTCCTCTTACTCTGGGATCCCATGCCAATAGAGGAGGAATAAATATTTCCCTCCTTCAAAAGACAAGTGCCTCATGCCTTAAGATAACAAGCAATGTGATTAGGACCCATGGTGAACGATTCTTAACACTGTCTGCATTCCTGGCAAAATTTATGAATGCTTCCAAATCACACTGATTGTACCAAATATAATCATTCATAACTATTGGTTGGCTTGTAGATTGGTTCAAAACTAGGCCTATATTGATTAGATAGGAAGAGGAAGAGACATAAAATCTTAGATCCTGTTCTGCTAGCTATAGAGTTTTAGATTTACATTAGCTTAATCTTTACATATTCCTCTGCTTAACATCACTTCATATTTGTAACTGTTGATTCAACAGTTCAGTTTCATTTGGTATCTGTAAACAGACTAGATTTTCTAACATTGCCATTCTAAGCAGAGTTGATTTCAACGTACTTAGAAAGCTGTCACTTTGCTTAGGGTTGCACTGTTAATTGCTACAGAAAATGTGCACATGGAGAAAATACGCAGCTTTAGTCAATGTACAGTGCTTTATATTTTGTTTTCTACATTACCTGATAATCTGCTTCCTGGTCACCAAACCCTAGGACTGAAGTTTTTCATCAGTGTAAACAGTTATAACTATACTTGTGTGGTCTTTATTATAAATAGTCCTTGCAGTTCTCTCACTATTTGCCTTCCTCATATCTTTTTCTTTCTTATCTCTTTCAAACTTTGATGGGATACAAACTAAGGCCCATTCTTCACAGGCATTCCTATTCTGGCAAGCCATACAAGGGGCCTTCTTTGAAAAGACCATTCCACATTTAATGTTGATTTAAAAAAAAAAAAGTTCTCACATCATTCCCCTCTGCCTTTTCATCTTTCAACAACCATCATCAACCTTTCAGCTCCTAGGGAGCAGGCTGGATATTGACAGTTGTGTCATTCACTGAGACAGACATGAAACCAACTCTGGTTATATTTAGTGTTTTTCTGAGAGGTATTGAAATGTGTGAACTTATGCTTCATTCACAGCTCAGCAGGACTGATTCTAATGCCAGTGAAGAGGATAACTGGTACCCTCCTATAGAGTTCTGACCCCCCACTCCTAGGCACGGACACAGTACCACCCGCACCAGCACTGTTTGTGCCAGCATTGGCTTCTTGCTTAGTCTATTGGAAGTAGGGCTAATGATTGCCCCATATGCAGCATCCTAAGGGCTGTTTGAGTTTCCCAGGATCTGTACAATCTACACAGATCCACTCTTGTTTTTGGTGTAGTAGTTGGTTCTCCTGACAAGAAGAGCAGAGTTAACTGGCTCTACAAATATAGCAGACTGAAGCTGTTTAGCTGGACATAAATGTTTTTAAAGAAGCAATTTTCTAAGTGGATCCAGAAGGAAGTAACAAAGTTCAGCTATTTTGTTCATCAGTATTTTGTGAGAAAGAATTCTGCAACTACCTTATTTCTTCTTCCAGTTTGTTTCCAGGAACAATTCAAAATTCTGGTATTGACCATTAAAACCCAAAACAGTTTTGGGCAAGTAAGTATATCTAAGGACTGCCTTCCCCAGTACAAAGCTGCCCAGTAGATGAGATTGTCAGTGGAGACCCTTCTTCAGGTAGAAATAGTTGGGGTAGCTTGAAGGGGTGGTGCCTTCAGGTCCCTGCACTTATTCTTTTGTGCTGCCTCTCTCTTGCCCTTCAGTCTTCAGATGAGAGCTGAAGTACAATCTCCTTACCCTTTCTTTCTTTTTTAATGCAGGAGCAAGCCACATACCTCAAGTAAATCTCCTCAAACTCTTGGGAGATTTCCTTATGTCAAAAGAGTACAGGTAAGATTGGATGCCTCAGCTGCCTCAATGGATGGTCTGATATTCAACTTGCATTTTGCCACATTGACACAGGGCCTTATCAGAAAGGTCAGTTCTCATGGCTTAGCACTTAATCAGGGGATCTCATGAGAGTTCAGGGAATTTGATAAGATCTACTGGGAGTGCATTGCTTGGTGCCAAGTACTGAAACTGGGATGGGGAGTAGATGAGGAAGATGCACTTTGGCTCTTGTCTGAAGGATCGAGGATAAGAACAGAGAGAAGGGAGAAAATGGTGAGAGAAGGATCTGAGGGAGCATTGTTTGCATCAACAAAATACCTTGAAGTGGCCCAAGTCTTCAGATTACCTTGTCTTCTGATGTGAGGTGGGTATCTATGGGATACAGTGTCTTTTCTGTGGTTTCAACTCTTTGCAAAACTGCCTTCCAAGAGATGATCACCAACTAACTGCTCTGTCATCTGTTAGGCACCTGGCAAAGTTTGTCCTGATTGTCAGAGCTTTGGTAGTTGAGTTTTTCCTCCCCCCTTGCTTTTTTTCTTCCCTGAATTCAACAGAAATATTGGAACTGGGCCATCCTTAACTTTCTTTGTGTGTTTTTTGTCTAAAGCATAGGTGCCCGCTGGAAAAATGGTCAGAAAGGCAACATGAAAGCCTCTGAAAAGCATTATACTGAAAGAATTTGGGATTGGGGCAGAAATCAGGGCTCATATATTTGTAAGCAGTTTGTAGAGAAAGGGTAAGGGGGGGGAAATCCCTGGAGTGAATTGCTATTGTTTATGATTATTGAAAGCTTTAAATGAAGTAGTGATTACCTCAAGTCTAGCAAGTTTTCATTTCAGTTCTCCGCACATTTTAGGTAGCTGGTAAATAGAAAGCAACAAAAAAGGTGAGCCAAATTGTCAGAATAAGCAGGAATTATTCTGAAATGAGAAGTGTTATAGCAATGGGAAGGGGATATGAATATTTCCAACCTAGTGCTCTATAGCCTATTCCTTTAGTTTTCATCATTCAGAATATCAACCAAGGCTTGCACTAATCTGTCATCTCTATGTTTGTATGGTTTAGAATTGTAAAAAAGATCAACATAGTCACTATATAGAGACTCCTCTGAGTCCTTCAGCTGGGGGGGCTGATTTAGTTTCTCGTACGCCTTATACAAATGTTCATATGGAATATTTAGCTTTTCATTCAAAGTCTTCTTTGGTACTTTATTCCCACCCATCTGACCACTAAACGCACTTTGCAGCAGATGGAGCATTGCGTCTGATGGGGCCAGCTCCTGCCCTTTCTCAATGCTGCGGCTGGTAGTTTCTGTCGCCTTGGGGTTTTCACTTAGGTTCTCCACTGTGGTGTGGTCCTGAAATGTAGATGAGGAGGCAGAACGTTATAAGTAATTAATTTTTAGCAAAAAATGTTGACATGTTTTGTACAAATATGGCCTGGAGATGCTGATAGCCAAATGATAATAGAGTCACATAATTTGCTGGTTGTAGACTCCAGGCCAGCACCCTCTGGCTTTCCTATGTGCCAAGGGACAAGCAGATCCTTAGGTGTGAATCGTCTCTGGATATGATCTAACTAAAGTTATTTTATAGTTATGGTCTAGTTTGAGAGAATCCTATACATAATATGGCTAGCACCAGATGCTGATGGGGTCAGGCTGTTGCTAAATTCCAAACCAAGAACCAGCACCACCACTTGGGCTCTCTTTCGGTGTGGGTTTAGCCATGCTGGTGTACATGGCTCCAACCTCATTAGGCCAGTGCCATGAGGGGGTGCCTCAGAGACCACTGCAATAGTACAGGAGATTCTCAGTTTGCACCCCTCACCATGACCTCTATCAGCTGTCCACAGTGAACAGCCAAGATGCCAAAGAGCTCCCCAACAACTAGAGCTGGCCTTGATAAAGGACTGATCTGCTGGCTCCGAGCCAGAAATCAGCACACAAAATATTTTCAAACACTTTCCTCAAAAATGTTGTGTACCCACTGGCTGTGTAAACTGGCCTAAATCCAGAAAGTTGTGAAAGCGATAACAGTTTCACCTGATTTGCTTCACGTACTAAAAGGAAAATAATAGTTGGACACAAATGAGTATGGTGATACCTCCACAAAGTCTATCATCTTTTCGACTCCTCTCCTGTCATTTTGGACTGTATTGTATGATGTATAGACACGGGGTTGCTTCATGTAGTCCGGCTGGGATGAAGTGCCATGCAAGATCAATTTCCAATTCACAATTCTTCCTTCATTTTGCGTTCTTCTAGACTGAAGGACATTAGTATAATAATTAGTCTTCTGTATTGTCCAGGCTTAAGGCAGAAGACAGTAATCGGATGGTTTTAATTAATCCAAGAGCAATGCAAACATTATGTATCATCTTTTAAATGTAACTTTAAAAGATGATGATCAATAAATCCATACATTGATCTGCTGCAATGATTTCTCAAAAAAAAAATTACAAGCCATGACAGAAGCACAGATCTTCTCTGTATCTAAAGCAATGATGCTAACAATTGCTTCTGTCCCATAAGATTATGGATGGGTCTTTTATAAAAAAATATGTTTTTATCTGATTGTAGTTCTTGCAAGCACAGCCCCAATAATTCCTAAACTGAGTGGTAGGTTTTTGTTTAACGAATCCACCTGCAAATGCTGTTTAATTTTCACCTTGTTATGTGCCGCTTTTAAGTAGTGCTGGTTTGACATCTTGTATGGGGAGACAAATGTGGCATTTCCTTAAGCAATTTTTCAGTCATATTACTTAATTTTGTACCTGCTCCACAGAAGCACTGATTCAATACACAGCTGTTCTAAGGACCTAATGACAAATCGTTCCCATTAGCAGTGAATCTCTGCAACAATCCCACCAGCGGCTGTCATTTCAGTTAAGGCTTATTTGAAAAATAATAAAATGCCATGAATTGGGGAAATACTGAATTCTAGACATGCTAGTTTGTGTCAAAGGTCAGATCCCCTCAGGCGTGAGTAGAAAATTTTGAATCTGTTCTTGTGGGATTTTAGAAACCGACACTAGTTGGGTGACTCTGCCTGAGAATCTGACATTTTACAGGCAGTGTTAATAGTGCTTCCAGCTGCTGCATTCAGAATAAAATGTCTTTGTATTGCTGTGTCTACATGCTAGGAATGGCTTTTCAAATTTCCTGTTTCCAAAACTACAGCATTCCATTTCCCTTTATGTCAGGTTTGTATTTAAAGGTGATCACCCAGAAAGAAAGGGAAAGGGAAAAGGAAGGTTCCTTTTCTAGTACTCAAGATTCACATGTCTCTTAGCAACAATATTTTTCACAATACCTCAAGTAATGTCTTTGAGAGTAACAGATTTTGCTCAGTCAGACCCTCAGTGCTGTAATCTTTGTAATTTTAATGAGGGAGGGCCAGAAAGAGTACATAATGAAGTGAGATGAAGCGTGATAAACAGACGAACACAGGTTGTTGTTGTAATCTTGACAGACTCTGACAGCTTTCCCAGGTGAAGCTCAACTATTTGCAATAGCTACTTAGATATTTACTTCCAGGGCTTTTTTTGTAGAAAAAGCCCAGCAGGAACTAATTAGCATAACAGGTCACACCCAACAGCAGAAACTCATTAGCATATTAGGCCACACCCCTGACAACGCAGCTTCCTCCCAGGATCAGTTTCCCCAGGTGCCCCACAGGTTGTGGGGCTCATGGGGAACCCAAGGGAAGGAAGGCAGTTTCCAGATTGACTTCCCTCCCTGGATTGGATTGGCTTCTCCAGGCACCCCCCACGGGTTACGAAGTGCCTGGGGAACCTGGGACGGGGGAGGCTGTAGGCATGGCCAACTTGGAAGCTAGCCAGAACTCCATTCCTGTGCGCTCCTGCCCCAAAATAGCCCTGTTTACTTCTATGTGTGGTTGTAATCCTTATAGAAATTGGCAGTGATATTATTAGTACTAGTGAGTGATACTAATAGGTTAAGTGTATAAAGCAGCAAAATTGAACTAATGCCTAAACTGTACACACCCAATTCATCCCAAAAGAACTCCTTGGGTACTATACCCTCTGCCTCTATTCAGGTGTCACAAAGTACCATGATTTGTTTGTGAAGTAAACAGGTCTAAATTCAGATTTTTGCATTTTCTTCTTCTTCCCCTTCCCTCTTTCCCTTCTGTGTCACATTGAAATTAAAAGACTTCCTGGTTTGCTATTTGCTGTGAAGTCTGAATTTAGGCACTTCAACAAATAAGAGTTTATTTCTTGCCTACAAACTGAGATTTTAAATCAGGATTAAAATTTTGTGAAATAATTAACCATTTTGGAAACATGCCTGGGCACAGTATGATACTATGCAAGCTGAAATCCTTGTTTACTGATTAAAAAAAACAGGTAAACTCCCCTACCCCAGTGTAATAACTCAAGGAACATTCCTAAATTTCATGTAATGTTTTTCACCACAAATCTGTGGGTCAGCAACTGCTCCATGATAGAGCTGAAGTTGGTCCTATCTTTTCAGTGATGTCAGTCCAGATGTTACTTCAGGCCTGCTATTATTGGGATGCTGGCCATGACCCAGTTAGCAGCAGATAAAGAACTACAAGATTTGCCCCCCAGATGATCCATTGGCTAAAAAATTACTCTGTTCACATTCTACTTTTACATGTAAACAGGGCTAACTCTTTGACTTAAACACTGAGCAGCAGAAATGATAGCTCCAGCCGTTAGCAAGCATCCATTTTCTTGACATGCTTTGTAATCTCCTGTGTGCTCCATTATGTTTTGTTTGGGATCAGTTTCAGGAGATCTTGTAACTAATCAGCTGCCTTCAAAACACCTAGAATTGCATAGCCATGAGGTTCCCATCCTGACATATATGAGCATTTCTGCTGCTTTCCCCTTGGGCTTTAGCTTTTAGATATTTGGCTGTCCAAACTCTTAAGGCCACTGCTTAGAGCTTGGACTGGTGTGTGGAACCTCCTTAGATGGGAACCTAGAAGCTCCTGCTATGTCCCTTACTGAATGGGTGGAGATTGGGCTCCCAGAACATATGTGAAACTCATCATATCTCATTTCTAGTTCTGGGGGAATATATCCCTTTATCCCTTCTACAATTATATCAGTGAATGTGTCTGCTTCATTAGCTTCCTTTACTTACCATATCAATAATTTTTAAAGTCCATGTGCCTGTTGGGTTCTCCCCCCAAGTGTGAACTGACATGAAATCCCAATCTTTAAAGCCATTGGGTGATTTATCTCTTTGCCGCTCAGCCAGTAAAACAGTACTGGTCCCTGTATTAGAGAGAAAGAAGAAATATGCCATTACAGAGTCATAAAGAAAGTGGGTATGGTTGAGACAGACAATAGTCTAAGGTTAGCTATGAATTCATATGACCTGCAGTTTTTGCACATTACTGCAAACTTTTAAAATGTAACTATATGTCATTGTGCAGACTTGAAAATCTGCATGTAATGAATGAATCTGATGTTCTGTTCACCATGAGCTGAGCTATTCACCATGGCCTTGAGAATATTATGTTGCATCGTTTGGGGTCAATATGAGGACAAAGCAATAAGGAAATAGCTTGTTGTCCTTCCAGAGCCATAATAATATTAGAATATGCCATCCAAGGAGATAAGGAGCACTTGCAGATCTTAAAACACTGCCAAAGTGATTCAGCACATTAAATATTACCAGTCCATGCCTTACAACTGACTAAATGTTATGACTTCCAGGTAGCCTTGCATCCTAGCAATTTAGAAACCAAGCACTTTCTGATGGAAGACCCTTCAGCCAACCTGAACTCCCCAACAAACTCGCTGCAAAGTTTTGTGGATCAGGTGTGGTCTTTCCTGTGGTACAATGATCTGTAGGGTCAGTAGATAGAACTGGGAAAGCTCCAGTGGGCACATGGCAAGCACCTATTGACCATTATTGATCCAAATACACTTTTGCACATAACAGCAGGCTACTCTTGCCCTCCTTCTGATATAAAAATGTAATTGTATAAAGTTGCATGTGGCAATTGAGTCTGTTGTTCATGAGGTGATAATCACTACAGGCAGAAGAAAAAAGAGGCAGGGTAGATGGGTGCAGTAAATGTCCTGAAAACCAGGGCTTTTAAAGTAATTGTTTAGACTTTATAGATGAGGGGATAAGAATCATTAAACTACAATACTGGGGGCAGAAACACATTGTCTCCAGGAAAGAGCCTTGTCGTATTTTTCCTTCCCCTGCCTGTACAACTGAAATACAAAGACTGCAATCTGTATTACGTTTACTTTAGATTAGGGGTGTGCAAAAAAAACAAACCCCAGTATTTTACAGTTTGAGTTTACTGAACCCCCCAAAATTTCAGTATTTCTGAAAAAATACCAGATCCCAATACTGGTATGGGACTGGGATCCAGGATTTTTCAGAAATTTCAAATTTTTCCAGGTCCAATAGACTTGAGAAGAAAAATACCAGTTAAGGCTGGCTTGGTTTCTTCTGCAGCATGGTTTAAGCCATGAGGTCTCTCTCTGCTGCACACAGACCTGGCTGGGAGGACTTCTTCTGCGGCATGGTTTAAACTGAACTGCAAGAGGAGCCCAGCAGTTATTTGGTATACCTGAATATACCCAAATAAAAGCAAGAAATATACTGGCTTTATTCATGCTCAGCTATACTGGTAGCAGATCAGAATCTCTGATCTATATTTGGTGTAACTAATACCTGAAAAATACCAGTAAAGTATTTGGGGGGGTATTTTTTCAGCTTGGTTCATGCTGAATGCACACTTCTACTTTAAAGTACTTTTATTCAAGTCAAGATAACTGCTAAACATATTTCCAGGGGTCCGTTGGAGCAGGAGCACACAGGAGCACAGCTCCTGGAGTGAGGAGCCCAGGGGGCGGGCACATGACCAAGCCCCGCCCCTCCTCGTCTTTCCTGAGCAGTGCAGAGGTACACCGCCCCGGGGAAAGCCCTGCTAGGGTCTTTATTGTTTTTAATGTTTTGTTTTAATATCGATAATTTTATCATTGTTCCTTATATGACTGTGTGCTCCTTTTCCAGAGACTTGCTCAAGGTGGCATATAAATTTTCTAAGTATACCATTTTTTATCTGGGCACATGGCACATAAGTACTGGAGAAATTTCACCAACCCTTCAGCAGCTTCCACCCCATCAGTTTAGTGTAGTGGTCTGGAGTTGTACTCTAATCTGGGAGAACCGGGTTTGATTCCCCACTCCTCCACATGCAGCTGCTGGTGTGACCTTGGGCCAGTCACAAGTTCTCTCAGAGCTGTTCTCTCATGAGCAGTTCTCGAGAGAGCTCTCTCAGCCCCATCTACCTCACAGGGTGTCTTGTTGTGGGGAGGGGAAGGGAAAGGGATGGGTGGTGCACACGTCCTGGGTATCTCAAGTCTACTTGAAACCTGGTGGTTTCAAGGGAGCAGGAAGAGAATGAGGGTGTGTTCTTTATGCTTATTTTTATTGCACAAAGTATTGGATGGGGAAGGGAATGGAGGAAGAGCAGGTCAGTTTCACTCACCTGTGGAGTGGAGCCTGAGGGGTGGGTGTTGCCTTCTGACACACTTCCGGTATGTTAGGGTGTGTGGCATATGCAAATGAGTTATGCAAATGAGTTATGCTAATGAGCTCCTGCACCTCTTTTTCTATGAAATGACCCCTGCATATTTCCCAAACTGACCCAAACCACGGGCTGTAAAAGTTTTATTTTCTTGGCAAAACACCAAAGGATTCACTGCTAATTTTGATGGACACTGGGAGTAGCAGCTCTGGAGTCTGTTTTTTTTTTTTCTTTACCATGGACCGTGCTAACATGAAAAATGCACAGAAAAAACTAAGAGATACGAGGCAGGAGAGCTTTGTTATAGAAGCATTCCGTTGCCAAGACAACAGTGGCTGGGTGCATACAGTTCAAGCTCTGCATGCCCTCCACAGGAAAGATCTGCATTTTAACATTAGCTGATCTATTCAATATATAGTATTGGTGTTAGCAAGGATTTTCATACACAAGATGAAAATCAAAGAGGAATATAGCAGCATCTTAAAGAATACCAGACTCCCTGCTGCAACAGACTAACAACAATCACACTAGAATTTGTAAGCACTTAAGACAATAAAGCTGCTTTGGTTTGTTAAGTTTATTAGGCAGTAACATACAAAGATATGCATGTCCCTGTGCTGCAGGATTACTTAATATTGGCCTAACATATAATGCTACTTAAATTTCAGGGTTCTCTTTCCACTACATTAAGTGCGCAAGTACACCTCCCAGAAGTGCTCTTAATCCTCATATCTACCAAAATATTGAAACAGAGCAAAAACTGACAGCACCTCCAGTACCATTATAGATATAAATTCTAGATACAGCAGAAATATATAGTGAGTCTCCTGCACCTGATGGAGAGGTTAGGGTCACATGAAGATCACCTCTACGGGAATATTCAATTGTTGCTTCCAATTGTACATGTTCCAGTGATTTAATGGCATTTTCTTGACCTTCACAAGCTGTTGTGGGAATTTCAATGGTCACTTCACCGCCAGTTCTTAACAACCTGTAAGCATTATGGAAAAATTGCCCTGTTATTTTTTCCCCAGTTATTTCATGAAGTTTTGATGCTTTTATTTGACTCTTGGAACATTAATTATCTGATTGAAAGATCAAGACACATTGCCTCCATTATTGCCAGTCTGGTGTAGTGGTTAAGTGCACGGACTCTAATCTGGGAGAACCGGGTTTGATTCCCCACTCCTCCACTTGCACCTGGCTGGATGACCTTGGGCAAGCCATAGCTCTGTACCAGCTGTTCCCTCAAGGACAGCTTAGGAAACAGCTCTCTCAGCCCCACCTACCTCACAGGGTGTCTGTTGTGGGGAGGGGAGGGGAAAGGAGTTTGTAAGCTGCTCTGAGACTCTTAAGTGAGTGAAGGGCGGGATATAAATCCAATCTCTTCTTCTTCTTCTTCTTCTATTGTTCACTCAAAACCTGATGGAGCTAGATTGTGGTTGAATGAACAAGAGAAGCAGGATTATACCTGGCTCCCCACTATATGGGAGAAACCAAGGCTTGGTATTTCTTAGGCAATTTTGCTAAATAATCATATTAGTGAAAATTCATTGTTTCCCCAGAAGACTCTCAAACAGTATCTAGTGTTCGTCAAGCAGCATCCTCATGACAGCAGGCTTGTAAAATGTATTTCGCTGCAATACAGTACCCAGAAGGAAGAGAAATTCAACTGTGGCACACAGTTGGCAGCAGAGCATAGGACTCACAATAATGGGTTTAAATTAAGGGCAGAAAAAACTTTTTTACAGTAAGAATTGTGCAACAGTGGAATCAGCTGCCTAAGGAGGTGGTGAGCTCCCCCTCACTTGCTGTCTTTAAGCAGCATCTGCACAACACTTGTCAGGGATGCTCTAGGCCAATCCTGCATTGAGCAGGGGGTTGGACTAGATGGCCTGTATGGCCCCTTCCAACTCTGTGATTCTATGATTCTACATAGGACAACATCTCTTTTAGGCAGTGGCCATGTGCAACCAGAGTGAAAGATGCATTGATCTTTTTTTCTTTTTGCCATCAGGTCTGTCAAGGTTCCAGTTTGACCATAAGTCACAGCTGACTTATAGTGACCCCCATAGGGTTTTCAAGGCAGAGACATACAGAGGCGGTTCTACATCTTGAGCCTGGTATTACTTGATCTCCCATCCAAATACTAGCCAGGGCTGCCCCTGCTTAGCTTCCGGGATCTCACAAGATCAGGCTAGCCTAGGCTATTCAGGTCAGGATGGCTGAGGCCAAATAGTCTGATGAACAAGAAAAACAGTTCTGTGATGTATTTGTGGCTGCTGACCTTATGTTCTTTTCTGCCGTAAATACATTGGGTGCAGTGCTTAAGTCTTATTGAAATACATGGCTGTGTTGCAAAGTGCAAGATGTTAATTTTACTTTCTAACAATCTTACACTGAGCAGCATGAAGTAAATGGATCATTGATTTGCTGCTTTCTGCATCCCTGAGACACAATAAAATGAAATCCAAAGAAACTAAAAGCATACTGGTTGACATTTTCAGAACCAAATCTGCAGATTAATAATAATTTGAAATGAATGATTCTTACTTTGTATTTTGTATTCAGTTTTCAGAGCCCCTAAAATAAATAGTAATTTGGCATTTCAAGTGGGCAGAGTAATTCATACTTTTCATCTGTCTAACCAAGCCACAAAATAAAAAATGTGTACTTCTTTTTACCCAAAATGATTTATGGAAAAAGACAGCTGTGGCAAATGAGGAAGAAAAGAGAACCACAAAAACAAAAGCCATTTCAGCAACAAGAAATGCAAAGCAGAAATGTTAACGTTCAGATATTTTAAAAAGATAAATATATATGCTTTTAAATGATTCATTTCAGTTTACTTGGCTTGTGGTATTTGAAAAATCCACCACATGGAAACAATCACCACAAGGAGAATTTTGAAGTGGCCTTCCCATTAATGCTGTTTCATATTCACCAGCACTTGGGGGGAAATAATGCTGGTGGACATTAACTGTCAACTATCAAATGAACACTTACCTTGGCTCAAAGCTGTTGTCCTTAACAATGCACTCTTTCTTTTCCCCCACTCCTTTCCAGGTTCTAGGATCTGCCAGATCTACTAGTGCTTTTGCATTCAGTAACCCAAATCCAAATCTGCTGTTCACCATCAGGCCAGCTCCATTTTTCTTCCATCCTGGATTGTTGGCCAATGGATCAAATTCAGATGTCCAGACAACCAAATGTTGCATATCCCTCCAGGTTAGATTAGGACTATTGCAAACAAAATTCTGGTTAGTTTATATATGTGTGTGAGTGTATGAGAGAGAGAGAGACAGACAGACAGACAGACAGACAGAGAGAGACTCAATGGTCTTGAACCATAGACTACTAAAAATTACTTCTACACTTACATATTACAAACTGGATCCACCAGCTGGTGGGACAAGTTTGGAGTTTCTGGTGGTAGATCTTCCATGTGTGTATAAGTGCCATCAAATCACTTCTGACTTATGATGACCCTAAGAACTAATGATCTTCCCTACCTCCCCCTTAACCCCATCAGTCCTCTGTGTGCCTTGAAAACATCTTTCCAGTAGGAAGTTTCTGCAAACTTTCTACAGCAGGTGAAGACTTCTTTGTTTTGCCTGCCATTTACTCAATGGGTCCTCCTTCCGGTTCTATGTTTTAACCTATTTTATGTGTTTTAAAATATGTATTTTAGTTTTGGTTTTAATTATTTAAGATGTTTTAAAATTGTGCCTTGTTTCAACTGTTTGCAGCCATAGTAGCCCTTGACTGGGCAGAAAGGTGGCATATAAATCATGTAAATAAATAATAATTAATATTCGGGACCTTGTCTTAGAAACAATTTACATACCTTCTTGGTAAAGGAGAAGAAAAGACTTTATTTTTATTGTGGAGCTCAGAGAACTTTGTGCAGCAACAGTGTCCCAATTTACCTATTTAGTATATCTTCCAAGGATCTCAGAGGGCCTTAATATATTTCTGCCTTCTTCATTTTATTTTCACTGGTCAACTTTGTACCTGCTTACAATGTAATAACACTGAGCATTCATAGTGCTTTCAGTGTCTGAAATGCTTCTTACCTGGGTCCTTATCCCAGCTCCATAATGTAGGCCCATATTAATCTCTAATTTTATTAGGAAACAGACTTGGAAAACATTTCAGAGAGACTGATATCTTAAAATATGAACTAAATAAAGGATCTTCTAGAGAGGATGATACTATCAGTCCTATAAATTGTACATGTAAGGAATTCATAGACACATCTCTTTCCCTGCTTTTGTCTTCCCTCAGCAGCCTCCAGTGACCCCCTTAAAGCCAAAGCTATGCTACTGGAAGAGGTAGGTGTGGACAATTTCACCAATTTTCCCTTCTTGGAGTCCATTCAGCACCCCATGATGTTTTATCTACGAGGCTCCTCTGCCCACCTGCATCAGCTTTTGGGGAAGAAGGTAAAAAAAGATCTGCGTTCACAAGTACCATTGCACTTATGGTTAGTAGAATCCATCCCACTAATTATGTACTGATGATGACAAGAGCAGGGGAGAGAGTTCCAAAGAAAGTTCAAAAAGACTTACTTGGCTTCAAGGGCTAGAGCAAAAATCCCCGCAGCTAAGGGAGCAGAAGCGGAGGTCCCAGTGTGAGTCTGAGTGCAGTCATTGTGAAGATCAGCACTTATCTGAAGAAACAAAGTTTTCCAGAGTTTACTGTATCTACAAACAAAACACACTTGTGCCTGTCTTGGTGCCACCAGTGCACCTCAGAACACTGCCCACCCCCCTCAGATAAAAATCATAAATATCTAATGTCATTTCTATTTTAAGTATAATGTTTGTATCAGAGTAGCTTATTTTGAAGGAAAATACTCCCAATGTCAAACAAACTGCCTTATCCTGAGATCCCAGTAGTACAAAAATAAGGGTTTCAGAGTCTCCAGTGAATCATAAAACATATCATTGTGTTGGGCCTAGAAAATTTTAAAATGATTGCCTGCTTAAAATTACTCAGAGGCTGAAAATGAATGTTCTCCTCCCCCTTCAACAGAAGCACAGCACTATAATTTGGAAAATGAAGCAGATGGTTTATGAGAAAATTAAGTAACCCACTTAGATAAAGTACTTAATGTGTCCGTCCATATAACTACAATTTGGGGAAGATGTGAATGGGACTGAGTATGGATGGATGCATTTATGGGATTGTAATTACTGGAAACTTCATGATTCTGTTTTTAAAAGTTCACTAAGGAGGGTGGTTTTCTGACCCATTGTACTTGATTAATTTTTAATGCCATCTGTTGTTGAACTGAGAACCAAGCTTTACCTCACAGGAGTAGTGTGGTTTGCTCTTCCATGTGGTCACCCCCAGGAGGTCAGATAGAGCAGCAATATAGTTACTTTTCAAACCAGTGTCTCTCCCTACCCCAGCCAGCCAGTAGGCAAACACAGGCAATGGCATTAATTTTTATTGCTGGATATTCATAAATATAATTAATGTGAGCCTCTCTAAGTCAAGAAAACAACCAGTTAAGTGTCCCCTAGAGTAGTTAAGTCAATAAATTATCTGGCATTGCCTACCCTAAGCTGAAGACAGATCACAGCCAAAAGAAGGGAGCTTGGCAATATGAGGAGCCAGCACAATTTGTCTCTCAAGATGCAAAAGTTTGTCTTCAAACACATTTCCCCATTTTTCTTTAGTACAGAGCACCAATTCATTTCAGAGATGGTAGAGACTGTTGCAGTCTGCCCCCTCCCCATCATTTTCACACAGGAAGGGATTTGTCTGAAACTGCTCTCATGTGAAGGTCACAGAGCCTACAAAGAAGGGTTCAGAAGACTTTTTGGGGAGAGACATTTCAGTCAAAACATCTGGCTGCGTGAAGCAGAGGTCTGAGTCATGTGAGAAAGATGGGGAATGTTTTCACTATAAGCTACATGGATTGGCATATTACAAATTGCTATAAGAAAGGTGTTGCAGTGACACAGTGAAAACCATTGCATTTAAAGGTTTGCATTTAAAATGGCAAACCATTGCATTTAAAGTCCATCATGTCAGTGTTGGTTTATGTGAATCAGGCTTCAGAGTAAAGGAATATTTTCTATAAGCATTTATGGAGCATCATTTTCCATCAGCAAAAGAGGCAAGGCACACTAGTGATACTACTTTTCTGGCTGTCGTGTAACATGTTTGTATACAGCTTCCTGCCAGCAGCCTAGGGCCAAACTGTGTGGGTTTGGGACCAGCAAAAACTGGGAAATTAGCTCTCCCTGAAGCATTGCTTTGACACAGGAAAATGACATGGAGGAGGAAGACAGGAGCCCTTTTTTCCCTACGGTGGCTTTCCAAGTCCAAACAGGCTGTCCTTTCTTTTAAAAAGCCATTCCCTGTAGCTGCTATGTGGCTGCTGAGAACCCAAGTTTGAACACTTTCCCATCTAGTTTGGCCCTTAGTCTCACAATTAGCTTGTTGGCTGTGCAATACAATTTCTGATGCTAATTCACAGAATCACCAGCTTTCTGACTCTTGATCAGGGAACTCCTTCCTATGGAGCACACATTAACAGGATAGAAAACTTGCTAATTTTCAAAGTTATTGTCCCTTAGTGCCGAAAGCCAACTTGTCTTTATAAAAGAGGTGGTACAGCCCTCATATGTTCAAGTGTGATATAGTTCTTTGGGGTTACATAATATTAGATTTGAGAGGTCCTTCTCTCACACATAAGCAACATTCTTTTTCCGAGAACAATAGCAAGCAGGTGAAATGGCAGCATGCTGATTTCATGCAAATAATAAGGCTGTTGGGTGTGAACGACAGGAGTGTTCCTTTAGCAGGATAGTCTCTACCTAGGATCCCATTCCTGTTCTGTAAGTCATATTAGAACATTAAAAACTATCTGGTGAATATCCCCCCCCCCAAGAAAACTGCTTTATGCATGATCCTCAAAAATGCTTGTCAAATCTGGTAAAAGCAACCTACAATTTTCTGGTCAGTATAATCCCCACTGCTGTATGCTGTGGCCAGTGATGAAGAGCACTTCTCTGCATACCAAGGAGAAAGGCCTTGCTGAGAAGCACTGCTGATGGAGATGGTGTAAATACTGTCTGTGTAGCCATCACAGTCACAGTTATCTCCTTGACGGCCACCATTGCCAGAAGCCCAGACAAATATGGAGCCTTTTCCTTTCCGGCCCTGTGCAAAATGAAAAGCAGCACAATTATTGCATAGATGGAAGCACCACATTTCCCTTAAGTATTTATTTATTTTTCAAAAAATATTACACCTTTCCTCATTGCTTAAGGTGGCTTACTAGTAAAAAAAACAAATACTGATGCTAAAAATGAATACTTTCTGTGAATCTGTAGGAGGCAAGGATCTCCTCTTTTATTGGTGAAAAATGTTACCTTTCTATATGCAATTGCTTCAAGAGTATAACTGTTCATTTGCCAAGTTATTGTGAAGTTGCAGAAAATTCATTAAAGTCTAGGATAGGATCCCCAAACCTTTTGAGCCTGTGGGTACCTCTTGAATTTTGAGAAGGAGTGGTGAATGCCGCTGAAAAATAGCTGCCACCAGTAGTGTACCTAGCCTATCTGACGCCCAAGGCAGATAATTTTTTAACACACACACACACACACACACTTTTTTTTGCCATCAAGTCACAGCTGACTTATGGCAACCCCATAGGGTTTTCAAGGCAAGAGACTTTTGGAGGTGGTTCTTAGGGTTGCAATGTCCCCTCTGGCCATAAAAAGAAATGAAGGAAAGCCAGGAGTGGATTGGAGGAGAAAAAGACAGGGGAATGGAGCCACATACTAAGGAGGGCCCAGGTCATCCTGATCCTCTAGTGGCTGCTGTTGAAGCTGTGCAAAACCAAGCCCTGTTTTACAGTGGCACAACCCACTTCCTGAAAAGCTTGGCTAGTGGCAGGGGAAGTACTGGCAGGTGCCATGGTGCCTATGGTGTATTTATTGTCTACATTGTCTACAACCATCTGCTCCTCCACCCCCAATATTTGCATGTGTGCTTTAATCTCCTGGGGTGGAGTCTCTGTTAAGTTAATTCTGTTGGTTAGTTAGAAATGTAAACTGCATGATCCTTCTTGTCCTAAAATCAGTTGCTCCCATCCCTGTATCTGCTTGCAAATACAGATGTTGTTTTGAATGCACCCATCTCTGCTGTGTGAACCTAAGAGCAGGAACCAAAGTAAGTACCCTATTCCTGACTTGCAAATGAAAGAGAACATCACAGTGCCCATGAACACTATATTGAGGAACCCTGGTCTTGGAGCTGAGGGGAAAAGATCAGTCATGGAATGCTGGGGGGGGAATGAGTATTCTGAATTGGAGAGGTCCTGCGAGCTATTGCATGAATAGTATTTTCCCAGCAACAAAGGCAATCTGAGTTCTGAGAACTTCCTGAAACACAGGAATGCCTCTTTAGGGAAAGATATTTGGATCCCAAGCAACAAATGGACAAGTACACTTTTGCTGGATTGTTAACTGATTGGGCAACCTTTAGTGTGTGTTTCATTTAGCAGTGTCTGTTTTCTCACAAGAGGGATCATTTAAAAAGGATGAGTAAGCACCATGCAGGGCAGGGAACATTTCCTTCAAAAACAGGTCTTGCAGCCTTATCCATTGCTGTACTTATAAGCAGCATATAGCCCAGTTGCCTTAGCACTGTGGGGTTATTATTATCATTTTGCTGTGTAGCCTCATTCATCCTATTTTACATCAATATATTAATCAATGCAGAAATATATGTAGATAAATAGCCTGCAATCAATAGAAATTATTTCTCCAAAGGAACACTAAGGTCTTCTGACACGTAAAACACTACTTAAATTCCAGGAATTAAATTCATTTCCATGTACTACAGTCACAGCATTGCTGATGAATTACCTGTACAACTAGTGTATACCGTAATTCAAGGCAAGTGCACAGGGATTCTGTGCTTGCCATGTTCTTTTCAAGGGGAAAATAGTAACATTGGCAAATGATCTTTTCCTGTTGTTTCAAGATCCACGACTCTCTTATAATTAACAGCCACTCCCACTAGTACCAGTTAGGCCATAGTGGAAGATAGGTTGAAAGCAAATATAAGGATGCAAACAGCCATGGGATATTGAGAGAGAGAGAGAGAGAGAGAGCAACATGAAAAATGGTGGTGGAACAATTTTAGTCTTCTGATAGCTGTCTAGCAGACAATGCCTACTGAGGTATACACATTTTTAAAAAGCATTAATGAAATGCACGTTATTTATTTGTTTGTACCCTGCCCCCCCCTGCAAAGCAGGCTCAGGGCAACAAAACTCCCTCTAAGCTGTGGAGTCTTGTGAGCAAAAATTCTACTTTGTGAGCTACTGGCATTAAAGTTGCGAGCAAACGATTTGGCTACTGCATAAATTAGTTTGCTCTGGATCCATCCTTCCTGAGCTAAGGCAAAAATGTGTGAGCTGTAGGCTAAAAAACTGTGAGCTAGCTCATGCTAACTCAACTTAGAGGGAACACTGGTTGGTACATAAATATTAATCTACCTTGCTAAATTACCAAAGTGATGGTTCATAGGTTAGGAGAAATAAGGTAGTAAAATTTTCTTCTAACAGTCATAAGAAAAGTGATAGTTATGCCAGTGGGGAAAGTGTCATTTGTTGTTGTTGGCAACGATCTGCTTTTATAATACAGGACTGATTTAATATGGGCTTTACAAGATTTAGTTGGGTGAAAGCAAAGATAAAAATCACTCTACTGGTGATGGCATGACATCACTTCTGAGGAAAACACAGAACTAAAGTCAGACCTCTCTAGGAATTGCTGGAAACTCTATGGTAACATCATGCAGTAACTGAAAATAAGACTCTGTCACTTCACTTAACATTTTATCTTACCAAGAAAAATTCTGCTAACTTGCAAGAAGATAAAAAACAAAAGCCCATTGTTAAAAAAAATCTGATTGAACATATGAAACTAGTATCATAATCTGATTCAGACCATTTATTCATCTAAGCCAGTATTCTCTATGTAGACTGGCAGCAGCTCTCCAGAAGTCTTTTCTAGCTCTGCTCCCTGAGAGCCTTTAACTGAATGTTCTGAGGACTGAACCTGGCGACCTTCTGTTTGCAAAATATGTGCTGTACTACTAAACTGTGGCCAACATAAGTGTGAGTTATATGCATTTTTTATAACTCTGTGCATAAATAGCTACTATTAAAGCTCTGTAATCTCTAACCAGATCAAATGGGCTAACATGAAGGATTTATTCCTCAACATGCATTCCCAACTATCTTAATTATAACTGGATTATGTGTTATGTGCAGGATTAGAATATAATGCTCCAAACCTTGGCTTGTAAAGAAAGACAAATGCTATATTCATGAGGCAGGAGATTTTGCATTAATATTTTATGGGAGCTCTTTGCCAAGACTCTCATTAGTATTCAAAGCCAAACAGACAAAACCATAGAAAAGAAAGCTGAAAAAAAGAGGAAGAGTGTGAGAGAGGAAGCTTTGCAAAAGACAGTTGGGTAGGCAATGGTTTCTTAAATGCTGTTGGGCCTTAGATCTGAAAATGAGTCAAGCCCATTTGTCTCTAGAGTGATTCCATCTGTTTAAAACAGGGCCTCTGAAATGACAGAGCACTCAAACAAGCCGGCATGTGTTGCCCCAGAACACTCAGGGAAACTTCCGTTTGCTGGCACGTGTGAACTCTTTTCCAGTATGGCCAGCATCTTTATTTGAGGCCTCACCTTTCTGATCCCATATTCAAATGCCTTCTGTGCCAGGCGGCCAGGCCCCTCGACAGTTTTCCCATCATCATTTGGGCCCCAGCTGGCACTATAGATATCCACATGATCTGGATTGAACCCAATGGAACTGGCTTCGATGGCATCAGTGACTATTCCATCCAGCATTCTTATGCCTTCATATTACAAGGGGAGAGAGAACAGCAGAAACCAGTCATTATTATCAGAAACCGGGGCTCTTTGTTTGCATAATAAGACATCACTTGTGGGCATGTAAATAGAAATGGTACTATGTCCTCTGTTCTACAGTGCAGGGGGCCTGAAAATATAAGGCTTCCTCAGCTGCAGGGAGGGAATATTCTAGTATTTCCACTGACATTGTCCTCCTTGCTTGAGAATCAGGCCACTTGCTGTCTCTCTAGCATGAGATGGGCAGCTACTTCGCTTAACAGGGTATGAAGATGTGAAGCGGGCTGTCAAAGTCAGATTGGAAAGTGACATGACAGATAGCTTCCAAACCAGCGGAGAATGGGAGGCTGCTAACACAGAATTCCAATGTGACAGCAGTCAGCACAATCATCTGCTCTGCTGTGCATGTCCTGTTTTCATTATTTTTAAAGCAAGATGCTTCCTCCTCTGCTAAACAACACGTCTGTTGCAGAAACCTCTGTTAATCAAGATTTTTTTTTTAAGTGGTAGCTTTTTGTGTATGAAAAGAGTGCTGTACAACACTGACAATAAGTGAAATACAAGCAACTGAACTGAAGGCACCAAGATCGTTTGGAAACTTGGCTGACATTGCTAGGAGAACTATATGGAAAGACAATTGCTCTCACTTTACCGGCAAGATTATTTTCTTGACAAAACTGCAAGCCTGTCACTCCTGTATTCAAAATACAAACAACCACCCACTGCATGTCATATCCCTGTCTCAAAGCGGATCAAGTCATGCTCAGCAGTTTAGAAAATATACTTTTTTTTAGTATTGCCAGACTGGATACTATTATTCTATCTTTCCTATAGGCACAGGCAAGAGTTTCTTAATTAAAAAAAAAACGATTAATATTTCTATCAATTTTTCCAACTGAAATCCACAATCAGAATAATAGAAAACTAAATTTTCAGCCAGAACAAAGGAGACTAAAGGAGATATGTTTGTCCTGTAATTAGGGTAGGAAAGTCTGCATATATCCCATAGTATAAGCAGGTATGGTTTATTTATATAAAGAATTCAACCAGCTCTGAAAGGGGTCCAAAATGTGGGTTCAGTAAATAGAATCTGAAGCTGGGGAGGCCTGTTGAATAGAGTTGCCAAGTCAAGGTTGGGAAATATCTGAAGATTTTTGGGGGTGGAGCCTGGGGGGGTGGGGCTAGGGGAGGACAGGGACCTCAGCAGGGTACAATGGCATAGAGTCCACCCTCTAAAGCAGCCATTTTCTCCAGGGGAACTGTTCTCTATTGATTAGAGATCAGTTGTAATAATGGGAGATCTCCAGGCCCCAACCTGGAGGTTGGCAAACCTACTGTTGAAGCATTTAAGGCGTTGCTTCAGTGCCTATCTGACTCCACATTTTTCATCATGGGATGACATTTTCTTGCATCTCTGCAAAGGCTTCTGAGAATGGGCTGGAGATGCTGTGGCTAAACATCAGTCTGTAGTGAAAAACTCTTAGAGGCTGAGCAGGTACAATGAGTCAACAATGCCCCCTCTCTCTTTGCCCTAAAATAAATCCTTGTTCAAGAACCCTGTGGAATAAAGGATTTTCTCTTGACACTGAGGCCCTTTACGCATGTCTGTTTCCCTCGCTTTCACTGTGCATCACCATTGTTTTCCCCCCTTCTGCATTCCCCCATGCATTCCAATCGCATTTTGTTTTTCTTTCTGCATTAAATCCCCCCACCCTCCAGTGCTGAGCCTGCTTTCAGTCTGCTGGTTCCCCGGGTTATCTCAGACTCCTTTTGTGACAATTTACCCCTTTGGTTCACTTCCAAGCCGAAGGTAATTTAAAAGCATACACATTCTCTCTGACTTTTCTTCTCCCTTCCCCTCGGAGGCCAGTTGGTTTCTCCTTATTGGCCAGTTTTGTGCTGGGCATATCTTTTGAAATAGGAGAATAGGAAAGTCATTGCCTTTGTCTGATATGTTTGCAGGAGTGGCTAGTTAGCTCAGTTGATTAAAATGCAGTGCTGTTAACTACAAGGTTGTTGGTTTGATTCTCCATTTAGATAAGGGTTCCCCCCCCCTTCAAAAAATGTGGTTTTCTTTTCAATTTCAATTTCAAAAAACATTTCAAATGTGAGGATAATGCAGTGAAGCCTGCTCTGGGGCAGCAGCAGCCTGTTTTTTTTTTTTTTTTTTTTAAAAAGTCTGGTCCCTCTCAGCATTTGGTTTTCCCCCTTTGCCTGTTATCTCATTTCCAAATAATGCTGGGGCGGGGGGGGGGGGGGCTCAGGCTGTGAAGCATTGATATCTCCACCACCACCCCTCATGAACCTCCTCTACCAAGCTGCTGCACAGCAGCCTCTCTGGCCAAGTGGTCGGCATCTCCTCCTGGGAGCACACATCTTTTAAAACTTTTAATGGTGTGCACACACAATCCACCTCTTGCCAAACTTATAAAGTATTCCCTGACAATTATTTTTTTCTCCAACCATCGCAGATTAGCAATAAAGTTCTTACACTAGATTAAACTCTCCTTAAAAAAAGACATAAAATTGTACAGATGGATCCCTAACCAATGGTGGAGCTTGTACACTGATAAAGGAGGGGGGAACCACTAATGGTGACCCCACAGTAAATTTAGCTCAAAGAATCTCCTATTTCAAAAGACATACCCAATGTGAAATTGACCAATCAGGAGAGACCAACCCCACAACACTATCAGGTTTTTCTCATTGGTATGCAGAATATACACTCTTCGATTCCCAATACAAAACTGGAGGGTGGGGGGAGGTGCAGAGTACAGACACAGCATTCAAAGTAAACCCCAGTTGACTTCAGTGAAAATCAGAATTAAACTGTGCAAGCATAAAAGGCCTTAGTTAGAGCTGGTGATGGCTGCTGAGGTTTCTGTCAGGAGACAATGTTTGTTCACAACAGTACAGGAGCTGCCTTGCACTGGTGCTGAAAATCCTAAATGTAATTTATTTATTTGGTTAAAACATTTATTGGCCACCTTTCTGCCTTGTGGAACTTAAGGTGGTTTACAGTATAAATAAAACAATGTCCATAAAACACATAAAAGATGACAGTAGAGGATATGTTGTGGTTAGTTATGTAGTGTAGCAAAGATAAGACTACTTCATCATGCATGCAAAATAATTTCACATTCCTTCAACTAAATTGTATGTTTAAGGATCACAGGAATAAGCTCATCTTGTCAGCCACCTGATTCACTACAACTGGACAGGCAGAGGTAGACAACTAGTAAGTGGTGGTATTATGAGCCCTCTACTGAAATACCTTAGAATGAAGCAAGAGGTATGGGAAAGGGTATAAACTGCTTCAGCATGCAGTTGTAGTAAGCCTTCCAGCCACAATGCATCACAGAGACAGAAGATCTGTTGGGGGGGAACCAACCTCCAGGTGGGGGATGGAGATCTTCTGGAATTAAAACTGATCTCCTTACTACATAAACCACTTATTTGTTTGTTTGTTTGTTTGTTTAAAACAGTTATTCCACTTCTCCTGGAGAAAATGGCTACTTCAGAAGGTGGACTGCATGTCATTATCCCCTCCCAAGATCCCTCCCCTCCCTAAACTACAGTCTGCCAGGCTCCACCCTCAAACCTCCAGGTATTTCTGAACCCAGAGTTGGCAACCCCACTCCTCTTCATAGTGCTCCATTTCAGGATGTCTTGCTTAGTACAACCAGAAGCACTTCAGACACAAATTCCTTAGTACAACCAGAAGCACTTCAGACTGCACCTGGGAAAACACTAAAAGTATACTGACTAAGAGGCTAAGCTACGATCCATATATGATTCAGATCTTGCCTCTTACCTCAGTCATGAACTCACTAGGTGGGTTTAAGGAAGCCATTCTTTCTCAGCCCTCCTCCATCTGCAATATGGGGGCAATCATACTGGCCTGCTTTACAGGGCTGTTGTAGGGATTACAGAAAGATAATTTACACAAAGCACTGAAAGTGCTATATGTGTGCTAAGTATTGTCATTAAAAATCAAAATATTGCTTGTTTTTCTTACCCCCAACTCTGGAATTGTATGCGACTCCAACTCCACATTTTAAGTTGTTGGCTTGCATGGCAATCTCTCCTGCACACCGTGTTCCATGTCTGCAACAAAATCACCAGTCCCATACAGATCATCTATAATGTTACTGTTTAATGATAGTCACTTGAACATATTAGATGGACCCTACAGGGATCAGCTTGTAATGCTTGCATAGTGCAAACTGGTGTTGTCATTAAACTCAAATTTCTCAAGAGAATGATAAAAACACACCTTTAGAGCAAAGCATGCAATTTACTTGATGCACAGATCTTAAGTGACCATGTAAGCATGTGACAGTTTAAATGAACAACTTCCTCCTTGTTATTGTGTAATTTCTTTTGCAAAGTAAAATGTTTTCTGTGATATTTGCTATGATACTTGCCCTTCAGTTCACAAATGATGGATCCCTTATGAAAAAGCTGCCTTCAGTTGCAATGGAACCATTGAATGCTGCCGGTCTGAATTCCATTTACATATTAATAAAGAATAGATGTGTATGCAGAGATGGTAGATTTTAAAGATAATGCCATTTGAATCCGAGGATAATGATCTCTTGTTGCCGATAACCACTGCAGCTAAGCAGAGTGATTTTTTTTCAAAAGCCTGGATACATTTGTCCTTTGACAACATCCACTCTGATGATATTATTTCAGTTATAACAGCATCCACATAGTGCATTAAATATCATTTTGCCTGATAGGTGCTGGTGAACCATAGCATAAGCCCCTTATTGTGTCATTACCAGCAGCAACATTCTAATTGGCTCAGAACAGCTACTTGTTCTGGAATACACATTTGAAATGAGCTAATCCTCTTCTCCTTTCACTGGCCTTCTCAAGCTAACACAAAAGGAGCAGTCTACAAGATAATCATAATCATTTTCAACATGACCAGACAGGCTGTACTTGATTGGACAGGTTGCAGAGAGTATAGGGTGTCCCCCTTTCAAGAAGAAGCAGGTTCAAGATATCGTTGCCACGTTGGACCCACAGAATGAACAATGTAAGGCATATTAACATAACAGCCTTAGTAAAGGTAAAGGTTTCCCTTGCTCAAAAGCCAGTCGAATACAACTCTGGGGATGTGGTGCTCATCTCATTTCCAAGCCGAAGAGCCAGCGCTGTCCAAAGATGCTTCCATGGTCATGTGGCTGGCATAACTAGACGCCGAGGCGCACAGAACGCTGTTACCTTCCCACCAATGTGGTACCTGCTTATCTACTTGTAATTTCTTGCTTTCGAACTGCTAGGTTGGCAGGAGCCGGAACCAGAGATGGGAGCTCACTCCATCATGCAGCACTCAGGTCTCGAACTGCTGAATTACCGACCTTCCAGACTGCAGTTCAGCATCTTAACCACTTGAGCCACTGCAACCCCTATAACAGCCTTAAAATTATTCAAATGGTCATTTTCATCTTCTGTGGGAACTATAGCTTTCTGTATATGCTAAGAATCTCTAAAGGAAAAGTCTCACAAGTACCAATTCAGAATTTCCTGGGATTACTTTGGGCACGACAACTGCAATGGTATAAAACTGGTGTGAGTTTTTAACAGGACAGAAAGGGGGCACTGCTGGTGGACAGTGCACCTTGGGGATGTTTCCTAGTACTAAATCCCCGTCCCTAAAGTGATGAAAGAATGTTGGGAGTGGGATAAAAGGCCTGGCAGACCCATGAGGGAGAGATGAACCTCAGCAGGAGAATGAAGCAGTGCAGAGGACTCACAGGGAGTTTGGTCAAGAAGACTGCCTTGGGTCAATCAGTAGTGACCACACATTCTAGATAGCAGCATCTGCATTGGAGGTTATTGAGTATCATGCTGCATTGTTTCCCAGAAGAGGATATCCAAATGCAACATAAAATAAGTACAAGTCATTCGCCATAGCAGCAATAACCTAATAGAAAGATGGTCCTGGACTTCTGGATGGGGCTATGGACATTTTTCCTGTTAGCCAGTGATGAGGTAAGCTTCTCCCTTCAGCTGGAGTGGCAGGGTTGGGTTCCCAGACAACTTGGTGCCTAGGGCTGGGGCTGTGTTGCCTGGAGTCATACTGGGCAGCAAGGTCACAGTGTTTATAATTTCAGGTGGATAATCATGTTATTCGGGAGCAGCAAGACAAAGTTTGAGTCCAGTAGCACCTTTAAGACCAAGAAATTTTTATTCTAGTTATAAGCTTTCATGTGCAAGCACACTTCTTCAGATACAGTGAAAATATTTATATAGTGTATATAGTTTATAGTATAGCTATGACCGTGGAGTGGTATTATTTATTGGACAAACTAAAAATCATAGAGTTGGAAGGAACTGAAAGGCCATCAGTCTGTTATCTCTACCTAACTTAGGATAATACACCTGTTAACCCATACAGATCAACCCAGCAAACTAGACCAAAATGTACCACAGGCAGAGAACAGGTGCCCTGCCAGGCTTGCTTAGAGATTAATAGCTCCATATGACGCATACAAGAGTGGCAAGCCATATGCTATTCTACAAAACACTAGACAATGTAACTTGGAGCAGGGGCATAGAGTTTTAAAATCCGGGGGGGGGGGGGGAGGCTCTTGGGTGCATGCACACAAAGTGCATGCACATGCCGGGACCATGTCCCCATTGCCGCCGCCTCTCCTCCCCCAGCCTGGCCACTCCTGCCTCTGTCCGTCCCTCCGTTCGTCCAGGGGCCAGCTGGGCAAATGCCCAGCGTGCTGGAGTCACTTGGAAGTGATGCCATCGCGTTGGGCACGTTGCCAGGCCGATGCTCTGGCAATCGCCCTGAAACTCTATGGTGCCATAGAGTTTTGGGGCGATTGCTAGAGCGTCGCCCCGGCAACATGCCCAGCGCGATGTCGTCACTTCCAAGTGACTCCAGCACGCTGGGCATTTGCCCAGCTGACCCCTGCGCCAGCATTTGCCCAGTATTTGCCCAGCTGACCCCTGCTCACCCAGCGCACTGGGCATTTGCCCAGCTGACGGACGGAGGGACAGACGGAGGCAGGAGTGGCCAGGCCGGGGGGGAGAGGTGCTGGCCGGCCGGTGGGCAGGCGGGCCTAGGAAGGGCTTGGGGAGCCGTGGCGGGGAGGCGCAGCAGCAGGCACTCCATTTTCCCGGGGGGGCTCAGTCTCACCTGGGAAATTTCAGGGGTGGAGAGAAAATTCCTTCCATAACCCAAATATGGCAATTGGTTAGATCTATTGAATTATCACAAGGAAGTTACTAAGACTTAATTATCAGAAGGAAATGAGAAAGGAACTCCAAATATCAAAAGGACAAATGAAATATAGAGCAGGAGAGCAGTAGACAAGTGAGACACTGTGAAGTCTAGGCAGCTCATCAGTTCTGTTGTGCAGCTGGATGTGTGTATGAGCTTCTTGGCAAACACAAACCACTATTCTAAGATATATGCACTGTGCATAAATGACAGTGAATGCATGTACGTCCTGCACGTGTGTGTGTGTGTGTGTGTGTCTACTTGTAAGAAAGAGCCAACATGTGTTAGTTTTATAAATGGAGCCAGGGACCAGTACCTGGATAAATGTATGATTTCAATTATACATTGAAATGTAGGTGCATTGAATGTAACACAAGATTTCCTCAACACACTTCTAAAGAAAAACAAAGTGTACACTGTACACAACCTGTATGTGTGTTCACTATAACTTGTGAACAGGGCTACAGCTGGTTTCAGTTGCACCTGGTTTTATGAGAAAGCTGTCATTAGAACATAAGATCAGCCATGCTGGATCAGACCAAGATAGTAGCCATCTCAACATTCTGTGGCACCAAATCCTACAAGTTGATTATTTATTAAGAAGTTCTTGGGGGGTTTTCTGTCCTGACTTTACTGCCTGTCACTTTCATTGGGTGCTCCCAATTTCTAGTACAGGGGTCCCCAACATGGCATCCATGGATACCATGGTGCCTGCCAGCACTTCCTCTGGTGCCCACCAAGCTAGTCAGAAAATGGGCTGGGCCATTACAAGGCAGGGATTGTTACTGGCTGTCTTCAATCAAACGGATGGGTTTTTGATAGCTGTGGCTCACTGGCAGAGCATCTGCTGGGCATGCAGAAGGTCCCAGGTTCAATCCTCAGCATCTTCAGTTAAAAAATATCATGTAGGAGGTGATGTAAAAGACCTCTGCCTGAGACCCTGGAGAGCTGCTGCCAGTCTGAGTAGACAGTACTGACTTTGATAGACCAAAGGTCTGATTCAATATAAGGCAGCTTCATGTGTTCATGTGTGTAATCCTCCACAGCCACTGGAGGAGTGGCAAGACTGTTAAGCATCCAGCTTTCTTTACTCACTGTGTATTCCATTCCCCCCCCCCCCCCGGCTTTCTTTCTTCTCCAAGCTTGCTGTCCTCCCAGTGGAAGGATCATACTTCCAATCAGAGTACAGATAATACTACATGTGACTGATCATTGGCTTGAATAAGGCAGTTTCATGTGTTCAGCATGGTTGTCATGCAATCATTTTGCAAAGGAATTAGGGAATGGGTTTAGTTCCACCTCCTTTGACAGCCATTTTGGGTTTGGCTTGCCTTCTATAGCAGCCATTTTGAGGTGGCACTTACCATCCTCTCTCAACATTCCAAAAATTTCCTCAGGCTGAACAGACCCCTGTTCTAGTATTTTAGGAAAGAGAAAGTTTTCTCTATCCATGTTATTCACATTATGCATGATCTATCATGTCAGCTCTTAGTTGTCTTTTCTCTAACTGCAGCTCCTTAGCCTTTCACCATAGGTAAGCTGCTCCAACCCCTTTTCATTGTCCTTCCCCCCCCCCCCCCTTCCTTTTCAGCTCCACGGTATCCTTTTATGAAATCCAGCAACCAGAACTGTACACAGTATTCAAAGTGTAACTGCACCATAGACCTATATATGGCCATTATGATACTGTCTATTTTGTTTTCAGATATGTTCCCAATAATCTTTAGCACAGAATTTATCTCTTTCATCATCGCTGTGCCTCTCTAGCCAGCCTCCAATGCATTTTTTAAAAATCTATTGTTTCTAGCAGTGTTCCTCATATTCTCCTTCTGCCAACCTTACTGCAATTTGTTTTGCCAGAGCCTGTGCTCCTTCTTGTTCACCTTGTTTGGGCAAGACTTCCACATTTTTAAAGGAAGCCTTCTTGCCACTTATGGCTTCCTTGACTCTGCTCATAAATCATGTTTGCATCCTCTTAGATTCATTGGTATCTTTACTAGTCTGAGGTATATTTTCTAGATGAGCTCCAATTATTGTAGATTTAAATAACTTCTGGCTACTCTGAAGGGATTTGACTCACTCTCTCTGCTTTCCCTTCTTTTTAATGAATGCTATCATTTTTGAGGTCTTCCTAAATCAAATGTGTTTGTGTAAGACTTTCTGCACAGATCTTTATTTACATCAGTTCTGAATTTACTATCACTGTGGTCCCTATTTCAAATTGGTACAACAACACTTAGATCTTGTACCAGATCCTCAGCACCACTGAGGTCTGAATCCAAGGTTATCTCTCATCTCCTTGGTATCATGGCAAACAATTCCAAGGCACATGGTAACTAGAAATTTTATCTCTTTGTTAGGACCTGAACACAAATTTATCCAATCAAAATGAAAGTGGCTTTGTGTGGCTCTGTGAATGATATTTGTATTTGAGCTTGACACACCATCACATGAGCAGCTCAGCATAAAACCAGTTGCAATGAAAATCTTCTCAGACCATAGTCTGACATGTTAGGCAGGGTATGTGAATGAGCTACACATTAATACATGAGCAAAGGATGATAAGGTCCACAAGAACCACATTTTGTAGCTGAAAACCTGTGAGCTAAGTTAAGTTTTTCTGCTATTGCTGTAGCCCATGAAGAACTCATTAAAGACCCAGTGAATATTCCTAAATATAATCTAAATAAAAATCTTTAAAAAAAACTTTCCAGAGATACTGAACAGAAATTATTGATGAAACTGATAATAAGTAGTTACTTACTTGTTTTCATTTGTTGTATCATATCTGGGAAATGGATCATGATCATTGTCATTGAAATCATAACTTGCCTCAGGATCCTAAATTTAAAAGAACATAAAAGAGTGGATTAAATTACTACTGTGAAGTCCGTAATCCAAATTGTTGTGACAATGAGATAAATAAGTTGCTGTAGATACTACCAAAATATTTGTTATCATTTTTTGATATTTATTTTTAGATCAGGGATATAATTTCCTTTAGATACAGGAAATATTATAATGTTTTACTGAATTGTGACATTTAAATTACTGCAAAGACTTCATTGAATTCTCTCATTTGTAACCTCGCTACAGCTGAACAAGGTAAATTACACTGACATATATTGACTCAAAGGATCCCAGCAAGCTTCTTGGCTGTGCAGGTTCCCCCATCCCAGATCCAAGTATTGATCCAAAGCTAACTACTTGTTTGTTCCTTAGATATTAAACTTACATAATTATTATAAATGTCTGTGTGATTCCACTCCAAACCATCATCAAGCACAGTTATGACAACCCCTTTGCCTGTGAGTCCCTTTTGCCACACAGGAAGAACATGAAGATCCAGTTTTGGTAAAGATGGAGACATTCTTGTGTCTTGCTAGGAAAAAATAAAACATAATAAGAAATGTACATATTCATACCACAGTTATCAAGAAAATCAAGTTATTTCACATACTCAATGAATTAAGTATTGGGAATTTCTTTATCATGTGCCTAGCTAGAAACTCAATTTTACTGTGCCACCAGCTGAGTTCTTTTTTGATCATCCTGTGCTACAGAAAATAGGACTTTGCAATCTAAGTGGTTGTGCCAAACTTTTCATTGATCCTGTCAGTTCGTTGCTTTGGCTATATTAATTGGCATTGTCTTATGGTGCTATTGTGCCATGAAATAAAAGCTAGGGATGGGTCATTTCTACTACTGTTACTGCACAGCAATGCAAGCCATGATCCTATACCATACAGCAGGCAGATACATTAGTTTATTTGGGAATATTTATATTCAAGATATGGGGCCTCTATCTTCTCACAAGACCTAAATGTTTCTGAAAATGTTAAGACAAACTAGGCCATGGATAATGCAATGTCCTAAGACCAGGAACAGCTAAAGTGTTGGGGATGAACAAAGTAAGATGGGTAGACCTTGATTTAGCCATTCAGTCTGCAGGACTTTGCCTATCTTCAGTTCCTGAAGACTATCAGTATTCTATTTTTGAAACTGTTTTAGTGATGTTCAGAGTATCTAGTGGGACCAATTAGTAGCTGTAGGAATAAATCAGTGAGTTGGTTGTGAAAAACTAACACGGAATCATATTTCGTTATTAGCTTTCATTATTGCTCTTTCAGAACCAATCACTTGAAAAATAGACTGTCTTAACTTCCAAAGGATTTGGGGCATTATCTCTATTAATACTCACAAATCATGTGTCTTACAAATAATCAAGCAGCTTGAGTCCAAAGAACAACAAGTGAAATGGTGTGGAATAAAATATGGGGGGCTACAGTTTGAGGGGGGAGAATAAGTGAAACTTAAGACCCCCTCCACTTTGTGGACTGAAAGTCTCTTTTTCTTGAGCAAGGGGCTCTTTGGATCCAAGCCATGATCCTGTAGTTGTTTAAGTAAGTGCTGAGACTTACTCTCACGTGAGTATGCATATAATTGCAGTCTTAGTATCTTTATTCTGATACTAGTAGTTCAGGTCTGTTGTATGGTTTTGATACCGAGAAAACTTTTCTAATTCTGCAGCTCAGAGTGGGAAAAGCAAGTGTTGCTAGTCAGTTTGACAGAAGAAAGGAATCCTTAACATCTGGAGAACCCTTCTCAAATCCTAGAAACACTTAACAAAAACACTTGCATATTACAAACTTCACTTTATAACCTACCAGCAGATATCTAAAGAGAAGAAGATGATTGTCTGGAGATGTATACTGTGCATGAAGTGTTTGTGTTTCTGGGATTAATCTTATTGGGCCCATTTGAGTTCCTTCAGTGGTATGAAGTGGGCAAAATGAAGGGGCCCTGACCAGGATGCACAGCTAATGTAAGTACCCATGCCCTATCCTAAGTAATGAGACTGATTCATTCTACTTGCACAGTATTGAGCTCCAGGGCGCCCGGCTGCGACGGGCGCCCGATCGGGGGCTCCTTTGCCTCCGCGGCGCCGGGGAAGACAGAGAACAGCTGTGCGCATCGTTTGCGCGCATCTGGGAATGCAGGGGGGCGTGGCTTGCCGGCTGAAGATCAGCACCTCGCCCCCTGCTTCTCAGTTGCTCCGCGTGCTCTGTTACTTAGAGCACGCGTCTTGGGAGCTCCCGGTGCGGCCTGGTGTGCTGGGCTTGAGTGGAGGCAGTGTGGTTGGCGGCGAGAGTTTTGTTACTCCCCCCCCCATCGACGGATCGACAGGCGCGGCTGAGCTAGGCTGCCTGGAGTGGATTGGCGTTGCGAGCGCTTTGCCACCCCCCTCCCCATCAACGGTTTGCTCGGTGGCAGCAGGTTCCTGGCGTCCGTGGTGCAGGAAGGCAGCTCGGAGGGCAGCGTTGTGGCTTGGGGCTCTGGGCGGCTTGATAGCAGGCCCCGGGGGCAGTAGCTTCTTGGGGCTCTGGGCGGCTTGATAGCAGGCTCCGGGGGCAGTAGCTTCTTGTTGGGGGCGGTCGGAGTGTTCAGGGCGCCACGGCTGCGGGACTGGGGGTCCTCGCTGTTGGATCCGGCGGCGGGTCGAGTTCTGAGCAGCTTGACTTGCTCCCCCCCCCTATTTCTTCTTTCGTCGGGTCGGCGCTGGGCTGTCTGTGTGGGTTGTGGTTTAGATAGGGACGATTAAAAGGTGCCAGGTGGTAGCTGCGCGGGTGGGCCCTCTGAGTTCTACAGGGGTGGGGTATTGCAGGCGTTCACCCCCCCTTCCCCCCCCCCACAGCTGGGCATATAGATTGAACAGCTCCCTATATACTTAGGCCGATATACTTATATCGGCAGCAGTACGTTGATTAGGGGCCTTTTTTGCTGGGGCGACAGAGCGGGACGGCGGTCCTGTGAGGCGGTGATTGCCGCGGTGGCGCGATTCCTGTCTTCGACTGCGCAGAGCAGAGCGGCGACGTTGGCGGTGCTGAGTGGGGCCCTGGGCTTTGAGGCGGCGGCGAGGCGAAGTGGGAGGCGACGGCTGCTGTGCGCCCCCCCCCCATTAAGTTACCTCTGCGGCCCTCGGGGGGTTGGCGGCCACTGGGCAGTAGGGGCTGGAACACTGTCTCGGCATGCCTGCGGGCGGACGGGGCACTGCATAATTTTATTCCCCCCCCCGCCTTTTTTCTGGATGGACGGGCATAGCGTATCTGATTCCCCCCCCCTGCCTTTTTCCCCACCCGCTCCAGTGCGGAGTGAAGGTGCAAGGGCGGCCTGCCTGCAGGGTTGTATCATCCGGAGAGGGTTGTCGGATCAGGGTGAAGGGTGAAGCGTGTCTCAAATCGGCTAGGCCTGCTAAGCCCCCTAGGGCCTTTGCTGTTAATTGGTTGGCTGCCATTTTAGAGAGGTGGTGACTTGGTCCCCGGTGGCCATTTTGAGTCCCTTCGTGGTCTATATAAATCTTAGGCTGGCAGCCATTTCGTGACAGGCCTCCTGGGGCTTTTGCATGCAACACATAAGGCGGCCATTTTAGAGAGGTCTTGTTAACTGGCCTCTTCTGGGCTCTTTAGGGCCTAGTTGGGCTAGCGCTATCGTAGGGCTTTGTGGTAGAGCACATGTATGATGGCCATTTTATAATCAAGGTCTGAGGCTTGGCTCGGCGGCCATTTTGAGTGGGTACAGCCACACTTCTGAGGGGGCCATTTTGTATCAAGCATTTGGTACCAGGCTGGGGGGCCATTTTAAGCTCTTCTTAGATAGCCAATTTACTATTAGAAGGACAGGTCAATTTGGTACTTGGTATTCACCAGCTTTGTCACTTCTGCTGCGGCTACAGCCACTTATTGCTTTTCTTGTCATATTTATCCAGGAAGGTTATTAACGCCCATTCTTCTTTGCTAGTTGATCGGTACGGAGATGGCTTCAGGCAAAGGGACGGGGAAGGGCAAAGGCAAGCGGCCAGTTCCTAATAGGCCTCCTGTGCATCCTCCTCCGGCCATTCCATCTGACAAAGAGGATGAAGATACAGTGAATGCTGCCATCCTTCTGCGGCTGGCAGCGCTGGAGAAAGGTTTGGGTTTGCCGCCTATGAATACGAATGCGAAGGGAGAGTCTCTTTTCTCGTTTCAGGCACAGGTGTTAGCACGGTTGGCATTCCTGGAGGATAAGAAGGATGCAGGCGCCTCGGATCCTGGTGCAGGATCGTCCACGGGGCTGCTTGGGCAGGGCACGGGGAACCAACAAGTGGTTCTCTATTCACCTCACCAAGGGCAGGGAGGTAAGGATTTAGCCACGACAGGCACGGTTGTTAGTTGGCCGTGGGGCCCTTCTCAGCAGGGCATGGTCTCCTCGACCAACTTGCCACAGGTTGGGCAACCGTATGGGACTCCCTGTCCCCCGACATTGCCTACTACTCCGTGGCAAGCAGGGGGGCTTTACCCTCACAACATGGGCAATATGGGAACATCCTGTTCTCCCTATGAGACTGTTCCTCCTGGGGCAGTACCTAGCGGGGATACGGATTTGCCGCTAGGTGACCATCTGTCTCCGGCCACCAAAGACAAAATAATTCGGGGAGAATTTGTGGACTTGTTCAGCCTTTTTTACAGGGAGATGGAAAAGAAGGATAGGGACAATTTGGATGACCGCAAGAAGGAGCAGTTAAAACGCCGGGTGGTGGATAGGACCTGGGCAAATTGAATTCCGGGATTCCTTATTTATGCAGCGGTGATAATCCGCCACCACCCGGGGAGGGCTTTGTCAATGATCCAGTATTTGGATATCATTTACAAAGCCTTGACTGATTTCCCAAGTCCGGCATGGCTTCTGTATGATGAGGAGTTCAGAATGCGGGCGGCTATGAACCCGGCCATGCGCTGGGATAGAGTCAATCCGAATCTCTGGCTTCTGATCATGTCGCCTAGTAGAGTGCCGGGAGGGGAAAGGTCACATAGTGGCCACTCTGTGACGAGGGCTCAGTTGGAAATTAGTCCCCGCGATCAAGTTGGGCCTGGAGTGCAGCGCCGTCCGCTCTGCTGGGAGTTTTCCTCTAAGGGAACTTGCAGCAGAAAAAATTGCTCCTTTTGCCACGAATGCCCTTTATGCTCTGGACCTCATGCCTTCGCAGATTGCCCTAGACCTAACGGACGGGGTGGGGAAAAAAGGGGTCGGCGAGGGGGAGGTGGGCCTTCTGCCCCCGCTTTTGAAAAAGGGGCCTAGCCCAATTAAGCCCCAGGGAAGTTCAGCGTATAGGGCGCTGGAAATCACATAGCTACTGAAGTTATGTTAGGCCCACTTCTTTATAAGTCTGTTCGGTTATACGGTTAACGTGGTTGTAATGGATCCCCTTTTACAGGTGCTGCAGGCCGTAGGATGAGACGAAGGGTCACTGTCTGCGGCCACAGCATGGTCTTCTGGGCTGTGCATCGTGCAAAGAAAACAGCCTTTGGCTCCCAGCTTGGCCTCAGCGAGGTGGCCATGGTAGAGTGGCTGGGTAGGAGGGGCATGGGGTGGCCGGCTCTCCTCCCCTTATTATTTGAAGAGAGGGGTGGGCCTCCCCCTCATGACTTGGGTCTTATCAAGGGCATGGCCCTGGTGCAACAGGCCAGGGCTGACTTTGCCAGGATAGGGGCAAGGTGGCCTGGGGTCCGGATCGTTTCGTCAGTTATCCTTCCCCGCCTTGCGTGGCGTAATGTAGAGGACCCCAGGATTATCGACCGTGCTAGGCGTAAAGCTAATAACCAGATGAGGAAGGCTGTAGAGGCCGGGTTGGGTATCTTCTTGCCGCACCCCAATATACGGGTCGAGTTTCCCGACCTGTATAGGGCTGATGGGGTGCATCTATCTGACAAGGGCAACAGGATATTTTTAGCGGATTTGCAGCACGGGATTCGGTTGGCACTCGGTTGCTGAGTGGGGTAGCAAAGGCCAAAGCAGAGGCTTGGCCTTGGCTGTGGCAGGTTTGTGCAAGCAGAAATGGAACTGGTGAGCGCCTCACGGCATATCCCAATTGGGAACAGGAGGTCATCAGGAACCGCTCTAGGGCAGTGCGGTCCGGGGCGGCGAATGGTGCCTCCTCTGGGAACCTCTCAGGCTAGGCTCCTCCCTGAAGCTCCGTGTGGTCTCAGGGGTGGGCGCACCTGGGGGGGGATGTCAGTATGCTGGGCTGCCGGTTACGAGCCAGAATTGGCTGGCTTCAGACCGGAGCTAGGTGTCCCGCCCATACTAAGGGCAAGGAGGCCATGTCTAGGAAAGACACCTGCCTTGCCTGTTCCTGCGCTTGCATAGTTCCCCGTTGCTGCAATTTCCTGTAAATAGTTAATAAAGTGGCCCTTGTTTAATTCCAACCTGTTGTCTGTCTTTTCTTTGCGACTGGGGGGGCAATTGAGCTCCAGGGCGCCCGGCTGCGATGTGCGCCTGATCGGGGGCTCCTTTGCCTCCGCGGCGCCGGGGAAGACAGAGAACAGCTGTGCGCACCGTTCGCGCGCATCCGGGAATGCAGGGGGGCCGTGGCTTGCCGGCTGAAGATCGGCACCTCGCCCCCTGCTTCTCAGTTGCTCCGCGTGCTCTCCCACCCGCCCGCCCTTTTGGCAGTGTAGGCTTAAGCTGGTTGCCTATTTGGGACCAGGTAGGAATTTTTTATGCCTTCACCTGATTGGACTTTTGGGAGAGGTGTTTTTTTGCTTACCTTGCACTGCGATATGGGTTAAGGACATAGATGGGTGTGTGAGTTTAAATTAGTTGGTTACTTGGCAGGTTTGTGCAAGCAGAAATGGAACTGGTGAGCACCTCACGGCATATCCCGATTGGGAACAGGAGGTCATCAGGAACCGCTCTAGGGCAGTGCGATCCGGGGCGGCGAATGGTGCCTCCTCTGGGAACCTCTCAGGCTAGGCTCCTCCCTGAAGTTCCGTGTGGTCTCAGGGGTAGGCGCTCCTGTGGAGGGGATGCCAGTATGCTGGGCTGCCGGTTACGAGCCAGAACTGGCTGGCTTCAGACCGGAGCTAGGTGTCCCGCCCATACTAAGGGCAAGGAGGCCGTGTCTAGGAAAGAAGCCTGCCTTGCCTGTTCCTGCGCTTGCATAGTTCCCCATTGCTGCAATTTCCTGTAAATAGTTAATAAAGTGGCCCTTGTTTAATTCCAACCTGTTGTCTGTCTTTTCTTTGCGACTGGGGGGGCAATCATTTTATTATTGTTTTTTTTCCATGGCTTTATTAATTGATATAATAGATTATAATAGAAAACTGCTGTTTTAATTGCTGTCTCATTTTCACATTTATTTGCCATTTTACTGATGTGTTGCTCCATTTATTAATTGTTATGGTATTGGTTTTATTGGCTTTATTATTTAGTTACTTGCTTCGTTTATATCCCATCTCACTCCTCAAAGGGGCCCCAGTGAGGCTTACATCATTCTCTACCCCTCCATTTTATCATCACAAGTTTAGGCTAAGTGAAATTGGTCCAAGGTCACCCAGCAAGCTTGCATAGACGAACTGGGAATTAAACCTGGTTCTCCCAGAGCCTAGTCTGACACTTTAACCACTATATACCGGACTGAGTCCAAAGTACTGCAAATGGGGTAAAAGCTGTGGAAGAGGACTTCCCCCCCACACTGCAGACAACTAAGTCACCTTAAATGGATGGGAGCCAGAGGGCCCTCACAAAGTGTGTGTTGGAGCTGGGGGTGGGTGGGTGAAACGGGCATCTGCAGTGAGAGAAAGAAATTGTTAAAGTCACCCCCTTCACCATTAAGTGAAGTGCTGTTCTATTGGCTTAAGTGCTGTTATGCTGGCAGAACAGCACCTTGGATTCAACCCAAGGTTATTCGTTTGCATTTGTTGTTTTTAACAGATGTTTTAAACCACCTTGGGAATATTTTATTGAGAGTGCAGAGTATAAATATTTTAATAAACAAATAAATTAAAAACCTAGGTGGTTGCAGTGCTCCTCATATTTATACAACCTTTCAAAGAACATCAACATAGCATCATTCCTCAAGATATATAATTTGGATCCTCATTGTATAAATGCAAACTCTTACCAGATACCATTGTTTATTCCACATTGGGTCATTAAAACGATTTTCAGCTGTATCTCTCAATACTGAACGTTTACTTCTCTTCTTTTCATACTGTTGTTCCACCCAAGATACCTGAAATACATTTACCAGATATAACGACCACAGACATTTTTCTGCTTAGTACACAGCACTGCATTTGTATTGGACACCTCTTCCAAGAAGCCCAAAGGAGCATTTTTAGCTTCGCAATGTTTCTGTCAGGTAGGCTTGGCTGGGCAATAGTGAATTGTCCTAGGCTGCTGTTGTGGACTCTGTCATGCGTTTTTATGGGTACACACAAAACCTTATGCTTGTACTCAGGAATTCTCCATTCTGTTCCCCATTCTAAGGAGTGGAATTCTCTCATATACATAAAAACACTGTTTGCTGTGTGAACCAGAAAACAGTTATAGCAATGACTATCACACTCATGTCTTACCAGCAGCAGTTGTTATTCACAGTCCATATGTTCCTCCAAATGGCACCACAAGAAAACTGTTACTATTAGGTAATAACTAATAATAGAAAATTGCCCTAATGACAGTGAGATCACACACAGATTAATTTAGCATGTCTATTTATGTGTGCAATTAAAACGTCCAATTTACTGGGGTACAAGTTTATTTATATTACTAGCTTTCCTCTCTCAGTGTGGCTCAATATTCAGGGTTTATTTTTAAAAGATGTATGCTACTTCTCAAACCTTTTGGTAAGATAAAACCTCTAAACCAGTAGTTATGACCAATAATCAATAAGCAAGGGAGCAAACAGTGCAAGAGGAAGGCATTCTACTCATGCTCAGAAGCACTTTCCCTTCCAGCCTGTTGAAGTGAAGGCGGGAAAGTCCCAGAGAGGTTTCAGGGTTCTCATTAATGTCCCACATCATACATTTCAGGATTGACCCAGAATATTGAAAACAAATTCTTGGAACAAGTACTTGCTCAAATTAAGTCCCAACCTTCCACATTCTGATAAAATCACTGATTTACATAGTTAATAGTCTTTAGGCTACTATGTGCTACATCAATTTACCACATAGAAATACCAAATGATGGGGAGGATCCCCATGCCAGTGATCATGCCTCTAGGAACACTGGATGCTGGAGTGGAAGCTCTCCATATGATGGGAAGTTTCTACATGACAAGCATTGCTATATATTATATCCCCATCATAGAGAGACACTCTGCAGAAATAGCTAGGCCATGGATAATGCAATGTGCACACGATTCTATTGTGACTTATGCCTATTGAGATTCAAGGTTGCACAAGTGCCCATTATCAGAACATGTCTTATTTTCATTGTGTGGCAGAAATTTGCTTTGTTGTGTTGTTTACAAGCTCAGCAAGCCAAATTCCAGCAGTAAGTTGCTGAAGTCACTTATCAAAAGCTTCTAGCAAATTCTTGCTTTACTAACAGCATTTAGCACTGTGGTCATGAATCCCTTTATTGTTATCATAACATTTTGAAATTTCTTTTAAAAGCTGTGAATCTCATTTTCATGCTGTGGGTATCTAATAGTGCCATCCTAAGCGGAGTTATGCTTTTTTCTTAGAGAGTGTAACTCTGCTTAGGATGGCACTGTTTAAAACTAATTCCATTCCATTTTGTACTCCAAAAAATAAGAGGCTTCCCTTAAAATTGTAATTTAATCCATTTGAAGTAAATTGTCCATTATCTAATGTAGACTTTCACAGCAGAGTGCCTTGTACAATTGCATAGTACTGTAGAAGGGCTCAGTGTTTCTCTACTTAATTTTGAAATTACAGTTCATTCTTTCAAGAACTAATTTGAATCACCAGTGGCATATAAATGCAAGTGGGAAATTATCTTTGAAATGTCACCTGCTACTTTTGAAAGTGCTCATTTTTTCTTAAATAAATATGCAATCATGACTGAACTTTCATGATTATTTATATAACGTAAAAAATGTTCTATGGGAATTTCAATAGACTAAAGTCTTCTTATTCCAGAAGCATTCCAGAGACTGATATAAAACTCCAGAATCAAATTTTGAAGGGGGGGTGTTTTATATTTTGGGTTTTGTATACAGGGATCATCAAAAACCAAGACATTACTGAAAGGCCCTCTGAAGCATGCAGAAACTGATATCACACCAGAATCCCATATGGCCACACCACTTCATATTTCATATTAAAGTGGATTATGTGCTTTAAAGACAGACAAGAAACATTCTGACTTTGGAAATGAATATTAGAAGACTGACTATGGGAAAGAGTACATTCAGCACTTACACGATGATCATCTGCGAGTCTCTTAGTGATGCGAGTAGCACTTCTTCGGGACCTTCTAGCATGGCTCTTATGTCTAAATAAGTAATGGTTTTCAAGTGATCCAATCTGTAAAACACAGGAATACTTCTGGAGGATTTTCCAGTATGAACACTAAACAACAATTGGCGATCAGAAATGTGGTACAGGGAAGGAAAACTGATTTTGCCTAAAAGCACAGTTGCAAGACTTAAGGAAATCAAAATTCTAATAATATTTTCAGATCTCTGATGTTATTGATTAAAAAAGAAATTCCCAGTACATGTTTTCAAATAAAGAAGAAGAAGAAGAGACTAGATTTATATCCCGCCCTTTGCTTGGAGTCTCAGAGCAGCTTACAATCTCCTTCCCTTCCTCTCCCCACAGCAGTCACCCTGTGAGGAAGTAGCTGGAAATATGGATGACACAGTAACTAGCTGGAAATATGGATGACACAGAGGATGTAATCTAGTTTGAATGCATTATTTGTTGCATATATTATACTGGCCTTTTCAAACATTGTTTTTCCAATCCTGTAATCTGCCTTAAGTCTCAGTGAGAAAGGCTGAGTATAAATGAAGTAAATAATATTTATTGGTAGCAACTACACCACTTTTGTACTAGTGGAATTGGGCTGTAGGGAATCACAAGCTAGCTTACTCTCTGTGCAATAATGCCATGCTATGCAGTCAGCGAAATACTATAAATGACGGCTAATGACAGTTTGTCCATTTACTGCATTATTTGAATTTTATTAGATTAATAGCTAATTATATAGTTCTATGTATTGTTCAGGACAGTGTTCAAAATTGTAACTGGGTGTTCATTTCATCTGCATGGATGAAACCCCTCTTCTGTATATGCAGGGAGGGTTTCTGGTCTGTCTTACCTTCACAAGACAGAGAAAGAAAGAAAAATTAAAAACTCAGTTTAAACTGTCTTCTCTTAAGAGGTACGCAAGTGCCATCAGTTTGTAACTGACTTACGGTGATCTCAGCCAGAAGCTTGTAAGGCAAGTGAAAAGCAGAAGTGGTTTGCCATTGCCTTCCACTGCAGAGCCTGCCTTTGCCTTCCACTGCAGAGCCTGCCTTGGTGGTCTATCCTTCCAAGCACTGACTCTCCTTAGCATCCAAGGTCTGATGAAATCAGGCCATACCATGCCACCTTCCCAACTCTCTTCTCTTAATAGTACTCTACTAAGCAATGGTTTGTTTTCCCTGTTTCTGTCTCTGTTCCCTTTTGTGGATCGTAAATTTTGGAGTTTGTCAGACATGGACTATTGAGATATGCATGGAGATGTATGGTATTCACGCACAATACACTGAAGATTTGGGAAAGCAGTTGCCACTGTGAACAGGAAGAAAAAGAGATGGAGAGAGATTTTGTTCTGTAGTTTTTTCAGAAAGACTCGTTCTTTGTACGAACCCGAAGATTTATTGTATAATTTGCATCTAACTTCTACTGTGTCTATTCAGTTCATTAAAATGTTACTTTTAAGTGTCCAAACTTTCATTGGCTTCAAGTCAATATGTAACTGTATGAAGGTTGACAGCTGACTGTCAATTTGGTTACATTAATTACTACTTTTTAAATGCCCTGGTATTGTTAGTGCTTAGGTACAAAGATGCCTGTCTGCCTTGAAGCTGCAACCTCTGACATGGAAGACCTCCCTTCTCATTCCAGAAATGTGGGGGTAAAGTATTCTGCCTTTCTTCAAAGGCATCTCCTGCCTTATTATTACATCACAATGTCCAGGGTGTTGGGCAGAAGCTCTAGGTTTGAAAACAAGTCCTCATGTTGAGCTGTGATGATCACTGATCAAATTAAGTTCTCGGTACTGGGTGGCACTATTGCAGGACATGTGAATTAGTTGATTTTATACAATTTTGTTTTTAAAACTCTCACAGAGATGTGTATATATATGATGGTGTGCAAAAAGTGACTTTCCCACACATAGAGTATCTTGGGCAAGACAAGAAAACTAAACTATCGGCTGCCAAAGCTCACTATACTATATCAGGCAGTAGGGCCATAGGTGGAATATAAAGCCTATGGGATGGCAGTCAGTTACTTGTTACCTGAACTTGTCTTGCTTCTCTTTATTCATTTCTACCCTACACAATCTGATGCCTCCTCATCTGATAGCCTTAGCTGTTGCCAGTGCAATATTGCCATTATCCATTGCTATGTTGTTATAACATTCCAAGGTCAGGTCATGTTGCCACCCTAGTGATACAGGGCACAAGAGTGAGTCAGATCCTACGCACTTATTTGCTAGCACACCAGTTCATTGTATCTGTCCATTAGTCATTATCAGGAGGAAAAAAATGTTACATTTGCTTTCAGCACTGACAACAGAGCTTGCCCAACAGCGGCTAATGAGGGTAATAAAAGAGATGTTAGACTTTGATCTCCACCTTTTCCATTCTCAGCATCAGCACCTCTCTTTGGACTATGAACATATTTAGATGTTTTTTTAGAAACCAAACCAGAGGAGTTTGGTTTCAACAAGGTGGAAGTCAACAGCTATCATATAGGATACCGTTAGCAGGATCTACAGGATAACAGAAGCAGCAGTGAAGCTATTACATAAATGAAGTTACTCATCCCTGACAACACGGACGTCACGGCATGCCAAACCAAAAAAAGAGGGTGTAGCAAATGGGGAGAAACTCCCTGCTAAGGAACAGTATGAAGTTCTCAGAGAGGTGTGATTTCTGTCTCCAATTCTGAGTTAGTATGGATGAGTCATGTTGCCTTTCACATGGCACCTTCCCAAATCTATGGAGGCAGAAATATCTCCCTAATATTCAAGGACCTGGGTAGGAAAACGAATCCATTCCTCTTAACCAGAGGGATCTGACTTGGGGACAAATTAATAACTGGCCCTTAAAAATATTCTAAAGTTCATGCCTTCCTGGAAGCTAGCTGGGAATTCTTCCTTCCCTAATCCTAGATGTTTATGGTAAGTACACAGAAGAGAAAAGGTACTCCAGACACAGACAACAGCCTTCTCCTCTTGATTTATATTTCATATCCCCCAAACCAAGCCACGGCCAGTCAAAGAGATACTGAGAACAAGACCTGGCTGGAGGCATGAAAGGTTCAGCAGTGCTACTCCAAGAACTGCAGGGGTTAAGGCAAACCAAAGTTGAATTCCCTGCAGGGTTTCTTAGTAAGCATCTCTCTGTTCCCTACGCTGTAATTCCCAGCATCTGCTAATTCCACTCCACTGCACTTGGTATTGCCTCTGAGAAAGCAAATGCTAGCAGAACCCACTGGAGTGTGTAGCCCTCCAGCTATTGCCACCAAGCCATTCCTTGCTTCTCGTACTGCTATGTTCCAGGAGTGGGAAACAAACAAACAACAATCCTTGGAGAGGAAGCCCTAGAAGGAGAGGATGTTGATACTCTCAAGAATTTCCCAAAAGACTGTGTTGGCTTAGCCAACTTGGCTAAGAGAGAACTTGCCACTTTGAGCTAGGAACTCCCACTATTTTTTTCAAAGCATGAGGATGAATAATGGCCACTTAAAACGGAATCTATCTGTGTAGGTCTGTCTCTGTAACATACAGGGCTGTCTACACAACAGCAACCAACTGTCACCAATTGTCAATTACATGCACAGGGAACTATCAAGCCACTGGTTTCTACCTTGTTAGACTTGGAAAAGTGGGAGAAATAAACTTAGCTGCGAGGGGGGAGGTGCGGGATGCGCCTTACCTGCCCCAGAAGCTCATACTCTAGTTCATCCGCAATGGCCTTTGCCGCCTCTGGACCTCCTGGGATCTCTGCCGCCCATTCATTGACAAACTGCCTCTCTGCCTTGGCCAGAATAGCTACACTCCAGGCACAGAGCAGAACCACGGCAACGCATTGCTCTGCCCACCGTTTCTCTTCCATGACACCCGGAGAACAAGAAGAGAGAAGCAGGAAGAAATTAAGGAAGTAATCTGTTTAAAAATCAATGCCGGTGAACGCAGGGGTTAAAAAGAAATGAGCCGAAGACTCCTCTTGTTGCTACGTGAGCCGGCGAAGGACAAAAAAAAACAAAACCCAGAACAAAACAGGCAGTTCCCAAAGAAAGTGGCTTTGCTGCGCCCGCAGGTCGTCCCTCTAGGTTTGGCTCATGCTTGAACACAACCCAAACCCGCCACAGCCAGGATGGAAATGAGGGTTTACACGTCAAGACGACGAAAGCGATTCCTGACGTCAGATCTCCCGGACTGTGAGCTAGATGGTCGTTCCCCAGGGAGAGGAGGAGCAGGAGGCGTTTGCTAATACCGGCGGTGAGCTGGAAGACTCACATTTGGGGGAGAAGAGCGGAGGGGGGAAATTCCCCCGCGCCCGCAAGGAGCTGTCCATGGTGGAAGCCCGGCTCTCCGGCCGACTAGCCTCCGCCGCCCTTCCGACGCTCTGGCTTCCCGGCAGCTAAACCCATCTGTTTCTATGACATGACGGTGGCTCTCAAACCGATCGAGATTTAGATCAGCAACGTTTTACTCTGGCTTTCCTTATCCGGTGACTGTCTTCGGTCTCCCTCCTTCTGCAGCTTTTTGACTCTGTCACAATCATCGATAAAGATTTTACAGATTGGCAGAAAAGAATACTAACAGAATTAGCTGATGGGCGGCTTGTAAACAGGTTCTTCCCAGAGGGAAGGGACTGGCTTTCTTCAGTAACCGCCCCCTCTCTGGGTCGCAGTCCTCCTGACCAAACTGATGGGGTCGTACCGGTGCTTGAGACGGAAGGGGGCAGTTTGCCCGATCAATGGGAACCCCAGTATGAGCAACCTGTGGGGTGCAATGGTACACGGGGTGCAATGGTACACTGTCTGCAGCTTGCACTGCAGAGATGCAGCCATGTATTGGCGGAGATTGTTCCCAGGGCCATCCCAGGAGACAGAGAGAAAGGGGGGGGGGGGGCGGAGAGATGAATAAGGGAGTGTGGCCAAGCCTAGCGAGTATTCTTAGGGAGGGTGGAAGAACACCACATATGCATACATAGCTACAGTTCACTGCCTTATGCAGTCTTTGACCTGATAAATATTTTAAATCACAATTATTTTGGGGGGGTCTGGAAACTTCTTCTAAAATCTTTTGCTGTGCTGAGAGAGGAGAGAGGGAAGATGGGACGCTAAATTCCAGGAGGCTTTAATTCGAAGTCAACATTTCTTGCCTTAGCCCAGTCTCAGCTTCAGTTAAGCCCCAGGCTTCTATGAGTCAGATCTGGTTTTAGCCATATTATTATTTTGATATGAAAGCCATATTCTCAGCTGCCCCTTACCTGTTTCTCCAGCCAAACTCCATGTTAGCTAACACTCCTTCGGCCACTTAAGTGTTCAAAGCTTGGAAGCTCATAGCATAATTTCAATGTCTGCACGTCCTCTTGACATCCAGGTCTTTCCTATATGCCAGACGGACTTTACCAAGGTTTCTCTCGCAAGTGTTGTGCCACTTGATGGTGGGAGCTTCAAATATGACCGCATGTGTATAGATGGGAAAGTCTACACCCATTTGGGAAGAGGAAAAGTCCAGGAGCAGTTCTTGCTCTTAAGGCTGAGAATCAATGTTTCCTCACTAGTCCCTTTACAGTGTCATCCCGGCCAGAGTTATTCTTGTCTAAACCCAATAACTTAAGCCTCACACCTTCTAACATTTTCTTCTTTGTCCCCCATCTGCTATCCTGAGTAACTGAAATCCTTCCCAATAAGTATCTCATAAAACTTCCATATGTTTTCCTTTACACTCATATACATTGGCTTTACTTTCCATCAGCATTTGTTCTCCTCTGAATCCCTCCTTCCCTTACAAGCACTTTCTTTTCTCCTGAAAATTCCTTCATTTCTTCACCTTGTTTAGTTTTATTTGTGCAGTTTATTCCATCTGTAACCATTTCCTTTACACAACTTCCAGCTCAACCTGGATATTTTTTTGGCATTTTCTGGAAGTCAGTTTACCTTATGCACTAGAGCCATATTTCCAAACCTTGTTCTTATGAAATCTCGTTGTATTTTTGCATAGTATTTATTTGTTATGCTCTTCTGTAAATAATATTGGACAATTTTAGATATAAATACAACAAATATTTTTTTAGCATTCCCTAATTAAGTTTTATGGTTAAATTCAAAGGGGTATTAGACTTCTTTTGTGCTTCTGGCCTAGGAATACAAAGCCTTCAAAGCACATAGAACCACTTAATACTGAACATTTATATGTTTTTCACAAACATATTTGCTGTTAGGTGGCTAAAAGGTTAAAAGGTAGGTTTTCTTCCTTTAAGTGTATACCTTTGGGTGTACAGGAATGCTAATCTGCATTTAAGGTTATTAGAATGTATGTGGGGGTCATAGTTATTTAGTGCTAATTAGTGTTGTCTTGTCTTGTCAAGGGGCCGCGGTGGCTCAGTGGTTAAGAAGCTGAACTACAGATTGGAAGGTCTGTAGATTGGTGGTTCAAGACCCGAGTGCCACATGATGAAGTGAGCTACCATCTCTGGCCTCAGCTCATAAGAACATAAGAGAAGCTAAATGTTGGATCAGGCCAGTGGCCCATCCAGTCCAACACTCTGTCACACAGTGGCCAAAAACACCAGGTGCCACCAGCTCCTGCCAACCTTGCAGTTCAAAAGCAAGAAATTGCAAGTAGATAAATAGGTACCACTTTGGTGGGAAGGTAACAGCATTCCGTGCACCTCAGCATTTAGTCATGCCAGCCACATGACCATGGAGATGTCCTTGGACAGTGCTGGCTCTTCGGCTTGGAAATGAAGATGAGCACCACCCTCTAGAGTCGGATTCAACTAGCTTTCAAGCAAGGGAAACCTTTACTTTTACCTTTAATCTTGTTAAAGAATCAGAAGTGAATTAAAGTAAATATTGCAGAACAGACAAGTATGGAAAAGACAAGTTGTATGCAGTGGGAAAGGCCGCTTACAGGAAAATGTGTATTCAAATGAAGTTAGGAAGATACATGGATGAAGGTAAGTATACATGCAGCCATAGTGAGGAATGTGCAGGAAAGGTGTGAAGAAGATGGCAAAAGTTCTCTAGTGAGTCATTGCAGGGTTTCCTCTTCTAATATTAATGAGCCTGAGTCCTTTCCATCTATCAGCATCGTGCCAGGAATTGTCTTATTGGATAATATGATTCATTATGGAAGAAAAGACGAGGTGGAGTCTTTGCATGTATATATATAAAAATGAATCTCTGTGAAATGAACCACAGCTAAATACCCAATGTGTTAGTCAGTTCCTGGTGTCACTACTCAGGAGGAACATATGGCCACTGTTATTCTTAAAAACAATTAAATCATTGCCTATGCTAAAACAAAAAAAATGGATATGCATTTTTGATGATTAATGACGAAGCTTTTCAGTGTGGTATATCTGTATGTTATTGTTTGGTCTGAATAGGAGTGCTCTTAGAGACAGGGAAGAGCTCAGAGAACAAAGCATTTCCCCCAGAGCTAACAACCCAGTACTGGAATCATGCAAATGCATAACCATCATATGACACACGTTATATAATACCTGTTAGAAGGAGCTGGTTGAAAGGAACACAAAACAGATGGGCAGAAAGTTTAAAGTGCTGGATTTTATACTTAAATCTCTCCAATGGCTTGAGTGTCTTAAAACACCTCCTCTTGAATGGCATATGTAATGCATCTGACAGGATATAGTCTCCACTACCTCTATTCATTTTAGCCCTCAGCAGGGGAGCAGAGGTTGGTGAGTCATGTAGCCTACACTATGGTATAAGGCTCAGTAAGGGCATGTCCAGTCCTGTCCCCATCATGACGTGTTCCTTCCAGTTTCCTGTCCAAACGTAATGTCATATTTGTTGATGGTTTCTGTAGCCAGTGATCCTTGGACCATCCGGTTTATACTGCCTGTTCAATGGTATAGGGTATGACCTATGCATACTATTGCTTAAATTCTTGCTTTCATTGTTGATATTAATAGTCTGAAAATTCTATCAAATGTTTTAAAAGCTTTTTATTCTTGTATCTACAATAGGCATAGCCTATTCATCATAGTTTTAATGAAGCATTACAATGAAGGTAGTCATTAAAAAGAAGCAATTAATCCTGAGCTAGTATTATGTAATTAAACAAATGCCTTATACATTTGGTGCATAAAATATTCTTCTCTTTCATGTACTGCTGTCAACTTGTAAATGTAAAAACAATAACCCACATAGCTGCATCAGCTCAAGATGGGAACAGTGCTTAAAAAAATCAGTAAATATTGTCCCTGCTGTGTTGATTCTGAGTGATAGAATTGTTTACGCTGTGAAATAACCAGTAGTATTATGGCTACGCATGTTCTACCACAGAAGTTTTAATGTTTATGAGAAATAAAACCTGACCACAAAAGGCAGACTATAAATGACATAAATTAATCTAAATACGGGGTACAACATTTCATTATTTTAAAAGAATGCTAAGCTTGTGTTTAAGCCTTCATTTAAACAGAATGGGACTTAAACTTCAGCAGGGTTCTGCCTGCTGTTCCTTTCACTGAGAATCCTATTGCCCTCTTGTGTGGTCAGGGGATATGTTGGTCTGCCTCTAGAGCTGGCTTAGGGAATGCCCCCAGTCAGGGAAGTGTCACACACAAATAGCATAAGGGATCTGCTCACAAAGTGGAGATGGTTTCCTCACATCCTCGAAATGAATACTGAGAAACTGGAAACTGTGAAATTGGGGGGAGGGGGGATGACTACAATAATTCAAGTGGCTGGCCTGGAGTGTGTGGCTATCATCCCTCTGCTTTCCCTGACCCACTGGGTGGGGATGGGATTCTACCCCTTCAGAATTTCAGCCAAGGGAGGGAGGAGGTTCTCAGTCATCCAGCTCCTCCTTCTCTCTCTGGACTGCTTTTACAGACTCTTGCCAGGAATGTCAACCTGTTGATTCCTCTTTGGTTTCAGGTTGAGTGAGTTGAACTAGCCCTCAACAGCCCTCATAGGTTTTGCCACTGACCCCAGCCTCACAAGACTTCTAAGCACCACCATGCTCACATTGCCCTGACAACTGAAGCATGTCAGACCCCATCTCCAGCTCCCCTATACTACTCCAGCATTCAAACCTCTTGAGGGCCAGATCTCATGTGTGTCTGCTCCCCTTGGCTTCCTGGACTTTCACATGCCTCCCCAGGGGTGTGGCCCCACTTTTTAGCTGTTCAACAGTAGTATCTCTGGCACTGGGAAGCAATGCAGACTCCAGGTAATGAGCAAACTTAAACAGTCACAATAATATGAGCCATACAGCAATAACTCCAACCACTATTGTGCCACATTAAAGCCAAATATTCTCAAAAATCCCATGCTTTGTGCAACAAGTGCTGTTCAAGGAGGAAGAGTCAAGAGACCAAAGAGGCAGAATGAGAAGGCCTTATAGGTTTCTCTTTGTGCAAGTTATAGGAAGAGACCAAGTTCCTAAGGCAGGAGTCTGAAATTCTGTGCAGTCAATAATCTAAAAGGCAAGTTCAGGAGAAAAGCAATGAAAATCAGTCATCACTGTAGTTGCAAAGTGAGTGGACAGTGACACATCATGAGTACCAATCAGTAAGAGTCTGTTGCCAGACACACAAGTGAAGCCACCAGAATCAAGATTTTTGCTGCAGCTATAGGGCCAGAGGCTTGAGAATCCAAACAAAAGATTTACTTTCTGTCTAGGCCTCCAAAGAGGGGAAGGAGCAAGGTGAGACAGTAAATATACCACAGAATAAGTCAAAGGTGAGTAGGAGGAGTTCCAGGGTCTCCGGAACATTTCCAAATAAGGAATGGAAGGGAGGTGTTCAGGCAATGTGCTGGAAAGCAGTCTTAGTTACTTTATCAAGCTGGGGTTTGTGGAAGGTTACTGAAACCAGTTCAAAATGAGTCAGTCTGAAGTAAGTACCTTTCATTGGGAAATGTTAATATAGGCATAGTTTTTAACTGGCTGGAATGGCAATGCATCATTAGAGTTCATATTTAAGTGCACCTCGATTAATCGCTTGAGGGATCCCGGTTAATAATCCTATTGTTCAATACTGGGAGAAGATTGTTTTCTTTGTGGAAGAATTAGGCATAGCCTAATATTAGGCTACTCCTGGGTTCTTTGAGATGCAAATAGCCAGAACTTCTGCTTCTTGGCCCATGTGAATAATGGTCCCATGTCCTCAAGATGAAATGGTAAAGGAAAAGACCAACAAAAATAGAAGTCTGATGGCAACAGGCAGCAAGCTAGTCTTCCGTTTTCTCTGAGAAGCAGAAATGTGAACAAAGGGACAGCCCTAGTTAATCCTTTCTTGTTCCTTTGGATATATACAAGACATGTGACACCTTGTAAGCCTACTAGAGGGGCAGTTTGGTTTAGAAAGGAAAGGTAAGTACCAGATAATATATTTCATCCATTTTCTGGTTTATTTTATTGTATGTCTGGATTCAGACCATGGGTCACCCCCAAGAAGAATAACAACACGAGATCTCCTATCATGTATTGGATCACATGAATAATTTTGCTGATGGAGAATGGGGGGAAAACCCTCCACAGTCTTTCCGGAACACAGGAAGAGATACCAATCTCAAAACTGCTTTGCAGGAAGGGCGGGGTATAAATCAAACAATAAATAAATAAATAAACTCCGCACTGGTTAAGAATAGATGAAGTATATGTGACACCTTTCAGAGTCATATTGACCTGTCAATGACCTTTCAGAGTCATTGACCTGTCTCAATAACCAGATGGCTTCTATTATGCTTTTCCTTACACATCAATTAGAGCTAATCTTTAGGCTTCTGTCAAAGGCATGAATCTAGAACAACATGTCCATGAGTACAAAAATTTCCATCTATTGAAGCAGGTTTTCCCATCTTCTTCCTCCTGTGGCAGACCAAAATGCTCCCTGAAATCCTTTGAGGGCAAGTTGGGCTGCTGTGGGAAAGGTGAGGTGAGAAAGTCACTCTCTGCAGATGGAAATGCTTGCACCTGCAGAAACATTGTTCTGAATCCAAACCAAAGTGTTTATATTCTTTATCCTACTGTGAGCATGCCCATTTTTTTCCTTTTGGTAGTTATTACCTCACCTTGTATCCACTTACTGCCTGAAGAGAAGCCCCAATACGCTCATTGGCCATAGTATGGATTATCTCCTGGGCTATCTCCTCTCTCACATTCTCTTCCCATTTATGATCAGCCACCTGTTCACTCTTGCTCATGGCCCTCCTCACCATGTCTCTGGAACTGGAAACAATGGTGCCAATAAGACCACTCTTTGCTTTATGCCATGGATTGTGCAAAGCCGAATATCCGCCTTAAGAAATGTGGGTGACGTTATAATGAGAATAACTGTGCGTGGTTAAGTCTTAATGTGTTAATTTGTAGTGGTGTCAGAATTGTATCAACTGAGGCTGTTTTCCATAAGGAATGCCAGTTACCAACAGGAGGTAGGGCTTTTTTTAGACATGCTTTAGCATTTGACTTTAATTTGCTAAATCCAACCAAGGAATACAGTAGATGAAAAACATAATTTGAGGAATGAACAGTTGCCTGTGGCTCATTTACTTTAATTATTTAAATACCTAATAGGACCATCCTGGCTAGATTTAATTTGGGTGTAGACTCAATAACTCATTGAAAAGCCTGATCCTTTCACTCAGTGCTGTCTCTTTTTTTTGCTGCTGATGCTCGCAAATAATTGCAAGCTAATATAAAAGAGCTCATACATGTAAGCAATTACAAAGAATATAGGAAACACCTGTTTTTACTTCAATTACTGCCTACAAACTAATAGTGCGTGTTTATTTTGAGGCATTACATTTACTTGTGTAACAGTGCATGACAGATTTTCAGTTTTACTGCAGGCAAACAATGGAAATGGCTAACAGTATCCGAACAGATGAAACACAAACATGTCCCCTCAGCCATCCTGGCAACTGAATAGGGGTATAATGACACCACACATCACCTCCTCTGTCCACTGTGAGCCAGCAGGAAGCAGCTGGTGAACAATTCTTAGCAACCTGTCTACCTTTGTTTACTTACATTCTCAGGTTACTTCAAGCAAAAGACAGAGAATGTGCACAAGCAGGGACATGTGAACAACATGAGAAATAAGGAAGCATGAACACCATTATTGTAAAGAACAAACTCAAAGGCAGATATACAGAATTTTTTTTCTTGCCTTTTGCATTTAAATACCTGTTGATCTGGTGTGCATATGAGATGGTTCCTTAGAATTGACAGATATGTGTAAGAACTTGAGTCTATTTTCATGTCACAGTGGGGTTGCCTGGGACTATTAAAAGAAGTCAGCAGCTCCTGCAGGTAACAGACCTATTGGCCTCCACTCATGTAGGGGAAAAAAGCCTATGTTTAATAACAGATCTTGGGACTGGCTTTATGCAAGGTATTCAAAAGAAATAGCTCTGTTCTTTCAATCTTAGGGTATCTGAGGAGTGACAGTTGACAGAGCATAAGCCTCCGGGCCAGAGGACTATCCCTTTTAGGCTATCCATTCTTGCAGAAATGGAACCTGGGAGAGGTTCCAAAGGCTAGAGTGAATGCTAGATGCAGAATGGGCCAAGGACTCAGTTAGACCTAGAAATGGCTAGGCCAAATAAGTCATGTTTTAAAATTTTATCTGTCCAGGGTACTGAAGGGCTTGCTTCTCACCCTTCTTTTGTGCTCACTCCTTTTTTCTGACCTAGTTACAGCCCACTCAGTGACTCTTCTCACTGATGAACTTGGATGCTCAGATTTACCCCAAACTTGATACTGAGGATGGAGACAGGCCTGGGGCTTTATAGCTGAAACCACTTTGGCTCCTGACAACTGTTCAGTCATTAAGCTGCAGCATCTCCAACAGGCCACCTACACTGGTGGCATCCAAACACAGTACAGCTCCTTCTTCTGTCTGGCTGCCATAGTGGCACAGGTAGAAAAAGGCTTGAATCTCTGTGACACCCCCAGGACCAGGTGCCACATCCTCCTGTGCAGACAAAGATGCCATGTTCTTCCTACAGTGCCAAAAGGAAGCAGACATACCACAAATGTAGCAGAAGCACTTTAATTACTTTGCTCTTCTACAATGCCAGTTCTTTAAGCTCTGGTCCCAGCCACCGCATTTTTTCTGCAAGGTTAAGCTGGTCTGCTTGGTTCAGTTGGGAAAAAGTTACTTCTGGCTTTGCTCTGGGACAGGAATGTCACCTGTAGAGGATCCATGCCTCCAGGAGGATCTGTACTCCCCTGCCTGTAGAGGCTCCATGCGTACCTCTCTGGCTACCGTTCCTTCCCAGCTTCCAGCCAGCTGCCCCCTTCCCTCCTCTAGCTGGGGCCTTTTATCCCTCTTTCCCCAGCCACTCTCTGCCACCCTGCTCCTACTCCTAAGAAGGCCCTTTCTCTCAAGGAGGCTTTTACCTGCAAGGAAGCCTTTGCTCCACAAGGAGCTAATGCTGGTTGGCCTTCCTCCTGTCTGCTCTTCTCTAACTCTTGCAGGCCCAGCTAGCTCTTTCCTTGGCTCCGGCAGCTGAGGTGCTGCCTTCCTTAAGGCTGTGCATCCTCTCCACCCCTTCTTCCTCAGGGGCAGGAGCCTAGGGCTGTGACAGTCCTTTCCCTAGTTGCAGACTCTTGGTGACTAACACACATGCATTTCCCCATGTGCAATAATTTGGACCACACAAATAAGTGTAAAAACTAGAGTCAGGGATTGCTCAGGCTTCCTGAATGCTACACCCTAAGTGTGAATGACTAGAGGCTTTGTGTGAGTGGAGAATTTGCCCACTCAAGTCAACAAGTACTGAGTGTGCTGTCTCTAGGATTTTGATGTGCCCATTGAAGTCGAATGAGTTGGACCCTGTAAAAGAAAACATTTTTTTTGGATTCTGGTTCAATCAGACCTGCTTAGAAACATGCTAACCTAAAATAAGATGGAAACATGTTTTAAAATTCAAAACTTTGTGGTGAGTCACTTTTTACAGTGCCCAAAGAGCTGTAGCCATTGTTCCATATAAATGAAATTTTAGAAGCTCTTCACTATTGGTAATGTTGCTCCAGTTCCTGAAACAATACAAAGTAATAATCCTCTTTAGCCTGAAAATACCTACGAGCCAGTTAATTGCCCCTCTCGTCTCTGAAAAGAGCTATTACAGTCAATGTGTTTTGTAGGCTGTTTTCTATCTTTTGTTCAGAATGTTTGCTGTCTGTGTCTTGTATGAACAAGATTCTATTTACAATTCTATTTAGCTGAATTAAAAAATGAGTGTTAATTTGAGTTCCAGTAAACAATTGTGTTTAAATGTTCACTGTATAAATAGACTAATATATACATTTAAGACAGGTTGAAGGATAAAAATAGAACATCTCCCAGGCAGATTTTTCAATCTGTAAATATTGGAAAATTAGCCCATCTCTGTCTTATGAACTTCATAATAACAGACCTAAATCTTACATTATTTCCCACACACTGAGAGCCAATTCTAACTTTCTGGAAATAGCAGCTTGGATAGTTTTGTATCTCTCTGGAATGCAACTGATCAATCATGCATTTTAATTTTCCATTCAGATCAAAACTACCTGTATGTGTAAAACCTATGCTTCAAGGAGAAAGAATCTGTTCTACCCTTTCCTTTGATATGTTAATTTTCTGCATGAATGGGCTCAAGAAACATGCAACTTCCTATCTACATTCTGCTGCGGAGCCACAGGGACTAAAGTGCATGAATGTTTTCTAAACGTATGAGGCAGTAATTACTGTTATTTCATATAGCTGGAAAGAGGTGAAAACCAGATGAATCCTATCTATGGTAGGATGACTTGAATGCTAACCTCATCCCTGCTCTAATTAATATACTCCAGACTTCAGAGTAAGCCAGGACAGCAGAAACACCCCAAACAGTTCCTGATCATTCAGACAACTGAGCCAAATCATGTAGTCTAGGAGAAGAAACAATCCCAATTTACTTGTTTGTCTGGCCTGAAGGAAATTCTTCCTGAGCCATTAGACAATACTGTGGTTGGATGGCTAGCACAATCTCATCATATCTCAGAAGCAAAGCTGGATCAGCCCTGGTTAGTATTTGGATGGGAGATTGCCAAGGAAGTATGCAGAGACGGGCAAAGATAAACCACCTCTGAACATCTTTTGTTCAGCCAAACCCTGTTAGCCAAATTGCCTTGATTTCTTATCAATACTGGGGAATTATAGCTTATTAATTAATTGGCAATAGGCAAAAAAGGGTCACCACCAATATATACAGAGGTCCCACCTCTTCCAGAAACACCAGGAATAAACAAGGAGGCTGGCTTTAGTAATAAAGTAGTTTGTTTACTAAAATGTTCTTATTCAGGCAATCAATACAGATTCACACATTCACTTATACAGAGCCTAAGAAATAAAGATAGAGCAAAGACTGTTGCATTAGCAGGAATATCGTTGGTATTTGACAAGGGCAATAATTACCTGTTTGGAGAGATGTTGAGTTCCCACTGGAAAAATAAGGGGAGGCTATGAGGGGATTAGGGACACATGTCCTGAACCCGCAGAGACACGTGGAGACTCTGTCTGCACAACCAAGAGCCATGGAGGTAGGGTAGGGTAAGAGGTAGTAAAAGCTAGAGAGAAAACACATTGCTGGGTATCCTCTTTTATTAGGGGGCTCTGGGGGAGGGCTTGACTGGACACCTCCCTTGAGACTACCCCTTGATGGTCCACCCCAAAAGTCCTGTCCACTAGAGGAGAGGGGCTTAAGGGGTTGGGCAATGTTACACTCTACCTAATTGTGACAGAGATATCTGGTGGGCAGATATGACTCATTGGCTAGACCCTTTTTTTTGCTGATGGGCTTAATGCCTCTGAGCTGTGGAGCCAGTTTCTGGCTACCCAAGTCCAGTATCTATGTGAAGGTGGGAATAAGCCTTTTATTTCTCTGGAGCAAAGAATGTTGGAGGGGGGGAGGTTACCTGCGTGAGGAAGAAGAACATCGCTAATGGCATCTGAAAGTACATGTTCAAACCACAATGGCGAGTGGTTGTTTCTGTGTAAGTATCCATGTTAAGGGAAGTCTCTGGGAGCTGTTGACCTCAGGAACCACTGGCACATCGTCTCAGGCATTGGCTGGTGTGTGTGTACATCTGGCATCACAATCTGGTCATATTGAATCTCAGTCCCTTTTACACATTCAGCAACACAGTTTATTGTTAACACTTATAGGCTTTATGTCTATAAGAGTACATAAGTGCCTTGCACAGCAACAACCCATCAGAGTCACCATAAGTCAGCTGCAACTCAAAGGCACTCTCCACAACCTCCGCCACCTGGGACTGGGAACTGGTGACAACCAAAGGCAATATGATGTGATCTGGAGCTTAATTACACAGCTTCTCCTCATGGTGATGCTCTAGACACACTGGTATTCCTACTTGGAACTATTGGAACCTGTACAGCAAGCAGATTTTCACTAGTTGTAGGGATATTATAGAGAAAATTTTTCCTGAGTCATATTAGGGTATTTCTGGGACTACAAATATTGTTCACTTTATTCTTCATCTCCTCCAAGTGTGATTCTTTCTCACTCAGTTTCCCAAACATCCATGCTAGCCACATTTTGTAGTACACCATTAGGTGGAGGCACTCAAGCAGCCAGTGAGACCACACATCCCCTGAGATGACCTAATGTTCTGTGTCTGCAGTTCTCCTGGCCTCTTGTTATTCTGTCCATTCTGCATTTGTTTCTTGAGTTTTACACAGCAAGACTATTTGGTTCAAAAACAATGGCACACAACCCTTCAGAATAATCACAACCAAGTTTTTGGGAATCTGTATATGATGCATCTACTTCATTCTACTAAATTTTGACTTGGTGTGGAGCCATGAGACAGTGAACAAGTATGCATCAGTAGGAAGGGTCCAGCAGACACTAAGATGGCTAATAATTAAAACAGCATAACAACTAACATTCATATCTTTCATTGTTTTGGAACTTTGCTATCTGGGTTAGAGTTCTAGGATGTCAGAAGGAGGGGTATGAAAACAAGGCTTGTTTCCTTCCTTACTTATTGTGTAGGCCAAACCATTGTTGGAGATGGTACCAAGCCAGGCCCCGAAGGCACTTTATACCTCTTGCATTAGAAAGAGCACCTGAGAAGCCTGGGGAGACAAGGGGGAGGAAAAGATTCTTGGCCCACACTGGTTCCCTGCCTGATCTGGCCGGGCTGAGTTGGCAGCAGCTGTAGAAGCAGACCCAGCACTAGTTCCATTAGCCAGCAGCAACCCTGGCCCTCATAATAAGGGGAGAGAAGGAGGAGGGGAATAATGGGGGGAAATGAGCCAATAAGAAAAAAAGAAAAAGAGGGAGATGAAAAAGGGTGAGATAGCTTGACAGGATTCTGCTATATATTTCGCTATATTTTGTTGCAGGTTTACTTTTGTGTGCATTCATGCTCATGAAACAGGAACATCTTAGAAAACCAGGAACAGGCAGATGATCCTTAACAAACACTTGTCACCTCAGATTTCACCATGGAATGCTGAATGTCCTGAAAGCTGAAAAATTCTTTCCTTGGATTATGAAAGAAATCACCTTTTTTATTTCAATCATAGCTGAAATCCCCAAGACAGGTAGCAGGTGATGGAGCAGAGATAACATAGCAGAGCTTTCTGCAGATTAAGCTGATGATTAATTCATAAAGCTGTATGGCTGAAAGCTATTGTACAAGCAGCCTGAGCTCTCCATGACTGGAAGTTCCCATATGCACATATGCATTTAGGAAGTTCCTAGATGCACTGGAGTGACTAAAGTTACCCCCATAGGAGCAAACATTTGCAGTATCAGAAAACACTCATTACCTTTTGAATCAGAAGTAGAAAGGAAAATTTCCATGCCAAGAGGCCTATGAAAATAATGTTTCTTATACTCAAAATCATCTCTAGACAATGCACCCTGTGCCCTGAAACACATGTGCATAGATAGCATAACATATAAACACCTGAACCCCTGAAACCACCTTACATTGATTCAGACCACTGAGCCATCAAGATCAGAATGGTCTAATGTCTACTCAGATAGCAGTGTCTCTCCAGAGTCTCAGGCAAAAGTCTTTCAAACTACCTACTACCAGGTCCATTTAACTTGAGATGCTGGGGGCTGAACCGGTGACCTCCTGCATGTCAAGCAAATGCTCTGCGTCTGAGCCACTAGCCTTCCATGGATTCACCTACTGCTTCCTGAAAGCAACTCCCATGAATACGATGGTTGAAAAGTGGGCGCTACAGATAAAGATAAATAAAAACTACTTCCAAGGATAGTGGGAATCACTAAAAGGAAGCTGTAGCTGAATCCATAGACATCACAAGACATGTTTTGCTAGGAGCTGACAGTTCACGGTCCATCGGGTCAAGGAACAACAATAGTACATGATATAGCCTCTTTTACAATGTTGCCCATCAGAAGGGCTGCACTCTATGTGGAGACAGTTGGCAAACTGACTAGAAATCAGATTATTGGTTCTGAATGTCTGAATGAACTTTAATTTTTGATTAAATGAAAAAAAATGTTCAAAGGGAATAATTTTAGACTAGCTACTGCTCTGATGCTTCTTTTATTTTATTTTTGGTATTTTTTTGTGCATGCTTGTGTGTGTTTGTTTGTGTTTTGTGCGCGAAAACTCCTTGAGGTGGGATTCAATTAGTTTCTTCCACTGACTGAGGAGGCTTTCTCCATCAAAGGAAGCCTCCTTCTGTTGGAGGAAAAATCCTCACTTAGCCGAAGACAGGGACAGTCTTTGCCTAGCCACAAAGTAACCTGGACAGCTGTCCCATGCCCCATGCTGGGGGGTCTAAGTTGGGGCCCCACTGACTGCTGAGTTGCTCTAAGCTTACCCTGTAACTGGGAGGAGTGTGTCCCCATGGCCAGATCATTGTCCCAGCTGAGGGGCCCTCCCAAGACCCTACAGGGGGTTCAATCACTGCCTAGTTCTTGCTTACTTGCTGCCTGTCAGGCAGCACTGGTGATGGCAATGAATTTGGAGTGATGATGCTGGGGTGGGGTGGCCACACTCCCCATCCACCCCCCCCCCAAGTGATTCTGGTGTCCCATCTTCCAGTTTTGCACTGGGTCCCAGGATCATTAAGATCACCCCAGGGTAGATCCACTGACTTTCAGTGAGTTAGATCCAGTGACTTTCTTCCACAAGTCAGTGGATCTAACCTGTTGTCTGGTATGTATTGGTTTAGATGCCATACACAGAGTCTAAGTGATTGGCCATGCTGTATTTTACAAAAGCTAGGAAACATTTTTCTCTCCATCAAAATCTAACTTGAAAGAAAATCTAAAATGAACACGTGGAGGCAGAAAAGCAGTAATGACTTAGAGAAGGGGTGGCCAACCTGTGGCTCGGGAGCCACATGCGGCTCTTTCACACATATTGTGCAGCTCCTGGCAGGGCGGCTGGGGAAGCAAAGGGGAGGCATGCTTTTTCTCTCTTTCTCCCTTCCTTCCTTCCCTCCTCCCTCCCATCTATTTGCTTTCCTAGTTTCTCTCTCTCTCTTTCTTATAACTGGTTTTCCTCGTTTGTTTTTATTTTTGGCAGTCCCATTTAACGTTAATAAAAAGCACATTTGCATATTTTTAAAAATAAAAACGTGTGTGTGATATTTGTTCCTGTCTTGCGGCTCTCAGACATCTCTATGTGGCTCTTACGTTTATTCTATGTGGCTCTTACGTTAAGCAAGGTTGGCCACCCCTGACTTAGAGTAATGACTCTACAATTCTCACCCCTTTATCCACACAACAGCCGTGAGAGGCAGGGAAGACTGAACAAATACTGACTACTGAGGGAGCCTCGTCACTTAGTGAGGATTTGGATCGGGTTCTTCCTCTTCAAGCCGAATGCCGGAATCACTTTGTCATGTGGTTAATTGTGTCAAAAAAGAGGGAAGTGTCCTTGTATTTTCATATATCAAAATAATGGATTTTCTTTCACCTTCAGTTATAAAGAAAGAGCTGCTGTATGATTGCTCCAGTAGAATGGAAGCCCAAGATTTCAGCTTAATGTTTGCAAGCCTTTTCTCCATTACTAGTATTTTCTTTTATGGTAGCCAAGAATAGTTTGAAAAGAAATGGATTTTCTCCATTCTCCTGTGACCTTGGGTAGAAGCTCTGAGTTCTGTTTGACATTTTCAGTGAAGAGTTCCTTCTGTACCCAACCACTGCACTCATAAAAAGCAAATACCGGTTTGTACTCTGCACTGCTACCTGTTAAACACTACCCACTCCTTGTCAAAAGTTTTAGCATTTTACCTTCAGCCCCCTAGACCTTTTACTTCTTGAACTTTCTGAACGTGGCACATGCATACACAACAACAAGAACAAGAACATCTCCTATCTCCTCCCCTTGTCCTTCTTCCCCTTTCTTGTTTTTCTTCTCTTGCTTCTTATTTCTTATTTTGGATGAAGACTTTACAGATGGACATAAGACACAGGACAAAGACAAAATTTAATTATTAGGAATGCCTTTTCTGTCTGTCTGTATTGGAGTTCACATTTTTATTGTCTCTTTCTGCTGCTGTTGTGAAACATAATGGAATATTTCAGTATAGTGATAATAGAGATGTTTTCAATTGATCTCATTAAAGCATTTCTCTTTCTGCTTGCCTAACCCAGGTGTACAGATTTATTTTCCTGAAAAAGCCATGGATTTGAAATTATCTCCCTCCTGGACATGATTTCTGATTTATCAGTGAAGCACGAATCTCTGTGTTCTCAAATTACAGAATGCAGAAATGAATAAGCAAAGAAACATGATTTATTTATTTACAGGATTTTATTTCTCGCCTTCCTGTCCTCATCAGGATAACAAATTTTTAAAAATACATAATAAAAACAAACCTTAAAACTATTAAAACCAAAAATATCACATGATTCAAACAATTGAAACCAAGTTAAAATACACATACTATACAGTAAAATACACATACATAAAAACAAAACTTAAAAAACAGAGCAGGAAGACGGGATCACCCAGGGAACACCAGATGAAACATAATAAATCTTCACCTACTGACTGATAACAGTAGCAGTAGGGGATAGGCATGTCTTCCTGGGGCAAGAGTTCCAGACTTTTGGTGCTGTAATCAAGAAGGCCCTCTCCTGTGTGGCCATGGTGTAGTCTCAGAAGGTGGAGGCATCAAAGCAAAACAGAAGACTGGAAGCTGACCGTAACAGTTGAGTAGGTTCATAAGGCATTACATGGTCCTTCAGGTATGCTGGTCTCAAGCCATGTAGAACTTAGAAGGAAAAACCAGCACCTTGAATTGTGCCCAGAAACAGATTGGGAATCAGTGCAGATGGGCCAAGCCTGGAGTGTTATGGTTCCTATAGTTCCTATGACCCACTCTGATCAATAACCTAGCTGCAGCATCCTACACCAGCAGACATTTTCAAACATTTTCAAGGGCAAACCAGTAATTTAATCTAGATGTATCCAGGGCATGCACCACAATGGCCAGATCTTTTCTACCCAGGAAAGGCCACAGCTAGCTAACCAGTCAAAGCTGGTAAAAGGCAGTCCTAGTCACAGCTGCCACCTGCTTATCCAGGAGTAGGCCTGGGTCCAACAGCACCCCCAAACTATGATTGTTTGCATACAACCCAACCCAGAATGAGAGATACCTTAAATCCTGGGTTGGACTGAGGGAAGGGCATGAACTGAACCGGGAAGCAAAATGCATGATAAATTTTGCCCTGTTTGTGGTTTGGGAACCAAAGTCTGTGATGGTAGACCCATCATGGACTTCCACAGACTTTAAGGTGGCTCTTAGGTTTTGTGCTGGTTCCTGGCCAGAGCAGAAAGCTGCAAAATGAGCTGAGCAGCTGGGGCTCCCTACCACTCAGCTGTTTCAGGCTTTCTGGTGCAGTCCCTTTAAAGTTTAAATGGCTCTGTGTTGCTCAGCTGTTTAAAGGGGCTTTCTTTGGCAGCTAGTCCCTGGGGCTGGCTGCCCATGAAATCTCCTTTAAACAGCTAAGAGGCATGGAGCAAAGTGCTCTGTGCTGCTCAGCTGTTAAAAGGGATTTTCTTAGGCACCTAGCCCCTGGGGTTTGCTGTCCAAGAAAGCCCCTTTAAACTGCTGAGTTGCACTGAGCAAACTGCTGGCGGCCCAGCCATTTAAACCTCTGCTTTCTACTTTCCATGGCTTTCTGCAGGGAGCAGAAAGCAGTGGTTTAAATGGCTCCTGCTTTCTGCTCCCCGTGGAAAGCAGCAGGGAGCAAAAAGTAGGGGTCATGAACCTATACAAACTGATTCAGTTCATGAACCAGCCTTTCAATTTGTATAGGTTTGTGGTTCAGTTTGTGTTCAGCAGTTTGTGCACATCCCTAGTGAGACCTTCTGCTTACCAGTAGCACTTCTTTCTTGTTAGGACTAAGGTTCAATATATTAGTCTGCATCCACCCCAAAACTGCCTCTTGGCACCATTATAGATAGGAAGGTCTAACACACATCCTCTAAATATGCATGCTTTTGAGGGGAAAAAGAAACAGCAACCAGAAACAGCCTTCATGGTAGAAGAGTCCGGGCAGCAGTGGTCTGGTAATTATTGGGCAATAAAGTGCTTTGAGCTGGTTTCTTTCAGGAAACAGGCCAGGAGTCTGACCTTGTCCATTCATCCACTTTCTATCTGTTGCAGTCTGTGTGGGCAAAATCCTCTTAATTGGTTCCATGCTATCTTTCCCTTGTCCCAGTCCACACTTGCTCCAGTGTTACTTCTTCCTTCTTGTAGCTTCACTTGATGCATTCAGGTTGTTCTGCACTATTCTTCTGGCACTTACCTATATTTGTTTTCTAGCAGTGCCTCCTGCTCCAATCAGTTGCCTTCTCTTCCCCCCCTCCCCAAATCTTCCCTGGCATTGTTAATTTCACCTGGCATTCTGTTCTGTGTCTCTAGCTGACTCTTACTAGCAGGAGTGGAGTGGAAGTGGGGAAAGGTCCTGGAAAAGTACCCCACCTTGAGCCCACCCAGGTTCCACTCTCACAAAAGAGGGAAGGGGGGGGAGGGAGAAGGAGCCAGCCAGCACTAAACCTTGTGCAGCTCTCTTGATCGCCTCCTGTAGCTCTTTCAGGCCCAGGATGGCCATCTGCATGCTGCACCTGGTTCACCTAGGCCAGAAGCTGCCTTTCCTAGTCCAGGACCTGCCTTCTCCAGGAGATCTGGGCTATGAACAGCCTTCTATTGACTGGGTGTGGCTCACCCCACCCAGGAGCTGCCTCCCCTGGACCAGGAGCCTCCTTCCCCAACCCTTCCACTGTGGACTGGACTGGCTCAAGTGTGTGTGTGGGAGGGCAGAACATCCACCCACAAGGAAATTCCCTGGTGGCCATAATGACTAGTTTGTCCCACTTACTTGGCTTGTCTTCTATTCATGAGACGCCTTGGCTAGTGTATCTGGGAAATGACTTTGGGAAGACCCTGGTCTCAGTCTGCTCCCATAGTATCCTGCTCCAAGGTTTACTCATTCCCTGCTGGGGACCTTGACCATATTAAAAAAAAAAACACACCAGCCCCAGTATCAATACAAAAAATTTGGCTCCTGATGCCCATATAGAATAATCTATCCCCAACCACAGTGGGGCAGAATGAAATAGTTAAAAGATAAAGATAAAAGACACAGAGACAATGAACCACAGGCAGCAGGTCTCTGAGAAGGGGCAGGTGAGGGAGCTGCTGCTGGAGTGGTGAGTGTTTTATTATTTGCCTTTAGTTAACTGCTGAGGAGAACTACCTGAGGTTACTTTGTGGGAGGACAGTGTTTGAGGATGTGTGGGTGTGTATAGCCTCTTGGAGAGTGGTGCTTGTTTGAGGAAGTGTGGCTCTTACCCTGGGGCTCTGGCCTGGGGGCTCTGTAGGAAGCTGAGTAGCTCTTACATTCTATATTTGTTATTTTTTTTTCTCTTCTGCAAACCTTTCACAAGTAGTCTTGAGAGGCAGTTTGGCAGGGGAGTTACCAAGGAACTGCCAGTTAAACTGATCTAATTTTAAAATGGATTGCAGCACTATGACCATCATGAGGGAGCTGAGGCAGTGACATGCAAAGTCTGTGGCAAGTTCATATTTTTACCTGAGGGTAACAGCAATTATACTTGCAGCAAGTGTAAGTTGGTAGCCCTACTGGAGGAGAAGATACAGGGACTTGAGGTGCGCTTGTCCACACTCCAGTTTATAAAGGAAGGTGAAGTTTTCACGGACAGAACACATGAAGCACTCCTGTCATATAGAGGATGGTATGGAGTTGTTTTCTGTTGCCCTAGAAGGCCAGACCAGAACCAATGGGTTGAAATTAAATCAGAAGAGTTTTCAGCTAAACATTAGGAAGAACTTCCTGACAGAGTGGTTCCTCAGTGGAACAGGCTTCCTTGGGAGGTAATGGGCTCTCCTTCTTTGGAGGTTTTCAAACAGAGGCTAGATAGTCATCTGACAGCAATGCTGATTCTGTGAACTTAGGCAGTTCATGAGAGGGAGGGCAGGAAGGGTTGTTTCAGTGCTTTTTTCTTGTGGCCCTTTCTTTCATGCCCAGGGAAATGCTGATTGCCACTTTGGGACCAGGAAGCAATTTTTCTCCAGGCAAGATTGGCCAGGGATCCTGGAGTGTTTTTTAAAATCATCTTCTCGGGGGTGGGGGGAGGTATTTGTGAATTTCCTGCATTGTGCAGGGAGTTGGACTAGATGACCAACTCTATGATTCTAGGAGTATCAGTCCATTCAGAAGCCATTATGACCCATAAATCAGCCACTTGAGACTTGAGCACTTGTTCTCACTAGGAAAACCTTATATAGACATCAGATATTAATGATGTACATTAAGCAGATGATCAAAATTCAAGCCACCTAGCTAATCAGCATGAAACATTTTCCATTTTTTAAAATCTAACTGATGAGGACAGTTCTGGACAATTTTCTGGCAGAGCCACATCATCTGTGGCTGAACTTGGCTTTCAGTTTCCACTTCCCCCTGTTGAATGCATGAAGGAAAAGAACTCATATCACTTCCCCCATGTACCCACTCTGCACATTAGAAATATAACAGCCAATAAATAACAAGGCTTTCTTTGCTCTGTCTGTAATTTGGGACAAAAACTCCCCTGCGTGAAAGGTTCAAGCTCTGATAATTTTATACCAATTGGACGGGATATAGGGATGATGTTACCAATGGAAATGTGTGTCCCAGTGCAACCAACAATTACAATGGCATCCATGAATGTTGCATCACAACATTCAAGAACCTGAACAAATTTTGAAACAAATAAAAGGAGCTGGAACTGAAATTTCTCTTGGTGCACATTCCTATCAGATATTGCCTACAGTAGAGCAGAAGGATACAATATTAGAATGGTTCTGCATAGGAAGAATGGAGAAGCTAGGAAAATATAATGATTTTAATAGTCTTGAACTTTGGTCTAAATCCAAACACACAGACTGATCTGGGTCTGCTTTGGTTTTTAAAAAGAGGATATTTGTTCTTCACTAACTGTAAATATGTTAGGACATATTCCCAAATCCTAGGGTGAAAGGCTAAAATGTATAGATGTACCCTTCATGGATTATCATCCACTTTTGCTGCAGACCACCTAATCTCCCTTATTTATTTATTTATTCAATTTATACCCTGCCCTCCACACCGAGGCAGGCTTAGGGTAGTTTACATAAAAATACATATATAAATACAATCTCCCTTGTTTGCAGATGTATGCTGTTTTATTTTAATGATTCTTTGTTTGCTTCACTTATGCCTGAAAAACAGCTGGTGGAGCTTGAGTGCTCAACACTATGAAGCAATTGTGTGGCTCAGTAAATGACATAATCTCAACCCACCCTATGCATATTCTGTGGCACTACTCCAGGTATCAGGGTATCAGTGCCCACATCCTCCATTTATGTATGAGATTCAATAGCCATGATCCTCTAAGGGTTTTTTTTCTCCTTTTGCAGTACCCTGGACAGACCAGATGTCTTCCTGCATAATCTGAACAAACCTCTAAAGACAAGACAATTTGCATGAAAAGTACATGGAAGCTCTCAAATTTACATATAACTCTAATTGCTGTGGAAGTATTCAAAAGAAACCATTTTTACTGACACTTAGTATTCTGAAAGTGTTGTTTGAATAACATCAAACTCATTGTATTTACCAAAGTAGACTTCTGTTGTCTGCCTTGAAGTGCTGTTCACCCAGACCACTGGAAAGAGGCATCTTTCAAATAACTTTGGAATATAAATGTTGCATTTAATGTCAAGAACTATGCATTTAAAACAGGAATTATACTCAAATTGTAATGATGACAGTGTCCTTCCAGGTACTCTTCTTCAAATTATAGTTCATCAAATAGATTACAAAAATCAGAGGCATGGTCCTTATTTCATTTCTTTGGGTACTGTGGACAGAAGTTAGTATATTCTTGACTAATCATAACTGAGGTTTCAAAAACAAGGTTTTAATTCAAATTAGGTGACAGACCCTGGGACAAGAGCATTCCTGTTGATCCCAGGAGAACAGTAACTCCACTTCCAGGTGTTCTTGAGAAAGAGGAAGAAGAGGATGAGCTGACAGAGGAGGCTTAATGGGAAACTTTGGTTTGTGTCTGCATAATGTGCAAAATGTTCATAAAATACAGCTTGTTGTTGCTCAGTAATACTATTTGTTTATAAATACTAAATATGAGAAATAAAATATAAACTTGTTTAGTGTTAACTGATATCAGAACCCTGCACGTTACACCATGGAAGGTCAGGTTACATGGAATAGTGCTGTCAATCCCCCAGGTCCCATTGCCTTCTGCTGCTTTGCGTGGTGGTGCTGGGGAAGCAAAAACAACAACAACAGTCTTGTGTACTCATTGTAAGTTGATACAGGAAGTACCAAGGGTAGCTCTAGGAATAGCCAGAAACTCTGTAGTAGTAGTAGTAGTAGTAGTAGTAGAAAGTAGTAGAACTTTCAGTGAGTACATAAGGCTGTATTTTAAAAATATTTTCTCCCATGATGCTGTGTATTACCTACAACCCTCCTGCTGGTTGCCAGGCACTGCTAAATGAATTACCCAACTTGAATTTTATATACCAATACTTCCTTTAAAGTTCATTGTAATAGGAAGGGAAGGGACACTTTTCAAACACCATTAAAACATCAAAGGGAGTGAAGCAGAATTGCTTATTAGCCCCATTACTATTCATTTTCTACATCAGTGGTATGGTTAGTTGCATAAGCAGCCTTGATTACAATCCACCTAAATTATCAGAGCATATGATCTTGGTATTACTATATTCCGATGACCCTGTAATTCTTTCCAGAACTCCAGTGGGCGTAAAGAGACCCTTAAAGGTGTTTAGTCAATTTTCCGGGATCGAGCACTTAATAACAGTGTCAGGAGGGGGAGGCCACAGGCCCCTCCTACCCTCACTGATTGGAAACTTGGAGATCAAGGGGACCGGGCGGATGGGGGAACAAACAGAGGAGTCTCTATGGTGAACCGGGGAAGGCTACATAGGACAGGTACCTGCAGGTGAGAGAGCAGGTACCTATGGGGTGCCTATCTTCAGTAGCAAAAATTAGCAAGGAGGGGCCCAGCGAGGGTATCCTGGGGGACCAGGACTCTTGCCCTGCCAGCCAGCCAGAGGAGCACCAGCAGCAAAAGAAGGGTGCAATGGAGGGAGCGAGTGACAGAAATGCTGGCCCAATTGGAAGAATGAAGGATGGAACAGCACAGATGGCATTGGGGAACTGGCCAATCCTGTGGCCACTCTTCTCTGAATGGAAGGGGGGAGGGACAGGTGCGTGGTGAGAGGATTTAAGGGAAAGAGAGGTGCTGGCCAAGGAGGATCCTCCTCAACTCTCTATGCCAGAGAGAACAGGATGCTCGAAATAGAGGGGAGGTGAAGTATGAGAGGACCAAGGATGAAGTAAGCCCCTCCATACCTTCAGTCTGAGGCCACGCTAAGTGTCTCTCACTCGAAAATCCTACTCCCTGGGGCCGAACCCTTCGCCTGCCACCCTGTCGAGACTCCCACTTCATGACACATAAATGATCAAAAAACCTAAAGTGATGGCCCTTAGTAAAAAATGCAAACAGAGGGGATGGAGTATTAATGGACTGAAGATTGAGCAAGTCACTAGCTTTAAGCATCTAGGCATGGTTATACAAGTTTCTTGCGCATTGAAACTCATTGTGAGCACAGAGCAGAAATAGGACAAAAGTCAGCTCAAGCTATAGCCAAATTTTCACACATCAATGGAGGACAATACATTCCAGCAGCTCTCAAACTTTCCCAAGCTAAAATATTAGCTCAACTTTTGTACAGAACTTTATTGGCCCTACACAATCTTGTTTTGTTCCCTTAGAATGAGTACAGTCAAAATTCTGAAAAACAATCCTTCAGTTACCCAGATGGGTCTCAAATGCAAATCTGAGACTGGAGACTGGCACAATTAAAGTTTTGGCTAGAGTGAGCCTAATCTCTATCAATCTATGGCTAAAATTAAACTATGTCCCTAAGGGGCTAACCCTCCTTATTCTCAGTGACAGCTTTTAGTCTGCATGGGAAAAAGCAATAATTGATAATTTGGCAAACATGGGGTTTTCCCCTCACTTGATTTTAAAAATGGGATTTGTGCCAGTGAAAGATTCAATAAAGCAAAGGGTCTTAGACATCAAGCAGCAGTATGATGTAACGAGGTCACCAGCTTTTCTAGCATCACAACAAGTCAGGTATACAGTCTTCCCAGCAGAATATCTATCTCAACTGGAAATCCCCCAAGCCATCAGAGGGCCTTCACTCTTGCTAGATGGCAAGCCCTCCCAACAGCAGTAGAAGCAGGATAATATAAAAAGATCCTTCTGAATGAAAGATTATGTCCCTGCAGTAAGGGTGAGATAGAAACAACAGAACATCTCCTCCTCTACTGCCCTTTTTATCAAAAGAACCATGCAAAGTATATTGCCTCCCCTGCTCAATAGAAATCCTGGGGGTTAAAATCCAGGATATGTCAAAATGCTGTTCCTGGGAGAAAATCCGCAGGTGACTGAACTTTGTGCAAAATTCTGTACAGCAGCCTGGAAAACTCAACAAAATATTCAAGAAAGTGAGGAAACATAAAGTATGACACAAGCCAGTATCATATATATAATTTTATAAATTTTAAGTCTTAAAAGGTAATACCCTTTTACTTTATCTTTCTGTTAAAAATCTTGTCACAAAGTATATTGTCACTATGTATTACTGGAACATTATTTGTAATGTCTTATGTATAAGTTTATGGCTATTATGCATGGATTGAATTCAATATAATTCTGCCTATGAATGGATTTTTATTACTGTAGAACAAACAGACAATGCCATGTTTACAAAATAAGAAAAAATGATTAATAGAAACTCCTTTTTTTAAAAAAAAGGACTGGGACTTAGGATAAAGAATTCTAGGCTGTTGAATGACTCGGGGTGGGGGGAATGACTAAGTATGCTTTAATGAGAATGACCTGCTAAAGATTTGTATAAGCTACTCCAGCCATTTTCCTGGTCACCATCGTGATATAATCTCCATCTGCAGCAATATAATTAGCACTGTGAAAAGACTGACCTTTCTGAAGATCTTATTTTTCATTTTGCTAAAAATATCAGTGTGATCCCTGATGCCCATAGCACACTCAATTGCTGCAGAAAAGTAGAGAGCTGGTGTAGGAAAGAAATGTAAGATTAACTGGCTGCGAGACAGGACTGGCTGAAGCTTGCCCCAGTGAAATCCCCAAGTGGGGCTTTGAACTGGAATCTTCCATGTTCGTATCTGCTCTGTATTATTGTTGTTTTGACTGCTGCTTTTGTGTTTATGACACGCTTTTCATCCATCACAGAACTCAAGGTAACACAAATTGGTTACCAGGAGATCCTAGAGGGTTTCCCACATCCCAGCCACCTAGACCTAGACCCAGATCTTTTTAGCTTCAGCAAGATCATTGCATCTTGTGCCTTCCAGCATATTTCTGGTTGGTGTTAGGTTGGTGGGGGGCATTTGGCTTCACTGCTCAAAGCTATGCAGCTGCCTTAGAACTGGGATGTCTGAGATGGCATCCTAGAGGAATTTTACTATGCAGTTGTATGAAACAAGCAGGTTAAGTAACAAACAGATCTAATATCCCTGGCCTACGCATGTAAAGTTCACATACATGTAAGCTCTATACAGAAAGTTGGTGAACATGCAAACTTGGATGGTGGGATCAGTGGGAATAATCCCGTCCCCCACAAAGTCATTCTCCCTAGTATACCATCTATTACAGGGCTTATGAAAATTAGCTTGGTGTATTGACTGCAGAAGGGCCATTAGGGCTATGAAATGCTAATTTGTGGTTGTAAACAGAAAACGAGCAAGTGGGCCTCTGAAGAGATTATATTTCCATAAAACCAACATGTACTACATATTTGGTCAATGTTTCCACATAAATGATATTTAGTTACTGACCAGGGCTGTCTGTAACACTCTACATGAGAGTAATTTAGGTTACAGGGAGAACAACTCATGTTGGTGATGGGGATACTGAACTGATTGCTCTTTTGGGGCATGGGGAATACTTTTGCAGATATGTAAAATAACTAACGGTATCACCATGTAAGCTGTACGTTGTTGATGTTTATTAATCTGTTTGCCTCCAGGATGAGCAACAGGCTACCCTTGTTTTTAGAACAGCCCTTCTTTTGAAAGCAGGAGAGTGTTATTACGAGTTTGTGTTATATGAAAGGACTTCTTACCATTCTGTGAAGTGAGAAGTGCATTAATAATCCAAATCAGCCTTTAAATCATTTATTTACTTAAACTCTTTTTAAACTCCACCCTTCCATGATCTTCTGGACAACTTACAAAATTTTAAAAAATGATTTTAAAATGTTATGATCTTTGCAGATGGCTCCAAAATTTAAGTTCCCTGTTCATAATGCTTGTATTTCTCTTGTCAAACCTCATATACTTGAACTGCTGAGATATGTGCAATTTAAAATGAGCAATATTTGGAGTATGAACTTCTGCTGCATCTGTGTGGTCGGAAGCAGTTAAAATTCATTGTCACACTAGGCAACTGGCCAGTAGCCACCAGTGGCAGATGCTCAGAACTTACTGGATTCCTGGCAAAGTTTTTGTGTGCCCCAAGGGCAGGGCAGGGCATGCATCATCGAAATGAGATGCATTTCAAGTTTATGTGCTGCTGATTCTGCATCTGTGCTGCTGGCAGCACATTTGCACCATCAATGAGGGGAAATGGCAGGTATCTCAGCACTACTGTATGCTTAATTAATTAATTAATTAATTAATCTGAGGCATTTTAACCTGCCAGTGTCCTAAAAAGAATGCAAAGCAGGTGACAATGAAAGATCAAGCATGCTGTCTGGGGGTACTTCCAGACTTCTCATTGTCCCTAAATAAACAAATTATATAGGTAGACTACTTTCTTCCAGCTCTGGCAAATGTGTCAGTTGCATCCATTCCTGAAGAAAGCAAGGCTAGCCTTTGTGGCACCCAGGTCATAATGTTACATACTGCACATAGAACTGCTTTGGAAGAGAGTCCAAAAGTGCAGCTGGCACAAAATATGGGGGCCAGAATGCTGAGGACTACCATAATGTTTTTGTGTACTGGTTTTGGTGTAGTGCTTAAGTGCACAGACTCTAATCTGGGAGAACCGGGTTTGATTCCCCACTCCTCCACTTGCACCTGCTGGATGACCTTGGGCAAGCCATAGTTCTGGCACAGCTGTTCTTGAAAAAGAGCAGTTTCTGCCAGAGCTCTCTCAGCCCCACCTACCTCACAGGGTGTCTGCTGTGGGGAGGGGAAGGGAAAGGAGTTTGTAAGCCGCTCTGAGACTCCTTTGGGTAGTGAAGGGTGGGATATAAATCCAATCTCTTCTTCTCTTCCACTGTAAGAACTGCACTGGTTTCCAGTTTGTTTTTCAGGCCAGTTAAACGAGCTGGTTTTGACCTTTAAAACCCTGAATGACATGGTTACTAGTATCTGAACAACTGCCCTCATTGGTATGAGCTGAGTTCTGAGATAGTCCTGGAAGGCTGCAGTCTCACACACCAGCTGAAGTGGAGTGGAAGCGAGGCTATTCCCCACAGAGGAATTAGACCCGCGGTTGCCCAGCCCATCACTAGCCCAGCCCATCACTGTGTGATCAGCCGCAAATGAGGGTGAGTCGTGGGGTTTTTTTGCCATTTGTTTCCCATGTGCATAAATGAGGAATTGCACCTCTGCCCTGAAGGCCCCCTATGGGTATATGATGATGCGCATACTGCAACGAGGGGGGGGACACAGCACTGAGCCGGGATGGCCTGATCAGACCATCCCAATGGCTCAGAAGCATGTTTGCGCGATCAGACAGGGGAAAGTCTGTCCGTGGCCCATTGCAACCTATTTACTACCAGATTTTCCCCCATGTCTTCTAACTCTGCTTCTGCAGCAGAGTAGCATGGGTTGCCAACAGCTATGGGATGCTTCCCAGATGTTGCTGTCTGATCGTGCCTTTTGATCTGTCAGGCATTCACGCCTGTGTCAAATCTTCTGGCCCATGTGATTGCAGCCAAAGAGTCCTTGTTATGGTAATCCATTAGGGTTGCCAGCTGTGGGTTGGAAAATACCTAGATATTTTGGGGGTGGAGCCTGGGGAGGGTGAGGTTTGGTGAGCAGTGGGGCCTCAGCAGGGTACAATGCTCTGAAGTCCACCCTCCAAAGCAGCCATTTTATCCCGGGAAACTGATCTCTAGTGCCTCAAGGTCAGTTGTAATAGTGGGAGCTCTCCAGGCCCCACCTGGAGGTTGGCAACCTTAGTAATCTGTGAAATTTTACTGGAGGGATCTCAGCAGCTGTTTCTAAATTGTAGAACTCCCTTCCCCAAGGAGGTATGACTCACACTTTACTGGTAAGCCTTCCAGAGTAAATGTGTCAAATTTCCTTTGAAGAAATTTGGTTATTTGATTGGTCTGTGAGATGTTGATACTGTTGTGTGTTTTTACTGATTTTTTGTTACTGTAGTTCATGTTTTTATTCTGCTATTTGTCTTGGGAGTTTTGAACAAAAAGAGAGCATATACATGCACAAAAGAAATTTTAAAAAACAATTTATTCATTAGAATGCTAAGCTGATGACTAGTATCCATTGTGGGGATTTTACCATAACAAGCATACAGTGTTGATACTCAGAATCATGGGACAAGACTAGGGTTTCCAGCAACTACTGTTGCCCAGCACAACTCTGAACAGTGGGAGGAAAACATTTTTTAAAAGCCAGTCATGCATGGTGTTGCTGTCATTTGCACAGGAAATCTGGAAATGACATCATGTAACTCTAGAAATTGCTTGGAAATCTATGGTTTTACACTAGAGTTTCTGGTGATTCCTAGAGCAAAATAACATAATTTTTGTCACCTCCCCTCCCCCCAAAGTGACATCATGGCACATGCAATGCCATATACTTCCATATGTCCCCAGCCCCCAGGCCTTGGCAGTCCTAGACAAGACATGATGACAATTTACACAGAGCATAGCAACACAATGCCTTCTCCTATACACATATCCTAGTTCCCAAAAGAAGAACAACAATAACAACAACAAAATATTTTTATCCAATTCAGGACACTCAATAAATACAGTGGGTTTAATATACAGATGCCACACACAGTTTGCGATGAAATTAAGAATTGAGTAAAAGTTCAAATATGACTAAAAGCAATAGTCACATGACTAGGAAGAGCTAACTCTTACAAATTCACTATAGACGAAAAAGAACTAGCACCACCTGCTGGGTAAACTAAAAAAGAAAATCACAGAAAATGACTATGCTGTACAACAACATTATGCTGCTGGTGTGTGTGTGTGGGGGTGCTCTTTCTGCAACAAAATTTCAAGCATGAAAAACAGTAGGTTATATACAACATATGGGTAGCAACAAGAAAAAAAATATTGCCTGGAAAGGCAGAGAGGGACAACTGGGCACTTCTGAGTGACATAAATCAAGTTTGCTTGTCACCGATGCTGCTGACAAATGGATCTCATATTTCCACATTGAGAGCTAACAATCATTATAAAGCAGTCAGGATTCTAGGTATTTAGATATAGGGATTTCTTCTGCTTAATCCAGTCTAACACAGGGGCGTAGACTTTTGTGAATTCCGGGGGGGGGGCTCTTTAGTGCGCGCGCAAAGCGCGTCTGTGTGCTGGGGCAATGTCCCCCCCCACCGGGAAACCTCCGCACCTCTCTGGGCCCTTCCAAGGCCCGCCAGCCGCTGCTGCCGGGGCCTCTCTCTCTCCCCCCCCCCCCCCACTCCTTCCCTCTCCCTTCGCAGGGAAAAGAGGGAGGGTGAGGGAAGGATGGAAGAGTGGCCAGGCAGGGGGGGAGGAAGGAGAGGCACCACCAGCAGCAGCAGCTGCCGGCCTCGGAAGGGGCCCAGGAGGCGCAGTGGCAGGTGCTACATTTTCCCGGGGGGGCTCAGTCCCCCCCGGGAAATTTCGGGGGAGGCTCGAGCCCCCCCGTAGTCTACGCCTATGGTCTAACATAACACAAGGACCAAGTTTGTGAACTTTGCTTTGGTTTTCACTAGTGGCAACTAGGTATTTGAAGTTTATATGAAAAGCTGGGATACCTCCAAATACCTAGAATCATGAAATCAAACTATCATCATCCATTATGAAGTCTCTGTTTGGGATAGTGGTAATCAGCATAACTATAGATCTGTATTTTTTATATATTTATTAAGGACCTTTTTTGTGGATTGAAGGTTAGGAACTTGGTTAAATAAACCATGGCTTGACCTTCCATCTCCCACACTAAGTAAAACAGTCTTTGCAATTGCCTTGCCATTGTGATCTGGCTCAAAATGACAATCATTTTAAAGTCTGTGGATATGAAAGAAGATACATATTAGGTTCTTCAAAAGGTTAGCATTACTAAATGCCACTATAGATCAAAGTTTAACCAGCACTTCTAATTCTTGCCAAATGGGAAAGCTACTTTATACCCGTCTTTTCAGTAAAGGTCTTCTGCCACAAAGAACTCAGCTTGAGACACTACTTGAACACGAAAGGAAATTAGGTTTATCTGGAGATGCAGAGGGTATGCATCTAACCACTCTAGATGAAAGACAATGTTTTATAAGATTATTTTAGATACACAAATGAGTGGTTGATATCTTTTGAAATTTTCATGTTAGGTTGATCAGTATTTACTCTTCACAAGGCAATCTTAAATTTCCACCTACATGACAAAAAATGTTTGAACATGGTACTATATATATATATATATTTGCAGTAGCTCTCTGGTGCTCAGCTCTAGTGCTAGTGGAACCATATCAGAGTTAAAACAGTTGTCTTTAATCCCTATGCAGGGTTGGTTGGTAACTCCTATGCAAAAGAAGGGTTATTCACTATGGTTCCTACTCTCGTGTATTCATTACCTTTCATGTTTTGATTAAAATGACAAACCTCTATTCCATAACATAAATTGTTTAAAGTTAGCACCTCAGTTGATATGTTTTCTGAATCTCCATTTCTCTGTTCAGAGGACTCTTGGGAATTCACACATGCGGGGGGGGGGTGGAAAAAGAGGAGCTGGAACTTTCAAGAGGGAAATGAAGTTTTCAATCTCTATAGTGAAAACTCATGAATTTTTAAACAGTTTTAAAAGAATTTTGTCAAACAGGTTCTGGAACTCTATTCCAGTGTGTTCCCCCAGGAAAAAAAGTCGTACATACATGTATGTTGATTCTGGCTGGTAATGCATTTTCCTTCAATTTCAGTGCTTCCTAACATAGATCAAAGGTTCATTTCCTGACTGGGACCTGGCTTCCGTTTTCCTGGGAATGCACTTTTCCTTCATCTCCAAGACATTAAGCCAAACAAATGCATCTACTCCGCCATCTTTTCCTCAACCACCATTCCAAAGAGCTACTGAAGATCCAAAGTAGATCCAAAGAGCTACTGTAGGTGCACCCAAAGTCTTGGCCCTTTTGGAATTTCCAAATATTTTTTCTTAGAAAAATATCTCCATCACCCAAGCCATGTCACAAACTGCTCCCTCTGATCCCACTCAGTTTGACATGTGGCATGAGTGATGCGGCCGACTCAGATAAACAGACCTGAAGCTCGTCTGAACATGCAGAACTTGCTAGTGGTGCCTGACTAAAATAATGGATGTCCCTGTCACTGGTGAGGCAAGCATTATAACATTTGCAGACTGGTTCAAATAGATATTCAGCATTTTCAAGGCATGCTGATCAAAAGACAGAAATACGAGGGTATGTGGTCTAATTTGTTCACCAACCAGGCTAGAAAAGATATATCCATGGTATCTGTCATTTTCCCATCTCCTTAAAATAAGCATTTCATTTGTCTACTGTCCTGCTGTGTAATTTCTTACAAGCCTTCTTGGCCTCATTTTTAAAATTTATAATTCTAGGATAATGGCTTTGATCTCTTTGAGATGAATGCATTATATTTTAAACTAGATATAATGGGAAAATATGTGATAAGGTTCAACACACACCAGCTCACATTTCTGTGAACGCCTTCACTTATATAGTGTTATCCAGATGCACACTGTTATTGTTATTAGTGCTGTAAAAATGATGTGTGATAAGTACTGGACTCGGGAGGCTGGTGAAGTGAATTTCAGCACAGTGATCTTTATTGGGGTCAGGAACAAGCATGGGGAAAGGTGGTCGGGGAGCCTGCTTATATTTACAGGTAAACCGCACCCCTGACTTCTCCCCCCATGGGGGATTGGGTGAACAGGGATTAAATTCCTGCCAGAGGCTATCATAGGTCCATTTGAATATCCTCAGCCTCTGATAGGGGGACAATCAGGATCCTAGGGTCCATTGTTCTCTTGGAATGGAGCTCAGGCAGGCATCGTTTGGCATTACAGGCGAACATGCCCAGACATGTCGCAGGGTACATACAGGAAGTAAGTTGACACTAGCGAGACCTTCAGTTCAACTAGAGAATCGTGTACAGAACATAACAATGTGCTAAGGATTTTTAGCAGGGGCAAATAGCAGAATGATTTAAGTTAGTTACCCAAAGAAATTGACACATGGAGGTATACCAGTTGTATCAGAGTAGCCCCTGTCTTTTGTGATGTGCATTTATGTAGCATATGGGATGTCAAACCTATATCCTGAGTCCAAGAGCTTGTAGGAGAAAATGTAGAAATGAGGTAACCATCTCTGAGCACAAACAAAAGGCTAAATAAGTGAGCACTCTTAGTAAATTATACTCATTCAGTTTTGTACAGATCTCTTATTAATTGGATGTTCCATTGTTTCACTGAAAAGTATGCCTTTCCAAGCTGCTTTGATTCCCCAGGGAAAGTATCCATATGGAGCTACTGATCTGAGCAGGAAAACACTGCTGGGGTGTTATATCTGATTGTTTCTTCTTGTCCCATTTCCCCACCTAAATAATCCCTGAAATTACTCCTAGCTCTCTGGAGGGGGAGAGGAGATGGATATGGGTACTGAACTATACCCTGTCCACTCAGAGGTAATAACAGATATGGGGAAGGGTGACTAGGACATGCTTGTTTGACCCACCACCCATGCTGCCTGTTTTGGCTCCTGTGCCAGTAGAGTCCCACCAGCATCAGGATCCCTGCTGCCTGAGTACCTGTCATATCTGCTTGTGCAAGGAGACTTAGTGGGGTAGACCCTACCTTTATTCTAACACTGATTAATTAAATCAGGACCACCAAGGCAGCTAACTGTTCAAAGCAAAGCATTATAAAATGCACCATTAAAATCAAAGCTAAAATTTGTTGGTTTTTTGTCTGACTCCTTGCGACCCCATGGACCACATCATGCCAGGCCCTCCTGTCTTCCTCCATCCTCCGGAGTGTGCTCAACTTCATGTTCATTGCATCGATAACACTGTCTAACTATCTCATCCTTTGCCGTCGCCTTCTTCTTTGACCTTCAATCTTTCCCAGCATCAGGGTCTTCTCCAGTGAGTGCTCCCTTCTCATTTGGTGGCCAAAGTATTTGAGCTTCAGCTTCAGTATCTGGCCTTCCAGGGAACAGTCAGGGTTGATTTCTTTTAGGACTGACTGATCTGATCTCCTTGCAGTCCAAGGGGCTCCCAAGAGTCTTCTCCAGCATCATAATTCAAACACATCTATTCTTTGGCCCTCGGCCTTCCTTATGGTCCAACTCTCGTAGTCATAGGCCGAGGACAGACTGGCAGTTTGGCCCGATATAGGTCTGCTTTGCAAGCGGATTAAGAGAGCCCGTTCAGACAGCCACAGCTGCCTGGTGTTGCCATGCCACACTCACCCAGTCCTGAAGCACTTTCATCGTGCTTTAAACAGGTACCTGGTGAAACTGGTGTCAAGCCGTCTGGGTGCACGTTCATCCCACTTCCTGGCAGCGTGGATGCAAATAAGCTGCATATCAAGCAGTGCCGGTAATGTGAACCCGCTGATTCAGCTGCTGCACCCATGCGCAGGTTGGCAAAACAGACCAAAGCCTCATGCCACCACGGTGGCAGCACAGGGGCCGCCCCACAGGGTGAATGTAGGGCTGCCAAGTCAGCCCGGGGGGCGGGGGATCCCCTGCTACAGGGGTTCCTGATCCGCCGGCCAGCATTCGGCCAGCGGGGGAAACCCCGCCCCCGAAGTCGTCCAGCCTGGACGACTTCCCACACGTAATGACATCACTCGGAAGTGACGCCATCACGTTGGGGGTGTTGCCAGGGCGACGCTCTGGCAATCGCCCCAAAACTCTATGATACCATAGAGTTTTGGGGTGATTGCCAGAGCGTCGCCCTGGCAATGCCCCCAACGTGATGTCACTTCCGGTGATGTCAGCCGGCGCACGCGCTTGCTCCCGGCCAACAGAGGATTCCCCCCCCCCGCCGGTAAGTTCACCGGACTTGGCAACCCTAGGTGAATGCTCCGTTCCACCTCCTCCCCAGTATGGTCCCACATCAGTCTACACAGTGTGAACTAAAAGCCCAGTGACAATTCGGCCCAGGTCTTTTTACCCCGCTTCTGTTGCACTTCATTTTCCCAGTCTGTCCTCAGCCATACATTACTACTGGGAATATCATTGCTCTGACCATACAGACTTTTGTTGGCAGGATGATGTCTCTACTTTTTATTATGCTGTCTAGGTTTGCCATCGCTTTCCTCCCAAGCAGGCGTCTTTTAATTTCATGGCTGCAGTCACCGTCTGCAGTGATCTTGGATCTCAGGAATGTGAAGTCTGTCACTGTTTCCACGACTTCCCCTTCTATTTGCCGAGGAGTAATGGGGCCAGATGCCATGATCTTAGTTTTTTTTTTTTTTATGTTGAGTTTCAAGCCAACTTTTGCACTCTCCTCTTTCACCTAAAGCAAGAGGCTCTTTAGGTCCTCTTCACTTTCTGCCATTAGAGTGGTATCGTCTGCATATCTGAGGTTGTTGATGTTTTCCCCAGCAATCTTAATTCCAGCTTGTGATTCATCCAGGCCAGCATTTCACATGATGTACTCTGCATACAAATTAAATAAACAATATACATCCTTGTCGTACTCCTTTTCCTTTGCTAAACCAATCAGTTGTTCCATATCCTGTTCTAACTGTCACTTCTTGATCCTTATACAGGTATATCAGGAGCTAAAATACATCTATAATATACAAGACAGCTGCTAAAACATAAAGCAGGAAGTGGGTCACTGAGGGAATGCCAAACAAAACAAAGAAGCCTTCATCTGCTGGTGGAATACAGTGACAGAAGGGGACAAATGAATCTCCCTGAGGTGGGGGTGCCTTAATTTTGGTACCATGATTGAGAAGGCCCTCTCTTGGGTTTCCACCTGTCTAGCCTCAGACAGCAGGGACACCAGAAGCAAGCCCTCAAAATATTAGTGGTCAGCTAGGTCTGTGTGAGAGCAGATGGTCCTTAAGGTATGCTGGTCCCAAATCATATAGAGCTTTAGAAGTCAATACCAGCACCTTGACCTGTGCCTGGAAACATAGAGGTCAACTTCAGGGGGGCTGGGGAGCTGGAGCCCCCCCCCCCGAACTTTTCCAGGAGGTGCTGAGCCTCCACCGGAGACAATGGACAGTGATGTCTCTGGCCCAGCTCCAGCCCCCGAAAATTGGAAAGTCTATGCCCTTGCCTGGAAACAATTTGGGAGCCAGTGTAGAAGGGCCAAGGCTGGAGTGATTTTCCCAGACAATTGCTTCTCACCACAGGAGGATGATTTCCTCTGTTTTCTTGTTGAAATTAGATATCTTTAAATAGAAAAGATGTACAGTCATGAAGCCATGTACTGCTACAAGAAGACACTGTGTTCTCTTTCTCCTTTCTCCCCTTATGCTCTCAGTGTCAGTTGGTGACTTCTGACATGACACAAACCATGGTTTGCCATCTCATATCTCACTAGTGCTGCACTAGTGAGCTGCAGTTTTCACTTCCCTGCCAGGACTGCAAATTAGAATCTGAAGCTGGTTTGCAGTCTTGGTTTCCCAGAGAAGGTCAAATCAAAGTTTCTTGATTTGAATACAAAGGTGTGAGAGAGCCAGTTTGTTGTAGTGGTTAAGAGTGCAGACTCTAATCTGGGAGAACTGGGTTTGATTCCCCACTCCTCCATTTGCAGCTGCTGGTGTGACCTTGGTTCAGTCACAAGTTCTCTCAGAGCCTCGAAAGAGCTCTCTCGGCCCCACCTACCTCACAGGGTCTCTTTTGTGGGGAGAGGAAGGGAAAGGAGATTGTAAGCTGCTCTGAGACTCCAAGTGAAGGGCGGAGTATAAATCCAATCTCCTTCTCCTCCTCTTCCTCTTCTTCTTCTTCTCTGGAAGTCCCTAATTAAACCACTGTGTGCAGGGAGAATGAGGAGGAAGAGGGTGGGTGTGAGCACAGGCTTGTTTTCATTTCATTAAACCCAATGAACTGAAGAAGGCAGGCAAAGAAGAACTGATGCTTATCAAGAAGTATCTACATGGGTTACATTATATTATAGGATAAATAGAAAACATAACAGGTAGCCCATCAGACTGAACTCTCTAGCTTTGGGCCTAACAGATCTGACATTACAAATAGCTTCACCTTAGCTGAGAGAAACACTAAAACTGATACATAAAGCAGCATGTCTCCTATCTCTGGTATGTCTCATTTTCCTTTAACCCTGTTTCATGCACCATAGTGTGAAGGCCTGAATGGAATATGCCAAAGTTATTTCTTTCTGAGCCTTGCTTTAATAATACCTGGACCCAAAATAACAAGCACGCCACCCACTGTAAATTTAAGGAGACAATTAACTTCATGGATCATCCTCAATAACTGACACGAAAATCATTTCTGTTGTACAGAAGTGCTAAAAGAAATGACTCAAAGACATATTTAGGAGTGGTTAAGGAATGTGTAAATTATTTCTTAATTTCAGGCAAATGGCTATGATTGCCAGAGCTGTTATTTTACGAAGCATGGCAACATGTAACTTCTATAGTGGTGAGAGTGAGCAAAAGTAGGGAAAGCAGCAGAGGCAAGTTACCCACTCCAAGGGCTTCAGTACGTGCACAGCTACCCTCCTTATGTCCACCTCCATCTGCAGATCTCCACAGTGCAATGCAGGCAACTGGCTTAGAGCTGGTTCTTTCCACATCTGGTATAGGTTGGGACTACAAGCCAAACTGGTCCTCACACCTTCCAGGTTCCTGCCAATGACTTCTGGAGTTCTGTGTCAGGTCTCTTGGTCAGTGCAGTTGGTAGGCAAAAGGGTTCAGGACCTGGCTTGCCTATCCAGGACTGAGAGTTAAGTAGCTCACTCTAGGAGAAAGCAACCCTAACCTTTTCTTTGTACCTTCTCCAGATTCTGCCAAGAGCTACTGGAACTCTGATCCTACAAAGAACCACCTGGGCAGCAAATGTGACTCAGCAGTATGAAAATGGCCCACAAGCCAGGTGCTCCTCTTATGCAGGGTCATTTACTCGTGAGTCTGCCAAATTAAGAAGACAAATGCAAAACAAAGGAAATAATCTATGCTCAACAATAAACAATCACAAGTATTAAACAACTATATTGAAATGCAATTAGAATATAACAAGAAGGGGGACCCGCGATACTCGCGGGGGGGGGGGATATCCCAATCATCCTCCTCTCCCCCTCCCCAGTGCAAGTGGCGGCGGCGCTCCCCCCTAGTGGGGGGATTTAAAAATAAATGGGCTGTCCTGGGGTGGGGGGTAGTTGATTCTATGGCAGCCTTCTTCCCTTCTGAGGTTCCCCCCATCCCCAAACTGGGCCTTCCCCAGAATCCCCCCCCAAATCTGCAGGGATTTGCCATCTGGGAGTTGGGAACCCCCTGCAAACTCGGGCCTGAGAATGGTGATTCCAGCTTCCCCCCCCCCCAAGATCTAGTCAAATCCCCCCCCCCATGCCTTATTTCCAAGGAGACCTCCTGGGGGGGATACGGCTGCAGGGCTCTTCTCTCCTGTTCCCCTTCCAATCCTCCCGCGTCTTGCACAAAAGCAAACCCTAAACCCCCCTCCAAAGGAGTCTCTCCTCTTCTTGCCCCCCCCCCTTGCTCGGCCTCTCCAGGAACCGGCTCCATGGGCTTGACCCCTTTCAGTGCTGCAGACAAATGCAAAACGCGACCTCCTGCCCTCGCTATGGGGAGCTTCAGCCAGGCTGCCCACAATGATGCCTCAGGCTGCTCAGTGGGGCTGCTCGGGAGCAGACCAAGGCGCGTCTTTTGCCTTCTGATGCACAAACACAAAAACCCTGGCTGCTCCTTGCCCTGCTGCTGCTCTCAGACTTGCAAGGGTGTGCCATCTTTGGGGTTCCCTCAGCCGCTTCTGTTTCCTGCCCAGCAGGTGCCTGACTCTCACCCTGGGCTGGAGTGAACTCGGTAAGGTCCGCCCGATGGCTTCAGTGTGCCTTTCCCTCTCTCCCTCCCTCCCGCCGGTCTCCCCTCCCCCGGTTGCCACGGGAGGCAGCTCAGAGCCTCCAGGCTGCTGCAGTTCCGAGAGTGTTCCCTGCGCGTGTGCAGGGGATGCTCTTTAACTTTTCGGGGGATTTAAATACCCCCGGAATATTTTTTCAACTTTTTAGATTTTTCTGCAAACGGGGGGAGTTCCTCCCATGTGTAGAAAAACCTCCCTGCCCCCCAGGTGCCCCCCTGCGTGTGGATTTAGATATCCGCACGCAGGGGGTGCCTTCGGAATTAGATATATAGATAAAGAGGACACAGTCCAATGTAATACAAATATAAGGAAATTAAATTATTTCCTTTGTTTTGCATACTTCTTCTGTGCTGCTCTTTGGTTTTGTTTTTAAATTAAGAAGACAGCCTGGGAGAATTTCTGGTACAGAGCCTGCTGCTGCATGCACAATTAAATGATAACAGAGACTGGGTTGTGCTGGGGAAGTCATAGGAGATAATGGGCTTTCCCTATTGACTTGGTCTTCCTCAGAGGAGCAGTCTATTCAAGGATCCTCCTACTTTCCATTGGATTAGGAGTCTGGTCTGTGGTCCAAGAACTAGGGAGGTCCTGTTAGAAGCAGATTTTTGAGGACTAAGACACTGTGGTGGGAAGGGAGGATACTGGAGGACCAGTTCATTATATTATGCATAAATGTCCTGCTCCCAGCCCTTTGGATATGGCCTCACAAGTTTCTCAGACTAGAGACCCATAGGAGCTCTGATGTATACATAGGTACAGAGCATGGATTGGCATGAAATGAAAAATCCTGATGGGCAGAGAAATTTTATATATGTATCAAATAGGTAGTCCAAATTTAATATTTGTCAGCCTCTCAACAGACCTGGTTCATGTTAGTCAATGCACAGATCACAATACATGTGATATGTCAGGGAATTAAGGTAAGAATGGATATTAATTACAACTGGGACAGTATCCATACATATAACAAAGTTTACAGGTATGAGGAGGGAAGGAACTGGAACATCAGCTATCTGTGTAAGTCTTCTTGCTGAGTATTTGCCTCACCCCTTTCTTACAGATAAGCTTTTAAAGCCTTCTTAAGTCTGAACTAGGGGCCATGGTGGCTCAGTGGTTAAGGCGCTGAACTGCAGACCAGAAGATTGGTAGTTCGGCAGTTCAAGATCCGAGCGCCGCGTGATGGAGTGAACTCCTGTCTCTGGCCCCAGCTCCTGCCAACCTAGCAGTTTGAAAGCAAGAAATTGCAAGTAGGTAAATAGGTACCACTTTGGTGGGAAGGTAACAGCATTCGGTGCACTTCAGCATCAAGTCATGCCGGCCACATGACCATGGAAACATCTTCGGACAGTGCTGACTCTTCGGCTTGAAAATGGAGATGAGCACCGCCCCCTAGAATCAAATTTGACTGGCTTTCGAGCAAGGGAAACCTTTACCTTTACCTTTAAGTGACGTTGGGCAAGCCGTAGTTCTGGCACAGCTGTTCTTGAAAAAAAGCATTTTCTGTCAGAGCTTTCTCAGCCCCACCTTCCTCACAGGGTGTCTGTTGTGGGGAGGGGAAGGGAAAGGAGTTTGTAAGCCACTCCGAGACTCCCTTGGATAGTGAAGGGTGGGATATAAATCCAATCTCCTCCTCCTCCTCCTCCTAAATCTGAACTGACTCAGAGCAATGAGCCTTTGGCATGAACCAATGCATAGGAGCCAAGGGGCAGTTTGCCTTTGGTTCTTGGTCTGTGGCTGTACCAGGCAAGAGCCATTGGGAGAGGGACCATCTGAAGTGCATGCAGCTGAGCACCTGACTGTCTGGTTACAGGCAGGCTTTTGGGGATTTGGGAGTTCTTGGGTGGGCAATCGCAGCAGCAGCAGCGCGGGGGGGGGGGGGAATACTATTTTTAATTGTCCTCCAACATCACTCATAACTGAATTGAAACTAAAGGAGTTTTCCTAACACAGTTTCTAGCAAATCTCACTAGAGCCCAGATGCAACCTTGTGTAATGCGATTGCTTCCATTTGTTGGTGAAATTTCTATGTTGGAATTAGTTTATCTACAGACTAAAGCTGAGTTAGCATATGCTTTGCGTACCAACCTGCTGTCATGCATGAAACACCATCATGCAGAGCTTTTTATACCATTCATCACTTCCAGCACACCATTTTTCAAAGGAGATAGTTCACGGATTCAGTTGCTAGTCATCATATAACAAAATAGTCAAGTGATATACATCCATGTGTGAAGCAGCTCTAATAAGATCCTATTTATATAGCATTTTAATACATATAGTACTGATGTAAAAAATTTCCCTTCATAAACTGATCTACGCTTTCATGTGTGAAGATTACACAGTGCTGTTCTGACATGTGCTCGCTCACTGGAAACCTTCTGCCACATGCTTTTCCTCTTCATTAGGTTACCTCTGTGTAGGAAAACTGTCGTGTGTCCTAATTTTTATAATTTTATATAAGAAACTGTACTGAATAACACCTCGCATTCTGAGCCTGAATTTTTCAGAGCCGGATGCCAATGATCTAGGACATTTTTTTATTGAAATAAAAATTCCTTACTTCCTTGTGATTTAAACATAAAAGAAAATCAGTGTCTAAATGTTTTGACTGTTGGGAGCTGTGGGGAGTGATTTCTAGAATAAAAATAGTTCTTCATATGGTCATACTCTTTGCTGTCAGACAGCAAAAGTCTTTGATGGAAAGATTTATTAACTAAAATTCAAATGAATCCTTCTAAGACACTGACCCTTTTCAAGCTGCCTTTGTATTCCGTTTTAGTAACTGATTGCTAATGAATTTTTTTCTGTCGTTTCAGACAGGCCTGTTTTAGTAACCAGATGCTAGCAGAATTTATTTATCTGTTCATACAAACCTGCTTGCATTGGGTTAACAAAGCATGGTTGAATTCTTTTGAGGGAAACTGCTTTCTTCTGTTTCTACCCTTTTGTTGCACTTCTGAATCGCTGTGGTGTGCTGTTTAAAATGTCCATAGAACTTCCTAAAATGCTGCTTTCCCCCCACACTTTGTAACTGCATGATCTTCCTTGGACTTCTAAAAATGTTCAAAGTTGAGTGCTATAGCGCTAAACCAATACAGCACTTCAGTGCTATAGCAGCACCATTGAGATGCCTTGACTTCATTGACTCAATGGAGTCAAGGCATCTCAAGTTTTATATTGATAGAATGAGATGGTGGCTGTAGTTACCTGGAAACAAGAGGAGAGAAGTAGCTCATTGGGCAGCAGGTGCTCAGGGCATCAGGGACTGGTGTGACAGATGTTGCTAACCTATGAAGGTATCTGTAGGAAATATCCTGATGTTCACCCATCCATGCAACTCATCCATGCCCAGACATGGTTGGCTGGTAAGTGACTTGTTGCCAAATGGATCACAGGTATATATCTCAGGGTGGCAAACATCTTCTCTTTGTAGGTTGACATTGGCAAGTGGTTTGTGTGCTTATCTATGAGGCTATTGATCTTGCAGTCATGTTCTCTATCTCTATTGTGGTTCAGCTTCTGCTGGAGGTGCTGCTGCTGCTGCTCAACAGCACAGTTACCTCTTATATAAATAATTATTTATATATAAATAAACAAATAAAAATAAATTATGGAGTGCTTCTGCACATACTTAGTTGGTCTGTGCAGAGATCTAGGGTGCGTTTGGCAAGTGGTGTGTCCTCCTAGTACTGCCAGAGGGCATCTTTGAGAGCATGAGCACCACTCTTCTCAGCCCATACAATCCCTTGTCACTGATGAGTCAAACCACACAGCAAGGACTGGTGGACAGCTGTTTGACGGCTAGATGGAGTGATGAAGAGTGGCGGGACAATTTCTGGATGTCTTGGGCCACTTTCTTTGAAATTGCTGACACCCTGAGGCATCGTTTGGAGCACCAAGACACCCATATGCACCCTTCTATTCCTGTGAGGAAAAGATTGGGGATTGCTCTGTGGTACCTCACTAATCAGGACTGCTACAGAGAACTTCAAGAGCAATTTGGCATAGGGCTGTCAACAGTTTCTCTGATAGTCAAAGAGGAACATTTGGGTACTTGTCCTCCAAGTTCACCATTGTTAGAGCCTCAGCACAAAACAATTCCTGAGAAAACACCTTAGAATGAATAGAAGAATCTGGCTCATCATCTTTGAAGGTGATGCTGTGTGGCGTGCCAGTCTCTTGGGCTTTATGCTAGCATCTCCTTTCAGGATGCTGTGTAGCTCCCTATAATAGGGACACATGGCTGGTGAATTACCAGACTGTGAATTATGAGCTACCACTTGCTTGTACTCAAGCACAAAGTTTTTGTTTTTGTGCAGCATTCCTCAGGTGTCTGCTTATGGCAAATCTGGACATCTCCTCTGAAATCCTCTTAAACAATTACAATTCCTGTGAGAGGATCACTTGTCAACATCAACCCACAGAGAAGAAGTTTGCCTCCCTGTGATATATACCTGGAGTCAAGGCATCTCAATGGTGCTGCTATAGTACTGAAGCACTATATTGCTTTAGCGCTATAGCACTCAACTTAGAACATTTTTTAAAAGTCTGAAGAAGATTGTGTGGTGTAAAGGGGTGGAGGGGAAAGCAGTGCTGTTTGAAATGACCATAGCACTTCAGGAAGGCTTATTAATGGAAGGAAATTCACTGTATGAAACCCCTGTCCCTGTATCACGTTACTCAAAATCAGGCCAACAACAAATAACATCTGGCTTAGAGTGGTAATGTGAAAACAGCCACTGTGCTTGGAATTCCATATATCATCTAAAGGAACTGAGACGCTGTCTGAATTAGACAATACTAGGATCAGTGGTTAAAACATGTTTTCTTTTATAAACATTTCATTGTTTAAACTATAGAGTTTGGGGTGTAGTTCTTTGTGGCTTACTGTATCTGTGCCTAAAATGTCTACTGATATAGTTTTTTATATCCATGAAAGTCTCTGTTTTGGGATCCAGGGGAAGAAGTATGCTAAACCCCAGGGGACAGACATGCTCACACCTTGTTCTCTAAGACTGATACTGTTTTTTAGCTGGGACTTCTGACACAGAGATGGTGTGTTGTGCCCTCCAGCTGGCCCTTCAAGGCACAAAACTGTGCTTTCTGATACACTCAGCAGTATTAGGACACACTCCCAGGGCCTGCTGGAAATGCTAGCCCCAGCCCCAGGGCGCTGTCTCTTTCTGCTGCACTTCTTTGGTAATATTCCTTCTCTCTATGGTCTCCTCCCTCTGCCTCCTTTCCACTTAGTGTTGCCAGGTTTGGGTTGGAAAATACCTGGAGACTTTGGGGGTGGAGCCAGGAGGGGGTGGGGTTTGTGGAGGGGATGGGCCGCAGCATAGTACACTGCTATAGAGTCTACCCTTCAAAGCAGCCATTTTCTCTAGGGAGGCTGATCTCTGTCAGGAGTCCCAGCTAAACAACAGTATCAGTCTTAGAGAACAAGGTGTGAGCATGTCTGTGCCCTGGGGTTTAGCATACTTCTTCCCCTGGATCCCAAAACAGAGACTTTCATGGCTATAAAGTGGGAGATCCCCAGGCCCCACCTGGAGGCTGCCAACCCCTAGGGCTGCCAACCCCCAGGTGGGGCCTGGGGATCTCCTGTTTTTACAACTGATCTCCAGCTGACAGAGATCAGCTCGCCTGGAGAAAACAGCTGCTTTGAAGGGTGGACTCTATGGCATTGTACCCTGCTGAGGCCCCTCCCTTCCCCAAACCCCACCCTCTCCTAGCTCCACCCACAAAGTCTCCAGGTATTTTCCAACCCAGACTTGGCAACCCTAGCAACCCTATTTCCACTACTGTCTACCATCTTTCACCTTGTCTTCTCCTACCTGTTTATATGTCCTATGCCTCAGCCCTTTCTCCTTGTTGCTCTGTCCTTCAGACCCCAGTTTCTCCATCCCTCCATTATTCCTCTCCCATCCTAATATTCTTCACCCCACATGTCTCTACTGGGTGGTTTCTACTCTTAGCCTCATGGCCAGTATGGGCAGCCAGCTGCCATGGGCCAGGTGCTGGTCATACTGCTGCAGCTGCAACCAGTGAGCAAGGAAAACTCTTCCATGATAGTTGCCAGGGCTTTCCAGACTCCATGCTTTACCCTCCTGATGGCCCTACCAGTAAGACCCAGCCTGGGTGCCTTTCTCTGCCTGGCCTTCACAGGGTCTCAAGGAAGGAGATGAGCCCTATTTTTTGTAAGAAGCTAATAAGTCACTGTGTATGCCATAGAGACCTCCAGAACAGTTGCTCATAAAGTACAATTCTGATGGTGGTAGCAGTACCCTGATTGGGCCTTCTGGTTGACTGCCTGTAGCACAGCAGAATCAGTCAAAATTTGCAGCTGATGACATCTTGTTTCTGTATTTGGTTAAGCTGTGAAATATTGCCTTTACAAGCTTTTTTTACAAAGACAACCAGCAGCTGTGGACGTGATCAAAGATTTATGGCCGCGATTATTTTCTCACTTGCTGACGTAAGTTTGCCTTCTGGGAAACCCAAGCTATGTCTCAATATGTTCTTAATGATCTATGAGTCAGAGGCAGAACGACTGATGATCTCTCCTTTTCCACAAGAGCTTTATAGTAATGGTAGATTTTAAAAAGTTATGGAAACTTCCATTGCAAGAGTGACAGAAAATAGGAACAGGAAAATGTCCTGATTAAATACTCCTTCTCTGAGATGTTCTGGGTGCTTTTCAGTAAATATATGACTCTTGCTAGGGCACATTACTAAGGAGTTTATTTTTCCACTTGTCAAGATAACGTAAGATTGGTAATGATCATTCAAATCATTAACATTTCCCTTCGAAAATGCTGTTTCTAAACTACCAACAATATAGCGTTCTCTTGATTAATGGAAGCTCCTTGTGCCTGATAAATATACTACATCAACAGGATCAACATGAGATGAAGTGATTCAAGGCTGTTTGTGCTTTGAGGGTGACTCATTCATTTGATAAAATGATTTTCCATGTTTGGTTTCCATCTAAATGGCAGAGAGTCATATCGCAAAAAATTATTAACCTCATGAGATTTCTTTTTTGTTCTTTTAGTGATGATAATGATAGCAAGCATTTGTGCGGCCCTCAAATTTGTTGCCTTGTATGCATTCTCTATATAATCCTTACAATGGTTTGCTAAAGAAGGCCAGTGTTGTTATTCCCACACTGTAGGAGGAAGATTTGGTTGTTCAGGCGCCATCTAGTGATGGCATAATAACACAAAGGTAAGTTACTGGTTCAAGCTCTTGGACATCATTCTGCCTTTTTTCTTACTTATAGGACCAATTCGGATGTTAAAATTCCCCAGCACTCAGTGTGACTCCACTGGGTCTGGAGATGCACTCATGTGGAGAACAGTAACATGTCATGTGATCTATTTCATGCATCTTCCTAGCAGAAGTTTCTAAGATGCTTTTGGTTATGGCAGCAGATTTTTGAATGCTGCTGTCATAGAACTGCTTCCAACTCCTTCTACAGCTCATAGAATCACAGAGCTGGTAGGGGCCATACACACAATCTAGTCCAACCCCCTGCTCAGTGCAGGATCAGTCTAGAGTATCCCTGGCAAGTGTTTGTCCAGCCGCTGCTTAAAGACTACCAGCTCAAATAATATGCTGCTCTTGTCCATGTGACTGAACCTCTGGAGACATGAGGGCCAGTTCATATGATGAAGAATTTCATGCTGGCCATCTCCCCCCCCCACCCCCGGTCAAGTTATAGCCCACTTATGGAGAACCCGTGGGGTTTTCAAGGCAAGAGATGTTCGGGGGTGGTTTGCCATTGCCTGCCTATGCGTTGCGAATCTGGTATACTTTGGTGGCTTCCCATCCAAATACTGACCAGGGCTGACCTTGCTTAGCTTTCAAGATCTGATGTGATTGGGCTATCCTGGGCTCTCCAAGTCTGGCCTTCTGGTTTATAGACGGTGAATAAGACACTGCAGACTTGGCCAACCTGAAAAATCAGCAGTGGCTGAACATAGCCTAACTCAAACAGGACATGGGATCTTATTCCAAGACACTGAAATGCTGGACAACACATCCAGTTACCATGTCAGATTACACAGGGAAGCCATTGAAATTCATAAACATAAACACAATTTCAACAGAAAAGAAGAAAGTTTAAAAATAAATAGGGCATGGTTTCCAGTCCTGAAAAACACAAAATGCTTTACATCTTATAACAGCACTACAGATACGATTAGAATTTCAACAGCTAATTCCTATGTAAAAGAACCTCCTCAGGAAAGCTCGTCTATTAGCATGTCACGGCCTGGGAAACTCCTACAAGATAATGACTCACCCCTACCCCACCTTCTCGAGTAGATCTAAATTACTTGCCTACCTTTTTTCCCTTCTTACATTGACACAGAGCATACTCCATCTTCCTGTGTTATACCTCTGAGGATGCCAGTCACAGCTGCTGGCGAAACATCTGGTACTACAATGCCAAGACCACGGCCATACAGCCCGGAAAATCTACAACAACTAGTGAATAAGATGTTTATCTATGCATCTTATTCATGATGGCCTGTAGACACTGAATAAGATGTTTACCTATGCAGAATATTTTGACATTCAAAAACGTAGATTGGATTTGCAAGTAAGTCTAGACTGTATTACTACCCTCTATGGTATTGGTCTTACGTACAGAACACAAACACTTGAGTATTCTCATTTTGATATTGCATGGACCAAAAAAATGGTTTCCATTGTTTAAACTATGTAATTTTTATGCAGTGGGCATTATTACTTGTTCCTTTCTAATCACTTCCTAAACCAGGGAGGTTTTCAAATAGGAGGGTTTGGGTAAGAAAGGTCTTTGTATAACTGTACCCTGCAAGTATTCTCCTCTCTTGTTTTACAGCTAATTGACACATTCCAAACAAGAAGACCTGAGAGTAAGACCAGAATTTCAGGATATTTCTGATCAGTCCCAAGAGGGAATTGAGATATGGAAGCTTACTGTGCCACCTTCTGGCCATTAAAATTAGTAGCAATGTTCTCTATATGGGTTTTAATTAACAATAAAAGTGTTACTGTATTAAATATAGAGATTGCTTGCAACAAGCAAGGACATAAATCATGATGCCCCAGCCTTCTCCTGACTTTTCAGCCATTAGACTGACAAAATACAAGCCTAACTGCTACTAATAAGTTCACAAAGGTACACTTCCCCCCCACTACTATCAATGGCCACTGTGCGCAAGCAATACCATCTGCAGAATGGGAGCCTGCTGAGTACATAGATGCCATCTTGTATTGTCAACCACTACGAGCACTTTAATTGAAAATTGTTGATTGTTGACTGTTGATTGCTGATGTTTTAATTGATTTTAAATGTTTTATTGGAACCTTGGCACATTGGCCAAGCCTGTGAGCCGCTCTGATCCTGCTTGCGGGGAGAATGGCCTATAAATATAATAAATAAATAAATAAATAAATAAAATACATCTTGTTTTGTGACAAGTGTTCTGAGTTTTCCCAAGAAGACATTCATTCTGCTTCATATTGTGGTGCTAATGTAAAACCTGGTTTAAAAAAAGATTTTGGAAAATTCAGCAACATCAGAATTTAATAGAAATTAAATTATGTGTATGGCCCTTTCAATTAAATACAAGATATATTTAGAAAGTGCTATTCAATTAAGTTCATTATATACTTAGACTGTTATACATGTGTGGAGATATTGCTGTTTGCTAAGATTTGGGGGAAATTAAGTCAATGCTTTTTTATTTGGGTAGCTGTTTAAAAAATCATCCTGATACTCTTAAAATCAGGACAAAAACAATGAATTTTCCTCTATGTAATGAGATCAGAGAGAAGGAAAACTGATCTGGAGCAAATATGCAAAAAAATTGCATTACTTGGTTTAATAGAAATGTTTTATTTTGTTAATTTTGGTAGAATTTAGATTTGCTCCCCAGTTGTTTTATCTTGTATTAGTACAACAGTGGCTGAATGGAGGTTTGATATCTATATATCTAATTCCCAAGTGCCCCCCCCCCGCGTGCGGATACTTAAATTCGTGCGGGGGGGCACTTGGAGGGCAGAGGGGGTGTTCTGCAGGTGGGGAGTAACCCCCCCCCCCCCCGCTTGCAGAAAAATCCGAAATCTATCAAAAACTTTTCGGGGGATCTTTAAATCTCCCGAAAAGTAAAAGAGCGTCCCCCGCGCATGCGCGGAGAATGCTCTTGGAACGGCAGTGGCCCGGCGAGAGTCGCCGAGGCCAGCCGACAGCCCACGGAGGAGGGGGAAGGGGGCGAGCGGCGGGCCCGGCGAGAGGCGCCGAGGCCCGCCGGGAGTCTCTGGGGGAGGAAGGGGGCAAGCGGCAGGCCCGGCGAGAGGCGCCAAGGCCCGCTGGGAGTCTCTGGGGGGGAAGGGGGGGAGCGGCGGGCCCAGCAGGAGCTGCCGAGGCCCACCGGGAGTCTCTGGGGGGGAGGGGGCAGAGGAAGGGGGAAGGGGGCGGAGGAAGGAGGAGCAGCTGTCAGCTTCTTCCCCCCGCGAATATCGCAGGGGCCCCCTTGTACATACATATTTAAGAAAGTAGAACTGTACAAAAGACCAGAGGACTGGGATCTGAGACCACATCTGCAACTAAGCATGTTATTTTATTCAGTCTAATGCAAACACAGCTCATGAGATCAGCACAGGGTCACATACATAGACCATAACCATCTGCACTACAGTTGAGATCAGACATGCATTTGGTATTCTTGGGCAGTTTTGGCTTTAGTCTGTTTAAATATTTACTCTGCTACTATGCCTCCTGCTTTAGCTCTGCAGTACAGACACAGAGGAAATAGAAATCCCTTCCTCTGACTGCCCACATCCTCATATAGATGCTCTGTTTTCTGAGCCAGAACTAAAAAGTTCTAACAGATTGTCACTGAAATCACTAGAACTTTCTGCAAATAAAGTTATCAAGGGCTGAACATTAGAAATTAGGTCTGATGATTCCCAAGACCCTTGACTTGCAATTTCAAGACACACCGGTTTCGAAACAGATCCACTCACAGTACTGCAGTGCTTGACCTTGGTAGTGTGACAGATTGCAATTTTCTGTGCAGCTGTAAGCCCTCTTTATTTTTAGATGTACTTGTGGGCATTTCAAAATTGTACCCATCAGCAGCCCAGCAGAGGGGTGCTCTTAATCAATTGATGGCATCTCTGTAAACAGTTTCCCACAATCAACAGGAAGCAGCTGCAATCAGGCGTGGGCAAGTGATTGAGCCCACTCTGGGAAACACTGACACTTGAAGGTACATTAGAACCCCTGAAGCATGGAGAAGAGCACGCATAGCAAGCACTGCATAAGGGGAACATCAGTTTTTCTCCTGGGCTGGTTGTGTTGCTACACATTAAGAAGGATCATGGGAGAGTCACTCTCTATATAAAATGAAATGATTAGGAGAAGATGATATATTTGGTACTAGTAATATTTGCAGGAACTAAGAACACTAGATACAGTAATACAGTGGAGAGAAGTTTCATTTATTTATTGAAAACATTTATCTCCTGCCTTTCCATTGAAAGTTGATCCATAGGTTACAGCAAAGGTTAAAATATCATGTAGGACAGAAGTCTACACGAAGTTCACTAAACAACAAAATAGACAGTAGGCAAAAGAAGAGGGGGGGGGGGGGGAGAGAATATACTCCCACTAGCAAAATAACCTAGATAAATAGCAGCAGTATTTCACATACCATAATCCCTCTGGGAAAATACTGCTGTTGCTTGGTGATGAAAAGCCACCAACGAGGGGAGAGGCCTTGGCAGGCAGACCTTTGCTACCAGGTTTGATGCCCAGCATCTCCAGTTAAAAAGGATTGAGACCTGTTGCCAATCTGAGTGGACAATAGTGACCTTGATAGACCACTGGTCTCATTCAATTTAAGCAGCTTCATGTGCTCAGACTTCCCTTGACATAGAGTTCCATAGCCTTGGTGCCACTGTGGAGGAGAAGGCCCTATCTTGTGCAACCACACACCTTAGACGCTAAAGAAACATGGAGAAGGGCCTCTGAAAATTATTTAAATATCCAAGTGGGTTCATGTAAGAGAATACCATCTCAGTAAACTACAGTAATGTTCTGAGGGCATTTACACTCAGACTTTAGAATGTGGCTAACACAAAAAATCACTTTAGTAAGCATAAAAACAGTAAACATAGAATTTAAAAGAAACAGTTCGCACTGTAGTTGGCTAATGGCTCAGGCCTGTGATTTACAGTAACTCATAAGATCAGGTAGTTTTTATCCTTGTATTTATACATTCCCATATAGGAAAAGCTTCATGTGCATGCATATTCACAGGATTCAGATTTATGAAATTAAAGCTGACATTCTCTGGCATTTTGCCATTTTACATCCTTACTTAATTTGGCCTTGGTATTCACATCAAGACTGGATATATTAATATTGTAAATTACAACCGCTGGTCTGTGAAGCCCTTTGGATCTGTCTGATTTATTTTCAGACACTTGGCAAGAAACATAATGAGGGAGAAGCAAACACAGCTGTCTCTAGTCCAACAAACAAGCTATTTGCTCATCATCAGACCCAAATTCAAGGGTAGTGCATTAATTCTGAAATAATTGTCTTCTGTGATTTGCATAAACTGTGAAGTTAATCACAGAACTTTCATGTCTGCCTGGTTAACAATTAAAATATCTCAGATATTGTTCACAGTGAGGCATCAGCTCTATTGTTTCTTCAGGCAGTTTTGTTGGTGTGAAAGCCAGTGTAGTTACTGGTGAGACTGGTGGATTAGGATTGGGAAGACCCAGGTTCAAATCCCTGCTTGACATGAAATAAATTGAGTGATCTTGGGCCAGTCATTCTCTCTCAGCCCAATCTACCTTACAAGGTGCTTGGGAGAATAAAATGGAGAAGTGGAAAGATTAGGCTTGCCAGTTTCCTGCTGTGGTGGGGCATCCAGCCCCCATTTCCCACTGCCAATCCTGTGGCTGACAGGAGAAAAATAATGTTTAAAAAAATTGCCGTTGGATGATGGCATGACATCATATTCACAGGAAAACCGAATGTGACATCAGTCTGCTCTCTGAATTGCTGGAAACCCTATGGTTTTACCACAGCATTTCCAGCAACTCCTAGAGAAGTGTGATGTCACTTCAAAGTTTTCCCAGGAGTCATGTTATGCCATCACCCAACAGAGCTTCCATGTCCCTGCTTCCCGGTTCCCACCTATGAGAGACTGATGTATGAGCAATTTGAAGGAAGGGTAAGAAAAAAGTAAATAAATGCATTTATAACTAAATTCTTCAGGATACATTATTAAAGGCATTGAGTTAGCAACCAATAAGCAGCAAGTGGATAAGAGCATTCTTTCCTACTTTCATTCAGTTTATAGAAAGGGAGAAACTGAATGTGTACAGAGTACCTTGTGACCTAACAACCCAAACACAAGCTATGATCTGCCAAATGTTCTAGAGCCTCCTAGTTTTTGCAATCCTTGTCTGACAGCAAGGTTTTGAGGCTAGGCAGGGCAGGAGGTTAATCAAGGCTGTCGGCCACAATATAATCAGTCACAAGCTGTGTGGACCCCATATACAGTTCAACTGTACAAGAGTCTTGCCCCAGAGTTTAAAATGTTACCAAAATTGATGTTGTTGCTGCCATTGTTGCTACAATTTCCCCAAACAGCTTGATTTACATTGCAAGATAATTTCTGGAGAACTGTAAATTCTCAAACTCTCCTCTAGTCGTAAGGGGAGGCTTGGTTTGGGCCCAGGACTCTGTGAAAGCCATGTCGTCTGCTGAGGGTCACCAGCCTCAAGGTGGGACCTGGAGATCTCTCGGAGTTACAGCTAATCTCCAGACTACAGAGATCCGTTCCCCTGGGGAAAATAACAGCTTCAGTGGCTGGACTCTCTGACACAACATCCCTGCTGAGCTCCCTCCCTCCCCCAAACTCCACTTTCCCCAGGCGCCATCCACAAATCTTCAAGAATTCCCCAAGCCAGAGCTGGAAACCCTACATTTGCCTCTTCTAGGCTGCACATTCCAAGACATTTTTCTTCATTGTTAATATATGTTCCAAGGTTGAACCCTGATATTAGAACCTGGCCCAAGTTCTGGCATAATAAAGCCTGACACAAATTAAATTCTGTATAGGTTTCGTGGTAAGAGCATGACCTCCCAGCCCTTCCATGGCATATGTAGTGCATAGCATTATTCTCTCTGGCTTAGAACCATTTATATAAATATTACATTGGTGGTAAATTGTTAATTTTGTTAAATCGTTAAATTAAATTTTGTTAAATTGTTAGTTGCTAAATTGCTAAATGGGCACGAGGTCCAAAGAGGTGGAGCGGTTAGTGTATCAGACTAGGACAACCTAGGCTCCAAACCCTGCTTTGGCTTTAAACTCATTAGGGGACCTTGGCCAGTTGCTGTTTGTCATAGCTTAATCTGTTATCACAAGGATTCTATAAAGGTAAAATGGATGATAAGTGAACCACGTACATTGTTCACTGGAGAAGTGGCTAGATAAAATTGTAACATATAGTGGTGTGAGGCGCTACAGGCAGATGCCGAGGCCATCAATGATGCAGTGCTGAAATTACCACTGTCTCACAATCCAATAGTAATGTTGTTGCTGTTTATTGCAACCAGAAGCAGCATGGTAGTGGCTGAGGACCATATGTGTAGTCCCAGAAAGTTCCCAGGCTTCAAAGAAGAAGCTCCAGAGAGGAAGTAGCCTCTACCCCTGTCTCAGAGGCCACTCAGGGTCCCAAGTGTTTTCCAGGGATGAGACTGACCAACAGCTGACAATAACTGAGTACTGACAGTGATCAGCTGGATTCAGAATATCTGTGGTGGGGGGTGATCTTGGCTAGAACATGCAAACATCATGGTCTTAGTGGATATGTGGGTTTTATATTCAGCTTAGACAGATCACAAATCTGCCGACATTTAGTAAGGTAGCAAGGCTTGCTTCCTGGTTCAGCAGGAAGCAGCTATGTTGTTAAAGATACAATTGTGCTTGCTGGGCAACGAGAGACAGGTCACGAAGGCTTCTTCAGTGTATGCACACTTCAGTTTACAATTCAAGTTCTGAAATTATGGTGATGGCTACAGCCTTGGCTGTTTAATGGTCAGGGCAACTTGTCAGAACATGATGTACTGGAATATAGTGTGTCACGGGGCAGGGGGGGCTACGAGTCCTGGCTCATGTATTCACTCTGGGATGGTGAATCTACAATAACATCATGAAGTGGCACATGACTGTGCATGCATACCTTATCACATGGAGGCCAGGTTCATGTTTCCACAGCAGGGTTCTAAGTGGCGAAGTGAAGTAGAGAAGATTGTTCTGTTTTCCACAACTATTTCAGTACTGACCCACAGAGAAAGTATGGACAGAGATGTACAACACAGGGGTTAGAGGAGAGAACAGTGATGGACCATGCCTATAGAACAATATACACAGATGCAGGGCTCATTTCATAGCAGGAGCTCCTCTGCATATTAGGCCACACACCCCTGATGTAGCCAATCCTCCAAGAGCTTACAGTAGCCCCTGTAAGAAGAGCTCTGTAAGCTCTTGGAGGATTGGCTACATTAGGGGGTGTGGCCTAATATGCAAAGGAGCTCCTGCTACGAAATGAGCCCTGCACAGATGTATGTTCAAGACAGTCTGGGGAATTTCACACTACATCTTTAAAAACATTACTGAACCGGCTTGGAATAAACCAGTACAGTGTCAGCTGTTTCAGACAGCCCTTCCGCTACTGTTTTGGAACCGTCTTCAAAGTGGTTTGCCATTTCAGACTGCCTCTTTCTTTTCAAGCCTCTTTTCGCCACACACACACACACACACATGGTGTTGTAAGACTCAGCATGGACCTTGATCTCTCTCTCTCTCTCTCTCTAACACCCCCCTGTATTTTAAGACTTAGCCTGGATATCTCTCTCTCTCTCACACACACATACACACACACACACACACACACACACACAGAGTGTTTTAAGACTCAGCCTGGATCTTTATCTCTCTCTCTCTCACCCCCCGCCCCCGCATTTTAAGACTCAGCCTGGGTATCTCTCTTTCTCTCACACACACACAGAGACACAGCATTTTAAGACTCAGCCTGGATCTTTATATCTCTTTCTCTCTCATCCCCCCCCCCCCTGCATTTTAAGACTCAGCCTGGATTGGCTCTTTTAAAAAAAAATCACAGAGATCAAACTTTAAAGCATACAGATAGTCTGCCAAGCGGGGCTAATGCCTATGCCACCACCGTCTCTGCAGCCAGAAAATTCAATAAAAAAGCTCCTTCCCTCCCCACGTGGATCCCAACCCCCACCCCCCACGGCAAGCAGTTCTGGCAAAGCAAATCAAAGTATCACTGCACCGCTCTATTGCATGGAGCTGAAGTTCTGGGGACACCTGCCGAAGCAACCAAGGCTTGGGATCCTCCTGGAAGCCCTGGCAGGCGCCCCTGTGGGGTTAGTAGCTACCTCGAGGTTGAGGCAGGTGGAAAACTGCAGAGCAGGAGGAGGGCCCAATGTGGAGAGTCCTTTTGGGCAGCAACATGACATGACTACACATGCTCCCAGTACTTGGATTGCCACTTCTTCTACCAGGGCAAGCAGAGCAGGGCTTTTGGTGGGGGAAGTGTTAGCCGAATTGCTCTGGTTTTAAGATTAGCAATTGGCAAATAACCGGGTTACAGCCAACTATACCAAGGTCCCGCCCTTTCCAGGAGTTCCCAGTAAATAGGCACTGAGGCAGAGGTCAGTTTAAATGGTTTTTACTGAATAATATCCTCAGGCACAAAAAACAGATACACACACACTAACACACAGTTCCTAAGAAACTTAGATAGAGAAATAGCACTTTTGCATGAGCAGGAGATTCGCTGGTTGGGAAATACTTTACCTGTCCTGGAGATGGGTTGTCCGTTCCAAAGGAAGAATTGAGGGATTGAAAGGAAAATAGGGAACATATTCTGAACTGGCAGAAACACGCTTCTCTCTGGCTGCAGACTCAGAGATCAAAGATGGAGGGAGGGTATTGGGATAGCAAGCTGGACTTGAGAGGGGTAAAAGCAGATAGGGGTCGTGGAAGCTCAAGAGACCAGCCGCATGATAGGCTATAAGCATCCCACTCCCTCTCCTATACCTGACAGGCAGCTGCCTGTCCAGTGTAGGAGGGGGAGGAGTGTTGCAAGCAATTGTGGAGGCTGGGCCGGCAGGATCATGAAGGCATTACTGCTGGGGCTTTAAGCACCCTGCACCCGCTGCTGCACTTGACAGACAGCTGCCTTTTGTAGGGGGAGCATGTTTGAAGCCATTAGGAAGGCTGGGCCAGCAGCATTACTGCACCTCACAGGTGATTGACCATTCCTGATTTCCTCAACTGTCATTAGTTCTCTGCAGTCTCCTGTAACTGTTTTTTTTACCTTAGAACACTGAGCTCTGCAGCTGACCAGTCAGAGAGTGGGGGGTGCAAGGAGGCAGCAGCCTGGCAGCCACATATGAAGCAATGGGGGGAGCCCATTTTACCCCCTTTGACCCCCTTAGGGGTCAAATTTCTTTTAAAAATCTCTTTTTAGTGAGCATTTACATCATGGTAGGAGTGCTCTCCCCGAATTTCATGCTTCTAGGTCCAGGGGTTTGGCCTTGGCATTGATTTTACCATAAGGGGACTTTCTTTTATATATGTGTAGAAGGAGGGGGGGAACACACCAGCCTGGGAGTTAGACTGTCCCCTATTGCTTTCTATCCATATATACTTTCCCACCTCATTTCAAGAGAGTAAGGGGGGGGGGTGACAGGTGGAGTGTTAGCATGCCAGAGATCTGTACTCCAGACAGGTATTGTGCTGGCATACCAATGTTGCATGCTAATGGGGTTGCATGCACAGGAGCTTAACTTCAATGGTAAATGTGAGCAACATCACATGGGTAAGTTGTTCTTGCCCACCAGCATTATATTTAAATTGGTCCTAAATAGCAAGGCAAATTATTCTAGCCTAGCTTTGGCATTGACATGTAGGAATTCCACTGTGTCAGCCCCCACCTACAACCTAAAGTAATACAGCACAAACACAGGTTCATTGCCTCGGTGAGAATGAGGCCACAGTTAACACGATGATATCCCTGATGTGAGACGTTGCCATAGAAACCAGCTGAATCATTTATGAAAAATGAAAACTAGTCTATTGCTAGGCTGCCAGTCTGTGTCGTTCTCTTATTTTACTTGAATTTATAATGGTATCTTTTCTGAATCTGGTTGAAAAGAAGGGTTTTCACCTAACTATTAAAATGTGTAACATTTCTGACAGCTTTGTATAATCAAATCAGAATGGGGAAGGTAGTACGGGGCCTCAGAATTCATCCTAGCCAGGTCTTTGTGATTCTGGGGCCCTGGGGAAAAAGTCAAGGATGGGAACCCAGAATCACTGCCACCCTCCCCTCTGCCCTCTGTGGCAGCCAAGGAGTGGACCTCAACTTGCATGAGGCAGGTAAGAGCTGTCACTGGCAGCTGGCTGCCTGAGCCCTGGACAAGGCAGGCACAAGTGGCTGTTGCCAAAAGTGGGTGGCACAAGACCTGGACTGGCAGTAGCAGGAGCCTGCTCTTTTCCTCGCTCTGTTGGGGAGTGAGACTACAGGTGGTTGCCCCCCTCCCCAAGCATGGGGCCCAGGGCAGCTATCCCTATTGCATATATATGCTCCTGCCAGCCTAGCAATTCGAAAGCAAGAAACTGCAAGTAGACAAATAGGTACTGCTTCGGTGGGAAGGTAGCAGCATTCCATGCGCCTCAGCGTTTAGTCATGCCGGCCACATGACGACAGAGAAGTCTTCAGACATCGCTGGCTCTTCGGCTTGGAAACAGAGATGAGCACCGCCCCTAGAGACAGATTCAAGCTTTTGAGCAAGGGAAACCTTTACCTTTACTCTCCACCCGCCCCCTATATATGCCATTATTCTCATGTTCGTCCTGGACAGTAAAAGCTACGGAACATAAAAAGTGACATCATTTATTAGAGTAATATGTTTGAGTTAAGAGTTTGCAAGTTTTTATGTTTTCAGCCTAAAGCACAGTCTCCCTGAATTTTCTTTCAACAGCAGATTCAAGTAAAAGTATTATTTAACCTGATTTGTGGCAAACATTACCAAGTTACTTCAAAACTGGACAGTTAGATTAAACTGGGGGCGGGAGGATTATGAAAAATGGACAGTGGCAGTTGCAGGACTTAATTTATTCGATCACATTGGTATCCCACTCTTCTCCCAAGGAGTCAAAAGTGGCACACGTGAAGTTATCCATTTAAGCCTCACAGCCATACTGTGAAACTCCTTAAATTGAGAAATAATGGCTAGCTCCAAAGACATCAAGTTGTTACATATAGCTCTTTTGACAGAGTGCAGACCACCAGAAAGAGGGCTCATTGCAGAAGAGTCCAGTCAGATGATCTTCGTTTCATCTACAAAAAACCCACTGATGCAAGAAGAGCCCCTCTTGCCACTAAGCTACACAAGCACTGTCTTTGGTGGGCTTCCAGACTTCATACAGCCACAAACATTTGTTTTGACATAAATATAATGTAAGTAGCAAATAAGCTTATTTAGAGTATTTACTACAAAATATAAATACATGTATACAAGAAAAAAGTTACACTGAGTTTAGGAATAAAAAGGTTCCAGTCTTAAAATCTGTGTCTACCATTTCTCTTGTCTCCCACTGACGGTTCAGATCTCTCTCTCCGAAGATGCAGTTTTTGCTCCAACAGCCATGGTAACCAGGCAACCTTGTCCAGGATAAGAACATAAGAGAAGCCAACACTGGATCAGACTAATGGCCTATCAAGTCCAACACTCTGTCGCACAGTGGCCAAAAACACCAGGTGCCATCCGGAGGTCCACCAGTGGGGCCAGGACACTAGAAGCCATCCCACTGTTGCCCCCCCAGCACCAAGAATACAGAGCATCACTTGCCCCAGACTGAGAGTTCCTATCTATACCTTGTGGCTACTAGCCACTGATGGACCTCTACTCCATATCTCTATATCTAATTCCCAAGTGCCCTCCCCACATGCGGATACTTAAATCCACACAGGGGGGCACTTCGGGGGTGGGGAGGTTTTCCTACACACGGGGGGCATTCCACCCGTGTGTAGAAAAATCCAAAAAGTTTGAAAAAATATTCGGGGGATATTTAAATCCCCTGAAAAGAGAAAACCCGTTCCCTGTGCATGCAGGGACTTACCTTAGTGCTGGCGGCGGCGGCTGGGCGGTGGCGGGGGGCTGTGGCTGAGCCGGTGGGCGCAGACACCAGCAGCACCGGAGCAGCCCTTGCCGCGGGCCTCAGCGGTGCTCGCCGGGGGACATGGGCGTCAACTACGGGGGGGCTCGAGGGCTCGAGCCTCCCCCGAAATTTCTCGGGGGGGGCTCAGCCACCCCCGGCAAAAGGGAGCGTGGCCGGCACGCAGCTCACAGCACCCGCCCCGCCGAGGCCGCCGTCCAGGAGCCTCAGCAAGGCGAACCAGGACAGGAAACGCAGCTCGTCGCTGAGCGGGGACCCGGCCTTTTCCTCCCGGGCCTCCTCCTCTTCCTCCCCCCCGAAGCGCCACTGACCCGAGGCCCCGAAGACCTTGGCGAAGGTGCGCTGGAAGGGGCGGCAGGGGACCAGCACCAGGAGTTCCGCGTCATGGCACTCCAGGCTGCCGGGGGCCTCCTCCGGGCCACCGGAGAGCGAGTTGAACCTCACGGCTGGAAAGCTGCCCTGCCGCTGCGAGGCTTCGTTGGGCCAGCGGAGTCCAGCAACGTCACTGCCGGAGAACGCGAATGCGGAGGTCTGGCAAGAAGCTGCCGGCAAGCAGGGCTGCCGGCAAGCAGGGCTGCGTGCTGGGACCAGTCGGGGCGCTCTGACGCCAGCAGGAACGGGGAGAAGATCGCCCCGTGGCAGAGGACGACGGCTGGGCTCGGCGACATGCTCCCACGCTTCGCGACTGCGCCCCGAGCAAAGGCAAGCGCAAGGTGAGCGCGGGTCTGCCTCCCTGGGGCCGGGGGGGAGCCGTGGGGACATGGTCCCGTGCGCGCGCGCACGAGAGAGCCCCCGCCCCCCCCCCGGATTTATAAAGTCTACGCCCCTGCCGAGGGAAGGGGGGAAGAGGCATGGCCCATGGGGAAGGGGGAGAACCGGTGGGCCCAGTGAGCGGGCCTGCTGGTGGGGAAAGGGTGGGAGTGAATGGGGGAGGGGGTCACGGGGGTAGGAGGCAGCACGGCGAGGCCTGCCATGCTGCCGTCTGGAGTGAACAGGGGAGGGGGTTGGGGGGTGGGAGGGAACGAGAATGGGCCGGGAGGGAGGGAAATGCCGGGGGGGAAACGCAGGGCCCAAGTGGCTTAGCGCCACTCGGGCCCGAACGAGAACGGGTGTGCAGGGAGGGAGGGAGAAGCGCCGGGGCAGGGGGGGGACTGAAACACCGGGGCGGGGGGGAAAGAAACGCCAGGCCGAGTGGCTCTCAGCCTCTCAGCCGAGCGAGAGCAGGCCGGGAGAGAGGGAGAAGTGCCAGGGCGGGGGGGGGGGCACAGAAATGCCAGGCCGAGTGGTTGTCAGCTTCTCTCCCCCCCCCCACGCGTATCGCGGGTCTCCCCTTCTTGTGTTTATCTAATTCCCTCTTGAAGCAGTCCATGCTTGTCACCACCACCACCTCCTGTGGCAGTGAATTCCACATGTTAATCACTCTTTGGATGAAGAAGTACTTCCTTTTATCTGTTCTAATCTGACTGCTCAGCAATTTCATGGAGTGCCCACGAGTTCTTGTATTGGGAGAAAGGGAGAAAAGTATTTCTTTTTCTTCCTGCTCTATCCCATGCATAATCTTATAAACCTCGATCACGTCACCTCTCAGCCGTCATTTCTCCAAGCTAAAGAGCCCCAAGCGCTTCAACCTTTCTTCATAGGAAAAGTGTTCCAACCCTTTTATCATTTTAGTTGTCCTTTTCTGCACTTTTTCCAATGCTATAATATCTTTTTTGAGGTGTGGTGACCAGAACTGTACACAGTACTCCAAATGAGGTCACACCATCGATTTATACAGGGGCATTATGATACTGGCTGATTAGTTTTCAGTTCCCTTCCTAATAACCCCCAGCATAGCGTTGGCCTTTTTCATTGCAGTTGCACACTGTCTCGACATTTTCAGTGAGTTATCTACTATGACTCCAAGATCTCTCTCTTGGTCAGTCTCCGCCAGTTTGGACCCCATCAATGTGTATTTATAGTTAGGATTTTTGGCTCCAATGTGCATCACTTTGCACTTGGCCACATTGAATCCCATTTGCCACATTGATGCCCACTCACCCATCCTCGACAGATCCCTTTGGAGTGCCTCACAATCCTCCCTGGCTCTCACCATCCTGAACAACTTCGTGTTATCTGCATATTTAGTGACTTCACTGCTAACTCCCAACTCCAAATCATTAATAAACAAGTTAAAAAACATTGGACCGAGTACTGATCCCTGTGGTACCCCACTGCTTACCTCCCTCTACTGAGAATATTGCCCATTTATACTCACTCTGTTTCCTTTTAAGTAGCCAGTTTTTGATCCACAAAAGGACTTGTCCTTTTATCCCATGACTATTGATCTTACTTAGGAGCCTTTGATGAGGAACTTGGGGGGCAGGGAGATATTTCTGCACACTTGGGGGACTCCCCACATGTGCAGAAAAATCTGAAAAGTAAAAAAAAAACTTTTGAGGGATATTTAAATCCCCCCAAAAGTTAAAGAGCATTCCCTGCACATGCGCAGGGAATCCTCTGGTAGCTTTGTGGCAGCCCGGCAGCTGAGAGCCACTCAGGCCTTGCCGCAGGAGTCAGGGGTGGGGTGGGGTGAATCAGCTGGCCGAGGAGGAGGGCGAGAGGCACCCCGGGGGTGGCCACCACCTTCTGCTCTGCCTGGGCCCCATGACGTGCCCCCCCTCCCTGGCCAGCCCACCTGCTCACCAAGCACAGCCGCAACCTTCGCCCTGCCATCAAGTCCCTCCCAGCACAGCAGCCAGACAGGCAGGATCATGGGGCCCAGGGCACTGCTGCTGCTTCTCATGCTGCTGCTGGCAGCCTCCTCCTCCTGGGTGCTGGGAGGGGACCTCGGCGGACACCCCAGTGAGCTTGTCACCATCCATCCCCATCCCCCCCAGTGCTGGGGAGGGGAGAGTGGTGGGGCACACCTGGAGCACATGATCCCCATTGGCTGCAACTCCCCCCTCCCTGTGCACCCCTCCCTCCTCCTCCTGGCAGCCTGTGCTGCCCCCCCCCCCCCCCGGGTGGTGCTGCTGCTCCCGATCCTTGTAACTTGTGCAGCCTTCGGAGCAGCGGCTCCACGGCACCAGCTGGGAAGCCCCCGCGGGGGCGTGTTGAGAGGGGGCAGGGATGGGAGGGAGATTGGTGGGCCCAGCAAGAGCTGCTCAGGCCCGCCAGTGCCCATGGAGGGGGGAAGCAAGCGGTGGGCCCGGCAAGAGCTGCTCAGGCCTGCTGGTGCCTGTGGGGGGGAGAAGGCTTACCTATGGCAGCTTTCTCCTCCTCCACGTGGAGCTCTGTCACCCCCGTAAGTATTGCAGGTCCTCACCTCTTGTGTTTAATTTCCTCTTGAAGCCGTCCATGCTTGTAGCCACTGCCACCTCCTGTGGTAGTGAATTCCATGTGTTAATCACTCTTTGGGTGAAGAAGTACTTCCTTTTATCCATTCTAACCCAACTGCTCAGCAATTTCATTGAGTGGAAAAATAGAATTGTTTTATATTTAATTAAATCAGCTGAAAACTAATCAAGTAAAAATAGGGAAATAGGCTGACTTTAGAGACTTGTGTCTTCAACCTCGGAAAGGAAATTTCACAGGATTCTACTAAAAACAGGAAAGCTACTCCTTTGTGCATAGTAAACTAATTTTAAAAATAGATATTCCTTAACTTTATTTCCCCCACTTCTTGTTTCATGTGTAGTTGCACTTTTTAAATAAGTGACTTTGACTGAAGAAAGGTAGTTATAATACTTTTGATGGTATTTTTTTGCGGGGAGTGAGTGGGTTATAATTTATCACTAAATAACTGGAGGTCAGAATTTTTCTGTTTTGAGAACTGATTTGTTAGGTAGAATCCTGACATCAAAGAGTGATAAGGGATTGTGACAGGTGAAGAACAGCAGAGGGTTAGTTTCTGGCAGCTGTATCAACTTTTTTCAGGAACAAGAAGAAGAGGAGGAGGAGGAAGAGGAGGAGGAGGAGACTGGATTTATATCCCACCCTTCACTACCTGAAGGAGTCTCAGAGCAGCTTACAAACTCCTTTCCCTTCCCCTCCCCACAACAGACACCCTGCGAGGTAGGTGGGGCTGAGAGAGCTCTTTCCAGAACTGTCCTTGAGAGAACAGCTTTGACAGAACTATGGCTTGCCCGAGGTCATCCAGCAGCTGCAAGTGGAGGAGTAGGGAACCAAACCCAGTTCTCCCAGAGTAGAGTCCGCACACGTAACCACTACACCAAACTGGCTATGAACAGAAGTCATTCCTGAAACCTCATCAAAGAAAAAGGGCAAAGAACACTATCACTTGCAGGGCTGTGAAAAACATACTGATGAGCCTAATAAGCATCACTGCAGAAGTAAAACCACTTGATGGTCACCTTATTAAATAGACGTGATAAAAAAAATCTGTAAAGTGAAAATGGGAGTGAAGTATTTTTATTCAAATGGGTACTGATTCAAATATTTATATGGGCTATTTTTAAAATTACTTTTTCCACTTGAAAGTCACATTCACATGGTTAGAATTCTCTGTTTCCCTATAACTGCCACTACAAATGCAGTGGAGAATGCATGTGGAAGTCTTCTGCACACTTTCCTCCATGCGTTGCTAATTTTATTGTGTTTCCCCCCTTCTTCTGCTTACAAATTTCCCCAGCATGGACCACAGTGATCCCAGAATTGGCTTTTGGCATGTCTCTGAACACAGTCCCAAAGCACAGAACAGCTGTGTTAGGTGTAATTGCTGAATTATGGAAGGATATGGGTCTAAGGCTGTCGTCACACGGCCCCTTTAAATCCGGGAGCCCTCCCGGATTAAAGGGGCCACGTTTTTTTACCTCAGGTTGGGATCCCAACCCCTGCAGCGGCGGGCGGAGAAGGAGGAGGCAGCAGGCGACGGAGGAGGCCGCGAAGGAGGAAGCGGTGGCATTGCCGGACGAGGCAGAAGAAGCGACAGCATTCCTGGGGGAAGTGGCAGCGGCGGAAGTGGCGGCAACGGCGTTCCCTGGAGTTTGGCGGCAGCGGCAGCTGTTGGCAGCGGCTGTTGGCAGTGGCGACTGCCGGGCAAGGCACCCTTCCTCAAGCCCCGCCAGCCGTCTGGTAAGCGTGGGGGTTCCCCCCCCCTTTTTCACTTGGGCGCTTGAGTGGCCAAGCGCCCAAGTGTAAAAGGGGGAAAAAATGGCAGGGGGGGCCATCTGGACAGCCCTGCTCTCGCATTGATTGCGAGAGAGGGCTGGCCAGATGGCTCAAATGTGGGTTCCTCCCGCGAGTCCCAGGAAAACTGTTGATTTTCCTGGGGTCAGAAAATGCGGGAGGAACCCGCATTTGAGCCCGCTTCAGCACGCTGCCATTGTAGTCGGCCCCTTTAAATGCGGGAGGAAATAGCCCTTCCTCCCGCATTTAAGGGCCCTGTGACCGAGGCCTAATTTCTACAAACTGAAATAAATGTTAATGTCAGTATCCTTTTTAAAAGCAAGAAAAGGCCACCAGATGGCAGCAGAAACCATTATTTGGCTTTACAGTACAATCCTCACTTCAATGGGTTTAGAAGGGGGTAACTCTATTGAGAACAGCAGTGTTATCAAGTTCCCTGCTAACTCTTACAGCGTAATTTTTGCCTTCTGTTCTGAAGATGTTATTGTTTTTTTACTTCCTCTTTTTTTTACCACTAAATCAACTCAACTGCAGTCATCACAGAATTATTAAGTCTAGCTTGGATTTACAGAAAGTACTAACGTATCTATATATTCAAATCCTGTTGACTTTCAATAGGGAGTTGATTCCTAAACGTACTGTCTTTTTCTACAGCATCTGGCTTGCTGAGAATCCCAAAGACAGCCACATTTCAAACGAATAAGGAAAGACGGGCATTCCAAAAAAGTGGTTTATGTAGCATGTGTTGCTGGTACATTCAGCAGAGGAAAGTTTAAAGCTGTCTGCTCTAGCTGGCCGCTGCTTTTCAGGGTAGAAGTCTCTTTCGTATCACTTACTCCATGATTCTTTTAACTGAAGATTGAACCTGGGACCTTTGAATTGCCAAGCAGATGCTCTACCACTGAGCCAAGCCCCTCTCCAAACATATTTAAAATGTATCAATTTTCCCAAGCATGTTTAGCAGCCATAGTATCATAAATGCACCTGGGCAAAACATGCAATTTCTATCCTGGCAAAAGAACAACCTTATAACAATCCATTGCCATGACATAGTTATTCCTTTGAATTCTCAGCATTCCTTTTTAAAAGAGGAGGAGAAGAGATGTAAGGGAAAAGGTGCAAGCAGTTTTTGTCCAGAGTGCCTGAAAAGGACTGGGGAGGAGAGACTGTGTGATGCCTGGAGTGAGGCAGGAATCCACTGCTGCTTACCTGAACATGTGGGCATTCCATTGAAAACAACACAGAGAATCATTGCCTTATGGCTGCAGAAGCCAGGCCTCAGTCCACATTTATATAAGGCTAACTGGGACTTCATTCTGTAACTTGATCCTCCTGGGCAGAAAAGCTTCAGCACACTCATCCACCCGGGTAGGGTTGCAGAGCAGCAGAAATCAGACAAACAGCAGAACTTACAAAGCTGCCTTCTGCTGAGTTAAGGCTGCAGTCACACACACTAAATAATCCACTTTCAGTGCACTTTCCATCTGGATTTTTATTGTATGAAGTGGCAAAATCCAGTTGGAAAGTGCACTGAAAGTGGATTATTTTGTGTGTGTGACTGCAGCCGTAGACTATCCACCCATTTACTTTACTGTTTGCTCTGACGGGCAGCAACTTCCTGGGGTCTCAAGCACACAAGGGGCTTGCTTCTGATCTTCCAGCCTGAGTTTCCAAGGGTCTATGTACAAAGGACATGCTTTAATACTGAGCTGTACTTCTTGCCCACCTGTAACAACAAAGGAAGTAATGGGCTTCGCCCTAACTGATGGAGTTGAGGCTGACCAGAGCCAGTGGAGCCCCATTTCCATACTCCTTACCACCTCATGTTCTAAATTAAAGGAAGGCAAACAGTCTTGGGCCAGGCAAGAACTTTTTCCTGTTTTCTGAAACAAATGGATGGCAGCAATCCTGCACTATCAAAGCTGTAGGAAGAAAATCAAAGGCAAGAGGCAAATACATTCCCTTCTATCGGTCAGGTAAATTGCAGGGGGGAGGGAGGAGTTGAAATTGCCTTATTTGGGGATTGTTGAACATACGAAGCCAGACCATTGGCCTGTTAAGGTCAGTATTGTCTACTCTGACTGGCAGTGGAATGCCGGAGTCTCAAGCAGGGTTGCCACATGCCTGCAGGAAAAAAAGTCCTTCTGTTTAATAGAGGCTTAATGGGATATTGCATGCCATAAAAAGCTTCTGCTACCCATTTTCACACATTAAGCCTCTATCAAAGGGGCAGGACACATTTATCCAGGCCTGCTGACAACCCTAGTGTCATGCAGAGAGGTATTTCATATAACTTGCTACCTGAACTTTTACTGAATGTGAGTCTACAAGCAAAGTGGATGCTCTTCCATTGAACCACAATTCCTTCCCAATGCAAGGTCTCATTTGGTCCACATAGGTTCACTGTTACAAGGGCATTTATCTTAGAGTTCATAATAAAATATAGTGTCAAAAAAAGAATTAGTTTTTGGTCATCTAAAGAAAAAGGAATAAGATGATTCTCTGATTACAATAATCCAGGGTTCTCAGTTGAATTAAAAGCTTCCTTTCTTCCACATAGTTTCTCTTTAGAAAACAGCAAATCGGGAAGGTAAAAAACAAGCCTAAAACTTGGCTAAATTTAAAAACTGAATTTGCATTTTCTTTCTTACAATGAAAAGATGATGTCTAGTTTCCACTTACATTACAGCAACCTGTCTTTATTTATCTGTCTTTGAAGTACTAAAATAAGTTGGATGTTACAGGAAATATGTATCTCCATTTTATGCCTTTTGCTTTTAGAACAACTCCCTTTTAAAATCAGTCTATGGCTTTTGTAGAGGCAAGCCAAGTGGACTTCACCAGCCTATTTATCTGTGGTGATTCAGAGGAGAGGTATGGAGTGACTCATGCTTCTTTAATCACAGCCTGATGAATGTCTAAGGGGGGAGGGGACTTGCCTTATTAAATGTATATGAAAAACCAATACAACGGGGGGGGGGGGCGCTCTTTGGCTTCACTGACTGAGATCCAACCTAGTAACTGAAGTATAGGAGCAAGCCTAAGCAGGTCTACTCCGAAATAAGTCTAATTTTATTCAGCAGGACTTATTCTCAGGAAAGTGTGTTTAGGATTGCAGCCAATATCATCTATGTCAGGACAATAATCAGACATGGCATCTCTAACCTTTTCTTCCAGTTCATGTTTTCTTTCAGGAAAATTAACTGGTACTATTGCCCAGTGGAACCAAGTGACCAGAAAAAGCAGGAGGCTTTTAGAATATTGGAGAAAATAATGCTATAGAGGCTAGATTCGTGGCTTAAATGAACCAAAGTTTTTTTAAAAGAACAAGAGCCAACAGGCCTTCCTTCCACTGAGTTGGAAAAAATAGAGCTGGCATGTCAAAAGCTTTGCCGCATGCCTGCTGAATCATCATTTGCTGTAGACAGAGGGGATATAATGAACTTTGTGTAGAGCAGTCTGCTACTTTGGGACTATGTTTCCACTGAAGAAATAATGTACATGTGCAACAGCTTATATTAGAAAGTGATTGAAAGTGTGTGCTTCTGTAGCAGGAATCCCCAGCCATATTGAACCTATGGAACCTTACTGAGCCTGGAATTTTGAGAGGGTACCCCAGAATGGATCCCGCAGGAGGTGGAGTCAAACACAATAGCTCCCTCCTCACTTGGCATAAGAATCCTAGAAGAGGAATAAGGGGGTGGACAAGGAAAGAAAACGTGAATAAAATAATTGTTTCTTAAAGCTACAGCTGCTGCTTCTATTATTTTGAGGGGGTTGCCCCCCCACCACCATGTGTTCCTTTTTAGATTTTTCTGCAACCCTAGGGCTTTTTTCAAGTTTTCAGGAAGATCTATCTTGTCTGCCTACAACTCCAGTCTCTGGATTGAAGTATCCACAGATTTGGCCATGTTGAGAATTATATATAGTGACAAGTGGAGACCCGCAAGAAACTTGCGGGATGGTTATCCCATTCCTCACACCTTTGCTTCCTCCCTTCTCCCCCTGCCTCTCTCACACTCTTTCTCCCTTCTGCTCCCCCTTTCTTACTCTCTCTCTCTCTCCTCCATGTATGTTACTTTCTCTGTCTTTCTGACCCGTCATCATTCTCTTTGTTTTTCTGCCTCCCCACCTCATCACTCTTTCTCTCTCTTTCTGCCTCCCTCCTCAAATCCCACCCTCCCCAGGCTCTACCTCTCAAATGTCCAGGAATTTCCCAGCTTGAGTTGGCAACCCTATTTCCTTCCCACCCAGTAGCCAACCTACCTTTCTCTGTCTTCAGCTTTCCATCTCCATCCCCCTCCCCCACAGCCTCTACCTAGGAAAATTACAGTCTTTCTCCACAGTGGGGACTAAAGCAGCTTACATTATTATTTCCTCCTTGTTGTCTGCTTGACAACCCTGTGAGGTTGGTTAAGCTGAAAGTATATGACTGGTCCAAAATCTCCCAGTCAGTTTCTACCGCAAGATGGGGATCTGAAGCTGGGTCTCGCAGATCCCAATTGGAGGCTCTAACTGTTACATCACAATGGCTTTCATAGGGTGGCTGCTGATGAACAGTAGCAAAGCAGCTGGGCCTAATTAAGTCATGCAAATCAGGTGGTATCAAGTCAGACAGAGGGTGCTGCCTAGGGATGCCAGCCTCCAGGTGGGACCTGGGGATCCCCTGGAGTTACTGCTCATCTCCAGACTACAGAAATAACTTTCCATGGAGAAAATGGATGCTTTGGAGGGGGGAGTTTATGGCATTGTACCTCACTGAGGTCCCTGTCCTCCCCAGGTTCCACCCCCAAATCTCTAGGATTTTTCCAGCCTGGATCTGCTGGTGGTGGCTGGGGGGGGGGGTACTTTGCAACCCTAGACTGCTGCCAGTAAAAACCCTACTTTTTACTGACAGGAACAGTTAGCCTCCCCCCCCCCCCCCCCCAACATTCTAATCTCCTCACAGTTGATGCCTGGAGCTGATGCCATTTCAAAAGGTATAGGGAGGAATTCAACAGTCCCTGAAGGTTTTTTTTAACTTTTCGGATTTTTCTGCAGACCGAGGAAAAGGCCTGACTATGTAGGAAAAGCTGTTGGGGGAGAGTGAACTCTCTTTTGGCAGATATAAGCATCCACACAGAAAAAAACCCTCTTGGAATTAGAATATAGATATTAAGAAATGCATAGGAATTCAATTGACCTTATACATAAACATAAAGATTATTTGAACTGCAGATTTCTATACATCTTACCCATAATTTAAAGGAAAATAGTTCTCTGCCCATTGCTTGTTCTCCTACATGACCTGGTTTGTTTGCTAGTTGTACATTTTTAACCTCTTCCTCCTCCTTAGGAAATGGTTCCTATATTGTTTCAGTTAATTGTCTGCTATCTGCCATTGAATTCATAAAGGACATTGCATAAAAGTGCACATTTTGCAGTTTCTCATTTATCTTTATCAGATAAATGTGCAACACTGAATTATGTGCAACATAACAGCAAGAAAGTTGCTTTAGATGTGCTCCATTAAATTCATATTGTGAGGTAGGTATAGGGTTTCTAACAGCCTGGAGAAAAATGTGTTTTGCCCCTTTAATAGATGTTTTGCTTACCTCCATGCCATGAAAAGCTGCCCATTCTCACACATCACTCCTTTTTTAAAGAGACAGGACAGGTTTTTTTTAGGCCTGCTGACAACCTTTGGCAGGTTGCCCTTGACATATAGTTTTTACTTCATAGTGAAGGTATAGCACTGAAAGCACAGTGTCCATCTTTCATTGCTCACTGGTGGTCTTGAATCTGTGTTTTTGAAAATCATATCATCTGTAGCCACTGTGGTTCAGGATAAAGCTTCTCCCATAAAGACACAAGCAGAAATGTTCACACTACTGCATAACTGCCAGTTAGGGTTGCCAACAGCCTGGAGAAAAGAATGCCCTGTTCCTTTACTAAAAGATGATGATGATTTCTGAATCTTCCATCCCTGCTGGACAATGTACAACAATGGATAAAAAAATTAAAACTCTACAATTAAAATACAGCAGTACCAATAAATAAAATTAATCTCCAGATTGTGAACTAAAATCACTTCCCAATCCAGACTGCCTGGCTACCTCGTGGGCAGGGGAGGAAGAGGAACAACTGATCTGGAGAGCAAAAGAGGGTGCCAGCTAGACTGAAAACCATTGCTGCCCTTAACTAAGTGCCTAGTGGAAGATCTCTGTCTTACAGGCCCCGTGGAATTGCATGAAATCCCTCAAGGCCCTGGTAGTATTTGGCAGAGAGTTCCACCAGGTTGGGGCCAGGTTGTATGTGTGCCATTCATGATATTCCCATCAGGAGCCATGCTGCCGCACTCTGGATCAGCTGAAGCCTCCAGGTCAACCTCAAGGGCAGGCCAGTGTAGAGTGAATTGCAGTAGTCTAGACTGAAGATGACCATTGTATGGATTACCTTGGCTAGGTCAGGGCATGAAAAGAAAGGGGCCAACTGCCAAGATGTTATATTGGCACAGATGAAAATATTCTTGTCTTGTTATATTCTATTAAGCCCCTGTCAATGGGGCTGGTGGCTTTTGTTTTTTTTTCCAAACTATCAGCAACCCTATTGCCAGGTCTTCTCTCTTTATTTGCATCACTACTTAATATTTTCAGGTCTGTAGTTGTGTTGTTCTGCAGCAGAAGAGCAAGACTCAAGTCCAGTGGTATTTTAAAGACCATGCCCCTAAGCTTTTCTCCCCTGTTCTAATCAAGCTGATTCATTTTGCATCGTACCTTGCATACTGACTCCCTTCTTTGCAACAACTCCCACCTTCTGACTGGGATAGAAGACCTCAGGGAACTCTGTTCCTACTTGTATGTGACAAAAGGAGCTTTGACTCTCAAAAGCTTTTGCCCTGGAAAGCCTGTTATTTTTTCAGGAGCTACTGGACTCCAGTCCTACTAAATATTTGGTTTGCATGCCCCCTGATCATGACTGCATCATGTCATGTTGCATCAAGCTGGTTTTAGGAACAGCTGGGTTTACATCTTCAGTTACTTCAGCAGGTTTGTTGGGGTCAAAGTATACATTTGAGTTAATGTTTCTCTTATGGCTTGTAAGTTTCTTTTGCTTCTTGCTTCATCCCCATTTTAAATTTTATTAGGTTAAGAGTTATGGAAGCCACATGAATGTCAAATAGTTGGGTACATAAATCTTGAGATATTGTTTATTAGTCCCAGTAGTTTTCTTGTCCTACATACATTGTTTTGTATACATGTTTTCTTTAGGTCTGCTGAGGTCACATCTCTAGAAAACAGATTTTTATTTATTTGCTTCACTTGTAGCCCACTTTTCTCCCCAGTGGGGACCCAAAGTGGCTTGCAGCATTCTCCTCCTCTTCATAGAGACACATGGAATTCTAGAGAGTCTCGACTGCATTTGCTTTTTCTCTCATTAAGAGTGATATTTCTCTCTTTCCATTTCTGAAAAACTGTGATCATCAAAAGACATGTTTCTTTTTAGCTTTGTCCATGATGGAATATCTCTGATTATGGCTGGTTTTTAAAATCACCATGAAGCTACAGTTTGAAACTGTCTCCTAGAGATTATGCAGGAAGAGTGAAAATTGGTGTATTGGTATTTGGCCATATTTGTTTCATTTGCATTTTTTATTTGAAATTGGCATTTGGATCACTGCTTGCAGTCCAGGAGCTGAGTGCAGAAGAAACTGTCTCAGGATTAGACTACATATAAGTCATCATAAGATTCTGAGAAAACAATGGTAAAGTGCCTTATATTCTGAATCCAGGGTACTTTACATATGGGATTTTGGATTTTTCCTTCATATTCAAAGCAGAGAAATTCCCTGGGTATAAGCAAGTTACTACAGTTCATGTATAGATACAGCTTTCACACACTGTTCTTTTGTTGCAAGCAAAACTAGCCTACATCCAGCAATGAAGTAGGATAGGCAGGACTGCATTCAGTAATGCAGTCAGATTCTGCAGCAGATTTACTCTGGATAGCTGGAATGCAGTACAGAAAGCTTCCAGTTGTTGTTTTGGATCAGAGTGAGTGCCATTTTGCCTCCATCATTGATTTCAAAACACTTGTAAAGTTGCTTTTATGTATTCCAGCTACTATTTGTCATTCATCACTGGCCTCCTAGTCTTGCAAAGTGACCCCACCAGTGTTCTGAAGACAGTACGGTGTAATAGCTAGAATAGGTCCAAATTCATATCTTCCCTATTCTGTGAAATTTGGGTGACTATGGGTTAGTCAGACTCCCAGAGTCACAGGTTTATTGTGAGGATAAAAGGGGGGAGTGGACCACATTTGCTCTTTGGAGGAAGGTCAGAATACAAATCTAATAATCAGGGCTCATTTCGTAGCAGGAGCTCCTTTGCATATTAGGCCACACACCCCTAATGTAGCCAATCCTCTAAGAGCTTACAGAGCTCTTCTTACAGGGTCTACTGTAAGCTCTTGGAGGATTGGCTACATCAGGGGTGTGTGGCCTAATATGCAGAGGAGCTCCTGCTATGAAATGAGCCCTTCTAATAATAATAAATAGTCCAAATTCTCTTTTAAAGGGGTGGAAAACAGAGGATTATAATGTATCTCAAAGCAATTTTTAAAAAGTGAAATGAAAAAAGAACGTACAAGGTGGTCAGACACTCCCTCCCTTTTGCATTGTTTGGAATTCAGGTAAACCCACACCCAGCTTACCAAATAAACTTCTTAAGATTCAGACTTAAATCTTTCAAACAGTATTATATTTCACTAGGAATAAGGCCCGTTGTGGAAATAAATACAACGGGCTCTAGAAAGAAGCTCTGGGAGAGTGCCCTGGCCTTGGGCATTCAGCGTCAATTTGCTGTGGCAACCTCAGCAGGGTCTAATGACACAGAGTCCACCATTTTCTCCAGGGGAAGATCTCTGCCATCTGAAGAGCAGTTGTAATTTAGTGTGATCTCCATCCCTCCCCTGGAGATTGGCAACAATGGGTCTAGCAGATCCTGCTTACCGGCTTGTAATAAACTGGTACAGTGACAGCCCTTCCCCTACCATTTTGGAGCCGTCTTTGGAGCAGTTTGCCATTTCAGACTGCCATTTTTTTTCAAGCCTCTTCACCACACAGACACAGACACAGACACAAACACAGACACACACACAAACACACACACAAACACAGAGACACATAGAAACACACACAGAAACACACACACAAACACAGAGATACATACAAACACACTCAAACACACACACACACACAAACACACACAAAAACCACACATACATAAACACACACACAAACTCAAATGCCTAGGGTAGCCAACCTCCAGGTGGAGCCTGAAGATCGCCAAGTATCACAATTGAACTCCAGACAACAGATCCTCCCCCCTCCCTTGGAGAAAATGATTGCTTTGGAGGGTGGCCTCTATGGAATTCTGTTCTGCTGGCCCCAGTGAGTTTTCTCCCAAAGGCCAACATTGGTGTGGATAGGGGCTTTCAGAGATGCAAGCTTGGTTGCCTTGAGGGGATAGTTGCCAGCATTGAGGGGATAGTTGCCAGCTCTGATGATGGAATAGGGTTCCCAACCTCCAGGTGGGGCCTGGGGATCTCCCGCTTTTACAGTGGATCTCCAGCTGACAGAGATCAGCTCCCCTGGAGAATATGGCTGCTTTGGAGGGTGGACTCTATGGCATTGAACCATGCTGAGGCCCCTCCCCTCCCCAAACCCCACCCTCTCCTGGATCCAGCAGGTGCAAGTGGAGGAGTGGGGAATCAAACCCGGTTCTCCCAGATTAGAGTCCGCGCACTTAACCACTACACCAAACTGAATTGCAGGACACTATGTGCTCCTAGAATTACCACCATCACTTCTGAGTATTTCCTAGAAGTGATGTCATTCCATGGGTGATGCCAGAGAGTTTTGTTTAATTTTAGTTTTCCCCTGCCACTGCTTCAAGAGATGGCAGGAAACAGGAACTCAGGGTGAGGGATTCTTCATCTTTACCAGGGGCTAGGTCACCCTATCTGGTTGACGTATGCTTTATTAAAAAAATACTGCTGTAGTTCCCGTTACAGAAATGCCGGGCCAGTTTACAAACATAGGTATAATTACATACATCAATACTAGCAAAAGACACAAAGTGCTATGTGAAATAGATAACAAGAGGTGGGAAACTCTTAAGGACGTTCAGCATGGGGGCTCTTTCCTTATACCCCCTCCCCTCAGTCTGTCCTCTTTAGGTCTCCCTGGGAAGCCCCATAGCTCCTCCCCTTTCCCCCACTTCCTTCTATCCATCCCAGGGTTTCCAACTTCCAGGTGAGGCCTAGGGTTCTCCTGTTATATCAACCCATCTCCAGTCTACATATATATATAGTCCCCTGGAGAAAATAGCCATTTCAGAGAATACACTGAACAAAGAGCTTCACATGGCTTTGTGTGTGTGTGTCTTTGTGCTTTGTGACAACCTCCAGGCTGGAGGTGGTAACCTCAGAAAATGGCGCTTTAAACCTTTGTTGGAAGCATTTGCTATCATTTTCCCACTGGTCACCTCATGCACTATTTTAACTCACATAACTGGCAGCATAGTCCATTCACTGCTCTCATAGATCACCAGAAAAGTCCAAAAGAATATTGCTCTGGCTTACAATTCTCCAGCCTCGGAAACACCAATAGGAGCCTTCCAAAGTTTAACACTGCTGGCTGCCAAATAACAGAGTTCCCATTCTGCTTTATTGGATCAGAATGCTATATATATATGCTCAGCTCCACAGCTTGTCCTCTGTTAGGTGTTGGCACAGAGAGGCACTTAACTTGTTAAAAGCAGACTAGCAGAGCACATTCATTTATTCCCTCCTGATTGTGAACTCCTCTCCTGTGCTGGGGTCTGAGCCACTCTGTCTCTCTGCTCACACTGAGAGGTGGGGCTTAGCTACTGGGTGCCTTGACTGAATGAGGACCCACATTTTATACCCTCCTGATTGTGAACTTCTGTCCCCTCTTGGGGTTTGGGTGTTAGGTGGCCTCAGGGCTCATGGCCATGCAAGAGAGGTCAGGCCCGATGACAGCCTTGCGTGATCAGTACTCCAGGGGATCAACATCGGTGGTCTCAGGGGACTTTGCCAAGTCCCTCACCATCACCTCTGCCAAATCCTCCTCCATTGCATGCATGGCTTTCCCATTGCTGCTGACCTCCCAGCTCGATACTGAAAGCCAGTAGTGGGGTTTCACCCTGGTTGGGCTCTTTGAGGCAGAGGTGCTAGCCTGTGGCTCCTTCTCCTCCTCCTCCCCAGCCTCTTTCACCTGCTGCTTCCTTTGGCCACTACGCTATCTGTTGGTCTCTACACTTCTTTGCAGAGCTCACACTTCCATTGCATGAGCTCTGCATTCCGGAGAGCAATGCTGCCTTTTACCTGGGGGGTCACAGTCTAGACAGGCCAGCTTGTGCTCCCCTTTCTTGCAGAGAGGATGCAACCTGGTGGTGATGCCCACCTGCAACCTCCCTGCCAAGGCCCTGACCTGTGGGAGAACAGCCAGATCCAGTGTGAAGACCAGCACCCAGTCCAGCCCTCAAATCAGGGGGATGACTTGCCCCAGGCTGGCCATATGGGTGCACAGCATGTCGGTGGTGTCCTGGAAGGGCTGGAGGACACACACCATTTGGGAGAGAGTGAGCCATCATTGGAGTTAATGCGGAGCTCCTCCTCCCTATGCAGGATGGACATGGAGGAGAGGATATCCTGTGCGGCACTCTTCTGTCCCACCAAACGTGCAATCGTGGTGTAGGTAAAGTTCCTCATCTCCCTGCCTCTCGCACAGCAGACGGGCAGACCTGATACTGTGCCAGAAGTGGGCAGCCAGGCACTGGCAGGTCTTGAGCAAGGACTGCATCTCAAGGAGGCAGTGTCATCATTGTGTCATCATCGAGGGGGCAGTATAACTCATTGCTCAGGACAGATGTTGTCAGGAATGGGTGTTCATGATAAGCCATTCCAAGGTTGGAGCATACAGCTGTCCTGCTTGTGGCTTGCTTTTCCACCTCCCAGTGGCAGCTGCCTGATTCATGATCACTGGAGCCCTGCCGGGGGGGGGGGGGGGGGGGATAGTGCCAACTCTGTTTGTAATACAGGGTGAAGGCAAAGTGAAACCAAGGCCAGAGATTGCTAGGGGGTTTTTTTTGGGCAAAATCAACGAGTGAAACTGTTTGTTAGATACATACATATATATGCAAATTAATTAGAGTCAAGTTCTCTGACACCCTCACTAAAATCCCAGTTCAATAGAACTTTTCATTAATTATTCATTGAAAACCTAGGAACTTTTCATAAGTTCTCTGGTACTTGTATGGCAACCATATCTTCCTCCCAGCAAGATCCTTTGCATTTGTGTTTTGTGTTTTTGGTTTGTTCTGGGTTACAGTTCCCATCCATATCTTTATGCTTGTAGGCAATGGTATTACTTGTATTTCAGAAGAGCTTTCTCAGCTCTTGGTGGAAGACAACTAAAGGCAATGTACTCCTGATCAACAGGATACAGTGTACAGGACACTGCATTTGTTCTATTGCATCACCACCTTTAGAATTATTTATGGGAGTTGAGAGGAAGCAGGTATTAGATCATCAGTTTGTGTGTCCTAGAGGGCAACAGCTACTGCCTACTGTTCAGCATCTCAGAAACGGCATGTAGTAGATGGCTTCTGAGAAGGGAATTTTTAAATTTTAAAAACCTGCTCACCTGTAACTTAAGTATTTGACCACCACCTTTTGATTACAATCTCCTTTACTACTAGGAGCCACTATGAAGTATGAAGTAGTAGGGAAAGTGCCTGGAAATCCACACTCTGCCATGAAGTTCACCAGATTATTGTAACCAGTCATTCTCTTTCAATTTAACCTACCTCCCAGGGTTGTTCTGAGGATAAAATAGGAAAGGAAGACCCAATCATGCTGCTCTGAGCTCTTTGGAGGAAGGAATGACAAGAATGCACTAAATATCCTGCAAAGGTATATTTCTGCAAACATATCTCCAAATGGGCAATTTTCCTTTTTGGGAAAAATTGCCTCAGATAATACATTCTGGGTTCAGAGACTGTTACCCCAGGCTTTTTAATGCAAGTGATGTTTTTAACCTCACCCTCATGTCAGTTATGTTACTCAATCATTTAGGTACATAGGGTTCTACCCGAGCTTCCAGTTACACAGTCCAGAGACTTTGATCTTCAAAAGCATTTTTATGGATAAGAGATATAGAGAAGGAAAAAACATCAACAGATATAGCAAATTTTGAAAAGAAAGCATAATGTGCATAAACTTAACTCTTGCTCTGTAATGGCAACAGTTTTACCAGATAACAGATCCAACCCCAAAACTTATTTACCAATGTAAAAGATAGCATATTCACAAACAGATGAGACAGCATCTACCCTGGGTGGGTGACATCTGTTCTCTCTCATGAGAAAAACTTCTCTTTTTCAAAAGGACATGTTCGAGATCTTGCTCTAGTCTTCTTGGTCAGGTTGAATGTTAGTTGCAGGTTTAGGACCAGCCAATGGTGATGTTACTTTGAAACTGTATTTTCAAGTGGAAATTTAATTACCAATGAGCCATGAAATATTAAAGGAATAACTGATCTGTTAAGAAAGAGGTATTCTTTAGTATAGCTGATTAATGAGACATTTATCAAGTGGGCAAGATTTGTACTGTGCTTTAAGAAAGAATGGATGTGACAATAGCACACATCGAACAGAGTTCTTTTATTGGAACTCCTGAAATTACTTTGCCCTAAAAGGTGTGTATATGTTTCTTGTATGACATGGAATCAGTGCTGGGGAAAGATGGCTTCATTCTTCTACCAAATGCTGTCTCTTTGATTTTACCTCCCCCCCCCCCCCAAATATCCTGACTGATCTGTGAATGATGGTGGGTTGCCCTCTTTTGTTGTATCCTATGAAGGGTTTAATGTTTTATTAATGTGTAATTGTTTGATGTTATAATTTGGAGTATTGTTGACATTGCTATGATTATCGTTAGTTGCCTTCTGGCCCTCATATGGGGCCAAAAGGCAGGCTATAAAAATAATTAAAGCCCTGGTAAGAATATAGACAGGTGTGATATTGGTATGTTATACAGTTTAAAGCAGCCAGGAGGGGGATTTCTTATTGAGTAAATGGCACCAAGGAGAGCTAACTCTTTCTCAGCAGCATGGCCCTGGGCCATATAAGTCCCCTGATCTTTAGGACTAAATAATATGTTTCAGGTTCCAGTCACAGAACTTCAGCCATTGGGATGAGTAATTAGGCCCAAGACATTTTGGTCACTAATCCACCACAGTTGCTTCTCTGGAGATGCAGTGTGCCTCCTGGATTCCTTGTCATTATGGAAGATCAGCTGATTGGCAGAATGCACACATCTAGCAGCAGAGATGCCATGCGTTGCACTTCCTGCATACTTAGCAAGTTAGGAAAGTGCTTTGTTTTCCCCAAGGTGCAACATCTTGGAGAAACAGAAACGGATGTGCAGTCAGAAATTTACCAATTCAAGTCAGACATGAATGTCCCTTGTACATATTGCAAATACTGTGAATCTGAACAAAATTACTTATCACTAAATGCAGCCATTTGGAGGCTATTGAAATTGGTGGTTTTTCATTTATTTCAATGAACTACTGTAGTGCAGATTATCTGTCAATGATATTTGTGGGTTCTCATCTTCAAAACAGAGGGGGAGAAATAACATTTTATATACAAGAAAATGAGGAAATGTTAATTGTCATTTAAGCAACCAAACCAAAACATTCTTGCCTTTGCTTAAATATAGAGGCATATTTTCTTGGAATGGTCAGGAAATGGTAGTATTCCACTAGATTTAATATTGGTTGAAGAATTCTGGGGTCCCTTTCCTGATTTGCCATTAATGTAATTAGTGTGTGTGCATGCACCTGTGAATTCCATAATTTTTTCCACCAGAGCAATGAAAACATGCTTGTTTCTAGCTGCCATCTTCTCCACATTTTTGGTAGCTCTTGTAGCAGGGAGTAGCAGCCTGTGTGTTACTGCCTCAGGAATGCAGTACAATCTGTTCGACCTGTTTGGGAGGCTCATATACAGCTTAAAATTAAAATACACATACATATACACCTGAAGCTACATAAAGATCCTCAGTGTTTCAAGGAAGACACTCCCTAACTTTTGTGGACTCCTCTATACTCCCTCTCTGTACATGTTGCTTGTTTAGCATTGTTAGGAGCATGAGCTAAGGAGATTCCAGGTTCAAATTTAAACTCACTTGTTAAGCTATGTAACAGGCTACCACCACTATCTTTCAGGCTACTATTTCTTAACTTTATACCCTGCTGAAATCACTCGTCTCCCCAAACCCCACCATCCCTGGGCTTTGCCCCCAAATTTCCAGGAGCCTCTTAGCCCAGAGTTGACAACCCTAGGTAGCAGTTTGGGGCTAAAACCATGTCCTCAGTATTTTCATCACTGCACCACTACTGAACACACCTCACCCACCTACCCCTTGAGCCAGGTGGTCCACAATGGCTTGCAGTTAAAAGCACAGGTAGTGTTCTTTCACCCCAAACCATTGCTGATCACGTGGCAGGCATGATCTTTGCCAGCCAGATGCTCAGTGCCCGCTTGAGGCTGAAAGTGTCTCCTATCTCTTGCATATGTGCAGATATCAATGGATGTTTTAGGGGTGGAGCCTGGAGGGAGTGGGGTTTGGGGAGGAGAGGGACCTCAGGACCTCAGCAGGGTATCATACTTTACAGTCCACCCTCCAAAGCAGCCATTTTCTCCAGGGGAGCTGATCTGGATTGTCTGAAGATCAATTGTAATAGTGGGAGATCTCCAGGTGCCACCTGGAGGTTGGGAACCTCATTTATTGCCCACTTTTTTTGCCAAGACTGACAATGGATTATAGATAGATATGATAATAAGATATATGATATGATAGTTTTTGACCTTTGGACAACTGTCTTTTATCAAACCTATATGCAAGCAACAACTGAGATGGAACAGGCCCTGAGCTTTCTTGTTTTCATTGTGCATTGATATCATGTGTACAGGCTCCTTTCCTATTGGAAGGGGGTGCAGTGGTAATCCTTCTCAAAGATACATGTAGCAAATTCAGCTGCTTCTTGCTGGGACAAGATTTAGCACCACAGGTATAAGGGAAAGCCTAAAAGTCAAGCTTGAAAATGATATGATGAGAACACATTGCAGACTGAAGTCCCTCAGTTTTTGTATTCCATAGATCCTGATAGTGATACAACTGGATTTGTGTCAGGTTGAGATCTATTCTAGTATGTGGTATAGTTGGTACCGAGTCCAGGACAGTCACTACTTCATTCTTCCATGTTTGAGGTGGGATTTGTTTGAACTTTGGGCTTTAGCAGTTGGTATTTCTGGTTTATGAATGCATCATTGCATTAGTGCATGAGGAGTTGCTATTAATGTGTGTGTTCTATTTATTTAAATATTTATATCCTGCCTTTCCTCCTGGCTCAGGATAACTTACAAATCAATTGCACACAAAAGCTCATACTTTTAATAAACCTTTGTTGGGCTTAAAGGTGCCACTGGACTCTAAATTTGTTCTCCTGCTTCAGACCAACACAGCTAACTACCTGGATCTATTCCTCTCCTTGGCAGCCAGTTTGATAACCTTAAGGCTGCACTGTAATGTGATGCAGTAAAAGGCACAGTCCCATAAGTCACAGATTAACTGTACATCTCACTTAAGTCTCACCAAGGCAGCTGCATGGAAAAAGTGTTTGAGATACCTGTTTGGTTCATTTCTGATACAACAGCAGGGCAATCTTATGCATAGTCTGTCTGGCTTAAGTCAACTGAAATCAAGGCACTTAGGCCAGAGTTATTTAGTACAAACTGCTAAATTTTAAGGGTGTGATTTTTCTCTTATGAAAATAACAGGATGCACTGGTTTGTTTGTTTGTTTTACTTTTGTGGGGGAAAGAATGGCTGGGTATTATGTAAACTTTTAGAACAATGGCTTAGAGTTGAGGCGCAGAGGATCTAGTGGGCCCAGGACATGAAATCTGAATTGAACACTGCTGTGGCATCACAATGCACTGGCTTTGTAGTTAAATGGATGGATATAATCTGCATTTAGGCAGGAAGAGGGTTTCAGTAACTGGCCACAAATCAAAGATCCCCTGGAATTAGTTTGTGCAAGCATTACAGATTTGTGTTTTTCATAGAAAAGCCTCTCAGCCAGCAAACTGTTTTCTGAAAGTGAGGTGACTTTCGAGAGCAGTTATGTTATGTGTCATGATGGTCTTATTCAATGTAAAAGGATAAATTAAAATACCTCAGTGGGTGTGTCTGAAGTGTGTTTAAAATGACACTCAGTGGGGGGTGTCTTTTAATCTTGGCCTCTGCAAAAATCCACTGGGCTCTGCTACAGAGATCTAACATGTACATTTCCTCTCTTAAAAATTCTCCTCCTCCTCCTCCCCACACCCTAACTAAAAGTTAACAGCGACTGAAGGGATGTTCATGATGAAGAATTTATTCATTATTATAATCAGCTTGATGTGAGAAGGAATGGCTATCCCCCCCACCCCACTCGACCCCAATGTTTTGTTGCTGCTGACAGAAAGCCTAATCCACGCCTGGCCTAAACAGCAAGCATTTGGGGGCAGACAGTCAGTCAGTTTTTCTTCCCCTCTGTGTTGCGCGTCTCCTCGCAGGCAAGTAAGCCTTGGATCTGTTCAAACACCGTGAAGTGAACCTCACCCACCCAGCAGGGCGGCTCTGTGTGGACAGCCGAGGCCTGGACGGCATGCCCTGGCAAACAACAAAACCGCCAGCCAGCATCTTTTGTCCAGCCCTGGCTCCCCTCCCTCGTCAACAAAATAAATACTGAACCCGAGGAGTTTGGGCCGTTACTACAGCGGCGGCGGCGGCGGCGGCAGGAAGAGGCGGGACTAGCGGGGCCGCGGGCTCTGGCGCTGGGGCCGTCGGAAAAGCTGCTTCACAGCCGTTTCCACCCTGCCCCCTTCGGCGGCGGCCGCCGCGCAGTCCTCGCCGAGTCCCGTAAACAGCCCGCGGGGGGAAGGGAAGGGAGGGGAGGGGAGACGAAGGAAGGGCGACGCCGAGCGGAGGCGCCTCCTCCTCCTCCTCCGCTGCTGTCATGTCTCAGCCGACGAAAGGCAAGAAGTCTTCCAAAGGGAGCAGGACGGTAAGGAGCGGCGCCGCGGGAAGTGGACGGGAGCGGTCTGCCTGCAAAACGGGGCTCCCTCCTTCCCTCCGCTTTCTCCGCAGGGCAGCCAGGCTGCGGGGCGTGTGTCATGCGGACGCAGGAATCCGCCAGCGCCCAGGGCAGGCAGAGCAGCCAGAAGACGGTAGAGCGGAGGGGTGTGGGACGACCGAAGGCAGGAAGAGCCCGGAGCAATAATAGGTGGGGTTGAACTGGGCTGGGGTGCGGGGCTGGCAAGGACCCTCCTGTTACGGAGCTGTAGAAAGGCTCCCCCAGCACGAGCTCCAGGGGTGCGGAACGGCACTTCCGTCCTAGTTTGGTATCTTTGGGAGAGAGTAGTAGCCCCTTCCACCCAGTGGGTGGTGGGGGCGATCGGCATGCCATGAACACAGCTGACAGAGCTGGAATGAATTCCTACCCGCAAGGGAATGCCTCTGTGTGTGTGTGTGTGTGGTGGTGGTGGTGTCATGTAAATTATGTAATTCTCCCTCTCATGGTGAGTGGGGAATGGAAAGCCAAGGGTGCCTCCTAAGGGTAAATATTTATTTTCTAAACGACTTGCAAGGGTATCAGCCTGGTTTGAATTCCCACCCTGCCAAGGAGGCTTGCTGGGTTGACCATGAGCCAGTCACTCATGCTTAGCTTAACCTACCTCACAGGGTTGTTGTGAGGATGAAAAGGAGAAGAAGAGATTGGATTTATACCCCACCCTGCAGTAGCCGAAGGAGTCTCAGAGCGGCTTACAATCTCCTTTCCCTTCCCTTCCCTTCCCCTTCCCACAGCAGACACCCTGTGAGGTAGGTGAGAGAGCTCTTTTGAGGACTGCTCTTGAGAGAACGGCTCTGAGAGAACTGTGACTGACCCAAGGTTACCCAGCTGGCTGCATGTGGAGGAGTGGGGAATCAAACTCAGTTTTCCCAGATTGGAGTCTGTGCTCTACACCAAACTGGGGAAGAGAAGAATGTAATCTCTTGGGGGGTCCCATTGGGGAGGAAGGTGAGCTATAAATAAAGTGAATAAGGGTTCAAACAGCCCAGCCCTACTACTTCCAGATGAATTAGGGCTGCCTAGGGTTCCTCTGTGATAAGGGAAAGTACTCTGTGTATGCTTAGAGACAGCTGTTTTAATCACTACTTTGCATGTTCATTGCTAAGTCTGGACCCTGAAAATGCATTCTGATGTTGGGCTGTGGCTTAATATAAACCCTGGTTGGGATACAAATAGGTACCTTGCATGGTGTATAAAAGCAAAGGGGAGGTGACAGCACAGCTAAGAGGAAAGTCATTTCCCTGTTGGGGCGGGCATGGTAGATTTAGTTACTTACAAAATGTACATTAGTGCAAAATAAAGCATGCCAGCCTGCAGGTTTAGTCTAAGGTGAAATGGGTTAGATTAGAAAGAGGGAAGTCTAGGTTCAAGCCCCAACTGTGCCATGAAACTTCCTGGGTATTCTTGAGTTGAGTGACACACTGTCAGCCTAATCTACCTCGCAGGGATGTTGTGAGGATTAAATAGGAGAATTATGTATGCTCTCCTGAGGTTCTGCATTTTGCATGCTATTCTGAGGTTCTTGGAGTTCCTGAGGTTCTTGGAACTATGAGCCTTCTAATACTACAACACTATAAAAGTGCTGTAGATTCTTATAATATTATTGCGCTATAAAAAGGAAAACCCAAAGGAGATGGAGTCAGAAAAACCGAGAATAAAATAGATATAAAGAAAGTAGGAGCCCACAAGGGAATTGTGGAGGGGGAGAACAATTTAGTAATCAACCCCATTCCAACCTCAAGATCTCCTCCTCCAGGATTCTGTAAATTCTCCTGTCATCTAACAGGCTGATCTCTCCTCCTTCGTTTGTTTTCTTTAACTGATATTCGGCTGCCCCCTGTGTTCTGTTCCTCCTGGAGCATATTTAGTCTTCATCAAACTGTAAGTTTATCAAAAGAACAAGGAAAACCCTTAAAACAATGTCATTTTTCTACATGCCTAGGGAATCCTTCCCTCCCACATACTTTATCTACGGGTGGCCAGGTGCCACAAGGGGCCAGTCAGTTTCCCTTAAGTTGCTTCCACATGGAAGAGTAGTTCTTGTTTGGTTTTTAAGCTATGTGTGCATTTGTGTTTCAGAACATCCAGACAGCATCCTTCCCAACTGTCCACTTCCTGGGTTTTCTGCTTCCATAAAACTGGCTTGATATGATGTTTTTGGAAATATCAAAGCACATTTTCATCTTGTGTGGACAGAAAAGTATGCATTTCTGAAGTGGTGCGTTTATACTGCTATCCTCCCCACCACCACTGGAGGGCTTTTTCAGGTTTTGGGTTTTTTTAAAGAACAGATTCTCTGTATGAATAAAAACAGGGATGTCAGAAGAAAGAGTAGGTCATGGTAGTAGATCCTTATAATATTACAGCACTAGTGATCTAGCAGTGATCTTTTTAAAAACGTTTCTAAAAGTCCTCTGATGGTGAGCAGGGAGGAGAATGCAAATAATAAACAAAACTTTGATACTTTCCTGGCCCCACTGCTGGACCTTCTGAGGACACCTGGTGTTTTTGGCCACTGTGTGACAGAGTGTTGGACTGGATGGGCCATTGGCCTGATCCAACATTGGCTTCTCTTATGTTCTTATGTACAACCTGCTCACAATCTAAAGCAGATACTGGGGAAGCAGAGAGACAGATTTAGGAAGGGGAGAATATGTATGAATGCAGTCACACATACTTAACACTTAGTTACACACAACAAACAAAGCTGGATCAGAAAGTCAGAGAGAACTCAGAAATATGTACCATGAACAATGCAATGAAAGCTGCCTAATATTTAAAGATATTATTTGAGGGGTGGCTTTTACAGTTGGTCTCAGAATCTTCTTCTAAATAGGGTTGCAAGGTCCCCTCATGGCACCGGTGGGGGATGGAGGGTTAGGGTTGCCAGATCCTGACCGAGAAACTCCTGCAGATTTGGGGATGGAGTCTGGAGAGAACAGAGACCTCAGTGGGTACAATTCCACAGAGTTCACCACCCTCCAAAACATCTATTTTCTCTACAATCTAGAAATGACCTGTAATTCCAGGGGCTCCCCAGGTCCCCGCTGAAGGCTGGCAACTCCATAAAACCTGAAGGCTGGCAACTCCATAAAACCTTGGCATTCTTCTCCCCCCTCCAAAATATATGAGGTAGCAGGGCCGGCCCCAGGTTTTTTTGCACACAAGTGAGGATACCTGATGCCGCCCCCCCCATGCACCCACCAATTTTCAAAAATAAATGCATTTTAGGAAGAATAAAAAACATGTGTGCCTTTTTTTTTAAAGCAAATGTTGTCACCAATTCCTTCAGGTCAAACGCTGATGCTTCAGCATGTTCAATTGAAATAGTTGCCAAATCCACTCTATCAAGGTAAGAGGCTTAGTTGGAAGGAAGCCTTTTTTGCAACTACATTAACTTGCTTCAGCAATCCTACTGGGTCCAGTAAAAACCTGAGGCTCTTAAGGGAGTCTGCAAGGGTCAGCTGAACTTCATGGAAAGCGGGGAGCAAATGTCCTTCAACACCTTCCCAACCGGCATTACTTCTGTCTTTCCAGGATTTCGTTTCCATTTGTTCACTCTTAGGCATTTAACCACAGCAGCCAAGCAGCGATTTAGGACCTCTTCGGCATCAACAGGAAATGTTGATAAGGATAGCTGTGCATTATTTGCACATGGATGACAGCCAAGGCCTAAACTACAAATGATTTGGCCTTAGGGTTCTACATAAAGGAAGAGGAGTATGATGGGTGGGGAAGTATTGAGCCCTGTGCATCCAGAAGGGATAATTGATCTCCAGGGTCTGGTCCATGAGAAAGGATCTGACCCACAGCCCTCCCACAGCCGCATTTCTCTCTTCCAGAACTGAAAAACTCACACCCCCCCATGACTTACAAGTAACTGCAATCCCAGGATGGTCAGCCGTCTCCAGATGGGTGGGGAGGGATTTCAACAAGATTTAAACAAACTGTCACTTCACTCAATCCATTCCTCCAACTCTTCCATCGGCCCCGCCTCACTTGATGACACAGGAGGAAGTAGGAGAAATGGGAGCGCCATTTTGAGGGTGGAAAGAGCCAGGCTTGCTAAATGACCCGACCTGCCAGTGGAGGTCCCACCAGCAACACTATAGAAAGTGGGGGGGGGGGGGAGGCAGGAGCGTGCTGTGCTGGCCAACCCAAACAAGACATGCCTGTCCTTGCTCTCAGCAAGCCCCGCAAAGCCGGTGGCCGGACGTCCCACCCCTGGCCTGCCCCCTTCTCCAAGGGGCAGAGCCACACAGCGCTTGGGCTTGCCATCAGGCCCTCAACCTGAGGCGGCACAGTGGGCTCCGGCCACCGGCGAGTCCTTGCTTTAGAGCGGTGCAGCCAGAAGCCAGGCACAGACCAAAAAGGTGCAGGCCATGCTGGGGGCAGGCAGGCAGCAGCGACCTTGCTGCGCTCCTTGGAGAACTGCTCCCTAGGCCGAGGTTGGCCCTGAGAGCTGGTTTCCAACATTTTGCCTTGCTCTGTAACATTATGTGGGTCTGAGATACTGCTCTGTAGATAAGACCAGAACAGATTCCTAACAGCACCTGCTTTGACTCTTGAAAGCTTGCACCCTGAAAATCTTTTTGGTCTCTTAAGGTGCTCCTGGACTCAAATCTAGCTGTTCTACTTCAGACCAATGTGGCTACCATCTGAAACTAGCTGCGGCTGTCATGAGAAGCAGGGACCTCTTTTACCCCTTCTATCCTGATAGTGTGCTTCTTCAGTTTCTCTGACATAAATTGCAGTTTATCCCTGTGCAAAATATTGCACTAATGAGCAAAAGGTGCCTAGTGCCCCGACAGAAGATCCCCCAAACTAGCTGGACTAATAGGGATCCCTGTGGGGCCTCTCCACAAATACCCCAGTAATCACAGACTGTATGGGGGTCAGTCAAAGAAGGGGTGTGTGCCTCTGCTTACTAGTGGAGTTAGTGTGCCTTGGTCTGACATAGCTTCTCAGATATCCAGCATCTGGGGAATATAACACTTCCTGCCCCTGCACGAATGAGTCTTGCAGCAGCTCCTGTACATCTCTTCTGGAAGTAGTTTAAGGGGAGTGGTCAGACTCCATAGCAGAGCATTCTAGGGATTACAGAGCAACAGGAGGTACACTTAACCCCCCCTCCCTCTAGGTCTTTAAGTATCGGGGGGGGGGGGGGGGCACAGGGAAATAAAATTCTTGCTTGGAAGCCCTAAACCTCTAAGGGAATCCCATTCCAAGAATTATTCTTGTTTGAAGGTATCCTGAAGAGGAAAGATTCCGGTGGGTAGCCCTGTTGCTCTCAAGCTCCAACGCTGGAAAGCTTTTTTTGCCTTCAGAACGAAGTTTGAGTCCAGTAGCACCTTTACAACCAACAAAGTTTAATTCTGGGTAAATTTCATATACACGCACACTTTTTCTGAAAACTGTGTTGGCCTTAAAGGTGCCACGACTCAAACTTAGTTCTGAAGACAAAAAAAAGCTTTCCAGCGTTGGACCAACAGTCGTGTCCCCCCCCCCCCCCCCCCGCGATTAATTCTAGTCTCGTTGCGGGCTAATAGCCTAAAGGCGTGGCTGCAGAACGCACAAAACTAACAAATCCTCCTCTGCCTTTTATCGGCTGCTTGCTGCAGGGCGGGGTAGCTGAAGCAAGCAGCTGCTGACACGCCCATCTCCTTTCTCAGATTCCCCCGCCTTTCGCCAATCTGCCCCTCCCTGCTGCAGTGAAGAAATTTGTAGGCTCAGGCTCAATTTGCGTGTGCGGCTCATAACGCAGAACCTGAAAGGGATTAAGGCTATTGGAGTGGGAGCGACTGCAGACTTTCTCAGTATGGCCTTTGCAAGCTGGTGGTATGCTACGGTAAATACTGATGAGTTTCATTCACTCTTATTGCAGCTTTCTGCTTCATCTTTTTGCTTCTGTAGGTCTTGCTAGACAGTCGTTAGTAGTTCTGTAGACAGAGGTCAGTGGGAAAGAGTCGAGCCAAGCCCAGTAGAATAGCACCTCGGTACAGGTTATGCCAGACATGCATTCTCCCAATAAAACAGGAAACTTCACCCTGGTCTGGTATGTGATATCTAACCCGTTCTTACAAGCTTCCAATCTAGTACTCAACTGAAGAATTTGGGACAGGAGAAAAGAAAGTAAACAAAAAGTAGAAAAAAAAGTTTGCTCTAGTTTTTGATTCATGCAGATAGAAGTTGATTCTTTAGATAAGCAATTTTTTGTCCCAGGGTGTAAATGGTAAAGCAAGGCAGTCTTGGAACCTCTGGACTATAGTTATCTCACCTTTAAATTCTGCTTAATGTTTTGTGAAGATGGCATAGGCACTTAAACCTGTTAGGATATTCCTATTGTTTCAGAAGCCTTATTATGCTTATATGTTGAGGGTAAAACTTTTGAAAGATTCCTTAGTATGATGACTGAATCCACATCTGGTTGAATTCAGTGGCAAAAGTCACTAATTTCTGGTTGTATTTTTGTTAAGTGTCATAGTTTGTTTTTTAGAACCCTGCATATGATCTTTTCTCTTATTAATTTAATTTATTTCAGTTATTAACATTAGATTTCTAATTTTAGGCAAGTGCCCAAAATAAATTACAAAATTTGTTAGTGTCAGAAATTTTACTTGTAAATATTTCTGGCATATTGGAATGTGCCTTAATAAAATCACAACATTCTTTTGAAGTTGGGCAGTTCCCGTCACACAAGATCATTGTACATAAACCTGGTTACATCTTTTTAAACAAACCTCCTATGCTATTTGCTTGATTTTACAAAATTCTGGAAATGTTTGTTCAATGGTATAGAGAAACTGGGGGTGGGGGGGGATCATACAACTTGATCCAGTAAGGGAGGTCTGCATGTGAAAGTGGACTTATGCACACAGCTCATGTAAATGCTTAATTTGACTGGGCCCTATTCACTGCAGTAGTTTGGAATGCTTTTGCCCAGCTTCGAGTGGTGTGTCAGCTGCATTCATTTGTGGTTCAGTTAGATGTAGCCACAGTGATTCATGCTTTGGTTGCATCTAGACTGGACTATTGCAAAGCACTCTACTAGGGGCTACCCTTGAAGAGTGTTCAGAAGTTGCAACAAATGCAGAATGCTGTGGCTGGACTGCTGGTTGGGGCCAGCTATCGGGAGCACGTGACCCTCATACTGCAGCAATTACACTGGCTACCAGTCTGTTTCTGAGCCCAGTTCAAGGTTTTAACATTTAAAGCCCTACATGGCCTGGGGCCAGGGTATCTGAAGGATTGTCTTTTCCTGTACATTCTTGCTCAGAAATTTAACATCACTGGGAGAGGCCCTTCAGAATGTCCTATCAATTAGAGAATTGGGTGGATACAAGAGAGAAGGTCTTTTCAGTGGCAGCTTTACAACGTTGTGACCACTTCCCCAGGGAAGTGTGGCTGGGCCCCGACTTTCAGTCTTTAGGAGGCAGTAGAACATGGTTTTATTTAGGGCAGCATTTGATTAATTTGCTACCAGTCCTAAACTGAAGCTGGAAGAAAGGCAGCTAATAAATGTTTTACATAAAATAAAATAATAGTATTTGTCTCTTAGGATACAGATGCAGCTGAGGGTTCGAGGTGTTTCTTATAACTAGATGTGCTCAACTGGAAATGGACTGGGGTATCAAGGTGTTGAAATATGGTGTTGGAGGAGATTTACAGATACCATGGATTGCCAAAAAGACAAATAAGCGGAATCTAGATCAAATCAAGTCCATATTCTCCCTAGAAGCTAAAACGACTCAACTGAGACTATCAGACTTTGGTCACATCATGAGAAGGCAAGAATCACTGGAAAAGACAATAACGCTAGGAAAAGTTGAAGGCAGCAGGAAAAGAGGAAGACCCAACGAGATGGATTGACTCGATCAAGGAAGCCATCCATGGCCCTTAGTTTAAAAGACCTGAGCAAGGCTAAGGACTGAGGATGTTTTGAAGGTCATTAAGTCATAGGGTTGCCATAGTTCGGAAGTGACTTGACAGCACTTTACACACATACATCAAGGCAGCAGCCTAGTTAACAGTAAAAAGGGATGGTTTAGTAAGAAAATTATGTGTTGGTTTTATTTTAATTTTTGCTGGATTGGGCCTACCATTTTCCAATTGGAAATGAGATAGGATAATTCTTAAAATGTATCAGCCTTTCCACAAAAAAAATATGCGTTGGATAACTTAACCTTTTAATTCCAGAGACGGAGCCAGGTTAGTTTGTTGTAGCTAAAATAAATAGGAGTCTCATGGTTTGGTGTAGTGGTTAAGTGCGTGGACTCTAATCTGGGAGAACCGTGTTTGATCCCCCACTACTCCACTTGCAGCTGCTGGATGACCTTGGGCAAGTCATAGTTCTGTCACAGCTGTTCTCTCAAAGACAGCTCTGGAAAGAGCTCTCTCAGCCTCACTTTCCTCACAGGGTGTCTGTTGTGGGGAAGGGAAAGGAGTTTGTAAGCCACTCTGAGACTCCAAGTGAAGGGCAGGATATAAATCCAATCTCTTCTTCTTCTACCTTAAAGGCTAACAAATGTTTATTCCAGTATAAACTGTACTGTGGCCTACATCTTCATATGCAAAGGGTGGATCCCTACTATGTTGACATTTTTCTTTTGCAGGTGAATACAGGGGAGACCATGAAATATAAATGATAATTATTTAATCAAGAAAAGTACAGAGCCCATTCACTATTTGTGCTAAACTAGTTAACACCTCTTTTGTTAAGATACTTGATGACTCGTAAATCCCAAATCTGTTTAAGCAGAGTGAGAGGTAGTGTTGAATACCTTAATTAATTCCAATTTGGTCATCTCACCTTGGAGTTTCCCGTTGAAATTATTTTGCAGGAGACTGGTGGCACTTAGATCAGCAACAGGAAAGATCAGAATGTTCCCCCACTGATATCTGAATACTGTGATCAGATGTGTGTCTCTTTATTCTTTTTCACAGGAACTGACCTGTTTGTCCAATATATTCTTTAAAAATTGGCTGATTTGTAAATATGTGACCATTAATTTCTTCAGGATGTCCTTCTTACCTAATTGATTAGGATATGCATTCCTTTTTATTCCATTAATATTTTTTCTATTTTAATCACAGTCTTGTTTAAGAAAGATTCATTAAACAAAATGCAGATTAAAGGTGCTTAATGTTCTTAATTAGCATTGGGAATTTAGTTGGAATCATATGAATTATGTTAAGAAGCAGCTGTGAATTGTATTATCAAAATTGTGCTTGTGGGGAAGATGATGATAAACACCACCCAGAGTGTCTTGGCTCATAAAAGGAACTGAACTTGAAAACTCTTGATAGCTGTAAGCTATTTAGGCAGGCATCTGAATTAATTGGTTATTTCTCAATACCATGGAAAATTTTTTAGGGAAGTGACAATTTGGATGTCTACTTGTGTTTGTCCACCCTACAGAAATACAAATCAGCAAGATGTACTAGAATGGATGCTGTCATGTTATATAGAACTTGTATTTCATATTCTGACACCAAAATATTGTTTTAATGTTATTAGTGACATCATAAATAACAGAATAAGAAAAAAATGAATGAAAAACAAAGGCCTTGTGGAGTGGGAAGGCTGTCTAAGTTTATCTGTCTCTGAATAGAAGTTCTGAAACTGAATTTGTTTTGTGGTGAGAAAATATGTTCAGTGTAGCATAGGATTCCCTCCCCCCTTGTTTTGGAGCATTTGGGTACTGGTGCTGACTTAAAGGGTCTGATCCAAATCTAACAGAAGTTAAGTAGAGCATTCCTGTAGAAGAGCTCTGAATGTGTTCCTGATCCAGAGGATTTGCTGGTGTGCATCAGTCTTTATTTGTTCGGTGTGAGTGTTGCTTTTTTAAAATGAAAGCTTGTATTTCCTAGTTTACAAGGCACACCCTGAAGGAGTTGGAGCTGACAGGCATGGCCTCTAAAAGAACATACTTTTACGGCATCTTATTATGCTTTACTGAACATAATATTGCAACTGCTGATGAAAACTGAAGCATCTCTGGGGGGTTTTTTAGTAGTAGGCATCTTCAGATGTGCTATAGTTTCTGTCACTTTACTAGCAAGATAATCAAGAGACTTTTGTCCATGTGACATGGCCCCTTCTGCAAGTTTGAAAAAAGTATTGAGATGTTGATTATGGTTCAGTCAGAAAATACTATTCTTGACAGCTATTTGTTGACATATTTGCTTTAGATACATTTTTCATGAAGTATTTTTAATTAAATATCAGATGAGATGTAACTTCAAATACAATACTGAAATCAATATCCAGAGGTCTTATGGACGTTGGATTTAAGTGGCTGCTTTTACATTCGTTAGCCACCTAAAGAGGCCTTAACTGCATAGAGTAAAGAACTCTGTTTAAAAAAAACCAAAAAGCCAGACAACTCTCTCACTGGATGCCGCACATTCTTACTATTGTATGCAGCTATTTTTTTTATATTGTGAAATCTTAGTGATATCAGTGGTACCCCCCAGGCCTGTAACTCATGATGCTGTTTTGACTAATTAAAGCCGTGCATTTGGAACACAGAAGTATAGAATTGTTAGATGCACTAACTCACATATGCTTGTTTGCCACTGAAAAACTATAATATCAAATGCTTACTGGTACACGTGAATGAACCATCCTAAATGTATAACTGTGGACAGAATACTTTTAACATCATTGTAGTTTTCTTGTAATACGCAAACTGCTATATTAAGCTGCTCAGTGATCTATGTTTTATGCTGTGATTGGGATTTTAATAATAATTTTTAGTGTTTTGTTTTTGTTATGTTTTGTTTTGTAAGCTGTCTTTGTCAGGTTCACTGAGAGGCTGCATAAAAAATTCTAAATAAACAAATTGCGAAATAATAGAAATTCCAAAAGACATTACTTTTTATTAAACATTTACACATTGACTGTGAGTAATCAAATGTCTAGGGGCAGCGGTGGCTCAGAGGGTTAAGATGCTGAACTGCAGACTGAAAGGTCGGTAGCTTGGCAGTTCGAGACTTTAGTGCCACGTGACAGAGTGAGCTCCTGTCTCTGGCCCCAGCTCCTGCCAACCTAGCAGTTCAAAAGCAAGAAATTGCAAGCAAATAAATAGGTACCACTTCAGTGGGAAGGTAACAGCGTTCCGTGTGCCTCGGTGTTTAGTCATGCTGGCCACATGACCCCGGAAAAGTCTTTGGACAGTGCTGGCTCTTTAGCTTGGAAACAGATGAGCACTGCCCCCTAGAGTCGGATTTGACTGGTTTTTGAGCAAGGGAAACCTTCAATCAAATGTCTAGCAGTCAAGAGAGGTATATGCATGCATGAGCCAGTCTTTGAATGGAGTTTCATAAAGGGGAGCTATCCTAGGCAGACACAGTGTGCCATAATGGGATACTAGCATTTGTTCATGTTATTGGTAATAGAGAAGAAGAGAGAAAGGCAGGCTCAGAATTTTCTGCAGTGTTGGTGGTTGTGATTATACAGGGCTGCCAAGCCCCCCCCGGGGGGGGACGACGGCAGGGAATCTCTTGCCTAGGGTTGCCAAGTCTTATGGACTCACCGGCGGGGGGGAGTCCTCCTGTGGCCGGGAGTTTCTTCTGGTGCACGCGTGCCCGGCAGTGTCATCGGAAGTGACGTCGGCACGTTGGGGGTGTTGCCAGGGCGACGCTCTGGCAATCGCCCCAAAACTCTATGGTATCATAGAGTTTTGGGGCGATTGCCAGAGCATCGCCCTGGCAACACCCCCAACGTGCCGACGTCACTTCCGGTGACGTCATTACGTTGTCCTCGCCGGATGACTTCAGGGGTGGGGTTCCCCCTGCCGGCCGAATGGTGGCCGGTGGATCGGGAACCCCTTTAGCGGGGGATCCCCCGCCCCCCGGGCTGACTTGGCAGCCCTACTCTTGCCCCAGCTCCCATTTCCCTCTACTGCTCAGCATGGCAGCATGAGATCACTAGGAGAAACACATGCTAAATTCTGGCCTTGCCTATAGAGTTTGGTGCTTGAATGAAAACAACCGGTTTAGAGAAAGGCAAGGGGATGTAGGTGAGCTTAACAGGGTGTAAACGTTCTGATAGTAAGAAGGAGGGAGTTCCCAGATCTTGGAAGCATTTTCAATTAAGGGAAGAAGAGGAAGTGTTAAGGCTGGGAAGAGGTTGTTGGAGATCATCTTAGTTTCATCATCCAGCTGTGATTTTTGAAGGAATTTCCAACTGGCTTGTTCTAGAACAATGTGACGGGATAAGCTTCTAGTTGAAAATGCTGGTGAAGTCTGAGCTGATTCACACACTGCAGTTTACACGCACTGTGACTGGATTCTCCACTGTATATTTTAGTTAGATTTGAATTGAAGGCAGAGATTTGAAGGCCTGAAGAAAAAACTCAGAAAAAAAACGCTTTGTCCTCTGGGTAGTTTTTTTTGGTTGCTTTTTAAAAAAAGGCCTTTGGGGGGGGGGGGAGTTCAAACCAGGTGGCACGAGAAGACCGCACAGAGTCCGGTGTGTTTATTCTGGGATGCAGAATAAATACACCGGAGCAGAGGAATGATGCATAATGCAGGTACAGAATCTGAAGTCAAGCTTAAAAGTTTGGCTGCACAGATTGTCTGTAGTAAGCTGTGCATGCATAAAGGGCCATAGACCCATTTTCTTGGCCTCAGGGGACTAGCAAGGAAGAGCTGGTCTTGGCAGCATGATGAGGAGGGGAGAGAGAGAGAGACTAATAAAATAGAGCCTTGATGGCAATGGGCAGTGTCTACAATCACACGGAACACAATTCAAGAGAATACATATATTATCATTGTATTTATTCACTCATTTATATCTCACCTCTCTCACAAAGACTCAAATCATTCCTTCTTTGTACAGTGTTTAGCACCAGTTTAGCTGCTTAAGCACATCTTGAGAATAACGTTGGCATATGGGCAACCCCATTCTTTTTCAGCACTGTCATGTCACTGCCTTGCTGTTTGTCTATTGTTTCCTGAGTGTATTTCTATATTGAGATGAAGGAAGTCTGCCAGCTTGGTTGGCTTGCCATATTCTGCTGTCTGTCCTTTATTGACCCAAAATTTGAGCGAATGCGCTAAATGTTAAAATGTTAATTTTCTGTGTCAGCTGTTACTAATCTAAATAACCACTACCGCCACACAACCCAGTATGCCAGCCTGGCTTCATAAAAAGATAATGTGAGATTCGGAATGTTTCTTGTAGTGCTAAATAATACAGGCTTCAGGGCCCTTTCTGCATTACATATATTGAATATAAAGGTCTGTATTAGAAATTTATGGAAACTTACTATCTCCTCAGCAGTGTAGCACAATAAAGGTAATTAACTTGCAACTTTTGAGACAGTTTTTCTCTGGCATTGCAAGGTGTTACCTACTTTAAGTCATGTATGTTTTACAATCTACTGAACTATGGTAGTGAGCGTTATTGTGATTGAATTGTAGTTGTTCTCATGATTAATGATAATAAAAATGGTTTTTGTAGATGTAAGGCTTCTAAATGCACACAGTGTATATATTGCTAGAAAATCCATGTGACATCTAAAGGCTAAGATTACCAAGTTAGGCTATTTCTGGAGATACAGGGTTGGGGTTTGGGGAGGTGAGGGACCTCAGCTGGGTACAGTGCCACAGAATCCACCCTCCAATGCAGCCATTTTCTCCAGGGGAACTGATCTCTGTAGCCTGGAGATTTGTAATTGCAGGAAATCTCCAGACTCCACCTGGAGGTTAGCAATCCTTCTAAAGGCCCTGCCTAAATCTTAGCACAACTCATTGCTAAATAAAAAAAAGTATCTCAGTTTTTGCATAAAATATTTGTGAGAGTATCTGTGTAGAACAGAATGCTGGGAACTAGTCATCTTTGTCAAACTGTAGGAAAACTAGCAGAATTTAGGGGAAGACTATGAAGGTAAGTTTCTGTGGAGAGACAGCAGGCTATCAGTGGTTCCCACTGAACTTTATTTGTGAGAAAATAAATGGGTTGCGAAAGGTGACTTTCCTGGGTAAAAAGAAACACAGGCTTCCTCCTGCAAAAAAGTGTGGTGACCAGAGGCAGATCTAGCTCTTACCCCAATGGTGCCCAATAATATTACTTAAAATGCATTATTTATAAGCATAATTATTTGTAAGAAAAAGTAATTATTCAGTCTAGCTATCATGTTTTCATCCTACCTTTCCTAAAGAAGCACATGACTGTATGCAGGGTTATCCCACCCCGCATTTCATGCTCACAGTTTTATGCTCACGTATGCAGAGGGTGACTTTCTCTTCCTGAAACAGTCCCTGGGGGCACTGTCCTGGAGTGCACATGGGTTTCCTCAAAGTCCATAGTTTCAGTGGGCGTACAAAACTAGTTGTGTAGTTCTTTAGCTCATAGCTGATCATCTTAGGTACGTCATATGTTTGTTTTAATAGTTTGGCCTTTTTCTTTCAGCATGGCGATAAACATGCAGGTGGAGCATCGGGAGATAAGAAAGGAACAGAAGCAGCAGAGGTAAGTACAAAGCAATATGCTACAATAACCAGCTCTAACTCAAAGCATTACATTGTATACATATCGTCACAGTTCTTTTGCTTTTTTAAAAAAGAAATCTTACAATTTTTCAGGTGGCAGTTACTGAATATTGCTCTTTGATCTTCACTAACAAATTTTGATTTGGAAAAATGTCTGTTGTCTCTGAGTTTAAAAGACTAGGAATCTGACATTTCAAGTACGCTAGCCATCATGTCACCAGAATCTCAGCTGAGCCTTTGAAACTTCCTGAATAAATGGCAATTTCCTTGTAAGCTGAGTTCTGCTGTCTCTTATTAGACAGATGACTACATATCGTGTTGCCTAAAGAACAAGGGCTGCTGTAATGCACCCTCTCTGACTCTTTCAGGTCACTCCTTTCATTGTCTAACCTTTTTTCAGCCTGCTGGCATAAAGGAAAATGTACTTTACTTGAGTTCCTGAAGATTCAAAGACAGGACATGCACAAATTGTTGTTAAGGGTCAGTGCTGTATTGCTGTGTCTTCCAACAATTAAACAATCTAGTACATTTAGGGAAAAGCCCTTCTGATATCATATTTTAAACTTGTGAAATATTACCAAAGCATTTAAATGTTAGCGGTGTTGTAGCTCTGTCAGAAGGCATCAAACATTATTGGGAATGTGTAGTATTAATAATGCTCTAGCAGGAGCCTGCATGGCTATTTCTGTGTTCCTGAAGTCCTTTCTCTTCCTGATCAAAGGTGAAAATAGTGTTCTCATCTCAGGTGACAGGTGTGAGGTGAGACTTTGCTCCAGTTTAGTGCATGCTCCCTTCCTTCTTTCTCCTGCTCTCAAAGCTTACAGTTGTTCAGTAGGTTTGCTCATGCAGTGTATTGGCAGTATGCATTCACGCTAAACGTTGCCATCTTCTTAAGTGTCCCAAGGACTTTTATATCCTTGTGCTATTTCAAGGAGTTGTGCAATGAGAAAGTATTTCTATTTTCAAGGTATACTTTCTCAGGGTATACCTAGGCAATATTGGCAGAGCAGCTTCAGGGTTTTCTGGGTGACTTCTTCCCTTGACCCTTTTCATTCTGGTTTCAAGTAGTTAGGAAGTAAAGATGGCTTTGATTGCTCTGATGATCTCTGTTTACATACTGACTGAGGAAATTCTTATCTCTTATTTATTTATTTATTTATTTATTTATTTATTTCAATTTATATCCCGCCTTACCAAAGCTGGCTTAATCTGTCTTGACCTCTCATGGACACTGTGGACCATTTATTTCTACTGAAGCACTTGAAGAAGGCTTTAGGGCATGGGAACTTGTGCGTTGAACTCTTACTGTTGGATGGTGTTCAGAAGGTTGTGGCCTCAGATTCTGAGTCAGTAACATGGGACATAACCTGTGGGGTTCTACAGGACTCAGTACTATCTCTGATTCTTTCAGTATCTATGCAAGAACATTAAGTTACATTGTCATAACTAGGGCTGCCAAGTCCAACTTGGGAAATATCTGGGGACTTTGGGGGTGGAGCCAGGAGACTTTGGGGGTGGAGCCAGGAGAAAGGAAGTGACATCATTTTGTGATGTCACATCCTGTGATGTTGCTTCCACATGCTTCCACATGAACTCATGAAGTTTCCTGATACTGAATCAGGCCATTGGTCCATCAAGGTCAGTATTGACTACTCAGACTGGTAGTGGCTCTCCAGGGTCTCAGGCTGAGATCTTTAATGTCACCTATTACCTGATCCTTTTTTAGCTGAAGAGGCTGATACCTCCTGCATGTCAAGCAGATGCTCTATCACTGAGCAACGGCCCTACTGAATCCTTCCTCATCTCAGCAGAATATGAAGCACTAAGTGCTACACAAGTGCTAAATATGATTTTCATATCATAAGAACAGGAGAGAAGCCACAGTGGATCGGCCCATCCAGTACAGCCCATCCAGTACAACACTCTGTGTCACAACAGTGGCCAAAAATACCAGGTGCCCTCAGGAGGTCCAGCAGCGGGGCCAGAACTCCAGAAGCCCTCCCACTGTTGCCCCCCAAGCACCAAGAATTCAGAGCATCACTGCCCCAGACAAAGTGTTCCATTTAGACCTTGTGGCTAATAATAGCCACTGATAGACCTCTGCTGGATGGCGACAGAGAGAGAGAGACAGACAGACAGACAGCTTTTTCACTTACTCTTGCCCAATTCCCAGGCTTTATTTCTGGCCCTTGTTTCACCCAGCTGTTGGCCATGTAAGTCCCATAACTTCTCACCCCCCCCCCCCACCCCAGCATAGGCTTTTTGGTGGCTAAAGAGGACCTTTGTCCTCCCCTTTTCGCCAGCAGAAAAGCTAGTTGGATCCATCCCTAATTTAAAATACCGGTTACTTGATGTACAAATGCTTTTAAAAATGCAGATTTTTACTGCCGGAGGGGGGGACACGGTTGAAAGAAACAGAAAATTGGCATAAAAATGAGGAATCCCAACTTTTATTTGCAGAAGGGAAATGAGGATTGGGGGGACCCAAACAGCCACGACAAGACATTTTAAACAATCCCACTCCCAGACCTTCTACAGGCAACCTCTCCTTGTGATGTTTACCTCTTTGGAAGTGACAGTTTATTCCTTTGACAAAACCACAGTGGACAGACAGACAGAAAAAAGAAAGAGGGGGAGGGGGAGAGACAGAGAAGGAAAAGAGCTCGCAGACCCCAGCTTACCCGAGGAGTTTACTCAGCAGCAACCTTGCACGCAGTAGAAAGAGCTTAGTCCCTCCTTAATCTCTGGGTGGGGCTCTCTTGCTGGCTCAGCTTTTAAAGGGGAAATTTCCCTTTTAAGAAGTTCAAGAGGCTGGCCAGGGCAGGCTCCGAGGTTCCCCTGCTGGCAGCCATTTTGTCCCCCCGGTGGCCAATCTTGGAAAAGCGGGGGAAAGCTTTAAAAATCGGTGTTTCCCCCGCTCTACCGGGGGACTTGGCAGCCCTAGTCATAACTGTTGAACTGGCTCCACTTGAAGGTAGCTGCAGTCATCAGACTAGGATGTCTAGTCTGCTCATGTCCTATGGAACCATCTTCTCAAGGATGAGAGAAAGTTCCCAACCTTGTAAAGATTATGGAGACTCCATAAAACAGAGCTTTTCCAGCATGCTTGTGGTGGCTCATATGTGGAGGTTGTTTAGTATGATGGGTAACGTCTTGCTTTATTTTTATTTCTGTGGACTTAGCTGTTTAATTTATTTATTTAATTAAAACTTTTATACCCTGCCTTTTCTTGTTGTTCAAGGTAGCTTATAATAGTCAAAAATAATTTCCAGTTAAAACCAGAATAAAATAACAAACCCTAAATCTCCCCCCCCCCCCCAAAAGATGCCTGCCATTCAAACCCCCTCAAAAGCACTGGCAAACAAGCAAGGCTTGCAGCGCCTCTTAACGATCTCCATGTAGTTGGTTTACATATGGAAAGAGATGGTCCTTCAAATATGTGGGTCTCATGTAGGTCATGAAGGGCTTTAAATTTCCTAACCATAATTATGCAAGCTGCTTTGATTGAGGAGAAAAGTGGCATATAAATGTGTTAAATAAATTGTCCAAAACTTGGAATGGGGTGCCAATAATATGTTCTTGTCACCCAGTTTTATGTTTGTTTGTTTTTTTAAATAAGCCTCCAAAAACAGCCATCTGTGTCCTATCCTAGTCCCTGTCTACTCTGAACAAGTAGATTTAATCCAGACAAGATGGAGGTGATCCTAGTAGGGGATGTTGTCGATGAGATGGTGCTGCTTAACCTTAATCAGGTAAATCTGTCTTTATTAGCCTCCACTAGGAGTTTGGGCATTTTATTGGAGCCAATTCTTTTATTTGAAAAGATGGTGAGTATGGCGGCTAAGAGTACTTTCTTTCTACATAACATGGCGACTTCTTCTCCTTGGACTCTGCCACCCTGGCTTTTCTGACGCATGCCACAATAACCTTTAGGTTTGGGTCTTGTAACACATTCTTACATGAAGCTGCCTTGGACAACAGCTTGGAAATTTAATGATCACAATGTCACAACTCAGTTGTTATCCAGTGCTGCAAACAGCTATGCTAATAAAATGCCTATTTTAAAATCATAATGCTGGTTTTCTCCCTGTTTCTAAGTTCATTTCAAAGTGATAGTACTTACCTCTAGAGACCTTCAGGACCTGGGTCCTACTTAATCAAACAACCGTCTCTTCCAGTTCGAGTTTGTGCATTAACTCTCTTCCTCTACTCGGTGCTGGTTCTCCTGCAGGTAGATGGACCACTGCATGATCTTGGGATATCTCTGTGGTTCGCCTCCCACATTATGGATTGCCTTTCTTGAAAATTTAGGAGGCCTCTATTTGTTTTTCAGAAAACTCTGGCAGGTTGAATTCTTTGGTAGACTGCTTTCAGATTATAGACAGAAATTAATATTTGGGTTTCCTTGGCTATTTGTCTGGCATTCTATTTTATTTATACCCTATTTCCCTTCCCAGAGGGGACCCAGAGCAGCTTACATCATTCTCTTCTCCTCCATTTTATTCTAACAACAACCCTGTTGGGTAGGCTTGGTTGAGAGTGTGTGACTAGCCCAGGTCACCCAGTGAGCTTCCATGGCAGAGTGGAAAGTTGAGCCTGGGTCACCCAGATCCTAGTCCAACACTGTAACTACTACAGCTCACTGACTCTTTATGGGTTGTGATTTGTACATTATTCGTTTGTAGCAAAAAAAACTCCATAAATTCTTTTTGGAGAAAAATGGCTGATGAATTTCTCTAAATAAATACTGTTTTTCTACCTCTAGCTGGACAATTGAGTCCCTCTTCCTTGCGTCATACAAAAAATTCACTCCTTGATTTGGAAATAGAACATTTTGTGGTAATGGTGGGAGTTAAGGACAGACCGTTTTAGTTATGTCATTTCTATTCCTGGGACCACGCTGAAATAGAGATTTTCTAGTCTGTCATTAAAACTAGCACTTCAGAAGAAGCATACGAGCTTGTGCATAATTCTTTGAAATACATGGCTCATCCATGAAATTTTCTTAGTTGGTTTACTCTCCTACATTTTTTTTAAAAAGGAAGTACCCTAATCTAAAATTTGTACTGACATTTGTTGATGGTATTGGTGGTGAAGAACAGTGGACTCTAATCTGGAGACCCGGCCTCCTGGGTGGCCTTGGGCCAGTCACAGTTCTCTCAGAACTCTCTCAGCCCCGCCTACCTCGCAGGGTGTAAAGTACTGAGTTCTTGGCGGTATTGATGAGTATGAAGTTGGTGTAGTGATTAGCTCAAGTTTATTTAGAGAGAACAAGCATGCCTTAACCGGCCACAAGGCCAACATATATACACACCCAGGACACACCCCAGGTCCCACCTATGATCCGATTGGGGGGTTTGAATTTCCCGCCCAGGTCTTATTGGAGGATTAGTGGGACTCCAGGATCCTTGGCTCCTATTGTCCTAGGAGCCAAGCTCTGGGCTCTTTGCACTGGCGCCTAGTAGCAGTCAGTGGACACAACACAGGGTGTCTGTTGTAGGGAGAGGGAAGGAATGTGATTGTAAGCCACTTTGAGACTCCTTAGGGTAAAGAAAAGCAAAGTATAAAAACCAACACTACTTTTTCTTCTTCTGTGTACTTGTTGCAGCACTGATACGGTGCCATTTTTTTCAGTGCTTCAGTTGTACAGGACTTGGTAATCTCTAACAGCTATAAAGTACTGCAGCAAGTTTTAGGACAGGTTTGCTGGCAGCTCAGTGAGCACATTTTAACTTGCTGAACTGAGTAATGATAGCTTCAAAGAGAATATTGGCAAAGAAAATGCAACCTAGAAAAAAAAAATAACCAGGCTCAGAGTTTTATTGGACGTGTGATCCTAGACTGTAATAATGCTGAGAGCTACAAAACACAATGTGGGCATGCAAGCTGGATTGCTGTATCAAAAAATGAGATTAATTGAGAAGGCAGGAAATCTCCTTTATGTAGAGGTTACTGCAGAAATTGCTGGCTAAGTGTTTTTTGCATTTATTGTGATAGAACAGTGATGGGGTATGAAAGGGAAGGGGGAAATTGCTTCCTGAGTACTCTTGTGGAGTTCAGTTCTATTGTTGTTTCGGGTATCGGTATTATTAGCTCAGTAAAATAGTAATTTGTAGACTACAAACAAAGTGTAAACAACAATCATAAAATATTAAAGGCAATTAGGCAATGGACATAAGGGATACTGAAATGAATAAACCAGCCTGAGAATCTAAACATCATCTACTTTCAGAAATGACCATCAGTGCATGTTCCAGGGTTGGTCATTAAGTTTATTTTTGGATGCTTCAGCAGTCACAGCACTTAAACTGAACATCAAGTATCATATGCTTGTGAGGATATTGTACCACTTCTGTTCATAGAATTGTAGCATGCTATCAGAAGCGGCATTTCTTAGCATGTTTCTAGATGGTTTGTCTAATAAGTGAGATCTTGATATGAAGTTTAATGCATAAATGAAAACATTTTAATCTGTTATTGATAACTTGTGATGCTTTGGGATCATTTACAATCCAGCCAGTGTGAAGAATTTCTAATCCCCAGAGGTGTCCATGTGAAACAAATGGAATTTAAAGCAGTTTAGCTTTGGCTGGATTGTGCTGTTAAGGTACAAAGCTTATTACAATATTTCTCATCTTTTTCCTTCCCATGCCTTTATGATACAGGCCATTATAATTTCCATTTTCCCAGAATGGAAACAGAACTTGCAGTGTAATTACATGTTGTTTATCTTATAAAAACCTGGGTGGCATTGCCCAGTGAATCCAGGTTGATGGATATGAGAATGAACCCAGCTTCTTGAAATCCAGGTCTAGTTTACTAAGTGTGATGTGAAAGTAGTGTTCACATTTGCTGTCAAATATGTACCAGAGCCACAGTGATGTTTAACTTCTTAAGGCATAGCATGAGTTGTGAAAGAATAATTCTGAGTTCACAGTAATATAGGCCTGTTGGGCATGGGAGCCTGTAGGTAATAGAAGAGAAGAAGAAGAAGATGATGATATTGGATTTATACCCCACCCTTCACTACCCAAAGGAGAGCAGTTTACGATCCCTTTCCCTCCCCACAACAGACACCCTGTGAGGTAGATGGGGCTGAGAGAGCTCTCTTGAGAACTGCCCTTGAGAGAACTGCTCTGAAAGAATACATGACTGACCCAAGGTCACACCAGCAGCTGCAGGTGGAGGATTGGGGAATCAAACCCGGTTCTCCCAGATTAGAGTCCGTGCTTTTAACCACTGTACCAGACTGGCTCTCTGAGACTATAGTTACAAGTTTTTGGCAGCTGTCATCACACTAATAGTACTAGTTGCTCTAGTCTGTCGATTGATAAATTTTTCCCATGCCCTTCATATGCAGCAGAAATTTTTGTGGGCACAAGTAGCATCTTGCATCTCCTGTACAGGTTTCCTATCTCCATGTCAGCACCATTTTGAGAGTTTTTGTGTGGTGGTGGGGGTGTTTCAGTTTATTGGAAGTTATACATTTTTCTGCTCATATGCTGTCTGTACACATTCTGTGCTTTATTTACTCCACTGGACAACAAAATTTCATTCTCTCACTCACTCACTCACTCACTCACTCACTCTCTCACACACACAGAGAGCAGCACTATTTTTCTGTCTGTTATGTGCTAATAATATGGTGATAATATTCTAATGCAGCCAGGTCATGCCTTGACTGATAATGCAGAAAGGTTCAGCCTTCTAGTTAACTACTTGCATGTTTATACTGGGCAAGGATGAATTTATTCTGGGAGAATGGGTTGTCAGTTCTGTATGTAAAGAAGTTGCTGGATGTTAAGGCTGTCATATTCCTGTTTGCTGAACTAGCATAACTCGCTCTATGCAGGGAAACCCTTGAGACTGACCCAGAAATTACAACAGTTCCAGAATACAGCAGGCCAGGTCCTTACTGGGATCCCACTGACAGCGCACATTTAGTCGGTGCTTTGCCAGCTGCACTGGCTCCAGGTTGAATACTGGATCAGGTTCAAGGTTCTGATACTAACCTTTAAGGCCCTAAACAGTCTGGGACCAATGTACCTATGGGACTGCTGAAGAGCATTACGTTCTGGGGAGGAAAAAGTCCTGGTTATCACTGGCCTGAAAGATAGCCAGCCTCCCTCAACCAGAGCCAGGGCCTTTTTGGCCCTGGCCCTGGCCTAGTAGAATTCTCTGCCTAATGACATGCTTAGTGCAGTTCCTCAGGGCCTGTAAGAGAGAGATGTTCTGCCAGAGCTATGATTGAGGAAAGCAACGATTTGTCATCGAACCTGGCTTCCTCCACTCCTTCCCCTCCCCCTCATGGGGAAAGGACATAAATTGGTATTTAAATGCCATTTGGATTAGTCTGTGATCTTTTAATTGTTTTTAACTGTTTTAACTTGATTATAATAGATTAATATATGTATTTATTGAATACATTGCCCTGAGCCCTGTATGGGGGAGGGCAGTCTATAAGTGAAATAAATACATTTTGTAAAATGTTTGCTAATTATGCAAATTAAATGGAATTGCCCCTGTGGTAGTCAGGAAGATCTTTGAGATGAGCTGCTTTTTCCTATTGCATGAAAATTCCCAGGAAGAACAGAAAAATCTTATCTTACTGATCTAGCAGATAAATACTATCAGATTACAGAGAAGGGTGCTAAATTTTGCTCAGTAGCAAAATCTGTGCTTCATTGGAGAAGTAGTTATGTTATATTCTATTAAAAATTATATGTAGGGTTTTTAGTATTTGAAAATGTATTTTTTCTTTTTTTGTTGTTGATTTCTATGGGATCTTAATTTATTGTATTATGGAAATATTGTTAACTAGGAATAAAGCTCATTGTGAAAATAAATACAACGGGCTCTGGACAGAGGTTCTGGGGGGTGCCCTGGCTGTGGGCACTCAGCGTCAATTTGCTGTGGTGACCTCAGCAGGGTACAATGACACAGAGCTTACTGTTTTCTCCAGGGGAACTGATCTCTGCCATCTGAAGAGCAGTTGTAATTCTGAGTGCTCTCCAGCCCTCCCCTGGAGATTGGCAACAATGGTTCCCCAGGAGGAAATGGTTGGTTTGGAGGGTAGAGTCTGTGGCCTTGGATCTGTCTGACCCACCCACCCCTCAAGCCCCACCCTCTCCAGGCTCCACCCCTCAAATCTCCAGGAATTTCCCAATTTGGAGGTGGCAACCCTATCTCCTTCCCAGCCAACCATCAGCGTACCATTATCTGCCCCTCTGACTTCAGGTTTCCATCTCCTCCCCCCTCCCTGCATCCTCTACCTAGGACTAGTACAGTTTTTCTCCACAGTGGTGACCAAAGCAGCTCACATCATTCTCCTCTCCCCCTTTTTGATTTGACAGCAACCCTGTGAGGTAGGTTAGGCTGAAAGTCTGTGAGTGGTCTGAAATCACCCACTCAGCTTCCACAGCAAGAACTTGGGTCTGGCAGACCCTGCTCTGAAGCACTATCTGCTACGCCTAGGATAGCCAATTTCCAGTTGGAGCCTGAAGATTGCTAGGTATCACAACTGAACTCCAGACAACAGATCTCTCTCTCCCTGGATAAAATAACTGCTTTGGAGGGTGGACTCTATGGCATTCTATTTAGCTGAGGCCTCTCCCTTCCCCGAACTCTGGCTTCTGTAGACTCCACCACAAAATCTCCAGGAATTTCCCAACCTGGAGCTGGCAAGACTAGTTAGAATTGGCCTCAGTGAGTTCCCCTTAAAAGCCAAAGAAGGCTGGAAAGGGCCTCCTGCTTTGCCTTTTTACTGATAGAAACAAGCTTGGTTGCCTAGCAGCAGCCACTGAAGGAAAAATTAGCTTCAGAGCAGGAGAAGAAGAGAATGGTTTGACAGCTGGTGGCCCACCTCAGTAGCCAGCCTGCGGCAGAGGAGCCAAGCAGAAGTAGAAGCACCTTTGTCAGGAGAGACAGCTGGTTTGACAGTTTATTCTGACAGGGAACAGTGTCCGAGGCAACAGTGGGCAGGGGAGAGGTGCGGACCCAGCACACAGCCAATGGCACGCGAGTACTCTTTGAGTGGTGGTTGACTGGCCAACAGCTGATGGAGTGCACAGCACAGCCAATGGGAGAGCTGGAAAGTGCCAATACATAGGGCAATTATAAATATAGGATTGCTTGTTGTTTAACTACTCTGGTCACTGACCATATCAGTAAAGAATACTAGTATGTTAATGGCTGCATTTGCTGCCAGTTACTTTGTGTCTGTTCGTCACAATCATTGCAAAGAGTTTGGAGGATTGAAGGAAAGGTTTCTTTATTGGCCTTCTTGTTGATGCTCACACTCCCCCCCCCCCCCCCCCCCAATAACAGTAGAGCGTATTGGAGAGAGAGCTAAAGGAAGCATGTTAATCTTATGGTGATTTTTCTCATAGGCTAAAAGTTGGGAACAGGCTCATTTTTCAACAAACAATTGGGAAGAATACTATCTATCCATTTTTGCACTGTATCTCTAGATCTACAAGAATTAGGGACTGTTCCTTAAAAATGAAAGTTGCAAATCCTGTTCAGTTAATGGCTCTAAGTTATGAGAATTGTCTTGTGAGGTATGCCAGCATTCCGTTTTATCACCAGTGTTCAAAGACATGAAACTCCTACGAGAGACCTTTAGATCAATAATAGATTTTCCTTTTCCGATAAAATTAAGTTAGGAGTTGTTTTTATATCCATCAGTATGTCTTAATGCAGCTGATTCTGTGGTTTGGAGGATTGGAAACAACCCACAGGTTTCTTCTACCTTTTCCTCTTTCCTCAGGGCAGCCCAGAGACCTTATGTGACTCAGTCCTGTGGTGCAGCATGCAGCCCCCTACCAATTTGGGCTACGTGCGAGCAAGTAGCTACAACTCTGAGTAGGGGCTGGTATCAGGGTCAATGAAGCAATGCCACAAGAGATGGATGGAAAATTTTGGGTGAACTGCTTAAAGACAATGACACCTGGGACATTCTTCCTTTGAAATGCTGGGAACCAGGCTTTGACAAGTGAAACTGAGTTGAGGTTAAAGGGTTAAAATCCCCTCTCCCTTCCCTGTACAATCCAGAGGCAAGCTTAGGCCACATGAGCCTGCAATTTGTAATCTATCTATGGACTGAGAGGGTGACTTTCAATCAAGGTTGATTTTGATCCATGTAAATGTGTGTGATGCACCCCTGCTCACTCTTGTGTGAACCTTCTGCTTTCCATTCTGAATTCATTATGTCTAGAATTTGCTCACCAGATCAGAATCCCACTTCACATTAGGGTTTCTGATTCATAGGGAAAGCATTACTTGGCTGATTTGAACATTATGCCAACCTATAGCTAGTCCTGAACAGGAAAGAGAGAGGGAAGTTGTGTGTGAGAAGGGAGGGAGGGAGTGTGAGGGTCCATACCTCAGGTCATTCACGTGTTTGGAGAATCACTTGAATGGAACCTATGTGAAATTCATACACGTGTACTGTATGGTAAGCATACATCTTCGAATTACAAAGCAAGTTAATATCCAGGTTACTCATGTTCAGGCTTCCGGGTATACTCCAAAGAGCTAAGATAATGAATTAATTAAGACAACAGAATAAAAATTCTGAAAATTCCCCTTCTAAATTTATTGTAGCATTTTCTCCAAGGCATTAAAATTTTAGTTTTTAATTGTTTCCATGTTTTAAAATTATTTTAATTTTAATTATTTACATGTTTTTCTTGTTTCACAGAAGAAACCTACAAGTACTGGCATTACCGAACCTCCCAAAACACACACAAGTGGAACACCTTCCGTCAGTAAGGTGACTTAAGTTTTTACATATTGCTTATTTTGTTGAAAGCAAGATCGACAGATGTGTTGCTGAAACCCGTTACTTTCAGGCTGATGTTGCTTGTCCACATGGCCAGGTTATGGTCTCTGACAATGTGTCCTAGTGTTCTGTTTTGTCATAATATACTGGTATTCCTCTCCTACATTTCTTAGTTCTACAGAACAACAGTTTGGGGCATGTGGAAAGGCTGGTATATTTCATTCCGTTCCCTTATATCCCCCAAATGCTCCCTTCACGCTCTTTCTGGGGTCACCTGTCTAGTTCCCTGCGTGTGACTGCACTGCTCTGCTCCCCCACAGAGTAATGTGAGCTTAGTGTGTTGCTTCAGTTTTGGGATGCTCATACCTAATCCTGTAAGCTGCTTGTGCCTGACGTGGGGACCAGCCCATGGTGGTGGTGGGGAGAAGGATGACACAGATAACACCCTGCTGGGAGGAATCAGGCTGCGATTGTGTTGATTACAGGTTCCTGGTGCAGAATAGACTGGGGACAATGGGTGTGCTCCACAGCCCAACTGCTGCCAGCCCTTTCTTCAACCAGCCTGTTGGGGTAACAGAAGGCTGATATTAAGACTGGAAGCAGTGGAAACCACTATTCCTAGCCATCAACATCCTCCTGGGTGTGTGGCCAGCCCCAGGGTTGGTTGTCCTGTGCCCCAAGGTATTGCTCGAGGTCATCCAGAGCCTCTTAAGGGGACTCTCCTTTTGGTCATACAGGGAGCCCACCCTGCTCAAACAGCACTATGTTTCCTTGCTAGTGCCTGAACCCACAGGAGGCAGACAGCTTAGCTTGCCTGTCTCCACTGCCAAACCAAAGGAACCTCTAATACCCGGACCAGTCCAGCTTGGGGATCCACAAGCCATTAGTCATTGACCTCTGTGAGCTGGTCTGTAAAGACCACTTTGCTTGTGGGAAAGTCCTGGGTGCTAGCCCATGGGTCCTGGGTGCTCAGTCACCCCAACCGATGGGCTAGAATAAGGCCCAGAGTGCCTTGGAGAGGTGCACTCCATCCAGCTGACTTAGGGCAGAAGTCCTGGGTGCTCAGTCACCTCCACTCCTGTCACCACCACACCACTCACCTAGACCAGGTAAGCAGGGGCAGGTTTAGGGGTCAAACAAACAACAAACCACCAGGAAAGCCTACAGCCTTCACAGGTTATTGGTATGCTGCCACCAGATTCTCTCAGTCTACACCCCACCAGCTGAGCATGCCCCTTCAGCCAAGTTGCATGATGTCCAGGGTTTTCTCCAACCTAGTCCAGGATCCCTATCCAAACATGTTGCTTGTGCCTGCAGACTAACAAAGCCTTCCTTCTGTGAGGTGCAATTAGAGAGACAAATCAGTTAGAGGCAGGCAACCATGTACAGTTGCCCATAAGATCTGAATGCAGCCTCCCGCTCCCAGTTTTGCGTATAGAGTTGGGCAACCCTCAAAATGCTGCTGAAGCCACAGTTCCATTCCTGTAGGAATGCATCCCAAAGTCAAATGGTTAAAGACCAGTAGATGTCAGTGCAGCCTAGACAAGGGGATGCTGGCCTTAATGTATTAGCAAGGGACCATACTGTTGGGTGGATGTTGAGGCCATTTACAACATGTCTAGAAGTTGCACTGGAATTTTAATGTGATTTTATTGTTAACTAATATTTTATAAAAGACAAGATATAGCAAAAATACAAATGTATGAAGCTGCCAGATCTTTGGTCCACCTATCTTAGAAATGTTTGCTTGCAGCTGGCAGTGTGATCTGTAATCCTGTGGTACAGTAGAGACTGACAGATTTATTGTAGGATAAGCTTTTCAGGGGTTGAATCTGCTTCATCAGATGCTGTAAAATGAGTTTTTAGTCAGCAAGTCTTCTGTACACAGAGGCAGAATGGGTTAGATTTGAAGGTCAGTTTCCACTGATGGAAGGCACTTTTAACCAGTTTCCTTCTTCCCCTGCTGTGTCCCCCGATGCTGTCCCTAAGGGTGTCCTGACTCCTCCCTCCAAGGAGCATTTTGGAGAGCTTATATTGGTTGTGGTGGGAGGGAAAGTTCTGTTTAGTCAGGGGACCTTAGCTGACAATTCTTTGGATGCACCCCCCCACCTTTAAGTGTAATGACCTTCCCCTGTGAATTCTGGAGTATACTGGGTTAAAAATTATAACAAAGAAAAAAGGTTCTTGTATATTTTGGATTTAAAATATTTGTTTTAGATGACATGCTGCACATTGGTGGTGGTGGTTTGTGGTGGTAGTGCTGAAATGTTTCTTAAGATTTTGAAGCAAGGAGGAAATGATCATATTCTGAGGTGTTTAGTATGTTTGTTGTTGAATAAGTGGGAGCTGCCAAGGAGTGTCTTCATAAGTGATAGGTGGGGAGTAAAGTAATGACATGGGGATTGTGTTCCTTCCACCGAGGTGAAAGCCAATTTTAAAAAGTTCATATATTTTGTAGTCTCATTTTGAGCCCTTCTGATTCCTTTGGTAACTTTAAGTTCAGGAAATTAAAGTAGCTTCAAAGCCTGGTGATAAATGTGTCCGTTGCCTACCTAATAACAAACCACCAGGGAAAAGTAGGTTCATTTAACATGAGCAACACTTCCTGTTTCCGTTTTGGTTAGGCTAGCCTTGCCCTTTATTATTGAGGAACTGTCAAAAGCATTTTACTAAATATTCATAAGGGAGGTGGAGCCATTCAGCCTGCAGGCAGAGTCTGCTTGAATACATTCCTCTTCAGACAACGTAGCCTTGATCAGGTCTTGTTGCATCTGAAACCATGGGCAGAACAGATAGAAGCTGAAATGAAAACTAGTTTCTGATCTGCTTAGTTAGACTTTAGGAAAGAATATACCAGCTGTGCAGAGTGAGTACTGCTTTCCTTTTTGGAATGGATTTGTTACTGTCTGGGTTAATGGCAGTCTGGAGTTCCTTCTTTCTCTTCCTCCTCTTCCTAGTTCTCCAGAGTTCTCTGTGCTGTCGTAACATGAGCAGCTGATTTGGTTTGTGGTGTGCTTTACAAGTGGGTTGAAACATTCTGGGCATTGAAGAGTTGACAACAAAGTCATTACCTTATTAATATGTATGTCTCATCATTTTCAGCTGTATCAGTGATATCCTTTCCTCAAAGGACTGCTGATTGTCATTTGGGGTGTTTTCGGAAAAGATGTTACGGAAGCAGTGACTCATGACTTAGCAGATCTTTAGACAGGAATGAAATTTTTGTAACTGCATGTCTGAGGGTGTTTTATCAACTTTATGTTCACTTCAGCTGCCTGGCGGAAGACCCTGTTTGTGTCTTAAGAATTTGGTGTGTCATTGCTGACTGTCTCTTTAGTGTGTGTTGGGAATTGTGTATGCAGGGTGTGGTGATCTGTGTAACAGGATTTATTTCTTTGTTGAGGCATGCCTGGGTAAGTATCATTCTTTGCATCTCACAGGTGACATTTACTGTAATGTCATATTTTAGGTATTTTGATTACAATGAAATTGGAGGCTTGAAACTGTAGCTAAATAAGCAGTGGAAATGTTTGTGTATGCTCAAAAGCAGATAATCAAAAATACTTTCATGATGATTTTCTAAATGCTGAACAGCCTAACAGTTGAATTTTTTTGAGCTTGCGCAGTCATATGCATTCTTTAAATTACCAACTTTAACTGGACTGAATTGCCTACTTCTTTGCCTGTGAAGTCAGTGGAATCTATGTAAGAATTAATTGCAAGAACTGCTTGCAACGTATGTGGTTTCAAGGGCAGAAACTGAAGGCACACAGAGACATTAAGTAGTAAGTCTCAACTCAAAAATTTCAAAAGTTATGTGCTTTTTAAAAAAAAACCTGCAGTGGTGGTGGCAGTGACAGCAGCAAAAACATCTGACCATGCAAGGAAACAGTGTAATTGTACAATCAGATGGATCTAAATTCTCAGTTATTCTTTCTGAACAGTTGGCTCTCTGTTCATGACTGGCAAGCAGGGCATGGGCCAAACATGCATAATCTTGTATGACTATCAGACTTGCTCAGAGGAATCAAAGCTTGAGATGATTTTAAAAAGTTTATAAGATGCACAAGCACTTTCCTGTGGGGCCAAATATAGTCTTTACCTGGGATTAAATGCACAAATAATTGCATTGCAGGATATAAACAACTCTATCACACTGGAATCCAATGCAGCGTTTCTCAGAGAGTATCATTTAACATCCTGCCTCTACAAGGCATCTGCTGCCTTGTAGTTCTTCAGTTCTAGTACAAAACAGGACACTCAGAAAATGTTAGCCTATGATCTAATTTGATTTGGTCAGAAAATAGCTTTTAAAATAGCATTTCCCCCCCAATGGATAGCATAGAAATGCTTTCAGTATTTATAATTGAAACACACTAGTATGTCATAAATTTTCCACTCTTAAAAAAATAACATGTATTCCAAAGTTTCTGGCACTACCAATAGACATGTGTGGTATTGCAATCTTAAAAATGCTGATGGATCAGTTCTCTGTATAAGCCAGTATACCAGAAAGCCTAATCACTACTGCCAGTTGGATGAATTCAGTGAGGCTTTCTTCCCTGGTGGAGCACCAAAAAAAACCCAGTTTCACCTGACTGATTATAGGAAATAAGTGATAACAAAATTTTCTTAGATTAAATTGTAGAAGAATCATTTAGCAGGTGGAACTGTGGCTCAGTGAATAGAGCATCTGCTTTGCATGCAGAAGGTCCATGGCTCAATCTCCAGCATCTCTAGTTAAAAGTACTAGGTGGTGGATGATGTGAAATACCTCTTCCTGAAACTCTTGAAAGCTGAGGCTAATCAGAGCGGGCAAGGCTGACCTTGATAGACCAGTGGTATGACTTTCTGTAAGGCAACTTCATGTGACTAGAGACATTCTGTATCCTTGACTTCTTTGTGGATTTTACCTGCAGACTTCTTTGGGATTTGCTGAAGACTTAACAGCTATGTCTCATGCTATCGCATCTTTTGCTGTATTTTGCTTTTTTATCTATTGTTGTAAAGCTGGCTGGAAGGTCTTTGCCCATAAAGGATGCATGCAGCACATGTGAAGTTGAAAGACTTTTGGGGAAAGTGCTAAGGAAGTTGTAAATGCTATGTCTGTTTTGGCATTTACTTCTCTAATTAGGGATGATGGGTAAGAAAAGGTTTCAGATATGTTTACCAAATCTATAGTTCTTGGATCCAAAGAGTTCTAGATTGTAACTGATCATTTTTATTCCCTGTACCAATTTATTATCCTGCATCCTTCCTTACAATAGTTGCCTTTCCATTTTAGCATCTTGAAACTCACAGCAGAATACTCCAACTTTTACTACCCTTACCCTTATAGTCCATGATACTATAATGTGCAAATTCTGCTTTATATCTTTTAGTGTATTTATGCTTACAGTATTCATCTCCTTATGCATTTAAAGAGAAATGTAAGGACTGTAAAGACCTTTGTTCTCTTGGGAAGTGTTGAGCTTACATGAAGCTGTGCAGAGTCGTCGACCTTTACTGAGTAGTTAGCTGCCCCCACCCCCCACCCCGGCTGATGATGAGCTTACCTGAGGTGCAACACGATGGCCTTCCTGAGAGGCTTTTGTTATCCCCTGGTGTCTGGAATGCTGAAATTACAGAATTACAGGTTGGGGCAGCTCAAGACTTTTTGCCACCCCAAGCACATCCCTCCTGTGCCAACCCCGCCAGGTGCAAGATAGGCTGCAGAAGCAACTTTTGCAAATCAACCTGAAGCTGGGCTGAGCAGCAGGGACATGGGTCTGCTCCTCCTCCCTGCCCCCTCTGCTGGGTCTTGTAAGGCCCTGCTTTAGAGCTCACCTGGGCCATAGCAGATTATGAGTGAGAGGCATGTGCCTTTGCTACTCCTGCCAATTTGTCACCATTTGCCTTGTTTGCCTTAGTGCCATAGTAGGAGTAGGGAACAAGGTGTCCTGGCATTACAGGTCCCCAGTACTTCTGCCCCCTTGAGCATATTGGGCTGATATTCCCAATACAGTCATAAGTCTATTCTATCTTTTCTTTTTTAAAAAAATCAAGTCTATTATGAAAACAGATGTGTGAGATTTACTCATCACTTAATTCGGTCTTTCAGTTTAATGACACACACATTTTTGAAGTACATCTGCCATTTAACAAATAGTACTCGCCAGGGACTGTAGGGTTTGATGGAGGATGTCAACATTTGATGCTAGCAACAACAAACAGTACAGCACACAGTAAGGAAAGCCCAAAACCACAGAAAACAACTGTGAACTGAATATCCCACAAAGATATACAAAAGGAGACTTCAATACAGTGAACAATATATCTAATCTGAGAGAACTCTATACATAATCCATCATGGGAGAATACAGAAGTCAACAAAATCCATAAAGAGAAAATACAGACTCCAAAAGTATGAATATACAAAATAAATATCCCTTGTCAGCGCCTCTAAGGGCTGCTTCTATGTACCAGGACCAACAGATGCCTTCAGGGTTGTTGATGTCCTGCCAAGTGTGGAGCTTCCACTTCCGCATTGATTCCAGGAGCCAGCCAAGACCAAGAGAGGTCTGTCTTCATGGTGGAGATTCCGTGCCCCCCCCAGCCTTAACCCACTGGGGTGAAACTTAGCAGTCCCCCCGACAAACTCCTCCTCCCAACACCCGCAGACCCTCACATAGCAGTTTCAATCCAGTGAAAGTCACCAGGAGGCAAATGTCGGCGGGGTCCACGGAAGCATCTGTAGGAAGTGCCAACAGGATCCGCAAAAAGTCAGTCACAGAGGTATCACCAATGGCTGTGGCAAAGATGTCAGTGACAAGCAGGGAAGCAGGCAACGTCAAGGGTGTGGGACCCCTGAATGGAACAGCCCACCCGCCAAACGACACAGGGCAGCCAAGAATGCCGAGCAACACAGCCTCCCCAGCCGCCGCAAAGAGTCCCACACAGGCCGAGGAGGCCAGGAGAAGCTGGAGGATGCCAAGGTGAGCTGGAAAAGGCCAGGAAACACCAGAGGGAGCCGAAAGAGACCGAGTGGGACAGAGGGGTTGACAGAAACCAGGAAGCCGGGAGGGTGGGGGGAGCCAAGAAACACCAATCACTAGTCGTCCGGGACTCCAAGGAGCTGCAGGGGACCCCGCCCCACCACTCAGCCCATAGTGTTCAGTCCACAGTGCAAAGGGTCACCGGCCACCAGTTGTCCGAGTCTCTGGGAGCTACAAAGGGCCCCCCCCCCCCACGCCGCTCAGCCCATGATGTTTAGTCACAGCATGTCCCAACAATGGCTCAGGTCGTCTGCCTCCTCCTGCCTTCTCCAAATGTCAGCACCCCAATCTCCTCAGTTACCAAGGTCTGGTAGGTTCCCTACCCCTCATCTCCACCAGCACTCTGCTTAGCCTAAAAACTAAAACTTGGACAAAATTTGGGTAAAATATCCTGTATCTCAGCGGAGCTCAATTCCCGAGCTCCACACCGGTCGCCATCTTTGTTCATACTCTCTGTTGACTTGAGTTCATACACTGTTGAGTTGACCTTCCAGGTCTAGATTCAGACATGGTTTTCACCTGTTTCCTAGCTGTAATTTGAAAGCTGATTTTGAAATACGTTTGGTTCTTTATGACTATATCCAGTTATAAAGTGCTAGCTTCCATGCAGATTCTGGATATCTATGCAACGGTGTCAGCTGCAACTATGGATGAGGTTTCCATAAACCCAGGGGACCGTCCAGATTTTGTGGAAAGAATCCTAATTTTGGAATCCCCTAGGAAAACGTCCCGCAAGAAAAAACTCACCAGCAACCTTGGTATTTCTTGGTGTACTTGTAGGCATCAAAAAAGAAAGGCCAACTGGTCCAAGTACAGGCACTATTTAGGTTGCAATCATGACCCATAACACCTTGAGATTTGGTGCAGGTCCTCAGAGAATTGCGGGGGGGGGGGAGATGATGTCAAGCAAGAAGAGGGATAAGTGGTAGACAGGGGAAGGAAGAAGCAGAGGGAAACAGGATTTTTCTCTCCTCTACAAATCTTTGTAAGTGCCCCCACGTGCAACTATTCAATAGTCTGTAAGAGCATTCTTGATGTTCCTGTGAGAAACTAGAAATATCCATACTGAGGCTTAATTCCTGCTGTGCATTTATAACATTTCCTTTTCAGTAAGGCCACAGAGCTTCACATAACTCACCAGGCAGCTCACCATCAGTCTTGTGTTAGATCTGGGTGTGCCTCCCTCCAAACTAGCTACAGTCTTTCCAAGTTCTGTTTCGTTATGATTCAGTCAGCTATTGTCCGTTACCAGGCAACACTTCCATATTTGTTTCCAAGCACAACATGTATTCATGTGTTACTTCAGAAGACAAAACTTTGCCTCTGAGATGGTTGTGAATCATGTGTTGAACAATTAGATGTTTTGTGTTATTTAATATTGGAAAGGAATTAGAAGAAAATGACAATATCAAGTATTGCAACTCAGCGGCTTGTTTTACAGGTAGTTAAAAAGAAAGCACTTGTATATGAACACAGTCTCCCACATGACCCTTGTGGCTAGATTATGCTAATGTATTTTATATGGGCCTGACCTTGAAGACGGTCTGGAAACTTCCACTGGTGCAAAATGCCTGTCTGTCAGCCATCGGGACCATATTGCTCCCATTTTAAAGAACTTTCACTGGCTGCTTAGTTGTTTTGGAGTTCAATTCAAGGTGCTTCATTCTCTCCTGCTCACTCATCCACCGTTCTACCTCTTACCTGCCCCTCCCATCTATGTTCATTATTTATTTACTTCATACATACCCCATCTTTCTCCCCAGTGGGGTACCAAAACATCATTCTTCTCTTCTCTATTTTATCCTCATGAAAGCCCTGTGAGGTAGGTTAGGCTGAGAGTATACGATTGGCCCAAAGTCACTCAGTAGCTGATGATGAACAGTAGCAAGCAACCAGGTCTGGGTAACTTATGCACATCAAGTAGTGAGTAGTCTGTAGTCTGGTAGGTGCTGTGAGGCCCAGCCCCCACGAATTCTCCCTCAAAGGCCCAAATAGTCCTACAAAGGGCCCTGCCTTTTACTGACAGAAATCAAAGTGTGAAGACTGGCAATACTATTGTGAAGGCATTTGTTTTGTAAAGCTACAGGTACTGTTTTTATCAGTTGGGGGTGGGGTTAACCCCCAGTGTGTGTGTTTGTGTGTGTGTTTAGTTTACTAATTTTTCTGCAAACTTGAGGCTTTCTCAGATTTCTGGAAAGATCTGTCTTGTCTGTCCATGACCCCAATCTCCAGTCCACAGACTGGGTCATATTAAGAATTAGATCTATTGATAAGCTATCCATGGTTTCATATTCAAACTCACTGTGCTTGTGAAGGCCAAGGGAATAGTTGATTGCGGATCAAGGAACTTGTTGATCCTGCTAAATGAACCCATGTGGTCCTTGAATAAACAAAAGATGGAAATAGACTATAAAATAGCTGTGCAATGGGAGGAGACTGCACAGCTACTAGCCATGATAGCTAAATGGATTGGATTGGAAACAAATATGTCTCTCAGTACCAACTGAAGAGCAGCAAACGATGTAGCAAATAAACAACGAACCAACTAAAGGACAGCAAAAAGGGTAGTAAGAATGTTACCTTTCTCCCTGCTTGTGGCTGTCCCAGGCCCAATCTGCATCTAGCATTCACTCCATTGTTTTACCATACCCACACTGGAACAGAAAAAGATGCAGCTCAAAACCATATTCATCCCGGCCAATGCCATACTGTCTGCAGAGTCACCCCTGAATGGCCATAAAGCAGCCATAAATCTATGCAGACAGTTCCATAAAACCGAGAGGTCAAACGAAGTGAAAGTGACATGCAGTTGTCACTGCCATAAAATCCAACAATCAAAGTGAAAGTGGCATGCAATGCAGAGGGGAATTTCTGTTCCAACATGGGTTTGGTAAAACAGTGGAGCAAATGCTAGCTGCAGATTGGGCCCCAGATGCATCTGGCTGACCACTGCTTGAAACAGGATGCTAAACTAGGTGAACTTTTTGGTCTCATCCAGCAGGGCTCTTTATTTACTTCATTTGTGCCCTGCATTTCTCGCTAATGGGGACCCAGAGTACCTCTCTTCCATTTTATCCTTACACCAGCCCTGTGAGGGAAGCTAGGATGAGCGTATATGACTAGCTCAGGGTCACCCAGCAAGCTTCTACAGAAGCGTGGGAATTCTGTCTTGGTCTCCCAGATCTGAAACTCCTAACCTCTGCACCACACTGGCTCACCAGTTCTTAAATTATAGCTGAATAGTGTTTTATTGAATAATGTGTGCTGCTGTGTGTTTCTTAACTGTTTGTTTGAGAACCTTTCACTGTAACATAGAGAACTGTTTTGCTCAGAAAACAAAGGAAAGTTGATTCTGCCAGTCACTGAGAGTGTCAAAGGGTGGGGTGAAAGAGAAGGGACTTATGTTCTTCTAGATGTAAATCCTCTCTTATTAGTATGCATATTTGCTACATGACAATAAGGGATGTGACTAATGTAAGGAAGGGTGAAACAGGTAATTGCTAGTTGTGTATCAAAGAGGACAATACCAGTAATTTGATAGCAGTCAAGACTGTGTTCTAATGAAAGTATGACCTCATCACCAAATGTTTACTTGTTGCAGGGAGATGAGATATGTGGTCACATTATATTCTTTTTGAATGTCTTTCAGCCTTAGATGTTGTACTGCAATATACTGTCATTACTTGGAGTTTGTTGCTGGTGTTGCTCTTGAGGACACACATTTGATTGTATGCATATGTGTCCCAGTTCATTCAGTGAATGCTTAAATAACTTGTTTTCATACTTGTCAAAGCAGAAATCTGAAGTAAGAAATGCATCCAGGGTCACTCTTGTATAATTGTAAAACTCGCTTTGGGCTCATCAAAACTTTTAAGCTAGACGATATTTGAAAAGAAGAGCTATGGTTTTACAAGGAGGCTGGTTTTCAGAAGCTTGGCTTATGGTGGGATTGGGTATACATGGTTAGAAAGGCTTTTTAAAATGTTTAACAAAGATGGTTCAAAACTATCATGATTACCGCTTTAGATTGGATACCTCGTTAATAATAAAGATAGGGAAGCCAGTCAGTTAGTGTTTATTATGGCTCATAAGCCACACAGAAGCAGGAGAAACAAAGGTGGGGAGACTATATTTAGGTGTTTCTTAAATCTGTTTTGTAAGCAGACTATTGGTATGCTTTCTAAGTTAAGTAATATAAATCCCTATTAAAACAGGTTGTAACAAAACATAACCATTCCTCTAACTAAACATTTATCACATCTTAATATACGTGGGTCAACAGAGCCCTGGCAGACTGACTGAAGCCGTTAATCTAATTGTTTCAAACACCTTTCTCCCAAAGCTCAGGCCAGCAACACTAAGGTCACATCTTGTGGAATGTGGTATTTCTGTGGGCTATGTTAAATATGCAGCTCTTGTAATTACTATATAGCTGCTTTTGTTGCTTCTTTGAAAAATTGACATACTTGTACCCCATACCTGAACTGGTTTTTATTAAAATAAAACCTCCTAGGCCTGGTGTATGTTGTGTGCAGTTTGTGGCTGTAGATGGGATTGGCATCCCACCTATCAGTAAGCATTGGGGCTCGAACGTGCATATCCCTTGCTACCTTGTGGTGAAATTTGTGTAATTTTGACTCTTATGCTGGTGTTTTATTAAGACTGGTAGTTAAAGTATTTTGTTTGCATTTTAATACAGACCAAGTCGTCTTCTACTGCAGCAACAAAGATGCCTGCCATGAAGCCTTCTGAAACAAAAGTAAGTCTTGTGTGTGTGTGTGATATTTGATTTATTAAATTTCTACCCTGCCCTCCCAGCCAAAGCCAAGGCCAAGATCTGGTAGGGTAGCTAAAGCCTTATAAGAAGAGTCTGTATTATCAGTGGTAGCTGAGATTTTTTTCTTTCAGTATTTTGCTCTGGATGTGATTTTCTGTCTTCCTCTTAATAAATGAACTGGCAAGTTGGTAGCTCATTCTGCATGGAGGGAAAATCCTTGATATTTATGCCTTTTAATGTGGTTTATGACTAGGAAAGGGTGCCTTAAATACCAGAATTTGTCATATTGAGTATCTGGGGGGTCTTTAGCTTGGCGTATCATGCTTATTAAACTGGAATAAACTAGAGTTTGATTGAAAGTTGGAGGCATGTCAGTAGCTAGCAATCTTATTATAGTGCTATTGACATTCCTCCAACTTTCAAACTCCACTTTATTTCACTGGGTTTACTCTTAAGAAACTGTTTTGACAGGGCTGTAATGCTGCTGGTATACCACTCATCTTAACTCCTGACATAGGTGCTTATATCACCAATTACCATGGTAAAAATAAATAATACTTCAGAATTTTATATTCTTTTGCCATAAGTGGTGAGGAAATCTTGTACACATCCCCAAGAGGGAAGAATAGTTCTCTTTATAGCTCCTTAATCATTATGTTCTTCTTACATTTCTCAATTTTGACACCATTCTTTCTTCAGAAATGACTACACATGAACAGCAGGACCTGTTATCAGGCCCATTATTACAGTATTTAAACAGGATAAAATAACAGTTTTTGTATCTACCAATGAATGAATTAGCAGCAAATAATATATTACAAGGAATGATTCATAATGTAGATTCCATATTTATGAATATAAGTAGGTTCCATGATTGCTCCATAAATGGCTGAATTGTTTCTGCCATTTTTAATGATCAGATAGCAGAATCAGTGGCATCCTTGTCAGGTTTATTCAGGCACAAGTGTGGGCCTGAAATACTTCTTGGGGGGGGGGGGTGGAATTCCCTTCCCCTGACTTTCATGCAGGGTCCAGCATGACTTGGAGGCTTTGGCAGGCTGCTCAGCCACTGGCAGGCCCATTGTGACTCTTGAGTTGTGCTGCTGCCAGCGGCATGCCCAGTGGAGCTCCCAGGCTGCATGGCCATCACTGCTGGGCCCAGCAAGGCTCCCGGCTGCTGGGCCCAGCAAGGCACCATCACTGAACTCAGTGCATCTCCCCTATCCCATTGACAAACGCTACTTTACTTTTGAGGTAATTACTCCCCCGCCCCTGTATAGTTTTTTTAAAATGTCAGATTTTTCTGCAAACCTGGGGAGTCCCCCAAGTTTGCTGCAAATAATCTGTTTAAGCATCCTTGTGGCCCCAATCTGCAGACTTAGCTATCTGCAGATGTGGGCCAGATGCTAATAGTATATAGATGTTTCACATTTGATCTGAAACTTTTGCCAGAAAAGTGAATAGCTAGAAAATACTAAAAAACTTCGGGGATTCTTACAGTTTAGGGGGAAAAGATAAGGAAAGGGAAGCATAACATTATGTGTTCTGAAGAAAGAGAGAATTTTCTCTCCTGTAATACCAGGGCTCCTATCCAGTGAATGGGAAGTGGGCTCCAGATGGTCACAAGAAAGTATTTTACCCAATGCAGTTAAGTGTCTTAAGGCCGTCACTTCCAGAGGATGTTGTGATGGCCACTAGCTTAGGTGACCTCAAAAAGTGATAGTAAAAATATTTATGGAAAGATGTTTGTCATTAGATGTGAACCATCATATGTAAAAATTTCTGGAGGAAAACAGCAGGGAAAGCCTTCTGCCTTCATTCGCTGGTTTCTTGCGGGTTTCTTGGGGGCATCCGGTTGAGAAAGGTGATGCTAGATTAGTTGGACTTTTGGTCTGATCCAGATGGGTTTTTCTTACATTATTAAACTATTTTCCTAGCCAAATCCTGTCCTTTTTGAAAATAGTGTTTTCTAATATAGAGTGTTGTTTTCAAATATCCAACTACTTTTAATAGACTTCTAAAATAATGCTTCATTATCTATCCAGCCCCTCCTTTGTAAAAATAAATTTTATGGTTAACCTATTATATTCCTAATTTATGTTGACAGTCCTAGTCAGTCAGTATGGCTGATAACTCCAGATTCACATGGTCCAGACTGGTTATTAACCTGGTCACTGGACAGTCATGAAATATTTTCTGGTAAGACAGGATCATTGGAATATCATAAATGTGCATGTCATTTGTGCTAATTATAAGCCAGAATCTTAGAGAAAGCTATTTCCATGAGCTATTTCCATGCCCTATCTGTCTTCATGTAGTTGACTTTTAAGTGGTTATAAAAATAGTTAAGGTAGTAATTGTCCTATTTATAGAGTCAAAAGACAACTAGATCAGCTTGGTGTTCTCTCCATCTAATTAGAGAGACCACCAAAGCTAAATTTGTAAATTTAAACATGCAGATGCTGTAGTTAAATTGTAAAAATTGCAGCCTGTCAAGATTTTGGTGACTGGTTTCTGCCTGCCTTGTAAGCAAAAGGCTAATAATTGCTCTTTTTTTAAAATTTAAAACATTTTAAAGCTGCCTTTCTACCCCAAGGTGGCAAACAATGAAAACATTAAAACAAAATTTAAAACACATATTAAAAACAGGTAAAACACATGAACAGGTGGAAAGGTCAATGAGAATCAGTGAACGAACACCAGACAAAACAAAGAATCTTTTCACCCACTGGCAGAAGATAAGAGTGTATGTAAATAGATATATGTGAGTAATTCATACTGCTACATAGGTACTTAGTATAGGACTAAAGGGGCTAGTGGCTCAGTTCTTCACAGGGTCTATTAATTATCCTTTATGCCATTTCCAGATTCTGAGTATGTGAAGGCCTGGAGAAAAACTGGAAAAATTTGAAAAAACCTGGTGTTTTCCCATGGTGTTTTTGTATACCTTTTAAAAGTTTTTCTGATAGAAAAATGGAAAATTTTAGGGAGTACTGAAAAACTATGTAATACTTTGTCTTTTAGAAGGAGTGAAATGCTTTTAAAGACAAGGTGGGTGTGGTGTAGACATACACAGCCCTTAAATCTAAGATGCATTTTTACTCCTAGGAAGTTACCTGATCTCCATGAGGGCTTTCATTACTTCTGTGGCCCTTTTGACCTGACTCTTCTTGTGGCTGACCTTTTCATCTCTCTCTCAATCCACTGTGACACATATACCCACAGACTGGGCATCATGTAGTTTATTGCCCTGCCTTGCTGGAGGGGAAAGAAAGATCAGAAGGAGGTGGGGCAGAAATTGCACCAAAGCCTCAGAGGAAAATTCTCAGAGTTTCATTGAGAACTGAGCTCTCTCTAACCAGTAGCTACAGAAGGGAGAAGATGTCATCTAGCTGGAACTACATCTAGCTGTGCAGATATTATTATTGACCCTTTGTGTGACTTTTTTTTTCTTACCCAGTAAGATATTTTATGTTTTTTAACACAAAGCTTATGTGTTTAACTCCTTTTTTTCTATTTTTCAGATAGCAAAAATTAAGGTGTATGGGCCAAGTTAGCATGGGTGCATCAGCCTGGGGTTTTCTCTTAAGCACTGGGTATATTCGTAGTTTTGCTTGTAGAAAATTGAGGCATTTGTTGCTTTTAAATTCCATAAATATTTCCAGTATTGCAATTTTATATGCTAAGTAAGTTATAAATGATGCATTTTCTGTCGTTAAAGCAGTAAAATTAGTTCAGGGTTGATAGGACAGCAAGTCATTTTCAGTTTCTCCCCAAAATTCTGGTTTTATTCCATGGCTTCAAAATTTCCAGAAATTTTACATCTCTAATCACGAATGGAATTACATGGGATGCTTTAGCACCAAGCTATTCACTTTGGAAGAAGGAATATCTGCCCTTTGCTGTCCTCGGAGATGTTTCCATCTCTTGCACTGCCAGTCTTTTAAGTCCTTCTATTTCCCTAGTTGTAGGAAACTTTTAATCCTGTTGCTTTCTTGCTAGTATATGTTTATGCCAGTACTTGATTTCTTGTTTACCTCAGAAGTGAGTCTCTTCAGCTTGGAGTGGAAGCAGATATTGCAAGTGTATAAGTGGTCTAAAGAAAATGAACGTAAGGTTGCTGTTGACTGTTTCTCGAAGAGAAGCAAGCAGCCATATTTGTTGTGATAGTTTCATTACTGGCCTGGGATTTGCCTACTGTTGCATACTATTTATATATTTGCATCTACATCCTCTGGCTTAGGGTAGGTAGCATATGTAATTACAAAATTTTAGTGGGTTTTTTTGGTACTATTATTTGTTGTACTTTTCCTGCTGACCTGAATCTCAGACCTGCATTTATTTTATTTACTATTTATTTTATTTTTTATACTTCTACCCTGTCCTCCCTGCGAGTGGGCTCAGGGCGGCTTACAATGTGGCACAGTGCCAAGTCAAGATAAAACAATTTAAAACACCAACAACATTATCACAGATCTGCAATAAAATATACAATAAAGTACTTGCAAGATGGTAATCAACACAAATCAAGATGGTGTCTTGCAGTTCTCTTAGTAGCATGGTAAGACCTCCTTCGGGCCTGCCCTCATCTCCAACGTTAATGGTTGATGGTAGGTGGTGGCGGCTCCTAGTTGAAAGCCTGGTGTAAGAGCTCCATCTTGCAGGCCCTGCAGAACTGCATAAGATCCCACAGGGCCCTGATCTCCTCCGGGAGCTCATTCCACCAGAGAGGAGCTGCCACCGAAAAGGCCCTAGCTAGGTACCAGTGAGCCTGGCTTCCCTTAAACCCGGGACTGTGAGTCGGTGTTGCAATCCCAACCAAAGTGCTCTCTGGGGAATATATGGGGAAAGGTGGTCCCTCAGGTATGTTGCACCCTGGCCATATAGGGGTTTAAAGGTAAGCACCAGTGCCTTGAAGCGAATTTGGTATGCTATAGGCAGCCAGTGCAGTGCTGCCAGCAATGACCGGATGTGATCCTGTTTATGGAGCTCCATCAATAGCCTGGCCATGGCATTCTGCACCAGCTGCAGCTTCCGGATTTGCAACAAGGGCAGCCCCATGTAGAGAGCGTTACAGTAGTCTAATCTCGAGGTGACCGTTGCATGGATCACTGTAGCCAGGTCGTCGCAATCGAGGAAGGGAACCAGCTGCCGGCCAGCTGCAGATGATAAAAGGCTGACTTGGCAGTAGCTGCTACCTGGGCATCCATAGTTAAGGAGGGATCCAGGAGCACTCCTAAACTCCTGACCACTGATGTGGGCACCAATGGCACCCCGCTGAAGGTTGGGAGCAGGACCCCCCCAGACCTCCCCGACCCAGGCACAGGACCTCCATCTTCACCGGGTTCAATTTCAGCTGGCTCAGTCCAAGCCAACCTGCCATGGCGTGCAATGCCCGGTCTAGGTCTTCTGGGCTAGAGTCCGACCGGCTGTCCAACATTGGATAGAACTGAGTGTCATCAGCGTACTGATGACACCCCAGCCCATACCTCCAGGCAATAAGTAGATAACAAAAACACTAAAAAAATGTATTGCAATCTCTCCCATGCCCATTCCATGCCATCCTTTGACAGTCACTTGCCACAGGGCACCTGTAGGGTTGCCAGGCCCTACCTGGCTGCCAGTGGGGGGATCAGGCTCTGGTCTGGGATCTTCTGGAGCATTCACAAAGTGTGTGCAGCGCAATTACATCACGTTGGGACATGACGTTCTAGGTTTTGGGCTAAACTCTATGGTTCTTTGCCTTCAAAACCATAGAGTTTGCCCCAAAACTAGAGTTCATTCCCAATGCGCTAACGTCACTTCCGGGTGATGTCATCACATATGGGATGTCAGCTGGTGACATCCCTGTTTGGGGGTGGGGCTTTCCCCACTGGCCAGCTGGGAACTGGGAGTTGGCAACCCTAGGCACCTGGTATTTTAAAAACTCTCCCAAAAAGCCTGTGTACATTTGGCATTTGATTAAGCATTCCCACCCCCCACCCCCACCCCGTTATATTTCCATATATCATTAAGCTCTTATGTCAACATTTATGTAAAAGGAGTAGAATAATATCTTGGATATGGGTGTACAGTGATGGCAGGGCATGTGGAAATGTAATAGTGGATGAAGCTTGCCATTTTACTTGGTGGGCTGTGGCTTATAAGAAATCTAGTAGACTGGCATGTGGGAACAAATAACTTGCCCTAGCTGAGACTACTGGAAAAGAAACCTCTTACACGAGGTATTTGTAAGGCAGAAAATTGTGAATGAATGACTTTTTGGTGCAGTGCAATTCTGGTTCTTTCCAGTCTCCTGTGCAAGATGTTAAGTTTAATGGGCCATTGTTCTAGCTGAGCAAATGTAATATAACATTTTAATTATATATGTAGGTTTTCTTTGCTTGCTGTAATGCTTGCTAGAATATCTGTTTCCGAGTTAGAGGAGTACTGTTGCCAATAGTAGCTTTCTTGGCTGGCGATCCCTATAGGCAGTATCCAGAAATTAGAAAAGAGGATAAGTCTGGGGGAAATGAGCAAAGGCACCTAATCCCACAGGGTTAGGTCCAGGGTCCAGGCACTTTGTCAGTGGAACAGAACATTCAGTTCCCCAAAATGCTACTCCTGGGGGTAGGGGACCCTCAGGAACAGCATGAGAAGCAAATCTGGGGGTCTGCAGCAGGAAGCAGGAATTACCTCAAAAAAAATAGTTTGGATGAATACACATGTTATAACACCCTTTCTTTAAAAAATGAGAGAGGTTCTCATCCCTATGAAGTATATAGTAGATGCATGTTGATATGTGCCTGCTAATTCCTGTAAGAAGGGAAACAAATCTTAAAAGGCCTTCTGAGGAAAATAAGGCAAAATGAGTTATTTCAGACATAACTGCAACAGTTGGAGTTATTTTAAATTCCAGCTTTTAGTGTTATAAAACATCTCTTTAAAACAAAATGTTAAATTGTGTCTGCACACACTAACATGCTCTTGAAACAAAAATTCCTTAAGCAATTTCTGTAAAGGTTCTGAGTTTGTACTCCCACTGCTAGGCTTCTTCAAGCCATCAACAGACCAGTGGATTGGAATCCCACAAAAGGAAAAGAAACAAGAAGCAGGTGATATAGAAAACTGGGGTTTTTTGTGTGTTTGAAAATAACAGCTGTCACATCAGCAGCATGTGTTTGTCCATTGATCTTGAACTAATAAATCATAGCACACGTCTGTCTTGTGTTACATGTAATCACACAACCATCTTTTAACCAAGGCACATTGCACATCATGGATTTCAGCCATCAAAATCTGCTCTGACTTTTAGTCTTGCAACTGAGGTCTTTCTTATCATTCCAAAGTCACTTATTGTAGCAAAAAGCTACTTAGTAGTAGAACACAATTGTTGAAGTATAATATGTATAATATATAATAATAGGTCTATGATTAAAAGTACGATAATCTTCCCTCTAGACTGAGAGTTTGTTAAAGAAAGCTAGAATTTCCTGCTTTTTTATTGTATGATGAAAGTTTGTGAATTTCTGTGTCCTTCCATTTGTGTGTGTACACATCCTTGGTGCATCCAAGAAATGCTTGTGCTCAACTGTATTATCATATGTAAATGTGATTACCGAACAATAGCAGGCAAAAAAGTTTAGGTCTGAGTTCTCCTATCACAAAACTTGTTAAACAATCCTGTACATTGCCAAGGGATAACCTCTTCTTGACTTTCATTCTAACCCACTATTTAAGTTCTGTCTGTCTTGTGCTTATTTGATCTTTCCTCTTCTGATGGTTGTTGGCCAGTTTTATGTTCTTTGCTTCCCTTTATTTCTTCTTAATCTGACTTTTAAAAAATGTGCCTTGATATAGTTAAGAGGTCATGACACGAGTAAAAGGAAGTTTGCAGAAAGCCATGTGAATTGTAGTGTTTGAACTCCTTGGCTGCAGTTAGTGTATCTAACCCCCAGGCCTGAAGAAAAATCTGAAATCTTAAAATAAACGTCTAGGTTAACCCCCCCCCCCCCCCGAGATGAAAGGAGTGCCTGTAGCTTTAAGAAATAGGTGTACTCAGTGTCTGTTGCTAGGAAACCACAACAGTATTCAAGCCTTGGTTTCTGTCAGGAAAGGGCAGGGGGTTGGTGAGGGGTGCTTTCCCAGGTTGTTTTGGCCTTTAAGGAAAGATTTGTTTGGGGGCAGGGCCAGCAGCAGCCACTGAACTTTCTACCACAAGACTTGCATAACTCACCAAGGCCTGGCTGTTGGCCAGCAGCAGCTGCCACATGATAGCCAGTGTGATAAGTTTGTCAGCTTCCAGGTGGGGCCTGGAGATCACCTGTAATTACAACTACAGAGATCAGTTTCCCTCAAGAAAATGGCTGCTTTGGAGGGTGGACGCAATGGCATTATATCTCACTGAGGTCCCTTCCCTCCCCAGGCTCCACTCCTGAATTGCCAGGAGGCTGCAACTCTAAAAGTGGTGTATTGGTTAGAGTTTTAGACTAGGATGTGGGCGACACAGGTTTGAATCTCCGCTCGGATGTGGAAGCTCTCTGGGTGACTGGGCCAGTCCCACACACTTAGCTGAACCTATTTCACAGGGTATTTTGAGGATAAAATGGAGGAGATGAGAATGATATAAACTATTTTGAGTCCCCATTGTGGAGAAAACCAGGATATAAATTCAGTAAATAATAAATATAGATGATGAGAGGCAAACAAAAGGTAGGTTGGTGGATGGGAAGCAGGGAAGGGTGAGGATAGGGGAGCCGCCAGGAGAAGGGTAAGAGGAAATATTGTGTAGAGGGAATACAGGGAAAAGTAAGCTGCTCCTATGTAAGTCCTTGTAGATTCCCCACTACACAACTAGGCCAGGCTCCATCAGTACAGTGTAACTTGGCCAGAGTTTTCCTGGGGAGGGGCTTCCAGAGGGAAGGATGGAGGGAAAGCTGAAGACAGGGAGGCAGATAAAGGTCAGTTGTTTAGTGGATGGGAAGGAGAGAAGGAAGCAGGAAAGGGAGAGACACTATGCCGGCTTTCTGGGAAGGGAAAGAGGAAATAGTGGGGGAGGGGAAATGAGTTGCACACCACAAGTCCTTGCAGTTACCTTGCTTGTCTTAGTAGAATTTCAAGACTACAATCTTTATTTACAGCCACTCATAGGAGCTCATATTGCTGCAGTCAATGAAAATTTGGCTGCTATTTTCCAATTTTCATTGGACGAGAAGTTGGTGAAAGGATCCCAAGAACAGGTGTCGTGCCCAGTACTGGAGTTTGCAGTACATAAATCTTCTAAAAACAATCTAGATAGCTGTATTTTTGGGAATTGTGGTTAATATAGCAGAATTTGCCCAGTCATAGAAGTGTGATACTGAGTATAGTAAATAAACCTCACAAGAAATATGTGTTGCAAAAAAGGTAAACTTACATTTATTCAAGTAGAATTCAGGTTGCAGTCAAAAGAAGAGAAAGAAGCCTAATCTGAAGAGTACTTTCATTATCACAGATGGCCAGCTTTAGATTGTAAAACCTAAAGAGACATGTGTTTCCATGGAAGGCCATGTGCAGTGAGTGAGCAGACAAAGATAGAGAGATGGGGCCAAAGGGCAGCTCCCAGGTTAAGACAAAGAGAGGCATTCCATTTGAGGAGATAATACCTGTATACACTTAGTGTGTGTGTGTGTATGTGTGTGTGTGTGTGTGTGTGTATATAAAATATATATACACTTAGAGTGCTGTAGCGCCCCCCCCCCCAATGTCTAGGCATGCTGAGTTCCTCACTCCAGCATTTGTAATTTAACATGTGTTTTAAATTGCAGTCAAAAGCGAAAACAGAACCTGAAAAAGCAGCACAGCTAAGCAAGGTAAGGTTACTTATACCACTATTTGTAATATTGTGTCCAAATAATTGATTTTATATAAACTTGAACATTGGCATCAGTGGAAACTGATCGACAGTCCAGCTTTCAGCATGTTTACTTGAATAAGTAATACAGTGACAGTTGGGACACTTCCAAGTAAATGTGCACAGGACTGCAGCTTAACAGCATGATTCTAAGCATCTTTACTAAGAAGTAGTAAAGATTCTAAGCATCCATACTAAGAAGTATGAATTCTCACTCAGTGGTAGAATATTTGCTTGGAATGCAGGAATTCCCAGCTTCAATACCTGACCTTTCCAGTTGAAAGTGTAAGGTAGTACATGATGTGGAAGACCCCTTCCTAAGACCTGGAGAGCAGCTGCTAGTCTAAGTAGACAATACTGACCTTGGTGGCCCAATGGTGTGATTCAGTATAAGGCAGCTTCATGTAAATCCCATTATTTTAAATAGGACTTAATCCCTAGTAAATTGTGGTAGTAGATCTTTATCTTCTACAGGTTCTACAATTTTTAATCAAAACTGAGTGAAGTGTATGCATGGTGCAAAAACAGATTTTATATTTTAACTCAGTATTCCTGTTCACTTAGCTGAGGCGGTATTTTGCTAATCATAAACCAAGTTTTCTGTATATCAAAAGATTTATTAATTTTTTTAGTCATTCAGATAATTTTAATGCTTTTATCACTTCCAATAATTTTAAGGGAAATCTTTTCTTTTGAAAGCTTAATTTAATACATACTCACTTCAAAGCAGGACCTGAGTACAATATATAAAACTGGCAAGTGCTTAAGAAAGGGCAGGATATAAATCTAGAGGAATAAGTGATTTCTATTATGCTGTGATATGAGCAAAAGGTGCTGTGAAACTATTTAAATAAATGGATTGGCATTGACAGTGAATCCATGTGAGGTTGCATGTTTGTGTATAAATAAATGATTCCTTAAGCAGTTGTGGTGACTAAAAGCTATTAGCATAGCCTGCTTTGTGCTGGTGCTGAGTAGGGGTGTGCATTCGGATGTACCTGAGCTGGAAATATAACTTATTGGTATTTTTTGGGTATATTTTGGTTTCCCAAATGTATCTGGATATTTTTGGTAAACCCGGAAAAAAATTCCTGAGAAAATCCCAGATATATTCAGGAACTACTGGTAGACCCGAAAACAGCAGGGGGCCAGGAGTAGATTGCTCCTGCCTCTCAGCTGTATGTCGGGCTTCTGCTGCATTCCCTTTAAAATTTAAAGGGACTGTAGAAGACAGCCAGAGGATCAGCTGTGCGGGGGGAGCAGACTGTTCCCGCCAGCTCTGCAGCTGTGCCGCAGAGAGCAATCTGCTAGCTGTGGCATGGCAGATCCTGGGGCCAATTTCTCCTGCAGCACAGTTTAAGCCATGCTACAGGAGAAACCATCCCAGCCAGGTCTGCATGTGGCAGGTAGAGACCTCCCTGGGGCACACAGATCCTGGGGCCAACTTCTCCTGCAGCACAGTTTAAACTGCGCTGCAGGAGAACCCAAGCCAGCCCCAGGTCTGGGCTGGCTTTATAAAAACTGTTATTTTTCTTCTCGAGTCTATTGGACCTGAAAAAATTTGGGATTTTTTGAAAATACCAATGGTGGGGGGGGTCCAATAGACCCAAACCAAAAAATACTGATTTTTTAAAAACTGCACACCCCTAGTGCTGAGTAGAGGCTTAGAGATGTGTTGGCTCTGCAACTAACTCTCTATTAGATAAGCCACTCCCTCTTGGCCACATTTTTGTCATCTGCAGTATGGAGGTGGTAATGCTGACCTTTCGGTGCTGTTACAAAGATTTCAAGATAATGTTGAAGCTCTTGAAATATTGAAAGTGCTGTATAAATGTTTAGTCTGGAGAAGAGGAGGTTGGGGGGGACATGATTGCTCTCTTGAAGTATTTGAAGGGCTGTCACTTAGAGGAGGGCAGGGAGCTGTTCCTGTTGGCAGCAGAGGATAGGACTCGCGATGATGGGTTTAAATTAAGGGTGGGAATGTACCGGTTGCATATTAGGAAAAACTTTTTTACAGGAAGAGTTGTGCAACAGTGGAATCAGCTGCCTAGGGAAGTGGTGAGCTCCCCCTCACTGGCAGTCTTTAAGCAGTGGCAGGACAAACACTTGTCAGGAATGCTCAAGGCTGATCCTGCACTGAGCAGGGGTTGGACTAGATGGCCTGTATGGCCCCTTCCGACTCTGTGATTCTATGATTCTAAATGCTTTATGGTTGTTCAGTGATAGTGACATTAATATTAATATTGCTCTACTGATGCAGTACAGTTTGTTCTAGATTAAAAAAACAAGTAATTAATGATGGCTACTTCATATTACTGTCAGTTTTATTTTACAATCTGTGTTGTTACATGCAGCCACCAGATTCTCAGACAAAACATCCATCAGAAGAGAAGCAGAAGGACCCTGGAGGGGTAATCTACTTATACATTGTAGTGTTGCTATTCTTTCCAGCATAAATATGAGCAAAGACGTTTGTAATATTTTTTTCCTATTTGCTCAGGCACAAAGTCCAAGCAAACCTTCTGTGGTATCAGAACCTAAACAACCAAGTACTGGAAAAACAGCTGCCGGTCAGGTTGACAAGTCACCAAAGGAACTATCAAAAGAAGAGCCAAAGGTAGAGCAAGAGTGCCAAGTCTCTCAAAGCTCACACTCAGTGCCCCTGCTAAGATTTCTTATGGAGAGCTGGTCTTGAAAACGGAGAGGAAGATTGGGTAAAGTCCAGACAATTATGCCAGTTCCAATTTTAGTATATGTGCTGCCGAAGCGACTATTTAAGGCCAAATCCCTTAGTCAACTTACCTTTGGTGCTCCCATCAATATTACATCTAATTACAAGAAACTGGACATAGTGCAATCAAAATTTTTGAGATCCGTCCTACAGCTACCGAATGGCATTCCAAATGCACTTATTCGAATTGAAACTGGAATGATTACTGTGGAGGCAAGGTTATGGATCATGGTGATTCATTATTGGCTGAAATTAGTTTTTCTATCCAAAGGGCTCACACGTTTAATTTTGCAAGACACCTTTATACCCCCCTGGCTTAAGGCCATAGAAGAAAAACTCTCCCACTTTGGCCTCACAAAACAATATCTATGCTCTCTTGCATATGATAAAGCTAGAGAATTGACAAAACAGAGGATTATAGATATTGATAGGCAGAACGATATTGGCAGAGTAGAGAAATGGAATAGACTTCTGGACCCTTCTAACAGAATTAGTCCTATGGCTTATCTCCACCAATTGTCAAACAATGAATATAGGAGAACGTTTACTCTGATGCGTTGGGATGTCCTTCCTCTAGCAGTTACAGAGGGAAAGTATAAGAAAATCCTATTTGAGGAACGCATTTGTCCTTGCTGTAACAATGGTATCGAAAATTTAGAACATTATGCCAGTTCTACCACAGGCAACTCAAAAGATTATACACATTTAGCTTGTGCTTTCTTCCATTTACTAAGTACCTGCTGACACCAGTGTCTCTGTCACCCTGGGGTCCTCTTCCTCACATTCAACATACAGTTCATAACTGAACTTGAGTCACCCTGTAGATGAGAACAGGTGGAAGAATGAGGAAGAACCAAGGCAAAGGATAGTTTTGAGCTCTTCATAATTATTTCAAATCTTGAAGTGTTGTGAGATTGGCTGATCTATTCTCTTGGTGTAGATGCCAGTTGGGTAAGTTGCTTATCCATGTTACCCACAGGCATAAGTTGCAGTGCTATTAGAAGCCTCAAGGAATAATCAGTCAGTGGCTGTGTATTCCAAGGGCCTGGCCAATAACTTCAATTCTGCAGTAGTCCCAGGCCAACTGGTTTGAGTTGATTATTCTAAGCAAAATCTGCTCTTGTTATATGTGCACATGCACAAAAGGATGGGGGGATGGTTTTACTGAATTACTTTTGGATCATCGGAGCTGTGAATTTATCTTTCTGATTTAGTGTATAGTATTTAGAGCATGGAGTTGAATTTAAATCTCACCTCACCTGTGAACCTCTTGAATCTCCTTGGCCAAACTAGTTTCTTTAACAGAGTGATGCTGAAGATATGTATCATAAGAATGCTATATAGATGTAAGTTCTTCATGACAACAAGGAGAGGCCTCTAGACCTGTATGCAGTTGTTTTGTATCCCTGAACTTCAAAAATAATATATATATCCAGAGATGGAAATAACAACAATCTACAGTATTAGTGTAGTCTTAAATATGTTACATTAAGGTTTTGTACATGCTGCAACTTTTTAAGTGTAACTGACTTCATGTTTGGAAGTACATAGGCTATTTTTAAGTAAGCGTTTTCTGTTTTTAGCTTTGATTGCCTTAAATATTAAATACTAAATTTCATGTGTACGCCTTTCTGTATTTTTTTTTCCATCTCAGGCTAAATCTGATGACAAATCATTGTCCAGTAAGGCAGCTGGTGCTGCTGCTACTGCAGCTGGAGCTGTTGCTGCTGCTGGAGCTGCTGCTGCTGCTGGTTTGACTTCTGCATCTGCAGAGGTGGGTTTAATGTTTGACACTATCCAGGTGCACAAGTGAGCACAAGATCTTTATACCAACTCTTTCAAACACCTTTTTATTCTCAGAGTAAAGAAAATAAATTGGCAGCTACAACTCCAGCTGCAGCAGGAACAGACAGTAAATCATCTGAAAAGGTAAAGAATAGTTTATTTGCAATCTGCTTGGATTATGTAAAGAACAATATTAAAAGGAGAAATTTCCCTCTCAGTCTTGGTGTATCCAGTATCAATAATTTTGTTCTTTTTTATATGTAATTAGTTCATTAACTGTGCCATCCTAAGTAGAGTTACACCATTTATTAAAGTAAATGGGCTTAGAAGGGTACAGCTCTACTCAGGGGTCATTTTGTAGAAAAAGAGTTGCAGGAGCTCATTAGCATAACTCATTTGCATAACTTATTTGCATATGCCACACCACCTGACATCAGCAGAAGTATGTCAGAAGGCAAGAAAGAAAGGAGGGAGGGAGAGAGAGAGAGCTGGCAGAGAGGGGACAGCTACTAATCCAAGCCTCAGAAATACCACTATTCTGGGAGGATAGCTTCAGCTGTGGCTGAAGCCTTCAGAAATCTAGTCGGAGGAACAAGAACCTTTCCAGGGGATGGGGTCACTTTGCTGCAGCCATGACACAAGCATTCCCCGCGGGGGGGGGGAGGGGCTGGCACCAACTCCCGGAGCGGCGCTTCCCCGAGCTCCTGCTCGGAATGACCCCTGTCTCTACTTAGGATGGCACTTCTGGTCTGATTTAGTCTTTTTCTCCCTTTGTCTGGAGAACAAGGAAATTCTGGAGATGAAGGAAGGCTCTAAATTGTAAGCTAGGTGACCTTGAAATGAAAATATAAGATGTGATTGTTTTTCGCTTCATAGTTGTAGTGGTTGTTATATTTATATCCCATTTTTCTCACTTCATGAAGTACAAGGAGACATACAGAGGTTACACTAGGAAGTCTCTCATTTAGCCACCTGCTGAACTTAAGCAAGATTTCTGTACCATGTGCCTTCCAACCATACCATAGATGGGAATTAGTGATGGATGCATAGATATTCATAAAATAGTAGTGCATTTCTTACTGTATCATGTCATTTAGAGTGTCATACCTTTACAAAACATAAACCTCTGTTTTCTAGTCTGCCTTGGATGATTTAATAGATTCACTGGGAGGTCCTGAAGAAAATGAGCCACCAAGTCCTGCATATACTGGACCACTCGTTTTGGTATGGGATATCATATATAAAAGATAAAAACCCTTTATTATTATATCAGCATTTGTGAGTAAATTATGATAATGACTGTTTTGGAATATGCATGAATGGCGACAGACATGTAACAAAGACAGCTAACCCAGTTTTTGGATACTTAAAAGGCTGCAGCTTTGTTAAATACAAAGGATCTCCAATGGACAACAGAACTAATAACTCCAGTACATTGTAGGCTGTAGCTAAAGAAAATGCAGAGGAAACCTGCAGACCTCTTCTAACGTCTTGGTGACTCTACCCTATCCCTGAACTTCTGGACATTGTTCTGTACTGTTCCGACTCCTCCTTGCCAAACACTAACTGGTGTTTGAGGGAAGCATGCTAGCTCTGAGGTCCTTGGGTCATGGATTGTAGTAACCCCAAGGGGTGTTCCTGTCCCATTCTCTGCAACCACATTAGCCCTGAGATCTTAGTCTTAGGAATATCCTCTTTTCTTTTGAAGTGATGCCTCTAGGTGGTCACCAGATTTAGTGCTTTTAACTTTACTTTGCCCATGCTACAATTACCATTTGTGATCAAGGAATTCTGCTTAAGCCACCAGCTCAGCTAGAGGCACAGCAAGTCCCTCCTCTGATCTGCAGAGTGAAGTAGGTAAAAAAACAAGTGAACGCAGAATGCCAGCCAGATTCAAAAGTGACCATTTTTCAGTCCACTCTACCAGTTGGGGGAAGGGGCCACATCTATGGAAAGGCTGCAGTGTCTCCTCCAGTCTGCTTCCTATTGGCTACTTCAGATGTGGCAACATGTGGGCCTCTCTTATCCGTGGCCTACCCATGCTTAATTTATTACAGGAAAGATTCTGGAGTGGCATTTTTACTTAGTACTGTTTATTTATTTATCAAATTTATATTCTGCCCTTCCTGCAAACAGGCTCAGGGCGAATCACAACAAATAAAGGTCACTATTCATGATCTTAAGCTGCATTACCATTCCGATTGCCATTTTTTTGAATGTACAAATCCCAATAATTTTTGAGCATCTCTGTGTTGTAGTCATTACTGATCCGTGTGCCTCATCCACTTATAGCCCACTTTGAGGGTCTCAAAGCATACTTTTTCCTGCTGTGGCATCTTTTTCCATTTGTGTGCTTCCTTTGTTGACCTTTATTTATATTGTCCCTTTTCATTTGCTTTTTATAACTGTATCTCACAAAGGTAAAATCATTTGGCATAAATTGTAGATAAGACTTCCGTGAATGTCCATACTGTTCCCAAAGATTACATACTCTTCAAAGTTTGGTTGTGTGGCTACAGAGATAAAATGACAATCTAGGCTTCAAGCCCAGTCTGAGAGGCGAATAAAAATAATAGAATTTCCATCAGCTTGGAAAGACAGAGAAAGAAGGGAGAGCTGTACCCTGTGCACAGTTTTTTATTTAAAGGACTATGCTGACACCCTCACGTTTATTTTATTCTTTATGTCAGTTAGTAAGTTTAGTCAGCCCTTTTTCATAGTCATTTAGAATCTTACATGAATATGTGCTTAGCTTTGCTGTGCACATGGGGTCAGAGAATCACAGGGTCACATTTTGTTTGTTGCAGGACCCAATGTCCTCCTTGTATATAGAAGAGCTTGGCAAACGAGAGAGCACCATTCCTCCAGAGTATAGGAAACTATTGGAGGTAAGTAACTTCCCCAAACTCTACTTCAGATGCATTCTCTATATGTTGTTAGCAGTACTCATTAAAAAAGTAATTTTGTTTTTTTAGGGAGATGGCAAAGTAGTGCCCCCACCAGTGGCAAAGGGAGAATCTCAGGTATGTTTAAGATTTGTTTAGGCCCCCAAATGTGAAAATGGTAAATCATTATGAGGTTTTAAAGACTGTCTTTACATGTTCGTTGCTTTATAAATGTACATTATAATCCATGTATGTTGTGCTGATGTTGCACTGAAGATGTCTTGCTGATGTAAATGAAATCCAGCAGGCTTAACTACAGCCGTAGTGAGGCAAGTTATAAAGTTTTGTCTTCTGTTTCCCTTAACGTCAGTGGAATAGCTCTAAATATTGCTGCAGACACTACAGAAGAGGTGCACTATCCTATATGATGTGTTGAAGTTTCTGGAACATAGTCAAGAATTCTTCGTTATGGTCATATTCTGTTAGTTGCCCATCTGTGAGATAGATTCCCACCCCCCCAGACAATGTTCTCTTCTACAGCAGGGGTGGCCAACCTTGCTTAACGTAAGAACCACATAGAATAAACGTCAGGTGTCTGAGAGCCGCAAGACAGGAACAAATATCACACACACGTTTTTATTTTAAAAAATATGCAAATTTGCTTTTTATTAACGTTAAATGGGACTGCCAAAAATAAAAACAAACGAGGAAAACGGTTATTGATAATGATATTACTTGTTTGCTAATGATATTGAGAGAGAGAGAGAAAAAGAGAGAGATGGAAAGAAAGAATTAAAGAAGTGGAAAGAAAGAGAGAGAGAAACTAGGAAAGCAAATAGATGGGAGGGAGGAAGGAAGGGAGAAAGAGAGAAAAAGCATGCCTCTCCTTTGCTTTCCCAGCCGCCCTGCCAGGAGCCGCACAATATGTGTGAAAGAGCCGCATGTGGCTCCCGAGCCACAGGTTGGCCACCCCTGCTCTACAGAGACGTTATACAGAGGCATTAAGTCATGTTGTCTTTAGATCAGAAGCCGGCAATCCTAAGCAAAGTTTTGCATTAATAAATGTGCATTGCCCACAAATACTAAGCTGCTGTTGGGCAACTTTTATAAGTGTAACCCAGTTTGTGTTTTTATTTAGCCAACTATGACAGATGATGACCTTGCAGATGCTCTGTCATCTGATTTTACTTGCAGTGCTGTCCCAAGTGCTGGAGACAAGAAAGCCACACCAGAAGAGGTAATGGTTCTGCTGCTTTTAAAAGAATGCCTACTGATCTGAATCTGGAACAGGTTTTTTTTTTAAAGGAACTATTTTGCAATTTATTCTAGTCAACTAACGTGCTTAATTTTTTTTCATGTTCTGAAAGAAGCCTGCAGGAGACAGTGGTCTTGTGCAAGCACAGTCTACAAATTTGGTCAGCAGTTCAGCTCCTCCTAAAGAGAAGAAGCCAAAGCTGGAAGAGGTATTGGTATTCCACTTCTGTATTAAGTGGTTTTGTTTTTTAAAAAATCAGAGGCATATGGGATATTTCATGACCTGTTACTCTGAAAGGGTATTGCAGACTTTTATATATAAAGAGTGGCTGAGCATGTGAAGGACCCCTCTGGACTTCAAATGGGGTCATTGTCCAGAACTGTAAATGGTACTGAGAAGGAACCATATGGATTAGTGAAAAATTTGTGTAGATTAGTTTGAAATTTGTTGGTTGAAGCTACGTACGTTGCAAGAGAATGTGTACTCTCATCTCCTTCAGTTACTCTCTTTGTCAAATTGCCAACTTGGTGGTGAAAGTGTGTGTGCACGTAGCCCACAGATTCTTGTGACCTGGATAGAATTGTAAGGTTTGCCAGCTTTTGCTGGGGAAATTCTTGGAGATCTGGGGGTGGAGCCTGGAGGGCAGGATTTGGGAAGGGGAAGAACCTCGTATATAATGCCATAGAGTCCACCCTTCAAAGCTGCCATTTTCTCTGGGGAAACTGATCACTGTCATTTGTCTGGAGATCAGTTGTAATTCCAGGAGATCTCCAGCCCTCTCCCTTGGGTGTTGACAAGCCTAATAATTATAGATTAAAAGTTATATTTTCTGAATTAGCTAGTCATATCAAAATAACTTCATTTTGGCTTCAATAACAACTTCAATAATTGTCTTCAATAATTATCCAGTGCAGGTTACAAGTTTTTAAAAAGTCTCAGGTTCAGTTACAATCTTAAAAAAAGACTATGATCCTAAATGTTTTTTAAAAACCCAAAACTGTGCACTCTGTGCAGCCCTCGAATCTCATAAGCATGCAATTTCTAAAAATCCAGAATGATTTATAACTCCAAGAGCTTTTGAATTTGTGATGTGATTTCATTTCCTTGTTATTTATAAGGTGTTTTTTTCCCCTTTCAGTATCTGAAAAACACGTCCACACTTGTCTTAAATGTGTGTGGTTTGGGTGTTAGCATGGCCTCTGTGTTTCCTTTGTTCTGGTGTTTGGTTTTATTATGAGCTAGTCCTTCTTGTTGCTTCCTGATATAATTGGATGAGCTCAGACATTAAATCAGAATCATAGACTGGCCTGTTACACAAATGTGAAAGAATATTTGGTAAAAGATGGGTAGAAATAATACATTTGTCTCTGTTATTTATTGGCATACAGAAAGTACTGAGACAGTTTGCTGGCAGTTCCCCCCCCCCTCCATTTAAATTAATGCAAGGGTGCAGCTCACATTTAGATGGGTCTTGGTGGGTTCTGTCTAGTGCAGATCACTTGTGTTTTCCAAGCTTCTAGGTGTCAGATGACAAAAAAGGAAGAGGCCAAGTTTCCAGACCCAGGGTGTCTTTAGCTTTCCTAAAATAACCTCACCTTTACCAGTGGGGTTCAACAGATAACTAAAAGAAAAAAAAGGGTGGCTTAATACTGATTTTACATGAATTGGTATGACATCCTGCCCAATAGGAAAATAATAATCAGTCGCTCTTGCAACATTGTAGCTTTTTTTTGAGCTGCCTTTCCTGGATTATAGCATGTAGTTAAGCTGCTGTTTGTTTAAGGAAATTAAATGGTGCTCTCAAGACCACAGCCTCAGCCCTAAAAATACGTTGCAAGAGATGCAGATATTCTGAGACCCCTGTTATTTCTGAAATACAGAATGTTGTTATACTTTTAAAATGCAGGAGGAAATTAGCGGCAGTGCCCTGGATGCTCTTGTGGATACTCTTGGCATGCCAGAACCAGAGCCTGAAGTAGACATCAGCTCCATTGTGGAAGTCGAAGAGGTATTAATACACTGCGGATACTTCCAAAACAAGTAAAAAATGCCTGTAGTCCATAGTGCATGGTAAAGTCTGTGGAGATAGCAGCTAATGGTGTGTTTGTATATGTATAAATATAGAAACACACTGTAACTTCTTTGTAGTGGGAAGTGTATGTGTGTACATGTACAACTTTGGGACAATCCTTACAAAAATTCTTATTGTAAGAATTGTTAGCAGACCATTTCATTCACTTAATGTGGTCGGCAAATAATTGGTTGATAGTTAATAAAAGTCGGACCATTCATACTACAGGCACATGGATATATACTGTACATAGGTACCATTGGTGTGATCCTGCCAACACTGAGCACTTTTAACAGCCTATGTGTCCAATGATAGAATTTTAGCATGCTTCTAACTCTTGGAATCAGTGGTAGTTAGAAATGTATGTGCCCAATCAGTTTCAGTGGAAGAGCTATGCATATGTTTTAAATGTTGCCATTGAAAGCCGTGAAACTTGAAAGTACTTAACTCTGGCCAGATTATGCTCTTAGTGTGCATAATAAAAATTAGATTAAAATCTTCAGAACTTTCTGTAAAGAAATAGCTCTATTTTCAAAATTAGCTCAATGCATTGAGATTTGTCAATTTTTTTGAAAGGTATCTTCCCTTTACCATTTCTTCAGTAAACTTTCTTCTTTTCAGATAAGAGAAGCCAATGTTGGATCAGGCCAGTGGCCCATCCATTCAAACACTGTCACACAGTGGCCAAGAATACCAGGTGCCATCAAGAGGTCCAACAGTGGGGCCAGGGCACTAGAAGCCCTCCCACTGTCCCCCCCAGCACCAAAAATAGAGAGCATCACTTGCCCCAGACCAAGAGTTCCTATCTGTACCTTGTGGCTAATAGTCATTGATGGAGCTCTGCTCCATATGTTTATCCAATTCCCTCTTGAAGCCATCCATGCTTGTAGCTACCACCACCTCCTGTGGCATGAATTCCATGTGTTGATCACTCTTTGGGTGAAGAAGTACACTTCCTTTTATCCATTCTAACCTGACAGCTTTGCATTTTCATTGAGTGCCCACAAGATCTTGTATTAAATATGCTTTATTACCAAGGCTGAAATGCATTGGGCCATTTCTGAGAATAATAGTATTCCTTTTATAGTTCTTGTATATTTCCCTCTTGTTTTTATTGTCAGCTGGTGCAACTCTCTTACTTCTATAATATGTATCTGTTTTTATTTATAAAAAGACATGACAGAAGATTTTAAAACAACACATTTTATGGTGAATGTGAATAGAACTAAGTGCAGAACAATCAGTCTCCACAAGGCACTGTGATTGTTTTTAGAAAAAAGTATTGCCCATCAGTTTTTATAATCTCAGTGGCTATTATGATAACTAAAAAAATGGAAGCACCATAATTTTAGCTAGTATTCATATGTTTACAGAATGCTAAGAACAAACTGGGGGTAGTTGTTATTAATGTCCCGCCTGTGACCTTCCTAAAACGTTTAGGTGGCCAGTGCTGGAAACAAAGTACTAGATTGGGTGGGTCTTAATATGATCCAGTGTGGTAAATCCCATGTTAATATGTTGTGATGATTTTTTTATTTAGCCAAAAGCCAAAGAAAAGAGAGAAAAGAAACCTGGTGAACGGGATGATGCCATTCCTCCAGAGTACAGGTTAAAAGCAGCCACGGTAATTTTTTATCTTAAGTTTTCATTACATATGCTATGAATTTTGCTTCCCCCCCCCCCCCAAGTGTAAGTTAGATGAGGAAAATGAAATCAGTTGGACACCATTCATGCTTTATGGGAATCAGGGTTTTCCAGATTTTGCCATTGCACTTGTATTTGTTTCCTAAATAAGCTAACACTAACAGAGAAGAGAACACAGATACGCATCCAGTTTCTCTGGCAATTGTCTGTGGCCACTTTCTTGCTTTCAGACCCATTAGTGTTTTCTAGTCTCTGAAATGCAGCATCCAGCCTGTAAAACAGCAGGAGGAGGAAGAAAGGGGAAATGTGAACACAGGGGTGATGAATGATACATTCTTTTTTTAACTTTTGTTAATTACAGAGAAGATGTGAGCTGGTGATGCCAACACATCAATATATCTAATTCTCAGCATGACCTTATTTGTGGATATTTTAATCCAGAGCTTGGGGTCATGGACAGATAAGACAGATCTTTCTGCAAACCTGAGAAAAGACCTAGGTTTGCAGAAAAATCTGAAACCTAAAAGAGGAGGAGTTAACCCCCCAAAATGATAAAAGGACTGTGTGGAGAAAGGCAGGGTATAAATTTAGCTGAAGATGGAGGTAGATAAAAGGTAAACTGGTTGGGGGTGGGAAAGAGCAAAAGATGCAGGGAATATTGAGGTAATGGGGGCTGCCAGGAGAAATAGTTTGGGGTGGGGGGTGCATGGGAAAGTGATGTGCCCCCTGTCAGCCCTTGCAAGTTCCCCACTTGGGTCTAGCGTGGTGACTGGCACTATGCAACTCAGCCAGGGTTTTTTGGGGAAGAGGCTGCCAGGAGGAGAGAAGGAGAGAGTGCGGAAGACAGGGTAGATAAAGAGAGGCTGGCTGGTGGGTGGGAAGGAGAGAAGGAAACGGGGTAAGGGGAGAGTGTATGGGGCTTTCAGTAAAAGGAAAGAGGAAATCGTAGGGGAGGGGGAAATGAGGTGCCCCCTGCAAGTCTCCACCACAGCTTGTTCCTATCTAATGTGTGGTCTGGGCTTCAGAAATGTGTTTGGCAGAATCTGCTTCTGAAACCTTGTCTGACATTGATGCTTTTCTGTCTAGCATCTGACCATTTCCATATTAGAAAGATGTACAGTTGTAACTCTTTGTTGCCTTTCAACATTCTTTCTAAAAGGCAAGAAATATGATACACATATGCATACAAATACAGTAAATGCAGTTTTTAGTCTGATTCCAGTGGCATTTCAAAGAAAATTTATTCCTTGGATTAACTGTTGGGAAGACTTGCAGTGCATTCCGTCTAAGTCTACTGAAGTCGATGGGTGTAATAAAGATGGGTCTAATTATGTTTAGGATTGTTCTACCAGGATTGTTTTTTATTTTATTAAATCTTCTACAGAATCAACTTAAAAAACACTGAGATGACATAAAGTTTCATAAAGCTGCTGTTGTAAGTTATGCAATTTATTCCTTTTTTAAATTATTTAGGATAAAGATGGGAAGCCCTTGTTGCCAGAACCTGAAGAAAAACCTAAGGTCAATACTTATTTGATTTGAATTCCTTAATATGTACTATAAATCATGTGGTGAAGTTGAATATTACAATCCTTTTGTATTTTGTGGTTGAAATGTGGTTCAAGGAAACATAGGCACAGAAGCAATTTTAAAAATAATATTAGTTAATCCCCTTTTTTAATCCCCTTTTTGTTTAGACTTCTCCTGCAGACTGAAAATCTAAGCCCGAAGTACATTCTCCAATATTATGTAGGGTAGCTTTTTTGCTATACTAGCATTGCAGTCCTTTTTACACCTTCATTTTGTCTTAAATTTTCAGAGTTCCTGTTATTTTATGGCATAACTGCACAGCATACTTTAATTTTCTTGTTTACACAGAATACTTTAAAATAGAACCAAGCCTCTGCCTTGGGAGTTGATTTCCACTCATGTGCAGTAGGTGCCTGTGTACCAGATGGCTGGTGCAGTCAGTTTGTCCAGTGCTAATCACTTCTTCAGTTGTTCTAAATCCCTAAAGAGAAGGGGACCAGGAGTCCCCTAAACAGGTGGCGCAGCCCAAGCTGACAGCACAGAGTTGCTTTTTGGTGTTGTGAATGCAGTTCCCAATGGAGTGCTGAGAAATTGTCAGGTTCCCCCAGTTAAGACACTCTCCACAATTCACTTAAGTAGTGATAGTTTAATGAGATATGCTTACACCAGGAAACTTGTTCTGTGTCAGAACTGAATAAGGGTATGCAAAAAGCCTCTATTATAGGTAACACAAACTACACCCCACACCTCTCACATACGTCACCATTCAGCCCCTATGGTTACTATAGCAACCCTGACAGATATACAGTGCCTTATCTAACCTGGCAGAGAAGACTCCAAGGCCAGCTCCCTTGGGAACCAACAGTGGGGCACAGCTTGAAGAAATGTGGCGACTACTACCAGCATACACTCAAACATCCACACACACCCCTTAGGAATTCCCTCCCCCCCAAATCTATGGCAAGCAGTGAAGTGGAGCAAGGGGCAGCAAAACTGAAGCCTGGCAGAAATATGTACATGATGCTTAGTATTGCAAGTAGAGATCCAGCTGTATTGCACCTAGGTGCTTTGCCCCAAGTTTCTTTTGTCGATTTCTTATCCATTGCCAATTGATAAATTACATGTTTTGTATTTTTTAAAGTAGCAATTTACCAAAATCTTTTGTTCACAGCCTATTAGTGAATCTGACCTAGCCGATGAATTTTCCAAAGATTTTGTCTGTCCTGCTCCTCCTGCAGAAAAATTAGAACCATCTGAACCTACTGATGTGTCTAAGGTGAGCTTCTGCTGATTTTTGTTGTTGTTGTTCAGAAAGGTTACAGTGAAATGGAACACAGCTGTAAGGTGTATATCAGGTACAAGAATGAAGCTGTGCAGAGATTAATATGCTGCCAATAGTCTTTATATATAATAAATGAAACTTGTATTAAACTCTACAGTGTTGTTTCAACAAAACAAAATAAATATGTAGCCACAAAATTGCAGACCAGTTGTTTTTGCATGGGTATTCATAAGCTGAGTTGATGGTTGGGACGAGATTCTCCGGAATAGTTCCCGTTTCGAATCTATAGGTCTTCTTCCATGCCATTACTTCTACCAGAACAAGAGATGGAAACTTTATATCAGGCTTCTGTAAGTGTTAGCTTCCCTTCAAATATTATGCCCCACACAGGGAAAACAATTCATCTAGTGATCACTCTCCAGTCAGGTCATGAAAGCCTAACTACTAATATCCTAAACCTAACTATTAAGTATTAATATCTACTGGTATCAAAACTTGTTAGTTGTTTTATTTCAGAAACCTGCAGCTGCTGAAACCCCAAAAGTGCCTAAGGAAAAAATAGATGGTTCTGCTGCTATTCTTCCAGTGCAACCTTTTGCTGCATCAGTAGTTTCTCCCGTGAGTAATCTCTTAAAGATTAAAAATTACTTGGGGGAGCAGGGTGGAAGCAGAACATAGGAAGACCACCTATGTTCATGTGCAATTAAACCTGAAAGTATACCTCAAACTGAATATAGTAGTGCTTAGAAATGGAAAATAGAAGTACCTAACATAAAATGGAAGGTGGGAGACACATGTATATCCCTGTGAGCTGTTTGGAAGAAGGATGGCTTAAAATTGTAATAATCACAGATAATTTCAGCTATCTAGAATTCTAGTCATAATCATGTCATGCTCATAAAAACATATGCTGAATAACAATAGATCTTATCAAAACTCACTTTATCTTGTTTCTGAAGCCTTCATCAGCTGAAGCCAAAACACCTCCTAAAGAAGAGGTGATACCCACAACTTGTGTTTCTTCTGTTCAGTCTTCAGCTCCATCGGGAACTTCTCCAGTGAGTAATCAATTAAGAGAGTTAAAGTTAATGGACCAAAGGGCCATGTTTTAAGAATTGGAATGATTCATCTCAGTTTCAATTCATCTCAAATTTCTTCTCCCTAAGCATTTAGAATAATTAGATGGTAGATTTTCTGTGCCTCTGCACATTATGTGTTGGATGTTTTTAATTATTGTTGGTACAGTCTTCTGGGTGCCTTCTTTCTCCAGACCAAGTTAAGCGGAAACATAATGGAAACTGAAAATAGACAGTTTGTTTTTAATAGGCTAGGCTGCAAAAAGTTGTATTTAGTTTATCTGTTTCACAGATTATAGTACCTCTAGACAACTCATCTTTATGACTGGTAATCGGGTATTTTAGTTACATTAATATTTTGATATTTAAAATCTAATAATTTATCATCTGGTTTGAGGTTAGCTGTTTATGAATTTGCCTTTCAGTGTGTTCTAATAAGACTGAGCTGGTCTAAAATAATGTTATTTGTAGAGTGGACATGTACCTGATGATGTGTTGGATGCCTTATCTGGAAGTCTAGGGGGGAAAGAACCTGATCCAGAAGAAAAAAAGCCAGCTGTGGATAAAGTGAAGGTAACATAGTGACTAGGCCTTGTGTGCATTGTTAATTTCTGTCTATCACGCTTGGGCTTCACTTAATCACTATTTTAGTTAATAAAAAGTGCAATCCTAAACCTGTCTATCAGTATTACTCCAGGAATTTGTGACTTGCCTTCCCTCTGTATTGGGAATCTCAGTGGGAACAATATTCTGGGATAGAATTCCTGGCTTGGTTGTAAAACAATGCACTCAAGCCTGTGGCCGGTAACTGGTGTGTGTGTATAAATTGAATGGAAACAAGATAGCTTTTATCTTCATTCTTGTGAATGAAGTTTATTTGTTGTAACACAAACAAGTAAATTCAAACATTCTGTAAAAATATGAACTTTTCTTATTCGTGTTGTACATGCCAAGGTGGGAGGGGAACCCTTGCCTGTCAGACTTTAACAATGTTGTTTGAAGTAAAAACAGCACCCTTGGCTGTAGACAATTTAGGAAGACTTAATAAAACCTGATCCTTGTACAGGTCCTTACTTCTATTATGCTCATCCACTAACAATTTTCATCTTTAACTGGCCACTTCCAACTGTCAAATTTTAACTTAAACTACACTCACAGCTCCCATTGGTTGTTGAAGCCCTACTATCATTGGCTCTCCTGTTGCTGGGTGACTTTTTCCTCCACTGTCTGTCACGGGGTATTTCTATGGAGATAGATCAAGATGGGTAGCCAAGTTAGTCTGTCTGTAGCAGTAGAAAAGAGCAAGAGTCCATTAGCACTTTAACAATATTTGTGGCAGGGTATGAGCTTTCATGAATCACTGCTCACTTCTCCAGTTCAAGAAATGTATCTGTGCTCTTTAAGCTGTTAATATTTTCCAAAGGTAGCATAAACTGTGTTGTGTTTTACTTGATAAGAAATCCAGTTATATCAGATGAGAGGGAAATGAGCCCGTCTTTTCTATGATTGGCTACGATATTATAAATATGCTATTCTGAATCCACATAACTGGTCAGATCCCCAAATTATGCTTATTGACACAATTCTTGTTCCCCCTTGCTCTTCAGGAAAAAACAAAACAAGAAGAACATGAGAAACTTGGGGAAGATGAAGAAACCATCCCCCCTGATTATAGATTAATTGAAGCAAAGGTAAACTGGTTCCAGAATGTGTTGTGGTGGTAGAGTGTGTTTTGAAAAAATGTATTACATCAGTGATGATGAGGCTCCCTCTGAATTATGATTGTTAATCAGGTAGTAGTATATGTCTTCTTTCTTGTATTCAGATCTCTGTACATTTTGGACATCAAACAGAATTTACTATGGATTTAGTATGTGTCAATTTAGCACAAGCACACAGAACTGGTTTGTTTTTCTTCTCAAAGGGAGGAGGACACTCATACTCTTGGGTTCCTCTTCCCACAGTCCCTGGAGGAAGGAAATTGATTGCACTTTCCATTTCCGGGGGCAGGAGGAGCCCACCCTCAGTCTTTTTCCTGCGTCCATCTGAGAGACCAGTGGATTTGGAGAGCTCCTAAGACTTTCCTTTAAGGAGCTCCTTTGGTTGCCCTTTATTTTTATTTTTCCGCATATGTGCCTTTCTGTGTTCATTTCCCTTTGTTTAAAAAACAAACTTTGTTGTTCTGGCCTTGTCTTCCCAAGGCTGTTTGCTTCTTGCCCGCTGCTTCAGTCACGGCAGTGTCTGAAGCTGAGGTCTCCAACCATGGGACCTCCTCTGAGAGAGAGTCGGGGGTGGTGATCCCCAGGCAGTTGAGTAGGAAATCCATTCAGACCTGCTTGCCCAGGCATCCCACTGCAGCAGAGCTCCTGGAGAGAGCCTTAGGTCACGAATTGCCTGGCTTGGATCATGAAGAAGCAGGCTCAATTTTTGGTGCCAAAACTGCACCTTCTACTGATCATCCAGGATGGCCTGTATCAGCCCATCAGGCCTGCACAACATAGCCTTCTGCAGCTGTCGGAGCAATGCGTCAAAGGGGCAATAACTCCCCACCAGGGGGGAAGCCAGGAGGGGGGAGAGCCCTTTGTTGTCCTACCAGGCTTCCAGGACTGGATAGAACAATTTGTATCCAGTCAGTTAGAGAAGAAGGGGGGGAAGCTGCTTTACCTCCTTGAAAAGAGGACAAGAGGTCTCTCTTCCACACCCCTCTCTCTCCAGTCAAACACCTTCAAAAAAATAGCCAAGGGCTCTAGGTACAGAGAAAGCCAGGGCTTCTCTTGGTCAACAAAGGCTGCCTGTAAAAGCACAAGCCGGAATTAAGATTGCTGGGAAAAATATCAACAACCTCAGATATGCAGATAATACCACTCTAATGGTTAAGTGCGCGGACTCTAATCTGGGAGAACCGGGTTTGATTCCCCACTCCTCCTCTTGCACCTGGCTGGCTGACCTTGGGCAAGCCATAGCTCTGTACCAGCTGTTCTCTCAAGGACAGCTCGGGAAAGAGCTCTCTCAGCCCCACCTACCTCACAGGGTGCCTGTTGTGGGGAGGGGAAGGGAAAGGAGTTTGTAAGCCGCTCTGAGACTCCAAGTGAGTGAAGGGCGGGATATAAATCCAATCTCTTCTCTTCTTCTTCTTCTAATGGCAGAAAGTGAAGAGGGCCTGAAGAGTTTCTTGCTGAGGGTGAAAGAGGAGAGCACAGAAGTTGGCTTGAAACTCAACATCAAAAAAACTAAGATCATGGCATCCGGCCCCATCACTCCTTGGCAAATAGAAGGGGAAGTCATGGAAGGAGTGACAGACTTCACGTTCCTGGGATCCAAGCTCACTGCAGACAGTGACTGCAGCCATGAAATTAAAAGACACCTGCTCCTTGGGAGGAAAGCAATGGCGAACCTATACAGCATAACAAAAAGTAGAGACATCATCCTGCCAACAAAAGTCCGTATGGTCAAAGCAGTGGTATTCCCAGTAGTAATGTATGGCTGCGAGAGTTGGACTATAAGGAAGGCCGAGCACTGAAGAATAGAAGCGTTTGAATTAGAGAAGACTCTTGAGAGTCCCTTGGACTGCAAGGAGATCAAATCAGTCAATCCTAAAAGAAATCAACCCTGAGTGTTCCCTGGAAGGCCAGATGCTGAAGCTCAAATACTTTGGCCACCAAATGAGAAGACAGCATGCATTGGAGAAGACCCTGATGCTGGGAAAGATTGAAGATAAAAGAAGAAGGAGACAGCAAAGGATGAGATGGCTAGACAGTGCTATCGATGCAACAGACATAAAGTTAAGCAAACTCCGAAGCATGACAGAAAACAGGAGGGCCTGGTGTGATGTGGTCCATGGGGCCACGAAGAGTCTGATTTGACTGTGTGACTGAACAACAAAAATGACAAAACTGTTAGGAGCAGTTATTCAGATTTCTCAGACTACAAATCTGAAGATAGGGCTTTGATCTTTAGGCTTTGAAGATTCTGATCCAGATCTGGATAAAGAGGAAGACCAGTTGTCTGAGGACGAAGTCCCTCAACAGAGCAAGCCAACTCCCCGCCTTTTTTTCTCATGAGGAGCTTCTCGCTCTCTTACATAAAGGATTACAAATCTTGCAGTTTTCTGCCCCCGAGGTAGAAATCCCCAAGGAAGAACAGGATGATGATGATGATAAAGGGGCCCCTGAGGTTTTCCCTAAAGTTAGAGAGCTGGGTTCAACTTTTCCCTTCCCTTCCTTTTTTAAAACTGAGATAAAAGAGGAATGGTCAGATCCTCCCAATAACCATTTACCTTCTGTACAGGCTAAAAGAATGTACTCTTTTCCTCCCAAGGTAACCAGCTTACTGAAAGTTCCAGAGGTAGATGTTCCTGTGGCAAACTTAGAATCGGGTGGCTCTTCCAAAAGAGGGAGAGGGCACCCTCAAGGATTCCAATGAATGAAAAAGTGACTCAGCTCTCCGCAGAGCCCATGAGTCCATTGCCTTCTTTATAAAAGCTTCTGCTGCCTGTTCTCTGATGGCAAGAGCTTCATACACTGGCTTCATAAATTGTTCCAAGAATACCCAGATTTAAATCAGTGCTTGTCAAGTTACATGCACAATCTGGAGAGGGCAGCAGCCTTCATGTCTGATTCTAGCCTGGGCATGATCAAGTTCTCACCTCACAACAGATTCCTGAGCTCATCAGTCCCTCACTGCCCCATCAAGAGACAGTACGCACAGAGTGACATCAGACAATCTGCTGGAGATTGCTGCCATCAAACCTGTTCCATCGTTGCAAAGGTTAGGGGTCTATTCTATTTTTTTCATATTTCCTAAAAAGAACGGGGACTGGAGGGCTATCCTCGACCTCACATTCCTGAACAGGTTTGTGTGGTACAGGAAGTTCAAAATGGAAACCTTGAGGACCATTGTGGAACCCTTGCAGGCAGAAGACTTCATGGCCTCCATTGATTTGACCGAGGCATATCTTCATGACCGAGGCATGTGCCTGTAACTCCCCAGACAGACAGAATCTGAAGGTCACCTTGGTCTAAAACACTTTCTGTTCAGGGCCATGCCATTTGGGTTGGCATTAGCAACCTGGATATTCATAAAACTGATAATCTCATAATCTCAGAGGAATCCCTATTCATCCCTACCTCAACAACCTCCTTATAAGTTCACCTTCACAAGAGCAGGTGCTTAGGGATATTCAGGACACTATCCAGTGCCTCTCCAGTCATGGCTTCCTAATCAGCCCTCCAGAAGAGCCAACTAACACCTGCCCAAGTCATCATACGTTTGGGGACAGTGATAGATTCAATCCAGAAAAAAGTGTTTCTTGCATTAGGCAAAGCAGAGCAGAGCAAATCATTCAGATCGTGAAACAGGTTCACTCTGTGAAATCAATGGATTTGATGATCCTAGCACATCTGCTAGATTACATGATTGCATCTACCAAGACAGTCCCTTGGGCCCAGGCACACTCTTAGGTATTTCAGCTGACACTATTGCCATATCAAAGGCTCATACCCTTTCAGTCTTTTGGAACTGCGTGCAATTCGTCTGGTACATCTCCACTTCCAAGGCCATCTGTCTTAACTGAACATATGTATATGGTCAGATAACACCACTGCCAAGGCGTACGTGAACCAGCAGGGGGGCACCAAAGCCAAGACACTACAGCAGGAGTCAGCTATCCACATGTCCTGGACAGAACAACATCTGGCCTCTCTTAGAGCAGAACACATTAATGGCATAGCAAATGTTCAAGCAGATTGGCTCAGCCACTCCAGGCTGGACCAGGTGGAGTGGTCCCTCAGCCAGGAAACATTTCAGTTCCTGGTTCTACATTTTGGCCTAACATGAGTAGATCTCATTGCTTTCCCCAACCAATGCCAAGACACCCAGATTCTTCTCGAGACACCAGTGTCAACAAGCAGAACAAGTGGATGCTCTGATGTCCCCTTGGCCATCAGGCCTTCTTTATGCCTTCCCTCCCCCCCCCCGCTTTGATTCCAAAGGTTCTGAACAAAATGAAACAGGAGTAGGCAGAGTTGCTTTGCCTGGCCCCATTCTGGCCCAGGAGACCTTGGTTTTCCAGCCTGCTGAAATCATCAGTTCAGCCTCCATGGGAATTTCCACTGTCATCCAGTATGCTAACCCATAGTCCCATCTGTCATCCAGACCGAGCTTGGCTTCATCTGACAGGATGAAGATTGGGCGGCAAGTGCTGATTGCACTGGGTTTCTCTGATCAGGACATTCAAACCATGAAGTTGGCCCAGAGAAGCTCAACTTCTAGAATTTACATCAGTTCTTAGATGGCCTTTGTCAGATGGTGGAAGAGAAAACGCCTGCAACCTGACAGCCTAGATCTTCCTTGGGTATTGTCCTTCCTACAGGATGGAGTCTCTCAGCAAGCACTCTCTGTCACCAGGTAGCTGCTCTGAGCACTGTACTTTCATCAGTTAGCAGTGCACCACACTCCAGGCACCCAGCGGTGAAGAGATTTCTGAAGGGAGTGACTTTGTCTCAGCCCCCTGCAGTGCACACGTTTTCCCTCTTGGAGACTTCATGTCATTCTTCAGGCTCTAACCAGTCCTCCATTTGAGCCTCTGAGGGAGGTTTCCCTGAAGTTCCTTACCCTGAAGGTGCTTTTCCTGGTAGCTGTTAGATCAGCAAGACAGGTCTCAGAGATAGGTGCTCTTTCCATTTGAAGGGGCTTATGCATCTTCCATAAGGACATGGTGGTTCTGTGCACAGATCACACCTTCGTTCCCAAGGTCAACACACCTTTTCAGAGCTCACAGGAGATATATTTGCCGTCCTTCTACCTGAAGCCATCTCATCCTGGGGAGAAGAACTGGTGGTTGCTTGACCTCCGCAGAGCCCTTTGCGTTTATGTCAGAAGAACCAAGCCATTTAGGAAGTTGGATTCCTTTTTTGTGGCTTTTCATCCAGCAGTCAAGGGGGAAAGGGTTTCTAAGGCTACGATAAGCATGTGGTTAAAGGACTGCATCTCCTTGGCATATGAATCTCAGGGCCTTCATGTTCCCAAGGGGATTACAGCTCATTCAACAAGAAGCGCCTCTACATCAGCAGCGTTCAGCACAAATACATCTGTTGCAACGTTTTATCAGGCACTACATAATGGGCTCTGTCACTGTGGCTGGTGCAGCATTTTTGGTGGAGAGTCTTACGGCAAGTAACATCCCAAGCATATCAGAGTGTCCTCTTCCCCTTGAGAGAGAACGGAACATTGGACTCACTGTAAAGGTTCCTCCTTCTCGGGGACAAGGAGGACACTCTTTATGCTTCCTAAGGGGTGACTGATGGCCAGTCTCCGTGTTCATTGTTGTTTCACTATTCTAACAGTTTATCTTTACCTGTATGGTTTGTTTCATTGGGTTCTGTAAGACTTGATCTCTTGTTTGTTTGGCATGCACTGTGGACTGTTATCAGCTGCGGGAGTCTCCAGACTGAGGGTGTGCTCCTTCTTCCTCTGGAGATGGAGTGCAATCAATTTCCTGACTCCAGGGATTGTGAAAAGAGGAACCCAAGCATATTAGAGTGTCCTCCTCACCCTCAAGAAGAAGGAACCTTCACAGTAAGTCCAGTGTTCCATCCTACACAACTATGTATTTACTATAGGGACATGAAATCAGTTCAGGTTATGCAGTCAGCAGACAAATGTCTCCTATTCAGTAAACCATGTTTGGCTTTCTATTAAGAACTGAAGAACAGATTACAGCGAACATCTCTATTCTGTTCAACAGGGAACAGTAATATATATTAAAAAATATTTGATATGAATTTTTCTGGAAGAAGTTGTCATTTCAGATTTAGTATTGCAAAAGATTGTATTTATTTATTTATTTAATCTACACCCTGCCATTTCTCCTCAATGGGGACCCAAAACAGCTTACCTCATTCTCTTCTCCATTTTATATTCACACCAACCCTGTGAGGTAGGTTTAGCTAAATGTAACCAAGGTAAGCCAGCAAACATCCATGGCAGACTAGGGATTCAAGCCTGGTTCTTCCAGATTCTAGTCTAACCAAAAAAGTCAGCAGTTAATTTACAGATCTTCAGCTAAAGAACTACATCTGGCTTGAAGGGTTATGTCCTATTATGCTTGTGAATTCTGTGATTAGTAGAAGTCAACTGTTTCAATTTGCCACCAAACAATTTTGTATGAAATGTAATAATAAGTGACCATAACACATTTATAGGGCAGTTATTATTATTTTTCCACAGGATAAAGATGGGAAGCCTCTTTTACCAAAACCTGAAGAAAAATCTCAAGTAAGTAGAACAACATGCTAGACACTTTTTTTTTAAAAAAACCCTTTTTTACTGATGCTGGGTTTTTCCTAAATTAAGAAAGGGAGCAATGTGTTTACTGAGTATCTAGTAATTTATTCTAACCAAGGATAGATCAAAATGGATTGTCACATTTTATCTACTTGATGGATTTTTTTTTTAAAAAACTCCCTTTTGAGGGAACACCTTGTGCAAGAGAATGCAAGATGGCAGCATTTGTACTACCTGCCTTATGGGAGAGTTTGGCACCTTTGCTAGAAAATAAGCAGAGACAAGTGGGAGTTTGGTTTCACACCAGTCTTCTTTAGTTTCTCCCATACTTTAAACACTGAAAAATGCTAAACACCGAATATTGGTTTTCGTTGCCAAGCATTTTTTTAAGGATGACAAGGGACTAGTATTATGCTTTTATTTCTTTTGATTTCTAGCCCATCAGTGAAAGTGAGCTTCTTGATGCCTTGTCAGAAGATTTTTCTTGTTCTTCAGCACCAACATCAAAGGCTGACCCTCAAGTAAGTTAGTGGTAAAATATGAGTTTATTTAGACTTTAGGTCCAGTGACACAGTATGGTACCTGTTGTTAGTGGTATACAATGATCTGACATTTAACTATACTGTTGGAAACTATAAATTATGCAGATTCTCAGAAGAAGTCATTTACCATCTAAACCAAATATTTTTGTAGGTACTGTTAAACTAGACATGACATTTTGAATCATTGGATGGTCATTTGCTATATATGCCCTTCAGTAATAATATGATCTAGAGATCACATTGAGTTATAAAAGATCAGTTGTAGGCCATTAAATTGTAGTGTCAGCAGTGGGAATGCATGATCTGCTTTTTAAAAAGGGCAGGAATGATTGGAGGTACCCTTTTCCAATATTCTCAAGTGGGGTCCCCCAGAGTAACGTGGTGGGAAAATCAATTGCAGCTTGACCACCGGGTACATTGCCTGCTGTAACAAATGGAAATACTCACTAGCCTTTCTAGGCTTCCACTTCCTTTCCTTCTGCCACTTTCATCTCCTGTCTGTGCAGGCTGTGCAGTTCCTGCTTGGAATCATATGTAGAAAAAGGTAAAAAAATTGGCAGATTGTAGATTGGCAAGGAGCAGTGGCATCCTGTTTTCCCCTGCAGCACAAGGAGGTTTAGATTCTAGCAGCTGGCAGGGCTGTTCCCTGCCCATCCAAAGTTTGGTGCCAGATCAGTCTCGAAAGGAAGAGGAGCACTTGTGGCTATTGGGCCAAATGTTTAGAATAGTGAATGAGGAAAATTGCAGAAGGTGCAGGTATATCACAATCTTTGACTTGCTCAAATTGGGCTGCAGACTGGATTTGTATTGTGTGAACTGGCAAAATCCAATTGGAAAGTGGATTGAAAGTGGATTATTTAGTGTGTGTGATCGCAGCCTTGATATAGCATCAGCCTGGAATAATTGGCCTGGTGCCTGTGTGCTTTTTTAATCATATGTCCTTTTCATTGCAGAAACCTGTTAGTGAGGCCCCCTCTGAAGAAATTGTTTCCTCTGCCTCAGCTTCTGCAGTGCATTTATCAGCTCCACCAGCAGCCGCCACCCCAGTAAGCAGAACATGCAATCACTTCACTCTCTGTGGCTAAAACCTGTGACTTGCAGAATTCTTCACTCTGCCCTTAAATCTCTATTGCTGCTTTTAAAGACTGCTTTAAAAGGTTATAAAGTCTGAAACTTCTGTAGGGAAAAAATGTTAAGTACTTGTGCATTTGATACACAGCTGTGACACTGACACTGAGAGCAGTTAGGGCAGAGAGGCCAGCATTGTAGGCTTCTCTCAAGAGTGTTTTGCAATAATCAAGCCTGATTTATTATTCTGTAGAAAACAGAGATAAGATGTAGTCCCTTCTTCACAGCAGAATCCCGCTGCAGAAGTAACTGTGCTTCCTCCTGTCCCCTCCCCTTGATTTTTCACCTGGTTCTGCATATTTTAGTAACTTCCAAAGCTTTGTTATTGCCTCTAGCAATTGTTATAATTTTTAATATGTATATGCTATATGAGATCATGTGGTTTTCCTCTGTTTTTAAGGGTAGGAAAGAACTTGATGATGCTGCAGATCTTCTTGCAGACTCACTAGGGCAAAGAGAACCTGACCCAGATGAAAATAAACCAGTTGTGGATAAAGTAAAGGTGAGAAAAGACCTTTTCTGTGCACTGCTGCCTCGCTAGGGGAGGGCCTGCAGCTCAGTGGAAGAGCCTCTGCTTTGCATGCCGAAGGTCCCAGTCACAAGCACCTCTAGTTAAAAAGGACCAGGCAGTAGTGAAAGACCTCTGCCTGAGAACCACTGCCAGTCTGAGACTTTGGTGGTCATGTGTAGGCATGGTGCTCCCCTGCACATTCCTGCAAGTGCGCACAGAAAGCTGAAAGAGCTGGGTGAGGTGGGTTGTGAGGAAGCATTTGAAAGAGACTTCTCAGACCACTGAGCTGCCTGATTATCTGGCCCTTCTCACAGAGTTCACCACACTCTTTACTATCACAACCTCACTATACTCTGCCTTGCACTTACCGCAACTTTGAAAGTTAAATAAGTTATCCTAATTGTACATTGGTCATAATCCCCCAATATAGTTAGATTTGCAAAATATTTAACATCAACGTGTTTTAATTGTAAAATCCCATTTCCTGAAAAAGGTTTAGCTGTTTAAATACATCTTGATTTTGCTGTATAAATGTAAAGTTCTTTTATCGTGCCAAAGTGTGTTTCACAATATTTTATGCATCTCTTATTGTGCAAACGATTTAGCAGCTCTGTGAGGGTGTACCCTCTGATTATGTTGAAAATTATCTTGGGCTGTAGGACTCTTTCTCCCATTTCTTAACTAATAAGGGGGGGGGGGCTCTGAGTACATAACCATGATAGACAACAGCTTTAAAAAATTGTTTCTGTTTATGTATATGTGGAATGTGGTCATATGGCAGCAAAGCAGTATTCTAATTATTAAGAGGACTGCCCAGTGACTTCTGCAGGCAGAACTGAAATTTTACGAAAGTGAATATTCTTTGGAATGTGCTCAAGAATCTGCTAACAGTGGGGAGGGGGGGTCATTGTTTTCAGTACTCTTAATAACTCAGCAAACTAATTGTGTTTAGCTTATAAATGAAACACAAATTGTAGTAGGATTTCTGTCCAGACTTTTAAACATTCGGTGTAATCATTGGTGTGGTTTAAAAAAAAATGCTATAAATATAGGAGGGGTGTGCAATTTTTTTTTTATTGGTATTTTTCAGTTTGGGTCTATTGGACCCGAAACAATTCGGTATTTCCAAAAAAAATCCCAGATCCTTATACTGGTATGGTATTCAGATTCAGGATTTTTCAGAAACCCTGAATTGTTTCAGGTACAATAGACCCAAGAAGAAAAATACCAGTAAAAACAAAAAGCCAGCGCAATCTTGGGGCTGGCTTGGCTTCTCCTGTAGCGCAGCTTAAACTGTGCTGCAGGAGAAGCTGGTCCCCGGATCTGCATGCTGCGGGGAGCTCTGTCCTCACCACACATAGACCTATCTGGGATGGCTTCTCCTGCAGCATGGTTTAAACCACACTGCAGGAGAAGCTAGCCCCAGAATCTGCTGTGCAATGGCTAGCAGATTGCTCCCTGCAGCACAACCGCTTCTGGAGCTGGCTTTTCCTTCAGCCTGCTTTAAAAAGGGCAACAGGAGAAGCCAGCCCAAAGCTGAGCTGACAGGAACAGTGTGCTCCCCCTGACACAGCTGATTCTTGGGCTGTCTTCTGCAGTCCCTTTAAACAATAGAAGCCTGGCAGACATCTGAGAGCTCCCACCTCTAGGATTTACTGGTCTTGGGATTCCCCCCCCCCTGGTTTTCTCAAGAAAACCTGGATACATTTGGGAAGTCAAAATACACCCTCCAAAATACTGATTTTTGGGGGTATATTTTTGGCTCAGGTAGATCCAAATGCACACCCCTAAAAGTTAGGAATGATAAGACTTGTACATGTGGCACCAGTGAAATAACTTTGTACTTCCATTACTGGAGGGGGGGGCATTAAAGAGTACCACCTATGAACCCTGTTTGCATTGACTGGTCTAGAAAAATTACTAAGTTTATTGTCACTTTAATAGGAAAAGGCTAAATCTGAACATAAAGACAAACTTGGGGAGAGAGATGATACAATCCCTCCTGAATATAGGCATCTTCTGGACTCAGATGAGAAGGTAAGCATATGCTTTCTGCATCAAACTCATTGATATTAAAGACTGTATATAGTGAGAGTTATGTTTGGGCCCCTATAAAGTATTTGATGCCTTCCTTTATGTTCACAAACACCACAGAAACCACAGCAGTTGTTTAGCCCTGGGGGGGAAATCTCTCTACCTTCATTGCTCACTTTTGGAAATTGTGTGAATTCACTTTTAACCAACCACTTTAAAGTGGTTTTTAACACAGAGAAATGTAAGAATGGCAGTTAAATGGGCTTTGAGGTTGATGCTTAATAGCAACAAGTTATGCAGTCCACTGACACATTAGGGTTTTATATTGTAAGCAAGATATGGGGAGGTTTGAAAGAAAAGCAGATGTCCATCAGTGGCTATTAGCCACAAGGTATAGATAGGAACTCCGGGTCTGGGGCAAGTGATGCTCTGTATTCTTGGTGCTTTGGGGGGGGGGGCAACAGTGGGAGGGCTTCTAGTGTCCTGCCCCCACTGCTGGACCTCCTGAGGGCACCTGGTGTTTTTGGCCACTGTGTGCCAGAGTGTTGGACTGGATGGGCCACTGGCCTGATCCAACACTGGCTTCTCTTATGTTCTTAAAAGATGATAGATTTTTTTTAACAGTGCACATCTGCCTCTTCTCCCCTTTTATTTTTCAGGGCAAGCCTATGAAGCCAACAGGCAAGGATGGTGAGAAACCCAAAGAACAAAAGGTAAAACAAAATAATCACTATACAATGAGTGCTGTGTTGAATTCCAGTTGTACATGGGGCATGGAAGCTCAGAATATGAGTGGGTTCGCATCCAATCCTTGCGCTTTCATCCTCTGTGCTACTCCCGTTCTCCTCATCAGTTGCCTTTATGGGTGGTGGCAAATGAAGACTTAGCGTGGGGCTGCCTTATTCCAGTCACACCACTGGCCCATCTGACTCAGCGTTGTCTATTTTAACTGGCAACAGCTCTCCAGAGTCTCATGCAGATAAATGTTTTTTCCAGTGCCTGCTGCCTAACATCTTTGATTTGTAACTTCAAGGATGTGGGATCTTTTGTTGGCACTTTATTGCTGAGTATGCCTCATCCACAGTTATAGCAGGAGTTGCATGATGAGCATGCAAAAAGTTTCATGTCCATCAAGTGTTTCGCACATTTCTAGGAATACATGAAGTTGCTGCCAGATTTGACCCATTAATTCAGTGGCACTTCTGTTGTAAATTTAAGTTCTTGCCATAAAGCCAGTTTACAGCTGTTATTTTTAAACTGGAAAATGGGAAGCTGCTTTTAAAAATAGAAATTTCTTTTCTTTTTAGCCTTAGGGGAATGTTTTGTTTTTAAAATCTGTTCTTTTATTGCAGAAACCAGCTGATGACTCAGCAGCTATTGATGCACTTTCTGGAGACTTTGATAGTTGTGGGAAACCTCCTGTATCTCAGCAACCACCAACAAAGGTGAGGATCTTTGCCTAAGATCTGAAACAATTATTTCCCTGTTGAAAGTTCTGCTTTAGACATACTACTGTACTTCACCCAGTCCGCACAGTTGAAGTTAAGGTACACAGAAAGAGTCTCTATGCATTACTAGAACTGGAGGAGAGCATGCAACTGTTTTTTATTGTTTTACTGCTGTGAGCAGAATTTGCTTCTGCCACTTCATAGATGCAGGATGCACAAGAATTTTGGTTAAAACATCATTAAAAATTTAAGCCATTTTTGAAGAATACAAATTGGGTCACTATTATTACTGCATATTGAGGAAAGATACAATTTCTGGGTGGTGTTTGAGCCGTCAAGTTTTTCCTTTGTGGAAGGACTTTGGGTTTGGATCCCACTTCTGCTAATGGTGGTACTTTTCTCTGGTGCAAGGCTTCTTAATGTAAGAGCCTCTTGTGCCCTATCATTTCAGTGGTGGTAGACTGAAATAACTCTGCATAGGATTGCACTGTATTTATAAGAAAATATTGTGCATTGCAACATGCAAACCACATCATGTTTATCATCCCTTTCAGTATCTCCTGTTTGCCACTCTGTGATGTTTTGTCAACTGAGTGTCAGATAGAACCCCATCAATATTGAGCTGGTGAAACAGCCACATTTCTACTGGCTTCATATAATGGCTTTAGGGCTCCATCTGCTGTTTCAGCCTCTGTGGCACTTTCTTCCCTGTTCAGGCAAAAATAATTTTTGCTTGATTTATCTGCTTTTCTTCTTACAGATTTAGGGACTGGTACTTTTTACAGTAAATTATGCTGAAGATGGGCATTACTTCATACTAGATTAAACGATGGCACCTCTTTAAGGTGCCACTGGACTTCTGTTTTGTTTTGCTCAGTAGATTAACACAGCTACCCCACTGGAACTGTCTGGTGTGAACAGAAATGATGCTGCTCCTTCAGAGTCAGCTTGTTTTGGAAGAAGCGGTGGATCAGTGTTTAGAGCCTCTGCCTGGCATGCAGAAGGTCCCAGGTTCAGTCCCTGGCACCTCCAGTTAATAGGGTCAGGCAGCAGGTGATGTGAAAGACCTCTGCTGAGACCCTGCAGATCCCCTGCAAATCTGCGTAGACAGCACTGACCTTGATGGACTGATGGACTGATTCAATATAAGGCCGCTTCATGTATTGGCAGCCTTTGCAAACTCTGGGAGGACTCCAGCGAATCAACCACTTAGCAGTTAACTGAGGGTAAATCATGCAGCTTGTTTCCATATAGGCATGTTAGGTTAAGAATGTAAGTCAGACAGTTCCTCTAGAATGGAGAATGTCTCACGGAAACGGAATATGCATCAGCATACTTGTCACTGTGGTTGCAGGTAAGTCATGTTGGTCCACAGCAAATCCCAAACCAGAAGCAACGTAATTATTAGGACCCACAAAATGAACAAGAACACTCTGCAAACTTTCAGGTTCTCCAGAGCTCTTTATCAGGCAGGATAGGCGGGGAGGGGAAATTAAATGTTTCAGGTCATGATTTTAATGCCATGTCTTGCCAGCACTCTTGTGAACTGGTAGTTTTGTCAAGTTTCACCTCTGGCTGTCTGGAAAGAAGCAAAACGCAGAGGAATCCCTTCAAGACCACAAAAAACCTGCCGTTGATCAAAAGCCTCTTTAACACAGAGATCTCTCAGCAGTGGGAAAACAAGCAGACCTAGTTGCCTCTTTGCCACACCTGTGCATCCATTACAAAGCGGCTATGTGCTCGTCTATAGAAGTGAATATTCACAAGATTGTAAATAAGTTTCTCATGAATAGAAAATACGTATGAATTTGCATATTTACATATTGAGCTGGTAGAAAATCCTTTAGGAGATGGTTTATTTGCCTTCCGCTGCCTGTGGGTGTAACTTTCCCACAATATTTATACCAGCATTCCAAACGCCACTGAATCTTTCCCTCCGTTTGCAGCTGCTGGATGACCCTGGGCAAGCCATAGTTCTGTCCGAGCTGTTCTCTCAAACACAGTTCTGAAAAGAGCTCTCTCAGCCCCACCTACCTCACAGGGTGTCTGTTGTGGGGAGGGGAAGGGAAAAGGAGTTTGTAAGCCGCTCTGAGACTCCGAGTGAAGGGCAGGGCATAAATCCAATTTCTTCTGCTTCTTTAAGAGTGAACCTTGTGCAGATGCAGCTTTCCTGGATCAAAGTTGCCATTTGTTCCCCAAATTCCTCAGCCTCTGATGTGTTTTCAATCATTTGAACATTGATTTTTCTCTCTTGGGTACAGGGTGAAAAAGCAAAAGATACTGCCACATCTAAATCAGTTACAAAGGATGAAAAGAAACCTAAAGCTTCCAAAAAGGTAGGAAATTTATTATTTGCAGTGTCAAAATTTATACTATGAACTTAGACCTGTCATGGATCATAGCATGTGTGCATATTTTTCCAGTATCTCTTCACTTACAGTTTGTCAGAACTTATTCTGTATTCTGGCCTGTTATACATCACCTTTGTCACCAATAAAATAAGCAATTTCTGCAGCTGTTGTGCACATTGTAAAGATTTGAGAACAGGGAAAGCAGTTACAAAAAAGGAAGTGTGACAATAAGTGAATAACGGGTATTCTCTAACCCAGCAGATACAGCATATGTACACATCATATTTTTAAATCCTCCCCAAACGTTGTGAGCGTACCAAAGGAGCATGAATGTGGGACCCAGAATGTACAATACAGGTTTTGTGGCCTTTTGGGAAGTTGGCCATGTAAATACCCTGCCTGTGTGTGCCAGCTTCCACTGCAGCATTTTTAAACCCAATATTTGTTACTTCTTCGTAGATAAAAGGAAAAATATTGAGAGAATAGCGTAATGTGTATATTAGCCCTAAACTCACATACTTTTACAGATTGGCTATTTTTTATTTCTGATATTTATCCAGTGTTCTTTGTTTGATTGCAATTAATGATGTGGGTTTTCTCTTAAGGCAAAGGAGCAGTCTTCCAGTGCAAAATCTGAAAAACAAAAAAAAAGTTAAATGTCACTGGGTAAGAGTTTTTAAGCTATCCTTGTGCACATTTACTAAAGAAGAGTTTTTCACAACTGTGAAATGAATTTGCAGTATCTCAACTGATGAGGCTGCTGTTGCTTAGCTTATGAGATTTTTCCATATATTAACATTTCAAAATTATTGATGAGCAGGGGACATTTGGGGCCAGAGCGAGGCGGAATAGTGCTCCGCCAGCCCAGGAGTGGCCACTAGGGCAGCCACAGGTCGAATCAGATCTCTGATCTGATTCAGCCTGCTGCCGAATTGCCGCCAAAATTCAGCGGCGGCTTAAAAAGCAGCGGGAGGGGGTTTGAGGGAGAGGCTCCAAATTTACAGGGTAGCTGCTGGAGCCTCTCCCCCAAATATCCAAGTTTCAAGAAGATTGGACCAGGAGGTCCAATTCTACAGGTCCCCCAAACAGGTTGCCCCCATTCCCTCTATTGTTCTCTATGGTGGGGAAAAAAGTAACTTTTTTTCCCACCATAGAGAACAATGGAGGGGATTCTTGAAACGTGGGTATTTTGGGAAGAGGCCCCAGCAGCTACCCTGCAAGTTTGGAGCCTCTCCCTCAAACCCCTTCTCCTCCAGCCCCTCATATACCCTATGAGTTTTTGCCATTGATTTCAATGGCCCATAGGGTATAATGGGGCTGAAACTGACATTCGGCCAGCGGAATGACTCCTGACTCCGCTTGCATTGCCAAAACTGACATGAGGGTCATTCGGCAGCCGGAACAGATGCGGCCTAATTTGGCCCAATCTGAATCGGGCCAAAAAAAAAATTATTTGCACACCCCTAGTGGGCACAAATGGCAGTGGTGGCAAGCCCCTCCCCCAGCGGGCCTGTGGAGGAAGCGAAGCGAGAAGGGGTTTAAAGTTTAAACCCCTTCTGTTTAGAGCCACACAGCATCACAATCTTTCAACTGTATTCTCGCTTTGCTCCCCCCACCTGGCAAGCCAGATGGGGAAGGGAAGGGGAGGCTTTTGAAGATGCCCCCCCCTTTTGCTTCCCTTTCTGACACACTTCCGGTGATGTCAGGGGGTGTGGCATATGCTAATGAGTTATGCTAATAGGTATGTTAATGAGCTCAAGCACCTCTTGTTCTACAAAATGACCCCTGTTGAGGAGGAATCCTAAATACTATTGCCCTGATGTTACCATTTGTTTGGAGCAATTTTCAACTATGTAACAAACCAAACGTGTATGAAAAGATACTTTTCATACTGGAGATGCGCATTCTTCTCGCTGGCTTCCCAAGTTTTGCTGAAGGGAAAATTTACTTTGGCAGTATTGGATGAATGGAAATATAGCAGGTCAAGGGCCTTCACAAGCTGGTATCCTGGAACATTTAACAATTCTAAAATGCATCCTTCGCTCCTTGAGGGGAACTCCAGTGTGCATTTGGTGCTCATGTCCATGGTATATTAACTTCAACAGCAGGGGCAACTATGCATGTGCACATGCACACACCCAAGTATGGGAAATGGTTCACTTGTGAGGTGCTACATTGTAGAAGTCTCTTTCTGTGTCGTACTTCCAGAAAGGGGGGGGCACTTTTCTCCTAGAGGTCAAGCAAGGAAACTATTTATTAGGATAGCTCTTGGTGCTCTTACTGCTTTCCTATGCTTGAGCTGAAGGATCTGCTTTCCTCTCCACTCCTTGGGGAAAGCAAATGTGGAAAGATGGATTTGTGTATCTGTAGAGGGGGAGCCTTACAAACCACCAGCATGAAAATCAACTCTTTGGGTGCTTTGTTTGCTTATTCTCAGTTTTTTGTTAAGGATTGTTCTCAGCTGATACATTCTGTTTTATGAGACAGGGAAGCCCTCACTTAATAACATAACTCTTTTTTGCTTCTCTTCAGGCTTTCCATCACTAGTAAAAAACTTCACTTTGATGGTGTATAGCTGCTCTTGAACAACAAAAGGCTATTCTGCAGAGGCAAGATTATTTCCTGGGTGGTTTTGGTATTTGTGGTATTTGGATATTTTGCCATGCCATGCATACATTTTGCTATTTTCATAAATTAACTAACTTTTTCTAGTCATTTTACTGTCTTTATTTTGTCATTTTTCTTCAGTTCTGAGAGGGAAGGGATGCTTTATATTTGTAAGAAATGTACTTCCTATGAATTTAATAGCAATGCAAAAAATGTCTGCAGTTTTGCACACAATCTACACACAGTGCCTGTAAATCTCAGCAGAATTCACACAATCTGTGCTACATTTTTTTTTAGTCTAATGAATGCTTTAAACATGCTGGAATGAAGTCTGGATATTATCTGCCTGTGGGTGTTCCTTTGGGACAGCAGTTAGTAAAGAGTGAATGAGAAATGCAAAAATTAAAAGTGGAAGTAAAGCAGAAGCTGTTTTTCACCCTCAAACTATATAGTACTGAATATGAACAGCAGTACCATTAGTATTTTAAGTTTAAAATTTTGCATCTCTGCCTTTGGTATCCTTTTGCTGCCTCTTAACAGCTTCCACGGGGGAAAAAACCTGTGTATCAGAATAATCAAAGAATGGTGGCACTTCAGAAGAGCTGTAATCTTGCAGTATCTGTTTCACTCTCTGATTAACATAACTGCATGGGCCAAGCCAGTGACAGAATATATCTATTTTGACATGTTACACTGGTTCTCCTTCCTCTCACCTAAGAAATTCAGATGACCCAGCAGTTGTTTCCAGATGTGTATGCTCATAGCACAGCTGATTTGGAGGTGTTTACAGAGTTCATTCTGGATGCAATGCTTGTTCAAGTTTCCACACACACACACCATGGCATTGTTTGCAGTAAGCGTGGCCGTGGCTCTAACAGCAGGTTCTGATATGCTTTGCACTTTCAGTAGCAAATCTTCCCACTGATTTGTAGAGCAAGGTGGTACTCCTTGTTGGTAAAATGGTCAAAGTCTGCCCCACTAGCTAGTTTTCTAGACCACCACTGACAGATACAAAGGTCACCATCTACCACGGGATTATCCATGCAAACCCTTTTGAACTGAATGGGTGTTCAGGCATGGCTCTTTTCTACCACACCACCTGTTTATTTCTATGCAGATATTCTCAGTGGACTGTCTTTCATCTTGAGGAAAAACAAAATTCTGATTTGTTCTTGCCAGTTTCTAATGCTCATGCTATACTGTATTTGAAAGTCTGCACTGAGATTGTGTTACACTAATAAAGTTTTTAGAATGTATTACTTTGTGAACATCTTGGATTTTTCAGCTACATGTTCTGAAGAATATTGTATTGATGGCTTCAACACCTTATACAATTTTAGTCAAATCATTCCCATCCCCTTTGTTTCCAGTCCAGCTAGAAGTTATAAAGCCCAATCCATAGCCTCTGCATGAACAGTTGTTGGTTTGAAGCCTGGATTTTGCACATGCACACACAATATACATGATGAACTAGGAGCTTTAAAGTACATATAATTGTAGAATTTCACAGTGCTTTGAGGAGTACTTGCTATAGTTCGTAAACATTGTACAACTACGTTAAAAAATCAAGGTTTATATAAAATATTGGGGAAAGTCAAAATATTTAAAAAGGGAATTGAAATATAGGTGTCAATTTAGCAATCAAAACCAAATTAGTATTTCCTTTTGAAATCAATTACAGATACCCTATTTGATATAGTGGTTAAGTGTGCAGACTCTAATCTGGCAGAACCGGGTTTGATTCCCCACTCCCGCTTGCAGCTGCTGGATGACCTTGGACAAACCATAGTTCTGTCAGAGCTGTTCTCTCAAGGACAGTTCTGGAAAGAGCTCTCTCAGCCTCACCTACCTCAGAGGGTGTCTGTTGTGGAGAGAGGAAGGGAAAGGAGTTTGTAAGCCACTCAGATTCTGAGTGAAGGGCAGGGTATAAATCCAATCTCTTCTTCTATTGACTTCTAAAAAAACACAAGTATCCTTGGAGAAAATTTGTTTTCAGGTTATCTAAGGAACTTATCTCCTCAGGTAAGAGAACTACTGGAGCTAATGAGGTCCTGTGGACAGAAAATCTGGAATTCAGTTTTGCTACCCTTAGGCTACAAGACCATCCCTAGCTGGAAAGCAACCAGTAACTCTCAGCCTTAGATTTGCATCTGAATTATTCCTGAGGATCCCTTCATTTTAAATAAACTATTCTGTCACTTGTGGGCTTTGAGCAATTTCTGTTCTGCTTGGGCCTAACAGCTTTGATTATTTCCCCGAATTAATTTTCTCCCACAGAGAACTTAATTAAGCTAAAGTACACAAGCGGACTTTTTTCTATACTGAAAATATCAAGAATGCACTCTGCTGATTACTTATGCCACTTATCCTCAAGCAGGTATACTTGTCGTTTGTATCTTGTGTCCATTTCAAAGCTGTCATTAAATGCTTCTTATATTTATGTTCCTGCAAAATTATTTCTATGTACTGGCTACTGATAAATCTCTTCAGAGTTACCTATTTCTACTGTGCCTCTCTCTCCAGTGGGGACCCAGAGCAGCTTACATTGTCCTCTTCGCCTCCATTCTGTCATCAAAACCACCATGTGAGGTAGGTTAGACTGAGTGTGTGTGGCTGGCCCGTGATCACCCAAGCAAGCTTCCATGGCAGAGTGGGGATGCGAACCTGGCTCTCCCAGATCACAGTCCAACACTCAACCTCCACACTACGCTGGCTCTCAAATTTCATTCAAAGCCAATTGTTATTGAAATTACAAGCCTTGGCATGACTTTCGTGTTGGTAAAAAACTTGGCAAATTCTATAAATACATGATTACCATATGCAGAGGACATTAACACAATTTTTTTTCTTCTGAGAAGTGGATCTCACCGTTTACTTTTCTGTCACTGGGGAAGCATCAACATTTGCACTAACAAATACAGCTGTCAGAATTCACATGAAGAGTCACAATAAGTGGTTGGTAGTTTGTTTCATTCTTGTTTGGGAACTTACCTTTTTTTTCAGAAATGGTGGTTCACACAATTTCACACTTTGCTATTAATCTGTAACCACTTCTGTATTTTTCCAAGGTTCTTATCCATCCACTTGATATTGTCTTCAATGGTTTCTAACGCTTGTTCAACAGAACGAAGCTCTGAGCTTTTTTTGTCAAGAGAGCTGAAGAAGTCTTTTACCTATTGAATTAAAATTATTCATTTTCAAGAACCCTATGACCATGAGATTATAAACTTAAGCAAATAAATTATTGTACCACTTATTATTGTAGTGGGATTTTAAAGATAAATGGGCTGTAGGAAAGTCTACCCTAAACTTCTCATATTGACATTACTTTGCTGTGAGGGATTTTCTGGTCATGGAAGCTATAAGAAAATGTAATGCGGCTGTGGCCCAAATTTTATATGAACTGCATATTATTTCCTTTTGATTTAAATTTAACATAAACACAAAATTTAAAGTTGTTTATGGGGTACCAGAAAATCATTTTGACAGGTTGTTTCCCAAGAACTCCAAAGACAGTACAACTTTCCTTTTTTAATGGGCTCCCTAGAGGAATGTATAGATAGTCACATTGCCACCATGTCTGAAATTGAATTCCACTGGCTCCAATTTCCAGAATTTTTGGTTTACTATAGTAGATGAGTTCACAAAGCTTGCTGTCTTGAACTGTTCGCATTGCTATTAGTGGACATTACATTTTGGTCAAAATTAACGATTTCTCAACATTATAGCCTTGATCAAAACAGGAGGAGTCATGCTTCCTAATGTCTAATTTTAAGATTATAAGTGTCTGGTGTCTACTACCATTATATACAAATCTATAACAGTACTTCAATATTTCTTTAAAATTTTAAGCCTCCTTCTCCCTTCCCTCCATTTACGGTCCCCAAAGTGGCAAACAGTAATTTACAAACAAAACACGGACATGAATGGGAGAAACGGTCAGTAAGAATTAAAGAATGCCATACAAAACCAAGAAGTACTGTCTGTGCTAAAACCCAGTTCCTGTATGATTTTATGCTACAGACAGTGCAAGACATGTTTACCTCCTCAAGCTGTGCCTTTGTAGAATACTTATTTGTTACTCCAGCAATCATGTTTGCAATGGAATGTGAGCCAAGTTCAAACCTGCAAGAACAGTAACAAATGTGTAAATTTCTGATTTTGTTCAACCAAAAGCAGGCAACTACATTTAAATCCAAGTCCAGCATCACCACAGAGACCAACAAGATTTCCAAGTTACAAGCTTTTGAGAGTCAAATATCCCAAAGCCTCTAAGGTGCTACTGGACTTGAATCTAGCTCTTCTACTGCAGACCAACACAGCTATTCTCTGAAACCGCAACATTTAAAACTACCACCTACTTTTGTACAAGTTTTGGCCATTTCTCCTTTAGGAACTTCCAAGCCAAATGATAACCATCAGGATTTCTTCCAACAGCCATAACAATATGTGGAAGATCTTGAGTCTTTATACTGTCACCTTGCAACGCTTGATCCATTATCCTAAAAAAGTGAACAAACCAAATTTCTATTACTTTTAACATTAGCTGGAAGAATCAAATGTAATTCAGAGATTATATTCCAAGTAATATAACCATCTGGGTTTATGGCGATCTTGCCCTCTTCCCTCCCTCATGCCCAGGATTTTCCCTTTTTTCTTACTGAGCAGCCCCTATATTTTCTCCTTATTTTTTGTCTATGGCTGTCCCACCCAGTCGCTTTAATATATATATTTTTTATGCTGGCCTAGCCAAGGGAACTGCGGGAAGAGAGAGAATCACCTTATATTCAGCTTCTGAAATGTCACATGAAAGGCTTTTGAAGTTCAAAATAAACAAAATGTTTTATTTAACTTAGAGGAGAAAAGGTCAAATGGAACGAGGGGTACAGTGTGAGGTGAACCGATAATAAAAGTGAGGTAACTTTGTAATCACAGTAACTCCAGATAATCTGTTGCCAACAAGTAAGTGTTTTTGGTATTCAAAAAGGCCTTTAAAACTTTGAGGTTTTCTTTTCAGGTTTTGCTTAAACTCTCAAGCATAGGTTTCTGAGTTCACTGATTCTTATAGTCAAGAAGGCAGGAACATACAACTAAGTTCTCCAAATCCTTCAATGTACACAGACCAGTGATCACTCCTCTTTTAAGAGCTATCTCCCTTTTCACTGGGCAGCGGTTATTTCTCTTAACTACAAGTAATTTCCCTTTTCAGCTTGAATGAGGATCTTCTCTGATCCTCTCACTCCTTTTGCCTCCTTCCCAGTCTACAGTCAGTGCTTAACTGTCCTTTCTTCAACTGTCAGTTCCCAACTGTCATTTCTTAACTGACTGACTCCACAGAATTACATTTGAATCACCTGTCACTCAAAGGCTCTCAGACTCTGTTAGGCATTAACCCTTGAAAGTCCATCACAGGGCGGTTCAATAGGGCTTTTCTATGAAGGCAACAAGAGTTGCACTGTACTGAGTGATTCACAAAATTACCTGGATAAATTATAAGGGGCTATGGTCTATACTATTATGTTTAGTTGAATACTGAACAATGCTGAAACTAGGATCTTACTATGTAATTTACATATACATAGTAAATATGCATTATTTAATGGGTCAAGTTGATACGTATATTTTGTTTCAGTTCTGTTTTCAGATTTCTGATTGGTTCTACAATCCTAATCCTATTGTATTATTTACTCAATATTGATTCTATTGACTCACTGTATAATATGCCTTGAGTCTAAGCGAGAAATAATGTAAATAAAATATCTGCCATGGGGAAAAGGCTTCAATCCTCCTCATAAAGCAGGGACCGAAGACAGAAATATGGCCCTCTGACATGAACACATGCGTAAGTCTAATGATGTAGTTACAGTGTGACAATACAGCTTTCCACTGTAAAAAACCCTATGCTAAATTTCCAGAGTTAGTGTTTTTGTTGTTTGCTTGCCAAGTTCTCTAGTCTAGCCTATATGAAAGAGCCCACAAACAACTTTGATCTTGGCCAGCTGAAACATCTTGCTGAGTGTTTACTTTTCCCTTCCTGTTTTAGGTTCTATAAAGCTTGGGCATTGATAGAGGCACGAGCCCTTGGGTGTAAGCCAAAGTGTTCTTGTCCCATTGGCTCTTAGCATGTGTTTTCAGCTGAGCCAGCCAATGAATCCAGGCTCACCTGAATATGTAATTGTTGTTCGTCTGTTTACCAGTTCATTTGTATAACCCCCCCAGTTCATTGGTATGGCCACAGCTTTTTTTCCAGTTTCATTTTTTTTTATTATTAAGAAAAAAAGAAAACATACAGCAAACGACGTAACAGATATACACCATGCAGACAAGGAAAAAAGCTCTTATTTAATATGAGCCTTAAACACCATTTGAAGAATACTCACCACTGAAGCTTTTCCTTATTGTGACTCAGGGAAAGTACCATTTCAATCTGGCCTTTTTCAGTGCTGAACTTTGGTAGCTGGTATTTGCTAAAAAGGAAGTCCCAGCCTTCATTGGTCTGTGCTCCAACAGCGTATACAGCTAGTTTAATATCATTGGGCAAACTGTAAAAAAATTGGAACTCAACATTAAATTCAGTCATAATTTTAGTCCACGTTAGGACCTCAGTGGCCAATGTGGTAACCTTGATACTGCTATGAAAGGCAGTAGCAAAACGATTAGCATACTCTACAACACATCTTCTGAGGCTGTGGACAGATTGGTATTCTGCCGCGTTAAGGTGGGGGAATTGCCCCCGCCGCACGGCGTTCACATGCCGCCGCAAGAAAGCCGCCCGCAGCGGCGTCCGAACGCCACGCGGCTCCCCCGCCAGGCACGCGTTCACACCCACCGGAAGTGGGTGGAACGCATGCCGCAGCAGCCGGGACACCACTTTGAAGTGGTGCCTGGCTGCTGTGGGAGGAGTGCGGCGCCGGACGTGATGCGTCTGGGCCACCACCTCCGGGCAGATGCAGCAGTCTGAACAGCCGTTCTGCCTCCGCTTTTAAAGCAGAGGCAGAGCGGGCCAGACTGCCAGTCTGTCCTTGGCCTGACTCTCGACAGAGCGAACAGCTCCTGTTGAGGATGGGTGGCCTCTCTCCCACCTCTAGTCTTTGTATCCATCCTGAGAGGATGGCGGAACCATGCCTTCTGTCACCATCTATTACCTGCCTTGGGTTCTGAGATGAGGCATATAAATATTTTAAATAATCAAATGCTATATGTTGATCCTCTACCCCAGAGGTGTCGAACTCATTTGTTATGAGGGCCAGATCTAACATAAATGTCACTTGGTCAGGCTGGGCCATGCGTACCATAAAATGTATCATGAGGTACCAGAGATATAAACTTTATAAAGTTAATTTCAGATGCTGAATAGCAATAGCAGGTGAATGACAACAGAAGGCTTGATTGGATTAGATGTGATATGCAGAGGGGTAGAAGGCATGGAGATACCAGCATTGGTAATGAGACAGGAAACCTAGGTCTCAGTTCGGTTCAGGAGGATTCAGTTCAGGAGGATGCAAAGAATAAATGGACATAAGTCTGACATTAGAAACCACAATATTCAAAAACTAGCGGGGGAACATTTAACCTCCAGGACACTGCTGACCTAAAAGTATCAGTTCTCTTACAAAGGAATTTCAAAGGGAGATTAGAAAGAGAGACTGTTGTATTGCAACTGATAATGACACTCAATGCAACCTCCAGGGTTGAATAGAGACCTAGGTTTCCTGTCTCACTACCAATGCCTGCTATTGTCATTTGGCATCTGAAATCACTCCACTCTCCAAGATTGAGGACCAATGGACTCACATTCTAGCTGTATCTGAAGAGGGGAGCAGTGACTCACAGAAGCTCATGCCTTGCCACAAATTTTGTTAGGTGCTACTGGACTCTTACTCCTTTCAACTAATAAAGCTTGCAAGCTATGCTGGGGGGGGGGTTCTTCATCTGTTTAAACTGGAGAGGGGGATCTCTCCAAGTGAAATAATGTGTTGATTTCAGACTGGGCAAAATCCACTAAAGTGCTATTGATGAAAACAAAGGGGGAGTGGAGAAAGGCAGTCAGCAGGGTGGGAGGGGAGAAAGGGAGACATGTTGAACATGTGGAACCATAAATGTATTCTACTTCCATTATTAAACAATGGAAGCCAATCCAAGTGTTCTAATTCCTAATCGGGGTCTTTTTGAAAGAAAATCCCAAATGGACACAAGAGAAATCTAATCTTAAAAAAAAACCCTTTTCAGAATAAGCCCAAATAATTTTCTTTAAATTCTCCTTTCCCCTTATCCAAATGTGACCCATCTTTTTAACGCACATACATGTATGCATGTGTTTGTGTGAGGGAGAGATAGGTATCAGTTCTCAAAACAACAGAGCCTTGTGCTTGGCAGAAGAATCCATCTACCCACCCACCCACTCTCCTTCCCTCTGAAGAAGTGTAGGAAAACTTATATCTGAAATAAAACATTGCTGGTATTAAAGGAGCCATGGGACTCAGATTTTGTTCTCTCTCCTGGGCATGGCTCTCTCTTGCTCTTTGCCTCCCGCTCCCTTCCTCCTGAAGGAGGAGCCCTCAGCCAGTGAAGGGATGGGAGGTTTGACTTGGAAGGAAGGAGGAAGCAGCAGAGGGAGCTGGGCAAAAGCTAGCTGCAGTACAGCAGCAGCCCTGAAGAAGGAAGCAGGAGGGAGCCAGTTGCTGACGGGCCGGATATGAACCCTGCAGGGGCCAGATCCGGCTCGTAGGCTGTATGTTTGACACCCCTACTCTACACTGTATCCAGCAACTTACGTATGCATACACCTTCTGGACATCAATATCCAGAAATATCTACCCAAAGCCCCCCTCCCAAATAAATATCCCCTTACATATCAGTCTGTTGTGACCAGCTGGTTTCCCTCTTTCACATACACTATGCAAGAATGGCAGGAATGAAGATCCTTGTGTCTCCCATACCTTCCAGCTAATCATTACATAACTGCTTCCCTTCTCTTTTCTGCTGCTCCATGGGGAAGCACTGGGACACCCTGGGTAGACTGAACTCTGCTGCACACAGCCTTGAACTTTACACTGCATTATTTGCCCTGACAGAGTCACGGTGCTGTACTTCTTATATAAAAGTGAAACACATACTGCAGAGTTCCATCAGAGTCCTTCCACTTCATAAAATACTCTGTTGCTTTGTCCACACATGGCTGGTATTTGCGCACACAAGCAAATAGAAGAAGGGTACTGCGAAGTTTTCGCTCAGACATGGAGCCTTCATCCGTCCAAGATTGTTTGTCGATTATGTTTTTAAAGAGATTTACTAAATATCCCTAGAATAATTTTATAAACAAAACAGTCAGACATCATTTACTTAAATGAATTGTCAAAAATGAACAGGGGAAAATCAATTTAAATAAACTCAAGTATAAGTAAACAAAAATCTGCTCAGCTAAGTTCCTCTGACAAGATTATCATTCAAAGAATTCATACTGAAGCACAATGGAAAAACAGTTAATTAATAGTTGAACCCTAAGTAGTTGCTGCCTCCTATTAAAGTCAATGGTCTGAGAAGATTATAACTGCATAGGATTGCACTACTAAAGTAGGCATCGTTTTTAACCATCAGAAGCAGAGTGATTCAGTTAGACCAGATGTAACAGCTTTAATGCAGCTTCATGCAGGCACCAAACTTGCAAAGACTTGTTTACATGGCTATTTTCAGTTTAGAGCCTAAGCAGGCCCATGGCTCAGTGGCGGAGTATTTCCTTTGGCTCAGAGGGTCCTACATTCATCCTCCAGCATCTACAGCTCAAAGGACCAGGTAGCAGGGTGATGTGAAAGACCTTTACCTGAGACCCTAGAGAGCTACTGCCAGCCGGAGTAGACAATAATGATCTTGATAGGTCCATGTGTTCATGTATTGGGAAATGAAGATATTCTTACTGATTATTTTTTAGTGTATTTTATGTGTTCTTAATACGACGTGTTTTTGTAAATCACCTTAAGAGCTTTTATTGGCAAAAGTGTGCAAGTTATACATTTTAAAAATATGTACTGTTCCCCTCTCTGATGAGGAGAAGAAATCTGTGATGTAATAACAAGAGGTCTGGGTATAGGAACAGTCTTCCTCCTCTCCAAAGACAGAATTACTAGCTACATTTATTTCCATGATCATTTTTTCCAAAGGATGGTTTTGGAGAGAAAGACCACCACAAGGAGTCGAACCTTCGGAGTCTGTCCTCCTCTACTGTTTTCCCTCTGAAAAGTAACTCTGTGCTGCAGCTGGAAGCTTACTAGATGATATAGAAAGGGGGTAAAGTAGGAGGACATGTAAGTATATGGAGTATTCTGTTGTATTATTGTTGTGTGTTACAGAAATGGTTGGTCATCTCCGCAATACTTGGCAGCAGAAACAGCGAATTCTTAATATTCAGTATAATACTATTATGTTTGATTACAAATTCCCCATACTTGTACATCACATCCCTGGTCAACCTCATTAAGATCTGAAACCATACTCAGGTCAACAGTTCATTTGTTCTCTGTGGCCCCTTAGCAACAGCACACAAAATGGCTCTATAAAAGCAACCCCTTCCTACTGAAGACAAGGTAAAGGGGTGAGTTGTTTTCACTCATCAGTCTGACTGAGCTGCATTTTACTAGATGACTGACAATAACTTAAATATGTGAGCAGACAGCCTGCAATACCATCATTTATTGAATCCTGCTGTGTTTTACCTTTAATTGATCTGCTGTGTCACTCATGTCCCTTTTCTCCAGCAGCTTGTATATAGGAATCAGTTCACTCAGTCCTTGAGATACAGGTGTAACTTTAGATTCATGTCTTAGGTATAAAGTTAAATCAAGAGCTTTGGTAATGCACAGCTTTTCAGCACTGAAGGAAATAGAAAATACTCCGTTACACCCTAAACAAGTTTTTTTTTTAGTTGACTGCATTTTTACTATGTACAGGATTGGGGGGGGGGGGTTCTTTTCAATAGCTAAATTCCTGTCTCACTTTTTGCACCTAGCAATCATAGGTGTTTACAAACGAGCACATGGACACAGTGGAAAATCAACACTGTTTATGATGTTGCACAGCTGTAGCTGTTGGCACACTGTGTGTTAAACAGAGAAGGATCATTAGACAATAAAATCTGTTGTCAATGACATGAGGACTGAAACTTTTGAACAATAAAAAGATGGGAGTCAGTTTTCATACTAGTAGCCTTTACCTCTTCACCATCAGCCCAGAGCTCACTTTGTTTCTCATTTGTGGCCTCAGTTTATTAGCATGTTTATCACATGTTTAATTAACACAGCTTTGGGCCCTGTCTCCAGTTCTCATCTCTTGATACCAAAACAGTGTTGAACTGTCTGGCTTCTACCTTGGCTGTATGAGTCTTTCCCTTCCAGATAACACTAGTTAGATTTTGGTTAGATTTTGACAAACCACAGCCACTGACTGCTGCAAGAACAAATAATACATTTGCTTTGGAAGGGACACAAATCACTCATACTGATTTTGCCCAGTACCATGCTCTTAGCCATGTGTACTGGAGAGCCAATGTGGTGGTTTAGTTCAGAGTGTGAGGCTAGTAACTGGAAGACCCAGGCTCAAATCCCTACTTGCACCATAGAAGCTTGCTGGATGACCTTGGGCCTTTCAAACTCTCAACCTAATCTACCTCACAGGGTTGTTGTGAGGAGAAAATGGAGGAGAAAATGATGTTAAGCTGCTTGGGCTCCTCGTTGGGGAGAAAGGCAGGGTATAAATTAAATAAAAAATAAGATTGGCTAGCAAGTTTGTTAATGTTATTTTAAAAATCGAAGGGGCAATAAATTTTCTACCCAATGTGGATCAAGGGGAAATATCACATCAACAGATGCACCATTTATTGATACCACTTTGAACAAATATATTTTGTTCAAATATATATGAGTAACTCTGGATTTCTAGTATTGCATATGATACAAACCTATCAGTTTGTTACATTATGACCCTGTGTCATTCTTCCATCAGCTGTGCAGAAGTCAATAACTTCCTTTATCAAAGTGTCATGTAACATGCACACTCCTCCTCCCTTACCTCACCAGCTGGAATACACTGTTGATAAGGCTGGCTCTGTCATTGCTGCTAATTGCATTATGGTTTGCTTTTAAAAGTTGGATCAGTGCATCCCAGCCGTCGTCTCCATAGTGCACAATATAATAACCATTCATTCCCACATTGAATTTTATCCATTCCACTTCTTCTGGGAGGACAAGGCTCTCTGTGACCAAAATATAATCACAACTTTATGTTTCTCTGCAGAGCACAACCCAGCTAAGTTCATAATTCATCAGACAACAATTAAAATAACTGATCTGCTATAGATAAACGCTGACTTTAATTGCTTTGTGGATAAAGCTTGTTATTTGTGTTTCAGTGATTGAAGAGAGAGGCCCCACGGTTTTTACTCAACTCTGAACCATGTATCTCCCCTGCTTCTTTCAATAATAAAAGAGCTTAAGTTGGAACACACTACTGTATGCCCTTTCACTTGAATGAAGTCAAACATACCTGTTCTGGTTTTCAGCAAAACCCTTTGAACAATGTCAGATTTACTGGTAATGTACGTTAGTGGAATGTGCCACAGGTACCTACAATCAATAAACAATTGTGATCCTTAGCAACACATTAGATGCTTACTTCCAATACATAATGTAAATACAGCAATACCACAGGAGATTAACTGAGCAGCATTGGAGGGGGGTATGCAGGGGTAAAAAACCTTTTCCCTTGAATGCAATGGGGAAGTAAGGTATGTTTGATACAGAAACAAACATTGTGTCTCAAAAGACAGTTGCATGATTGGTTGAAGCATCCCGGCTCATTTTCAGGCCATGCATTTGTCTTCCTCATATGTTACCATTTTAGCATGTTCACGCAAACAAAATGAAATGTATGAATCAGATCTATGGCTGGTACGGGAGGGAATGTTTCTTCTTTGTCTCATGTTCTGTATATTACTGAAACTAATATCCAATTACAAGACTTTAAAAAATACTGAACTTGTTAATAAGCAATAATAATACACAATAACATATATTGTTATAAACCATTGTTTCTCTAGAGTCTAATAAAAGATAATTTGCTTCTTTGCCATTACCCTGTTGGTGGAGAAATTTGAGAGCCCTTCATATAATGTTCTTGCTGGAGATGAATGTTTTTCTCTCTCACTGTCACAGTTACTAATGGGAATCCTTTTTGCAGTGTCCAAGTGTTCATCATTGTCTTTATGTCATGGAGTGCACTCTTGGTCCAGTGCTATAAATCAGAGAAAATAATTAAAAAGAGAGGCTGGAATATACATACCCTGCTTTCAGGTGCTGTAGCCATTGGGAGGTAACTTCTGTCATCTTTTTATAATAATCACTTAAAAATCTTATTTACTCTAAATGTGAAAGACCCAATCCCACTGGTTAAAAATACACAGCCAGCCTGAGAGCCCTCACCTCCTTTATGTGGCCTAAATACTATAAAATGACTGAGGGAAACAGCCTGCCACACTAAGGTACAGGTGGTTAAGGGAAGTGGCTACAGCACACTATCCAAGACATCTACCCTATGATCCTCTGCAGTACTGTAAAGTATTCTGGAGCATGCGTATAGATTCATGCACTGCTGCTGTTCTTGTGTTGACATCCTTTTGTCTGCGTGACCTTACAGTAATGTCAGAATTTGCTGCTGGGGAAATGGATCATAATGGATCATAGGCCAGCTCTTCAAAACTCTACCTAGTAAAAAGGAATTCACACGCCTAGGAAAGAGTATTTTTAGACTTCTGAATAGAAATATATAATAAAACACAAGCTCACTGAAACTGAGATTGTCTCCTGGCTTCTGGCACAAGCCCCATCTTCTGCTTGACTTTCATCAGGACAAATCTTTAAAAAGCCAAAACAAAATTCTGTGTCATCTACTCTTTTATGAGATGTCAATGTTGCTTAAACCAATAACTCAGTCAGCAACGTTTTAAAAATTATGAAACTGTTTGTGAAAATATTAATAAATACTTACTTCTGACAGACTGTTCCACAGATCTTCACTCTGTGTATTTTGATAGCTAAATCGTTGCAAATATTTTACAATGCCAGCTTCAAATACCTTTGAGCCGAGATAGTCCCTTAGCATATTAAGAATGCAAGATCCCTGAAAAGAGAGGAAATGTGAGAGTCTTACAGAGTCAGTCACCAACAAGTGTCCTTAAAGAAAGGTAGTCTTTATTGAGAAAGGTCTGTTGTGGTCATCTACACGTTCTATGTCAGTAATTGTTAGAATAATCCCCAGGCAGGGCAATTATACAGGACTCACCCAATACATTAACGGCTCCTACCCACCAGGCCGGGCACACGCTCGACTTGATCTTCTCAGCAGAGGTTACAGTGGACCAGATCACTGCCTCGGTGGTGATGGGTCTCTCCATACAGAACCACATCCAGCCTGTGCTGAGATCCCTGCACTGGCTGCCTATAGTGTACCAGATCCAGTTCAAGGTACTGGTGCTGACCTTTAAAGCCCTATATGGTCTGGGGCCTGACTACTTGAGAGACTGCCTTTCCCCATACGTGCCCCAGAGTGCACTGAGATCAAGCTCACAACATCACTTGGCTCTCCCTGATCCAAAAGAAGCTCGGCTGGCCAGCACTAGAACCAGGGCCTTCTCGGTGGCGGCCCAATACTGGTGGAATGAGCTCCCAGAGAACATCAGGGCCCTGCAGAACTTATTACAGTTCCACAGGGCCTGCAAAACGGAGCTCTTCTGCCAGGTCTTCGACTAGGAGCCGCCACTGGGGGACTAAGAACAATTAGGTCCCTGGGACTTGCTGGCTGAGACCATGCTGAAACCAGCTCAATTTGGATGCTGCCCTTTTCACCATGCAACTCTGATTGCCACCATCTTTATCTGTTTGTTTTAGTTGCAAACTACGCTGTGTTTTAAATCTTTGTAAACTATTGTTTTATAGTATTTTAACTGTTGGAAGCTGCCTTGAGCCAGCTTGTCCGGCAAGGCAGGGTAGAAATATAAGCAATACATAAAAATAAATAAATAAATAAAATTCAAAAAAGGTCTTGCAAAGGAATGTAACCAATCATATAAATCAAGCAAAAAGGCACCCAAATACTGGCCCCAGGTTCTCATGGAAAAAGCGGGAAGATGCATAGCCAGACACTAACAGTCTCCCAAGGTCAGAGCAGAGCAGGGAGCGATAAGCAAGCCATGAGAAGCATAACGTAACATTCCATACACCCGACGTCACAGGGCGGCTCATGCCACCTCCCGGGCAGGAGATGGCAGCATTAGCTGACAGGAATGAAGGAATGCAATCTATGTTTGCTTATTAAGTGTCTGACTTAATATGGTTTGCCTTTTTACATCAGGCCAGGATTTCAAGCTCTGATGTAATTCTGATTTTGGAGCAAAGAATGCAAACGACAGCATGAGGGTTAATCGCAATTACAAACTAGGGTTCACCATGAATCTAAAAATCTTTCATTAAAAATTCAGGCTAGAAGGGAGAAATTAGGAGAGAACAAGGGATTCCCAAAGCTTATTCCTGTAACAACAATGTTACCAGGGAGTACCAAAGTTCATGAAAAATTAGACAGTCTAAGAAAATTTATCGTAAGTATCATAATGTATTTATTTATTTATTCACATTTATAGCCCACCCTTCCCACAAGCGGTCTCACAGTGGGTAACGCCACTTCATTTATACAAAATATATTAGTTAAATACAGTAAAAATTAAAAATTAAAACATCATCATAAATATTAAAATGGCGGTCACAGCTGATAGCAAAGAAATTTTCTGGTTGTGGGAGGTTCCTGGCCATAGCCAGTAGTTGTTAACAGAGTGACAAACACCCCAGGGAGGCCATATATGGATGTCCGCGGCCTCAGCCAAAAACCTGGCGGAACAGCTCCGTCATGCAGGCCCTGTGGAATTGAAATAGATCCCGCAGGGTCCTGATCTCAATGAGGAGCATGTTTCACCAGGCAGGGGCCAGGGCCGAAAAGACCCCGGCCCTGGTTGAGGCAAGATGGACGTCTTTCGGGCCAGGGATTACCAGGAGGTGTTCCATAGAACATAGTGCCCTTTGGGGGATATACGAGGTGGTCCCTCAGATATATTGGTCCCAGGCTGTGTAAGGCTTTAAAGGTTATTACCAACACCTTGAAACAGTTCCGGAACTCTACTGGTAACCAATGTAATCGTTGGAGTACCTGCCAAACTTGAGCCTGCATAAGTAAAACCACACTGAAACAAAAGATTGTATATTCTTAACCCCCTTTCCCTCTCACAGAGGAGGAGGGCAGCAATTTTTGCCAATTCCCACCTCTCACTGCAGCCTCCCATTTTAACTTCCATGATTTTCTGGGGTCCTACATGGGTACAATTCTAGGAGGCTAGAAGATTCCAGTGGGAAGCAACAAAGTTGCCATTTATATAGTGCAGCTCCATGCACTGCTACATATGATTCAAGCTAAAATTCTAATTTGCAAAGTTCCTCACCTAGAATTTGAAATTTCACAAAATTTAGATTTTGTTAATGACATAATATTTCATGCATGCAAGTATGATTTTGGGAATCAAAGTGAAATTTCAGTGGCACAATTTGACATCTGTTGCTATTCAATGTTTAAATTTATTTCCCTAAAGAGACTTTCATATAATTATGGCATTTGTTTAAAATAGTGTAATAAATATGTATTGTATTCTACGTGTGGTAAATTGGACATGTCATCATTATTTACAGATACAAATCACGATCAGAAAATACTTTTGCTATCTGCTAATCTGTTGCCAGATTGAACCAAAACATTAACAGGAAATTCTCCCTCTGATTGGAATAGATAAAATGCAGATATATTTCAGTCAATAAAAGTTTCTTATTTTACCTTATCATAGGAAACGTCATCAAACATTTCTAGAATCTGAGCTGGATCTTCAACAGCAGTAGTTATAGGGTGTGAGGAATTTAATGCATCTACCTCCATGGCATTAAAAAACTTGTCCAAAAAATAATCTTCCTAATAGAAGAAAAACAAACCAGAAACATGTTGTCCATAGATATTGAAATTCACTTTTAAATTACAAACCAAGGGCTCAACTGAATGTAAAAGTATGAAATCTCCCAACCGTGGGGGTGGAGTAGATTAGGATGGGGCTTCAGCTTTGGGGAAGAGGTTTTTAATGCTTCCAGTGCAAAATTTCTTCCCCTACCCCAACAGGTGTGTAAGATTTGGAGGAACTCATACAGGAACTGATACAATGGATCAGAAAGATGACACTGGCCCTGATCTGTATGCTCTCCTCAGGCTGCATGTTAAAGCCTAACTTCAGGATATGCAAGCCGGGGGGGGGGGACCCAACTTGCAGTCAACTCATGTGACAGGGACAGACCTGCAAAAGCACCACAGTGTGGAGGGTAGGACCTTCAGCCTTCCCTCCTGCACAGATTTTGCAAGCAGAAACAGCAGCAGAGGAAGAGGTTCCTGTCTGGCCTTGCTACTAGGTCCATGTGTCCCAGATCACGTGATACGAGAACACATGGACTCATGTGTCCCCCATTTCCCCTGTGCCACACTTTGGAACAAAATCAGTGAGTTCCTTCTCACACATGTGACTGCAAACTGGGCTAGGGGATCCTTGACCCAATTTGTGCCACCTATTTTGTGAAGTTTATTTTTATTTATTTATTTAGGTTGTTTATAATCTGCCTTTCTCACAGGACTCGAGGATTACACATTAGTGAATCAGTACAATCAACAAAACGGGACATTCAGTAACCGATGCATTCGGATTTTAGAAGTCTGGAACCACCAGATGAACTGAAGCAAAGCATAAGTATTCACATGACTCATTAAGTGGTACATAATACTCACAATAAGCTATACACAGCAGTACATACCACAGTCTCTAATCATTTATCCAAGTAAGTTTGTGAATAATTTAGTACACTGCAACTCTATTACTTGTGCAGAAAAGCGCTCTTGAATAATTCAGTTTTGCATATTATGTCAAAAGCCAGGAGAGTGGGGGCTTTCCTGACCTCCTTAGGCAGGCCATTCCATAAAGTGGGAGCCACAACAGAGAAAACGCATGTATAGGGAGTTGATTTTGCCCATTTTGAGGCTGGCACCCGGAAATGCCCCTGCTGACATGAGCAAAGTTGTCACGCTGGAACACAGGGGAGAGGCGTCCTGCAAATAAGAGGGGCCAAGGACATGAAGGGCTTTGTACGTGATAGCCAACATTTTAATCTGAGCCAGGTAACAAATAAGCAACCAACAGAGCATCTGCAGAATGGGAGTTGTGTATGTTCCATCTAGCTCCCTCTAATAGCCGAGCTGCAGCATTCTGGACCGACTAGAGTTTCTGAGTCGATTTTGAGGGGAGACCAATGTTACAGTAGTCCAGTCTCAGTGTTATTGGGGTGGGGATCCAGGTGAACAGGTCAGCTATATCAAGGTAGGGGGCCATCTTACAGGCTAGGTGGAGTTGGTAGAAAGCACTTTTTGCAGCTGCATTAACTTGCTTCTCCAACAGACGAAAGAGTCCAGTAGCACCTTAAAGACTAACAAAATTTGTGGTAGGGTATGAGCTTTTTTAAGTCACTGCTCACTTCTTCAGATGCCTTCTCCAAGTAATAGAGCAGGATCCAGTATAACCCCAAGGCGTTTAACTGAGTCAGCAAAGCTCAATTTAACTCCATCAAAAGTGGGGAGAACAGTGTCCTTCAAGACCTCCATCTTCTCAACCAGCATTATCCCCGTCTTTTCAGAGTTTAGTTTCAATTTGTTCACTTTTAGCCTGTTAACCATAGCAGCCAGGAAGTGATTAAGAACTTCTACTGCACCACCAGGAGATCTGGATAACGATATATAGAGCTGGGTATCGTTCGCATACTGATGGCAACCAACCCCCAAATGACAAATGATTTATCCTAAGTGTTTTACACAGAGATTGAAAGGCATGGGGGAATAGAACTGTGCCCTGTGGAACCCTGCAAGATATGTCTCATACTGATGACATCTGGTTTCCAATAGCAACCCTAAATCCAATCCATGAGGAATTATTTGAACCAGTTCAACGTACATCCTGATACCTACTTCTGCCTCCAGCACCTAAGCAAGATGGCATGATCTACTGTATCAAAGGCAGCAAGTAAAGTTATATATTATTTATTACATTCAATTTCTAAACCGCCCTCCCCTGTAAAATAGGGCTCAGGGCCGTGTACAATGGTAAAATATCAGCAGGAGATTATTGGCTGCCATATCTAGCTTGGCCTGATGCAGATACCACTACTTTTGGTGTTAGTTATTACATATATATTCACAGTTCATATAGACATTCATGTTTTAGTTTTACTGAGGTCCAGCCATTAAGATGGCTGCAGCAGCAGTGATTCTGTTCCCTTGTGTGGCACAGCCATACCACGGAACAGGGTATTTAAGAGTAAGGCATGTTGACAGCCACTCAAGCATATTATAGTCAACAGTTTATTATTCCTGAAGTTGAGCCAAAGGGAGAGGCAGCATAAATAAAGAAGTAAAACAGAAGTTCATAGATTTATCCTGGTATCTCAACTATAAATGCTGAAGGTAAGTAGCAGGGCTTCTTGGTTCCCTTCCCCAGCCCCCTTCCTGAAGATGTCATCTGGTGGCATAGCTGTGTGCCACAATAATGGGAGGGGGGTTTGGGAGGGGAGGAAGTCTTTGTTTGGTTTGAATGATGGAGTTAGCTAAAGATCTACTGGCTGTGCTTGACTTCCAGTGCAGCATAATGCTTGGCTTGCCTTTTTAATTTGTCTCAAGCTAACTGCTCTCTCTCTCTCTCTCTGTGTACATGGATATATATAAATGCATCTGAGGAAGTGAAGTCCAACTCTCAAAAGCTCATGCTGTAAAACTTTTTGTTCTACAGACTCCTGTATAATGTTGCTATAACAGGCTAACACAGCTGCCCCTCTGCTATTTAAGCACCCTCTGTTGTGTGATTGCTCTGCTTCTGGCACAGAGTAGTCTGGAATGTGGGCTGCACAGCAGCCTGTCACACATCAGATGGACTTATCTTGCAACAGGAACTGGACTTGTTGTTCTCTTCCAGTTTAGCAATGTGCATCAGTGGCAATGCATAAATCAGCACTATCGCTATTAATAAGAGTAACTATGATATTCCACTAACACCTTTCATCTATTTAAAGAACCGACTTAAAATAAATAAACAGGGCAGCATAGTACTTACAACTCCCAGATCTGGATGGGTAATGTTTACTGAGACATACTCCATAAACTTTGCAAATCCTTCATTCAGCCAAAGATCATTCCACCACTCCATTGTGACCAGGTTTCCAAACCACTGTAAGAAAGATCACCTCATAACTAGGTATGACCCAGATTTTCATGATAGTAAGTGCTATATTGAGAGCTAGTTCAGTGTAGTGGTTAAGTGCACGGACTCTAATCTGGGAGAACTGGGTTTGATTCCCCACTCCTCCACTTGCACCTGGCTGGATGACCTTGGGCAAGCCATAGCTCTGTACCAGCTGTTCTCTCAAGGACAGCTTGGGAAAGAGCTCTTTCAGCCCCACCTACCTCACAGGGTGTCTGTTGTGGGAAGAGGAAGGGAAAGGAGTTTGTAAGCTCTGAGACTACAAGTGAGTGAAGGGTGGGGTATAAATCCAATCTCTTCTTTTCTCTTCTTCTTCTTCTATAATTTGCATTTTGAGAAGAAGCTGTTCCCCATGTCCTACACTTCCTAGCAGTAACAATCTACAAGAAAAGGCCCACATTACTCTAAGTGGGTGTACAATAGATAGGTGTTTGGTTACTCTGCCTCCTGGCCGAGTTAACCCACTCCAATAGAATGAGGCCAGGAATTGGATGTTGCCTCCTGTGTGAACAGTCAGCGCTTCCCTATGGAGGCTTGCCTCCATGCCTGTTGCTGAGTGAAGCTGGACTTCCAACAGGTGTGGGCTGCTGACATCAGTACTAGGTACCCCACATCAGTACTAGGTACCCCACCAGCACTAGGTACCCCACATCAAATCCCTAGAGAAAGATTTTGCACCTTCAAAGTGCTTCAGCTAACCCTCAGCAATGTCTGTCTGCCCCCTCTCTGACTTTTCCAGAATCTAAACTCCTGTTTCTTAATAGTGCCACACATCAACTGCCTTCCTGCAACTGGAAAAGGTGATCACTGTTTCTAAACCATGAAAGGTGCTAAGATTGAGCCATTTCTTAATGCTTAAGACCTACTGAGCAGATAGCTACAGTAATTAACGTTATCATTCTGGTGTCACAAGATTCTGACTTGCCCCACCTCGGCCAGCATCAAACTTTAGGCCAAGCCCAAAGGACAGACTCATTAACAGTAACCAAATTTCAAGCACATTATAGTATCTGTTAACATAGGGCACAATCCAACCAAAGTTAAGTATTTTAATCACACTGCTTTCAGTTAGAAAGATTTATGCAAATGCTTTGTGATTCTCTGGAAACCAATAGTACATTGCACTTAAGTCTGCCTGCAACACACATTACTGAAACTGCAGACTGTTCACTGCCATGTCTATAGTGACCTATCTGTTTTAAAAACTGCAAAAAGTAGGCAGGAAACAGAATCCATGACATGCTGAAATTACACATAACCTGGTGAAATAACAACTATTATGCTGAAGATTCTACTGGTGGTCATGACATTGATCATGGAACAAAGATTCCTAAACACTAGCTTTTCACAATTTACACACCACTTCAGAAATGTAATCCTGCAGCCAATTAACATGTTACACCCCTTCAACATCAGCCATCCAGATGATAAAAGATGTAACTCTCACTTTCACATTATAAATCTGAGCTTTAACTTGCCTGGTGAGCAAGTTCATGGGCTATAATCATAGTAATCATAAGTCTAGATGATGCTGATGATTCTTCAGGATCATAAATCAAGGCACTTTCTCTGTATGTAGTCAGTCCCCAATTCTCCATTGCTCCAGACTGAAAATCAGGAATAGCAGCTAAGTCTGCAAATAAATGATTCTGAAAATGTTATCTGCTCACATCACTTAATTCATCAATGCACATACAAACTAGTACTTTTGACTTTGGAAATTATTGCCATGGGATTTCTTTAGCCTAATAAACAGTATTAAAATAATTAACTCTTTATTTTTCTTCTTAAAAGTACCACAGAACATTACATAAAAAGAGCCAGTCTGGCAGTTAGGGTTAGACTTGGACTGGGAAGACCTAGGTTCAAATCCCTCACTGCTATGAAGCCTACTGCATCAAGCTGGGCTGGACTTTCTTCAGCGCATCTTACCTAAAAAGGCTACTGTAAGGATAGAATAGGAGACATATATGCTGCCCTGAGCTCCTTAGAGGAAAGGTGGTTTAAAAGTCTGGTTTTAGAAACTAAAAACAAACTCAAAAATACCTTGTTTAGGCAAAGGATATGGAATGCTAAAATATCCCTCATAGAAGTCCAGTAGTTTCACTGCTGAATCCAAGGCATAGTCTGCTTGCTTGATCTTGAATGGAACAGTATATACTGAAATCTGAAAAACACAGGCATGTGTAAATTCTGAATGACAACTTAAGAACTTATACAAACTCATTCTTACTCTAAAATGAGAGAAAAGCTTGAAAGGTATTCCATATCTCATTTAGTTGCGTCAAATTCAACTGGCTTTCGAGCAAGGGAAACTTTTACCTTTACCAACCATATAATGTCAAATTCTTCTGAAAATTTTGTTACCATCCCGATCTATTCAAAGTAAGAGTTTGCTGCTAGCTAGCCACAGTAGGTAGATCAAACCTTAGAAAAACCTCCCTCTACTAACACTAACAGATGAACACAGTATCACAGAGTTGGGAGGAGCCATACAGGCCATCTAGTCCAACCCCCTGCTCAATGCAGGATCAGCCTAGAGCATCCCAACAAGTGTTTGTCCAGCCGCTGCTTAAAGACTGCCAGTGAGGGGGAGCTCACCACCTCCCTAAGTAGCTGATTCCACTGTTGAAAAACTCTTACTGTAAAAAAAGTTTTTCTTAATATCCAGCCTTCCCACCCTTAATTTAAACCCATAATAGTGAGTCCTATCCTCTATTGCCAACAGGAACAGCTCCCTGCCCTCCTCTAAGTGACAGCCCTTCAAGTACTTAAAGAGAGCAATCATGTCCCCCCTCAGCCTCTGCTTCTCCAGACTAAACATTCCCAAGTCCCTCATCCTTTCCTCATAGAGCCCCCAATCATCCTCGTCGCTCTTCTCAGCATGCGCTCCATTCTGTCCACATCCTTTTTGAAGTAAGTCTTCCAGAACTGCACACAATACTCCAGGTGTGGCTTTACCAATGCAGTGTACAGTGGGACTAAGACGTCTTGTGATTTAGATGTTGTGCCTTTGTTGATACACCCCAAGACTGCATTAGCCTTTTTTGTTGCTGCATCACACTGGCTGCCCATATTTAACTTATGGTCCACCTGTACCCCAAGATCTTGTTCACACACACTGCTACCCAGAAGTGTATCCTCCATCCAGTATGCGTGTTCCTCATTTTTGTTACTCAGATGTAGAACTCGGCACTTATCCATGTTAAATTGCATCTTGTTCACATCTGTGTGTTTAGAACACATGGGTACACACACTCACCCTGACCTCCATGAACACTCTGATATCTATAAAGGAAGAACTAATGATCAGAATGGTGGAGTGAAGGGAAATCCACCCCAACCTGCAATGGAGCAAGTAAGGAATGGACCTCATTATCTTTTACTCAGTAATGAATGGCTGGATGCGAAGTGCTGAGATGCAACAAGGCCACCACCCCATGCACACAATATATTGTTATATTAAACAACATATTGATTTTGAAAATATATTTAATCTTAGTTCAGAAGCTCATATTCTCATCTCCATTTTGTCCCTAGCTGAAGGAAATATTAGTAAATGCATGAGCTATTTCTGCTTCAGGGTCAATCAGCATATGCTGATATGTGGAAATAACACTGAATATAGTATAGTGGATAAAATTTTGGATTTGCAGTGGATTCAGACCCACACTCAGCCATGTAACGTGCCAGGTGACCTTGGGACTGTCACCACATCTCAGGCCCAGCCTGTTTTACAGGAAAGATGAAACACTAAAGTGAAACTGGAGTAGGCAAAGACAGACTGATCTGTGATCTGAAAGTGACAGACTGACTTGATCTGTAACTTGAGGTTCAAGTTCCAGACACTTCCATATCTGGGTTCTCAATTATTCTTTCCAGAAATAAGTGCCCCTTATTAATTTTTAATTCATTGTTTTGGATCTTCCTGTCCAGATAATTTTAATCTCTAGGATAGCTTTTCTTCCAACAGTGCTGAAAATAAAAATCTATTTTACCAACAAATGTAAATAATTCTAGAAAATTTTTAGAGCCCATAACTTGAATTACTGCTTTAAAAGCTTTGTTTAAAGTGAAAGCCTTTTTATCTGGCACTTGATTATTCAGAATGCTCAGTTAACCAGCACTGCGAAGACAGTAGGCCTGCCTTGTGCTGCCAGGAGCCAGCTCTGCTGAAGGGTTCTTGGGCAGCTGGCCTGCTTGCCTGCCTACAATGTACGACATCTCTGTGGCTTGGGGTGGGTGGGGAGTATATGAATAGGTATGAGGGCTGTTATCATGACATTCCCAATGGGGTGGGGTTTGGCTGCTGTGGATTCTTCCAGGTAGGAGCCAGGGATGAGCAATAATGTTCAGTTTATACTTGAATAACCAGCAGCCCTCATTCCCCATGAATGCTAGATAACAAACCTTTTACTGTACTTGGAAGAGACTACCAATGAAAGTCTAAACTTCTGTTTGTGCTTTGGGGAGGAAGGCAGAAGGAGCAGAAGCCTCAGATCACGGGGCTGGCATTGCCTTTGTTCTTGGCACTTCAGACACCAACCTTACTTGTCATTAGCTACTGAGTTCATTTATTTCTCTTCTCACAGATATTGTCCTGGAAGAGGCCAGTGGGATACATTTCAGCTGGCTCCCTCAAAATGGGGCTGGACTGCTGTTCCCGCTGGCATAGGGTTGTGAACTCATGGATGGAAAATTCTTGAAGATTTGGGGGGGGGGGCCTCGGGAGGTCATGGTTTGGAGAGGGGCAGGACCTCCGTGGGGTATAACAATGTAGAGACCACCCTCCAAAGCAGCCATTTTCTCCAGGGGAACTAATCTCTGTTGCTGGAGACCAGTTGAAATACCAGATTTCCAGGCCCCACTTGGAAGCTGGCAACCCTACTCTGGCAGCTTCAGAGCAACTGCCCAGCTTAGTTTCCCTGGAGAAGTACAAAATTATGCTGGGCCTGGCTCCCCAACTCTTCCCTAACTCCAGTTTCTAACCACCACCACACTTTATAGCCCAGTGTATCTCTGGACACTCACCCCACAGATGGTGTGTCACTTCCAGTCAGAGCAATCTCAATACCTGGCCGTTGTGGGGCTGTACCCATCTCTCACTCTTCTTATTTACCATGGTAATAAAGCTTTGGCAAGTACTGAACTTATTTGAAATATTATAATGCTTTTACTTCCTTTAATCTTGAATTTTTACTAACTTTTTAAAATTAGAAACTGTTACAATTTATGCATATTATTAGTATAAATATACAACATTTCAGTGATATGAAAAGAATACCTTAATTCCACGGCTGGTCATCTTTGTAACTGATTTGAAATCTGAAACCATGAAGGCTACTAGATAGGTGCTCATCTTTACACTAGTCTCAAACTCGTCTTCAATGAGCCATTCCATGATGTTTACCGATTTCACCTAAATTTAAAAACTCCATTACATCTTATCTCTAGCTTAGATGTGCATGTACAACACACATACACACTACATTTTACAGCTTTATAGCTAAGGACTATGTCCTATGTACCACCTTTTAACAACTGCAAACCTTATGCCTTGGATCCTGTGCAGAATTTCCACTGGCAAAAGGAGCGGAGGGCCTTTTTGCTGTTCCTCCATGGGAGTCCAAAATGCCCCTGAAATGCTGTTCTTAGGGGACAGGAACCCCCAAAATAGTTTGGGTGGTATCAGAGGTCTGCCATGGAAGGGGTGGGGAAATCAATGACAATCATCCCCCTTATGCCTTTGGCAATTTAAACAGGATCCAAGTCGTGAATACCAGATACTTGCTGTAGGCGACCAATACTACAGCCGGACAGTGATCCCTAATATGGTGCCTGGTATTTGCTTGCTTCTGGAGACTTGGGAATAAAACTTAAAATATTGTGAACAGAGCAGGGAAAAAATGGAACTTTGGGTTGCCTGACTAACAAAGCACAAAAACTCATGCTGTGCAGGTCCTCATCCTGGCCCCAGACACAGGCTTTCTTATGTCTCGAACTGGCAACCTCTCCCTTTCTTTGAAGTTGAAACAAACAGCATCTCTCCCCCAAAGCAAAGTGCTGGTCTCATTCCACATGGTAGCCATTTTGTGGGAGCACCCCTATCCTTCCTCAAAATTTAAAAAAAGCCTGCAAGCTCAACAAGATTGGGAACCTCTATAGTAGAAGCTGGCTGCTCTCCAGTTCTAACACAATTAACCCAAGCCTCACAGCCTTTTTGCAGTTTTCATTAATTTAACAGTTTTCATGTTTCCTTTTGATTTGCTTCCTTATGTAAATGCCAAAAAGGGTAACAAGCACAGTATCTGCAGTTTGGCTTAGTGTTTTTTCAAAACTGATCTTTACATTTTCTCTGTTTTATCCTTTCTCTCTGAACTAGGTATTTAGGAGTAAATACATACTAAAGGCATGTTAGATAATGCATGATGTTTTGGTTCTCTTCTGATCTTAACAGAAAATCTAGCTTTGAACGCAGGTTCATCAAAACAAGGGAAGGCCATTCGTGCAGCTGTTGGTTCAAACTGTGTTAATGCAAGCACCCTAGAATTCAAAAAAAGAAAATACTGCTTTAAAATATATATGATACACATAGAAATATACGATAAATCACATAATGAACAGCTTGCATTTATACATAAAGGACGAATCAGAAACAATACCAAAATCAGAACAGTTCAGACTGCATTCAGACACAACAGTAAGCCAACATGGTGCCTGAATCCAGCATTGCCAGGATCATATGCCTAGCTCACTTGGCCTGCTCCCTGTCACTTCTTATGCAAAGAATTTAAAAATAAACTTGTTACCCACAACATACAGATGGTCGGCGCTTGGATCAGCTGGATTTAGTTTTGCCTGAACCGGCCAAGATGCTAAGCCTTGCAGGGAAATGAACAAAATGGGAGTCTGGCCTCCATTAGAGCCTAGTGGACAGGTCACGTATGCTCTGTGCTAGGCTGAAACCCCAAGGCCGGAGTGTTCCTGATTTCTGGACTCAGCAAGGGCTTATCTGGGAAGAGGCAGATGTTTCTGTCTTAGGAATTGTTGTTCTCAAAACCCTGCCTTCTAACAATGTACCTCTGATGTCATCTAGAGCTATAACATTTCCTTTGAGCAACTTAGACATGCGCAACATAAGCATTTTTCCCAATGTATCATTCCTGCCTTCATATACACTGTGCTCTTTTTTTTTTGCTGAGCCTCTTCCACTGCCCCTCCCCCCCAAGGGACCAGACGTTCCTGCAATCAATTGCAGTAAAACTGCTTTCAATGGACTCATTCTGTGTTCTGGTTTTTTATTACATCTAGCAAGGTGAAGCCCTGTTGGGCCCACAGGCCAATTGCCTGTCATCCTGGATGAAACCCTAGTTTAGAATCACAGCTTGTGGAAGAAAACTAGCTTCAGTTAACCCAGGTGATTTTGTCATACGTCACAGGTAACTGGAGTTAATTTTAAACCAGGATTCTTTGTGCTCCATGGGAAAAGGAAGCGGAAAGAAGCAGGGTTGAGGTGCATGCATAAGACAGGTACCAAGAGCAATTCATGCACGATGTTGTCATAATGTCAGCTTAAATGTTATCTGAATGCAGCCTTTGGTGCCATGAGCTACCTTTTCTAGCATTTACAGCTGGGAAAACTGCTCCAAGGCTAGCGACTTAACAGTGAATTTATTCTGATATTTTTCACTTGTCCTCTTCATCACTGGTTCCTATGTTTTAGAAAAAGAACATTCTTGGAAAAGGCTTGGAAACAAAGAATTGTCCCTGATGTTGCATATGCCTTAAGGTAAAGGTAAATGTTTCTCTTGCTCAAAAGCCAGTTGAATCCGACTCTAGGGGGCGGTGCTCATCTCCGTTTCCAAGCCAAAGAGCCAGCGCTGTCCGAAGACGTTTCCATTGGCATGTGGCCAGCATGACTAGAAGCCAAGGCACACGGAACGCTGTTGCCTTCCCTCCAAAGTGGTACCTATTCATCTATTTGCAATTTCTTGCTTTTGAGCTGCTAAGTAGCCAGGAGCTGGAACCAGAGATGGGAGCTCACTCCATCACACGGGTCTCGAACTGCCAAACTACCAACCTTCCAGTCTGTAGTTCAGCGTCTTAACCACTGAGCCACTGCAGCCCTCATGCATATGCCTTAGGCTTTCATAAATACTAGCATTCTAAACTGAGGACTGGAAGCACTGAATTTTTGTTCCTTCCACTAGAAAAGGATAGCTGTTTCCTGACATTGTGCTAGAGAAAAAAAGAGCACCAAGCACCCGCAGCTACATAGGCACAGGGCCAAAATCTGCTACACAGGATAACTACACAAATATAACCAGGGGTCCGTTGGGGCTGGAGCGAGGCGGAGCAAAGCTCCGCCAGCTCAGGACTGGCCAGTACGGCAGCCACGGGCTGAATCAGATTCAGCTCGCTGCCGAATTGCTGCTGAAATTCGGCGGCAACTTTAAAAGCCACTGGAGGGGAGGGGGTTTGAGGGAGAGGCTCCAAACTTGCAGGGTAGCTTCTGGGGCCTCTCCTTGAAATGCCCACCAAGTTTCAAGAAGATTAAACCAGGTGATCCAATTCTACAGGCCCCAAACAGGTTGCCCCCATTCCCTCCATTGTTCTCTATGGTAGGAAAAAAGTTAACATTTTCCCCTCCATAGAGAACAATGGAGGGGATGGGACAATCTGTTTGGGGGCCCATAGAATTGGATCCCGTGGTCCAATGTTCTTGAAACTTACTGGGTATTTCGAGGAGAGGCCCCAGCAGCTACCCTGCAAGTTTGGAGCCTCTCCCTCAAACCCCCTTTCTTCCAGCCCCTCATATACCCTAAGAGTTTTTGCCATTGATTTCAATGGCCCATAGGATATAATGGGGCTGAGACTGACATTCCCTTTCTGACACACTTCTGGTGATGTCAGGGGACGTGGCATATGCTAATGAGTTATGCTAATGAGTTATACTAATGAGCTCCTGCCCCTCTTTTTCTATGAAAGGACCCCTGAATATAACCTTAATTTCAAATGTTCTCATGATAATTTTCTCAGACTAACAAGCGCCATCTTAAAGTTTCTAAGTCAGTTGAGGCCAGTGGACTTAGAAGAGTGTAACTATGTTTAATATGATACTACTACTCTTATGCTAAAAAAATATAAATCAAACCAAGCCATCCATACACTCGTTGTGATAACAAATATAACATTAGACAGTATTGGGAAGGAGGGGGAACAATATTTCCACAATAGGCACTTTTATAGCTTTTTGCATTTCTAGCATCTGCACAGTGGATATCAAAGCAACCCACAATTTTTATGTTGAAAACGGTTAATATATTTTGTGCTCCTAGGACTACCACATCAGACCTTTTCCAGTGCAAAAGAGACCATGACTCCCAGATACTATGTTTCTAACAGTCAACAAGGCACATCTTCAAAACAGAATCTGTTCCCAAGAACAGAAAACAAATCAATCAGTCTTTGAAACTGAACAGCCCCATTTCTTCCCTTTGATTAAAACAGGGTGTTAAAACAGGCTGCACTAAGTAGGGTCACAAGCTGTGAACAAACAAAATATTTATAGCATTATTTATACAAGTTTCTTCAACCAAAAAAAGTGGGTGAGAGCTTTCTCTTGGTCTTCTGTTATTATATAAAAGTAATTTCGAGTCCATGAATACATATGAAGTGAGAGGACCAGAAAGATGCATACCTGAATGGAAATAAATGGTTAGCAACCACAGTTCAAGTAGCAGCTTATACCAACCAATCAAACGCTAGTCTGAAAGAAGACTTACCTTACTTCTCCTTCTGGAGTTCTGTATGTACTTTTATAAAACCCATGGAAACTGTCTGACAAATTAGCAGAATATTCAATAACAATAGAATAGTTATTTCCAACTTGCAGTGGTTCATCAGTAAGAAGTGCAATCTGATCAAATGGTGGATATTCTGAAACCATCATTCCTTGCTCAGCATGAATGCCTCCCATTTTGCCTTGGATGGTAGCTTTTGAGATATGGAGATATTTGCTGTGCAGGATGATTGAACTGGTTTGTTGAAGTACTGTAATCTCTATTTTGGCAAATCCAGTAAAAGTAAGAGTGGTTAGATTGGGGTGAATAAGGAGGTCATACTGAATTGGAACAACATGCTTGGGAAGCCTCATTTTATTCCAAGGAAATGGTTTGCTTGAATAGCGTGTCTCACTATGGTGATCGCAGCTCAACAGAGTAGCAAGATTTAGAACACCCATCAATAACAATATGCTTGCCATCTTCAAAGCAAAAGCAAAAGTCTGATTTCAAAGACTGTAGAATGCCAGGTTATTCAGATGGTTATGGTATCCACGGTTGCAAATCTAGAACAAATCTAGAACAAAATTTTGTACGTTAAATCAATACATGTATAATTCTTTTTTCCCTTATTGATGCTTCATTTGTAGTCCCAATGACTTCTACGACTGACTCTCCATACATATTTTTAACTCCTGAAAGTAGCCACAAGGGGTTTCCAATTTGAATATGGGCCACAGCACTGTGGAGGGAGAAGTTGAACTGTGTCCCACAAGTTGCTACTCACCCCAGTGAGAGACAGGCATTCATATTGCAGCTTTCCCCCTACCAGATGGATAACACCATGAGAAAGGGGGTCCTGCACAAAACTGGCATGTGGAGAAAGAGTAAACTATTTCTCCAAGTGCTGTAGACAACAGTTCAAATTAAGCCCCATATGCTTTTTAGGGTTACTTGAGTTGGCACTTTTTCCAGAGTTATTTAATATTGGTATCAAACAGATGAGATCATCTTCAGCACTCGGCGGCTGATGGCATCAATGTGCTGACAACACCCAACTCCAGATTTCATTAGCTAAGCTGCCTTTCCTGTACCGAACTCGTGCACACAAACTGTGGTCAAGTAGATGCGAGGTGAACAAATCAGACAGAATAGAGATTCCAGTGTTGTAGAAGTGATTGGTTTGACTATGACAGATGGAATTGCTGTTACCCCACTCGACCACGTACAGAGTCTAGAATAGCTTCTGGATCCAGGCCAGCTGCTGCACTATCTAGCATAAAGGTGATAAATTCAATGGGACACAAATATGAGTTTTGGACTTGAACATCTTTTCCCATCACTGGTGTAACTTCAGTGACAGCTGAAATACAGGCAAGTAGCCCTTGGACCACCACCCACACACACACACACACACACACACACACACATATAGATGATTGCATGAAGCACATTAGTCAAAGAACAGCTTTGTTTCCTGTTAACAGTTAAGGAGCTACCTCAAACATTTTTAATAAAGGAATAATAAATAAATGCCAAGTGGGGAATAATGCACAAGACTATGGACCACTATATGTACATCAGTTGCCCACTCCCAATAGGCAATGTCTCTCAGCTATAATTTCCCATAGCAACAAGTTCCAGCAGACTGAAGGAAGGCAATGGAGATTTTATGTCAGCCAGGCACACCTACCTGACTCTCTGGTGTTATTTGAATGGGCTGGAAGATTACAGGCTTTGGTGTAGAAGCCCCAGCCAGAACTGTGCATATTTCTCACTTGCTTAGCAACCCAGCTGCACAGGGCATCTGGTCAGATCTACTGGTTTCCCAGTTTAAAGTGCCTGATGGAATATACCTGGGCTGTGTCTGAACTGGCCCAGCATGTTAGAATCTCTTTGGGAGCTTCAGGGGTGGCTTGTTTGAATATGGGCCCTCAGTAGTAAGGATAAAAGTGGTCCTACAAAGCCCAGTAGAAAAGACCTCAGACTCCAGGGCTGGCAAATCTCCCCAAACTGAAACTCACAGGTACAAGCCCAGTTTACTACCAAATCCATGAAGGCTGGTGATCTGAAAGGGGGCAATGAGCATGGCTTGTGCCTTTCCCCAACATGGGCCACCACTGCCCACATATGCTGGGGCTACCTCTTAAGGGCTGTCAACTCTAGTTGGGAAATTCCTGGAGATTTGGGGGGTCGGAGACTAGGGAGAGCTGGTTTTGGGCAGGAAGGGGAGCTCAGCAGGGCATGATGCCATAGAGTCCACCCTCCAAAGCAGCCATTTTCTCCAGAGAAACTGATCTCTGTCAGCTGGAGGTCAGCTGTAATTCCAGATCTCCAGGCCCCACCTTGGGGGCTGGCAACCCCCCCCCCCCCCGTCCTGGAGTTCGCAGGGGCGACCCGGATCACGGGAGGCTGGCTTGGCTGGGCAGTCCCAGGCCAGTCCTGACAACTGGGCTTGACAGAGGCGGCTGCTTCGGGGGCGGCAAGGGCGGAAACAGGAAAGCTGAGGTCTGAACTCGCGATGTTTATCGACAGCAAATACTTCGCGATTTGCACGCTTTATGACAGAGACGTCCTCGCTGTTTCTTGCGATCTGACAGGTGCCAGGCAGCAGGGTGGTGAGAAGCGCACGGGGCTCGGGGAAGCGTCCTGGAGACCCAGCGGGGAAAGGCCGCCACCCGACTCTCTCCGGCTGGGCTCCCTCTGCACAGGCCGAAGGCGACCGGGGGGGGGGGGAGTCGGGGGGGTCCGCCTACGAACGTGCAGAAGGCAGGCGCCACCTTGCGCATGCGCAGTGGGATGCGTAGCCCGGAGCGCGTCGCGCCTGGGATAGGTAACTGCCAAAGCCTGCTGGAGGGGGAAGGAGTTTCCTTTCAGTGGGCGCCTCAGCCTTGGTTTCTTTTCCAGCCCCGAAAAGCCATTCCCCCCCCCCCCCCCGCGCGCTTCCTCCGCTGCAGGACAGGTGCTGAATGCAGGCAACCCCTTTACCTGTTCCGAGCTGACCCGTGAGGCCGCAGCCTTCTGCACCCCTCGGGCCGCGCTTGAGAGTGAAAGCGAAAGCGAGGCTGCAGAGAGGGAAGTCTCAGGGACCTGACTGGTAGGGCCGTTTCCTTAAGTGCCGGCAGCGCTGTGGGCGAAGCGAGCGGCTTTATGGTCAGGCTCCCTTTGCAGGGTAATGAGGCATCTCCAAAACTGGTTCTGTCTCCTTAGTAGATACACTGTCTAGTTGCCCATCGGTGCAGGGCAGGCACCTGTTTCACCCAGTCATAAATACGTATTTCTAGAGCATATCTTCCAAATGTTTCTGTTGGGCTGGCAGAACATCAGCTTCCTTTTACAACTTCGCTAATTTCAGTTTTGCAGGCAGGCAGAGGGAGGTAGATTTTTCTCTCACACACAGGATGATGTCAAAATAGTCACTTCAGACTCATCAGATACCCAGTTATGTGGAAGAGACATAGCCATGTTAACTGTCTTCACAACAAAAGTTGCCCCTTGTGTTAGGGTTGCCAAGTCTGGGTTGGAAAATACCTGGAGACTTTGGGGGTGGATCCTGGAGAGGGAGTGGTTTGGGGAGGGGAGGGGCCTCAGCATGGTGCAATGCCATAGAGTCCACCCTTCAAAGCAGCCATTTTCTCCGGGGGAGCTGATCTCTGTCAGCTGGAGATCAGTTGTAAAAGCGGGAGATCCCCAGGCCCCACCTGGAGGCTGGCAACCCTACTTTGTGTAGTTTCAAACATTACAATACATGATCAAGATGGGTAGCTGTGTTAGTCTGTCTGTAGCAGTAGAAAAGAGTAAGAGTCCAGTAGCGCTTTGACTTGTTTCCTGGAAAGCCAGATACTGAAGCTGGAAAGTACTGGAGTCGGGAGGCGAGTTGTAGGATGATCATAGCAAAGACTTTATTAAGTGAATCAGCATGTTCAGGAGATGGTCAGATCAAGCATGCTGCCAGGGCTCCAGGGCCCTGCTTGTATGCCAGCCGGAGCCACACCTCTGGCCGCACCCAAAATACCTGATAGGGGCTTAGCATATGTGCATAGTTCTGATAGGGCCTTAAGTCTTAAGTTGTTCATAGGTCCCCCGCGGAAGACCTAGGCTGGCTATTGGTGGTCGTTTTGGATCCGACTGTCTATTGTTCTACATGGCTGAAGCTCAGGTAGAATCGGGCCATGTGCTCTGACCGCATGGCGGTCGCCATTTCGTGACTAGTACACAACAGAAGCTGAAGCTCAAATTCTTTGGCCACCCAATGAGAAGGGAGCACTCACTGGAGAAGACCCTGATGCTGGGAAAGACTGAAGGTAAAAGAAAATGTGGGATGGCAAAAGATGAGATGGCTAGACAGTGTTATCGATGCAATGAACATGAAGTTAAGCAAACTGAGGAGCATGACGGAAGACAGGAGGGCCTGGCGTGATGTGGTCCATGGGGTCGCGAAGAGTCGGACTTGGCTGTGTGACTGAACAACAACAAACACCTTAAAGTCTAACAAAGCTGCTTCAGATACCAAGAAGTGAGCAGTGACTCGTGAAAGCTCATACTTTACCACAAATTTTGTTCATCTTTAAGGTGCTACTGGACTCTTACCCTTTTCTACTATTACAAGACATGGCATGTGTTTTGGTTCAGCTATGTGCCTTCAATGAGTAGCCACAGCCACAATGGTGCACGTGGTAAACATGTGCTTAGGTGCCTCTGTTTGGCTGTAGGTGACCTGTATGTGCACACCATATGTTTTCACAGCCAGTCCTCTCCTTTAGGTATTATGGTCTGTATTCTTTGTAAAGGAATATACACAGAAGAAACATGTCTGCTGTATAAATTGGTTCTCAGAGCAGATTCAAACATGGTGACATTCCTGTACAAACAGTATATTTCTTCATGGATCATTATGTGTCCAAATGGAAAAGTATACAATGTTAATTGGTAATTTCCTCAGCAATAAACCATCATGTTCAGTACTCTTTCTCTTGTGTTCGTCAACTACAAGTATACAAAACAAAGTGTACAGGGCCTCTTGCACCTGCCATTTATTTGTTTATTTAATTTATAGTCTGTCTTTTTCATTGAGACTGAAGGCCAGTTATTGCATTTGCATTGCAAGGGACCCATATACAGGTACCTCTATCAGCATTGCTGATTGTTATTGATAGAGTAGCATGTTTAAGATGGCTAGAGTTCCCCTTATTTAAAAAGATTCTCTTCATTATATTTGAATATTTAAAATTACAGTGCTGGTTACAGAATGGATACCCTAACTTTAGTGTTATTATGTACTGGATATGAAAACCTTAAAATATTTGGCAGTCTGGAGAGGGAAACTGTGGTCACTGTGGATTTTCCTGTTCTGAAGTCATATTGGGTGGGATAATTGAACTTCACTATTAATACTGGTAGTGAATTTATGTGGGAAAGGGTGGGGGTATGGAGAAAGAAAGGTAGTGCTCAGAGCCTGTGCTTCCTTGGGAGCTTTAAGTTGGAGTTTGAAGATGATGTTCCTACAGCATAGTTCTTTAATAATCTATATACTAATAGCCAAGTGGCCACCCCCATGCGGATATCTGAATCCACGCAGGGGGGCACTAGGGGGGCAGGGAGATTTTCCTGCACACTTGGGGGACTCCCCCCCATGTGCAGAAAAATCTGAAAAGTAAAAAAAACCTTTGGGAGGATATTTAAATCCCCCCAAAAGTAAAAAACTTACCTCTGGGATCTGTGGCTGCTGCTGGCGGGGGCGGGTGGAGAAGCCTTGCTGGGCCTCTCTGTCGCTGGGAGGGGAGAGCTTGGCGGGCCCAGTGGCTGGAAGCTGTGCAGGCCTCGCTGTCACTGGCGGGGGGAAGAGCTGGCAGGGAGGAAGAGCTGGTGGGCCCAGCGGCTGGAAGCCACTCAGGCCTCACTGTCACTGGCTCGGGTGGGGGAAGAGCTGGCGAGGAGAATCAGCTGGAGCCAGTGGGGAGGAATTGCCACCAGAGCCGCTATAGCCGGGGGGGATCAGCTGGAGCCGGGGGGGGGAAGGAATCGGCGGGCCCAGGCCTTGCTGTGGATGCCGGGATGGGGTGGGGTGGGGGAGAAGATTCACCTGTGGCTGCTGGCTCTGCTCTTCTCCCCCCCGCGAGTATCATGGGTCCCATCTCTTGTCTATATACTAATAGCCAAGTTGCCCCCTGCGTGCGGATATCTAAATCCACACATCAGGGGCACTGGGGGGGGGAGGCAGAGAGATTTTCCTGCACACTTGGGGGACTCCCCAGGTGTGCAGAAAAATCTGAAAAGTAAAAAAAAATGTTTGGGGGATATTTAAATCCCCCAAAACTAAAAGCGTTCCCTGCGCATGCACAGAGAACGCTTTGGCCATTGGGGGGGAGGCTCGGCAGGTCCAGCAGCTGTGAGCCCCTCAGGCCTCACTGCCGCCAGTGCCTGGGGGAGGAGGCTTTGCGGGCCTCAGGCCTTGCCGTTGCTGGGGAGGGGGGGTGGGAGAAGGTTTGGTGGGCCTCAGGCCTCGCCACCGCTGCGGCTGGGGGGTGGGAGAAGGCTTGGCAGGCCTCAGGCCTCGCTGCTACTGGGGAAGGAGGCAGGAGAAGGTTTGGCGGGCCTTGCCACCACTGCGGGGGAGGGGGTGGGGAAAGGGTTGGCAGGCCGGCGGCTGTGAGCCGCTCAGGCCTCACCGGTGCTGGTGGGGAGTAGGGAGAAAGCTCACCTGCTGCCACTTCCTCCTCCTGCGGAGCTCCTCCTGTTTCTGCAGGCCAGGAGCTGTGGGGAATACTCCCCTCCCCGTGAGTATCGCGGGTCCCCCTTCTTGTTTCTTCTATTTATGTTTCTTGAAAAGCCTCTTTAGAAGCTGATCAGTATCAGCTTGTCCATTCCACAATCCACTTTTACTCTCTCTAAAATTCCTGTGCCAGGATGGTAAGCTACAGGGACAGGATTTGGTAATGCCCATACAACAAAATATTATTTCCATTTTAGTTAATGGTGAACTGCTTTTTGGAAAAGACGTGCATGTTAGTTTCTCAAATAATAAGCTACCTACAAAGTAACTTGTAGCTGACTGCCACAAGAGGTAGCTGTTTTCCTACTTTCTGGCTCTGCTAGGAGATGAAACTGCAGAAAATAGAAGAACTACAGAAAACCATTTGTGTTCTTTCTTTTTGCTTAACCTACACTTGATTTTAAGGTAAGCAAATGACTGGGTTGATTGCTTTTTATAAATACCAATTAAAGATAACTATTATAATAAAAGGAAACCAAATCGTTCATGTTTTTGCTTTAGTTAGTACTTCAGAAAGGATTCCAAGCTCTCACAGCACACACATTTTAGGAAAGACTCTAGTTGACATATTTATAATTCTCACCAAATCTACATTCACCACTAATTCAGGAAATAGCAGCACAGTCTAGCTTGTTTCTTAATTTTTCTTGCTTTGGGCAAAGCATGAAGCTTCCAGCTTTCATTTCTAAAAATGTCTAGCCTCTATTTTTCAGATTCTGTACCATCTCCCTCCTCCCCAATTGCTATATTAATACCTTTCTGAGCATTCTACTAGTGCTTAATTTTTTTCCTTTTCCAGTACTTTACTGCTTTAGTCTTTTTTTATCCTGTGACTATGGTATAGTCAAAAGATCTGGGATGGGAAGTGTAATTTCTGTGAAGTACACAGGAACTAGGATTGCCCAGTTTCTGGCTCTGGCCCTAAGACTCAAGCCTTGGACCTCATTATCAGGGCCTCTGGGTGAGGTGGCATGTCAAAATCTCAGATATGTCAGCTAGCCCACACAAATGTCTGTGTATAGGATTTGCTGAAACAAACATACTCTAGAACAACAAATGTATTTTTAAGTCCTGTTGAGTAACAGAAGCTTGGAAACACAAATAATACCAGAGTGGTAGCACAAAATGTGTTCCAGTCATTCAGAAAATTCTGGAACCTCTTATTTATTTATTTATTTATTCATTCATTCATTCATTCATTCATTCATTCATTCGATTTATTGATCGCTGCTTCCCACACACAGGCGGGCTCGCAGCGATTTACAATTTATATGCTAAGTGAGGAGGATCAGAAATTCAGGCTGCAATCCTAAGGATCCTCACCAGGGAGAAAGTTGAATTTAGTGGGATTTGCTTCTGAATATACATGCCTAGAATTGTGCTGCATGTCACATCTAGCATTCAGGTTGCCCTATATCACGTATACACTGCCAAACCAAAGTTGAATTTAGTGGGATTTGCTTCTGAATATACATGCCTAGAATTGTGCTGCATGTCACATCTAGCATTCAGGTTGCCCTATATCACGTATACACTGCCAAACCAAAGTTGAATTTAGTGGGATTTGCTTCTGAATATACATGCCTAGAATTGTGCTGCATGTCACATCTAGCATTCAGGTTGCCCTATATCACGTATACACTGCCAAACCAAAGTTTTCCACCATCAGGGTGAAAAGCACCTATCTACAGAGGAAGCCTTGCATGCAGTAGTGATCCGAATTGCAGTATCTGAATGAGGGCAAATCTTTTACATACAGTGACATAAATGCCCTCATAATATTTTAAAATTATGATAAAAAAATAACTGTTCACATTTCAGAAGAGATTTCAACGTATTTGTGCACAGGGTACATATATCTTGGAGGCCAAGATCAGAATTTTTTATGAAGTAAAGAGCATTGTCCTTTCCTGTGTGTAGCTGTTTTTCATTTAAAATTTGTACAATGCCGTATAGAGATGAAAGTTCCTTATGCAAAAAAACTATTTCCTGAAGTGCTGAGAAGGTCAGAACGTCAAGAATTTCCAAAGAGATCACTCGTGCACCAAGGCATCATTAAATATTATTATTCTGAAATGGTTTTATGCTGTGGGTCTGTCAATTACCTGGCATTAATCTTTTCCAGAGAAGAAAACACAACGTGTTCAGAGTTCACAGGAACCTTCCATTTCAGAATTGTCTGTCCGTCTGTCAACATTTGCAAGTAATTATGATTGTTTCAGAGGAATGAGGAGAATCAGGGTACCCTTCACTTAGACAGTACAGCCATTTGGATTTCATTACTGATTTAAATACTTTTCCTCTAGCTGTCTGGTTACAGGTTATTTTGAAGAAACGAAAAAGAAAGGCTTCTGTGGCAGTGATGCCTAATTAAATTGTAAAACTGGTAAAAATAAGTTTACTGCATCTGGGTGATTGAGCAAACATGTTGACTTTATATTCTTGGTGTTGCTGTAGTTAAGGGACCTATGACACAACCAGCGAAGGCTTCTCTTGTGCAAGCCTTATTGAAAGGAATATCATTTTGTTTTGTACAGTTCATATGAATTTTACTGTTTTTTTAAAAGAGAATATTCTTGGCAATTCAAACCATTAGTATTAGGCCGTTGTCAGATGGTAAACACTAAAGGGCTGGTTTGCCCATTAACTGGAAGGTTAATTTGCTCCATACATTGACACTGTAGGGGAGAAGCCAAGAACACCTAAAATGGGGAACATCTGGGTTACTGGAGGGAAAAGTGGAAAGAAGGTGAGTGTAAGGCTGCGGTCACACGGACCTTAAAAACGGGATTCGGTGCTCTTTCCTCCCGAATTTAAATTCATTGATCACATGGCTCCTGGTCTGAAGCCGGCTCTCTTGTGCAGTCGCCCCTGGTTACTCACGTATTTTTGGACCCCAGGAAAAACGAGTGTTTTCCAGTTCATCCCACAGTGAATCTGCAATTTACCCACCTGGTTGGCATCTCGCCATGGTCGCACTTCCTTTTTTTTGTCTCGGCCATTTTTATGCGCATGTGCACCCATGTGCTAGATGAAATAGGTTTTTAATACGGCCAAACGCTCAAGTGAAACTCCGTGCCCCTTATTTTTACTTTTTTTTTCTCCTTTTGCCGCTCCGTCCCTGTTATGGATGTTCAGGGAAGGTTCCTACCCAATCGCTAATTAATTCCTACCCAATTGCTAATTAAATAGTCCCCAGGAACGAAAGGGCCATAGTAAAAAGTTCCGGCGCAAGTTCCAGGACCACTTCCTGTTTTCTATTCAGCAAGACAGCATGGCGGGTATAAGTGGCGTCTTGTGGCGAAGAGAATAGGTCTTGGACTTGCTTGCTTTGTGGGGTGAGCAGCGGGTCCACGATGCCATTAGGCAGTCTCACCGCACCAGTTTTAATGTTTGCCACTGCCATGGAATGGTCTCTTGACTGGAGATGAGCATTAAATTCAGGTTGTCCCTTGCAGAAACAGAGGAATATGTACTTGCCTCCTAAATATTGGCATCAAGGGACCCTTGTGGGGAAAGCATTCTGTGATCTTGGTGTCACCACTGAAAAGGCACTGGTAATTGTTTCCAGCCACTGTACTTCTGATAGTAGGAAATCTAAAGATATACCTATAAAGGTCACAAGAGAATGACAAGTGTATGGAGAGGTCAATGGGAGGAGGAGGTGATCCTTTAGGTGTCCTGGACTCAGACTGGTTAGGGCTATAAAGGTCAAAAACAATACCTGGAATTTGGCCACAAACCTGCTTCTATTATTTTGTGGGGTTTTAAAACCCTACCCCCAGTGTTTTGTTGTTTAGATTTCAGATTTTCCTGCAATCTGGGGTTATTCTGGGGTATTTTTATAGAAATATCTGTCACGTTGATTCACAGCTCCAGTATCTGGATTTAAATTCCTTAGATCTGGCCAGGTTGATAATTAGATATATTGACAAGTGGGGACCTATGATATTTGCGGAGGGAATCCCCCCATTGCTTCCACTGCTGGGCCCAACTCCCTCATTGCCAGCTTGTGGAGTGTGTGTGAGGACTGCCACACCACCTCATCCAACTCCTTGGTTGCCAGCTCAGTCAAGGGGCAAGGACTCCCACACACCCTGTCCAACTTTTTCATCAACAGCTTGGCAGGGAGGTAGCAAAGACTCCCACAATTCCCTGCTTATTCCTAGTTGCCAAGTCAGGGAGTGGACTGGCGGGCTCAGCTGAGGGGCAGCGAGAACATTCACATACCCCCACCCATCTCTATTCTTGCCAACGTGGGGGGGGCACAAGGACTGCCACACCTCCTCACTTGACTCTTTGGTTGCTAGCTTGGTAGGGGGGCAGTGAGGACTCCCGCCACCCTTCACATGGCTCCCTCTTTGCCAGCTTGGTTTGGGGGGGCACAAGGACTGCTGTGCCCCCCCATTCCCTAACTGCTGATTGGGGGGGGCAGCAAGGGCTCCAGAACCCCCTCTGCCCAATTCCCTCCTTGCTGGCATGGGGGGGGCAGTAGCAACGTTTTCTTCCCCTCGTCACCACCAGCAAGCCCCAGTGAGGCTTTCCCCCTTTGCTGATGCTGGTGGGGAGCCCTGTGTGGTTCTCAGTGTCTGCCACCAGGCCCACCAATCCTTCTCTCCCCCCCCCCCCATGCGGGTGAACCCCACATGGCTCCCAGAATATTCTGAGGCTTTCTGTGGCTGTCTGACACAGGAGGAGGAGGTAGGTGCATTGTCTCCAGACAACAACACTCTTGTTTGAACTCCCAATGTATTTTTTTTAATTTCAGATTTTTCTGCAAACCTTGGGGATCACCTAAATTTGTTTAGTGTCAGCATGGCCCCAATCTGCAGATTTTGATATCTGCAGATGGGAGCCAGACTTCACTTTTAGCTATGTAGATGATGGGGGGGATACTTTTCCCATTTCTAGTCTTTTGTTTCTCCAATACAAACTGTATTCCAAAGTCGCTTTCTCTCCCCACAACATTCAAAAAGCATGTTCACCAACTTTCCTACACTCATATAAAGGAAAAGGGCAATTTAAAACAGATTTTTTTTGGGGGGGGAGTGTTTAAACACTACATGTCCCCCTTCTCAAAGCAGTGTTTCATTTTAAATAGCACTGGGGCTCAATTGCATGTGTTTACTTTTAACATTTAGTTCAACTCTTAAGTGGAAATTGGGCCAATTCTTAAAATCATCAATGCCATCCTAAAAACATAATTGCTAAAATCCTATGGACTTCATTGGGATTTAAGAACCACTACCATATGATTATAGCCTAAGTGAAATGTAATTTATTTATTATTAGGAATTAAAAGAATATCTTGCAGGTTCTATTAATTCCAAATCTGCATTCACACTTATGTAATTTCTGTCTTCATGAACCCACCTTTATAGCAGCAAAAGAAACCACAGTATTTTTTAAAAGAACACCACCCCAAAAGAAACCATGAAGAATGTAAACAAAGTTTGAGTCCGATGGCACCTTTAAGACCAACAAAGTTTTGCCCTGACCTGGATAGCCCAGGCAAGCCAGATCTTGGAAACTAAACAGGGTCGACTCCGGCAAGTACTTGGATGGGAGACCTCCTTAAAATGCCAGAGGCGGGAGGTGGGGGCAGGTTTTATTCAGCCACCTCTCTGAATATCCTCTAGGCCCCCAATAGGGGTCAGTCACCAGAGGTCACCATGACTTCCAGGTGCATACACACACATAAAAATACAAAAAAATATACCCACCCCGAAAAAGACCAACAAAGTTTTATTCTGGGTATAAGCTTTTGTATGCATGCACACTACTTCAGATTTGTATCTGAAGGAGTGTACATGCACACGAAAGCTTATACCCAGAATAAAATGGTCTTAAAGATGGCACTGGACATAAACTTTGTTCTGCTACTTAAGATCAACATGGCTACCCACCTGAGTCCATGCAGAAACTACTCACCAAAGGATGCTACCAAATTTTAGCCTCATTTTTTTCTTCCTGTCCTTGTCATTATGTGTTAACATGAGAAAAATGAGATAGCTACATGACTTCCTGAATATGTGTTTTAACATTTGTTTATATGATCTGGCTGATGGCAGGACAACAATACCAAATGCATTTCTTCATTTTTTAAATCTATAGAAGACTAGCAGCACAAATAATTTGAAGATTACTAAGGGATTACACACTGAAATGGCAGCTCTGTATTTGAGTTGATTTACTAACCACTTAATCAACATTAATTTAAAAGTATCCCAGTTAAATGGAGTGCAAACTCATCAAACTCTTGAAGCAATTTCTGTAGATAAATGACAACTAGACATTATCTCCAAGGAACTGAAAGTGAAAAATGAATTAGCTACCACTCATTTTTGAAGACTTATAATGCAATACTGCCAACCCACTTTATTAGCATCTTATACAGCAAACCGGAAAGGATCAAGAAAGACCTCTCTGAATTGGGTTCTTTTATGAAGAGCTAACTCTCCACTCAATTGTGCATTTGGCAGGGGTTTTCCAAGACATAGCAAGTCATCTGCTACACAAAGGGCAAGACTGCAGTCCAGTAGCACCTTAAAGATAAAGAAGATTTCCATGGTATAAACTAAGAATCAAAGTTCTGTTTGTCAGATACCTCTTGCATTGCAAACCAACATGTCTACCTACCTGAAACTACTACATGTAGTTTACAAAAAAAGGATAACTAAATATCTCCTGCATGATACAATTGGCCATAATGACAATACTTCTAAACTGAAACTTAATCTCAACAAAAGGGAGGTGCTGGGGAGGGTGGGGGGGGGAGTCTGACCCAGGAAATGGTATATTCCCTGGATGGATGGAGTTGCAGTTCTCCTAGAGGAGCAGGTTCATAGCTTGGGTGCTCCTGGACCCAGCCTCCTATTAAATAAAACAGGTGGCAGCAGTGGCCGGGGGTGCCATTTAGCAGCTTTGGCTGGTGAGTCAGCTGTAGCCCTTCTTGGACAGAAAAGATCTTGTCACTGTGGCGTGTGTGGCCTGATGAAATCTAGATTACTGCAATGCACTGTACAAGGGAGTGCCCTTGAGGACTGGAGGTTATGACTGGCATAGAATGCTGCAGCCAGAATGTTCAACAAAGTGGGTTGTAGGCTTACAATTTGCTTCTGAGCTCACTTCAAGGTGCTGGTATTGACCTTTAAAGCTCTGAACAGCCTGGGATCAACATACCTTAGGTTCATATGGGAGAAAATGATCCTTATCTGCTCATTCCAATCATCCTTGGAGGCCCTGACTCTGTTGTCCCCACCATCTGAGGACAGAACGGTGGCAACCCAAGAAAGGGCCTCTCCATTGTGGCATCAAAACTTTGGAACTCCCTCCCCAAGAAGATTAATCTGTCTTTCTCTTTTGGTATCTTTCACCAACACTTTTTTGAAGACATTTTTGTTTCATCTGGGATACCCCCAATAATGGTTATTGGTCCTCCTTTGAGTGTTGTTTGTTCATGTGTATTTAATTAAATTTTATATTTTATCTGTATTTTATTTATTTTATTTTATTTAATGTTTGTTGCCTTGTAGACTCTGATGGGGTGAAAAGGCAGCATTAAAAATGTTACAAATAAATGAATACATTTACTACAAGAAAAGTCCAAAAGAGATAACCTGAACACCATTGATTATCAGCTATGGATTCTAACTCAAACCATTCCAACATATCAACTACAGCCCATTCTAGACAACAACAGATCTCTCTCACACACAAACCTGTGGTGGCAGGCCTTTCCTTGCTCAGAGCACCCTACCAAAATAATTTTTTATCAACAGTGGTAGGATTCCTAACCAGATGCTAGCCCCAGACCCTGCAACAAACCCAGATGCCAACTCTTGTCACAATATTGACTTGGGCAGTCCAGGGTCTAATAACATCAGCTATATATTATGGGCTCAACCACTCATTCATCCCCAATCTAATATAGATCATGATGTGTCAACAGTACCCTTCTGTCTTCTATATAGGACAAATGGTGGCCAAGCACTCAGAAGAGGAAGGATTCTTGATAGAGTTCTAAAAGGCCCATCTGCTGTTTGCCATGCTGCCGTTGCCACTTCCTGGCACCCAAAATAGCACTGTCAGCAGCATCACATCTTTGTTTTACTCTTAGAGGAAACAGCCAATAATCAGATGTACACAGCAGTTATATGCTACCTGTAAGTGACCTTGTAGAAAACATGTCTGATTGGGGCCTCATGGCATTTCAAGTAGTTGCAAATGTGCCATTAAAACAGCTGCTAAAAAAGCAGCCAACTACAACAATTGCTCCCTATTTTAAGTGTGGGGCAGAACTCTCAAAAGCTCTTTTCACTTTATTTGGTCTAATAAAAGGCACTGGTTCACTTGCTCTGTGCTGTTTCTTACATGGAGCCAAACATTAAAACTGTTACCAACCACAACATCCTCCTCATTGCAAGTGGGTATACTTAGGTCTTCTTAGTACAAATTCCAGAAAGTGAGAAACTGATGTACATACAGTATAGTCAGTAATTTATTTAATAAGATCAAGTGGAATCCAAGAAGTTGTGATACAATTTTCAGAGAAGAATTAGATATTATTTCTACACATACACAAACTTATATAAAGGGAAGTGCAACATCAAATGTCAGTTTCTCCACAGTTCATTTGCAAAGTCTATGGGGATGGTAGAGATGTAAATGAAAATCTAGCATTTATAAACATCTTTATAACAGTTTGCTTTACAGATGCTTTTAATAGTGTCAAAACACATTGCATGTCATTCAGTTTCCTTTCTTAATACAAATCAAAGCAAGTTGTAAAATAAGGAGCTACTTTTACAGGATTCTGACACAACCAGTTTCTCATTTATGTATTTATTATGTTTTAACAAAAGATATACTGTGCTTTACTGCCCTCATTAAGGGCCACCAAGGCAGCTAACAAATTAAGAACATAATAAAATCACATCTTAAAAACCACTGAAAACCACAAAAACACATCTTTAAAACAAAAGAACCATGAGCTAAATACATACAAAAACATAAAACCAACAATAAAACATCAGGCAAGAAAGAGGATTCATTGAGGGAACGTGAACAAAATAAAAGTCTGTATCAGCAGCTTGATTGCAAGAGAGGAGGACAGATGAGTCTCCTTGGGGAGAGACTTCCAGAGTTTTGGCACCTTGACTGAAAAGACTGTCTCCCAGGTTGCTGCCCATCCAATCTCAAAAGGCTTGGGCACCTAAAGCAGGACCTCTGAAAATTATTGTACTGGTCAGGTAGGTTCATAAGGAAGTATGCTGGTCCCAAAGCATATAGGGCTCTTAAGGTCAGCATCGGCACCTCAAATTGTGCCTGAAAACAGACTGGGAGCCAGTGTAGATAGGCCAAGATTGGAGTGATACGGTCCACTCCAGTCAACATCCTGGCTATAGCGTTCTGCACTAACTGAAGTTTCTGAACACGCTTCAAGGGCAGCCCCACGTAGAGAGCACTGTACTAGTCTAATCTAGATGTAATCACAGTATGCATCACAGTGGCCAGATCTTTTCTGCCCAGCAAAAGCTGCACCTGGCTAATCAGTCAAAACTGGTAAAAGGTACTCCTGAAAAGGTTAGTCAAGTAGAATAGAGGGCCAACAATAAAAACTTAATATATAGTGTATAAATAGATACATGTATTTACTAACAAAGAATTAAAAAATATATAGGAGCCCGATCACACCTCATGTAAAAATAACTGATTATTTATTTATTTTTTTAATTGATTTTACACTATAACTACAGTTACAACGCTAATTTCTAAGCTAAATTACCTTATACCGAAAATGCTATGTAAAATATTCATTTTCAACAAATTAATAAACTTGAAAAACAAAAATACTCTTGGTTTAACTGATTACTTATGATGCTGCTTCTATAAATTACAAAAACTGATTGGCTGGTACACATAGCATTGAAGAACGCTTATTACTTCCATTTACATTCTCATATAGTGCGCAATCATTTAACAACAATGTAAAACTTATTTCTTCTTCGGTCCTCTTCTTGTCTTTTTAGTCTCTTTACTGGATTTGGGAGCAGCAGCTCCCTTTTCCGAATCCGACACATCTTCTTCGCTTTTTGAGCCATCAAAGCCGTACATACTTTCCTGCAATGCTAGCGAATCGTCTGAATCTCCCTCCTTTTTCTTACTCTTGCTTTTTCCAGGAAAGTTTTCGCTTGTTCAACAGAGTCAATCTTATAGTTCTTGCCCTTATAGCTGAAAAACAGTCCCTCTGGAGATTTCCACCAGTATACAATTGACTCAGACTGAAGCCAAGTAGTCAAACTTCTATAGGCTTTTCTTCTTTTTCTTATTTCAAATGGAATATCCTTTAAGACTTTGATCTCCTCCTCCTGAATCTTCAGCGTTGTTCTGTTTGTGGCTTTTAAAACCACATCCCTTGTTGATCTTTTGGAGAATCTTATCATAATTTCACCTGGCAGGTTTTTCTTTTTAACAAATTCTGGATAGGTCCTGTAGACCAAATCCATGACGCTTAATATTTCTTCAGCTTTCAAACCTGCCACCGGTGCTAAAGCCTCACTCACTATCTTTTTAAGATCCTCCCCTTTTTTCTCAGGAACATTCTGAAGTCTCAGGAAATAGTTTGAGCGTTCCATCTGAAGTTTCAAGACATTATCACATTGGAAAGCCTTTTCTTTCTCGATTTTTTGTAGTCTTGAGTCATGCTTACTTGTAGTCGCTTTAACTTCCAAGAGATCCTGTTGCAGCTTTTCTGTTCGTTTGCCAGACTCTTTTATTTCTTTCTGCATTGAGTCCATTTTAGCATTGAGAGTAGTCATCTGATCCACCAGGGGTCGCAGCAACGCTGAGAGCATTGAGCTCATCTCTGTGGTATCGCCCTTTGAACTCGGAACTCCACTTCCTGGTTTAGGGGAGGGTCTTTGTCTCCCCGTCATTGTTGCTGTTTCACTTTTGTTTACAGTTAGATAAGACAGACCATAGAGAAAGCTATCTTTGTCGCACTAATGTCGTTTAAAAGATTTTTTCTTCGTGCATGCGATCCAGCCCTCCAGCATTTCCAGAACGCTTTTGATACTGCAGTAACACCGTGGGAAAGTCTTGGTATGCTTCGTTAGGAGAGGGGGGGGAACGCGATCCACCCATTCCGTCCCGCCGCTTTATTTAAGGTCTTTACTTGAGACTCACGGTTTTCACCATTGTGTATCAGGCGGGTTAGCTGTTTCTCCGCCAAGCATTTTCTGCTGCTTCTCGGTCACGCTTACGCAGCCTGGAAGCTTCCTCGGCAGGGGAACTTACGGGGGTGTTGAAGGGGGCCTCGATCCTGCGGTCGCCACCGTCAGGAGAGGCTCCCCCTCGTGCCACCCTAGGGTCTCTGGGGGTTCGGCACCTGTCCGAAGCCCCTTCACCCCGCTGGGCGTGGATCGCCTCTCCCGCATAAGCGGAGGGAGGCGTCCGCCATTGAGCGCGTCTCTTCCGGAAGTCTAAAAATAACTGATTCTAACACACAAGGGCTAATAGACTTGACCTGACACGTTTCGGCCTGTATAGGCCTTCTTCAGAGGTCAAACAGTGAGGAACATATTGGCTTAAATAATATTACAGCACAATCATACAATTATACAATATAGATACCAGATTGACCAGAAAATAATTGTTCCAAAGTGAAACCAGTAGGCACAGAATAAAGGTATAAATGAAGCCTCCAAAGATGCAATCACATGGCCAAGTGACATTTCACTGATAATTTCTGGTCCAGAAAGTGCCTTCCAATGGTTATTAAGCCAAAGTGTCCTCAGTAGAATTGTCCTTCTAGGGGACCACAACCCATCCAGAATGGCTGACACTTTAAATTCCAGGTCAGACCTTCTACTTGCCAGTAGCACTTCCATACTCCCTCTGTTCCATCTGTCTCCATTTATGACATAGAGTCTCCTGTTTCCTTCCCCTGGTAATTCACTTTCCTAATTTTGTCTTTATTTTTGTTTTTGAGGAATGCTTTGTTGAAACCTGGGAATTCACAGAACCTCTTACACTTATTGGCATAACAGTATACAATATAAAACTGCCTATTTCTTAAAAAATTGGAAAAAGTCCCAGTGGCCTGGTGGGGGATGGGGACTGCTGCAGGGCTGCAGCAGAGAAACTAGATGGAAATCTGCAGTGTGGAGCCCCATTGTCCCCGTGCAGTATCAGCAGCTGCACTAGCAGCAGGGAAATCACACAAGCCTTTTCCAACGTGAACACCACATCTCTCTTGGATGAAGAGTTTCTGAAGAAGGGGTAGGGGAGAGTGTCATAAATTATCCTCACTTGGAAGCCAGCCGGAACTCCGTTCCTGTCCGTTCCTGCCCCAAAATAGCCCTGCTGATACTACACCAGACTGTAATAAGATCCCCCTCCCTTTTTTTGTTTTGGCATCCAGCCTCACTTGAAGACCTCCAAACTTGCACACTGTGCTGTGTTATGTAGTCAGTCTTAAAGGTATTACATGCTTTTTGGCTTTGGATTTTGCTATGGACCAATGCCTTTTATAATACATAATGTAGATTATGAGTCATCAGCAGATCTTTGCAGCAGGCAATTGGCCAAGAACAATTACCGACCTTAGTTGGGAGAGAAAACAAATCCGAACTGATAAATTTATATATATTTGTTTCACCGGCACCCGCAACAGCTGTGTAACAAAAAGAAATTCAGCAGGTGAAGCCATTCTCATCACTTATCTGCTTGCTAGGGGAAACCTTACCTGTTGAATTTTACTTGTGCAACACCTTAGGCCCAATTTGCACCTCCCCTCTGAAGTAGTTTGACTGCTGTCTTTTCCCTAGCTCATTTCACGCTGGTTTCAAATTTCACTCCAGGGGGTCTGAAGAGTACTAAGCAACAGCATTTGTTTAAAGCAGTATAATGCTAGCTTGACCACAGGAGGGCAATTAACGAATGTAAACAACAATTTATAAACTAGAAAAAGTATGGAAACAGGTATACACAGGGTTTTTTTGAAACTAGAATGATTCTAGGGGGAAAGTCAGATGTAAATTTGACCTTAAAGGTAAAGGCACCCTGCTAAATAAAAAGGTTGCAAAATCTTATGGTATGCCTATACAACATGACTGTGTAGTCCTCATGTAATTGTTCTGACATACTGAAACTTGCAGATAAAGCTTCAAAATTGGTAGAGGGTGGTGGGAGCAACAGAGATAAGAAACCATACTCCCGATAATTTGACACACGAGATATATATTCCTTTGGGTTCAATGGGAGTTCATCAATAGTGTGTTTATTACAGTAGCCCAATCCCGTTCTAATCCGATTATGGCTGCAACTCAAGTACATTTACAGAAGAAGAAACCCCCCACAGCACAATTACTTCCGAGTACCTAGGCTAACGGGTTCCAGTCCGTGATGGGGAAAGAGCAAGCAAAATAATAGCTATTGGAGACAGGAGAAAATGCGAAGGCGTCTCAACGTGTATAGGGTAAATAAAGCTGTCTTCCGCGGGGTGGGGGTGGGGGTCGGGGTGGGGGGTGGCCACAGCGTATAGACGCAGCCGAAAGCTTCCACGGTCTGTTCCTGCCGTTTCAAACGCACAGGAGGTAGCCGCAGCAGTGGCTGCCCTGTCTGAAGTGGCCCAGCCCTAGCAAGGGGAGGGATTGGAAGAAGCCCCAAAGCAGAAAATGGTCGACTGGAGGCCGTCCGGAAGGTGAAGCTGGCAAGACTCGAGAGGGAACGGCTCCCCTCCCCGAACGTCATCCGGGCTGCTGCTGCTGCTGCTGTTGTTCTCCTCCTTCTGCCATTAGCAGCGGGGACTGGCGTTGCACGAAACGGGCCAGCACGAGCGCAGGGCCAGCAGAAGCCTCCGCGGTGGCATCATGAAGCAGCTGCTGCTGCTGCCGCCGCCCCGAGAGGAGGTGGGGGGGAAGGATCCGGAGTGAGGAGGAGCCGCAGCGGCGGGTTCTGCCGCTTCGCTCTGCGCGTCCTGCCCCTACTTGTTTGGGCTTTTGGCCGCCCCGCAGCAGGAAAATGGAGCCCTTCCCCAGTAACGGTGAGTACAAGCAAGCAAAGCCCCTCTTCTGGCCTTCCTCGGCGCGCCGGCTGTAACGAGACTCCTCGCCCCTGTCAGGTCTTTTTTCTTTACAGCAGCAAGCGACTGGCCCTCAGGCTGCAACCGAGGAGGGGCCATGTTCCCGTTCTGCCGGGAAGAGAAACTTGCTGCATCTACAAGGCCGCACAGCCTAAAGCAGCCTGAAGGTCAAGGGTCCCGTCCCCGAAGCGAGCAGGGGGAGGAAGGCGGCGCGCGCTTGTGCCCCTCAAGTAAAATGGGCAAGGTTGCAGAGGGAAAAGTTTGGCGGAAGGAAATCTCTTTGACGTGAGCTGCTGTGGAGTCAAAAGCTCTTTACGTGAGAAAATTGTTCGACTCCCCGCCTTGAGAGCTGCCGGGCGAGCCTTTCAGAAAGGAGGGTGCTCGGTCGTTTGTTTGTTTTTTTGGAACGGGAGTGACCTGAAATGGGCTCCCACAGGCCCAGGCTGTAAACCAGTGTGAGGTAAAGTGAGCCGCGCTTTCACTTGTTGACGTTTCCATCAGGAAGGCACTGGCGAACCATGCCGATTAGTCGACTCCAGTGCCCAAGAACTCATATGCTGGTGTTTGGCTTGGAAGGAGCAATGGTAGGATGGAGTCTGGAGAGGCCCCCACTAGGCCAGCAAAGTTAGTTGTTCTGGTGGCGTTGGGTATCCATAAGAGCTGAATGGACTGATACTGCATCCCCTCTCCACTTCTAACCTGTAGTGTAACCCATACCACAGTCACTAATGCTGTTTAGTCAACAAATTAACCCATACTTATAAAAAAAGAAGGAAGGCCAGCATTCTTTTTTAATTCAGTAAGAGTTCTCAGCAGGACTCTTCCCATCTATTCATGTGAAACTTCCATAGAAGCATATTCAAGATAGGTGGGACAGCAACAACAAAACTTTTATACCAGAGGTGGGCAATTGTTTTGGCTCGGGGGCCACTTTGTGGGAGTGGAGGTTAGTGGAGGGCCGCACCTTTTAAAATGACTGCATTCATTAGTTAACCTTGCATTTCAGAAAAGGTATAAATTGTATCATAAAAATCAATAAATATAAATTAAATAAAATAGTGGTAGTTTTATTCAATTTATTTATTGTACTAATTTCATATCATCTATAGCTGCAAGCACATTTAATTTTAGAATCAGTTTAGTGAGACAAATGTACCCTATCACACTTTTCTACAATTTTTTTGAAATCAGGAGTGAGATTGCTTGTTGAGATTCTCATCACAACCTGCAAGTTAATGTCTGTCAAAGAACATCCATATTTACTCTTGTTGATCTTCATGCAAGAAAAACTTTGCTCACAAATATATGTAGACCTAACCACCGGTCCCGGAGGCGTTTGTTCCGGTCAGCCCCTTCCAACGGTTCTGCTTTCTGCCTTCCAACTTGAACACAGTTCGCCTACTGGAGACATGCGATCCCCCCCCCCCACACCACCACCACCACGACAGGCTGGAGCCACCAGTGTCGCCAACCTCCCCTCGGCGACCCCGGCTTCACCTTGCCCACTGGAGCCCTGCTGCTCCACACGCACCACAGCCACCCTTCCCTCTCTCAGCCTGGTCCCACACACCGCTTCCGATCCACACACATGCATGTGCGTTGCACTGCATCACGCAAGCACCAACCTGCCCACCTCGTCCATTCCCCCAGAATTCCTCGTTGCAGCAGCGAAGGCAACTGCGGGCAGCCCTGGGGTGAGAGGACCAGCTGGCACTACTTCGGGACGCCCACCTGCCTTTTCTGCCCAGCTCCAGCTCCGACCCCTCCCCCTGACCGGGGGGTGGGGGCGTCTTGGCGTCCCATCCGGCCACCCCTCCCTTCAACCTACCCAAGGCTGGCGCTGCCGCAACATGCTGCTTCCTGGTGCTGCCGCCTCCACTCTGCCAGCGCACGCTCCCAGGTCAGCCTTCTGACGCCCAGCACCGCGTTCCATTCACCCCAGGGAAGCCAGCGCACGACGGCCTGGCCAGGGAGGCAGAGGGGAGGGGGGCTCCTTCCCTGCTAGGGCTTGACTCTCACCTGGCCCGGCCAGGCCCGGCCTCCCCCCCCCCCATGCTCCAGGGGGAAGGGGCAGGGAAACCAGGAAGTAAGTGATGCACCAGGCTCGGCCGCGCCGTCTCCCTCCGTCCTCACTGCGCCGGAACGCCTCCCTCCTTCCCCGGGGAGCACCAGCTAGGTCGAGGCAGCAGGTGTGCCCACTGCTCCTGTGGCAACATGGCCGACTGTCTGGCGGGCCACAAAAAACTCTGTGGCGGGCCGCATGTGGCCCGCGGGCTGCAATTTTCCCACCCCTGTTTTATACTATTTACATAAGAACTGGCATTCTTGATGTAGTGTAACAAGCATTTTTTTAAAAAAAGCCTACTTTTCTTCCCAGGTGGCATACATGGGATCCATTTCTATCCAGTTTGGTGTGTGGTGGTTGATGGTGGACTCTAATCTGGAGAACTGGGTTTTATTCCCCACTTCTCCACTGCAGCCAGCTGAGTGACCATGGGGCAGTCACAGTTCTCTCAGAGCAGTTCTCTCAGAGTTCTCTTGGCTCCACCTGTCTCACAGGGTGTCTGTTGTGGGGAGAGGAAGGGAAGGGTATTTTAAGCCATTCTGAGTGAAGGGCGGGGTATAAATCCAACTCTCCTCCTTCTCTTTGATCAGGCTGAGGCAGATTTATTTCTTTATTAATATATTTATATCCTGCCTTTCCTTGTGGTTCAAGTGGTTGACCCGAAATCATAAAGTGAGTTTTATGACTGAATAGCAATTTCAGTCTAAACTATCTTACACCTTCTCATAAGAAAACACCCAAGAATTACTTTCCCTACCATAATCCAGCTATAGTTCAATTAGTTCCAATAGAAGATTTGCAAATGCAAGATCAACAGAACAGTTTTGGAGCAAAAAGTGAACTGTTCACACCAGCTGGTATTTTGAGGAAGTCTTTGAGGCAGGATGTAAGATTAGCATAGAGGAAGCAGCAGGTATGACTGTTCTACATCTTGAAAACCCCCCAATAACTTTCTAGCATTGTAAAATGGGATGCACTATTAAGTGTCTTGGTAAGTTTTGTTTCCTTGAAGAAGAAAATTGAATGCAAGAATGGCAACTATGGTATGTTCATACAGCATTGACTCTTTTTTTGCAGTCTTGTTGATATACCTTAAAAACAACAACTAAACCACAGTACTATAGGAACAGATTGCCTTCTACCTATATAGCTACCTTGTGGCTGTATATTCTGTAATGAACACTGTATTGCTCAAATGGAACGCATGAAAAAACTTGGGACCTTAGAAAGCCTCAGTTTTTATTAGGGGCCTGTACTCAGTTATCACAAACTTGTGAGTAAGCTTTTGGGCTCCCCAGAACTCTTTATGAGGCCAACTATTGGGGGAAAGGGTAGCCATTAGGCTTATCCATCATTCCCAACAATATCTTTGACTCCTCTACCTGCCTTTTTATCATATCCACCATGATGGAGATTTCTGAGGAACTTAAAAGCTTGTTTGCTCATTTTGTGACATTTGTTATTAGTCTTTTAGATTAAGACCACTGGCCTTTCCAACTTAGCTGCCTACACTTTTTGCTTGGAATTGTGTTATCTCCATAAATGCATTATCTCAAGCCTGCAGTTACTGAGACCGGGGGTGGGGGGGGGGGCTGGTAGAAGCACACGCAGGAGAGATAAAGGACCCGTTCATCCTGCATATGCAGTCCACAGGTGTTTGCTCTACCAGCTAAGCAGTCTTAAGGTTTTGGAATCCTGGTAGGGAAGAATAGTCAACACATGAACTAGGTGGCTCTCTGGCTGCTGCAGAGTGACTTGTGCATCCCCTAGAAGTCTCATGAAAAGATCCAGTCTAGGCCTTTCTTAAAAGAACTTTTATTTTACAGGATTTTTCTCAGTGCTGCTTAGCTGATGGCTTGATCTCTGGTGCTCTTCCTAACCCATATGCTGTTTCTTGGACAGAACAAAACTTGGTAATAGGCCGGGAGGGGAGGAGCTTGGGATATTGTTTTATTAGTTGTATCGCTCATTAAAGAAAAGGTTGGTGACCACTGGCTTAAGGGGCACTTGAAGGAATAGATGAGTTGGGGAAGGGCTAAACAACCCTTCTACTTGTCAGTTCTCCCCTGTCATTTAACCTGTAGAGTAATTTATTTATTTTATTTGTATTATTTATAGTCCGCCTCTCTCACTGAAATTTAAGGCAGACTACATCCTGTAAATCAAAACAGGATGGGACATCCAATAAACAATGTGACAGGGTTTAGATTGCAGAAATCTGAAACAGCTGACACAAAGCATAAGCATTTAAATATGTCATATTAAATGATACAGAAATTACATAATAGGAGCATACTTACAGCAACAGTATATACTGTACACAGTAGTATAGTCCACAGTCCCTGTCCCTTTACCAAAGCATCTTACTAAACCATTTCATAACAGTACAACCTCTTCAGGCAGGCCGTTCCATAAGGGGTGTATATGGGGTGACAACATAGAATGTATGTATACAGGCAGTTGTTGATTTTGCACAATTGAAGGATGTTACCTGCAGAAGGCCCTGCCCAGGTGATTGAAGCTGTCATGGTGGAGCATGGGGAGGAGGCAGTCCTGTAGATATGAGAGACCAAGGCTATGAAGGGCTTTGTATGCAATAGTCCCTTGTACTAAGCTGATGGGCAGACAATGAAGTGACTGCAGAATAGCAGTAATAGGCATGCCGTCTACGGGAGGCCTATGTAGAACTGCATTACAGTTGTCTAGTCTTGATGTTACTGTGGTGTAGATTTAGGTGGCTAGATCAGCTGTGTCAAGGCAGGGAGCCATTTTACAGGCTAGACTGAGATAGAAGAAAGTGCTTTTCAGCATAACCCTCAGCTTTTAACTGAGTCAGCAAGGGTCAACTGAACCCTGTGAAAAGTGGGAAGTTCACTGTCCTTCAAGATCTCTGCCTTCCCAGTCAGCATCATTTCTGTCCTGCCCGGGTCCAGTTTCAATTTGTTTGCTTCCAGCCATTTGCTCACAGCAGTCAGGCAATGGTTCAGGACTTCAACTTGGCATTTGGGGTTCAGTGTGGCCAAGTGCAAAGTGATGCACATTGGAGCCAGAAATCCTGACTATAAATACATGTTGATGGGGTCCGAACTGGCGGAGACTGACCAAGAGAGAGATCTTGGAGTCAAAGTAGATAACTCAATGAAAACGTCAAGACAGTGTACGACTGCAGTGAAAAAGGCCAACGCTGTGCTGGGGGTTATTAGGAAGGGAACTGAAAACAAATCAGCCAGTATCGTAATGCCCCTGTACAAATCGATGGTGCAGCCTCATTTGGAGTATTGTGTACAGTTCTGGTTGCCACACCTCAAAAAAGATATGGCATTGGAAAAAGTGCAGAAAAGGGCAACTAGAATGATAAAAGGATTGGAACACTTTCCCTATGAAGAAAGGTTAAAGCGTTTGGGGCTCTTTAGCTTGGAGGAACGATGGCTGAGGGGTGACATGATTGAGGTTTATAAGATTATGCATGGGATAGAGCAGGTAGAGAAAGAAGAACTTTTCTCCCTTTCTCACAGTAGAAGAACTCATGGGCACCTAATGAAATTGCTGAGCAGGTGGGTTAGAACAGATAAAAGGAAGTACTTCTTCACGCAAAGAGTGATTAACACATTGAATTCACTGCCACAGGAGGTGGTGGCAGTTACAAGCATGGACGACTTCAAGAGGGAATTAGATAAACATATGGAGCAGAGGTCCATCAGTGGCTATTAGCCACAAGGTATAGATAGGAACTCTCAGTCTGGGGCAAGTGATGCTCTGTATTCTTGGTGCTTGGGGGGGGGGCAACAGTGGGAGGGCTTCTAGTGTCCTGGCCCCACTGCTGGACCTCCTGATGGCATCTGGTATTTTTGGCCACTGTGTGACAGTGTTGGACTGGATGGACCATTGTCCTTATCCAACATTGGCTTCTCTTAAGTGCTTATGACTTCTGCATCACCAGGGCATTTGGATAGATAGATATAGATCTGGGTGTCATCAGCATATTGGTTTACAGTAGCCAGAGAGATCATGGGATTGGTAAATGAAAAATAAATAATAACAACTGTGATATAATTAAGAAAAATCAATTTTTCAGTTGATAAATGTTTGATAAATATTAATAAATTTATGTGAAATCACATGGACATACATATCTTTCACAATAAGAATAATCCACTGACATGACCCGTGCTTTCTCCTGAGCAAGTGCTGGCTTTTGCCCCCCCCCCCTCCTTGAAGGAAGACAAAGGGGGGGGAGTGGTGAAGCTTGGGAGTGTCCAGCGCAGGGACACGGACCTACCAGGTGAGACTGACCTTTAAAAGAAGGGGCTGCAACAAGGCAGTGGCCATTCTGGACAAAGAAGTGACATAATCCTCTTCTCTGTTGCAGGAAACTGCCCAGTCCTCTTCACTGCAAGCATCATTCAAAGCAAATAAAGTGCAACAGCCAGTAAAATTTACTTAGTGTCTTTCTTATAGCCAAGTAGCATGAAAAGTCACGATTCTGCAGACGAACACCTGTAACTTCTCTCTCATTGGCATGAATAACTCTTAACTCATTGCCACATGTAATCCTCATGCCTATGAGAGAGAAGTTGCAGCCAAAAAACTGAGTAAAAAGAGAATTTGTAAAGTCTATGCAAATTCTGAGGAAGCTTATTGAAACGGGTGTTTGGAATTGTGACTTTTCATGCTACTTGGATATAAGGATAAGAAAGACACTTGAGAGAACAGTTCTGAGAGAACTGTGGCTTGCCCAGGGTCATAATCACAGCCTCCTTAGTATTTAACATCTCCAACTATTCAACATTTCAGTGTTGTGCTAGCCTAACAAATGAGAACATTTTCTTATTAAATATCACGGGGAGTACGGGATATAAATATAATGAAATAAATAAGAAATAAAATAGTTCAATAATATGCTTAACATTCAAACAAAAACTTTCTTGTCGGGACTCATGTCTCACCAAATATTTCTTCTGGGTTTTTGCCAAGAACTCAAGCAATTCCCACTGTAAACATTCAGTGCTGTTCACAAGCTACATATGTTTAAAGCCACCGTACTTAAGATTTATGCCTCATTACAAAAGCATCTTAAAGGTATATGTATCTTTTTTTGATACTGTCTGACACACCGATCACAGAAAACATGAAAACTCCATATTGATATTTAGACCAAAAGGTGCTAATGTGTTTAATTTGTGTATCCAAAATGTTTCATGTTGTAAAAGCAAGATTTCCATTACTTGAAGTCCATTTTGTTAGTTTTACATTCTTCTAGCAGCAGAAATACTGTGTAACATACTCATTAGAAGAAGAGAAGAGGAGAAGAGATTGGATTTATACCCCACCCTTCACTCCCCAAGGGAGTCTCAGAGCGGCTTACAAACTCCTTTCCCTTCCCCTCCCCACAACAGACACCCTGTGAGGTAGGTGGGGCTGAGAGAGTTTTGAGACAATTGTCCTTGAGAGAACAGCTGTGCCAGAGCTATGGCTTGCCCAAGGTCATCCAGCCAGGTGCAAGTGGAGGAGTGGGGAATCATACCGGGTTCTCCCAGATTAGAGTGCGCACACTTAACCACTACACCAAACTGGCTCTCCGACCATGAGTCATGATTCTCCGGCATACTGTGATTACTGAAGTTAGCACACAGGAACATAGTCCAAGAGATAGTCCTTCAAATTTGTGGGTCCCAGGACATGAAGGGCTTTAAAGGTCATAATCACCACCTTGAACTGAGCTCAGAAACAGACTGGCAGCCAATATAGCTGTTTCAAAATGGGCAAAATATGTTCCCTCTGGCTAGCCCCTCCCAGCAGTCAGGCTGCTGTATTTTGGACCAGTTGTAGTTTCTGGGTTGTTGTCAAGGGGAGCCCCAGATAGAACACATTGCACTAATCCAACCGTGAAATTACAGGAGCATAGATCAGCATGGTCAGATTAGAGGAGTAATAAGAAAGCTGGCAAATCAATGCCTATCTTCTTCAGCCAGGATTTCTCTCCTTCCCTCTACTTCTTTGTTACTTACTGTGAATCTCTAGAGTCCTAGACAGCCACTAGAATAGCGTTGCCCCTGCCAACCCCCTGGTCTAGGTGGGGTTCCCCCGATTTTTCGAGCTTCTGGCCACCACTGGCCAGTGGGGGAAGCTCCACCCCCAAACAGGGATGTCATATGGCAACATCCCCAACATGATAACATCATGTGGAAGTGACATGATCATGTTGGGACATCGCACAGCGATGCTCTGCTTTTTGGGCAAAACTCTGGTTTTAGACCAAAACCCCCCATAGAGTTTTGCCCAAAATGCAGAGTGTTGCCATGCAACATCCCCAATGTGATGACATCACTTCTGTGTGATGTCATCACATTGGGGATGTTATGTGACATCCCTGCCCACCCCTGGAATGCCCCCCAAATCCCCCAGTCAGCAAGCCGAGGGGTCTTGGCAACCCTATACCAGAGACAGCTTTGCAAATATTTAACTGAGTCATAAAATTATTTTTAGGTCCATGTAACTTCATATAGAAATAACATATTGGGTCTTTTGTACAAGTCTGATACATAATCCAAAACTATATTTAAAAACTTATGTTAGAATGCAGTGTCTCTGCATAGTTCTCATAGTTTGCTGACCATGTCAAAAGAGACTTTAACTCAGGGGTTCCCAGTATGGTGCCTGTGAATGCCATGCTGCCAGCCAACACCTTTTCTAGTGCCTGCCAATTGTTTTTAGTAAGTGGGTGGGGCCAGGTAGGGCTTCTGATTGACTATTGCAGATTTGATTGGTTGTGCAGATTTTAATTTTTTTTTTGCTTCGGCAGCAGTTGCCACCACTGCTCAAGAATCTACACTGTATACTGATGTTAAGCTGTGGCAATCATTTTGAGGCGGGTTCCACCTCCTGTAGCAGCCATTTTGTGTCTGTGCCCAGCATGCAGTGTCAGAATTTCAAATGTGCCCACTGGCTCAAAAAGTTTGGGGATCCCTGTTTCAACTAATGATGTTACATATAACTGAGATGTTACTTGCCATAAATTATAGTTTAAAAATCTGGATTTGCCTTAACAATAGTAGTGAAATTGACACAGATTTGTAGGTCCTCACATAGTCCCATTCAACCTGAAACAAGATCTTTTTTTATACAGCACCTGTAGCAGATTATCATCACTTGAAGCAACTGGTTATGTGTGCTTACTATAAGACTGTTTTTAATTCCTTTTCTGAAGTTCTCAAATGTGTTTGCATTTATTTCTCGTGTGTAATTATGTGATTGTAAACCTACTATGTTTGCTTTAACTATTTCTTGAATTAGGCTTTTGCCATAATGAATAGACTAATTTGAGTGGCAACATTTTTTCCATCATCCTCAAGCTATTCAGAAGCAGGGAGCAGGAGCGAGTGCAGCTTAGTGTGTCCACTGTTGGTTCAAGTACTCATTAGGCTTTTGTAGGATGAGATTGATCCTCTGTTCCTGTATATCATTATTAGTTTTTGTTACATTTTTTTATTGAAGTGTGTCTGAGACATCAAATGCTAAACAAAAAAAGGGAGTACTACAGTGTTACTAAATGAAAGGGAATAGTAAAATGAGTGATGGTGTATAAAAATGAGGAAATAGTGTGCCACAAATAGCACAAACTACCAAATAACTTCCAATCTAATTATTGGTGTTGTAGGATTATATACCCTGGGGTTAGTAGACTCTTGTCCACTTTCCCTTCTTGGTGGTGGTGGTGGGGATAATTACATTGAAAACTTCAATTCCATGTACATGTCAAGAAAATCTCGCTTGATTCCTTATTAATAAAGAAATTAATCTTGATAAGAAATAAAATGTCTAAAGAATTGGAAATAAGCCAGCATTGCTGCAGGGCAGAGAGAAAGCAAGGAATATTGGTAATTTATTTTATGGTAGTGCATTCAGGTAAACTGTATTAAGAGTGCTGATGAACATAATCCAGATCCCATTTGGCAAGACATCTCTGTGTTCTGTTGACATTGATATGCCATTGTGGTCTGGTTTATCAGGATGCATGCTAGTATGTGCTTAGCATCATGTGACTGAAGGCAGGTGGGGTAATATCATAATTTGACTATTGTGATGCAGTCAGTAGCCTCAGAAAACATTCTGACATAATAGGTAAAAAGGCAAGTGAGGGAGCTGTTGTGGCCTTCATGATCAAATTGGATTGCATAAGAAGGGTGAAGAGCTGCTCTTTAGGACATTCTGGTAGGCATTATCCTTGGACCATGCCGAGGAATGCCAAAATGAACTGAGCCCTGCCAATCTAGACACTCTCCAGGAGTCCTAACCAGGGGCCTTCTGTCTGCTGCTGAAAAATCTGCAAATGGGGTAATCTTGGAGCTCATCTTATCTAAAGCAATTGTTCTCTTAGCAGGGTTCTTGGCTGTGCAGGTTCCATCATCGGGCCCTATGGCCCTAGGATTCCTGGATTTGCTGGGCACCCAAACTTTCTGAGGAATGTACACTCCACTAGCAAGCTTTCAGAAATGGGGAAAAACATTCTGGTAACCATCGATGTCAAAAGTTTGCACAAAGATGGACTGCAAGATGTCAGGATTCGGAATGCTGTCTCTGGTCTTGCCACAGCACACTTGGCTACTCTAACAACTTGTCCTTGCCTACTACCATGTGGTTTTATGTTATGTTTACATATTTATAGCTGATGTAGAACAACACTTCCCCAGCTCCTGTCCTAAAGTACTAGAGATGCACCAGCAAAATCCATCATGGGAAGGAGGCTCTTGAAGAATTCCACCATGACTTCAGTTGTTTCCTCCTTGAAATTAACCTAAATGTCACCTGCTCCATGGAGCAGATTCAGTTTCTAGGTAGCAAAGTAAAAATTAGAGGCATATAACTGCTATAGTTTAGTGGAAACAGACTGCAACCTACACATCTGTGGTTACTAGCCAAGCCATACATTTCCTTCAGGTCTTCAGAGAGGGACCCAAATCTGTAGAATTTGCACTGGGTATCATCAGGTTAAAAACTTTTGCTCAGTGAAGTGAAGAAATGGGTCAACAGTACCAAATGGCACCCAAGGTTCTCCTATTACAGGACAGGGGGCTAAGCAACTCTGCTTGGGTGGAGGAGTAATTCTATGAGGTTCATATAATCTGCCCTACCGTATGGCTGTGTTATAGAAAGCCAGCTCCCATGCATCTGGGGTAATGTTTAAAGGACTCCTCAGTGTTGAAAGATTGTAGAGCATGAATAGTAGCAACTTCTGAGTCAGTGTAATAGAGTGGTTGAAATGTTGGTTTAGTATTGTGTGGGGCCCTGATTCAAATCCTCTTTTGCCATGCAGCTGAATGAGTGCCATTAGACCAGTCACTCTTTCTCAGTCTAACTAATTGTTAAGGTAAAATGGATAAAAAGGAAACCCTGCCTGCTGCCCTGAGAACTTTGGAGGATGGGCAGGATTTAAAATACAAGAGCTGTGGGAGGAGTGTGTAGAAAACTGCTTTATGTTGTTTATCAGGTGGAATTAATCAGAGCAGTCTCTTGAATGAACAGTTGAGTGAACGTGTGTTCCCTTAAAGGGGAATAGGAAAGATCTATAACTTTTTGTTGGTTTAGTGGGTAAATTTTGAAGGTTTCTTCAGCTGAAGTGATTGTTGAAAGACGATTTTTCACAACTTCAGCAGTGGCTGATCCAGATATTTGAAGGAAAATATGTAAGAACACAGGGCACTAGTAGAGTATCTTACTACTTCTTTCTACTTCCAGTTTCCAGAAACCTAATGAATTAGAGAAACACCAAACTTAGGATGAGCCATTTGTTAAATATGCAGGTTTAAGTTACTTGCAACTTCACAATGGCCCCATTGTAGTTTTAGTACTTTTCTACGTTATTGCATTGACATGAATATTCTGGAATATCATAGAATAGAATATCATAGAATAGAACTGAAATAGATAAAAATGCAATTTTATTTTCCTGGTACATCAGAGATGTGAGACCAGTAGTGCAAGGAACATCATCAGAATACTGCTGATTCCCAAGCCTTTCGTAGGAACGTGTTAAGAAATTAAGTTGAATTGCCAGAAACATGCATAAGAAAAACCTGGATCATTTAACAATGGTAGTTTTTGTTCAGTCACATATTTTAAAGACTTTTTAAAGAACAGTGAAGAGATCCATAAAAGTAGCACCAAAAGGCAAAAAAATAATTTCTGTGTGTATTTTCGTATGCACATATGTATAAGAAAAGCTTTTTCTGATTTTGTTTCATGTTAACTCAGAACTGGGTACTTCGGTGGAACAAGTTGTTCAACATACCAGTCTTTGTGAATGACTTGTGCCAAAGCTGCCTGAAGGGGTTTTACTTCAAATCCTTATAAATAAAGTAAGGGTGAGAAATGCTGAAACAGCTTCAGGCTTGCAGCTGTTGCATGTGGACTTCTAATAGCCATTCAGATTTATCTTTGTTCTTTATTAAATGGGAATTCTTTGATCAAGAATACAGAGAGAACACTAGCAGAATTTTCCTACATTTATGTAGCTCAAATCAAAATTAAATAAAGCCTAGGAAGTGACAAATCAGTAAACACCTTTATAGTATTTTCTTCAGCTTCGTACATATCCCCTCTCCCACCCTGCTTCCATGTAAAGGAGTTAGACAGTAAATATTCCCTAGACCAGCTCTATTCCCTAAGCACACTAGTAGAAAAACATCAACAGGGCTGCATCATGGGTCTTTTCTGCATCTGTCAAAACGAGTTGGGGAGGGAACCAGTATTCTAGCTAGACTCATGGCTGTCTGTAACAATGCAATCCTAAGCAGAAGTACACTGTTCCAAACCAGTCAGTGTCAGTGAGCTTAGGCCCAAAGTAAATGTTCTGTGCAAAGTGTGACTGGCTGCCTGTTGGCAGCACAGTGGAAAACAGGGTTGCCAGTATAGGCCTGAGAAATTCCTAGAAACTTGGGGGTAACACTTAGGAGCAGTGCTTAGGAGCTCAGCAGGGATATGATGCCAAAGAGTCTGTTCTCTAAAGCTGGCATTTCCTCCAGGGAAACTAATGTCTGTACTTGGAGATCAGTCATAATTCTGGGAGAATTCCAGGAGGTTGGCAGCCCTAGAAAATTGTGCCTGCTATCTCTATGCAACTGTTGTATGCTATGCAGTCATCACCAAGGGATACTATAATGACTACTGTGACACACTGAAATGCCTCAGTAGCATGCATCAAAATCAGATAGACTTTTCCAGAATTCATAACCATCTCCTCTGACTAGGGCTGCCAAGTCCCCCGGTAGAGCGGGGGAAACACCGATTATTAAAGCTTTCCCCCGCTTTTCCAAAATTGGCCACCGGGGGGACAAAATGGCTGCCAGCAGGGGAACCTTGGAGCCTGCCCTGTCCTCTTGAACTTCTTAAAAGGGAAATTTCCCCTTTAAGAGCTGAGCGAGCAAGAGAGCCCCGCCCAGAGATTAAGGAGGGACTAAGCTCTTTCTACTGAAGGGCTTGCGTGCAAGGTTGCTGCTGGGGTAAGCTGCTGGGGTAAACTGCTGGGGTCTGCGAGCTCTTTTCCTTCTCTGTCTCTCCCCCTCCCCCTCTTTCTTTTTTCTGTCTGTCTGTCTGTCCACTGTGGTTTTGTCAAAGGAATAAACTGTCACTTCCAAAGAGGTAAACATCACAAGGAGAGGTTGCCTGTAGAAGGTCTGGGAGTGGGATTGTTTAAAATGTCTTGTCGTGGCTGTTTGGGTCCCCCCAATCCTCATTTCCCTTCTGCAAATAAAAGTTGGGATTCCTCATTTTTATGCCAATTTTCTGTTTCTTTCAACCATGTCCCCCCCCCCCCCCCCGCAGTAAAAATCTGCATTTTTAAAAGCTTTTGTACATCAAGTAACCGGTATTTTAAGTTAGGGATGGATCCAACTAGCTTTTCTGCTGGCGAAAAGGGGAGGACAAAGGTCCTCTTTAGCCACCAAAAAGCCTATGCTGGGGGGGGGGGGAGAAGTTATGGGACTTACATGGACAACAGCTGGGTGAAACAAGGGCCAGAAATAAAGCCTGGGAATTGGGCAAGAGTAAGTGAAAAAGCTGTCTGTCTGTCTGTCTCCCTCTCTCTCTCTCTGTCCCCATCCAGCAGAGGTCTATCAGTGGCTATTATTAGCCACAAGGTCTAAATGGAACCCTTTGTCTGGGGCAGTGAGGCTCTGCCTTCTTGGTGCTTGGGGGGCAACAGTGGGAGGGCTTCTGAAGTTCTGGCCCCGCTGCTGGACCTCCTGAGGACACCTGGTATTTTTGGCTACTGTGTGACACAGAGTGTTGTACTGGATGGGCTGTTGGCCCGATCCACTGTGGCTTCTCTCCTGTTCTTATGATATGAAAATCATATTTAGCACTTGTGTAGCATTTAGTGCTTCATATTCTGCCGAGATGAGGAAGGATTCAGTAGGGCCGTTGCTCAGTGATAGAGCATCTGCTTGACATGCAGGAGGTATCAGCCTCTTCAGCTAAAAAAGGATCAGGTAATAGGTGACATTAAAGATCTCAGCCTGAGACCCTGGAGAGCCACTACCAGTCTGAGTAGTCAATACTGACCTTGATGGACCAATGGCCTGATTCAGTATTAGGAAACTTCATGAGTTCATGTGGAAGCATGTGGAAGCAACATCACAGGATGTGACATCACAAAATGATGTCACTTCCTTTCTCCTGGCTCCACCCCCAAAGTCTCCTGGCTCCACCCCCAAAGTCCCCAGATAATTCCCAAGTTGGACTTGGCAGCCCTACCTCTGACAATATGTAAAGGAGATTCTAGCCAGTATGTGTATTATGTGTGCATCTATATACACATTATCTAGGCTGGTTATAAATCACCTGGAGAAGGGACAAGCTTTGTGAATGCTGCATATAGATTCAATTTAAGTCTGATACATAAATTGCACATTGCAAATTACTACTTGGTTTACCTCCTCCATCCCTACAGCATCCTACATGCTTCCTAATACTGAGTATATCTAGTATGTAAGCTTGCTGATGCCAGTTCAACTGCGATTGATGACTATGTGCTTAAGAAAGTTTGTTATTGTATAGCTAGAAGGGTTTGGGGCAAGTATCCTGGTAAAACTGCCCCTGTAGTATCCTTGATACATGGAAGTGTGCTGTCTATACACTTCATACCATATAGCCTAAAGAATTTCTGTCTACAGCAGATAACTTGCAATCTAAATAAATGCAGTGGTTTGGAGCAATTGTAATTATGATGGTTTTTAAAAAGAACTCAAAGCCTTGAAGGCTAACTCTTTTTGTTTTCTGTGGGGAAAGTACAGTGTTGTCTCCTGGCACTCCAGCAGCCCGTGGGAGGAAAAAAAATGCCGTTGTGACGGTGTGTTGTCACTTCCTGGGAAAACCCAGAACTGATGTCAGTCTTCTTCAGGATCTGCCGAAAACTCTATGGTAAAACTGCGGGCACCTTGTGCATACTAGCATTCCCTATTACTGTCCACCGCAGTCTGTCAGGTTTATTTTGGGAGGAGAAGCATGCCCTGGAAATGCTGTTGAATAAATACTTATGTAGAAAATTAATTATTGCTTTGAGGTTATTTTTTGGCGACTGTTGGGTTTCTGTGGATTAGCTGTAAGCTCTGCCACTAAGGAAGCAATAGGCCTTTAGTGAGTAGGATAATTTGCTCCAAAGGATCAGGAAGGGAATTTTTAGCTACGTGCCAGCTGAATAAGCTCTTTGTTTGGTCTTCTGTTTCCCTTCCTGTTACAGGTATTTAAAACTGTGCATGGCCAGAGGTGCAGCATTTTAATGTGAGCTGAAGTACTCTTGACTCTTAACTTAGGGCTCACAAAGCCTGAGTGTGCTGGCCAAATGGATCCAGGAACAACCCAAGAGTTGGAGGTGTCATCCAATTTTCGTTGTTTGCCCGAACTGTGTTTCTTTGTAAGCTATGTTGACTCCCCAGTGGGGGGAAAATTGGAATAGGATTATTTAAATAAATCAAGATGCAAACTGGATGTATTCCAAAATGGTGGGCAAAATCTAATATTCATTGAAATGAAGTTTGTTGACTTGCCATATACTACTTAAATGTACAAGTATAGCTTGTTGGGGAGATGGATACTGGTTGGTATGAATTTGTGGCAGTGTTGCCTTGCCTATAGTGAAAACGTGTACTTTCCCCCATGCTGAAATAATTAACTTTTTTACAAGTATATTATTTGTATAGCTGATAAGAATAGTAGTCAGTGAACTTGAAGCAACAAAATAAGCACTTCCACCACAGTTCCAAAGTGAGTGTGTGTGATATATATGTTCCACTGGGATTTTAGATAGGATTGCCAACCTTGGATCCTAGAGATTTCCCAGAATTACAACTGATCCCCAGATGACAGAGATCAGCTCTTCTGGAGAAAAAGCCTACTTTGTGGGGGGGGGGGGTGGACTCTATGGCATTATACCCTGCTGAGCTCCCTCCCCAAACCCCACCCTCCAGGCTCCCCCCAAATCTCCAAGAATTTCCCAACCTGGGTTGGAAACTCTAATTTTAGCTGAATTGAGGACCATTTATAAAGCAGTTCTGACTTGCTGCACTATAATTTGTGGGCCTAGAGGTTCTACTTCCAAGCAGAGTGTCTCATAACATGAGCTACAGGGTTACTTTTAAAAGAAGAAATCTCTAATTGGTAGTGCTATCTGATTGCAAAAGTTGTTCATGGTTTAAGTTTAGAAGCTGTTGTCTCATTCTCTGAGGTCCTCAAAAGTTATTTTTGTAAAAGGACATTGGATAGTTTTATCATTTCTTACATATAACTCTAGATAAAATAGCAGATAAAGGCCCACCTGATTGTCTCTAAGGAGATGGTAATGCTGGCTCCTTAATGCCAAATTATCCCAAAATGTATCTTGCACCATTAACTAAAGAATGCTTTTAGAATTCTTTAGAAACAACATAGTAATTCTTCAAGGAGTTTAAGAACTTAAATAGTTCTTTAGAGTGCTAAAAACTGACACAAATATATTCAGAACTGCGTGGCCATGATGTTTTAGTGTGCGGTCACTTTAAAATTGTGACACCAGTGAGAATTAAGGTAAGTAGTAGTTGTTTTTCTAAAGGGTTGAAGAACTTTTAACTGCATATGTATCTGCAATTGCTTAATTTCAGATTGTGTGTGCTCTCCTTGCCTTCATTGCTTCTCCCCATTGTTGGAGCATATGATTGCAAGCACTTCAGAGAATGCCTCTAAATTATCCCTTATGTGAACCTCAATTTCTAAGCATTCCAACAGTGTGTTGGCAGCTCTGTCGTGTCACTGATGAAATGAAAATAGTACAGACTTAAAACCATCCTTTTATTTGGCAAAACGAGGTGATAACATAGCATTGATGTACCTGTGTTTATGTGGGATGCCTAATTCCTAGATGCAATATTTTCGTAGGGGTAAGGGATGCTGTGTTGCTTCAGTTAAAACCGTCAGACAGACAGATCTTCAGCCAAAGTAGCTGTGTATGTACAGCATGAAGCTTTTTACAAACACTAGTTCACTAGTTTGGATGCCCAACTGTGTTCGGGTAGCCATGTTAGTTGTCAAGACAAATGACATTTTAGAGGTGGTAGTGTGAAATGGAGGGATAGAATTTCATGTTTTTATTCTTTATTTCCATGAAATGACACTTGACCCTCTTACAAATCTCTGTAGTCCAAATATGGAAGTGGTTAAGAAGGCGAAAGAAAGGGAATAGTTTTCCTCTGCTTTCTCTTAAAATCATCTGATGGTGCAGCCATAATATGTTTCTGTCTTGAGTTCTTCTCTGAAATGTGACTGATTTAAGGTTGTTGTTATTTTAAATACCCTGGGGGAACAGTCAGTCAGTCTATTTCTTCCCAATATTTTATTAGAAGATGACTTTTTTCAGTCTTCACATATGAAATTAGGTTTTTCAGGCTTTGGGGCACAAGAAAGAAGACAGATTGCTTCAGTAAAGTCCGTCAATCCATTAATAGTTCAAAGAACCTCTCTTTTTATCATTTGTGTTTCTTGGAAGTATAAATATTGTAAATATCTGCTTTGTTTATTTTTCTAAGGCTCTGTTGTATATAACAATGCTTTCTTCTGTTTTTGAATTTTTCCTTTGTGAGGCATACTGGGTTGTTCATGTACTCGTGCATTTAATTACTAGAATAAAGTCTCTGATTGTGGTTACTGCCTTAAGTTTAAGAGCCTAGGTTGATCAGAATCATGCTAAATCCTGACCATGTTAAGCAAAATTTAGTCCACATGATTTCTGTGATGTAGCTGAACTTGACTCTCTTCTGTTGAAATTAGAAGAATTACACATTGCTGTATGCAGGGTGGATTAGGACCAAATTTTTGATGATTGTCCTCGGTAGAGAGAGGAACAATAAAGTGAAGGCATCTTCAGTGGAATGGGGGGGGGGAGGAAGGGGCTGTTAAACTCTTGCAAGTTAAGATTTGAACCTGTTTCAAAAGTGCTCTAGCCTATTAGAGGCTGTTCCATTTTAACCAGTTCCCCCCCCCCCCCATTTATATTTCCCTTTTGAAAAACTGCTTACTAATGATGTGTATCTTTCCATGAAAAATGTGTAGAGACACCTTAACTGTTGCCTGCGCAAAAGTTATCTTCTGATACTCTTGTATTGTAAAAAAAATCCATATGTTGCCCTTAAGAGGATTTGAACAGTTCAGAAGGGAAGGGGCTGTGTCTCAGTGGAAGTGCATCTGCTTGATATGCAGAAAGTCCCAGGTCCAAACCCTGGCATCTTGATATAAGGACCAGTATATAGGTAATGTGAAATACCTCTGCCTGAGACCCTTGAGAGCCACTGCCAGTTTGAGTGGACAGTACTCACCTTGATGGACCAAGGGTCTGATCCAGCATAAGGCAGCTTCATGTATGTATGAGAGCCAGTTTGGTGTAGTGGTTAAGTGTGCGGACTCTAATCTGGGAGAACCGGGTTTGATTCCCCACTCCTCCACTTGCACCTGGCTGGATGACCTTGGGCAAGCCATAGCTCTGGACCAGCTGTTCCCTCAAGGACAGCTTGGGAAAGAGTTCTCTCAGCCCCACCTACCTCACAGGGTGTCTGTTGTGGGGAGGGGAAGGGAAAAGGAGTTTGTAAGCCGCTCTGAGACTCTTAAGTGAATGAAGGGCGGGATATAAATCCAATCTCCTCTTCTCTCTTCTTCTCTATGTTCATGTGTTAAGAAAAAAATAATTGCAGAAGGACAACAGCATGTGAGCTTACCTGCCTTATCATACCACTGTAATTTTAGAGAGTGTAGTGTAGTGGTTAAATGTGTGGACTCTAATCTGGGAGAACCGGGTTTGATTCCCCACTCCTCCACTGCTGGATGACCTTGGGCAAGCCATAGTTCTGGCACAGCTGTTCTTGAAAAAAAGCAGTTTCTGACAGAGTTCTCTCAGCCCCACCTACCTCACAGGCAGTATTCCTTCTAAGCTGAGTTAGTGTGAGCTAGCTCACAGTTTTTTAGCCTCTGTCTCACACAGTTTTGTCTTAGCTCAGGAAGGAGGGCTCCAGAGCAAACTAATTTATGCAGTAGCCAAATCGCTCACTCATTAATGACTTTAATGCCAGTAGCACACAAAGTAGAATTTTTGCTCACAAGACTCCACAGCTTAAAGGGAACACTACTCACAGGGTGTCTGTTGTGGGGAGGGGAAGGGAAAGGAGTTTGTAAGCCATTCTGAGACTCCTTTGGGTAGTGAAGGGTGTGGTATAAATCCAATCTCTTCTTCTTCTTCTTAGATCCAGTGTCACTGGACAAAACTGCAGTACTGTCTGGAAAGCAAAGGGCTCAGTACTGTGTGCTCAATGGTGCTCTAATATATTTGTCTTTTGTGAGGGAATCTTAATTTGTTTACACCTGGGTTCAGCTTTTCCTTTTCATAGGCCTGTGAGCAGCTATTACTTGCTCATGGTGAACAGAGATTGTCTATTATCAATCAGGTAGGAAATTCCTTGTTATTTTTTTTAAAAAGTGCCAGTGCTTTATTTTTTTATTCAGGCTGCTGACCTACCATGTAACCAGGGGCTGGCTGGCCATTAAGTCTACCAGGAAAAATTCTGGTGGGCCAGTGGCCAGGGGCCACCCCATCCCCAAGCAAGATGAAGTGGTTCTCATAGCTGCTATTGTAAGCGGGCCAAAGGCCCTTGCAGCTGCCCCTGTGAGCAAGCCATCTGCCCTGGCCTCATGCAGGGTGGGTGAGCAGCTGCTATGGCCACCCTGGCTCTATTTTTGCACTTTGACTTGAGATTGGCAGCAGCTTTGCACAAGGAAAAGAAGGAAGGAAATATGTAGTTGAATTTTTTTTTTCCCTTTGAAGCAGAAGACTTAAGAGTTCCATCTTTGTGAAGAAGCATTTGGTGACACACGGCTTGTTATCAGCTAGCTTACCCATAGAAGAAGAGAGGAAGTGATTGGATTTAAAACACCTGTAAGCAAATATATTCATCCATGGTGTTAATGATGTCATGGTCAGTTTTTGCCACAAACAAGCATTAAGCAAGGAAATGATTTCTGTGAATCAGGAAACTACCAGATAATATAGTTCAAAATTGTCACAAATCCGGTTCTCCCAGATTAGAGTCCATGCTCCTAACCACTACACCAAACTGGCTCAAACTGTGAGTGAGTGTAAAGAAGAATATTGGAGGAACCTACATTAGTTCATCCGCCAGGCTCCAGTGAATCCTTGAACTCCTGTGGGACTATTAACACTGGGAGATTGTGCTCCATATTATTGGAGTTTCTGGTGTATGTTGATAAAGTTTAAATATATCTATGTCCTGTGGTATGTAAAAGATGCCTTGTTGTATTTAATTTTATTATGTTTATATTATATTGGACTGTGTCCTCTTTATTATATCCTTATTACATTTTGATACAATTGTTTAAAATTTGTGGTTGTTTATTGTTGAGCACAGATTATTTTCTTTGTTTTGCATACTTCTTTGCTGCTCTTTGGTTTTGTTTCTGGCTCTGTGTGGAGCAAGTGAGCAGCTGGCTCACCTGTGGCAGCAACTACTACAACCACCAGGGCTACTCCAGTTCCAAGTGAGGAGTGACCTGTGGGTGAGCAGCCACCAGTGCCATGAGTGAGTTGGCTGCCTGGGCCATATGTGGGATGGGCAGGTAGTTGCTTGCCCACAGGAGCAGCTGCAAGGGCTCTGGTTCATTCCCAGTGTCAGCTATGAGAACTGCTGGGGCTATCCAAGTGAGGAGTGGCCTGTAGATGAGCTGCGGCCCTTGCAAGCAGTCCAGCTGCCCCAGCCCTGTGCTAGGTGGGTGAGAAACTGCTGCTGTGAGTAAGGGTGGCTCCCTTCCCTCCCTCTGTTGTATGGGCCTTTTCCGAGGCCATTTTTGCTTTCTAGGCCACCCCTGCAAGTAACTTACAGATTCATGCAGGCTTTATGGGCTAGAAAATATTTTTGGTGGTAGTAGAAAGTGCCATTAAGTCACAGCTGACATGGCAACCCATAGGGTTTTTAAGACAAAAGTCATTCAGATGCCTCTGCATCATGACCATGGTATTCCTTGGTGGTCTCCCATCCAAATACTAGCCAGGGCCAACCCTGCTTAGCTTCTGAGATCTGATGAGATTGGGTTACCCTGGGGTATCCAGGTCATGGCAGGAAATATTTTTAAGGGTTAATAATTTATGGCTGCAATCATACGCACAATTAGACCTGACATAGGTGTGAATGCTGGGCGGATTTAAAGGGAGCGATTAGACAACAACATCTGGGAAGCACCCCGCAGCCCTCAGCAACCCATTTTGCTCCACCACAGAAGCAGAGTTAAAAGACACCAGGGAAAATCCAGTAGTAAACGGGTTGCGTCGGGCCACGGACGGACTTTCCCGTGTCTGATCGCTCTAGCAAGCTCTCCTGGCATCGGGATGGTCTGATCAGGCCATCCCAACTCTGTGCCGTTGCCCCCTCCTTTGCAGTATGCGCATCATCCCTCAGTGTGGAGGTGTGATTCATCGATCTCTCATTTAAGTGCATGGGGGGGTGGAAAGGAACAAAAAACCCTGACTAACCCACAGTTGCGTCTTATCACACATTGACGGACTGCGCCCACAGTGTCAAAGGGAGGTGTGATCGTGCAACTGCGGGTCAAATTCCTCCGGAGGAAATAGCCTCGCCTCCCCCCCCCCCCCCCCGTTTTTTCTGGCGCGTGTGACCACAACCTATGTGAACATTTTTACAACTGCTTTTTTATCTCTACTGGAAGACTTGTTGTGAGCATCTTGGAAGACTTCTACTTTGCCAACACAACTAACTGGCTGAGTGAAACATGCTACTTGAATGTGTAGTGAGCGGATCTCTTTAGGACCAGCATAGTAACTGTTCACTAAAACTAATTAAGTGTTCTGCTGCTGCTACTGAACTCCAGTATTTAACATATAGGTCACATGGAGAAGAATGCCAGAATTTTCACACAGTGGTGGTTCTTGGTCTCTGTGTTGAGCTCCTTATCAAGTGAAAAGCCACATTCTCCACACAGCTGTTGTATGTTCTTGGTGGTGGCTAGCTTGGAAACTCTCCCACCAGCCCAGGTAAATTACTTGGAAAGCAGTTCTTGCTCATTACAAGCTAGTGTGTAGAGTTGATATCATGAAATGCATTTCCAGCACATTTCTCACACAAGTGTTATAATGGGAGTCTTAACCCTTAATACGTCAGCAGTGTAGGGAAGAAAAATGCAATCTAAAACTTTCTATTTAATTTACTACTTTTGATTGTCTTTTTTTTTAGATCGAATTCAGTTACCGAGGAATATGATTGAAAACAGTATGTTTGAAGAAGAACCTGATGTGGTTGACTTAGCTAAGGAACCTTGCTTGCATCCGTTGGAGCCTGATGAAGTGGAGTACGAACCAAGGAGCTCTCGGCTTCTAGTACGTGGTCTTGCAGAACATGAAATAGATGAAGATGAAGAAGATTATGAATCATCAGCCAAACTTCTAGGAATGTCATTTATGAATAGAAGCACAGGCCTGCGCAATAGCACCACAGGCTACAGGCAGAGTTCAGGTGGATCATGCTCTGCACCATCTGTAAGGACCACAGTGATCTGTGCTGTTATTCTTGTGGTTGCTGTTTCCGTAATAATGGCAATCTATCTTCTTCCTAAATGTACCTTTACCAAAGAAGGCTGTCAAAAGAAAAAACAGCCAGCAGAACTAGTATATCCTCTTGCAACCAACGGACAGCGCTTTCCATGGGCGAATATTAGGCTTCCAAGTGCTGTTACCCCAGTACATTATGCCATTGTGTTACAGCCAAACTTTACCAGTCTGATGTTTTCAGGTTCTGTTCAAATAATTGTGAATGTCCTCGAAGTTACGTGGCATATCATTCTGCATAGCTCAAGACTACATATTACCAAGGCAACTCTTACTCCATTGGGTTCAAGCCAACCAAAACCAGTTGAGTTTCTGGAATATCCAATGAATGACCAGATCGCAATTTTGGCCCCAGAGGCTCTCCTTGTTGGACACAACTATTCTTTAAACATGGAATATTACTCTAATTTATCCGACACTTACTATGGTTTTTACAAAATTGCCTACAACAGCTCAACAGAAGGGTAAGCTTGGATAGTTGTTTAAATCTGATTGTTTTGAATATGTCATGATCATCTGACACATGATCTAATTATCTTTGGTTTCCTGAATGAGGTGAAAGCATGGCTCAGTGCTCACTCAGCATTTAGTACCTGAAGATGTGTATGAAAATATCTGTTTCTTCAGAAGAGAGTGACACGTGACCCAAGGCTGTTTATTTTCATACTTTAATTTAATATCAGGAGATTTCAATATAAGATGACATTTTTCTTTTAAAATAAAGAAGATCCTTTCTTTTTGTTCCTCAGTTCAGTCATTACCAAGGAGCCCTCTGTGTTGTGTGTATATATGAGAGAAAGTGAGAGAGAAAACAACTAATTGCTACTACTACAGTTTAGGAATGTATTCTCTGGGCGCAAAACTGAATATGTGAAAATAACGGCTAGGTAAACATGAATGTGTTATTTCACCAGTGTACTGCTCTTGAAAGAAAGTAGAAAACAGGATATGGTATTCCAAGTGGACATTTTTGTAGGCAGTGTCTTAACAATCAGTGTAACAGATAAAGGAATAATTGATTGCTGGGCAGAACCTCTTGTTAGTTTCAGATGACACTGTGGCTGAGTACATAGTCATGACACCATGAGATAGATGGTAAAATGATCCAGAGAGGCACAGCCAATAGTCTGCATTCAACCATGCAGTTAAGGAAACTGAAGTGCCTTTCAGTTTCTTCTTCAGAGGGATGGTGCTTTCTGCTGATCTTGCCCTCTTGCTTCAGTCACCATAACCCTTGGAACCTTTGTTCCTGGGGAACCAGTGAACCCTCAAGAATAGCATAGCATGCATCTGCAGTGGGAGAAGGAAATCAGAGAAGTCTCTCAACTTACCCATTCTCCAGCCTGTCCCATAGTAGCCGTTTCACGGTAGGAACTACCTGCCCACCACAAGCCCTACTGGGCAATGACCTTGTCAAATACCCTGGAATGCTGGGTAACTGCCACTCTGGGGGATGATACTTGGGAAAGTCCATAGATGGCATGACCCAATTAATTGGCCCAGACTTAGTTTTATTTTTTACATTTTTATACCACATCCTCTCCTGAATGGTCTTAGAGCAGTTAAATCTTATATTGTCTTCCTTCCTAAGCTCTGTATTTTTCCTTCATTTTTGGAGTTTGGCTTTTTTATTTTATTTTTTGTATGATAATTTTGTCTCATATCTTCTTTCATTATATGTACTTTGCTAATGTCATAATGAGATAAAGCATTCCATTTCAGAGTCAGGTCATCTTACCTTTTTTGGCATATTTGCATCAGCCATTGAGCTGTAAATGAGTTTATGGGTGCAACTTGCCAAAATAGGTATTATTTTAGGAGAAAAAGTGTAACTCATCCCGCATGTTTAAGAAAGAAGAAATGCATTTCTGAATTGCATTTCAGCCAAGTTTCAAATGTAAGGTACTCTGACCTAGAATCTTCATAAAGGCAATAGGATGAGAATTCTCACATCGGTATCTACTGTAGTAAACCATAAGCTTTTTCTTGCCAGTATCTGTTTTACCTGTTCCATACAGGAATTTGTAACATACTAGCCTTGAAGTGGGTTACAAACGTCATCTCTGTTATGAGTCCAGTAGGTAGTCTCAGTCAAGCAACTGTGCCTTATCTCCTTCCCATTTTAAATTTAAAACATAATTTTAAATAAAGATTTTTTAAAAAAACTTTTAAACATATAAAGTTCAAATAAAATGTTTTTTTATATAGCTCCATCTGTATGGTACCTTACAGAGTACAAGAAGATGGGTCCCCTCCTTAGAGAGCTTATAAGCTTAAAATTTCACAATGGAACAAAACTTGACAAAGGGATAGAAGGTAGTGTGGGGAAAAAACAGAAGAAAATTCATTTCAGTTAGACATGCTTGGACTCAATTTCCATAGGAAATGCAGACTTAAGGGATTAGAAGGAAATGAGTGAACTGTCATCAAGCACGTTCTTGGAGGGTAGTTATAGATATAATGAGTGGCCATGAAGAAAGGGCAGTTTGAGGTAGCAGGAGGCCTTTGGATAGCAGAAATTAGTGGAGCTGGAGAAATAGTCAAAGGCAGGGACTTGCGTGGCTTGAGTTAGAAAAGTAAAACCGTGGAGAACTTTAAAGATAAGGATGAAGAGTTCATGTTGAATATGGGAACAGAGAGTAAAGTGTAGGGATTCAAGGAGTTGTCACATGATCAGAACAATTGGAGAAAAGGATGTTGCAGTAGTCGAGGCAAGAGGTAATCAGAGCATGAATAAGAATTTTTTTATATAAGTAGTGTGCTAAAGAGGCTATATTTCTGCAATATTATAACTGATAACAAACTAGATATGGGGACAGATGAAGCAGAGTCAAAGGTAAAACCAAGGGTTTGTGCTTGTTCTGCAGGATGTATATGAAATGATGAGAAGAAAGCTTGGGAGGAAACCTGAGCTCAGTCTTGGACATACTGAGTTTAAGATGGTGGTGAGATATCCAAGTGGAAATATCAAATGGGTTCTTACATGAGTGGGTTTGGAGCATCAGTGGCTCTCCCTCTCCACCATCTGCCACCCCCCCCCCCAGTGCCCAAGAAGAGAACAATATAGCCACCTCTGGTGGGGAATCTTGCCAGAAGGCCCTACACTCTGTCCCAATTAAGCTTTGCCCAATCCAAGGCAGATATCACCCTGTTTGGAGGGGGTTGTCTTGGAAGCCTAAAAAGGCAGCCAAGATCACAAGATGGATTCCCTTGATTCCAGATACCACTTTTGTGCCCAGTTACGTTAAGCAACCAGCCTTCCATTTTAAGGTGACCTGACCTCCCATAGACTGTCCATATGGCCATGATGAAATCCCAGGCCTTAAAAAAAAGTTTGTTTGTTTTCCCCAGGAACAGTTTATAAAGACAGAAAAGAGAGGGATAACTACAGATTTCTTGAGGGGACCACCATGGATAGAATGAAAGAGGAAGAGCTTCCCTCTTTAGACACACTGAATGAATCAAGCAGACTAAGTCATGAAATTATTGTGAACTGAATTGAGTTGGAGCGTGATTAAATGTATTGAAGGGAGCAGAGTAAGCAGCATGTTCTAGGAGTTTGAAGCCAGAGGGTAGAAAAGAAATCAGATAGTATTTAGAGAAGGAGGATAGCTCAAGGAGAATGTGAGGAGGAAGGTGGAATGGCAGATTAAGTGGCTTCTGTTCTTAGGCCCTGAGCAAAGCCAACAAATGAACCACAAATGTAGTCAGGAATTACTGTTTCAAAGTTTGGTCTTTGCCATGTAGCCATCTTTCCTAAATTATTAAAGATATACAGTGTGCACTAAACCAGAGTAGGAATAAGGAATCTAAAGATGCAGTATGTAGAAGGCATCGCCTAGAGAAGTTGCAGAGTTGTAGTCTAGGGAAGTATTTTATGCATCATGGCACCTGAAGTAACTGTATGACAGAAAAAAATATCTTGACTAGTTCCAGGTACGCTGCGTAATACCGAAAATTACAAATTCCATAATGATAAACATTGATGTCAGTATCTCGTGAACAGTGTGCTTCTGATTCTTTTGTTCATGTCAAGTTCTAAATGTGACAGACCTTTTCAGAGTCTGACAACACAGCAATTCCTTTCCTCTGCCAAATATGTAATAAAAAGACCATATGTTTTTTCTTGAAGTTTTTCTCTATGCACTGAGCTTGTGAGAGAATTTTGCTGTTTCTAAATACAGTAACGTGACTGCTACTTTTTGTCAGGTGGCTTGCAGCAACTCAGTTTGAGCCCCTGGCAGCAAGATCTGTTTTCCCTTGCTTTGATGAACCAGCATTCAAAGCCACTTTTCAAGTTAAGGTCAAGAGGGAACCACAACATACTGCTCTGTCCAATATGCCAAAGGTAGGCTAACATCGCTGCTCTCATCCTTGTATGTGGTGTGTGTGTGTGTGTGGGGGGGGTATTAATGTGTGTTGACCCATGATGTTTGCCATGGAAAAGCTATGGTGCAGTTTCATATCACGTAGACTCTGCTTTCATTTTTAAAATGGAGAAAAAATTGAGAACATCTGGGCAGTGTCTGGTAATATTTCAGTAGTCACAAAACTAAAATGCGTAAGGTGAAATGGACTGATGTAAGGCCAGAAGTCGTCCATATAATTTGGAGTCTGTTTACTGCAGTTGCCTCTTGGAAACCCACAGAGGTTATCAAGGCAAGAACCCTCTTCTGTGTATCCACAGTGTCTTGTATTGCATTTTGTGTTTAAATCTGTGTTTTCCAGTAAAATGCTAAGTAATATAAGTCATCCAGAATCTCGGGGGGGGGGGGGTTTGTTGGTGGTGGCAGCAGGACTCTTTGCATGATCTTCTGTGACAGAGATGTATATGAATAATACCATAAAGTATATTTTTATTCCACTCTTCTTCCAAGGCACTCAGAGTGGCATATGTAGTGCTCTCTGCTTCTGTTTTGTCCTCACTACAAATTTGACAGGTAAATTAGTGTGAGAGGGAGTGACTGGCCCAAGGACCCTCAGCAGGCTTCATGGTCACACAGTTGTTTGAACCTGGGTCTCCCTGATTCAACATTGTAACCAGTATACCAATCTGGCAAGCGTGATATGTGCAGTGTAGTTTCAAGGCTGGGATCGAAAATGTCAACATCTTAAATTTTACCTTTTGTATATTAATGACAGTTGTAGTTCATGTTTATACATTTTTAAAATAGATCAGGGTGTTTTCCACACCAGGAACAGCTTGTATAGTTTCCCCATTACTGCTGTAGATGCCAACAGAGCATGGTGGCTGCTGGTGGCCATTCACTGGATCTGGACTTTTGACCCCACAGTGATTTCTTAAAAACTAGAATGCTTCTAAAATGGCATCAGTGGCCATGGGATGGACCAGTGGCTGCCTGACTCATAGTGACAACGTTACAATGATATTCAGAGGCATAAAAGCCCTCTAGTGATAGTGAGGACAAATGGCTGCTTAAGCAGACTGGGGCACGGAACATAGCCAGTTCGCTGGAAAGGTGGGATAGAAATGCGAAAAATAAATAAATAAAAATAAATAAACATAATGCCTTTGTGGGTGGGACTGGGAAGATCTAGACTTTCCCATCCACATAGGTGCCAACCCAGCTTTGCTGTGATCTTTTCCAAAACATGGCAGAGCCACAGGAAACCCAGGAGGTGTGCGTGAGTAGTACAGTACTGTAGGGAAGCAGGCAGAGAACCCTCTTTCCAGGAGCAGGGAAGCTGGCCAAACAGCCCGTGTTTCAGTGACCCAGGTTATCTTGGTGCCTGCTCAGTTTATTTCAATGCCTGCCGATAAACTCTGCTGTCCTGATTTCAGATAAAAACCACTCCTCTGACGGATAGACTATATCAAGATGAGTTTTCTGTGAGCCTGAAAATGAGCACTTACCTAGTAGCAGTCATTGTTGGAGACTTGGCAAATATCAGTAAGGAAACAACTGGGATTCTGGTATGTTTTCTTTTCTTTCAGCTGCTGCATACATATGAACCCTTTCCCCCCTAGCATTTGGCTAGAGTAAACTGACAATGCACTTGCTAAATTGTGGCACCCTGACTTGCTAAAGTTATGCCTGGGGCAAACATGGCTGTATAATCTGCTTTGCCAAGCCAAATTATTATGAAGGCATCCTCAAGTTCTAATCTGTTGAGCCACAAGGAGGTATATTTGCCAGTCTGCTGGGTAGAAGTGGTTTTTGCGAAGGACATAGTGTTAGCCGAATTGCTCTGGGTTAGTGATTTTAAGGTCAGCAATTGGCAAATAACCGGGTTATAGCCAACTATACCAAGGTCCCGCCCCTTCCAGGAGTTCCCAGTAAATAGGCACTGAGGCAGAGGTCTGTTTAAATGATTTTTACTGAAGAATATTCTCAGGCACACAATACAGATTCACACACACTAACACACAGTTCCTGAGATAGATAAATAGCACTTTCACATTAGCAGGAGGTTCGATGTTGGGCAATACTTTACCTGTCCTGGAGATGGGTTGTCCGTTCCAAAGGAAGAGTTGAGGGATTGAAAGGAAAATAGGGAACATGTTCTGAACCGGCAGAAGCACGCTTACCTCTGGCTGCACACCGAGAGATCAAAGATGGAGGGAGGGTATTGGGATAGCAAGCTGGACTTGAGAGGGGTAAAAGCAGATAGGGGTCGTGGAAGCTCAAGAGACCAGCCGCATGGTAGGCGACCTCTTTTATTAGGTGATCTGGGGGCAGGCAGCGCTGACCACATCCCCCTAACACACCTACCAGGTAGTTTGTCCCTACAAACCCTACCATTGGTTAAAGGAGAAAGAGGAGGGGATGCTGGGTGGTGGTCAGTATTGAGACTCTAGGAGCTAGACAGGAACTGACACCTGGGCAAGCTTGCGATGAGTCACTGAGCCATCCTATTGTCTCTTGATGGCCCTAGCTCAGCCAGTTGATGGGTTGAGGATTAGTTGCCAAGCAACCTCATTCAGCATCTCTCGGGAATGTGTGGAATCCCACAGGTATGTTGGGGGGGGGGGTTGCCTAGCATAAGTCGACAGGAACACCCTTGGGCAATGGGGTCCTCAGCTCCTTGTCTCTGTCTTTGTGTGGACAATGGCAGGAGTGTGCTTCTTGGCAGTCAGGAATAGACTGGAACCTCTTGCAGCAGGTAATAGGGTATGTGTGCAGTTTGCGGCTGGCATCACAATACAGTCCTTTAAGCATACACTTAGCACAGTCCACAGTTCAAACTTATGAACATTAAGAGTCCATAAGAGCACATAAAGTGCCTTGCTAGGCAACAATTGCAAAAGGAAGGGTAGATGGTGCTTCCTTGTTTTGATGTTGCTGGCATAAGATACAATTTTATTGCCTGCTGGACAAGTATAAATTGTGCATATGGTATTTGAAAGCAGGTTCTCAGGCTTTCTACCTGTCTACCTTGGGAAGTTGGGCAATTTTTACTGTTACCTCCACTGCTCTTCTCACCTGTTTGGCTTGGCAGACCAGCAGAGGCATTTAGAGCTGGGCAGCCAGCACTAGTGTTCTGAACTGCAAAGAAGGCTGTGCCTGTATGAGGGAAGCTGCTCTTTTGCCATCAGAATTTTTTTTTTAAATGCCATGACATTTTTTAAAAATTAGTTTCACTACACTATATGGCGCATATGAACAATCTTCTTGTTTACCAAGAAATGTGAACTGCATTATTTTGTGTAATTTCACAAGTGCTCTTTTTTTGTGAAATCCTTTTGTGAAATCCTTTAAATATGTACAAACAAGAGAATCACAGTCCACAGAGAGCACAATTTACAATACACAAATACTGTGAATCTTAGAATGATAGTGTAGCCTTCAGGCATAATGGAGAAGGTGTTTATAACCAGTTTATGAATGTACTTTGGAGATTGCTACTCGGGAGGAAACTTAGAATACCTGTTTCGTCCAGAACATTTGTCAAGTTCAGAAGAAGATCTTGAAACAAATGTATAGTCCGGGAAACTTCGTAAGCATTTCAGTATTCTGCAAGCATCACTAGGAGACTTATAATTTTAATGTATTTGAATGTATCTTGAATGTACCTTGTTGAATTGATCACCTTATGAAAAACTCTTTGTGGATATGTGCACCACACAGTATTTGTGTATTGTAAACTGTCCTTTCAAATATGGACAAGAGTTGCAAGTTCTATTGTAACTCTTTTGTAATGTGTTCTTAACTGTCTTTCTTTGTAACAGGTGTCTGTCTATGCTGTGTCACACAAGTTAGACCAGGCTGAATATGCCTTGGACACAGCAGTGAAACTTCTTGAGTTTTATCAGGAGTATTTTGGTATAAAATACCCTCTTCCCAAACTAGGTGAGACTTTACATTCTTCTGTTATCGCATGTTTTGCACAAATGATTTATGTGTAAACCTCTGGGGTAGGATGTGTGCATCCCCTGGATCTCTTCTCTGGCATTATTATGGTCAGAGACAAGTTGAATTGTATTTTATAGTGCGTTGTGGTTCATGGAACTTTTTGCTGTTTTTTAAAAAGTCAGAATACACATTTATAGCTAGAAGCCTTTTATAAATTGTCTTGTGATACAGTGATGCCTCACTAAATAACTCCCTAAGCAAAATGGGATGGGCAATGTGTGAAGTAGCCCAGTTACAATAGTGAGAAATGCACGGCATATTTCTTACCAATAACATTGCTGTGCAAAACCTCATTTTCAAACGCAGTCTAATTTTGTATCCTATGAATGGATAAATATTCTTTCCCTGTTTTTCTCACCTTTACTTCCTTTACCTCCCTTATGCCAAATTATAGATCGTAAGCTCCTTAGAGCAGGAAACTGTCATCTTGGACTCTAAAATGCCATGTGTATATTTGTGGTGATGGTTTTGTGAATGTTAGTATTTTGACTTTGCAAGGGTAGCATGTTTCCAGTACTCACTGAAGTTGAAACTGTGTGTGTGTGTGTGTGTGTGTGTGTGTGTGTGTGTATGTTTTGATTAGACATTACTGGAAAATGGCCTTTAAATGTTTCTTGGGTACCATATGATTAAAAGTGGAATACAGAAGTGTTCCATGTGCTTACATTTTAGTGTGTGTCTATTTGCCTGAGATGTTTCTTAAGTGTAGTAAGTATTAAGAACTGGCATTTTGATGCTGCTGGCTAATTAAAGGAACAATTCTTCTTTCTCTCCAGATTTGGTAGCTATTCCTGATTTTCAGGCAGGGGCTATGGAAAACTGGGGCTTGATCACTTTCCGAGAAACAATGCTCCTTCATGATAATAAAACATCTTCGGCAATGGATAAGAAAAAAATAACAACAGTGATTGCTCATGAGTTGGCGCACCAGGTATGAAGTACCCCGGTCCTCCTTTTTACAACAGTGTTTTTTGTTTGTTTTAAGTTAGTTTACATTAGTATCCTGCTAGTTATGAGAATACTTGCCATTTTATTGGTTGCTTGTTCACACACTTGCATATAGTTATGCCAGGTTCATTGGGCTGTCATTGAGAAACGTTCTTAAGAATGCAAGACGGGCCCTGCTGGATGAGACCAGTGGTCCATCTAATCCCTCATACTGTTTCACACAGTGTCCCTCTAGTTACCCCGGAGGACCAGCAAACAAGGAACAGAGACTGAGGTCTACCCCCGATGTTGCCTCCTGGCTCTAGGTTTCAGAAGTTAACTGCCTCTGAATATGAAGGTTCTCTTTCGTTATGCCAGCATTCCAACATTCATCTACGGCCTCAGGCCAGCCACCCCAGAAAACAGAAGAAGGGGCAGCAGAAAGCCCCTCCACATTGCTTTATGGCCCAGAGAACAGATGCCAAAAGGCTAGAGGAGGAAGTAGCATGGATCAGACTCTGAGTCTTTTAAGGAAGATGCAAAACAAAGCATTCTTGCAAGAAAGTTAATCTTAAAAGCAAAGACCTTGATTAACTGAGATCATTTCAGATTCCAGCAGCCACAAGAAATGGTCAGTGTTTGTGACACCAAATAAGAAATGTTGCAGAAGTCATAAAGAGATTTTCTTAAGCCAAATGTCTAATGCATCCAAGAAGACAATTTAGCCTCTTTCCAGAGAAGAAGAAGAGGAGGAGAAGAGATTAGATTTATACCCTGCCCTTCACTACTTGAAGGAGTCTCAGAGTGGCTTACAGTCCTTTTTCCTTTCTCTCCCCACAACAGACACCCTGGGAGGTAGGTGAGGCTAAGAGAGCTCTGAGAGAACTGCCCTTGAGAGAACATCTACATGTGGAGAAGAGGGGAATCAAACCTGGTTCTCCCATATTAGAGTCTGTGCCTTTAACCCCTATACCAAACTGGCTCTTAATCATAGTTAATCATAAGGGCAAAAACTCATCTTCTGAGCCCCAAAACATCCGTAAACAAATATTCATCCATGGTGTTAATCATGTCATGGTCAGCTTTTGCCACAAACAAAAATTAAGCAAGGAAATGATTTCTGTGAATCAGGAACTACCAGATAAAGTTAATCTAGTTCAAAATTGTCACAAGACTCCCCTAAAACAAAGGGAAATCTAGATATATACGGAATATATAAGGCTCAGCCACAAAATGGGTTCAGCTTCTCCTCCAGACTGACCTCCACTGTTACTCCAGCACCAGGAGAACAGAATCACCTGAAGTATGATTTAATACCTCTTCCTGCACCCACTAGCACTGCATTCAGCCCCCTGGATTTCTACCTGCACTTTTGCAAATACCATCCCACCGCACCATCCTGTTCCTGCTTCACTCTTCTGTTTCGCCTCTAGAGCCCCACATCTTCTGCCCTCTACAGGCACCTCTGCCACCCCCATCCTCTGCAGCTGCCTTGGATTCAGTCCCATGCATTTTGTAGTCCCTCCCCCCGCCGCCTTTGTCCCTGCTTGTCTCTGTCTCTCTCAGCTGAGCTGCTCCTTTCTTGATTCCTGGCAGGACCCAACATACACAGACAATCCCCACTTGGTTGGGCCCCCCTAAAAGGAGAACCAGAAGAGGGTAGGACATTATTGTAAAATAAGGGAATAATCACACTAGGATTGAGATTTGTCATTATTGCATGTATGAACTTCCGCTGATTAATTGATTCCTTTACTTTCCTTCTTTGATCTATCTAACTTTTAGCCAGTCAGATTAAATATTGCTTATTAGCAGTGTCTGGCGTTCCAACTGCTTTGGGGAAGGGACATGCCAGAGCAAGCCCATGTATACACTGGCTTACATGGTCCCTAAGTAGGGGAAGGCAATAGCAAAACACCTCTACTTGATCACTTGCCTTGAAAACCCTCTGGAGTCCCCATAAATCACCTGCAACTTGACTGTGCTTCACACACAAACACACACACACAGATACATGTGGTCCCTAGACTGTTTGGATGTACACTGAATGCCAGCCACAGGGTTTTGGTAACATTTTCATTATCATGGTTAGTAGCCATTGATGGATGTATCCTCCACGAATCTCTCTAATCCCCCTTTAAAGTCATCATGTGTGTGGCCATCATTATATCTACTGGAAGCAAGCTCCACAACTTAATTACTGAGTCAATGAGTATTTCCTTTTGTTTGTTCTGTCCTGTATGCCAGCAACTTCATTGGGTGCCCCTGAGTTTTAGTATTATTGGAGAGGGAGAAGAAGCAGTGAATATCCACTTTCTACATCCCATGCATAACTTTATAAACCTCCGTTGGGTCTCCCCTTAGCAGTTTTTTTCAAGTCTGAAAAGTCCCAGACTCTTCAGCCTTTCTTCATAAGAAAGATTCTCAGCCCCTTAATCAGCCTGGTTGCCCTTTTCTGTATTTAAGCATGAGGTGGTTCCGTCATCTGATGCTCTAGTGAGTGGTGACTGTGTGTTCGTGTAGTGTATCCAGCAGTGCTGCTGTGACGACCTTGTATGATCATACTGATTCATAGTGTGAATATTTGGCATTGCTACCTCATAAGGAAAGAGTGTAAGTGAGTGTAAAGAGCGAGGCTAATCTGACACTGGCCTTGTGATCTTTCGAGATCCAATTTCAGGCAAAGCTCATGAAACTGCTCTTTTCCATCTTCCCTGCATCATTCCCCCAAGCTGCTATGAGGGTCAAGAGAGCCTTCAGAACACCATGGGACACAGCACAGGAAGCTGCAGCTGTAGGAAAAATCTGTGGACCCCCCCACACACACACACATACACCTTAGCACGAGTGGAAGCGGCTTCTCTTTATGCAAGTGTTTCCTGTTATGAGTTAAACCATGATCTGTTTGTACAGGGAGCAACTGGAAAAGGTGGTGGGGGCATAATACGACTTACCTCTGCCCACAGAGCCAACAGCATGTGTGGGTGGGGGGCTGCCTTGCCTCCCCCGGAAGGAGGAGGTGACGATGTACAATGTACGTGTAGTGACATTGAACATTGGGGGTGGAGCAGGTAGGCCTTTAGGGGGCCAGCTCTGCTCCTCCTCCTCTTGGTGCCTCGTGCAATTGGGAAAGATGGTGGGAGCATAACAGAGTGCAACACTGTCTATTTTGCCCTTGCATGTTGGGTTCAGTGGACAAGTTCTGGGGTTAATGTGATCCCCCCCCCCCCCCCAGTGCATGTTTTTTTCACTTCAGTCCTTCATTAAAATTTATGGTTAGAGGTTAGATGGCCATACCTATATACTTCTTCATGCAGTTCATAGTTATTTATTTAGAGCATTTGTATGCTCAGCCTTTCTCCCAACAGAGTCAAGATCCAGGGCAGTTAACAACAAAGAATAATCTGTTACTTTAATTGAAACACCTGTACAGATAATGAGAAGCTTTGAAAATACTTTTTAAAGTGGCATTAATGCAAAGTAAGCTGCTAGCACAAGACGAGTCATATCTGTAGTGTTGTCTTGGTGGCTAAGGGACTGGTATGGTATATGCTGTCCCAGAAGTTAGAGCAATGCAGGTTATCTTCTATCATGACTGCAGTGTGCTCGGTTTCCTGTTAAGATGACAAATTGCTTTTTACTGTTCAGAATCCTTTCTGCTGTTGCCTACTCTATATAAGAACCACTAAAATTGTGGAGTCTTACTTGCACCCTTTAATTTCATATTTACTGATAAGAATGCACTGTTCTTTTTTTCTATTTGTAGTGGTTTGGCAATCTTGTAACTATGGAATGGTGGAATGACTTGTGGCTGAATGAAGGATTTGCCACTTTTATGGAATACTTTGCCATGAATGAAATTTTCCCGAATTTATTTACTGTGAGTAGATACAATTGGAGGCACACAGAAAAAAATCATCTTGGATTTGGTACCTGCTTGACTTTAAACTCAAAGGCTAAAGCTGTATTTGGTAAAAGGTTGCTTTGCAAACAAGAAACTTCCGTGTCCTCTCTTGAAGGGCTTGTAGTTTTATTTATTTATTTATTTATTTCATGAGATTTATATCCCGCCCTCCCCACCATTCGGCAGGCTCAGGGCGGCTAACAGCATATTCAAACACTAAAATATACAATATCTTAAGAGCATTAAAATACATAAAACAGCTTAAGAACATAGTACAGATGGCGTATCCTCATTTGGTATATCAGTGCAGCGTCTAGATGTTCACCAATACAAGTGGTCACACAAACTGGCAGACCGAATCGGGCCAGGGCCAAGATGTAAATATTAGGCGGCCCCTACTAAAAAGCCTGGTGGAAGAGCTCCGTCTTACAGGCCCTGCAGAACTGTAAAAAGTCCTGCAGGGCCCTGATGTTATCCGGGAGCTCATTCCACCAGTGTGGGGCCGCCACTGAAAAGGTCCTGGCCCTCGTAACCGCCAGCCGAGCCTCCTTCGGCCCTGGAAGGACCAGGTGATTATGGGATCCAGACCGTAGTGCTCACTGGGGAACATATGGAGAGAGGCGGTCCTTCAAGTAGATACGTCCCAGGTCATATAGGGCTTTATAGGTAAGCACCAGCACCTTGAACCTTTTCTGGTATGCTATGGGCAGCCAGTGCAGTGCTTTTAGGGCGGGCTGGATGTGCTCCTGTACGGGGAGGCCCATCAACAGCTGCGCCACCGCATTCTGCACCAGCTGCAGATTCCAGATTTGGCACAAGGGCAGCCACATGTAGAGAGTGTTACAGTAATCCAATCTTGAGGTGACCAAAACGTGGATCACCGTAGCCAGTTCATTGCATTCAAGGAAGGGAACCAACTGCTTGATCAGCCGTAGAAGATAAAAAGCTGACCTCGCAGCGGCTGCTACCTGGGCCTCCATCGTTAACGAGGGGTCCAGGAGCACTCCCAAACTCCTAACCTCTGACGCTGGTACCAACGGCACCCCATCGAAGGCCAGGAGAGGGATCCCTATCCTTGGCCCACTCCAACTCAGGCATAGGACCTCCGTCTTCATCGGATTCAATTTCAATCGACTCTGCCTGAGCCAACCAGCCACGGCTTGCAACGCCAGGTCCAGATCACCCAGACTAGAGTCTGACTGACCACCCAACAGCATATAGAGCTGGGTATCATCAGCGTACTGATGACATCCCAGCCCATGCCTCCTGGCAATGTAAATAGCATTGGGGAAAGTACTGCTCCCTGTGGGACTCTGCAGGTCAGCGGATACCTTTGGGAGAGTTGTTTCCCTATCGCCACCCTCTGTCCCCGATCTTGGAGAAACAAGGAAAGCCACTGTAAAGCTAACCCCTGGATCTCAATATCAGCGAGGCGGCGGGCTAGTAGCTGACGGTCAACCGTGTCGAACGCCGCCAACAGGTCCAACAACATCAGCAGCCTCCAGAGGTCATCTGTTTTGATGCCTAGCTTTGTATTTATCTTCCTGGTGCTGTTTGTTCATTTATACAGGCTCTCAGTAAGAAATAAAATGCAATTGGAAGTTTTATTAGCATTTAAAGCTGTCAGATTTTAGAGCTTAGAGGAGGATTCGAGTCCAGTAGCACCTTCAAGATCTGATGAAGGGAGCTTTGACTCTTGAAAGTGTTCTTGGCCTCTTAGGTGCTACTGGGCTCGAATCTTGCTTTTCTACTTCAGACAGAAGAACATAAGATGAGTCCTGCTGGATCAGGTCAGTGGTCCATCTAGTCTAGCATCCTGTTTCACACACAGTGGCCAACCAGTTCCTCTGGATGTTCAGCAACAGGGCATACCCTCCTGCAGCTGACAGTATAGCAGCTATTACCTCTGTAAACAGGGCAAGCAGGCAAAAAGATAAGCACGCTAAAAGGGAGAATTGAGGTATATTGTCCTACAGATGCTTTGATGCTTATAAAGGAGAAACACCATGAAGCCTTTAATCCATCACCTCTTCAGTGTTATATTACAACAACAGGAACCACATGTGTAGGTACATATGGGGGAAAGGCCAGGAAGCAGTTGGTACCTTGGCCATCAACTACTCGTAGGTACCTCCTGACCAGGATGCTGGCCTAATTACAGCTTTGTTTAAAACCTTGCACATATGCTGTTGACCTGAAGAAATAAAATTTCACCACTTGGTGGTGCTAGATTGCTTTATTAAATTAAAAGAATGGAGGGGGCAGAGGATAGAGCATCTTTAACATAAGTCAAATTTAGGTGAGTAGCTGTGTTGGTCTGAAACAGCAGGACAAAGTTTGAGCCCAGTGGCACCTTTAAGACCAACAAAGTTTTATTCAAAATGTAAGTTGCATACTTTGTTGGTCTTAAAGTAGCCACGGGACATAAACCAAATTTGTAAGTTGTTGTGGGGGGGTGGGGGTTGTTTCCCTCCCACACACAGGAAGAGCAGTTATGTAATGTGGCTGCTTGAGACTAATCTTGTACAATGTGGCTCAGCACTTTGTGCCAGAGTGTGTGGTCAGAAAGAGAGTTTAATCTAGTGTTGCCAACCTCCAAGTGGTAGCTGGAGATCTCCTGGGATTACAACTGATCTCCAGGCGACAGAGATCAGTTCACTTGAAGAAAACGGCTGTTTTGGAAGGTGGACTCTGTGGCATTATACCCCATCAAAGTCCCTCCCTTCCCCAAACCCCACCGTCCTCAGGCTACACACCCAAAATCTTCAGGTGTCTCCCAACCCAGATCTGGCAACCCTAGTTTAATAGCAGTTTAGGTACACTGCTATTAGGTACACAGTAGTTTAATAGCAGTTTAGGTACACAGTTTAATAGCAGTTTAGGTACACAGTAGTTGACCTTCAGGCTTCTAGATGCAAGAATGATGGGGTACCAAGATGAAGAAAAAGAATGTACTTCCTGAATAAAGCTTATGAAAAATTCTTCAGGTACTGAAACATCAATTGCACTGACAGATTTGTGAGCATTGATGGCCTAATTGTTAGAAATTAACAGCCCCATTATATGGTTTAAAATATTCAGGCTGCGGCCCTGGTGCTAGTAATTTAACTATTGCTTGTAGATTCCCCCCCCCCCCCAACTTTCCTTGACACTGTGTTTAATGTCTTATCATAACCTTGAAAACAAACTTCAGGTTTCTGTGGTGTTAAATCTTTGGGCAGACAAAAATGAATTGCATGTGACCTGAGTAAAGCAAGGCCCAGGGAAGTTTATATATAAAATAACAATATATCTATATAGTTTATATATGAAATAACTATAATCTAAGCCCCATAATAGGTTTCCTCATTGAACTGATTTATCCAAACTGTCTGACAGTGGGAGTGGGTGATTTTATACATATAGTCCCAAATTTAAATACAAAACTTCATACTGTTTTATCTCCCTTTGCTTTACAAGCTCCTTCCCACAAAGCTCTATAGTATAACCGCTCAAAGTATTTTGCAGTTTCTCTGTTATAGTTAGGAAAATTCTCTGACCTGGATGGGCCAGGCTATCCAGATCTCAGAAGCTAAGCAGGTTCTGCCCTGGTTAGTACTTGGATGGCAGACCACCAAGGAAGTCCAGGGTTGCTACACAGAGGCAGGCAATGGCAAACCACCTCTGAAAAATTAGTTGTTTGGATGTTCTATGATACAAGATGACTTGGGTCTGCCTGTACCTACAGGCTATGGACTGAGAATGGAATGTTAGAATAGAGCTCTTGGGAGTTTCTCTGCACCCATGGATTTTGGTGTTATTTGAGCACTGTAATTCCTCTTCTAAATAATTGAAACTGTTACCATAGTAACAGTGAGGCATTGCATTTCTTGAGAGGCCAACAAAGACGGTAGCCTTTGTAGCTTCAGCATTGTCCTGTGTCTCTGAGATACTGTTGCATCAATGTTACAAAGGACTGGGAAGACACAGTAAATTCTACCCCCTCCCCAGCCAATTGGATAATCAGAAGGGTTATAACGTAATACATAGTGAGAGATGAAATTCCTTGCATTAATAACTGCTAGGGTCAATTTAAACTTCTTTCCTTCTTTTGTTCAGAATGATGATTTTCTAAAACTGCGTTTTAATACTATGGTGAAGGATTCTCTGAACGCCTCTCACCCCATCTCTCATGCTGTCCAGTCTCAGGAAGAGATCGACGAAATGTTTGATACAGTCTCCTATGGCAAGGTAACTTCAAAAGTCTGGGAAATGTGTTTTTAATAAAACTAAACGCATTACAGAGTTCACACAAATGTTTCAAATCATGGTCTTAGCGTGGGCAATAACAACAGGTCAGGAGCTAAAAGAGGGGGAAAGTATTTTGAGGTAGAGAGGCCTGGGAAATGCTTGTACCCCTTATGAACACTTTTTAAACTGCACATTAGGGCCAAACTTTTTTAAAATCCTCAATTTAGAAGTGTTTCTGCATTCTTCAAAAATATTTTAAGGAAAAGGTTTCTGTAACTATGCATATTGTTAGTTAAATATCAAGTTAGTCTATTCATAACTCAGTGCAGATTTTTAAAATTTATTCTGCTTCTCCAGAAACTTGCTTGAGGTAGCTCATAAAATAAAGAAAGAAAGAAAACAAAAGCAATGGTATACAGCCAGCCAGGAGTCTTTTTGCCTGCTAGATTGGATACCATTGGGTTGTGAACTTGTTAAGAGGCTTTGGACTCTGCTTAATACAAAATAGAATTTTGGTTTGTGCATGGTCATTGTATCTACCTTGAATTATTATACCCTTTGATGAAGGATTTCCTTTGAAACGGTCTGAATATCATATACAATATTGTCGGGGTATACGGGGAAGTATTTTTTCTATGCACCGTTATTACCCTTTGGAGGGCTTGTAGGATAGTGTATCTTTCAAGAATTATTCTGTGGTTTGTGAGACTTTATGATGTGCATTACATTTTCTTGTAGTGTAGTATGTGTTTATATATAATATATTTCTATGGGCATCATTGCTTGTCTTTGAACTCTGAACTCCTAGCCATGGTCGAGTGATCAGTTCCCCCAAGGGCTTTTGTTCTCTGTCCAACTCCTTCTTCTGGATGCCCCATGAATTCCTGCTCCCTTCCATTTTAGCCTTAGCCATGGTATATCTGCACCAAGTATGTCCGCACCAAGGCTGACACTAACCACCACCGCTGTAAACCCAACTTTAAAACCAGCCATATTTAGTATTAATATTAACTACTAGCACTACATGCTGTTAATGATGAAATTTGGGGGGGGGCGCTTGATCCTTTAACTATGGTTTAATTGACTGGTAAATGTTGCATTTTTATCAGTGGTTTCCAGCTTTTTTAAATATGAAGACCCCTTTTAACATAAAAAAATTGCACCCTCTACATTGTAACAGTTGTACTGTGATTGAGAAACACATACTGACAAAAAGATCACAATGAAAATGCTTAGTGTGCATATGGATTTGAACACCCCTTACAGTAACTCTGCGGATCCCCCAAGGTTGGGGGACCACTGATCTACATTATACAAAGAGATTTGATTAAAATCACTTCAGTCACTTGCTTTGTCTTCTCATAATTATCATCCTTTAGGGGAAAAAACTTTGCTTTTTAATTTCTATTTTGCAGTCATCCCATTCATCCCATCTTAGCTTTTAAAAGGGAATTCTTTATTTTGAGACTAATTGTGAAAATTTAGAAGTTTGCTTTCAGTATGAGAAGAAGCATTGTACTTCTCTAGAAGTACAGTTGTAAGTAAACGTAGTGATTTCTATCCTCTCTTAAATATTTGTAAACACAGAGAAGGAAATTGATATTTGAATAGATTTTGACTTTCTGTATATGTACTAATGGTTTAAATTCACATATAGATGTGTAGGAAACAGATGTACCGGTATGTGAACTGATATTTTCTCCTACGCTAGTCGCAATCAGTCCCAATCATTTGTGGCCAGACCACATGTTGTTCTGATTAAAGGAATAGTTAAAAGCTGCTTTTGCCCTTGTATCTGCTAGCATGGCCAGAGGTAAACGTTCCTGCATACCCAGAGTGGCTGATGCGGAGGAGGAGTGTCATAAAACGGGGGCACATTATCTGTGTCCTTTTCAGCAACCCCTAGCTGCTCATGATCTTCAGACCCAGCCCAGTTTGCAGAATCTGGAAGCACTGGTAAACACAAAATAGCAGTGCACAACAAGATGTAGTTGTATACAGTAGCTAACAAATGGGATGTTTTTGACCCATTATAGCCCCCCGCCCCACCCTTGGTATCTTGAAAAGTACACCCAACTTGCGCAGGTTGGATTTTGGAAGCTGCTGGAACAGAGCACAGTTTAAAGCATATTCCGTATGCAAGTTGCATTTGTATATATCTGCTCTTAGATAAGTAAATGCGATAGGTGCCACACAGAACTTCAGTTGCTGTTAGTCTTTGGTGTCAGAATAAAGAGAATATTATGAAGTTGCACTCTCCCCCCCTCCAATCATGGCTAGAAGACAATAGACCTCAGGTTGTGTTCAGGATAACATTTTACATTCTAGTTGTTATCTGGCTACTTTCTTTAGACACTGTGCATGCTTAACTATAAGTCTTTTCAGAATTCTAAACAAATTCCTAAAAAATAGTTGATGCAGAGACACAGTATTCCACATGCTTCCTCTGGACCTTTTCCCCTTCTCTCCTGCTATCATCATTATTTAACACATAATTTCTTTTTTCCCCCCTGCATACTTGTTGATGCTGATCACAAGTCCTGAAGGATAGCTTAGGACATATAGCTGAAAATGAATTCACTGAAGTTTCCTATGCTCAGACAGTCTTTGTTTGTACAAGGTCAGAGTAAGATACTTTCCAGGCTTCATTCTGAGCCCATCTTCTTAAAATCTGTAGGGGTTACATTTTCCAATGGGTTTACATTTCAGGGTTGCTAATCTGTAATTAGATCAGAATTAAATCAAACATCTCTATCTCTCTTTTTAAAACAAACAAACAAACATTTTATCTTCTCTCCCCTGTTCATTATCAAAACAAGTATTGTATTCCTTAGACTAAAAGAAGCAATTTTCTCCTGGGCCAAACCTCTTGCTCATGAAAGTACTCTTCTTAAGCCAATACTTTCAATCAAGCAGGCAGCTTGCATGCATATGTGGCTGTGAATCCATATATATCTAATACATTTTTCTCAATACAGGGAGCTTCTCTCTTGTTGATGTTGAAGAACTATCTCAGTAAGGATATCTTCAGAACTGGCATTCAGAGTTATTTGCATGACCACAGCTATAATTCTACCCGTAGTGATGATTTATGGGATAGCATGACCAAGGTAAATGTCTTGGGCAGAGGAGGGGAACTAGGGGAAGGCTGCTTAGTTACACTACTTAAGTAGCTAGTCTTCTTTGGCAGTTTTGCCATGAGAAAAATCAGTTGTCCCTATCAGCATCAGTGCCTTGTAATGCTATAAAAAATTCCAGCATTTAAGGTATTATTAATTAGCAGTTAATAATAAACTTTGCACAATTAGAGTACTATCATTTTTTTTAAAAAACAGAAAAATGTTCAAATTCTAAAATTCGATTCCCCCCTGATTAGGGGGGAATCCTCCTTCCGTCTCACTTAAGACAGTGTGCCCTCACTGATTTAGTTTTACAGGCCATCTTTCTTAAAAAACAAAACAAAACCCAAAGCACTTTACAAAAAGGCATAAAATGTTAAGGAAAACTAAGTGAATACAATTCAAAATAACCCTCAGTGGATTTAAGAACAGTTCTGTGAAAATAAAAAATTGAGCCTGATCTCTAAAGGACAAAAATGATGATGCCAGTTCTGAATCACTTTGGCTTGGGTATTTTGATAAAAGGAATACTGGAACACAGAAGGATCTGTCTCTCTTCGCCTCCCTCCTAAACACAGAGGAGGGGAGGCCTGTAGCAGATGAAGATCTGAGTGAACAGGCATTTTCATATCAGGTCAGAGAAACTGGAGTTTCTGAAGTAACCCTCAACTCTTGCAAAAATACAACAGATTTATCTATTTTATGTATCCACTGTGTGTTTGTGTCCCTTGCCATGGGCTGCATGGGTTTATAGATTATTTGCTGTCCTGGATCTTGAAGTGCAAAATAGTTGCTGACATGATGCACTGACTACACTTTAAGTGTTGGCTCAGCTTGACTGCAGCAGATCATAGCATATATATGAGAGAGAGAGAGAGTGAGCTCAGAGGTTTCCAAGCATCTGTGAATCAGCAGTGTTGAGGAGTTTGGGGCAGGGGGTTGTGTACGTGTCATCCATTCCTACCAGAGTCCTGCAGCGGGGGAGTCTGTAGGAGAGGAAGAAGCATCATGCTGCAGACCAGGCTTGTGCGCCCTCCTCCCACACTCCACATAGCCAATTTTTGAAATATGTCATATGTTGACCATCATGTTTGTCACCCTTGAATATGTTTTTTAAGGTATGGTTTGAAGTCCTTGTTTCTTTGGTTTCACATTCCTTCATAACCCTTTGATACTAATTCTAAATACAGAGCTGGGACTTGAAAGACTGAAAACTTTCTGTTCAAAATCTGGCAAAGAGATGTCCAACTGAGATTCAAGTTTCTCCTTTCATGCAGAAACATATTTTTTGAATGGCAGAGCTTAGCTCATTTTTATAATGAAGTTTGAAGGGCTGTAGCTTGACGTATGTGTACGCTGCAGCTGCCTGCACAATTCACTTCTTTCTCCACTCAGAGGAGAAGACGGAGGAAACTCAGATGGGTCAGGCCCTTAGGTGCCTCTTTCTTCCTTGCATTGATGATTTAAACTTTCTATGTGTGAGGTGATGAGCAAGCAAAACACTCATACCTAATGAAGAGCACTCCATGATGTTAATTCCAGAGGGATAGCCAGTTGCACCAAAAATAACCAGAGTCCTGTGAGAATTTTTTTTTTAGTCTTTAAAATGTTAGTCTTTAATGGGGAAAAAAGAACCAATCCTGTGGTTCTACCATGTTCTTTAGTTAAATTAGGGGTAGAAGTGTAGTTCTTGATATATCTTCTGAATGATTTTTCTCCCATAGGTTATACATGGAGACGTGGATGTTAAAAAGCTTATGGAAACATGGACTCACCAGAAAGGCTTTCCCTTAGTGAGAGTTTCAACAAAAGGAAAACAGATTTTTCTGACACAGGAGAGATTTATGCATAATGCGGAAGTAGAAAATCAGATCATACATTCAAGGTTTATTTTTTATCCTTTTTTCATGCAAGTGTTTTAAGTCTGTCTGCTGACTACACTTTATCTTCAAGGGGAAGCAGTCCCAGGCTTTCTACTAGGAACAGATAGTAATATTGAGATGTAGCATTAAATACCAAGATGTATTTATTATGTGTGCTGAAACATATAGTCAAAGGCATTTGCCTAGGAAGGTGGGAGGGATCTCCTGGATGTGATGGAAGCCGGATGGGTAGTTTGGGAGGGGAGAGCGATTGAAGACCTGCAGCTGCCATGTTCTCCATGTACAAGGAACAGGGAAGTAATGACAGCATAGAGAGAAGATGGGGCTTTAAGCTGATCCGGTAAATGCGTTGTGGTATTTGGTGATAGATTTTCATCATGGCTGCGTAGGGAGGGTTGCTAATACCCTTTTGCTCTTTGCATAGACTCTGAGAAAAAAAAAATTATACCTACCTGTATGGATTATGCAAAGATTACTTTTATATTGACATCTTACTGTAGTTCTGTATGAATGTGTTTCACCTGGGTGATACCAGCAGGTGGCATAAGCAGGTTGTTTTATAGTACAAAATTCTTCTCTTTATTTCATTGGAGGATCAAGGATTAAATGCAATGTTGTGTTTTCAAAGCAGCAAGCAACAAATTCAAGTAGCTCATGATTCTTTTTCTCTATGTTTAATAGGGGAAGTTGAAGATCTCTTCTGCAGAGAACAAATCTCTTTGATTTGCTGGTACTGTGGACCTGTCCACAGTATCAGTATACAAAAGCAGATGCCTAGGGAGATGCCCTGATCAACAGAGTGCATGCAGAATGCTTTTTTAAAAACATAAAATCCTACCTATTGTCTGTTTAAAAGGGAAGGAGCTGCACATGTATGTACAGTTCTCTGTTCAGCTAGCAACATGTGTTCAGATCTCTGCTACTGCATGTGTAGTGTATCCAGCTGAGATGACACTGTTTATGCGGAAAGGAGATTACAATTAAAATAGAGGAACAAAAAGAGCTGAGCCATAAGTGGTGAAGCATTGGATTGAAGGGAAAAATGAAATTAAAAACTCAGGTGGCTGAAACATGTTGCATTATTGCGCATTTAATACATTGGTGTTGACCTTGGTAGTTGAATATTAGCAATAACATTTTAAAGCAAGCTCAGCAAGAACACACAAGTAGGAATCTGCTTTGTATATACCTGTCATGAGCTCTGCTTTTGTGGCTCTCTTGGCTTACTTCTGCCTTATTTCTGTTAACACACCTGTTGCGGCCATCTGTGAGTAGAAATCAGTTGTACAGTAGGTGTCATCATGTCACTGGGAATTGGTGTTCTTGGGCTCATAACACGTTGTGTCACTAGCCACAATGTAATGACACAGTTTGCCCCCACGTTGTAGGGCTAACTTTTGTAATTACACCCTTTATTAGAGGGTTAATGTATATAAACTTGCACAACAGCAGAAGGTTGAAATCTTATTAGCAGACACTAATAGATTGTCAGTACAGTTGTACATAATACAGGTTTCACAATCCAACAATAAATGACCTTTGTTTTTCCTTTTAGTCCTATGTGGGATATACCTCTTTCTTATACCACCAGCAGTGGCAGTTCTTTCTTCTCTTCTTACGCATATTTACTGGCCAACAAGTCAGGTATGTTCTGTTGAATGCCTTTTGGGTTTACCATATGCCCAGACAGTAAATACAGGTGAAGTATTTTCACTGGCTCTGGTGAATACTGGTGAAGTATTTGTATATTAGTCTTCTGGAAAGTGTTCATAATGTGTTTCAGAAACACTGTTGCGGGTATTTGTTGACATGGGGATGAGTTTAATACACATTAGGCTTTCTTTCAGTTGGCTGGCCTTAGTTTTTTATTAATGTAAAGAAACTGCCCTGAACTTGTTCTAAGGATTGGTCTACACAACCAACAGAAAAGTGGTTATGGGGTGGCAAAATGTTTGTTTCAAACCAGGAAGGACTGTCTTTCCCAGTATGAACTGGTGACTGCGGTATTGTGGGACAGCCTTTCAAGTCCAGTTAAAAAAAGCTGACTGTCTGGCATCTCTGGGGCACCAAAATTGTGTTAGATGGTGGGACCCAGTTACAGTCCTGGCTTTACGCTTTGTTTACATTTTGTTTTTATTGTTGTATTCTTATGTTAAGTAGAGTTGTTAAATTTCCAGAAGTTTTGAAACCACAGGGAGAAAAACTGTTTTTCTTTTCTTTGTTTTTTTGGAGGTGAAGGACAGTTCAGAGAAAAATTGAAATATATGCAGTACATTTCCTATCAAACTTATAATTATTTTACTGGTTGAACATAAGATGCACCATTGCTTACTTTACAAATTGTAGTATTTGGCATATTTATGGAATTTAAAATTAGAACTATTTTGATTTTCTATAAGAAAAATTGCAATTATACCCAATACTTGAGAAAGAATAGCAAACTGCTGCACCTACATCAGTGCAGCACATGTATTTTTTAATATTGCCATCTGAGAAGTAGGGAAAAAACACTGAAGGCAGAAAGCAAAGTCTGTAGTAAACAAAAGAAAATGCATTTGAACAGAAACTCATAAAGTTACCACAGGTGGCATGTTTAGATATTAAGCTAAACTTTATAACACTGAAAATACTGAACTCTTTAATGTATTATCATTAAATATATCATAGCATATTAATTGTTGACAGTTTTTTTAACATTTAAACACCATTCTTGAAATTGTATCTGTCTACCATATAAGAGGTTTTTTCTTCTAGTGCGCACCCAAATTTCTCAATTTTTCTATTAATGAAATTGAAACAATCCTCAGGCATTTTCCACAGTGTACATTTTAAGTATAAAAAAACCTTGCCCTAAGAAGTATTTTATCCATTCAAAAAGAGAAAGTATTTCAGAGGCTTTTTTTCAGTTCTGACCTAAATTTTTCAATATTTCTGTTGGAAAAACTGATTTTTTTTCTGGGGGGGGGCTTCACATCTCTAGTTGTTACCTGCCTTGCTTCACACTTTGGTGTATGGACAGACTTGGGAAATTAATATTTTTAATTCATATGATTTATTAATATGTAAGTATTTAAAAGATATGTCCTAACGTGGATGGCCCAGGCTAGCCCGATCATGTCAGCTCTCAAGCTAAGCAGGGCTGCTCCTGGTTAGTGCTTGGATGGGAGACCACCAAGGAAGTCCAGTGTTACAGCACAAAGGCAGGCACTGGCAAACCACATGTTCGTCTCTTACCTTGAAAACCTAGGGGTTCTCTATGTCAGCTGCAACGTGATGGCATTTTCCACTACTACCACCACTTAAAATATTTATATACTTTCTCCTAGGCATCCCACTAATAAAAATTTGATTCTGATTTTTTAGATGAAAACAAACTTTTAAATAATTGGCCATTTAAGTTGGATACAGTGTTGCCAGGATTCTGTTCTGAGTCCCAGATGCTCTTGATTTGTGTGGTATTTTCCTATTGGCGCAGCAGTATGTATTACTGACTTGGCTGTTCCTATGAATGGGTATATAAGTTAAAAAATTCTTGAGCAAGAAAGCTGATCCCCCCCCCCCCCCCCCGGTCTGTATGTCTCCAAATGGCTTGGCATGGTAGGTGCTGGAAAAGAAACCTTAGTTTTTGATAGTACAGCTTTTTATATTTTTAATTGGATTCTCTTCCAATTTCTTCAGTACAGATGGACTTTTACCACCGTGTGATCTGAAAATACAGCTAGTCCTTCCAGTTAACTAATGATGCTGTTTTGTTGGAAATACTGTAAGAATAAAGGGACTGCTATGACTCATAACTGTTTAGTGAGCTGTTCTTGTTTTGTTCATCTTTTTGAGATGAATAGTTCCATGTCTTCCTTTTGATGTGTAGTCTATATAATCCTTCTGTTTGCCTGGAGGTATGTCCTTGGACACATCAACTCCGCTTCACGGTAGGAATGAGTTTGTAACAGAGAGCTTTCTGTAACCTGGCTCCTCTGTATATGAAAGAATGGGGCAATAGTGCCGGCTATGGAGATGTAAGTAATTCACTTCTGGACAGATACATTTTTATAATTGAAAACTGCTCCTGAGAAGATGAAAGCAGTGTGCATTAAAAAGTACATCTGCTGCTACTGCCAAAATTTAGGCTGCTGCATAGTTGAGATGTTAAATATGTTAATGAAAAGCAATAGATCATTTTTAAGGAGAAAAGTTTTAAATAAAGCTACCCCCAACAGATTTGGGGAAAGCATGCAAAAAGGGGTGGAATGTGATTTTTGCATCAGATGTATTGCTGGTAGTTAAGCTGGCCATGAAACATATTTTGGTAGTGGTATTTAACTTTGGAAAGCTTTGTACTAGGATGAGATTTTTTCTTTTTATCTACTATGAAGTGAAATGCAGGAATGGATTCAGTGTATTAGTCTTCCCATCAAGTGTGTTGAACTTCTTACATTTTGGTTTCCTCTAGCCCATTTGACAAATAAATAAAATGAAGTCTTTTTGGTTCTTTTCCTAGGTAGAGAAATACTCTTATGCCCAAAGGTCTTTTCTGTGCTACCTAATAGCACAGAACATCATCATAGCATTAATCGTGGTAATTAGACAAGCTTACTGCCAAAATTTAACCTTCATCAATTTGCACATAATATTTATTTATTTATTTATTTATTTATTTATTTGTAGCATTTATAGGCCGCTCTCCCCGCAAGCAGGCTCAGAGCGGCTCACACAGCTTGGCACAATGTGCCAAGATTTATAAAACAGTTAAAATCAATTAAAACAATCAGTAAATATCAATTAAAGTGCTCACAGTTGTTGATAAAACAGATGGCATGCCATATATTACGAGTTCAAGACGCCCCACTCAACGGTCTCCCGTTCTACAAGATGGTATGACCCAATCCTAAATGTGGCCAGCCTCTGCCACAAATTTTAGTAGTGGCCATAGATGGTAATGGGGAGGGCTCCTAGTTGAAGGCCTGGTGGAAGAGTTCCATCTTGCAGGCCCTGCGGAACTGCACAAGGTCCTGCAGGGCCCTGATCTCCTCCAGGAGCTCATTCCACCAGTAAGGAACTGCCACCGAAAAGGCCTGAGCTCTGGTGGCAGGGAGCCTGGCCTCCCTGGGACCTGGGATCACCAGGCGATGTTGCATCCCTGACTGTAGGGTCCTCTGGGGTATATACAGGGGAAGGCGGTCCCTCAGGTATGTTGGACCCTGGCCATTTAGGGCTTTAAAGATAAGTACCAGCACCTTGAAGTGAATTTGGTATGCTATCTGCAGCCAGTGCAGTGCCTTCAATGCTGGCTGGATGTGTGCCCGTCTAGGGAGATACATCAGTAGTCTAGCCCTGGCATTCTGCACCAGCTGCAGCCTCCAGATTTGCGACAAGGGCACCCCCTTGTAGAGAGCATTACAATAGTCTAACCTCGAGGTGACCATCACATGGATCACTGTAGCCAGGTCTTCACGATCGAGGAAGAGAGCCAACTGCCGAACCAGCCGAAGATGGTAAAAGGCCAACTTAGCAGTGGCTGCTACCTGGGCCTCCATTACTAAGGAGGGTTCCAGGAGCATTCCCAAACTCCTAACCACCGGCTCAGGCACCAATGGTGCCCTATCGAAGGCAGGGAGCGGGAGTCCCAACCCCAAACGGCCCCGACCTAGGCACAGGACCTCCGTCTTCACCAGATTTAGCTTCCGCCAACTCAGTCTGAGCCAACCAGCCACAGCGTGCAATGCCCGGTCCCAGATCTTCCTGTCAGGAGCCTGACTGGCCACCCAACATCAGATAGAGCTGAGCGTCATCAGCGTACTGGTGACATCCCAGCCCAAACCTCTGGGCAATCTGGGCAAGGGGTCGCATGTAGATGTTGAAGAGCATCGGGGAAAGCACCGCCCCCTGTGGCCCTCCGCACTGAAGCAGGTGCCTCCAGGACTGTTGGTCCCCTAGCACCACCCTTTGTCCCTGACCTTTGAGAAAGGAAACAAGCCACTGCAAGGCAAGCCCCTGTACCCCCACATTGGCGAGGCAGTGGGTCAGCAGCTGGTGGTCGACCGTATCGAACACGGCCGACAGATCTAACAACAACAGCACCGCCACACTGCCTTGATCCAGGTGCCTCCGGAGGTCATCAGTAAGGTCGACCAGCGCTGTCTCCATCCCGTACCCCAGAAGAAAGCCAGACTGGAAGGGATCTAATACGGAAGCGTCATCCAGAAAGCCTAAACACAGGGCTTTAGTCATGTGTTCCCTCCTTGTAAGATGGCTGATGCAGATGATGGTAGGTGGAAGGGCAGGCTTAGTAGTTTGTGTAGCTGAATTGCCACTTTAGGACTGGAAACATCACGCAGAAAAGCCACTCAAAGCCACTTATCTGTACAAGACAGCTTCCAGTTATGTAGGATGCCCTGAGGTGTTGAATTGTTTTCTTGGCTATGGCTGACAGTTGCATCCAAGTAAGATCCTGTAGCTTAACCAGGTCTTTTGTAAAACTAGGAAAATATATGACTTCTGGGATGATTCTGGTGAAGAGTTAATGCACTTATGAACACTTAAAAGCTTGCAATGATGTTGGAAGATGGAAGCAAATTGATTTGTTTGTTTGTTTCCCTTTCTCCATAGATATTATTACACTTACAGATAAAGTGAGCTGGGTCAAGTTCAACGTGGAATCGAACGGCTACTATATTGTGCAGTATGACGATGATGGCTGGAAGGTTTTGATTCAGTTGCTGAAGGAAGATCCCACTGCTCTGACATCCAGTGACAGAGCTAATCTAATCCATAGCATTTTCAATCTAGCAGGGTAATTTTTAAAATACTATAGCTCTTCACTTGTCTTGCAAAACATAGATCTGTGTACATGGGCAGCAGGGCAATGGTAATCAAACTTCTTTGAAAGAACATACTAAAGAAAAATGTCAAATTGTTATGCTGATATGTGTTACTTTAGGGTCAGTATGATAAAGTAATCATCTCAAGTATTGTTTTTATTAAGGGATACTTTGTGGTGGCCTTGATGGCTATTGCATAGATTTATGTGAATTTCTTCAGAAGGCCCACTGGAGGACTTGAACACTGGCTTGAGCTTTCAGAATCTGTTGTTGTAGTTGTATGTTGTTTCCCTGGGGAAATAATTCCAAAGGAGACATTGGACAAAAGATGTCACATTACTGTGTCCAGTCACCAGGCTTCCCCCCAAAGAGTGAACTTCTGGTTGTCATCAACCAAATTTGTCTGGATTTTTTATCTAGGAAGCAATTAGAGTAATATAGGTGGCTCATTCCTTTAGAAATAGAATACTTGAAGAAACCAATTGACCATGACTACTGAAGATGTAGGGGGTGCAGTGGCTCAGAGGTTAACACACTGAGCTGCAGACCAGAAGGTCGGTAGCTCGGCAGTTCGAGACCCAAGTGCCATGTGACAGAGTGAGCTGTCGTCTCTGGTCCCAGCTCCTGCCAACTGAGTAGTTCAAAAGCAAGAAATTGCAAGTAGATAAATAGGTACTGCTTCGGTGGGAAGGTAACAGTGTTCCGTGCACCTCAGTGTTTAGTCATGCCAGTCACATGACTGCAGAAAAAGCCTTCGGACAGCACTGGCTCTTCATCTCTGAAACGGTGATGAGCACTGCCCCCTAGACTCGGATTCGACTGGCTTTTGAGCAAGAGAAACCTTTACCTTTACTGAAGATGTAAGATGCCCAGGTAGAGAGTTTCAAACTTTTATTGATGAAGACAAGAGAACTGTAGTAAAGAGATGCTGATTTCTGCAAGAACAGTTTTGTTTCAAATTAATCTTCCAGAAGCAGTGAAACAAACATGAGTGAGCATCTTGGTCCATTTAGCCTTCTCTATTTATGTCTGCTAAGTCCAATTCAAACAATCTTGTTAACCCACAAAGGCTTTTTTAAAAAAATAAAAGTACCTCATCTTGCCCACATATAAGAACTAGCCTGTCAGATTCACTAGAAGAGTAAATAGTAATATGAGCAAAGGGAACAGCAAAAGATTTAGTTCAGAGCTGCCTGGAAGCAAATGATAGTCCGTAAGGGATGTAGAGCTGTGATTGGTAGATCTTAACAGCACTTGGGACCTCATCAAAACAGTACCACTGAAAATTTTGCTTCCAAGAAAAGCAAAGCTATTTTCTAGCAAAGAGTGACAGGGCAAGCAGAAAACTTCTTCTTAAAAATACTAAGGAAAGTTTAAAATATAATAATAACAAGAATTACTATGATTTTAAAAATAGGCGATCAGGCAATTTCTTTCCTATATTTGTTACTGTATGATATCTTTTGCAAGGAAAGATGACTCTCTCTTGATCAGGCAATTTGCTTCTGAGAGAAATCCTCTGTAGGGAAATCTTGAAATCAATATTTCAGTAACATCCTGTTGTGAAAGAGGCTAGCACAAAATTCATTTGTTTTTATACTGCACCATCCTATTAGAACATGGATGCATTGACATTAAAAGTTAAAGATCTCTTATTGGTACTGAGGCCTGGAGATTAATCAGAATGCTTGACCCCCTTTTTCGTGTCGTTTCAGTTTAGGACTGGTATCACTGAACAGGACCTTTGATCTGATTGAGTACCTAGTGAAAGAAAACAGCACTGCTCCAATCACAGAAGCATTGAATCAAGTGAATCGTATCTACAACTTAGTTGAAAAGAGGGGATTGCAAACTCTTGCTGCCAAAATAGTGGTAAGTCCATTTTGCCACTTAAAAGTGTGTGGCAGTTTCTCAGTAGATGCAAAAGCCATCTGCTTGCAACTTCATCCTTAATACTTCAGGTTCATAGAGTGAGCTACACCAGATGGATTTCAAGCTTTTAGAACACATTCACTGTACTAAACTTTGATAGTGAGGAATCTTCAGCAAATCTTAACACTCTCCCAGTGCATGACAATGTGGGTATAGTCTTATTTTTTGCCCTTGGAAAGTGGGTTAAGTTTGGTGTAGTGGTTAAGTGCACAGACTGTAATCTGGGAGAACCGGGTTTGATTCCCCACTCCTCCACTTGTACCTGCTGGATGACCTTGGGCAAGCCATAGTTCTGGCACAGCTGTTCTTGAAAAAGAGCAGTTTCTGTCAGAGCTCTCTCAGCCCCACCTACCTCACAGGGTGTCTGTTGTGGGGAGGGTAAGGGAAAGGAGTTTGTAAGCCGCTCTGAGACTCCTTTGGGTAGTGAAGGGCGGAGTATAAATCCCTCCACCGCCGCCTCTTCTTCTCCAAATAGTTTTGTATGAACTCAAGTATAAACCCCAGATGTTTGAATTAGCATATTGATACCAGTTGAGTTTCAGGGTGAATTTAACAATGGGTAAATACTCTTCAGCCCATCCATCGGGACTTTAAATGGGAATTGAATAGAAGGGAAGAAGTGCTTGGAGAGCCCCCAGGGTTGTAGGTGTGAGTGGTAGATGATTAGGAAATCTTGGGCATTTTGAAGTACTTTGCGGGTTTACAAAAGCATCTTTGTAATTGTAACAGGGTTTTTGCTATTCAGCGGTGTTTTTCCTTTGTGGTTTCCTAGAAAAAGGTGGAAAACATGCTTGGAGAAAATATTAAGAAACAAACATGGACAAACAAAGGGAGCCTCTCAGAACAAGAGCTGCAATCAAGTCTGCTAACCTTTGCCTGTTCCCATAACTTAGGAAGCTGCAGCACCACTGCCACAGGGCTCTTTAATGAGTGGATGAACTCCAACGGCACCAAAAGGTGAAACATAGATGTGTTTTTTTGAATAAAGTATCCACTTTACCATGACATCAAGAAAGCATTTCCCTGTTCCTTGACCACTACCAGAACAAGGCTGTTTCTCTAGTTTTATATTGATATTGCAGTTATCACTCCATTGGATGTGGAAATGCTTGTCTTGATGTCATCAAGTGAAAAACATTTTATCCTACTTTTTATCGTGCAGTTAATAAATGTGGCTGCTAACATCTGAATTAGACTTGCAAAGTGGGCAGTGTTCACACATGCTTGGGAATAAATCCCACTGTAGTCAACAGATCAATGTAAAGCATTTCATTGTAGGCGTACATACTGATTTTGTGAGAATGAGGGCACAGAGCACAGAACTGCATTTTTAAGTGTAGAGCACAAGAGCAGGTTCAAGGCCCTAGTAGTACCACTTGAGAGCACAGGAGCACTTCCTGTTGCTTCAGCACAAGCGTGCACAAAGGGGCCTTCCCCAAATGAAGCATCATGGAACAGCTACTAGTGGAGCTTTACACTGGGTAGAAATCATAGCAAGGCTATGGTGCTCTTGCTTTTAAATGTGAACATGGTGGTTCTGCTTGCATTGTGCTGGACTGCATTGTACTGGATGCTGTTAGCATGCAAGCCTGTGTTTATAGCACAGCAGTACAGTAAAGAGTAATATCAGGTTGCCCATCCAGTATTTCAGTTATTAGTGTCATAGATGCAGTTATTTAGTACACTCATCAGTTCACTAACTACCTGTGTTAAGTGGCACTGAGCATCTGCTGCCAACTGATAGCTGCTCTCAAATGGTACTTATGATGGCATGCCAAGACGTGAATTGTACACATGGTGGCAGTTGATCTTGGTCAGTGTAACATGGACAAGAAGCCAGTAAGTGCAGGCTTTTCACAAAACAGCAGTACATGTGAATACGTTTTGGTCTTCACCCAGTAGTTCAGGACCTAGAAATGGTTGGTTTCAGATTCAAGGTGGGTCATGCTAATGACATTGCCAGTATGTTTTTTTTGTCCTTTGAAGTAAAACAAACAAAAACTTTCAGTGGCCACAAGACTGGGCCCTTGTGTATCTTAGATAGTTGTTCTGACAAAGGAATTATGTGGGCTCCTGCTTATGTGGAAGTGAGAAAAGCTGCCATTGCTTAAACCATTCTTAAAGGTATGGGACTCCTGAACTCCTTTAGATCTCAGTGGGAGATATGAGAGATGAACCCAAATACTTTTTAAAAAAATTAATAGAAGTGGCTCCTCCGGACATGTGAGGCAACTGTTGTTCTTCCAGACCCACTGTGTATTTAATGTTGGGTTGTTTCCCTCCAAAGTGAACTGTAACTTTAATGCCATATAGCTCTTTTTCCTAGTTACCTTTGTATCTGATCAGTCTTCTGATATTAATTTGTGTGACCTACAAATTCTTCTCTCAGGTTAAGGGCTTTGTTTAAGAGGGGTTATCACTAAGGGCAATTTTAGCTAAAATGCTTTGAAGTGGCTGTTCTCTTTAAACTCTTCTCATAAAGGTTTGTTCTCCCTGTGTAGTCTGCCAACAGATGTTATGAAGATCATATTCACAGCTGGAGCAAAAACTGAAATTGGCTGGCACTTCCTTTTGAAAATGTATTCCCCTTTGGTTTCTGAAGCAGAAAAGCTCAAAATCCTTGAAGCACTAGCCAGTACAAATGATGTTAGAAATCTGATCAGGTATGAAACCTCATGTAGACTAAAATCCTAAGCATCATTCTGGCCAGCCACTGATTCTTCTTTGTGGACATTATTTTTTGTTTTAACCATTTTGTTTTAGTTGACCACTGCAGGTGTGTACATCAGTATACCTAATTCTCAGTGTGGCCAGATCTGTGGATCCTTAAATCCAAAGGCTGGAATCATGAACATACAAGACAGATATTTTTTACAAACCTGAAAAACACCGTAGGTTTGAAATCTTAAAAATATCATTGGGGGCTAATAGAAACAGCACCTGTAGCTTTAAGAACTGAATGCCCTTGATGGCTGTTGCTAGGTGACCATAACTGTATTGCCACCCTTCCAGTCTTGGTTTCTGTTAGTTAAAGGCAGTAGAAAGGGGCCATGCTGTTTTGGTTTTGTGAGGACCTAGTCATCAGTACCCGCCCCACCAGCAACCACCTGGTTTATGTGGTGTTGTGAGTTAAGAGTTTCAGGCTAGGGAGAGCTAGGTTCAAATCATTCTGCCACAGAAGCTCACTGGGTGACCTTGGGCCTGTTATACATTCTCAGCCTAACCTATCTTCCAGTGTTGTGAGAATAAAATGGAGGAGAGGAAAACTATGTAAGCTGGTTTGGGTCACTGTTGTGGAGAAAGATGGGGTATAAATGAAATAATAACTGAAGATCGAGGAGAGATAAAAGGTAGGTTGGTTGGTGGGTAGGAACAAGAGGAGGAAGCAGAAAGAAATAGTGTGAGGAAGGGAATACAATGCTAAGTAGATATCTTTTTCTGTTTGTGCATTGCTGGATCCAACCCATGAAATGGAACTCTCTTGCCTTTCCTGTGTAGTCATTGCTCCCCTAAAAATGCAATTCTCAAGTTTCAGGCAATTCCTAGGAGCCATGTTGTGTGAGAGCTGAGGGCCTGGAGTGTGATGGGAAAATCAAGAGAAGTCGTTCCTTCTCCAGGATGGAAGTGTTCTTCTGGTGGCAAACAAGCTCTGGATCTAACCCATATTTTTAATTCCAGTTTTCTCTCTTACTGAATATGGAAAGAATATGTGCAAGAGGGAGTGCGAGTGCAGGGAGGCAGATTCAGAGGTCAGCTCCAGGCAGATAGTCTTTACCTGTCCAAATTTATGCATGTGGGGGGGATTCTATCTTCTCATTCTGCATCCTTTGCACACCTGACTTAATGTCTCAGAGGCCCTGTCTGCAAGAGCACATATAGAGCCAACACACATAGGCTCCATATGTATGAAAGTACCTTGGAAAAATATAGGTCATGGGTTGCACATAAGTAGCGTACCACACTGAGTGCATGGGCCCATTCAGGGTGGTTTCTCTCACACGTGGATGTGATTCTCTAACACTGGGTGAAAGGGTGGAGCCAGTGGATGCGATTCTAACCTTCCCTGTGTATATTTGTACATATGAAGTGTCTGTGTAGGGCTAAAGTGACTCTCTGAAATTGCCTTTGCCTTTTTCTTCTACACATGCATACTCAGCAGCCTCAAGGAATCCTGGGTCATGTAGTTTCCAGTGTTCCTCTTATCCTTTCTGAAGCACTGGCACTCTGATAGAAGTGCATTTCATAGGGTTGTGATGCTTACGATGCTGGTATTGCAGCAGACTACTTTCAGTGCTGGAAAGGAGCTGTTAGGAACATGGCATTCACCTTGAAATGAGGATAAATGTGACCTGCCAGAGTTCATATGCTGAGGTGTGTGACTACTTGGGGAACACCACTAACTAGACAATAATAATGCCCCTGAAAGATTTCTACAGTGTGCTTCAGGACTCTGTGTAGGATTTTTATCAGGTCATTGGAATCTTGATATGTGACTGCATAGAAAATCATAGAAGAATCAGAATTTTGATGGGAATCTATCTAACACAGAGGAAGAGAACACTTCCTAGGTTAGAGTGTGAATTTTTGACTGCTGCTTGACATGCAGCCAAGGAAATTCCTCAGTTGTAATGCATTGCGCTGTACCCAGTTCAGATTACCTATGATGGTGTATCTCTGAAAAGTCTCCAACTTAGGCTGCTTTCTCTCCCTAGGTTGATGCAAACAAGTCTTGAAGGAATCCAGATTAGATCACAGGATCTTTCACTCATTATAAGAACAGTCAGCCAGACTTTGCCTGGGCACTTAGTGGCCTGGGACTTCGTCAAAGAGAACTGGGAACATCTTATAAGAAAGTAAGACTCTTCTTGAGTTGTAGTGATGATAAATTCTGTTTTACTCTGTATGTATGGGTGGGCGTACATACCCTACTTCAGTACACAAACCATACAACGTTGGGCTATGTTTTTAAACTGAGAGGTACTACTAATACTGTTAAGTCTTCTACATCTTCAAACTAGTTTCTTGAATCTCCCAGCATTCTCTCATGGAACAGTTTGCACTTAACATCACTTATAGCTGTAATGACTGACCATCTTACATACTTCTGAATTTTTACATAGAAATGCAAGAGCTATGGTCTTGACATATAACATTTGTGTGTGTGTGTGTGTGTATCTGCTGACCAGGTTTTCACATCCAGCATCTGATTAAGTGACACCCTCCTCCCCTTCTCTGAAACATTTGACTACTGCAGCGTGTGTACAGGGAGACTATCTTGGTCATGGAAGGGCAATATATGCTAACTGACCAAGAGCACACATGAACATATGAGATTGCCTTTACTGAATCAGGCCTTTGGTCCACCAAAGCCAGTACTGGCTACTCAGATGTGTAGCAGCTCTCCAAAGTAGAGGTCTTTCAGATCAGATCACCTACTACCTGTTCCTTTTTTCTGGAGATGCTGGGGGTTGCATCTGGGACCTTCTGCATGCCAAGCAGATGTTCAGCAACTGAGCAGTAACCGTTCCCATTCACAGTACACTGCTATTCCAATGTCTTGTCTTTAGCTGCCAAGCATAATTCAAAACACTGGTGTCTAATTTGTGAAGTATGCAGGTGTTCTTGGAGTGTGTTCTCTAGCTTTGCTGTTGCCTGCCCTCCTGAGTTAGAACAACGTTGCATAGATTTTATAGGGCATTTTATATATCTTGTTTTGCGAACTAAGATAAATCTCTTGACTTCTTATTTATAAAACTGGTTGTTCTATTATCACATACCATATACCTTCAGCATATCTGTCATGAATTAAATATTTTTAAAATAAATATAAATATATTTTAAATTATTTTTTAAATTTTTTAAATTTAATATTTTTAAAATAAATACTAGCTGATCTTTATTCATTCTCCTTTCAGATTTCACAGTGGATCATTTACAATTCAAAATATTGTGGCTTCGACAACTGATCAGTTCTCGACAGAGGAACATTTGCGTGAGGTTTGTTGAAAAAAGAACTTTCACAAAAATACTTTTTTCGGGGTGGGGGGTGGGAAGTGCTGTCATTGACATAGTTGCAAGAAAATGCATAGTAGCGGTCAAGGTCCTGTGCCATGACATTATCTCAGCTTCCACTCTCCGTTCTTGTACTCTTGTTAGTCTCTAAATAATAACTTACGCAACATCTTCAGAAATTTAAGAAACTGCTGTTGAACATTACGTGTGTAATAAGATGGTTATTCCAATTATTCTGATTTTCAGTATTTACAGTGTAATTGGCATTCAATTCTAAATGGAGGTTTTCTTCCCACTTAGTTTTTTGGCTACCAAGGATGCACCAGGAAAAGTTTGTTTGCTTCGTCCTGCTGTTTTTTTACAAGTGTTTTGTTTCTGCAGGTGAAGGCGTTCTTTGAGTCTAAGTCGGAGGAGACTGCTCATCTCCACTGTGTTCGAGAAGCCGTTGAGACAATTCTGCTGAATATCCAGTGGATGGACCTAAACTTGGTGAATCTGGAGAAGCTGCTGCTGTAATGTTTGCAGTGCCCCCAGAGCTCCTGTTAGCCACTTGGGATGCTGCGACTCTTACTCTTTTTTGCTTTTGCAAAAACCAGGGTTGAAAATGGGCAATGCAACTTTCTTTGCACTGTGAGAGGATTTTCGTTAGCTCAGGGTACATCTCTTCCTAAGCTGGCTCTCTTTGGAGTGGACTGGATATTGTTGCTTTTTAAGGGAGTAGTCATTCATTGACCAAGCATCTACACAAAAAAGGGGACAACTTTTAATACTGTTGTGCAGCTCCCTTCCATTTGAAATCTAGTTCCATTTTTGAAAATTTGGATAAAGACTGAACAAGAGCAACAAGGCAACAACTCCCCTGAGAGCAGCTTTCCTTTGTAGAGTGCTGTCTGATTGTTGTTGGCAATTTCTTGCGTTGTAAATACTGTACTTGTTGTGGAGCACATATGTTTGTTTGTGAAGTACCATGATTCTAATTGGCTGCTAAAGCGTATAAAATGGAGGTGGAAAGCTAGAAGTCAAATGTTGGATTTCTTTTGGATGATTTTCCAAAAGTTATCCACATATAGGATATAATTATTGGTAGAAAAGTTATTATTGTTTTTAATGTAGCTGAGTGCTACTGATACTGTACACTAAATAAGCCAAACAATTCTTATTTTTAAAAAAGTGGGAAGGAGAAGAAATTTGTGTATAATTTAGTAAATGAGACTGATAAGACTTTGGCTTCTGTCTTACAAAAATCCCACCTTCTTGTAGTTTCTTAAGTGTACTTTTTAGTGCTGTTGAACCAATGCTACAGAATATTATACAGGCAGTTATTCTGCCTGATTTGTTAGTTTTACTGCTGATTTCTGACCTTTATTTAATTTGCATCTTTCTAAGGGTCCTCATTAACAAAATGCCATAGCATTGATTAATGTATGCCACAGAGCTTTAGTTCTACATGACCCAGCCTTGGAAATCTTGCTTTTATTCATGTGTTCTGTGATGGAGCAACAATGCCAGGGCAAAGCTGAAACATAAGTTTTTATATAGATGACTCAAGACAGGTTAAATTTACTAAAAGGTATGCAATTCAGAGGCAGTTCAGGTGTTTAAATACAGTTTAGGCCACTCTGAAGAAAGACATAGTGTTTAGAAGGTCAAGGAAGGCATTCTGAACCAAATCAGCTCCTTAATGATAAAAATAGTGAGAGAAAAAATATTACTCTCCAGTGGTTAGAAGTGTTGCCATGACCTTGGGTTGTCCAAGACAGAGTGTGTGAATTGCTGTGTGTTCCCTTATCTTCCTGATCTGTACTCCTGGCTGTACCTTCCTCTGTGCACTGATCCTCTCTTCAGTTTGTTTAGTAACAGTAGTGTTGGGTTTAAACCTGTAGGATAACTGCCCCTTTAATTCCCTCTCTTGGGTCATTTAACACTGTTCTACAGCATATAGATGCGCTCGCTACTGGAAACGTGAAGTGTACTTGAAAATATAGTGCACCAGTATCTTCGAATTAAGAATATAATGTTAAAGCACTGTTTTTCTAAGAACTCTTTTCAGGTATTTATTTTTTTAGTATAGAATTCAGATTTTGTTATGTGGTGGTCAATCATGTCTATTCTTTGCTTCCCTATGCCTGGACTGGGATCCAATCCCCAGTAGAACCAATCAAAGCTGTCTCACTTACCTCCTAAAATTACAAGTGAAATACAGCTTCGATTCCAACAAGCTTTGATTTCTGTTTAATTTCCTGTTGGTTCACTAGAAGTTGGAGTGGTTGGACTGTCCTTTATTCTTTAAATTCACGCCAAAGCAGCAGTTCACAGGTATTAAGTCTTGTGCTAGATGAACTTTAATCTGTGCTGTACAGTTCCTTTCAGGAGGATAATAATGCACTGCAGTAATATTCAGAGGTCTTTTTTTGTAGTTTAATAATATGGAGTGATTCTTGTTCAAGTAAAGAATTGTCTATAATGTTTTAAGACACATACAGGGCTATTAATGGTATATGTTCTTAAATGATGAAATCTCAGTTCTGTTTAATGTTCCTTAGCTTTGGAAACATCTGAAGTTGGTTGTATTTCAAGTTTCCATGCTGCTATGGTATCCTACTCAATGGTATCCTCTGTGAGCACACACACACACACCCATAGCTTTGCTGTTGTCACTCCTCTAAGTTCTTAGTTCTAAAATTTTGTCAGAGAGAATGTTGCATTTTTTCAGCCTCTTCCTCTCATCAAATCCCCCCCCCCCCCCATGTTTAGAAACGCATCACAGAAATTTTCAAGCAGTGTTTTTCCCCCCCTTTAATCAAGTCCTGAATTTGGTTTTAAATCTTTCTGGGTTGTGGGTTTTTGCAAGGAAAGAATTGGAATAGAGACAATCTTGGTTGTATTTAATCTAATAGTAGCAATGAGTCATGTGCCTTATGGAGTATATTATGATGACTGTGAAAGGAATATATTGGTGTATAGAAAGAAAGTCGGTATTTTTTACATTCTCCTTTCACAACTGTTGTCTTACGTATAGGAAGGTGTGTGTTGTTGTGGTTATTGAATGAATGAAACCTTTTTTTTTCAAGCCCATCTTGTTGGAATGCCTTGCAATAAAACTGATTTTTAGGTCCTTGGGACTAGAAGTCAATTACTATGATCCAAAACTCTGTGAAGTTCTAATGTACACATTGAGACTGGCACACAAGAAAGAGTTAATTTCAGTGACAGGAAACATGGAGTATTCACTGAAGCTAAAAACAGAAGCATTTGCTAACGTGTTTTCTCAAAGAGTGTTGAGTCTTGCATATGCTCCTCAAATCTAGTGCTCAGCTGACTGTAACTGAATAGGTTTCGATTCAGGTCTAACTTACAGTTTCTAGGTGTCATCCTTAGTTATCATGTCTCTGTATGCTTTAAGCACAATTTGTAGTGTTTGAGTGTTGAACTTTAATGTTGGACCGGGGGAAAATGATATTCAGCTATTCACCTCTCATGTGCGCGTCATACGGTTTGTAAAAATGCATAGAAATATTGTCTTATCACTTTTCTATAAGAGTGAAAGTTAGATGCAGTGACCAAATCACATTAGAGTTGGATTTATTTTTTAGCTCTAGATCAGAGAGAGAGAGAACTTTTGAACCACATTTTTATCTTCAAAACAGTTGCATAATTTTTATAGACGGGAGAACAATAATGGCAGTCACTGTATCTCATTTTGAGATGAATGATGCAAGCTTTCCATGAACTTCAGTCCAGTCTATTAACACATGGAAATGGGAATTTGAAGGTGTTGGGCCGAAGAGTCAAACTGTCTTTTGTTGTACAAACGTCTCAAGATGCTTTTAAAGTAACATGGTCTCTTGGTATTGGGAGTTGCTGTGTGTACTTCATTAGAGAATTCTAAAACTGTTACACGGTTAGCCAGTTTAGTTTTTCCAGTTGCTTAATGCTCTCCTCCAATCAGAAGCTTGGGAAAAAAGAAGGAAACTAGCATGAAGAGCACATACTATATCAGATGTTGGAGACACTATATTCAATTTATTTATGAGCACCCTGAGGAATCTACTTTTGTGTGTTATGAAGGAAACACAGCCTTCTGTCTTTTTTTTTTTTTAAGCCAGTGTTGTACCAAAACAATACAGTCAGGCCCTTTGAAATCATCTGTAGCTGAAACAATGTTGCATATTCCTTCAAAGCACAGACACTTTTCATACTGGCCATCTTAAAACTGACATTAATCTTCTTTTAATTCTCACAAGGCAACTGCATGCATACTAGTTTGTGTTTAACTTTGTTTCTTTCTAGGTATGTTGGAGGGGGAAGATAGTAAGGGAGGTTTTTTTTGACAATGGATCTTGTTGCTTTTAAGGTGTCTGCCATACCTGAAACGGGATATGCATTTTAAAAACAGTATTCCATAGCTTGTGACTCTGGCCATTTTTCCTTGGAAGCAACATACTTCAAGATGATGACCCTCGATCTGAATCATATTTACATGATTATACCTCTTTTACCTGTTCTCTATTATATAGCACATTCTTTATTTGCGTAAACTGGCTTTCTTAATCTCTTTGGGAAGACGTTATCTTTGCACTCTGAACTTTAATGTTTCATTAACTGTACAATTTTTGAATGCATTTCATGAATCTAAACTTCTTTGTGTGTTAGAAATCCTGTTAAGGAATGCAGGTCTAAAGCCTCACTCTAGTCAGGTACATACAACATGGCCTCCTTCTTCAAACATGTATAGAAGACAGTGCAGGGATACACTCCTGAGTAGTTGATATATGTTGTTGTTTCTTATTCTGTGTCATGATGCAACTAATAGATTTCTCATGTATTAAATGGTGGTTATAGCTTTAGCCACTTTAAAAATGTAATTTGCCATACTAAGCTCTCAGGTCATAGTCTTTCATAAGTTAAACCTCCTAGGTTTGCTATGTTACTTAAACCTGCAGTTGTAGTAGAAATACATTACAGACGTTTACACATGACATTATTTTGATCAAAACAATGATCTGGCATCTTTTTTCAGTTAGTCATGGCACCATGTGAAAATTACTGTAAAAATCTGAAATAGTTACCTTTTAAAAAATGTGGAATGGTATGCTTGAATGGATGCTTGAGAGCCACTGAAAGCTTTTGATTTTCAAAGGAAGAGTGGATTTTTGAGAGTAAATTTGCAGCAGATCTGTGGAGATAACTGAGGCCTTTAATTCTATTGATAACAAGAAGTTAGCCTAAATAATGGTAACATCAAAGTAATTCTGGAATTTCAAATACAACATAAATTTGGGGACAGGGGTTAAACTTTCTGTGTTCAGTACCCTAAAGATGCACAGTGCAAGGTACAGTCGCTTAAGCAGTAACACTCCGAGTTATAAAATACTTGCCTTGAGGTGAAAGATTTCTGAAAACAATGTGTGTGTACATGTCTACAAATTTATATGCAAATTTCAGTTTTCTTTAATTTTGTAAAAGGGAATTAAAGCCTATTTTTCTTTGTACAAGTTAAATGGTGTGCATTATAATCAGCACTGATTTGAAGGGCATGTATACTGCAAACACTGTTATGTATGGGGGAGGGGGGTTGAATTAAAATAAAATCTTTAAATACAAAATGGCTTGTTTTTTAACTTTATTGGTTCTTCAGATGTATTTTTAAAAGGGCATTGCATGTACCAGTTTATTATACACCAACTGTGTCTGTCAAAAAGATAATCTAAATTTGTGAGATTTAAGCAGCAATCCTGAACAGATCTACCATTGTTGTTTGATGGGGCTTATTCCCAGGAAATATCCTTAGGAGTGCAGTCTTCATAGGCTTAATTATTTCATTGGCCTAGGTAACAGTGCTAAGGTTTAGGATCTATTACCTCTTCCAGATTATCAAGGGAGCTTTCATTCTCTAGCAGACATTCTGCTTTTACATCTATAATGTTCCTGTTCTGATTAAAGCAGCAGTTCCTGTGGCCAGTGTAATAGAACTTGCAGCTGACTTTGCAGCTAACCCTAGGGACTTCTATGCTGTTGACCCTTCAAAATGACCCTTGTTGTAAGGCACCATCTTTTGGGTATGGATACTGACATAGAAAATGGTGCTCTGGTGGTAGGGAGACAGGGTTCTTACAAGAACAAAATGGAGGACAGGAAAACACTGGTGTAAGACACTTTGGGTCTCCCCTGGGGGGGGGGTTCAAAAAAAATCAGTATTTTGGGGGGTTAGGTAAATAGAACCCGAAAAATATCAGTATTTCCCAATATTCCCAAGTCCCAGTATCAGTATGATATAGGGGAGAAGGGGGTGGGTGAACTTGAAGTGGCATGAGTCCACCCACTTTTAACTTTAAATGCGTTCTCCCAGCCCTGCCATCACAGTGCAGCCAGCTTGGCTTGGCAAACACATTTAAAGAGATCTTCACCAAGCCAGCCCATGCCACGGTGGGGTCTTGTCTTGATGCCATACAGTGGGAACCAAACTGGGTAATAAGAGACAAAGGTAATGCCAACCATAAAAAAAACATTAGCAAAAATAAAACAATTTCTTCAACATTCACAGATGCCCATACTATTGAGGCTCTTACCAGCACTTTTTTTTTTTTTGGGGGGGGGGGGGGGGATGGACACTCTCCTTACAATTCAGTAGTGCAACTGTTCTGAATGCTAATAAGGAAGGGCTTTTATAGTGCCCTTGGAGAAGCTGTTCCAAAGTGTAGCTCAGCTACCAAAAAGCTGAAGTATACTGGGTGGCTGTTGTGCCTTTTCAGTGTTTGTATTGTGGCAGTTCAGTGGTGAGGGTTCTGGTGGATCACTTAGAGATAACTAGCCTCCTTGAAACCCCTACTGGAGTATCAAGATGGGATGAAAATAATCCCAGGCAGGGAGAATAATTGCCTAGTTTGGCTGGGTTTTCCCCCCTTTGCCCACATGCAGAAGGTGCCATGGTAACAAAAGTACTGATCGATTTATTTAATGGTTTTCTCTCCAGTAGGGACCAAAATAATTATGGGTCATTCTTCTCCTGTCCTCCATTTCATTCTTAAAACAACAACCCTGTGAGGAAAGTTAGGCAGAGAGAGTGCAAATGGCCCAAAGTCACCTAATGTTCCCATAGCAGACTAGGAATTGGAACCCTTAACCCCTACACCACACTGCCTTTCAGTGGAATCAGGCAGCCTTATTAAGCTTGATGATGTCTACAATTAGTTGGATTTCAACTCCACATTCAAAGACATGCAGCCTCCGGGGTAAAGAGGATTTTGCCTTTGGTCTTGGACTTCGAAAGGGAGATGACCCCCCCCCCCCCCTTCCCGGGTGTTCTTTGTATATCCCTGCTGTCATTAAACCATGAAGAAATAGGGATGGGATAGAATTGAAATCCTGTGTGGCCCTAATATAAACCACACAGGATGAAGGGCCGTTTTTATAATCTGTCTACCTACCAAGATCTGATAACTGGCTGCTTTAATTATCTGTATAAAATTCAAACCAGCTAGACATATTTTAGAGTTTTTTTACCTTCCCATGCTCCCACTGGGGGAGAGATTAACTAACCCACTTAGTGTATCAGCCTCCTTGAAACATTTTGTTTTGTATCAAGAATAGATAGTATGTTTAAAACTGCACGATTGATTGGAAAACTTAACATGAAATGCCAACGCTGCAGCTATCCTAATAAATCAGAGATGTAAACATCTGCTTTCAGGAAGGAGAACCTCCTTCAGCTGTCTTAAATCTCCAGACTTCTTATTCTTTTTCCTGTGTGTTTGTGGTTTTTCAAACACTACTCAAATGTCTGATTAGTGTGCACTATAGTAAAACTACTTGGCTTTCTCAAACTTCCAGTCTTTTTCCCCCAGAAGGTTTTTGAAGTTTGTGCAAGACTGAGTGTGTATTAACAAAGCAAGGAAAAGGCTCTGCTAGAAATTGTTCGGGGGGGGCGGGGGGGGGGAATCCACTCTGTGTTATTGAATGTGACCGGGAGATCAACTACAAATTGTTAACATCTGAATTGCAGAACACTAAGCTTAAAACAAAATTATTCAGTAGCTATATCAAAGTTTAGTGTATTTCTTTTCCCAGATACAATTCTGTAGTCAACCAACAGAGCCTGACAAAGCTTGGTGACATAATTCACTAATATTCTGGATTTAATAATAGTCTCTTTTCACTTTAAGAATTTGCACTGCCATCTGGCACCATATATTGCTACTTTCAAGAAAAGTATTTGGGGTTGCTGTACATGGTTGCCATCATGTTGAGGCTCCTATAAATCTGTCTGTGTGGCAGTTCTTGCCATATGGTGGGCCATTTCCTGTTAAGCCGCCACACATAGACAAAAGGATTTTCTCTGCTGCTATTGCAGATTGCTTTTGGCAATTTTTCTGTGTGCCATTTTTGCATGAGAAGTTGCTCCACGAAAATGGCTGATCCTCCAGTGGAGATGAAAGTTAAACATTTACTTGAAACAGCTTCTTTTTAAATAAGAATTTTATTTAGTAAAAAGAAACTTGGATACAAAGCTTTACAAATTAATCAATTCTATAAACAAATCATACAGATGTTAAATTCAGTTGATGACACCTTACCCTTCCTCCAAAGTGCTGAGAGCAACATGTAACAGGATCAATTCATTTGAATACTTACTTTCAGTGCTATTACACACTGTATAAAAATAAGTCACAAAATGCACAGTTTAACTTGTAGATTTCATTGCTGCAAGATGTGACAATGGCCACTGACTAAAATGACTTTAAAAGGAGATAAGACAAATTGATGATGAAGGATTGGCTGTTAGCACTGATGGTTAAATGGAGCCTATATGTTCAGACATAGTATGATGGCTTCATCCTGAGGGACCACCTTTCCCCACATGTTCCCCAGACGGCACTGCGATTAGGATCTCAGAACCGACTGGCCCTTCCAGGTCTCAAGGAGGCCAGGCTGGCTACAACCAGGGCCAGGGCTTTCTCAGTGGTGGCTCCATTCTGGTTGAATGAGCTCCCAGAAGCAATCAGGGCCCTGTGGGACCTTAGGCAGTTCTGCAGGGCCTGTAAAACGGAGCTCTTCCACCAGGCCTTCAATTAAGGAGCCATCTTTAACAGCTGAAGATAGAGAGCCCCGCCCCCTGGAGTCCTCAACAGCAGCCTGTACCAGCTGCCTAAAGAAAATACCTAAGCCAACTGTGAGAAGGGACCATTGATTAATGGCTGCCAACATTAAACAATATATTATTGTTTACTATTAGCACTTTATCATATTAATGATTTTACTTGGTTTTAAAATTGTTTTAATGGTAATTTATATGTTTTACTCTGTTGTAAGCTGGCCTGAGCCGGCCTCAGCTGGGAGGGCAGGGTATAAATCTGACAAATAAAATAAATAAATAAATAGTATACCTCTGAATGTCAATTGCTAGGGAAGGGGGCAGCCATTCAGGGGGTGTGTGTATGTGTGTGGTTTCATGCCCTATTCATAGGTTTCCTGAAAGTATCTGCTGAGCCACTGGGGGTGGGGAAGCAAGATTTTGGACAGAGAGGGCCTTTGGCCTGATTCTTCTTGTTCTGAGTATGAGTTAAGTTTAGAGACAAGTCAGAATCCTAGCTAGCCTGTCTCATGAGCACTGCTGAAGAATAAGGGTGTCAGCTAAAGTGTTCCACTGTGAACACTATCCATGATGGCTCCATCCTGCCCTGTCAACATTTTAAAGGAATGGATGCATGGGGACCCAGCACAGCACAGAGCAGGAGCCAGGCTGTCTTGCCATTATTGTATAACCGCATGTGACTGGCTCTTCATGGCCTCTGTTGCAGTAGATTTCATATACTCACTGACTAGTTCTGAAAATGTAATCTATTTTTTGCCATGAAAGGGACCCACTTGATCTAAGATTTCTCAACAGAAGAGAGCACAAGCATGTTTCCTCTAGAATATGTACTTCCAGGGGGCAAAAGCATCCCAGGAACTGTAACCTGGTATCTGCTCTGTTAGTGGAAATAGTATACAAGTAATGCATCTATTCCACTGAGTAGGAATGGATTAGAGCCCTCCCAGAGGAGCCTGTGTAGGCCTGGCTGGTACAAATTCAGCAAGATTTTGGCTAAGATTGAATGGTGTATGCTTTTTTAGATTTAAATGCTGCATGAAATGAGGTGGTAGTCTGAATTACTTAGTGTATATGTGTTGCAGGAAGTTTGAAGTTCTGAGGCCCTGCTGTGTGATTAAACATCTTTCACTTGATCCCCATTTGATTTTTCCCCATATTAGTTCAATTGGAGTTTTTTATTTTGTTTTGTTGATAGTATCTTCCATTGTGCTCTGGGGGAAAAATACTGCTTCATTTAACCGTACACTGTTGTATGTGTTCATGTATCCGGATGTATATGTTAACTCTTGGAATTTCTGTATCGTATTTCACAGAGTTATTTCACTCCCCCACATGGCAAATGTTACTGTTCCACTTTTAGTTATATTGTGTGTGTTTTTTTAAATGTGGGTAAATGTTTAAACAGCATAACATTTTAGCTTTATTTAAATGTTGCTAAATTTGGAAAAGAATGGTTTGTTTGTGTTCTACCATAACAGCAAAATGGTATAATAATTGGACTGCATTTCTACAAAAATTAAAACCTTTGTATAATATTTTCCTGCTGCAATCGAGTTCTGATCCCCATGCATTGCTTACAAAACACTGCTAGCTTTTTGTTCAGGTATAATGTCAACATAGTATTCTAAACATACTTTTCAGGCTCAAACAGAAGCAAGGCAGGAACACGAATATTGGCTCAGACATAATAATTTGGTCCAGAAGTTTCCCAGACTTCAAAATAAGAAGCCTCTAGACAGCTTAAACCACAGCATGTATTCTCTGCCCATCAAGAACCAGTATTCCTTTCCCTGAGCTTGTGTGCACATAAAATCCTAAGAAAAGATGAGGTGTTTTTCAAAGCCTTTTAGCACCTCCAGTTCTCCTGCAGTGTCTTACCATGGTGAAAACACTAGGGAAGGACAGCTTTATTCGTTTGTTCGTTCATTCATTCATTCATACCCCCCTTTATCTCCAATGGGGACCCAAAGCAGCTTACATCATTCTTGCCTCCTCCATTTTATCCTTAAAACAACAGTGTGAGACAGTGAGGCTTAGAGTGTGGGGTGTGCATTCAGGTTTGCCAATCTGCCAATCTTTTTTGGGTTTCGGGATGCCGGGAAGATGCCACAGAGCATTTTTGGCTTTCTTTGGGGAGAGGCTTCAGCAGCTACAGTCCAAATTTGAAGTCTCTACCTCAAACCCCCTTCCACCCATCCCCCTGAAAACTTTTCAGAAGTTTTTTGTCATTGATTACAATGGCCCCATAGGGTATAATAAACCCGAAAAATACGGGAATCCCAAAAAAAATTCGGATTTCGGCACTATACCAGTATAGATATTTGGGTTTTTTCGGGAATCCTGAAAAAATTGGGGTCTAATATACTTGAATCTGAAAAAACCATTTATTTTTTTTTGCACATGCTTGTATGTGACTGGCCAAGGTTAGGTTATCCACCAAGCTTCCATGGTAGTAGGTTTTCCAGTGGTGATTCAAAGCTGGGTCTGACACTTCAACCACTGCTAGGGTTGCTGGGTCTGGGTTGGAAAATACCTGGAGACTTTGGGGGTGGATCCAGAAGAGGGAGGGGTTTGGGGAGGGGAGGGGCAAAGCATGGTACAATGCCATAGAGTCCACCATTCAAAGCAGCCATTGTCTCCACGGGAGCTGATCTCTGTCAGCTGGAGATCAGTTGTAAAAGTGGGAGATCCCCAGGGCCCACCTGGAGGCTGGCAAGCCTAACCACTGCATCACACTGGCCCTATAACTTGGCTTGCTATTAATAATTTGGACTCTCATTCTAGTAATTAGATTTTGCAGGGCTCTGTATCTTCTCAAGAGCTTGTTTGCCAGGGAAAATAGTGGGGCAAAAGGTAGGAAATGATGCTGTTTTCAAACTCCTTTAAACAACCCTTTTTTAAAAAGTTTACCCCCTCTTCTTCATGCTTTCACACACACACTGGATAATGGATTCTCAATGCACTATAGCAATAATTTATAACAATTTTCCTGTTTGATGCAGGAAAATGCAGTTGCAGAAGGTAGGTGTAGTGCATTGATATTGTATTATCCAGCACTGTGTGAAAGAAGCCTTAAAACAAACTCACCTGCATGTTCCCAACAGAATTTGACACACAGCTGAGTTAACTAGGCAAATGTGTTTCCTTTCCTCCTCTTCTGGCTATGCACTTGTGATGAACTGACCTCCAAAAGCAGGATGTTTAGGGCATCAGATTCAAAGAGCTGGGACATCAGGAGTTAATGGCTCACTATAAGGCACTTTGATTGACAGGCTGCTGCCTGCGTGTACCCCATTTTGTCTGACTGGACAGTGCCAGATGAAGAGAGTTCTTTAAGGTCTTGTCAGAGTCAGTTAGTCTCATTTGGACTTTGGCTTGGCAGTTGCCAGTCAGGAGGAGTGTCTGTCTGTCTGAGGGAAATAGACAAGTCACTTGAGAAGTGAAGGGACACAACTCCTTGTCCTTAATGTGTTTCAACACATTTGAGGAAAAGTTCAAAAGTCAGAACTTAAAGTCTAAGAGTCAGCCTTAGCTGAATTCCATTTATTCGCAGTCTCCAGAACTGGAGTTTAGGTTTGTCAGAAGAAGCTGGACAGTAGGTGGAAAACAGCTAGCCTAGCCAAACAGAAAAGGATTATTGCTCATAGAAAAAAAGAGGATATTCCTTACCCAGTTATTCAGAGGGTTCAACTCTGAAGGGACCCCTGGTTTGCGTGAAAAGGGAAACAGTCCTAGACTCCTCAAGGATAAAAAAAGGGAAAGTTATAATCCCACAAATGAAGAATTTAGTACCAACTTCCAGGACTAAGATACTTTTATGAAATGTTATTAAGACACATTGTTGCTGAAAGAAATCTCCAAGACAAACAAACCTCTTACAGTCATGAACTGAGTCTCTAAGAATATAAGCTTCAATTATACTGTTGAAAATATTCTAATTTGTATAATCAACAACAGTTACCCCAACTTCTCATCCTCTGCCCTATTCCTGATTCGACTGTGCCTGTTCAATAAAATCAATCTTTTTGTTTGAACTTTACTCAGTGTCAAGTGCCATTTCCAAAGGGATTTATAAGAGGGCTCTTGCTGAGTTACAATAAATCTCTGGCCTGGATAAAAGCCAAATAACTTCTTTATCACAGGGTGGGACACACAGAAAGTTATAATTTTATAATTCAAATATGCTATTAAGAAGCTGCTCAGACAGAGTGGGGAACAGTGTTTTGGCAGGAAAATCTGCCCTGTGAGGGTTGAGGTTAAAAGCCTCACCTGAGAATACTGTGCATTTCCACAGAGAAACTTCTGAGGTTGTTACTGTTTCAGCTTCTGTATGAATGAATGTGTACTCATGTATGTGCTAACTTCCATTTTAGGCCTGGGTGAAACCCAGTGGCCTGCAAGGAAAACGTAACTAGCAACTGGCTGTAGAGGACCTGAGATTCCTGCTGTTTCTAATATCTAACCACAAATTATTATTACCTTCAACTTCTGGGTTTTTTTAAAAAAAACATTCTTTGAGGTGAATAATAGTATACCTACAGTTTATCTAGGCAATTTAAAAATGTTTTATAGGCACCAGGTCTCCCCACACACACACATCACTGAGACAATTGGAAGTGGTCAGTCAATCTGAGAATTTGCTTGAGAACCACAGACTAGAATCTGTTGGACTAATTCCAAACATTGGTTTGTTTTGCTTCCTTTCTTGACATGCACACGTACATACATATCGTTAATTAAAAGAGCCTCTTAGGGAGCTGGAAGAGCAGTTTTGTTGCTGAAGGTTAGAAAGGAGCTTTCTACAAAAAATATGTCAATATGCAATCACTCCCTATAGGAATGTTTCTGTGATGTGGCCAGGCCAGGATATTGGCCATTGATGAGTCCATCAGAGACAAGGTAAGACACAGCTTCAGGCCTGGATTCAGTACAACTGAGGCTGCCATCAACAAGAAAAAAAATTATTTTGATTCATGTGAATTATTTGGGGGAGCTAATTTTTTAGGTTTTTGTTGAAAAGTATGGATTAATGTATAATTCATTTGGGGCTGCTTCTCCTATCATGTCTTGGTGGATACATAATTCCATTTTAATCTTCCAGGTCATACCATAGGTGTAGACTATGGGGGGGCTTGAGCCACTCCCGAAATTTCCCGGGGGGGCTCAGCCACCCCCTGCAAAATGGAGTGCCTGCTGCCGCGCCTCCCTGGGCCCTTCTGAGGCCTGCCAGCCACTGCTGCTGGTGTCTCTCTCCCTCCTGGCCTGGCCACTCCTCCATCCTTCCCTCTCCCTCCCTCTTTTCCGGGTGAAATGCCCGGCGTGGTGGCGTCACCCGGAAGTGATGCCATCACGCTGGGCACATTGCTAGGCGATGCTCTAGCAATCGCCCTGAAACTCTATGGCACTTCTGGGTGACATCACCACGCTGGGCATTTCGTTCAGAAAAGAGGGAGGGAGAGGGAAGGAGTGGCCGGGGGGGGGGAGAGGCACCAGCAGCAGCAGCAGCAGCTGGTGGGCCTTGGAAGGGCCTGGGGAGGTGCAGTGGTTTCCCGGGGGGGGGAGAATATCACCTCAGCAAGTGCACACACTTCATGCGTGCGCTAAATAGCCCCCCCCCCCGAATTTACAAAACTCTACGCCCCTGGGTCATACTGTTGCTGATCTCAAGGTTACTGCTGATCTAAAAGAACTTTAAATAGAGAATCCAGTGTGAAAGTTTAAATTAGGATTCATCAAGAGAATTAACACTTATCTCTCCATCAGGCTTGATGGAACAAGGACTTAGATTTCCTTAGATTTCCTTAGATTTCCTTAGATTTTCTTAGAAATCCTTAGATTTGCACTGACTGAAGGTTTGGTTTCAGGGTTGGAGATTTTGCCTGAACCATGGTCTGACAGCTTTCTACTCAAGGCTAGAGTAAACATGGCCCTGCCACCTCACAGGAAAGGGGCCCAGCTAAAATAGTCCACCCATGGAGGCTCATGGGTTCCAGGGTCCCTTCCACACGAGCGAGATAATCCGGGGGGGAATCGAGACTTTTTTGCTCCGGAGCAATTTGCCCCGCAGTTGCGTGATCATACAGCTCCATGGACCTGCCAGGGCAAACTGCCGCTGCGTGATCAGATGCAACCGCGGGCAAGTGGGGTTTTTTGTGGTGGGTTTGCGAGGCGCTTAAACGGGAGATCGATGAATCGCTGCAAGGGGGGAAAGGGGAATCAATGCTTTGCTTCTCCCCCCTAAGGGCTTTCGATGATGCACACATGGAGAAGGGGGGGGGGGAACCAGCGTCGCATTGGGATAGCATGTGATCACGCTATTTGCGATGCCACACTTCCGCGCTGGCGCAATCACACAAGGAAACGCCGGCTGTGAGCTGCAGCAAACCATTTGATACTGGAGTTTCACTAGTAGTTTTTTACTACAATTCCCCACCGGATCAAAATGGTTTGCAATGGCTTGACGACGGTTGCAGGATGCTTCCCAGATGTGCTGGTGTGATTGCGCCAGTTTGATCCGTTGATGAAGCATCCCTCTAGCATGGCAAATACCAGGTGCGTGTGGAAGGGACCCAGAATACTCTGGGGGGTGAGGGGATTCTGAACACATGCTCTGTTGAGGCTGTGATGGGAGCTTGAAACATGAGGCTCCTTGAAGCTGACAAGGTTGCATCTTGTCGACCTCCCCTCTCACTGGGGTGGAACCCAGCCATTGGTTTACCATGGAGCCAGGTGACTTGAAGGGAGCTAGGAGATGTCTAGAATGATACTGGTGGAAAACTCATACTGAATCTGACAGATTGTGCTACATAGAATTCATTGGAAGATCTATGAAGTGGTATTGACAAATGCAAAGACATGTTACTTAATTGCTACCATTGCATCAGCTAGTTCATAACCCTCCCAAAAGTAACCCAGCATCCTCTCACTCCTAAATCTGAACCTTTATTATCTCAGGAACAGGCAATTAGTTGCTATACTTTTGCAAAGCTTTTTGTTCATAAAATATCATGAATATGCTCTGATATAGATGTCAGATCAGATAAGAAATGCCATCTGGTCTATTTATGGGCAATTTTGACCAATTTTTGTAACGAATGTTGACAGGACCCTAAGATTTGTAAAAGCCACTGTGTATGCCCTGGATCCTTGCCCATCCTGGATGCTGAAATTATGTAAGGACCACATCACTGAGCACTAACTAAGGTCACATTCCTTTGGCCAAAGATCCATCCCTACAAACAAATGGTGTAGTCAGTTATTGCACAATCTCTAACCTGCACTTTCTAGTCCAAGTAACTGAGAAAATAACGGACCAACTCCAGGTCTTCTTGGATAACTCATCTGCCCTGGACCCTTTTCAGCCTGCCTTCAGGCCAAGCTATGGGACAAAAATGTGTGAGTTAGAGGCTAAAAAACTGTGAGCTAGCTCAGTCTAACTCAGCTTAGAAGGAATACTGCTTTGATAGCCTTTGTATTTTATTGGGAGCTCTGCCAAATCCACTTCAAATTCTGAGCCACGTATCTTTTTAATTCTGTATAATTTTCCAGGAAGGTACTGATCCTTTCTTACTAAATGGGGTTGTATTAAAGTCACTTCAGAGCCTGTATCCCTCCAGCCTAATTTCCTCTCCATTTATGTTGACAGATTCCATATAATCCCTATTAATATCTTTGTGTACTTTCCAGATTTGCAGTACAATGGCTGGCCTATCTGTGGGTGTTTCTTCTACTAGTTCAGGGTCTGCTGGATGTTCACTGGATGTTTCTGCCTGTTTTAACTGTCTTGTGTGACACAGAGTGTTGGACTGGATGGGCCACTGGCCTGTTCCAACCTGGCTTCTCTTATGTTCTTAGATACATTTTTGCACTTGTCATGTGCTCAATATCTACTGTCTTTTACCATGTTTTTAAAATTCTGTTTATACTGGCATTATATTTTTTAATTTCTATGCCTATAGATCCCCCTGAAGAATGGTAGGTGAAACATATAGAAGTATATCTGAATAAAACAGCTCCCCCACCATTGCACTATTGTGTTAGAGCAGCTGAAAGAAATTCCTTAAGGAGTGATAATTTATTACCGGTAGTACTAGGTGGGGTGAGGTAACAAAGGGCTATAAGCTGTAGTTGGTTTTACATCACAAACACACTGACATCACAATTAGCACCACTGCGATACTGGTAGAGAGAGGCAGCAAAGATACAGTGATCACAAACACTGGTATACTTGCAAAGCGAGGGCAGAGGCATTCAGGAGGTCTCTGAAGAGATTCTAGCCTGGTGAGGGTAACTGCTATGCAACCCCTGATAAAGAAGGGTGGAGTGAGGATGCAAGAAGTCTGAAAAAAGTCCAGATGGCCCAGGGTGGAAAGGTATGTTTCCCATTACAGGGAACATAAATAAAACTCTGAATGGAAAGCTTCAGTTCTACATATACCAAACAACTGTATTGCAAGACTGAAAATCTTCTATTGATTTCAACTTCCTTAATCCCACCCCCAGCATGGCTCTGTTGCATACTCTCTAATTCTATTACCAGTTAGAGCAGTCTTTTATACTTCAAAAAGAGAATCTGATAACTTGGGGGGTCCAATTATCTTTTAAAAACGTTTTCATAAATATACTGAAATTCTTGGTCCTTGCTCCATTTTCAGAGGGGCTGCTTGGGTTGTAGTAGAACTGTGTTCTTAGCTGTTCACTGGTTTTCTCAATTTTCCTTTTCATCCAGTACTTTAATCTACTTCTTTAAAAGGGTTTTGGGGCTCAAACTGCCTTTGGCAGCACCAGCTCAAGAAATCTGTCACTCCCATATCCTGCAAAAAACATGTCAGACACAAAGTAAGGGTTCAAACAGGGTTCAGGGGTTCAAAACCTAACAAAATCCCAGCTTTTCTTAGTTCATATTTTTAAAAGCCTACCCCAATGGGTTGCTGGTCTTGAGGCAATCCCATCCTGCCTCCTTGTTCCACAGCCATCCCTTGCTCTCTTTTTTTGCCTCAACAAAAACTCTGTGCAGAAAGATGCTAACCATCATTCCCACCCCTGACATTGCTTAGTGTTAAGGGTTTAAGTGATGATTTCCATCACCAAGGGATTTTCTTCCTCAGCACCATGAGTTTGGTCAGACAAGTTTCAGTGGTTTCGATATCTCTCCCTTATTCTCAGATTCCTGATGGTGTCTACCAGTCTTCCTTAAATTAGGCACACTACTCCTGACTGACCTGACCTGGATGGCCCAGGCTAGCCAGGCTTCTTCAGATCTCTGAAGCCGAGCAGGGTTGGCCCTGATTAGTATTTGGATGGGAGACCACCACAGAAGTCAGGGGTCACTACACAGAGGCAGGCAGTGGCAAACCTCCTCTGAATGTCTCTTGCCTTGAAAACCTTATGGAGTAGCCATAGGTCAGCTGTGATTTGATGGCACTTTCTACCACCACCACTACTGACTAATCCTGCTGCTGACTCTTGTAAGACTAGGCTTACTTAACTGTTCATCAAATCACAACAATGAGAAGCAGACAAAAAGATATTTCCTTTGGTATAATTGGAGGAACCCCACCAAAGTCTTGCTTGGCCTTGAAATGACTAGCTTATCCTACACTGTATATTGAAGGGAAGGTAGAACCAATATCTTGTCAAGCAAAGCCTGGAACCAGGGAGGTGATGTTCTAGCTTAAATAGCTATCCATCATCCCCAGTTGTCCACTGGACAGGCTGCATGAGGAGCTGCCTCTCCACTCACAGCAGTCTGGGCATCTCCACTCACTATAGATGGGCAACAACATACAAAGCTCAGCAACTTCTCTGCAGGCAGTGGCAATACTTCATGTGGCTGGCTATACATTCTGAGAGATGTGTGTCCCCAGATCCTTTGTGACATTTGGAAAAGATGTTGGAGCAATGACTTTCAGATCACACTATAATCTCCCATTTCCTTCACAAGCTATTGAGTTTCACAGCCTAAAAAGGGGCAGGCTGGCTTTCATCTTGTCTGTGTTGCTTTCATGACCTTGAAGAGTACAGAAGTTTGAAGAAATCTAAAATATATCATTATGGCTGCTAGTTGACCATTTCTTTATTGGGCTGATGATCCCAAATGGTAAACTCTTGTTTCCTCAAGAGAAGGTAACTGCCAGGAGGTGGTGTCCAGAGAAATATCTAGCTCCAGGAGGACCCATCAGAGTTTGGAAAACATCACTCTTTCCTTCTGAACTGAGGGGCGGGGGCAGGTGGGTGAATAATCTGGGGTGGGAGAAAGAAACTGAATTGGCTGAAGATGAACAATTATAAGCGTGCAAGATATCTTTTTGGAGATCTGATGTGAAAAAGTAAATTTGCATCTATGAAGATTAAATACTCACATAATAAGCAGCTTATTACACTGAAAGTGTTATACTGTGAGCAGCTATGAATTTGTTGACTTTCTCTTATTGTATGGTATAGTTATTTTAACATAATCCCTGAAGGTAAAAGCCTTTCAGTTTCAGGTTTCACTTGGGTTGTTGTTTTTTTTGGCTGCCAGCTGTGGCTGGTTATGGCCTAGCAGGTCTAGGTAATGTTTCTTATAGAAAATACGACTTACTACCTGTTTACAGTGACTATTCCTAAGAGGTATGTTGAGCGCTGATACCCAGGAGTTCCTCTTTGCATTGGCCTGTGTTCTACTTACACATTTGTAAATAAAGCAAGAAATGTCTTAAGTATCTGGTGTGTGCTGTCATCTAAAGGAAACCAAACCTGGTAGCATGCCTTTGGAACTTCTCATTGCCTGGGGAAGGTGGAGTTTGTTATGTTATGTAATGTTAATGTTACCTCCAAGTGATGCTTTAGGCTGCCTTGCCTAATCTCTATGCATTTACCATCAAGACTAAGAAAATTCCTAGAGCATCACTGTGTGAAGGGTATTTTTTCTCCTGCTCTTCAATTCCTCATGGCAGGAATTGGGGCTGGAGGCAGGTTTCTTAGGTCCTAGTCTGACAACCAAACCAATATAGCACACAGCACATTGATTCCCCCCCCCCCCCCTTATTTTGTCAACAAAGACTTTCAAGTAATGGTTCAAATTCTCAGGGGACTTGTCAGGAAAAAAAATAATTGCTTTCCAGAAGAGAAGTAGCTACTGACTCAGAATATAATGCTTCTAAGATAATTCTTAGGTTGCTCTCCAAAGGACACTTTCCTGGAAATATTCCCCTATTAATAATGTAGACTTACTTCTGAGTAGATCTGATTAGGATGGCTCACTAAATCCTACAGAGAACAAACTTTTCACCGTGATACCACAAACTACAGTTCCCACAATTCTAAGTATCTGGGGAGGAGTAGTGAAATGTACCAAGTTTTCAAGAGTGTGTTTGGGAACAGAGATGTCAACACACTTATCATCAAATGCAACCAGCATGGCCTTGCCAAGGTAAGATTTCTTTCTGGCAGGAAATCCCTCTTGTGTAATTACTTCTTTAAATCATGTGCATGAAAAGCAACTGGAAAAGTACTGGAGCGCCAGAGTAAGTCTAATCAGGTGATTTAGAAGTAGTTACTTCATTAATGTTTCTACATGCCAAACACACGAAAAATGGCTAGATGCAAATTGCTGAGGCTGTTATTCATAATCAACGAGTATGTTTGATAACTAATTGCTCTCATGTGAAAGACGGTGTACAGTTGCCTTATATTGGGCGTATGTGAAAGAAGGTTTTTTTTTTAAAAAATCCTTATCTGCTCTTTAAAGGATGTGGGGCCTGCAGCACAAATCCCACAACTGTGACAGATGTGGAAACAATTTTTTCAGCCGTTCAGCACTGAGGTACCATTTCCATGCTAAACATCTTGGTAGAATTCACTGTGACACTTGTGGCTGGAAACTTTCTCAAGGGGGTCCTCAGCACCATGTGGAGGTAAGCTATAGCATCTTGCCAGTTTATTCCTTGGTTCAAATCCGTGCTCACTTTCTTTGTCCTCATTTTGTTGAATGAAATTTATGGTTATTGGACAGTGAAAGTAAAGCAGACTATAAACCTCTACTGTCTTAGGGCATTTTTAGTTATGATACTTTTAGTACGTGTGTGCTAAAACCATAAATAATAAAGATGTGTACGTGGATCAGAACTTGCAGCTCCATGTATGGATCGGGGGGGGGGGGGGGGGGAAGAGTATACATCCTGTAGTTGGCACACTGATGTTTATTCCCAGTTCCTAAAGGTGAGTCCAAAAGAAACACTTTGTTTGATGCTCCAATATGGTTTGTTTTTTATTTTATCTCCAAGTAGAAATGTGTAAGTAGTTTGTGTAAGGTGGCTCCTGATAATTCCTTGATTGTTGTCAAATATGACACACATGAGTACTTTTAGTTTTAAAGAGTATAGTGGATATAAAATTGGGATACTGTGTTTATTTAGGGCCTAACTAGTCATCAAGACTAGACTTAAGTTTTCCCTGAAATTAAAAGTACATCTTACAGTGGCAGTTTTCAGTAGTAATCCTAGTCATTCCTTCTATTAGGCACACAACCATCTTGTCTGCTGTCAGCAGTAGTTTGCTATCAGCAGTGCCATACACAGGCAAGACTCTCTCTGTCTCTCTCTTTGTGTTCTCGGGGGGATTCTCTTAGTATGTAGAATAGTATCTATCAATTAAAAGGAACAAGAAACTCCCACTACTATGAACAGCCTGATGAGGACTGAGCATGCTCATGGCCTTCTAAGAGGCATTGAATATTGAGAGCAGCAGAGCATTGATTAAAGAAAGTATACTAGAAGCTATTCATCCAGCCCAGAATTCAAAAGCGTCATCTTGTTTTGCCCTGAAAATCTGTGATTCCTTGAGGATCCCAGCTGCTTCCACATGGAGGCTTTGCTCTAGTCCATGTTTAAACTGGAACAGGTTTGTTTGTTTGGGGTTTTTTTTAGTGTCCAGATAACATTGTCCCATAGCCATCCATTTTCTGTGTTTTCCCCTGCTTCACTGCAATATTTCCCAAGCCCAGTTTGGTATGATCTTGGGGAAAGATTGCTATCAAAGCATCTTTTGTACACTGTGTTGATGAGAAGGTGTACATTTCTGGAAGTTCCAAGCACATCAGCACCATTTTCCTTGCCACATCCCCCTCATGGATGCCACCTCCCCTATGCCACCAAAAGGCTTTATTGTAACTAGTAATTAATATATCACTATGGCAATATATCAACTACCTTAAAAAAAAGCTCTGTAGTTGCACATGGGGGATAGCAGCCATAGCGGCTGCGTAAAAGAAAGCATGGGGGAAACTTTTATGCAGATGCTCGGCTGATGTTTTTGCATTCTCAGTGCCAGTGGAATGTTCACATCTTTGTCTTTCAATTTTGAAAACATCTGATTTCTGTATTGGAGTTTGGCTGGGAGAAAAAGAATGGATCAAGGCAGATAAGGTAGGGAAAGGGAAAGGTTACCTTCCCTTGCATATGTGAGCTATCTGTTTTTTAAAATAGCCACCTTTACCTCCTGCTTCCTGAATTGAACACCACAGATAGATTGATGCCCCCATCATGGATAGTTTGGCCCACACTTGAAAACCACAACATAGGATGGCTAGTTTTTAAATCTAATGTACATGTCAACCAATGTAGCCTTTATGATGGGAAATCTATTGGGAAGCCATTGTGCATAGAAAAGGGAATCAGCCATTGACTCCACACCTTGCTATTTCCAGGCCAGTTGATGACAATTATTTAAGGCTTTGGGAGATGACAGCAATCTGAAGCCCTTCACACATCTGAACAACTGAGATCCAACAACCTGAAATAGTGCCAGTTCATCCCTGCAATGACTGACATCACCATGTGACCCTCACAGATAAGATTTTAAAACAATCATAATCCACCAGTGAACTAGAATAACGGATCAGTGTACAACCTGCACTTGCATCAGGATAGTCCTTTCCCTCGGACTATTGACTATTTACCTGCATACCAACCAATGTCATATGAGCTGTCACATGCTTGCAATGCCCTACATTTATGTCACCCATACACAATGACCACAAAACCAGTCCTTTGCTGACAGCCCCCCCCCCTTACCTTCTAACAATACTTTAAATTGAGAATTTATGCACTTACCTGTTTTAGGGTACAGTACATATCCTATTCTTCTCAGCTTGTTGTTTTTTAATAGATTCATCCTGAAAAGACACATCCTGCCAATCAAGGGAGCTGCTGTAATACTGAGAGGGAAACAAGGTTTGTGGCCACAGAGATGTCTACATCATGCAGAATGTGCTCCAAGCAGTTTGGAGCAGTCCATGCCAGGGAACACCATGAGAAACAAGAGCATCACTTCACAGCTGGCAAAAGAGGTAGTATTCCTGTTTTGAGCCCATGTGGTGTAGTGGTTAGAGACCCTGACGATGACCAGGGAGACTCAGGCACAAATACCCATAGTCCCATGAAACTCACAGGGTGGCCTTCAGCCAGTCATTCTTTCTCAGCCTAACACGCTTCAAAGGGGTACTTTGATGATAAAATATGGGAAGAAGAAAATCTATGCGGACCTGAGCATCATAAAGGAAGAGAAAGGGGATTTTTTAAAAAATCAAACAAATACACTCTGAAACATTTTTTTTATTGCAGATCCCTTTGAGCTTTATAAAATAATTCCACAGGCATTTGGAACTTTTCTCAGTTGTGCCAGGGCCCCTCTGGCCCAGGCTCTTTACTTGTTATGCAGCCCTTTCTAAGATTGCCAGGCATTGCCCTGTGGCGGGAGGCATCTTGCCAACAATCTTTGTTGCCCACAAGTCCTCAGAGCAGCATCATGTGTAGTGCTACCTCACTTCCAGGGAAAAGCCAGGTGTGGCATAGGGCAGCTCCTGAAATCACCAGAAGCTCTATAATTTTAACATAAGAGTTTCCAGCCATTCCTAGAGCCACCCTACATTGCTTCTGGATTTTTGCCTAGAAGTGACATAGTGGCTCCCACTGGTTTCCAGGCACAGCCTGGCAACCCTTGCACTTTCCCCCCACTGAGAAGAAGCTATATTGCAAGCTATCAATAGATCTAATTATCAGCATCTAGGGTTGCCAACCTCCAGATAGGACCTGGAGCTTTCCTGGAATTACAATTGATCTCCAGACTACAGAGTACAGTTTCCCTGCAGGAAATGGTAACTTTGGAGGACAAAATCTGTGACATCCCTTCCCTGCAGAGATTGATCCCCTCTCCAAATTCCACCCTACTCAAGTACTGTACTCAAATATCTAAGAATTTCCCAGGTAAGATTTTGCCATCTGTGGGTATTTAAATCCAGAGAGACTAGAGCCATCAACAGAAAATATGGATCTTTCTACAAACCTGTTACCTAAAAACAAACAAACTTTGGATATCTGTACCTTTATGAAATATATACCTTCTGAGACCTCAGTGGCCATGGGGGGGGGGGGGTGGTTACTAGGCAACTACAAGGATATTGCCAGCCTTCATATCTTGGTGTCTGTTCCACCAAGTCTACTCTTGCTCTATCCTGGATGAAGGGCTCATTAGGGCCAGAAGAGCAGCAGTTACTAGGAACTTGCTACCATATACTTTGCACAATTCATTCAGGTGCAACTGTGGCTATGACTTGATGCCACACAACTCACCTGGGCCCAGTGGCAGCCTTCACATAACATTTGCAACTTCGTTGGTCCTGGTAGTCGCCACCACACAACTAATCTGAGAACTACTCAGAAATTGCTGTTGTTCAAGGAGAGGCTGCCAGTGTGAGGGAACCAGAGACAGCTAGAGCCAGTGTGGTATAGTGGTTAGAGTGTCAGACTACTATCTGGGAGACCCAGGTTCAAATCACCATTCTGCCATGGAAGCTTATTGGGTGACCTTGGGTCAGTCACTCTCTTGCCGTCTAACCTACCTCACAAGGTTGTTGAGAGGATAAAATGGAGAAGAAGAGAATGATGTAAGCTGCTTTGGATTTCTCCTGGGGAGAAAGGTGGAATATAAATTGAGTAAATAGATAACAATTAAAGCTGAAGACCGGGGGCGGGGGGTGGACAGATAAAATAGGTTGGTTGGTTAGTGGGAAGGAGTTATGGGGGCTGCCAGGAATAGAGAAAAGGAGAAATAGTGTGGGGAAGAGGATACAGGGAAAATGAAATGACCACCCTTGCAGATTCCCCACTAATGGGGAAATAACATGATGGCTGCCATAGTAGTGAGGTGCCAACTAACGGGAGAAGTGGAGTATTGGGTCTCCTATTAGTGTGGTGAGATCATCTTTCACCTTGCTTGGCCTGGAGCTGCAAGGAGCATTTTAGGGGTGAGATTGTGCCAATAGATGTAGTCCACAACAGGTCTCCTTAAACAGAAAGTCCTTTATTTGAAGAAAAGATCTTGTTGGTCAAATACACTTCTTCCGTTAGTAATGCCAAAGCATGGGAATACAACTATAATTATACTTGATATGAAAAATGGCCACCTTAAGATCCACCAATCAATTGGGAGGAATATTGGCGCCCAAATATACTGGCCCACTGTTCCCAAGGAAAGTGCGGCAAAATAGGTTCTTAGGAAAATTCACTGTTCAGATTTTGGGGCAGATGTTCCCAAGGAAAACCAAGCAAAAGAACTCATAACACCTGTGAATAATACAACACATAACAGGAGGGTTTCAGCTCAAGGCCGTGAGCTAGGGAAAGGCGAATGAAAGATAAGAGGGGAGAAAAGCTAATGAGCAATAAGCATGCACAAAGCGAGCAAAGCAAGCGAAACACACATTCCGGAGGTGGGGATTGAGCCACCGATGCTATCTCCTGTCCGGGACCTAGATGAAGTGAAAAAGCACTGGAAAACTAAGATAAGATTAATTGGTCATTAACTTGACAAGAATAACCTTAAGCATTAATAAATGAAACGAACGTAGCATTCGCAATGGTCATAGCAGTCTACAGAACTTATGGCAGTGCTAACTGACGGGACTGTGATAAAATCACAGGGTTATTTTGCCAAATTCTAGAGCATCTCTCCTAGTTTTATAACATCACTTTTGGCATTTGTTGGAAGTAATGTTACAATGCCATGTAATGGGATGGTGTGGAGGTCAGGGTTTTTAACTGCTGTTTAAACAGAGCTAGTCTGCTATATTGTTTGATCAGAGTGTTCTCCGAGTCAGCCTTCTCCTGACATACTGAACCGCCTTCTAAGTGTAGTTATTTCATATGAGAAACAGGATTTAAAACAAATAAACAATAACTTGTATTTGCTATGAAGGATTGGGGAAATAAGGATGATCAGCAAAGAGGATTAAAACTATTTACAGCTGCTGTGTGACACACAGCTTTTGCTGAGCTCATTAAGTTATACTGTTTCAGTTGTCAACTCCAGTATGCACAGAACATTAATGGCCAAGCTTTTATTTTTGTGGTGATTATTGGCCTTCCAGGATCTTCACAGTATAAACGTGAGTTCCTCCCAGAAACTAGAAATCATTAGCTGGTTTCCTTTAGAAACTGGTCCCTGAGACAGCGACAGTCTTTTTCTCAAGCATTCACAATGGTAGAAGAAAAGGACGAGTAGGTTTTTATACCCCGCTTTTCTCTACCTTAAGGAGTCTCAAAGGAACTTACAATTGCCTTTCCCTTCCTCTTCCAACAACAGGCACCTTGTGAAGTAGGTGGGGCTGAGAGAGTTCTGAGAGAACTGTGACTGGCCCAAGGTCGCCCAACAGACTTCAAATGACTGAGTGGGAATCAAACCCCATTCTCCAGATTAGAGTCCGCGGCTCTTTACTACACCAGTAAAACAATGGTAGCTTGCTTCTTCACAAAAGGTAGACTCTGAGACATCCAAAGTCTCCTGAGAAAGGTTCAGTCTCCACAGTGTGGAGAGTGTTAGGTGAGCTGAGCTGACAGTGTAACAGATTTTTCTCTCCCACTCCCATCTGGCTTCCTCAGCCATCCACAGATCATGATTGCCTGTTAGTTGCTGTGCACACACAAGAAATAGGCATACAGGGATTGGTAACTGACAGAAAGGGCCAGGATGGATTAGGGTTGCCAGAACCCCGGTCTGGGTGGGGGTTCCCCTGATTTTCAGGACTTTGCTTCACCCCACCCCCAAACACAGACATCGCCTGGAGATGTCCCCGACACAATGACATCACCTGGAAGTGATGTAATCATGTCACTGCTGGGGGGGGGGGGTCAGAGATGTCAAATTCATTTGTTATGAGGGTGGGATCTGAAATAAATGTCACTTTGTTGGGCTGGGCCATGCGTGTTGTGAAATGTAACATGAGGTACTGGAAATATAAACTTTATAAAGGTGATTTCAGATGTCAAATGGCAATAGCAGGTGAATGACAATAGCCAGCTTGAATGGATTAAGTGTGATATGCAGAGGGGTAGTAGGCGTAGAGATACCGGTATTGGTAATGAGACAGGAAACCTAGATCTCAATTCCATACAGGAGGATTCAGTCCAGGAGGATGCAAATAATAAATGGACATAAGTCTGACATTAGAAACCACAACATTCAGTTGCTGACCTAAGAGTAGCAGTGCTCTTACAAAGGAATTTAAAAGAGAAATTAGAAAGAGAGACTGCTGAATCGCAATTGATCATGAAGCTCAAGACAATGCATCCTCCTGGACTGAACTGAGAGCTAGTTGTTCTGTCTCATTACCAATGTGTGCTATTATCATTTGGCATCTGACATCACGCCACTCTCCAAGATATAAGGACCAATCCAAGTGTTCTAATGCCTAATCCGGCTCTTTTTGAAAAACAACAACAACAAATAAATCCAGATAGGAACAGAGAAATTCAATCTTTTTTTTAAGCAACTTTTCAGAATAAGCCAAAATAATTTCCTCTCATGAAGCCTGCTGGGTGACTTTTGGTCAGTCACAGTTCTCTTAGAACTCTCTCAGCCATACCTACCTCACAGAGTGTCTGTTGTGGGGAGAGGAAGGTCATTGTAAGCCACTCTGAGACTCCTTCGGGTAGTGAAGAGCAGGGTATAAGACCAACTCTTCTTTTTTTCTCTCTCTCTTTCTCCACATTTTTATTTTGGAGTGTCCTCATCAAGATCCCCCCTGGTATACACAGACTACAAGGTCTGACATTATTCCTGTCTAGAACACATTTTAAAGCTAATTTCCCCTTCTCTGAGTCCAGTTTGGATAACAGTAGTTCCTCTTAGACAGAAGCTCTAATTTGCCTTTTTTTTCTTTCTTTACAGCTCAGATGTCCATTGTATTTAAACCTGAAAGCATCTTAAATTATAAAACACCACTGGAAGTAGAGAAGTTTTTGGAGGCAAAGCTCAAACCCATCTCAGTCCTAAGGATAGCCTGTGCATCAGAAGTAGAAGGAATTATTGCTTTGATCAAAGAAGTGTTTCCATTGCCAGTAGCTCATGTTAGCAAGGTAGCGATGATGCATATCCTACTTGGAACTTGTCATAATACCATGATCTTGATAAAGAAGGATTGCCTGGAATACTGTAGATAGAGCTGGATCAAAAACTTTTCTGCTTTTTCATCTTTGACCAACAAAAAATGGCTAGGCTGGGGAACATAGGAAATGCATGTACAAAAGCTAGGATATAATGCCATAGAGTTCACCCTCCAAAGCAACCAGGGGAATGATAGCTGTAATTTCCTCCCTGTGGCTTCAGTGATCCGCAAAAAACAGGATCACTGAAACCGCGGGGAAGATTGGGCGGAGCCGCGGGTCAAAATGCACCCCACAGCAAATAGTGTGACATTCAAGCACAGCACCGGGGCAAACAGAGGAAGAATGCCAGGACAGTGCTAGTGGGAAATAAGTCTGATGAGTGAAAAAGCTGGCTAGATCCAATCCATGGTGTTCCATTTCTGTCCTCATCATTTTGTGTGTGAAATAACTAGGCATTTGTTACACACAATCCACATACCTACCCCTGTGTTTTTGTTGTAGGAATATCTAATTTTCTGAGCACTCAAAGTACAATATTTTGCACCTTGGAAAACATACAGATCTTTCCCCAATGTATTTTGGTGCCTTGACTGGGTTTTTTTAAAGTCCAAAACTAAACTGATAAATTAATTGCTAGTCTTGAATCTGCCACCCAATGCAGGCCACCATCTCAGCCTACCTAATGGTAGACTGATCATGCCCAGAGTGGATTTATTGCTGTTGTGATTGATGTGAGTATTCATGAGTATGGCATTCAAACCTTTTGGATACTATTCATGACAACATTCCTAATGAGCAATACAGCTCCTTTTCTGCCTCCTCCCCTGTGTCCCTGCCATTGTGTGGATATAACTAAGGCTATTCTGATCCGTAACAATGCCTGAAGAATATTCAGCCATTATTTGTTTTTTGCTTTGAATTAACAAATCTTTCAGAGACAGTGTACATCCTGGAAGATATGTGGTTGATTTTTTTCAAGATGAATGGGCATACAACTAATTCTCCCTGCACAAATCCTGTAGCCTGGCAGTTCCTCCAACTGCATTGCTTATATAGTGGCAGGATACTCTGCTGTAATGCAGGTGTTGAGATAGATATGGCGATATCGCCCTTTCCCCTCCATTTTTGCTTCTTTCCCTTTCTGATTGAGCAGCCCCATCTTCTTATTTGACAGCCACCCTGTCACGTTATTATATTTTGATGCTGGCTCAGCCCAGGGACTTGAGGGAAGAGACAAGATCACCTCCTTAAATTTATACTTCTGAAAATGGCACACAAGAGGCTTCTGAAAATTCAAAAATAAACAAAGTATTTTGTTCAACAAAGAGGGGAAAAGGCAGGAGAAATCAGGGGTAAAATGTCTGAGGTGAATGAATAATAACTCTGAGGTAACTTAGTAATTTCACAGATAGGTTTGCAGCAAGTAAGATTTTTAAGCTTTTCACAAAGTTTTACAATCTTTGGGATGAGAGGCTTTGATTTCATTGTCTGCTAAAGAGGTTTCAGAAGGCAGGGAATACACTACCAAGTACCCCAAAATCCTTCTCTACACAAACCAGGGATCATTCTTCTCTTTGAGCAGCCTCCCTTTACAACTGGGCAGGGAATTACTTCTTTAAACTAGAAGCTCTGTCCCTTTTTCTGGCCCAAATGGGAGTCTTCATTGATCCTCCCACTTCTCCTTCCCACCTTCTCAGTACTCAGGCAGTGCTAAACTCAGTTCTCTTCAGCAGTCAGTTACCAACACTTTCTTCTCAACTGGCACTATCCAATGAAATCTGTTGAAACAGCCTGCCACTCAAAGGCTCTCTGGCTCTGTGAGGCATTAACTCTTCACAGTCCATCACATGTTTATGCAGTGCTTATGAGCTTTCAAAGCACAGTCTCTCAATAGATTACTTTAAATCAGGGGTCATTTCGTAGAAAAAGAAGTGCAGGAACTCATTAACATAACTCATTAGCATAACTTATTTTCATATGACACACGCCTTAGCATCACTGGAAGTGTGTCAGAAGGCAAGACCCACCGTTCAGGCTCCACCCCAAAAATCTCCAGGTATTTCCCAACTCAGAGCTGGCAAGCCTACCTGGAGAAAAACTGCTTCAAAAGCACAAAGAAAATAGGCAGACGATAGCAAGAACAAGCAGCAGACCCCCGTGTGTCGCCACAAGTGGGGGCTGCTGGGAGCAGGTTGTCCTATAGCTGGGAGGCTACTAATGAGGGGGCAGGGCTGCAGCCTGAGCTCAGCACTCACTCAGACTCGGAGCTGGAGACCTGGGTGTGCTGGAGCTGTGCCGGCAGCAGGGGAAATTATTGCCGTGTGCCAGCATGTACCATAGAGGGAACTGGGCTCTGAAGTTAAGCCCTGGGTTTGTTACTCCTGGAATGCCATTCCTGCTCGTTCCCTCTCAAAATGACCCCTGCTTTAAATTAATCATACATATAAATGTCACATAAATATCCAGCAAAGCATTTTCCCCCATACAAAGGTATAAGATTCTGCAAAACCTTCCCCAGAGCAAATAACTTCACTGGGGTCAAGAATGAGGTACACAGATTCATAAAATGTATGGGATTTTAAAAGTCAAATGCACTGGATGTGCAGAAGAGGTGGGGTCAGTAAGGATATTTTCACAACTGAAATCTGGGGTCTTCCTCATCTTCTCTAGATGTGGCAGGCACTGATATTCTTTAGTCAGAATGCGTGGTGTTAAGGCTACTTCGCACGTGGTCACTGAGATGATAGAAAGCATCATTTTGGTGTAAAGAATGTTCTGCTATGAGCATCTTGCTTCAAGCCTTATTAGTGAATGACTCTTAAGTGTGAAGCCTGTCTTGTGTTCCTTGAATCCTCTACAGTAATTTGCTATGTAAGCACCTGCTCTCAGTTTGTGGCCCACAGCGGGGTGAGTTGATTTGTGAGTGATTGACATATAGATGGTTCTGCCTTGTTGTGGGAAACTTGGGGCTGTATAGATTAAGACTGGATACTAACCATCTTTCTAATGATATTCTGTGCAACAGGGTGGTTCATATATAAAAGGCACTGATTCACAAGACTGGTCTGATGTGGATGTAGTTCTTTTCAGTGATGCCTTTAAAAGTCTGGAAGACTGCAAAAGAAAAACACCAGCAGTACTAGAAGACTTAGTGAGAAATTTGCTAAAATCATCATGGAACAACAGGTTTTAACAGAACTTCTTTTGTGTCATGCCCACTGACATCTCAGACAAAAGAGACATGCTTGTAACTTCTGTTTTCATAGTGGAGCTACCTGCCTCTCTCTATAAGCCACTGCTGAAGGTTCTCCTTTACCTTTGGTATGCTGTGCTCATTTACTCTGTAGTTGCCTGCCTCTTATTAGCTTAAAAATCAGGAGAATATTTGTTTTTGTGGTTATACCAGAAAAACATTATTTTCCTACAATAGAAAATCAGCAGTTCAAAAATATGCTGCAGAAGCAGCAGCTCATGTAATTAGAGGCTTTCAGTGCATGGTGTGTTCAGACAATGCTGTATATGAGTGTGCAGATGTCTCCCCCCAAGTTAAGTTTTAAAGATCTGGGGAAAGCAGACAAATCATGATGAATGACAACTCTAGCAATTTCCATTAAAGTTTAAAAAAAAAACTCTCCAAAAGACAAAATAAGGGCAAAACTGTGACAGAGATTTTCCAGTGATAGGAATTCAAAAACAGAGCAGTCCCTAGTACATAAGAACAGTTAGGCATAGAACACTACATGGTTTTATATTTTAAAGATTTCTCTACTGTAAAGCTCTTGGTATAAAAGCCCAAATGGGGACAAGATTCTATAGATGTTGTCTTCCACTTCTTTTAGGTTAATCTTTGGACAAAAAACCCCATTTTCCTTGAGGCTTTATTTTAAGTGTTACAAAGCTCGCCACGGCCATTCCTTTGACATCATGCCTTGTTATGACACCCTTGGGCCTGCATTATTGACAGGTAAGAGGAGACTGGTGTTTGGGGTGTATGTGCTTCCATCTCACGACACTTGTGAAGTGCTAAGTTTACTTTCATTCAGACAGTAACAATAATTCCAGGAGCTCACAAGCAGAGGGTTTGGTTTTAGTTGATATGAAGATCACAAAGGTTAAAGGGGTGTCATCAGTCTTATCTCTTGCTTGGTGTCAACAGGCTTAAAAGAGAGTTTTTACCACAAGGTCTCTCTCTGCAATGACAGTGATAATATCCAGCTGTACTCCATGGCTCTGCTGAAGTACCAAGTTGCTTTTGTCAAGGCATCAACTGAGAGGGTAAAGAACCTCATGCGCTTAGTCAAGCATTGGTTCAGAACCTCATTTGCAAAACCAACAGAGGAAAATAAGTAAGTTGCTAGTTTACAGATACAACTGACTCCGTTTCTTTAGCTCCAGATCATCACATTTCCCAAAGATACAGCAGAGAATAATGTGACCTTTAGAGTACTGATTCTTTCCCAAGTCCTTTTTTCTCTTGCACCATTTACCAAAAAAATAAATAAATCTGAAACCAGAAGGCATAAATAACGGGGGGAAATGGGTTGTCATGAATATATAGTGTGTACAACAGATACATTTCTGGATACCTGTGATGGATGGCCTTTAGTTCTGCCCTCCAGGCATCAGTGAATCCCTTCCTACAAGGGGCAGTATGCTAATTCCCAGTGACATCAACCAATAGGAGGCTGTGGAACCTTAGAGAAAGGGGGGAGGGAGGAGTTTTAGAGACAGAGAAAGGCTGTTAGCGCTTTGGACAGGACATGGCAAGTGAAGAAATACAGAGACAGGGTTTAACAGGGAAAGGATAGATTTAGGTATCCTGGATTAAGCAAAGAAGGCTGTCTCCGGGAGACCGGACATGAAGCTTTAGGTACTGGATCAGGGTAGAATGCAGAAGTAAGCTAACCTGGTATCCAGGGTTGAATCCTAAGGTGAATTGGACTGGGGAAGTGTGAGGAAATGAAGAGATAAAGTCTACACTGCTGGTATTCATCTCTTGGGTTAAAGGCAACAATAAGAGATAGAGGCTTAAAAGCAGTCTCCTTGGTCACCACAGCAAAGTGTGACTTGGGTAAGTTTGTCTGTTGAGTGTGTATTGTGACACTGTAACATTCTGAAAGAAATTGCAATCCAACTTAGCTTTAAATATTGGGGACACATTACAATATCTGATAACCAAAATGACCTTTTACGTTTATTCGAAAGTAACAATAAACTTGTAATTGTTTTCTTAAACTAAAGGCATCTGTGTGAATAACTGGGGGTGGGGGGAAGAATAATTTATCTAAGCACAGTACAGTATCCATCAGTATATATAGCTGACCACTCGCATTTTAATCACTTAGTATATACTACCATTCTTTTATAATTCATGAGGGGTGAAAGGCCCCCTTAAGAGTCCTGTGTGTCACCTTATCACTGGAAGCTTTTTCCAGGAAAGGAATGGATAGCAAATCAAAAGGCAGGCAAAAATGGAGCTTTACTGAGGCTCTATAGCGTTTGATGTGCAACTTTGTAACAGTTTCTTGTGGCAGCTCCTTCTCTGAAGCTAAATTTGGCCTCTGTACATGTTTAGGTTTCGCAGGCTTCCCTCATCCTATGTGATGGAGCTCCTCACTATCTATGTATGGGAGTTAGCTGGGAAACCAGTTTTTTTCAGCTTTGTTCAAGGGCTGCGAGCTGTTCTGAAACTTTTAGTTCAGTACCAAGAAATCTGCATTGTATGGCACAAATACTATAAACCAACATGTACAGTTTTCCAGAAGGTGATTTCAAAGCAAACTAGGTATGTGATCCAATTGTATGCAGAGCTACTATTGTATGTAAACTTTACAAATGTTTTGGGCAGCTGTACTTGAATATATGAGCTTCTGTTGTCAGGAAAAGTAATTGTTTATGAGAAACTATGTAAGCTGCCAAAAGGCTGTGCCTGAGATTATTCAAAAAGCACAACAGGCCAGAAGAATCTAGACAGTATTCACCCGTATGAATGTTTGGGCAAAATTCATGTTCATGATCAGAGTAAGATACTAGATGAATGTGAGAACCCTCATGCTTGTCCTAAAGCCTTTGTCAACAGCATACTAGAAAGCCCTATTAGGTGAAAGGTTTTTTTGTGTGTCTACTTGGATATGCACGTTTAGCTTTCTTTGTCAGAATGTATTTTGGAGCATCAGTCCTTCGACCTTGAACAGATTTAATTGTCTAAGGGAGAATAATTGAGATAATAGTTTTATGAGAGTTCTGACATCTTAGCCAGCTACACAATCTTTAGATTGCATGGGAGAAAGCTATTATCATTAGACTGCACTCCGCAAAAGCATTTTGGAGGCCTGGCATTAAGCTTTGCTTTTCCTTACCAGCCAAGAATGGCAAGTTCCTGCTTACCTCAATCATGCCTGGGAGCCGGTTAGTGTACAACTACGAGCCATGCAACCACTGACAGTGCCTAACTGGGAAACTTTGCAATTGGTCAGAATTGCAATGTAAGATAAATAAAAATGTAACCTCCTAGCCAGAAGATGGTCCCATTAGTAAACAGTTATGCATTTGTGGGCTTGGGGATAGAGGTGTGATGCCATGGAAGGAATACACACAGGCCCAAGAATTGATGAAATCATGGCCACAACTTTTATTGGATACAGGCAACAAAGCATTGGCACAATGTGGGGATGGATCCAGCATCGGCTGACCCACCTGCTGCTTGATTACCATAGTCCTCCAGCCCATCTGCTGGGGGAGGACACTGTGGAATTGCAAGACTCTTGGGTCCATGTGGTGCCAGCCACTGTATGGTTCCCTTGCCATCTGGTGGTGGAAGCCAGCCAGCAGCCCCCAATTGGGCATGCAGCTATGTGACTCCACCCCCATCTTGGCCCAAAAGGGAGGTCAAAAATTGGGGGAGGTTAGCACTCAGGCTGGCCATCCTCCCCCAAAGTATCTGTCCCAATGCCCAAACTGCCACAGAGTGGGGCAACCTCCCCATCCTGCTCCCGCCGATGCTCTTATGCTTGTAACCAGCCCAAAAGACCATTGTGAATTCCATGGAGCCAGATGTCCACATCCCATTCAGACAGGTGCACCCTGTCAGCCCTTAAGAGCGCAGGCTGTCCAAATGTTACGTCCAGGTGTTCAATTACTAGGCCCCCAAAGTCTCAATGACCTGCAATGCCTCCTTGCAGACCTGTTTTCTGGTTAAGTCCACTTTGTCTGGCGAGATCGTGCCAAGCCATTCCTGGTGTTCCAGCAGTCTGGACCAGAGCAGCATTGTCCTGGGGAGTCTGGAATGAAGGGTTCCAAGATCAGCAGCCATGGTTCTTGCCAGCATGACTCCTTTCTGGGCAGGAAGGTTGTTCTTGCATAGTTGGCATCTGGAGGCCCTCATTCAAATACCCAGTTTGAGATGGCTGAGAGGAGGGCAGGCCACCATATTCCCCTGTGTCCCAACCAGGTGACATGTAGCCAGTTGCCAAGGCCCAAGTTGCTATCCCAGCTGGAGGAAGACTTGTAGGCTCCCACCCAGAACATGATACTCTACCCAATGATCTAAACAGATTTCCTTGGCCTTACAGGGGCTGAACATAAACACTTGAGGGTACCCATAAATCTTATTGACCAAAGAACACCAGCGACTAATGACCCTGATCCAACCAGGAGATAACCCCATTTTAGAGGTGAAAGTGGTAGCCCTGGTCCAAAAGGAGTGCTCACCAAATTGGGGGGGGGGAGGGGGGGAGGCCGTGAGCAGCAAGGCATGTACACATGATGCTAGTAGACTTAAGCCAAGATAAACATGATCCATCAGTGTGTACCAAAAAACTACTGGCGATAGCTGGCCGGACTACCATATAGTTGGCCATGCATCGGATGAGGCAGGGCTGACGCACAGGGGTGGACAAAGAAGGATCTTAGACTCCCACCCCAGCTGGTCTGTCTTGGAACCTGTGTACCCGAATATGGAATTCAGAGCCCTGAACCAAAATGTCCTGTAATGCCAAGGCACAGTCACTGCTGTCATGATGCAAAAGTGCCAGGAGCTCACTGTTGTAAAAAGCCCTGAAAAAGGCTAGCAAAGGAAGCATGAAAGTGGATAGCCTCAAGGGCTGAAAAATATATGTGGGGTAACTGCTGCATGAAACTATACAGGATCTGCAATGTGATGGGCCTTCGAGCATCCAGCTCGCAGTGGGAGCACCTCCTCTGGCCACTCAACAGCATGTTGTGCCAGATAAAAGATGCAGGAGTCAAGGAACCTCATAGCTTTACAGTAAAGGGAGACAGCTGGCAGCTGAATGCCTATTGTCCTAGGTGTGAGTCCCTGTTTGTTAAGGTGTGCCAGGTACCACAGGACATTCCCAGTGATGTGGTAAAAGACAGGAAATATGAAACCACTCATGCATAGGTGAGGCGGGTAGAAGGAGCAATAGAGCAGAGAACTCCCTACATAATTAATTGTTGCCAAGAGTCCACAGGTCCTCTGGGAAGCAGTTCGGTTGGTGGTTCGCATTGGGCAGCAGGGTCTGGAACCTCTCTTCCTGAAACTGAGACAAGGTGTCCACAATGCCGTTACTTGTGTTTGCAATGAATTGGGCTGAGAAGGCGATGTTAGACTACACCAGAGAGGTCAACCCAAATCTGCATACCAGCCGCATGACCCACTCACATTGTGATGATTGGTGATTAATAACTCTAACCACCACTTGATTATCACACAAAAAGAGGGTGTGCTTGTCCCTGAGTGTGCCCTGCCACATGCAGACTGCAGCCAAAACAAAGAAGAACTCCAAAAAGAGAAGAAGAGAAGAGAAGAGATTGGATTTATACCCTTCACTCAGAGTCTCAGAGCGGCTTACAAACTCCTTTCCCTTCCCCTCCCTGTGAGGTAAGTGGGGCTGAGAGAGCTCTTTCCAGAGTTGTCCTTGAGAGAACAGCTCTGACAGAACTATGCCTTGCCCAAGGTCATCCAGCGGCTGCAAGTGGTGAAGTGGGGAATCAAACCCGGCTCTCCCAGATTAGAGTCTGCGCACTTAACCACTACACCAAACTGGCTCTCAAAAAGGTGAGGGCCCTCAGAATGGCTGACCTGGCCCAGTGTGGGGGCCAGCATTTTTGTGCACCAGCACCCATTAAAGAAGATGCCATACCGCAAGCTGCTGGCTGTGTCTGTGTGGACCTGCAAGGATTCCCCGAGTGTGAGGAATGATTGCCATATAGAAATCCCATTGAAGTGAACCAGGAAATTGAGCGAAACCCGCACATCCTCCCATATAGACTGTGTAATCCTGATGAGGTAGTGGGTAGAAGATAACACCAGCGGTGGTGCAAACCACCCAAGTGCAAAAGGCGTGCCCTGGAGAAATCACCTTACATGCAAAATTAAGATGGCCCAGCAATAACTGAACCATTCTGCAAGTACATTTTACTCTCCATGATCCTTGAGGGGAGGGACATAAGTGCAACTAACTTGTCCTCAGGGAGGTGTGATGTGCCCTGCACCGAATCAAGCAAAATTCCTAGATAGGTTAATTCAGTCTTATCCTGAGTGAGTGGGACTCCTATTTCGGCTGCTAAGGTCTGAAATGCAGAGAGGTGATGGGCACATGCTGATGTGCCAGCAGAGCCCACAAATAAAAGGTTGCCATACATCTTCCCTGCCTCAATCCCCCCCCCCCCCGGATCTGCAAATGGTGGTACTGGTAGGGAGTGATGTGTGGGCAGCTGATGCAATCCTTGATCATCCTCTCCAGAAAGGTGCTGAATGCCTCCGACACGGTGCAGGCAATGGAGCATCCCATAGTCATGAACTTATTAACATACCAGCAACCACCAAACTTGAAGCCCAGAAGGCAAAAATATAATAATAATAATCCAGGATAAACGGGCAGCAAGCGGAAGGCAGGCTGAATGTTGCACTTGGCTAAGAGTGCCCCCGGGCCACAGGACCTGATCAGGTGGACCATGTGGTCCAAGGAGGCATACCACAGAGAGCATAGCTCTCAGGCAATGGCATCATTTACTGAAGCCATTTTTGGGTAGGAGAGATGATGAATTAGCCAAAATTCACCCTGAGCCTTTTTGGGCCCTACACCAAAGGGAGAAACCCTAAGGCTGGGCAGAAGAGGGGGCTAGAGAATGGGCCTGCCACCCTCACACTCTTTAGATATTTTCAGTGCCACCCTTCACTCAGTGCCACCCTTCACTAAAATATCTAGATCCCTGGTGGACTTAAGGTTGCTACAGTCCATAGGGATACAAGGGTCAGAAAAAGGGATCCAAAAAAAACATAAACCTCTTGAGTATTGTCTTCTGCAATGTGATGGGCCTGTGAGCTTAAGAAGGGCAAATATGTCGACAAAATACTCATCAAAGAACCGCTCATGCAGCTTATGTGGCAGATGAATGCCAGGAGGGTTCTCAAAATCACTGTAAGGGGGAGTGGCAAGGTGCCCCTGGGGGTGCTCTGTTCCCCAAATGCTGACGGCATTGTGCTGTCCCCCAGACCTGCACCTCCTAACACAAAGAGGACGCCCTGGAACGTGTGCCCTTGCCCTCCTATAATTCCCATCAGTGTGTGCAGAATATCATCTGAGTATGACTCCCCAAGGCCACTGCTGCTGGACATGTCATGAGACTGCACCAATCTCCTGGACTTATGACACTTGGCCTGACTCCTGCTTGCATTGGGGGGGGGATCCAGAGTGGCCTTCCTGGACCCACTGGGTGAACTGGATTTCATGGGTGACCATGGCCTCCTTTCCCCTTGGAGCTGGGTCAACCGGGGGGGGGGGGGTTCAGGGGTGTGTGTGGCATGACCCCAGCTGGTCCATCTACTCAGACAACTCTACTAAATTTTGCAAAATGCCCCTATTACTGGGGTCGCTGGTTGCCTAGAAGGCGTTCCAGCAGGGGCTCTTACATTATCCCATTGTGTGACATGCAAGCCTTGAGCTTGGGGGGATGTGCCTCTAGTGCCATAAGGAGCACTTGTGAGCGAGGGGCCCTTTACAGTGCAGCCTGTGCTCTCCCTGTGGCGGCTGTACTGTGTCTGGCTTCCTTGCACTGGGAACCAGCCATGAACATTTTGTTTGCCGGGGCCTTCTTTGGAGGCATGGCCAATAAAACACACAGCACCACATGCAAATCAAATCAGTCAGAAAAAATTGAATGCGCCATGCAACTGTAACCTAATGGTATAAGCACACTTATGCCTTAGCCCACAGCGATTGAATTACAGCCAGGTGTAAATAGATCAGGAAGACAGTTGAATTAAGCATTAACTGATTCACACCTGCATATATATGAAATTAAAATGAACTACTATTTATTTTATTGTTATTACTATTATTACTTATCGATATATTATAATTCTTTATTTAATTATACCTAAAACCCACAACCACCTATGAATGCTATATATATACACTAATGAGTTGAGCCCAAGCCCTGAGTCAGGGCCACCCTTCAGGATAAGCAGGATCTGGTATGGGGCTGCTGCCATCAGAAACCCACAAATGCCCCTGTAGCATCAGCCTGCAAAGTCTAGTGCTCCCCCCACTGCCCTTGAATACTATCAGGCCCCTGTGGCTGTGGATGCACCTGCTATACAGTTCCCATCCACCGGAGAGGACCAGCTGCAGCCTAGGCCCCCATCAAGATAGGAAAGTTGAAGCAAGGGAACAAAAGCCACTGATGGGACACAGCTGCTGCTGTGAGGCTTCCCAATTCAAGGGCGCAAGCTGGCTAGTTGCCAATCAGCTGAGCTGGCTGCAGCTCAGCTGGGGCATCCCTTTAAGCTGTCCATGAGTCTTCCCAGTTCAGGGGCACAAGCTGGCTAGCTGCCAGTCAGCTGAGCTGGCTGTATATGGTCACGGCTCAGCTGGGGCAGCCCTTTAAACTAGCTTCCTGGTGCAGCTATGTGGGCTGGAGCCAATCTGTGTGCATCTGACTTTCCCTTGGAGGCGATGGCGAAGAGGTGAGCAAAACCAAAGTCGATGAACTGAGGTGATCTGGCCGCAGCATGGGATTAAACAGCTGAGGGGGCTGCTCCACTCATCCCCCCAAGGCTGGTCCCTGGCTGATGAAGCTGGCTGGCTCACCCTGCGGCAGACCCCGCCCATTCCAAACCTCATGGAAGCACAAGGCTGCCATACACCTTTCCTGCAAACGGCAACACTGGGTAAATCCATGCAGTGCATCTCAATATGTGTTGTTGATGTTTGTAGGGATAACCTTTTTCTTTTCTTTCCTTTCTCAGGCCAATTGTTCTAGATCCTGTTAACCCAGCATTTAACGTGTGTGCAAATAGCAATGCCTGGGATGAAGTAGCTCATGTGGCAAGGCAGAGCCTCCTTAAGCCACTCTTCAGTGGTGTTCGAGCAAAGGAGCCTTGGCTTTTTACAAATAATTGGTGAACCTGCACACTTCCTGTAAGAGACTCTTCTGACATTTGGAGTACTGCAGTTAAAGTGAATGAGATGCACAATATGTGTTACACTCCAACCACACGTAATGCCATGCAGCTGTGATGGCTCCATATCCATTGCAAATCACTTGTTTTTATTTATTTATTTATTTATTTATTTGTTTGGATTTATATCCTGCCTAGCCTGCACAAGGCGGCTCTAGGCGGCTCACAACCATTAAAATCAATATACAAAATCAGTTATAAGTTAACAATAAAACCAATAAACCCACTAAAAAGCAATAAACCCACTAAAAAGATGGCGGCAATTTACAAATCCCGCACCAAAGAAATGCATCTACCACTACTTTATCCCCTTGGCCAGGGTCAACCACCAGGAGATGTAACAGGCCTACATATCTTGTGAGAGAAGAAGCAGAGGGAAATGGAATGTTTAACTTTTCCTTTGCCAATCTGTTTTTTTTCTTCAAACTCCAACCGAGTGGATTTTACTTCCTGGTGTTCCAGACCCATGTTTGCAAGGTAAACATGGAGCTGGAATATCGGGTGGGGAAATAGAGGAAAGCAACTAGCAAACAAAAAGGTATTCCTGTCCTCTTTTCTTTCTTCTGTCTGTGCATTACAAGGGATAAGGAGCTGTTGCGCATTGCAGCTGCAGTCTAATGTATAGATTGCCTCTGACAGCGGAGCTCTCTGCCTGAAATATTCAACAAATAATTGATATCACTTTTCAATAAATTCATCAAATATCAGTGTTAATCAATGAGTGAAATTTTCTGTTTTTTTTTTTTATTTGAAGGAAGAAACCAACAGAATACTTGCAGTTGTATTATGCCGAATAGTTGAGGTTTTAAGAACTGGAGCAACAATTACAACATTTCAAATTTTCTGACATCATACTATATGCTTCTGTTTCTTTGCTTCTCTATTGACATGCTGCAAAATGTTTAAACTTACGGTGATGGAAGCATATTTTTTTTAAAGAATGGACCATAGACAGAACTGAACTACTAAAACAGGATTTTATTTTCACGTACAGTAAATTGAATCTTCACAATACACACATTTTTTCTGAGGTCTCTGAATTTATTTTACAAAATTATTATCTAAATGTTGAGTGCTGCTTCCATTTAATGTATCTTGTACCTTATTCAGTAACAAAGTGTGCATTTAACTACAGACCAGATTGTGTTTTTATGTAAGGAAGAGAAGCCATTGACTGTAGTAAACAAATCACATCTGTAGATAAACATTGAATTAAAGGCCTTGTGCTTGGATCAATTTACATGGTGATGAGTACTCTATTGTAAGGCTTTTCATACCCTGACCTAGGTGCATAATGTCCTGCTTATTTTGCCGCAGTTGTAATTCCAGTGAATGTAACAACCTCTACTACTAGACTTATTGACTAGCTGACTTGTACTGAGTTCACATCTGGGAGAGTCATGTCACTGAAGGAGGACAGTGGCAAGGACAAAGCCATTAGATTCCTACCCAGAAAGAAACTTTAACAGCATCAGCTAATTCGGTTACAAATTAAAACTCAGGAAATTATTCACATAAGTTTTGAAGTGGCTTCTGAATGTCCAGATTTTAAAACTTCATCTTATGTAGACTTAAATGAAAACCCCATTACTATAGAAATTCTGTTGAAACAGTTTAAGTTATTCTTACTTCTAAAATATATTTGAAATTTATGAATATGCTTTTCCATATAATAGTACTGTAACCAGCAGCTAGATGAAATCGCCAAAAAACAAGTTAGTATTTTGGGTGGGTTTTCAAACAATGGCTGAGTCAACACACTGCTGGATATTGCACTGTTGCACTACAGCAATCATTTGCAACTGGATTGTCTTGTCTAATAGCTCAGCATTCCTCAGACACTCCTCACGAGTTGTACAATGAAGAGATCAGTGTTGTCTGGGCAACAGTGAGGCCATACAAGCCTGGCCTGCAGACTGATCGTTCCAGAGAATGCTTGGTAATAAAGCAGTAGTTGTGGCACCCATGACGGAGTTTCCTGTCAGACAGCCCAGAGCCAAAAAGGTTCTGCTGAGTTAGAAGATCTGAAAACCTCCTCAGGTTTATGTTCTAGTGACAAGAAGAGTGCCCATCTTGGTTGTTTTTCAAGAACAATTACTGGCTTTCTGCTTTCAATTTTTCATTGATTTCACCTGACAATTTGAGAGAAAATTGCTGCCTCTTTAATCTCTAAATTGAATAATGAAGAAAGATTTAAAGTGGTGTGTTATGCTTACTGCAGAGGTACCTCATTCCTTATTCACAGGATGACTTGCATATAGATCAGTGTAATGTACACAATTGTCAGCCTTGCTTTGATTATATAACAACGATGCCTTAGCTAGTGTGTAACTGTTGGTGTTCTTAAAGAAACTGTAAACCTAAGCTATAGTTGTTTAAAAATATCCTGAAATCTCTGTTATTCTTACAGAATTTCATGTTGTAATGGCAGCCTCAGGAAATTCCCATTCAAAGTAACAGGAAGCATGAATGATGCACTTCTCTGAACTTGTGCATTAGATGCAAAGAATTCATGTGCATCTGGAACTCATGCAGCTTGCTAAGGTGAAATTTGAGATTTCCTAATCTGTAAATTTCAACCAAATGCACAAATCAAGTTTCCTCCAGCACAAGGAGTCTTCTGCTGATGCAAGAGGCTTTTTCACGAGTGGCAGGCAGCCCTGTGTCAGAAGAAGGCTCCTTGTGATGGAGGAAAGTGCTGCCTTTAGCAAAATGGGTCTGCAGGATCCAGCCCTCATATGGCAAAGGTAAATGGTTACAGTGAGTTGATCTGAATTCCCACATTACTGCTCGGGGTTACACACCTATTTGGCAGCTATAGGCTGCCCTAGCGAAAGCCACTTAGGGCTAGATTCATATGATCATCATTTGAAGATGTGATGGCATGATCGCTGTAGAGCTGACTCAGTGCTAAACCCAGTATTTCTTTTTTTTCTTTGTAAAACCGCAGCTCCTGTCCGGCTTTCCTTGCTTCTTCCAGCTCTCTGAGTGCCACTTGCAGCTCTTGGGAAATAATTCCTGGAGTTTCTTGGTCCTTCATCAGCCAGTCCAGGGCCATGTGGCTTCTCATTCTTTCATCTAAACTGTACTGGGAATAGTAGGAAATCACTTCCTGTCACCACACACAAAAATTAAGGTTAGTGAAAGACATATCACTGGTTTGTTTAGAAATTTCAAAACAACATGTTATGTCTTTTGTTGTGGGATTTTTGTGAACTGATACTGTGGCAGGCTACCCAGGAACAAACTGTCTGGCAGGGCAGGAGAGGCCCTTGGGCCCAGCAGCAAGACTCACCTGGGTGGAGCAAGGTGGGACCAAGGGCAGAAAGGTGCAGTGACCTCAGCAACAGCCTTTGCAATCTGGCTCAAAGGGTGTGCAAGCAGTCAGCAAGCCTGGGTGGAAGAACAAGGGCTCTCTGGGCCCAGGTGTTTTGAGGCAAAGCAGGGAACAGAGGAGAAAAGGGTGCAGCTTAACTCAAGGGCCAGGTGTGAAGCTGAGGCAATATAAAAAGAGGAAAGGGGGGGGGGAGGGGATGGGTGGAAGCTGGCAGGAGAAGTAGGCAGGTTGTAGCATTGTGGTTCTTCTCCAGCATAATGCAGTGTAACCCATAGGTGGTTGAAGTGAACCACACCTTCAGGGGTCTGATAAAGGAACTTGCATAAGTGAACAGTGACTGGGCTTGTGATCACAGGACCCCATAGATGCCAGGTATGATGTTCTCCTGTCCCCCAGAGGGTACTGCAGGCACTAACATGCTTGGCTTCTTTATCATGCAGGTCCTCCTACTTCTATCTCATTTTGGTACTCCTCTCTTATAGGATTAGGATTCTTTCTTTTTAAAAAAGTCGGGTGGACTTTTGTGAAGTGTGCCAGAGATGGCCAGGGAGCTACATCATGCTGATCAGTGTTTTAGAAACTAATATACCAAATAGAAGTAATAGGAAAACAATAGTTACAACACTGAACATGCAGACTTTAGCATTTAACACAAAACATTAATAATGTAATAATGGTCTCTAGGCTTTCAAATACCCTCCCTAAGGAAGGTCTGCTTGGCTCCATCATTCTGTGATTGTTGTTATGGATTGATTTCAAGATTTGGAAACTGGAACAATGGCTAGAGACACTGCAAAGTATTTGTTGTGTTTGTTTAGGATATGAAGCAGTAATAGCTTGAAAAAGGCTCTGGTATCCTAAAGCTCCAATTCCTATTGGCTGGTTAATAAAGACTCCCATTGGTCTTGAAGCCAATCTAGATACCCAATCACTGACCCCTGCTTGGGTCCAATAGTATTGCTTGTATATAGTTACATTGTTGAAAGTTATGTGTTGGAACAGTATAAATGAAAGTGCTGGTCTCATAGAGCTGTCTTTTGAGCTGAACAATGTCACTGAATAAAAGCCTGTTTGTTTTGGGTACTGTAGTTCCTTTCATCATTTAATTTCTAGTTCAGTTTTGTTGAAATTGTTTAGTTTGTGTGTGTTTAAAGTATGCCATTGTTAGCTGTCTTGAGTCCCAATGGACAAATAGGGTGAGGGGGGAAATTAAATCTTTGTATGTTGCCAAGTTTGTACCTTCAGCATGAAACTTTGTGAAAAAGGTCAGTTTTCATGGTGTTGCGTCTTGAATATCACCAGCACAGACTGATCAGTGTCTTTAAAGCATGCATATGCTTAGCTGCAGGGATGTCATAACTTTATTGTAACTTCTTTGCTACCTAAAATTACAGACTCTGGATTCAAGGAACCACAAATGGAGCTGAGTTTTCAGAATGGATCTTTGCTGCTTAACTGCTTCCTGCAGCCCTCTGTGCCCCAGGAAAAGCTGCTCTTGAGGGCTGGGGATCTTCAGACATGATGTGAAATGTGGCACAGAGGGCTACAGTGAGAAGGGGGAACAGCAGAAATTGTTCCCTACTCTTGCACAAGCTCTTGCTCAATTTGCAGAAAAATGAGCAATAATTTCTACCAATTCCCCTAATTATTCCTGAGGCTCTCCTAACTCAAAGAGCAACTCTTTGGATACAGGTGCAGGGTCTGTGTGAAAAGGTAACTGGCAAATAGCCATTCAATGAATTCTGCTCCATTCATGGCTGTTTGGATCTGAACCTAGGTCTTTGCTCATTCATCATTACTAACAGTGGGATTTTAAAAATCCCACTAATATTAGTGGCAGACAGCTACGCTCGAGCTTGAGTGTTTTCTCCTGAAATCCATGGGATTTGGCTGAATTGTGTTTATAGAAGGAGCCGGTTGAGCAGGGCTGAAACATCTGTAGTTCTTAAGAGAACATTGGGGAACTCTGACACACTTTTATGCTTTACAAGACTACTTACTTGCCGAGAGCACTTTGTTTCACGCAGGGCTTTGAGGCTTCCATTCCAATGCAGTAGTTGAAAGACAATCATCAGTTCCTGTAGGATAAAAGTAACTGGTTACTGGCTAAGCTGCTTTAAAAGCAAAACCTTTCATGATGAGAAAAATAATAGAGTTAGTGTGCAAGCAAGTGGTAGGATTCAGAGTGGTGTTTGTGCATGCGGAAGGCTGCTTCTGCTCACCAAAAGGCTAATTTTTTTTGTTTTTTGCACTCCTCACGGGAGTATTGCAAAAGAAAAATGAAGCTAGAACCAGAGATGTGCAGGGACCTGAAATAGAGCCTATGTACTTATAGCACTGAATGAATTCTTGAATAGGAGTGTCTCAAAGGGTACAAGCAAGTTCTTCTTCCTTATACTCTGTTTTTTGGAATCAACTTAGAGTGTGATTGGGGAGTGGATGAGCATGAAATGGTCCATAATAGACATTTTTATTTATATATTTACGGTACTTCATTTATGCCCCGCCTCTCACAATGGGGACCCAAATCAGCATGAGGAAGAAGGAAAAGTAAGAGGAACGAATGCATAAGCCCAAGATACAGTGACCAAACTGTGGTTGGCCATTTTTATGTGAACCATCCAATTAGTTCTCAATACTGAAATCAAGTCTTGCAGAAGCTCCTACATGTGATAGCCACCCATTTTGCAAAGAGATAAAATACTCAGTGGCTTGAATCCAGCAATGCACAAGTAGAAACATAAACCTACTTAGTGCAGTTCTGCTTTGCAAAATCTGGTCCTCCTTGTATATTAAAGTGCCCAGAAACTGGTTGCACAAGATCTTGCACAAGTGGGAATGCAAGTGAGGATACAGTAGATTTTAGAACAAAATAAATTTGACTTCACAGAAATGGCTACCATAGTTTTTTTCTGTTTGTGTGTGATTTTGATTGAGCAAGAGCTCTGGAACTCTAAAATGTGGGTTGTATTGATACAACATACATTTATATACCATTACTATTACATTGTCATTGACCACCATTTTTTCTGTTTGTGTGTGATTTTGATTGAGCAAGAGCTCTGGAACTCTAAAATGTGGGTTGTATTGATACAACATACGTTTATATACCATTACTATTACATTGTCATTGACCACCTCAAAATTTATAGAGCCTGATTTAAATGAAAGCTTGGTTTTATAATTACTATGGAAAAACTGCATCAAAGGATTATGGGGTAGAGAAAAATAATAAAAGACAGAGTGAAGATTTTATTGCCCTCAAATGTGAGATAGCAATTGCTTTTATAGAAGTTGGGTTACTTTGACACTTGTTAAGTTTGTCTGCAATGGATTTAGATAAATCAGAATTGTTCCAGTGTTCCATCATGAACATTCAGAGTTGCATATATTGTCACATGTTCCAAAAAGGCATAATTGAGCTTTTAATTGATTGGTTTTCTAGTCTTATAACAGAAAGACTTTGTTGGTCTGCCTTTCATCAGTCATAAGAAAAACATTTAATCAAAAGCAAAGCTGGTATAGTTATACTTGTAAAGGAAATTTGTTTGTTGGACACATTTGAAAATATGACTTGGATAGTTTTGGGGGGGATGTAAGGAAATATCAGTTTGGACTGCTTAGATTTTCCAGTACACATTAAAACAAATTTAAGGATGAATAACAAGCAGCTTCTTTCCAACTGGAATCTAACCTGGAAAACACTGTACAAGAGGAAAATATAAAACCACACTATTTTAATTTTAAAAAGCATCTACAACCCTTATTGAGTTACTCTTATTGAGTTACTCTCAAGAGTTTTTTTCAGTGCTAGAAGAACGGAATAATTAAAGATGCTGCCTTAGCTCACCCATATAACATAAATGTTTACGAAGGAAGAAATGATGAGATGCATCAGTGAGATGATCTTACATTAAACCCACGAAAATCTTATGCAGATTAAACTTGGAGTAAATCCCATTGGACAGAGCATGATGAGCAAATCAGAGTCAATGTACATTAGGATTGCAGTCCATGTTTTAAAAATTCTACATGTGCCATTTGGAAAGTATGTAAAATGAATGCACCATAGGCTGGTACCTGAAATTCCAGCATTGTTTTCCCCATGTTGGACTCCAGCATATAATGATAAGCTCCAATGCTTGTGCTTGGGTCATCTGCATCATGTAAAGAACCCTTCAACAGAAAAAAAGATTTCTTAATTACATGACCATGTTTTTAAAGTGGAAGATGTAAACAATTTTTCACATCCTCAGATTGAACACTTCATGCTGCAGGGCCAGTAACAATCTTGATTTGTTTGATATCCACCTTTTCATTACCCTTTGGAAACCTTCCTTTAAGGATGCCAATTGCAACAACTGTGCTATGAATCAGTCATAGGAGAGGTTTTGGCTGATACAAACTGGCTGTGAGAGGTCTGGCTTCAGACTGTACTGGAGAACAGCAAGTCTGAGACAATTTTTTTTTATCAAACTAAAGACACTGCTTGGTGTCTCCATTTGTGCTCACAGCTATTTTGTTGGTAGAAAGTCCACAAAGTGATTTTAACGTTTGGTTTTTATGTGGTAAATTAGTCCTGATTTGGGACTTCGCTTCTGTCCAGTACACAGATCGGGTCAAAAAGCAGCTTGCACTCAATAGCAGCTTGATCATCCTTACTGGATCAATAAACAGCATGGAATACTGGATACTTGTAATGGTCTTTGGCCACATGCAGTAAAAATTTATTATTACTATTGTTTGATACTTGCAGGTGGAGGGATACGTTGCCTCCTCCAAGCTTTTATATACAGTGGTTTTCCCATTTGGGAGACAATCTATGCACAAACCCTTTTTTTAAAAAAAGAAAAAGAAAAGAAAGTTCCTCCTTATAACCCTTGATGATCTAGGGAAGCTATGCAGAGCTGAACACAACTCTGTACACAAGATAGTTTCTTGGGCAGAACTGTCAGCAAATTTATAGCTTTTGAAATGCAGTAACATTAACACACTGCTGTTGAAATATTTATGCTGGCTTTTAAATATCCCTGAGGACATCTGCCCAGAACTCTGCAATTCTAAGCTTTTACCTTGCAAATTTTCCATAAAAAATGATGAATTGCATGAAATGAACCTTCTTCTCCAAATCACTTCTAAATAAATCATGGCCCATTTTCCAAAACGTATGTCGATTAGCATTGTCCCTCAAAAGGGCATGAGACTCGTAAACCTTGAAAAGAGAGGACTCCTTTCATCCACAGACCAAGACATACAGCAGACCTCCTCTGCAGCTGGGCAAACACATCTAAATTATAAGCTCTCCCACGTGCCCCCCCAACAGCATCTCATAACTGAGAGTTTTCAAAAGAAGAGGGACAATTTCAAATTACATGTTTCACCAAAGGGGTGCTGCTCTTAACCCTCTTCCCAAGACATTTCAAATCTCCTTTCCCCTTCTTATCAGGAGCTTCTCTTGCAGGAATGGGAGGATTTCATTAAGTTGTCCAAAATCTGATGAACAGCCTTTTAGAGTCTCCAACTCTGTTAGCATTTACTGAGCAAGCCTTTTTTCTACTACTAATAACTTCAAAAGACTGAATCTGATTAACTCATTTGCAGCTACAACAGTCTTACAGTGTGATTATTTTTAACTCCATTTGGACAAATTTTAACTGTAATGTTGGTGATAGCAGGGAAACCACTTAAACAACTCATTATGGTGATACCTTGTTTGTAATTAATCTCTTTCTCTCTCTTTTTTTTCTTCCCTACCACCCACCCTCCCTCCCTCCCTTTCTTTTTTCCCTCCCTCCCTTCCTTTCTCTCTCTCTTTTCCCTCCCTCCCTCCCTCTCCCTCCCTCCCTCTCTCTCCCTCCATCTCTCTCTCTTTCTCTCTCTCTCTCACATTCCCCCCCCTCTCTCTCTCTCTCTTTCTTTCTTTCTCTCTCTCTCTTTCTCTCTCTCTCTCCCTTCCTTTCTTGTTGTTTCATTTTGTTCTTTGTTTTTTTGTAAAAAAAATGTTATTGGAAAAGGGGAGTGATATAAAAAAGCAGAGCACCCAGGAAATGCTGGTTTTGATGATATCTTTAATTTTTGAGAATCTCTTTAGTTTTCTCATGGCATCTTCTGCTTAAGAAAAGTAAGTTTGAAGCCTGAGTGAAACTAGTTCATAGTTGTATCTTGTTGGGAATGGCTTCCGTTAAAGTCATTTGGTGCTAACTGCCCTGCAAGAGAAAAACATCTGAAAAAGTAGCTTCATTGTTGTGTGTTGGCAGAACACTTGACTGTTGCATGGGGGTCTTTGAGGGACATCTGCAGAGAAACAGAGTTGTAACTAAAAATGAGCATGGTCAGCAGCACTTTGGAGACTGCCTGTTTTGTGAAATTTAAAAAGTGGGCAGAGTTTCTGAAGAAGATGATTGTCCCTCTTCTCCTGCCACTGGGCTGACATCTGCCTTTAATGGGCCAGCAAAGCTGATGTTCTTAAACCTCCTAATAAGAGAGATTTCCGCTTCTAAAGAGTTGACTTCCAACGATTGGTGATCCTGTGATGGTAGTGATACTTTGATGTGGTAAAGACCACCTGTTCACAGGATCATTTTACCTGTAGGACAGACTCTGCATGGTGACCAGTCCACTGGTACATAGTGGCTTGTAAAAAATATTATAGTGTAATAATTTAGGTGGGTAGCCGTGTTGGTCTGAAGCAGCAGAACAAAGTTGGAGTCCAAAGTTTCATCCAAGGTATAAGCTTTTGTGTGCATGCACACTTCTTCCATCTGAAGAAGTGTGGGTGGCACATGAAATCTTATACCTTGAATAAAATTTTGTACCTTGAATAAAATAGTCCACAAACTACTCCGATCCAGTGCATCCACAAACCTAGGGTTGTTCTGCCAGTAAACTAGGGTTGCCAACTCCAGGTTGAGGAAATCCCTGGAGATTTGGGAGTGGAGCCTGAGGAGGGTGGGGTTTGGGGGAAGGAGGGACCTAAGAAAGGCATAATGCCATGGACTCCACTTTCCAAAGCAGCCATTGACCTGATCTCGGTAGTTTGGAGCTCAGTTGTAATTCCAGGAGATCTCCATGCCTCACCAGTAGGTTGGCAACCCTAAAAATTCATATTCAGCATATTAGTTCTGCAGGAAGGCAAGCTGATTTCCATGGGAACCTAACCTTTAGGAATTGATTCCAATCCAGTGTGGGAATAATTGTTGGACATACAATACTGATTCAGGCAAGATTTTGTATAGATGGGACAGAAAATAATGCTTTTATTGGTTTTGTCAAAACTGTTTTGACAACAAACAAGGTAAACAGAATAAGAAGCAAAAGGTGTGTGTGGCTGGATGACCACACTTCTGGTAACATGGGGTTTGGCCTAATATGCTAATGAGCTGTGCTGTCAGGGGTGTGGCCTAATATGCTAATGAGTTCCTGCTGGACTTTTTCTACAAAAATAAGCTCCCGGATGACACCAGGGCCCTGTGGGACTTTATGCAGTTCCGCATGGTCCGCAAAGCAGAGCTCTTCTGCCAGGCTTTTAATTAGAAGCCGCCGCTGTGGGGGAACGGGGGCCCCTGGAAAGCACCGAAATAAATCTATTGGCACAAGTTTCTGTGGTCATGGGCCTGGAATTTGCTTTGCTTTGCTTTGGAAGTAATGATGGCCGCCAAATTTGGTAGAATCTTGTGATTCTTGCTGTTTATATTTTAGCTGTGATTTTATATGTATATGATTAATGTTGTGAGCTGCCTAGAGCCAGCTAATGCTCGCTAGGCGGGATATAAATCCCAACAAATAAATAAATGAACAAATCCAGGGCTCTATTTATTTATCTTTGGACATATCTGCAAAAAATTATGATAAAATGGTACTGCCCAAAATTTATTTCATGCATGCAAATGTAAGAAATAGGAAACTTAAACTGGTATTTTCAAAGCAACTTCATTTCATTTGCTTTTTAACTCAATATGTTAACAATGCAATGCTATTCATAGTTATTCCAGCTAAGCCCACTAAAATCAATGGGATTCATTTGGAGTGACTCTGCATAGAACTGCACTATGAATTAACCTGAATGTGTTTCTGATTCTTTACGGATCAATCTCAAGGCTGTGTGTGCACTTCCTTTTAATGAATCAATAATATAAGTGAACTATGGAAAGTAAGATTTTTTTTAATCCAATAGCTTGCATTCACATGGTGCCTATATATGTAAATACTTAAATAGTAATGTTACATATACGTGGTTTCTTCAAGCTATGGGTAGGGCACTCAAGAATCTGTTCCATTAAGCACTGCAACCACTTCTGCAATGAAACACAGTAGCTTATGACGGTGTACAGAACACTAAGCCGACACACAAAACTGCAGCTAACCTCAAATGCAGATGTTAGCAGTCTGATATGGTTTTGGTATATTTAGTGACAAAAGCTCCTTGCCAATTCACTTCCTTGCCAGAGGCAGTAATGCATATAAAGAATAAAGGACTGAAATGGAGATACAGGAAAGTAAATTGCAGGACCAGGATACTTTACTGAGCTGATTTTGCCTTGGAGGTATTACTAGCTTTCGTTTATGTTTTATAACTTACAACAAGAATGTATGTGTTCCTTGGGGACAATGGCAGGATGTAACTAGCTTATCCTGATCATTTATCTTAATAACCTTACTATTAACTGATACACTTAAATGATGGGTGAAAGAAGAAGAGGTATATATACTAATTTTCTTTTTATTGGACCAATATTTTATTGGTGGATAAGGCAACTTTTCAGGTATCAGGTTGGAAAACAAGAGCTACATCCAAACTAAATGCAATATGATTTTTTCATATTTTTTTCATACATTACGGACAATGCTCAGGAAATGCCTCAGATGTATTCTAGCTTGGTTCCCTTTTGTGGTGACCCTTCCACCATCAAAGAGCGTGAGTGGAATAAATACTCAGCATTTATACAGGACATTCCACACACATTGACCTAGCCATACAACAGTCCTCTAAAGAGTGAGTAAGAGAATTGTTTGCCTAAGGCCATGTCATGTTTGTGGTAGATATGAGAGTTTAATTTCCAGATGATTCCCTTAGATAATACGGGGTGGTGGGTGGTGGGGAGAGACAGGACTGTAACCAGCATGATTTCATACTTAGTTTTCTTGCCCTGGACCTGTGACTCTAGTTAACTGCTTATTTTCAGATTTTGGTAGGGTGGTGGAAGTAGAAATAGCTGTTGGTGAATGGAATGCTTTGACTTACAGCCTGTTTCTAAGTTGTTGTGCTAAGAGACCACTGATATCTCCCTAATAAGTCAACCATCAGTCCTTTTGTTTCTCATCAAAAGTGCCAAATATGTATATTATGATAGTTGTTTGTAGCAGGCATGGCCAGACTATGTCTTGGGAATCATGTGTGGCTCTTATACTGTAACCAACCCATACAGTGGCAGTCTCCTCACGTAACACAGCCTTTCCACCCCGTCTGCTAATAGGGAGACTAGGATGCCTGTCAGGAAGGGGTGGAGACATCAAGCTTCCCTGGTGTCTGCAGGAAATAGATCACCAATCTGCTCCAATGGCCAGATTCCACTATTCCCTTGAGTAAAATGGCTGAGCCCATCCAAGGAAGGCCTTTATGGATATCCAGTAAAGGAACCAACGTTCCTTTATTCAGACTTTAATTGACACTTAATCTTTCATTTTGGGTTTCCTGTAGCCCTGTTCATTCACTACAATTTCGGTGATCCAACCATGCATAAAGGAGGACATGCTAGCCTCTTGATAAAGGTGGCTACCATTTTGTTTTAATAAGACAACACATGTATTTTCTAGCTTTGTTGTGCATGGCTGGAAACTCAGGGTTTTTGAGGGTACTCACTGAGGCATATTGAGGTGGGAAAATACATACATTGCAGTATTCACATAAAATAGTGACTACATGTATCATGAAAACTGCAGATAATGAACTCTTCCATTACTTGAGATTAAAATCCCAACTGTAGAACAAGGCTTGTCTTACTCCTTGGATAGACAGATTGGCAGAGGTGAGAGGGTCAGGGTGAAGATCAGTTCCTTTAACCCCATGTTAATTTCGTGGATGAAAATAATACAATAAATAGGATAATCTTACTTTCATAATATGGCACATTTGTGCAAAAAATTCCATGTGTCTGTTTCAACTATACCTTTGAACTTCTGAAGGTTATCATCAGTGCTCCAGAGGGTCATCTCCCCCCCCCCCCGGCTTGTTTTATGGCATAAACAACTGTTTACACTAATAGTTTAGAAGGAGGGCTGACTCACTAAATGTTGGGGGAATCACTTGTAGATGCCCTTGAAAGGGAATGAACACCAGATTTGCCTCTTCCCTAGCCTTTTATTCTAAAAGCTTTTTTCCTGACCCTGCTAGCAAAGTGTGCTTCAGAGGTGAAGAGGTAAGGATAGGGAACAGATGCATGAGTCATAATAGCTGGAATCCATCAATGGCAATACTGTTCTGTAGAACATTACATCATTCTACACTGTTCTGTAGTTTACTGTAAACATAGCTGATGACAACACACGAAGCTATATGTGGTACTTACACTGGTTGAGGAAACAGCTTCTTGAACACTCTCCATAATGAACTCCTTTGTGATCCTGCGACAAGGCAATTCGTTGAAGAGAGAATTGATCAGAGCTACTTTTGCAGCATCTCGTCTTGCCTCTGCCCTGCTCAAGCAGTACTAAAAAACAAATAAGATTTTAAAGAGATTTTTTGAAAATAATTTTTCTCTCCTTGTAAAGTGAGTTTGTCTCAGCTGATGATCTATTTCAACAAAATTCCTGTTACTTTAACATTAACATGACTGGCAGTCCCTTTAAATAAAAGAACTTCTTGATAAACATTTTTGTTAGCAAACTATTTGCAGATTATTCTGGTGTGACCCAATTACTTTCCACCACCAAAAATATAACAGTTTCCTGATAAATCCAGGGTTGTGGGTGTATGGCTGCCATGATATAGACCTGTTGAGGAGGGGCTGATTTTTCCTGAGATAGTGATTACACTATCTCATGCTGTCCAACTCCAGAAGTCAGTTGATTAGAAAGATTAGAGTCTTCCTTCAAGGTTACCTCATTGGGGCAAGGTGTTTTAGGAGACAATTGGACCAATTTCAAGAATCATAAGAGGGATTTTCTGGACCCAGAACAGTCAGGTATTAGAACAGAGATTCCATTGGTTGTGCTGATTCTGCATTTAGAAATAGACAAATGGAGTGCAATTCTGTTAATTCTTCAGGACTTCTCAGTGGCAGTTGATGTGATTGACTATCAGATCCTTCCTGGAGTTGTAGGGAGGGGTGTCTGGCAGTGGTTCTGATGGATTAGTCCTGATACATAGCAGTGGGTGATTGCTACTTTACTCCCTGGTTTTTGTGCTCCATCTTGACCTTGGTGCTCTTTAACACCTACAGGCAGGTGTTGGGAGATATTTTCAATCAGTTCAAAGTATGATGCCATCAATGCCTTGATGATATCCAACTTTATTTTTTTTATCATATCAGGATCAATGGATCAGTCCCGGATCAATGCCTGAATACTGTGTTATTCAGAAACTAACAAATCGAAGCTTAATCCAGACAAAGACAAAAGCTGGGTTGATGAACTAGTTGAGAAGGTTGCTGATACTATTTGCCTTGGATGGGGTTATACTCCCCTTGAAGGATAAATTGACAGGGTTCCTCTGGACATTGCTTAATTGCAGGATTATCAGGTTGTGGCAGTGGCTGCTGATTCACTTGCCTAAACTAGGCGGTAAGGCATCCATTTTTACTTTGGTAACATAACATATTGGTCACAGACACAAATTCCATCTGCCTATGAAGACAGTTTCAAAATTGCAACTTATTAAAAACTCTGTGGTTTATGTCCTGATACAGACCTGTCACAGGGAACACATAATTTCTGTTGAGGTCTAACAGTATTGGCCACCTGCATGCTTGTGGGCCCACTTCAAAGTCCTTCATGCAGACCTTCAGAAGTGCTTTCATCCATGCATCCCCTTGCATGTGCATTGGAGGTGCTACTCTGCAACCTTGCTTTTGTTGGACTGTGAGGGCACTGTCACTTCAGGGCATGGCTTCCACTGCATGTTCATCTAGTCCAGGGGTGGCCAACCTGTGGCTCGGGAGCCACATGCGGCTCTTTCACACATATTGTGCGGCTCCTGGCAGGGCGGCTGGGGAAGCAAAGGGGAGGCATGCTTTTTCTCTCTTTCTCCCTTCCTTCCTTCCTTCCTTCCCTCCTCCCTCCCATCTATTTGCTTTCCTAGTTTCTCTCTCTCTCATTCTTATAATTGGTTGTCCTCGTTTGTTTTTATTTTTGGCAGTCCCATTTAACATTAATAAAAAGCAAATTTGCATATTTTTAAAAATAAAAACGTGTGTGTGATATTTGTTCCTGTCTTGCGGCTCTCAGACATCTCTATGTGGCTCTTACGTTTATTCTATGTGGCTCTTACGTTAAGCAAGGTTGGCCACCCCTGATCTAGTCACTTCAATGGGAACTTGGTTCAACATGGCTTTTCAAGAAGGCTTAGTGAAGGTGATTGCTCTTTATGTTTCAATTTATTTTTGAGTGAATGGCTTCAGGATCTATTTCAGGGCAGTGTTTTAAGAATCCCTGTAACTTTGAATAATATTAGGGTTTTTAGACATCCTGGTTGCAATTTTATATTTGTTTTTATCATTGTTGTTAGGTGCCACATAGCCAGCAATCAATGCAGCAATAAGAACTAAAATAGTAAATATGTCAATTTCTAAAAACTGTGCACATTCCAAAACACATGGACCTTCTGCCCAAGGATCAGGCTGTTGTGGCATATTTGTTCAAGGAAATGATATTACATACATAAAATTTCATTTTCCTTTGCAATCAATGTTTTATCAAAGGTATTTTGAAAAATCCTCTACTACTTTCCCATTGCATTGTATATGAATGGGCACACCTTAAGAATCCACAAGCAATTCTATACACCTCTTAAAACTTCCCTGAGTTGCCTATATCAACATATTGGACCACACTCTTATTATTCAACTTTTTCTTGTGGGTTATATGAATGTTTACTTTCTCAAATTCCGAGACCAAATTCAGACTTGTATGCTTTTAATAATAAACATTTTAATAGAAACCAATCCAAATAATTTGGATTTAAACCATCTTTGTGAAGACAAAACCCAGTAAAAATGGGAGATAAAAGAAACTATTTATTTTAAGTAAGGCTAGCAAAGCAGCAGATCAAAGAGGCTGCATAAGTTTAAAAGCAAAAGGCAAATCTTTGCAGACCAAGAGATGTCCAAATCTAGAGGGGGGGAGGAATAATTCTTACTACTTTCTGGAAGTAATTGGAAACAAAGGCTTGACCAAACTGTGAATTTTAATTTAGGTCATTGACATATGACTTTCTCTTGCAGCCTTCTTAAGTATTTCAGTTCAACTAGGTTTGGTCTGTCTTGTGACAACAGCACAGATTTGAAATTCATATGAAATGAGTAGTACCGGTTTTTAAGAACTTAAAATTTTTCTAAGGGCAAAGGCGTCTGAATGCCTGCTCGACAGTATTGGAAAAAGTCTTGATGTATTTGTAAATGAAAATAACGGCCATGGGAACACAAGTGGTCCCCCCCCCCCCACTTTACTCCATGCCGCAGTATTAGATTCTCATGGAGGAGACACTCCCTCACATACTCACAAAAAAGGGAGGGAAAGGCAGGAAGAGAGTTGCACAATGTAATCATTCATTATGTTCTGAGAATAGAATTGGCATAATCATTTTTGTTGTGCTATTTTATGAGAGTCAGTTTGGTGTGGTGGTTAAGGGTGTGGTGGTTAAGAGTGTGGACTCTAACCTGGAAGAACCAGGATTGAATCCCCACTCTTCCACATGCAGCTGTGGAGCAGTTATCTCAGAGCAGTTCTCTCAGTGCTCTCTCAGCCCCATTTACCTCACAGGGTGTCTGTTGTGAGGAGGGGAGAAGAAAGGAGATTGTAAACCACTCTGTGTGAAGGATGGGGTATAAATCCAATCTCCTCCTTCTGAGAAGTTATGTGTGAATGCAGAAACCTCTTGTAGGCTCAGGAATTCTATTGCATACATAGAGCTCATCTGGCTTCCCTGTTCATTACAATGGGGTGCAAAGGGCTGAAATGCCTCTTCTGCTAAATTGAATATAGAATTTTGGGCAGATATAAACTAGGCTCTTAATTAGAACAATGGGGCCACCATCCAGCAGCCGTGGACTGTAAGCACAATTGGGGCTTTTGCTGTTGCCAAGTACACTATGGATTGTTCTGTCAGATTTTCTATAACTGCCAACAGGACTGGGTTGCATACAGGAGTCTGGTCAGGCTGTTAGACCTGAGCATGGAAAATAATTTTTGAAACAAATGTTTCCATAACCAAGTCAACTTTCTGCAGAAGAGAATGGTGAAGCATTTCTATGCAGTGCTTTCAGAAAGTGTAACCACTTTGGAAAACTGGTTTATTAAAATGAGTTTTATTACAATTTTTTGTAAAAAAGAAAAGATAAAAACTAGCAAAAACTATTAAAGAATATGCAAGCAACAAAACTACAATACTACAATACAAAAACCACAACAAAAGATAAGAAAATAAAGAAATGAGTGGTTAGAAGGAATTATACAGCTTCCGGGGCCGGTGGTAAACAATGCTTTCCACTTAAACCTCCCCTCCCAAATGGGCTCACCAGCATTAATACCTAACATTGATGCAGATCTTAAGGATGTAAAGACTAAGCAGAATCTTTTGGAAATTGCCAGGAAGAACAGTGGTTTGAAGCTTGAAGACACTTTGGTCCAGCTGTACCCCGATATTCCTTTTGAAATATTAAACGCTAGGAAAAATATGTGCCCAATTGCACAAAAACTTGCAGAGAAGAACTACAGGTACCGTTGGCTTGCACTCGGACATATATCGGTCACACACCAAGGACGTATATCCACAGCCCATGATTTAGCATCTGGTGAAGAGCTTCTGAAGGCATTAGACTTGGACTTGAGCTAGGAAATCAAGAACTGGTAACCAAAGAAGAGGAATGTACTACAAGATTGCAAAGAACTATATTGGAGGAGACAGCAGCTATAGAGTTACCATTTTTGTTCTTGTGTTTTTCATATTTTCACCAAGCCAAGTAGCCTGGAATATAAAATGTAGGGGAGCACGCGGGAAGGGCTATTAGGATCCCCCCCCCCCATCTCCCCAATGGGCAAGACTCACATTTTTTCTACATTTTTTTAGTCTGTTCCAGAATCGCTCTGGGGTCCCGGGGGGAGGGGACACCGATTAGAAGAGCACCAGTTAAAGAGGAAGAACAGAATTTAGTAAAAAAATTTAAGAGAGCAGAGTAACTAAATGGAGTATTATTTTGTTTCTATCTTATTTTATTGTGAATCATCTTAGTATATTAGCTTTGAAATGAAAATGAAATATATAGAGAGTATATGGCTATAAACATGACAAGATCTAATGGGAAACTATGGGAAACAGAGTTTATAATTGCAGATGTACTGGAGTAATTTTGAGAGGCAGAAATATTTTTTTAGGCGTGCCAACATCTATCTGACTTAATTAATGATTATAATTTACAAATGAAATAGTAGCAGAATAGAGTTGGCAACCTGTAGTAGAAAATGTTTAAAGAATGTTAATTTCATTTCCTGCTGTAAAAAAATTGGAATTAATTTGTAAAATTTTGAAATTATTAAAAAAAATAAAGGAAAAAAAAGCAAAGAAAGAAATATAAAAGAAGTTTCCAATTTTCTCTACAACAAATACAGGTAATATTACTAACACTTACACCATAGTTATATATCTCTCTATATTTTAAACTCTTTTTTAAAAAACTCTCTTTTTTCCTCCATTATATGTTATCTAATATTTTCCCTTAATCATCAAATCCTCAAATCATTCTTTTCCTTGTCACGAAACAAGTCTATAAAGGGTTTCCAATTGTCAATATAAGTAGAAATTGTCTTTTCTCTAATCAAAGCAGTAAGTTTCATCATCAACCATTCCTCTATCATAGGTATTATAGTAGATCATTCGTAAATGAACTGAAATAGTCTATTACAGTTTTTGATGCAGCATTTAGTTTGAGCATTTAATTGACTCTGCACCAACTAATTCTGTAAAACTGAATGTCTGTGTACAGCCCAGTCCTATCTCTGCTTTTAGGGGGAACAAGTTCTCTGGGAGCTCAGTGGGGTTCCAAAGCATAGGGGTACAAATGTTCCTCTTCAATCTTCAGTGCAGCTCCACATTAGGATAAGTTTTTTCTAGCTTCAAACAAAGGAGGAAGCCCCTCCTCCTTACTGCTGATGTGATGGCATTTTCATGCCCAACCAGCACGTTATCTGAGGGAGAATGCCCCCTCACCCTCAGTTCCTTTTCTGCCTCTGTGTAGGTAAGTTCTTCTAGTGATTGCACTGTGCTTCTCGCTTGTATTTCCCAACTGGAAGTCTTTTACTTCTCTCAGCATTTCTTGGTTTTTAGTCCTGTTTGGATCATTGAGGGATATGTTCTTCATGGCGGTGAGATGGCTTTTGGCAGTCTACCCCTCTTCCTATTTTGTTGACTGGCTGAAGTCATCAATGGCATCTGCTGTTTAAAAAATTCACCAAATGTGCAACAAAAATGACCCACAGCGAGGAGCACGACTTGTGCCTGATGCATTTAGGAGAGTCTCATAATGTGACCTCCTGTAAAATATGCCAGGGGTTTACCCTGAAGGCACGTTTCAACAGAGCTTTTTGACTTAAAGCAGCACTCTGAGAGAAGGCTCTAACTCCCCCTGATCTGTCCAGATCAGATCAGAATTGGATTCAATGAAGGCCCTGTTCTCCATGCAGTTGTTCAGTTCCTGCTCGGGAGCTCTTTTCCGGTCCCCCATCTGTACGCTCAGTTCTGTTGGGCCTGGCAGCTCCTAAGCCTCACTTACAGCTAAAGAGGCCTGGGTCTACGATGCTGTCCTTGGTTCCGATGCACCCAGTCTCCCCCTCACCTTCACACTCCGTTCTGGCCCCCATCTTGTTGGAACTCCCTTTAAAGAAGGCTAAGAAAAAGCAAGCACTCTTCATCTCTTCAACTAGGCATCACAGAAAACCGTTGTCTCCACCTAAATCTCCTCTGGGATCTGATGTCATTTTGGTTTCTCATTGCACCCTGTTGCTGCATTTGTCCTTCCTGGACATGCAGATGTCAGAGAGTAAAGGGGAAAGAACCAGCCCTCCACATGATGATCCACTGTCTATCAAGTCAGAACCAGCGAGACCCGCTCTTTGAATGTAGTTGTGCCCTCTACAGTGGCCTCTGTACTATATTGTCTCCAGCCCATTTATAGCAGTGGCCTGACTGTTACTCTCAGCATCCTTACTCTGGTCCACCAAGCTATGGTCCCCCCATGGTGAATTTTGGTTGACAAGGGACTCAATAACATATGATGCCCTCAGCATCTCCAGAACCTGAAGAAAGGACTGTTGTTTCATACTTTAGTTTGGAGAGTCAAGCAGAAACCTCCCCAGATGAGGGGGGGGACCCCACTCCTGTCTCTCCACATGAGGATCAATGCCTTTATCACAAACGAATGTTAAGAATGGCCAAGGTGCTGGCTATAGATGTTACCACATCTGATAACAGGCCAAAAGACAAAATCTTGAGCCATCTCTACCCAGATTCTCCGAGAATTGTGGCCTTTCCTGTTGTGGAAGGCTTGTCAGATCTTACATCTCAGTTGTGGCAGAAATCTACATCCATTCCAGTGACCTCACAAAAGGTAGAAATGCTCTACAACAGGGGTGGCCAACCTGTGGCTCGGGAGCCACATGCGGCTCTTTCACACATATTGTGCGGCTCCTGGCAGGGCGGCTGGGGAAGCAAAGGGGAGGCATGCTTTTTCTCTCTTTCTCCCTTCCTTCCTTCCTTCCTTCCCTCCTCCCTCCCATCTATTTGCTTTCCTAGTTTCTCTCTCTCTCATTCTTATAATTGGTTGTCCTCGTTTGTTTTTATTTTTGGCAGTCCCATTTAACGTTAATAAAAAGCAAATTTGCATATTTTTAAAAATAAAAACGTGTGTGTGATATTTGTTCCTGTCTTGCGGCTCTCAGACATCTCTATGTGGCTCTTACGTTTATTCTATGTGGCTCTTACGTTAAGCAAGGTTGGCCACCCCTGCTCTACAAGATTAACCAGAACTTTTGTGAGTTTCTGGTCAACGTCCTCCACCTCCCTCCCTCATCACCATGAGAGCGGCAAAGGCAAGACTCATCCCCATCAAACAAGGAGAGCAGACATCTAGACTCTCTAGAATGGAAACTGTATTTGAATCTCAAATCTCAAGTCATCATGGGGGGGGGGGGCTGTTACTGATTCCTGTGGGAGAAGTTACCCAACATCCAGACAAGCTTCCAGATGAGTCCAAGTCATTAGCCAGGCTTATCCGTGTGGAATCCATAAAGCTCTCCAAACAGGAGATAAATGCAGGCAAACATGCCACAGATTCATTAGCACGGTCAATTACATCGGCCATTGTGCTAAGACAACATTCTTGGTTGTGTATGACCGCGCTTCCTCTGGACACATGCTGAAGAATGTAGGGCTTTCCCTTTGAGGGTTCAAGCCTGTTCTTGCGGGATACTGATGAGTTCCTTTCTGCTATAAAGGATAATAAGCAGATAGCCAGATTCCTGGGTGTTGTGGGCCAGCCAACTGTCACCTCCTCAGATGAGGAGGAACCTGAAGAATCGGGCCTCACATTGATGGAATCCCTACCTCAGCAGATGGATCTGGCAGCAGACCCAACAGGGGAATCATCAGGAAGTGGGAATGCTGGGCTGCTCTATCTTTTGAGGAGGAGAAAGAGATGCTACAGAGGCCTGCTCCCCCCAGCCTCTCCTGAGCCAGTGGAGCACAGAAGATGATGAGAGTGCTTAGCAGCTCAGGAGAGATGGAGTGCCTGCTTTACTGCTCAGCAATGGTTAGCATTACCTCCTGGAGCCAGAGTCCTTGCAGGACTAGGACTGACAGGCCAATAGGGAAACAGTAGAACACCCGCCCTTGTAGGAAGGTGAACACAACTGTAAGGAGAAACATCTGGCTTTCAGGAGATAAGTCAGCAAAAAAGGCAGAAAAAAGGAACACGCAGAACAAGGCTTGGTGTAGAAGCAAACTTGTGCTTATCCCAACCTCAACTGGAGGCCCCTGCTTTTAGGGATAGGCTTGCCTGTTTTGTGCAGAGTGGCAGCGTACTTGTTCTGATATATGGATTCTATCCATAGTTTGTAGTGGGTATTTTTTAGAGTTTGTTTTGTTACCTTCTTGTTCCCCTGCTACAGCAGCAGCAGACAACCCATTCCCTGAGCTCCAGATAAAACTACAAAAGATTTTACAGAAAGGGACAGTTGAAAAAGTTCCCTCTGGCCTCCAGTCTTGGGGATTTCACCCCAGATTTTTCCTTGTTGACAAAGATGGGGGCCAGAGGCCCATTTTTAATTTGAGGAAAATAAATACATTTTTGAAAGTTTAAAAGTTCAGAATTGTCTCTTTCATTAGTCATGGAATTTCATGCTCTGGACTCTTGGTTTGGGGTAATGAACCTTAAGGATGCCTATTTCCACATCACCATTCATCCAGCCCATAGGAAGTACCTCTGCTTTAGGCATAGTTCTGCGGTCTTCCAGTATTCCTCCCTCCCATTCGGCCTGGCCACAACACCTAAGGTTTTTATCAAGTGCATAGCGGTGGTAGTCACATATTTGAGAACTAAGCGGTGTGCCATCTCTCCCTCCTTGGCTCATTGTACCTCCCTCCAAGGAGTGTCTAAGTGCAGATGTACAGCTGGTCTTGGCAACTTGTCAAAGACTGGGACTAGTAGTGAATAGGGGAAAATTTCAGTTGGAGCCCTTATGTTTAGTGCAGTTTACAGGGCCACCCTTAACTCCGACAAAACCAACACCCTTTTACCATGAGACAGGGCAAAAAATATGAAGGCATTAGTGTCATGCTTTACAAGAAAGAGGTGGTAATCTGTTTTGGCGATTCAGCGCCTACTGGGGGTGATGGTCATTCCCCTAGCTAGACTTCACATGCGGGAGTTGCAGAACTGATTCATTAGGAGGTTTGACCCTATGAGACATTCTCTGGGACACTGCTTTGCTATCCCAAGGTCCATAATCAGGTCACTGGCTTGGTGGAGGGAGGATGATAACCTGTTTGAAGGTTTCAGTTTTGGGTGCCAGATACCATCCTTACCACTGATGCACCCTTGGCAGAATGGGGGGGCATTCTGAGGGATTTTGCTTGCAGGGAAAATAGTCTTCAGCAGGGCTTTTTTTGTAGAAAAAGCCCAGCAGGAACTCTTTAGCATAATAGGCCACACCCAACTGCAAAAACTCATTAGCATATTAGGCCACACCCCTGACAGTGCAGCTCCCTCCCAGGATCAGCTTCCCCAGGTGCCCCACAGCTGCAGAGCGACTGGGGAACCTGAGGAGGGGAGGCAATTTAAACTGCCTTCCCTCCCTGGATTGGCTTGGCTTCCTCAGGTGCCCCCCATGGCTTGTGAGGCACCTGGGGAACCCAGGGGGGAGACTGTAGGCGTGGCCAACTTGGAAGCCAGCCGGAACTCCATTCCTGTGCATTCCTGCCCAAAAATAGCACTGGTCTTCGCAAAGTTGGTAGCTTCACATTACTATTCTTGAGCTCTGAGCAGTTTGTTTCACCCTTACTTCTCTTGCGGATATCCTTCAGGGCAAGAAGGGCTTAGTTAAAACAGACAACATTACCTCCATATTCTGTTTGAACAAGCAGGAAGGATGGGATTAAAGACCTTGTGTGCGGAAGCAGTTGCTATCTGGGAAGTGGCTGTCAAGAATTGCATTTCCATCAGGGCCATTCGTATGGCAGGTTCTCTAAACTCCACTGGCAACAAGCTAAGTTTAGTCTACCTCTCAAACTACAAATGGTCTATCTAGGCCAAGTATTTGGTCTGGGTGTTCAAAAGATAGATGTTCCCTCAGGTGGACTTGTTTGCTACATATGAGTCCTGTCTCTTCCTCAAGGAGCTAGTTAATGCTTCCCCCTGCCCCAGTTTCTAACATAGTTCCACAGAGGTCTTGGTCTCTGGTCTTGGAAAGTCTCATAGGTGCCTCCTTCGAGCCTTTGGCCTCTTGCTCATTGGCATTGCTCTCCTGGAAGGTGATGTTTCTCATAGTAGTTATGTCTGTTAGAAGGATTAGTGAGTTGGCAGTCCTTAGAGTAGACCCGCCTTTCCTGAAGATCTTCAATGAGAGTCGTGTTGTACCTTAGCTTGGAGTTTTTGTCTGAGGTGGTGTATAAGTTCCATCTTGCTCAAGAGTTCATTTTGCCTGTCTTTTCCCCATCCCCTACTTCCAAGGTGGAGAAAGACTTACATCTCTTAGATGTTAGGAGAGCCCTGTTATATTATCTTGATAGGACAAAACCTTTCAGAGTAGACAAAAGTCTGTTTGTTAAGCAGGTCCTAAGGAGGACAGGGCAGCTTCTTTGCAGTCCATAGCTAGGTGGGTTGTGGCAGCCATTAGGTCATGTTACAAGGCCTCTAGTAAGCCCTGTAACACTTGATGTTAAGGCTTGCTCCATGAGGGTGCAGGGGTCCTTGGCAGCTTTCCATCACAAAGTGCCTATTGTGGACATCTGTAAGGCTGCAACGTGGACAGCTGAGGTCATGTTTGTAAAGCACTATGTGCTGGACCTGCAATCAAGGTAGAATGCAGAGGTAGGCAAGGCGGTCCTCCAATAATTGTTTCACTGTCAGCATCACCCCTCCTCTTGCTTCATAAATAGCTCACTAAAATCCCAATGTGGGGCTACACTGAAGAAGAAAACAAAATTGCCTTACCTGTAACTGCCCCCCCCCCGAGCACATGGCAGTCTGGGCACAAAAATGCTGTTGCGTTGGCTTTGAGGAGGAGGAGCTACACCCTTGATCATTCTAAGCTACAAAAAAACCCTATCCAGGGCAGGCACAGTCCCAATGTGCACAGAAGTCTAGGCCTTACCAGATATGTCTTGGGAATTCTGTGTTCAGACTTGCCAGTGACTTTTAAAAAGCTAACTTTAAGGCATGTGGGGCCCTATTTGAATTAGAAGCCTGTCACTGGAAGGGGTTAAGACTTCCATAACTAGGGGTGGGCACAAACCACATTTTTGCGATTCAGTTCATATTAGTTTGTGAGCCATTTAAACTTTAAAACCCTGCTTTCTGCTCCCCACGGCTTTTTGTGGGGAGCAGAAAACAGGGGTTTCCAAACAGATAAGCAATGGGGACTGCTGCTCAGCTGTTTGGTTTAAATGGCTCTGAACCATTTAAACCCTGTTTTCTGCTCCCCGCTGTGTGGTCCCCACCACTCAGCTGTTTGGAAAATCCTGCTTTCTGCTCCTCATGGCTTTTTGCGGGGGAGCAGAAAGTAGGGATTTAAATGACTTGAAGTCATTTAAACCAAACAGCTGAGTGGTGGTCCCTGTCTAGAAACCCCTACTTTCTGCTTCCCATGACTTTTTGCAGGGAGCAGAAAGCAGGGTCAAGCAGCTGCTCTTCATGAACCGCCACAAACTACATCAAAATTTGTGGAAGTTTGTGGGGTTCTTCTGTTCACAAACATCACTTTGTGAACCACAGACCAAAATTTGTGACAAACTTTAGATGGTTCATGACCATCCCTACCCATGACACTGTCTTCCTAATCAGCCCTAAACTTTGGAAGAAATGGAGGGGAAACCAACCCTTACCAAGTGCCAAGAGCACATAATTGAACTCATTAGTATAGACAGTGGTATCAAAGTAGATATAGCAGTAGACTTTCATTTACATACTCCTTGAGTAATTTAGCAATGTGCATCTATCTTCTGCTTTAGGATCCTTATTCTTTTTTTTTCTGCTGAGAGATAATTCTTAAAAATAATTCCAAGCAGAGGAAAAGAAAGATTATATGTGTGTGTGGACAGGAAAGCAACATAGGTATATTAACCAAGCTTATCCCTATTGAATTCACCTGATAAACACTAAAATGTTGATTGTATATTTATAGGCAAGAGACATGGATTAAGAACTTAGTTCTCACTGCTTGAGAACCTAGTCCTGCTGTTTCGTAGAAACATGCTCCCTAGGTGTTATTTGAATACGATGACCCCAATCTTACTGAAATTAAATACATATTCCTGTAGTTTGGCCTGTACTTCAAGCATTACCATTCCCTATCTGAAGCAGGGTTTTTTTAGTAAGTCATAGGTCATGAGCCATATTTAGAGACTACACATATCCTGGTTGCACTGGAAATGCTGCCTCACAGAAAACCACTCACCTCTCCTTACAGATTCAAACTTGACTGATAGGGAAAGTAGGCTAAAATAGGTATTGTGAACTGGCTCATAAATTTATACATCTTAATTTGTTCTGTAAAGGAATTAGCATTAAAATAGTAAGTGGATTTGGGTATACTACATCACTGCTTCATCCAATTTATACTTTTTTCGATCTGAAGTAATTTTCAGCATACAAAAGCCTTGCTACTTATGCTGGTCAAATTACAAGTACTTTGTGTGTTCTTCCCTTAGAAGAATAATTCTACTCATCTTCCTAGTGATAGTGGTATAATGCCCAAGTAGTAGAGTTAAGAGGCAGATCTGATGCACTGGAAACTCACAAATTACTCTGTCCTTCAATATTATTTTTGCCTGGATCAGTGTCACTTTCTTAGCCTCTATAGTACATATCCTGTTCAAAAGATCTTAACAAGCTCTTTGGCACATGGGAGTACTCAGCTTGCTGAAAACAAAACCTTTTATTTATTTCTTTTCTTTCCTCAAACCAGGTTCTTCAGGTAGACTGGCAGAGATGAATTATGGGACCCATTTGTCCATTGTTATTTCCCAAGGGCCAATAGAGGCCATACAGGAGTATTGCAGGTCTGCTAGGGAGACTAAATCCTTCTGCAACCATAGATATAGCTGCAGCTCCCCAGCAACAATGTATTTAATTGCAGCAACACATTTAAGCTGCAGCAAATTACAACTATCATTTTAGGAAACGGGTTATAGACAGTTCTGCATTACATGTTATGTTCTCTACAGAAATACACATTGACCAACCCTTGGGGGTGTATCACAAGTAAAGAAGATTTTGATGTCTGAACTGAATTATCACTGTTGTAATTGGATCCTCTGAAAGGAGGTTCCAAAGCAAGCATAGGATAATCTAGGCAGATAATGTAGGCAAAATAGTGCCAGTTGTTTTTGCTTGGATGAAACTGAAGGGTATGTGGTTTCAGTACTCTAATGTAGACTGTCTTTATTTTAATTCTTACAGCAGTTTAACTATGAAATCTAGAGATTAAAGGAAGGGTAAACTAAATCTCTGGATGGAAACAGAAGGCAGAGACCGGGGGGGGGGGGGGCATTTCTAATAGCCAAGGATGTGGTTTCAGGAAGTTACCTAAGGCTACAATGATGGAGATGAAAACCATATGCTCATATACTTTAGGTGATGATTCTCTGTGCCTAGTGAATTAAAGATCTCCTTAAATCATGATAAACTTGGGTAATGAAATTAGGCTTTTGCTGATATATCAGTAAATGTAAGTCTTGCATTATAAGCCCCATTCTGTCTCCTAGACTACATTAGAAGATTTATTATATATATTACAAAATTACCTAAGTTTAGTAGAAACCAGCAAATGATGGAGGCAAGTTTGCATACCTGGTCTTATTTCAGGAATCACTATTTAATAATTAAAAAGATTTATATCCTGTCTTTCCATCAATAGCCATCAAGACTGCTAAGACTATGTCTATACCAGGACCCTGGATTAACACCCCCCCCAGCATTTCCCCCCTTAATGCCATGTGTCTAGGTCTGAGAGTTTTGCACATTTGTTGTCATGTGTCCAGTGTATGTATGTTTTATTCTCCTAAAATAACTACACTTTTTAAAACACATGTTCTTTCATTAGTTTTAATCCATGACATATTTTAGCAGTTGCATATGTAAACCTGTTATATACTAGGGCCAAGCTAGACAAGATGGGTGTCCCTGAGCTTGCTCTGAGGAGGCATCACCATTTTAGACAGCAAGTTCCCATCCAGGAACAACTTTGAACTGCATTGTGGGACCCAGTTCTGGTTTACTAAATTCCTCAAGGGATAACAATTTGTATACTTCATTCATAAGCTATTTCTCTGGGGCTTTTTGGACCACCAGTATAAGGTTTTCACTATATATTTGTTTCCTTCATCTTCAAAGTTACAATCTAATAACAATGATCCCATTGGGATGACCCACTCTCTAGGTTTCCATTTAAACAGCCTCAGGAGTTTGGCCTTCATTAGATATTTTTAGGTTGGACCTAAAAAACTATGAGTACCGTATTTTTCGGACCATACGACGCACCTGACCATAAGACGCGGGGCGAGGCTCGCGCCTTCCGTGCTGGTCAGCAGCGGCCTCGTGGCAGCAACAAGTAGCAGCAACAGGAGCCGGCAGTGGCAGCCTCGCGCAAGGCGGCCGCAACAGGAACAGGAGCTGGCGGCGGCCTCGCACAAACTGGCAGCAGCGGCCTTGCACAAGCCGGCAGCGGCAGCCTCGCGGCAGCAACAGGCACCCCCCCCTGGAATTTTTAAAGTCACTCCCCCGCCCCAACGTGCAGTCTTCGCTCCATAAGACGCACACACTTCCCCCCCCCCACTTTTTTGGGGAGAAAAAGTGCGTCTTATGGTCCGAAAAATACGGTAGATCTTTGCCACTTTCACTTCCTATGACTCCCAAGCCACTCCTGAGGGTCAGTGGATCCTTGGGAACAGCATACGATATCGAGCTTGTGCAATAGAGTTTTTGACCAAATCACCCTGTGATTGTTAAAATAACTGAAACCACACGATGAATGATAAATAAATTTTTTAAAATCATTGTTTCAGTGTTCACATGTTATGGTGAACTGTACACTGGTTTGTAAGAAAAAGCCAATACGAGTTCATGCAAATGAAACTGGAGACTATTACCTGTATATATGTGGGGTCTCAATGACAAGTTCAGCTGTATACGCATTGAATGTAACATAAAAATTACATGATGCATATACAAAGAAATCAAGTATGCACTGTACACAGATTGTGTATGCATTCACTGTAACTTATGAACAGGGCTGATGTTCTTTGGCTTAGCTAGCCTTTTAATAATAAGCTGGTGTGAAGAAAGACCTTAGGTGGGTCCTAGAATAGATATGGAGAAATTGATAAAACTTCATTTGCTCTGATAATTCCACTACCCCAACAGGTTCTTGTTGGTACTATTATTTCTGGCTAATAAATTTTACATCAGCTGAACTGAAATGCATAAGATGCAAGTGCAAATTTAGATCATGACTACAATACATCTCTTTGACACCTAGAACAGGTGCTTACAAACGTATTAATGTAGCAACCTTAATATTGATAATAGTATTGATTTCATGTTGATAAATACAGTTTTCCTGCTTAGTATTCCAAAAGTTTAAAAGATTTTTTAAGGTTGTATTATATATATATATATATATATATATATATATATATATATATATATATGTTGTTAATTAAATATGTATTGAATCTATTTTGTTATATTTAAATAAAAAACATGGTCACTGACATTGCCATTGGTAAGAAAAGCAAAAACATCTGCTAGAATTATGAGTAGGTTGACATCAGAGTTCAACAAAAGGGGAACCAGAAATTTATCAGATAGGCCTCAAGTTGCCCTCCTTTACAGTAAGTAGAAAGTGGGGTTTGCATGGTTGACTATAGTTGCTACTATTAAATGTCACTTTATAAAGTGGCATCAGGAAAGTGCATGAAATATATAGCTGCATCAACTATATTTCACATGCGTATTACTGTAGAGACCAAGGGCTCCCACGTCAGACAGAGACTCCAGCTCATCTGCCCCTGAGAAACTCCTTAAACTCATTCCAATTTAAAATTACTCTGCCTAATCTTATGGTTAAGTCGGGTAGGGGAAAAAATCCTAACAGAGTGATGGGCTAGTTTAGCTGCAAATGTGGGAAGCCAACATTCCACTCATCTTACAACCAGATAAACATCCATGTGAATGTAGCTACTTCCTTATTGCTCCATCTAACGCAGATACAAAGAAGTACAGTGTCAGCAAACAAACTGAAAAGTTCTTTGTCTTCTCTTCTACATAAGGAAAAGGCAGGGTTCATGGCTGATAGACAGGGAACTGACCAAACGAGGCTGCCATCAGATTTCATAGCATGTGAAGCTCTAAATTGGATTGGCACCTGTGAACTACAAGCAGATGATGTGCATGGCAGTGGATCTGTCTTTGCGCACACACACACACACACACACACACACACGATTTCCCCCAAAGTCAACACTAGGGACTGAAGGAGACTCATGGCCAAAATGCCACAAAGTTGGGGGAGGGGGAGCATCCTCCAATAAGGAGGGGAATTGCATAAAATTGCTCTTCCTCCCTCTTGGTCCACCACATTCCTGCTGCCAGCAGAAGAGGGGTGATTTCACCCAGTTTCTTCTCTTGACTGTAGTTCCCATGCCTTGTGGCACTTTATCCATGAGGTTTCTTCACACATACACCCCCCCCCCCCCAACACTGGCTTTTCAGGGGATCTTAGAGGACTGTTGGGGGTAAGTGGGAGAAGATCTGCTACAATGCTTTATACTCTTGGCTCATAGGATCCCTCTCAATAACATGTTTTAAAAATTCATCAAGTTAGCAGTAGTAAGATACAGTGTGTTCTGATCCCATCCATTCCAAGGGTTTTCACATGAGAACTTCCCAGTGAATTGCACCTGAATTCATTAGCTTTCACCAGAACTGTGTCAACAGGAAACATATCTGTCTGTCAGCTAAAGTACTGGCAGTCCATTCCCTTGGAATCTGTTAAACCTTTTCAGAGCTGCTTCTTCATTCCTCACAGACTGCTTTTTTTCAATTAGACTTGTCTGCTCTTTCTTAATGTTCTTTTCTGAAGGGATAAATCTACAGAAGACTTCATAGCTTGCCCAATATCCTTTCATACACCTACCAGAATCAGAGCTATGATGATGTTGTAAAAATATTGATAATGGAGAGTACACATAATGGATACTTCACATATGCTAACAGCATTAGAAGTGCATCATTAAACACACTAGGGAGACATTTGATTATATAACAGGCTAAAATGAATGAGCATTAATGGACTGAAGAAGAAGAAGAAGAAGAGATTAGATTTATACCCCAACCTTCACTCACTTGGAGTCTCAGAGCGGCTTACAAACTCCTTTCCCTTCCCCTCCCCACAACAGACACCCTGTGAGGTAGGTGGGGCTGAGAGAGCTTTTTCCCAAGCTATCCTTGAGAGAACAGCTGGTACAGAGCTATGGCTTGCCCAAGGTCATCCAGCCAGGTGCAAGTGAAGGAGTGGGGAATCAAACCTGGTTCTCCCAGATTAGAGTCCGCGCACTTAACCACTACACCAAACTGGCTCTCACTGGTAGGCCAACTGTTGGCAGAGGAGGCTGACATATTATACACTGACTACGGTATACAGGTAGGGTTGCCAACCACCAGGAGTGGTCTGAAGATCTCCTGGAATTACACTTGATCTCCGGACTACAGGGATCTGTTACCCTGGAGATAATGGCTGCTTTGGAGGAGGGATTCTACCCTGCTGAGGTCCTTCCACTCTTCAAACTCCAGCCTCCCCAAGCTTCGCCCCCACATCTCCAGGAATTTCCCAACTTGGAGTTGGAAACCTCAGAGGTCAGTTTCAGGTCCAGGTCCCCTTGCCTGTACACTTCATTGTGTTTTTTAAAAAGAAGACCCTCACTTCTCTTGAGCTACTATAATATTAATATATCCAGATTTCGAAGCATGACATCTGATGTCAATAAATTATCAATATAAATTCATTAACTTCCACGTATAGTTCTTTTCAGGGTAATGAAACATTCTGAAAATATAAATTCATCCATCCCTGTACCTACATTGCAAGACAGAATTTATATTTTGCTAGCAGAAGGGGCATAATTTCAGATATCAACCTGAAATTAGGGAAGGAGGATCCCTGGGGTGATTCCAGATTGGGGAAGGGGGTAGTACAGAGGAATTTATAGCCAGAATTGTTTCTCATTGGAGCCAATGGAAAGATCTATCTAAATTCCTAATATAATTTGACTCTCTCTCTCTCTCTGTTAAGTGCTGTCAGGTTGCTTCCAACTTATGGCAACTCTATGAATTATGGACCTCCAAAATGTCCTGTCATTAACAGCCTTGCTCAGGCCTTGGAAACTGAGGGCTATGGCTTCCTAGCTTGAGTATATCCATCTCTTGTGGGGTCATGCTCTTGTCCTACTGCTTTCAACTTCTCCTAGCATTATGTCTGTTCCAGCGAGTCTCATCTTCTCATAGTGACCAAAGTATGATAGCCTCAGTTTAGTCATTTTAGCTTCTAAGGAAAGTTCAGGCTTGATTTGATCTTGAAGCCACTTCTTTGCCTTTTTTGGGAGACCATGGTATCCACAAACCTCTTGTTCAACACCATATTTCAAAGGAATCAACCTTCATCTTCACTGTCCAACTTTCATACCCATACATAGTAATGGGGACTACTGTAATATGAATTATTTTTATATTGGTCTAGCTTTAAATATTAAAGAACCAAATACAAGTTTTTAAAACAGCAAATAACATGGATCTAAATCCAACTCTTTTTTGTATCTGAAGAAGTGTGCATACAAATGAAAGCTTATGTTGGGCTTAAAGGTGCCACTGGACTCAAACTTTGATCTTTTTGAAGTTTTCCTTCTTATGCTTGTTACTAGCCTTGTTTTAAAAAAATAAAGACTGAATAATGGCAGTGTGAAAAAAGATAAATTAATCACCATGACATGCTGTATATACATACCAAAATGTAACAGCCTTTCATAAGTCACTGCACATTTACTTAGAGATTATTCTAGCATCTTAAATTACACTTGTATATACATGTAGAGGCATCTCTTTGGCTACTATACTATCAATTTATCCAGATTTCTAGCCATGACATTTTTAAGCTTACATTAGGCAGAGAAAGAGTGACTGGCCCAAGATCACCCATGGAGTTTTGTGCCAAGTGGGGATTTGGACCAAGTGGGGATTTAGACCTGGGTCTTCCCAAGCCTAGTTCAACCTCGTAACCAACAATTATACTACACTGCTGTTCTAGTGAATTTGGACAATACTGAAAAATCTATACAAATGAATGCTTGTCATCACAGGCTGAGGCAGTAATTCCTATGCACCATCTGCTGTGGGGAAGAGACTAAAGGGATAAAAATGGGGAAGGGGGCTGGTCAGAGGGGCCATGGAGCTGGCCAAGCAATGTGATTTATATTCATATGCAGGAGTAATTTCAAGCAGGAGCTTGGGGGAGCTCAGCTCTGGGAGTTGGTGCCAGCCCCCCCCCCCCCAGGAATGCCTGCTTGTGTCATGGCTGCAGCAAAATGACCCCGTCCCCTGGAAAGGTCCTGGTTCCTCCGACCAGCCTTCTGAAGGCTTCAGCCACCACTGAAACTATCCTCCCAGAATAGTGGTATTTCTGAGGCTTGGATTAGTAGCTGTCCCCTCTCTGCCAGTGTTCTCTCTCTCTCTCCTTTCTTTATTGCCTTCTGACATACTTCTGGTGATGTCAGGTGGTGTAGCATATGCAAATAAGTTATGCTAATGAGTTATGCTAATGAGCTCCTGCACCTCTTTTTCTACAAAATGACCCCTGTTCATATGATATATGAACTGGATCTGGGGCATGTGCAGTGGGTGACAAGAGGAAATTTGTCTGGGGGACCAGTTTGGACCATGTCTGCTTTTTTTTGTATCTGTGAACCTAGTGTCAATCAACTTCACTGGATAACTCCCGGTTCTAAGAATACCAGAGAGGTATGGATAGTCATGATGGAGAGAATAGCTTATAGATCTTATAGGGTTGCCAGCCTCCAGGTAGGGCCTGGGGATCTCCCGCTTTTACAGCTGATCCCCGGCTGACAGAGATCAGCTCCCCTGGAGAAAATGGCTGCTTTGGAGGGCTGACTCTATGGTATTGTACCCTGCTGAGGCCCCTCCCCAAACCATGCCCTCTCCTGAATCCACCTCCAAAGTCTTCAGGTATTTTCCAACCCAGACCTGGCAACCCTAAGATCTTACTGCTAGCATATACCCTATCCATCAAATGCTTCAATGTATATGTACATGTGTATTGTGTATGTGTGTATATATATATAGTCTTACCTGAAAATTACCAAAGCAGCTTCCTCCAGGCAGGGTGACATAACTCACAAATGGAGGCCCAGGTGAATTCAGTGACTCATATACCACAGTGCCTTCACTTGAAAATACACCTTTCTGTTTCTGTTTACTCTCCCAAAATTCCTGCAGCATTGCCACAACATTCACTGCCAAAAACATACAGATGACAATATGTTAATCATATCATATGAGTCAAACACACTTAAAATCCCCTCAAAACTCTAATATTAATACAATTGTATACAGATAAATATTTATACAACAAATTCAGTGTTTTTGAGGACTGACATCAATTGGTTTAACTCACAAACTTTCAAGAATGTTCCAATTTTAGCTGGACAAAGATTGAGGGATAGATTATCAAATAGTTTACCATAGATCTTACTTGTTGTACAGTAAATTCTTCTGACTACATGGGAAGAGAGCTCACTCTGTGGTAGTCCAGTGTTGCTGTATCTTGTGGAGGAAAGGTACTGTAAGCAACTCAAATTTCATGTTTACTTTAAAGTAAAAATAAAATAATATTTCAAACCTCCCAAGTATATCATGCATACTTGATTTTTGAATTGTTGCTCTCAATTTTATAGCACAGCCAATTTTTTGGATAGGCTCACATCATCTTGAAGACCCATTTAAATTTAAACAGCAGCAAATAAGGTAGCTTGCCTCTGGTAAATGGTTAATGTGATGAGAGAGGCTTACCTGGGATAATGAGTCTATGGGTGCATTCAGATGCGCCATTTGATCCGGCTTTGACACACTTCAAAAATGGATCAAATGGGCACATTCAGACAGCATCAGCTGCCTCCCATCTCCAGCCGTAGTTTTCCAGAGCAAATTCCGGAGCAAACCGTAGTATTTTGATACCAGGTCCCAAGTGGTGTTTTCTCAGCTTTCCTGGTTGAAAGCGCAGTTTCCCCTGTGTGATTGCTCCACCATCGTCAAGCCACTTCCGAGAATTTAACCCCCCCCCCCCTGCAGAAGCCAGAGGTTTCTGCTTTTCACCCACCATTTTTATTTTTGTGTCGGGGATATGCACATAAGCGCTGCTCTGCCCACACGTCTATATTAAAAAAGTTTAAATGGCCACTAGTTTTGAGTTCGGGATCCCAAGGAGGCCAGTTTTGGGTGAAAAGTTTGAAGGGATGTGTTCTGTCACGGCGGTGAAATCACGGAGCTTGTGGAACTGTGACAGGATTTGCTCTACTGCTTTTGCGCATGCACAAGGGTGTAGTTTTTCAGATCTCCAGATGGGTGCCTATGTGCATGCGCAAACTTAGAAAAAAACAACCCCCCCGACATACACTCCCATGTGATCGTGATTGTCCAGAGTAAAAAAAAATGCGCATTGAAGCGGGTCAATTTAAAGCAGCTCCGGCACGCCATCTGAATGCACCCTATATGTTGATTTTTTAAAATCTGCTGACTATTCTTTAGTTAGGCCTCCAACTTCTGTTGAAACTCAAGAAAATTAACCTCTGGTTTCTTTTCTGTGTTTCAGAAGGGGCTCCTTATAAGTATTTTTATTTATCTGTACAAAACAGTGTTTGACCCTCTTGAAATCCACTGTTTATAGCCCCCCTATTCTGAAAGGCTGCTTTCTATGAGAATCGGGTGTGGGGGGGAGAACATAATGTCTATGTTGCACTTGTCTCTCATTCAATTACTTGTATGGATGATCTAAATGGAAATCATAAAGACTCTGTAAAGTAATATGAAAAATAAAACTCTGTTTGACCTACCCTTCAGAAGGGCATGGCCCCCTCCCCTTCCCCAATTAAACCAAAACTAAAATAGAAACCAGATGGTTATCTCGATGTGTGATGGTAGAATTAAGTTTTGACACAAACTGAACAAAGGTGAAAACCCAAGTCACAAAAAATGAATTGTTTTTTTCTAAATTAAAGTTATATTTCTCCCTTGAGGCACGCAGAATTTATTAACTGTTTGTTTAATGTGATCTGCTACTTGCTGTTGATCTATGAAAGTCATCAAAGCATTCTAGTAGATGGAATTTTGATTGGTGACCTGTTGCTTTTGAATTTACCAAAGGAATATTCTTATTTGCTGCAGATTTAGAAATTACTGTATCAAAACTTTAAGTTACAGTAATGTAAATTAAAGAATTGCACATTACCTGAAAAAACCAAACTAGATTGTGAGATCTGGGCTGTTTGATCATTGGACCTATGGTGATATATTTTTGTTTTGCACCTATTATTACTCCTTTTTCTTTATACTAAAGAGGCAGGCCTGGTAAGAATTCAGTTTTAAATGCCACTAAGGGAAAGCGGAGATTTAGGAACCACTTTTTTAAAAATAAATATTTAACCTCAAATGTCAAAACTTTCAGATTATCACTACAGTCCCTGTCAAAATATTTCTGAAAATTTATTTTACCAAAGAGGTCAGCCTCAAATAAAAATGTGAAAAAGTTAGAAAACATAGGCAGAGGCGACAACAGATTTTCAGAGCTTACCTATACTTTATACTGACCTATACTTTATACTAATTACTATGATTCAGCATGTGATGTCCATTAAAGCACTGAAAACAGACAGGAATCAAAACTGCTTTCTAGTAACAGCAGCAAATGAGGTATTTTATTTGTCATGGGAGTTAGATTAGAATTCTAGGTCTGATCTGGCCTCAAGCCATCACAGCCTAGGCCCAATTCATATATTACCTGGGACTGCCAACTTCCAGGCAGGGCCTGGAGTTCTTTTAGAATTACAATTGATCTCCAGACTACAGAGATCTGTTCCCCTGGAGAAGATGGCAGTTTTGGAGGGCAGACTTTATGGCATCACTTTCTGCTGAGCTCTCTCCCCTCCCTAAACTCCACCCTTCCCAGGCTCCACCTTCAAATCTCCAAGAGTTTCTGAAGGTGGAGATAGCAACCATACGTTCATCAGGGATCTCCAACCTTTTTGAACCTATCACTACTTTTGGAATGTGAAGAAAAGGTAGTTGGGTGCCAAAACAAAATGGCTGCTATGAAGGTGGGACCATTCACAAAATAGCTTCAGTACTGGAGAAGGGAGGAACTAATTACAAAATACCTGGTATGGAAGCTTGATTTAATCACACACACAAATGTGATGTTCCACAACATGGTAGGAAGCTCCAAGCCAATCAACTGCTTATGATGGAGGAGCTGTTTCCAAATAAGTTCTCCCTGAAGACACAAAGGTGATATCACCTGGGCTCTTCCTATTCCATTTAAGTGGAGAAGAACCATGTTTCACTTGATGCTTTAGAGAAGAAGCAAATGGGCACTATGCCAGAGAAGATTCGTCTTGGTTATGTGCCAACTACCAAAAAGTCTGCTTCCTTAATAGAGGTTCAGCACTAGTACACTAGAACAGGAAGTAACCACATAATCTGTGTGTAGGGTTGCTAGCCATTTCTAACAAATGGCAGGTGTCTACAGGGGTGGGGACATGGGGGATTCCCTGCCCCTGACAGGAACCTAGCAGCCTTATCTGAGTGACTAGTGTGATTGGTCTTGACTAGTGTGATGACTAGTGTGATTGTTCTTTACATATATTCCCACAGAAAATGTAAAGAGGAGACTAACTATGCGGCTGTCTGGTTTTTTTAGGGGGTAGGTGCTGATAGCTGAGGTATAATGAAAGTATAGCTGAGGTATAATGAACTCTGTGACATGATATCCATGGTTCGATCATACATCACTTTGATTAACACACAATTTATTGCAACAAATGGAACTTTCACATTTCTCTAAAAATTGGAGACATGTGGAGAATAAAAAAGAACTGTCAGATTATAGACACTCATTGTTAAGACTGTCCAAAAGCTCTGGAAAGCCAGCTTTCTAAATTTATTTTTCCTTTTCTCCATTCATTTTTGTCTGTAATTTAAATATTTTGTAAGGTTATAGCAGGATTTTGAGCTTTCTCTCTCTCCCTCATTAAAAAAAACTTGGCTATTTCAAAACTAGGTCAATTCTTTGCTTGCATGAAGAGTCTTGTTTGGTAGAATATTTCCATTGCAATTTGGAAAAAAAATCAGAGTTTTAAAATTGCTCCACTGATTGCTTTCCTGGCTAGACAAAAGGCCAAAAACAATTAAATATAATATATTATTTTCTTATAGTTTTCTGGGCAAAAAATGACTGGCTCTAATAAGATTTGAAGCATCATAAATCTCAATATTCCTAATTCTCAACATGGCTGAATCTGTGGATACTTAACTCCAGAAACTGGAGCCATGGACAGACAAGGCAGATCTTTCTACAACCCTGAAAAACACCCCAGATTTACAGACAGATGTGCAATCCAAAAATAAAAAACATGTCAGGGGGTTTAACCCCCCCCCCCCCAATAATAGAAGCAGAACCTGTAGCTTTAAGAAATGAATGCCCCCGGTGGCCATTGTTTGGAAGCCATGCAATATCAACAGACTTCAAGCTTTGATTTCTGTAAGTAAATGATAGGGGGATGGGACAGGTCTTTCCAGGGCTGTTTTTGCATTTGAGGGAAGACTCATCTGGACCACATCCAACAGCAACCACTGGGCAACCTGCTACCATGTGACTTGCATGGTTAACTCAGGCCAGGCTGCTTGCAACTGTTCAACAGCAGCAACTCTAAGAAAACCAGTGTGGTATAGTGGTTAGAGGTTCAGACTAAGATATTGGAGAGCCAGGTTTGAATCCCCATACTGCAGCGGAAGATCAATGGATGCCTTTAGGCCACTCACACATTCTCAGCCTAATTTGCCTTGTTGTTGAGAGGATAAAATGGAGGAGAAGAGAATTATGTAGGTTTCTTTGGGTCTCCATTGTGGAGAGTGGTGGGATATAGATGAAGTAAATAAATAATAAAAGTAGGTAAAGATAGGAAGCAGATAAAATGTAGATGGGTTGGAGGGAAGGAGAGAAGGAGCTCCACACAAGTCCTTGCAGGTTTACCACCATGCAACTGGACCCAGCCTGGCCAGCACCATACAACCTGGACCAGCCTGGTGGCTAGGGCTGCCAAGTCCAACTTGGGAAATATCTGGGGACTTTGGGGGTGGAGCCAGGAGAAAGGAAGTGACATCATTTTGTGATGTCACATCCTGTGATGTTGCTTCCACATGCTGACACATGAACTCATGAAGTTTCCTAATACTGAATCAGGCCATTGGTCCATCAAGGTCAGTATTGACTACTCAGACTGGTAGTGGCTCTCCAGGGTCTCAGGCTGAGATCTTTAATGTCACCTATTACCTGATCCTTTTTCAGCTGAAGAAGCTGATACCTCCTGCATGTCAAGCAGATGCTCTATCACTGAGCAACAGCCCTACTGAATCCTTCCTCATCTCGGCAGAATATGAAGCCCTAAGTGCTACACAAGTGCTAAATATGATTTTCATATCATAAGAACAGGAGAGAAGCCACAGTGGATCGGCCCATCCAGTACAGCCCATCCAGTACAACACTCTGTGTCACAACAGTGGCCAAAAATACCAGGTGCCCTCAGGAGGTCCAGCAGCGGGGCCAGAACTCCAGAAGCCCTCCCACTGTTGCCCCCCAAGCACCAAGAATTCAGAGCATCACTGCCCCAGACAAAGGGTTCCATTTAGACCTTGTGGCTAATAATAGTCACTGATAGACCTCTGCTGGATGGGGACAGAGAGAGACAGACAGACAGACAGACAGAAAAAAGAAAGAGGGAGAGAGAATGAAAAGAGCTGAAAGAGAAACTCACCTTGCAAGCCACATGCAAAAGCAGCTCCTTCAGTCCCTCCTTAATCTCTGGGTGGACCTCTCTTGCTGTGGAAGCTCTCTTGCTGACTTCTTAAAGGGGAAATGTCTGGTGAGGCTTTTTACTGCAGGGCAGGCTCTCTGCAGATATTTCCCTTTTAAGGCAGCCATTTTGTCCCCCCGGTGGCCAACTTTGGAAAAGCGGGAGGTAAGCACTAAAAATCGGTGTTTCCCCTGCCCTACCGGGGGACTTGGCAGCCCTACTGGTGGCTGAGCTGACACCATACAACTGGGCTGAACTTTTTCCAGGAAGAAGCTGCCAGTGGGAGTGTTATGTCTTAATTGTTATAATGCATTGCATTGTCAGGGTTCTGGTAGTCAATCCCCTCAATCTTATTGGCTGCCTAATACAGACTCCTATTGGTCCTGAAGCCAATCCAGGGAACCAATCACAGAGCCCTGCTTGGGTCCAATGAGACTCCATGTAAATAGTTACAATGTATATAGTTAGCTGTTGAAACCCTATAAGTTGAGTGCCGCTCTTGCTAGAGCTGTACCAGAGCTGAATGATGTTTGAAATAAAAGCTTGCATTTGATTCATCATCTCCCGACTTCAATACTTAAAAGGGGGGGAAGGAGGGAAAGCTGAAGACTGACAGGGTTTTGATGGTAGGTGGGTAGGAAAGAAGGAAGCAAGAAAATGGGAGAGTTTATGCTGACTTTCAGAGAAGTGAACATAGAAATAATGAGGGAGGGGAAAATGAGATGTCCCCTGTAAGTCCTTGAGGGTCCAACACTTTAGGGTTGCCAAGTCTTGCCGGCTTAAGAGCGGAGGAAGTCCATCGTCTTCCAGGAGACTTCTGGTGCGCGCGCTTTGTGCGCACGCCACAATGACATCACCCGGAAGTGATGTCATTGCGTCAGGGATGTTAGGGGCAGGGCCTCAGTAATTTGAGGGAAAACTGTAGAGTTTTCCCTCAAATTACAGAGAATCCCCGGAAATGTGCCTGACACGATGACCTCACCTCCGGGTGACGTCATTGAACTGGGCACGTCCCCTCAGCCTGGCAATTTGGGGGTGGACTCCCCCGGACGGCTCGATCCCAACTGGCGGGCAACGGGCCTATGGAGTGGGGGTTTCCCTGCCCCCCGGGGGGACCTGGCAAGCCTACAACACTTGCATTTTCTAAATATAAAAACCCAAGATACAGACCAGTTTATCTGGGATATTTGTATTCAAGTTGGTTTAGACTGCAGTCCTAATCACATCTCGTACTAGAAAGTAAGTTCCACTGAACAAAATGGGATTTACTTATGAGTATATACGCTTAGGGCTTACAGTTATTAACCTCCAGGTGAGACCTGGAGTTCTCCTAGAATTACAATTGATCCGTATCTGATAGGGCTGCCAAGTCAGACCGGGGGGCGGGGGATCCCCCGCTACAGGGGTTCCCAATCCACCGGCCAGCATTCGGACGGTGGGGGGAACCCCATCCCCGAAGTCATCCAGTTAGGATGACTTCCCCAGCGTAATGACATCACCTGGAAGTGACATCATCATGTTGGGGATGTTGCCGGGACGACACTCTAGCAATCGCCCCGAAACTCTATGGTACCATAGAATTTTGGGGCGATTGCCAGAGCATTGCCCTGGCAATGCCCCCAACGTGATGATGTCACTTCCGGGTGACATCATTGCGGCGCGCGCATAAGCGCATGCGCCGGGGAAGCTCCCAGACCAAGGAGGACTCCCCCCCGCCGGTAAGTCTCAACGACTTGGCAACCCTAGTATCTGAAGAAGTGAGCAGTGACTCACGAAATCTCATACTCTGCCACAAATTTTGTTAGTCTTTAAGGTGCTACTGGCCTCTTGCTCTTTTCAACTGATCCCTAGACTATAGAGATAATTTCTCTTGGAGAAAATGGCAACTTTGCAAGGTGGACTCTATGGCATCATATCCCTGATGAGCTCTCTCCTCACCAAACTCTGCTCTTCCCAGGCTCTGCCCCCCAAATCTCCAGGAATGTGTTAGCCACAGAGGTTTTTAGGACTGGATAACATTCTACGAGCAAGTGAAAGGGAACAACAGTAGTCAATAATCAGTTTAGCGAAAACAAAAATAAAGACAACATATACACTTAGATCCAAGCATTCCATGAGGTTGTGGACATATCCTCATAATACTAACGCTATATGCCTCCCAGCCCTTGGGCCACAAGCCCTAAAGGTACCTTTGACCTTCCCTTAACGCTGCACTGAATAGCTCAGTAAATGAGTCTGGCTGTCGCAAGGCCTGCCTCCTTTTTTTTGCCCAGAAAACATGTGCAATGCAGTAAGGTAATGCTCTACATGGCCTACTATCACCTCTGTCTATATATGTACTTACACAGAAGGTAATTTAAATTTTAAAAAAACCCAGTTCTGTCACAGAATCAGCTAAGCTTCCTTCCTAAGTACTGTACTTGTCAAAGAGAGATGTTTGTCACATTAATACTCTACATTTTAAGATACTTGTATACTCTCGTTTGGGAGAACACATTCAGCCTGCCTTAAAGGCACTGCACTGGCTGCCTATAGCATACCGGATCCGGTTCAAGGTGCTGGTTCTTGCCTATAAAGCCCTATCTGGCCAGGGACCTGTTTACCTGAGGGACCGCCTCTCCCCGTTATGTACTCCAGCGAGCACTTCGATCAGGTTCCCAACACTGCCTGGTCCTACCGGGGCCCAGGGAGGCCCGACTGGTGGCAACAAGGGCCAGTGCCAGTGCCAGTGGCAGCCCCGTACTGGTGGAATGAGCTCCCGGAGAACATCAGAGCCCTGCAGGACCTTTCACAGTTCTGCAGGGCTTGCAAGATGGAGCTCTTCCGCCAGGCTTACAAGTAGAGGTCGCCGCCTGGATTTTACTGCCCTGGCCCAAATATTGAATATCGCCACCCAGACCATCAGTACTGGTCGACGCTGTTGGGATAGGCTGAGTAGCGCCATCTAGTAGGAAGATACTGTATAGTATTTTATAGATATGTTTTATTTGGTATTTTATTGTTTACTGTATATGGTATATGTTGTTAGCTGCCCTGAGCCTGCCGAGAGGCGGGGAGGATTAGATACAAATTCAATAAATAAATAAATAATAAATACTTAAAATGAACTTAACAAGGAATAGGTGAAATATTTAAGCATTGGGGGAATTGTTCTATTCATAGGTATTTTTTACAGAAGAAGAGTTGGATTTATACCTCACCCTTTACTCAGAGTCTCTGAATGGCTTACAATCTCTTTCCCTTCCTCTCCCCACAACAGACACCCTGTAAGGTAGGTAGGGCTGAGAGAGCTCTGAGAGAACTGCTCTTGAGAGAACAACTCTGAGAGAATTGTGACTGACCCTAGATCACCCAGCTGGCTGCATGTGGAGGAGTGGGGAATCAAACTGGGTTCTCCAGATTAGAGTCCGCTGCTCTTAACCACTACACCAAACTGGGCTATAGTTGTGAGGAATATGCATTGTGTGAATACTGAAGAAGATTTTTTTTCAATTCTGGAAGGACTGGGTAAGGGCTATACATTAAGCTATATAGTAGCATAATGTATAATGCTACTATATAGATGGAAATTTGAAAGCCAGATAGATTTTAGATTGCCAGCAGAGTTGTCAGCCCCTAGAGGGATGTGGGGGGATTACCTGCCCCCATGTGCCACCCCCTGCCACTGATCAGCTGGCCAGCAGGGGGACTTCCCAGGAGCAGGAGGGAGGCCCAGGCTATGTCACTTCTGGCATGCACCAGAAGTGACATCATCACATTGGCAATGTCACAGTGATGCTCTAGTATTTGGGCAAAAACTGTATGGTATAAGCCAGGGGTGGGCAAATTGCAGCCCGGGGGCCACATGCGGCCCGCCACAGAGTTTTTTGCGGCCCGCCAAGAAGATTTCAGGACTTCAAGAAAATTGAGCCTAAATTCAATTTGCTCTCTTATCCCATCACTGCTGATATTGATACAGCACCTGAGGAGCTGCAGCTTGAATTTATTGACATGCAGTCAGATCACACCATGAAAGAAATGTTTATTGCTGTGACATTAGTTGACTTTTACAAATCTTTGTCTGCTTAAAAAAATTCCATGTATGAAGAAATTTGCTGGGAAAATGTTCTCTATATTTGGGTCTACATATATTTGTGAGCAAAGTTTTTCTTGCATGAAGATCAACAAGAGTAAATATAGATGCTCTTTGACAGACACTAACTTGCAGGCTGTGATGAGAATCTCAACAAGCAATCTCACTCCTGATTTCAAAAAATTGTAGAAAAGTGTGATAGGGTACATTTGTCTCATTAAACTGATTCTAAAATTAAATGTGCTTGCAGCTATAGACAATATGAAATTAGCACAATAAATAAATTGAATAAAACTACCACTATTTTATTTAATTTATATTTATTGATTTTTATGATACAATTTATACCTTTTCTGAAATGCAAAGTTAACTAATGATTTTAAAAGGTGCGGCCCTCCGCTAACCTCCACTCCCACAAAGTGGCCCCCGAGCCAAAACAATTGCCCACCCCTGGTATAAGCTATTTTTACCATAGAGTTTTTGCCCTAATATCAGAGCATCACCTCTATTGCACAACATGATGACATCACTTCTGGTACACACTGGAAGTGATGCTGCTGGTGATGTAGCCTGGGCCTCCCTCCTGCTCCTGGGAAGTTCTCACCCCACCCCCTGCTGCTTGCCAGGAGGGACCTGGCAACCCTAGTTGCAAGCTCTGGCCTGAAAAATTCCTGGAGATTTGGGGGTGGGACATGTGGATGGGGGAATTTAGGGAGGGATTTCACCTAAAATCTTGAAGCTGCCATTTTCTCCAGGGGCAATCCTACTTGCTTCCTAGGGCAAGAATGCCTGGCTTCCAGAAACCACAGATAAGCAATAGAATCCATTTTGAAAAGTCTTTGGAAACTTCATTCTGAAATAGTTGCTTCAATGGGTTGCTAGCCTGTAACAGAAGAAGAAGAAGAAGAAGAGGAAGAAGAAGAAGAAGAAGAGATTGGATTTATATCCCGCCCTTCACTCCCTAAGGGAGTCTCAGAGCGGCTTACAAACTCCTTTCCCTTCCCCTCCCCACAACAGACACCCTGTGAAGTAGGTGGGGCTGAGAGAGTTTGTAAGCCACTTGAGGGAACAGCTGGTACAGAGCTATGGCTTGCCCAAGGTCATCCAGCCAGGTGCAAGTGGAGGAGTGGGGAATCAAACCCGGTTCTCCCAGATTAGAGTCCGCACACTTAACCACTACACCCAACTGGCTCTCAACAGGAACTGACCACAGTGACTACGTGTCCAGTATTTAAAGATCTTCACTGGCCTCCACTCTATTTCAAAGCACAATTCCAATTGCTGGTGGTAGCTGTGAAAGTCCTATACTGTTGTGACCAGGATATCTGAGCACCTTCACCGTATGAACCTGCCCATTGGCTGTGATAGTCCTTGGAGACCCTTCTTTGGGTGCCTCGAGCTTTGGAAGTTGTATAAGTGTCTGGCAGGAAATAAGCTTCTTTTTGTGGTTGCGGCCCACTTATGGAATTCCCTTCAGAGTGATAGATGTTTTTTTGGTGCTATCTGATCAGTTCACTTGTGCTTTTGGAGCCTGCATCTCTTTTTTTTGTGCTGACACTTTAGTTCTGATGAATGGTTTTATTGCTGCTGTTTTCATCGCCAATGTGGTTTTATATTTTTGTAATTTGTAAATTATATTTATAATTTATAAGTGCCTTGAATATTCCTTGGGGCAAAAAGGCAACATATAAAATAGATAAATAAATGATCCATCGGTTAGTATTGTCTATATTTCTAAATTAAATGAAAACAGGCCCTTTGGCACTTCCTACAGTTACTCTAACTAAAGTATCTTGTCTTTCTCCATTCCTCAGTTAGAGTAACTATTCCAAACTGGTAATAGACAAGACCATACACTGCACCCAAATAACCAGTAGAGCCTGATATCTGAGCAGGGAACTGCTTGTCTGCTGAGGGGGGATACTTTGGGAGCAGCATGGAGTGGAGCCATAAGCCCAAGAATATTTCACTGGCACAAAAGAGGCATTTATAAAGAACTCGGTAAGTATTTCCTGCTTAGTCAGTTTTAAACTTTAAAAGGGGTTTCAGAAAATGGGTTGTTTTAACTAACTTGTCAGACTATTATTAAATAACCATTTGAATGTAGAGAAAAAAATAGATCTTTGGAGTTTAATATACTTCATATTAGGTTTTCCCCCTTTAAAAAAAGATTTTTTTGTGCAAGGCTACTAAAATTGTCTTCCATTTCCTCACTCAATATCTGTGGCACGTAACCAGTAAAACAGTATCATGTAAGCAAATATCATAACTTCTAAGTGCACTTTCTAGCAGCTGCCTCCCATTAAAGCCTATAATTTAACACACATCTCACACTGAAGTTGTAAATGTTGGGCTCAGTTTGGTACACCTAAATTGTTTAAACGTGCAGAAAGAAAGAAAAAGAACACCATGGAGTGAGGCTGTGACATTATATAGTAAATGGAGAAGCAATTATACAGCTTGTTATAAACAAAATTGCTATAAAATGCACTTTCCTACTTCTCCCTCCTAATAATACATCTTAAATTGGGATAATTTGGAACATGCTATAGAGATGCTTCCAAGTTCGTTGTCTGTGATGAACACAAGGTGCGCAAAGATTTTGTTTCTTCTTAAATGTGCCTCCAGTGTGTTTGTTCTTCACATCTGAAGAGCAGCTGCAAACCTGAGGTTCTGAATGTCCAGACTCAAAACTGTCTCTCTGGCCAGGGTTTTCTAGGGCCCAAATATCCAGAGCAATTTCTTGGTTTGTCAGTTGACATGAATGAGTCATATTCACATGAGTCAGTTCACATGAATGCTGTATATTTAGGCCAAGAGACCATATGCACTATCATAAAACTGCTCCAGCCCTTATAATACTAATATATAATCTGGGAGAAAAGAAGGATATTGCTACTATTTCCACAAAGGGACTATCTTTACCACCATCTTAAATTTCACACCTGTGTGTTCACTGGAAGACTGCCCCTTCCATTGTCGAAATCATCATCAATATTATGCTCCTCTTCCGCCAACTGAAATGAAAGTACTATGGCACCCCCATAATAAATCTTTTCATCCTATCCAAATCTGATGAACACATCCACTTCTTTTCCCTCTTCCCTAAATCACCTGGGGCAGGAACAGAGACCCTATGGTTTCTAGCAGCTACTCTGAGTGTTTGCAATAATAAATAAGCATTTCCATTGCAAGTTTTTAAAAAAGCATTTAAAGCTTTTTTTATCTCAGTCTGTTCTACAAATACTTACTGAGATAGCCCAGAGTATCATTATTTTCATATTGCTAACTGGAAATGGAGAATGAAAGATGGTAGGTTGTCTACTATGTGAGTTCATGGCTCAGGTGAAATTTGAACAGCTCAGTCTCTTTGTCACTAGCATTTTGCAGGAGAGAGGAATCCTGCCTGCAAGAGCGCTGAAGTTACAGACAAGAGATTCTTCTCAGGACTCTCATAAAGGAATACCATTTAGAAAGGAAAAGGGAGGATAGTCCCCTCCCACATCCGGACCCATGCATAAACCTGTTGTGATTATCTCCAGTTGTTATGTATCTCTTAATTGTTACGAAGTATATAAAAAGTATGGTCCAGGCTATCCCAATCTTGCCAGATCGTGGAAACTAAGCTGGGTCAGCCCTGGTTAATACTGTTGGATATTGTAATTCTGCATGCAAGAAGATCTGGGAGGGAAAGGGTTAAGAAAATTCTCTCACTCAGGTACACTTGGCACTTGGCCCCACCCTCTCAGTGGTGAGATGTTGAGCCTCTTTGGCCATGGCTTGTCTTCTATTTCATCTTCTATAGGACCTCTCTTATCTCTTACATGGACTTGGAGCTGTAGCAAGGTAACCTTTTTAATATGTTCGCAATAAATTAAATATACCTACATGAATATGTCATGTAAAATGTGTTTCTATTTTTGTAAGTAAAAAATTTCTTTCTCTTATTACTATTGGAGTCAGATCATTTTTGTAATTTATTTGAACAGCATTTTCCCATTTACTGGGAAATGTGGAGGACTGGGGCTACTGTGTAAAGTATCTGTGACCGAGAACTCTTGCATGTAACATTAAAAAGGAGTGTTGGATATTGTAACTCTGTATGCAAGAGGATCTGGAGGGAAAGGGTTAAGAAAATTCTGTCACTCAGGTACACTTGGCACTTGGCCCCCCACTGTCTCATCAGTTAGATGTTGAGCCTCTCTGGCCATTGATTGCTTTCCGTTTCATCTTATATAGGACCTCTCTTGTTCTCTCTCTTACATGGGCTGTACCAAATTAACCTTTCTGTTCATAATAAGTTAAATGTACCTGCAGGAATGTGTCATGCAAGATTTGCTTCTATTTTTCTAAGTAAATTTTTCTTTCTCTTATTACCATGGGAGTCAGATTATCTTTGTAATTTGTTTGAACAGCATTTCCCCCTTAACCAGGAAACATGGAGGATCGAGGATGGTATTCAAAGCTTCTGTGTTTCCAAGGCAATTGATTTTTTTTTACATTTAACCCAATGAGTACTTGGATGGGAGACTACTAAGGAAGTTTAGCATTACTACGCAGAGGCAGGCAAAACAACTCTGAATGTCTTCCTTTGAAAACCCTATGGAGTCGCCCTAAGTTGACTGTGGCTTGAAGGCACTTTCCACCATCATTAAAAAGGTACCCACAATGAACGCTTTTAAAATGCACTGCCTTTTACATAACAAAATAAAATTTCATCAAAATTTTATTGCTATGTTATTTTTCAGTATTGAAGTCTCTTTGTTTCCGTAGCTGAAACTGGAGATGGTGTTCTTTTTCCTATGGACAGAAACTCAAACACCTCCTTCCCCTGCCAGAGGACCCACTCAGGAACCACAACATAGAAACAGTAGCTGCTTAAAGAGCCAAACTAGGCATGACAGTGGCAGACCTGTGTGTTACTGGGCATGTGTGCCACCAAATCTCTGTAAATGGAGATTATTTTGACACGTGGGCGGGAGGGCTGAATCATCCTGTCAGTGTTCTCATAGGTGAAACAGTCTAACTTCAGGACTCAGAGACTTACCAGGAGACAGGCAACTGCTGAAATCTGAGGATAAAATAGAAGCAGGGAAAGTCTTCCCCCCAACTTCTAATGTCTTTTAAAGTACCCTTCCTCAGTTTTGCAACCATCTTGATACTGGCACTTGGGACTGCCACCCTTATGTATAGTCAGTCTCTTAAAGAAAAGGACGCCTGCTTGGTAGCACAGCATGGTCTTCCTGAAGTTAGAGAATGATCCTGTCACAACAGTTAAATACTAGCTGAGAGGGCAGTCGGGCTGTATGGACTGCCTCTGTACTGATTTCTCAAAGAATTCTGTTCTGCAACTGTTTTCCTGGCTTCTCCCTCCTACGACTCTTGCCTTTGTGGTCTTCTGGGGACATTCCACTGTTTTTGCAGTTATGATTACCTGATTATCTCATTACATAGTTGTCGAAAATTAGAGTTATTTGATTGTGAGGATCATGTTCTTTCAAATGGAAACTTTGGCCTTCTACCCCACAGACCATTTATTAAAAAAATAAAACCCAAACAAACCCAAAGTTGTGATGAATACCCTTGGACCAAAACTCAGCCTGAAATTTACTCAGGTTGTCTTGCACGCAGATTTCAATTGCTGATTTGATCTAATGATTACTAAAAATGGTAAATATGAGAATTATGGTGAGTAACTGGCTGTGCTCCTGCTCTGAAGAAACCCATATGGGTTGTGTTCACCAGACTGCCATCTGATCAGGCCACTGAGATTTGTTTGTGGTTTTTATAGATTGCTAGATGTGCCTTTCAACAAGGGCAGTTTGGATTATCCTCAAGCAAAATTCTCCTTCAACCTGCTGAAAGCCAAACCACTGAAAAATCAGAATTGCTTTGGAGTGCAGGTTTCAGAAAGCTGTAAACTTCTAACCTGCTTTTAATTCAGTTACTTCTGGCTGACCTTGAAACAACCTGAGTCAGCCACAGTACATACATGTGAATAAGCTGATATGTGAAGGATTCCTGTTCATAAAACCCCCTCACTTCTGCTACTCTGACAAATGTTTTTGGTCTTTTGCAGGTGTTAAGCCTCCAAAAGGCTCCTTTGAGTGGCTTTGGAGACTAGCTGCTCCCAGAACTCTCTTCTTGCTGCTATGACACTTCACCTTTGAAGGAGCAGGTTTTTTACTACCCTCTCTTACTTTCTCTCCCCTAGTCTTGAGCTAATTTTGTAAAATATAGAAATACAAGTGAGGGACCTACAAGGACTTGTAGGATGAATCTAATTTCCCCTCCCCCTGCTTCCTTCTTTCCTCCCCAGCCACCAGCCAACCTACCTTTATCTACTCCCTTGTCTTCAACTTCGCCTCCTTCACTTCCCCCGGCAGCCTGTCTGGGAAGAATATAACCCAGTTGTGCAGTGCTGGCTGCTGGACCAGGCCATTGCATGGTGTGATCCTACAAGGACTAGCGGGTACACCTAATTTCCTTTTTCCCTCCTCCTAGAAATCTTTACCTTTCCCTGCTTCCTTCTTGCCTTCGCACCCATCAACCTACCTTTTATCTGCCCTACCCATATTCAGATGTATTTATTATTTGTTTACTTAATTTATACCCTGCATTTCTCCACAATGGAGAACCAAACCATTCTTTTCTTCTTCATTTTATCTGCAAAATGAGCCTGTGACTACCTTACCTTACCTCAGGCTGAGAATAACTTGCTCAAGGCCACCCAGTGAGCTTCCACAGTGGAGTGGTGATTCAAACCTAGGTCTCCCAGATCCTAGTCTGCATCTCTAACCACTACACCACTCTGGCATTTGTGGGATGGCTGCTGTTGAACAGTAACAGGCAGTTGGGCCTGGGTGTGTCAAGCAAGTTGCATGGCAGCAAGCCACTCAGTAGTTGCTAGTGGGTTTGGCCCCAAAGAGTCCTCCATCAAAGGCCAAAACAGCCCTGGAAAGGGTCCTGCTCCACCCCCCTGCCTTTTACTGCCAGAAATCAAGGCCTGAAGGCTGGCAATACTGTATGGTTGCCTAGTAATGGCCAATGAAGGCATTTGTTTCTTAATTTTACCAGCACTGCTTCTATTAATTGGGGAAAGACAGACTGAAAGCAGTCCCGATTTTAAAGTGAGGGTAGTTAACATCAGGCCTGTAGCCAAAGTGGGGTTATTTGGGACTCCGCCCCCTTCCTTAAAGGGCTAGTCCCACAAGATTTCCCTCTGAAATCTGCTGCAGTGTTCCACGCTCCCGCTGCTCCTCTCTGGGGCTCTCTCTCACCCTCGCTCTGTTTAGTATGTGGATCAGGTAGCACTGAAGCAGGAGACACCCACAAGTCACATGGCTTCCCCCCCACAGCCCCAAGAGAGGCTGCTGCCTCAGAGCCTGCTGGGAGCTCAGACTGCAGGAGGGAGGGAGGGAAAATGCAGAGCAACCTTCTGCCAGGATCCCGGCTACAACCCTTGCCTTGCTTCTAGCTTGGCAAATGCTTGTCTCTGCTGGTTTTAGTTGCACAAACGGGAGGAGTACCATTAAAAAAAAATTAGAGGGTTCAGGCCATTGGTCCTGCTGCCGACGTGATCGTATTTACCAATACAACAGCAGCAAGGTTTTTTTTGGCCGGGGGGGGAACTATTTCTTCACCTCCTTGGACTCCAAGGCTTCCTGGAATGCAGCTTCTCTCTCCTCTCTCCCTCTTTGCTCTTCGAAGTGAGGATGACAGAAGCCAAAGGAGGTGTTCTCAGCTCCTGCCCACCCACGGACGATGAGTGGGACAGCCCAGCATGGAAGCAGCACCCTAGGCCAGCTGAAGCTTCAGGAGGGTCTCCAGCAGCATGTGTCTCTTATTCAGCACAAGTTTTGGAACAATGTTGGACCCACATTCATCAAACCCACTGGGGAAGGGGAAATAAAGCTAATAATGGCAGCTCCACCTGAAAAAAATTGCCCCACAAGCCACAAATTCCTGGCAATGGGCTTAGTTAGCACAGATGCATCCACTTTGTGAAAGTGTTGATATATCTAATTTTCAACATGGCAAAATCTATGGATACTTAAACTTAGAGACTGGAACCATAAACAGTCATCTTTCTAGAAAACTGAAAACTGCAGAAAAATCTGAAATCTTTTTTTAAAAAACCCTTCTGATAAGACTGTTGTGGGCTAATCAGATTCTCGGACCAAAATATTTTGAGGCACTACAAAATAAATGTTCTCTTTTTAAATTGCATGTTGACTCTTTTGTCTGAAAGTATCTTTATAAATGCTGTGAGTAAAATGGCAGTAGTGAATAAATCTCTGCCACTGAGATACTGGCGGTGGTTGTGTTATGTTATTGCTGGGCTCATTTCCATTTCAAATAAGTGCAGCAATACTTATTCTCCTTAACATGTTTATTTTTATTTATTTATTTATTTATGGGATTTGTATCCCGCCCTCCCCACCTTACGGTGGCTCAGGGCAGCTACCAATATTTCCATACACAAAAATATACAATATCTTAAAACATTTAAAATACATTAAACATCCTAATAACATACTCCACTCCAGATGGCGTATCTTCGTCTGGTATATCAGGGTAGCGTCTTAGGTATTAGCCAATATGATCAGTGGGAGATCATTCATACTGGCGAATAAAACCGGGGCCAGGGCCAAGATGTAAATGTTAGGTGGCCCCTACTTGAAAGCCTGGTGGAACAGCTCCGTCTTACAGGCCCTGTGGAACTGTAATAGGTCCCGCAGGGCCCTGATGTTGTCTGGGAGCTCATTCCGCCAGTGTGGGGCCGCCACTGAAAAAGCCCTGGCCCTCGTAACCGCCAGCTGGGCCTCCTTCGGCCCTGGGAAAACCAGGTGATTTTGGGATCCCAACCAAAGTGCTCACTGGGGAACAAATGGAGAGAGATGGTCCCTCAAGTTTAGAATAGCAGCAGCCTACCTGAGTATTTAGGCAATGCAGCACAATGCTGGTCTCTAGCTGTGATAAATTTTAAGGTAAAAACACAGTTTCTCTTTCCCTTTCAGAGTCAGAAATATGGTAAAATCTCTGGGTTAACTATCTGGGTTAGCATGTTCTGTTTGTAACACAACATCTCTCATGATCTCCAAGATGAAACTTTGCCCATATATTCTTGACATAATTTTATGTTTTAAATTGAAAACCATCTTGACTCTTGCATTCAGTTGCTGATCTCCTGCCTCCCTCTCTTCTTTTCTTTTTTAAAAAATAGCTATAGGGGAAATGGTGTAATATCACTTCCAGGAAAAACCCAGAAGTGATATCATGCCTTTCTAGGTACTGCTGAAACTCTTATGGTTTTTCTGGTTTCCTACTGGTTGCCAGACTAGGACTGGCAATTCTACCCGTGCATCTTGTTTTCAAAGTTGGGAGGAGAATATAAAAAGCTTTGAGAATGTAGATATAGTTGGTATGTATGTTTGGCCACAACTCTATAGTTCAAGTTCAAACCTCAGCTTCATCACTTCACCGGTTTCCAAGGGGCTGGAATGATGCATAACACAGAGCAATATACTTCCCTTGAGCACTGAGCTATCACAAACTTGATATGTGAATGTTTATAACCTTAAAGTTGAGACGGAGATTAAACACCATCTCAACCCCACCTACATTTCTAAGGGGAGCGTGGAGAAGGAAAGATGAAAAACAGATTCTAAAGACCTCTCACACATTGCCTTCTACATTAAGGGAAGCAGATAACACACAAGAAGAAGACATCTAAGAGATCTGGTATATTCAAGGGCATTATATTCTCTATCATGCGAGTGGCTTTTATTGGCCGACCCCATGCTGGAATAAGATTCCTGTGAAAAGGATATTGTAACCCCATTGTGTTTGACATGTGTGTTCCTGCTTTATTATAGCCATTCTTCCAGCTCACAGATCTGTGGGTGGTCACAATAACTGTGTCTGAGAGGCCAGTACATACACTTTCAATCAAAACCCTGTCAGATGATCTTCAGGAATCCGTCTCAATGGAAAGGAAAAAAGTGCCTCCCTATTCTACCTTTCCTAGACCAAACTCTTTCTACTTATGAGATGCATCTACTCTCTCACAAGGCTTGTGAAGAAAAACTGCAGCTCGACGTGAGTCTGCCATTACAGTGCAGAGTTTTCCTTCTGGGTGGCCTAGGAAGCTCTATTTGTGTTTATCTGTCTAACTCTTGATTCCTGTCAGGCTACATATGGAATAGGAGTTCAGTATACAACTTCTCTCCCTCACCAGCTGCTTACCCAAAGTGGTTGATTCCATACTCATTTTGAAAGAATGCACCAAGTTGAAGTTACACTTAATGTAGCTACTGAGAAATGAATGAAGCAGACACTTAAAAAAAAACAACTAGACTTCTCCCCTGTGTTCCCACAGTGTTAAACAGATGGACAATGAACCTCCCATATAAAAAAATTACCCAACAAAAGAAGCATAGTATTTTTCACAATGCAACAGGGCAACATAAGAGAAAGTTATAAGTGACAGGTTCTATGATTCACCAAAAAAAGAGTATGTTATCCCCCCATTCCCTTGTTCTGGAAAAGATGCTGTAAAGTGATTCCATTTATAATGGGGAATGTAAAATTCTGGAGTTTATTTTATAAATACTGTTCAGGAATTTTGCTTCTCTGAGCAAAGAATAACTGCAGTCGATATTCTGATGCCCTTCCTCAAGCACAGTAGCACTTTACTCTTGCATCAATCTTAAGCCAACAACGACTCATTTGCATTTTCCAGATGAAAACTAGTTTAGGAAGATAATAGCAACAGACACCAATAGGCAGCTTCATGGAGCTAAATTTAGGAAACTTTTCAATATTTGATTGGCTGATATAGACTCAGTTCTTGTAAACAAGGCTGTGGTTAGATACACAAAACAAAGAGATATTGTGTGTGAGCTAACCTTGTAACCCAGAAAACTCATGTACTGTATTTGTGAGATAATGCATGCTTTGTAAAGAACCACATACATAAAACCCTAGCATAGAGCTAACCTTAAAAATGGTAATTAGTCTAAAAGCAAATTCTCAATCCAACAAACTTTTCCTAGACATAAAATTAGTGTGATAAATGCATTACACTCTGTAATAGCCAATGCACTAAATGATTCATCAGAAGATGGAAAATGTTCTTTGGACTTTTAATGGCCACACAAGAAAATTATTAGCATTAACAAAAATTATCTTGACCAGCATCATAAGAAACAGTTGGCGGAAAGATGTTCTGATACTTGTTAAGCAGTATCCAAGTTGCCCTTTGCAATGCCTCATTACAAGTTTAAATTGGACGCAAATGCAAGTTACATTTTGGAAGTCCAGGAACTTTGTTTGGTACTTACAGTCTTTAAATGCAAGCGCAGGGTCTCTGTGAGGCAGGACTTGGGAAATTATATGTTGTAGAGATTCCAAGGTTCTGTCCATCTTGGTCTGCCTCTTCCAGACGGCAGCCACAGATTGTCCTCATGCCTAAATTCTTCCAGTCCTGTACTGAATTTATGCAGTTCATTGATGAACTGGATTAGTCAGGAATCTCTTTCAGCATCTGCCAATCAGACATTGCCCAGATTCAAAAGGCCCTTCAGGGGGTCCTCCTCCCTGGCTCGCTTATCTTTGTTGTATGCTGAGCTAATTAGCTGGAAAGGCAGGCTGACAGGCTCTTTCCTACTGCTTTCTTCTGTTAAACACACCCACCTACCGGCTAACTGGAGAAGCTAATCATGTGAAAGACATTCCTCTTTTCATCCCTGACATTGACTGGAGCTGCTGAACTAGACAAAGTTTGGGTTTCTGCTGATTTAAAAAGAATCTACCTCCATTCTGTTAAATTCTCAGGAAGAGTGAAGATTAATAGGCGATCCCAAGGATCTTGGGTTTTAAAAATAAAGAGAAGGGAAAATAGTAATGGCAGAAGACATTTTCAAGTTGTCACTTTACTTTTGGTGTGTCACTTAAAAACAAACAAAACGTCTTACTCTACACCCTCAATGGGTCTTTTAGGGCATCTGACTAATTTGGATAAACAATTAAAGCACACTTAATGGGATTTGCCAGTATATGTGGTTTTTCTTATTCAGTCTTTTTGCCCAATCCACCTTGGTTGGGGAAAGTGTATGAATATAGTTGTTATGCATGGATCAAATTTGAAAATGTTTGTTTCAATTAATGGTGGGAAAATTAGCTTTATGGATGACCTTTGGATTTGATTTTACCAATTTATTGTGTATCTTGTCACTGAATGGTTCCATTCTACGTCTGAAATTCTTTGCACTTATGTGGAGGTAAGTCCCATTGGAATTGGTGATATTTACTTCTGAGTACACACACATAGGGTCAGGCTGAATATGAATGATTCAAACTATGTATAAAAAGGAGCTTCCCTTTCTAATCTGACCTATGCTAATGGATTTGCTTCTTTTTATTTTGATGTAACAAATGTCATGACAGCATATACTAAGATTAACCAATTATGTGATATATTTACTGTGATGCAAATTATGTTACCTTCTGAATGCCTAGAAATCATGCTTTTGCTCAACTTTTCTTCAAAGTGTAGGGTAGTATTTTTTGTTCAGGCTGAACTAAGGGCCACTTCACATGCTATTTATAGACACAGGTGCTACCCCACTAAATATTTAAAATATATTAATGGTTTACATAAATCTCCTGGCAGACTACATATGGCTTCTGGAACGATACAGCAGCCCTAAGGTAAAACAAAAATGCTGTGCCTTGCCAAGAAAAAAGTCTGCATTTGTCCCAAGTAGTATTCAAAACAACTCAGAGAAGTGTTTTTGGTTAAAAAGTTACAGTCCAGGAAGGGGGGAAATTAAACCTCCCCAGCACACCTGTGGCCTTTATTCATCCCCCCCCCAATTGTAATTCATCCCCCCCCCCCACTTGTAATTCTTGCAAGTAAATTACAGGTAGAGAAATCTAGTCTTTTCATTTGCCCAGACTCTAGGGCAGGGCAATCAAAGGAAAAATGAGGAAGCATGGCACACTATAAAGCCTTTGAAGGAAGAACTCAAGTGGAAATAATCTAAACAAACCCTGAAACAAAGCTAATATTCTCCCTTCTCTGTCATCCATAGATGAAAAGTAGGTCTATATAGTACCACCTAGCAGAACCAGGACTTTATCACATAAGAACAACCCAACTCCCCCCCAACAACCTTGATAAGTCAGGGACGTTTAGTGTTTTCAGCTATGTTCACATCTTAGTTGGAAGCCATAGATATGCTTGATGAATTGAGTAAGGACTGAGGTAACAATGGTGTGGTCTGACTATCCTGAATTTATGTGCTTACAAGTATGAATAAAGGTCTAAAGCAGTGGTACTTGCTATGTGGCTCAACCAAAAGAACCACATGACTACTTGTGAGCCCTGTCCACCACCCCCAACAAACACATACATAAAATAGGGCATAACTATTAATATTAAATAGCCTTTTAAATTACCCAAGTAAACCTGAGCATGTAGAGTTCTCTCTCCTCACCACTGTTGAGCCTGTGGCAGCTCTTGTGTCTCTGGAGTGGGGGGAAAGGCTTGCTCCTCTGCCTTGCCTTCACAGTTACTCCTTAACATGAAGCACAGCTGGTCAGATGGGAGAATGAGATTGCCAAGGCTCCTGGAGGAAAGCAAGCTGGCCATGGAGAAAAGCAGTGCAGCCCCCCCCCCCACCTGACAGCCTGCTCTTTTCCCGGATGGCTGTCATGGTGGTAGTTTTACTGTCCTCCCCATGGCCACCTTGCTGTCCCCCTGATGTCCAGGTCTTGGGATAAGAGCATAGATGATAAAGAGAAAAAAGGGGGGGCTTGGAGAATATCCCTGGTACAAAGCTAAGGTGGCTTGCAACTTACCCATCCTCTAGTCCCTCCAGAGCAGGGGTCCTCAGCTTTGGAATTCTGACACAGGGTGGTAGGCACAACCACAAAATGGTTGCTGCAGGGGCAGCCAGCCATAAAAAGGCCACCACAGGAGGTGGAGCTACACACACAGGAAGCTCAAGTATGGGGGGAAGAGGGGTAATTAAAAATATACCAGGAAAGAAAGAGAGAATAAAACCAAAACAGTGGTGGCAGATGATGCCTTAACATTATTTTAATCCACATAGCCGTTCACATCTCCAGTGGCCAATCAGAAGCCACAGGCGTCATATGGGGGGGGGGTGCTTCTGCTCTTCAGGATGTGAGACACCAATCACCCACAAGCTCCATAGGACAATAGCCCTGCCCACTTTCCTGGAACATGGTGTGTGTGCCACGCTGGGAAACAGTGATTAGAAGAACCATAGCTGGCATGCCAAAGAGCCACATGTGACCTCCAAGCCAGTGAGTATCACTGGTCTGGAGTAACAGGCATATGTGACTGTTTTTTCCAGTATACCTTAATATCAAGTTGGATACTTGGAAAATAATTCCTTAGTAGTTTTGCCAGTTTGCATCACTTGGCCACAAAACTATATAAACATTAAACTTATTCTAAGTACAGCCACTAAAAGTGCATTTGAAGAACGTTGACACAGCAGTTCTATCATACCTCCTTAATATGTGAATTTGTTAAGACAGCCAGGAACATTATTGACTTAACCTCTATATTTCCTGAAATAGCCAGTAAATAAAGTAAACTTTGTTTGGATAACCACATATGAAATATTAATGGAGAACTGAAGAAGTCATCCCTTGAATAAACTTCATGGTGACCTTTGATGACTTCAGATATTTCAGGAATTCTACTGCTGCTCTTGATAAAGATGAATCAAGCTACAATGCTGAGGCTGAATTTCTTCCTCATCCGTTTTCATCTCTAAAAAATGTTGCAATCTAAATAAAACTGAACATTAAGTACAGTTTCTTACGGCCAACCCTTGGAATGACATAATTAATGCTTCAATAGTGCAGTCCTAAACAGATTTACACTGTTATAAATCCATTGAAGTCACTGGGCTTAGAACAATGTAACTTTGCTTTAGGAACGCTCTCCAAATCCCAGTGTCCAGCTGAGACAAAGCAGCAGTGTGTGTGAAACTTCCTTTACTTGCATTAATCCCGTGACTCTCTCCACTCCCATTGCTTGTCTAAACGTAGAGCACACTGTTTTCTTACTGTGCATACTTTACTCAGCACCCATGGAGGGGACCTTGAGGTTTTCTCCGATGCCTCTACTCCCTGGTGCTGGGCACTCTGTCACACCACTTCTAGTGAGTGGAGGAGCACCCATATTTCTTCAAGTTAAATCAGCGTTTTTGTTCTTCCCCAGGCCCCTAGTATACGTCATACTCCTGTTCTTTGTGGGCATAGCCTGTGCCCTGGGGATCTGAAAAAGCATCCATTGCTGAATAACGGCATGAACGGTGGGAGAGAACAATGCTTTGCGTTCTGCCTACCAGCAGCGTGCCTGACTAAAGGACGGTAGGGGAGCTGAGACCTCTGTAGAAGGTTATAAGGGTCCCTTTTGTGTATATGGTGCTAACAAGCACAGAAGGAAGAACTGTGTTATCAGAATGGAAATTCCTTAGAAAGGGGGTTTCTTTTGGCTACTTTTACTATATAAGGCCTACACTTATGGTGTTGTACTAGTAATAATCTACAGTATAAAAGATAATCTACTCTTCCTTTGGAATGCTTAGTTTTAAAAGAAATCAAGAGCAGCTTTTTCATCATTTTTCACATCAGAATGAATTGTATGAATTTATTCGCAGGAGGAAATAAATAGATATTAAATGTTTTTCTTCTGGTTGTAATCAAAAGAATTGCAGAAAACATGTTTAATATAGCTCCTTTCCCACCTCACAGCTTTAGAATGTCACTCTATGCTATGTCAGGCATGTGTTATAGAATCATGGAGTTGGAAAGGGCCACACAGGCCATCTAGTCCAAACCTCTGCTCAATAAATGACCAGCCTAAAACATCCCTGACAAGTGTTTGTCCAGCCACTGCTTGAAGACTGCCAGTGAGGGGGAGCTGGTCATTTATCTTGCCACTTTACTACAAACAGGAGTGATGTTCAAAAACCAAGACCTAGATATGGAAAATCTAAAACTTCTAAGCAGTTTAAGTACATGAGCGGATCTGGCCACAGAGATAACACTAAAATTCACAGGAAATCCAAGTCTTTTAAACTCAAACAAGTAGAATTTGTATTACTCAGTTTGGCCTGCATAAATCAAAATTTCATTTTAGAGCTGTAGAAATGGTATAAGTAAGTATCTGCTGAAGAGTTTGTGTTCCATACGGTGAAACGGAGGCCTGAGAGGAAGCCACTTTTGTATGTTATCTTTCTTGGGCCAAATTTCTAGTTTCACTTATTTTCATGGTCTTTAAGAAAGGTTGTTTCTAAAAGAACTGCAATTGTTTTAATTTCTTCTACCTTTCATGTAATAAACATTTGTTCACACAAGCCTAGAATTTTTTTTTAAACTTTCTTTCAAGATATATGCACAGGATATACTATATCCAAGACTAAACCTATTAATATAGCTTCTAAGAAATACACTTACAAAATAATACATTCAGTAATACAAGGTTAAAAAGACCTCATTGAAATTGCAGAGCTAGTGTTATGGTTCTTTGGGTACTGACTGCTGGAAAAAAAGAAAGCACTTTCAGTAATTTTGTTTGTGTACACTACTTGCTGTTGCTTATTGAATGAGTAGGCATGTACAAACTCAACCTTACTCCACTGACTTCAAGTAAGAATGTGGAGAATGAAAGTCAAAGGAATGATTCAAAGCAAGCCTCGCTCTGCATAACTTATCATGCACCTTGAAGGTAGGCATGCAGATTGCTTCCCTCGAAAGCACTGGGTTTAAAAAGACTTGAGTGTTTGATTTGTGAAAGCTGTTTCATCTGTATGAACTCGCTACTGCAGTTCTTTGCGAAGAACAGGAAAGCATTAACTAGCTTCTTTTATGGAAGCATCTGAAAGGTTCCTTCAAATTTACCAGTCTCCCCCACCCTCAGACCAACTGGCTTGCAATATATTTAAAGGACCATCTCCTTCCGTATGTCCCTGTGCACCAACTACGGCCTTCAGGCAGCCATTGTTGGCTATCCCACCACTTAGGGTGGCATATCTGGCATCAACCAAAGCCTGGGCCTTTGCTTTTTTTTTTTATAAATTTTTTATTGATTTTTCTCTATGACTACAACTATAACGCTACAATCTAAGCTACATATACCTTATACAGAGAGTACTTTATCATTTGCTTAATACTACCTTGTTACATAAAATAATTATGAAGCATTTAAAACCTTGGATAAATTTCAATTACTTGTTACTGCTACTATAAAAGTTATCAAAACTATTTGGCAGGCACGCCTACCTAGAGAAATACGGTTAATTAAACCATTTATAATACATAAGTGCAATGCTTAATAAAACAGTTTAATCACTATTTCTTCTTTCATCCTCTTCTTGTCTTAACAGTCTCAACTATTTTTGGAGCTGCAGCTCCCTTTTCCGAGTCAGACACTTCTTCTTCACTCTTTGAGCTATCAAATCCATACATGCTTTTTTGCGAGGCCAGTGAACCATCTGAGTCTCTCCCAGTTTTCTGCTCTTTGCTTTTTTCCAGAAATTTTTTCGCTTGTTGAACAGAGTCAATCTTATACTTCTTATCTTTGATGCTGAAGCATAGTCCTTCTGGAGTATTCCAACGATAGATGATAGACTCAGACTGGAGCCAAGATGTCAATTTTCCATAGGCTTTCCTTCTTTTCCTTATTTCAAATGGGATATCCTTCATCACTTTTACTTCTTCTCCCAGGATCTTCAGAGCTGCTTTGTTTGTGGTCCTAAGCACCACGTCTCTTATAGATTTTTTGGAGAACCTTATCATAATTTCACCAGGCAGGCTTTTCTTTTTAGTGTTATCTGGATAGGTTCTGTAAACCATATCCATATCGCTTTTTATATCCGCTGCTTTCATGCCTGTCACTGGTTCAAGTGCTTCACTTAGCAAATTTTTAAGGTCTTCTCCTGTGTTTTCTGGCACATTCTGAAGTCTTAGGAAAAAATTCGATCTATCCATTTGTAATTTCAAAAGCTGATCGTGGTGGAAGGCCTTTTCCTTCTCTGCCTTTTGTAGTCTTGCGTCTTGGTTTTTTACTGAAGTTTTTACTTCCAGAAGTTCTCGCTGCAGCTTCTCTGTGGATTTATTCGACTCTTTTAGTTCTAGCTGCATTTTGTCCATTTTAACGTTAAGAGCTGTCATTTGGTCCACTAGAGGTCGCAATAACGAGGAGAACACCGCACTCATCTCCGTGGTATCAACCTTTGAACTTGGAGCTGTACTTCCTAGTTTGGGGGAAGGTTTCGGTTTCCCCGTCATTGTTGAGACTACGCTCTTTGTTTATAGATAGATAAGATGAACGAAAGGAGCAAATTTTCAAACAGCAGTTATGTCCTTCTAAAGTTTATATCTCCAAGTGAGCGATGCTGCCATCTAGCAAGGCGGATGGGCTTTTATTCCTGCAGTAACGCCACGTAAAGAGTCTCGTAAGTACGCTAGTCCCGGAGAGGGGGGTGGGTGGGTTTCACTCCTCCCGCCGTCTTCCCGCTGTGTTCTGCTTTTCTTACTTCAGACTCACGTTTTCTCCATGCGTAACTGTCAGTTCCAGCCTCATTGCTTTGCACTCTCTGCTGCTTTTCGGATTTGCGCTTTCAGCCATACGGCTCCCACGGCGGGGGAACCTATGGGGGTGATGAAAAGGGATCTCTATCCCTCGGTTGCCACCGTAGGGAGAGATCCCCTTCGGGCCACCCCAGGCAGAGCCCCCTCACTGGGGTCTCTGGGGGCTCGGCACCAGTCCAGAGCCCCTTCTTCCCGCCGGGTACGGATCGCGCTCCCCGCAGATGCGGAGGAATACGTCCGCCATGCTCGCAAGTCTTGCCGGAAGTCCTACCTTTGCTGTTGTGGTTCCAGCTCTGTGGAATGGGGTTTCCGAAAAGGTTTTGGGATCCTCCTTGCTTTAGGAGGCACTGCAAGGCCTGCCCAGGCCTCTGAATGGCAGCATTTGCCATTCCGTGTTGTTGTTGGTGGTAGGATAAGAGATTTGGAGTTTGCTATTTTTTGGTTTTAACTGAAAATGTTTTAAACTATTATTGTAAGCCACCTTGAACCACAAAGAGCAAGGCAGGATATAAATGTTCAATAAATAATAAAAATATAACCCTGAAAAGTGATTGTACCAGTAGGATTTCTATTATGATGAGCAGAGTGGTGCTTGTGAAGAGGGTATGCTGTTTGAAAGCAGCCCTGGGACTGTGTATCTTTGCCCTGCAGGCATATGGTACACTCCCACAGCACCCCTGTGAGGGCTAGACTACCTAGTGACTGGGACAAGCAGTCTACATGTGCAGTGCTGCACCGTTCTCTTTAGGAGTGAATGAAAACTTTTCCATATGGAAAGACGGGAGAAAATAAGAGACTCAGGGACCAGGATGGGATTAAGCCTGCTCAGCGGCAGCAGTGACTCCAGGCACAGAGAATCAACCTCACACAACCCTATTTTCCTTGGTCAGATTGGAATGTCCAAAACTGCTCTATGTATTTAGCTATTTTCCTTTATCAGCCCAAACAGTATAGAATCATAGAGCTGGAAGGGACCTTCAGAGTTATCTAGTCCAACCCCCTGCACAATGCAGGAAAGTCACAAATACCTTCCACCCTACCCCCAGGGACCCCTCTTCCACACCCGGGTGACAAAAAACCTCCAGGAAATCCAGTCACACTGGCCTGGAGGAGCGCCAGTACTTGTTCATATTTATATTTATATTCTTTGCCCTGTTAATACAGTCCATTGGCACTTCATCCCAAGAAGATTAACAGACAGTGAAGTTGTTGTTATTAGAAATTGGAGCATAATGCGATGCAATGATTCTACCTGACCAGGACCCATTTTTCAGGAATATTTGAGAATTCGAGGGTTGGATCCAGCACAAAATTACCATTTGTACCAGACCTCTGATGCAAGCAGAACGCAAGAAAAAGACTGCAGTAACTGCTTAGGGCCAGTCAAACTTATTGTATCTCCTCTTGAGTTTTTGCTTGCACAGAATCTTGTGCAACCAATTTTTCAGCACTAGCAAGATATAGGGAGGAAACTTCACAGTCAATAAAGCACAGCAGTCTTGCTAAGACTTCACAGATGTCTGCTCCTCAATTAGATTCAGCACAACTACGCTTACATTCTTGTTTTCAGAAAAAGACAAAAATGTTTACTAGCTCTACAATGGCAACACTGGACCCCACTCCTTCTGGCTATAGAGTTTTCAAGATCTTCTGTAAGAGGACATATCTTAAGTCGCTGAATGCATATGAACAAAATTTATTAGCAGCTGCACAGACCTGCTCAGAGATGGAGTGCCCGCCGGGCCTGTGCAACATCATCTTTATTACTTGTCAGTTTGGGCAGGATTTATATACAAAACCTTGAGGGTGTGGAGGAAAAGCAAGTAAGAGCTTCTGGGTTCAAAGCTCAGCTATTCAGGAAAGGTTTGCTAAACATTGTACAAGCCCAGAAATGAAAATGTTGCCAGAGGCGTTAAATCAAAGTACTCGTTAACATTAAAGTGAGGCAGTTTGGCTGCAGTGAAGGCAATGGGACTCACACCATGAAAATCGCAGTAAGTGAACTGCACACACTGTTCATGAAGGGCTAGTCCCAAGCTGCTTAAACCTGTGGCTAACCCTATGAACACTTACTAAAGAGTAACTGATGCTGAAGCCAGCAGGATTTGTTTAGGAGTAAACATATACAGGAAAGATTGAACTATAAATTATTTAAAAGGTTCTTATTTGTTAAATTTGCAACAGATGAAACAAAGAATATTTGATTATGATGTGTCAAGTTTATTTTCTTTGACGACTTCAGTGATTTATATTCCTTGCAAGTCCAAAGGAGCTTTATGTTTGTATTCCTCAAATAGTAGTGTGGCAAACTATTTCCAAAAACAGACGGGACTTTCAAAAACAAACATGGGGTCTCCTCTTCAAAGTCAAAAGTACCTCTGGGCATATCCAGGCCCTTAGAAATAATTTAGGTAGACCCTTGGGTTTCAGCCTCTATGCTCTCCTTTTAATATATTCAGATTAAATTTTATCTCTTACATAACTTTGAACCATACTCTATACAGTATAAAGGGCAGAATGCAACAGTTGAGTCAAAGAACCATCTCTTTCACTGACTTGTGCAACACAAAGATGGAAAAATATTCCTATAGAAAGTCAGCCCCAGAAGCTAGCAGCATCCACACTAGACTTAATGTTTTGCATGTGTTCCCGGTGCTGTTTGGTGTAAACATTTGCTTCTCCTTTCTGCAGTCGCCGTCTGAGAGCAGCTTTTTGCTGTTTCGTCAACTGACGTTTTATCTTCTGTTTTACCAGTTCCTGTAAAGACATTTTGGAAACCCAGTCATCAGTCCTGTTTGCGAGACATAGGACACACCTAGGATGTAGATACTCAGAGGAGGAAGTATAATGTAATTGACACTTCACAAAATGGAGCTGGATCTTAGCAGGTTTTACCCAAGAGCAGTGTTCCTGGACTAATTTCACAACCAAAACCTGAGCTGCTTGGTGTGCTCACACCCGGAAGGAAAGGAAAGCATATTGCTCTATAATATTAAAGTAGTCTGAGCAGATTTAAGAAATGGGCTGGCAGCAGCCTGTTCCCCCCCTTGTGGCTGAGAACAGTAATAGATTCCTGACAACTTATACCATTATTGTTCACCAACTGTGCACTGTAATTTTTCGTTGATTCGGGCAAAGAAAACAGGTTAGGGTTTACAGAACTCTGGCACAGGGTATGTGGGAGGAACAGCCCTGGCCAGTTTTTTATATATATATATCAGTTTCTAGCACCCATTGATGCAAAGGTTATACTTAGGAAAGATTCAAGTAATCAATGGCCAGCCTATTAAGATCAGCTATGGGAAGTAAGCTCTTTGCTAAATGGATTAGCAACAGCTGCTTAGTTTGATTTATTACCAGACTCATGTCTGGTAGGTTAATAGTGCTCACATTCAGAAATAATGAAATGGCTCACAGTCTCTGACTGTGATCCAGTCTACACAAGCAGCTCTCCTCCACACATGGGAGGGAATTCTGTATATAGGATTAATGCATGTGGCGGGGGGAAATTCAGCAGGCTACTAGATCACACCCTTTGTATTTATTTTCTACCTGTGTTTTTAGAGAAAAATACAAAACGAAGAGTCCATAAGGTTCAGAAATTAATAGGTAATTCCTAATACAAATCACTTTGGGAACAGGTAGCAAGACATTGTACTTTTTCTTCTGGGGAGATGTACAGAGAAGCTCCATCTCCAACTGTAACTCTGAAGCGTCCTTACACTCTGCAGGGCTGAAGAGCAGGGCCTTTTATGTGCAATCAGAATTCTTGTCTTTTGGAGCTCTTACACAACACCATTAGGGATCCATTTTGCTTATTTTCCCTATATAATATGCATGTCTGAAATTGTTAGTGCAGCAAACTTGCTTTCAAATCTCAAGATCTCTTCAGAGTTCTGTTGTGCTTCTATCCTTCTGGCCACCCTAGCAGCAGTTCCTTACTAGGAATTTTAAGAATTCAGAAGACAAAGAATTTATTGTTTTGGGTCCTTTCTTTTTGTCAGCAGATCTCTGGACTGCAAGAGAGGAATTTATTTGCCTTTCAGACCCTACTCCTAAGGTCTCCCAGCTGGTAATGAAAGAAGAGAGAATGGTCCCCATTGTCAGCCAGAATGCTCTCGATCCAGCTGGGTGGAGATGAGGGTCATACTGGGTATCCAGTGAAGTCAAGGAACAGCTCCTTCTCTCTCCCCCCCCACACCCATTTAAGCCAGAAAGAATGCTCTACTCTGACTGAGACACAGAATGATGCTGAAAGATTCTGTTTATGTTCATGATCCCTAATTGCAAAGTTTAATTAATCTACAATGCAGCCCCCCCAAATTCTGACAATGAAAACTTTAAATGGCACCTTCTAGTACTTTCCCATCCTCTCCAGCCACATGCTATGATTAACAAAACACAAGGCTGTTTTTATCACCTATGGTGAAAATCCATGTTCTGTTTCACCCTTCTGCATCTTCCCCCTTGCTCTGTAACTTGGGCAACCACTTGGAGGTAGTGGACTGTAAGGTTTTGTAAAGGCATGAGAAAGCACAAATGAAGCAGCTAGCGAATATGCCCCATGCAGGTCTGCAGAAAAATATTTCCCTTGATGGTGTACAGTATATGAATGGGAGATTTAGAGATTTCGTCAAAAGCGCAGGTCACTCTGCAGCTGCTGAAGCAGCAGCATTTTGAAATTATGCAATAAATGCATTATCCGGGAGCTAGATAAAGTTAATGAATATATATATTTTAAAAACGTTATCTTTTAAGGATCCCATTATTAATTACCTTAGTGTCAATGATGACAGTTCATTATCTCAAAGTCAAGTATTCAGCTCTTTCAGAAGAGATAACTGAGCTGGCTTCAATTAGACAATAAACCACATTTTTGAATTTAACCATAGATGAGGTACCTCCATCACTGAGACTTAAGAAGTGAAAACCAACAGCTATTTTTTGTGCTCCAAGGATCCTGAATTGACCAATGGCTCAACATTTGAAATAAATGTCTGAGAAAGTGGGAGAGGGAACCTATCAAAAAGTAACCCACAAAGAATTTCTCCTGTATGAGTCCCTGTGAAATGAAGAGGAGTAGTGTAGAAGAGGTTTTTGGTAGACTGTTCCTTAAAAGCATTATGTCAGACTTACTGGAGGAATCGTTGACCGACTGCCAGCACTGCCAACTGAAGTGATGCTTGTAGTTCTCGTTCTGTGGTCATTGATGTGAAACATGCTCTCATTATCGCTGCAATAAAGACATTATGTTTGCAGTCAGCCCCCTTTTAATCAGAGATTTAGCAATAAACTCTTCCAACATAACCCAGGTGGAACCATTACACATAGCCTTCAAATAGGCCCAATCCATTGGGGAAATGACTCCTGCACAAGTACTGCTAAAATGTATGGGACTTGCTCAGCATCCTGAAGTTCAGTAGTGGTATTTCTATCTGTAATTCTTGCCAACAGGCAGGAGAGTGACACAGGTTGTCTCCCCCACTTGTACATCTGTCTGGATACATACTCTAACTGGCTGTAACATGTATTGTTCACCTCCACTGCGGGATGTGGCTGTGGCAGTGTCTGTCAACCTCTTTTCCCCATTTCAGTTTCCTGTTGGAGATGCTGAGAAACTGCTTCTTTCATTGAACAGAACACAGTCTGAGTAAGCTGGTGAACATTTAGATTAACTATGCTGTTACCAAAGAACAGTTTTACTGATGTGCATCAGTTATTCCACATATACAATGATGGAAAGTTAAGAGCTGGTAAGGAGCTTCTGAAAGCTGCAATTCAGGAGATGCTCAGATGCTCAGTCCAAAAGTACAGCCATTTATGACACCGGCAACATGAAATAGCAACACAAAAGTATTATAGGCCATGTGTCAGTAGTTATCCATGGGACAAGTACACTTACCAACTGTGAATGAGCAATTCAATTAGTATAAAGGGAGCCAGTTTGTTGTAGTGGTTAGGAGCGTGGACTCTAATCTGGGAGAACTGGGTTTGATTTCCCACTCCTCCACATGCAGCTGCTGGTGTGAGTCAGTTACAAGTCCTTTCAGAGCTGTTCTCTCATGAACAGTTCTTGAAAGAGCTCTCTCAGCCCCACCTACCTCACAGAGTGCCTGTTGTGGGGAAGGGAAGAAAATTCTAAGCAGCTCTGAGACTCCTTCAGGTAGTGAAGGGTGAGGGTATAAATCCAATCTCTTCTTCTTCTATAATGTGGGTTTTATAGTGCTAGTCAGTAAATCTTTTGAGTATTGTTATGACAAAAAAAAGTTAGTTACAGTCTAAGCTTTGGAACAAAAATGTTGTTTTCAATTCAAATTAGGACCTCTGAAAAGAAATATACCTAACACTCAAAAGGGGCTCATCTCTTGGAAGGGGAAAACAAAGAAGAGGAAAACATGAACAGCTTCTCAACAATCAATACAGATCTATACCTGAAAGGCCTGAATTCTCTGTTTAATGTTGACAAGTCAACCAGATCAGGGCATTCATCTTCATTCTCTTTGTCAGCAGGATCTTCTCCTTGACCTGTCTGGTCTTCAATTTTGGTGGATTTTTCAATTTTCTTTTTATCCTCTGAAAAATCAATTGCAGAGCTCACAGGTTTAGCTCCATCTCCTGCAGCAATAATTTGCTCTTCAATTGGTTGTAAGGCAGAGCGAAGTTCCTTCAAATCTAAACCTTGCTCCCTTTCATCGTCACTGTCTTCTTCGCTGGTCTGCTCCAATTCTTCAGAGACATCTTCCACTTCATCTGTAAAGTCTCTTTCTGTCTCTTGATCTGTTGCACTGCGTAACCTCCTTTTCCCTTCAGCATCTTGTTCAGGTGGAGAAAACTCAGCTTTCTGGCCCTCATCATCAAGACCAGCTGAGTAAAGCAGTTCATCATCTTCCTGCATTTCTTTAGTGTAGCCACTGGCTGCGATTTCTACATCAAGAGAACATTCCTTCCTGGTAATGTAGAAAAATAGTTAAAGAAAAATTAGTTTTCCATTTATGCTTAGTAAGTCTTCAGAATGAAGCTTTCTAAACCACCTCGTTGGTCTTGCTGAACTGGAATCTCAATGTAATTTTAGGATGGGTCCAGATCGACAGTCATCACATTTGTTGCTTGTGGTTCCAGTATTAATTGTGGCACATTTCCCACTCACATGCACTTCTTTCTCTGAGAATTGTAGGCCTAGGTTTTATTTTAGAAAAAGTAATGCTGGCTTTTAGACCTGTGCACATCCTCACCTCAAAGGCCTCAAAGACAGAGGAATGGAGCTTTTAGACAGGATCACGAAACAGTTGGGCTTCAGGATCAGCTAAAAATTTGCAGACAAAAGTAAGAAGGCCCTTGGCAAGATGGGTGCAATTCAGCATTTTTTAAATAAAAAGGAGGGGGGGGGAGAGAAGACAATTGGGAAGAGGAACCACAGGAGATGAACTGCAACATTATGAGAAAGTCTAGCAGAAACCATAGAATGATGATGATGGTGATGATCATGCAACAGCCCCCAGTCCCCAGCCTGGATGTACTGGTTTTGTAGAAAAAAGAAGAACCAGATTGTTATTGTCCTTACCATGTTTTCCACCATCTGCCTGATCAAAATTTTTGTGCTGTCCTTAGCACAAGTGTAGTAGGAGGTAAACATTTTGCAACACTTCCAAAACTAATGTGTTCTGAATAACTGCAGTGATTTTCTAGGAAATATTTATTTTGAACAGTGTTAAGAGGAAGTCTTATTTTTAAAGAAGTCCCAGGGATGTATCTGCATGGAAAACATGACATGTGATTCAAATCTTCCAGAGCTTACAGAGATACAGGCACCAGAAGCCATTCATGTAACCGTGGCAGCTAAAAACCGTGCTGCCACAGTTGCAGAAATTGTGTCAGGATGTTGCAACAGTATCCACAGATGTGTCTTCACTCTTTCTGTTACCAAGGGAAAGGCCACTCTGAGGACTCAGAGGAGGAGGATTATAAACACGCAAAATAGCTTTTGATTTTTAGTCATACTACGGAGATTACCTGATATCCTTGAAAGTTGGATAGAGTTCACTTTCATAATTGAAGCGTTTTATAAAGAAATCACGAATACATTTCACATCTCTGTCAAAGTACCTAAACAAAGAAATTATTTTACAGTAATTAACTGACCTTTAAAATATCAAGTTACCATTTCCCACTAGGACAGCTTTATCATTATACACACATGTTAATTCTGTCACAAGATATGGTGGAGCATTATTGCTTGCTGAAGAGATTAAAGCTCTCACAAATGTCATAATTAAATGGTCAAGTTCTGGAAATACAAACAAGCTGTGTACCTACCATTCAGCATTTGGGTGAGAGGTTGACACCATCTGTGGGAAATCGATCATTGTGATACGGTCCTCATTATCCAGCATAAGATTGAACTCATTAAAGTCACCATGAATCAAGCCACAGTTTGCAAGCTTTACAATTAATTCCATTAACTCATTGTATAGCGAGGCAGGGTCTTCAAGATGATGCACTTGACACCTAAGTAACAAGGAGTCACCAGCCTATTTAATATATGATTGAAGAGAAACATCCAAATCTAAATCTCAGAAACTGCATCAGGCTCAAAATTTAGATGAGCAGCAAATGATGTTTTTTTGGGTTTTTTTAAAAGAAAAAAAGGAAACAGCCACTGTGCTCTTCAAACCACTGCCCCTTTTTGGACAGGACTGGGTGGAGTTTGGCTTAGATAAATGAAACTGCCCAGGAGCTGAGCTACCTTCTGCACAACAGCCCTGATCTGTTGGGAAGATCCACTCAACATCACATCTAGTCTGACTGTGGCCACCCAGAAAGGCAGCTGCATCTTTTACAAAGAGATGGATTGGTTATCAACTAAATAACAATAATACAATTATGCTTAAAGTGATAAAAGTGATAGTTCGTACAACTGCTTTCTGAATATTTTAGTCTTCAGCAAAGCATATTTGGAGGATCATTACTACTTCCCAAAATGCATATGAACAATTTTTAAAAAATTTTCTATGCCAGCTTCCCAAAAACGTTGTGAGGTTTTAGTACTGATTCAGTATTTTCAAATCTGTCTGCTCTCCCAGCAACAATATTTTTTCCCTGAACATTTGCAGCTAGAAATTCTCAGTAGTGCTTTGGTTTTAAGCATGCAAACTGAATATAATAGTTTGCTGAAGAGGTTATTTTAAGGACCTGAACACAACTCTTTAGAATATTACAATTGTGAACATGAGATCTGGAAAATAACATTATTTTAATAACAAACAACTGATAGCAATACCTAAACCGTACTCATAAGGTTGACTAGACTGGGTGTCTAAGGTCATTGAGGGTATTATTTGCTGAAGTCACCGATGTGCATACCACATCTTTAAAATGTGTGCTAACATCCTGTAGATTAAGGTGACTACCACCACTTCAAAACAAAGATGTGCTATTTTTCCAAGTATGGATTTGCTCAAAATGCCTGTTATCTATCTTGTGGGATCTATACACATTTGAAGCCACAGGTGTGCACCATGTGTTTTAAAAAACTTAATAATTATATGCTTTATAGTCAAGATATTACAAAAAAAACTGGAAAATGGATTTTGCTTTCATTACAGTTCAAGTTTAGAGTAGATTCGTTTATGATGGAAGCAGCCCGCACCAGACGCCTATATCGTTACACTTATAACGTGACTTTTTTCCAACTAAAGGGATAAGAATAAGGGTCAGATTGGACACTTTCCCCTTCAGCTGGGCAAATACATGCACTCAGCACTTTTGTGTGCAAACTTCAGTGATTGCACACAGTTGTTTAAAAATTACAGAGGAGAACCTGAAACTACCACTAAACATTAAACAACTTTAATTCCTCTCCTGAGTGATGATTTCTTCTCTCCTCATGTTATAATAAAAATAATCTCTGTGCTGAAAGGAAACTTCTTGAATTAGTAAAATAGCAAACAGTGACCAGCAGCACAGTTATGACCAGGCCAACAGATACAGGCTTAGACAAAGGCATACCTGCACTTATGATTAGGCAACATCATACACACACACAGTATTACCACTCTTGCTAGCAGATGTACAGGCAAAAAAAGGAGAGTTTCCTCTAAGAAAAAAGGAAATAACAACCCTACACTAGAAAGCAGAGAGCTGGATCCTAAAGAACTATTAGCAGCCTGAGTTCATGGAAGTGACTTTTTTTTTTAAAAAAAAGAACCCCAAATGGAGAGAGTTTATACTTAGGGTTTTTACTGCCTTCCCTCCCACAGCAGCCTTGTGCTTCTGATAAGCGTCCTTTGAGGACTGCTGCCAGAAGAGGGAAGGAAGAACTCCATCTCACCACTCACATGACCTCTACCCCATGACTTGTGCAATGGGGGTGCAGAATGTCTGTCAAGCTGCCTTTTGAAGCTGCCCTTGCCCACATAACAATCCAAGCTGTTCCTAGAAGTCCCCCAATCCTCTGGGGCGGTTTTGTAGGGGAGAGTGTCAGGGAGCTGCACTGAAGCTGCAAAAACCCTCTCCAGGAACTTGCTCCATTTGCTGTTCTTTTAGATCCAACCCTGAATTTCTTTGAATAACCTTCTGACCAGGGGGGTGGAGCTAACAGCTTATTTTAAAAGGAATTTACCGTGATCTCTTGTGTTGTATACCTTCAAAAAACAAGAGCTTGCCTGGGATTAGCCACCTGTCGTGTTGTCTGATGGTTCCTGTCCGACAGGAGGTAGTCGAGTTTAATTTTATTTGATCTGCCAGGAAACTTTTCTATCAACAGACTAATAGACTCCATGCGGATCACCCTATGGTATACATAGTTAAAGAATATATGTACCAGAGAGTCTATTTCATATACTCTGGCAGTCCATTTATTTTTTTATTTCCTTTTATTTTATATTCTGCCCTCCCCACAAAGCAGGCTCAGGATGGGATCCAACCTATAATAATCTGCTGAGTGCAGATTTACATCATAAAAACAGAATAACAAAACATACACAATAAATACAATAAAATACTAATACTTTAAAGTAAATTATACCTCAGCAGACACATAAGAGTGACTCATAGTGGGAAGAAAAGGGGAGGCCAGATTGAGTTGGATACCCACTGCCTCAACTGAAGGCCTGGTGGAATAGCTCTGTCTTGCAGGCCCTGTGGAACTGTAAAAGTTCTCACAGAGCCCTAATTTCTGATGGGAGCTCATTCCACCAGACAGGGGCCCCCTGGTCAGAAGGGTCGAAAAAGCTCTGGCACCTTGTTGAGGCAAATTGGATATCCCTAGGGCCAGGAACCATCAGCAAATGTTAATTCGAAAAGCACCATACCCACCGGGGCTCATATGGGCTCATCAACTCAACACGATTACCACACCAAAGAACCACAAAGCAAACATACTTCCATATAATAAATAGTAGTTTAATTAAGCTGTTGCAGTGTCAAGACTTACAAGGGATATCCGCCGACAAGTTCCATTACTACTGCATGTCTATTGTAGTCACAGGGTTTGGGAACAGGAAATTTCCTATCATGTAAAGCCTGGATTGGGAAAAAAAGAGTAAACACTTATCAAGAAATCCTGTTCTGAATTCATCTACTCTGAAACGACTGCAATCATCCGTATTTATCCAAAAGGAAAATGTCATCCCCCCCCCCCAAGCTTTGCAAAAAAGGGAGGTCATCTTCCATTCAGGTGTACATGAGAGGCATTATCCTTTTTCACCTTGGAAACCTTCTTGCACCAAACAGGGGGTACAAAAGCAGAGAAACAAGCACCCCCCTACTGGCTGGCAAGACTGAAAGCCACCCCCAGAAGGCATTAAGACAGTAGGTGACCCCCCCCCACCCAATGCCCAATGAGGGGCATGCTCTTCTCTCTACTTGTATGCCTTCTGTCTGCTACTACAAGGCAGAGTGGGGCTGTCTTAAATTCAGGATTAGTTTTCCTTTCCTTTCAGAATTTTTAATGGGAGTGTCTTACATTTGAGGCTCATCTTTGTTTCAGGTAAACATAGTAACAATGATGGGTTTTGGACTAAGTACTAATTAATGGCACAAACATAAAATGGTGAATGTAAACAAAACAGGCAGCCTGACAATCTATCATTCTGCAAGAACACAAGAGCAAATCTGCAAGATTAGCCCACCCAGTTTCTCATGTTACCAACTGGATGCTTCAGAAAAAGCATACAAAGGCACAAAAGTAGCAGGTCCTGATTGCTGGTATTCAGAGAAACAGTGATTCTATGAAACTGTCATAGCTACTACAGCCAACAGACCTGCCATCCACGATTGTATCTAATCCTTTTTTTGTTGCCCCATAAACCTGTGGCTCTCACCACAACCTCTGGGTAATGAACTGCATAAATATATCGGATTGGATCTCCCCCCACTTCTGTTAAGGAATCTTCTTCTGCCAAAACAAAGATGATCACTTAGCAGAAGATTCAACCTGTTGTTTCTCTCAACCAACTGCAATGGGTGACCTCAGGCTCCTACCTTATAAAATGGAGAAACATTTTTCTTTATGGCCACTATCCCTACATCGTGCTCAATTTTATAAACCACTATCACACCCCTCTCTTAATCCCCTTTCTTTGCAAATTTAAAAACCCTAAACTTTTCCTAGAAGGGAAGATGATCCAATCCCTCAGAATTTTGGAAGCCCTTCTTTACGCCTTTTCCAGCTCGAGGAAACTATTTTTCTGAGACAGGACATCTGTATATACTATTCCCAAAAAAACCCACACTGCAGACTTTGCATAAAGGCATTAGGGACATGGTTTCAGTCCCTTCCCTAATAACCCCTAGTATGCAATTTACCTTTTTCCTGTTGCTGCACACTGAACCAATGCTTATACTAGGCTATCCACCATGATCCCAGGATCTCTTTTATGGTGAGCCACTGAAAAGGCAGCCATTATTGATGTATACATCAAGCTGGGATTTTTTTGCCCCAATATACTTTTTGAAAAGTATTGTAAAAGTGAAAGTTCATTACTGAAAGTAAACGCAAACAGAAAAATCTTGGGAGTGCTTCTTTGACTTGCCTTATCAAGCTTAATATAGTCATTAAATGAAACATCCCCCGGATGATCTTCAAGACTGAGGAGGGACATAGGGAGGAGGCAACGTATTAAATAGGCAAAGCTGGCCAAGAATTGCGTGGTAAACCCGTTGCTGTGAATTGTGTTGGGAATCTAGCACACAACTCCTCTGTCTCTTTCAACTTGAACTGTAGCCACCCTGTAGCAGGAGAACCAGGGGACAACTAATGATACCTTCATATAGGCAAATTCCTTCATTGCAGCAAGACGTGACAGGTAGAGCCACGACATCTTGTGCCTGTGCTTGTGGTAGTCCCGTTTGTTTTTTAAGTTCCGAAATGATGTCCTCCCAAGCCTATGCAACTTCAGTGCAAACTGTTCCTCTTCTTCATTTGCAACGATATAAATATCTTTAAAACATGGGAAAGTTGCAATAAATTAGAATCTCTATAAACATGCACTGTAAGCATTCTGGTACCACCTGCTTAATGGTTGGGAGAGATTTCACAGTAGAGCATAATATACAAACAGCAGCAATATTACCAATACCGTGCCAAGTACAGGTTCATCCAATTAAATTTTCAGGTAGCAGGACATAGCAGATTTTAGAAGTGGCACGCAGAACGTCCAACACTCAATCCCCAGCATCTTCAGGTAAACGAATCAGGTAGTAGGTGATGTGAAAGACTTCTACTCAAGGCTCAGAAGAGTTACTGCCAGTCAGAGTAAACAATATTGACTCTGATAGACCAACAGTCTGTCTCAGTATAAAGCAACCTCGTGTGTTCAATTTATAAATGCTGAATCTCAGATGTTATTTAGACAGATGAAATTCACTAATTACTTATGAACTGTCAAGTTTCCAACAGAATTGCTACTCCCCCCCCACCCCACCCCCGGTCATCATGTTGGCAAATACCTGATTCTTTGCCAACGCCCATCTGGTTTCCAACAGAACAGACAACCTGACGAGAAGAAAGGGTTTTCAAGGCAAGGTAATCATATCCTCCATTAGTTAATCGATAACCTTCGACAGCTGTGGGATTAAAATATCAGTAAGTGAATTATCCAATGAATTATTTCTGTGTAAACATTATACTAAGACTCCTCCTAAACTGAGAATACCATAACAATGTAAACAGTCCTGCAAAGCAAGCCAGATTTCATTTTGTGTGTGCAAAGGGGTCCCTTGCCCAGCGCTCCCTTGCCCAGATTGTCCGGAGGCATGGGCTGGGGTGTCATCAATATGCGGATGACACCCAGCTCTATCTGTTGTTGGGCGGCCGGTCCGGCTCCTCCCCAGATGACCTGGAACGAGCGCTGCAGGAGGTTGCGGGCTGGCTTAGACTGAGTCAATTGAATCCTCTGAAGATGGAGGTCCTGTGCTTGAGTCGGACCGGAACGGGGTTAGGGCACCCACTTCCGTCCTTCGGTGGGGCGCCATTGGTGCCAACTCCGAGGGTCAGGAGTTTGGGTGTGCTCCTGGACTCCTCTCTAACGATGGAGGCCCAGGTAGCAGCCACTGCCAAAGCAGCCTTTTTCCATCTACGGCTGACTAGGCAGTTGGCCCCCTTCCTCGAACGCGAAGACCTAGCTACAGTGATCCATGCTATGGTCACCTCACGTCTTGATCACTGTAACGCTCTCTACTTGGGGCTGCCCTTGTCTCAGATCCGGAGGCTGCAGCTGCTGCAGAATGCAGCGGCCAGGCTCCTGATGGGTCTCTCTTTGCGGGACCACATCTGGCCTGTGCTGCAGCGGCTGCACTGGCTGCCTATAGCATACCGGATCAGGTTCAAGGTGCTGGTGTTAACCTTTAAAGCCCTGTATGGTCAGGGGCCTGCCTACTTGAGGGACCGCCTTTCCCCATATAGGCCCCAGAGGCTACTGAGGTCGGGCACCCAAAAACGCCTGACTTGCCCCGGTCCAAAGGATGCCCGGTTGTCTTGCACTAGGGCCAGGGCTTTCTCGGTGGCGGCCCCTTACTGGTGGAATGAGCTCCCAGATAACATCAGGGCCCTGCGGGATCTGTTGCAGTTCCGCAGGGCCTGCAAGACGGAGCTCTTCCGCCAGGCTTTTAAATAGGGGCCGCCGTTGGGGAGAAAGCTGATTATACCATCTTCCTGGCCCTATTGATCGCACCCCACTGCAGCTACTCACCGGAGCGCTAAGAAGTCGCCATCTTGTGGTATTTATTTAGGGTTGTTTTAAATGTTGATGTTTTAAATTGTAAACTTGTTTTTATGATTTTATATGTTGTTAGCCGCCTTGAGTCGGTTGTATAACTGACAAGGCGGGATATAAATGAAACTAATAAATAAATAAATAAATAAATAAATAAATAAATAAATATCTACTTAGGGGAATTTCATACAGCCAATATGTTCCGTTTCAGGAACTCTTCCGTAACGGTTTCTGTCTGACATTTCAGACAGAACCGTTTTAGTACCGGTTCCCTAACAGAACATATTGGCCCTTTCACACAGAAATGCTTCTCTACCGTTAGGGAAGCGTTCCTGAACCGCTGTACCTGGAAACCTGCTCCCAAGCATTCTTCTGTTATTCTCCTGGTCCTGAAGCGCTACAGGGGGCTGTGTGAAATGCCCCTGAAGCACTTCCTCCAATGATGAGTGTTTTCACGTCTCTTTTGGACCGTGCAGGCGATCTCCGTCATTTTTTTTTTTAAAGAGCCGATTTAGAGCACTATAATGCTATAGTGTTATATATAGGCTCTGTGGAGCCCATGCATTCCAATGGGGTTGCTATAATGCTATAGCATTATGGCACTCTAAATTGACTCTTTAAAAAAAATGACGGAGATCGCCCGCACGGGCAAAAAGAGGCACGAATAGAAAGCAGCAGTCTGAAATGGCAACTACTTCAAAGATGGCTCCAAAACGGTAGGGGAAGGGCTGTGTGAAATGGCCATCATTGTACCGGTTTATTCCAAGCTGGTTCGGTAACGTTTTTAAAGGTGCAGTGTGAAATTCCCCTTACTTACTGAGATATTTATACCCTACTTGTTTCAGGAAACCCAAAGTGGCTTTCAACATTGTCCTTCCTTCCTCTATTTTATCTTCACAACAACCACAACAGGATGGTTAGGATGAGGGCAATTGACCCAAGGTCACACAGTGAGATTTCAAGGCACAGTACAAATTTGAATGTAGGTCTTTCAGATCCCAAGGCACAGTACAAATCTGAATGTAGGTCTTTCAGATCCTAGTCCAACCACTACACCACATTAGTTAAAAAAATGTGAGACACACTGGTGAGAACACAAGCTCCTTCATAATATTTACCATTACCAGCCTCCCCAAAGTCATCTCATGGTGAGAAAAGTGTTTTGTAAATAATTGGAATCTATCAGCTGGGTAAACAAGCACGTGGGGCTCCATAATTGCAGCTGGGGTTAATAGGTTTGCCAATCGCCAGATGGTAGCTGGTGATCTCCTGGGGTTACAACAGATCTCCAGGCACCAGAGATCAGTTCACCTAGAGAAAATGGCCACTTTAGAAGGTGGATTCTATGGCATTATAGCCCATTGAAGCCCCTCCCCTCCCCAAACCACGTCCTCTTCAGGCTCCACCCGCGAAATCTCCAGGTATTTCCCAATCCAGAGCTGGCAACCCTAGGGGTTAAGCCTCCTCCATCTTTTCTCCAGTCTCCATTAGCCTCAATGAGGGTTATATTTGGCAAATAACTTAGAATTAAATGCAGGCATTGGAATAATAATAATAATAATAATAACAACAACAATAATAAATCCTCATATGGCAACAACAACAACAATAATAAATCCTCATATGGCAGTGTATGTAGAATAGCCAGGAGATCCTAAGATTGTCTGGCAGCCAGAAGTTCTAGCTCTTTAAGTGTTATGCACCACTAGGTGGCAAGTTGTCTAGTTTTTAAATTAATTTTAATTTTATTTCATAAGCAGGCTCAGGGCGATCATAACAGTCATATTCACAACATTGTTACAAAAAATCATAATAAGAATGTTAAAACATATAATTTAAAATCAGATTAAAATCACTTCAGTAAAATGGCAGACCAGTTCATGGAAATCCAGAATGGCTCCTGTATGGATGCAGCTTGGTGATCAACAGGCATCCAATTCACCAGAGAGTGCTGTGCAGATTTCTATAGCATTGAGGGGCCATTTTAAGGCAAGAGACATTTCAGAGGTGGTTTGACATTGTCTGCCTCTGCATCATGCTCCTGTTATTCCTTGGAGGTCGCCCATTCAAATACTAGCCACAGCCGACCCTGCATAGTTTCCAAGATCGGATGAGATCAGACTAGCCTGGGCTATCCAGATCAGGGTTATGTACTGGAGTAAAAAAAATGATGAATCAGATATCAAGTAACTGTCCCATTCACCTGATTCTCAGTAGCTGCATTCATTAACAGAGATTACTGAGCAATGTTAGCTGTGAGCTTGCATAATTCATACTCACTTTTGGTTCGTTCATAAGCCAAGAGTTTGTGCTTTGCTAATTCTCGCAGAATTTTGTTACACCCTCCATGTTTTAAACTGGCAATGGAGGCAATCAAGCTTGGAGGAACTATTTCATGGTTCTTCATGCCCATTTCCACCTGAAACAGAAAAATAAGATCTCAGAGAACATCTTGGTTTTTAATTGTCAGTGGTTTCTGTCTTATTCTGTAAGCCAAGCTGGTTCTCTGGAAAGGCGGCATACAGATTTTCTAAATAAATAAACATCTTGGCAAACATTATTTCCTACATCATGCTTATTCCCTCTCACAATTTCTTCTTTCCAGGATCTTAATTTAGTACAGTATTTATATTTGTCCCACGCCGCAACAGTGTACCTTATTTTATGTTTACTGACTCTTCAATTCAAACAAAGTTTTAAATATATATATAAAAATGAAATCCCTGATAACTAAAATAAACTTCATCTGCACTAACATCATGGGACTTCAGTTAGATTTAGATTGCACTCCTGAAACATTGGAAAAGTGACCAAACCTTTACATGTGGAGCTCCAATCGATAAGCCCTGGCTTTCTTTGATTGCTGGGCATACTGGAAGGGGGTGGGGGGGGAGAGAGATAAGGCCTGATACAATGGCTAACTACAATATCCCTCAGCCAAATCAATCAATAAATCTATCCCCCTGTTCTCCAGGCCTGTAGCTACCGTGGGGCATTTTGGGGCTCCACCCTCTTGAATGTGAAGCACGCCTTCACAAACACATGTTTTGTAGCATCAGTTTTTATGGGTTACAGCAGATTTCATCAGATGTGTGCCCTAGATCAGCAGAAACACATTTACAGATAGATGCACATGTGGATATGTAAACATGCATGGATTGACTGAGGATACACACAAATCTGTGTGACATGCCTTAAATCAGCAAGTACGCCAGCAGCTCCACAAGTGTACACATATCTGCTGACACATCATACAGTTGATGAAAAAAGGCTCTGATCCCCAAAGGATAAGCCTACACTTAACCTAACTCAGTTACATCTTCTTTTTCATCCTATCTTGACTCCAAAGGGCATAGGTCTCCTCTCCGCCATTATATTCTCACAGCAATCCTGTGAGGCAGAATCAGTAGAGAGCAACAAAGAATGACTCAAAGAACTTCACAGATCGCCACATTCCCAGTCCAACTTTACACCCCTATCAAATTGTTAGCTTCTAAAGTCCCACAAGACTCCTTTTTACATTCGCCTACCCCCAGCTATCTGATTAGAGCCAGCAGACACTGGGAGACAAGAGGGAACCGCGCTGACCGATAGGACAGGGGATACTTTCGAGATTTCAGTTCGACTGAATATAATGTATAAGAATTTAACCGGGTGCGAGCTTCCTAGGTCACAACACAGACCCCGCATAAATCTGCGGGGAATTTATTTTCCGTGACACACACGTGGCCCTACCGCTCGGCCCCGCTCCTAGGCCACCCCTGGGTTACCTACTCGATCGCTAACTGATCCTTACCGCAGTCAGTACCCGAAAATGGTCCCGCGAAAGGTACCGGAGCAAAGTGACGTTCAGTTTCCCCATGGTCTCGCCCACCTACCCCCCCGGTCCCCGCTGTAATGGAGTGTCCCGGGTAAACCCCAACCAAACTCTACTAAATCCCGTGCGACTGGCCCTTCCGTCCGGCCGACGAGTTCCGCGTTCGCATGCGCCCTATACCGCCTCCACCACAGCGTATTGCGCATGCGCGACATTTGAGGTGGACCTCTCTGTCTCGTTAAATGGGCGGGGTTAGTCACTCTAGCGGAGTCGTTTGCTGACAGGTCCTTGAAAGTAACCTAAACAGTAACACGATAGCCTCCGACGAATTTGTGCCTTCATGTTTACTGCAGGTTTATAATTTGAGGTGCTTAATTATGCTACGAAAATGTTTCAAACTTGTTGAGAAGATTTTTTCTCTCTCTTCAGATTTACAGGGGTGCTTTGTATGTCTCCGCAGGACCCGCTGCCTAGGAAACGCGTCGCGCGGGAGAAGGCGACTCAAAACAAGGCTCTCTGCCAGCCTCTGAACCACCATGAGCTCCCGCAGCGACCGACCGGCGTCTCTGCCTCGGACCTCGCCCCAGGTAACATCCCCTCGGGAAGCTTTTGGATGGGGATTGAGCCCCTGAGGATTTGGTGACGGAGAGGAGGAAGAAACGAGGGATTAAAAAACCAAAAACCAGAATGGTATTTTCCGTTTCCGTGCTACGCTTGGCTGGGAGTTGAAGCCGGGCTGTCAGTAGTCCTGGAGACAAGTGTCGTGTACCTTAAATGGAGGCGTATGCACCCGGTGATGCTTCTTATTTTCCTGCCATGAAACGTTTCAGCTGGGACGGGACGCTTTTCTCTAGGTCTGTTGGCAACCTTAAATTGAGAAAGTAGTTTAGATAGCAGCCAAGAAGGAATCCGATCTCAAGATCAGATTTGGAAGACTAACACAGGTATTCCATTGAATCCTTTGTCCTAAGTATTACTAGGATAATTGTGAGTTTTGTTTTTGGATTACTATGAATTTGTCACTATGGTTTTACCTTCAAGTGTTGCCTATTAGTAGCCAGTGATTTGACTCAAAAAGAATGTTAATGATCATGGGAAATTTACCTGCAGGGATGAGGTCTCAGTCCAGAGCTCTGCATGGTGTAGAAAGGAGAAAATTAACACTTTCCAGCTGCAGTTGCCAAAATAATAATAATAATAATGCAGTGCAGGAGGGATGGTACATGTTGATTTCTAGGAATTTGTTGCTTCCAGAAGACATGACTACTTGTTTGCCTTCACTAAACTCTGCAGATATAACAAAGACAATATAAGCTTCCTGTACTTTCTTTATTTCTGAGCTCTCTAGGCTGTGGGGAAGTATGCATTATAATTTTGATTGTGTTTTGGCACTACAGTTTAACTTTTGTTAGCCTGTCTTAATAAGCTTTTCCAAGAGAAGTTAAAATTGCATTTAATCATTATTCTAGAATCTTTTTTTTAAATTCACTATTCACAAGTTTGACAATAAATCCTAACAGTGCACAAGAAATATGTACAGAGCTATTAGATCAGCAATAACTTTGTAGTGTCATCACTGGTGGTTTAACACTTACTGCTGGTTTTTAAAACATGAGAATTGTCTGCATCAAGCTGAGGCTCTTTCTGATCCAGCAACTTGATTCCCACAGTTCCAGCTGGATGTTTCCAGAAAGCATGTCAGAAGGCAACAACCCTCTGTGATTGCTTGTCTTTAGTAACTGGTATTTAGATGCATAAGCCCTTGGAATCTCCATGTATTCTAGTTAATTTATAGAAGTTAGATCAACAGCTATTTATCTGAATCTATTATAAACTCAAGTCAATAGCTGTTATTGCCCTTGTGGCACTGAATTCCCTAAGTTAATTATGCATTTTGTGAATTAGCACAGTTTGGTGCTAATTAGCATAGTGAATTAGCCAGTTTGGTGCAGTGGTTAAGTGTGGGGACTCTAATCTAGGAGAACTGGGTTTGATTCCCCATTCCTCCACTTGCAGCTGCTGGATGACCATGGGCAAGCCATAGTTCTGTCAGAGCTGTTCTCTCAAGGACAGTTCTGGAAAGAGCTCTCTTAGCCCCACCTACCTCACAGGGTGTCTGTTGTGGGGACGGGAAGGGAGAGGAGTTTGTAAGCTGCTCTGAGACTCCCAAGTGAAGGGTGGGGTATAAATCCAATCTCTTCTTATTTTCTCATCTTGAATTTCCTGCCAATTAGTTTCATTGGATGATTCAACATTTTTTTGTACAGACAATATATTTTATACATTTTACTTTTTATTGTATAATAGTTAAGGGGGAAGATGTAGTGATAGAATGAGATATTCCATTATGTTTTATAGTCTGAAGAAACTGGTAGGTGCTTGTGATAATAAATTTATATGACGTATACAATACTGATCTTTTTATTTTCATTCTCTTTCCTAATAGTCTCAAGCATAGAATTGTCCTTGTTAACTGTTGTTGCATGTCAACTGATGTTGTCTTTGAGCTATGCACTACAGCCTATAGCCTCAAGCTCTCTTTCCTGATGAGTCACTGTCCATTCAGACCCTGTCAGTACTTATATGGTTGGCTTTTTGGCACATGGATTGAATCTCATTTGCTATTTTCTTATCCTTTCACCCCATCTGGAGATTTTCCTATCTGTGAGTTCCAGTTTTGAGTAAACTGGTGACATCTGCAAGCTTGACTACCTTATTCCTCACTTCTAACTCTATAACATTTTAAATGTTAAAAAGCATCTAAACTGGTGCAGGTCCTTGCAGAACTCCACTGCAAGCTTCTTTCCTTTGTGAGAACTGTCTATTATTTTGCTTCGGGGAAGGATGTGTGTGTGAGATAGAGTACATGCATGAACATGTTGTTAAGCAATTCCAGTGGATTTTATCAAATCGATAAACTATGATGGACCTTTTTTGTGCAATGAAATGCATATTCAAATTAATGGGCAATATCCTATCAGTGTATGCACAAAATGCATTTTTTCCCCATGTTCCTCTCTCTTGCAGCCCTTTCTGGCTCATGGAAAAAGCACTCCCAGGGTCATGGGACTTCATGGAGGAACAGAAATAGAGCCTGCTGGTTCAAACCAGTGGCCCATCAAGTCCAGCATACTGTCTCACATAGTGTTCAGCCAGTTGCCCTGGTGGGCCAAACTAGCAGGGTATAGAGGCCAAGTTGTTCAGAGCTTTGCTGCCTCTGTATATGGAAGCTCCCTTCAGTCACCATGGCTAGTAGTCATTGAAGGACCTCTCCTCCATGGATCTGCCTAACCACCTTTTAAAGCTATTTGTGCTTGTGGCCATCGTGATGTTCACTGGGAATGAATTCCATAGGTTAATTATTTTCTGAGTAAAGAAGTATTTCCTGAGCCTATTTCCCAACAACTTAATTGGGTGCCCCCAAATTCTAGTATTATGGGAGATAGAGTAAAAGCTTTGTCTATCAATTTTTTCTATCCCGTGTACTTATATAAACCTCTGTCATATCTTCCCTTAGCCATATTTTTTCTTAGTTGAAAGATTCCAGGCTCTCTAGTCTTTCCTCATACAAAATGTGCTCCAACCTCTTAGTGTTCCCTCTAAGCTGTGCGTATGAGTGGCCGCACATTAACCCAGGAAGCCCCACTCAACAGCAATCTGGAGCCGTGCATGGTCTTGCACTACCCATTGCTCATTTCAAGATTACAGCAGTTATATTCCGTTCGGGATATGAACTGCTCTGCTCAGTAGGGGGGGAAAATATAGGGAACATTGCTTGGTTGGCCTCTTTTGTACTTTTTTAAGGTCTGCAATATCGTTTTTGAGATAGTGAATAGAACTGCACACTGTATTCCAAATGAGGCTGCATCGTACTCTAAAAAAGGCCATCACAATTTTTTTCAATCCTTTTCCTAATAATTCTGAGTATGGAGTTTGCCTTTTTCACTGTTGCCACATAGTGGGTCAACATTTTAATTGAGCTTTCTACTATAATCCCCAGATCTGTTTCAGTCTTAATTTAAGCAGATAAGAACATAAGAGAAGCCAATGTTGGATCATGCCAGTTGTTCATCCAGTCCAACACTTTGTCACATATTGGCCAAAAATACCAGGTGCCATCAGGCGGTCCACCAGTGGGGCCAGGACACTAGAAGCCCTCCCACTGTTGCCCCCCCCAAGCACCTAGAATACAGAGCATCACTTGCCCCAGACTGAGAGTTCCTATTTATACCTTGTGGCAAATAGCCACTGATGGACTTCTGCTCCATATGTTTATCCAGCTCCATCTTGAAGCCATCCATGCTTGTAGTCGCCGCCATCTCCTGTGGCAGTGAATCCCATGTGTTAATCACTCTTTGCGTGAAGAAGTACTTCCTTTTATTCATTCTAACTCAACTGCTCAGCAAATTCATTGAGTGCCCATGAGTTCTTGTAGTGCGAGGAAGGGAGAAAAGTACTACTGTTCTATCCCATGCATAATTTTGGAAACCTTGATCATGTCACCCCTTAGTCGTCATTTCTCCAAGCTAAGGTGCCCCAAGCGCTTTAACCTTTCTTCACAGGGAAAGCGTTCCAACCCTTTTATTATTCTAGTTGCCCTTTTCTGCACTTTCTCCAATGTTATAATATCTTTTCTGAGGTGACCAGAATTGCACACGGCATTCTGAATGGGGTCGCACCATCGATTTATTAATTTATTAATTTATTATTTCAATTTTTACCTTGCCCTCCCTGCCGAAGAAGGCTCAGGGCGGCTCACGTAAAACCAATAAAACAATATTCATTACAAAATCTAAAACGCTGCATAATAACAATTTTAAACCATTAATATCGATGGTGGTTCTTTGAATAAAGTGCGTTCATATGTGGTTGGCTGTGTTACTGCTCTAAAAAGCTTCAACTCTAGGCCTGCTGGCAGCTATCAGAAGGCCTGCCAGAAGAGCTCCGTTTTCACGGCCCTGCGGAACTGTGACAGGTCCCGCAGGGCCCTGATCTCAACAGGGAGCTCATTCCAGTAAACCGGAGCTATTAAGAAAAATGCCCTGGTCCTAGTTTATGTCAACCTGGTGTTAGCCGAATTGCTTTAATTTAAGATCAGCAACTGGCAGAATAACGGGTTCTTGCCAGCTATACCAAGGTCCCGCTCCCTCCGGGAGCCCCCAGAAAATAGGCAATTAAGCTGAGTGGTTTCTTTGAATGGTGTTTACTTACAACATGTTATTCAAGCATACAAAAAGTAATCAAAACCCGCATACACACAAGATCTAAGGAAATTAGACAGAAAATAGCATTGTTGCATTAGCAGGAGTTTTGTTGAGGGGTGATACTTTACCTATCTTGGAGATGGGTGAGCCACGTCTACAAGAAGATCGAGGGAGGGGTGAATAAGAAAAATAGGGGGAACGAGATCTGAACCTGCAGATACATGCTCCGTCCTGGCTGCGCAAACCAGGGATTAACGATGGAGGCAAGGTGTTGGGTACCGGAAGCTGGACATAAGAGGTTGGTAAGAAGATAGGGGTCGAAGGTGGCTAGCAATGTGTTTCTGTTGTGCAAGATCTTTTATCAGGTAGCATTGGGGTGGGTTGCGCTGACCACATCCCATTGTCACACCTACTAGTTGGTCCGTCCCCACTAGCCTTACTATTGGTCAGTGTCATAAGGAGGAGGAGGCAGGAAGGAGTGGGCAATATTGCAAATCTAGGTGCTAAGCAGGATCTAACACCTGGGCCATCTGGAGGGTTTCTTGGCGCCAGTCCTCGGTCTCGTGATGGCTTCGGCCAGGTCACTCGATGGTCGATGATTAGTTGCTAGGCAACCTAATCTCTTATAGGAACTTTGGAGGAAGGTGTGAGGAGACCAGCGTAAAGGAGAAAAGGACCCTTTGAAATGGAGTCCTGGTCTCCCTGTTGGTGTGAACACGTGAAAAGAGACTGAGAACTCTTTGAAATGGAGTTCTGGTCTCCATGTAGGTGTGAACTCTGAAGGAAGTCTCCCGCTGTGGGCTGGAGCCTCTCACTACAATAGAGAGTGCATTTTGCCCTTAGCAGAAAACCAACCCAGAGTTCAAACTTATGACTTTTAATAGTTCATAAGAGCATATAATATGCCTTGCTGGCTTACACCTATGGACCAGGGAGGGCTAGGTGATTTTGCAGTCCCGTTCAAAGTGCTCTCTGGGGAACATGCGGGGAAAGGTGGTCCGTCAGGTGGGCAGGTCCCTGACCATTAATGGCTTTAAAGGTCAAAACCAGCACCTTGAAGCGAATCCAGAACGCTATTGGCAGCCAGTGCAATGTTTTTCGCACAGGCTGGATGTGATCCCACATAGTGAGACCCATCAACAGCCTGGCCGCCGCATTTTGCACCAGCTGCAGCTTCTGGAGTTGCACCAAGGGCAGTCCCATGTAGAGGGTGTTGCAGTAGTCCAACCTTGAGGTGACCATTGCATGGATCACCGATGACAGATCATTGCATTCGAGGAAGGGAGCCAACTACCTAATCAGCTGAAGATGATAAAAGGCTGCCTTGGCAGTGGCTGCTACCTGGGCCTCCATTGTTAAGGAAGCATCCAGGAGCACTCCCAGATTCCGGACCCTCGGCCTGTCACTGTCCTCAACCAAAAGCCTGGTGTAACATCTCTGCCTTGCAGGCCCTGCAGAATTGCATTTAGTCCCATAGGGCCCTCATGTTCTTTGGCAGAAAGTCCCACCAGGTCAGAGCCAGGACTGAAAAAGCTGGATAGCTTTGGGGCCAGGGATCACCAGCAGATTATTCTCAGCAGAGCATAATACTCTTCGAGGGACATACCAGACATAGGGGTTATCCCATTTTATCTTCTTCAGAACCTTAGGTTATATTTGGCTTGACTGATCCAGTTGGGCTCATGGCACAATACATTTGAAGTCATCTTGTTAGTTTAAATCAGCAGTCTATCCACTGTGTATGACTCCTGTGTCAAAAGAAAACAATTGTAAACATAGGGTGCAGTTATGATGGCATCTTTTGCAATATAGTTTCTGTTTGATTGGTGGGATCTGGAAACTTGTTTGATAAATTCTGTGGTTTTGGGCACACTGTAAATGAGACATTTTTCTGGCATTACACTATGTCAATTTAAGACTGTTTTTTCTGGCTTGGCTATATGTTACTTCTAGCCAACATCTCTTGTATTAACTTTAGCACTGAAAGAAAGCCCATTGGGCTTTTGACTTAATAAAATCTTCAAGATTAATAAAATCTTCAAAATAGCTATTTTGTGTTAAATATATTTATAGCATGCAGGTGTCTTAGGTAGTGATTGTGAACATAACTATAATATGGAAAAATGTGCTGAAATGTACTTTGGAAAGCATTTTAAAGAGCAGCACGTTTTTTACAGTTTTCCAGGAACAGACACCATACACTTTTGACTATCCATTCACGTACGGATACGTAAGCTAGTGTTAAAGTTGCTTTTTCACACAATAATTTTAGTGTTGTATAATACTATGCTAACTTTCTTTGTGATATCTTTTTTGTACAGACTTTGTAAGATGGTTCTGGTTTTACACTCAACAGAGGTCTTGACTAATGAGTCCTAAGCACAGTTGCGATTTTTGACCGCCTGTTCTGTGAAAGCGAAGGGCCTGTTCAGATGTGTGTGTGGGGGAACTATGGTTTAGTGGCAGAGCATCCCCTTTGTGTGCAGAAGGCCCAAGGTTCCATCACTGGTATCTTCAGTTAAAAAGAATCAGATGGTAGCTGAAGGAGACAGACCTGGAGAGCTGCTGCAGGTCAAAGCAGATGATACTGACCTTGATGGACTCATGTCCTGACTTTGTATAGGGCAGTTTCATGTGTTCATAGTGTGACAGAATGCATGGGGCTAACTTTGAGGTTTGACCAGTTGTAACTTTTCCAACTTCTGTCCCCCTCCACACCTGCATTTGGTATATATGTTGGTGTATATGAGTTCAGTTTTGTTTGTGTGCTTCCACAGTGTTACACCTTTTTCCTTGCTCAAGAAGAGTTTTGTGGGTCCTTTGTCTGTGGTTAGGATGAAGTTCCTTCAGATGCTAACATGTGACATCATTAATGGTTTTATCATTTTCTTACTGGCCTTTTTTCCAAGTCCATGTACAGTATACATTGATGATGATGATTATTAACAAAATTTATATCCTGCCTTTCTGCTCTTATAGGGGCCATGAAGGCAGCTAACAATTTCAAACATATCTGATAAAATATATTTTAAAACTTTGAAGTAAACGCCTCTCTCAAACATACCTCTTTAAAAACATTTAACAGTGTTAAAATAGAGTGTGTGTGTGTATATAACAGTTAAGTTACAAACGAAACAGAAAATATTGGTTAAGAAGGAGGGATCATTGAGAGAATGTCAAACAAACAAACAAAGGCTTTACTTGTTGGCAGAAGATGGCAACAGATGGAGGCAGATGAATCTCTCTGGGGAGAGAATTCCAGAGCTTAGGTACCATGACCAAGAAGGCTCTCTCCCAGGTTTCCACCCACCTAATTTCAGAAGGTGGGTGGGCACCTGAAGCAGGGCCTCTGAAGATGACAGTAACTCTCAGGCTGGTTCATAAGGGATTAGGTGGCTCTTCAGGTATGTTGGTCTCAAAACCATGTAGATCAAGACCAGCACATTGAATCATGCCCGGAAACAAAATGGAAGCCAGTGTAGGTGGACTGAGACTTGAATGATACAGATACCATCCCTACAACCCACTCCAGTCAACGTCCTGTCTACAGCATTCTGTACCAGTTGAAGTTTCTGAACGCTGTTCAAGAGTAGCCCCATGTAGAGTTCATTGCCATAATCTAATCTAGATGTAACCAGGGCATGCAGCACAGTGGCTGGATCTTTTCTGTCCAGGAAAAGCTGCAGCTGGCTAACCAGTTGACACTTATAAAGGGCACTCTTGGCCACAGCTGCCATCTGCTTATCCAGCAATACACCTGGTTCTTATGCTGAGAGGGTGGGTGATTGGAAGAGACATATGACTACCAGTTAGTAAATATTTGCATTTTTGCCACTCCCTCCTCAGGATTGCCATTTTCCCCACTGGATGGAGGAACATAAAGTAATTGGTTTTTAAAAAAAACTTTTAATCTTTAATACGAGCAAGTACATATAATATCAGAAATATAGCTTAACATACGTGTTATAAAAGTTATATATCAAACATTGTAGACACGACATTAACAAAAAACAGTTTGACTAAGAACTTCATTAACATGAAACATCCTATGAAGTGCGTCAATACAGCAGATTTATAGTATCCAAAATCAAAGAATACTCAGGTTTAGTAGATAAATAGTCCAGAAAGGAGAACCAGATCAAGGTAGATTTCAAATCAAACGATTCCGTAGCCTTAGAAAGAAGGGAATCAGTAACTTTGTCCATCAGACAGAAATCACAGAAATTATATAGCCAGGCTGATAGTGTAGTTGTAATGGTGCCTTAGGCTGGGTTTATGGGATTAAAGGTAAAGCCCATTTAGCCACTACTGTAGTAATTACCCAGGAGGTTGTTCTTTATTCCTGCATTTTCACATATGGTAATATGGTCTCCAACCTCCATCCCACAAGGATGGTCACAGTCAGTGAAATCATAACAGACTTCACAAAGATCTGCTATGCTTTCTGCATTAGTAGTTTCTTGTGAGTGAGAACGCAACACCTATAAAGTAGTACTGCTCAGAGCTTGTTCAGTTATATATTTGGTTATAGTTTGGTAATAATTAATTTGACCTATTCTAATCAGTCTTCAGGCCTAGTTTTGGGACTTAGTATTTGCCATTCTGGGTGATTTCTGTTTGCAAATGGACAGGTAATGCCTCATTGATTTTACCTGATAGGTCTGGAGCTTGATAGTGTAGAAAATGCCGTTTATTGGAGCATTTGAAAAAAGGGCGTTGGGCTCCTCAGGACAACCTTCCGACTCTTTTGATAATTTTTGTTTGCAAGAAGACAGAGCTGCTTATGGGGAACCTTGAACCTAAGCTGTTCAGGACCTTAAAACATTAGCACTTTGCCCTGAGTGCCTAAGGATACTGACTGCCAGTATAAGTGGCACAGGGTGGGATATGCTTTCTTGTGCCCTATGTGTTCTGGCCCCTGCATTCTGAATTGGTGGAAGCTTCCAAACTGTCTTCAAAGGTAGTAATGCACTTTGTATAGTGTACTGCAGTAATTCCATGCAGACATTACCAAAGTGCGGATGACACTGGCCAGGCTTGCCTTTTTCAGAATAGGCTGCATCTGGTGAACTAACCTGGAAAAATGCACTCCTGGATATCTGGAGTCAATGAGGTATCTGTGAACATACAGGGTTGCTGCCAGCTTCTTGCCTGTGTTTAAACAGTTCCAGGTCAATGTGATCTCTCCCCCCTCCTCTGTATGTAGTAGATGAAGTTGTGTGTCTTTCAGTCACTTAAGCCAGTATTAATGTAAACTTCTAGACTAGGCCACAGCTTCACTGCAAAATGTAGTAAGATAGTAAATGGCTCAGAAGTCATATCTGAAGATATTTTGTAAGTTATTTGAGAATTATGCATGTCCTGCATCATCTTTATGCAATATGTCTGATTGCATATGTGAAAAAGAACCTTGATTTCTCCCACCAAGACACCTGCTGGAACATGCATTTCATTAAGGCGGTTTCACTACTGTATAAGGGATATCTCAATTTGCCTTGAAATGGGGGTAAATCGTCTTTTTTATATATGATAGTTTTTTTGCCCTGACTTGGATGACCCAGGCTAGTATTATCTTGTAGCTCTCAGTAGCTAAACAGAGTTGGCCCTGGTTCATGCTTGGATGGGAGACCACCAAGGAAGTCCAGGGTCAGTATGCAGAGGCAGAGACAAACCACCTCTGAATGTCTCTTGCTCTGAAAACTGTAAAAGGCTGCTCTAAGTTGGCTGTGACTTGACAACATTCTCCACCTCTATATAATATTTTGGTTTTCTAGGCCTATTTTTTTTGCTTTAGATTTAGATTCTTGATTTCTTACAACAGTGGTATTTGATATTTGAGTCTAGACCTATCAATCTGTCAGATTCTATATTCTTCATCAGACAACTACTAGAAAAGCAGAATTACATATACTTGAGTGTGCATACATTTGCTTGGACTTTTAAATGTTCAAAATTTATACCACAAATTAGATATTTGCCATAATTGAATTTTTATGAAGGAACAGAATTTTCCTCCTTCTGATTTTCCCCTTGCCCATCTGCCCTTCAGACATTTTTGTTCCAGGAAATCAAATTAAAAACATAGTATGTTGAATGTACCTGCAGTCTCAACATTTGACCCCCACAGTCAATTGAAAAATAGATGTTTGTTTACCGTTTCCAGTATTTGAAAAAGCTTTGCAACTGTTGTGGGAACGATTCTGAAAGGTTGTGAATAACTGCTGTAAAAGAGGGAATGATTTAAAAAATTCTGCAGTGGATGCTTGTTTTCCAAAATATTCCTCTAGAGGGCAACACTTCACTACTTAAGAGTTCACTGAGAAATGATAAAAGTATGACCAAAGCAATCAAATCTGATTTCTGCTGTAAAGAAGAACGAATTGTGCTCAGATTTTTAAAATGGTGGTATTTCTGGATTAAAAAAAGAGATGTTGTAAAGCTTTATTCCTAAAGTTAGCAAGTTTAGAATGAGAGGCTGGGGTTTGAAGAATGTGGTATTTTCTTTTTCAAAAAAGCAGGAACATTGAATTATTCTGCTCTAAAGCAAGGGTGACTTAACCATCTTCTCCTCTTCATTAAGCATCTAGACCAGGAATGAATAAACTCTGTATTTTTGGAGGCAGCTCTATTTCCTAGTCGTGGTCCAGGGTCCAGGAGCTTGTGTTTTCATTACACTACAGGCTAGTTTCTGTAATTTAAGTTTGTGCCATGAAATTGTAAGGGCTCATAACTGGTTTACATTCCATTCAAATGCACTTTGTTGCATAATATGATCCCAAAGATAAGGTTTTGTAATAATGACACAAAGTTTTGATAGTTACTATGAAACAGTGTGAGCTTCAGAATTACCACAAGCACTTAACACCTAGTCAAGGACCATGGTACCACGCAGAAAAATCCAAGACTGATAAAACATTGAATGGTAGCTTTCAGCCTCTAGAAATACTTTTATTTTCCCTGGAAGTGAAATTGTCCTTGGGAGAGCAGAATGTCTTTTTAAATTTTTGAGCTAAGATTGACAGATGTGTCACTGTCTATATGACCTTCTGTTTTGGTGGCCATTGTGAGAAAGTCCCATGCTGTCTCATTATTGAACACATCCATCTTGAGTGAAATCTGTTTGAGATATTAATCTGCAAATCAATGCTGCCTCTATAAACTTGCTGGTTTCTGCTACTTCAGGGATTATTATAGTTGGGAAAAACATTGGTGGAGATTGATTTTCATCAGGGGCTGAAAACTGGGGACTCAAGTAATAATCTTTCCTTATTATATAAAGCCGTTTTTAAGTGGTAAGATTCCATGGGGCGCCAAAATCAGTTGGCTGGAAGGACTGCCACTCAAAAGGGCCACTGGCTGCATTCCCTCACTGCGTTGCCTCAATCCCGCCCACAGAGCCACTGGCCAGCGTCTCAGCCTCAGTCTGGAGGGAGCCAGTGAAGGGGAAGGACTGGGTGCTGGGTCCACTCTTCTCCTCTGCCCACTGCCAGGTGGGTCTAACGGTCCCCTTAGTGGCCTGCTTCTGTCAGTGAAAAGACAATGGACTTTCGACATAACCCCCGCCTGACTTTCCTGTCAGAATAAACTGAATATTCCTGTCAGAATAAAGGTTGTCTCTCCTGCTTAGCTCCGCCATGGCTGGCTGGCTAATGAGGTGGGCCAGCAACCATCAAACCATTCCCTTCAGCCCCCTGCTGTGCGGCTGACTTTCCCCCTAAGGCTGCCAATCTCCAGGTGGGACCTGGAGATCTCTCGCTGTTACAATCTCCAGATGACCGAGATCAGTTCCCCTAGAGAAAATGGCTGCTTTGGAGGGTAGACACTAGTGACTATGGCATTATACCCTGCTAAGTCCTTCCATTCCCCCCAAAATGCTGCCCTGCACAGGATCCACCCCCCAAATCTCCAGGTATTTCCCTAATCAGAGCAAGCTAGGTTGCCAAGCTGGCAGTGGGCGGGGGAGGTGGTTATGCTGAAAGTCCATCGTCTTTTCACTGACAGAAGCAGGCCACTGAGGGGACAGTTAGACCCACCTGGCAGTGGGTGGAGGAGAAGAGTTGCCAATCTCCAGTCGAGGGCTGGAGATCACTCAGAATTACAAGTGCTCTCCAGATGGCAGAGATCAGTTCCCTTGGATAATGGCTGCTTTGGAGGGTAGACACTATGGCATTATACCCTGCTGAGTCCTTCCATTCCCCCCCCCCCAAATGCTGCCCTCCACAGGATCCACCCCCCAAATCACCAGGTATTTAGGGGCTGGCAACTTTCCCCTCAGTGCCTGTTGCTAGGCAATCAAGCTTGCTTCTCTGACAGCCCCTTACCACACCTGTGTTGGCCTCTGGGAGAAAACTCATTAGGGCGGCTGAACAGAATGCCATAGAGGCCACCCTCCAAAGCAGTCATTTGCTCCAGGTGGGGGGAGATCTGTTGTCTGGAGTTCAATTGTGATACCTGGTGATCTTCAGGCTCCACCTGGAGGTTGGGTACCCTAGACGTAGCAGGCAGCTCTTCAGAGCAGGATCTGCTAGACCCAGGTTCTTGCTGAGTGGGTGATTTTGGGCCAGTCACAGACTTTAAGCCTAACCTACCTCACTGGGTTGTTGTTCAAGTCAAAAGCGGGAGAGGAGAATGATGTCAGCTGCTTTGGTCCCCATTGCAGAGAAGACTACTTTTCCTGTAGGGGAACTATGTTTGACAATCTCCAGGCGAGGGCTGGAGATCATTCAGAATTACAAGTGCTCCCCAGATGGCAGAGATCAGTTCCCCTGGAGAAAATGGTGGATTCTGTGTCCTTATACCGGGCTGAGATGGACCCCCTGTGACAGCCAATGTGACATAGCAGTCAGGGCTTCAGAGCATGGTGGAGGCTGGGGGGGGGGGGGAGATGGAAAGTTGAAGAGTAAGGTTGATGATTGCCTGGGAAGGAGATAGGGTTGCCAACTCCAGGTGGAAAATTTCTGGAGGTTTGAGGGATGGAGCCTGGAGACAATGAGGAGGAGGTGGGACCTCAGACAGGTACAATGCCATAGACTTCACCTTCCAAGCCAACCAGTCCCTCATGGAGAACCATTATTGCCAATCTCCAGGTGGGGGCTGGAGATCACTCAGAATTACAACTGCTCTCTAGGAGGGAGGGGGGAGGAGATGGGAAGCTAAAGCCGGGGGCAGATAACGATACATTGACAGTTGACTGGGAGGGAGATAGGGTTGCCAACTCCAAGTTGGCAAATTCCTGGAGATTTGAGGGTGGACCCAGTAGAGGGTGAGGTTTCAGCAGGGGTGGGACCTCAGACAGGTACAATGCCATAGAGTCCACCCTCCAAACCACCTGTTCCCTCATGGGGAACAATCGCTGCCAATCTCCAGGGGAGGGATGGAGATCATACCGAATTACAACTGCTCTTCAGATGGCAGAGATCTTCCCCTGGAGAAAATGGTGGACTCTGTGTCATTATACCCTGCTGAGGTCGCCACAGCAAAATGATGCTGAGTGCCCAGAGCCTCTTTCTAGAGCCTGTTGTATTTATTTCCACAACGGGCCTTATTCCTAGTTAATCATATTTCATGAAATGCTTCAACCTCCTTCAGCTGGTCATCTTTTTTTTAAATCCTCCCCCCCCCCCCCCCGCATATTGCCATTTCTTTTGGAAGTTTCCAAAAGATTTCTTCCATTGTAATGAAATAGCTGCATATACATTCTTTTGTAAAATTGTATATTTATTGGGTATGTAAAATACCATCAGGTTGCAGCTGACTCATGGCAATTCCATAGGGATTTCAAGGCAAGAGACTAATTAAGGTGGTTTGCCATTGCCTTCCTCTGCATAGTGAACCCAGAAATACTAACCAGGGCTGACCCTGTTTAGCTTCTGAGATCTGACGCGATCAGGCTAGCCTGGGCCATCCAGATCAGGGCTGTTATGTTATGGAATGTGCTGTAGAATACTCTTGGGTACTCTTCAGTAAGAAATAGCAAACATTGGTTCCCTTTCCTCCCCCACCTTTAGGGAAACTGTTAAGAACTGAGTGGCTTTTTATTTCAGTCCCTTCTTGGAGTGAAATTTTGTTTAAAATTGTTTTCATTATTTGTTTGTAATTCTGTTATGGGAGTTAATTGTGCCGGTTAAAAATGTCATTATTTATTTAGTTATTGCAAAGCTAAAAGTATTTATCTACATGTTTTGCTTAAAATGACTGTTGCTCTTCAAAATGATATTTCTTTATTTCTCATTCCCGCTGGTGGACCTTTTGATGGTACCTGGTGTTTTTGGCTACTGTGTGACAGAGAGTTGGACTGGAAGGGCCATTGGCCTGATCAAACATTGTCTTCTCTTATGTTCTTATCCAGCTGGATGGTGGGGGGGAAGTACTGGAGGAAATGGGGGACAGGAGGAATTGATAGTAGACAAACATCATGACATCACTTCTGGTGTGACCCAGAATTGAGGTCATTGTGTGTGGGGGAAGCTCTGGTGTTGCCCCTATGCAATGACATCACTTCAGGGTCATTCCAGAAGTGATATCACTGCATCGCTGGTGAGGCTGTCCCTGGGTAAGTCTCCTGCATGTTGTCAGCTGTATAGGCTGGCAGCTCTGTCTCTAATACTGGCTTCTTTTAGGTGCTCTGGGTATCTACTTTTAAGGTCTTCCCTTCCCTCCCTCCGTTCGGGCAAACTCTTGCATATTTTGATTATATTTGGCTAGTGCTATGCAGAATAGCAAGAATAATCTGCAATTTTCTAATATTGTATTCAGTAACTTTTTAAATAAATGTTTTTTCACTACTACTAAAGCCTTATTTTTGCTAATGAGAATTTTATGTGGTATATGAATGTTCAGTTTGTTATGAAGTACACAGGTGCTTGCCATATGCTTTCCTGTTCGTATCACATGCAGTATCTGTGTTGCAGAAAATCTCCTAGTTTTGTTTTAAATAACAACCGAATAATGGGGCCTATCAAATTTAGTCCCAAATTGAGATATGAAAGAGAGAACAAATGCTAGACAGTGCCTCCCTGTGGCAGGCATTTTGGTGTTCATTGCCAAGTATACAGTTCACTGTTCGGTCACCTGTGTCTGACATTTTAGCACATTTAAAGCAGTCCTTAGTGCCTTGTGTCTTCTCAGAAACTTTATTTGGTGCTTCAGACATTGCCTAGCTCATTATTCCCTGCGGAAGGTTAAGGCCTTTCCTGTCAGACCGGAACTATTCACTAATTAGAGCCCTTCGTTTGGCACTGAATGTGTCATGCCTGCAAGTTTTCCTGCTGGGATCAATGGCATTTGTGTTCGCTTTCATAAATGTACAATAGATGCAAACCTCAATGAAGGACTGCCTACTCAGCTCGTGCTAAAGGAAACTAATGCAGTCCTTTCTAAAATGCAGCCATTACCATAATGAGCAAAAAAAGGGGGGGGGGGACTTTGGCCAAGATGCATGCTAGGGTAGTCACCAGCAAACAGGGACATTTCTGTTTTCTGTTCAAGCTTGTGTTGTCCTGACATCTTCTGAAACATGGCATATAGCCTTCTGTGGCAGGGACAGGTGGTGCTTTATGCTGAACCAAGTTTTGGCATTGTTCACTTCTTGGAGACATAACTATTTATTTGTTTATTTAAAACATTTATTAGCAGCCTTTCTACATTGTGGAACTTTAGATGGCTAACAGTGTAAATAAAAGGATTGTTAAAAACTCATTAAAACACAATTTGAAATCTCAATTCAGACTGTCAATAAATATAAACTAAATTAGTCAAATGCAGTCTTTTTTTTAAAAAACAAAACTGTGTTCAGCTGCTTCCTGAAGATCAAAAGTGAGGGGGCCAGGTGCACCTCCCTGGGGAGGTTTGTTCAATAATTGTGGGGTTACTGTAGAGAAGGCCTACTCATGTGTGCCCGCCAGACAAGATTCTTTGTTTTTTGGGACACTCATGTCTCCATGTAATCTTAATTTCTGGGCATGAATGTATGGGAGAAGATGGTCCTTCAGATACCCTGGTCCCATGTAGGGCTTTAAAAGACAAAACCAACATCTTGAATTGGATTCAGAAGCATATCAGTAGCCAGTGTAATTGCTGTAGTATCAGGGTCATATGCTCCCAATACCTGGCCCCAGCCAGCCATCTAGCCACAGCATTCTGCACTAGCTGCAGCTTCTGAACACTCTTCAAGGTTAGTCTCAAGTAGAGAGCATTGCAACAGTCCAGTCTAGAGTAACCAAGGCATGAATAACTGTGGCTAGAGCTTAATGAATCATGATGCAGCTTACGCACCAACCAAAGCTGGGCAAAAGCACTCCAAGCCACCTGATTTTTCTAAGGCGACTGTTGTGTCAAGCAGCACTCCCAAGCTGCGAACCTGGCTTTTCAAGGGGAGTATAACCCCATCCAAGACAGTAGAGATCTCAAGCCCAGGTCTGCCTTTCTGCTAACTCAGAAAATCTCAGTCTTGTCAGGATTAAGTTTCAGCTTGTTCACTTTCAACCAGCCCACTACTGACTCCAAGCACTGGTTCAGAACATTAGTTGCACCGTCGGAATAAGGTGGAAATGAAAGGTAGAGCTGGATATCATCCACATATTGGTAACACTGCTGCCTATACCTCGTGATGACCTCTCCCAGTGGCTTTATGGAGATACTAAATAGCGTCGGTTATATGATCAAACCTTGTGGACCCCACATGCCAGTGTAACACAGTGCTCCATAGTTCCAGAGCTGAGAGAGGCAGCTAAATAGGATACTACAAGAGATGGGACCCGCGGAATCCGCGGGGGAGAGGAGAAGGTGGCAATCCACCCCCCCACCTCGCGCCCCCGTCCCTGCCCCACTTCTTCCCGGTGAGGCCTGGCTGGGCCGGGCCTCGCTGCCCCCCCGTCCCTCCCCCGTTTCTTCCCGGCAAGACCTGGCTGGGCCGGGCCTCGCCGCCGCCGCCCCCCGTCCCTGCCCCGTTTCTTCCCGGCAAGGCCTAGCTGGGCCGGGCCTTGCCGCCGCCCCCGCGTCCCTCCCCTGTTTCTTCCCGGCGAGGCCTGGCTGGGCTGGGCCTCGCCGCCACCCCCCCCATCCCTGCCTCGTTTCTTCCCGGCGGCGCAATTAGGGCCGAGGCCCGCCGTGCCGCCTCCCCCCTCCCCCTCCCCCCGTCCTTCAACAGGCGGCTGGGCTGCAGCCACCCGGCCGCCAGCAGCTCGTCTGCTGCCGCCGGGCAGATAAGTCCCGCGCATGCATGGGTATTTTTTTTAACTTTTGGGGGGATGTAAGTTTTTAAAAAAAGATTTAGGATTTTTCTGCAAGCGGGGGGGGGTTACCCCCCACCTGCAGAACCCCCCCTCTGCCCTCCAAATGCCCCCCCCGCACGGATTTAAGTATCCGCACGCGGGGGGGGGCACTTGGGAATTAGATATATAGATGGGCGATAGTATTGAAGGCTGCTGAGAGATCCAGCAGAACTAACAGGGTCACATTCCCCCATCTATTTCTCAGTAGAGGTCATCAGCAAAGGCAACCAAAGCAGTCTCTGTTCCAAACCCCAACCTGGAGCCAAACTAAAATGGGGCCATAAAATCAGTCTCTTCCAAAACAATGTTTTGATTTTGTACTCCTTTCTTTGGCTTGGGCAATAGATTTCAAGTACTGTATATTCAGGAGGTGTTATCTATGTTAATGTTGCTGAAGAGTCTAGCAGTACAAGCTTGAGAGCCAGTGTGGTGTAGTGGTTAGAGCAGGGGTACCCAACTTTTAAAGGCTGTGGGCTCATTTGAAACTTTGAGTGGGGGTGGGGGGGTACTACCCCAAAAGAGGCAGACCCTAACACAAAAGGGGTTGCCACAGGAAGCAGACCCAAACACAATATTTCCCTCCTCCGTTCTGCAAAAGAATCATGGGTTTGGGGTTGTTTTTTTAAAGTAGGGATGACTGGGGGAAGGAAGGGAGAAAGAGAAGAGAAATAAAGAGAAGGGAAGCCTGAGGGGGAAATGGAACTACAAGCCTGGATGCTTACTAGTACTCCTGACCCACCAGTGCCTGCTGCTGCTGCTATTGCATACACCAAGCCCCCTGTCATTTGAATGAGGGTAGCCAATAACATGCATTTTTTACAAAGTGGCCCCACCTACTTTCTGGAAAGGTCAGTGGGTGCCAGGGGAAGTACTGATGGGCAGCATGTTGCGGAAGTCTATTACAGCATACTCATTGTTGTCAAAATTATTCACACTTAAACATATCCTTGAAATTAGGTTGTATTTTTATAGTATACACAACAGGGACCCATGAGATTCCTAGAAGGGATCTCAACGTTTTCCCTCCCTTTTTTGCTCCCTGCCCCACCTGTTCTCTCTATCCCTTTCTGCTCCCACTGCCTTTTCTTGCATCTTCTTCACCATCCTGGCTGAACTTCCCTTCCCTTCCCTTTTCTTTTGTTTGGGCCTCTCTGTTGACGCTTTCCTTCTCTGCTGGGGATGCTAGGCAACTGTTTGTGTCATCCATGATCAAGATTTTGGGTGGCATTCTCCAATGTGGGGAAAATTTAATTCCCCTTATCATTTCCTTAATGTGTGGATTTTCGTGCAATCCTAGGGCTGCTGCAGGTTTGTAACCCCCCCTCCCCCCAATCTCCTGAGCATGGCCTTATTATTCAGATGTATTGATCTCCATTCTTGGGCCATTATTTACAATTAGACATATGACAGGAATTATCGTTATCTAATGCTATGGATTGTCTTGCATTATTTTTTTAATGCTAGATGAGAAAAACTTTAAAAGGCATTTTACTGCGTCCAAAAGAGAAAAAAATAGAACTTCTTTAGCATTACCCCCGCAAAGTGCAGGGGTGGGTCGGAATGTCTTTTCCCTGAATTTTTCTACTCCCCCCCCCCCCCCCAGGCCTTTGCATCTAGGTATAAAACAATGCAAGTTTACTTTAGCTCAGTGGGTCTTATTTCCTTGTGTGCATGTTTAGTATCCTTCATACATTTACTTGGGAGTGAGTCCCATGACAGATTGTGAGACTGACTTTGGACATGCATAAGATTGCTCTACAAATCTTTAGACATGCATAAGATTGCTCTACAAATCTTTCATCTTTAGTGCTTTTTCTGCTGGTAGTGCAAGGCGAACCTTTAAATAGTAATTTTTTACAAATATATAGAGTAGGGTTGTATGTAATGGCTAGTATTTGTGTTTCTGGTGGTAGTGGAATGTGCCGTCAAGTCACAGCTGACTTATGGCAACCCTGTAGGGTATTCAAGGCAAGAGACGTTTGGAGGTGGTTTGCCATTTTCTGCCTCGACATCACAGCTTTGGTATTTCTCAGAGGTTTCCCATCCAAATACGAGCCAGGGCCAACCCTGCTTAGCTTCTGAAGTCTGACAAGATCAGACTAGCCTGGGCTATCCAGGTCAAAGCATTTTTCTAGCATGCATGTATTTGAAAAGCAAAATGGAGAAAGAAAGTGTTTTGAGGTGTCACAAGTGGGCTGTGGTAGGAAATGTGAGACTGCTAGTGCTACTGCATTTTCATTTTAAATGTTCAACTAAAAAAAATTCTTGCCTCAACTTGAAAAAATGTAGGTTTGACTTTGATGCAAGTGTCTGTACTAGTTATAATTTTTAAACCAGTATGCCTGGAAGAGCAAGCAAACAATGTGTGAGAATGGCACCCCGGGAGTAGAACTGTGTTAATTCCTGTATTTTTGGAACAGGTGGACCGTAGAACTATTGGCATAAGAACAAACAAAATCAGTAGAGGTGGCAGAAACTGGACTGTTGTTTACAACACCAATTGTTGCTATTGTTATTACAAGCAATGGGTGGTTTTTTGCCAGTGTTGCTATTATGACCGTTTTTGCAGGAACACTAGAGAATGTTTCTAGATATCACTCTAGAAGATTGTTGATTTGATTCTATAAACAATAACTTATAAGGAAATTAAGAGGACATTGACAGGGTTTAATGTTGCTCCATACAATATACTTATCTGTTCTACCTGAGGATAGAGATATATGCGCTTAATTCTGTTTTCCTGGTTGTTTGTTTTTTCAGTATTTTTACAGCTATATGGGCAAAAATCTTGGCAACGACACCATTCCATTTCCTTTTCATGGTCCATAGAGTTCAAATAAAATGAAATTACAGAGTCTGGAGAAAATGAGGATTGAGTAACTTCTAGGAAATAATTCAGGCTGTCATTATATGCCTAAAATCTTGATCATAGAAAACCTAAAAAATATAAATATCCAATGGTACAAATATCTACTTCGTGTACAGTCAATCTGTTCTACAGCTTGTTACTTATCAACTAACAGGTTTTGAGTAGCTGAAGTCTTATATAGGCTCATTATATACTTAATGGGATCCTCTTTAAAAATCTAATAATGTTCATGCTAGTGGTAGCCAAGAGGATAATATTGAACGGGCTTATGCTTCTCACAATAAACAAATGCTTATAAGATATATTGATGATGGAGAATCTTGCATGAAATTAAGGTTACACCTCGTAATTTCTTTGAAACCTGGCACCTGTTCTTGAATTATGTTGATAAATCAAGTATCCACTTGGGCATCACTTAAATACTATTGTGTTCAATATTGATACAGCTCAATAGACAGTTTAACAGCAACAGAATGATATATTATTATTTATCAAATGAGGAAGTACTGATATCTTTATTTTTATTTGAGTTTGCATTTTTTTTTTGTTAAAAAAACGCATGCATTTATTTAGTTTAGATTTCAGGTTTTTCTGCAAAACTCGGGTGCTTTTCAGGTTTGTAGAAAGATCTGTCTTTGCCCTTCATGGGTCCAGTTTCCAAATTTAAGTAACCTCAGATTTGGCCAACTTTGCTGTTAGACTATACATGTGGGGTACTTGAAATACTTGTTATGAGAGGCATCTAATTTAACACAAGCTTTGTATACCTTATATCCAGGACTTTTTTTTGTAGAAAAAGCTCAGCAGGAACTCATTAGTATAATAGGCCACACCCAACAGCAGAAACACATTAGCATATTAGGCCACACCCCTGACAGTGCAGCTCCCTCCCAGGATCGGCTTCCCCAGGTGCCCTGTGGCTTGTGGGGCTCATGGGGAGCCCGAGGGAAGGAAGGCAGTTTCTGGATCGGCTTCTCCAGGCACCCCGCAGCTGTGGGGCATCTGGGGAATCCGAGGAGGGGAGGCAGTTTAAACTGCCTTCCCTCCCTGGATCGGCTTGGCTTCCCCAGGCGCCTTGTGGCTTGCGAGATGCCTGGGGAACCCAAGGGGGGGGGAGGCTGTAGGTGTGGCCAACTCGGAAGACTGCTGGACCTCCGTTCCTGTGCGTTCTTGCCCCAAAATAGCCTTGCTTATATCTGAAACTGTTTAAATACACTTTCACATGTCTTAATAATTCATTGAATATCTTACTTTTGAATTTATTTTTCAGAAGCTCCTGGAAGAAAATATAAGATTAAAGCATGAATTAGAAGATTTAAGGTACTGATATACATTGGTTCTAAAAAAAGTTCTGTTTAGTTTTAGCTGTGAAATGGTGCATTATAAATTAAGGATATCATAATTATGACAGAAATTTACAGAACTGAAATTTGTTCCCCTGCTTGCATATAACATTAGAAATCTGTTTGACTCTTGAAATCCATGCTTCATACAGCTGTTTGCTTATTTTCTCATAGGAGAAGACACACTGGAGACATCATTAATATGTGTATGTTCAAATGTACTCTGAATAAGTAGATAGTGAGGAATTAGGTTCTTAAGGAAAATTCTTTGCAAGGCAAGGGTTTATTTATAGTGGAATAGAAGGAACAAGATCAGACACAATTTCCCAGAAAAATAGACGGGTTTTAGATTGATTGGCTAAAGAAAGGAGATGATTAATGCTCTTTTCTGATTTAAATGTCACTTCTAATAGTTCCAAAAAATGTATTTACTATGGATCAATATAGCATTCTCTTTTTATAAAGAAGTGTGTATTATTCTTAGAAGCCAATATGAACAGCTTATAGAAGAAGGGAAGAATGAATGTTTTGATGAAAGACGTGTCAATCTTTTGAAGGCTCAAATACTGCAACTGGAAAGACAGGTAATATGGTACCCTCCACCCCCCCCCCCCGGCTCCCCAAGCCTGAATTGAATTTTATGTGAAAGCCTCTTTGGAAGTTGCCAGTGTGTGGACGTGCGAAACCAAACTTGTTCAGAAGTCAGTATTTAGTTATGAGTTCCTGGGACTATATGACTCATTTCATGTTGCTCCTCCCCGTGCTGTTGTTAGGGTTGCCAATGGGTGAAGCCTAAGGAGAGTGGAATTTGGCAAGGGAAGGGACTTCAATGGGGTATAATGCCATAGAGTCCACCTTCCAAAGTGACTGTTTTCTCCAGGTGGACTGATCTTTGTTGTCTGAAGATCAGTTGTAATTCCAGCTGCCACCTGGATGTTGGCAGCCCTACCGGTTATCCATTATTATTGACAGTTTGGTTGAAGTGGATGGACAGAAGCCATAGCTCAGAATTGTTGAAAAAAATAAGCATGTGTCTTTAAAATTGCAAACAATTATAAGAGAGAGTTGCATTTAAGGAACTGTTGTCTACTCTAGGCAGCAGTTTGCTGCCTATGCTCATGTAGAGGGCTGTGGCCTCTTTCCAGAACTCTCCAGACCTCCATATGTCTGTTTATGGTTTATTTTGGTCCGTCAGACTTTCTTGGGGCATGCTCTAATCTGGATGATTGTGCACTGCTTCTCCTCTGACATAGGAAAATTTATTGTGAAAACAACCATAAGAAGGATATTGAACTGGATGATCTTCAGTCATGTGCTACACATCAGCATTCAAAATGTATTTATTTTTGAGATAATTTTCTCTTCCTCCTGCTTTTATAATGCTTAGTAAGATGGAATGCGTGACTTGACATTGTCTCCATGCAAGTTTCCTCATTCATGTTGCACTTCATCATCTCTGCTTCACAAGGGATAGATGCCTGTAAGAGATGGCTGGCAGAGACCACACTTCAGTTCATTGTATCTTAGTGAGGGAGGACGAGAAGGGAAAGGGGTGGAAAGTATGTTTTCTAAGCTATTGGCAGCCCAGGAGATGGGCATACTGTCAGGAATACATAGAATTATGAGGATGTAGACATTTGCAAAATACTTAGAGGAAGGAATGGAAAATAGTGAAATATTCTAAAAGATAGGCACAGAAAGATGGATAACATCTACAGTGACAAAGGGCAATTATTTGGATAACATATATAGAGAGCAAATACAAATATTAATGATTTCTTCCCTGCTATGTGGTTGACACACAGCTTCCATTTGAGTCTATAGCTTCTCTTTTCCTTCCGCCCCACAGATGCCAGGTGAGTGTATTTTGATTATTAAAAGAATGTATTTGCACAAAGAGAAAAGAAACACAGAGATGTTTTTAGGAATCATTTTGTATATAATTTTTCACAGGTGGTGCTGGTTACAGAAGGATTAAGTTCTCAAGCTGCTCTTTTGCTGGAGTTCAACACTTCTTTAGAAGCTTTTAATGACAAGCTTAGGTAAGCAGTGGAGAGACATTTGAGCTTTGTTGTTTTTGAATGAAATTGATCCTGGAAAAAATGATGACCACCTTGTGTGCTGTGTCAAGTGTTAGAGGATTATGTGTGCCCTTTCCCCCCTGAAAAGTAAATTCATGTATCAGTCTCAGTAGCTGTTTTAGTCTTAAAGAAAAAAACCCATGATCAGTCTCTCTTACTGCACTCTAAAACTTCATATTTTGAACCAGGAAAGACCAACTTAGCTGAGGAAGTTTGATATGGTCACCATTCCTTGAATGTTGTGGTGACTGTTCAGTGCACACTCCTCTTTTTTCCCCTCCCCTTCCTAATTTTATCCAGTGTCCGGAAGAGAATTAGAGGTGACCATACAACCCTTTTGACCTATTTTAGTGATCAGCATTCAAAATGTATTTATTTTTGAGATTTATACCCTCGCGCTACCCCGTGAAGTGGGCTCAGGGCAGCTTACATCATCATAAAACAGTAAAGTAGTTCAATAAAAACATTACATCATAAAACCCAGGCTCCAATTAGATTAAAATTAAAGTTAAGTAACTCATTTAAATACCTATTAGCAGCTCAGCCATTGATATCAGTTCCGATGTACGCTACACTCATGCCAGGAAATGGTGGCAGATCGCTTGATGGCATAATCAGTCACTCCTGGCACCAATTGATCTAATTAGTGCCATGGAGTGCTTGAAGCAGGGGAGGCGGATGTTATTTGGCATCTGTCTCCTCAACCAAAGGCCTGGCGAAATAGCTCTGTTATACAGGTCCTGTGGAATTGCAACAAGTTTTGCAGGGCCCTGATCTCAACCAGGAGCATGTTCCACCAGGCTGGGGCCAGGGCTGAAAAGGCCCTGGTCGAGGCAAGGTGGAAGTCTTTTGGGCTGGGGACGACCAAACAGTGCTGGTTTAAAGAGTCCCCATAACTTTAAACCTGACTCAGTACTCAGCCAGCAACCAATGCAGCTGGCACAACACTGGTTAAATGTGCACCTGCACAGTTGTCCCGGTCAGCAGGCGTGCTGCTGCATTTTGTAGCAAGTGAAGCTTCCAGATCAGATTTAAGGGTAGGCCTGTGTAGAGTGAGTTGCAGTAGTCAAGTTTGGAAGTGACCATTGTATGGGTCACTGTTGCCAAGCTGCAGGAGGAGAGGTAGGGAACCAGTTGCCTCATTAGCCGAAGGTGGTAAAAGACTGTCTTGGCAACGGTAGTGACCTGGGCCTCCATAGAAAGGGAGGCATTCAGGGTCAGTCCTAACTCCTCACAGTTGGCACCGGAGTCAGTGATGCCCCCCAAAGGGCTGGGAGTCGGATTCCCGAACCCATCCCACCCAACTAAGGAACAGGACCTCTGTCTTAGTTGGATTAAGTTTCAGCTGGCTCTGTTGTAACCAATCAGCCACAGCCTCCAAAGCCTTAGCCAAAATATCTGGGGTGGGGTCCAGCTGTCCATCAGTAGATAAAACTGGGTGTCATCAGCATACTGGTGACAACCCAGCCCAACCTCCCAGATTAACTGGGCAAGAGGGCGTTATGTAGATGTTAAACAATATCGGGGAGAACTTCGCCCCTTGCGGGACGCCATATACCATAAGGTAATGTGCCAAGATCCTCTCCCCAAGAGCCACCCTCTGTCCCCAACCATGGAGAAAGGAAGACAGCCACTGCAAGGCAGTTCCCCGTATCCCCACATTGGGAAGGTGGTGGGTCAGAAGATCATAATCGACCGTGTCGAACTCTGCTGTTAGAGCGAGTAGCACCAGCAGCACCAACCTGCCTCAATCCAGGTATCTCTGGGGGTCATCCATGAGGGCGATCAGCACAGTCTCTGTCCCATGGCCTGGGTGGAAGCCAGACTGAAATGGATCCAGGATAGAGGAGTCATCCAAGAACACCTGGAGCTGTTCAGCAGCCACTCTTTCAACTACCTAACCTAGGAACAGAAGGTTCAATACTGGGCAGTAGTTGGCCAGGACCATAGGGTCCAAAGATGGTTTTTTAAAGAGCGGTCTCACCACCACCTCTTTAAGGCACCCTTGGGAATGTCCTTGATGATTAGGACAAGTTGATAATATCTCCCAGGGAAGCCAGAATTCCATCTCCACAGGCTTTAACAAGCCCAAGATGGGCACGGATCTAGGAGGCAGGTGATGGGCTTCATAGCTGCCAGGGTCTGATCAGCCTCTTCCTGGGAGAGTCAGCTGTGAAGTTTGGTACTTTCTCTGCAAAGTAGCTCACAAATGCCTCACAGCCAATAGCCAGTTCCTTATCATTTTGTTCCCCTTGTGGTAGGGAAGTTAATATCCTAATTGTCCTGAACGACTGGGCTGGGTGAGAGCTAGCAGATGCAATGGAGACCCACATAGAATTCCTTCTAAGCAGCCTTCACTGCCATCTCATAGGTTTTCATAAGCATCTTAAAAGATGTTCTTGCAGCTTTGTCACCACCCTCACTCTAGCTGTCTTAGCTCCCACTTCATCCTCCAGAGCTCTAGAGTATACCACAGAGCTTGTTTGAAGTGGGGGCAAAGAGGGCTCTGAGCTGACTTCGAAGCCTGTGCGAGCTCATGTTCGGCATGTGCTTTGCCACTGCACTGGTTACCAGTTGAGTACCAGATCCACTTCAAGGTGTTGGTAATAACCTTCAGAGCCCTATACAGTCTGGGACCAACATACCTAAGGGACCACCTCTTCCCGTATACGCCTCAAAGAGCTTTACGCTCTAGTAATCAACATTACCTGGTGGTCCCTGGCCCAAAGGATGTCTGTCTAGCCTTGGCCAGGGCCTTCCCTGCGGTTCCTTCAGTACCCAAAAACGTGCTGCCTTCACAGCTCAATGAGGAATGCAGTGCAGGAATGTATGCGGCCAGAACGGAAGGGATTAGTGACTTCTTGAGTTGTGCATGAAAGTGCTTTATGGGGTTCTTTGGGTAATTGTTCAAGGTTAATAGTCTCCAAAATGCAGGGGAATATTAATTACTGATCGGTATAGAAAATGTCTAGTAATAAAGAAGACCACTGTAATTCCCAAGTATTTCAAAGGCTCAAGGAGGTACTTAAATAAGATATCTTGAAATATGCATACATAATGTGTATGCATTTCGTTTATCTACTCTGCATATAAAATTGGGTCTTTTGGAATTTTTGAGCATGTTTTACTTGAAAAAAATATTTTAAAAATTACAATTGAAAAATAATATATGATTTTAAAGTTTTAAAAGTGGAGCTGACATGCACATAATATGTCACTAAAATGTGATATGTGTAAAAACTAAGGCAGAACAATCAGCAATAACACTAATGTGCTACCATTGTACACAGCTCTTTTCTTAGCACTGAGGAATCTGCATCGGAAGTATCCATTCCACGCCCAGAATTTCTACAAATAATTGAAATATGTCATGCAATGAGACAAAAACTGCACAGAAACCAGCAAGTGAGTGAAGAGTGCATTAAGGCTTCCTTCCTTCCTTCCTTCCTTCCTTCCTCTCTCTCTCTCTCTCTTTCTCTCTTTCTCTCTCTCCCTCCCTCCTATAGCATGTTGTATTTTTATCAATATATTTTCAATATCAATCAGTCAGTTGAATATTTTCAAACAAACCTGCAGGCTTTAATACTAACATTTACACTGCTTATAGTAAATTTCAGAAAGAATGAAAAGGCATGCAAATGATATAATAATCGCTTATGGCTCCATTTTTACTGTGGAGTACATGATTTTAGGAGATGGATTTGTACATAGTCCTCTCATTAATCAGAATGGACAGAGGAGGAGAGTGGAACATCAAGTGCTATTAGGTACAGTCTTTGGTAAACTTGCCCAACCCCTTTAAAAATTTGAATTTTTTCATAGCTGTGGAGCCTGCTAGATTGTTCCAGTGTTTAAGAAAATCTAAGGAACATATCTAGAAGGAAATATCGAAAGAAGAACAAAGTTTGAGTCCAGTGGCATCTTTTAGACCAACAGTTTGTGTGCACACACTTCTTCAGATACATTGAAATGGAAGTTACCAGTCTATGCATATAGGTAGAGGGTGACAGCAAATTTGCATAAGCATAATACATGGTGTTTAACAGATGCAAGAACCAAACAGAAATAACAAGCTTGGTTTATATGGTCACCTTTGGGTTTCATTCCAGGGGAAAACATAGTGAAGGAAATAAATATATCAAAATCCTATCTCTCTCTGATTTTGATATATTTATTTTCTTCACTATGTTTCCCCCCAGAATGAAACCCGAACAAATGGTAAGCTAAGCTTGTTATTCCTGCTTGGTCCTTGTACCTGTTAAATATCTTCATTATGCTGTAAGCTAATTTGCTGCCAATCCTCTATCTATATGTATGGACTGGTAACTTTCATTTCATTGTATCTGAAGAAGCGTGTGCACACAAAAGCTTATATCTTGAATAAAACTTTGTTGGCCCTAAAGATGCCACTGGACTCAAACTTTGTTCTGCTGCTTCAGAACAAGATGGCTACCCACCTGAATGTATCTAGAGAAGTTATAGATGAAGTTATAGAGACTGAATTTCTCACTCCAGAACATAAAAATCAACTTATAAATGAAGGAAGTGTTTGACCATGTTGAAAGAAATGATCATGCACAGGTGACAAGTTATGTTGTTTGCAGTTATGGATCTGCACGTTCATTTCAGTTCTCAAAGGTACTTTGACTTTTGTTTGTCACATATTTTCTGTTGGGAGGCTTGGTGCATCAAAGTGAAGTACTCTCATATACTGAGGATGCAAATGAAGATCCTGCTGACTGCTGGAACACTATGTCTGCATATACGGAAGCTGCAGCTGGTGCAGAATGCCGCGGCCAGGCTACTGATGGGCCTCACAAAGTGGAACCACATCCGGCCTGTGCTGGCGGCGCTGCACTGGCTGCCTATAGCATACCGAATTCGCTTCAAGGTGCTGGTACTTACCTTTAAAGCCTTATATGGCCAGGGTACAACATACCTGAGGGACTGCCTTTCCCTGTATATTCCCCAGCGGGCACTTCGGTCGGGGTCGCAACACCGACTCTGCGTCCCAGGCCCTAGAGAGGCCAGGCTCGCCGGAACCAGGGCCGGGGCATTCTCAGTGGCGGCTCCTGACTGGTGGAATGAGCTCCCGGAGGAGATCAGGGCCCTGCGGGATCTTATGCAGTTCCGCAGGGCCTGCAAGACGGAGCTCTTCCGCCAGGCCTTTGACTAGGAGTCGCCACTGTTAGCACCACCTTTCATAGCAAGTAACACCGGCGATGAGGGTTGGCCCTGAATGCAGCTCAGGTCGGACGGTCATGGGGGGCTGGACTCTGAACCTGAGAGGAAGCCATCTAAACATTGACTATTATTATGACTGGAAGCACTTTAATTGTAATTGTTTTGTTATTGTAATTGTATTTTAGATGTTTCAAGTTGTACTGGGTTTGGCACTGTGAGCTGCCCTGAGCCTGCTTGGGGGGAGGGCAGGATATAAATATGAAATAATAAATAAATAAAATATACCTCAGCATATATCTTAGGTTCAGCTAGTTCCCTCCAAGCCCCTCGGCAGTGTTGGCAGAGTTCAGGAAATAATCCAATCCACGCTTTGGAATTTGCTTTCAGTGATTTTACTGCAACAGGATTTTTGTGAAAAAACAATGACTGCAGGGCCTCTAATAGAAAAGAAGGGCCTTCAGAGCACAAGCACTAACACTTACTAACACACAGCAGAGAGAGAAAACAAGAGGTAGGTTGGACTGCAAGAAAAACGTTCAATAAACCCTAAACACTAGAGAATGCTCCACAGCTCCCCCTAGGGTTCAAGTGGACTAAACTACTCTTTCAGGAGTATTTACGGTAACTAGACTCTTAGCAGGCTGTTGCTTCTCGAACAGGCAGTACAGCTCCCCCCCCCTCCCCCCCAAGAACTAAATAATGTAAGATCAAGTGTTTTGGCTCACAGTGCTAAAATCTGTTGGCTCTTTTTTCTTTTCTTTTTTTTAAATGCTACCATTATTGTTGCTTTTCATGGGCTGCTGTAGAGAGGGGAGCTCTCAGTGGTCCCAGACATTATCCAGATTTCAGATGTTCCTCAGTGGGATAAGATCAGAAAGGACCTGCACCGGTTCCCAATGAAACAGGCCCAATGGGCAGGAAGAAAATCAAAAGAATTCCTGATGTAGGAAATATTAAGATTATTTTAAATAGGTCTGATTAGTTCCTTGCTGAGATAACACCCTCTCTTAAAGAGTTTAACAATTTATCATAGTACAATTTTATCCTAAACAAATTTTCATTTCTTTGCTGCCAGTCAGACAGCAGCAACTGACTGGAAAGGAGTCTTTCCCAGACTTCTTTTAAGAAACCCAACTAAATATACTCTTTCCTATCTCCTTGACATTACAAATCATTTTTTCTTAATATATTTCAAAGTAATTGAATTCTACAAGAAGCAGCAGGAAATGCTTGCTGCTTCTCCTGCAGGTTAATTTGGCGTAATGTTACTCCTGACTATCTGTGGCATGTAAATTATGGCTAAAAATCACTCATTTTTAATATATGCTCCATAAACTCAATTAGAAGCAAGGAAACCTACAAGGAAGGTTGAAATATAACCAGGACAACTCCTCCCTCAATTTTATAAAATAATTCTTATGACTTACGCCCCTTTCTAGAAAGGTGATTGAACAGTGAGGTGAAAAATATTTGTGAGGGTACAAGTTTCTACTTGCTATAAAGTGGAAAGATATATAGACATACTTACGTTCAAAGCCTTCCATGGCCTCACCGCCCCCTTCCTCTCTGCTTTCATATCCCAATATGGCTTTCCCCATGACCATTGTTCCTTCAGCTCCACCACATTCAGTGATCCAAAGTTCGGCTCCCTCCTATAGCTTTGTTCTTTAGCCCTGGCTGCCCCTTAGGGATGGAATTGCCTCCAAGGACACTTGCATGTCACCTCTCTCATGTGCTTTGAATCCTTCCTTTGTAACCCATCTGTTCTATGATGCCTTTGGCACATCGGCTGTTCCCTACTGAGACTAAGCCTAATCATGGGTGACTGGAATGAATGCATTTCTTCCCCCACTCCCGTTTATTTCTGCCTCCATCTCCTTCCGTTGTTTCTCATCTGTCAGTTTTTAGATTGCAAGCACCTCAGAGCAGGAATCTGTCATTTCATAGTCCCTAAAGTGCAAAACACATCAAGAGCCTGATATGCAAATAATAAAATAATAATACAATTCAGTTTTTGAATTAAGCACTACACAGAAAGATAATATACTGTGGACTTGCTGGTCTGTTCATACTCATGAAGCAGGCATAATGCCATCTCCTGAGAATCTGGGCGCAGCTTGGTAGGTCTGTATTTTGGTTGTCAGTAGACTGTGCTGGAGTCTCTATAGAACAAGGTCTGTGTCTTAGGGCAGGAGAAGAATTGGTATATGGAATGTAGTATCTTGAGGGAAAGCCTATGATTTTTGTGGTACCGGCAGGCATCTCTCCAGTTGAGGAGGCAATGAAAGGAGGATAGGGAGGGATGGTTGCCTAGTTACAGCTGCATTCTGAAGTAGGCTGTCTTTGCAGGAAAACTCTCCAGCTTCCTGTCTCTACTGATGGAGTAATCACTCTTGGTTCATTTACTAGCAGTAGGGAGAACAATACCTTTAGGGGAGGCGTGTGCCTGTAAGCAAATAAGGCTTAGACCAGTTCCTTTCCCTCTATTCTTTTAGCTTCTATTCTTTTTTTTTCTTTTCCTTCTTTTCCTTATCCCGCAGGTCTATTTAGAAGGGTCCAAAAATAGGGACAGAGACTTTTATTAGCTGCTGACATTGTCTGTGTTTATGGTGAAGTCAGCACTTTGAAGGGATCCAGTTCCTCTTCCTCTGGTTGATGAACTGAAGTTTCAGAACAGGTTTTAAAGGCAGCCCCAATAGAGCGCTTAGAGTAATGCAACCTGGATGTTGTCAGAGCATGAATCAGCTGTGGCTGACCGAAGGTGCTATATGCCATGGAGGAGATCTGAGCCTCCAACTGTAGGCCAGGATCCAACAGCACAGCCCCCCCCACACACACACTATGAAGCTCCTCCTTCAGGGAATGCAACCCCTTCCAGGACGGGCTGACTCCTCAGTCCTCCAGTGACTCTTTCATTGGCCAACAGTGCCTCATGATGCCGTGTCTTAAGTTTCAGGGAGGCATCACTTGGAGTTGGAAAATGAAGAGTTTTTTAGTCATTATGAGGAAAGGAGCTTTAAGCTGATGTGTGCCCGATTCCTCTTCAGACTGGAGGCATAAATTAGTAACTTGTAGGAGCAAGATTTTTGGTACCAAAGCAAGCAAGCAGTAGAAGTATCTGCTGACATGCAAATTGTGCAGGAGGTGACCTGCTCAGGTTATAGAGATAAGTCAGCAGATAGTACAATATGCCCAGGCTTTTAGAACTCTCTAAGACAGCTGATAGGCTTTGGCTACCTTCTTCCAGTCAGAGCGTCAGCAATAAAATGAAAACATCATAAGTGTGTATCTTTCTCCTCAGCCTCTTATAGTAACATCCTACTCCATCAGAATCAGAAGTGGAAAACTTCTAGTGGTTAGGATGGACAGCACGGCCTACTAAGATTTCTAAAAACCTAGCCTTCTAGCAGGAACTTTTTTATTTTCCATCTCAGGCTAGACAGGGAAGGCAAACTCTGCCTGAATAAGAGGTGTCTGACCTATGTTCAAGACTGAGAAAAGAGATGTTTTGGAGGAGGCCACTCTGAACACATATCAGAAGTTCACTTGTCCTTTTGGTTAAAGAAGATTTTCACATCTTGTTGGCTAAAGCCAGCAGTATGAGGGAATGGGACATCTCTAGAAGGGTGTAACCCACTCTTGACCTGTCCCATCCTGGGCCGTCCGGGACTTGACCCCCCCCCCCACAGAGCCAAGCCCCTACTCACTGTGGCGTGGGAAAGCATAGCCCAATGTCTCGGGGAACCTGGAATGCGCTGTGGTCCCAGCGAAGTGTCCCGCTCGGGTCTGGAGCCGGACGCCTCCCCAGTCACCGCAGCCGGCGGCAACACCCCCGCACGTCAGGGGCACTGGCCGCGCGCTGTGCCCCGCACTTCTGGCCCCAGGAGAGGCCAAGCCAGCTGCAGCCCAGGGAGCAGGGCCAAAGATCTTGGCTGGCCCGGCGAGGAGAGGCAAGGCCCTGGGAGCAGTTCCTCCGCCAGGGCTCGAGATGCCCACCCCTGGCCCGCCGGGAACAAGAACAAGGGGTGGGGCCACTTTCCAGTCCCTGGCTCGGCGTCCGGAGTTATTAAGGGGGTGGGGTCGGGCAGGGAGGAGGAGGCCGGAGGCCACAGGTGGCACTGAGAGGGGGACGAGGGGAATAAAAGGAGGCATGGAGAGCAGGGCCGGGGAGGAAAAACCAGAGGCAAAGCTGGAGAGGACAGAGAGACAGACAAGCCGAGAGAGAGGGAGAACGAGAAGGACAGAGATGGGATGTTTGCTGATGGAGGCAGGGAGGCGAACCAGAGTGATGCAGACCCCACCCCCTGGCCATTCTGAGGCCATGCTGCGCCCCTTTTGGTCCCCAACTCCATCCAGGGCTGACCCAGGGAGGAGGGCGCCATGGCTACCAGGGGGGGGGATAGCCCTGCTGGGGCGGAGGCAGAGCATGACATGACCTAAAGGAACTGAAGACGTTTCCCCACAGTACGAGGGGGGGGGAGCTATCTTGTTCCTTGAGTCAAGGATAAATGATGATGTTAGCAGTCAGACCCCTCCTCTCACTGAGGGGCAGTTTATAGCTAGAAAACCATAAATACAAAATCATTTCAAATATCATAATGCACTGCCTGGCCTAAAATGATGTCAGCCAGAGACAAGTCTGGACATGTAGTTTAGAACTGTGGGAAAGAGCGGCTGACCAGCAAACAACCTCCTCCACACCCTAGGGAGATACATAATTTAGAAGAAAGGGTTTCCCAAGAACATCTTACCTCACTTTGAACTAATCTTGTCTCACTTCCCCTCACCCATTTACCCTAATTAAGAAACACTTAAAACTATTCACAAATCCTGGTAGTTTTTCCCTGTCTGGTACTTAGAGGGTCATCAAGCACCATTAGCACCTATAGTCCACCTCAGGTAAACACATAAAGCATCTCCCAAATCATTGTCCCCACCTGAAAAACCCATCAGGTTATTGCTTTGGGAGTGAATGGCAACTTGCCTCAGGGAACATTTTGCCCTATAAATTATGGCATCCTGCTCCATAGCTTTGTGTATGTTCTCGGATCCGTACATGCACCCCCAAATCTGTTTGGGCCTTCTCCTCTCCTCTCTGTGAAATGTTGGTCATTTTGCTGCTACTTTTGTAGACCTCTACAAAATCTGGTAGTTATAGCCCTTTTGCCCTCAACTATTCCCACTCCTCCCTGATTTCCTCTTAGCTAGTCTTGTACCTGTTTTAAGAGTGTTTGTGTTTTGCCCTTTTATTTCTCTTTTAATAAAAAGCCTTTCTGGTTGTACATCTGCCTGGTCTAATAGAGAGTTCCCTTAAAGGGGAAAACTCCTGGTATGCATTAGTGGAGATCCCAGTTACACGCCTCTTGCTCAGTCTCCTTAAGCTAATTATTCCAATTAAATAGGAGACTACCTATCTGGGTAACAATGAGAGGCTCTAACCTATTATATATCTGTTTGCAAGAGCCTGAGTAATGTGGTCTAGGGAATTGTTGTAGATATCTCCTGCAATAAGAAGAGACTAAGTAAAAGAATCTTTAATCCGGCAGGGGTCTTCATGGTGGATGAAATTGTGGAGTTCTTTGCTTCTAGGGCAGTGGGTTTTTCAGCTGTGGCTAGATTCAAGCTGTCAAGATACCTACCTGATCTCCAAGAAGAAGGGATGATCATCAGTATTAAGCCCTGTTCTGCATCAAATATAGGCCTGGTTCTTTGTGTTTTCAGCCAGGGCACTCTTGTGGCTAAATTCATACTGTGGGTAAGCTTATCTTATTCTTTCCCACTCTTTAGACCAGCATTTCCCCACTAATTCCACTGATGCTAATCTTGACGGGGGAATGGTTACTGTGTTCATAACGTGTTCATAATAAAAATGTTCGGTTAATTTGGAACCTAAATGACCTTTGATTGTTAGTGGCTCATGGCCTGCAAAAATATTGTTTGTCGTATTTCTTATCAAAGGGCATGCATAGTAGGCTTTGAAATTCTTATTTCTACAATAGATTTTAAAAGATGTTCTAACTATAAAGTGATAAATCAGAGTGCCTGTGTGCGAAGCTATCAAAAACAAACTATGCCATGAAACCATGGGCAATTGATCAGACCATCCTTTAAAGCTTACAATGCATTTTATTTTCTATAATACAATAAATGTGATTTATTATTACATCTCTTCTTTGCGTCCTTTGAAGCAGTAGGCCTGTTGCTATGGTTACCCTTCTGCGGTGACTGTGTTCAAGGTTTTAGTTTTGCAGTCGGAACATGCAGATTTGGATCTCCACTGTCATGCAGTAACATGTTTCTTTACACTAGGAGCCAGCAATGTGGGCTTGTTGTGTGTTCCCTGGGCATGTGAAACTTGTTTTCTTCCCCATGCCTGCCTCCACAGCATTCTTTGGACTATGTTGCCTGGGCAAGCCCTTGCAAAGAGAGTTTGAAGAGCTGCTTGTTGAGAACCTGTCTAGAAATGTCTGGCGTAGCTGGGTTTTTTGCTCTAGTAGGAAACTTGGCTATGCCAAGCCTTTCTAAAAAACGGCACCTTCTGGACTGTGTTGCCCGTGGCAGCAGTAGTGGCTCATAAGGCAGAGTAGGGCATATTTATAGGTGGTTGGCGAGCGTCTTGAAGGGGGTATCTGCAAATTGTGAAAGGATTTGACCTATGGCCCAAACCTAAGTCATTATATAATGTATATATGAAATGTCTAATCAAGATACTGTTAAGTATTATGGATTGTAATCTTTTTATGCCTTTGGCCGTTTACTCCTATGTTCTTCACGTTGTTCCCTTTTCCTGTGTGAGCACTTGATGCATTGGCTAATGGCAGCAGGCCCTCTGGCTGCCTTTGGTGTTGCCACTCTGATGCCATAAAGAAGTTGGCCAACTGATTTCAGATTCCCAAAATAGTGCCTGTAGGGAGCAATATAAATCAGAGGCAGATTCATTTCAAAAAGCAATTTAAAGTTCTCTTCTGAATAATGACATTGGCTTTTGGGGTGGTTCTGTTATTTTTAAAAATACCCTTTAAGGGAGAGCCTCTGGAGAAGGAGAAGCTGGCAAAGAATACATCATCAAAGCATCCCTTTAAAAAAAACACCCTCTTTGTAGTGATAGCATGGCACAGATGAGTGACTCATTATTTTATAACTCATATGATAGGATTGGTTTCTCATCAGAGGTTCCAGTTGCACCATGTGTCCTATATCACGGCTGTTCATTCAGAACTAATTTGCTGGATATTGCAAACTGTGCAGTTGCATATGGTGCTTATGTATTAGCATTCATGATGCAGGCAATGGACAAAGTTAAATGAGTGGGTCAGGTGCAGGAATTAGAATGCTCAAGTTGTGGTGCCATTGCCATTAGTAAATCTATGTGCTCTTGAGGACTTGACATAATATTTCGTAGCATTTGCAGTCATCTTGGCAACAAAACTTTTGTATTATTTTCATATAGCAGAATAGGAATATTCAATGATGTAGTTACCCAAAATTACTTAAATTGCAGTAGCAGGGCTTTTTGGATATTTTTTATTATAATTAAAAATAATCTTTAGACTGTAAGATGTGTTTCATATTTTTTAGTGTGCTGGGTGACAGTGGTGTTGAGTTTGTCCTTTCGGTTTCTCTCTCTCATTGGCGTGCAGCTTTGGCCAAGTATGCCTTACCAGATAGTCTAGCTGGACTTGACAAGACACCAGTAGAATGGCTTGTCAATGGTTAAGAGAAGGTGAATCTCATATTTGTGCATGTGCCTTAGAAGTACTCAGTAAGCCATTCCGTGGTATGTACTCTGTATATAGTTTCATCGTCAACTTAAAAACTTTCTGAGGCTACAGAAGTTAACACTGGGGCTTGGGCTTGTACAGTCCAAACTACTGTTGATTTAGTGGGATGTTTGGTTTGCTGGGGTTTTGGTACCTTAAACAGGGGCCCTGTAACTAGTTGTAGCTTTTTCTCTGGCTCTTAGCATCAAAGTGTATTTATTTTCAGTGGATGAATAAGCTTCCTTAGAGTGTTTAAAACAACCATTTTAATCCTATGGCCTCCTGACTATTTCAGTCTGTGAATCCTCCATTAGCTTCATGAAGCCTACTTCTAAAAATTTTTACTGTGTGTCTTGTTTTTTTTTTCTTGTTTGTCTCCCATTTTACTCCTCACCCCTTTTATTAAAAATAAAATCCCAACCCGGGGGGGTGGGTGGGAAGGGAATACTGTTGCTAGTGTAGTTAGTTAGGGTAAAATCCACTTGTGGCCTCCAAATCTCTAACTGTAAACCAGTACTCCTTGGAGAAATGTTTTGGAGACGTGAAGGAAACAATTGAATTAAAGAGTTCAGAGCTATTTCAATATTTTCACAGCTTTTCCGTGTTGTTGTGGTAAATGATAGTACTAGTGAATCTCATTCAGAAAAAAAAAAAGTCCCATCAGGATTCCCTCAGTTTTCCTAATGCAGTAGTCAGTTATTGCCCTGAATTCACCAGCCCATACCTACCCAGTCATGGCTGTATGCTCTAAACTGTATTACTGCTGGGTTCAACACCCTCTATCCTTTTAACGCAAACCCGTTGTTTCTTTAGGGTCAGCTTGTGGACCTGTTTGTTTCTGTTTCTGTTATGGATGGTGTTAAACACTGAGGCAAGCAGACTCTTGACTTTGGCCTTGAAGTTTTGGACATATTTATTCTTACATTGTTGATAAACCTTGAAAATGACTGACAACCTCTAGTCTATTTCAAACATGTAATAAATTCAAGGTTTCATAGGAACACAATTACGTGGTTCATATATATACAGCACTAGTGTAAGAAAATTGTGGGGTCTATGACATGCTTTATTTATCAGTTATTGCAGCAGTGCTCTTCAGGTCACCTTCTTTTAACCATTTTCCCCACTTAGGGTTACCTGTTCTGTCCTCCCCCAGAACCTGCACTTTTTCTGTCATTGTACCCACTTTGTAGAATGTGTTATTGAAGAAGGCGAGAGAGGTATCTGCTCTACAGGTAGTGCAAGAGAAATGCAGGGTGGTGCTCTTTTCTGGCACTCTTACAATGCAATCTTATGCAAAATTACTCCAGTCTAAACCCATAGGTTTCAATGGGCTTAGACTAAAGGAACAGCACAGGATTGCACTCTTAGTTAGGTTTGAGTTGTTCTGTTGGTACTGGGGGATGTATTATTTGCTTGGGGTTTTTTTACAGGGTATTTTGTTTCTCATGTTTTAGGGGCAAGGTGGAGATACAAATGTTTTAAATAAATTGCAGGGTATAGATTTTCATTGATAACTGAAATTAGTTAGCTCTTTTGTTTTAGCATAGTGTTCCTGGTGTCTGGATTATTGAACCTAATTCAACCCAAGAAAGTAGAACTGTTAACAAATCTGTATATTTTTATGGATTGAGCTAATCTAGACTTTCATTGTGTCCTATGAGAGTGGATTTAATTGTACAAACACAAACTTCATTGATAACAATTGTGTTAAAATTATTTCCTAATGCCGTTTCTTTTTTCAGGCTTCTTATTTGTCAAAACTTGCATTGCCTTGGACTCTGGGAGGAAATCTCATTACACAGCCAATGACTCTCTTGGATCTTTGCTATGGCAAGACAGAAAATTTAAATCTTATATATGTGGTAAGGACTACAAAATCTGAAATACAAGTAAAATCACAAGTACAAATTTGGAATGTGAAGCAATATTCCATTTTGGGATAGTACAGAGGTACACTATAAAGAATAATTATGGCAGTAGTATAGTTGTTTGATCCAGAACGGGACACACATTTGTGACTGAGAGTAGTAAAATATATTTATTCCAATGTGACATGAAGCACTGCTTTCCAGATTCTTGTTTTTGTGAGTTGTCCAGAAAATACCCATCTCCCTTGGTTTCAGGGAGGTAAGTTTGGAAATAAGAATAGACACTGTGAGGCTGACATGTAAAAGAAGAAAGGGCATTTCTAACCTCTATAGTGTGTCAATGGTTTGACCTTTTGAATCTGAACTGAAACAAATCGGCAATGACAGTTCCTGATTTTCACTGATCTCACTTGAAAAACATTGCAAATTGTATCTTGGCAGAAGGGGCTTTCATGATGAATTATTCATGGAAATAACTTCATATAGAGCACCTGCTGAGAAGAACTTGCATTGCATATTAACATATATGCAGTAAGCTTTGCAATTAAACCACCAATATCAAAACTGTTTGCTGTGGTAATGTTATAGTGTGTCATGCTAAAGGCAATGACAAATATGGGGTTTGCATTCTTGAAGCATTTCATAATTTTAATTAGTTTTAGGAAAAGGTCACCTTCTAGCAACATAAAGGGAGCCATACTTGGCCCTTCCCTCTATCAGTAATTTGAGCAATTCCCTTTCATTTTAGCTTGTATTTTCATACATGCAATACATTTTATTTATGTTCTTTACCATCTACAAATCTAAGGGGTGTTATGTTCTTTGCTAAGCTGAATGCTGAAGACCAGATGCAGTCTTCAGACCAACAGCCCCACATCTAAGCTGATGAAAACAAGTTCTGTTTGTTTTAAATGGCATTTTTTCCCATGTAGATGTTTTCAGGGCTGAGCAGCAATGTTCCCTCTAAGCTGTGGAGTCTTGTGAGCAAAAATTCTACTTTGTGAGCTACTGACATTAAAGCTGTGAGCGAGCGATTTGGCTGCTGCATAAATTAGTTTGCTCTGGAGCCATCCTTCCTGAGCTAAGACAAAAATGTGTGAGCCGGGTGCTTAAAAATTGTGAGCTAGCTCATGTCAACTCAGCTTAGAGGGGACACTGCTGAGCAATAAATCTCATGATATTGCTGGCTTTATAGTCAAGAAGCATATACAGTTCTTTCTTCAGGTTTCTAGATAGCTTCACAGTTGTAACTGGATGAGTATTGGTCACACACTCAAACCTCCTAGATCTTTCAGTAGGGTATCCCTATCTCTTTTCAAGCTAGATAGTTTATTTCCACATAGATATTTGCAGTTATTGTCATGTTCACCACATTATACAAATAATGCATCCATATCCCCATTTAGAATCGGGTTTCCATGTACATATCCATAGCTGTATGGGGATCACCTGCAAACCTAGATGCTGTGTACAGGGTTCCCTTCTCTAATTCAGGAGCATGGACACAATATACACAGAACTCTTTTAAAAATGGCTACATTCAAAGCTATTGATTGTCCAGGAGGGAAATAGGGACTAGATTTGATTCTTCTCCCCTCTTACCTTTCCTATCACATACTTGATATGCAGTCTTTTTTTCTTAAAGGGCTCTGTATTGGACTAGACAAAGGCCTTGAACTGTACAAACTTCAGGTTGCTGATACTTTCCAAAAATGTAAAGACTGTGGCTTCTTTAAGGCATTCTAATCCATCACATAAATTGAACTCTTAAGTAATTCTGGATTGCTGTTTCTCAGTTCTTTCTTAGACCGCATTGTTTTTATAGGCCCTTTCTAGAACAGACTGAACCTTCTTAGTCTCCCAGAGATTAAGACATATTCTGAATATTGTTCAGAGGAGTTACAGCATCCAGCCTTTTAAGGAGAAACACTTTCTTGTTCTTAGCTCTCCAGTATGCTTTATTGATCAAGTTATTTGTAAAGAACTGATTAATATTCTCTTAGATTTATGATGTAACTAGTGTAATTGCTTCAGGATTTGTGTACATTTTCAGTCCAGTTAACAATTTACAATGTCTGTTTTAACCCTTCATTTTCAGTACTGAGCTTTGAATTTGAATTTCTTTCCATTCACTCTTTCATAGAACATTGCTGTAATCTTGTCCTGTAGATCTTATTTCTGAAAACCTTTAAACTGTACACATCTATAGTGTCTAAAGACAAACTGTCCAAAGATCAGTTTTTAAAATTTCATTCACCATCTTGTCCTTCCATCATTTAGTCTTCTTGAATGAAAGCTTGATAAATGTAAATGAAATCTTTCAGATATGAACAGTGATGCTTTAACTCTGTTGGCAATACGCTGAATGGCTTCCTCCACATAGGTAAAACATATTCTCCATTGAAGGAAATCTGGCATGTCATGTTGTTCTTGTGAAGCACAAACATAGTAAACTAAAAGTTTCCATCATACCAAAACCATCCAGTACAGAGCAGTGTTTTATTGACAAAGACATCATACAGTAGAACAAGAGCCTGTTCTGACAATCATATCTAGATCAAGCAACACCATAGTTGATCTACCACAATATAATAAGGACAACACAATTTTTATGCACAGTGGAAATCAATACATTATTTTCTTTCTGCCTTAGTATGCTAACTTATAGGGGTCGTATTTATTTTATATATTTAAAACATTTCTATGCCACCTTTCTGCCCAGCTCAGTGTTCCCAAGATGGTAAAAATTTAAATGCTGTCTGTCTGTCTATCATCTGTGTATATATGTATTTTCAACTGTGTTGCCCACTTCCACAAGATCTCCCATGGAATCAAATTTCAGTCTATGGGACTTCTGAAGAGCAGTTATTGTTATTGAGGTTGCAATCACACGCCCAAGATAAAGTGGGGAGGAAGTGAGGCTATTTCCTCCAACAGAAGTTGACCCACTGTTGCGCTATCACATGGATTTTTGTAGATGCGGGCACAGCCCGCCACTTCATGATCAGATGCAACCACCGGTGATGGGTTTTTTTGTTTTTTTTTACAGTTTGTTCCCAATGCACTCACACGAGGAATCGATGATTTGCTCCTCTCCCTATGGAATGTGTGAGGGTGTGCGATGATGTACATACTGCGATGGTGGGGGGGAAGCAATGGCACGGAGTCGGGATATCCTGACGCCATGGAGAGGCGCGCTGGCATGATCAGACGCAGGAAAGTCCATCTGTGGCTCGTAGCAACCCATTTGCTACAGGACTTTCGGAGGTGTCTTTTTACTCCGTGTGTGCGGCAGAGCAAAACGGTTTGCCGATGGCTGCGGGGGGCTTCCCAGATGTTGGCTTCTGATCATGCTCCTTTAATCTGCCCGGCATTCGCACCTATGTCGGGGCGAATTGTGCGTGTAATCTCAGCCTGAGTCTTGTGATGCAGGGGACTGTGAGAAAATTATCTCAGTAGATTTTTCTAAGGTTTTCCAGTGTCAGCCAAACATTTACATCAGTTTTCTTCCTCATGTTCTTTGGTATGTGTGTTGAAATTTGGGGGTCTATGGAAAAGTGCATTTAAGGATTCAGTAAGAATTCTTAATGCAAATTTGGTGATTTTCTAAGTGATATGTATCCAAAAGCACATGATAGAGCAAGGGAATAAAACTCAAATGGCAACATTGTACCAGAATGGTTCTTGATTATAATGAAATGGCCTGCACCAGCCCCCACCCCTACACAAATTTCTGATAGTTAGTGCAGCTGTTCACAACTGCTTTGAGTAAAGAAAGGGGGGGGATTCCTGTAATTGAACATTGCATATAGTCTGTAACTAAGCCACAGTAGCTGCAAAGTGGGTAGTTTTGGTGTAATTCTATGCATGTTTACTCAGAAGTAAGTCCCGTTTTACTCAATGAGGCTTACTTTCTCCCTAAATTTTCACAAAATTGCACGCAGAGGGTATTCAAAATGTATGAGTAAAGCAATGGGAAGGAATGTTGCAGGAAGAAAAGAGATGGAGAAGAGCGCTTTACAGCGGGAAGGGCACTCTCACTAGTTCAGGAGCTTGTGCTGCTGCTCCTCTGGATAACATTTGGAAGAGCATTATAGACACCACGTGACTGGATGTGTGAAGGCCTGGGACCCTCTGTAGTCACCAGAGATGAGGGGGGGCCCTAACTGGGTCTTGACAGCTGCAGTTGCTCATCTGAACTGCAAAGCTGCCCAGCCACTGCCCACCCCCTTGGCTTACCTGAGTGGCTGCATTTTCTCCTAAGGAGAAATTGCTACCTCCCATCTGAAAGGCTGTGTTTTGAAACCTCCAGAGAGTGGAGAAACTTCTATGTCCAGCTCATGCTCCAGAGGTTGGATGTAACAGAATTGTTTCCCTGTGCGGGGGGGGGGGGTCAGAATGCTGCCTCTTGGTGCTGAGGTAGTGTGTTGACCATTCCCTGGGATCTGGGAAGCATCTTCACTGCATCAGATAGACTCCTGGCTGAAATGCAAGCCTGTTCAACTCAGGCCCCTCTTGGGAGGGTACAGCAGGTTGTACAGCATGGCTTCATGAGATGTGTGCAGCATGTGGGTCATGTGTTGTGAATCTATGTAACAGAGTTGTGATAGGGAACCTCTCTAATGTGATATATTTTAATACCACATTAGAAAATGTCACATTCGTAACTCTAATGTGATGTTAAATATATATCACATCAGATTTGCTTAATTTACATCAGAGATTTGTACTGAATCGTTAGGTGTGCTTTCCCAGAGATTCCTGGATAAGAAATAAGTGAACAGGGGAGGGGGAGGAAACATAGAGGGAGCTCCTTAACTCGTTGGGTTAATCAAAGGCCAACTGAACATTCTTTACAATAACTCAATTTCCTTTACATTGAAGGTTAAATCTGCTGTTGCTCAAGTTGCTGTGCCTTCCTGAGCTAAAACATCTGAAAACAGGGATATAGTAAAGTGAAATGGTTTAGGGAGGGCTTTCTTAATAGAATAAAAGGCATGTTTCTAAATGAATTTAGGAACATGGCTAGATCAGACCAATAACCGATCTAATCTAGCATCCGGTTTCACATGCTCACCACCTAGTGGCCCAGAAACCTAACAAACAGGGCACGGAGGCCAAGATCCTGCCTTTTATCCCTAGTATTCAGATGTTTTTCTGCCTCCGGAGATGGCGTAGGTGTCCCCAGTGGCAGGATCCATATGCAGATTTCTGGCTGGAAATAGCAGTAAGGTACACTTGGATGGCACACGTTCATACTTGAACATGCCCCCACTTGCTCAGCCTCAGCCCGCTGTTCCTCCCTCTCAACCTCAGGGAAGTAAGAGCTAGCATTGCTGCTCTGAGTGCCCATCTAAGCAGAATAGCTCATGCAGCCTGCAAAATTGTCTCTTTATTTCATCACTTGACTCATAGTCTTCCCTTCTGGGCTTCCCTTGCTTCTAACAGCTACTACCCTTCTCCGGAGGCCATGTCCCAGGCCAACTAGCACCATTCTTGGTGTACCATCTCTGGACTCGTCCATCCCTCAGGCAACTTCTCTGCTGTGCCCTGAGCCACTCTTCCCCTGCCTGCCCTGCTTGGGAACACATATTACTCTTCTGGTTTTGACCCCTAGAGACCTCCCTGTGTCTCAGTCAAGGCAGTGCTCTTCACTGCTTCCCCCCCCCCCCCACCCGCAAGGCTGGGCATCACAACCAAAAGGGAAGATCTGCAAACAACCACTGTGCCTTACTGTCTGTCCCCTCCCCAATAAAAACCAAGATTAAAAACCTGGATTATTTAGTGGAATATAATTTTAGGTGGGTAGCTGTGTTGGTCATCAGTAGAAGAGCAAGATTCAAGTCAGGAGCCCCTTAAAGAACAACAACAACAACAAAAATTCCAGGGTATAAGCTTTCAAGAGTTAAAGCTTCCTTCATCAGATACCCAGACATATCTGATGAAGGGAGCTTTGACTCTCAGAAGCTTAAACCCTGGAAACCTGGTTGGTCTTTAAAGTGTTACTGAACTCGAATCTAAATGGAATATTCTTAAATATAGTTTTTCACTGGATTGAAGCTGGTATTCCAAAATGAAATTGACAAGTCAGTTTGTAGTTTCTAGGGAACTTGGGGTCAATATCTCTGTGGTAATACCTCACAGAGGCACTAAGTTCAGTCTGTCGCCATCCTTGTTGCCATCCTCACCACCTTCTGTTGCCTCCTTTTTTGCCCAGGCTGGTAACCAAGTGCCAGAGGAGGGTGTAGAAAAAACCCATACATAGTCATAAACACATGGAGAAACAGACAGCTACGAGCATTATAGGATTATTTGTTTGAATATAGATTTTGAAAGACAGGGGTTGACAGTGTTATCTCCCTTGTACACAGCTGTGATGTCTTATGTGAGGAATGGCTGCATTTTGGGAACCAGACTACTTTTGATGGTCTTCTGTTGTCCTTCGAGTGTATGTGCCTGTGCATCTGAGTATAAAGAAGCCTTGAAATAAAACCTCATTTGCAGTTGTCTCTACATGAAGCTTAGAATGTCAACTATGAAATGCATAATTGTGTGTTAAGAGTTGGAAACATCAAATGAATACTGAATGAAGCTGAAGTGAAGTCGTACATAAAGATAAGCAACTCATGTTGTGGCTATCGAACAACTGTGTCTTATGCAGAAATCTGAATGACTATTTACATTTAAATGTTTTTCTTGGCAGGTTAGTTTAAAAACATATATGACGAGCCTAGAAGTCTCAAAATGTATGCTAGTCTAGTTTTTTAATATATATGTTGGTGTCACAAACTGCCAGATTCTCTTACATTAACGCTCAACATTTCAGATGTTTTCATGATGCTTGATCTTAGTGGTGATTTTCTTGTTCTTCACTAAATGAAAACATGCTGTTCAATAAATTGCAAGTACATCTGGCTAAAGGTTTAAACAGGAAAATGACACAGGATTCTGTGGTAGGTAGAAGATGATAAACATTCTCTTGTTTATGCTTTTCTAATACTCTGTTTAGAAGTCTGGATTTTTATTTTTTTTTCCTTTTGGCTATTCTACCTCTGAGCCATTGCTTTAGAAAAACAATCAGCCTTATGGCAGAGTAGCTTTGATCTGTGTTTTCCTATTTGTTTTAAGAAGCTAGAAGTCTGGCAATTTGTTGTGTTTGATGCTTTGTCAGATCCTGCCCCCTCAACACATGTTCTCCACAGATGGCTTGGAAAGGGTAGGGGAGGAAGAGAAGGCAACATGCCTGGAGTTTGACATCTCCACTAAAGTTCACAAAAGATTGTTCTGTAAATGTCAGCCTAGCTGCTGTAGTGCCTGCAGGTGCTCAGCTTGGGCATGTGGCCTTTCACCTGACATAATTAACTGACTTTTATTCCCACAATGTTTACCATTTCTTGTCTTAACCTTTTTTGTTCTCGCAGAGTGCTCTTGAAGGAAAGCTCAGCAAGCTGCGGAGACACCTATTTGCCATGAGGCAAACTCTGAGTCTCATGCTTGCCCCAGGACAAGGGTCTTCTGAGACAGCTCATCACATCCTACCAACTGCTGTTTATGCTAGGCTGATAAATCAGGCAGCTCAGTGTCATCGGTCTGTGGCCGAATGTTGCAGTGATTTGCTCACGTTGACACTTCTAGTGCCTTCAGCACCTTGGGTGAGTACTCTGGAATGTTGGGAAATGGGTTGGTTTCAAAGGCATTTTAAATGCTTTTCAAAACACTGCATTTTCCTAGTGATGTATAATCTGGTCGCATTCTGTCTTTGGCTGTTTGTGCACAGGAATAGAAAGTGTCCATATTTCTTTTTAGAAAAAAGAAGACCATGTTGCTTGAGACTGGCATACATTGTAAAGTGTTGCACAATTGTTGTGGGCTGCACCACTTTTTGGGGATGATGAACATGTTTGGCCCCTTTTTGTAAGTTACACTGCCGTTTGAAAGCTGCTAGTGTGTGAGATGCATCGGGCCTGATGGAAGAAGCTCATAGTGTGGCTAACATTTGTACATAAAAAGCTGGGCCTTTGATACTGAGGAATGGATCTTGACGAGTGGCTCAGCCATGGAAGCCAATACTAGACTTCCTCATTTTGGGGGTAAATATTCTGAAAAGGTGAGCTACAGGTGTGAATGCATGAGAATATCCCTGCAGACAGATCAGATTCTGTCCAAGAATGACTTCCAGCCCCTCCCTCCTTCTGCAGCCCAAAATGCCCTCCCCCAAATATTGCTTTTGATGGACAAACTTCCAAGAACAGCATTCCAGGGGCACATTTCGAGCTGAAGCAGGAGGGCAGCAGGGGGAGGCTAGAAAACCACACTTTGCAGACACATTTATTGTCTGCAGAAATTACCTGGTGGATCAAGGCACAGATCAGGGCACAAATTGTATCCTTCCTGTAAAGGAGCAGGTATCAGCATCTCCAGCACCCTTGATAAGTCAGAGGGTTTAAATGTATATAGATGAGGAGGTTGTGGTTGCCCGTCTTGTGATGCCTGCCTGCTGTGACAGTGAGGAGACATTTCCTCATTCTGTCAAATTACATTTTAAAGAAAATGATAAATTATATAAGATTTGGCTTAAAACAAAATAAACTTTTGGGAACGTCTCTAGAACAGTTTCATGTTTCAGCCACAGGATGTGCATCAGAATGGTCTTGCCATTCTGATGGTCAAGGTTCTTTTAGATTCATATGATGCTAAGATCAATTAGAAAATGTGTGTTTGTGTATTTGTAAAGCTTTTGTGTGTATTTATGGAGTGTAGCAATGATATGTAGATTACAGCCTTTGAATTTTTTTTTACAATGCATTATCATGCAATTTAATTATCCCTGTGAGAACTGGAAGCCTTTCAAATGAGCAACAATCAAGGAAAGTATAATACTTCCCAATTTTAAATGTATTTATATTGTGTTTTAATCTTGATTGAATGTTTTAAACATCTTTATATTCAAGTCTGCATTGAAGTTTGTACTTAAAGAAGAATTGTAATGCCTTTGTTTCTGAATTAATTTTTATCGTACTATCATAGTATAGCATAGTATAGTATAGTGCAATCCTAAGAAAATTTTCCTGGGAGTAAACTCCACTGAATAGACTTTAGTATGATTCTGAGTAGACCTGTTTAGGATTGCTGTCTAGATTACTAGAGCTTCAGGCCTGTGCATGGGTACTCGGGAGCAAGCCCAACACTGTGGGACTTGCTTCTGAGACAACGTAGATACAATTGTGCTGCATGTCTAGTAGAATTGCAACAAATAACTGAAACAATTATAAAAAAGTTATCCACCTGAAATGCCATTTGCCTTTCTATTCCAATAACAAATCCCAAACAATCTTGATTCACAAACTCCAACTGTCTATGTTAATGTAACACTAATATGTACCAAACTTTTCTTAACCACGTATCAACTAAGCTTCTTTCTGTGTCCATTTTCACATAGTATCAATTTTGGTAATTATTCATATATTGAAAGCTATTTCACAGTCCTGGTTATTGACCCCCCCCCCCCCCCCAACCTTCAGCTACTGAATCATCAAAATAACATGATTTGTATTTTTAGATTTTATTTCACTAGATGTTTTGTCAGCATTATGAAACAGTGAGATCAATCTATCATATGTGAAAATAATTGTCCTGCCCTGTTTAAAAATCTCCCCAGTTTGGAGTAAAATGTCATAAGGTTCAGAGCAACTAAATATAAAATTTCAAAATTTAATTTAAAATTGTAGTTAGCTTTCTTTCTTTCTCCAGTGATCCTGGGAGTGGGGCATCCCTGACTTCTGTGATAAGGCTGCTCCTCTCTGAACGCTGCAGGGTCAGTGAACTGATTGAACCTGGAGGGAAGGGGCTTGTCCTGGTGATCCTCAGTCTTTCTGGCACTGCCTTCAGAGCAGGACGTCCTCGGGCGTGCTCCTTTGAGCACAGCGCTCCCGGAGTTTTTCTTATTTTAGTTTCTTAGTTTTTACCTTTTGCCTTACTTAGGGAAGAGAATCGCCTGGACAGGAAAGGGCTCTACGCCCCCCCCCCCCAAAGCTGCGGTAGAGAGTACAAGAGCCGACAGCCCTGGGTTTTCCTAGGTTCCATGGCCCCACCGTAGACTCCCTGTGTGGTCTCCAGCCCTAGGGCCAGGAGAAACCCCCCCCATCACACTGAAGCTCTCTGGGGGAAGGTTGAGTCTGTGGCAGCCCAGATCAAAGCACCGGTGATCCTGGCGTGTTTCCCTGGGCTTGGAGAGAGCAGACTCCTTTTGGTAGCAGACTACAGAAAGCACAGGGACCAGGGGCCATGGAGAAGGCAAGCAGGAGGTTTAACTCTGTGTTAGCCAGTGAGTTCGGGACATTTTTCAGTCATCTGGGGGAAATGGGCCTTTGATCCTTCCTATTGCCTTTCTGTAGACGGCTCACTTCCACTTTGGTTTTTCACTTTCTGTTTGGGTTTAGGTGAAGAAAACTTGGCAGGAATGTCTGTGAGGGTGGGACTTTCTACATCTCAGTCATCGGAGAGTGTAGTGTGCACCCTGGATCTGCTCCCTTCTCCTGCCTCTGTAGCCTACTCAGTTTCTCAGCAGGCCATGGAAGGGGGGAGGGTTCAAGCTGTAGATTTGTCTAGTGGAAAGGGCAAGACAAATCTCTTGGAATGGCTGAAGACAGAAATGAGGAAAGAATTCAGGGAGTTCCTACAGGAACAGAGACAGGACTCCACAGATGACGACCCATCTGAAAGTCAGTCCCTCAGGGAATCTATTTATAAGAAAAGACATAGTACTCTCCCCTCCCCAACTAAAAAGGAAAAGGGGGAGGGGAATAGGGAGTGTAGCCCTTCACTTAGTGTCCAGTTGGAGGACTCTGATCTATCGGATTCCTCCTTGAACAAGGAGGAAGGGGAGCTGTCAGAAGAAGAGGAGGAGGTGGTTGTACCAATGCAAAAGAGACTTCCCCCAGGAATTATATAATAGAATGCTCCCAAAAGTCATAAAGGCCTTGGTGATCTCCCATAAGACCAAAGAGAGTGAGGAGCCTGACCCTGAATTTCCAGAAGGTTCGAAAAGGACCATCCCCGTTGGGAACAGCACCATCAGGGCTTCCACTCCCAACAGCCTTCCATAATCTGATGAAAGCAGAGTGAGAAGCTCCAGCTAAGTCTAAAGCTAACAACCCTCTCTTTTCTAAGTTTTATTCTTTAGATCCAGAAGCCACATAAAGGATCAAACTACCATTAGATAATTCCATGCTGCCTATAGATGCTGATGGCATGACCAAGGATTCATGTGACAGGCAGATCGAGCAGGCTTTGCACAGGAATTTTGAGTCCTTGGCAACAGCCATAACAGCATCAGAAACGGGCTCCCTGTTTGCAAGAGCTGCCTATGTCTGGGCCTCAAACCTGGCAGCAGTGAGCAGCAACATTCCCAAGGAGCTGAAGGATGAGATTAAGAAGATTGCGCTGACTTCAGCTTTTACAGCAGACGCATCCTTAGATGCTCTACAGATGTGAGGCGCTCCATGGCCTTTAGTGTCACAGCCAGACATAACTTGGCTTAGAAACTGGGCTGTAGATTCATCTGCCCAAGCCAAGGTGGCTGCGATCTTCAGAGGCATCAATCTTTTTGGAGAAGGGTTGCATAGATACCTTGTAGAGGATGAAGACAAAAGAAAGTCTTCCCCTTGAAGAAGAAGGAAGGGAATACATGGTAACGCTTCCAGTCCTTTCAAGAGGTCAGACGCCCTCCGCATACAGGCTATGCCAGATCCTTCAAAGGCAGATGGCAGTCTAAGTCACGGGAGGAGAGTAGACCTTCATCATTCTCCAAGTCCAGTCAGAAAAAGGGACCAAAGAAGGGAACCTCAGCATGACTATGCCAGGGCAACGGACACAATTAGGATTGGGGGCTGTCTGCAAAGCTTCTCAAATGTTTGGCATCAAACAGTAAGCGACCAGTAGGTACTGGAAACAGTGACCAATGGATACTCACTGGAGTTCACTGTCAAACCTCCCAGACAGTTTCTCCAACTTCCAAGAAACTGATAAGAGCAGAAACACCAGCTCCTGGAAAAAACTATTCAACACCTACTAGACATAGGGGCTATAGAACTGGTACTAGAGACACTCAGATCTCAAGGTCTTCTTTGGTGTTTTTCATAGTCCCAAAGAAGATTGGGATGTCAGGGCCATCTGGGATCTAAAATGACTGAACAAGTGCATCTGCATGAGAAAGTTCAAAATGGAAACACTCAAATCTGTAGTTGCGGCCATTCAGAAGGGGGATTTCTTGACATCCATCGATCTGTCAGAGGCCTGTTTGCATGTTCAGATATGAGAAATCCATCATAGGTTCCTGTGGTTCACCTACAATGGGAAGCACTTCCAATATCAACGGCTATCCTTCAGTCTAAAGCCATCATCCACCACAAAGATCTGGTAGCCCTAGTAGCTCACCTGAGGCTACAGGGAGTGTCTCTTTTTCCATATCTAGAGGACATCCTGATCAAGGCCCCATAGTTCCAACAGAGTGTGGAAGTGGTAGAGAGGATTGTGGCCTGTCTTACAGACCCATGGCTTTGTGGTCAGCGAAGGAAAGAGCAGCTTGTGCCTTCCCAGAGGATAATGCATCTGGGAGTGAAGACAGACACAGTCCAGGACAAGGTCTTTCTTTCTCAGGACAGACGACAAAAGATCCATACCATGGATCTAAAGAACTAGACGGTGAAGGTGATGACTCTAGCACAACTACTGGGGATGATGGTATCCTGTCAGGAAGTGCTGCAGTGGTCCAGGTCAGGAAGTGCTGCAGTGGTGCCTGACCGTGCCAGAGGTTCCTGCTTCCCTACCAAGAAGTGATAGCGATCAAGGGGTACATAGTAGTCAAGTTGCTAATGACACTCCAGCAGATCATTTGGTGGCTGGATCTGGATAGGGTCAGCCAAGGCATACCACTCAGAGAGCCAAAAAGGATAGTGATGACTACACATGCAAGGCTGCTGGGATGGGGAGCCCATACCCAAGGAAGGATGTCACAGGGCACCTGGTCACAAGAGGATAAACTTCCTGGAACTCAGAGCCATCAGGCTGGGGTTAATGGAATTTCAGAATCTTCTTATGGATTGCTATGTGTTAGGCCAGGCAGACAACATGACAGCCAAGACCCATGTGAACAGGCAAGGGGGAACCAGGTTCAGGTCTCTACACGAAGAAGCGTCCACAATGATAAGGTGGGCAGAGAGTCACCTCAAGTCCCTGCAGACAGTTCACGTAGCAGGCCAGGACAATTCCCTGGTGGTCTGGTTAAGTCAGAAGATATTGGATCAATCTGAGTGGATGCTGAACAGGGATGTATTCAGAGAGATCTGTCAGAGGTTCGGCACGGTGAAGGTGCACCTCTTCGCAAACGAGCTAAACTGCCAAGTTCTGAAGTTCATCTCAAGAAAAAGAAACCCTCAAGCCCTAGGGATGGATGCTCTAAGCTGCGAGTGACCCCGGGGGCTTCTGTACATCTTTACTCTGGTCCAGATATTGTCAGGGGGTGCAAGTGTTGAGCTGGCGTGTTAGCACCAGAGCAGAGATTCACAGCAACGTGCAAGCAAAGTTCAGAGCTTACGTCCCACAGAGTCCAATGTCCACACAGCCAAGTAGGGAAGGAATATATACAGGGTTTATTTACAAAGCCTGTTATTAAATGCAGGTATACACTGTTCAGCACAAATCGCTACATAGACTGACACAGCGCTTCGCCCACATTCAAATATACAGAAGAGAAAGATACACTGTACAACATTCACTTATATACATTGCCCAGCCAATCACCACTGACTGCTGAGTCACTCTGACTGCTGTACAACAGTGCCAGTCAGAACCTGTTTGCTCCAGCTAGAGCTGCTGCCTATGGAGCTCTTAGCTGTCACCTAGCTGTCACATAGATCAGCACCATCTGGAATCTGGACTCATATCTTTATGCCCTGTCAGATATTACACAGAATCGTACAAAAGATAGTATAACAACAGGCAGAAGTAATCCTGATAGCACCCTTCTGGCCAGGAAGGGCATGGTTTTCAAGATAAAAAGAGACTGTCTATCACGGAACCTTGGTGTCTTCCTTTGAAGGAGATCCTGGTAATGCAGGGAACGATAACACCCCCCCATTCAGCCTTGCTAAGCCTCACAGACTGGAGGTTGAGTGTGAACAACTACTAGAGCTGGGTTATGTAGAAGTGGTGGTTCAAACCATGCTAGCTTCTAGAAAGGGCTCAACTAACAGGGTGTATAACACTTGGCAGATCTTCAGGATCTGGTGTCTAGACCAAGGAGTGGAGCCCTCAGGGCTCCGTTGGGGCCGGGGTGCGCCGGAGCGCCGTTCCGGGAGAGAGGAGGTGGGGGGCGGGCACTTAACAAAGCCCCGGGGGGAGCATTGAAAGAAAAATTGAAAGAAAAATCCTTTCCCTCCCCCCTCCCACTGCTCCTGGGGCCGCGGCAGAGCGCCGCGGCCCTGGGAGGCCCCTTCCCTCCACCCCCCCGCCCATGCTCCCGGGGCCGGCGGCGCTCCGCCGGCCCCGGGAAGAAGCCCCCTCCCTTCCCCCCCCAGTGAAGAAGCAGGGCCCCAGTGGCCTGAAGTCACTGGGGCCCAAGCAAGGGGGGGGAGGAAACGCCGGCCCCAGTGGGGTGAGAAGCGTCCCTCCCTCCCTTCCTTCTCTCTCTGTCTCCCCCCACCTCCCTCCCTCCCTCCCTCCCTCCCTCCCTCCCTTCCTCTTCCTTCCTTCCTTCCTTCCTTCTCTCTCTCTCTCCCCACCTACCTACCTACCTACCTGTTCCTTCCCCTCTCCCTTCCTTCCTTCCTTTCTTCTCTCTCTCTCCCCCACCTACCTACCTTCCTGTTCCTTCCTTTCCCCGTCCTTCCCCTCTCCCTTCCTTCCTTCCTTCTCTCTCCCCCCACCTACCTATCTACCTTCCTGTTCCTTCCTTTCCCTGTCCTTCCCCTCTCCCTTCCTTCCTCCCTCCCTCTCTCCCCCCTTCCTTCCTTCCTTCCTTCTCTCTCCCCCCACCTACCTACCTACCTTCCTGTTCCTTCCTTTCCCCCTTCCTTCCTTCCCCTCTCCCTTCCTTCCTTCCTTCCCTCTCTCTCTCCCCACCTACCTACCTACCTTCCTGTTCCTTCCCCTCTCCCTTCCTTCCTTCCTTTCTTCTCTCTCTCTCCCCCACCTACCTACCTACCTTCCTGTTCCTTCCTTTCCCCCTTCCTTCCTTCCCCTCTCCCTTCCTTCCTTCCTTCCCTCTCTCTCTCCCCACCTACCTACCTACCTTACTGTTCCTTTCTTTCTTCCTTCCTTCCCCCCTTCCTCCCTTCTTTCTTCCTCCCTCCTTCCTTCCTTTCTTCCTTCCTTTCTTTTTCTTTCTTCTCTCTCCCCCACCTACCTACCATCCTTCCTGTTCCTTTCCTTCCTTCCCCCTCCCTCCCTTCTTGCCTTCTGACACACCTGACGTCAGGGATGTGTGGCCTTATGACACTTCCGGTGACGTCAGGGGGTGTGGCATATGCAAATAAGTTATGCTAATGAGCTCCTGCACCTCTGTTTTTTACGAAAGGACCCCTTGGAGCCCTTATTGTCTAGACAAAGGAGTGGAGCCCTTATCTTCACCTGTGGGGCCAATTCTACTTTTTCTACAGGAAGGTCTGGATAAAGGCCTCAAAACCAGTACCCTTAGATGGCAGGTTGTGGCCTTTTTGGCAATCAGGGTCTCTAAGAAGGGGAATATTCTAGCTCAACATCCTCGTACTAAAGGATTCCTAAAAGGGACCTCCTTGATCAATCCACTACAGGTTCATAGGTTTCCCACCGGGAACTTTAACCTGGTGCTTAGAGCACTGTCTAAAGGACCCTTTGAGCCCATGGTCTCCTGTCCCTTTAAGGAGTTGACTTTCAAAACTATTTTCCTGGTTGGGATCACCTCAATTAGATGGGTGTCGGAATTAAGGGCACTGTCAGTGGATAAGGAGCTCTGCGTCTTCCACAATGACGGGGTGGTTCTGTGACCCAATGTGGCCTTTGTCCTGAATGTTAATTCATACTTCCATAGGACAGAGGATACTGTGCTGCCCTCCTTCTGAACTAACCCTAAGCATGAGAAGGAGAGGGAGTGGCACTGTTTTGACATGTGTAGAGCTCTGAGTTTCTACCTAAATAGGACCAAACAGCTATGCAAGACTGATTCTCTATTTGTGTCATTTAGAAATTCATCCTTAGGTCAGAAAGTGTCCATAGCCACTTTAAGTAGATGGATTAGGGGGTGCATAATTCTAACATGCAAGGCCAGGGGCTTAGAACCACCCCAGTGCATCGTGGTATACTCTCTAAAGGGAGCAGTGACATCAGCAGCCTACAGGTCCTTCCCATCTTTAGAGACTGTCTGTAAGGTGGCCACCTGGAAATCGGTGCATTCTTTCACAAAACATTACAGAGTAGAAAAGCTTTCCTCTGTCAAGGCTGCATTCAGCAGGAGGGTGCTTCAGCATGCCATCTAGGCCTGGAAGCTGGATAACCCACCCTGGGGCATACTGCTTTTTTATGTCCTGGAAGTCAGGAATGCCTCACTCCCAGGACCACTGCCAAATGGAAGATTTGTTTCACTTATTGTGAAGTGGTCCAGTTTCTAACTGGTCCAAGAGTGGGACCTTCCTACCAACCTGAAATTTCTTGGAGGTGGCTTCCTGGACCCTGGGGTGACCATTTGATGGCAGTTTGACACTTCCCTCCTGGATTTGAAATTATTTTATATTTAATATTTATATCCCACCTTTCTGCCCAGTCAGGGCAGGAGGAATTTTGCAGGAGGAATCATTTCCTATTTAGCACCTCATGGTCCTGAACAACTGCCTTGGCATGTGACTGCTGTCTTTGCAATATTGCTGTTTCATATTTTGTGATATGGCTTGGTGGCAGCTGATTCTTAGAGTCCTCCGTTTTTGCTGCCAAAAGAGAGCCAGCATGGTGCAGTGGTTAAGAGCGGTGGACTCCAATCTGAAGAACTGGGTTTGATTCCCCATTCATTGTGAATGAACCTTTGCTTGTTGTACTAATATTTTTTACAGTGCTAGTACCAAATTTTTTTAGTTTCCAAGTAGATCATAGAAAGTGTAGATTCCCTCCACCTTCCACATAATGAAACAGGAACAGTCAGCAGTATGAGGAATCCATGCGTTCCATTGCCTAGAGTCAACCAGAAGCCAAAAGGCAGCACCACTGTTTTGAACACACAGTCTAGCTCTTGAGGGTCAGTGCTACACAGGCAATGCAAATTCATGTACCACAGCCATGATAGCTTCTCTTTTCAAGGAGACACAGCTTCTGAGGGATCCATTTGAAGCTGAGAAATGGCAGGTTGGAGAGGTAGTTAATTCTCCCCGTTGTCTTTATTGTACTCTCCCCCCAGTTTCTACATAGATGAACAGGTATCTTAGAAACCCTACAGGAAAGCTATTTGGAGAAGAGGGGAAAGATATAAGTGCTGCCTTTCTAGCCAATCATTCATAAAAACAAGTCCATCCCAAAGCTACTTTTCTTCAGAAAAAAGCAAATGTGAGGGCTGCCTTACATGCATTTGTGTGTATAATGGGTAGTTTGCCCTTGAAGGTCATGTTTTTCAGATGCTGTGGGCTGTTAAGCAGTATTTCAAGCAGTATTTCACAACTTGCATTTTCAGTATTTCAAGCAGTATTTCACAACTTGCATTTTCAGTTGTGGGAGCAATAAGCTAGAGGCTGAGCCGTAAATTACTGAGGTGAATGTAAAAATGAAAAGATTAATATACAGGTTGGTAGTCCATGCAGTTTAATTATCTGCATATATTAAAAAGAGGATTTTAATCTAAAGTGTATGCAAATAGCTGTTTTGTTTTTTATGAATTAATCTTTGAGCTGCTACTTGGAGATATTTTTTGTTGGTGACAGATACTAAATGAAGACTATGTTTCCAGACATTAGCATGAATTGAGTCAAAATTCAGGATTAAGTCTGTGTGATGAATTTCTGGAAACCAAAGATTTCTCACAAAGAAATGCAAGGAAGCTGGGGGAAAGGCTCACTCTGATATTGCTGGTGTTGGTATTTCAGTCTGAAGCTGAGGCACACCAAGACAGACATGTGCCTTCCAGATCCAGAAACAGCTTGCAGTTGATTGCTAAAAGAAGACTCTTTCTCATCAGTTCACATTCTGCTGTTGCATACCTTCTATGCCTTCTGGACAAATAGAGGACAAGGAATGACTGAATGGCTGTTTGTTAAACTGGCTGAAAAAGCAGATGCTTCTTCAGTGTAATATACATCACAAGATTCAAGTGTGATGAATTCCTAGTTTGGGGTAGTGGAATCTGATTGCGGTCACCCCAATCCTTCCTCTCTCTGTAAGTGATTAGTGCTCTCAAAACTGATTGTGCCAGCCACCTGTCTGGTGGGGAGAACCTTGTGTGCAGCCTACTGCTGTACATGATGTTCTCCTGATTTGAGACCAGTAGATGTGCATAATTTCCATGGCACAAAATTTATGGAAAAACGAGCCAGAAGTTCTCATTTCACTGTAAATCTTTGTAATGCCATGAGGACTGAATGAATAAATTGTAGGTTGATGTAATCTTGCAGTTCCCAATAAGTTTTGCAAGAATGCATTTAGATAGTATTTGCCTTTTTATGCACAGAAGTTAGAGAAAGATGGCTTAGCTGCTTGTTGAAGTGTTGTTCTCCTATCTATTTTTATTATTATTATTTTGCTGACTGGCAAGCTGTTTCACTTTTAAATGAATCTTGTTTATTGAGTATATTTGGGTCCCCTTTAAAAGCACTTTTCTTACATATTTTTATTATTTTTCCATTATCTTATTATTTTGCTGGCATCAACCAGGTTTGAGTCTGTATTTTGAAAACAGGCCTAGCTTGCCTGAATCAGCTGACCTGGCAAAAATGTATTAATGAATAATTAACATAGATGCAGGCCTAATTATCTCTAATTTGTTTTTTTTAATGTAATATCCGCCCTATATGAGAACACAGGCACCTGACCATCCCTAGAGAGCTGTGAACAGTTATTTATGGTGTTAGTAAGCAAGGACATTTAATGCCTTAGGTTAGGGAGATACTGGTAAGTGGGTGGCTGTGATTAATTATGTAGCAGCCCCTTTATGGTTTCTTCCATGGAGGTGGAGAGAAAGGGGGAGGGGTTGTTAAAGTCTTATGGATAAGCATATGCTCTGGGGAATGCAAAAACCAGAGGAAAATAAATTAGTATCTGACAGCTGCTTCTTTCTGCAGATGAATTTGATGTTGTGATTTAGCAGGATTTCTCAGCATCTCTAGTAAATTTACTAGTTGGGCTACATTGTACTGTAAAACAACCTTCCATTATAATCACAGAATCAAGCAGACATTAGAAAATTCCCTTAAGTGTACATTCATTTTTTGGTGAACATAAAGTTGCTTATATTGTTAGGAGTCCTAAAAAATAAAAATAAAAATTGCCAGTAGGCAATCCTTATTGAGCCCTCATGAACTTAGCATGTGAGGGATGTTGTGTCTTACTCCCAATGTGATTCTTAAAGAAAGGTTAGACACAAGTCAGACACATGCAAACTACAGGTCAAATATTTGTGTCAGAATCAGTATAATAAAAACAAGTCTAAATTCACAGTCCTCAAAGGTGGCAAAGACCGTCCTGGAAGGAGTCATAAATACCTCTGACATGATCCAGTCCATTAAAAAATATATATATATTACCACACATAAATACATATTATACATATATTACCAAAAACAAACAAAGAATAGCTTCATCAGTGTTCATACAGAGTCAAAACTTGCCTTATTAACTTAAATACTTTTTCATGTCTGATTATCTACAACATAAAAATATTCAGTTCTGGTAATCAGAAGGTGGCGGTGGCTACAAGCATGGATGGTTCAAGAGGGAATTAGATAAACATATGGAGCAGAGGTCCATCAGTGGCTATTAGCCACAAGGTATAGATAGCACCCCTCAGTCTGGGGCAAGTGATGCACTATATTCTTGGTGCTTGGGGGGGGGGGCAACAGTGGGAGGGCTTCTAGTGTCCTGGCATCTGCTATTTTTGGCCACTGTATGACAGAGTGTTGGACTGGATGGGCCACTGACCTGATCCAACATCTGTTTCTCTTAGGTTCTTATAATGTTATAACCCAAATGCAACAGATGATTTAATTTTTGGAACCCCCCCCCCCCCAAATTCTGCTCTATTACAATACCACTATGTGTGTAAAAAGTTAGTGTTTGGTTGATCACAGAATCAACAACATCATCTTCTGTTCCTGTAAATCTTAGCAAACCAAATTGGTGAAAGATGCCACTAATGTTCCCTCTTACAAATGTTTTCTTCAAACAGTAAAAACTGAAAAAGACACACTAGATACAACAAAAATAGAAAATTTAAATAACCAACCAGTTACCATGCTTAAGGTCCTTTGAATTTGATTAATTAAAAATTCAACTATAGTCCATGTACCTCCTAAATCCACACCTGCCAAAAATTTTCTTAACCTTATCTTGTACTGTCAGAACCTCATTATCATGGAAAAGAGGAGTAATCCACAAATCCCTAGTACCGTAAAAGATACTACATTCCAGGAAGCAATGCATCAGTTTCAATCTGTCCTGAAGTACAGTCACAAAGTCTATCTGAATATGCAGTCCTTTGCTTTTGACATTGCATTACTTGAGAAGAGATAGAGTTTAATCTTGCAAGCATATATGATAACTTCTCGACTTCATAAGGGGTAACATTGTTTTCTTTGACTATCAGATATAAATGATCCAAAATCACATCCATCCAGTGCTTGCATTGCTGCCTAGTCCATTCAATCTGAAGTCCAGATTCCACTACTGATTATAAAGGAGATATGTGGGGTACTAATCTCTTTTTCCACTTATCCCAAACTCTCATTATAGCATCATAAATGATAGAACCGAACTAGAACCTCTGCCTATTAGTTTTTTTTCACCCAGATCCAATCTTTTAAGGGAATAGATATAAATGTTTATTCAATCAATATTACAAGATCTACTTGTTCATTGAACCACCCAGCCAACCATAAACATTTTTCTTCATGGTAATAATACAATATGTTGGGAATCATAAACCCTCTACATTTCCACTTCTGATGTGCCTGCTTCCAATCAAGCAGCCCATTTTTTGTGCTTTCCATCAGAAAGGAGTATTGATTTCTCATCAAAGTTCAAGGAATTTTGTAGTATTTTAAATCTGTACTACAAAAATAAGTATTCGTATTAATCTGTCTCATAATTCTGTAGATTGTAAACTCTGTTAGTTTTCTTCTTAGTCCTTCACATCTTTTGTTGCAGCTCAGTTCCTTTGTGTGACAAAGCTACAAATGTCTGTAGAATCCTATCTACTATTGCACCTGGATTTCACAGATGAATCTTGCCATCCTCATATACATTTCTATAGAATATCAGGATATGCTCTCCAGGCTTCAGGATTATTCAGGACTGGCATTTATTTCCTTTCATGCCTCTCTTTAAACCCTGTAGTTGGAGTCCTCTTACAAACATTAGTTTATTTTGTGTGTGTATAATTAATCATCATCACTTTTCATGCATAGGTCTTTATAGAAGACCCAGACTGCGATTGCACACACTAAATAATTCACTTTCACACAGTAAAATCCTGTTGGAAAGAGCACTGAAATTGCCTTAAAAGTGGTTTATTTAGTGTGTGTGACCGCAGCCCCAGTCATTGATATTGCTTACCTCTTACCTACTTTTGTTCTTGAGCACACTGGTTCTTCCCTAGGAATATTCCTAACCGTTCTTGTAGCTGCTCCTCTTCATAATCCTTAAAAACCACTGGAGCTGCAGAGTAGTACACTACCTTCATTGCGAAGGAGTTCTGAGCTGATTCTTTTGCTATGTCTGTCTGAACATCCAGATTTTTCTCTTCAGTCCTCATGGTTGCCTGAGAAGGTTCTGAGGATAACTGACATAGGATCTATCAGGAGTAGGGTACTGGTCCCTAGTCCCGTGTTGTGGGAGACGTGCTGGGTGATCTGTAGAGTAAGAAGTACTCTGGGACTCCATCAATTCATTAGGACTCCCTTTTCACAGCATAAGCCTTGACAATTAGAAAATTGACATATCTGTAAAACTTTAATTTATAACATTATGAAAAGGGACAAGTTTTAACAATTAGCCAATCAGATGTGACTGTTCAGTGATTCTTCTGGTACGCTATCTCACAAACTGTAGCCTCAAAATATTAAATAGAAATCCAGTGCATCAGCCAGTATCTCTGGATATTTTCAGAGGCAGTTTCAGCTTAGATGATGTATGAAGGGATTGTCCTTTCACATTCAGGCAAGTAACTTATATATGACTATTAAAAACAGCATGAGTGAGTTAACATAAGAACTGTGCCATAAAAAAATGTGTTACCAACCTACCTATCTTCTGAAAGTTATTATTGACCTTTGCATGGTTATAGTGTTCATACAGTTCCCTTCCTGTTGTTGGTCTTCAGGAAGCAATGTTGCTTTTATTTTACTCTTTAAACAAGCATAAATTCTGTCAGAACTACAAGAATATAAATTAGTCAGTGAGATTTAAAATATTTAAACAGTAGATTTAAGATTTTAGAGTAGATAATCTACTGTTGGAGAAAACAGGCAACTGAGTTCTACAGGAGAACAAAACAAGGAAAGCTTAAACGTTAAAAATGTCCCTAGATATTCATATTCATGCGGATCCCTTCCAGATCCCTTCCAGTCCAGCTTCCATCTGGGACACGGGATAGAGACAGCACTGGGCACCCTCATGGATGACCTTTGGAGGCATCTGGATTGAGGCGGATCGCCGGTGCTGTTGCTGTTAGACCTGTTGGCAGTGTTCAACATGGTCGACCATCAGCTACTGATCCACTGCCTCGCTGACACAGGAGTTCAGAGCCTTACAATGGCTCGCATCATTTTTTCAGGGTAGGGGACAAAGGGTGGCACTAGGGGAACAGTTATCTCGAAGGCATCCACTGATTTTTGGAGTGCCCCAAGGGGCAGTGCTTTCACCTCACCACTCATTTTGTCCCAGTGTTACAATGCAGCAAGATTATTATGGTAAAAAAATCAGTGTGATAACACAATAAAAATTACTCTTAAAACCAGTTTTTCAGGGAACTTAGGGGTGGGGGTACATGTGACGCTGACACCACAAAAAGGTTGCGGGAACCAAAATTCAATTTTGGGGATTCCACTCTGGAAAACTGCAAGTTAGTACCTGAAAGGGGGGGGGGGGGGGCGGATCGCAGAAAAAGTGGATCCGGAAAATGTGGGGTAATGGGGCAGTAAATTGGGAGCTACTCCTGGAACAGCCAAAAGTTGTGCAGAAAGTTGTATGAACATTGATGATTTAAGAATGCCAATGCGGTAATTTGCACATGTGTGGAAATGGTCTGAGTGTATCTATTACCTGTGCACTGGAGTTTGTTTCATTTGTTGTGTAGTTGTTACTAATTCGAAAAGGGACTGCTTCATTAATTGGGTTGTTTCATATGGTTGTGTTTTGATATTGTTTCCTTTATTATTGTTCAGTTTTCACAATTCTGTTTTTTATTTTTCACCATTGGTTTCAATGGAAGACACTCATCCCATTTCTCAGATCTACACTTTCATGTTTTGAGGCAATGAGGTACCCATGTTTCCCATTAAAGTCTATGGGAGAAATTATGGTAAAGGTTCCAAACAGAAACATGGACAGTATTGCAGCCACTTAACTTGAAGAACGGTAGCACAGGCCATGCAGTAGCACAAGAAGGGTAAGGCAGCTGGGCTGGTGGGCAGCAGGAGGTGGTCCTTGAGGTAGATTTGCTTGGATGGAGGGATAAGGTTTGAGAGCAGCAAGCATGCAGGGGAGCTCAGACTGCAAGGGAAAATTTGACACAGCTGGGCAGGTTTTGGGAGGAGAGAAGGTAGCAAAGTCCCAGTGGAATACCTCATACATGGATGTCACCTTAGTGGCTACAGCTTCTGCCCGCAATCCAGTAAACTCAGAGCATCTCTTCCCACCTCCCCCTAAGAAACACTGTGGTCATGTTGTGGCCTTGTTAGGAAAATATTGGCTGCTTTGTAGAAGGGAAACTAATAATGAAAACACACAAAAAAAGAAAATCATAAGTTTTTTCCATTATAGAGTGTTTAGATGGGGAATTTGTTTTCATATTAATCAAGAAAAGAAATGCACAAGTCTAATATATATAACTAATTATATCTATACGTACACACATATACTGATGTGTGTGTGTGTGTGTGTGTGTATATATATATATAATATATATATCACACACACACACACACACATTTCTTTATCTTTGGGGTTGTACAATGTAAGCTCAGTTAATCACTGAACTATTACCTTCTGATAATACATGCTTATCAAAGAGCCTCTGATATTTAAGGGTTCATAATAGTATTGTTCTAGTGCAGACTCACTGATTACTTCAGTATGTTCTTGGATTAGCATTTCAACCAATGTTAAGTACTTATTTTGTTTTGGGATTTGACAGTATTGATATTATACTTTCCCATAGCACCAGAAAAACAAAAGAATCTACATGCTACTAATACTTTTTATTGTATTTATCTAAAAATGGACTGTCATTCAGTGAAAAGAATTCTTAAAATAAAGCCAAATAAGTGTCTTGTTTACAATTGGTGCAATTTTTTAAAAAATTGTGCACCTTTCTACCAAAAAAGACACGTGATATTATACAATCCAAGGACTTTCTTTAAGTTGCTGAAAGAAAACAGCAGCCAATTAGGCAGTGCAAAGCATATCTCACTCATCAGATTGAACATGCCCAATTCAGTACAAACACCTGACTTCTGTTGGTAATGTAGTCTGCAGGACATTGTATTACATTCAGCAGTACTAGCTTTATTACTGAACTGCCATGATTTTTAGATAGTGTAATAATGTAGTGTGATCTTGACATCAAAACCACAGATTATCAAAATCAAACCTGCATTTGTAACAGAAGCAGATCTCAAACAGAAAACTTTCTATCAAATTGCAGCACATACAGGTTGCAGCCACCAACAGATCAGATGAACACGTGCGGTTGCTTTCCACAGTAGAGACAGTACTTCCTTTGGCCTGTAGGTGGCAGCAACTAGCTACATTAATGTCTTGTAGTGGCTTTGCTATTTAACTGGCGATCATAATGCTTTGACAAAGCATACGGAGAAAATTAATTAAAAGCAACTTGTAGGGTAAATGGGCACTGAATTGGATTTGGCTATGGGAAGCCTAGTTCCGATTTCTGTGCCACCATGGATGTCCTTGGTGATGAGTTGTAGGCTATGATGTATTGGCCTCAGTTCCTTAGCTTTAAAATAATAATAGCAGCTTTTTAAACAGAGCTGTTGTAAGATAAATACTATAAAGTGCTTTAAACTTTAAAGTGTTATTGATGAGGGAGTCCTCTCGAGGGAAGATGAGAGTGCCAATGCACTCAGTCTCTCTCTAGGATCACCACTTTTAAAACTGTCAGGCTACTCCTGAAATCTCACCAGCTCAGACTGGCTACATTTCATGCTTTTACAACACTACAACCTTCTCCATCTTTTATGTCGTATTTACTGTTTGCTTTTTCATTCTTCTTAAAGGTAGACCATCGTAGTTTCTTCTTCAGTGCTGTGTTGCTCTTGCACCATGCTCCTCATGATATAGAAAGGTACTTGTGGAAGCACAGTATCATGTCTACATTGGGCTGTGTGCTTCTCTTCTATATGATTTAGCAGCTGTAGGTTACCTTGCACTGCAAGACAAAAACATTTTGGCAAAAATAGATACAACACGCTTTGCAGAAACTCCTCTTGGAATAGTTAGCAAGATAACAGGGAGAGAGAATGTAAGTTCAAAAACAGAACTTGTGAGATTGCCTTTAATGTTGGGCAAAAGCATTGGCTGTCTTCCTCTACCTGACCTTTGAAAAATTCATCTCTAAGAGCCTGTTCCTGAGAAATAAACATATTACAGTGATATCCTTTGCCTGTTGGCTTTTACTGGAAGTCTTTATCTGTAAGGAAAAAAATAATACTTAACATCTGTCAAGGATCCCAAAGCATGCAGGGAATCCAAACTGTAACACAATATGCTGTATGCATACACTGTGCTGGGCGGTGGTGGTGGTGGAAGAGCAGGACTGCTTGTCAGATGGAAGAACAAACCACAGCTTGTCAGTATGAGTACAGCCCTTGGAAGTTTGTAGGCTCATGCATTGCTTTCCCCTCCCTCCCCTCCCTCCTTCAGGGCTCAGGAATTGAACACTTCCTGGCTTGTAACAAACTAGCCTCTGTCATTCCATCCAGATCTCAAACTGTGCTTCTGTTTCTTGCCTGCAAAGCAGAATGCCAGTAGGAAAGCTGCCAATTTATAAGTTCCATTTTTAATTGACAGACCTTCCTCATGAGAGTTCAGTATTCAGGGTTTTATATTTTTAGCACACAGATCAAAAACACACATCAGGTTGCAATGATTTATAATAAATTAGACTGCTCATAGTGTTTTGACCTCTGATTCATGGCACCCAAATCCTTTGCGGAAAAATATTCTCTCCACAACTCGCTCTAGGGCTTCAATTATTAATTGTACACTTTCAAGAGGTTTTGTAGCACTTATGTAGCCATAAACTTCAAATGAAGCACATGAGCAATTTAGTCATTAAGAACCTGACAGCTAATTATACCTTTTTAGTAGACTATATTTTTAGCTTTGCTTGCATTGCTCTCAGTATGGAAAATACTTATCACAAGGTTTATAGATATATGCTGTGTGGTAAAAACGATGACAATGGACAGAAGGATGATTAGACAGAAGTACTGTGAACATAATCAGTAGTTAATAGCATATAATTCTGTAGCTAATTACACCCTGGTTTGTCTCAAACGGCAGTTTCAAAGCCAAAACATGAATAATTCAAAGATATTATGTCTTTGGGCTTTACTTACAGTATGACTCTCTAGTCTAGTTGAAACTTTTCATTCACAGAGGATATACAGACACCTAAAAGTGCCTTGTTGCTAGGCAGAGAGTGATATGTGTAGAGCAATGCAGTTGCGAAAGGAATCGTGATTAGAAAGAGGAAAGCTTCAGGGCTTGCCAGCCAGTTCCTCTTTGGCCTATGAAAGGGTGAGTACAAAACCTGTATCCCTGACTGAAACTCCTTTACTTTGGTCTGTGGACCTCAGTGACAGCCGCTGATTGCCAGCCAGCCTGTGTCAATACAGATCACTCCTTTAGCACCATACCCTGACCCTAGTTGCTTTGTCTCATTAGTGTACATTAGTTTATCTTGATGTTGCATTTAGTCTGATACCTGAAGTACCTGCACTTTTGAGATGTTTAAAATACTGACCAGTTTGTAGAAGCAATACTAAGAGATCAGTACATACCAATCTGTTATGTATTGTACCCCTGTTAATCATTTTATCCATAACAATTTATGATAAAAGTTTAAGTTTCAGATACTAACTGAAGGTTATTCATTGTTAACTGTACTTCAACAGGAAAATACACATTGGTTAAAAATTATTTATATCCCACCTTATCTCCTTAGAATCTAACAATGCAACTACAAGTTGCAAGGACACAGCAAACATTGCAGTACATTAACAAGATAGAAGCAATGCACAGATTAAAAATGAAGCCACATCCACCAAACTTGTCTGCGGTCTACCAAACGCCTTCTAAATAAAAACTGTTTTACATGCCTTCCAAAATGCAACTTGGGAGGGTTCTCGTGATATCCACTCTGGTAGGCCATTTTAAAGTGAACATGGTCCTAACGATCCACTCTAGTCTGCATACTAGATAAAGGGTTCTGTGCCACCTGTTGTTTCTGGACAGTCTTCAAAGGCAGCCCCACAGAGTCCAGCAGTACTCCAAGCTATGAACCTTTAGAGAGAGAGCTACCCCATCCAGAATAGGAGACATTGCAATTCCTGGATCAGAGCTTCTCCACTCCAGTAGCACCTCTCTTTGTCAGAATCAGATTTCAGCTTGTTCGCCCTCATCCATCCCAAAACTGTCTCCAACACTACCCTATTGATTTTATGATAACATAGTGACATATTTTTGCCCTTGTAACTTTAATTCAGTATCTGTTCTGTATAGTAATAGCTATGTTGCTTAATACTGTGGAGATGGGGGGGGCATGGTGGGTATTCAGATTGCTAGCTACCATCCTATTCTCCCCCAGTTCTTGCCTCTCCTGCCAGTGTTAAGCAAAACAGCTGCTGTAACTAAACATACTTCTACTGGAGTCATTAGAGAGCTCAAAACAACTCCCTACATTCAACTCTACCTCCAGCCATGCGCAGTGATAGGATCCTTACTAATTTTGTAGCTCTCGTAACCCAGGCAAGGGAATACAGGTCAACATGGCATGGACCTATTTCATTCTGCCTTCTAGACTTACAGTTCTATGAACATCCATTTAATAGGAAACTGTTAATGGAAATGAAGTATATACAAAGAAGCATTTTGCCCAAGAGAGGAGCAAAAGCTAGCAATAACAGAGGAGTAGCAAATGAGAAGAAGAAGAAAGAGGATATTAGATTTATGCCCCGCCCTTCACTCGGAATCTCAGAGCGGCTTACAATCTCCTTTCCCTTTCCCTTCCCCTCCCCACACCAGACACCCTGTGAGCTTGGTGAGGCTGAGAGAGCTCTTTTCAGAACTGTCCTTGAGGGAACAACTGTGCCAGAACTATGGCTTGCCCAAGGTCATCCAGCAGTTGCAAGTGGAGGAGTGGGGGATCAAACCTGGCTCTCCCAGATTAGAGTCCGCCCACTTAACCACTACGCCAAGTGGCTCTCAAGAAGAAACACTGGTCTTCTCAGACACCTTTATAGACACATTGCTGCAGGAGTTAAGGTACAAACAGCAGCTGGGAACCAGCTCCACTTCAGCCACTGGGTCTATAAGGATAAAGCCTCCTTCATGTGTAAGGAAGGAGCAAGGGACCATCACAGAAGAGGTGCATGTGCCTTTTAGCCACTTTTGTTTGTGACAACCAGATATGCTCCATTGATTGCTAGTTCTAGCCAAGCTCTTCTGACTAATTTTCCCTTGCATGATCGGAGCCATAACACATAGCAGCAGAACAGACAGTAGCTGGAGACTCTGGTTCACTGCAACTCTCTGCATACTAAGAGAGTGGGGAGCTCACTGCAGGCAGCTCACTGCATACTAAGAGAATAGGAAGCCTTGCTGAAGCATGTTGAGCGGTGCCCTGTTCAGAGAACACTGGATCACAGGTAATGTCTGCCATAACTGCTACCTATTAAGCATCATTAGACTTATGTTTCTTTCACGTTTCTGTAGACAATTACCCAATACCCTCAGACACAAGAATGCTGCTCCCATTGTTCAGTACTTTTTATACATACCACAAGCAGGCAAGATGTACTATAGCAGCAGTGACCAGTGCAAAGCACACCTGTTGCTGTCTGGGAGTTCTTTTGTTTCTGCAGGGCTCCCGTGATTTTAAAAGCTGATTGACAAATGATAACAGGTGCAGCTTTTACACAGCATGGAGGTGTGATGATTGAGAAAGCTGCCATGAATGACATAACTTTCAAAGCCACATGGGTGCATTCACATCTATTCATTTATATCCCATTTTTCTCTCCTGTTGCTCAAAGCAGCTTTACGAACATCATTCTCCCTGCATCAATTTTCTCAAAACAACCCTGTGAGGTAGGCCATGCTGAGAGTTTGTGATGGGCCCAAGATCACTCCGTGAGCTTCCATGGTAGAAGTGGGGATTTGAACCTGGGTCACCCAGGATGCTAGTCTGCAACTGTATCCACTACACCACACTGGCCTTCAGCCACAATGCAGGGAGCGATCCTTATTCCTCTGTTATGCTGTCAGAACTCCTTCTGCAATTGGTGGTGGTCAATAAAAGCAGTGACTGTTTCACTTGTATCTGTGTTCTCTTTGTGATGGTCTGATCCTCTCCCCTTCCTGGTAGGCTTGCCTTGGGTGTCTTTATGATAGGAAACCCAGTGGGGATCTTTAAGGCTATGTCTTGCCCATGATCTTGTCATAGCTCAGTGTCCCCTAAGCTTCTTGTCATCAGTTGCACACATCCGTTATTTTAAGTGAGATAAACCAAGTAGTCCTACAGCATGAAGCATTCGGAAAGATTGATGGTAAGGTCAGCTGAGAGAATAACCGGTAGGCACTGAGAACTGGCCAAGTGATCATAGAGGAGGGGGATATGGATTGAATAAAGGAGGCTGTTCTGGTTTTGGCAAGAGGGCCCTTTGATGATCTACAAACGCACCGGGAGCAGGGATCTGTGCAGTAGCTGGAGCCTGGGTCTGGTCTGGTCTGGCTGGGCAGCACTAAGGTCTGGACAAATCTGGGTTTAGCTAGGTTCAGGTTCACAGAGCAGAAGCATGCCATGCAAACTCTGATTGAGTCTTTCCATTTCGCTCCACGGCTTAAACATCATAGAAAGAGAAAAGCCCCACCTGTTCCACTCTGTAGCCTAGGTTCAGGAGGCAAGTAGCTGACGCTGTAAGCAGATAAGTAGACACGCTATTTGTTTCCCTGTTATCTTGTGGAAGAAATTAATGCATGTTTAAAAGTACTGTCATATGAAATGCTTTCTCTACATCTTTTGCAGGAAATACTGGAGTACTCCTTGAACCAGGAGTTTACTGTGGAGAATGTGCTTGCAGTACTTCCAGCCTTCCCCAAGGGTGGCCCTCAGCAACGTGCTAAAAGGGCAGCAGAAGCTCTGGTGAAGGCTCAGAATTATTCCAGGCAAATGGCAATGCAACAGGTGAGGAAATGAAGGCTTATTGGAGCTTAAATTTCTCTCTTTAAGAGCTTCTGACTGACTCAGCAGCCAGTGCTCAGTCATTCCTTTGCACTAACCTTATCAAGTAGCAATGTATAAAGGTTAAAATCCCTGTGTTCAGTTGTTGTCTAGTTGCAGTGCAGGCATTATTTTAATTCCCAGCTGGCAAAGTCATTTTTAGTGGGCTTCCCAGTGCAAGTCAGGAAATGCAAGCCTGTACAACAGTCCTAAGCAAACTTTACATCTTGTCAGACCTTAGAAGCTACTCAGGGTCGGTCCTGGTTAGTACTTGGATGGGAGACCAAGGAAGTCCGGGGCTGCTATGCAGAGGCAGGCAATGGCAAACCATCCCTGAACATCTCTTGCCTTGTAAACCCCACGGGACTGCCATGTTGACTGCGACTTGATGGCACTTCCTACCACCATCAAGCTTACTGATTTCAGTGGACTAAGAATGGTATAACCTTGTTTAGGATTGCACTTTAGAAGACGGGCTGTGGATTTTCTCACTCCGCCCCCCCTTCCCAATTCAGGAGCCAGAGGGGTTTGCAAATCAAAAACTACCAAGTAGTTATGCAACTTAAGTGCAAATCAAAAACTACCAAGTGGTTAGGCAAGTGGAGAAAAAGCAAAATTTAACATGAGCTCATCTGTATCACCAGTTGGTGGTTGTACAAGACGTACAGACAAAGCACAATTTAACCTCCATGGTTCCTTATCCATGTTTTTTCAAGAATCAGCGCATGCTCTCACAAACTGCTCATCTTGCTGTACTGCTGGCAAAACTTCAACTTCTGTGCAGGTCTAATACTTTTTGGGCAACCACAGTGATACAGTGAGGAAGCCGAAGGTGGAGATCTTTGGGCTGCTCTTGGCAAGCCAAGCTCCAGAAAAAAATTCCATCTTCATGTTAAGGTTGTTTCACCGCATCCCCTTCTCTCCCCCACCCCCCACTTCAGTGCTGGCTGTTTCCATCTGTATAATTATAATCTACAATACATGCTTCTGGGGATTTTTTTCATGGGAGATGAAACTGACATGGTGGAGTAGATCACTGGGTACATCTCCCAGTGAGTCATTTTTATAAACATGCCCTTGGGGGGTTGAGATAAGGTGGTATGTGGGTAATAAGGGGAATTTTTTTAGAAACTGCCAGTGAGAGCCACCAGTGGTTTTCTTTTCTGTTTAGTCTGGACTCTATGGTCAGGCCACCTCCAAGGTGGAGGAACATCCCAGACCATGATTTGTTTGGTGTAGTGGTTAGGAGCGTGGACTCTAATCTGGGAGAACCAGATTTGATTCCCCACTCCTCCACATGCAGCTGCTGGTGTGACCTTGGGTCAGTTACAAGTTCCTTCAGAGCTGTTCTCTCAGGAGCAGTTCTTGAAAGAGCTCTCTCAGCCCCACCTACCTCACAGGGTGTCTGTTGTGGAGAGGGGAAGGAAAAGGAGATTGTAAGCCACTCTGAGACTCCCTTGGGTAGTGAAGGGCAGGGTATAAATCCAATCTCTTCTTCTTGTCACTATGGATGTAATACCAAAACACATTTCATCATACCATATTCAAGCTACCATTTCATAGTCAGTGTGGTATTGTAGTTAAGACTGTAGGGCTAGAATCTGGGAGGCTCAGGTTTGAATCCCCACTCATGCCACGGGTGCTCGCTGGTGACCTTAGGCCAGTTGTTCTCTCTCAGCCTAGCCTACCTCACAGGATTGTTGTGAGGATAATGAGCCTACATTGTGAGGAGGGTGGGATATAAGTCTAACAAAATAAACAAATGAATAAAAATAAAGTGCAGGAGAGGAGAATGAAGTAAGTCGCTTTGGAGCCTCATTGGGGAGCAAAGGGGAGTATAAATCAATCAAATAAATATGAAGCTACTCGCTGGATATAGTTCTAAACCATGGTTTAGCTTCCCAAACTGTGGCTTGGCATTGCACTTGAGTGTTGTCTTAAACATTTTGCAAGATTTTACTTGGGTACGCTAATTCTTGTTCAGATATATTTTAGCAGTTAATTAATTAGTCAAATTGCTAGCAATTCTTAATAGGTTAATGACAACTTCTTTATAAGGAATGTACAAACTGTTTATGTACATGTGTCTGTTGGAATGATCCCCCCCATTTTTTTCTGTTGAAAATACAATCCGTCTCTGGCTATGATCCTACCTTTTGTCTTTCATCCAAATGTTGCATCACCTAGCAGTTAGACCTCTTAAAGCTTGGGTGTGCACAGCCCTATGTGTTTCACAACCAGATGTTTGGCAATTTAGCACACCCCTTCTAGTGAATAATCTGTTAGTGAGGGTTTTTTGACCATCTGGTTTGAGACTGCTGCAGATATTATATGGATTTTTTTTCGAGGTAGAGGCTGCAATCCCAAATGGCTGATATGATTCTGAACCAGGCCATGGAGTGTCAACCAAATAATTCACACAGTGGAAGCAGGGACAAGCAGGGGAGATTCTTTTACAAGCCTGAGAGAAGCCACCAGTTTGCAGAAAAATATAAAATGTTTAAAAAATACACACGTAAACATTTGGGTTGAAACTCCCCCCCCCCTCAATCATAGAAGCAATGTTTGCTTCTTTTAAGAACAGTGTGCCACAAAGTCACACAAGATTACAGTGTGAGATCTCAGTGATAATATTGGGTGCTGATAGGCAGCCCATGACAAACAAACATTCTAAGCCTCAGTTTGTTTGTGAGTTGCCGGGGTGGGGGGTGGGGGTGGGGGGGGGGGGTGGGGGGGGGAGAGACAGGCTAAAAAAGGGTGAAAGACTGAAGGAAAGAAAGATATGGTAGGAGGGGAGAGTAGCTAAAAATGGAAGGTGAAGATGGGGGAGGAGAACATTAAAAGGTGGTTGGTTAAGGAAGGGGTGGGCAGAGGCTGCCAGGGGAAGAAACAGAAAAAATAGGTTGGGAGAGGAGGAAGGCTGCAAGTACTGCCAGGGGAAGGCATAAGAGGAAAAGCAAGAAGGAAAGGAATCGGGAAATGAGTTTCCTCTACATGAGTTCTCAAGTGCGCGTATAGACAGAGAGAAAACAAACTGGGCTACTTGAGCTTTGTTTATTCTGTTACAGCTACTTCTGCAACTGAAGAGGCAATCTGCATTTTAAATTGATCTTGGGACTTTTCTCTTTGGTGGAGAGAACTGCTGTGGCAGAAGCACCACATAAATCTGCTGGCTGGATGAGCAGCTCTTCTCAGTGTGCTTATAACTTCTTTGAATCAGTCATTCAATTTTTTTTTCTTCCACAGCTGGAAATTTACATTGCTGTCCTAAGCTGAGTTATACCTGTCTGAGCTCATTTGTGTCTGTATAAAGTGCCATCAAGTCTCAGTCAACTTATGGCCTCCAGCAAGAGGCTTCCAAGGCAAGTGAGAAGCAGAGGTGGTTTGCCATTGCCTTCCTCTGTAGAGTCTTCCTTGGTGGTCTCCCTTCCAAGTGCCGACCCTGCCTAGCTTCTGCAGTCTGACGGAATCAGGCTATACCACGCCACCTTCCTCCCTTAAGCTCATGTACTTCATTGTATTTAGAAGGGTGTAGCTCTGCTTATAATGGCACTGTTAAGTATCAATATTATAATGATGAATTTCTCTACCTTTGTAATGGTTTTGAGGGGAGAAGGAAGGCTACAAAGTTCCTCATCCTAACTGCACTGTGAGAGATGTAAAACTTTTTGTTCCTGACACTGGGAAGGCTCATTAAGCTGAAGTTTGTGCATGATTAAATCAAGGAGGTTTACATCTCCTCTAGGACTGAGGTTAATGAAGCTTTTGCTAATCTTTACTCTTTGAAGAGGGAGGCAAGGAGGGATTTAACCCAGTGTCAGGGCATTTTGATGCAATAAGCAAGGTTGGTCTCAAGTTTAATCCTTGTCATCTCTGGATAAAAGGATTTTGTATAGCGGGAATGGAGGGCTGTGTGCCTGAGACCCCTGTAGAGCTGCAGCAAGTCAAGCTAAATAGTGGTGGGCGAGGTGGTGAATTGTCCGACTCAGTGCAACACTGCTTCTTGCATGCTTCTAAAGAGGCAAGCTTCCATTAATAGGAATGTCATTTATTTAATAATTCTGTGCATGAAATAGTTTACAAAAAGAATATAAAAGCAATACATAGAATATTAAAAATCAACAATAATCAATTTTGAGCCCAAGACAGAACAGCCCATAACGTGTGTGTGTTATGTGTGTATGGGTGTGTATGTATGAATGTATTTTTTTGAAGATAATATGGTATACATGTTCACTCTTTAACTATTAAAGAACAATGTTGTATTCATGTACTGCCCTGCCTGAACCAAAAGATAGAGAACTACATTTTGTATAAACTGTAGTTCCAAAGTTACCTTCCCATGGCATCCCCATTCAGATCATGTTAAGATCATGTTATCCAGCAACTAAAAGAAATTGATGATAGTAATAATAGGTTGAATCCAAAAAACAATGAGGAAAAATGGCCACTGAACTGTATGCTCTGTTGTCATGCTTTTCCTTGTGCAAGACAGAGGTTATACAAGTAGTTCAGCCAGGGCTGCAGAATCCTGTTTCCTACCTGAAATGCACAGTATAAATTTGCACAGCATGGTTTTGGTACTGCACTTGCAAATATCTCTAAAATGGTGCTGGCTACAACTTGAGGCTGTGATCTTAACGACACATTCTTGGAACTGACCCGCTTGATAAAATGGATTTCTGTGTAGACCCACTTAGGATTGCTCCCATAGTAGAATGCTTTTTAACATTTGCATCTTTTCTTGTTTGTGCAAGAGCTATAAAAGGCTGTACATTGGTCTCGTTATTCCATTTGTGCATGATAGCAGAAGAACATTTTTGGATTTGTTTTCTTTCATGTGAAGTGTAAAAGAGCCTTTCCATGAGCAGAAGATGCTTTCTTCCAAGCAGAAAGGCACCTTTTATCCAGCCCATTCTCTTGTGGGCTTTGCTGCTTGTTTTCAGTTGACTCGTCTTCAAATGATTTGATCTCCTGCCTGGGAAAGTACATTAGGTCACCAAGAGAGTCTGGCAGCCAACTCAGTCCTACTTGCTACAAATGGCCAAAAATTTTTTTCTAAGGCCCATTTCATAATATTTATTTTTCTGTGGGCTGTTGAATTCCCTTAGGGGGCAAGAAAACTTACCATTTAATGACTTTCTACAAGGAACTTGCCTTCATGTTTCTTTGTTTGTCTGCTGCTACTTGAAAGCACAATCATAGTGTAAAGTTAGCAAATTGTGTAGAAAATTAAAGCATCTGTATTTTCCCAGTACAGTCATATTATTTTAGTGTCTGCTGTTGATCCAGGGTCAAGGATTTTGTTAATCTTGTGACGTGTGCAGCACCAAGAACATTATCAGAACAAATATGGCTAAAGGTGAAGTATGAAAAAGCCATAGAATAATCTGTACTTTAGAAAATATGAATTTATTTTTGTTGTAGTTCTTGGCTCTCTCTTCCTTCAGCTGTACAAACTGGACGATGGAACATGGGAGTTGCTAAGCACTGTTGCAAAGATTATTACTTAAAATGGAAACGGGTTCTTTCCACATAAGTGAGTTTTACAAACCTGTAGACTAATCTGTAAAGGACACCTTTTAAATCTTTTATATGATGGGTTTCCCCCCCCCCCCCCCTTTACCATTGGCAGATAGGCAGGATCTACTTACTAAGCATTTTGGGATTTGAATACTACGCAGTGTCTGCTGGATCAGAAGATATTCACCTGTGATATAAATGTCTGGGGAGACACCACAGTGAATGAGGGAAAGTGGGGCTGTTATCTTCCCAACATGTTTAGCAATCAGGGCTGTGTGTTCCTTAGTTTTAAGGAACAGCTTGGATTACTGGTAGGTGGAGCTGAGGGCAGGTTGGTGAGCCATTATTCACCTCTGTCTCTATAGAAAGAACCCCTGAAGATATAAATGCTGGCAGAGCAGCTCTTTACTTTATGTTTAATTGAAAATTTGCCCCTTCCTTCAAATAAATCCCACCTATATTATTCAGTGAGTCGCGTTTCATATGTGGAAACTACATGCTATAGAAAATGTGCTACACTAATGTTTATGGTTACACATATTTGCAGGAGCAGGATTTGATCTCTCTGTCATTTCATACTTCTTAACCAACACTGAGGTGTAGAAAAATTTTTTTTACCTCTTTTTTGATATTTGCAAACCTAACTTACCTGTTTGTGCCCCTCAAGTAAACATTTCAACTATTTTGGCTTCACTAGAATTCTCAGCAAATTTGCTTTGAATAAATTTATGAATTTGAGAACATTCCTACTTTTCCCAGAACAGAAGAGAAGATGCCTTAGAGTCATATTAAGGATTGAATCCAGCAGACAATTTCTGTTATTGGTTGCAGACCTCCAAGTACTCCTTCATACTTTTCCTAGGGGGGTCCCCTGTTCCCCAGAAGCAGCATTTAGGGAAGCACAGAGAGCCAGTTTGGTGTAGTGGTTAAGTGCATGGACTCTAATCTGGAAGAACCGGGTTTGATTTCCCACTCCTCCACTTGCACCTGCTGGATGACCTTGGGCAAGCCATAGCTCTGTACCAGCTGCTCTTGAAAAAGAGCAGTTTCTGTCAGAGCTCTTTTAGCCCCACCTACCTCACAGGGCGTCTGTTGTGGGGAGGGGAAGGGAAAGAAGTTTGTAAGCTGCTCTGAGACTCCAAGTGAGTGAAGGGTGGGATATAAATCCAATCTCTTCTTCTTCATATTGGGCTGCAGTGTGCAGGGTGGTGGTGGAGGAAGTCCTGCTCCGCTGATGGAAATCCCTTCTGTCAATGGAGATTTTTAATGGGATCCAAGCCAAGGCATACAGCCAAGACTCTTCTAAAAATTCTGTTGTTAGATGAAGACTTTAGTATAGAACATGAACAACGGATGAATGCAGAAGAAATCCTATATATGCTACTTTGGGTTCCAGTGAAGAGAGGTACATGTAATAAATAACTTGCTATTACTGATGGTAATAGTTTCATGACTGAGGCTGTGATCACACACACTAAATAATCCACTTTCAGTGCACTTTCCAGTTGAATTTTAACTGTGTGAACTGGCAAAATCCAATTCAAAAGTGCATTGGAAGTGGATTATTTAGAGTGTGTGATCACAGCCTGACTGAAACATTTATATCCTGAATTTTTCCTGAGACTGGTGGTGGGCTACAACATGCTTAAAACAACAAAGCCACATACAGTTCAGTAGGCATAAAAATACAACAACAGATTTATACAAGAATATAACTTTCACCAAAAGATTCAGACACCAACCTCCCCCAAATAAAATACAATACTTGTTTTTTTTTTCAAGTCTTGTGAAAAGTGCCACCTTGCACAATTTCAACAAGGAAGGTGCCTTCCTCATGTATTCAGGCATGTTATTCGTAATGTCAATCTGACCATGGAAAAAGTCAGGATTCAAGCAGCATAAGAGCAAAGGAAAGCATGGAATGAAATATAGAGGAAGCATTTAGATAAACTGAAAGGGTTTTTTTCCTCTTTTTTAGATACAAGCTTTGCAAGCTGAACTTAATTTCCATAGAAATTTGTATAACCTGCAAGTTGAGTATACTGATGCTCTCTTCAGTGGGATAAAGCAAGCCTACCACAGATTTCAAGATAATGTTGCAATGGTTCTGTGTTCACCACTACAAGGTAAATATGTCTGAAAACAGTATTATAAACAAAGCCCAATTTCTAAAGGTTGATGGGGACTCAGTACAAATCTTCACTGCAAGCAATTCAGATTACAAGAAATGTTTCATTTCTCTCTTTTGTGTATTTTGACTATTAAATACAGGGGGAATAGGTGATCATTTTCCATTTCTCCTTGCAGACATTTTTCCTTCTTACATAAAACTTAAAACAGAAGCTTCAGAGGCTGCTTTGAGAGAATTTCTCACTGCTTTTAGAAATAATGCTGAACAGATCCAATATGCAGTTGAAACTTTGACTTCTAAGACTCAGCAGCATGAAGGTAAATGTTGTGTTATTTGCACTTTGGAGGTGGAGAAGAAGGCAAATGATTGTTTTCTTGTGGTGATTTGGGTTGGATCCTGCCAGGTTTTCTGTTCAGTCTCCCCCAATTCTTCCTCCTCACTGAAGCAGTTCCCACAGAAATGCCACTCCAGAATTTCATGTTACAGTTTCAGTAATTGGGTCTGAACGCTTTACATGCCACAAGCTTTTCTGCAGGCTGTCTGAAGAAGTGTGCATACACATGAAAATGTCTTTGTTGGTCTTAAAGGTACCACTGGACTCAAACTTTATTCTGCTACAGGCTAACAGCAATGGGAAAGCTGCAGGAGAATCTCACAGGCACAGGGCAGTGCAATTCCATTGATGTGCATATAGCTCTGGCCTCTAGCCACAGTGGCTTGGAGGTTAAGACACTGAGCTACAATCCAGAAGGTCTGTAGTTCAGCAGTTCGAGACCTTGGTGCCGCATGACAGAGTGAGCTCCCATCACTGGTCCCAGCTCCTGCCAGCCTAGCAGTTTGAAAGTAAGAAATTGCAGGCAGATAAATAGGTACTGCTTCGGTGGGAAGGTAACAGTATTCCATGTGCCTTGGTGTTTAGTCATGCCAGCCACATGACCATGGAAACGTCTTCGGACAGTGCTGGCTCTTCAGCTTGGAAATGGAGATGAGCACCACCTCCTAGAGTCAGATTCAACTAGCTTACGAGCAAGGGAAACCTTTAGGGAGAACAAAGAGCTCTACCAAAACTTGAGCTAGGGAGTCATACCTAGGAATGTTGAGTTAAAAATGATCAAAGAGTAGAGAGTAACCCTTCCCCTTGAACAGGAAGAGAAGGATGACCCACAAGATGGCAGACCATGTATTGAAGGACAATGAGACAAGTCCTAGCTTTGAAAACAGAGTTGATGTAACTTTTCTGAGATCGCGTATCTCCATGAAGGAAGTGGCTGTCCTTGTTTTAGCATGTATTAACATCTATTAGGGATGTGTTTAGAACAGGGTTAGAAGGATTGTGTTTATTTACTTTTCTTTTAATATTTGCTCAATTCTGCCACATAGAGAAATCTTTGTGTGTGTGTGTGTTTCATTCTTTTATTGAACCCTTATAATTTGAGTGATGGAAGTCTGATTTCTGAACCCAAAAACCAGGCATGATTTAATCATGCTTACCAAAGGAGAAGTAAGAGGAGGGGGCGGGTTGATACTTCTCCCTCAAGCGTGCAAATGTGCCTTGTTCATTCCTGTGGTCACTAGAGAGAGGGAGAAGATGGAAGGAGAATGGGGGCAAAACCGTTAAGTGGTTCCATAGAAGCAGGTAGAAGCAGAGTCCCAGTGCTCTGGCTGGTAATATTATAACAATTAATTGGTGGCAACATAGATACTGAGCAAGTAGGGGTTACAGGAAGCCATGGACATCTGTGGAACTTCTGAACGATATAGAAGGAAACGGGTCCTCCCGAGGCCCATTTCTCTATGTCCATCATAGTCTTTCCAGTGGCCAAAAGGAGCCCCTTTCTCTTCTTTAGCCAGTGAAAAAAAGCTGATAGCATATAACAGCTTCTTTTTTAAAGATGAGGAGGAAAACAGTTTTCAGGCACCACATATCACTGAGATGTCCTTACTTTTTGGAAGCACTTGCTCTGATCCATGGTCCACCCTTCTGCAGGCTAAGAGTAGCTTTTGGATTCTGGTTTTGCTTTAACTGTACAATGTTGAGCAGAAGGCAACAAATAATGTGCACTAAATTAATTCTTTTGGTAGTGATGAATATTTGAAGCAATGGAAGTGTTAGAAATAGGACACTGATTATGCCATGCAAGTGAGTAGCCAAGACAGACTGGTTACAAGTGCAACTCTAAAGGAACTTCTCTACCAATATGGGAGGACTTAAGGACTCTAGCAGCAAAGTGCCTGTTTTTAGAATCGGAGAATAAGGTGACTCCAAATGCCACAAAACTGGCTGAGATCATTCTTTCTTGTCATGAGAAAACATTCATAAAGTACTCACTGGTCACTTGCTCTGGAAAAATGGTGTTTTTTCCCAGAGAAAAATGGAAATGTCAGTATTTTGGCAATGGAATGTGAGAATTAGATGTAACTGTTGAATGGCAAACTTTCATTGTATATCATGTTATTATTGCAAGCTTAAATTCTCAGCTACAAAGCCAGGACTTGGGTATGTGCTTTGGTTTTATTCATATTTATTCATCCCAGGAAATAAAAAGGGAAACCAGTTTAATTTTGACATTTTGATTTTAACTATCATGTATTTATTATATTCTTGACCTTCCTCAATTTAAGAATATGTTTAAAATTCCCAGTAGCACTAGAGTTCACTAAAAGTAAAGATAAAGGTTTCCCTTGCTTGAAAGCCAGTCGAATCCGACTCTTGGGGGCGGTGCTCATCTCAGTTTCCAAGCCAAAGAGCCAGCACTGTCTGAAGACTTCTCCGTGGTCATGTGGCTGGCATGACTAGACGCCAAAGTGCACGGAACGCTGTTACCTTCCCACCAAAGAGGTACCATTTATCTACTTGCAATTTCTTGCTTTTGAACTGCTAGGTTGGCAGGTTCACTGCTAGGTTGGAGTTCACTACCATGTTACAATTCAGTAATTGGCTCTGAACTCTTTACATGCCACAAGTTTTCCTACAGGCTAGCTGAAGAGGTGTGCATGCACATGAAAGCTTACACCTAGAACAAAACTTTGTTGGTCTTAAAGGTACCACTGGAGCCCAAATTTTAGACTTGAATGGTGGTAAGGAGATGCATTTGCCTTGCCGGCCAATTTAAAGTGGTGCAGGTCATTGTATCCTCTTTGCTGGGCTAGATCCAAAGAAGTGTGAGTGGGGTTCCACTCTGTCAGGCATCTGGCATGGCTGTATGATACCAACTGTAAATTTTTAGCACTATTGTTGTAGTGAAAACATATAAGCTGTGCTAAAAATGAAGATAATGGGTCAGTCTAAGAATTCAGTGTGATCGAGTGTTGGACTTTGACTGAGGAAATTCAGATTCAAATCCCTACTGAGCCATGAAGTTGATTGGGCAACTCTAGAGAAGCTACTATATTTTGTGTTTTTATCCAGCTTTCCTCTTAACACCTCAGGGTGGTCATGTTGATAATTCCCCTGGCCATTTTATCATCATATCTCCCATGAGAGATCTTGCACTGCAAGATGCCTGATAGTGCCACCGTGGAGAAAAAGAAATAAAGGTTGTCTTTTTAGCAAAGATGTAATAAAATGCATCTATATAGGGATAAACAATGCCTTAATTGATGCCTTTTCTCCTTTGCAAAATACGTTGAAAGCAGGAATTGAATGGAATATTCTCAGACAGAGGAAGAATTACTTTAGAACACTGACATCCTTCTTGACATTTGCCTTCTAGTCTAGTGAAACAGAGGGACATTCATCAGAGACTGAAAAACACTGTGTGTGTTTGTAGATTTAATGTCTTTGTCAGCCTGTGCTATTAGGTTTTAATTTTTGCAAACTGGAATGTATCCATTTCCTTCTCTCAAGGACTGCAAAATATATTAATGGAAACAGAACAAAACTTAAGCAAATAAAAAGTTACCCCCTGCCCTGTTTCCGGCCCAGTGCCACTAGTGACTACATGCTGGTGAAGAGGAACAAGTTTATAAAACCTTCTGCATGCTTTTGCTTCTCTACTAAATTGATTTAAATGTTCAGCAAATTCTAAAATTGTTCACCTGGTAAATGGAACCTTTTGTTGTAATTAATATTTTATTGAATTTTAACAACCATTGTTATAAATACACTACAGCAATACTTATCACAATTGTATAAGAACATAAGAGAAGCCAATGTTGGATCAGGCCAGTGGCCCATTCAGTCCAACACTCTGTCACACAGTGGCCAAAACACCAGGTGCCCTCAGGAGGTCCAGCAGTGGGGGCAGGAAGCCCTCCCACTGTTGCCCCCCCCTCCAAGCACCAAGAATATAGAGCAGGGGTCCTCAAACTTTTTAAACAGGGGGCCAGTTTACTGTCCCTCCGACCGTTGGAGGGCCGGACTATAGTTTAAAAAAAAAACTATGAAGATGGGCTTTTTCTTTGGTTATTTTGCGGGTAGGGAAGGCGCGCGGGGGGGGGGGGGGGTGCGCAAAAAGGCACTGTTGACGGGGGTGTTGTCTTTCCCTCTCCAAAGAAACAAAGAACTCGGCATCCTCACAAACATTTTAAGGTAGCAAGCCCCCAGCTGCTTCTCCCTGAAACTCCACTACTGCAGGCATCATGATGGGAAAGAGAAACCTCTCTCTCTCTCTCTCCCCCTCCGATTCCCAGCAGCACAAAAAGCCTCGAAAAAGACCCCCGCCCGGCTCTTGGGACTGGTGCAGGTCTCCTAGCCGGCTGAGAGGCCTCTCAGCCGGCTAGGAGACTTGGGGCCAGCCGGAGCGCCTGCCACCTCACACTTACCCTTTTCCAGTCTTCCTTTTGCCTCCCCCTGGCTGACTGGAAGCAGGGGGGGCGGGACTTTGTCATGTGGCCCGGGATGAGTCGGCTGCAATTTTTCCGCTGCTTTGTGTGCTGCTGGGAATTGGAGGACAGGCAGCGGCACACCCGGCGGGCCAGAAAAATGCCCTCGGCGGGCCGCATGTGGCCTGCGGGCCGTAGTTTGAGGACCCCTGATATAGAGCATCACTTGCCCCAGACTGAGAGTTCCTATCTATACTTTGTGGCTAATAGCCACTGGGACTTCTGCTCCATATGTTTATCTAATTCCCTCTTGAAGCCATCCATACTTGTAACCACCACCACCACCTCCTGTGGCAGTGAATTCCACAAGTTAATCACTCTTTGGGTGAAGAAGTACTTCCTTTTATCTGTTCTAACCTGACTGCTCAGCAATTTCATGGAGTGCCCACGAGTTTTTGTACTGTGAGAAAGGGAGAAAAGTACTTCTTTCTCTGCCTGCTCTATCCCATGCATAATCTTATAAACCTCAATCATGTCACCCCTCAGCCGTCGTTTCTCCATGCTAAAGAGCCCAAGCGCTTCAACCTTTCTTCATAGGGAAAGTGTTCCAACCCTTTTATCATTCTAGTTGCCCTTTTCTGCACTTTTTCCAATGCTATAATATCTTTTTTGAGGTGTGGCGACCAGAACTGTACACGTACTCCAAATGAGGTCACACCATCGATTTATACAGGGGCATTATGATACTGGCTGATTTGTTTTCAATTCCCTTCCTAATAACCCCCAGCATAGCGTTGGTCTTTTTCACTGCAGTCGCACACTGTCTCGACATTTTCATTGAGTTATCTACTACGACTCCAAGATCTCTCTCTTGGTCAGTCTCCGCCAGTTCGGACCCCATCAACGTGTAATTATAGTTAGGATTTTTGGCTCCAATGTGCATCACCTTGCACTTGGCCACATTAAATCCCATTTGCCACGTTGCTGCCCACTCACCCATCCTCGACATATCCCTTTGGAGTGCCTCACAATCCTCCTCTCACCACCCTGAACAACTTTGTGTCATCTGCAAATTTAGCCACTTCACTGCTTACTCCCAACTCCAAATCATTAATAAACAAGTTAAAAAGCATCGGACCGAGTACTGATCCCTGCGGTACCCCACTGCTTACCTCCCTTCACTGAGAAAATTGCCCATTTATACTCACCCTCTGTTTCCTTTTAATTAGCCAGTTTTTGATCCACAAGAGGACTTGTCCTTTTATCCCATGACTATTGAGCTTACTTAGGAGCCTTTTTTGAGGAACTTTATCAAAGGCTTTCTGGAAGTCAAGGTAAACAACATCTATTGGGTCCCCCTTGTCCACATGTTTGTTTACTCCCTCAAAGAACACTAACAGGTTAGTGAAACAAGATCTTCCCTTACAGAACCTATGCTGAGTCTTCCTCAATAGATTTTGTTCATCAATGTGCCTACTAATTTTTTCCTTAATAACACTTTCCACCAATTTACCCGATATTGACATCAGACTGACTGGCCTGTAATTTCCTGGATCTCCTCTGGAACCCTTCTTAAAGATATGAGTGACATTCGCTACCTTCTAATCCTCAGGAATGGAGGCAGATTTTAAGGAAAGATTACATATTTTTGTCAGGAGATCCACAAGTTCACATTTGAGTTCTCTCAGAACTCTCAGATGTATGCCATCCGGGCCCGGTGATTTTTTTTTTTTAAGTTGTCTATCAGTTGTAGGACCTCCTCTCTTGTCACCTCAATCTGACTCAGGTCTTTCAACACCCCTCCCGAAATCAGTGGTTCTGGAGTGGGCAAGCACTTCTCATCTTCCACAGTGAAGACAGAGGCAAAAAATCCATTCAGCTTCTCAGCCATTTCCCTATCATCCTTCACTACCCCTTTTACCCCTTGGTCATCCAAGGGCCCCTCTGCTTCCCTGACTGGTTTCCTACTTCTAATGTATTTGAAGAAAGTTTTATTGTTGGTCTTTATGTTTTTTGCGATATGCTCCTTATATTCCCTTTTTGCCTGCCTGATCACAGACTTGCATTTTATTTGCCACAGCCTATGTTCCCTTTTATCAGCCTCACTGAGACTAGCTTTCCACTGCTTAAAGGAATCCTTCTTACCTTTTACAGCCATTACTTTGTTTGTTAACCATGCAGGCTTTTTTCTATACCTATTTGTGCCTTTCCTAACTTGTGGTATATATTTTCTCTGAGCCTCTAGGATTGTAATTTTAAATAGTCTTCAAGCTTCCCCAATGGTTTTGACCCTTTCTACTTTTCCTTTCAGTTTTCTCCTCACATATTCCCTCATATCAGAGAAGTTACCCCTTTTAAAGTTAAAAGTGGTTGTGTCAGTCTTTTTGGGCAACTCCCTATTTATACAAATGTTGAACTCAATAACATCTCTCACCAGGTCTTGGGCATTACTTAGGACCAAATCCAGGATTGCCTCTCCCCTGGTTGGTTCTGTAACCATCTGTTCCTTAGCACAGTCATTGAGTGTCTAGAAACTCAATCTCTTTTTCCCAACTTGAACACATATTGACCCAATCAATGTGTGGGTAGTTAAAGTCACTTATTACAACACAGTATAAATCACGAATCACAACTGAGGCTTATGGTGGTATCTCAGGCATTTTTTCCCCATAGTTTTCAGTGAAGGGGGGGGGGTCATATCACTCCTAAGAGCAAGTTGATGTTTTTAGAATATGAATTGGTCAGATTGTTTTGAACCTAGACAAACAGAAAATTTGGCCATCTTTATTATTGGTGAGTCTCTAGTACAGGACAGAGGTATATTCTGCTACTGGTAGATGCTTAAGGCGCCTATTTAAAATATTTTGATTTCCAGGCAATACAATAGTTTGATTTTAATGTTGGGAGAATATATTTCTGCAATACAAGTGCTGCCTAGATTATTTCTAGGTATCTCACATTTATATAGGTGCCTGTTTCAAGTAGACCTACTGGTTTCAGTGTGATGTAGCTGTCATTATACAGTAGGGTAACTGGGATCCAAGAAGGCAGTTGAACATAGTAAAACAAATGCACATCTGGCTGCCTCAGATCTTCCAGACATCTGTTCTTCCACAAAAGCTCTAAAGTGGAGGAGTGCTTATCCAGTACATTTTTTTTAGTTCACAGAATTGGGTGCGTAGTTGAGGTGATGGTTGACTTTTGTGTTTACATCTATTATCCAACAGATGCTTCTGACATTCACCATCCCAAAAATGGTTGGTGGAATAATCACATTTTCTTAACAACAAAATAGAATAGTTTGAGATCTGAGTAAATATAATATTTCCCCAAACAGAAAGGCTGTTTACAGGATCTCTCAGCAAATAAGTAACAAACATCTACTAGTTACATGTGAACCACTGTGTACACTAAGGTCTGTTTGCAAACAAACCATTTCTTAAACCACTCACAAATGTGTGGTTATATTTTAAAAGAGGTCTGTACTCAGCAGTCTAGTCTACAGATTTACAGATGATTAAATCCAGTATGGAAAAGCAAGTTCTGCTTAGTTTATTTACATATTTAATTTTCAAGCAATAAATATGATACAGCCAAAGGTCCTTCTTAGTTTGGGTGTCAAATTTGGATTAATGCTAGCAAGAAATTCTATATTTTTAACTTGCCTGAAATGAGTTGTAATTTTTCTGTGGTTCAATATACTTAAAAGTGAAAAACCAGGTCATTTAAGGAGTATTAAGATTCCTGTCATGTGTGGCAGATCAATATTTGCCACATACTAGAGACATCTTCAGGCTACAGTGGCTCGAGTGGTTAAGACGCTGAATTGCAGACTGGAAGGTTGGTAGTTCAGCAGTTCAAGACCCAATTGCTGCATAACGGAGTGAGCTCCCGTCTCTGGTCCCAGCTCCTGCCAGCCTAGCAGTTCGAAAGCAAGAAATTGCAAGTAGATAAATAGGTACCACTTTGGTGAGAAGGTAACAGCGTTCCGTGCACCTCGGCGTCTAGTCATGCCGGCCACATGACCACGGAAACGTCTTTGGATAGCGCTGGCTCTTCAACTTGGAAACAGAGATGAGCACCACATCCCTAGAGTCGTATTCAACTGGCTTTTGAGCAAGGGAAACCTTTACCTTTACCTAGAGACAGCTTGCATGATTCTAATGTAACAGGCAACTTTTGGCTTTGTTTGATAATGTCAACTAACCATGATGCTTTGATATATAATGCACAACAGAGCACTGTGTATCCTTGCACTTCAATCAGTCTCAGTTTTTCTAGTTTCATAATACGGCCTTGTTGTGGAGTTCTAAGTGCTAAAATGCAATATTTAAACCTTGACTCGTATGTTTTGAACAACCTGAAACCAGTTTATGCCTTTATGCTTTATTATGGGAAGCTCTATTTCAAACATATGCCTCACTACTGCTGCTTAGCTCATTACTGCAGTAGCTTCTTATTTTCTTTTAATTTTTTCTTAAGGTGAAGAGGCCTTGTCAAGATTTGGAAAAGAGTTCTTCCTGTCTTTGGAACATTCACTAAAAGCATGTGGGGAGCAACGGGATAAAGCAGCCAGTGAAATGGAAACTTTACAAACTGAACTGAATCAGGCCTTAGAAACCCTGCAAAATTTAAAGGAACAAAAGGGAACAAAATCAGGGTCTAGTCAGCATTTTCCAAAACATGATGAGGATAAGACAAAAGAAATAAAAGCCAGTGGCTTGGATGTACTTTCAAAAAAGAAGTCTGAGCCCAACTCACCATCCAGCATTCCTCCACATAGGCAGAGCCTTTTACCAAATCCTGCTACTGCTGAAGAAAAAGAACTGAGTGGCTCATCCTCCAAGCTAAAACTGGAAAGTTGTGATGGTGTTCGGCAGAAAGGGAAACTCCTTCACAGGAGCAAGAGTATGAAGAACACTGCAAGGCCACCTTGGCAAGATTAGACGTAGTTCTTTTCTAAGAAGAACTTAGCATTAGTATAACTTCTGCAGTAAGCCAGGGAGCAATCCAGTACATCTCTGAGCAGCTGGTGCCTCAGGGAGATGCATGTTCAAGGAGTGTCATTTCTGAACTTTAAATGGGTTCTTGGAGCCACTTCAAACGTGTAGAACTGTTTTTTGTTTAGGAAAGAAAATATTTGGAACACAGATGCAACTTTCATTCTTCTTTGATGAGACATGGGAGGAGGCTTAAGCACTACACTCTTAAAAATGTAATGCCAGCACTATAATATATCTGTCCCAGATAAACAATGCACAAACATCAATGACCCTTCTTGAGTTTTGCCATATACAGAGCTACTCGCTAGCATAACTCCAACATTAGTTGTACATTTCTTTAATCATTTCTAGCAATGGATCAATTATGTTGGATGGAGAGTTGCTGTGCTGGACCTGCAAAGGCTGATTGGTGTCCAGGTCCCAGTACAGGATGTGCCTTCTCTTTTTCTGATGCTTCCTGCTTAGGGTTGAGCCAAGACCACTGGAGGTAGTAACTTCAATGTACCTGAAAAGAAATATAGCAGTTAAGCAACTCTGAATCTCTTTCCTCCTCCTCCTCCTCCAGAAAAAAGTGTGTCTCCTTCCAGAAAAATACTTGTGGTAGAAAACAGTTCCTGCAGCAGGTTTGTCATATGTTTCATTCCCCCAAAGTAGGTACAGTTCTCCTTAAATAGCGATGGCTATCTGAGAAATGTATGATTTGTTTTGTTTTTCCCTTGGCTTGTTACCACTGAAAGAAATACCCTGGGCACTCTGCTTATGAGACTCATAAAACACAAGCCCATGCAGAATGACCGAGTGAGGAACCAGAATGACATTCAGATTGTTTACCAGTTGTACGTGCTTTGTGAAGAGCCTTTAATATATTGGGGGGGGGGGGGGATTAAAAGCAACTTTTAACTGAAATTCAGAAGATGAAATGTATGTATTTTCTGGTTAATTAATGAAACAGAATGAAGCTTTTATGCTTATGTTTATGACTTTGTTCCCACACCAAGCCCTTCAGTGGAAAGATTTTTCCAAGTCTTTATTACAGATGCATGCAAATATACAGGAACCTAATGCTTATGTCAACATTTATTACCTTTTCACAGCATGTTAAAAAAGCAAGAAGTGGCTGAGTAGAGAACAAGAAAGCAGCAACAACAGAGTGAAGAGAAATTGGCAGTGGTTGTGTGAGCTTTGTGGTGAAAGGAGAAAGTCACAGAAGAACTGGGAGGTGGTAGTGCGAAAGTTGTTGCAGTGACAAGAGTGGGGAAGAAAGTAGGATAAGAAACGGGCTGGGAGAGGGGGAATGGGATTTCTTAGGGCTTCCTTACACAATATTCTTTTAACCTGTTTCTAGGCTTATGATTCGTATAGGTTCATTTGTCAGTAAACTCAGCTGCAGTTCTTAGTTGAATGCACTCTTACTGAAGAACAAATTTTGAGTCCAGTGGCTCCTTTAAGACCAACAAAGGTTTATTCAAGGTATGAGCTTTTGTGTGCATGCACACCTCTTTAGATACAATGAAATGGAAATAGAAATAACAGAATAATGAAGATGTTTTTAACAGATTAAAAGAATAACAAGCTTAGTTTATATGTGTGAAGCAAAAGTCCTTATAGAGGGTTAACTTGTCTAACAACCAAGTCATCCTCCTTTCAGCGCAGCTGGCCTTCGGCTCAAGATTACGTAGGTACTGATTAACGAGTGAGTGCAGCTGAGCCTTTTTTAGTAATTAAAAAAGGGACGGTGCATTCAACCAGGGAGGTCTTCAGAGTGATACAACTTTCCTCGATCTAGATCTATTTTCAAGCCACCTAGAACCTGTGCCAACTTAAAGGTAGAATTATTTGTTTTCTTTCTGTGCTTCTGCAGTGTGTTACTGGATTTTAGGTTTGATTTTAAAACCTCCTTTGTAATTAAATTTTGATTTTAAACCTTAAAAAATTAGTCTGTATGTGATTTGATCCCTGGTGAACTCACGGGGGCGCCTCGCTATCTTGACAATATGGCTCTCCTCTGTTTGGGTTCAACTCGTGGGGAAAAACATAGCAAGGAAATAAATGTCAGAACTGGAGACTGGTGTATCCTTAATTGTGGAATGGTGAGAGTCTGTCATTAGGTTCTATCCATCTCCTCTCAGGCATGGAGATGACCCAAGCAGATGAGAGCCATATAAACTAAGCGTGTTATTGTTTTCATCAAAAAACGTCTTCATTATTCTGTTTGCTAAGTCACTGCCACCCTTTATAGGTATGACTGCTATTTCTGTTTCATTGTATCTGAAGAAGTGTGCGTGCACATGAAATCTCATTGTGGCAGAATAATAAGCAAGCCTGGGGCATTTCTGTATAACAGCCTGGATTAGCTGAGGCCTCTCTGTTTGGTTCCTCTCCCATAAGGCTTTGCAGGCTCATCTTTCAAGCCTCTCTCTAGCCTGACAATGCATTCTGCTTCCAATAAGGTCACAATAAAGTCTAAACATTGAGTTTGTCTGCTGAAGGCTCTTAGATTCTAAGAATGAACTTTGATATTTCTGACTCTTTATTTTGACACATAACATCCTTGACTGGCTAGGGTAACTAGGGTATATGAGTTCAGGGTGAAAATCATTCTCTTTATTTCGATATTCTTCTGCTAAAATGTGTTAACCTTACGTCATCCATGTGGGCTGAACCTATGGGTACTGAGGGTATAAATTGTTGAAGACTTCTTTGCTCTGGGCTGGTCATCAATCAGCTCTCTGTGAGCTCTTGTTGACTAGACCAGGGCGCTCTGTATGTCATACTAGTGCCCTATGTTTGTGTTGAAGTATTTTGTGCTGAATATGGAAATGTTATGTTTTTTTTCCTAAAAGATTTGGAAGTGCTAAAGTGCTTTCTGTCCTTAAGAAACTTATATTGTAATGAACTGGTGTTGTTTGTCTCTCTCTATTGATTCAGTCCCTTGCCAGTCTCCACCCAACCAATAAAAGAACTAAAGGGGAATGGGAAGGTCCCAGGGAAATATTTCTGTGGTCCCAGAATCACACAACACTCATACCTTGAATAAACCTTTATTGGTCTTAAAGGTTCCACTGGACTAAAAACTTGTTCTACTGCTTCAGACCAACATGGCGATCCAACTGGAGCACTCTTACTGGTTAACTTTGGTTAGCTGCTGCATAATGTTTGGAAGGACCCTGGTTAAAGATCCAGTAGTCTATCTGCAGTAGTGATTTGTGAAGTGTAAAGCTGAGAAAGTAAAGCTAATTGTCTAAAATATCTGCTGAGCAATTATTTATCCTAACCACCAAAGAAAGGGAGAAATGTCTAAAAATGTATGAGAAAGAATACAATAAAATTTCTAGATTACACATATTTCTGTTTGCTTGAATGGTCTGAGAGATTATGGACATTTTTTATTCCAGATTATCTTGTCTCTTAGCTGCTTTACTGTCTCTATAGTGTTCAGCTCTTTAGAAGATCGGGAGTTCACAGAAAAGTACTAATGTTTGTTTCATTTTTAATCCAAAGGAATGATAAAACTGAAAGGAAGAGGAAAGACTCCAAAATGGTTTGTTTATTGTGAAAGCTGATTCCTCTTACAACTTTTTTTTGTTCTTAGAAAACACCCAGCTTGGCACTAAATGTATAAAACTGAAGGAGAAAAGGAAATAGTCTTTTTCATGTATTCCTTTTCATATGCCAGCAAGTAATTACCAAAGATTGCGTTGCAGTGCCTTTTGAAGCTTCCAAAAGACAGGTGACCAAGACGCTGCACCCCTAGATTGTGCTCCTGGGTAAACACATCTGTGTGATTGCACTGTTAGCAAAAGACCCATCTGGATAACGTCAGATCACTTTATAATGTGCCCCAGAGGGTCATATGCAAACCTAGATCACAATCAACATCCTACATGGTGCATCCCATTCACTTGAACTAATCTGGAGGAGAGGATTATTCTCAGTTATATCAATCAGCATGGAAAGCTGCGCACTGTTTTCCTTATGTAAGGAAAAGCCATAGTTTTCTTTGGAAAACCCAACCGTTTTATAAATGAACAAAGCCGTTTTCTTCCTTTTTAAAGCTAATCCCATTAATGGTTTTGCAAGAAGATGAACAAAAAGTGCAAGCGAGACAAAATAAGGACACCCCCCCCCCCCCGGCTTCTTGTGGAAGTTTGATCTTGTCCCTTCATCCTTTTGTGGTGGTTGCATCTGAAGGCACCAGATGTGGCAGATTGATCAGCAGGATAGGAGCACAAACGACAGCATGATTTGTTGCCTATTCCTTTCTAAGGTGATCTTGGGTTTGCTCACAAGCCACAGTAAGACTGAAATTCATTAGAATGTTTGAAGGAGATTCTTCTGTCAGCTTGCAAGAGGAAGAAATAAGAGTCCCACTGCCAGCAGCTCTTGCTTCATTTCACAAAGGATTAGCTCCCCTAAATTCTGCTGGTTATCTGTGAATAATTTATGAGAGTCATTTATTCTGCGCTTTCACATGTAAATAGCCTTCCACCTACTGTTTCCTCTTGAATTACATTTTAATTAGATTATTCTTGTTTTCTGATTTTTTAAAACTAGCATGTGATATGTTTATATGAAAATTACTAGTTTTAACTACTCTTGATTAAAACCATAGCTGCTGAAATTTTATTAGGCATTTTAATCAGGAAAGAAGTGATTTTTTAAAAAAGAAAACATTGATGCTGGTTCCCCGGTTAGTGGAGTCATTTAATGTATGATTACAAATCATTGGGATTTAATTAATCTGTATATTGAAAACATGTGTTTGGATACCAGCACTTCGTTTATAATAACCGTAATGTAATTAATTTTCAAAGCATCCAAACTGCTTTCTTTGAAAATAGTCTGCTGCATCCATTTTTAATAAAACAAACAAACTGGGCTTTGCTTTTGAGTTGCACATTTCCTTTGAAGCCTGTCCAAAAAGTGATACACCACCCTCTGTTATGTTTAGTCTCTGATATTAGACTTAAGGAAATGAAATGCAATTAGCTGCATGCTGATGATCACCTTGCTATCCAAACCACCATTTCATGAAGGATCTCTCTTTGATAACCAACTAGTGTATTTAGGAGGATCAACAGTCTTAATGCTGCAGATCAATTACTTGTGTTGGACCTTTTGTGAACTTCCTGCTTCTGTAGATTCTAGTCTAGCTTTTTAAATATATTCCAGGATATCTGGCTGGCATAAAAAACACTTTAGTTTCAGAAAGCACTTGGTGGTGATGGTGGCTTTCAAAGTTGCAGTGATGTACTGACAATTGCTTGTTCCCTTAAGTGTGATTACAGTCCTGCTCCTTGCCCTGTCTGCTCCCTTACTGTGCTGCTCAGGCCATGTTACTGGTACTCCAAGGGCCCTTTGATGTGGCACAGCATTCTCTTGAAATTGAACATCTCTTGGACCTTCTCTTATTATACCTGCAGCCTGGTCTGGCCCAGGCCTTCTCCATGGCTTCCTCATACTGCTTCTGACAACAGCTCATGTGCTAATGCCTGAAAAAGAAGATGTTCTTTGAGGTCTACCCATTTGTTCATTTACAAGACACAACTGTTGGTGTTTGTCATAACCCCCCAGCACCATGTTGTAGCTCTCCTGTTGTTGGTACTACTGATCAGTTCAAATGCTGAGCATTGCAAAAGGTTCAATATCTTTGCTAAGAAGGGTTTGTGTGGGGGCCTCTTGCCGCTCAGTCAGTATGCTTATGGGACTCATGGGAAGGGCTGGGAGCAAACGACAAAAAACCCTTGCACATTCATCTTAGCTGGCTATCATATAGCAATAGGCTTTAGGATCTAACATCAGACTGATATTATAGATCTAGCATGTCTAGAAGCTAATTTTCAGGTTGTGCGGGACTCCAAACAGGGGGGAGGAGAGGGGAAGTTTAATCCTTGCAGCTTCTGCTGTGGTACATCCATCTGAATCTCCATTATTTTACTGTTGACTGCTAGGAGCCACAATTAGCTATGCATGTATAGTATAGTATTCAACACAAAGCTGCATCTGAAAAATAACATGATTGATTGAAAGGACCTCTCTCAATTATATTCTTAGCTATTGTGCTAATGTGTAATAATCAGTTTCTATGTGTTGATTGATTACCAAAACAACTTAAATCAGGGGCCCAGACTCCATTTAGGCATGCTGTACTTGTCTCTCTGTTTGATTATGTCATTCCTGTTCAACTTCTGAATAGTATGTACCACTCCAAGTGTTATAATTTTAACGTTGATTAATATCGACAATGCTACTCTCTATTTTTAACACTGTCCATTATCTCAACAGTCCATACAGTGTCTTTACTGTAGGACTCAAGGCTAAGTGAAAGTGGATTGCTTAAAGCTACCTTGTGAATTTATGGCTGAGATATGATTTGGATCTGGCACTTCGCACTTTGTATCTATCTCGTACCATATCATCTCCCATGTTGTTATTTTACTTCAGTCCTCACCAAAGTTTCAATATCAATTCCCACTCTTGAAGTTCACATTCTTTATATTTTAAGGCTTGCTGCATCTTCACTCCAAATTCTCTCTTTGTTCCTGTAAATGTCACTTTTATATAAAATATAATCATATGTATGCAGACATCCATGGACTTTGTAGAGTGGGACTTTTCCTGCCTGCTGCCCCACCCCAGTTTTGTTCCTGTCAGTCAGTGGACCCTCAAGAACAGCGTAGCTGGCAAAGTGAGGGTCTGCAGCCGCAAGGGAGAATCAGCAGAAATCAACACCTCCTCTTCCGCAAATGGAAGAGCCATTCCATCAGAGGAACATCATTTGTAAACTGTCCTTGATGTGCTTATCTGACTACATTAAGGTTCACTGAGGTGCAATGTTTCTGTTATCTTCTCCCAAACACTGCTGTGAGGGAAATGTGGTCATATAAAAATGCTTCATGACTGCTAAGATCCCAACATATTTTGTACTAGCTGAATAGGATTTCTTTTTCCAAAGCACTAGTCAACGGCTTGAAAGACCCTGTGAACATTCTTAAATAAAAATGATTTAAATGTACCCTTGTACTGAGTGGTAACAGGTTCATTTTTAAAAAATAATAGAATTTGATTACCTGGATAAAGATACAAAAGAAAACCATCAACCATCTGCTTGCATGAAATATATTACTTCTTGGTTTAGACCAGGGGTGGGCAAACTGTGGCTCGGGAGCCGCATGCGACTCTTTCACATATATTATGTGGCTCCCGGCAGGGCGGCTGGGGAAGCTAAATATCATTAGCAAACAAATATCATTGGACAAATTAATATCATTATCAATATCTGCTTTTACCCCTTTTGTTATTATTTTTGGTAGTCTCATTTAATGTTAATAAAAAGCAAATTTGCTTATTTTCCAATAAAAGCAGGTAATATTTGTTCATATCTTGTGGCTCTCAAACATCTGATGTTTATTCTATGCGGCTCTTACATTAAGCAAGTTTGGCCACCCCTGTTCTAGGTGGCTCTTACGCTAAGCAAGTTTGCCCACCCCTGGTTTAGACCAAAGTTCCAACTCAGAATTATTCCTTTACAGTTCTATATCCTGATTAAATAAAAGATAATGACAGCCGCACACTAAATTGGTAAAGCCATGAATGTGTCATGGTGATATGTGGTTGTATTAGATGGAAATATGAAGCCCGCGTGGTTCAGAATTATAAGATAGGAAAGGACCACAGTGTCATTAAATCTAATCCCCTGTCCCAAGACAGTCTTACATATCAGATCTCCGCAGACTGTGTGGTGGCTTAATCTAGATCACTGGTAGCTACGAGGAGCATGTACCATGTTCAAGGTGACCACAGGACAGGTAGCATCTTATGTAAAAGCCAGTGTGATCTAACAGCCAAAGTGCCAGGTTAGGACAGGTTCAAAGCACTATTATGCCATTGGGTTACCTTTGGCCAGTCATTCTGAGAGCCAAAGGACTGGGACAGCTTTCCTGGCTCTGCTGCCTATGCTTTTAATAGGGGGATCTGGAATCCTGCGCATGCAAAGCATAGTCTCTGTTACCACATTATGATCTCTCCCTGATAAGAGCAAAACGAACAAAAAGTCATTTATTCATCTGAGAGGGTGGAAATAGATACATGATAATAATATACCTGGTTTCTGATCCATAAAAGTCTTGGCAGAGGATGAAAGGCTCTATAGGAAAATTAGGAATGAACTCCAAGAAGGTTGGTAGGCCAAGGTCCTATGGCATTGGAAGGCCATGATGAATTTCTTATTACTATATTTGTGGAAACCATCTCAGACAGAAGACATGTATGGCATTCTGGATAAGGAGCCTTTTTTTCTCTGAAAGCCAGTGTCTAAATTAAAAATAAGTGAGCATAAGATGCAGACAGTAAATGGGTTCCTAAAGCTGTTAATGAGCCATAATAGGTTATGTAGCACTTTAATCAAGTGTAGCTTAAAAAGAAAAAATCTGTCCATTGGTTTACTCACCCTATTCATGAATAGTGACATGGCTGCCTTTACTATGTTGACAGTTTGCAGATGCTCCCCGCAGACTAGCCTATATGATTAGCTCTTAAAGTCAATCTCATGAATACTTCTTATGAAAATAAACAGTATCTTGTGTAGCAGTGATGTCATCAGTATTCCAATGGCACCCAGCTTTATATCTATCCAACTCTCCTGGGGGTAGAGTATCAGTCCTGAGCTGCTTCCTGACTGCTATGGTCAGATGGCTGAGAATGAATAAATGGAAATTGAACCCTGACAAAATGGAGCTGGTTGGGAATCCTCAGGTCTTGAAGGAAATCATATGTCCCACTTTTGATGGGGTTCAGTGGACTCTTGCTGACTCAGTTATCCTGGACCCAGCATTACTGCTGGGGAAACAAATTAATGCAGCTGCAAAAGAACAAAAACTAAAAAACTTTCTTTGAACTTGGGAGTTTCACCTGGAAGATGGTCCCTGGCCTTGACTCAGATGATTTGGCCGCCTGGATCCACACCATGGTAACATCGAATTGGAGCTACTGTAATGCCTTCTCCCTTCAAAATCAACTTGGAAACTACAGTTAGTACACAATGTCACAGCTTCGTTATTATCAGAAACTAGGTGGTGTCTGCATATTTTATATATATACATACACACACACACACACACACACACACACACACACTGTAGGGCACTATGGTTGGGGGCAGAACATTGCCTGGTGATTCCAGGCCCCAGAGAGGCCAGGCTCATTGCCACCAGAGCAAGGGCCTTTTTGGTGGCAGCTCCTCACTGGTGGAATGAGCTCCCGGAGGAGATCAGGGCCCTGTGGAACCTTATGCAGTTCCACAGGGCCCACAAGATGGAGCTCTTCCACCAGGACTTCAATTAGGAGCCACTGCCCCCCCCCCCTTCCATCAACAACCACTATTAATATTTGTGGTGGAGGCTGATTGTAACCGGGATCGAGCCATATCACTTGTAGATCTGGAGACTGCTGAGTAATACACGGCATGCATGTATCTGGAGTCTGATGAGTAATACATTGCACACCATCTTGTGTGTTAACTATTGAGAGCATTTTAACTGTAAATTGATGATTGTTGATTGTTTTATTGGATTTTAAATGTTTTATATGAATCTTGGCACACTGGGCCAAGCTGTGTGAGCCGCTCTGAGCCTGCTTGCGGGGAGAGTGGTTTATAAATATAACAAATAAATAATAATACATACAAAAGCCTTTATGGCCTTGGAGCCTCACATTTACAGGGCCACCTCTCCTCTTATACGGCACCATGACAAGTTTGTTCATTTCACCTTCTACAGGTACCACCATGCAAAATGGGCAAACTTTTGGCTTTCTGCAAAGTATGAATAGAATTGTTCAGGAGGGTATTTTTGTGAAGGAATGGGGCTACATTAAAACAGAATGATTCAGGAAGATGTTTTAATAGAGGGGAAAGGACTTGGGATGGGCACAAACTAGAAAAATGCAGTTCATGTCAGTTTGTAGTTTGTAGCTGAACCACGAACCGAATCAACACAAACTGAACTGGTTCGTGGTTCATGGACCCACAAACCCTGTGGAAAGGAACAGCAGTCCCTTTAAACCGGGTTTTCAGAAAGCTCCCCAAACAGCTGAGTGGCAGGGAGCAACTTTAAACTTTGAAGTTTACACTGCACAAGAAAACCCAAAACAGCTGAGCGGTGGGGAACAGGCTTCTCCCTGCTGCTCAGCTATTTTTGTGGCTTTTGCAGGGAATGAATGAATAAATAAATAAATCCTTTTAAACCCCTGCTTTCTGCTCTATCCATGAACCACCACAAACTTCTTTAAAACTTCAGTTCACAAACCATGAACAGGGCAAAAACCGTGACAAATTTTGCTTTGTGGTTCAGTTCCTGCTCATCCCTAAACAGGACTGTGGACTATTATGTATTATCCATTGCTGTATGTTTTTATTTTGCTCTCATTGCATATATTTCTACTTATGTAATACTATTTCTTTTATTTTTTAACATGTTTAATACTCATGCTTTGTTTCAGATTTCTGCAATCCTAGTCCTATTACTCTGTTTATTAGATGTCTCCTCATCCTACTGATTACACTGATTTGCTGGTGTCCGTGAGAAGGATGGACTATAACATAAATAAAAAAATGTTTCAACTTACGCAACAGTGAGAAAGTATTATTTTTGTAAAGTATCAAATGAGTTTACTATGAAATTACCTGAATAGAAGGGATACAGCAATGTACCTACAAGATTTCTATAAAATGTTTATCAACTGAAAAATTCTTGTAGTAATTGCTAACTTAATATGCTCCATGGAAATTCTATATTGTATAAATCTTTAGCTAAAGAAGATATAATACAATTCAGTTCCTTAGGCTGCCAACATCTAGGGAATGGTTTGCACAGTAAACATCTAGAAATCCTGCCTGTATGGTTGAGCTTCAGATTCAGGCATGAATTACTCTCACTTCTATCATATGTGCATCCAGGTTTAGTCTGTTAAATTCACCAGTTGCCAAAACACTGGTTCTGAATGGAAACAATTCCTTGTGTGTGTGTGTGTGTATAGTGAACAGATAAAAAATATTAGGTTTCATTGTGTTGTTTCCATCTTGATACAGACTTCTAGATAACTTCTAGTCTCTTTCACAGGAGTGATGAATGCTGGGCCTCTGTGAAAACCCAAACACTAGTTTCCAGGAAGTTGTACCATGCTCACTCAAAATACGCCCTTCTGTGTATTTTTCACTGTTTTTCAACAAAATGTATGAAGACAGTCTCCCATGCTACAACCAACCTCTGGTGACAAATTAGAACATGCAAGCATTGTAGAACAAGAAACCAATTTTGTTATTAAGCTTTAGTGTCTTAGATTTATGAAAAACAAGTCCAATGTTGCTAATATTTAGGACTGTCATGCTCATGAATTCAAATGGCAAAAATATCCAAGAGTCTATTGCTGTTAATTTCAGTGAGTCATATTGAGTGCTGATGAGGATTTCTAGGTTTTGGTTAGTGTGCCTCTGTCTACCACTTTTAGATTTTTAGATGGAGGCAATTGCACTAAATTACAGATGTGTTTTAATTGTCTTCCTGCTGTGTAGTCTAGTAATTTCCCACTAATTTCTATTTAAGGATACAAATGTTATGATTTAGATCTATAAGGGAACTCAGTTACTTATATAGATATAATAAATGAGACATCTGAAGCAACTGAAACAAAGCAAGGCAGACCTGAAAGCTGATGCAAGCCATTGTTTCTTATAGATAGAAAACAAGATGCAATAATTACTGATTGCCGCAGGTTAGGAAAGATATAAAACAGGTATAAAAAATGGCTTGCATGGTTAATGAACAAAGTAATGGAAGCAGTAAAAGGTAAGAAGAATTCCTTTAAGCAGTGGAAGGCTAGTCCAAGTGAGGTAAATAAAGGGGAGCACAGGCTTTAGCAAATAAAATGCAAGTCGGTGATCAGACAGGCAAAAAGGGATTTCGAGGAACATATTGCAAAAAAACAAACCGACAATAAAAATCCCTTCAAACACATTAGTAGCTGGAAACCTGCCAGGGAGGATGACCAAGGGGTGAAAGGATTACTAAAGGATGACAGGGAAATGGCAGAGAAGCTGAATGCCTTTTTTTGCCTCTGTTTTCACTGTGGAAGATGGGAGGTGCTTGCCACTCCAGAACCACTGATTCTAGGATGGGTGTCGAAAGACCTCAGTCATATTGAGGCAAAGAGAGAGGAGGTCCTATGACTGATGGACAGATTTAAAACTAACAAATCACGAGGTCCAGATGGCATACATCCAAGAGTTCTTTCAGATGTGAACTTGTCAATCTCTTGACAAAAATATGCAATCTATCACTAAAATCTGCCTCTACCCCCAAGGACTGGAAGGTAGCCAATGTAACCCCCCTCTTCAAAAAAAAGATTCCAGAGGAGATCTGGGAAATGACAGGCCGGTCAGTCTAACGTCGATACTGGGTAAGTTGGTGAAATCTGTTATTAAAGATAGATTGATGAATAAAAGCTGTTGAGGAAGAATCAGCATGGATCCTGTAAGGGAAGATCTTGTCTCACTAACCTTTTAGAGTTCTTGGAGTGAACAAACGTGGTCAAGGGTGACTCAGTAGATGTTGTTTACCTAGACTTCCAGAAAGCTTTTGATAACATTCCTCATCAAAGGCTCCTAAGCAAACTCAGCAGTCATGGGATAAGAGGACAAGTCCTCTTGTGGATTAAAAACTGCTCGTTATGGCATCTCAGGTTAAAAGCCTTATTGACTCTCTTTCATATGGAAAAGCTCCTGGAGAGGACATGATCCCTTCTGAGCTTTTTAAGCAATTCTCTGATTGGTGAGCTCCTGTACTGACAAAGCTGTTTACTCAGAGAAACTCTTCTGGATGCCTCCCTGCTGGTAGGAAACAGCATAGTAGTACCAATACATAAAAGGGGCAATAAATCGGATCCTCATAATTACTGCCCTATTAGCTTGTTGGATATAGCTTCCAAACTTTACAGTAAATTTTTACTGAGAAAACTGGAAGACTGGGAAGCCGACAATCAGGTCATCTCCCCAGAACAAGCTGGTTTTAGGAAGGGCCTGAGGACTATCAGTCATTGACGTTACAGCGTCTAGCCACAGATTGTGTAACGGGTCGCACTAAACACCTATATGCAGCCTTTGTTGATCTTGCGGCTGCTTTTGACTCAGTCAATAAGAGATAGGCTGTGATCTAAACTGTCAAGTACTAACACTGACAAATGTCTTTTGCATCTAATGAGGGAACCCCATAGTAATATATCATCCAAAATTAGAGTGGGCATCTCAGGTTACCTGACAGACAGCCTCTCAATAGTCAGAGGTGTGAAACAGGGTTGTGTTCTTGCCTGTCTCCTTTTCAACCTCTACATCAATGACATCACTAAGAGGCTGTCAGGCTCTAACCTCTTCCATCCTGTCTCAGCTCACGGACGATCTCAGTCCTTCTTTATGCCAATGAGATGGTTCTGTTGTCAGTAACCCACATCCATTTAGGAAAGTCATTGTCCAGGCTCAGTGACTTTTGTAAAGAGCTTCTAAAAATAAATTACTGAAATGGTTTTCAGACAACAGTGGTGTATCTCCTGCTGTTCAATAGATGGGTCCCCAGTTGAACAATGGCAAACCTTTAAATATCTGGGTATCCTTTAGTGATGCACTCTCTTGGAAGGCATACCTAGAAATTGCAAAATCAACAGCAGTCGGGTAATAGGTGCAGTCCTTAAATTTTACCATTCCAAAGGGGGTTTTCAAATAGACTCGGCCTTAAAGTTTTTCCAGAGTAAGATAATTCCCCAATTCCTCTACGGTGTGGAGGTGTGGGGATGGAATGATGCCTTAATTGTGAATCTGGAGAGAATCCAAAATTCTTTCCTTAAAAGGATTTTAGTATTACCTCCTAACACTCCAGGTGCTTTGCTGAGAGCTGAATTGGGCCTCCCTTTGGGCACGTGCACATAAAGCCTTATTTAATTACTGGCATAAATTGAAGAGAGTTCCAGCAGGTCAGCTCTCAAGCATCTGTTTTCCCATTAGCCTAAAAGATCCAAAATGGCAGTCCAATTATAACAAAACTCTCAAAATATATAATCTGCCAGATGTTGTTTGAGGAGCTTCTCAGGCTGATTTTAATGGTAGGGATCAAATATATTCACATGATGCTGCTTTAGACAGACAAGTTATATTGGGAACCAAATTCTCACCTTGGTATAAATTTATTAAACTAGATAATTTCAGGGTACAATATCTGTCCAAGATCTCCTTTTAAAAATTACATTCAGCTTTTACATCTTTGTTTCCAAACAATGCGGAGGTCCAGGTCCTAAAGACCTGTGTCATTATTGGCTGGCTTGTCCATTTTATTCAGCTCTAAGGATGATTTTTTTAGGTACAATCTTGGCCAATTTAGGCCTTAGCACTGTGATGGAACAAGCCATATTTTTACTTGCACTTGTGGAATCAGAGGTCTCATATAAGGTTGCCCTTTTTGCCTTAGCAGCAAAGAAAATTCGGGTCAAGCTAGCATCAGCATAGGTTGGTTGTGTATGGTAGTCAATCCTTTCTCTTATGAAACAAGTTTTTAAATGTAATGTTATCATATTTTAACTCAGGTCCTGGTCACATGAGCGAGATAATCTTGGGGGAGGGGAGTGAGGCTATTTGCTCCGGAATAATTTGGCCCACAGTTGCGTGATCACACAGTTCTGTGAAGTTGTGGGCACAGCCCTCCACTGCATAATCAGACGCAATTGAGGGTGAGTTGGTGGGGTTTTTTTGCTGTTTTTCCCCGATGCGCTTAAACAGGGGATCGATGAATTGCATCTCCACCCTGAGGGCTTTCTATGGCAGTATGCAATGATGCGCATACTGAGAAGGGGGGGAATGGCATGGCATCAGAATAGCCTGATCAGACTATCCCTGACGCCATGAGTGTGCGCTGGAGCGATCACATGGGGAAAGTCTGTCTGTGGCCCATAGAAAACCTGTTTGATACTGGACTTTCCCTAGTATCTTTTAACTCCATGTAGGAGCTGCAGGATAATTTTCATATTAAATACATGCAACCCCCCTGGAATGTATCTGCCTCCCTTGGAGAAGAAAAAAGCATTCAGTCACTGCCACTGAGGGTTTAATTTTACTTGTTACAAATTTGAAATGGGGTGCCAGTTGAGATTAGAGTCAAAGACCACACCCGGGTATGGAAATTTGGAGACTTGTTCTAATTGAACACCATCGATTTTCTTGGCTTTAGAGAATCATAGAATTGGAAGGGACCTCCAGTGTCATCTAGCCCAATCCCCTGCACAATGCAGGAAATTTACAAATACCTCCCCCCATACACCCAGTGACCCCCGTTCCATGTCCAGAAGATAACAAAAAACCTCCAGGATCCCCAGGCAAGACCATAACCTTTGATTTTGAATAACTGATCTTCAGTTCTTCAAATGTACAGTATTTTGTTAAATAGCTTAGTAGTCTTTTCAGTCCAACCTGAGTGTAGGATGTAAGGATAACATCATCCACTTAAAGGAATAGGGTCAATGCCTTTAAAGATAAGTACAGAGGGTGGAATTCTGCTGGAGAGAGCAGTTGCAAGGTCACTCAAAAACAGAATAAAGAGTAAGGGTGCTAAGAGATAACCTTGCTTCACTCTATCCAAGTGAAAGCACTCCACGAGTTCTCCCTTTTCTCCGCAGCGGACTTGAGCCACACAAAAAGAGTAAAGGTTTCTTATTAGCCACAGCAGTCTTTTATCAATTGAGGTACATTCCAGTTTTCCCCACAATCTACTCCTAGGTGTGGTGCCAAAAGTGCTTTTGAGGTCTCTAAATGTTACATACAGTTTATCTCTAGGTGGTATATTTTTCAGCTAAATGGGCTAAGATCAAACAGTGGTCTTGAGGTGCAAAGCCCTTCTTGAAGCCAATTTGCTCCCACCCAAGGATGTTATTAGAGGTTATCCATTCCTCTAATATAAGGCATAAGTATGAGGTGTACAGCTTTGCCACCGATGACAGAAGACTAATGGGGCAGTAATTTGATGGATCTGTCTTAGAGACTTTCTCAAAGATTTGAACAATAATAAGAGTGTTTCCAAACTGGGGGACTCTTCCCTGAAAGGTTGATCTCAGAAAAAAATTGGAGCTAAAATCCTAGTCTATCATGCTGAGTTAGCCTTGAACAAATTATTAGGTACTAAGTTCAGACCTGGAGACTTCCCTGAGCATAAATACTTAATCATGGAAATAACTTCCAGCTCGGTAATAGCAGGCCAGGAGGGGAGGTCAGCAGGGGTCAAATCACCTGATGTGCTATTTTCAGAAGAAAATGTTTTCTTAAAGAATAACACCCATTCAGGTGCAGAAATACAGAACTGGAGGGATAGTCTTCTATTCAACTAAAATGATTAAGGGAATGGAACACCTTCTGTGTGAAGAAAGGTTAAAGAGGTTAGGACTTTTCAGCTTGGAGAAACAATGATTGAGTGACATGATAGAGGTTTACCCAATTATGCATGGGATAGAGAAGGTAGAGAAAGAAATACTTTTCTCCCAATAGAAGAAGAAGAAAAGAGATTGGATTTCTAAACTGCCCTTTACTTGGAGTCTCAGAGCGCATACCAACTCCTTTCCCTTCCCCTCCCCACAACAGACACCCTGTGAATTAGATGAGGCTGAGAGAGCTCTTCCAGAGCTGTCCTTGAGAGAACAGCTGTGACAGAGCTATGGCTTGCCCAAGGTCATCCAGCAGTTGCAAGTGGAGGAGTGGGGAATCAAACCCAGTTCTCCCAGATTAGAGTCTGCGCACTTAACCACTACACCAAACTGGCTCTCAGTAATGGGCAGTAGGCTGAGAACAGATAAAAGGAAGTACTTCTTCACCCAAAGAGTAATTAATATGTGGAATTCACTGCCACATGAGGTGGTGGTGCCTACAAATATAGACAGCTTCAAGAAGGGATTGGATACACTTATGAAGCAAAGGTCCATCAGTGGCCTTTAGCCACAAGGTATAAATGGAACACTATGTCTGCGGCAGTGATGCTGTGTATTTTTGGTGCTTGGGGGGCAAGAGTGGTAGAGCTTCTGGAGTTCTGCCCCTGCTGGTGGACCTCCTGATGGCGCCTGGGTTTTGGCCACCATGTGACAGTTTTGGACTGGATGGGCCATTGGTCTGATCCAACATGGCTTCTCTTTATGTTCTTATGACCCACACTGGCAGATTTCTTTGATCTTAGTAATGTACAGTGATGGCTTTAAAAATCCTTACAAACACAGGCCTTTTTTTGATATCAATAATCATTATAACGTTAGTGTTCTGAGCCCATTCAGAATGGGGCTGACTAGTTATTATTTGCAATCAACTCCTCATTGTAATTGTACTGAAATCCATAAAGATGCATCTTGATTTTTACATACCTACTACTTGTTATGTTTTATCTCCATGTCTAGAGGGAACAGCCATAGCCATGGAAAATATAGCCAAACAAGTTTTTTGCCCAATCCAATGTTTGGTTCCCAGCTTGGCATCTCTCACTACCCCATAAAAAGTTTCTTGCTTTGTGCTGCTTTCCACCATTTCAATGGAAGAACCTGCTTGTGTATCACATTATGCTTCTTTGAAAGCAGTGGGGGAGGGTATTCATTATAATAGACATGCTACCAAGGAATTTAGAGATGGAATTTCCATCTCGAGTTATTGAAGATAACAGTATTGGGAGTATGGAGCATTTCTTTCTTTCTTTTCATAGCATTCACTCCGTGTGGGAGAAGGAAGAGGTAATGGAGACAATTGTCAGATGTATAAACAAGGCTTACTTGTAAAGATCCTTAGGCCTACCAACTCCATTAGGCTATATTTTAATTTGTGCAGAAGTAATGCTGTAGAAGAGAAACAGACAGTTGCCTCATTTAGTTGAACATGAAAAGTTGGTAGCAGTGTATGTGGAAGGTAATTCCACTCTTTACATAGGCTTCTTTTTGACAGTAATATACCCAGTATTTTCTTTCCTATGGAAACCTTTTTGTATTCTGTGTGATAGACAACAAAATACTTATGTATAAGTCTCTAATGGACACATAATATCCTCATTAGTTGTTGCTCTCCATTTAAGCACTTACAATGAATTCAGACATAGAAAGTGCAAACATCAGTTGCAGATCTCAGTGTATTATTTGCCTCTTAGGCACTGCATGTAAGAGAAAGTAATAGCACTGGTATTCCTTCTCCATCTGGCTGTGCATGCTTCACAGTAGATCAGACAAGCATACAATATCATTATTACCACTAGAGATAATTGGAGACACCCATTGTAGGCACTTAAAGGTGATGATAAAAGGAAACAAGTAGAGTTGCAAAAACCCTATTTTTAATTTGTTAAAATTAAGTTTATTTAATACATTCTACATACATATCACTCCCCAAAAAAGGAATAAAATAAAATACAATATTCTGAAATACTTGGGACCTTCCAACAAGTGAAATGAAAAAACTCCAAATTCACATACAAACCAAGGGGGAAAGGAAGAGGCCAGAGCAATGAGCTCACCTTCCCAAAATGACAGGTAAAAACCAATGACTCTACAAGAAAAACTTACTAGACCATCCCCCACCAATTATTTAGGAACAATTCTAATACTAACTCTGTAATAACATTTCTACTAACTAACTAACTATTCATAGCTGCTACCTTTTCAATTTTGGGTTTATTATACAATATTATTACCGCTAGAGACAATTGGAGACACCCATTTTGGGCACTTAAAAGGTGATGATAAAAGGAAACAAGCAGAGTTGCAAAAACCCTATTAAGAGCCTGGCATTAAGAAAAGTATCAAAACAGATCAAGAGGAACTCACAAATTCATCTCTCTTAATAATTTGTTGAAGGAGGACAAAGAGGTCACCTGTCAAAGGTTTGAAGTTCCTCAAATTAGGCTTGGCTTTGCATGCCTCCCACCTTCAGAGGTAAGGTAGATGGTGACCTGACTTATCTGTCATGGAACCTAAGCTTTAAAATCCCCTTGTATTGCCTGCCATTGAAACCTGTTAAAGCTTTAAATGCCAGATATTCTGTTGATTTTTTTTCAATGCTACCTTAATTTACCTGTCACTATTTTATTATTTATTCATTTCCTCATGTGTACTGTGTTTTAATTCTCCATTCTGGTTTTGTAATCTGAGGTGCTGTATTGTCATTACCTGCTGCTGTTTAATAGGAAATAATGTTACTTGTGAGACACCAAGGCCAGTAAGTAAATTAGGATACATGGGAGTCTGAATGAGGGCAGTATTAGGGAAGTAAGACCAATAGTTAGAAACATCATAGAGAAGAGAGATGTTAACTAAAGTGGTAATGTGATTGAAAAAACAGCAGATGCCAAGCCCTTAACTTGCTGAGAATACTAAAGAGTGGTTGTAGTGAGTTACAATGCAATCCTAAGCAGAGTTATATCTTTTTAGGTTTTAAAGTAAATGGGTTTAGGATTAGAGTGCATGCTTTCATGAAGCAAGTCCCAGGTTCAGTCCCTGGCATCTTTAGTTATGTGATCTTAGGTGTTGGCCTTGCTCTGCCCTAAAGGCATTGCCAATCATAGAAAAAGCCGGACTTTAGGCGGCTTCCTATTTTCAAGGTGAAAGTTTAGGATGAAATGCTGTGTCTGAGATAACAATCAGCCATCTGAACAGAAATAGCTGGAAATTAGCTATAGACTGTATTAACAGGGAGAAATTAGCAATAGACTGTAGTTCAGTGGTAGAACTTACACTTTGATGCATAGTTCATTTCCTGGCTTTTCCACTTAAGTGGTGGCAGAAAGCTGCAGCTATGAAAAGCTAGATATGGTTACTTTAACTATGATACTGCAGGCCAAAAGAGGGAATAAGTGAGAAGACATTGTTAAACCACTGATCCTTGACTAGACTATTGGCTTTTTCTTTTCAGCTTCCACTTTACATTGGTGTAAACTTCAAAGGAATAATTTGTGAGACAGAAACCAAGAAAGGATAGACCTATCAAAAGCCAGAGGTCAAAGATAGGTAGGATACAGAGTACTCAATTCTATCAAGAATTGAGGAAAAATTTAAAAAACCCCTCTAACAAGCACCTAGCAGAGAACAATCACCTTGGCAGGAATGTGTCACCTTGGCAGGGACAGAGATATGAGGAGGCCAATACTAGAGAGTATCTCTTCCTGAGAGTAACAGGAAGAGAAGGACTGATCTGTGGGTGGTATGTGTGTGTTAGGAAATAGAGGAAATAAATTTCCTGGACAGAATGTGAATGGGATCTATTTTGGCTGGTTCCATCTGGGAATACCTTGCAGACAGGTGCTCTCACACCCAAACTGTTTTGATGTCCACCATTACCATGTGGAGCTAACAAAGGGGCAGTTATCCAGACCATGACTCATGGTAACAGAAGACTAATAGAACACTGCAACTTTAAGTGTAAATAGCCTAACCTAGAATAACAACAGCCAGGGTATGCATAGCGGAGGGACCAAGGATCACATGCATGCACCTTTATTCTGCCTCCTAACTTGATCTGTTGCTGTGCAGACATTTTCTTTTAAATATTTGTTTGTTTCTATGAATGTTGGAAGTTTGTTCTCCATAACCATATTAAGCCCTATTCAAACACATTATCACAAGAGTGCCAGGGAAGGGAGGCTGTTGGTCATTAGCTCACTGGAGTGTGCAAGTATGGTAAGCGATCCCTGTAGTAGCTACTTGGAGTGAACAGAAGACATGGGCACCAGGTGGCAATGCGGATGGAGTGCGAGAAGTGCTGACCCTCTTAGTGGTTAAGTGTGTGGACTCCAGTCTGGGAGAACTGGGTCTGATTCCCTACTCCTCCACTTGCACCTGCTGGATGACCTTGGGCAAGCCAAAGCTCCGTACCAGCTGTTCTCTCAAGGATACTCTTTCAGCCCCATGCACCTCATGGGGTGTCTGTTGTGGGGAGGGGAAGGGAAAGGAGTTTGTAAGCCGTTCTGGGACTCCACATGAGTGAAAGGCAGGATATAAATCTAATCTCTTCTTCTTCTTAATGGGCAATATTCTAAATGACCAGCTGATGGCAGCATAGATACCCAGAGAGAAGCAAAGAATTCCCATGGGGGTTGGGTGGGCTCAGGAGAGTGGTGTGCCATCAGGATGGCCACAAAGTGTCTCAGCCTCTCGGAGGATCCAAAGCAGAATGGTACTTATGCAAGACTCTTATGTGCTCTTATGAACACCTGAGTGTGGGCCTGGAATTAGTGGAAGGAGCCTGAATTAAAGTGATATCAAAAGGCAGCAAGTCTTGCCAAGAAAGGAATGCAGGGCAGCTACTCTATTGATCATGCAAAAATCCACCCTAAGAGAGATTCAGTCAAGGGCCATTTCCCCAAGGACCTAGGAGCTTCCTCCCAGATAATTTGATCTCAACCCAGATTTCCAAAACAATAATCAGTGGGTTGATTCCAGAAATTTCTCAGTCATCTAAATGACAGGACAGCCCTTCCTGATATCATGACAAATACCTGGCCATAGAGCTAACTTCCCAGTCTCCTCAAGTGAACATTTTTGATACTTCCCCTGCAGAAAAGGAAAACTCCCTTCTACTACATAGACAAAGGACTTCTTTTGCTCTCTGAGAGCTCTCTCAGCCCCACCTACCTCACAGGGTGTCTGTTGTAGGGAGAGGAAGGAAAAGAAGATTGGAAGCTGCTCTGAGACTGAGTGACAGGTGAGGTATAAATCCAACTCTTCTTCTTCAAGCTGGCTCATCCTTGAAAGACCACATTTGTAATACTTCCATATTCTGATGCCAACACCCCTACCCTCCTCATCCCAGGCAAAAAGGTATAAGGAGTTACCTCTCAGCCTCAATTTTTATAGCTAGTTTCAGACTTATCCTGTTACCTCAGCTTTACTGTTGGCCCTTCATCTCTCTGATTTCAGCTCTTCACCCTATGGACCCGCTGTTTTGCTTCCCTCCCTGGCTTGGTCATCTTCATTCCCCCTGGAACACGCTTGTATATCTTCTTTTTCATAGGTTCTTTATCCTGAGTAGGCAGGCAGATTCTCTTGGGAAAGTTTTTTGTGCTTTATTTGCTGTTTTGCATTTTTCCATTCTATGGCCCTCATTTTGCTCTACCATATTGCATAAATTAACGGTTTTTCTTTTGCTTATAAAATAAACGCCCCTTGTGTTTAAGACCCCCCCTCCCATTTTACCAAGTGTTGATCTGAATCTGGACCTAGTTATACACAGGCTAATATCCCAAGAATTGAAGTATCCCAGATAAACATTTGTTCTGTGCTAGCAAGGAGACACCATTGCATGTCACAGCCCTGACACATGTAGACTGATCTGGGTAACAAGATGCTAATAACTATTTTAATGCTTGGTGATCTGTCCACTCTCTTCAGGTATTATAGTATTATTGTACATGCTATAAGTAAACGGCCGTGTATGTGAAACTTGAGGTGGGAATTTGCTGTTTAACAGCGTAGACTTGTGTTCATACTTGGCTTTTTCAGGTGATAATTGCAACTGTGAATATGCTTGAGTGAATTTTGCCACATGTTTATTTGGAACCTTGAAAAACTAAATAAGGATTTGGATTAAGATGTTACAGTCTATTTGTGTCCTGTACTCTGCAGACCAGCCCAGTCAGATCTCCTCTGAAGCAGTACACTCAGGTCTGGAGAGTGAGACTCGGGCACATCAACAGTTGCTTGCAGCCAGGAGCTGGAATTGGAGACAAGTTGCTAAAGCTGACCTCAGTTTAAATAGGCTGGGAAGTAATCAGGCTCAACTGACCTGCCAGCAGGTGTTGAGCTCCAGGAGCCTCTGAAGAATGATTCTTCTCAATCTGGGACGGAGTTGCATCCAGCATTTTGCTTCCTTTGGCCACCTTGGCCAGGTGTTCTGCCATCACCTGTTCTGCAGGTGTTCTGCAGAGTAGAAATGTCCTCATGGGGGGGGGGGGGGCTATGGGCCCGGGTTTATGTCCTGCCCAGAGGAGCCCAGGTGACTATTTCAGGGGACAGTGGTGAGGCCTCCATTGCAGACTCAGGCAAGATGGCTTCTGGTGCTGTGGGACCTCTGTCAGCAGATGCCTCAACATGTTAGGCTCTCCCTGTTCCTACTGGTCCTCCTTGGCTGGTGGCCTTGGCTCCTTGGGCTCTTGCCCTGAAGATTTGAGTATGAATCACTGAGATGGTCAGCAGGGGTCATGACAGCATGTTTATTTCATTTATACCCTCCCTTTCTCCCTACTGAGGACCCAAAGTACTCACACTGTTCTCCAGTTCTCAGGCTGCAGAAGCAAAGCTGAAAGTAGGACTGCCTTGCAAATGTTGCCCCTTTTCATCCTGCAGAATGGTAACAAGGAACAGGGGACAGTAAATCAAGTTAACTGGTAAATTAGTCCATAATCTTCCATTTACATTTTTAATAATGTGGGTGACAATAGTTACTAGAAGCTGCTCTCTAAAGGTGGTTTAGTGGGGGGAAATATTTAATGAGAGTGAACATTCCCTGTTCCATATCTGGTGCCATTAGGCACGTGGAAAGTTCTCAAAAAGCTCAAGAAAAAGAAAGTTCTCAAAAAACTGCTCCCACCCAGCCTTTACTAGAAGACAAAAAAATATTATAGGAAATAGTACTCTCTCACACACAGGTATTCTGCATCCTGTTTTTATAGTCTGCTAGAATAAGATACAGTGCAAAAACAAAGAATGAAATTTAAAACAATGCCCTTATTACATTCTTTGACTTCTTTTCGTTTTTATACTGACATTAGTGTAATTACAGCTAACAATGTTATCGCTATTTCTATTTTCTTTTTTCCCATTGAACTGACGGCTTAATTAATTCCAGTGATTTTCCCCCTCCTATTGTATGGCTTAAATGTGTTTTGAAGGGTTAGACCTTGTCATGTTTCTAAAAAGCTTTTGTGACAGTCTGATATCAGCTAATTGCAGGACACAATATGAAGCCGCAAGACAATATGGAGCGAGGCAGGTTCTAAACTACCTTTGGTGACGGGAACTAGAGTTTTTCTTTAAGTGGAAATGAATATTTGACGCTGTGAGGCACCTAGAATGTGAACTGCTTTGTTGTCATAATTTGGAGGAAGAAGTCAGCTGCTGGTGTGGCTTCAATCCTTCACGAATGACAGTTTCCCTTGGTTTTCACTGCATTTGACTGAGTTTATTTTTCAGTTTAAGTTTTTATTTATAGCATACTCTGTTCCAAGATCTCAGGACAGTTGATTTCAGTTATTCCTAGTAAAGACAATGCACAGCTACATTTTGCTTTTTCACTTTGGTCACAGCATATTGTTAACATTCCTGGCAGATGATGGTGAAGGAGTTACCCACATTTGCTATGAGTGGAAAATTTAGGATCAACCTTAAATGAGTCTAAATATGATAATGTTGAGTTAGAGTGTAATCAAATTGCAATGGTAGATGTGGAAATCTATATGATAAATTCTTAGTTGCAGGCAGTATTCCCATCCAGGAATGCATGGTATTGTTTTATGCTACCTTTTAGATAGGGTGATCCAGAGAACCATTAAATGTTTCATTCCAAGATCGGTATAGAAGCCACGTTAAGAACCAAATGACAGGTTACATTTTTTAATGAGTCAGCTCTGGGTTGTCCAGACCTGGCTTACTTTTTTCTCAGCCACAGAGCAAGGGGCCTGCTTTTTAAAGGACCACGGGGGTTCAGTTCTGCTTGGGACACAACATATGGAGAGGACAGGCTTCTCCATTTCTTCTCATGCCATTTTCCCAAGCAGAACTGGCCCTGGGATGGTGGAGTTATTTGCCCCATTTTGGAGGTGTGTATGCAGATTATTTTAAAATGGACTGGAGCAGAACCATAGTTCAGCTCCTTTCCATGGGAGCTGTGGTGTGGTCTATAATCCTTTTGCTGTCCTTCTATGCTTAGGTCAATGTTGACCTATTTCTGAAGACCCATATACAAACTGATGTCATGGTTGCTACAATAGTACTTGAATTCTACGTTTCAGTTATCTACTTTGAATTCCTGTAATACAGCCTTTTAAGAGAGAATTTAAGAGATAAACATTTTGAAAGGGTGCTTTTTTGTTTTGCATTTTAAGAGCTGTGGCGTTATTTACAACACTTTGCAGTGTTTTGTATTGGGAAACTGCTGTTTTTAGTCTTTTCAGTCAATGCCCTCCCTGCTCTTCCTCAGAAGAACAGATGTTGGAAGTAGTTTAGGTCTGGTTAAAGACCCTGAAGCCAGCTGTTTCATTGCCTATAATTACAACCTTAATAAATGAATCATTTCCTTTGGAAGGCAGTCATTGGGGGCTGATCACACCATTATGAGCATTAGCAGTTCTGGAAACCTTCCAGTGATGTCTTCTGTTGGAAATGAGATTAAGAGTTTTGAACAGATATAGCCAGGGGTGTGGTTAAAAAGGACAATGGTTTGAAAGATGGAATGATAAAAGTTCTGTACAATTTCTCCAATTTATAAGACTGTAGTTCAGAATATGCAGATCCAAACATAAAATATCTTCACCTGAACAAGAGCACACATATAGTCAAGAAACATAAATAGCCAGCAGGTCTCTGGAGAGGAATCACATAAATTTTCTAAATAAATAACTAAATACCTTTATTTCAACTCACCTAAACAAGTACACTAACTGCAGTCCTATGCAGACTTACCTCAGTCTAAGCTTATTGATTTCAATAGGTTTAGGTTGGAGTAACATTGCTTACTATTGTACTGCAATTGACTTAGTTATAGGCTGCATTGTCTGTAGGGATGGGCATGAGCTGGCTCATGAGATAACGTTCGTGATAATTTTGACTGGTTTGTGGGTCACAAAGTGAAATTCAACTGTCACAAACTTTCCATGAACTTTCAAGCTGTTTCTGGAGTTTGTGCTGGTTAGTGAATGGATACATTTCCAGACAGTCTCCACTCAAATAAAATGTTTACCAAACTTTGAAGCAATTGGGGGGGGGGATTCTTGGTTCTCAGAAGGACTGTTGTCAGTTTCAAACTATTCATTTCAGTTTCAAGAGGATTGGATTTGGGAGTCTGTGCTTTGAGATGAGTCCTTTTAAGCTTGCAATGCCAGTGGCACTGGGTTCTGCTGAGCACTCTGTGATTGCACAGTTACTGTACTGGGCACTCTGTACATTGTACTGGTTCTGCTGGGTTTGCAACAATGCCCCCCACTTGAATTGTGCTTGAGCTGGCATTGCCATATTGGCACTGGGTTCTGCTGGGTACTAGTACATTGTGCTGGTTCTGCTAGGCTTCCAACTACCCCTTGCTTGGATTGTGATTCTGTGCTTGACCTCAGTCCTGTTGAGCAGGCATTGCCACATTGGCACTGGGTTCTGCTGGGTACTCTGTGATTGCGCTAGTATTGCTGGGCACTCTGTACATTGTACTGGTTCTGCTGAGCTTGCAAAAATGCCCCCTTGCTTGGATTGTGATTTAGTTAGCATTGCCACATTGGCACTGGGTTCTGCTGGGTGCTAGTACATGGCACCGGTTCTGCTGGGCTTGGAACCCCCCCTTGCTTGGAGCATGATTCTGTGCTAGACATCAGTCCTATTGAACTGGCATTGCCATAATGGCATTGGGTTCTGCTGGGCACTAATACATTGCACTGGTTCTGCTCAGCTTGCAAAAATGCCCCCACCCAATGTTCTGTCTAAGCTGAGTTAGTGTGAGCTAGCTCACAGTTTTTTAGCCTCTAGCTCACACATTTTTGTCTTTGCTCAGGAAGAATGGCTCCAGAGCAAACTAATTTATGCAGTAGTATGCAGTACCTGGGTGCTGCACTCACTCACAACTTTAATGCCAGTAGCTCACAAAGTAGGACTTTTGCTCACAAGACTCCACAGCTTAGAGGGAGCATTGCCCCCACCTATAGTTTCTACTGCAGAGATTCTCTGGTTTGACCTTAGTCCTGTTGGGTTTGCACTGTTACAGTGGCACTGGTTCTGCTGGGCACATTGCACTGGTTCTGCTGGTTTTGCAAAAATGCCCCCCCTTCAGTTTCTCCTGCAGAGGTTCTCTGGGACTTTGATTCTGTTCTGCTGGGCTTCTATTGCCCTTGTTTTTTGCTGTTTCCCCCCTCCATTGGAAACAATGGAGGATGGGGGCCCCTTTGAGGGGGCACAACTCGGACCCCGGAAATCCAATCCTCACCAAACTTGGAGAGCAGCTAGAGATTGCCTGTAAGTTTGATGACTCTAGCATACTGGTGGGGGGGAGGTGTTCTACCAGGCCACAAACTGAACAAGTTCATTTGGTTCTTAAAAGTTTGTGATGATTCATGGTTCATGTACCAGGCACACCATGAGCTAAACTGAACTGTCTGATCAGAGAAAATAGAATAGTTTTTCTACTCTAAATTAATCCATGACAGAATAATAATAATTCATAATTAATAATAATTAATTATGACAGAATAATAATATTGCATTTGAGAAATAATGTAACTCAAATTCTTGATTATCATAAATCATAATACCAATGATAGATATAAGTGTAGATATGTACATTACAATCCAGGATCCTGCAAGCATCTGCGGAAGTCACGTCATTTCCCCCTGAATCCCCTTTTCCACACTATTTCCATTTTCCTAAGTTGTATCAAATTGCTCAGGTGAGTTGTGTGGTGGCCTCTGCCAGCCCCAGCCAAGTCACACAGGCTGTGTGGGTGCTGTCACTGGGCCCAAGTGAATTGTGTGGAATGATGTCATTGCGTTGCTGCTGCTGCACCTGGGTGAGTTGCACAAACTGTATGGTAGCAAGTTGCCTGGTGGCTGCTTTTAGGACTGGCACCAATGAGTCCGCCCACCAAAGCAAGAGGGAGGGGAGCAAGGGTGGGGTAAAGGCCAAAATAGCCCTGCAAAAGGATCTTCCCCCTGCCTTTTACCGACATAAATCAAAGGTCTGAAGGCTGGTAATATCATTGTGGTTGCCTGGCAACCCCCGCAAGAGACACAGATCTCAGATGTCATTAATTTCTTAACAGTACAGGTTCTGTTTCTATGTGGGAAAGTTACCCCCCAGTGTTTGTTTTAGATTTCAGATTTTACAATGGGTATGAATTTGCTTTTAATTTTTTTTTTTACTAATTCTATTGACTTGGGATTGCATTTTTGTAGCATTCTGCATCACTTGCAATTTCCAGACTGTCTTTCTGTGCAGCCTCACATATAGGTACACTGCAGTAGTCTTAGAAGTCACAGGACATGACCAACAGTGGCTAGATCTTAGAGGTCATATCTGACAAACCACCCAAGACTGGAAAGGGTGCTCCAGGCTGCAGATGACACTCTGGAATGCGGGACTGCAATCTATTGCAGAGTACAGATGCAGTTTCAGGGTTGACACTACCTCACCTTATGAAGATAAAAAGGAGAAATAAAGCTGAGTGCCATTCATATATTGATGGCACTAAAGTTTGTAATTCTGAATACTTCCCCCAGCTGCAGAGGTAAAACTACTCCCTAAAGAACTTCATAGGACAGTTTCCACAGAGACAAACAGAAATCTCTTTCATACCTTTTGAAATCTACCCTCCTCCCTAACTGAATGAAACAACTGCAAAACTGTGCCTCTAATCCTCTAAATAGTGTTCCACAGGGCTCTTCTTGTAGAAAAAGCCCAGCAGGAACTCATTAGCATATTAGGCCACACCCCTGACAGCACAGCTCATTAACATAGTAGGCCACACCCAATGTTCCCAGAAGTGTGGTCATCCAGCCACATCCACCTTTTGCTTCTTATTCTGTTTACCTTGTTGTCAAAACAGTTTTGACAAAACCAATAAAAACATTATTTTCTGTCCCATCTATACAAAACCTTGCCTGAACCAATATCTTATGTCCAACAATTATTCCTACACTGGATTGGAATCAATTCCTAAGGGTTAGGTTCCCATGGAAATCAGGTTGCCTTCCTGCAGAACTAGTACGCTGAATATGATTTTTTAGGGTTGCCAACCTACAGGTGGGGTCTGGAGATCTCCTGGAATTACAACTGAGCTCCAAACTACAGAGATCAGGTCAATGGCTGCTTTGGAAAGTAGAGTCCATGGCATTATGCCTTGCTTAGGTCCCTCCTTCCCCTAAACCCCACCCCCACTCCCAAGTCTCCAGGGATTTCCTCAACCTGGAGTTGGCAACCCTAGTTCACTGGCAGAACAACGCTAGGAGCCAGTTTGGTGTAGTGGTTAAGTGCGTGGACTCTAATCTGGGAGAACCGGGTTTGATTCCCCACTCCACCACTTGCACCTGCTGGATGACCTTGGGCAAGCCATAGCTCTGTACCAGCTGTTGTCTCAGAGCTCTCTCAGCCTCACCTACCTCACAGGGTGTCTGTTGTGGGGAGGGGAAGAGAAAGGAGTTTGAAAGACGCTCTGAGACTCCCTTGGGGAGTTAAGGGTGGGGTATAAATCCAATCTCTTCTTCTTCTAGGTTTGTGGATTCACTGGATGGGAGTAGTTTGTGGACTATTTTATTCAAGGTACAAAATTTTATTCAAGGTATAAGATTTCATGTGCCACCCACACTTCTTCAGATGGAAGAAGTGTGCATGCACACAAAAGCTTATACCTTGGATGAAACTTTGGACTCCAACTTTGTTCTGCTGCTTCAGACCAACACGGCTACCCACCTGAATTATTACACTATAATACTTTTTACAAGCAATTATGTACCAGTGGAGTGGTTACCATGCAGAGTCTGTCCCACAGGTAAAATTATCCTGTGAACAGGTGGTGTTTACCACATAAAAGTACCACTACCATCACAAGATCACCAATCGTTGGAACTCCTCAGAAGCGGAAATCTCTCTTATTAGGAGGTTTAAGAACATCAACTTTGCTGGCCCATTAAAGGCAGATGTCAGTCCAGCGGCAGGAGAAGAGGGACAATCATCTTCTTCAGAAACTCTGCCCACTTTTTAAAATTTCACAAAACAGGCAGTCGCCAAAGTGCAGCTGACCATGCTCATTTTTAGTTACAACTCTGTTTCTCTGCAGATGTCCCCCAAAGAGCCCCCATGCAACAGTCAAGTGTTCTGCCAACACACACAACAATGAAGCTACTTTTTCAGATGTTTTCTCTTACATGGCAGTAAGCACCAAACCACTTTAATACAGACACACATATATTTGCAAGCCATTCCCAACAAGACACAACAATGAACTCAGGCTTCAAACTTATCTTAAGCAGAAGATGCCATGAGAAAACTAAAGAGATTCTCAAAAATTAAAGATATTGTCAAAACCAGCATTTCCTGGGCTCTCTGCTTTTTTACATCCCCCCCTTTTCAATAATTTTTTTATAAAAACAGAAAGAATGGAAGGAAGGAAGGAAAGAAAGAAAAGAAAGGAAGAAAGAGGTAGGTGGGGGGAGAGAGAGAGAGAAAGGAAGGAAGGAAAAGGAAGGAAGGAAGAAGGAAGGAAGGAAGGTAGGTAGGTAGGTGGGTGGAGGAGGGAGAGAGAGAAAGGAAGGGGGAGGGAGAGAGAAAAAGAAAGGAAGAAAGAAAGGTGGGGACAAAGAGAGAGAAAGACAGAAAGAAAGACAGAAAGAAAGGTGGGGGGAGAGAGGGGGAAAAGAGAATGGAGACGCACTTACTGGAGCAGGGAAAGCCACGCGACCTCAGCAAGCCAAATGCAGAAAGCCTAGCCCCTGTGCTTAATCTCTGGGCGGGGCTTTCTCCTGCTGGCTGTTTGTTCTTAAAGGGAAAGCACCCGGTGGAGCTTTTTCCTGCCGGCTCTCTGCAGGAACTTTCCCTTTAAGTGTAAACAGCTCAGGCGGGCAGGGATGGGGCGGGACAGGCTGGGACGCCAGCCGGAACGGCGTTCCTGTGCGTTCCTGTTGAAATCGAGCCCTGGTTTTCCAGAAGGATGCTGGGAATGATAGTACTGGGAGATCTAGCAGAATCAACACGGTCAAACTCATCCTCTCTCTTTCATGATAGGGAACCATCCTAAGCATGTCTGTTCAGAAGTACATCCCATTTATTCCCAAGAAAGTATTCTGTATTCTTATGTTTGCAGTTTAGATACTCTTCAGGAGTATCCAGCCACCACCTTCTTAATTACCTTGACCTAACATGGCTAGTTGGACACCTAAATACTCAGATCAGTTAGGTCTAGAGATGTCCTTTAGAGAAAGTCTGCTGTCCTACAAAGTATTCTGTACCTAATCCTCTGAAGGATGAGTTTACTATTAAAACATACCTAACTGGGCAGTTTGCTGCAGCTATGGGTTTTAGCTTGTAAGATAAAAACCCATAGTTGGTTTTTAAATGAGCTGCTTCTGTTTTATGGACAGTTGTTAAGCTGTATATGTCTAGTCAGTGGCTTCTTTTTGTACTCTAAAGAGGTGGCATAGACATATTTTAAATAAATATGTGTTACTAGCCATGAAGAGGAAGTTGGGAAGGCAAGTGGCAGGATAGTTTTCTTCAAGCACCTTGTCTGAATCTGTAGGTAAAATGAATACATCTACATACTGATGTCTACAACCAAGCTTACTTACAGAACCAGCAACCATCATGATTGGAAAAGATGCCAAAATAAAAAAAATGAAGATGTTAGGTTTTATGGTTTGGTATTTTAGGCTGTTTTAATGTATTTTTGTATGAACTTGCTATACACTGCTCTGAGCCAGCTTGCAAAGAAGGTGGTATAAAAGTTTAAATAAATAAACTAACATTTTATTAGGACTAAAAGTCAAATGTAGTATGCTTCTGTCTGAGGTTCACAGAACACTTCTTTGGGTAATATGTTAAACAAAAAGGCCTGGAGAGAGAGAGAACAAAAAGATATTACTGCTGCAGAGCATAGTGGAGACCCGCTTGTAATAGTTTGTACTATAGTTTGTAATCGTTTGCACTATAGGTATTAAGATGGTGATTCATACAGGTCTTTGCAGGCTAATTGAATTTGTTCAAGTCCAGTGTAAAAAGTCTCAAGCTAAACCCTATATTTGCGATCAAAAGTATTGACTAGAAGGACTGCTTTGTGGCAGTTTTAACTGCTTTAGGGCATCAGCTACTCAGCTTTTTCCTACGGACAAATATCTTTAAAATTACTCTTATAATTCCTTCACCAGATGTTGAAGCTAATCAGTGTCCAGCTGAGCTTGCTTTTTTCCCCAGCTAACAGGCACACCCTCCCCCCTGAACACAGGAAAGGAGCTGGAAAGATGAATAAAGTTGGAAAAGATTCTCCATTAGTGTTAATGTAGCAGTACATCAATCTCCAGCGTTTCCTGTGTCTTCAGTACAAAAAGCAAAGTTTCATTTGGTGGCCCTAAGGAGAAATTAAAAATGGATTGAGAGGACGCAAGTTGTTTCATACCAGGAAACTATGCTTTAAAAATAATGTCAAGGATTCATCACCTTCAGAGACCTTAATACCACCCAATTTCATAGCTTTTAGGTAAGGGAGGGAGGGAAGCATCAGATTGAATCCATATGATTCCCCCCCCCCCCCCGAGCTTTCTGAAGAGGCTTCAGTTTAATAGGCAGCAGTAAAGCTGGAAATACATATACATTGTAAATAGTTATATGGCAAAACCACACTATGCTCCTTTCAAAGGATAATCATGATAATGCAGGGGTGGCTGAACTGTGCTAGTTTGCAAATACAGCATTCCTAGGATTCAGTAGCTTGGCTAGAGCATTAGGTTGACACTTTAGCAAGATGCAGATGAATACAGAAATAGGAAGCAGAAAGGAAGGATGAAGGTTAGTGACAGGGAAGGAAAAGAAACAAGGCATAGTATGAAGTGTTGAGCAATTATTCTGAAATGGAAATGTCCCTATAGCAAATTTCCCAACAAGGAACTTCTGTACCTTGCTCTGTCTAAAGCATTATTTAATTATTTGTTTTAGTTTGTGAAGGTACATCCAGATCAGTGCAAGATCTACTCAGAATTCGGCTCAGATCTATCTCCCAGGGAAGAATTTGTAGGGCTGCACTGTAAGTCACAATTTGATCTCAAATTACAATCAGAACTGTTGAACACTTTTTCAAAAAGCTGTGAGTGTTCATCTCAACTGAGTGCTCTAAACTGGACTGCAGAAATGTTCACTCTCATACACCCATTTTGGGAGGGGTAGTTCAGTAAATTCCGAGCCAGTGCCACAAAATGAATACTGCCAATTAATGAATGTCATGAGTTTAAAAGTAACACAGACATACAAAATGTAGCCTTAAGTGATGCATGACCCTGTCCATGATAGTCATGCATAGTTCCTAGGAAGCCAGCAAATTGTGAGCATGTCCCAACAGCAGTTACTTGGTCAGTCTCCATGCAAGCCATCAATGTGATAATACGGGATGCTTGACTCAAAAGGAAATGGACATAGTGAGCAAGGTAGATTTGATTTTAAATAATTCATTTATGCAAAAAACTAATAGTCCAGATCATTCTTCGTGCTTTGTGCCACCTTCTACTAATGATTACATAAGAAGGTTGTTGCATTATGACTACATCCATTGGTATGTATTATAGTCAAGCATTCCACTTCTGTATTTTCCCATAGAAAATATGCACCTTATAAAGGGAACAAACTCCATTTCCCCCTTTTTCATATATAACTCCTGATGTATGAATGTGCATGGTGCAGGAGAAGGAGCTGCTGCTGGAGTAGTGAGTGTTTTATTATTTGCCTTTCCTTAACTGATGAAGAGGAGCAACTGAGGTTACTGTTTCCACACTGTCATTTTTGTCACTTGTTTGTCCCTATTGCTTCCCCCCCCCCTTTCCACATGAGTTTTGCTACCTCTGAGACTACTAGAGAGAACAAAACACACTGGGAGAAAACCCCCTGAAACAATAGGGTCAAACGAGTGACAAAAATGACAGTGCAGAAGTGGCCTGTGTCGGAGGACAGTGTTTGAGGGTGTGTGGATGTGTATCATCTGTTGGAGAGTGGTGCTTGTTTGAGGGAGTGTGGTTTCTGTTTGCCTGTTTTGCCTGGGTGTAACTGATTGCAGCTTTTAGCAGTTTTGCCTGGGGCTGACTGCTGGCCACGACCTCTGCTGGGTGAGCCTTTAATTATATTAGGCTCTTCCATGCCAGAGGTGCAAACCTTTGGTGCCTGGGGGTTTGGCCTGGGAGCCCCATAGAAGACTGAGTAGCTCTTACATTCTATATTTGTTAAGTTAGTTTTGCTTCTGCAAACCCTTCACAAGAAGTCTTCAGAGGCAGTTTGGCAGGGAAGTTATCAAGGAAGTGTCAGTTAAACTGAACTAATTTTGAAATGGATTGCAGCAGCATGGCTGGTGAGGGAGCTGAGGCAGTGACATGCAAAGTCTATGGCATGTTCATATTCTCAACTGAGGGTAACATCAATTACATTTGCAGCAACTGTGAGCTGGTAGCCCTACTGGAGGAGAAGATACAGGGACTTGAGGCATGCTTGTCCAGTTTATAAGGGAAGGTGAAGAGTTCATGGACAGAATACATGAAGCACTCCTGAAAGGGCAACAGGAGGAGGGGGAAAAGGTATCTCAGCAACTGGAGGAGCATCTGACACAGGAGGAGGGTACATGGAAGAATGTAACCCATGGGGGCCGGAACATCAAGAGACATTCTGAGCCTCTGTTACTAAGCAATTGGTTCCTGGATTTCCTCACAGATATTGATTTGGAACAAGGGCTCCTCCCCCAGCCTCCACAAAGCTTGAATAAAATTTCGCAGACCCCTGTGGATGAGAGGACTCAAGCCTCTGCTCCCCAATATACCTATACTGGTGTGTTGGTAATTGGGGATTCCCTACTGAGAGGGGTAGAAGCTAAAGTGTGCTGACTGGACGTCATCTCAAGAGGTATGCTGTCTACCGGGTGCACAGAAAGGATAGGAAGACTCATTAAATCCATGGATTATTACAGAATCATCATTGCTTTATTACAGTTCATAACCAGCACAAAACAGTCCAGACATATCAAAAACTGGATATCAAAATATATCAAAATTGCAAGTAGATAAATAGGTACCACTTCGGTGGGAAGGTAACAGCGATCTGTGTGCTTTGGCATCTAGTCATGCTGGCCACGTGACCATGGAAATGTCTTTGGACAGCGCTGGCTCTTTGGCTTGGAAATGGAGATGGGTACTGCATCCCTAGAGTCAGATTCAACTGGCTTTCAAGCAAGGGAAACCTTTACCTTTACCTATATCTATATCACACCTTTACATACTGTTTATGAATTCTGTAGGTTGCTGCTAAAAGTTTTGTCCACGCCAATGTGATTTCTGGGTTAGAATCTGAAAGAAGCATATTGCTTATTACAGTATTCGAGAAACCTGAAAATCTTTCCTGTATAGGCTGAATAAATCTAGCTCGTATTTGATTGTAATACCCACAACTAAGCAGAATATGTGTGATCGTATCTACTTCTCCTGTATCGCACAGGCAGACACGCTCAGCCATCAGTGTCTTTTTGTAGTGGCCCACTACCATCTCTGAGGTTATTATAGAATCATAGAATATTAGAGTTGGAAGGGGCTTTGCAGGTCATCTGGTCCAACACCTGCACTCTGCAGGAGCATAGCTGAAAGATAGCCTTACAACGTACCTGAAAGATGGTCATCCAGCCTCCACTTGAAAATGTCCAGCGAAGGAGCATCCACCACCTCTCAAGGCAGTTTGTTCCATTGATCAGTTAGGAAATTTTCCCTGATATTTAGTCGGTATTGACTCCCTTGTAATTTCCACCCATTAGATCTAGTCTTGCAATCTAGAGCAAGAGAGAAGAGATCTGCTCCATCTTCTACATGACAGCCCTTCAAATATTTGAAGACTGCAATCATGTCCCCTCTAAGCCTTCTCTTTCCCACGCTAAACATACCCAACTCTTTCAGCCTTTCCTCATAAGACTTGGATTCCAACCCTCTCACCATCCTGGTTGCCCTCTACTGGACACGCTCAAGCTTGTCAACATCCTTCCTAAAATGTGGTGCCCAAAACTGGACACAGTACTCCAGGTGAGGCCTGACCATAGCAGAATAGAGAGGAACTACCACCTCCTGTGATCTGGACACAGTGCTTCTGTTAATGCATCCTAAGATTGCATTAGCTTTCTTCGCAGTCACATCACACTGCAGGCTCATCTTTAGCTTGTGATCAACCAGAACACCTAGATCCCTTTCACATGTGCTGTCAAGCCAAGTCCCTCCCATTCTATATCTATGACTTTGATTTTTTTGTACCTAAGTGTAGGACTTTGCACTTATTTCTACTGAAATTCATTTTATTTGTCTCAGCCCACTGTTCCAGCCTATCTAGATCATTTTGAATCCTGACTGTCTTCTTCGGAATCAGCAATCCCACCCAGCTTTGTGTCATCTGCAAATCTGATAAACATCCCCTCTATGTCTTCTTCCAGGTCATTTATAAAAACACTGAACAACACCGAGCCCAGGGCCAAGCCCTGTGGCACTCCACTCAAGACTTCCCTCCATGTAGACACAGAGCCATTTATGAGCACTCGTTGGGTACGATTTTTCAACCAACCATAAATCCATCCAACGGTTGCACTATCCAGCCTACATTTAACCAGCTTATCCTCAAGGATATTATGAGAAACTTTGCCAAATGCTTTACTGAAATCTACATACACTGTGTCCACAGCATTGCCAGATTCAACCATTTTAATAACTCTGTCAAAAAAAGGAGATAAGGTTGGTCTGGCATGACTTATTCTTGATAAACCCATGCTGGCTACTACAAATTAACTCATTCTGTTCAAGGTGCTCGCAGACAGAGCGTTTAATAATCTGCTCTAGAATTTTCCCAGGTATTGATGTCAAACTGATAGGCCTGTAATTTCCCGGGTCCGTCTTTTTTCCCTTCTTGAAGATCGGGACAATGTTCGCTCTTCTCCAGTCTTCTGGCACAACACCAGTACTCCAGGAAATCTCAAAGATTAGAGCCAGAGGCTCTGAAATAACATCTGCAATTTCTTTTAGCACCCTGGGATGCAAGTCATCTGGCCCTGGAGAGTTGAAAGTATTTAAATTATCCCTTCTTGCTCATCCACATAGGAACAAATGATACTGCCTGGCACAGTGCAGAATGTATTAGACTATGTGGCTCTGGGTAAAAAGGTGAAGGAATTGGGAGCACAGGTTCTATTCTCATCAGTTCTTCCTATGAAAGGCCGTGGCTTAGGAAGAGAAAGAAGAATACTGCGGACTGGCTATGTAGATGGTGTCTTCAGGAAAGCTTTGGATTTTTGGACCATGGCTTATGCTTTTGAGATGGAGGTCTTCTATCAAAAGATGGTTTGCACCTCAATGAGGGTAGGAAAAAATGTGTTTGGAAACAGCCTTGCCAACCTAATAAAGAGAGCTTTAAACTAAATCCTGTGGGGGAGCGAGACAAAAATTCAAAGCCCAGTATGATGCCAATAACTGGAGATAAGGACTCTAAAGTTTTGCAGGGAGTGGCACATATGCCAGATAACATTAACTCACATGTAAGTACAGAAACAAAAACCTCAGGGTACATAAAACATGGATTCTGATGTCTCTACACTAATGCACAGAGCATGGGAAACAAGCAGGAGCAACCTGAAGTCCTAACAGGAAGGGGACTATGACCTAATAGGCATTACTGAAACTTGGTGGGATGACACTCACAACTGGAATATTAGGATTGAGGGGTATAACTTATTGAAAAGGGACAGAGAAATAAAGACAGGCAGAGGAGTTACATTCAGTGTTCCCTCTATGCTGAGTTAGTGTGAGATAGCTCATAGTTTTTAGCCTCCGTCTCACACATTTTTGTCTCAGCTCAGGAAGGGTGGCTCCAGAGCAAACTGATTTATGCAGCATCCAAATGGCTCGCTCACAGCTTTAATGCCAGTAGCTCACAAAGTAGAATTTTTGCTCACAAGACTCTGCAGCTTAGAGGGAGCATTGGTTGCATTATATGTAAAAGAGGTATATACTTGTGAGAAAATACATGAATCTGAGCATGAAAGTCCAGTTGAGAGTCTCTGGGTAAAAATAAAAGGAGTAAGAAATAATAATGATATTATGGTGGGGGTCTGCTACAGACCACCAAGCCAGGCAGAGGGTTTGGATGAGACACTCCTAGAACAGATTACAAAGTTCTCAAAGAGAAGGGACACATTGGTCATGGGAAACTTCAATTACCTGAATATCTGTTGGAAGTCCAACTCTGCTAAAAATGAAAGGTCCAATAAATTCCTGACGTGTCTTGCTGACAACTCCATTTCCCAAAAAGTGGAGAGGGAAACAAGGGGATCTGCTATCTTGGACTTGATTCTTACCAACAGGGAAGAATTGGTTGACAAGGTGAAAGAATTGGGAACCCTGGGTAGTAGTGACCATGGAATCTTGGAATTTACATTCTTGGGGAAGGTAAAAGCTGTACGTAGTCAGATATATAGGCTGGACTTCAGGAAAGCAAAGTTATGCTGGGTAGAATCCCATGGTCAGAAATACTTAAGGAGAAGGGAGTTCAAGAGGGATGGGAGTTTCTTAAAAGTGAAATACTGAAGGCACAATCAGAAATGATTCCTATGAGAAGGAAAAATTAGAGAAGCCTAAAGAAGCCAAGGTGGCTCTGCAAACAGCTTTCTTAAGACTTGAGAAATAAAAAAGACTCATTTAGAAAGTGGAAGGAGGGCCTTATAACCAAGGATGAATATAAACAAATAACCAGTGCTTTTAGAAAGGGTGTTAGGAGCTTAGGATAGTGAGAAATACTAAAAACAACAAAAAAGGGTTCTTTTCTTATGTTCAAAGTAAGAAAAGGAGCAAAGACATGTTAGGGGGCAGGAAAGTGAAATTGTAACAGGTGATGAAGAGAGGACAGAACTGCTCAATTCCTACTTTTCCTCAGTCTTCTCTTGCAAGGGAAACAGTGCTCAGTATGGCAAAAATAGAACACATGATGAGGGAAGGGAGTTGCAGCCTAGGATTGGCATAGGGGTAGTACATAAGCATCTAGTGTCTTTAAATGAAATTAAGTCCTCGGGGCCAGATGAACTGCATCCAAGGGTACTAAAATAACTCACAGATGTAATTTCTGAGCCTCTGTCCATTATTTTTTGAAAATTCTTGGAGAACAGGTGAGGTGCCAGAAGATTGGAGGCGGGCAAATGTTTCCATCTTCAAGAAGGGGAAAAAGGAGGATCCAGGTAACTACCCACCTGTCAGCTTGACATCTGTATGTGGGAATGTTTTAGAATTAATCATCAAACAGACAGTCCTTGAGCATTTAGAAAGAACAGCTGTTATCCACTAAAACAGATATAATGCAAAAAGCAGATATTGAACAAAAACTAAATAAAACCATCCCGTGGTTTCAATACCTACAACTAAAACATATGGCCCTACAAATCAAACTTCGGAAAATACTGTCAACCCCGTGGACAATATTTGAATATCTCCTGGAAGGAACTCCTTCGGAATATAAAGGGCTAATCAGCAGAATCTATAACATCCTAATCTGTCTTGGAAAACCAAAAACACTACCATATCAAGATTCCTGGCATCGAGATTGTCAACAGACCTTCTCAGAAGAACAATGGTCGATGATATGGACAAAATCATTAATCAAAACACCATCAATAACAACCAAATTACAAAATTTCAAAATTCTAACGAAATGGTATCTAACACCTACCAAAATCAAACAAATATCAAACACACAATCCTCCAAATGCTGGCGAGAATGTGGAGAAGAAGGCTCTTATATACACTGTTGGTGGGCATGTAAGATTGTACACACCTTTTGGGAAGATGTAATAACTCAAATAGCCAAAATAACTAACTATACGGTCCCTTTAAATCCAGAAACTATATTACTAAATATGTGGCACGAAGACACTATCTCTAAATCAATGAGAGACCTGATCAGTAGTTTATTAACAGCAGCAAAAACAACAATAGCGCAAACCTGGAAATCCACACAAAAGATTGAAAGAAACCTCCGGATGAAAAAAGTATGGAATCAGTTTTTAATGGAAAAAATAACATACCGACTACATCAAACAGAAATTTACCTGAAAACTACAAACTTCATAGAAAAATGGTATTCTTTCTATGACTATGCTGTCAAACACAAAATACTGCCACAAAACAAATTTTGTAAAGATCTAATACTAATGTAATACACTAAATCTTTACTCCTTACAAGAAACACTTGCGCACTATACAACACTCAATTGTGAACAACCAAATTCAATGTTAAAAATACTAGAAATACAACTACTAGAAATACAACAGGAGATTCATTGGTTGGGTAATACTTTACCTGTCTTGAAGATGGGTGATCCGATTCCAAAAGAAGATTGAGGGGAGGTAGAAAGGAAAAATGGGGAGTGCAATCTAAACCTGCAGATACACGCTTCTTCCTGGCTGCGCAAACCAGGGATTAAAGATGGAGGCAAAGTAATGGGATAGCAAGCTGGACGTAAGAGGATGGTAAAGAAGATAGGGGTTGTGGCGGCTAGCAATGATTGCTGTGCAAGATCTTTTATCAGGTGGCATTGGGGCAAGCTGCACTGACCACATCCCACAAACACACCTACTGGTTAGTCCATCCCCACTAACCCTACCATTGGTCAAGGTATAAGGAGGAGGAGATGGGAAGGAGTGGTCAATATTGCAAATCTAGGTGCTAAGCAGGAACTGACACCTGGGCAAGCTGCTAGGATTCATGGCGCCATTCCATTGTCTCTTGATGGCTCTGGCCAGGTCACTCAATGGCCAGACGATTAGTTGCCAGGTAACATCACTTAACATAATCTCTTGCAGGATCTTTGGGGGAAGGTGTGAATTGACCAGCGTGAGGAGACAGGAGGACCCTTAGAAATGGAGTCCTTGTCTCCGTGTCAGTGTGAACTATAGAGGGTGTGCTTCCTGCCGTGGACTGGAGCCTCTTACTGCAATAAAGAGTGCATTTCGTCCTTTGCAGTATAACAACCCAAAGTTCAAACTTATGATCATAACAGTTCATAATAGCATATGGTATGCCTTGCTGGCTTACAAAATAATATGGGAAAATATTAGAAAACCCTTCCTTGGCAGGTAGTCTCAATTTTTCTGTAAATGCAAAACAAAACCACACCCTTTATACAGAATAATTGGTCTTCTTTTTCCAGCTTCTTAAGCTACTAAGCAATTTTTCCTATTTCCACTGTTCACTTTCTCTGAGTTGTTAATAGAAAGAGGATTAGCTGTTGCCCCACACTCCACATTAATGTCATTGATCATTTAGATTTCCACACCTAAACGATTATCACTAGAATTAGCAGATCTCTGAAAATTCAGCCATATAGCCCTGGCACATAAATCAGTGCTCAGTCAGACTAAAGGTTGAACAGTTCTGCATATGGAAGTGTGCTCTTAGTTCTTTGTGCTCCATTACTCATTGTAAACCTTGGTGGAAAATGATCTGAATATGGATACTTCTGCCTATTTAAATATATAGGAGGCCCAGCTGTTGTTTGATGTTCACTTTCTCTATGTGACAAATGAGGCAAAAATTGACTGTATGGTGAGATGAATACATATGCATATTTAATTCTTATTGTACTTAACAATGAAAAGTATGTAATGCTCAAATGAGGCTTAATCAGAGATGTAGGTATGGGCTACTTACGCATAACAAATAATTTAACTATAGCAATGTAATACTGATGGCAGTAATGAAATTTTGACTAATCCTAATAATGTCAACTAGGAAAGGAATCTGATCAAAAAGTAGAACATAAATTATTTGCTGGATTGCCCTAACCTTTTAGTGGTTCACAAGCAAGTCTTTTAGTATGTGAAGTAAGTTTGTCAGCCAATCAAAATTGGCACCGAAACATTAATTGGGAGCAAAAGAGTGCAAGGAAGGCAGTGGAATTAATTAGATAACTACTATAATCTAAGAGAATGTCTAATTTAGTCTCTGAAGAAAACTCAGATGCAAAGAAACAGTGGCAATATTTATTAAAGCACCATTTTCATGTAACAGAAATGTATTTCTGTATCATGAATATAAAGATGGATATATCTAGACAGAATTATAAGAGGGATAAAAGTACATTATTCCTCCCCTACACAGATGCAGCACCCACACGGAGAAGGATTCCCCATGAGGCATAATAGATTTCCCCTCCAGGCACCTAATGTGTCAGTTCTTTAGAGGGAATGAGAGGTTTCTGCATGCCTCCTATACAGGACTCTTTTTCGGCAGGAACGCATCGGAATGCCGTTCTGGCTGGTGTCCGAGCCTGTCTCGCCCCCTCCCTGCCAGGCCTGAGCTGTTTACACTTAAAGGGAAAGTTTCTGCAGAGAGCTAGCAGGAAAACCCCCCACCAGGTGCTTTTCCTTTAAGTGCAGACAGCCAGCAGGAGAAAGCCCCGCCCAGAGATTAAGCATGGCTAGGCTCTTTGCAGGAAAGGCGTGACTCTGCATTCGGCTTGCCGACTTTGCGTCGCTCTCCCTGCTCCGGTAAGTGCCTCCCCCATCTGTTTTCCTTCTCTCTCTCTCCCCCCCTTTCTTTCTTTCTTTCTGTCTGTCTTTCTTTCTTTCTTTTGCTCTCTCTCTCTCTGTCCCCATCTTTCTTTATTTCCTTCTCTTTCTCTCTCCCCCTCCCTTCCTTTCTCTCTCTCCTCCAACTCCCTTCCTCCCTCCCTCTATCTATCTATCTATCTATCTATCTATCTATCTATCTATCATCTCCCTTTCTCTCTCCCTCTCCCCCCACCTCTTCCTTCCTTCCTTCCTTCCTTCCTGTTTCATTTTGTTCTTTGTGTTTTTATTTAAAAAATATTGAAAAGGGGGGGATGTAAAAAAGCAGAGAGCCTGGGAAATGCTGCTTGTGACAATATCTTTAATTTTTGAGAATCTCTTTAGTTTTCTCATGGCATCTTCTGCTTAAAAGTAAGTTTGAAGCCTGAGTTCATTGTTGTGTCTTGTTGGGAATGGCTTGCAAATATATGTGTATCTAAAGTCTGTAATAAAGTGGTTTGGTGCTTACTGCCATGCAAGAGAAAACATCTGAAAAAGTAGCTTCATTGTTGTGTGTGTTAGGAGAACACTTGACTGTTGCATGGGGGACTTTGGGGGACATCTGCAGAGAAACAGAGATGTAACTAAAAATGAGCATGGTCAGCAGCACTTTGGAGATTGCCTGTTTTGTGAAATTTAAAAAGTGGGCAGAGTTTCTGATGAAGATGATTGTCCCTCTTCTCCTACCACTGGGCTGACATCTGCCTTTAATGGGCCAGCAAAGTTGATGTTCTTAAACCTCCTAATAAGAGAGATTTCCGCTTCTGAGGAGTTGACTTCCAACAATTGGCGATCTTGTAATGGTAGTTATACCTTTATGTGGTAAAGACCACCTGTTCACAGGATAATTTTACCTGTGGGGCAGACTTTGCATGGTAACCACTCCACTGGTACATAATTGCTTGTAAAAAGTATTATAGTGTAATAATTCAGGTGGGTAGCCGTGTTGGTCTGAAGCAGCAGAACAAAGTTGGAGTCCAAAGTTTCATCCAAGGTATAAGCTTTTGTGTGCATGCACACGTCTTCCATCTGAAGAAGTGTGGGTGGCACATGAAATCTTATACCTTGAATAAAATTTTGTACCTTGAGTAAAATAGTTCACAAACTACTCCCGTCCAGTGCATCCACAAACCTAGAAGGAAGAGATTGGATTTATACCGTGCCCTTCACTATCCAAGGGAGTCTCAGAGCATCTTACAAACTCCTTTCCCTTCCCCTCCCCACAACAGACACCCTGTGAGGTAGGTGAGGCTGAGAGAGCTCTGAGACAACAGCTGGTACAGAGCTATGGTTTGCCCAAGGTCATCCAGCAGGTACAAGTGGTGGAGTGGGGAATCAAACCCGGTTCTCCCAGATTAGAGTCCGTGCACTTAACCACTACACCAAACTGGCTCCTAGGGTTGTTCTGCCAGTGAGCTAGGGTTGCCAACTCCAGGTTGAGGAAATCCTAGGAGATTTGGGAGTGGAGGGTAGGGTTTAGGGGAAGGAGGGACCTAAGCAAGGCATAATGCCATGGACTCCACTTCCCAAAGCAGCCATTGGCCTGATCTCTGTAGTTTGGAGCTCAGTTGTAATTCCAGGAGATCTCCAGACCCCACCTGTAGACTGGCAACCCTAAAAATTTATATTTAGCATACTCATTCTGTAGGAAGGCAAGCTGTTTTCCATGGGAACCTAACCTTTAGAAATTGATTCCAATCCAGTGTGGGAATAATTGTTGGACTTAAGATATTGGTTCAGGCAAGATTTTGTATAGATGGGACAGAAAATAATGTTTTAATTGGTTTTGTCAAAACTGTTTTAACAACAAGGTAAACAGAATAAGAAGCAAAAGGTGGATGTGGCTGGATGACCCCACTTCTAGTAACATTGGGTGTGGCCTACTATGTTAATGAGCTGTGCTGTCAGGGGTGTGGCCTAATATGCTAATGAGTTCCTGCTGGGCTTTTTCTACAAAAAGAGCCTTGCTCCTATATCCTATCAAGTCTTTCCCAATCTTCCTAATCAAGGTTACTTGTCTGAGCAGGGAGCAAAGTTGGGTGGAGATATGGGAGGCATGCAGAGGCCTCCTTGATGCAATGTCTGTGACTATGCCAAGTGGACATTAGGGGTGTGCATAATGACATTCTCAAGCCAAAGACATACATGGAAATTGCTGTTTTGAGTCATTACTATTATTTTTCAGAATGGTATTAGGAATCTGGGGTTCTTAGTGAAGTAAAATTACCCTCCATAAAGAAATCTGTGTTGTTTTTCAGTTCAGGTGCTGGTACCAGGCTACAGCCTGTGCTCTTTTTTCTCCTGATTTTATTGGTTTTTTGATTTGATTTGATTTATATCCTGCCCTCCCCACAAGCAGGCTCAGGGTGACTTACATTAGTTAAGACACTGAAACCATTAAAATCCACATAAAAATATTTAAACAATTCAGTTACAAACAAAGTCATTAGATCATAAAATCTTAAAGTGCTGCAGTATATCCTTAATTACTTAATTGTTCAAGATGGTGTGCAGAAGTGGCTTCCAGTTTTGGTGACTTGCAACTCCCATTAAACTCTGATGGGGATATGCTGAGTTGCTGCAGGTAGGAAAGGTCCTGGACAGGTCCGGGTCCCCCCCGGAGTCCTTGTAGGGGACTCCTAGCCTGGGGTGTGGAGGAGAGCCTCTTCCAAGGCAACGGCCAAGGAATTGAGGCTCTCCTTACCCCGAGATGTCCTACTGCAGCAAAGCCATCATGGCATTTTAGAGCTCGCTACTGGGCAAGTGGACAAGAAACCTAGAGTGAATATCCTCCTACAGTAACTCAAATGCAAAAAACCTGTGAGTTAATCGATCCCCTTCAAAAGCGGTTGAGTCTTTAAGGAGAACGGCACCAACGTAGGAGATAAGTGGCAGGTGGGGGAAGAGTTGGGGATTCACCTCCTCAAACTGAATGGCTCCTGAACAATAAATTAAAAGGGAAAAGCAAAAGTGACCTTAAGAGCCAGTAGAGCAGATTGAAAGGTGCAAAGTAATCCCAAGCACATTCAAATCAGAGAACTTTGATTTTAAATATGAAAACTTTCTTCTTATGTAAACAATGACTGGGAGAGGGAGAAGAATGGCACTGGAAAAGAAACCTCCCAGAGGAAGTACTCAACCAATGACTCCCACCCAGTCACAGGAAGCTGCTGCTGACTTTTCCAATTTGTTGGCACAGGCATTGCACCCTCTGATGGAGCAGATGGCTAATGTCAATAGCAAACTGAATTGAGTCCAAAAGCCACTAACACGGATGGATAAAAGAGCAGATGCTGCTGACAAAGCCATTAAGAAAGTTGAAACGAAAACAAAAGACATTAAGCAAAAATTGGAAGAAGTGGAAAAGGAGAGACTTTCAGATAAAGGACAATTGTTGCAACTCCAAATGGAAATATCAGTGTACATTCTACGATTTCAAGGTATTTCTGAGCAAAAAGGAGAAAATTTAAAAGAACTTTTAAGTAAAGCATTAGCACCTATAACAGATCTTAAACAAGATGTATTGCAAAATGATATGGACTTGACCTATCAAACTTATTCAAAATTTATTAAGAAAAATAAGCTTCTTAGAGAAATATTCGTAAAATTCTCTAAGAGAGCTACTAGAGACATTGTTTTGAAAACCACATCTGGGAAGACTTTGAAAGTTAAGGATCAAGAAATAAAAATTCTAAAGGACACCCCATTTGAGGTGTTGAAATGAAGACAGCTTTATAAAGACTTAACTGGTTTCCTTCACAACAACTTGATTTCTTATAGGTGGATCTTTCCAGAAGGACTTGTATTCAAATATAAAGATAAGAAGATTAAAATTGATTTTATTCAGAAAGCAAAAGACTTTTTGAAACAACAACAAAGCCCAAATAAAGATGAAAGAAAAACCAACGGCAGCATGGAAGAAGTGGATAAAAGCAACGGTGAATTGGAAGGTACCTTGAGCAGCTCTAGCAGCATTAGCAGCACTACTGAGACCTCAGGATTGGAGAAAGGAGCAGCAGCCCCTAACCTACCTAAAGCTAATCAAAAACATAAGAAGAAAAAACATGGAAAATAAGCATGAAGTTTAATGGAATGTAAATGACTATAGAACACCTGAAATTTATTATTGACTATAGTTAGCTTTACTTCGAAAGTAACAATCTTTCACAAGAATATATACAAGTAATGTAGGACTGATAAGAATGTAACCTATGGAATATGATTCTTGTCTTAATCTTTTTAGCCTTTTTTCTTTTATTTCTTATTCCCCCTCCTTTTCTGTTTTAGTTGGTAGTGATATCCCCTGTCCCCAACCCTTAGGATGTAGTGTATAAAAGCAATAAAAATTGTGTGTGTGTGTATGTATATATATATATATATGTATATGTGTGTGTGTATATACACACACACACACTCACATATATGGTGTGCAGAAGAGTGTTTCTACAATTTTTCTACAGTTTTCTACAGTTTCTACTATTTTTCATCTCAGTAATCTTCCTAAATTCTGTGGCAGCACAGGCTAGATGTCAAAACTTTGGGCCAGAATCCATACTGCATTTGTTGGTCATTGTAGTGAGGGTGGCTCCTTAATTGAAGGCCTGGTGGAAGAGCTCCATCTTGCAGGCCCTGCAGAACTGTAAAAGATCCCGCAGGGCCCTAATCTTTTCTGGGAGCTCATTCCACCAGTATGGAGCCACCACTGAAAAAGCCCTGGCCCTGGTAGGAGCAAGCCTGGCATCCTTGGGGCCTGGGAGGGTCAGTTGATTTTGAGACCCTGACTGTAATGCTCTCTGGGGTATATATAGGGAAAGGCGGTCCCTCAGGTATGTCAGACCCTGGCTATATAGGACTTTAAAGGTAAGTACCAGCACCTTGGATTCAGTATGCAATTGGCAGCCAGTGCAGTGTCTTCAGGGCAGGCTGGATGTGGTCCCCTCTAGGAAGCCCCATCAAGAGCCTGGCCATGGCATTCTGCACTAGTTGGAGCTTCCGGATTTGTGACAAGGACAGCCCCATGTAGAGAGCATTACAATAGTCTAGTATCAAGGTGACTGTTGCATGGATCACTGTTGCCAGGTCGTTGCAGTCAAGGAAGGGAACCAACTTCCTAATCAGCCAAAGATGATAAAAGACCGAATTAGCAGTGGTTGCTACCTGGGCCTCCATTGTTAAGGAGACATCCAGGAGCACTCCCAAACTCCTAACCTCCGGCACTGGCACCAGTGGTGCCCCACCAAAGGTCGGGAGTGGGATCCCTACCCTGAACCGCTCCAACTCAAGCACAGGACATCTGTCTTTGTCGGATTCAGTTTCAACCACGGCTTGTAATGCCCAGTCCAGATCTTCCAGTCTGGAGTCCAACTGGCCATCCAGCATCAGATAGAGCTGGATGTCATCAACATACTGGTGACATCCCATCCCATACCTCCAGGCAATCTTGGCAAGGGGGCACATATAGATGTTAAATAGCATTGGGGACAGCACTGCCCCTTGAAACACTCTGCACTCCAGCAGGTGCCTCCTGGACTGCTGTTCCCCTAATGCTACCCTTTGTCCCCAACCTTGGAGAAAGGAAGCAAGTCATTGTAAGGCAAGCCCTTGAATTCCTATGTTGGCGAAGCCCAAATAGGGCAAATTGGAAACCAGCTGATAATTAGTCAATTTGGCCAGGTCCAGTGATGGTTTTTTTAAGAGAGGGTGAACCATTGCTTTCTTGAGTGCCTCCAGGAACAGCCCCTCTAAGAGGGACTTGTTGATAATTTCCCTTAGGGCACCTCAAAACCCTTTGTGGCCAGCTTTAATAAGCCAAGAAGGGCATGGATCAAGGCTGCATGTGGTTGGACATACGGTCGAGAGCAATCTGTCAACTTCCTCCAGGCTGAGCGGACTGAAATGATCCAAACCTGAAATCGAAGACATGCATGGAGCCTCGAGCTCACTTACTGTTTCAACTGTGGTGGGGAGGTCATGGCAAAGCAACAAGACTTTATCCATGAAATAGCTCACAAATGCCTCACAGCCTATATCCAGTTCCCTAGCATTTGATCTGCCCTGAGGCAGAACAGTTATAGACCGAGTCATTCTAAACAATTGGGCTGGGCGTGAGCTCACAGATGCATTTGTAGCCTCATAGTACTCTCTTCACAGCTTTGACTGCCATCTCATAGGATCTCATAAACGTCCCATAAGTTGCTCTTGTAGCTTCGTCATGAGTGCGGTTTCACCATCTTTCTAGCTGTCTCAGCTCTTGGTTCATAAGCTGCAACTCCTGGGTAAACCAAGGAGCAAGCCTAGAGCGAGGGCACAGAGGGCACCAGGAAGCAATCTTGTCAATGGCTGCAGAAAGTTGGCCATGCCAGTCCTCCACAAGCTCATCCAGCGAGCCACCAGGGGGCATTGGATCCCACAGAGCCATCTGGAGCCGCACCGGGTCCATCTGGCTCCACAGGCGAGCTATAATACACTCGCCGCCTACAAAGGGTCAGGGTGGAACATTCAGGTAGGCCTTCAGGGCATGGTGGTCCAACCATGGGACTGCTGAAGCAGTAACCTGGTCCACTGTTACCCCTGCCACAAATTTTGATTCCTTGAGCAATGGCATTACTCCTTTCCAATCAGACCACTGCAAGGGAGGAACATAGATGGCTTCCAGCCAATCACCTTTGCAGACAACCCACAAACCACTGCAATTCCCCCACTCCTTTTTTGGGGGGGGGGGGGGCGCAGAACCTTTTTGTTTTTTGCAAGTACTAAGGCTGGGAAAATAGAGATCTGGGGCAGAAACCAAGCTTGATTATCTTTTGTCGGATAGAAATCACCAAACTACCCATCAGGTGGCTAAATTCTGTGCTCAGGTTTGGAAGCATCGGAAATCCCATATGGCAGCATGATTTTATAGTTACTTGGTATTTTTTATGTAGCTAAGATTTAATTTTATCTCTTTTTATCACCTTTGAAAATTTTAATCATATTGTACTCCTGGTCACTGACTGTTGCAATAAAATTGATTGATCTGGGACAGCTTCTTCTGGGGCTTGTGGAATTTGTCCCCTTGGTCCAATTCACTTGAAACTTGGGGATTCTTCAGTAGACAGAATTTACTTTGCTGTAATTGTTTGAAAAACAGCCACTCCAGCCCCTTCATGATAGTCTCTGGGAGTGGAACCTGTGCTCTGGAATTGGAATGACAGTCCCAGGGCCCAGATAAGCAGCTTGGGGACTAGAATGACAACCCCAGAGTGGAATAAGGACCCTGGGACTGCACAGTGTGGTCAAGAATTGTGATGACAGCCCCTGGAGTGGAATGACAGTCCCTGGGGCCATATAGATTGCTCTGGGAATTGAATGTCAATATTTTATCTTGACAATAATATTCCTGTGAGGTAGGCTGAGGTTTATAGAGAATGATTGACCCAATAGTACCCAGGGAGCTTCGACAACAGGGTGGGGACTCAAATCCAGCTCTGCCAGTTTATAGTTGGATACTTGGACCACTATACCATGCTGGCTGTCAAGTGCCCCCCTTCGATCCTGTTCTCTTATTTTAAGAACTCATAGTTTTATAGAACAACATTTGAGTCCAGTGTCACCTTTAAGACCAACAAAGTTTAATTCTGGGTATAAGCCTTCATGTGCATGCACATTTCTTCGGATAACATAGTTTTATAGTATTTATTTATTTATTTATTTGCTTATTTGCTTCCTTTTGTATCCCGCCTTCCCTGCCAAGGCCTCTGGAATTGTGAATGTATACTTGAAGAGAACTCTGATCAATTAAGCGTGAATCATAACCAGTCACTTAGATATAGTTGTCTTTATTTAAAGAATTTTACATTTACTAGTACCACCACATATATTGTTTCTCTTTTTTTAAAAAAATTGTGCCTTTGAGCTCAGTTAGAAACTAGTAAGCGGGCTAATAACTGATATAGTTGGACCCCAGTTTATTTCACTATATGGCATTGCTGAAGAAGTTCATTATTCATCTGCCATTCAAAATATCAGTCCTGCCGTTCGCCATAGGCTTTTGTTTGAATATCTTAATTTCCATATAGCTTGAATTGTTTTGTATCTTTTTCATCTCTGAAAAGGAATTGTGGAACTAATCTTGAGACCTGTCAAGTAACAAGATTGTTCTGACATCTTGCATATTTTACCAGTATATTTAACACAAAAGAGTAATTGCATGACTTAGAGAAGCATATATTTGTTAGTGAACTATGAACTTTTCCCTTCATTTCCAAAAAAACATTCCAAGTTTGCGTGCATTATTAAACAATACAAAAGACTCACCTACACAAATAATCCTGTTATTCTTTCTGCAAATAGCTACTATACGACAAATCATCATACAAAAATATTGGATTTGTAATTTGCTTAAAAGTGAAAGATGGGCCCATGTGATATAAATTAAATATTTAGGTATGCATAATTCTAGTAAGTATAAAATATGGTTTTCTTTTTTATTATCCATTTAGTGGCTTAAGTACAACCCATAGAAGGTACGATAATATTTATTTTTAATTGAGTAACTTCTATTCCACATTTCTGTTTCCAAAGAAGCCCAAATCCATTTACAATCATGGCATATAAAAGTTGTGTATTTTTTTTATCATGGTGTGGAATAGAGAACAGAAGAACAACAGTCATAACATCTGGCTAGAAGTAATAAAATCAATATAGAAGAGTTAAGTCATCTTATAAATTGTACATGAAAGTAGCAATAAAAATAAGTGTAAACAGTGGCTCATCAAAGGCATTTCAGAATAGATAGCTCTTCCTTTTTATTAGAAGACCAGGAGTGGAGACCAAATGACTCTAAGATGGCTGTGTGTTCCATAGTTTGGACATGACAACAAAAAGTCTTTTTTTGAATGCCCACCAAGACATACTGGTGTTCCTGTGCCCTGGATCTCCAGATAATCTCTCTCCAAAGTTCATCTAGATATATTAAATAGCATGGGAATCAAGATAGAATCTTGTGGCACCCTATATTTTATGGTCAGGTGGTAGACTCCCAGTTCAGCTTTTTGGGATTGCAAACAAATTCTGTTCTAAATCCCACCCCATGGGTCTGGATTGATTTCCTGGTTCAGAACCTTGCAGTGATGGGATTAAAATTTCCATAGCGGAAGGGAAGAATCAACCTATTCTCCAGTGTAAATTTAGTCCCAGTTCCAATGTTAAGGTTACAAGGAAAAACTAGGGTTTTGAAATCCTGTGTTTCCTTTCTAACATCTAGTTTGATTCTGAAACATTAAATGCACATGGCATTACTGAAATGCAACTTGCACATTTGGTATTATCACTTTGTGTCTTCCTGTGTTATGCAATTTTAACTGGCAAACTCTGGCAGAAGATTTTCACAACTGATATGCAAAGCAGCTGTCATTCTGTCAGCAGTTTTGATATTAAGAAACGAATATGACGTACTCAGAATTCATGCACAAATAAGGTTCAGTGAATATTTCTTAATGGAATCTTGAACATATCAATTAACATGAAGGTTGAATTACAGCTGACTCTCTAATTAGTGGAATATTTTTAGAAGAGCAAATTGTCCATATATTAAACTTCTGGTATTGAAATGTTGCACTCTATGACATCAACAGAAGGATCCTTGCACCTGAGGAAAGAGCAATAGTGGAATAGATCTGCAGGACCCAACCCATTAAATTCACTTGATCTATGTTCTTACTTTCAGCTGGAATATGAAGTGAAGGAGTCAAGTTCAAAGGAAAGGTCAAACACAAATTTTAAGGAGAAGGGCTGTGGCTCAGTGGTCTGCCATCTTCTTTGCATTCAGAATGTCTCATGTTCAATCCCTCTCAACTCCAGTTTTATTTCATTTTTTTTTAAACTGGGTCATGTGAAAAATCTTTGGCTGAGGTCATGGAAAACTGCTGCCAGTGAGATATGATAGGCCACTGCTCTGACTCAGTATGAGGCAACTTCATGTGTTCAAATTCACTATGCAATTTGCTTGCTTTTGGTCTCAGTTTCCTATCTGCAAAATGGGAACAATAATGAGTTATCAAGCAGAATAGTTGGATGATGAACAGCATGCTTGAAACACTTAATTTAAGCACTCTAAAGGAGCAAAGCATGGTCTCATTAGGGCCTATTTGCAGAAGTGGGAATCATTTGTGCTTCTCAGCCTGTGCTAAAATATATATAATAGCTAAAGCATGTTTAGAGTCTAGAGTTCTTCGCTGCTCCATTGCTATTATAAACAAATGTTTATGGTTCATTTAACAATATAGGTGTAATCCTGTAGGAATTACAACTGTGACATCTTTCAGTGGCAATTTAATATGGAATCAGTGACCTACAGATAAAGGGTTTTATATTCCATTACTAATCCTTAAGTCATCCAGTCTTACAGCACCCTGGTGAGCTGGCCTTCCTTCCTTTTTGTAAACTACCATTGATCAATTTTAATCAACAACATTTTGTCTTACTATGTGTGAATTGATCAATATATATCACGAAAAACTCAAAGCTCCACAATATTGTTAAGCTGGTATATGGGCCTGCACTAGTATCGTGCCAACTTGATGCAACTTTTATAGGATTCATGGTGGAGGTTAAAGACCCACCAAAATTTAACATTTGCTGTGCTCACGTATTTCCCACATGCACTGTGGAAATGAGTAGACAGATGTTGTTATTCCCAGCTTCTACACACTTCCCTATCATGCAGCAGAGGTTGGAAATACATGTATTCATTTTGGAATTGACTGGCACATATTTATACTTTGAACCTGCTGTGTGAAGTGACTCTTTAGCAACCTAGCAACCTATTTTACTGACATTGTAGCATGTTGGTGTTCAGTGCCAATCCCTTTGTTGAATGCCAGAACAGGAAGAAGGCTAGATGGCACTCGGAGTTGGTATGAAATGAAGCATATGGCCACCTATCATCATTTTGTTCATTTGAAGTATTCATGCCCCACTGAAGAAGTTTCCTTATATTGAGCCAGACTATTGGTCTATTAAGGACAGTATTGTCCACTCTGACTGGCAGCAGCACACTCAGCCTACAGTCTGATCCAGCATGGTTCTTCTTATGTTGAGACAATACTTAGCAGCAGCTTGGTGTAGTGGTTAAGACTCTAATCTGGGAGAACCGGGTTTGATTCCCCACTCCTCCACTTGCACCTGCTGGATCACCTTGGGCAAGCTATAGTTCTGGCACAGCTGTTCTTGAAAAAGAGCAGTTTCTGTCAGAGCTCTCTCAGCCCCATCTACCTCACAGAGTGTCTGTTGTGGGGAGGGGAAGGGAAAGGAGTTTGTAAGGTGTTCTGAGACTTCTTTGAGTAGTGAAGGGCAGGGTATAAATCCAATCTCTTCTTCTTCTTCTCCTTCTCCTCCTCCTCCTCCTCCTCACCTTCCAAATGCCAGTGTAGGACAATGCCTTATGGGCTGGCTGGTCAAAATGAAAATTCAATGCCACTGAATGCTAACTAAGTAAGTTATGTCATTTCATATGTATCTAATTGGCTCATTCTCCAAGGCATTGATGACTTACTCAGATTTGAAGAAAGAATGGTAGTATTTTAGTCTCAAAATCCCAGGCTAGCTGATAACTTGTGGATTCATTTGTCACACAAGATAGACGGAGCTCTTCCACCAGGCTTTCAAGTAGGAGCCGCCACCGGGGGAAGAACTGATTTTGTAACATCGCCCTGGTCTTGTGGATCGCACCCCTGCAGACGCTGTTCGCCATGAGAACTCGGAAGTCACCATCTGTGGATTTGTAAGCATGTGGATTTGTAAACATGTATGTAGCATGTGCATGTAGCATGTGCTGCTAATTTTAACTGTTTTATATTGTAAACCCTGTGGGTATTTTATGCTGTTAGCCGCCTTGAGCCGGTTTGAAACTGGCAAGGCGGGATATAAATGGAACAAATAAATAAATAAATAAAATCAAGACAGGGTTTTTTGAGCTGAAGCAGTCAGCTTTCAAATTTTGACTGCATCTCTAACTGTAGATTTTCTGGAATTCTTCATTTCTGCTTCACAGAAATAGAAGCATGTATATGTATTCATGTCAGGTAAATGTCTTCATACTTTGTTAGAAATCAACAGAACAAGGTTGCCAGCTCTGGGTGGGGAAACGCCTGGAGATTTTAGGGTGGGTTTGGTCAGGGGAGGGAGCTCAGCAGGGTATAATGCCTTTGAGTCTACCTCCAAAGCAGCAATTTTCCCCAGGGGATTTCATCTCTGTAGCCTGGAAATCAGTTGTAATTCCAGGAGATCTCCAAGTACCACCTGTCAGTTGGCAGCTCTACAACAGAATGATGGAACTTTGAAATAGTACATGAGAAGATCTTGAAGCAAAGTCTTATGCCAGCACTGGGCTTGCCAGCCCCCAGGCCTGGAAGGGGGATCCCCTGATTTTTCAGGCTTCTCCCCACCACTGGCCAGGTGGCCATTGGGGGGAAGCGCCACCCCAACTGCCATGAAGTGCCTTTAAATCTTGGCAGGGCATTTTAGAAGAAGCTTGCAAACTGTTCATGTTTGGGAATGTGTGTGAGCCTTTAAATCTCAGCAGGATGAAAGCTGCGAGCAGGCATGAGCCATATGGCTCTTCCTGGTGAGTGTGTGAAGTCTGTGAGAGAGGAAGAGAGCACATGTTTTGCATTTGTTTCAGAAATCATGTGTATAGTAAAATGGACAGTAAAGAGCTAACTAGAACCTGATTATGGGATGGAGGAAAACTCCACCCCCTAGACCGCCCTCTTACTTACTTTCATTTTTCTGTGTTAGTCGGAATAATTGGTTGAAATAAAGCAGATTGTTACATTCAGCAACTCCTCTGAGTAAAGCACTTTATACCATTGTCCCAGTGAGATCACAAAAGTGTGGGCTTGCAAGCTGTTTGTGTTTGGGAAAGGATTCATTGTTTATTTTGGCTGCTTTGTGAGAGAGAGAGAGTGTATGTGGCCCTTAATAAAGCCATACTTGGAAATGCTACCAAAGCCTGACAAAGGACTTGTGGGGGTACGAGAAATCACACTTTCATTTAGTGGAAGTGCAGCTGATGGGGAACCCTTTGAAGGGAAAAAAGAGGATGAGGAAATGAATACCGTATTCAGGGGAACTGCACTGCTGTATTTTTATTTATTTATTTATTTAAGGGAATGGGAAAATCTCCAGGCTCCACCCCCAAAAGTCCCCAGGTATTTTCTGAGTTGGACCTGGCAACCCTAGCCAGCACAGCTTCACTAGCACCAGATTGACATTGTTTTAGTGTAATACTAGTTTGGGTATAATATTACACTGGCATATCTCTACATTAGGGAGTCTGTTGCCCTCATAAGCCATTCTAGGGTGGCTTCAAGATTGCACCATAAACAAGGCATAAATACCTAATCGTTACAAGACCTTGTTATAGGAGAAAAACATTTGCTTCCATGTAGAACACAACAGACTCATGGACATTCTTTGGATTAGTAGGTCAAACAATGCAATGAAATAGAAAGGGTTAAAGATACTGATGTAAGACAGAATATCAGTAGCTAGAAGACTCCTAGCATCCATTCTGATGACAGGACACGACTCCTGAAAACTCTGAGATTATGTAAGTGTCAGAAAAAGTCATTTTCCATTTTAGATGGATGAGAACTGAGATAACAAAGCATTCAGAATGATTAATCCTTATGTTTCTGTGGGCTGGTTCATTCTGTTAAAAGTATCCCAAAGATTTAGGCTCATTTCATTTAGCAACTCAAATTTCTCTAAAGCAATCTGGTAAAATCTCCATATAAAGGCAGCTTCCTTGTATCAGATAGAATTAACACAGCATAAGTCAGTAGCAATTATTAAAATGTCCTGCCTACAAATCATATGCCAGGTGAAAAAGTGTACATCTGTTTGTGCTTACACTGTGATCCATTTCTACATTTGATTTTCCTTGCAGATGGTTAGACCTATAAACATTATTTGAAAAGGCGCAACGTGCAATAATTTGCATTTTTATTTTATGGGAGCCTAGGAAAAGAAGCCAAGTGTTTCTAAGCATGATATAAAATTAAGTTCTAATTATTGGAGAATAATTTGTCATTGTTTTCCCCCCAAAAAACCAGCAACAAATTCTAATTAGCATCATTGACCAAAATTTGGATTTTTTTCTACTGATTTCCCCCCCTACTGATGTGATTTCCTCACTAAATTGTTAGAGTTGTATTGATCACAATCAGCCCTAGAGTTGTGTTACCTTTGTCTGGTGTGGTGAGATTGAAATATAACAGCAATAATTCAAATTGTAGCACACTGACGCTCCAGCCTTTGACTAAAAAGACCCCAAAAGCACAATAACATTAAATTTCCTTTGCGAAATCAGGGCAGTGATTGCATCTGTAGAGATAATCCAGCCTCTGAAACTACAGAAGCTTTTTTTCCAGTGTTTTGGCAGTAGGATATATTGCTTGCCACGTTCACCATACAGATTGAGACTTATTTGTTAGCTTCATTTATATCCCACCTTCTTCTACCACGGGGACCTGAATCAGCTCACACTGTTCTCCTCTTGTTCATTTTATTCTCACAACAACCCTGTGAGGTAGGTTAGGCTGACCGTGTGTGGCTGGCCCAAGATCACAAATCAAGCTTCCACAGCAGAGTGAGGATTTAAACTTGGGTCTCTCAGATCCTAATCTGACACTCTAACCACTACTTTAGGCTGGTTTTATGCTTGGTAGAAGCAGCTCTCAGCTCTACATTTTCTACCTCTCTGGAGGTGCTTTGAATTGACTGAGGTTTGAGCATCCACAAGCAGGGCCATGTCTAAACTAGCATGCTGTGCACACAGAATTTTCTGTTCTTTCCCCTGGCTGGTGCAGTTGGTCACACTTCCATTCAGTTCAAGCGTCTCACTCATCACTATGTTACTTTATCATTATTATATACACATATATGTAAAATTTAAGTATATTAGTATTCAGAGCATAGATGATTGCAAGTTTTGCTAATTTGTGTAGCTTTTCTCCTGTTGGAACAGCTGACCAAAAAGCTTGTTACAATTTATTTCCACCACACTTTCAAAACAAGTTTATTCTGTGGGGAATGATGGGAACTGCTTCTGAGGGGGGCACAAAACATGCTAAAGCCTCATTCACAGAACTAGCGCCTTTGGATTCTGACTGGTGTTCAGTATATGATTGAATATGATGCACAGTTTGTTGTACATCTTTAATGATTATTTAAAAAATTAAATAAACTGAAGCAGTAGTACATATTAATTTGTTTAGTGTATGGGTGAGGCCAAAGACTCTTTGGGAGGGGAGGTGTTATGGGAAGATGTGTACCAGGCCAGCTGATTGTAAGATCCACAGTCACTGTGCGTCTTCCTTCTGTTGCAGGTGCTTAAAACCTAGGAGGCATGAGCCAGAGGTCTCTTGGTGCTTGGCTGCTGGACCATGATCTATGGCCTATCATCTTGATGGACAAGCCTAGCCCAGGAGCTTTAGATACCTTTTTGTTTTATGTGTGACTGGGCAGTTGCTGATCTTACTGACTCATAGAATGGCACCTTCAAGAGACTGCTCAGATGAGTGAAGGTGCTGCAGTGGGGCATAGCAGGAGAGGTGGTCCTGCAGGTAGGTGGGTCCACAACCATTATCCCACCTTTCCTTTAAGGATCTTAGGTGTTTCCTTCCATTTTATCCTCACACAACCCTATGAAATAGGTGAGGCTAAGAGAATGACCAGCCCAAGGTCACCTAATGAGCCTGGAAGAGTGGAAATTTGAACCCATATCTCATTTGAACCCAATCATTACAGCTGTTCACAGTTTGATGTATACTTCCAAATCTCTAACACTTTCTTCTGCTGTGTTTTTGACAGGAAAGATGGATTTCAGACAGGGCCAGTGTCAGCATACTATGAGGTGGGGCAGGAACCAAACTTGGAACCTATTGACCCACTTGCCAACATGGGGGTCCATGGGGTAGCCTTAAAGTGGCTTTCCTCATTTCTCCTTGGCTGGGGGCCAAGAGATGAGATGCTGGATGAGAGGGTGCCAACTAAGTGCCCCTTAACATGTGGGGTTCTTCAGGGGGCAATTCTCTCCCCAATGTTATTTAACATCTATATGTGCCCCCTTGCCCAGCTAGTGCAGAGTTTCAGGCTGGGGTGTCATCACACCCAGATATATCTGTTAATGGATGGCTGCCTGGATACTGCCCTGCATAACTTGACCACAGGTTTGGAGGCCATGGTAGGATGGTTAGAAAAAGAGCCGGCTGAGACTGAATCCAGCAAAGATGAAAGTTCTGTAGCTAAGGGGGGGGGGCTTCAGGGTTGGGGCACAAATTTTCCACTCTTGACAGGGCACCATTAACACTGGTGCAAACTGTCAGGAGTTTCAGCGTGGTCCTGGGTGCCTCCTTGTCCATGGAAGCTCAGGTCACGAATGCTGCCAGGCTGCCAGGAATGCTTCCATCTATGCCAAGCATAGCAACTAGCCCCTTTCCTGTCACGCCCTGACCTAGCCACAGTAATCCATGCAACAGTCAAATACATTAGAAATAGGAAACCAGCCAGGGAAGTAGTGGGGCCCTTGGATGACCAAGGGGTAAAAGGTGTACTGAAGGATGATAGGGAAATGGCTGAGAAGCTGAATGCATTTTTTGCCTCTGTCTTCACTGTGGAAGATGAGAAGTGCTTGCCCACTCCAGAACCACTGATTTCGGGAGGGGTGTTGAAAGACCTGTGTCAGATTGAGGTGACGAGAGAGGAGGTCCTACGACTGATAGACAACTTAAAAACAAATAAATTACCGGGCCCGGATGGCATACATCTGAGAGTTCTGAAAGAACTTAAATGTGACCTTGTGGAACTCCTGACAAAAATATGTACTTTCCTTAAAATCTGCCTCTATTCCTAAGGACTGGAAGGTAGCGAATGTCACTCCCATCTTTAAATAGGGTTCCAGAGGAGATCCAGGAAATTACAGGCCAGTCTGTCTGACGTCTATACTGGGTAAGCTGGTGGAAAGTGTTATTAAGGAAAAAATTAGTAGGCACCTTGATGAACAAAATTTATTGAGGAAGACTCAGCACGGGTTCTGTAAGGGAAGATCTTGTCTCACTAACCTGTTAGTGTTCTTTTAGGGAGTAAACAAACATGTGGACAAGGGGTCCCAATAGATGTTGTTTACCTTGACTTCCAGAAAGCTTTTGATAAAGTTCCTCATCAGAGGCTCCTAAGTAAGTCATGGGATAAAAAGACAAGTCCTTTTGTGGATCAAAAACTGGCTAATTAAAAGGAAACAGAGAGTGAGTATAAATGGGCAATTTTCTCAGTGGAGGGAGGTAAGCAGTGGGGTACCGCAGGGATCAGTACTCGGTCCAATGCTTTTTAACTTGTTTATTAATGATTTGGAGTTGGGAGTAAGCAGTGAAGTGGCTAAATTTGCAGATGACACGAAGTTGTTCAGGGTGGTGAGAACCAGGGAGGATTGTGAGGCACTCCAAAGGGATCTGTCAAAGATGGGTGAGTGGGTATCAACGTGGCAAATGGGGTTCAATGTGGCCAAGTGCAAAGTGACGCACATTGGAGCCAAAAATCCTAACTATAAATACATGTTGATGGGGTCCGAATTGGCGGAGACTGACCAAGAGAGAGATCTTGGAGTCATAGTAGATAACTCAATGAAAATGTCAAGACAGTGTACGACTGCAGTGAAAAAGGCCAACGCTATGCTGGGGGTTATTAGGAAGAGAATTGAAAACAAATCAGCCAGTATCATAATGCCCCTGTATAAATCAATGGTGCGACCTCATTTGGAGTACTGTGTACAGCTCTGGTCGCCACACTTCAAAAAAGATATTATAGCATAGGAAAAAGTGCAGAAAAGGACAACTAGAATGATAAAAGGGTTGGAACACTTTCCCTATGAAGAAAGGTTGAAGTGCTTGGGGCTCTTTAGCTTGGAGAAACAATGGCTGAGGGGTGACATGATCGAGGTTTATTATACATGGGATAGAGCAGGTAGAGAAAGAGGTACTTTTCTCCCTTTCTCAGAATACAAGAACTTGTGGGCACTTCATGAAATTGCTGAGCAGTCAGGTTAGAACAGATAAAAGGAAGTACTTCTTCACCCAAAGAGTGATTAACATGTGGAATTCACTGCCACAGGAGGAGGTGGTGGTGGCTACAAGCATGGACGACTTCAAAAGGGAATTAGATAAGCACAAGTGGAGACCCGCAAGAAACTTGTGGGATGGTTATCCCATTCCTCACACCCCTACCTCTCTCACACTCTTTCTCCCTTCTGCCTCCCCTTTCTTACTCTCTCTCCTCCATGTATGTTACTTCCTCTCTTTTTCTGACCCATCCTCATTCTCTTTATTTTTCTGCTTCCCCACCTCATCACTCTTTCTCTCTGCCTCCCACCTCAAATCCCATCCTCCACCTCTCAAATTTCCAGGAATTTCCCAACCTGGAGTTGGCAACCCTATTTCCTTCCCACTGAGCAGCCAACCCACCTTTATCTGTCTTCAGCTTTCCATCTCTCCCCTCCCCCGCAGCCTCTACCTAGGAAAATTAGTCTTTCTCCACAGTGGGGACTAAAGCAGCTTACATTATTATTTCCTCCTTGTGGTCTGCACAACAACCCTGTGAGGTTGGTTTGGCTCAGGGCTCATTTCGTAGCAGGAGCTCCTCTGCATATTAGGCCACACACCCCTGATGTAGCCAATCCTCCAAGAGCTTACAGTAGCCCCTGTAAGAAGAGCTCTGTAAGCTCTTGGAGGATTGGCTACATTGGGGTGTGTGGTCTAATATGCAAAGGAGCTCCTGCTATGAAATGAGCCCTGGTTAGGCTGAAAGTATGTGACTGGTCCAAAATATCCCAGTCAGCTTCCACCGCAAGATGGGGATCTGAACCTGGGTCTCGCAGATCCCAGTCTGAAGCTCTAACTGTTACATCACAATGGCTTTCATAGGGTGGCTGCTGATAAACAGTAGCAAAGCAGCTGGGCCTAATTAAGTCATGCAAATCAGGTGGTATCAAGTCACACAGAGGGTGCTGCCTAGGGATGCCAGCCTCCAGGTGGGACCTGGGGATCCCCTGGAGTTACGGCTCATCTCCAGACTACAGAGATAACTTTCCATGGAGAAAATGGATGCTTTGGAGGGTGGAGTTTATGGCATTGTACCTCACTGAGGTCCCTGTCCTCCCCAGGTTCCACCCCCAAATCTCCAGGAGTTTCCGAGCCTGGATCTGGATTTGCTGCTGGTAGCCAGGGGGGGTCCCTGAAGTTTTTTTTAACTTTTTGGATTTTTCTGCTGACCGAGGAAGGGGCCTGACTATGTAGCAAAAGCTGTTGGGGGAGAGTGAGCTCTCTTTTGGCAGATATAAGCATCCACACAGAAAAAAAAACCTCTCAGAATTCGATATATAGATATGGAGCAGAGGTCCATCAGTGGCTATTAGCCACAAAGTATAGATAGGAACTCTCAGAATGGGGCAAGTGATACTCTGTATTCTTTGTGCTTGAGGGGGGGGGCAACAGTGAGAGGGCTTCTAGTGTCCTGGCCCCACTGCTGGACCTCCTGAGGGCACCTGGTGTTTTTGGCCACTGTGTGACACAGAGTGTTGGACTGGATGGGCCACTGGCCTGATCTAACATTGGCTTCTCTTATGTTCTTAGTCATCTCCAGGCTAGACTACTGTAACTTGCTCTATGCTGGCCTGTCTTTGAGACTGACCTGGAACTCCAACTGATCCAGAATGTGGCAGCATGAGTCCTGACAGGAACATCATGGACAGTACACACATTCAACCTGTGCTGTGTCAGCTACGCTGGCTTCCAGTGGAGTACCAAGTCAGGTTCAAGGTTTTGTTCAACTGACCTTTAAGGCTGTGAGCAGTCAGGGACCCATGTCTTCTCAGGACTGCCTATTCTGGTATGTCCCCTGAAGAGCTTTACGCTATGCTGAGAATAATCTGCTGGTGATCCCTGGTCTCAAAGATATCCAGCTGTCTTCGACCAGAGCCAGAACTTTTGTGGCCCAGGCTCTGACCTGGTGGAACTCTGCCAAATAACATCAGGGCCCTGCATGATTTAATATAATTTCACAGGGCCTGCAAGGCAGAGATGTTCTGCCAGGCTTTTGGTTGAGGACAACAATGGGCTCTATCATGGCTGGCACCCTCCTCCTTTATTCTTTCTTTGGCCTCCTCCCTACCTTGCCAGTCTGGAACTGGCTCAAAATCAGATTTATGGACACCATCTGGGAATTGTTTTTAAGATTGTACTGAACGGCTTATTACTGTAACTTAATGATTTTTATATTGTATTTTATTTACTGTTGTACATCGCCCAGAGACTTGTGAACTCAGGGACTGGGTGATTAATAAATTTAATTTATAAATAAAATAAATAAATAAACCAGCCCTAATTTCAGAATGGAAACTGGATATTGTGTTATAAACACCTATTGACATTTTCAGAATTGGCTTAAAAATGTTTTAATTTTCTTATTTGGTTTGCTCTTTCCTGCATATGAATTCACTGCATATTATTTGCTAGTTCCTAACACAATCATTATTTTCAACAGGCTGTCTATCCTAGTGCTGTCTGTCAAGCCCCCGCTTGATGGAAAGCATAGGCTGCTGTGATTTTAGATTTTGATATGCAATACTGACAACAGCATTTGCCAGGATAAATGAGCATATGGACATATTTACTGTTCTTTAACTACAACATTCAGCTTCAACTTCAGGATAAAAAATCCTTTGAAAAGAATCTCTCAAATGGAATGGAAGCTGTTGTTTTCATTCTCAACTTGGAATGAATTAGCTCTTAGTTAAACTGGATTTGCTTCCTAGTAAGTATATATGCTTAAAATTGCTGCCTCAGAGCTGCTGTTCCTGAATATAAATATGCATTTTAATTGTCTGATATCAGGAGAAAGGCAGCTGTTTTCATATCCTCCTGTCCCACTTTCTGCCTGGCCGGAAAGCCTTTGTGGTGTGTCTCAGGCTTGTTTTGAGGTCCATGATTTTATTGCCCTAACAGCTCAGAAGGGAGATACATGTGCCCATGTTGGCAATGGCAAAGTACAAACTCAAAGAGCTGTAGAGCCCCAAGGACTCAGAGGTGTCAAAAGCTTTGTCAAAGGCTTCCTCCCTCTGTCTCTCTGACTATTCTCCTGATAATATATCCTGAAAATAAAAGAATCTGCTCTAGGCATCAGGGAAAGGCCTAGTGTGCCAGGAAAGAGCTCCTTTTAAGTGAGGGCACGTCAGCTGTTCTGTCTTTAAAAATGAATCAGAAAGACGAGTGCTTTGGTCCTGTGTGCCATTTAAGATGACTTGACATGAGATGGTTTTGTAGTGCAAAACCCACCTTTAGCCAGCTTGAAAGCTAGTGATGATACATGTTAGAAATACAGAAAGCAAGTCAGAAAAAATGCTTCAGAGCCAGTATCTATAGATTCCATTTTTAAAAATCCATTTTTGAGTGTCTATCAAAGGCTTGGATCAGAAATAAGGATAAGAGCAGAGGAGTTATTTGGTCACTACCAGTCAGCATTGCTGCTTTAAACACACCATGACAGCAGGTGACTGGATGGCTAGATAATAAGAGTGAGTGTTCACTGACAAATTTCACTAACAATAATTCACCAAGCTGTAAGATTTACCCATCAAATGTATTTCTCTGGTTGTTGCTGGGTATATTTAAAATTGGCTTATCTCCATTAGGAATGAGCTGCCATTTTAGCTTTTGTTGTGCACATGGAGCTATTCCAGAGGAAGCAAGGTTAAGGGTAATCCCCATTATTATTACAAAAGACCTAATTCAAAGCAAAATAAAATGAACAGCCACTTCCTCCCTCACTGACCAGAGGTTTTGGATAAGGAACCATGAATGGGCAAGCCTGTTGGCTTAGGTTCCCTGTTCCAAGTCCTCCTTAAACAGGGTTGTCAGCCTCCAGGTGGTGGCTGGAGATCTCCCGCTGTTACGACTGATCTCCAGGCAGCAGAGATCAGTTCACTTGGAGAAAATGGCCACTTGGGGGAGGGGACTCTAGGGCGTTATACCCAGCTGAAGTCCCTCCCCTCTCTAAACCCTGCCCTTCTCAGGCTCCACCCTAAAATCTCCAGGTAGTTCCACACTGGTTGCTGGCAACCCTATAAACATTCATTAGGTTTTATAGCAGACAAGTTAGGGAAACAACAAGAAATTGCAAGAGGAGATAATTCCACCCACTCCCCAATAATGTCCCTCTTCAAGATAAGCTTTGGGGAGCTTGAAAAGGCAGATTTTTCCTTGACATTTTTGTTTTAACTGATAGCTGTTCCCAGCATTGTGTCTCCTAGAGCATATTCAGTCCTCTTCAGACCATCTCGATGTGTTTTCCCTGTTTTTCTTATTGATAAATTACAAAGCCATATTTCCATGTTCATGGAGGAGTTCTCTGAGTATGCAGAGGCCACTACCTTGGTGGCAGGTGGCCTTGTTCTGCTGCTTTCATGATCATCATAGTTGTTCCTTTTTCTATTCACTAGAGCTGCCGACTCTGGTTTGGGAACTACCTGGAGAGTTGGGGGTGGACCTCAGGTGGGTGGGGTTTCAGAAAGGGAGGAAGCTTAGCAAGGATGGGATGCCATAGAATCTGCCCTCCAAAGGTTGCATTTTCTCCAGGGCAACTGATCTCCATAGTGTGGAGATCAATTATAATTCTGGGAGAGCTCCAGTCCCCAGCTGTAGGTTGGCAACCCTAGCAATCTGGGCCTGAAAAGGGGGAGGGGGCTTGAAAATCCCTTCCTAGTCCCCAAGAATTCCACTCCAGGATTCTCTAAGCTCTCTGGGGGAGCTGAGCAGCCTAATTGCCACTCTTTCAATTTTTTTGCTTTGACTGACACTCATGTGCTATGACTGTTCTGTGCTTCTGGAGCATTTTTGTCCTCATCAGGCTGTGTTTGTTTGGGTAAGGGGTTCTTTTATTCTTTTTTGTTGCTTTACATCATATTTTTCAGCATACCTGGGCAGTCCTCTGCATAAGGAGAGACCCCTGCCATGTCTATAGATGGCTCAGTTTTGCAACTTTTACTATCCAAAGTGTTATGTATTGACCATGTGGTCGCCATGTGCTCCCGTAATGGCGACTGCCATGTGGCCAGAGCACATGGCCAAGAAACTACCTGAGCTTCAGCCAGGTAGAACAAAGGCCAGGTGGATTCAAACCGGCCACCAATCATGTACCTAGGTTCCTCCCAGGGAACCTATGAGATGTAAATAGACTTCTAATAGCCTATCAGGCCAGTTGGGTGAGGTCAGGGGATTGTCCCTGACCAGCATAAAAGGAGGGCTTCGAGCCCTGGGTTGTATGCGTCATCCGGACCAGCAATAAAGATCTAGCTGTTTCACTACTCCATGGACTCCCGACTCCAATACTTATCACAAAGAGGAGCCACGTCGGCCATTTTATTATTAGATTGAATGATCTGCCTGAATTAGCACCATGAGCTAAGGTATTTGACTTCACCACTTGAGATACAGATTGATTTTGCACAGGCTACTTGCCTCTCATTCTGTCCGGAGTTTCCCCTCCAAGTTTCTTCTGGAGCATTTTTGTCAATTTCACACTTGGAGCCGCAGCTCCTAATCTGCCCCGCATGTTCCATTTCCCATTACTGGCTGTTCTGGGGCTGCCGCGAGGCTTCCTGCTGCTGCCCCCTCCCACTCCCCTCCTAGCCCTTCCCTCTTCCCCTCCCCGTTTTTGCATTATTTCATCATAATGCAGTAACAGAAATCACGTGTCACGCTGGGGCATCCTGATTGGACCCTCTTCCTCTTCCCATGCACCGGGTAATTCGAAACTGTTTGCAAGCGCACATGCATGCACACACACACACACACACACAGAGGAATCTCCATTTTCCCAATTGTAGTCTTTCGGCAATGATCCATCAGTGGCTATCAGCCACAAGGTAGGGATAGGGACTCTCGGTCTGGGGCAAGGGATGCTGTGGCCAAGCGCCCAGTGGAAGGGCTTCTAGTGTCCTGGTCCCACTGCAGGACCTTCTGATGGCCCCTGGTGTTTTTGGCCACTGTGTGTAACAGAGTGTTGGACTGGATGGCCCACTCGCCTGATCGCACATTGGCTTCTCCCATATCCTCCCCCTCCCCTGGTCCACCCATCCATCCCCTGGCATCCGCTCCTCCCCAGATGATGTCAGGCTGGTGGCTCCTCCAGCCTTCTTCTCCTCCTCCGCCCTCCCTGGCCTGGCTTGGCCCGACCAGAGGAGACCTGCTCCCCTGTACCTGGGGGTGCCTGCCGCCCCACCCCACTGGCTGGCCCTCCTGGTGGTCCTCCTGCCAGATGGCAACCAAGACGAAAATGGCAGTGAGGAAGAAGAAGAGCGGCAGCAGCAGTGGCTTGGGTGGTGGAGGTGGCAGTGGCGTGGTGGGAGACATGGAGGCAGAGGGGGCGCCTGCTGTCTGGCCTCGCCCCCGCCGCGGCTGTTGACGCTTGCTTCCTCCTCCTCCTCTTGCTGCTCCTGCCCGCTGCCCCCAGCTTTCCTGGGTGAGTGCCCCCACCCCTGCATCCGCCAAGATCGCCATGCCTGTCTCTCCCGTGTGGTGATCTGCGGGCGCCTGCCTCTCTCGTGCAGGCACTCGGTTCACCTTGCCTGGCCCCGACCTTGCCAGCCTCGCTTGCCACCGCTACTGCTCCTCTTCCACCTCCCTCTCCCCTCCCCTCCTCCTCCCCTCCCCCTCTCCATGGCTCACCAAGCAGCCGCCCCACCCCGCCACCACCGCCTCCTTACTTGTTGTCACCCCCGACATCTCCTGGCTGCCTGCCTGCAGTTCTTTCCGGGCTTCTTCTCCAGTGGCGGCACTTGGCGGCAGCAGCCGAGGAGGAGGAGCAGCAGCAACAGCAGCCTAGTTGCCTCGCTCCGCACCTGGCTGCAGCACGCTGAATCGGAACCCAGAAGAAAAAGTTTCCCCCACCACAAAAATACATAATAAATAAATGTGAACATGTGTATTATACAAAGAAAACAATGGTGTGGTCTTCCTTTGCTCTCGGTCCAATGACGCCCGGCTCTTGCTCCCGAAAAGCCCAGCAAATCCTCCTCGCCGACTCATTGCTGCCTCACCATTTCGATCTGACATAAGAAGGGGTTCTTTTTTTAAAAAAAAAATGGAAGGAACTCCCGCCACGGGGCGGGCCAGATGGAAGGTGGGTGAGTGGGCGTATTTTCATTTCAGCTTCTCCCCAGAGCAAACAGGAAAATCCTCTAAAAACAGGATCTGTTTGCTCCAGAGAAACTCTGGCGCAGCACGACGATACTCCTGAGCAAAACATGATCTGGAGCAACTGGTGTGAAATCGACCAGAAGCTCCGGTGCAAGCAAGAGGGCAAACCTGGGGCAAACACTAGTGCAAAATCAGTCACAAAGTAGTATTAAGGACCAAATTGTCAGCACATTTGACACAAAGAAAGTTAGCAATCATACACTTATCTTTCTAGTAATGATATTTTCAAAAGTCCAAGGTTTTTCAGCTAAGCTACTGGGGGACCTTTTGTCAAATTCTGTTTAGGCCAATGGCTTGAAGGAATGGAGCAGATGATTCCCCAGGTAGAGAAGCAGCTCAGTTTGCTCCAAAGCAACACTGACTGAAGAGCTAGGCCAGAGTCAGCAGCTTCAAAAACACTTCTGGTAACATGGGGGTGTGGCCTAATATGCTAATGAGTTTCTGCTGTTGGGTGTGGCCTATTATGCTAATGAGTTCCTGCTGGGCTTTTTCTACAAAAATCCCCCTGGCAGTATTCCTCTCCAGCCATTTGCAACACAGCTCATATCAATCAGCCTATCAGTTTCTGTTGCAATATGCAAAATCTATTCTGCATAGGTAATGAAAATGACAAGAACATCCTGCAGAGGGGGCAACTAGCTAGCATAGTGAGATTAGGGACTTCCCATTATTTTCAAATTGTCTCCTTCCAGTCTTCTGATTGGCTCAGTTAGGCTTTTCCTGATCATGCTGATAGCTGCTTCTTTGCTGACTCCTTCCTAGATAGACAGTTCTCTTTCTCTCTCCTCTTTCGTACAAAGTGTGCTCTTTTCTTAATAAACTAGGGTTGCCAGGTCTGGGTTGGAAAATACCTGGAGACTTTGGGGGTGGATCCAGGAGAGTGCGGGGTTTGGGGTGGGTTGAGGCCTCAGCATGGTACAATGCCATAGAGTCCACCCTTCAGAGCAGCCATTTTCTCCAGGGGAGCTGATCTCTGTCAGCTGGAGATCAGTTGTAAAAGCAGGAGATCCCCAGGCCCCACCTGGAGGCTGGCAACCCTATAGTAAACTGAGTGTATTTTTTAAACAGCTTGTGATCCACTTTACTGCATATCTAAACTGTGCCAGCAGTTTCCACCACTGGCAAACTGTCACTATGGTGCAGAAAGCATGGTGCCTTCTGGACCCTGCTGATTCCTCGATGATTCCTAGTGCCGTATATGTCTCAACTTAACCATGCAATGGTCTGTTAACGAAAGGACCAGGAAACAGCCCATATAAGCGTATGAGTGTATCTAGCGTCAAGAAGCACAGTTATCTCATCTCCACCATGTATTTCCGGTGTTCTTTCAAATGTAAATCTATAGTTTGGATGATCCCATCAAAAAGGATCCCTCTCACCCATTGCAGCAGCCCTCCAAGTCTTCCCTCATGCAGCACCTGGGCACCCCATCCCCTATGAGCAACATTTGGGAGCATTTGAAGCTGTAGTATGGGAGAGGGACAGGAAGGTTGCATTTCTGTACATGGAAGTCCTTCTGTGCATAGACATTTTAAACCAGATCCAATCCTATATGATGAATTTGGCAAATGCGGTGGATACAGGAGCCTCACATTGAGAATGCTGGGAAAGCACTGTGTGTGGTACGTTGTATTTATGTACTGTTGTTGGTTGGGACCTGCAGTGGTTGAGCTAGATTGCTTTCCAGTTGATTGAAAATGACCCTGGGCAGTCACAACCAGTATGAAATGATACCATCTGGGAATCAATGCATAAACCACTCTCCTAAGCTGATTAGTGGTGGCCTAAAGCCTGACTGAACTTGACTAGCATTTCTTTTCATAAAAGATTTGGAAAGTACTCTAAGAGTATAATGCTCTGTTGTCTTCCCTGTATTATATCTAGTACTTACTGTGAAACCGGTCTGAGAGACACATTTTATAGCTGGAACAAGTTGCAGCGTTTTAAACACAATTCCCCCCTCCCTGGTTTATAGCTTTAAATATTGGGCAGAACTTAGCAAAGAACATTCCTGGGAACTGCCAATGCAAATGCAGTTTTGGATTATTTTTTTGCTTGTACTTTTTAAGTTCTCATAATTTTCTTGTTAGTATTTTTACCTCCACAGCCCTGAAGATTGATTCCCACCCCCCTTTTATAAAAGGCAGAGAGAAAGAGTGAGTGCTCCTTTTCTATAGTGATAGGAGGAATAAAGCTAGTTTGTTAAAATATATAAACCAGGGATGTCCTTATATTTTTGAAAGAAAACCATAAGAGTTGAAATATCATGAAATTTGTATTTCCAAAACCAGATTTGGCAACTTCAGACAAGTAGTGTTCTAACATTATTAGGAGATGAACAGTCAGTTCTTTTCCACTGAGATAACAAATCTGTAACTCTTCTTAATTTTTTTTTTTAAAGCAGCGTCACGGTCTGAAAATATTTCCTCTGGCCTGACCACAGAATGCCTAACTAGCAACTGCCAGGCCGATTCCGCACAAGGGCTTTGCTTCCCTTTCCTCCCGGGTTTAACTGGTCCGAATCAGTGTGCGCGTTTCCGCATTACATGAATCTGACCCGGGCTGATGCCGGTTCTTCATTTCCGCATCTGTTCTTGCCCCGAATCTTGAGCCCCCCCGTCTCCCCACTTTTTAAAATGTAGGTGGAGTTGCGTTATGACGTCGTGACGCAACAAAGCCGTGATTGGCCATCTGAGCTTCCAAGCCCGCGAAAATCATCCGTGTAAGAAAAAAAAAGCTTGCGCCAGGGTTGGAGGGGAAATGGAGGGTGGGAAAGGGATGGGAAATGGAGGGGGAACATGCAACACTAACACATGTAACCCCTGCAGGAATTGTGTCCACACTACCACGCCACCCACAATACATTGGCTCCACAAAAAATGTTAACCACACAACGATGGATCAATGTCATGTCGTGTTACTGTAATGCAACCGGGGGGGGGGGGGACAGCTCGCACTGCACCTCAAAGCCATCAATACATATTTTTATAGTGGCATGACTCAGGCACGACTTTTGTACAAAAGATGCAACACAGAAATGTGGAGACATCAACAACAAAAGTACATTTTTAAAAAGACATTTAAATGCCAGTCAGCGGTGGATCAATGTCGTGTCATGTTGTTGTAACGCAACAAAGCGGGGAACAAAAAAACCCCACTTGCGCCAGGGCAGGAAAGGGGAGGGAAAGGGGAGAGAAAGAAGCAGAGGGGCATTAAAGGGGTGGAGCAAGAAACCTTGATTTCGGAGTTCCCCACTTGAATGCCCTGACTTCACTCCTGTGGCAACCCCCCCCCCCCCCCCGAAAATCCCGGAAACAGAAGATCCGGGGGAAATGATGATTACATTCGGGCCAACTGCAGACCCGGAGCAACAAGTGGGGAACTGTTGCTCTGCCCTGGATTTTATCGGGGAGTGATGCCAGGGCAACAACTAGTGTGGAATCGCCCCAGTGAAGAATACCTTAAGTTGAATGTATAAGGATAAGGTCAAAGGTGTGTTCTTTGTAATGCTGTAACTAAACAGGGATAGATGGATTACATGTCAGGGTTTATTCATCTATCAGTATTTGTGTGTAGACTTGTTCATATTAGCAGGATCCATATGTTGTGTCCTGTGTTTCTCTGCATATAGAGCCCACACAATAAAATGCTGTGAGAAGCTGAACCAGCACTTAGTGGGAAATGGTTGAAAACCCTATATCAAAATCTCTAAACCTAGACCAAAAAATAATGATCAAGGACCTAAAAATATCCTCATAGTATTTAGCCCCAGTACCATGAAAACACATCTATTATTTCCATTCCTTACTTTAGTATCACCAAGGAAATATGTCTGGAATAGAAAATAATGAACCTAGATTAAAGGCAAGCTATTTAGTGCATACTTCAAGCAATGGGAGGACGAAGATATTATTAAATGCATTCTCCATGGTAATTTATTCTCCGTTACTACTTATGCTCTTCTAGTTTGTCCTAGATTAATTCTCACTTATTTTCTTTGATTTCTAATCTGAGGGATATGTGTGTCACTTTTGAGCAGTTAAAAAAGTTACCACAAATGAATGGAATCACTGCTTCCCAAGTATCCTTAAAGGGCATGCAGAGAAATCTCACATAAACTAAAGAGAAGTAAATTTTGCGCATGGATATTTGTGTCCAATACCTAATGAAAGTGAGACTGGCTCGTTTATCTGGATACCTGGTCATTTATTTGTTTCTTTATCTAGTTAATATCCTGCTGTATCAGAGTTGCTTACAGTAGGTTTTCCAATTGGAGTCTGTCTCCAAAGGGCTCATAGTCTAAATAATTTATAATAGTCTCAACATAATATAAATCTGAGGAACAAAGGTTTGTCCTGGGATGTGGAATGGATGGTGTCTCTGAAGCTTGGCCCTGAAAGTGCTGGATCTTCACCCTCAGATCCTAGAATGCCCTTTCTCCCCAGCCTCGGTGGAATCCCTCAGAAAACATACTGTACAGTAGGAAGGGTAGTTATTGGGGAATTTCACACTTTTAAAAACGTTACTGAACCAGCTTGGAATAAACTGGTACAGTGACGGCCGTTTCAGATAGCCCTTCCACTATTGTTTTGGCACCGTCTTCGAAGCAGTTTGCCATTTCAGACTGCTACTTTCTTTTCAAGACTCTTTTCACCACACACACACACACACACACACACAGCATTTTAAGACTCAGCCTGGACCTTGATCTCTCTCTCACACACACACACAAATACACACACAAACAAACACAAACACACGCACACACACAAACACACACAAACACATGCACACAAACACACACACAGAAACACAAACACACGCACAAACACACATACAAACACAAACGCACACACATGCACACAAACACACACACACAAACACACACACACAGAAACACACACACACAGAAACACACACACACACACACACACAAATGCACACAAACACACAAACACAAACACACACACATTGTGTTTTAAGACTCAGTCTGGATTGGCTCTTAAAAAAAAATTCACGAAAACACTTGTCATCAGAGGAAGCACCTTGGGGCATTTCACACAGCACCCCCATAGCGTTTCAGGACTGGTACAAGAACTGAAGAACACTTGGGAGCTGGTTTCAAGGTAAGCTGGTTCAGGAACGCTTCTCTAACGCTTCCTTAACGCTTCTGTGTGAAATGGCCAATATGTTCCGTTACAGAACCGGTACTACAACACTTCTGTCTGAAATGCCAGACAGAAACCGTTATGGAGGAGTTCGTGAAACGGAACATATTGGCTGTGTGAAATTTCTCTTTGTCTGTTGGTTTACTCTTCCTTGTCTTTTCTTTATATACCTTAGGTTTGGTATACTTTGGGAGAGATATCTTGTACCTGGGAAATTACTTTGGAGTGATAAAATGATTCATTGCATGGAGACTGGCATAAATCTCATGGAATATATCCTGTCCGGTGTGTGTGAAGGGAACTCTTTCCATAAGCACATAATATATGCAAGTGAAAGATTAATCTGAAGAACTCAGAATTTTACAGGAAGCTAAAAGTGGGCTCCTTCATTGCAGCAGTCTGTCAGTTTGTTACAAAATAATCTCTGAAAATACAACACCCTACTAAGGGCTTTACCTGAAGTTCTCAATAAATCCTTCGTCTCAATAAATCCTGAAGGTCTTAAATCCTTTGCTTTCATGGTTCTTGTCTGTTGAACTAGCTTTGTGATGCTCCAATATTTGCTTCCATTTCATGCCAAAGTAGCCAAGATATACATTCTCAATGGCACCACACAAGACTAACAGTTTGGCTTGGTTCATAGTTTAGTTTGACTGTGGTTAAGTTTGTGAATAAATTTAGGGCTGCCAACCTCCAGGTGGCACCTGGGGATCTCCTGCTATTACAGCGGCTCTCCAGATGACCAAGGTCAATTCCGCTGGAGAAAATGGCTGCTTGGAGGGTAGATTTTATGGCATTGTACCCTGCTGAGATCCCTCCTCAGGCTCCACCCCTCAAATCTCCAGGTATTTCCCAACCCAGAGCTAGCAACCCTAAATAAAATATGAGTTTTCCTTGACAAATTCAAAGTTTTATCGTGGTCACTCTGACGCGGCACTTCCCTAGTCAGGGGGCATTTCAGAGTGACCATGGGGGTCAAGCCAGGATTAAGTTTCAATAACAAAAGCAAGAAGCATATGCTGATAGGCCTCATCAGTGGACCAGTCAGGGACACCACAGGACAACAGAGACCTTCACACTGGGTAATGAGTTAGCATCCTGGTGCCTGGGCTTGAAGGGTGGGCGTGGTCTCATTTAGTGACTACTGCTTTTGCTTCCTGTACCTTCAGTGATTAAAGCAAGAAGAATATGCTGCTGCTCTATGGCTAAGAGGGGGATGCCATTTCTTTATATCATGTATTAATCTTGGGGGGAAGAGGAAAATAATAATTTTCTTTTAGAAGGATCTAGTTCAAAAACTGAATGAATAGGATCTGTCATAAGGGTTTCAAGTACTTTATATTCTAATGGAGCCAACCCTTTTGATAGATGGCTTGAGTTCTCTATACCACATCAGTATTTAATATTCTAAGGTTTCTGTATCACAGAGATTTGGCTTTGAACTATATGTAACCTAGGGCGATTCTGCAACTAGCATTTGCTCCACATTTTCTCAACAGCAAGGGAAAAGTGCAGCTCAAAACCACATTTAAGTACCTCGGGGCAATGCCGTACTGACTGCAAAGTCACCCCTGAATGGCTATGAATCTATGCAGAAGGTACCATAAAATCCGATGATCAAAGAAAGCGAAAGTGGCATGGAGTGTGGAGGTTACCATAAAGTCCAATCATCGAAGGAAGTGAAAGCTGCATGCAGTGCAGAGGGGAATTTCTGTTCCAGCGTGGGTTTTCTAAAACAATGAAGGGAAAAGCCAGTGCAGAATCAGTCCCAGTTAGAGAGAATGTTAGGCTGAGGACAGACTGAAGATCTGCCCTGGAACAGCCGCGGGGAAAAGCAGCCTGGTGCGGCCCGTTTGCACTGGCTGCGATGTACCGGGGAGGAGGCACGCGGCTGCAGGGCCATCCCCACTTCCGGTGCCGCTTCCGGTGCGCAGCCGACACATCCACACTGCCAGGAAGCGGCAGGGATGCGCGCCCGGATGGCCGGAGACCTGTTTTAAGTGGTCTCTGGCTGAAGCGGCAGGACGGCGCCTCGCGGACGGGTGAGTCCGCGCTGACGACGGGAGACAGATGCGGCAATCTGAATGCCCTCTCTGCCTCCGCTTTAGAAGCAGAGGCAGAGCGGGGCAGATTGCCAGTCTGTCCTCAGCCTTAGTTTTCACAGTATTTAAGCCAGTCTGTACTATATTATCATTTGCCAGCTATTGTGGTCCGCTTGACAACTCGTGTGTTTTTGTAGTCTCAAGCAGGAATCAAAATGTTCTAGTGGATTATGTTGAGTTAGATTTTCTGTGGGAGATCAAACTTCATATTAAGACTAGAGGGACATAAACTGAATAAAAGCAAACAACGTGAAAGTTTCCAACCATTTGAAAGTGTTTTATAAAGCCAATCTGATTTCTAGTGGAACCCTTCCTCCTCGTCATCAGATAAGTCACAGTGCAAACCCATTCTTTCTTGGTTGTATAACACCTTCCATGAAGAAGTATGTAAGGCTCCCGCACTGACTCCTTTTTACAAATATAAATCTGTCTTTTGATAACAGGTGTTGGGCTGTTAATATATTTGTAGGATTGTCCTGAGGAAAGGTTTTATTGTTCTTTAATTTTAATGCTGGATTAATTCAATTGTTTGTTGCCTTCAGGCCAGGTTTTTGTAAGCCCCTTGACTGCCATTGTTGGTGGGAAGGCACCATATAAAAGCTTTAAATGAAACTTTGACTAATTATGCAGTAAAGAGAAATGTATAACAATTGAAACAACAGAATGAAACAAATGAAACAAAGGTTAAGGGTAGTTATTAGCTATAAGCAAGTGTGAAATATTTGGTGGATTCTGTCTATCTGTTGATGAAGAAATGGAGTTGATGAGGCACCAGTGAGCAAGAAAATCAAATGAAGCTATGGCCATAGTGCAGAACTATGATGGTGGCATAAGGTGTGTATCCTGGTTGCTCAGACCAAAAAGCTGCTTTTCATGGGTACAAGACCAATTGAGAGCAGAGGGGGAAAGTGTCGATATGCCTCATGTCTTTGCATCATTTGCTTCAAGTAGTCCTGGGTTTAGACTCAGTTTTCAGCTTGCAGTCTCTAGACTTGAAGATTGATTTTTCATAAACAGAAATGAAAGACAGAGCATTGTTTGACATCATCAACAGAATATGGTGCCTTTAAGATAGATCACTGAAAGAAGAGCCTCATTTTTTCTTGCTTAAGAATTTTTCCTAGATCACTTGCATTAAAATATTCAGGAAATCTCTAATACTCTGATACACTTTGCAGGATCCATCGTTGTATGTAAAACAATTTCAGTTTTGTGAACTGTTTTTAAAACTTTTATGTCAAAATTCATAGTGAGTAGGGAAGAGGGAGATATGGTGGTAGCAGATGAGGAGGCCAGGTAAGAGGAAGGGACAACTGACACCTGTAGGTGTGTGCATTCGGTAGACCCGAACTGAACCCCCCCCCCCCCGGAAAAAACTTTTCAGGATTTTTCCGGTTTTTGGGATATTAAATCAGCTTCCCCGAGCTGATTTGGATGCTGAAAAATAAATGCTGAAACACACCCCCCCCCAAATTTCTGGCTTTCCCCGGCTTTTTTCGTGAATATCGAAAAATGGACTCTGGATATGCACAAAATTGGAAAAATGAAAAAATACCAGAGGTGTGGGAATGGTTGAAAAAACTGTTATATATGGCTGAAATGGATAAATGGACTAGAAAATTGAATAATCTCTACTCAGAGACCTTTCTAGAAGACTGGAAAGATTTGAAAGAATATGTTGAAAAATACTGGGATATGAAAAACTACATTTATACATGGTTATAATAGCATAAAGGAATAGAAATATATTATATGAAGGTTTTAGTTAAAATTAGACAATGAAGCTGTTTTTATTTAGAAATATATAAGAATATAGAAAATAAGAATTGGTGTATAAGTATTTTAAAGATATATAACCGTTACCAGAAATGAAACATAGATATAGTATTACTATTTTGAATAAAATGGAAAATGTGTTATGCTTCAGAGGTGGTGGGAAACCACCAAAACAAGATAAAAATAGAATGTACAAATAGAACAAAATGTTATATAATATGGAAAAAGGGATTTGTATAAGGTAAATGTATTATTTTTGATGTTTTTTTTTGAAAAATAAAAATTTCTTTACAAAAAAAAAGAAAAGAAAAATGGACTCTGGGGGCTTTAAAGTTTAAAGGGCTCCACTCACCTTGTTTTCCCCACTGTTCTTGCCTTTTTCCAGCCTTTTGCTCTGGTTTCCAGGAGGGAGGGGGAAGAGGGACCTGGCAGACAGCCAATCACTGCAATGCATTACCAAATGCTATTGCAGCTTGCAACTTTTTGCAAGGCTGTTATTGCTGCTGGCTTCATTTGTTGAAGCCCAACTACTAGCTTGCTCCTGTCCCAGGGGAAGAGCACGGGCCAATAGGTTTTGGCATACTGCTCTCTGACCAATGACAGAAGTTTGTTACTTTTTGAAATCTTTCTGTGTATGCCCAGAGAGCATAAAAGCAGGGGCCTCTGGCTGGCTGACTCCATTCTTGTTCCTGCTGCTGAGAGAGAGCCTGGGTTGGAGATTGTGTGGCTGGCTTCTGCTTCAGCCGCTGCTCTGAGCCTGCTTTCCTGCTGCTGCTGCTGCTTTGGACCACTTCGAATCAAGACAACAGAAGAGAAGACTGAAGAGAAGAAGACATCACTGGTTTGAATTATATTAGGGCCACTTTTAAAAAACTTTTATTATTTTGTTGTGGGTTGGGTGGATTTGGGGCCTGGGGGCTGGTGTGGTGGGTAGGCCTCTAGGGTGCCTCAGGCCTCTTCCTGTTTTGTTTTATTTTGGGGGGGAGGGTTTTACTAGTTTGTAGGTTTTTTGCCATCCTGTTGTTTTTGCAGTTTAATTTTTTCCCCTGTGCTTGATATTTTATTTTTTGGCTTGTTTTTTTTTGGGGGGGGGGTGGTTACTGACTAGGCCTTCTGTCTGGGGCCTAGGCTCTCTGTTTTTGGTTCTTGTGCTTTGTGGTTCTGTTCTGTTGCCTTTTTGCAGTTTAAATTTTTTAAGTTCCTTGTATTGTGTGTTTTCTGAACTTGTTGGGGTTTTTTTTGGAGGGGCGCCTTTACTGACTAGGCCTTCTGCCTGGGGCTTAGGCTCTGTCTATTGCCTTTTAGTGGTTCTGTTTCTGTGCCTTTTAGCAGGTTTTATATTTAGGGGGGGGGGCTTTTGGCTTTCTTAGGCATGGGGTCATTGCTCTGTGTGTGCTGGTTCTGGGTGGGGGGACATTGCACAGGTTCTGCTGCTGGCCTGGCAAACGTGCTCCCAGAGATCCTCTGATCTGACCTGAGTCCTTTTGGGTTTGGGCACTGACTGCCACAGTGGTACGGGTTCTGGGGGGGGGGGGGGGGACATTGCACAGGTTCTGCTGCTGGCCTGGCAAACGTGTCCCCTCCACTTATACTGCAGAAATTCTCTGATTTGACTTGAGTTCTATTGGGTTTGGGCACTACTGCTACAGTGGCACTGGTTCTGAGGGGCACACTGCACTGGTTCTGCTGCTGGCCTGGCAAATATGCCCCCTCACACTACCATACCTCCTTTACTTTCTTGCAGAGAAAGTCTTAGAAAGGCATTGCTGCCTGCCTTTTCCCCATCCCCATAGGAAACAATAGAGGAATGGGGGCACCCTCTTTGGATGTCCCTAGAATTGGACCCCGTTGTCCAATCTTTTCCAAACTTGGGGGGTCTTTTGGGGAGAGGATCCAACAGCTACAGTACAAATTTGGTGCCTCTACCGCAACTCCCCCAGCCCTCAAATACTTGTTAGAAGATTTTTGCCATTGACTACAATGGCCCCATAGGATATAATGGACTCAGAAATTTTCGGGTATCAGTATAGTGCCAGTACTGGTATTCGGGTATATTCAGGAATCTCAAAAAATTCAGCTTTAATATACCTGAATTTTAAAAGCCTGATCCCCCCCCCCCCGCACATCCCTAGACACCTGCATGGCTGTGGCCCTTTCTGGTTTTTCTTCCAGCCCAAATGATGTTGGTAATATAAACAACTCTACAGGCTATAAAATCCTGCTGCTAAATGCCAGGTCAGTCATGGGGGGGGGGGGGAGGAAGCAGCATTCCAGGATTTAATCCTGGATGAGATGGCTGACCTGGCATGCATCACCAAGACTTGGTGGTGGTGGTGGTGGGGGGGGGTTAACTTCTTCCAGTTGTGTCTCCTGGGGTACTCCAGCATTTTGCTCTGCAGATAAAATCTCTTGCGTCTTTTCCAACTTGGACTGTACATTAGCGGTGACAGTGTTGGATGGTGTCAGCCTGCTGATGTGTCCATCTGTTTGGGATATTGCTCAGTTTATTCAGTCTGAAAAAGTGGACAGGATCCTTGGAAGTTGGAGGCCTACCACCTGCTTGCATGACCCTTGCCCTTCCTGACTACTTAAATTTGCTAGGAGGTGGGCTGTTTGACAGGGTCCAAAAGGTAATTAATGCCTCTTTGAGAGAGTGGGTCATTGCCCCAGCCTTGAAACAGGCTGTGGTACATCCACTTCTAAAGAAGCCTGTTGTGTAAACCCAGAAGATCTCAATAACTATCAACCAATCTCAATTGTTTTATTCTTGAGCCAAGTGATGGAATGGGTGGTGGCTGGGTAACTTCAGGATTTCCTGGATGAAGCAGATTGTTTGGATCCTTTGCAATTCTGCTTTAGGCATAGTGATGGGACTGAAAGGGGATGTGGAATGGTATAGAATAGCTCGATCTCATCAGATCTTGGAAACTAAACTGGGTCAGTAGTTGGATGGGAGACCACCAAGGAAGATTTTGCAGAGGATGGCAGTGGCAAACCATCTTTGCTTAATCACTTGCCTTGAAAAACCTTTGGGACTGCCATAAATCAGCTGTGACTTGATAGCACTGTACACACACAGGGGACTGAAACGGCCTTTGTTGCCCTGGTGGATTACCAGTGCCAGGGGATGGACAGATGGAGTGGCTTTCAGTACCATCAATCATGTAATTGCTGTTCCCTTCCAGATTTAAAGTACATGATTAGACAGAAAAATCTGCCTCCCATTCCCCAGTCACTGGCACCCCATTCTGAACCACATTTGAATCTAAGTTATTAGGCACTGGGGAAAGTCCGGTCTTTACTGATGTCAGCACTTTCACCCTGCATTTCCAGATGTCTGAACTCTCCTGTTTCAAACTCAGGCTAGCTGAGAAGTGTGAACCTTATTCTCTATTTCTGCCCCCCCCCCCCCCCGATCAGGTACCGATGTGCACATAAGCACATATTCGCCCCTGGGTCTTCAGTCACCACTTGTGTGTTTATTTTTTACAGACAATCTACAGACCTCCCCTCCCCCCTCTCATGGAAGCATCTCAAGACTGTGTTTTTCTTAAGAAAACCACAGTTCAAAAACACGTCTCCCATGCTGCCCTACATATCTCAGCAGCCTCCTCCAGAAATCCCATTGGCCACCAGCCACCGCTATCCTGCCAGGAGTTTGAAGTGCTGCTTCCAATATGCGCTTATGCACATGCTCAGAAGACAAATGATTTAAAAAGCTGCCTGACTGCCCATTCTGTGGTTGCTGCACGGCAGTAATCTAATCAATCAACCACAAAGTGGGTGTGCTGTGAAGTGGGTTAAGGGTGGGATGTGTGATCAGAACTCTTTGTTACAAAAAACTGGATTAATTAGAGGCGGGGCCAGACTTTGCTAAGCCTGTTGTCTGACTGTAGCCTTAGATATCCCACCAATACAACACCAACCCACTGTCTGAATAGTGTTTAAAATGGAAATAAATTTAATTAAGGGGGGGAAGGGAGAAGGAGTTCTAACGTGTTCCACATGCATAACCACTAAAACAGATTAACATTCCATGATCATGCATGTAAAGGGGGGCAAAGCATCCTTTTACTACTTGGATAGATCATAGAGAAATATTACCCCCCCCCCTTCTGTTCATAATATTAACAAGGGTTTGCTGCTATTGATCGGATTGCCCTCCGACACCCTTTGCATCCTTGTGTCTCTTTGGCTCCTTGGTATAATGAGACTCTAAGAGATTTTAACAGATTGCTTAGATTGCTAGAGCAGGGATGAAGCTGTAAGAACATATTATAGAGCCCAACTGAAGGCCTATGAGGTTGCAATGAAAGCAGTGACAGGTGGTCAGTTCCCCAGAAACCACTTTCCTGGGGGCACCTTCTTTGGTGGGGGGGTGTAACTTGGACCCTACAAATCCAATCCCCACCAAATTTGAAGGGCAGGTACAGGAGAGTCAGCTGGAGATCTCCAGCAAGTTTGGGGTCTCTAGCATGCCAGGGAAGGCATTCTACCACCTCACTAACCTCACAAACTGAACCGGTTCATAAGGCAGCTAAAAATTCATGATGGCCCATGGTTTGCGAATGGGGCATGTCATGAACCACAAACTGAACTGAACTGCATTTTCCTGGTTCGTGTTAACGACTGACCTGCTGACCTCTTCTGAGACTAGGGTTGCCAACTATCAGCTGGGGCCTTATATCAGTTCCCTTGTAGAAAATAGTTTCTTTGGAGGGTGGACTCCATGGCACTATACCCTAGTGAAGTCTCTCCCCTTCCTAAACCCTCCCCTCCCCAGGATCCACCACCAAATATCCAGGGGTTTCCCAACCTGGAGTTGGCAAACCTAGTGGGCAATTGGCAATTCCAAGTCCCCAACTCAGTTGTGTTCCCAAGGGAACTTGCTATTTTATGAGACCAGTTTCTCATTCAGAGATCACACTATGATCTATTAATCATTTAGACTTCTAATTTGCCTTCCAAAAATACTAATGTGAAGAATATCTGCCTCTCTTCTTTTGAAACAACATTTACTAAGGTAAAATTGTATAATGGATGTTTTTATTGTATGCATCATAACAGCACCAAAGGAAGTATACAGCAGATGCCTTAAATGCATATTATATGCAATATGCAAACCCCACAGGGTTTAATGAGATAACACATAAAATACTTTCATAGTGTGATCTACAGAACGTTGTTTCTATCCAGAAGCATACACTTGGGGAACAATCCAAAGGAGGTTTACCTGGAAGCAAGTCTCATTGTAGTCAATAGGACATATTCCCAGGAGAAAGTTTTTAGGACTGCAGTTGAAATCTTTGGCCTGATGCAGGTAGATAATGCTGATGATCTGTTGTCCTCTGAACTACAAGCATTTCCATTTGTGAAATAAATTCTGAGTAATATAGAGCATTAATGATTAAATCAGAGGCCAGGAAGACGAGTGGCCGCATGCCTATCACAACCAAAAATTCCAGAGATGAGTGGATAAGGGAAGATATGACTTTGAATTCAAAACAACATCTGATTTGACTAGCAAGACAAAAGCTGCTGAAACAGAAATAGTATAATGCCCTTGGTGGGAAAAACAAACAAACCAAAAACCAATGGTATTTTTAGCTCAAAAATTAATGGGAGGGATAACATTGAGATTTGATATTTAGGGCCAGCCTTGAAAAGGTGTTTTCTAGATACATAAACAGGCCTACAAGATTAAATTGGGTCTGAGTAAGTTTGTCAAATGGATTGGAGTACTGTAATATAGCTGTAGAAAAACAAGAGAATTTCCCAGAAATTTAAGCCTTACTTGCCTGATATCTGAAGTGAAATGTAATGCTGAACTGAAATTTGACCCATTATCCATTTTGTTGTCTGAAAAGGACATGCAGACTTAGACTGTAAAGTCCAGGGTTGAGCTTGGCAAAAAAAGGTTAAGTAATTTGATTAATAATTGCACTGTAAAATAAACTTTCCCAACTTGCCCCACCTGGGTTTGCGGTCCTACACCAATCATGGACTAGGGGGCGGGGGGAGGGGTGGCGATGCTCATCCGGGAGGCTTACACCTTCAGAGCGCTTCCGCATGTAGAGATCACGGGCTCAGAATGTGTTGGCTTGGTGCTGGAGGCCGGGGAGAGTGTGGCGATCTGGCTGGTGTACCGACCGCCTAACACACCGGTGGAGAGCCTACCGGCCCTGATGGAGGCCGTATCAGGCTGGGCGCTGGAACACCCTAGGCTGATAGTCTTGGGTGATTTCAACGTCCATGCTGATGATGCGGCTTCCGTACAGGCGGCGGACCTAGTGTCGTCCATGGCGGCGCTGGGACTCTCCCAGCTTGTACCGACCTCCACCCACCAGGCAGGACACATGCTCGATTTGATCTTTGCAGCTGGGGTAACAGTGGACCGGATTGCTGCTTTGGCAGTACCATGGTCGGACCACCATGCACTGAAGGCCCGCCTGAACATCCCACTCCAACCCTGTTTAGGCGGTGAGCACATTTTAGCTCGCCCTCGGAGCAAGATGGACCCAGGGCGGCTCCTGGCAGCTCTGAGGGATCCAAGACTCCCTGGCGGCTCGTTGGATGAGCTGGTGGAAGACTGGCATGGCCGACTTTCCTCAGCCATCGACGAGATCGCTCCTAGGCACCCTCTGCGCTCCCGGACCAAGCTGGCTCCATGGTATACCCAGGAGCTGTGGCTCATGAAAAGGGAGCTCAGCCGGTTAGAGAGACGGTGGCGGCGAGCCCGCGACGAAGCTACAAGAGCATCTTATAGGACGTTTATGAAGGCCTATGAGATGGCAGTCAAAGCCGCTAAGAAAGAGTACTTGGCGGCGGAGATTGCATCCGCTAGCTCATGCCCGGCACAACTATTTAGAACAATTCGGTCAATGACAGTACTGCCGCAGGGCAAAGCAAATAATAGGGAATTAGAGATCGGCTGTGAGGCTTTTGCGAGCTATTTTGCGGATAAAGTCTTGGCGCTCCGCCGCGACCTCCCCGCTACAATTGATACAATGAGCGAACTTGAGGCCCCTTCCATGTCTATAATGCTGGGTTTGGATTTCTTTGGCCAGCTCAGCCTTGATGAAGTTGACAGGTTAATCATGACCGTACGCCCAACCACGTGTCTCCTTGACCCGTGCCCTTCCTGGCTCATTAAAGCGGGCCACGAGGGGTTTCGAGGTGCACTGAGGGAGATTATCAACTGCTCCCTTAGGGAGGGGCAATTCCCAAAGGCACTCAAGGAGTCGATGGTCCATCCCCTCTTGAAAAAACCAACTTTAGATCCGGCCGAATTGGCAAACTATCGGCCGGTTTCTAATTTGCCTTATTTAGGCAAATTAATAGAGAGGGCGGTGGCGATACAGTTGCAGGGATTCCTGGATGACGCTTCAGTGTTAGATCCCTTCCAGTCAGGCTTTCGCCCGGGGTTCGGGACCGAGACAGCGCTGGTGGCCCTTACTGACGACCTCCAGAGACATCTGGATCGAGGTGGCGTGGCGGTGTTGCTGCTGCTCGACCTGTCGGCTGCGTTCGACACGGTCGACCATCGGCTGCTGACCCGTCGCCTCGCCGACGTGGGGATTCAGGGACTCTCTTTACAGTGGCTTGTCTCTTTTTTCCAGGGTCGGGGACAAAGGGTGGTGCTTGGGGAGGAGCAGTCCCGGAGACACCCGCTTGAATGTGGTGTGCCTCAAGGGGCTGTTCTGTCCCCGATGCTTTTTAACATCTATATGTGCCCCCTTGCCCAGATTATCCGGAGGTCAGGGCTGGGTTGTCACCAGTACGCTGATGACACCCAGCTCTATCTGATGTTGGGGGGGTTGGTCTGGCTCGGGACTGGACGATTTAGACTGGGCATTGCACGCTGTGGCTGGTTGGCTTAGGCTGAGCAGGCTGAAGCTGAACCCGACAAAGATGGAGGTCCTGTGCCTGGGTGGCCCATGGTCGGGGCTCCCACTCCCGACCTTTGACGGGGCGCCATTGGTGCCTTCGCCGGTGGTTAGGAGTCTGGGTGTGCTCCTGGATCCCTCCTTATCAATGGAGGCCCAGGTAGCAGCCACTGCCAAATCGGCCTTTTATCATCTGAGGCTGGTGCGGCAGTTGGTCCCCTTCCTGGATCGCGCTGACCTGGCTACAGTGATCCATGCAACGGTCACCTCGAGGCTGGACTATTGTAACGCTCTCTACATGGGGCTGCCCTTGGGGCAAATCCAGAAGCTTCAGCTAGTGCAGAACGCGGCAGCAAGGTTGTTGATGTGTCTCCCGAGACGGGAGCACATACGACCAGTGCTGGAGGCACTGCACTGGCTACCAGTGGCGTACCGGGTTCACTTCAAGGTGCTGGTACTGGCCTTTAAAGCCCTAAATGGCCTGGGTCCGACCTACCTAAGGGACCGCCTTTCCCCGTATGTACCCCAGAGAGCACTTCGGTCAGGGGCCCAACATCGCCTGGCCATACCTGGCCTAAGAGAAGCTAGGCTCACTGCCACCAGGGGGAGGGCTTTTTCGGTGGCGGCCCCTAGCTGGTGGAACGAGCTCCCGGAGGAGATCAGGGCCCTGCGGGATCTGATGCAGTTCCGCAGGGCCTGTAAGACGGAGCTCTTCCGCCAGGCATTTGAATAGGGGCCGCCGCTACCCAGTGACTACCAAAGCGCAACACAATTATACCATCCTGTTGCTGAGGACCCTGTATGTTCCCAATACTAGATTGTATGCAACACCAGCTGATACGCCATCAGATTGTACTGAGCACTTTAATAGTACTGTGTAATAATGTTATACTGTTTTATAATGTTTTAATTGCTTTTAAATGTTTTATTGTGAACAAGGTTCACCTAATTTATGTAAGCCGCTCTGAGCCTGCAGGGCGGGAAGAGCGGCCTAAAAGTCGAACTAAATAAATAAATAAATAAATAAATAAACTGTATAATACACTACCGCTGGTGTGGTGCAGTTTAATGTGCAGAGGAGTCTGGAGGACTTGGGTCTCTTAACGTTGGCGCAGTGTGGTATATCACATAACAGACATCACAACAATGTAGACTTAGACTGTAAAGTCCAGGGTTGAGCTTGGCAAAAAAAAGGTTAAGTAATCAGCAAACAAGTTACTAAGGACACACAGAGGTGATACAGCTTTCCAGAATTTCCGTTCTTTACCCTTGAAATGGAGAAGACTATTTTATTTATCCCCTGGCTAAAATGTGATTGAAGACAGATAGTTCTTAACTCTCCAGTGCTTATTGTTTTTGATCAATGCTCTCTGTTTCAGCAAAGGGTTGAGAAACCTTTGAACATTCATGGTCATTAAAAATCTCTCTCTACATTTGTGCAAAAGCTACAAAGCTTGCAGGAAGAATAAGCACATCCACTTCATCTTTTAAGGACAAGTTCCCTGAAGGTTCAAGCTCTGTCATATCTGATTTTGCAAATGCCAGCGCTGCCTAATATGGCCTTAACACAAAACACAGCTCAATCAACAGTAAATAAAAACTGCCTATCTCTCTTGGGCAGAATTATAAAAATGTCATGTATGCTTAGATAAACACTGTAGGCATCAAAATATCTCAGATATGTGGGGAATCCATGATAAAGCCTTCTCTCAATAGTCCCACTTGATATGTTCTTTCAGACAGCACTTCCTAGCAAGCCCTGAGTCAAATCTAATTCCCTCCTGAATTAAATATCCATTCACAGCACAGCTGGAATCCTAATTCAAAAATCACTAATTTTTCAGGTATGACTTTTCAAGTCACAGGTATGGTTGCCAACTCCAGGATGGAAAATTTCTGGAGATCTGGGGGTAGAATCTGGGAAGGGTGCAGTTTAGGAAGGAAGGGCTTCAGTGTGGTATAATGCCATACAGTCCACCCTACAAAGCAGCCAATTCTCCAGGGTAACTGATCATTTGTAATTCTGGGAGATCTCTAGGCCTCACCTGGAGGCTGGCAACCCTGTGATGATCAACCTACTTTGTTGTTAGCCATTCAGTCTTGTTCAACTCTTGGTGATTCTATGGGCCAGTTCACGTTTACTGATCTTATACTGTTTCTTTGAGTTGTTCCATGCTCAGGTTGGTGTCGACTTTTATGGTGTCAACCTACTTTACAGTACAGCAATATAGATGCTGCCATCCTATATGTTGCCATGTGTGACCAGGGAGATGTGTATACTATGCGTATCCATATGAATATGTCTCATTTTTCAATTTACTGAAACTCACATTAGGATACCTTGAGCATAAAAAGAAGAAAATGCTCCTTCTCTGTGTCTCAGTCCTATACTATAGGAACTGCTGCCTTAAGTCCTAGAAATGCCCAAGCTGGTGAATGACCCACACAATGACAAAAGGGATCTGTCGACAAAGTATCACAGGTCCTTCACAAATGCTGGATCTGAACAGAGTGATGGTAGTATTAAGTTTATTGAGGAGAACAATGTAAATGGCTGGCCTGGAGAATTAGCAAAATCCAGCCATCAAAATAATACCAAACATACAGCCAGGGCTCTATTTCAGCAGGAACGCACAGGAATGCCGTTCCGGCTGGCGTCCGAGCCTGCCCTGCCCCCTTCCTGTCCGCCCTGAGCTGTTTACACTTAAAGGGAAAGTTCCTGCAGAGAGCCGGCAGGGAAAAGCTCCATCTGGTGCTTTCCCTTTAAGAGCAAACAGCCAGCAGGAGAAAGCCCCGCCCAGAGATTAAGCACAGGGGCTAGGCTTTCTGCATTTGGCTTGCTGACGTTGGGTGGCTTTCCCTGCTCCAGTAAGTGCCTCCCCATCTCTTTTCCTTCTTTCTCTCTCTCTCCCCCCACCTTTCTTTCTGTCTTTCTTTCTGTCTTTCTCTCTCTCTGTCCCCACCTTTCTTTCTTCCTTTCTCTTTCTCTCTCTCCCTCCCCCTTCCTTTCTCTCTCTCTCTCCTCCACCTACTTACCTACCTACCTTCCTTCCTTCCTTCCTCTGTCTGTCTACCTTCCTTCCTTCTTCCTTCCTTCCTTTTCCTTCCTTCCTTCCTTTCTCTCCCTCTCTCCCCCACACCTACCTCTTTCTTTCTTTCTTTCTTTCTTTCTTTCTTTCTTTCTTTCTTTCTTTCTTTCTTTCTTTCTTTCTTTCTTTCTTTCTTCCTTCCTTCCTTCCTTCCTTCCTTCCTTCCTTCCTTCCTTCTGTTCTTTCTGTTTTTATTTAAAAAATATATTAAAAAGGGGGGGATGTAAAAAAGCAGAGAGCCCAGGAAATGCTGGTTTTGACAATATCTTTAATTTTTGAGAATCTCTTTAGTTTTCTCATGGCATCTTCACAGCCTGAGTTCATTGTTGTGTCTTGTTGGGAATGGCTTGCAAATATATGTGTGTCTAAAATCTGTATTAAAGTGGTTTGGTGCTTACTGCCATGTAAGAGAAAAATCTGAAAAAGTAGCTTCATTGTTGTGTGTGTTGGCAGAACACTTGACTGTTGCATGGGGCACTTTGGGAGACATCTGCAGAGAAACAGAGTTGTAACTAAAAATGAGCATGGTCAGCTGCACTTTGGAGATTGCCTGTTTTGTGAAATTTAAAAAAGTGGGCAGAGTTTCTGAAGAAGATGATTGTCCCTCTTCTCCTGCCACTGGACTGACATCTGCCTTTAATGGGCCAGCAAAGCTGATGTTCTTAAACCTCCTAATAAGAGAGATTTCCGCTTCTGAGGAGTTCCAACGATTGGTGATCTTGTGATGGTAGTGGTACTTTTATGTGGTAAACACCACCTGTTCACAGGATAATTTTACCTGTGGGACAGACTCTGTATGGTAACCACTCCACTGGTACATAATTGCTTGTAAAAAGTATTATAGTGTAATAATTCAGGTGGGTAGCCGTGTTGGTCTGAAGCAGCAGAACAAAGTTGGAGTCCAAAGTTTCATCCAAGGTATAAGCTTTTGTGTGCATGCACACTTCTTCCATCTGAAGAAGTGTGGGTGGCACATGAAATCTTATACCTTGAATAAAATTTTGTACCTTGAATAAAATAGTCCACAAACTACTCCCGTCCAGTGCATCCACAAACCTAGAAGAAGAAGAGATTGGATTTATACCCCGCCCTTCATTACCCAAGGGAGTCTCAGAGCGTCTTTCAAACTCCTTTCCCTTCCCCTCCCCACAACAGACACCCTGTGAGGTAGGTGGGGCTGAGAGAGCTCTGAGACAACAGCTGGTACAGAGCTATGGCTTGCCCAAGGTCATCCAGCAGGTGCAAGGGGGGAGTGGGGAATCAAACCCGGTTCTCCCAGATTAGAGTCCGCGCATTTAACCACTACACCAAACTGGCTCCTAGCGTTGTTTGGCCAGTGAACTAGGGTTGCCAACTCCAGGTTGAGGAAATCCCTGGAGATTTGGGAGGGAAGGGTGCAGTTTAGGGGAAGGAGGGACCTAAGCAAGGCATAATGCCATGGACTCTATTTTCCAAAGCAGCCATTGGCCTGATCTCTGTAATTTGGCGCTCAGTTATAATTCCAGGAGATCTCCAGGCCCCACATGTAGGTTGGCAACCCTAAAAAATCATATTCAGCGTACTAGTTCTGCAGGAAGGCAACCTGATTTCCATGGGAACCTAACCCTTAGGAATTGATTCCAATCCAGTGTGGGAATAATCGTTGGACATAAGATATTGGTTCAGGCAAGGTTTTGTATAGATGGGACAGAAAATAATGTTTTTATTGGTTTTGTCAAAACTGTTTTGACAACAAGGTAAACAGAATAAGGAGCAAAAGGTGGATGTGGCTGGATGACCACACTTCTGGGAACATTGGGTGTGGCCTACTATGTTAATGAGCTGTGCTATCAGGGGTGTGGCCTAATATGCTAATGAGTTCCTGCTGGGATTTTTCTACAAGAAGAGCCCTGCATACAGCAATCATATTCAAGACTAGAATATCCACATTAGGATACAAAGATTTCCAATGACCACACAATGTGCAACATGCTCAGCTCAAGAAGGATAAATAAGAAACCAAGGAGCTAGAGTGAGGGGGTATTGCAGGGGCTTATGGCTACTTATCCATGTAGCCCCCAATAGACTGGGGAGTGGGGTGGAGACTTACAATAATGGCATCCCACAATGCTGTGATATCATTTCTGGCTTTGTAACTGGAAGTGACATCAGCACATCATAGGACCTTCCAGGATTTCCTCAAAACTCTCTGGTAAATACCATAGAGTCTTGGGCAATCCCAGAGTGGCCTACAATGTGTTGATGTCACTTCTGGTTACATGGCAGGAAATGACAATGTGGCATTGCAGGACATTGTTCCAGCTTCTCATTTTCCCCTGCCACTCACTGGAGCAAGGGCAGGGCATCAAAGGCCAGGGATCAGTATTCACTTAAGCAAAAGAATTGTACACATGCAGAAACAAGTCTGTATTGTTTTCTTTAGAATCTAACCACTAGTTTATTGTGGCTAGAATGAGTTGTACATTGCAGCTTTAAAGGGCATACCACTCCTTTAAGCTTTCAAGCTAAATGGAGTTATTTGGGCACCACCTATAGTGAATATCAGTACATCATTGAAAAGCCTGTCTTTTTAGTGGTGTCTGAGTTAGCTACAACACAGGCTTGTAATGGGAGCATTTTAGAAGTACAAAAGAAATAAGATGTCACTCTATTTTTTTTAATTGATTGTGTTCATTCTTTTATCAGGCTACCCAAGGAGATCTTTCAGTTTTATAAGCTGAAGCACTTTGCTCTTGCTATGAAGGTCATGATCAGACCTTAGTTTTATGGCAAAAGCAGGACACCCAGGTGGAAGAGAGCAGAAGGTGTATTTCATGCCCTCCTCAATGTCTTATTGTAGAATGCCATGAATAATTAAGGATGGGTGAAATTAGTTCCTGCCACTAGCTGAGTGACTGGCTTTCAGAGAAAATTACGTGGAGCAAGTGGAAGTGAGATGCATAAAGCAAAACATTATTATCAAAGAACAACGATGCAGGCACCATTGGCAGCTTCCTTCGCTCAGGAGAGCAGCCAGATTCTTATGTGTGTGGCAGAGGGGAGGGTCTGTGCTTCATCAGACAAAAAGAGGGTCTGTGCTTCATCAGACAAAAAGAGCTGGCCTATGGGGTAGATGAACTGGGCTCAGGCCTTCTGAAAATGTGAACACAGGTGTATCCAGCCGCAGGAAGGAAGCTACCAAAGGAGGATGCCACAGCAGCCTTGGTGGGAGATGACTCGAGCATGGACGAGATGCTTAGGGCACCAGATAGTCAGACAAAGGGGTTTGCTGACCCAGGGCTCCTGGTGCCAGGAGAAGAGGAACTGGCAAGATCTGCTTCCTGAAAATTTTTGCCGAAGTAAAACTTCCCACAAACGCTGGTTGTAGGGTCGAATGCCTCATTTGCTAGCCTTTTCATGGTGTCTGCGGTCATGAGAGCTGACTTAGTGGAATTTTGTCAGCCGGCTTTGGCTGCACTTGCTCTTGGGCTTGAAAATGACAGCTCAGCAGGCGGCTGCCACATTACACACATCCCAGCTGTCCTCCTTTTCCCAATAAGGCATCTTATTCCTTGTCTTACATGAAAAAAAAAGCATTTGCAAAGGAGGGATGGAAGAGGACTAAAAATTTGAACTATTTTATTCAGCAACACATAGGGCATTCATTCTCTCTCTTCTGACTCCCCCCCCCCCCCCACTCCCTTCTCTCACAGGCGCCTCACTCTTATAGGAATCTTATTTATTATTTCCTTTGTAAGATATGTTGTTTTTCCTAGTCATTCAGTGGGATGGGCAGTAAAGTAGCGCCCGTGTATCTGAGATGCGTACGTGCCTTGCTTTACTCAAATGATAACCTGCAGGGCTGAAACGGAGATGGGGGTCATTTGCAGAGAAAGGATAAAAAGAACTAATGAATCCTGAAAAGCACATAGAGAAACCACATGGTGCTTTTTTATTGAAGAGGAGAAGCCAAGATCCTCGTGTTAGTGGTGTGTATAATGATAGGCTATTAAGTCTCCATGCTAGCTCAGTCTCTCTGGGGACCAAGGCTGACAATTACAGTGAAATAAATGTGATTCTTTTGTGATGTGAAAGGTTCAGTGTATGAAACGCTCTGACAAGCAAAGCCTTTGCATACAACCCTGGGTTGAATCTCAGAGTGCACATATTATATATGGCACTAGAGTGGATGTTATAAATTTAAAAACCTGTATTTTTTAAAAAAGTAAGCCTTGAGCCCTTGTGACAATAAAATATGAAGAAGAGCTAAGAGGAATTCTAAGGAAATCTAGCTGAACAGAGGCTCCCTCTCCCAAATCTGGAAGTCCTTTTAGTTTTAAAAGTGAGTGAGCATATGGCATGAGAGGGCTATCACTCAAAAAACATGACCCACATTGAGTGTGCAAAACTAGCTGTGGCATTCTTTGGATCCCAGTGTGTATCTGTCTCAAAGGAAACAACACTGCTTGTCAAAGATAATGGAGATCAGGATACAAGCATCTCATGACATGGTCACACTGCACTTAAAATCCGGGAGCCCTCCTGGATTTAAAGGGGCTGGAGTTTTTAAAGGTGGCAGTGGTGATGGAGGAGGAGGAGGTGGCGGCGGAGGCAGGCAGCAGCTACAGTAGAAGGCGGCAGTGGAAGAGGCGTGTGGCAGTGGCAGCGAAGAGGCATGCAGCAGCGGCCAGTGGAGGAGGAGGCGGCTGGTGGCGGCTGGCAGCAGCCAGGGGGGAACCCTTCCCCGAGCCCCACCAGCCGCCTGGTAAGTTTGGGGTTTTTTCCCCCCTTTTGCACTTGGGCGCTTGAGTGCCCAAGCACCCAAGTGCAAAAGGGGGGGAAAATGGAGGGACGATCTGGACAACCCTCTCTCACAATGATTGTGAGGGAGGGCTGTTCAGATAGGCTCAATTGTGGGTTCCTTGCACGACCACTGGGAAAATAGTTGATTTTCCCGGGGTCGGAAAAGGCAGGAGGAACTTTGAGCCCGCTTTGGCGCGGGACTAGCTGCAGCTGTTGTGGACAGTCCCTTTAAATGCGGGAGGAAACAGCACTTCCTCCCGCATTAAAGGGCTGTGTGGTTGCAGCCCTAAAGGCTGCAAATCAGCTGCACTGTCCTGCTTCTCTGAAGTCTATGGAGCTACCCCGCAAAAGGAGGAAGTCTGAATTTCAGCCTAGCTCCCAATAGCTAGGCTTTGGGACTGCAGCAGAAAGGTGTTTGCTTCTACTTCTGATTTATGCTCTCACTTAGACAAGTCACATGTTGTGTACACACTACACATAGCCAATGCTCCCTCTAAGCTGTGGTGTCTTGTGAGCAAAAATTCTACTTTGTAAGCTACTGGCATTAAAGTTTTGAGCCAGCGATGTGGCTTTTGCATAAATTAGTTTGCTCTGGAACAATCCTTCCTGAGCTAAGACAAAAATGTGTGAGCCGGAAGCTAAAAAACTCTTGAGCTAGCTCACACTAACTCAGTTTAGAGGGAACACTGCAATAGTCTGATTGCCACATATTGTATCCACTCGTGACAATTTTCAGGATTGTTCCCTTTGCTTATTTTAAAGTATAAAACTCTAGGGCTCTGCAAATTGCTTTCCTTCTCAGCAGGCTCTTACTGAATAAAATAATGAAATTACAGCATTCCTCTTGCTAATTAACTATTCTGAAATGCATTATTCATTTTATATAAATTACTTGAATGCCCTAATGCGCTTAACTGAAAAAGTGCGCGCACACAATGCTGGGTGCATATTTTTTCCTAATTACACAAGGTCTGAAACTGCCTGCATATAAATGCCACCATTATTCAAAATTTGGAGGGAAACTTCCACACACAAACAAATGTGCCTTAGAGGTCTCAGTGTTCTTTGCATTTTGAGTCAAGGTAATGTATTGTCACTGTCTGCTGTACCTGGGAGGGTTAATCAGATGCTCTAAACATTTGCAGCAGCAGAACTGCAGGCAACAGAATAAAATGAACAGAGCTTTGCAGAAGTCTCATTTGTTTGACTTGCATAGAAAATGTGGGTAGGCAAACACCTACCTTTGTAGCAATAATATTAAGCAAGCTGCTACACAAGTTATTATTCAGTGGCATCCACAGCATGCTATAATTTAATTTCTTTGGCAAATAACCTTTTGGCCCTGGAATTGCTCTGTGATTTAAATCGTGATTGTGTTTCCATGTAAATAGTCTCGATTGGAACTATGTTTGGCAGGCTCTGTATATTAAATAGCTTTCCAGTCCAGTGTCCTGCTTGGAAACTGTATATATTCATGTTTAGCTGATGCACCCAAGTATGACCTAGAAAAAGATGGAGACTGAAAGTATGTGTTCCTAAATTCAATATACGTGGGGTTGCGAATTGCCTGGAGAAAAATGTCCTGTCCCTTTAAGAGAGGCTTAACAGGATGTTTACTGAATGATATTATTTGCCTCCTTGCCATGAATAGCTTCAGCTGCCCATTTCCACAGATCTTGCCTCTGTTAAAGGGGCAGATTTTTCTCCAGGCCTGCTGACAAATATACATGCAAGTTGTACTCTGTTGCTTGTTCCACCCTATTGTGGGTTTCTACTTCTGAATCCAATGATAATACATGACAAACTTATAGTGAAATCCTAAGAACACTTTCCTGGGAGTAAGCCCCATTGAGTGCAGAAGTGGCTTAGGCTTGAGTTGCTTTTTAGGATTGGCTCTGTACCTCAGCTTGTTTCCTGTGCTGGTTTAGATTCTAATGTGGTGCTTTAGAATCTTTGTCATGGGAAACTGGCTTGTGACTGAAGGCTTTCTAAACTGCAAAGAGAAGCTTCCAATCATATTCTGTACACCCAAGGGAAAAAACAAGAAGGGAGAGAGGGTTGCATGACATGGTAAACATTAAGAACGTAAGAGAAGCCAGTGTTGGATCAGGCCAATGGCCCATCCAATCCAACACTCTGTCACACACAGAGTGGCCAAAAATACCAGGTGCCATCAGGAGGTCCAGCAGCGGGCCCAAGACACTAGAAGTCCTCCAAATAAGCAGTATTTGTGCTTGACATGAGCAGACAGAAGTTTGTCATGATGTCTGAATGTGGTCATAGTGTAAAAATGGACAGATGATGGCTTTAGTGTAAGGAATACACTATCTATAAACCTTGAAATGATAAGGAAAGTAGAGTAGCTGATCATATAGGAGTTAATAGAGCTAAGTTTTTTAGAGCTGTTCTGCAGACAAGTGCTCTGTTGCTTTCTAATATGTATATGGCAAAAAGGCAGGGATATCAGTAAAACATGTCTCTTTAGTGGCAAGTTATAGAGGCAAACAGGAAAGATCTTGGTAGGCTGCTTGCCAGCCAAGAAAAATACCTCAAAATTGAGGGAAATTTTCTGTGAGGGGAATCAGACTCAGCAGAAACCATTTTTATTTACAATATTTTATCCTGCCCCTCTAAAATCTTGCTGACAGTTCTGAAGGTGCAATAAAATATAGCAATAAAATTAATTCAAACTGTTAATGATTCAAAAGGCCCTGTTTCCCTACGACTCAAAAATCTCTTTTCTGGTTAGTCATTCGCAGGTTAGGATTTTTTGACCCAATATGCATTATTTTACAGTTATTTACAGTGCATATCATATGCCACTTTGTTACCAAATCTTCCATTTTGGAATCAACACAGACTGCTTGGGGTTTCCCCATACTAAATAAATTGGTTTCATCTGCAAACTTAGCTCCCTCACTGCTTGTCACTGACCCTGGATCATTTATAAACAATTAATACCAGTCCCGAGTACAGGTATTTGTGGATCCCATTTCTTACCATACTTAGTCGACCAAGCAGTATATACCTTAAGAATGCTACCACCTGCTTAGTTGACCTATGTTAAAACTGAAAACAGAGGATATTGTATATTGCTATTGTTGCTGAGTTTCAGAAATTTCCGCAGTAACTGTAGCAAACATCATTGAGAAACTACGAATCCTCAAAATGCAAAGGTAACAGAAAGACAGAATTAATACTGGGGAAAGATTCCTGGAGTTGACATGCCCTCCACATAATTTTGTAAAAAGAAAAATGCCAAAGAAGTGTACATGAGGTACAGCATTTTTAACATCTGCACATAAACAGGCAATAATAGAAAGAGAAAGAACAAGACAACTGTCACAAAACATTTGTTTCACTAACAAAAGAGATGTATTGTGTGTGTGTGTGTGTGGGGGGGGGGGTTTGCTTCCTATGCTTCCCAGTCCATGTCTTACTGCACAAACAACAAAAAATTATCATTGGCATGTTAAGGATTCCATTTCAGAACCTGAGCTCTGTGAAACCTGAAATCATTGGGTTGGATCCAATGAAACATGAATAGAACTGGTTGACAGAATGGCTCTCTCCCTCCTTACCCTGCAATATCTTGTAACCCAAAAGTGGCTCCTGAGTGTCAGAGGAATCTGAGGAACTGTGGCATTGGGGGAGGACTGCAGCTAGAAGTGGAAATTGGTGGAATACCTACTCTGCCTCTTACACAAGCTCTTGCTCAATTTGAAAAACAAAGAAAACAACAAAAAAACCCAGCTCATGCATGAAAACTGGAATTATTTCCTCTGTTCACTCCTTTAGTGCCATCTCCTGTCTCATCTCCTATCCCACTCTATTCCTGAGGGTCTCCTGACAGTTCACTGTATCCAACTAATTGTTTTGGGACATGCTTGATAAGAATGGACATATACTTAACTTTGTTTTTGCCTTAATGCCTGTCTTTTCCATCTTTGAAACATACATCCATTCCACCTAGGCTGTGTCACTAATTGGAGATTTTCCACTTTACCTTTTATCCGGTGCTCCTCTTGGAGATTCAGAATCTGTGGCATCCTCTGTTTCCTTTTTCCAAGCAAGAATCAAAGTGTGCCATGTGGGAGAAGCCACTATTGTTTGATCACCATGCTTTCATGTAAAGTAAGAAATTCTGGATTGCCACCTTACAACCCTAGTTCACAGTGATTGTGCCTTCAAATGGAATATTGCATTATAATAGTCAGCTCTTTGGTGCTCAGGTGATGCCAACTTGAACATAGAATTAAATCCTTACCTTCTGTAAGGAGTTAGCCCTATTTGATCCTTCCTGATTTGGCAAAACATGAGATGCCCAAAGACCAAACAACATTTAATCTAGGCTTGTAATTTGCTAGTAAACAGCAGCCAAGGGTGGGTTCAATATTCATCGGTGCTGTGACATGGGGAAAGGAACAAACTCTTCCCCTGGTGCCAGGTACCCCAGATGGAATGTTCCCTCAGTGGGTACCTGTCCTTTTCTCTGCTGGTGCTTAAAGCACTGGGGGTGGGGGTGGGGATTTCTAATCAGGAAAACAACATAGAGTAGAAAAACTCTCTCAGTATTGAAGCCCAAGTTCATAAACAGGCCCTTAGACATCTTACTTCTTTTTTTTACTACTTTTTAGGGCCAAATTACAGAACTGAGATTCAGTCATGGAACTGTTGCATCACATGTACTTTAGTGCTTTGTGGTCAACTTCATGTATCATATTATCAGTAAATGTGTGGCTTAGAGTTGCCAAGTCTGGGTTGGAAAATACCTGGAGACTTTGGTGGTGGAGCCAGGAGATGGCGGGGTTTGGGGAGGGGAGAGACCTCAGCAGGATACAATGCCATAGAGCCCACCCTTCAAAGCAGCCATTTTCTCCAGGGGAGCTGATCTCTGCCAGCTGGAGATCAGTTGTAAAAGCGGGGGATCCCCAGGCCCCACCTGGAGACTGGCAACTCTAGTGTGGCTAAATGATGGATCAGTTGAACTGTGACATTGTTATTTTTTTGGGAACATGAGTGTATACACCAATGGTAATGGGGCTGCCCTTTTATTATTCATTGAACATACACTGTATACTTGTATTGTTCTAACCAAAGCTGAATTTAATGGAAGAGTACTAGAAGAAACAAATCTAATTGTTAAGTACAAGGGTGGTGTTTTGAGGATAAAATTGAGTGTGGGAGGTTGATGTTGTAAGCTTCTTTGGATCCCCAGTGGGGAGAACAACAGGGTAAATGTCTGAAAATTCTAAATGTCTTCCCAAGTTTGTGCATAGGCTCCATATTGAATGCTGCTCCATACTGCTCAGGTCTATTTGATGGGGCTGAACTCCCAGGAAAATGTTCTTATGCTTGTGCTGTGAATAGCCCAAATAGAATTAAACATATAAGCATTTTGAATTTAAGGCTGCTTTCCCCTTTAGTAACAAAATATCAGGATTACAGTCTTCAAAGTGGGATCTGGATTCTTCAGGAATTGCATATGATTTCCAGACTACAGAGATCAGTTCCCCTGGGGGAGGTTGCAGCTTTGGTGGTTGGACTCTATGGAACTGCATCCTTGATGAGATCCCTCCTGTCCCCAAACTCTGCAATCCCCAAGCCCTACCCTTATCTAGAAGTTTCCCAAGCCAATGTTGTCAACCCTATTTGCTACTGTTTCTGCCCTTTCCTTATGAAGAGGCAATCATTAAGCTATATTTTATTTGCTTGTGTAAATTCACTGTTGACTAAGATGGCAATTGAGTGTATATCGATTTAGCATTAACTGATGTCAGGGCAGGTCATCTCCAGTACCTTAAGAATGACAGAAACAAATGAGGTGTTGAATGCTACTGTCCAATGCCACTTGGAGCGATAATGCTGATTTTGGAATGAGAATCATATAGATTTGGAAATCAGATCATATAGAGGTTCTGTCACAGTTTTCATCAAGAGAATGATAGCAGGACTTGAAAATGCATTTTTTATACACTTCAAGAAAAGTGTTCTCAAGGACAGGAAGCAATATCAGGTTAGAAATTCATGGAGACCAATTAAGTGAAAGCATATCTTTCCAAGAGATGAGGAATATCAATCAAGGCTGAAATTCTTTATCAGTGCCTGTGTGGTTTATAATCATTCCTGTAGCATTTCTCAGTGACTACTTTGAAATGCAGCCATGGTTGCCACCTGTTCATAATTTTTATGGATTAGTTACATTTAGTTCATAGTTATGTTTAACCATATATATAGTTACAGTGACATCCTCACAATATGGAAATAGCAAATGAAGGAAGGTCTATTCTGTACATACCTAGAAAGCTGTACTGATTTGGTAACTCTAAAAAAAGATCTTCTATGTAAACCCCGCCCCCCCCCTTGAGATCTGGTCCACTTTTTAAAAAAACATATTTTTATCCACTGATCTTCTGTTTTTGGAATAAACTAGATTCCAGAGAAGTAAGGAACAGTTACAGTTAGCCTCCATATGGAGTTGGGCACACTGAAACCCAAGGAAATAATTGAGTGTAAAGTCTCTTAGAAGAAGAAGAGATTGGATTTATACCCCGCCCTTCACTCACTTGGAGTCTCAGAGCGGCTTACTAACTCCTGAGGTAGGTGGGGCTGAGAGAGCTCTTTCCCAGGCTGTCCTTGAGAGAACAGCTGGTACAGAGCTATGGCTTGCCCAAGGTCATCCAGCCAGGTGCAAGTGGAGGAGTGTGGAATCAAACTCGGTTCTTCCAGATTAGAGTCCGCGCACTTAACCACTACACCAAACTGGCTCTTAATTGTGTAGTGACTCTGACTTAAAAGTGGTAATTTCCTGCACATCCCCCTTTCAAATTAAAATAAAATTTGCAGGACTGATATCATAATAGAATCGTTTGTAGTCATGCTAGACTGGAAGAAACTGGCTTAGAACAGTGCCTTAAAACCAGTCTCTCTTCAGAAATATTCTGAGGGAAGGACCATCCCAGGACACAAATTTCTTGTTTTAAAAATGTATTCTGTATGTTATTTATACACACACACACACACACACACACACATTTTACAGTATTACAACATGTATTCCAGTATGAGTTGAAATGAGTCAATTTTTGAAACAGTTCCATAGAAACAACATTTTTGTTCCTTTTACAAGCTGTATCCATTAGCATGTCCATTTATACAACCTTCAGTAGCCATTCCAAGGAACAAATTTTATGAGTTTACGAACAGATGTGAGAACTGAATGACATCAGTAATGAGATAAGAAACCAATGTGTCTGTTAAGCCCTGTAGGAGAATATTTCAACTTTCCAGGGCATTCAATGAGGGATCTCAAAGTAGCTGTAAAGTAGCTGTAAAGGAACTTCAGAAACAGACTAGGATGGGAGATTGCTGAGTTACAAGTTATTACAACACTCAAGACAATGTAACTCCCAGGGCTTAACAGAGGCATTAGGTTCTTATCTTACTTTATATGCTAACATTATTCAGTCCTTGCATCTGTTTGTAAACTCCTTTATTTTGCTGTATGCTAATTTGCTGCTGTTCACAGAATTTACCAATTTTCTTCATCTAATTGCCTTAGCTATATTCAGGGCTCAGTTACTTATCATCTTGATTCTAATTGGCAAGACTCTTTTTCGGCAGGAATGCACTGGAACGGAGTTCCGGCTGGCGTCCAGCCCGCCCCTCCCCGCCCCTCCCCGCCCCTCCCCGCCCCTCCCCTCCCCTCTGGCTAGAAAGCACCCCGCACCTGGGCTCCACGCAGAGACCAGGCGTCTGGTGCCTTCCAGCTCCATGCGCTTAAAGGGGACGCTCTCCCTTTAAGTGCACGGAGCTGGAAGGCTCTCAACACCTGGTCTCTGCGCGGAGAGCAGGTGTGGGGCACTTTCAAGCTGGCTCGGTGCATTTAAAGGGAGAGTGTCCCTTTTAAGAGCATGGAGTTGTAAGGCGCCAGACAACTGGTCTCTGCGTTGCTTGCGATATTCAGTGGCATAATGGCACTTACTCCTGAGTAAGTCTGCACTGTGCGCGAGCCTCCCCTGATTACTCTGCAGCCGAGTGGAAGATACAAAGAAGCAGGGCAGGAAGCGCAGGAGTGGAGGGGGGGAGAGATGGGATGATAGTTTGGAAATTGCTTTCGCCCCAGTCCACCTGTCCCTGCCACTCAACCCTCCTCCTTTCAGAAATAATTGGACGTATGTTGCCAGGACCTGCCTGAATCCACACACAGCAAATGATCTGGGAGGATCCCATTTTGGAAGGTTTCAGAGAAGGCTGTTGCAACTGTCAGATCACACACCTGGAAGAAAGATCTTGCATTGGGTGGTACAGCTGTTGGGGGGGGGGGGAGCTGCAAAATGTCAAAAGGACCACAGCATCTGCTTAACATGCAGAAAGTTCCAGGTTCAATCCTTGGCATCTCCAGTTAAAAGGAACAGGAAGAAGGTGAGGTGGAAGACCTGAGAGCCATTGCCAGTCAGAGTTAGGGTTGTCAGCCTCTAGGTGCAGCCTGGAGATCTCCTGTAATTAGAACTGATCTCCAGGCAAAAGAGATCAGTTCCCCTGGAGAAGAAGGGAAAAGCAGTTGGTTTTCTCTAACCTAAAGAGTCTCAGAGCAGCTTATAGTCATCTTCCTTTCCCCTCCTCACAACAGACATCTTGAGAGATAGGTGGGGCTGAGAGAGTTCTGAGGCAGAGAACTGTGACTGGCTCAAGGTCACCCAGCGGGCTTCATGTGGTAGGAGTGGGGAATCAAACCTGTTCTCCAGATTAGAGTCCACTGCTCTTAACCACTACACCAGACTGGCTCTCTCTGGAGCAAATGGTTGCTTTGGTTGGTGGACTCTATAGCATTATACCCCATTCGGGTCCCGCCCAATGTGCAAACTGTACATTTGCAGGCATTGTTCCTGTGACTGGAGGTATGAAAACTATTATTCTGCTCATGGGAGCCCCTGAGCTTCTGCATACCTGTTTCTTTATCCCTGTCAGAGTGAATGCAGGCAGGCAAGGACAGTGGCGACAGTCTCTACTGTCGGTGCAAAACCAGGAATAGCGTTCTATTCCACTTGATGTTCCTACCTCAGGGGTCCCCAGATCATACTCCTGGTCAGATCGCACTCCAGGCTGGATGCCTGGTCTCCACCTGGGAGCCAGTAGGAAGGGCCTCCTTGGGGTTCGTGGCGCCTCCCTCTCCACTCTGCTCTCCCTGTTCCCGGTAAGTGCTGGTGTGGGGAGGCAGTGGTGGGGGCTTGGGGGGTGGTGGCAAAGCTTTGATGGGGGGAGAGCCTCTCCCCCCATCTCTTTGCCCTCTTTCTTTCTTTCCCTCCTTCTTTCCTTTTCTTTCTGTCTTTCCCTCCTTTAGTGGGGACTTGATGGGGGGGGGCTTGGGAGTGGCAGCAGAGTGGCTCCCCCCATCTCTCTCTCTCTTTCTTTCCCTCTTTTCTCCTTTCCTTCTCTCCTCCTTTCCCTCATTCCCTCCTTCTTTCTTTCCCTCCTTCCTTCCTTCTTTCTTTCCCTCTTTCCTTCATTTTCTTCTGTCTCCCTCGTTCTCTCTTTTCCTCCTTTCCTTCTCTCTTTCCTTCTCTCTCTTTCTTTCCCTCCTTTCCTTCTCTCTTTATTTCTCTCTTTCCCTCCTTTTTTTCTCTAGCTCTCTCTCTCTGTGCTGTCAGGGGTGTGGCCTAATACGCTAATGAGTTCTTGCTGGTGGGTGTGGCCTATTATGGTAATGAGTTCCTGCTGGGCTTTTTCTACAAAAAGAGCCCTGCTAATTGGGTCTTCCTGCCAACATCCTCCTCACCAGCTACCTATATGTAAAGGATGGTGACTTTGTTTCAATGTATCTGAAGACGTGGGCATGCATAGGTAAGCTGATACCCAGAATAAAACTTCATTGGTCTTAAAGGTGGTACTGGAATCACACTTTGTTATGCTGCATCAGACCAACGTGGCTACCTACCTGAATTCCTCTCCTATTGTTCAGCCTGCCAGTTAAGATCTGCCTCACGAGCTCAGCTCTCTGTTCTGCTACCTTCAGAGGTAAAGCCGGTAGCAAGCAGAGACAGGGCCTATTCAGTAGTGGCAACTTGCTTGTGGAATGTCTTTTCTCCTCAGGCTTGCCTGGCACCTGTGTTGCTTTCTCTTAGGCACCAGATCAAAATGCTTCTGCTCACCAAGGCTTTTAATTAAGGTTGATTTTTAAACACTACTTTAGCCAGGAAATGTACACAATATTCCCAATGTTGATGTTCCATAGATACATACAAGAACATAAGCCTCTTCAGATGTTGCACTTATTGGGAGTGGAGCAGCATGTACAGAAGCTGTATACCTGTGGAAAATCTGCATGTTGCCCAATTCACATGGAAAAGTGACCACATGTGCCAGGTGTATTGCAAGGACTGCATGCTTCCAATATGTCTAGTCAGTGGGTTCCTAGTTTGCATGGATGTCACATCTGAAGAGAGGGCTTGCTTGATACTGGATGTCTTGTTTTCAGTCCCTTTCCTAATAATTTTTACCATAGAATTCGCCTTTTACTCTTACACTTTGCTTTCTGTGATTTAAACACATTCTAATCCATGAGATGACCCATCCTACTTCCAATGACAGCTATATTTGGTCAGGAAATTTTGTTGAGGGACTTTGTCAAACTGTTTTTTAAAGTTCAAGTACGGTATGTAATATTGACTGGATCATTCTTGCCCAAATGTTTGTTAGACCTTGCAAAGAAAATAAAAGGGTAGTTGAAACAGGACTTCCCTTTACAGAACGAAGCCATTCGATATATAGCATCCCTCCACCGAATATTCCCTTCCAGTTGTTGAATCTTTGCAGTGTGTATTCAAGAGGCATAATACAAGGCAATGATGAGACAAATATAATTTCTGTAATGGGGGGCGGGGTTTAGGGCAGGTCCAGCTCATACTCAAGTCTCAACCTGCAGCTCCTCTTCTGCTGTAGCAAAAGCCACAAGCCTAGATTACTTTAAAAGGGGGTTAGATTAATTGAGGACAGGTATATCAATGACTACTAACCATGGTGTGTTAAAGGAACCTCAATATTCAGAGGTGGTATACCCTGAAACCCAGTACTAGGAGACAATATGCAGGGGGAGCTGTGTGCCCTGTAACAAACAGGCCCTCCAGAATGGCTGTCCACTGTGTGAAACAAGATGTTGGACTAGATGCATTACTAGATGCATTGATTCAGCAGGGCTCTTTTTATGTCCTTATGCAGCTTCAGATTTAAAGATATCCCTCCTTCCCTGAATATTCATTTCTGGCTGTAAATTACATTTTAGAGGCTGTGAAAGTTGGACATATAAAGTACTGCAGTCAGGACATGCTCATTTTCAAAGTAATTAAAAACCTGGTTACCAGGTAGCAGCAGGAGAAGAATGGATCAATTGATTCTTTTAATAATTTGGACACATGAATGCCTTTCTGAAGAAGAGTAAATGAATCAATCCTATGTTATGTAATTGGGAGAAAAGGTGGAGCAGAGGAAGAAGATGGATGAATTGATACTGAAGGGAGAATCAATTGCTCATCCTCTACTGTGTACCGGAGAAACAAAGGGTATGAAAGACTAGAAGGGAAACTGGAGGGTAAAAAGGCATTCCTAGTTCTTTCCAATTCTATAGCTATTGCAAAGTATGCAGAAACCTGCACTGCAACATCCACCACTGTGTCTTGCATTGTACAAGAGGGCTGGACAGAACTGGACTGTTCTATCTTGCTTGCCTCTACAAAGAAGAGTTCCACTGTAGAGTTCTTAACCTACACAAGTCTGTACAGACATTAAAAGTGGACCTTGAGAAAGGACAAAAGGATATAGTGACTGCCTTGCCCCATACATCTGCAAAACAACTATTGGTGTTTGTGACAGAAAGAACCAATTCTGTCCCCCTTTTCATATCTGTCAATCCCCTTTGTACCCTGGTGATCTAGTAGAGAAAGCCAGCAATGACCTATGAAGGATGTTGGAGAGACAAGGGAGTGGGTGAGTGGACGGAGGAAAAAACCAGCAGCCATTTAAGTGAATTTTGATCAAATAGGGTTTAAAGGTCTCTCAGGCAGGTTAGGGATCTAGCTCTGTCTCCAGTCTCTTCCAGGCCCTCCATTTCCTGATAATAAAGCCGACTTGTGCAGTTGCTGCAGACTGGCCAGAGTACCTTTGAATCAAAACACATACCTACAAAATCAAAACACATATCTTTTATTGGGATATTCTTTAAAATAAAAATGAAGTTATTTAATATATAATATGAAGGTAACAAGTCAATTAAATTTCTTTACATTGACCTATCTCAACACATTCTTATTTTCCTGCTTTTATTTCACTACCTGAAGCAAAGACATTCTATGTCTCAGAAACACATAAAAGGTTTTAAGAGAAAATGCTCTGTTAAATGGAGAGCTCACAAGAGGTCTTTTCACAGAGGGCAAAAAAAGACAGGAAATTCTCTTAAGCCAGCTGTCTTTACTGAAAGGGTTTTCGACACACTGGACATAGTTTTACTAACACTCGGCACTTACAGGGCCTGCCTAGTCCAAAATCAACATACTGCAGCCATTCAAAACTAACCTGCCAGATGCTCAAAAGCTCACAGAACTGATACCAATTGAAGCAACTGTTGAAAAGACCATGGATGAAAAAATAGTCTGAAAGTATACAGACGTCTACCTTTGATACTCCATTTTTGGTCCTGTTGTCTTCCGGCACAATCCACCAAACCTGCCCAAATGGTTTTGAAATCAATGGGAGGTAACACAGCAGTTTCTTGAGCATGAAAGCCAGAGTGGTGTAGTGCTTAGAGTGTCAGACTGGGTTCCAGGTTCAAGTCACCACTTGCCATGAAGTTTGCTGGATGACTTTGGGCCAGTCACTGTCTCAGCTTAACCTATCTCACTGGGTTATTGTGAAGATAAATTGCAAATCTGCTTTGGCTGTGGTATTCCGTGTATGCTTGAAGCCCTTCAGCCAGGTAAACTTCCTTAATTGCCAGCATATAGCAGATGCAAACATCAGTATATATTGTATAGCAAACTGTTGTCTGAGTCCTCCAACAATGTTTCAGTGTATGCCTTTAATGCTTATTTCTCACTGTTTAAACTATGATGAAACAGCCCTGGTTTTCTACATATGTAGTTCACTTATATACAGCCAGTTTGGTGACCTGTGCCTAAAATACCAGGAGATTTACAAAATTAAGCAAGGAGTATTTACCACCACTGGAACTGTCAACAGACATAAATATTGTTCAGTGATCTACAGTGCTGGTGTTCACTAATTTCCCCCTCCTCCCAGTTTTACTGAACAGCCAGTCCTTTTGCTAATAAAAAATAAATCTTCATTTTCTCCTGCTGTTAGCAACCATCTTTTTGTTTGTTTGTTTGTTTGGAAATTTCTAGCAGATGTCTGACTGTAATAGCTTTCGGTACATTCATGTGTATGTGCACATGGGCCTAATTTTATCATGACTGATAAATTATTAAATTATCATTACAATTGTATATATGTCAATCTGATTTTACTATCCTATGTGTTTTTTTTAAAAGAGTTACAATCTTTCTGAGCCCTATGGATGGGTCTGGTTGTAGAATAAAATAATCAACCCCTAAGCAGTTAAGATATATCATCAATGTGAATACCAGCTCATTCAGAGAAGTGTTACCTTCCTAAAATAAACAAGTAGCAATCTTTTAAATTCAAATTAAATGTATGTAAACTGAGCCATGTTTTTGTTGTTTCCAGTATATGCTCAGAACATAGCTTACAATATGCTGAATGTTAAAGCTGCTGATCCAGTGACCCCCCTATTCTTATGGATGTTCCAATGCATACTTGTAGTTCCGTCACCTACAAGGGCTTCCCCATTCACTTCAATGGAAGGGACAGGTCTGCATCTCAGTTAAAGAAGTTGAATCAGCTTTTTATGTCTGTTTGTGTCTGTATTTCGCGGTTCAAACTGATATCAGAAGTGCTTGAGAAGGTGAAGCCTTAAAAACAAGTTCCTTAAAAACATTCATTTATGTTGCAAGCTTTAATTGAATCTAATTCTCTCCCCTTCAGTTCAAAAGGATTTATAGGTTCTTTATATTGCCAGTCAAAGCAAAATGTTTGCCTTCCAGGATCGAACGAGTCATCAGAGTATGAAAGTGAAACAAAATGGGGGGGGGGGGGAATAGTTCTTCATTAAACTGCTTTATTTATAGCTTTCTTGTTGTACACAAGAAGGAAAAAAACAAAAAGTGGGAAGATGAGATCTAACAATAAGGAAGGGTATGGAAAAAGCCAGGAATTGTCCAAAGGAGGAGTTGTGCTCTTACAATTACGCCTCCCTTCCCCCACGGTCTTGATGTTATCAGAGCTGTTCTGGAAAAAATCCAGATGAGCCCACCTGTTGAAGCCCTTCCTTGGAAGGGGAGGGGGGGTTGAAGATACCTCCCTCCACTGTTTGGTGTAGTGCCAGTTTGGTGTAGTGGTCAAGTGCACAGACTCTAATCTGGGAGAACCAGGTTTGATTCCCCACTCCTCCACTTGCAGCTGCTGAATGACCTTGGGCAAGCCATAGTCCTGGCACAGCTGTTCTTGAAAAAGAGCAGTTTCTGTCAGAGCTCTCTTACCCCCACCTACCTCACAGGGTGTCTGTTGTGGGGAGGGGAAGGGAAAGGAGATTGTAAGCCGCTCTGAGACTCCCTTGGGTAGTGAAGGGTGGGGTATAAATCCAAATCTCTTCTTCTTCTTTATAGAAAAACATCCTCTGTGGGGTAGAGACGAAGCACAGAGTGCTTCTAGTGAGCAGCCATGTTCACCGGAAGAGCTGCATTTCAGTTAAAGAGATAAGAAGGCTTAGTCAGGAGCTTAAGGCCAGCTTTAAAAGAGCATAATAACAGGAAAATTAATATATTTTTTTCATCTCTGCCTCTGAAGTTCCTAGGCAAACTTCACTCATTTTCACAGATTCTTCACAAATTTGGACAGATACACTACTATTTTTCCCTCTTCAGTGATGCACACCTGAAACTTACTTGCTTATATTTATACACTGTTGTATTTATATCCCACTCCTCTCCCTGATCAGGACCCAAAGCAGCCCATCATATCATTTGCTCCTTTTCCTACTTTATTCCTACAACAACTACAGTACATCATTGTAAAGAAAAATGGTTCCTTGCTCTGTTCTGTCAAGTAAAATCTTTGGTTCAAGCTGTACTGAGGCCTGTAGGAATTTTCCCAGAGACAGTTAGAGACAGTTCAGAAGTAGATAGAGCACAGTGACCTTGCCAGCTAAATTGTTTTCAGCTTAGGGTAGTACCAACCACGCTCGGTGCTCCTAATTAGTACATTCCAAGCAATTGAGTTATGGACACCTGTGTATAGGGGCAGGGCTGTACCTAGCTGCAGTATGGTTTCATTTCTCCTCCACTCTCTCTTGTCCATCCTTGGATGTCATGTGCTTAGCAACTAAGAGAATTACACCACCTCTCAGGTATCTCATTGGTCCAAAGGCCTAGGACCAGTCAGAGAACCTTTTCCTGTCAATCTAGTTAGTCCACACACTATGGAGTGGAGCTTGTGACTACTTGACCGTGGCATCATGTCAGCATTTCAACCGCTCCTAGAATGGCATCCCACTTGATTCCTGGCTAACTGTGAATATCTTGTCTTGCTGGAACTGACTGCCTCTGCTGAATCTGGAATGGTAACTGGAATCTTTTGTCTGTATGTTTAGCTAAGCTGGAAAAACTTAGGTTTAATTGTTTTATTCCTTCACTGTCTAGTCTTGTTTTAAATATTTTTGCACCTTAAATAAATAACGGTACATTGGACCTTACCTGAAGGTTCTTTCTCTTCAGTGGAGGAGAAGTCATCCAGGAAGTGGTTAGGTCATGCCTCTGCTCATTCAGATAGGCTATGAAAATTTCTTTTATTGCGCGGCTCCTATTGGAGGGACCTAGGCTGACCTCTCTAGTTATGCCCAAGCCCTGTGCTTTATTTTCCTTTCTTTATGAATTGACCCTCACCCATTGTTCTCTTGCCACCCTTGGCTTGATTTCAAGATAGTAGCACTCCATCATAAGGTGGGATGTGAATGACTTCTCCCCTACTGAAGAGAAAGAACCTTCAGGTAAGGTTCAATGTACCATGCTCCTTCAGTGGGGGGAAGTCATCCAGGAAGTGGTTAACTGTACCCAAGCTGTTCCTCTAGGGTGGGTGTTTTCTTTCTCCCTTTCTTTCTCTTGCTTTTTAAAAATATTCGTTATATCTCTGATACTTGTTGTAATACTCATCTGCCAAAGGCTGCCTCAGTGGAGGCTGCCTGATCTATTCTGTAATGCTGCACAAATGTGGAAAATGAGGCCCAGGTAGCTGGTTGGCAGATTTCTTTCGCAGTTGCTCACGTGGAGAATGCTGCCACTGCCACTGCTGCTCTTGTGGAGTGCGCAGTCACCTGACCTGGTGGTGCAAGTCCTTGCACCTCATAGGCCTTGGCCATCCACTGTCTGATCCAGTAAGCCACTGTGGGCTTTGAGACCCTCTTCCCCTGATTCTGAACAAAGTGTGGTACAAACAGCAAGTCTGACCTTTGAAAAGTCGATGTATATACAGTCATCTGACCTGGCGGTGGAAGTCCTTGCACCTCATAGGCCTTGGCTATACATTGTCTAAGCCCCATAGGCCACTGTGGGCATTGTGACCCTCTTCTCCCAGTTCTGAACACAGTGTGGTTCAAACAGCAAGTCTGGCCTTCAAAAAGTCAAGGTATATACAGAGAGCTCTCCATTCATCCAGAGTGTGCCAGATTTTTCTTTAGGGTGCTTTCGATTGGGGCAGAATGAAGGTAATATAATCGGCTGGTCAAGGTGGAAGGTGGAGTTCACCTTGGGAAGCAAGGATGGCTCTATCCTCAAGGATACCTACCCTTTTGGGAAAATGCCCAGATCCTTCCTAGCTGATAGTGCTGCTAGTTCGGAAAACCCTCCTGGTCAAGGTCACTGCAATGAGAAAGGCCACCTTCCATGATAAGAAATGGAGCCCTGACATCTTCATTGGCTCAAATGGTGTGCGCATTGTGCGCAGCACTGCGGAGAGGTTCCATGTCAGGAATCTGTGTCTGTCTGGAGGATCCAATTGTTTACTCCTAACAGGAATTGCTTCACATACTTGCTTGTGGACACGTTCCCACGTGTCCTGTGCCCTAGGCATGCTTGGATGGCTGCCACTTGTTGTTTTAGTGTATTTGGTCTCGGGACCATCTTCCATTCCTCAGACAAGAAGAGTACCACTTCCTTGTCTGTGGCTCACTGTGTGTATGCCCTTGGTGGAGGCCCATTTGGAAAATGTCTCCCTGTGTGACAGTAGATGTGTTGGGTTGATGGCCTCCATGCCTGCAACCTAATATCCACTATGTCCCTGGGGGAAAACCCAGAGCCTCTAATCAGGTACGTTCAGTTTCCATGCAGTCAACTGTAACCCTGTTGGGTCTGGGTGGGGGGGGGGGCCCTTGGTGTAGTAGATCTGGTCTCAGAGATAGTGCCCATGGCTTCATGGAGGACATTTGTATCATACACAAGAGCCATGGTCCTCTTGGTCAGTGGGGGGTGAAGGCCTCCTTGTTCAAGACCCATTCCCCTGGATCCTGGTCCTCCCTGCTCAGCCAGTCTGTCTGGAGGTTGGATGGACCCTTCAGGTGTTACACCTTGATGCTTGCGACATTTTTCTCTGCCCATCGCAGCATACTTCTGGCTTCCATGAATAACTCCTAGTAAAAAGGGGTAATCCATATCAAGTGTTTAATAAGGAAAATTGAAGAGAAGAAGAAGAAGAGATTGGATTTATATCCCGCCCTTCACTCACTTAAGAGTCTCAGAGCGGCTTACAAACTCCTTTCCCCTCCCCTCCCCACAACAGACACCCTGTGAGGTAGGTGGGGCTGAGAGAACTCTTTCCCAAGCTGTCCTTGAGGGAACAGCTGGTACAGAGCTATGGCTTGCCCAAGGTCATCCAGCCAGGTGCAAGTGGAGGAGTGGGGAATCAAACCCGGTTCTCCCAGATTAGAGTCCGTGCACTTAACCACTACACCAGAACTTGTGCATGTTCCTGCCTTCACAAACTTAAGTAATTTTGATACAAAGAAGCTTATGCCAGTTTATTCAAGCAGTGACTGCCAAGAGATCTCTCTCCACAGTTTAAAGGACCCGTCTGTAGAACCAAACAGCTACTTTATAGTGGCAAAGTTATCTAATTCCTGTTGCCTGTTTACCTGCCAGGTTCCGATCCTGATATCCACCTAACCATTTCCCCATAGAAATGAAATAAAGCAGTTTTTTTGTCTGAATTAATATCAGCCTCTCATGTGCCATAATCTGATATTTACAAAAGAAGAGGTTTTTTTCCTGGTTCCTCAGTTCCATAGGCTGGGTCAGCTTATATCTATGAACTTTTAAATTACTGGACGGGACAGACAGAAAAACGTAGATGAGGAAAAGGCTGTGCAGTTAAAGAGAAAGGGAAGGTGGGAGAATCACTATAGGTGTGTTTTCAGATTTGCATGCAAACATACATGTGAATTGGTTTACGAATTCTGACGCACATCCAAATGCACTTCCCTTTAAAAGTTAGCACAGAGGCAATAGACACTTCCTCACCCAGATGTACATCTGATATATGCTCATGGTTTCTGATAAACATGCAAAAGCCTGCTTTGGATCAGGGTGTTACATTGTAAAATAGACAAAACTGGCAATAAAGATATGTTTCCAACTTCTAGACAGCTTGCTGTTGTGTGCTGAAAAGGCATGCAATCTGTTCAGCTCTCTATTCCACCCAGCCTTCAAGCTAACAATTTATACAGAGTGGAAATTTTCTTTGCTAAGGCAGTCACCATGCAAAATATTAGAATTGTTTTGAGGACAGACCATCCCCACAAATTCCCACATCAGGCCAGCCCAGAACCACCTGCAGTTTTAGAGCTCCTGAGGGGAGTATTTTGGCCATTTTACTTGTAAAGTTTGTACTATATATGCTCAAGCTCACAGGCAGTCTGGCAATTCCTGTAGGTTTTCTGAGAACAAGTGTTGGTGTCCAGGGAAATGTTATTGGAAGATGATGTGCAGACGTGATACATTGGGTCCCAAGCAGCTGAAAATGCATGACTGGGCCAAGCAAAACAAGACAGGCTTTTGTTTTAGTTTATGGGCTAACTGAGCAGAATATTCTACAGAGAATCATGTGAAGACTTCAGCATATTTAGCAGATGCTCTCAAAGCTTAAACAAATCACAGGCAAGTCTCATTATTCTTTGTGTTTAGAGAGTCGTAGTAAAAATTAAACTATTGTTTCATTATGTTATACTAATAAACTTGCGCTATATGAGAAACAGGGTTCCTCCTCATGAGTTACAATGAATAAGGCAGTACTTATACACTTTTTGTACAGGATTTAATTTGTGCCTCTCAAAAGCCCCCTGAAAGGGTTCTCAAGAGTATCACCCCCATGTGATGTGAGAGGATTTTTATGCTACCTCTCTCCAGGAACATACCTGAGGCAGCTTACAGAATAATAAAAACAAAACATAAACTTACTATTGAAATCCAGCATTAAAAACCCAGCCTAGCATAAAAAGATACTATAAAAAGACCACAGAAAGCTTAAAATAACTGTTTCCAGATTAAAATAATTTTAAAAGATCCACCTCTTAATTAAAAACCTAAGTGAACAGAAACGTTCTGGCTTGGTGCCTAAAAAAGCAACGTAGGGACTAAGCAAGTCTCAGAGAAAAGGCATTATATTAGCAAGGTGCCACTGCTGGAAAAGTCCTGTTTCTGGTTGCCATCCACCATAGAGAGCCGAGCTTGTGAGGCAGATCTTATCTGGCAGGTTGGGCAACATGAGAAGATGTAGTCCTTCAAGTGTCCTGGCCACAAGCCATTTAGGGCTTGAACGGTAACACAACTTTAACTGTGCTTGAAAACAAATGGGCAGCCAGTGCAGATCTTTCAGCACTGGGATGATACAATCCCTGTATCCTGCCCTTGAAAATAGCCTCACTGCTCCTAGGGGAAGTTTCCAGACTGTTTTCAAAGGGAGTCTTGTGCTTTGTACTTGTGCACAGTGGATCTGTGGATCTAAAACTTTGTTCACAATGAGTTTTTGATATATTAGTGCAGGGGTGGCCAGCCTTGCTTAACGTAAGAGCCACATAGAGATGTCTGAGAGCCGCAAGACAGGAACAAATACCACACACACGTTTTTATTTTTTAAAATATGCAAATTTGCTTTTTATTAACGTTAAATGGGACTGCCAAAAATAAAAACAAACGAGGAAAACCAGTTATAAGAAAGAGAGAGAAACTAGGAAAGCAAATAGATGGGAGGGAGGAGGGAAGGAAGGAAGGAAGGAAGGGAGAAAGAGAGAAAAAGCATGCCTCCCCTTTGCTTCCCCAGCCGCCCTGCCAGGAGCCGCACAATATGTGTGAAAGAGCCGCATGTGGCTCCCGAGCCACAGGTTGGCCACCCCTGTATTAGTGGTTTAGGGTTTGCATGTTAGTGTAGCACGACTGTAGCCTGATACTATATTCATGTGTATGGGAACCTAACAACTGTGGGGATCGGGAGCACATATTAATGATGACTCTTCAAATATGATCACCATGTTGTGTGAAAAGGGCAATGCATGTATTTACAATGCGTGCACAGCTTCTGTATGCATGAATGTGAATACTGAAAAATCCTGTGGTTTGCTCATGCATACCAGACCTGTATTCAAATGTAAATCTATGCATTGCCCCTATTCACACAACATGGCAACTAAGTATCAGGAGGCCTTACTTGACAGGCAGGCTCCCAGTACATGTGACTGTAATGTCTGAAAAGGACATGTAGATGTTCTCAATGGACTAAAAGAGCAGGCTGGAAAGGAAACGAGAAATATTGTCTGCAAGAAGACAAAACTCTTCCTTGCAAAAATCAGAAAGGATGACTACAAAATACCACACTTTTCCTGAAATCACGACCACAAAATACTACACTTGGAAAATTTATATTATTTACAGCTAAATACAAGGGTCATTTCGAGCAGGAGCTCGGGGGAGTTCAGCTCCGGGAGTTGGTGTCAGCCCCCCCCCCGGCAGGGGAATGACTGCTTGTGTCATGGCTGCAGCAAAATGACCCCGCCCCCTGGAAAGGTCCTTGTTCCTCTGAACAGCCTTCTGAAGGCTTCAGCCACCACTGAAGCTATCCTCCCAGAATAGTGATATTTTTGAGGCTTGGATTAGTAGCGGTCCCCTCTCTTTCTTTCTTTCTTTCTTTCTTTCTTTCTTTCTTTCTTTCTTTCTTTCTTTCTTTCTTTCTTTCTTTCTTTCTTTCTTTCTTTCTTTCTTTCTTTCTGACATACTTCCGATGATGTCAGGTGGTTTAGCATATGCAAATAAGTTATGCTAATGAGTTATTCTAATGAGCTCCTGCACCTCTTTTTCTATGAAATGACCCCTGGTTAAATACATTGTGAATTATAAAATTTATCTAATTATACAAGATGCAAAAATTAATATTTAGAAAAAGAAGCATGCCTCTTGCAGCTTGAGTGGGTTTATACTCTCCACATGATTTCCCCCACTTGAACAGGAACACCAAATTTCTGGAAACTGATTTAGAAGAAAAAAGATCCGTTATTTTCTTAGTATATAACAAGGGACACAGCAAGCATGAAAGAAAATTAAACTCATGTATCTTTGAAAGTGTTTCAGCAATCTTGAACTAACTTTTATGTCCAAATGTTCCTCCTAAATATGATCTTGGAATTTGAATCACAGAAAGAGGGGGAATGAAACACATTGTCATCGCAAACACTTATTTTATGAGCTTCAGGGACAGGCACTGAAGACTATGTCAGCAAAACTAAACCAAAAAACTGATCCAGTGTTATTTGTTTTCCTGCTCAGCACTATTTCAGAGGGTTTTACAGTCACACATTTTTTTATCACCCATCTGTTAATGCTTGTTGGTTTTTATGCTGCTATAGATGTGGAATAAATTTCCTAGTTTAGCACCACGTATGATTTGCTCTGACATTTATTTGCCACTAGAATCCAGGCGTGACCACCGAGAGTTCTCCCCATTAACCAAGCAACTATATATAGCCATCCAAGAAACAAACCCTTCTCATTCTGGTATGGGTATCTGTAATGAAACAGAAACATCCTGTATGCAACTTACTCCTGAAATGACATCTGACGATGCTCTTCAAGGTACTCTCAGTCCCCGACCTGTTTAGTATGGAAGGGAAGACTGGCTTCCACTCCACCTGGGAAGAACTGAGCGTGATGGGTAGGTGTGGCCTGGCATCTTGTGTCTCCCAACCAATTCCGAAGGGGGGGAGAGGATACACCTAGTTAGGGTGGCCACACATCCTCTCCTGGGCACTTTGTGGGTAGACAAAGCAAACTAGTTTGTCTCCTTGTCTAGGACAGAACAGGATTACCCAATGTTGATTTGGAGGACCTGCTTTAAAAGGGCAAGTCATTTTGCTTTCGTGAGGTATACAGTAAGTAAGCCCCCCAAGCCACTGGACTGCCAAAGAGAGGTTTAACAGAATTAGCTTTCAAGGCATTGTCAGCCTTCTCTGCCTGGGGGAGAAAATTCATGGGACCTTTCAGTCTCATTATTCCCTGTGCTCACTGGTTTGGGTCTGGTTGATACTGCCAAATCTCCCTCTATACACTTGTACAGCGTGTTGGTAACAATAAGCAAAGAAAGGATACAGAGCCTGTATGGTGTAATGGTTTGGGTCTTGGACTAAAATCTGGGGGACCCAGGTTGGAATCCCCACTCTGCCATGGAAGTTCACTGGGTGACCTTGGACCCGTCACACAGTCTCATTCTATCCTACCTTACAAGATTCTTGTGAGGATAAAATATAAGCGAGCAGAACAATGTAAATGGCTTTGAGTTGCCTTTGTGGAAAAAGGAGGGATATAAATAAAGTAAATAAAGATCTGTACTGGCTACTGAGATTTTGAGCAAGGGTGGTCTTGCCTGGAGAGTAGACATAACCCCAAAGTACAAGATAGTTAACCTACACTGGGAAAAAGAGAAGTAGGGAAGGTAAGTATGGAGATGGACTGCAGAACAGCAATGACAAAATCATTTCCTTAGTTTAATCCAATTGCTGTTTTTCATGCCTTTATTCTGGGATGAAGTGACAGTAAGAGTTCATTTTTAACCATCTGGTCATCTTGGTCTTTAAATCATAAATATCTGCCTGCACCAGAATATCTGTCTACCTTAACAGGCCATGGACTGTGAAATTGTGTTATCAGGAAAATAATTTCCAGTGTCATTACATAAAATCCCAGATCCAAACTGTATGATGTAGATTAACTCAATGCCAACTAATAAATTAGGATCAGGCTTAATTAACTCATAATTTTAATACATTTAATATATAAAAAGCCAGTTTAGGAAATAGGCATGCTAAAATGAGTAATTCCAGATATGACATGTGTTTAATACATTAAAGAAATAGAGGTTTTTGCTGACACAACACTGAAATATATGATAAACTTCTGTTAAATAATGCATATAAGATAGGGAATACACATTTACATAACTATTAATTTTTTGGAACTGATCTCTTTTCTTCGTTTGTACTATAAAGGTAATTTAAAAGGCAATGAGATCCATGAGTACAGTGCAGTTCCTCTGCCCCCCCCCCCCCCCGGCATTCCAGTGAGCCCTTCCATTCTTGGGAATATAGGGACACTCATGAGCAGCACAGGGGCAAACTCAGAATCTGCAGTAGAAGGAATAAACAAAAAATATTCCTCCTCCTCCACTGATGGAAGTGCTTTTCCATGACCAGAAATGGATCATGGGGCTTCTTTCCCAAAGCATCCCTTCCCTAAAGCCAATCCTGTCTCCACTTAATTGGAGTAGGAGATGCTTGAAAAAGGCCTCTCTGACTTCTGAGAGCACCAGTTGTGAAACAGCTACCTCCCTTGAGGAGTCTTCTGTCATTCTGTGATTGCACCCAGCCCCCAGCCCATTGGCAACCATTATGTTGTGGGACCCAATATCTGTTTTCAATATTCCAAAGATGTCCAATAGTTCAACAAGGTTGGGTACCGCTGGTGTACAACTTGGGGGTCTGCAGTGAGCCTAACTAACCACAGGACTTTCCAGCATGTGTGTTCTGCATACTGAGGCTGTATATTCATGTTTTAATTGTTTTTATATCTTTGTATATATCTTACCTCTGGTTCTAATTGTTTTAATGATATGTTGTTCTTTCTGGTTGGTTTAATGGGTGATTTTACTATGACTGTTTTGTTAGCTGCCATGGTAGCACCTTGTGAGGGCAGAAAGGTGGGTAATAACTTTTGTAAAATAAATAAAAATAAAATACACATATGGTAAATAGGTGTGATGCCCCTGTTCATACAGCATGGTTACTACTTGTATTTGACAGATCATGGGTAGCATGTGCAGCTTATATACATGTTAGGGTCTCAGTACACATGATTGTAATGTCAGGCTACAGTCATGCTATGCTCACATACCAACCCTCCTCAGACTTTTGCTTACTGAACAAAGCTAGAGGAGAGTGACAGCATGCCTGCTAGTTCTGTGCTGGTGTCAACACATCTGCAGTGATCACTCTATAAGTGAGTGTGTGTTTGTGTATGTGTACACATGTAGATGAAGACATCTATGTGCAAGTGCATGCACACAACTGAATATGTGGATGTTGGGTTGGTGAAATCCTGCTCCCTTCTGTGTATTCAGTGAATTAATGTTTGAAGAGGACTATGTCCAGCTTAAAATCACAGCCCAATCACAGGTACCAAAAAGTCCTTGCCATATAATCACCATATCACAAAGCAGTTTTTGAATGAGTGGAAAGATTGTGATAGGACTACGCTCTTAATTGCATTGATATGCTGAAATGTATGTATTTATTTATTTAGGCTGCGATCACACGCACCAGATGATCCAACATAGGCACATATGCCCAAAGGATCAAAGGGCGCAATCAGACAGCAACATCTGGGAAGCATCCCACAGCCATTGGCAACCCGCACTGCTCCACTGCAGAAGTGAAGTTAAAAGGCACAGGGAAAAATCTGGTAGTAAATGGGTTGTGACAAGCCATGGGTGGACTTTCCCCTGTCTGATCATGCAAGCACACTTCCAAACCGTTGGGATGGTCTGATCAGGCCATTCCGGCTCAGTGCCATCCCTCCCCATCACAGCATGTGCATCGTTGCATACCCATAGGGGGCCCTCGGTGTGGATGTGTGATTCCTCATTTATGCACATGGGAAACAAACGGGGGGGGGGGGGGGGAGGGAATGACTCATCCACAGTTGCATCTGATCACACAGTAACAGGCTGGGCCTGCAGCAACAAAGGGCTGTGTGATCTTGCAACCGCTGGTCTAATTCCTCCGGAGGGAATAGCCTCGCTTCCCCTCTGCTTCAACTGGTGTGTGTGACTGCAACCTTAGATATTTATACTTTTCTCCCCAATGGAAACCCAAAGCAGCTTACAACATTGTTTTCCCCTCCCCATCTCCATTTATCTTCACAATGGATTTATGAGGTAAGTTAGGCTGAGAGCTTCCACAGCAGAATGGGGATTTAAACCCGTTTTTTTTTAAAGTTGCCAACAACCTGGATGTTAAAAAAAAATGTCCTGCCCCCTTAAAAGAGGTTTAATGGGGTATTATTTAGTAGGTAATGTTATTTACCTCCATGAAAAGCTTCAGCTGTCCATTTCCACTCATTAAGCCTCTATTAAAGGAGCAGGACATTTTTCCCCTCAGATGCTGGCAACCCTAGTCATCCAGACCCTACTCTGACACTCTAACCACTCCACAACACTGTGTGTCTAGTAGCTGGGACATCTTCAGTCTAGGGACTCAAGGTCTCAACTAATTAAGAATCGATGCAGTAACATTACAGAGACATTTTTCACTTAGTTACTGCACACAGTCCAGAAGAGCTGTCGTGTAAGCCTAAACAGAGTTACACCCTTGTTAGCAGCAGCCACTATATCACCTGAGTGGTATTAAGGGAGAAGAAGGCAGTGCTTTAAGAAGTACTCCTGGTGGGATTAAACAAGTGCCTGATGAAAAGATACTAAAAGGCAGGCGGGAGTGCGTGCATGCACATAACCACAGGAGTTTCAAATTCTCAGAAGTCAAACATAGAGGTAGAAAGTTAAAGTGTGAAAACTGATTTTCATATTCTCCTGATATAGTAATTGTCATTAAATTGATGCAATTAAATTGGGTGGCTCTTTATAGTGAGCATCTACATTCATACATGGGGATTTTGCTTAAAGACGAAGGCAAACGTTCAGAGTCGGTTTGATTATCTAGTGGACCAGAGGGCTGTCCATGAAATTGCTTGGTGCCGCTGTGGGAAGAAGTAATAGATCTATGGGCTACACAAAGCCACGCTTAATGATACCACCCCTTTGTATTAATCTGTTTGCATTTAATGGATTGGAAAGTTAAACAGTTTGTTCTCTGAACAAATTGTTAAGGAGAGGAATGAACTGTATCTGACTGTCATAGGTAAACTTTAAACTGAGGTAACAGCAAAAATGGGAGCTAGGAACAGCCTTCAGGACTGAGATGAGAATGTAAACCTAGAGGTAGCTGTTTAATTTCCCTTCTGTGGGTTTCTAATGATCCCTGACTATTCAGGAGAGACAGTAGTGGAGAACTGCCAGCCAGTTTTATGGTGCTGTTTTTTTGGTGCTTAAAGTGATTCACAACTTGCCACTCTTTACCTCCAAAAGTATTTTGGATGCTAAGACTCATCCCCTAATCTTGTGAAAGTAATAATTAAGGGAAGACATATGAGCACCTACATCTGACCTTCTGCACCATTACCTGAGATTAAGGAGGAAGAAGAGTTTCCTGGTCAAAGGTAGGGCTGTGTTAAAGCATTGATCGGCTGTGGGGACACAATATGCTAGTAGGACTTCTTGCTTACCCTTTTTAAACTAGAAGCAACTGGAAAAATGTCTAATGAGGGAGAAAAAAATCTTCCCTGCCCTTCGGCTACAGATTTATTTCAACATTATGGCAAACTTGACAGAATTTATGACACAGAAAAAGTCTAAATAAAACTCATTGCTCCAACAAGAGCAGGCCAACTGTGTAGCAGCTATTGTTTCTCACAATTGCCTCAGCCCAAGTTTGAAGCAATTCTGAAGCAGTAGTTAACAGCTGCTATTTAGATATATACTTTGATTGTTTGACAAGGCCATGAGAGCCAGCACTTGGGAGAATATGATCATGAGGTTCGATTCTCACAGACCAAAGCAAGGATTTCCCCTGATATGTGTGCCTTGGTATCCCACCCAGAAAATTAAAAATGTGTGGAGGCTGGATAGAGGGTTTTATTCTCTGAAAACGCCAGAATGCTTGTTGATATGAAATCTTACCCAGAGCTGGAGCACTGGAGTTTTTCTCTCACTGTTTTGTACCTTTTAAAATGCCAACTTTCACAATGAAAACTGAACACAAATATGTGGTGCCCTATATTGTCAGCTTTCTTCTCTAGCCCACAGCCTAATAAACAGTTATACAGAGCTGTTAACTAACAACTGCAATGAGATAAACAGGAGTTTTGGGGCACATTAAAGACTAAAAGAATGTTATTCCTGTGTACACCTTCATGGACTAGAGTTCACTTCAAATTCATTATGTAGGGGTGTGTAAACAAAGAAACAGCAGGTTCAAGGGACCCTGGAGTATATAAATTATGTAAAATTAAAATCTAATTAAAAATACAGAGATCATTCACTAGATATGCTAAGCTAGTTAACAGCTGTAAAGAGTTCCAGGGTTTTATAAGGTAATTAACACCTATCATGAGTAAGATCCTAAGTCTTTGTTCAGCAGAGGTTTCCTTAATAATTTAAGAGGTAAAAGATCATTGAACACAAATTAAACTGAGTACGTAGACCAGTTCTCTTTGAATCACCATCTGTTAGTAGACAAAAATGCTACCCACACCAGGGGAATGGTGGTGGGCTTTGCTGCGAGCCAGACTGAAGTGTGTGCTTCCAAAAAAACGTTTTACTAGCCTCTTCTGAATACACTTCTCTTAATATTTTCTAAAGAGGTACCAGTATTTTGTATCCTCCATGGCTGAAGCATGGGAGAAAGCAATAGGGGTTTGTATAGGACAGGGGGACACTTCTCCTGAGGTCACATCTCTATAGTGCATAACCAACTATTACTTCATGCATAGATTTTTTTTTAATCCTATAGTATCTTGAGAGTCATGTGATGTCATGCACAAAGAAGATACTAATAAGAAGTTAGTTCTGGTGAAAAATTCTAGCGCAAGTTCAGTGATATTTGTGTTTTCCCTGGACATTTCCATAAGTGTGTAATACTTGCCAGTTTGGTGTAGTGGTTAAGTATGCGGACTCTAATCTGGGAGAAGCGGGTTTGATTCCCCACTCCTCCACTTGCACCTGCTGGATGACCTTGGGCAAGCCATAGCTCTGTACCAGCTGTTCCCTCAAGGACAGCTGTCTCAGAGCTCTCTCAGCCCCACCTTACCTCACAGAGTGTCTGTTGTGGGGAGGGGAAGGGGAAGGAGTTTGTAAGCCGCTCTGAGACTCCAACTGAGTGAAGGGCGGGATATAAATCCAATCTCCTCTTCTTCTTGTTCCAAATATCCTTCAGTACTCTTTTAAGCATTTCTTTTTCTTATCTGACTTGAGTCCTTGTGTCTCAGAATTCCCGGTGGAAGTGGGACCATTCACAGTGTTCTTTATTGTGAGCTGTTGGTGTCACCAGCTGGAGATTGTCACAGTACATTCTGGCTATCTACCCAGCAGAAATCTCAGTGAAAACCATAGGAAATGATGTTATGTGGTAAAAATTCCTTACAATGAAATGTAATATTGAGACAAGCCCCTTAGAGAGTGTGCATTCTTAGTGACAAGTATCTTCAGACTAGTTTTGGGGTAAATTACTCAAGATGTTCAGAGCCAGTGACTGTTGTAGAAAGGGACGGTTGTAACTAGCATATGCTTTAAGAAAGGGAAAGGGACTGTGGACTATGTTGGCAGAGTTTAAACATGCAAAGGAATGGAGCACCAACTGTTTAAAGAAAATAACTTTGTATATTAAAAAAGAAACTCTGATAGAACAGAGGAGATCTGATCTTCTTCAAGCAGGTGCACTATAGACCTTATACATATTCCAACAGACTTGCTACTGTATATAGTATACGGTCTTAACTGCAGACTGAAAGGCCGGTAGTTTGGCAGTTTGAGACCCTAGTGCTGCGTGACGGAGTGAGCACTTGTCTCTGGTCCCAGCTCCTGCCAACATGGCAGTTCGAAAGCAAGAAATTGCAAGTAGATAAATAGGTGGGAAGGTAACAGCATTCCTTGCACCTCGGCGTCTAGTCATGCCGGCCACATGACCACAGAAAAGTCTTTGAACAACGCTGGCTCTTTGGCTTGGAAACGGAGATGAGCACCATCCCCTAGAGTCAGATTTGACTAGCTTTTGAGCAAGGGAACCCTTTATCTTTATCTATGGATGTATGCACTATGTAATCTCTGCATTATTTAACATGTCAATACTTGTGCTTTGTTTTAGATTTCTGCAATCCTAATCCTATTATACTATTTACTGGATATCCCAACCTGTTGATTGTATTGATTTACACTGTGTAATCCACCTTAAGTCTCAGTGAGAAAGGCAGAGTATAAATAACATAAAAGAGTAATAGAATCACAGAGTTGGAGGCAGCCATACAGGCTATCCAATCCAACCCCCTGCTCAATACAGGATCAGCCTAGAGCAGGGGTGGGCAATTGTTTTGGCTCAGGGGCTACTTTGTGGGAGCGGAGGTTAGCAGAGGGCCGCACCTTTTAAAATGACTGCATTCATTAGTTAACTTTGCATTTCAGAAAAGGTATAAATTGTATCATAAAAATCAATAAATATAAATTAAATAAAATAGTGGCAGTTTTATTCTATTTATTTATTGTGCTAATTTCATATCATCTATAGCTGCAAGCACATTTAATTTTAGAATCACTTTAATGAGACAAATGTACCCTATCACACCACGTGGCCAACTGTCTTGGTGGGCCGCAAAAAACTCTGTGGCGGGCCTCATGTGGCCCCCGGGCCGCAATTTGCCCACCCCTGGCCTAGAGCATCCCTGACAAGTGTTTGTCCAGCTGCTGCTTAAAGACTGCCAGTGAGGGGGAGATCACCACCACCCTAGGCAGTTGATTCCACTGTTGCACAACTCTTAAATGATACAATTCCCCACTCTACCACATGAAGCCAGCTGGGTGATTTTGGGTCAGTCACAGTTCTCTCAGAGCTGTTCTCTCAGAACTCACTCAGCCCCACCTGCCTCACAGGGTGTCTGTTGCGGAGAGAAGAAGGGAAGGAGATTGTAAGCTGCTCTGAGACTCTGAGTGAAGGGTAAGCTATAAATCCAGCTCTTCTTCTTCTAGACAAACTGAACTTCTTTAATTTATTCTGACTCATACATACACCATTATATATGACAATAATACAGCTGGAGAAAGATGTTGTTCATTACTCTGAAATAGTTGGTTATAGCAGGTCACAATTTTTATGTGCCTATGTTAAAATACTATTGGGGCTAACACACAAGTGATGCTGGGGATCTGATGACTGGATCCCAAAATCTGTAAAATTTGCTGCAAAATTTGGGATGCTATTACATTTGTGATCATTGCTAGTTTGGCTTGAAAATCCCCATTTTGATTTTGCTCCTCCCTGTGACTCTACTTTTATGTCAGCTTCTGACTGCTTGTGCCTTTTTTTGGGTAAAACAAACACTTTTTAATGTAACCCATACATCAGTTATATAAATGGCATGTACTGTATTAGGGTTGCCAGCTCTGTGTTAGGAAATACCTGGAGATTTAGGGTGTGGAGCCTGAAAGGGGCAGGGTTTGGAGAAGGAGAGACTTCAGTGGGGTATAACACCATAGAGTCCATCTTTCCAAGTGGCCGTTATCTCCATGTGAGCTCATCCCTGTTTCCTGGAGATCAGTAGTAATAGTAGGAGATCTTCAGCCACCAGCTGGAGATTGGGAACCCAGTCTGTATTGATGGTGTAGAACAGGGATGGCCAAACTTGCTCAACCTAAGAGCCACCTAGAATAAACACCAGCTGTCTTAGAGCCGCAAGACAGGAACAAATATTACACAACATTTTTATTGTAAAAAATATGCAAATTTGCTTTTTATTAACGTTAAATGAGACTGCGAAAAATAAAAACAAAAGGGGTAAAAACAGATATTGATAATGATATTTATTTGTTAGCTAATGATATTGATTTGTCTAAGAGAGAGAAAGAGAGGGATGGAAAGAAAGAATGAAAGAGGTGAAAAGAAAGAGAGAGAGAAAAACAAAGAAAGCAAATAGATGGGAGGGAGGGAGGAGGGAAGAAGGAAGGAAGAGTGGGAGGGAAGGAAGGAGAAAAAGTATGCCTCCCCTTCACTTCCCCAGCTGCCCTGCCGGGAGCTGCACAATATGTGTGAAAGAGTCGCATGTGGCTCCTGAGCCACAGTTTGGCCTCCCCTGGTGTAGAACAAAGCAGTGCCTTGGGAATACTGGCAGTGAAAATGGGGGAAGTGAAAAGTCTCACAATGGTGACATCTGAAAACAGACGAAATGGAAATAGCTATATTTGAATACCCTTATTAAAATGCAGTCAGGGTCCTCTCACTGGGCTGTGTCCTGGGGAGAACACTATGGAAAACCATTTAAAAGACCTCTCCTTACAGTGCTATTTCTCCAATCAAATGGCTCTGCCAGGTTTCTGTAATCTCAGGTAAGGGGGGGACAACACACCAGTTTCTTTATTGTGCCTTCATTTATTCTGGGGCTTAAAAAGCCATTTATTACTGGGGAAGTGTTTCAGGAGCGTTAACCTGCCCTTTCCTTGTGACGTGACCTTGACCTATATGCCAGCTCTGGGTAAGGAAATTCCTGGAGCTTTGGGGCAGAACCTGGGGAGGCCAGAATTTGGGGATGGAAAGGGAGCTCAGCAGGAAAGTGGTGCCACAGAGTCCACCCTCTGAAGCTAAAAGTTTTCTCCAGGGGAATTGATTTCTGAGGTCTGAACTGGAGATCAGTCATAATTTTGGGAGAACTTCAAACCTCACCAGGAAGCTAGCAGCCCTGCCCACCTCATGTAGCTGCTCTTTGTAGCTAAAATAGACATCTAGGAATTCCATCATGGATTCTCCAGGATCACATGTACTTTGGGCTTACTGGTGTTTAGCAACTAGGTGGCAAGGATACATGGAGAAGTTTGGTGGGGTACACTTTTGTTCATAAGATACATTCCCCTGCAATGCCAGTGGCTGAAGCCTTTCCTGCCCGTGCAGATTCTAACATCTTGTTCGGTGAAGAGAGAATGCATTGTACCAAACACTAAGGGGTTTAATACCTAAGTTGTACACAAAAAAACACTTTTGGTTGACCACCACAGGCTGTTAGAAGCATTTCTAGAAGCTATATCCTCAGGTGGGTTAGCTTCTTTTACCATTTTCCCCATTTATGACTCATTTTGACAAAGTATTAGTTGCACCAGACATCACTAGCTCTGTAATATGTTTGTGGCCTTCAGGTGTAAACTAATTTATATGGCCCTTTGTTCATTTTCTGTGCTTGCAATGTCTAGCAAAAGTCCCACTGATAATTGAAGTCTAGAGCTTTATGAGCCTGTAGTTCAAGGCTTAGGTACATTTTCTTTATTAAACTCTCAGAGTTCTGCAGAAGGCAAATAACACCATGAGAAAATATATTTTACTGTTCATTTTATGAGGCTGTTTATTCTGGATACCAGTGTATTGCAACCTGATTGCTTTCTGAACTTTGAGTTCCCATTGAGCAACCCAAAATGTTACATAGCAAATTTGTTTGCTGTGCATACCTGTGTTTATCACAGCACACATACAAAATGTGAATGATGTATACATAGGCACATGTCTAATTAAAGATCTATATAGCCATGTTTGTGAGAGCTGATCAAATCAGGTTTTCAGCATGCATACACATGGATGTTTAAAGAAACACATACACATATTTTAAATACTCATTTAAGTATACATTTGTTTCATTGTATGCTTCCTCAATCGTGAAGCACTGCCCTTCAATCCTGCTCTGGGTGTGCATGCATTATTTTTATTTGCTATGACAAATTTGGCAATGTGAATCTCTGTAATCACAAATATTATGTGTGATCATTTTATCCCTGGAAGGTTTCATGCAAATGTATGGAATGACTTTCTTGAATAATCCTGGAAACAATTATGTATATGGGCAGCTCAGAGAACATGAAAAGCAGATTTCAAAGAAAGGAAAGAAGATAAAACAGAATTCACAATGCTGAGATGTATATACTCAAGAATGCCTGGTCAAAGAGGTTGTTTGATTCAGGGTCATAAATGAGTCTATTAGGAGAAAGAGAGAGTTTCAGTTTTATTAAAAGGTATCCGTGCACCCATGACAGGTGATCCATGATTCATCTGCCTGTTCTGCATTGTTCCAAATAGTCAAATTGGCATTTACTTCCTGTGACAGACGTCTTGAAATTCTTTCTAATATTTACTGCAGGGTTCAAAATAGAAATATCATAATTAGTTCCTGGAATAATCTTTTGTGAAATTTTCCTAGGTTTGTGAGCTTGGAAGCATTTATTAAGCTCATGTAGGACTACCAAATATAGGAGATCCTAAGAGAAATAAGCCTATAAAATTATATATTTTGTAATATGGTTTCCCTTTTTTACTCTTTTCTATGTATATTATTGTTTATGGTGGTATTATATGCCAATAAAACCTAACTGACTGACTGAGAAATAAGCCATCCTGGGATCCTGGTACAATGTCCATCTCTTGCTGCAAGCCCACTACAACAATGGTCTTGGGGGCTCTTGTATTGTTTTGCCTTTGTTTAGATGGAAGGGGAGACAGCCCGCATTAAGCCCCCCCCCCATACCTTTATTTTGAAAGGTAAACATAGGGTTTTTTTTTTAGATATTTTAAATCTTATTTTCAGGGTCATATGGTAATCCTAATTCTTACAAAGGGGTAATGTATGTGTCTGGATGTTACCATTTCAGGCTGGATCATTCAAATGATTGAATCCTCCCTCCCACTTCCCCCTACATACGCACATGCACACCAAAGTATTCATAAACATGGAAAACTAGCATGCTCTGGGAAAAGCTGGACTAGATGTCTCCTGACATTTTGAGAGCTATTCTAAGCTCTATTCAGACTCCTACTCAGCTTTATTCAACAGAGCTTACTGCTAGGAAGAGTTCTAAGTGATCTTAGCTGGTAATATGCCATGTTCTTCTATGCAAAGAGATTTTTTTAACCATGGAAAAGTGTTAGTGTATGTATGGTTGATTGGGATTGCTGATGTTAATTGTACTACTGCCTGGTTAATAGTATTGGAGACGTTAGTGTTTTATCCCTTTGCATGATGGTAACTCGCTTTCAGAATTTTGATATTGGAAAATTCAGAAATATTCTAGAACACAAAGATCAAAATCTTATGGAACCTCCTCCTACAATCAAAGAACATGTTTACCTTCTATCCTCCTCTGATTGCTGGGTTTAGATCTTCAAGAAGACCAGAACTTGCAATGATGTGTGATGGAGAAACAAACATCTGTGGGGTAGAGAAGCAGAGTAAACACAGACAAATGCTGGAGGTATTAGCATTGTGCATGTACTGTTAACAGTATTTTTGTATAGCTACACTGAGTCCAGTGGACTTGATCCATGGAGAGGTTGTGAAGAATAGAAAATGGAAAGATGAACTGCTGCTTGATGTAGCATATGATTTTGACAGCATTAAAAATGTGAATAGAAATCTAGCCTGCCTTGGCAAGTGCAGCTTGTCTACAGATCTAATTCAATGGACTTTTGCTAATCTGCAGCTAAGGACTTGTATGAAAACTCTCTTCAGAGATTAGGAGGGATAATAGGGTGTAACAGAAATGGCTCTAAAGCCTCTCAAGCACAGTAATCTTGTAATTCATCTGGTAGGCAAAAAAGAAGCTCGACAGATTACTGTCTGAACTACTCTGGCCTAAATTTTCTTTAAAATACCATTTTAGATGTAACTTGGCATAGTTAGAATGTCTATTTCATATCTTTTTATATGATTTTATGGATTTTACTCACTCCCTTTGTTTGTTATGTTGGCTTTCTCTTGTCAGGGTGTTTGTAACTTGGAAAGCATTCCAAAATGTAAAGTTCCGTCATCCTTTCCTGTAGTTGTTGAGGTGAAGTCCATCCTGTTACATCATACTCCTGCAGTTGAGAACCAGGCTTCAGAGCCAATTTCTATTATTAAAGCAGGCCACTGAGGGGACAGTTAGACCCACCTGGCAGTGGGAGGAGGAGAAGAGTGAATCCTTTCCCTTTGCTGGCTCCCTCCAGACTGAGGCCAGGATGCTGGCCGGTGGCTCTGTGGGCGGGACTGAGGCAAAGCAGGGAGAGAATGCAGCCAATGGCCAGGGTCCCCCTTTTGAGAGGCAGTCCGTCCAGCCTACTGATTTTGGTGTCCCATGCACACACAAACACACACACAAACACACATAAACGCACAAAGAACACACACACACACACACTAACGCAAACACACACACAAACACACAGAAACACAAACACCCACACAAACACACCCACACACAAAGAACACACAAACACACAAAGAACACACACACACACAAACACAAACACACAACACACACACACACACATGCACACAAACACACACACAAACACACACACACACTCGTCATTGGAGGAAGCGCCTTGGGCACTTCACACAGCACCCTATAGCGCTTCAGGACCGGTATAAAGATCAGAAGAACGCTTGGGAGGAGGTTTCAAGGTAAAGCGGCTCAGGAACGCTTCCCAACGGGAGAGGCACGTTTCTGTGTGAAAGGGCAGAATGTTCCGTTAGGGAACCGGTACTAATACGGTTCTGTGTAAAATGCCTGACAGAAACTGTTACTGAAGAGTTCCTGAAACGGAACATAATGGCTGTGTGAAATTCCCCACTGTGATGTAGCTCATAGTTTTTAGGCTCTGGCTCACACAGTTTTGTCTTAGCTTGGAAAGGATGGCTCCAGAGCAAACTACTTGATGCAGTAGCCAAATCATTTGCTCACAACTGAAATGCCAGTGGCTCACAAAGCAGAATTTTTGCTCACATGACTCCACAGCTTAGAAGGAGCATTGGTTGAGAGTGTAATGTGAGTAGGCAAAGTTAGAAGTGCGAGGATAGGGCTGTGAGGAAGCCGTCCTCCCCCCCCCCCTGTCACTACCTGTATGTATAATAGAGTGCCCCCTTTCCCATTCTGCCTTTTGCCCTGATCCACTTATACACTAACATTAATGGCTTGAGCATGCTGCATCATGCAGGAGGCTTGAGGATTTTATGTTTCTTTGCAGTTGGTCTTCCTTGGCAGTAGGCTCACATTGTGGGGAGGCAGGCTCTCACCTTTTCCTCTCTTGCTGCTCCCCCCTCCCCCAGCCAGGCCCAGCTGTTCCCTCCCCTCCCCTCCTCTTTGCCCCATTTGGAGGTGATGGGAAGGGAGAGAGGGAAGAAAATGGATCCCTGGCAGTTCTGTCTGTCAGAGGGAAGGTGCTCTGTTCTCTCTGTCAGGCAGAAGTGCCTGGATTCCCTTCCCCCCCTCTCTTTGCTCTGTTTGGATGCGATGGGAAGGGAAGGCAAATGGCATCCTCTCTCCTGAGGTGAAGCCACCTTGTGAGGTGAATTTTGGCGGGCAGAGCTTTATTTATTTATTTATTCCCCCCCCCCCGATTTATACCCCGCCCTCTCCGCAAATGGGCTCAGGGTGGCTTTGGTGGGCGGGCTGCAGGGTACCCAGCCTGGGGCACCCTTTCCCTTCCCCCCCTTCTCTTTGACTGTTTCACAGTGTCTTCTGAGAGGAAATTTGGCAATTTGGCAGTATGCGGGGGAGGGATTATGCTGATAGTCCATAGTGTTTTCACTGACAGAAGCAGGCCCCTGAGGGGACAGTTAGGGAAGGGAGAGAATGGATCCCGGACAGTTTTGCCTGTCAGAAGGAAGGCGCTCTGGTCTCTCTGTCAGGCAGAAGTGCCTGGATTCCCTTTCTCTCTCCCCCATTCTCTTTGTTTCGTTTGGACAGTTAGACCCACCTGGCAGTGGGCGGAGGAGAAGCATGGACCCAGCTCCCAGTCGGTTCTCTTCGTTTTGTTTGGACAGTTAGACCCACCTGGCAGTGGGAGGAGGAGAAGAGTGGATCCTTTCCCTTTGCTGGCTCCCTCCAGACTGAGGCCGAGACGCTGGCCGGTGGTTCTGTGGGTGGGACTGAGGCAAAGCAGGGAAAGAATGCAGCCAATGGCCAGGGTCCCCCTTTTGAGAGACAGTCCGTCCAGCCTACTAATTTTGGCGTCCCATGGAATTGTGTATAGAACTTTTTAAAGTACTAACGACATTTTAATATGTGTTACATCCATTTTCCAGAGAACCCTATAAGATATGTTCCTATCCCTTTTTACAGATAGAGATGAAAATTTCCATTAAATCCATGAATATCAATTGCTCAGTCAATTTCCAATTTAATCTCAGTATTTTATTTACTTTATCCCATTGCTATAAATATCCAAAGCAAGTTACAAAAATGCAGAAACTATTAAAACCATTTCAACATCCATAACTTAACAAAGCAGTACATATTCTTACAGCCGAAAAAACAAGCCTATAAAACCCTTTACTGAGTTCCATTTGCTCAGTTGGAAAAAGCTTGCTGAAAGAGAATAACTTTAAAAAGTTTGGAAACAAGCTAAAGAGAGTGTCCTACATACTTCCTTGGGTAGATTGTTCCCAGGGGTCATTTCGTAGAAAAAGAGGTGCAGGAGCTCATTAGCATAACTCATTTGCATAACTCATTTGCATACACCACACCCCCTAACATACCGGAAGTGTGTCAGAAGGCAACACCCACCCCTCAGGCTCCACTCCACAGGTGAGTGAAACTGACCTGCTCTTCCTCCATTCCCTTCCCCATCCAATACTTTGTGCAATAAAAATAAGCGTAAAGAACACACCCTCATTCTCTTCCTGCTCCCTTGAAACCACTAGGTTTCAAGTAGACTTGAGATACCCAGGACATGTGCACCACCCATCCCTTCCCCCTCCCCTCCCCACAACAAGACACCCTGTGAGGTAGGTGGGGCTGAGAGAGGTCTTTTGAGAACTGCTCATAAGAGAACAGCTCTGAGAGAACTTGTGAATGGCCCAAGGTCACACCAGCAGCTGCATGTGGAGGAGTGGGGAATCAAACCCGGTTCTCCCAGTTTAGAGTCCAACTCCTGACCACTACACCAAACTGATAAGGTGGAAGCTGCTGAAGGGTTGGTGAAAATTCTCCAGTACTTATGTGCCATGTGCCCAGATAAAAAATGGTATACTTAGAAAATTTATATGGCACCTTGAGCAAGTCTCTGGAAAAGCAGCACACAGTCATTAAAGGAACAATGATAAAATTATCAATATTAAAACAAAACATTAAAAACAATAAAGACCCTAGCAGGGCTTTCCCCGGGGTGCTGCGCCTCTGCACTGCTCGGGGAAGCCAAGGAGGGGATGGGGCTTGGTCAAGTGCCCGCCCCCTGGGCTCCTTACTCCCGGAGCTGTGCTCCTGTGCGCTCCCGCTCCAACGGACCCCTGATTGTTCCTTTTGTGTAGTGAACAACAAACACCCAATTCTGTTTGGCAGAACAGGACAGGTAACTTGGCTATCAGGATAAGGAATAACAATACTTAACTAAGCTGTTTCTAGAGCTCTAGGGCAGGGTTGTCCTGGCCTGGTTCTGCAGATTCTTAGTAGGCCCTGCACTCCTGCAAGCTGCTAGCAGGGAGACTGAGAAGCACTCAATCCCTCCTACTTGCTCTGAGGCCTCCTGGGACAGCCCCTTAAAGAGGAAGTACACAACAGTTCCATTAGGTGAGGGCTATTATCAAAAACATCATTGATCTTACAGAGGATAACCACAGTTCCTGCTAGGAGGCCACTTCTGGATAGGCATTCTGTATAATTCACCATGAATAGGAGAACTATCTCATTCAGCTCTGTTGATTACATGTGAGGCACGCCAACCATGACCCATCTTTGCGCCTATCAAACTAGATAGCTAGGTGGTACCCGATTTTAGAAAACTTAGACAAAGTACTTGAACGTCAAAACAATGCACAAGGCTATAGATTTCATATTTTTTTGAAAACTAGTTGGTTAATTTAACACCTTTTTTTTGGTGTTTTTTTCCTTGTGATTTGTAAAGCACAATAGTTATTGACTGAGTTCCAAATTTAGAGTTTGTTATTGTCAGGGCTCTTTTTGGGCAGGAACACCCAGAAACAGAGTTCCGGCTGGCTTCTGAGTTGACCGCGGCTACAGCCTCCCCCACCTCGGGTTCCCCACATGCTTTGCAAGTCGTGGGGTGCCTGGGGAAGCCAAGCTGATCCAGGAAGGAAGGCAGTTTAAACTGCCTCTCCCCCCTCCCCCTCGGGTTCTCCAGGCGCCCTGCAAGCCATGAGTCACCTGGGGAAGCCAATCCTGGAAGGGAGCTGTGCTGTCAGGGGTGTGGCCTAATATGCTAATGAGTTTCTGCTGTTGGGTGTGGCCTATTATGCTAATGAGTTCCTGCTGTGCTTTTTCTACAAAAATAGCCCTGGTTATTGTTATAGTTGTTATTGTGTTTATGTTATTGTGTTATAACACTTGTATACCAATATAAAATTTACTATAATCTCTTTATACAAAATATGACATTATTGCTTGCAATTATTATAAAATCAATAAAATGTTTAAATAAAAAAAATCTCCTTAATGGTGGTTGTTGAAGTTCATCTGCTTTACACCTGTCCTGTAGCCTCTGGTCCTACAGTGCCAGGAATCTGCAGATTGTGGCTGCTTCTGCCCAGGTGAGAACTAAACTGTCTTCATTTTATATATCTCTGTGAATCATTTACAGAATTTACCTATATTGTAAAGCAGAAATCCTATCTTTGTGGCTGGGCAGTCAGATACGTCCATTAAATGACAAATGTTGGCTAGATTATATTCCCTGCACCTGATTTTCATTTCAGTATGAAATACCTAAAGCAACACAGAGCCTTGTGGCGCTTGAAACACTAATATATTTTTGCCTTGATTTAGGTGAGCTAAAGCAGCTTTATGTAGGGTTGCCAGCTCTTGGTTGGAAAATACCTGGAGACTTTGGGGGTGGATTTGGGAGAGGGTGGGGTTTTGGGAGGGACCTCATCATGGTATAATACCATACAGTCATGGGCGTCAACTACGGGGGGGCTCGAGGGCTCGAGCCCCCCCCGAAATTTCCCGGGGGGGGCTCAGCCACCCCCGGCAAAATGGAGCGCCCACCGGTGACGCCGCCTCTCCTTCCCCCCCACCTCCGGCCTGCTCTCCTGCCTCCCTGGGGCGGCGGGGGGGGAGAGAGGCGGCGCTCATCTGCGCCCCCCCGCACGCCCCGAGCGCGAGGCGGAGCGGGAGCCGGGGGCCCGCAAGGGCGACGCGCCAGCCCCCGGCTGCAGGCGGCAGCAGCAGCCGGCGCCCAAGGTGAGCGGGGAGAGGGAGGGAGGGGGGCGGGGAGCGCGGCCAGCGAGCGGGCGGGCGGGCATGGCCTGGCTGCCCGGGGGAGGGAAGCGGCGGTGGCGGCTCCCTGGGGCGGGGGGGGAGAGCAGCGGGGACATAATCCCGAGCGCGTGCGCGCGCTTTGCGCGCGCACACGGGAGAGCCCCCACCCCCCCCGGGGATTTAAAAAGTCTACGCCCCTGCATACAGTCCACCCTTCATAGCAGCCATTTTCTCAAGGGGAGCTGATCTCTGTCAGCTGGTGATCAGTTGTAAAAGCGGGAGATCTCCAGGCCCCACTTGGAGGCTGGCAACCGTAGCTTTATGTAAAAATACAAAGCAATCATATTGATCCATCTAGTGCTGTTCTATCTACTCTTGCCTGCCGGTGGCTCGACAGGGTCTCTGGCATAGAAGGGTCTTTTTTCTGAACCCCGGCTAGCTGTGAGACTTTAACAGTGACCTTTTCCCATGCAAAGCACATGCTCAGGCCATCACTACTTTGTCAAATGCATGAACTGGACTCAGGTTCATGAAAGCTCAGGTCACAATGCATTTGTGAGTCATGAAGGTGCCACAAGACCGTGTTGCAGCTGAAACACACTGTTCTTCTGGAATATAAAAAAGCAGAGTGAAAAGGTGACCTCTCTAACTCAGACAGCTGGAGAGTTGTTGAAAATTCACAGAGAGCAAAAAGAATTAATTTCTGTGGTTTTGAGGAAGTAATTGTCCTGACTGAGTAAGGACGGTACATTTCACACCTCTTGGGAATGTCTAGATGAATGTTAGGTCTACATCCCATATTAGAGCCACATAGCAGTTGCAACAGTAAGGCCGTGGTCACACGGCCCCTTTAAATCCGGGAGGGCTCCCGGATTTAAAGGGGCCGCATTTTTCAACCGCGGGTTGGGATGTCCATACATCCCAACCCCTGCGGCAGTACCAGCAGCAAAAGCAGCAGCCACGGCCGCTGAAGAGGCGGCCGCGGCAGGAACGACTGCTGCGGCAGCGGCCGCTGAAGAGGCGGCGGAAGCGGCGGCGGCCGCTGAAGAGTTGGCAGCCGTGGAGCGAACGGTGGCTGCGGCGGAGGCGGCCCCAGCAGCAGGAGAGGCGGCTGTGGCTGCCAAGGACCGCCAGCCACCTGGGTAAGTTGTGGGGTTTTTTTCCCCCCTTTTACACTTGGGCGCATGAGTAGTCATGTGCCCAAGTGTAAAAAGGGGGGGGGAAATGGAGGGGGGAGGCCATCTGGACAGCCCTGCTCTCGCAATGCTTGCGAGAGAGGGCTGTCCAGATAACCTCCAATGCGGGTTCCTCCCGTGACTCCCGGGAAAACACTAGTTTTTCCCGGGGTCGGTAAAAGCGGGAGCAACCCGCATTGGAGCCCGCTTCGCTGCGGGACTCGCTGCGGGGCTATGTAGACGGCCCCTTTAAATGCGGGAGGAAGCAGCCCTTCCTCCTGCATTAAGGGGCCGTGTGACCGCGGCCTAAATCACGTAGAAACAGCTAAGAGATAGTACTACTGTCTCTTTTAGAGACACCAAATCAAAAGGTTTATTATATTTACTACTGGGATCTTGAAATTTGATTGGCAGTCACAAATATGATCACCACAAGTATAAAAAGGTTAGAAGTTTTGGTTTCATAACCCTATGATGAAGCTATAAAAAGACATTGCTTTAAGTACGTGAGTAGTTTTACTATAGTTATTGCTGTTATTTACTGGAGAAAAGCACACACACATGTAACCATGGTAATGATATCTTGAATGTACTTGATAAGATTTATATGAATGTTCACATTGTTAAAAAATGTTAAGTTGGATAATAAATATAATATCCCTTTTTCTCTTTGAAGTGCCCGTGAGTCTTACTTAGAGATAGTGTTGAAGTGGATTTCCCCCAAGTAAGAAATTATAGAATTAGAAGTAAGGTCCTTTCCGCACTTGGATCTCATCCCTGGTTTTATCAGAGTTCAACTTGGAACACAATACCTTGCATTTATCCATGGTTATAACAGCATCTGTTTATCATGGGACAAGTGTGGGGCAAAACCGGGGTGACCTCAATGTAATGTGGAAACAAAAAATACCCCAAGATAATTACAGGGGTGAACTTGCGTGTTGTATAGAATGTAAGTTCAGGGACAGGGTTGAACCAGGATTTAAGGTCTAGTGCGGAAAGGTCCTAAGTGACCTTCAAGGACATGTGGGGGACAATGGATTCCACTTCTCCTCTATCCTGTTCCCCATTTCCACACATTTACAACTTTGGTTTAAGAAGTAATCCCTGCTCCAAATTGGAGTAGCTCTGATTGATTTTTGGTTGTTGCTGTTAAAATGTTAGTTTGGATATGGAATGTACTGTTTGTTTATGCTTTGATTTGGTAGTTGCTTAGGTTAGGGCTGTGTTCACACACACTAAATAATCCACTTTCAATCCACTTACAATGCACTTTCCAACTGGATTTTGCCAGTTCACACAGTAAAATCCAGTTGGAAAGTGCACTGAAAGTGGATTGAAAGTGGATTATTTAGTATGTGTGAACACAGCCTAGGATAAGACCTCCCCATTCCTATACCAAATCTCTTAATAAACGCCATTGTTCTTTTAAAACTTTTAAAAATCAGGTCTCTGCCATCTATTTCTCTCCTAACATTTACTACTTACTGCCACCTGTTCAGTTAAAAGATCCGTTTCCTGCTCGCTGTGGAAACATGCAAGCTAATTCCCCATGCTAATCTGAACATATGGTCATATGTTTACGGGGGTGTGGTAACAATAGCTACAGTGGCCACTGTATTTCTTAAAAGCTACAGGTACTGCTTTTGTTATTTGGGTGGGGATTAACCCCCAAATGTACTCCCCCCGATTCTGATTTTACAGCAAACCTGTGGCTTTTTTCAGGTTAATAGAAAGCAGTTGTCTTTCCATGGCTCCAGTCCCTGGATTTAAGGTAAATATCAACACTATCAAACACAGTAGAGGGAATTAACCCTGGGTCTTCTGTTTGTCCAGTGCCCTAAGTACTACACACACTAGCAAGCAAAGATAATTTGGTAATGTAAGATCAAGCAACACTGTATGATAAGATTGGTCAGAATCTAGAAGAAGAAAGAAGAGGGCTAGCCCAAGGGGTTTGGATCCCTTATGCCAGCTGCTAGGCAGGCTTTCCCTGCTGTGTCACAAGCCACCACATGTCAACCTGGGTGTGCATGGACCTGGGCAAGCCCTGGGTTGCTGTACACAGGCCAGGTAGGGGAAGGGGAGAAGGAGCTGCTGCTAGCCACTGGCCTGTGAACTAGGTGGGTGGGTAGTCCAGCAGTGAACTGGTGGCCACCTGCACCTTCTTTCTCCCTCCCTCTTTCATAGTGGCAGGGTTGGAGATGGGTTGGGAAGGCAGGTGTCAGCACTGGGGCCAGGGCTGCTGCTTAGGGTTGCCAACTGGCTGCTTGCTGCCCCAGAACCCCCTTCCCTCTGGTGCCCTAGGCAATCACCTAGGTCTGCCTAATGCGTGGGTTGGGTTGGAGGAAGAATGTGTGTGTCAAAGCTGTCCCCCTGGAAGCACAAAGAGCAATCCTAAGAAATCAGCTTAGAATCTTACTCAGGTCTATTTGATGGTAGAGTTGCCAGATCTCCTACTACAGTAGGACACCTCCCACTGCCACTCAGTAGTCCGGGGGGGGGGGGAATAAGGCAAAAACTATTGTCACATAAGTGGCATGAAATAATTTCCAAGGTGAACTCGGAAGTATGTCATGCTGCTCTAGAATTCAGTGGAAACTCTTTGGTTTTCCACTTAATCCTAGAACAATGTGGGGAGAGTCAGTTGGTGTAGTGGCTAGAGCACGGACTCTAATCTGGGAGAACCAGGTTTGATTCCCCATTCCTTGTGACCTTGGGTCAGTCATAAGTTCTCTCAGAGTTGGTCTCTCATGGGCAATTCTTGGGAGAGCTCTCTCAGCCCCACCTACCTCAGAGGGTGTCTGTTGTGGAGAGGGGAAGGGGAAGGAGATTGTAATCTGCTTTGAGACTCCTTTGGGTAGTGAAGGGCAGGGTAGAAATCCAATCTCCTCCTCCTCCTCCTTTCAGGCTCACCCACAAAAATGCTATCCTGGCACTGATATCTAAGTGCCCCCCCCCCACTTTCTTATTCTCCCATTGGGTGCCAGACAACTATATGGGAGAGGTCCACAAAGGCAAGCACAGTGCAGGCAAACAGGTGAACTGCTAATTTCAAACTGGCAGCAGCTTCGTGGTCTGTAGATACAGGTTACTTGGAACTAGGCTAGTATCTCAGTGTTTATAGATTTGGGTGCAGCCAGCTGGCTGCCCCTTTCCTGGCAAACAGTTTGAAAGCACCATTAACTTGCAGTGTATAATAAACCATAATAGAAGAAAAGAAAGAGGAAGGAGAAAAATAAGCAAAAAAAGTAGAAGACAATAATTGTGCTTCATTTTACACTACCAATGCACATGGCTTGTTTTACAGAACAGGAAAAATGGAGAGTTCCTGTCTCATGAAACTTATATTCTAATGTTTAAGCAGTGGGAGAGAGAAGCAAGAAAACAGCAAACAAAAACCTGTCTCATCATTTTTACTACTGAATTTATCGGCAATGAAGAATCTTGGGGAACCTTGAAAGCTAACAGATTTATTGTGAACTCAGCCTTCATGGACGAGCATCCACTTTATCAGATGCATGATGTCATGCATTTGATGGAGCTGATTCTAGTCCATCGAAGCCATATGCCACAATAAATCTATCAGTATTTGGTGCAATAGACAAACACAGATAGCCCTCTGGAACTTTATTAACAAAACTGGAAGGAAAATATGGGAAGCAATTGCTGGAGAGAACATGAAGAGAATAGATCAAGAAGACAAGAGAAAAAAAGATGGACGCTACTTCCAGGGATCAGCTTTTCAAGATGCTTTTCTAAGTAGAAGTGAACTTTCCTATTAGGGATATGTTATGGCTCAATGGGCTTTGTATTCAGAAGGTCCCAGGTTCAATCACTGCCTTCTCCAATGAGAAGGCTCAGGTACTGATACCCTGGAGAGCTGCTGGTGGTCACAGTAGACAACACTGCCCTTGGCAGACTAAGGGTCTGGTTTGTTGCAAAGCATCTTCACATGCTCCTTGTAGGGGAGGGCTATGGCCCAGTGGCTCTACTTGGCTTATAGAATGTCCCAGGTTCAATCTCTGGCAACTACAGCTCTAAAAGGCCCAGGTAGTAGAATGAGGTGAAAGACCTCTGCCTGAAACCATGGAGAGCTGCTGTCGGTCTGAGTAGAAAATACTGGCCTTGATGGAACAAATGATCTGATTCAGTATGGCAGCTCCATGTGTGTTTGTGTATGTGTTCAGAAAATGGTTCATAAGAACATAAGAAGAGCCCTGCTAGATCAGACAAGTGGTCCATCTAGTCCACCATCCTGTCTCGCACAATAGCCAACTAATTACTCTGGAATACCAGCAGCAGGGCATAAGAACATAAGAAGAGCCCTGATGGATCAGACCAGTGGTCCATTTGGTCCAACATCTTGTGTCACACGGTTATCAACCAGTTACTTTGGAGGGCCAACAACAGGGCACAGAGGCCAAGACTGTCCCCTTGATGTTGCCTCCTAGCTCTGGGATTCAGAGGTTTAGTGTCACTGAACATGGAAGTTCCCCTCAGTCACCATGGCTAGTAGCCACTGATAGACCTATCCTCCATGAATCTATTTAATCTCCCTCTAAAGCTGTTTATTCCTGTGGTCATCAATACATTTTCTGGCAGTGAATTCCATATTTTCATCACTCTATGTGTAAAGTAGTATTTCCTTTTGTTCATCCTGGAACTACTGCCCATTGGCTTCATTGGATGCCCTCAAATTCTAATATTTTGGAAGAGGGAGAAAAATTTCTCTCTGTCCACTGTCTACTCCATGCATTATTTTATAAACCTGTATCATGTCCTCCCCTAGTTGTCTTTTTCCTAAACTAAAAAGTCCTGGACTAGGGATGGGCACAAATCAGGAAAATGCAGTTCAGTTCATGGTGTGTCTGGTTTGTGAACCATGGACCGTCATAAACTTTTAGACACTAAATGAACCATTTTGGTTCATGAGGCTTGTGACAGGGTAGAATGCCCCCTCCCAGTGTGCCAGAGACTCCAAACTCAAAGGGCGGGGGGGTCCACCTAACTCTCTTCTACCTTCCCTCCAAGTTTGGTGAGTATTGGATTTACGAGGTTAAAGTTATGGCCCCTCAAAGAAGGTGCCCCAAGGAAAGTGCTTTCTGGGGAAATGATGGTCACAGGTTCAGGAGTGTATAGAATAGATCCTGTGCAAGCTAGAAACACCAATATCTGTGGTAGAAACTGAAGGTGGGGGGCAGTTTTGCAAGCCCAGCAGAACCAGTGCATTGTGCCCAGCAGAACCAGTGCCACTGTGACATGGCAAACCTGATATTTATTTATTTATTAGTTGGATTTATATCCCGCCTAGCCAGCAGTTAGCCTGATAGGACTAAGGTCAAGCCAGGAAAGTGCTTTTGGGGAAAATGTCAGGCATGGGTTCAAAAGTGTGTGGAATGGACCCCCTGCAAGCTACACACATCAAATGCACAGGAAACTTCACTGCCACTTGTTCCTCTACAATCTCTTCAAGTTGGGGGTGGATTGCATTTCTAGGGTCCCAGTTACAGACACCCCCCCAAAAAGGTCTCTCAAATTTATACTGTCCCACCCCTCCTGAGTGTGAACACTTCTGTGTGCCATGAGGGTGAAAGTGGGTGCAAAGGGTGCTCATCAGAGGAAGAATTCCTTCACACCGGCATACCACAGGCCCCCATTCCCAGCACCAAACCTATCCTACCAGCCCACTGGAGCCTGGCCCTAGCAGGGCATTACCAGGGGTTTCAGAGCCTCCTTGTGTGATCTGTTCCTGGGGCTCTCCACAGAGGCAAAAAACCCGTTAGCACTGCCTAGAGGCACTAGCAGTTGCTAATACTCTTTGGAGAGAAGGACTTTGACAGCAGGAGGGGAAGCCCACAGTTTGGAAACATTTCTGCACCCTCCCCAGTGACCCTTGAGTAGTAGAGTGCCAGGTGTGCCATATCCATGTCTGGAAGGGTGCAAACCACCAATGTTCTTCTCCTTCATCTGCAGTTATCTGCAAAGGGTGCACCGTGACCCAACTATGTTGCCACTGAAAGAAAGAGTGGTGGCCTGCAGGAAGAAAAAGAGGCCCACTCACTTTCAGCAGGGAGAAGTAGAGGGGGAGCAGGAGGTCCCTCCAAGAAAGGCTTCCCGCACTCGGACTGCTGTGGGTGGAACATCAAGGCCGGCCACCCTCCAAGAGGTCAAAATGGCTACATGGAGGACCCAGGAAGCAGTCGCTTGCCTTGTTGTCAGTGAGATGATTGCTGTGGATGGCCAACCCTTCTCCCTCATGGAGGATGTAGGCTTTCACTGGCTGCTGTGGCAATGGTCAAGGCTCAGTTCTCCAGAATGCAAGGCAGAACCATGCACTTCACAGCAGACCTCTGGAGCAGCCAGCAGGACTGTCGGAGCATGGCCCAGGCCCCAGATGGGGACAGTTCTGCCACTGGGCTACAAAGTGGTTCTGTGCAGGGGATGGATGCAGACCACACAGTGGAAAACATTGCCCCTGTGTGATACAGAGTAGCTGGAGGTGGGTGGCATCAACATTGTCCATGGCTACATGGTAATGGACTCTAGTGCCAACTTGCTGGCAGAGGTGAAGCATGTGTGCCTCAAGTGTATTTTCTGCCTGGTGCACATGCTTCAGCTGGTGGTGAAGGATGCTTTGGGGCTGGGGAGTAATGTCAAGGTCGCCTGGGATGCTGCCCTTATTGAGATGCAGTCCCTGCTTGAGACCTGCCAGCAGCTGGCTGCCCACTTCTTGTGCAGCATCAAACCTGCCTGTCTGCTGCACGAGAGGCAGGGGAACGGGGATGAGGAATGCCACCCACACCATGATTATGCATTTGGTGGAGCAGAAGAGCACTGCACAGGATGTCATCTCCTCCATGACAATCCTGCATGGGGAAGAGGAGCTCTGCATCAGCTCCAACAACTGGCTGACTCTCTCCCAAATGGTGTGTGTCCTCAAGCCCTTCTAGGACACCACCGACAAGCTCTGCACCTATACGGCCAGCGTGGGGCAAGTCATCCCCCTGGTTTGAAGGCTGGACTGGGTTCTGGCCTCCACACCGGAGCTGGGCCCCCGAGGGGACAGCTATTATCTCATAAGTAAGGGTCTTGGCAGAGAGGTTGCAGGTGGGCATCACCACCAGGTTAAATCCTCTCTGCAAAAAAACAGAAGTACAAGTTGGCCTGTATAGACTGTGACCTCCATATAAAAGGCATCATTGCTCTCCTGAATGCAGAGCTCATGCAGTGGAAGCATGAGCTCCGCAAAGAAGTGGGGAGGCTACTGTCTCAACAGATGTGGCCAGAGAGAACAGAGGGTGGAAGAGGCTGGGGAGGAGGAGGAGCCACAGCCCAACACTTCTGCCTTTAAGAGTCCATCTAGGGAGAAGCCCCACTACTAGTTGTCATTAGTGAACTGGGAGTTCAGCAGTGGCAGGGATTCCAGGCGTGCAATGGTGGAAGATTCAGCAGAGGTGATGGTGAGGGAGTACCTCACCAAGTCCCCTGAGTCAGCTGATACCAATTCCCTAGAGTACTGGTCACACAAGGCTGTCATCTGGCCCGACCTCTCTTGAGTGGCCATGAGCCCTGAGTCAACCTAACACCCAAACCCCAGGAGGGAGAGAAGTTCACAATAAGAAGGGTATAAAATGTGGCTCCTTAGCCAAGGCACCAAGTAGCTAAGTCCCACCGCTTGACATGAGCAGAGATACGGAGTGGTCCAAAGCCTTGAGTCCACCTAACACCCAAACCCCAGTAGGGAAGAGGTGCTCCAATCAGGAATAAACGAATGTGCTCTGCTTTTAACAAGTTCCCTACCTCTCTGTCTAACTGCCAATAGAGGAGAGGCTGCAGAGCTCAGCTGATATATAGCATTCTGATCCCATAGAGCAGAATGAGAACTCTTTTATTGGCAGCCAGCAGTGCCTGTTAAGCTTTGGAGGGCTCCTACTGGTGTTTCCAAGGCTGGAGAATTCTCTCCCCCCCCCCCCCCCCATTGCTACGAAGTTTTGTAAACAGTTTAGTTGAGGAGAGACAGTCTGTCTAGAAATGTATCCATTAACGAACCTCCACAAACAGTGTGAAAGTTTGTAGAATTTTTTGCTGGTTATCCTGCCATGAACATTGTTTTGCGAACCACGAACTGGCCAAAATTCATGACAAACTTTAGTTCATGATCAGGTTTGTGTCCATCCCTATCCCAGACTCTTCAGCCTTTCGTCAGAAGAAATTAACTGTAACCCTTAATTATCTTTGTTGCCCTCTTCTGTACTTTTCCATCTCTGTTATGTCCTTTTTGAGATATGGTGACCACAACCACACACAGTATTTGAAATGAATCTGCACCATAGATCTACATAGGGACATTATAATACTGGCTGTTTTATTTGCAGTCTCTTTCCTAATAACCCCCAGCACAGAGTTTGTCTTTTTCACTGCTGTAACACACTGGGTTGACACTTTCATTGAACTATCACTCTCACCCCAAGGAGTTTTTCCCTCTCAGCTTTTGCAAGTACAGACCCTATTAACATATACTTAAAGTTGGGATTATTTTTGTTCCAGTGTGCATCACCTTATGCTTACCTGCATTGAACTGTATTGCCACATTGTTGCCCACTCACTCATTGTTGCCCAGAAGGTTCCCTCTGGATCCCTTTTTGAAAATTAGTGTAACATTTGCTACTCTCTGGTTTCTGGTACAATGTTGGATTTTAGTGACAAATTACACATGTGTTAGTAAATCAAAAATCTCACATTTGAGTTCCCTAAGAACTCTTGGGGGTAGACCACCAGAACATGGACACTTGCTGGTTTTTAATTTCCCCATCATGTCTAGAACTCCATCTCTCATCTAAATTTCACTCAGTGCTTCAGACTCCCTTCCTGAAAACAGTGGCTGTGGCATTGGCACATTCCCCACACTTTTCACAGTGAACACAGATGCAACACAGATTTAGCTTCTCTGTAAACTACCCATCTTCCTTTAGCAATCCTTTTATTCTTTGGTGATCCAAAGACTGAATTGCTTCTCTAGCTGGTTTCTTGCTCTGGATATTTTGAAAGAAATGTGTATCATTTGCCTTGATGCTTTTATCAATTCTCACCTTCAAATTCTCTTTTCACATGCCTGATTATTGACTTCTGCTTTTGCCAGACCCCATTCCCTCTTCCATTCACTTTGTTGGGGCAGAGCTTCCATTTTGTAAAAGAAGCCTTTTCGCTTTTTATGGTTTCCTTGACTTGCATTGTTAAACATGAAGGTGTTCTTTTAGACTTGGCAGTACCTTTTCTAACCTGGGAAAGGCATTCTATCTGGACCAATTAGCATGGTTTTAAAAAACTTCCAAGCATCTTCTAGAGATATGACTATCTTGGGTTTTCCTTTCAGCTTTTTAATTATTTCCCTCTTTTTTTGTAAACTTCCTTCTTTAGAAATCAAATGTTACGGTTTAGAACTTTAGGGTAACTTTCAATTGAAAAAAATGCTGAACTTAATAGCATTGTGGTTGCTGCTCCTAATTGGTGCAGTGACATCTACAGCTCTCACCAGGTCTTGAGCCCCACTCAGAACCAAGTCCAAGATCACTACCCCTCTGGTTGGCTCTGTGACCAACTGTTCCAGTGCATTGTCATTTGTGATGTCTAGGAATCTCATTCCTACAGGATGACTCAAGCACTTATTTACCCAGTCAATATGAGGGCAGTGAAAGTCACCCAGTAGTACAACATTATCTGCTTTAGTCACTCCCCTTATTTCCTTCTCCATCTTGAGATAAATCCAGAAGCATCTCAGCTTCAGACTAGAACTTTTTGTAATACTGAATCAGTCCTGGGCATTATTATGACATTTAAATAAAGCCATAATAGCTTATGGTAGGCAACTCTTTTTAAAGGCACAATATAGGACAACAATATACACAACTTTTCAATTTTTAAAACTTTACAGAAATGGCAATAATTCTCAAAGAATATAGTTTATGTGGTTATATATTTACACAACCATTTAATTTTCAAGTCTCTAGTTATTAGTGTACCTGGAAAGTTTGCAGAATTATTTCTGGTTCTCTTGCTCCCTTCTTTATTGGTATCTTTACCTAGAAAATTGCTGTAGCCTATAATTTAATGGTGTGTGCAGCCTGAGTGATAGAGCCCATCTGTACTGAAGCCCAGAGGTGCTAGCTGAAGCTGTGATCTGCAGCAGTTGTCAACCACAGTTCTGGTTCACACAGGGCAATTATATGTGACAACATTTTTTTGCAGATGTGCCCAAGGAATAACCTTTTTTCTTTAGTTTTGCAAGTTGTGTGCCTTTTGTGTGAATACACATTTGAAATTTTACCAGCTTAGTGGGAAACACTGATTTTAAAGATTTCCCCTGTGTGTTTAAATCAGATCTCTTGCATCATGTCTTGGATCCTCACACTACAATTTCCCCATAAAATGTACACATTTCAACACTATTTGGGTTTCAATAAATTGGCTTTATACAAAAGATGTATGTATAAATTATGTTAATTATACAGATAAGTACGGTTAATAAGAGTGTATAAAACTATATGACATGTATACAATGCAAATTAATCTGTAACACGAACAGAGAAAAGCAGAGAGCTTATACAATTAACTAGTGAACATTTGTTCATGTTTATTAGAGTAAATTCAGCATTACAGGCCAGCAGTGTGGAACATCTCAATGTTTTTAGCATTGATGTATATATACGCAGATACTAAACTTTGACATTATTGACTTTATCATAGTTGGATAGTGAGAATAAGGGAGTTAAATGCTGAATTCACAAATACATGTATATCACTTGATATTTTCAATTTCAAGTGGTTGTCTGATATACAAAACCACTATCACAGTTGAAATTTCATGTCACATTTCGTCATAATAAACTCATTACTTGTCTTTTATTGTTGGATACCTTTGACACTCAAGGATGTAGAAAAGGTACTTGAATTGGTTTGTGCTACAACATGTTCTTTTAGCCCTCCATCTCATCATGACTTGTATCAGCAGATTGGGAGAAGGAAGAAGGATGTTGTGATAAGGTCACTGCTGGAAAAGCCCTCAATCAGTCCTCAAGATCAATGAAACTACAGACTTGTTCTAAACCGTTGTTTTCTAACTGAAATGGTCAAGCAGGGCGTGGCTGAGCAACATGGATGAAATTCAATAACGAATCCACTTCAAACTGGTTTTAGGCCTGGGTTTCAGTAGATGGATAAGGATAATTTGACCTCTTTCGGATCTCTCAGTTTTTAATATTATTGACCATGATACTCTTCTGGCCCGGATATCTCCTGAAATTACAACTGACCTTCAGATGACAGAGATCTGTGCCCCCTGGAGGAAGTGGCTACTTTGAAGTGAGGGCTCTATGGCATTACACCTTGCTGAGGTTCCTCCTCTCCCCAAACCCTGCCCTAGGGTCTACCTCCAAATCTCCAAAGCTGGCAACCCTGTTATGGTAATTCCACTGCTATCTCATCACAAGAGTCTGGAAGGTAGTATTGGGAACTCTGGGATACTTGTGGTCTACTCAGATAGACCACATGTTGACTCCCATTAGGGTTGCAAATCTCCAGGTAGGGCCCGGCATTTCCCAGAATTACAACTAATGTCCAGATTATAGAAGTCAGTTCACCTGGAAGAAATGGCAGCTTTGGAGGGTGAAGCCTATGGAACCACAACCCCACTGAATTTCATCTCCAAACTCTGATCTCAATTTGCTCCACCCCCACACCTCCAGTATTTTCCCATGGTGGAGTTTATTTATTTAAAATATTCTGTCAAACTCAGTGTCCCAAAGGTCATTAAAACATTCCAAATATCAAAACATTCCAAATGTTAAAACAGTGTTTAAACTAGAATATATATATAAAAATATTTAAAGCAATGAAATAAAGCATATGAATACAGAAGTACATGTAAACACACAAATAGGGAGGAGAGTTAGTGAGGGAATGCCAAACAAAATAAAAGAATTCTCCACTGGCTTGTAGAAGACAGAGAGAGGGAGAGACCTTCCTAGGGAGCAAGGGCATAGACTTTCCAATTTCCCCGGGGGGGTGGGGCTGGGCCAGAGACAGGGGTCCTTTCGAGCAGGAGCTCGGGGGAGTTCAGCTCCGGGAGTTGGTGCCAGCTCCCCCCCCCTCGGGGGAATGCCTGCTTGTGTCATGGCTGCAGCAAAATGACCCCGTCCCCGGAAAGGTTCTTGTTCCTCCGACCAGCATTCTGAAGGCTTCAACTACCATGAAGCTATCCTCCCAGAACAGTGGTATTTCTGAGGCTTGGATTAGTAACTGTCCCCTCTCTGCCAGCTCTTTCTCTCTCTCTCTTGCCTTCTGACATACTTCCAGTGATGTCAGGTGGTTTAGCATATCCAAATAAGTTATGCTAATGAGTTATGCTAATGAGCTCCTGCACCTCTTTTTTCTATGAAATGACCCCTGTCCATAAGCATACCTTCTTATAAAAACTAATGAGCTCCTGGGGGGGGGGGGGCTGGCACCAACTCCTGGAGCTGAGCTCCCCCGAGCTCCTGCTCGAAATGACCCCTGCTTATGGAGACCTTCTAAGATGGATGGGGGCAGGAAGCAAGAACAGAGAAGATCATTGTATGTTTGGGTTATGGGCCAGACCGTGTTCTTACTCACATTGCTGCACTCATGAACAGTCAGAAGACAAGTTAGATGAGCTAGTAGGTCCCTCTTCCAAGTAAAACTCTTGGAAACATTTGGTTTTGTGAGAGTGGAGGTGTCTGGGTTTGCAATTTACATTCCAAAAATCTAGATACATTCCTTGCTTTTATGGTGGGACATTTGCTCTTGCCAGGTTTTACACAGAGAAATGGATTGATTTTTTAAAAAAGAAGACATTCCACTGTGAGTTAAGCAAACAAATAACTCCCCCCCCCCCCCCAAGCTTGGAATGGACCTCTTGGACTTATATCAAATTGCCTCATTTGGCTGAAAGGCAGGGAAGATAGGAAAATCATTGTATTTGGAGGGTGGAATGGAATCTGCAAACACAGCACAGGAGGCAAGTCAGAGTGTGACCTGGCATTTGTGTGACTGCACTGAGCACAGCAAAAATAAGCCTGGTAGTTATTTTTAGTGAATGTAAGACTTTTCGCTCTGTGAGATCAGCCCATTTGCCACCCCCCATTGCATCTGTCTCTTGTTTTTAAAACCATTTCTTGTCCAGATGTGTTCCAGCACATGTTTTTAGACTGTTGGATTTTTTGCCAGAGCTTCACTGAGCCCCGCCATGTTAAGACTCATACGTAAGGAAATCTGTACTATTGCACTGTCTCCTTTTTCCCGTGAAAACGGGCCTTTGACCACTATTCCCATGGTGACAGACCATCTGGGTAAAAAAAGAAATCTAATTCTAGCATTGAGGCTTACTTCATTGTCACGAGGAAAGAGGAAATAAATTTGTGAAACATCTGTTTTTCACCTTGGACAAATTTGTCAGTTTGGATGCAGTGATTCACAGCTGTTTGGTCTTTGCTTATGCAACTCTGGTGTTCCACCTCCTCTACAACCGGAGAGAAAGTAAAAGAGTCAAGTAACAAGACTGAGGCACAAATACTTCTGAAGATATATAATGGGCTATGTCTAGTTTGAAAACTGATTAATATGGGAGTTGGAGAACATATGGAAAACACATGGACAGGGCATTTACTATGGATTGTTTAATAGAATTGTGGAAATGTTGCCATTTTTAGGATATCTAATATGGATTGAAACAAGCCTGTAGCTCCATTAAGGCACAAGAAAAACATTATTTTGTCCTTTTATAATAAAGTCTGCTTATTATGTATTATTAGTATAAGGTAATCATGAAAGATATCAATGCATTTCAGGAAAATCATTATAAAAGCATCAGGAAACATGACCTTCGGTTCATGGAGGAATCCTTCAATTAACAGGAGGTTTCTTCATGAGTAGAAAAGCAGTTGGATCCAACTCAATATGGTGATGGTCTCACTAGTAAAGATGAATTTTAAAGGATTCGACAGATTTAGACATGATAAATCTATCAGTGGCTTTTAGCCATGGTAGCTAAATGGAATCCCCAATGAATAAAGAGTCCAATTTGGAAGTCTGAATGTCAGTTTTAAATAATGTTACCCCAAAGCAGGGGAAGCTAACTGAACCACTGTGAAACTCAAGTTAGCTGTAGGCTGTGAGCTGTGGTGAAGAACATGAGGACATCTATTATGTGCTGTATGAATAAATACTTCCTTTCTACAAAATCTACAGCCCATCCATTAATTGGATGCTAGGGCCAGTGCAGAATTAAAACAGTTATTATTTATCATATGGCAGAGTTATACACATGAAGCATATAATAATATAAAATACACAACCAAGTGGATAGATACAAGTGTGCAGACCAATTGGCCAATCCCCCTAAATACTAATATCTAAATTTTCAGTCCACTCAGTCTCAGCTGGGGAGAGTACAAAGAGCTCCATCACATCTCCCTGAAAAGCATAATGCTCACATTCCTGTGACAAATATAAAATAGTTTGGCAGGCTGTCTCACAATTGGATCCTGGTATTTTGCCACATTTAAACAACAGGTCTGTACAACTGCCAAAGCCTGTTTGTATCCTATTAGCCATCTTCCATACTTTATGTGGCAAGTCAAATCCTGCGGGCCTCTTGTTAGTGTTTATCAGGTTATGAATATTGGGTGGAACTGATTGCATCTATGTTCACAACCATTCATTTCCTAGATAGAAATTGCAGGATTTGTGCAGATATTATTGCTGGGTGTTGGAATCTTAGTCTGGATAGGGCCACATCACCCATACCTTTTCCATGGGCAACTCTCTGTTTTCAGTTATCTTCCTATATTCATGAAGAAGAGCATCTTGTCTTTGGAGATGTGGGGGAGTGATGTGGATAGCCAATAGGTCAGAGTGGGTTTAATACATCCACTGGTGATTCTCATTGTTGTATTGAGTTGGAAATCAAGTTTGTGGACATGGGGGCTGTTGAGTCACACTGAAGCACCATATTCTGCAGTACTATGCACCAAACTGGTCAGTTACCCAAACTGGTCAGTCTCTGTTTTAGAGAGGGGGAATTAGATGGGAGACTGAACTGACAAAATGGGCGTAAAAGTTGGGATCTACACCTGTGTATACCAGGGTCAGTTTCAAAGAGGAAGATTCTTGAAATCATCGGGTCTAAGTTTGAAGGAAGATTGTTTTATTGAAAAATAATGGTTAAATGTAAATTATACACACTAAAGCAATGAAATAACACGTGCAAACAAGGCTACAGAGAAATGGAGGAACTTAGAGATATAGAGGGGGTAATGGGGTGATATTTACCATCTGTGAAAGGAAGATTGTGAACAACCAGCATATCACAAACAAAAGGGGACCCAAATTATGAGTTTAGGGGTATTACTCTGTTAGGTGCCCTAGAGGGACACAGACAGCTGTGGCTGGGCAGCCATTTTATAGACTAGAAAAGGTGTCCTGTGAGGCAGGATTATGGGTTCAAAGAAAGGGCCGATAGGTTTCCCAAACTTTGATCAAAAAGGAGTGATGGCACCCTAGTGGGTATATCCTGGAGTGTGCATGTAGGATTGATGGCTGATACTATCTGATACTTCACAGTTAACTTTTTGGTAGCCCAGAGAATAGCCTAGGAAGAGGACCACAAATATGTTTTCCTGAGAAATGTTTACACTTTAAAGGAAGTTTGGCCTGGGAAAGGGGCCATAAAGGAAAGAGCAGGTGTTTTGCAGAGAAATGTCGCTAAAGGAAATTTACACATCAAAGAGACAAAGGAGCTTTTCAGAGAAAGAACATCTCCATATTGGAACATGTTGAAATGCTGAAAACTCTGATACTTAAGGGGGGGGGAGCAGATTGTATGTAGAAAAGACAGGTGGTCTGTTTCTACAACCTCCATTGTCCATATCTTTGGCAAGCTCCCATGATCATATGTGTGTTCCCTTCAGGACTACCCACAGGCTCAAGAACAATGCTTTTGGTGGACCCTGGGGTAGTTTAGAGGTGAAGATGCCTATAAATGCCAGTGTAACAGGCTTCCCTCTGATGCAGGGTATACTGGTGGGGTCATAAACCCCAAAGCTGAGCATCTAAGTGTTGTTGTAGATGCACCCCAAGTTGTACCACATGATTTTTGGAGAATGTTGTTTCGCAAGCATGTTTGTACTGCTACATTGGTAAGATGGTGTTTATAGCTCAAGGTCCTGTCTAGGGTAATGCCAAGGTACTCCGGTGTATGGTTGTGTGTAAGTTGGGTGCCATTAAGGTAGACATTTAATTCATGGTTGGCAAGAGTATTACTGAGATGGAAACAGGAGCATTCTGGTTTTAGTAAGTAAGTAGGTTCAAACCCTGGTTCCCATTCTTGCTTATATGAGGACTCTGGTAATGTTAAATGTAGTTAATATTGGTGCTAATGCAGCATTTAACTGAGGTTGAGGCAGGAAGGAGAAATCCACTTTAGGCATGGGAGGTGATGGGAAGGGTCGACATGATCCCACAGTCCATTCCCATTTTCTTAACGGGGTTAACAGCAACTACTTCAAAGCTCTAGCATCAATAGTGCACAGCAGTGCACTTGCACTACCAACCATATTCTACCAAGTATATTGTGGCACTGTTTTATCCTGCTGGGGTCAGGGTCAGCCCTCCTTGCAAACAAATCAGGCAGAGATAGATAGAATTCCAAAATCAAGGGGTGTGTTTTCAAATCCCTTTTTAAGCAGTTTCAGAGCCCTAGAATATAGTGGGACCACTCAGCAACCTACTTCAAAATGCTTTGAAGGGGGAAAAATGCAATGATCCCAGAGCACCTCTGCTTTGTAATCTTATTTTATTTTTGTTTAACAAATCAAAAGAAATAAAATGCCAAGATGAATTTGGCTAATTGTTTTAACAGTGCATCAAATGAAACTGGGTAATGCATGTTCTAGGCCTTGGAAAGCGTCTCAAGAAATGAACTGCTTTTGGCTCACTGTATAGCACAGGAAAGACAAATTTATGTTGTTCCCTTAAAAAAGGCCTGGTTAAATATGGCTTTCTCTCATAAGTGCCAAATCATGGTTCATATTAGCCAAATAGCTGGATTCCAGTCCAGTGGCATCTTAGAGATCAACAAGATTTTCAGGCTATAAACTTTCACGAGTCAAAAGCTCCCTTCATCAGAGCTTGACTCTTGGAAAGTCATATTCTCAAAATCTTGCTGGTCTCTAAGGTGCCACTGGACTCAAATCCAGTTGTTCTACTGCAGACCAGCGTGGCTACCCTCTGAAACTACTAGCAAAATGTCACATTCATTTCCTTTAATTATCTTCAGCAGTGTGTGTATTCCCTAAGCGTTCCATTTTGTGGTCAGCATCCTGTCACCTGAAATGACACTGCATGTTCACGATTCCAGGCTCCATCCAGGGGAACTCCAGATGAAAGGTTTTAGTTTGCAAGGGTGCCAGAGATCTTGGAGACCTGCTAGTCAGCACAGATAGCACTAGTCTAGATGGACCAGTGATCTGACCTTGAATAAGGCAATTTCTGATAGTCGTAGATGTTTAGTGATCATTTTTAAAAATGTAATAGATTGTTGAGTTTCTCTCCTATGGGTGTTTAATATCCACAAAAAGAAAAATACAAATACCAAACTGTTATTTTTTTTTTTACAAGTCCCTTTATGGAAGTTGGTGTACTGCTGTTAATACAGAACTCAATTTGTCAGGCCAATGGCCTATTAAATTTCTCAGGGCTGCAGCTGTGTTTGCTTGAATCTCACTGCAACTTTAAAAAAAGACATTTTTATCCCTCCCAAGGAAATTTGGGCTGAATGAGTTGAATGTATTAGCTAATACCATTTTGCTTTCTTTAACAGCCTTTTCTTGTTCTGTAAATATCTGAGAAACTCAGAGGGCTCATCTAGATGAGAACATAAGAACATAAGAGAAGCCAATGTTGGATCAGGCCAATGGCCCGTCCAGTCCAACACTCTGTCACACAGTGGCCAAAAACACCAGGTGCCATCAGGAGTTCCAGCAGCGGAGACACTGGAACCCATACTCAGACTTCTCATCTCTTTAAGTTCCCATTATTAGCAACTATGGGGCCCAGTTTGGAGTATAAACCTAGTATGGGGAAGGGGATTAACCAAGGGCATAGACTTTCCCATTTCTGAGGGGGGGGGGGGGGCTGGGGCTGGGCCAGAGGCCATTGTCTCCGGGAGAGGCTCAGCGTGTCCTGGAAAGTTCAGGGGGGGCCTCCAGCTCCCCAGCCCCCCTGAAGTTGACGCCTATGGGATTAACTCCTTCTTTCTGCCCTCTCCTGATCGACATTCTTTTACGCAAGGCAAATAGTAGCTCCAAGGAGCAAGAGGGTCAGTTGACTCCTGGTTCAAATTGCTCCCCCCAGCTGCTGTTTTTTGAAGTCTAACGAGATGGGAGTTCCTTCATTTGAAAGTATTTCATCTAGAGGGAAAGGGCAAATGTACCTCTAAGTGGTGGTGGTGATTCATAGTGACTGTTCCTGGGTCAAGAAGGTCTTGAGAAATCATCACAGGCCATACCTGGCAAACCAGTATTTTTTACCATGGCTGCCACTTGGAACCAAAAGTACTCCTGTCCCCAAACTATGCAGCTTCAAGGAGAGTATGAGCTCATCCAGAATAGGCATACCACCAACTTCAAGATCGGTCCTCCCTCAGTCAATCTCTGTCTTGCGTAGCTCTGCTGAGAAAAAAAGGAAATATTTAGTATCATCAGCATATATGGCACCTCACTCCCTAGCTCCCAGCAGGGATTGTTAAAGTGCCAGAGGAGACACTTGTGTGTCCCCTGTTCCCCTTTACAGTTGTCTGAACATTGCCCATCCACATGCCATCTGGAATGTTATAGAATGGTTGTTATCTATATTGTATTTTACTGCATTTATTGCATTTATTGTAATTGTATGCTGTTTTAGAGGTTTTTAAAATTGTATTTTATGGTTTGATGTTACCTGCTTTTAGTTGGCTTTGGGGAGAGCAGTCTATTAAATAAATAAATAAAATAGTTTCCACAGGAATTTGATTTTTTATGCTTTTTTGGAGGTATTAGTTATCACTTTTGATTCTTGTAGGAATTGTTGCAGAGCAGCCCTGTTGGCCTGTTTTGTCATACTTGGCCTGCTAGAGAAATTTTCGTGGCTAAATATTAAGTACTAGCTGCTTGAAATCAATTGACTAGATGGTTGAGCAATTCACTGCTCTCTGTTTGCCTGCCACTTGTTGACAGGAAAACTTTAAAATTTCAGTTTGCAGGCCCAAAAATCCAAATGTTGGGACATCTTTGAGTGAAGGGCATTTTTCCACAGGGGCAATACGGTGATTCTTATGCACATGCACACCTAGTCCTTTTTCTAGTAATAAGCATCAATATAGCTCATACTTTACTTTTAAAAAACCCCTAAAAGGGGGGTTGGTGTTATGATGGCACTGATGATAGCACCCTTGCTAAAAAAAATCCTGACATTTTTGCATACTTTGCATAGGCTTTGGAGGCTGTGGCTGGATGGTTACAGCAGAGCTGTCTGAAGCTCAATCCATCGAAGACAGATGTCCTGTACCTGAGTCGGGGGGGGGGGATAGATGTGAGTATCAGGCTCCCCACTCTGGAAGGGATGCCTTTGGTGCTGTGCTGGCGCAGAAAATGAGGACCCTGGGAGTAACACTGTATGTCTCTCGCTGGAGGCCCAGGTTATTGCAGTTGCTAGGTCTGCCTTTTTCCATCTTAGGCAGATTAGGCTGCTGAGATCCTATCTCTTTCCCCAGGACTAAGCTACAGTGACCCATGCAATGGTCTCTTCCAGGCTGGATTACTGCAACTCACTCTATGCAGGTTTACTCTTGAGGCTGACCCCAAAAGTACAGCTAATACAAAATGCAGCCGCATGCCTGTTGATGACAACGCCTGTGCAGGTTCATGATCAGCAAGAGTTCCCCACAAGTGCTGGTATGTTTTCTTTGGCTCAGCACAGGGAGATGGTCCGAAGCCAGTTCTACCGATATAGTGGACTGGGGTGGGTAGACTGGTTCTCTGGAGGACAAGTCTACCAATATAGTAGAAAGGGGTGGGTGAAATTTGGATTGATTCTGTTTTCTCTTATAATGTTTTAATTACTGTCAAAATATAGTCTAAATATAATTTAAAATAATTTATTCTGAGATTTTTACAAGGTTATGGAAGTAATCTTCTAAAAAAAACTAATTTATTCAACAGTGATATGTAGACTCGTCCACAACTTTAATGCTACTAACTTTTTTTGCTCATGAGGTAGAATTTCTGCTCACAACACTGTGTAACATTGCTTTTAAGACACATCTGTAAGAAAATAAACTAACATGGCAACTGGGAAAATGTGGATGGAGGGAAGATGTGTGGAACCCCTGTGCTGGAGGATCGAGTGCTATAAAAAGCAGAAATAAGTTGTAAGTGCAGGAAACCCCCAAAATAACATAGTACTATCACCAGAAATAATGTATTGAATTTATTGTCTCATTGTTATGGATTGCTGATATAGATGTTACAGATGTAATGTTAAAATTGTCTTGAGCTTGCTTCTCAGTTCAAGATGAAGAAGTGGTGCCTTGAAATGGATAGTTATAGCACATGCCGTTGTAGTTTGAAAGCACTGCAGTTGTTTCAGGGATCAACTGTGAGATTGTGCCAATAGATATATTCCACAACAGGTCTCCTTAAACAGAAAGTCCTTTATTTGCAGAAAAAATCATGTTGGTCAAACACTTTTCCTGTTAGTAATGCCCAAGCATAGAAATACAACTATAATTATACTTGATACCAGGGGTCCGTTGGGTCCGGAGCGAGGCGGAGCGAAGCTCCGTCAGCTCAGGACTGGCCAGTAGGGCAGCCACGGGCTGAATCAGATTCTCTAATCTGATTCAGCTCGCTGCCGAATTGCCACCGAAATTCGGCAGCAATTTAAAAAGCAACTGGAGGGGAGGGGGCTTGAGGGAGAGGCTCCAAACTTGCAGGGTAGCTGCTGGGGCCTCTCCTCGAAATACCCACCAAGTTTTAAGAAGATTGGACCAGGGGGTCTAATTCTACAGGCCTCCAAACTGGTTGCCCCCATTCCCTCCATTGTTCTCTATGGTAGGAAAAAAGTTAACATTTTTTCCCACCATAGAGAACAATGGAGGGGATGGGACAATCTGTTTGGGGGCCCATAGAATTGGACCCCGTGGTCCAATCTTCATGAAACTTAGTGGGTATTTTGAGGAGAGGCCCCAGCAGCTACCCTGCAAGTTTGGAGCCTCTCCCTCAAACCTCCTTTCCTCCAGCCCCTCATATACCCTATGAGTTTTTGCCATTGATTTCAATGGCCCATAGGATATAATGGGGCTGAAACTGACATTCCCTTTCTGACACACTTCTGGTGATGTCAGGGGACGTGGCATATGCTAATGAGTTATGCTAATGAGTTATGCTAATGAGCTCCTGCACCTCTTTTTCTACGAAAGGACCCCGCTTGATACAAAATATGGCCCCTCTGCCATCTACCAATCAACAGGGAGAATTATTGGCGCCCAAATATACTGGCCCACTGTTCCCAACGAAAGCGCGACAAATCAGATTCTCAGGGGAAAACACTGTTGAAGGTTTTTGGAGTACATGTTCCCAAGGAAAACTAAGGAAAGAAATACATAACACCTGTGGTTCTTGTAACAGGTAACAGGAGGCTTTTCTGTTCAAGGTCGTTAGCCAGGGAATAGCTAGTTGGAGATAAGGAGGGAAGGAAAACAGATGAGTAATAAGCATGTGCAAAGCAAAGCAGGCAAGCAAGGCTCGCATTCCAAGGGTGGGAGTCTGGTCGCCGATGCTATCTCCCAGGCGGGACCTAAAGGCTTGGAACGAAAGCAATGTGAAGAGACCATCAAACCAGATGGTGAAACAGCATGTATTGATATATGTAATATGTTCAGTAACCTTACTGATCATGACAAGACAGTCACACATATCTATGGCAGTGCTAACTGACATCAACTTAGCCTGCAAATTTACAGGTGTGAAGGAACCACAGCATGCTTTATTAGATGCATTAGAAATGTCATTCTAAATTTGCTTTGCCTATAAAATGTATGGATACAATAAAATGGTACTGAAAAGATTATTTATACATCAAGATCTAATCTGTTTTATATTGGATTCATGTATCAGAATAAAAAAGTTACCTTCAGCCTAAGAAATGGTTCATTATGGCTGAAATTCCATCTTGAATGCTACAGGCCATTTAATTACAAGGTAAATTTCACTGTATCCTGATGTTTTGTAAATGAGTTCCTTCATAGCCACTGGTTGGTGAGACCAGACAAAACATTATAGTAAAATGTTTGCTTAGCTGTAATTTGTAGCCTTAGAGAATAAAATAAAAAATTGAACGCTTGGAAATATATACATTGAATGAAAAGATCTTGTCTTTTAAGTAGACATACCAAAGTTAACTCGTTGCTGAGCCCTTCTCACCGCATTGGAATCTGCTTTGTTGAGGTAGGTTTTCCATTTTTGAGGGTGAAAGTTTGGGTGTGGGGAGGATTTAGTTCTCCCCTTCTGCCTGCCTATTCTGTACTTCAGTTTGTCCCCCTCAACTGCTGATTTACAGAGATTTTGCAGCAGAACACTTTTACACACAGGCCTGTGCAGGTTAATCAATATATCTAACTCTCAAAATGACCCCCCCCCCCATCTGTGGATACTTAAGTCCAGAGACTGGAGCCATGAACATATGACAGTTATTTCTATAAACCTGAGAAAAATCCAAGGTTTGCAGAAAAATCTGAAATCTTAAAAAAAAAGAGCAATAAATAAATAGGGATGGGCACAACCAGGAAAATTGTGGTTCATGGCCAAACCACAAACCGAATCGAACTGGGGGTTCAATTGTGAACCAAACTGGTTTGTGGTTTCTGGCCCCACAAACCCTATTGAAAGGCACTGCAGTCCCTTTAAATGGGGTTTCCAGAAAGCCTGAAAACAGTATAAAGGGACTGCACAGGTCAGCCCAAAAGAATTGAATGGTACGGAGCAGGCTGTTTTTGTAGCTTTTGTGGGGAATGGAATGTCCCTTTAAACCCCTGCTTTCTGCTCTATTCATGAACTGCTTTAAAAATTCATGGAAGTTCATGATGGTAGACACATCACAAAGAGGACAAAATCCATGATTTTTTTTTTTTGGTTGGGCTCATGCCCATCCCTATAAATAAAAAAATTAAATGGGGGTTAACATCCCAATAATAAAAGCAGTACCTTTACATTTAAGAAACAAATGTCTTCTGCAGCAGCTAATGTAGGGGTTGCTAGACAACCACAACAATATTTCTTGTGATTCCTGATGTTGGATTCCTGATGACATCAGGAATCACAAGACAGAAACCTGTAGGAGAACACTTCAGCCTTCAGGACATTCAATGGGTGACGTCAAAGTAGCTGTTTTATTGCAAAGGAACTTCAGGAACAGAATGGAAAGGGAAATTGCTGAATTACAAGTTATTACAACACTTGGAACAACCCCCTCCCCCCAGGACTCAACAGGGATATTGGTTTCTTATCACACTACATATGCTAAACATATGCTTACATATGTATTCACACCAAGAAACACTATACATCCTCTGTATTTTAGTGAATTTCTTTTAAAATAGTATATTAGAATAGTGATTGTAATATAATGCACTGGAATTTATTTCTCTGATTGGGTGACAGAGGTGACATACACTGCTCACCCATTCACCTCGCCTCAAAGAAAAGGTCGCTAATAATTACCTCCATGCTTGAGAGGAGACAAAGAGAGTGTAGCAAAAGTAAAAGGATACTTTTAAACAATCAATCTCCTATTTTGATGTATTTACTGTGTTTTCTCCATAATTAAATCCAAACAAACTTAACTTGTTATAACTGTTCAGTTTTTGCATCTGTTAAAACATCACCATTATGCTGTATGTTTATTTACTGTTTATTTACTCTCTATATATCAGTGTACTGTTTACCTTCCATTTCAATGTATCTGAGGAAGTGTGCATGCACACAAAAGCTCATACCTTGAATAAAACTTTGTTGGTCTTAAAGGTGACACTGGACTCAAGTTTTGTCATAGAAAAAATGATTAGAATAAATAGAAAGTCACATCCAAAGCATGCTGCTGTTCATGTGGTAGACAGAACAACACACATAAGACTATCTTTATCATCTTTCATACTTAAGAAACCTCTTCTCACCTTCTGGATAGCCACTACAAATTTTGAGACTGTTTTCCAGTTAGACAAATCTACATTTGGCCTACAGATTATCAAATCTTTAATAAACTTCTTCCTAGGTTCAAATTATATGTAGCATTGTGAGTAATATAAATATTCAATTATCTGGGCTTCACTAATACATAAACATTGCTCTAGCAGTATTTTACAGTTGTCCCAGAAAATGGATTCTTCACTCCTGGTGCAATTTTTATAACCATATCTTTTTAAAGCTACCAAATCAGGAAAACACGCATCTATCAGTACTTCAGCTGCAGTTTATTCTGATTTATTCTATCTAAAGGTGAGATTTTCAAAGACTACATATAATTGCTTTCTTGACACTGTAGTTTATTTTTTAATCAGATGGTTAAGTATAAAATGTTATCATACTTTTACCAATCCTTCAATTTGTTTCTTCCTTTGAAAATTCTTATTTGAATTGGCCCAGTGTTCTGCTTTCTTTTAGAATAAATGTGCTGTGAGTTTAGAACAATATCTCACAAACTTATTGAACACTAATCATTTTGATCTGTCTTGTTATCAATTTGAGTACTCATCTCACATTGATTCGGTTAGGATTGCCAATTTAGAATGCATAAATGCACCCAAATGCACCCTAGACTCACATCTGAGGCAGAACGAGTGGGGTAAAGAGATGGAGGGACAGAACTGAGGGGTCAGAGAGCAAAATCAACATTAAAATCCTGATTAAAATGATGTGCACAGTTCTCTCTGTCCCTCTCTTTCTCTCTAGCTGAGAAAGGAAATGGAAGCTGAGAAGGCAGCCAAAGACAGCTGCAGTGTTTACAGGTCTGTTTTGAGGCACAGAAAAAGCCTGGGCTGAAGAGCAGTTAATAAAACTAGGAGCAAGACTATGGCTGTGAAGGTCTTAAAGGCACAAGACCATAAATCCCTTTGGCCAGTTTCCTATTCTGTCCATTATATGAAATTTTCACCTGTCAACCACCCAGAAAGGGTGGGAAAAGGTGGTCATGCAGGTGGAAAACTGATAAGTTGGAAACTTTATGGGGAGAGTTCAACCACAAGTATTTACTCAAATTGGCAGCTATTTAAAGCTTTCTAGTCTGATTCTTTTGAGATACAGTTTAATTGTATTTTATTCATTATTAGAAAAGTGCAGGTTTATGTTTTTAACCTGCTTTTCCAAACAATTCATCCTGATATTTCTTCGTATCCTAGAGCCTGCTCATTCTTCACCTTGGGGAAGTAACCATTATTAAGATCAAAACTTGCATTGTGTACAGCAGCAAGCAACAGGCCCCAACCTTATATTTAGCAAAATATCTGGTAACTCCTCCCCCCTATTATAATTTCCTTTTCAAATGTAAGGGATAGTTTCAGTAACAGGTTTAACACTAGGAGCAGATGTCTAATCCTTACTCCTATTGTTAGTCGTAATTCCTCTGCAGGCTGCTCTACTTAATCTGTATTTAGGAACTCCTTCTCATTAGTACTTGATTTTATGTGTCCATCACTAGGCTTCGACTCAATATTAATTTCCTGCTTATTCAGAGATAGAAATAGCATTTTGCCATTTGTTCTGGTATTTCCCTCTTTCACATATATAAGGTCCACTTCCCTAGAGAGAAAGTCTAGTCTTGGGGACAAATTGCATTTTTTTTTCATGGAACAACTTCATTCTCTTGAATTGACTTAAATGATTATGTAAGTATTTCCTTTCCCATAATTTTTTTCACTGGCAATTAGAATTCCTAGCTAATTTACCACAGTGAGCGTCATGGAACTGAGCACTGATTTTATCTTACATTTGCTTGTTGTATTTCCATTAGCAGCTTCCTTACCAAACTTCCTCTTGCCATGCAGTGTCTTGTTAACATCTTACTTATATAGATTATTTTTGTCTTTCAGAGCACAGTTCACTATAAGGGAAGAGTTAATGCTATCCAAAAACAAAACTTTTTTTCCTGCTATATGTTCACATTTTTCTTTTTAAAAAATGTTGCTTCTGTGGTGTGCCATATTCACAGAAGCACACCAACTTCTGTGAAACGAAGGGAGGGGGGGTATTATGAAGAGATTCCCCCAAAAGTTTCACTTTGCAAATCAAAACCAAAACCAATTATAACTTCAAACACTCCGCAACACATAAATATGAACAAACATAGGGTATTGTTTCTTGGTAAATTTAAAAAAAATCAACAGACTTATGAAGAAAGGAAAATTCAATACCTAACAAAAACTGCAAAGTACATAAGAACACTGTAATGTAGTATGTTCTGTGTAACAACCGGCCTGCCATGTGCTCCCAGGTAATGGCGCCCGCCGCATGGCCAGAGCACATGGTCAGGCAGAGAGGGGAGCTGGAATCTGGAGGAACAATAGACATCCGGATTGAAAGCCTCCACCAATGTGGGACCTAGATTCTCCCTGGGGAGCCAGTGCAGCCAAAGGCTCCTCCAGGGAACCTATGACAAACATGCGCATATGTAAAGCCCCTATCAGGTCTTTTGGGTGCGGCCGGAGGTGTGGCTCCGGCCAGCATATAATGAGGGCCCTGGAGCCCTGGAAGCATGCTTGATCTGACCATCTACTGGACATGCTGAATCACTCAATAAAGGCTTCATGATTTCACTGTTCCTGGTCTTCCAAGTCCAGTACTCTTCACTGGCGACGAGGATGGGATCCCGATGAGCGACTCCTCGGCCGACACCAGCACCGCATCAAGCTCAGACCAGATCCCCCACTCGGCTCCAGCACCACCATACCGCCATCGGCTCCTGAGGATCTCGCTCAACGCACTGCTGCACATCCCAGAATGGCCACCGCTCTGGGAACCACCCACCCATTCGATCCAGCCTGCCCTGAAGCCTGGGAAGCCTGGTCGGACCAGCTCACATCCTACTTCTCTGTGTTCCCTTAGTTTCTGTAGGGCCTTCTCTGTAGTGACACTCCAAATGTGGAACAATCTCCTCACACCCATTCATTTGGTACATACTCTATAGAATTATGGTCTCCAAGTAAAAACATTTCTATGAGTCCAGGCCATTGGTTTATTTCTTTTTCACCTCTGCGTCCCCTCCCTGTGGGTTAGATGGCATTGGATTCCTGGATATTATGTTGCATTTTATTGTCAGGTTTAGAAGTTTGATTCTGCTGTGTTTTTCTAACTTATTGGTAGCTGTCTTGGGAACCTTCAGGCTGAGGTATGAGACAGAATATACAAATAACCAAGTTGAAGTTGGCCTGGAGAAGCGTTTCCTTTTTGGATGCTTTCATCAACTAATAATTTCCATATCTGTATCATTAAATACAACATGTAATTAAAATTAGAGTCATCATGGACCTTAAACAATATCAACTGGACTGAATCTGTTAGTAAGCTGGTGACAAACTGGCAACCAATAAGGCAATTCTATCCCCCAGGCATCCTCAAGTGCAATCCAAGCCATTTTAGCTAGGTCTTAGTCACAAAAGGGTAGAGCATCATCCCACTGGGTCAATAATGAAGGCAGTCCAAGAGAAGAGAGGAACCCTTGACACAAGGAAGAGTTGGGAGGGGAAGGACAAAGGCCACATAAGGGAAGGTATGTGCCCCACCCCTTTTTTTGACCACCAATAAGGGAGAAAAAGACAGCAGGATTAACAGAGCAAGCTGCATATGGTCAAACAAGTACATGGGGAGGAACACTTATGGGAAAGGGAAGGTATTTTCACATCTCTGTCCCTCCCTCTCCAGTGGACCCTTCCTCTGTCCCTAGTCTGCAGATGGTATTTCTTATAACAATGAGTAGGACAAAAGGTCCACACGAAATATGCTGAATGGAAAGTACTTGGAATAGTTCACCTGAATGCAAGAGGTCTTAAAGTTTTCCTTGATCACTGATCTGTGTGTTTCATTAAGAAATAGCATTAACATTGAGAAGACCAGGGATGGCAGCCAGAACAATGAATGCCCTTTCAAGGAGGATTTAAATAATATGCAGTGTAACACACAGGAATTCTAAACTAGATGGTTTCGATAAGAGCTAACCGAAATCCTTATGGTAAGAGCTGGTGAGAAAACTACAGAAAAGAGAACAATAGATTTTGGTCCTGAGGTGAGATTTCGCTGAGTTCAATTAATGATATCCAATTATCTAGTAATTACAGTGTCACTCACACCTGCCTCTACTCTCGATTGCCATTCAGGGATGTAAGTGAGAGATGTCATGAGGACACACAATCCATTCCTTAAAAAGACAAGTGCAAGGGGAATGGATAGGTAGGAAGAGGAAGAAGGTTATTTCTACGGTCCTTCTCCCCATTGTATGTTATATCCTTGGTACTCGTTATCAATGTCCAATTGCTATTGCATATGCATTGATTTAATGACAGAGTGCAAACAGAGAGACACAAATTGCACTGAGAGAGTTGAATGTTAATTTGGAACCACAGAGTGGCTATGGGTATTTTTAATATAAGGTAAAATAAAAGCTTGATACATGAAATCAATCTAAATTATGCCTAGGATGTGGGACGAGATGGGTTCTGACAACTTGTGGAACATGTCCAAAACCCTCATAATGATTGCAGAGATTCAGTCATGAGATTTTAATCAACCAAGCATGCTGATATATTATTTAATCTATTATGAGAGAAGACAATTCCTTTTTCAGCAGGAGTGGACTGGCCGTTTACTTTATTTATCTATTTATTTATAGTCCGCCTTTCTCACTGAGTCTCAAGGTGGATTACGCAGTGCAAATCGATACAGTCAACATGATGTAACATCTAGCAAGCAATGAAATTGGAGCTGGATTACAGAAAATTCTAAACAAAGCAAAAATATTTGACGTGATATGTTAACACAAAAAATGGTGCTAGGTAAGTATAAAAACAATGCAGTGAGTGGAAGGATAATGCATATAACAGACAGATAACACATTCTATACATAATAGTATCCAATCCTATTCCCTTTATACAAGGTCTTTCCTGATCTATTGTGTTATAATATAATCCTGTTTCCTTTGTAAAAATGCCCTCCTGAACAATTCTGTTTTATATGGAGCAAAGCTAGCTGATACTGTGTCCCTAAATCTGCTGAAAGGATGCAGCACCATTTTGGAGTCTGGTTTTTTTTTTTACTTTTAAAACTGTCACAGGAGTCTGATCCTGCAGGAACTGCAGCACAAGGGAATGAGTGGCTTCTGCCCCCCCCCCCCCCCCCGAATCGGCAGAAGACCCTGCTCAGATGAAAAAAGCTGTCATGGTGGAGCATAGGAAGAGAGGCAGTCTTGCAGGTATGAGGGTCCAAGGACAGGAAGGGCTTTGATTTTTACAGCCAGCACCTTGAATTGAACCTGATAATTGATGGGCATCCAATGGAATGACTACAGAACGGGTGTATGTCCCAGTTAGCTCCTGATAATAACAGAGCTGCAGCATTTTGTTCTTTGTCTACATTCAGACAGAGATCATCAACTAAAGCTACCAGCACAAGCTATGTCACATAGCTCACCCTGATATCAGATAGAAAAGGGTCCAGACCATGTGAATTGTCCAAGAAAGCCTGAAATCGGTCTACCACTGCTCTCAATCACTTTGCCCTGAAAGGGGAGATTAGAAACTGGATAATAATTGGCCAAATCATTTTTCTATAGGGATGGCTTTTGAAGTAATGGATGGATAACCACCTCTTTGAGTGGCCAAGGGAAGGCACCTGGAGTCAGTGACTGAGTTCTGATGGACATCCATTACTTGTTAATGTGGTCCTTACATGATTTCAGCAACCAGATGGACAAGGATTCAGAGCACAAGTGGTGGTCTTCAGAAATCCTAAAGGCCTGTTATCATCCATCACAGTAACTGGGTCCAAATGGTCTATAAATGGACCTGACAATATATTAGACATTTCTTCTGAGTCATATTACAACCAACATCCTGATTAGAATGTGTTCATGAGATTTTATCAGCAAAAAAACTTTGCAAAAGCATCATAGCACTAGCTGTTCTTGAGAAAATAAAGACTCAGATTTAGGAGTTAGCAAATGTCAAGATACCTTAAGCAATTGGGATGATTGTGAACTAACTGATGCCATGGTAGCAAAGAAGTTCTGGGTGAAATATGAGTGGACTGCTGCCCTAGAGAGCTCCCTGTCCCAGACCGTCTCCCCATGGTGTGGGTGGTAAGGAGTGGCATGGGCATGATAGTTCCTGGCTTTGCCCTGTGCTGGCCCAGGCGCAGTGTGACCAGCAAGGAGGAGCACAGCTGCCACTTGTGTGTCTAGGGTCAATGAGGCTTCCAAACACACACCCAAACTGTGAGCTTATTGTGATTAATTGGTGTGATTAGTCATAAGAACATAAGAGAAGCCAATGTTAGATTAGGCCAGTGGCCCATCCAGTCCAACATTCTGTCACACAGTGGCCAAAAACACCAGGTGCCCTCAGGAGGTCCAGCAGTGGGGCCAGGACACTAGAAGCCCTCCCACTATTGCCCCCCCAAGCACCAAGAGTACAGTGCATCACTTGCCCCAGACTGAGAGTTCCTATCTATACCTTGTGGCTAATAGCCACTGATGGACCTCTGCTCCATATGTTTATCTAATTCCCTCTTGAAGCCATCCACACTTGTAGCCACCACCACCTCCTGATCCAGTCACAATTAGTTAGCATGCAGAATGCTTAAATAAAGCTACAAACACAGGAGTGTCACTTTACCAGGTTACTCAACTTACAAAGCTACACAGAGCCACATTGCAAGTTTAGAAGAGAAATACTTCTCTCTTTATTTGAGAAGTACACTTTGGATAGGAAAGAGCAGAGACTGATAGATTACTAACTTACTAGCTAAAGGATGGAGGCGGATGGTGGGAGGCCCATCTGCCTGATGGTTTCTAGAGAGGACAGCATCTCTCTCTCTTGGTGTGTGCAGGTAGAGAGCAAGTCTTCATTCAGAGAGAGAGAGAGAAGGAGGAAAGGGAAATTGATCCTTGAGAACACAATCTGCATTTCAAAGAGGACAGTGGCAGAAGAGTAGATATAGGAAGAAAGGTCAGTGTGCCTGTCTAGCTCTCTTGCCACTCAGTCTGAAGGTCTGAGACAGGGGACATTGCATCTGGAACTTCCAACAGAGCTTACTATTTTAGTGGGATCAACACCAGTGCAGAGTGAACACCTAGTCCCAGATCAGCTTTATGTCCAATCCACAGCACTTTTACTTAGATCCAATTTGTTTTTGTATCCCCATCCAGTGCCTTTCAGCTGCCAGATTCTTGTTAAGCTTCTCCATAGTGTCTCTGGATCTAGATGGAAAGGACAGGAAAAGTTCAGTGTCATCTGTCTGTTGATGACAACTCACGCTGAATCCTTCAGTCATCTGTGTTGTACTGGTTTCATGTACATGTTAGTGTTGTGAGAAAAATTTTAATATAGTTATAGGTTTGTGTTTAAAATGATCTTTCCCTCCATGTATAATCTATATATTTGTAACTTTGGCCTGCAAGCAGCTAGCAGCCTGAAACTACACCCAGAAGTCTTTGCTGGCATCTGTTTTCTTTTGTCTTAATGTTCTACTCTCCAAACTGCACGTAGGCCTGGAAATGGCCCCACATTCCATTTCCAGAATATGAATTAAACTAAATCACCATAGGTATAAGGTAGCCTACACCTTAGGCCATAACAGGAAAACCTTTGTGGTTAAAATGTAGCCCCAATTTATGAATCAATTGCACCCTGAAACTCATGTTTCACACCCCCCTTTTCCCCACATCAGCACAATGCGTTATCTTTCATGTCAAGCACACAAAGAACATCCTGCCCAGAGCATACTGAAATATGTCATGCAAACTGCAAACAGTTATCTATATTATATATATTTGTAAACAAGATGTACTTCCCTGGAATGTAGAGAACAATCTCTTGTCAATGACTTGATCATCAACTGCTTTCTGATGTCAATTGCTGTACTTAGCCTATGCAATAACTCTAGCAATTCTTTGATTCCATGTGTATAAAAGTCGCCTGTTTCCAATGGAACCTTGCTCACTCTTAGAACCTAGGATGAAGCTCTGCTTCTCTGAACTTCTATTAGTGTAGCCTGGAGGTCCTCTGTATGCATACTGGGATACAGACTTAAATCCGCCCCATTGTCTGTCTTATATGTGTGTCTTACTGTATGTTGCTAGCAAAGTAACTTTTTTCCTACTAGGCATTAGGCAGAAGCCTGGGTATTTAGCCTCGAAGAATAAATAAACTATTGATATATTGAAGGCCTTCCTCTTGAATTCTTGTTAGTGAGTGGGTGGGGAACCTTTTTTCTATCACTCTTACACAACGTGGGTAAGGGGCAACACCTTGTAGCAGAACCGAGGTCCCAATTAAAGATAAAGATACATGTACTAGACATGTATCAGCACATTTCTGACGACAGTTAGAAAACATGGGAGATAGGATGGAATCTGGCAAGACCATATAGGACAGAGGACTGAGCAGAAACCTCCTAGCACCATTGATGTTATTTTGTTTTGTTTTTCAACTGTATGGATTAAAATGGAGCAGTATATCTCTGCTTTTTTTTTTAAAGATCACTGGAGTATGGCTATTATTTATAACATGATGGATTCCTAGATAAGGATCTTTTACTTCTGCATTTATTATTGGTTCATTTTGTTCATTTTGCTTCATTCAATATTTTTTTCCTTCTCAGGAATAAACTCATCAACATTCAAATCTTATTCTTACACGTCCTGAAATAGGTGAAGCAGAGCATAGTTACATGCCCATTCAATTATTCATCACAAATATAATTAGAGATAAAGACTATACAAATCCATGAATATTTAAATTGTAAATAATTAAACACAGTGCTTCAAAGCACTTTTACCAAAAGGTGCCAAGATTACAACATTGTGCCTGACTGAAGAATCAAAATAATCTTCCAGATGTTAGGTGGGGGAGCTCACAAACTGAATGCTAACCAAATGTCAGTCCTTTCCTATACCAATATCTTGCTTAGTACCAGCTGGACTTGAGGACTCACTTTTCTTCATCATTCAAATGTTCTTTTTAGTAACATATACCTGACCTTGCTTATATTGTACATATTAAGGTAAATTGAATATATAACTCAAATGTTAAATTCCAGTTTTGGTCAGACACTATAGGGCAGCTCTCCTAATTGAGGGTCTCTTTTTCAGATCATTGTTATTGTTATGTTATTTGTGATAACTGAGCCAATGTATGTGCATGCAGTCTGCATCTGTAAGCCATAACTAACTAACCCACAATCCAGTTTTGCTTTTGAAAATGTATCAAGTGTCAAAAGCGGGAGCCTAAGAAATAGCCTGATCAGCAACAGAACTAAAGTTCAATAAAATTAAGACCAGTATGGAAGACAAAAGTAAACATTACAAGCAAGAAAAACTCTGGGACTGACACAACAGCATTCTAACTAAGGACTAACTACAGGTAATGCCTTTTCTTGACACCATAATGTTGCAGAACCTTAGAGACTAATCACCTGGTTGAAAATGATCTGCCCGAGCTGTCTGGGACTAATTTAATGATCAGAGTCCAAAAAGACTGAGTTAATAAGGGGGCAATAATCCCAAAGCTCATTATTTTAGGGACACAGATGTTGCCCAGGCGAGTATAGCATGGAGCTTTGAATCCTGCTAATATGGACAAAACTTGTCTGGAAGTTAACAAATGCATTAGCAAACAAATAGTTCCCCCTCAGGAGTTTCTTTTTGACATGCTGGTATTAGGGATGGTTATTCCAAATCTGTATTGGCCAGATGAGGTGCGCTTCTCTGTGGATGTTTGTGAGCTCAGCTGGGAGGCTCGCAACAGCCTCTTTTAAAATGTTGCTGATTGGGGGACTGGGGGGCTCAGTTAAGTTACCCATGGCTGGTGTTCCAGTTCTTGTGAAAAAGCACCATGGTTGTAGCAGTTTCTGAATAGTGTGGTCAGGGTCAGCTCTGTGAAATACAGCTCCAAAAGGGACCCAGTAGCAGCAGAGACAAAGGTTCTTTGCTAAATATCTTGTACAGAGCTACTGCTTTATAATTATTTTATTGCATCTTAGGTGCTTCGTGGCTCAGAGGTGCTTTCGACAAAAAATGCAGTGGTACCTGAGGGACAGATAGGTTTATTGAAGCAGACGTTTAAGGCTAGCTCTACAGCATGGAGATATGGGTCATGTTTCCCCTTCTGTTACAAGGGGATGGGGATGTTTACAACTAATACAAGTCACATTCTGATGGCCCACATCATAGGCATCAACTTCAGGGGGGCTTGGGAGCTGGATCCCCCCGAACTTCTCTAGGACATGCTGAGCCTCCCCCGGAGACAATGGCCTGTAATGTCTCTGGCCCAGCCCCCCCCCCCGGGAAATTGGAAAGTTTATGCCCTTGGACATCAAAGCAACCTTACTGATACTTAGTAGGCCTGAGACTGGCCAGTGCTTTGATGACAAGCCATCTGGGAATCCCATATACTCCACTTCATGTTCTGTGGCACAATAAATAGAACATCAAATCATAGAATCACAGAGTTGGAAGGGGACATACCAGCAGGCTCAATGCAGGATCAGTCTAGAGCATCCCTGACAAGTGTTTGTCCAGCTGCTGCTTAAAGACTGCCTTGCTCGAAAGCCAGTCGAATCTGACTCTAGGGTTGCAATGCTCATCTCCATTTCCAAGCCAAAGAGCCAGCGCTGTCTGAAGACGTCTCTGTGGTCATGTGGCCGGCATGACTAGACACCGAGGCACACAGAATGCTGTTACCTTCCCACCGAAGCAGTACCTATTTATCTACTTGCCATTTTTTGCTTTTGAACTGCTAGGTTGGCAGGAACTGGGACCAGAGACAGGAGCTGACTCCATCATGTAGGACTTGGGGTCTCAAACTGTTGAACTACTGACCTTCCAGTTTACAGTTCAGTGTCTCAACCACTGAGCCACCACAGCCCTTACTTTAATTCTGGAAAGAGCCTGCATAGCCATTCTAAGTTCTCAGAATGTCTAGGAAGGTTTGATGCTCCCTGGCTGTGTTCTGTATGGTCTTGTTTTTGATGTGTTACTGTTGTCTCCAGCTGTAATGTCATCATGGAAAGTGAGAGGGAAAGATTTGCCAGTCTTTTCTAAAATCAACAGATACGTCTGGAAGAATCTCTGCTTTCCAAAACTGAAACAACAACTTCAGTGGTTTTTAGGCTTCTTTGGTAATGGATGCCAGCGTTTGCATATGATCTCAGCTGCTTTGTTGGAAGCTTAATACATGGTGTGCAGACAGACAATTTATCAGACCTCAGTGATACAACTGTTGGGTTAATTTGTGCACAAATGGTCCAAATTCTGCTTCCAATTATAATAGCCCCTCCAGTGTACTCAGTTGGAATTGTCCAGATGTAGCTAAGGACGGGACACAATTTGGCCCACTGCATCTCCTCTAAACACACTTACCGAATTGCTTGGCCTCCCTGTTGGCTCTGCTCTTGCTGCATTGAGTCATTATATTAATTTGTTTATCATGTTGTGTGCTCTGATAACAGTTTCCCTTCATCCTGAGCAGCTGCCCAAATGGACAGCAGATGCCAAGAGTGGGAACTAGCTGCTATTACCAGATGGCAAATATGAAAAGTAGCCTGTCTCTGTAGGGTTTTTATAAATCTTTCTTACAGGGAATGCTTTGGAAAGAATCTCATATTCTATCTCATATTAGCCCTATAAGATCCTCTACAATAACATTCAGCAACTAAACCACAGAGGATAGCATAACAATTAATCCAGGGGAACTAGGATGTTTCACAAAGTAGAGGAAATGGCCACAAAACAGTATGGTCAATAATTAATAGAAATCCGGTTTCTTTTCTCAAAAGTACTTTGTATATTCCTTCAGTACATTTCCCTCATATTACAGTAAGTGTTCAAATTCTGGTAAATGTAAATGATCACATATGAATGTTCTGAATATCTGGAAATGGATGTCTTTATTTCCTTGCTCTTCAGACATATTTCAATTGAATCCTGACAAGCACATCTAGGTGACTGTCAACATTCACCAGCAAATTCTGGACATTCATAAAAGTTTATCCAGGATTGTCTGTATTAACACACGTGTGAATGTTAACATTCACCAAATTCTGCACATCTGCTGTGACATAAAAACACCACTACACAATCGTGTCTGTTTTACAAAGGAATTTGTTTACAAGAGCATGGCATTACATGTTAGGTGGGAATATATTTCACAGATGCATGGTCCACTTAATTAGGCCTCTGTAAAATGGCTGAAATATATAGCCTTTATTTAAAGAGTCATAGTTCTGCCTTTCCTTCCTTCCTTTTCCCTCAAGTCATTCTGGAATTTACTAGTTTAAAAGCAATCAGTGATCCGGCCCCATATGTGTATAAGGCTTGTGCCTGCTTTTCAGCGAAACATGACTTGAAAACCAAACAAAAATGTGTGTCCAGATCTGTTGCATGGTTATATATGCCCAAGCAAGGGCAGGAATGAGCCTAATACAAAGCATCATAGAGCGATTAACAACCAGTTCTTTAAAGTATAATTAGCTGGGTAGAAGGTTTCCTGTGTCAGTGGGCAGAGGCAGATGTTTGCATTATTACAGATTTAATACAGACACTGAGGGCTGAACTGTATTGATCATTTATTTAAAAATTCTACCCTACCTTTCCCACTTAAAAAGCATTCAAGCCACCTGTCACGACCCCCTGCGGGTTTCCACCTTCTGCCACCATCACCCTGGACTTAGGGTCTCTTGAGAAGGCCCAGGGTACCCTCCCAAGCCCAATCAAATGCCCCCTTTTAACCGAGAAAACATAGGTGTGATGACCAGGCAAAACTCTTAAACAACAGGGTTTATTAATAAAAAAAATTGGGGCAGGGAAAACAAGACAAGGTGCATTCAAATCAATAACAGTGTTTAAAGGTAAACTAAAATGAATCTAATGTGACTAACTGTTTTTCCTTAATTGGTACTACTTAAGGCCTACAGCCTCCTATACCAGGCCTCTTGCCCACTGAGGGATTTCTCTCCCAGCCCAGAGTTTCCCCTCAGCTTGACTTCCTGTCTGAGAGGCCACAGTAAAGAGAAAAAAGAACCGTTCATCAGTTACACAGCGAAAGTTCCGTCTCCTCACATATTCCCCAAGCTCTCATTCGCTAACACCAACGCCAAGCATCAGGGGAATTGTAGGCCCCTCTACCCCCACACAGGTCTCTCCTGGGCTTAGGCCGCACTATGCCTGTCTCCAGGAAGCAGGCACAGATCATGACAGCACCTAAAAAAGTCATATAACAAAAAGCAGCAGTTAAAATAAATAACTTGCTGTTAACCTTATTCATATTTACTCAGAAGTAAGTCCCCCTTTTATTCAGTTGAGCTGCATTCCAAGTAGTGCCACTGAACTTCCTTCTTGAGATAAAATATATTATATCTGATCCTAAGCGCATTTTAAGGAAACAATGCCAATATGACATGCTTGTTCTGGGTAAATTATATGACAGTGCAATTGTAAGCAGAGTTACACCTTTCTAAGTCCATTGACTATAAATGGACTTAGAAGCATGTAACTCGGTTTAGGATTGCACTGTAAGAAAAAGAAGAGTTGGTTTTATACCCTGTTCTTCATTACCTGAAGGAGTCTCAAAGTGGCTTACAATTGCCTTCCCTTCCTCTCCCCGCAACAGATAACCTGTGAGGTAGGTGGGGCTGAGAGAGTTCTGACAGAACTGCTCTTGAGAGAACAGCTCTGAGAGAACTGTGACTGACCCAAGGTCATCCAGCTGGCTTCATGTGGAAGAGTGGGGAATCAAACCCGGCTCTCCAGATTAGAGTCCACTGCTCTTAACCACTACACCAAGCTGGCTCTTAAGAGCCAGGTATTATTCCAAAAAGTGATAAAACTTGCCAGAACCAGGAAGATGACAAACAGTACATCTTAAGGAATGTTATTTGATCAGAGATACTAAAAAATGTTCTTATGATTTTGCAAAGATGGATCCAAAGTGATATAAAAAGCTATCATGGGAGATAGCTGATGTGTTAACTCCAGCATTCTAAATAGATTGAAAATGACAGTATTTTATCCCAGGCACTGTGAAACGTATTGCTTAACTAACTCAAATCATCTTCTTTGACAAGAGGAGAAACTGACAGAAACTGTTATCAAACAAAACCACATCCATGGCTGTGGGTTAGAAAGGGATGGCTCCAATTTTAAAGATCCTTTCTTGGTAGGATAAGCTATTGTCTTGATGTTTCTGTAGGAGGTACATCTGTTGACACAGTTAAATCAAACAGATCTGAAGGAGACAGGAAATTGCATATATTTTAATATAGTTGGTAAATGCATATCCTCTTATCCTCCAGATTGTTTTGTATAAATGGAAATAATCTGATTCCAGACTTTGGACATTGTTCTCACTAGTGGCCTAAAATTAAAATTGAGGCCAGTTGAGTTGTCTTTACTTGATGCATATTTGTATCAGGTGGGATGCAAGCATTTCTTTCCTTTCTCCTTTAATCAACATTTTTTCTACATCAGTTTTTGATGGATTATTGAGTTGCTGGCAGTAGTTTATAAATAGAAGATCTAGTTTACCACATGGCCACATTCATCTGGGATGCGTGTGTGTTGCCATTTTCTTCTAAAGCAATTTCCCCAAATACATTTCCAGGCCTACTTTTTCCCACTCAGTTGTAAGGTAATGTGATTGGCTTGTCTGTTCATTCTCTATAGTCTATATTCTCATCTCCTTCCTTCCTTCCTTCCTTCCTTCCTTCCTTCCTTCCTTCCCTCCCTCCCTCCCTCCCTCCCATAAATGGAATAATGTGATTGAAATAATTTCTTCTTTGACCCATGACTCACTTTCTACTTCATCAATCCAGTTATGGTCCGTAAATGAAAGTTCTTACAGCAATGATAGGGAATAAAAATGCATCTGTTCCTGGTCTTCGCTTCCAAGAAGTTTATAGTGGTTTAGTGAACAGCAGGCAACACTCTGCTTGAGGAACTTCTAAAGAACATTTGCCAGATCAAAAAAGAAAAGAGGTAATCTGACTCTGGAACTCAGTTGTCTGATCTCGAGATCTATAAAACTAAATTAATCTAAAACATGGGTGGCCTAATTTTTAAAAAGTGTTCCATAAATCAGGTCCAAAGCACAAGATATTACTTTTCTAGTGTGACCTACACTATCTATGTGGCCCTCTCTTCCATATCCCTGTCTGTGGTTTTGCAATTAGTCTGCTGAAGAGAGCACAGCATGAGAGAGACTGGTCAGATAGTCATGCCTCCTGCTCCTGCCCTCAGCCTATACTGTCTGCAGCACTGGTGTCACTGGGTGGCCACCCACGACAGATCAGAACTACTACTGAAGACTTGTGAGATAAACCCAGTTCCAAGGTTTTGCATTACGTTTGGCACCTGCGATAAAAGTCTGTGAGGTGATATCTTTTATTGGGCCAACTAGACATAGGTGTATATAAGCTGTTTGGTTTAACAGAGCTCTTCATCAGTCAGAACAGAATGGTAGCAGAATAAGAGGCATATAGGAAAACAAAGCTGGCTTACAAGTCACTGGAACTATTGGATTTCTATATAGAATGGGCCATCCATGAGTTTGGAAGAAATATGTATAGCTGATAATAAGCTATGTCAAATATAAATGTTCATGTTGAACCACTTGTGCTATCCCTTTGTAAACCGCTAAGTATCCATCATGTTTTCCAGCTATTGTAGCAGTGTATATTTTTCAGTACTTAGTAAAATTGCTTAAATGTTGAAGGTTTCCTGTTCCTTTAAATCTAAACTGGGAAGCCGGTGTGGTATAGTGGTAAGCCTGAGACCTCATTCCAGGTTAAAATCCTAACTTTGCCATGAAGCTCATCTGTCGGTGTAACATGGTGCACAGGGTTATTGCAAGGGAAAAAATGGTGGAGGGGAGAACAATGTATGTTGCCCAGAGCTCCTTGGAAGAAAGGTGGGATAAAAATGCACTGCACTGGATTTGCTCCTTTCCTGCCCCTTATACCTAGAATTGCCTCCCAGAACACTTGTGTGATATTACCTCTCTCACTAGTTTTCCAAATTTACCCACCCTGTGAAGGTTTGGCCTTAAGCCTTTAGTCCCCATCATCTTTAGTCCCCATCATGTGGCTGATGCTGTGTGCCCATGTTTGATGGTTGACTTTGTTGCCTAGCAAGTCACATCATGTGTTCTTGTGGACTTTAATGTTCATAAGTTTTGGACTTTGGGACGTTATGCTCTAAAGGACTAAATGCACTCTTTATTGCTGTAAGAGGCTTCAGTCCATTCCAGGAGAAACACCCACCATAGTTCACACAAAGACAGAGACAAGGACTCCATTACAAAAGGGTTCTTCTGTCTCCCCCCGCTAAGGCAACACCCAGCCCCCTCCAACATTCCTGCAAGGATTATGCTAAGTGAAGTTACCTGGCAACTAATCGTTCGCCCATCAAGTGGCCAGACCAGAGCCATTAAGAGACAATGGAATGGCTCAATGACTCATTGCAAGCTTGCCCAGGTGTCAGTTCCTGTTTAGACTTTAGTGTTGCAATATTGACCGCCCTTCCACATTTCCTCCTCTTTTTACATTGACCAATGGTAGGGTTTGTAAGGACGGACTACCTGGTAGGTGTGTTAGTGGGATGAGGTTAGCGCAGCCTGCCCCAATACCACCTTATAAAAGATCTTGCACACCATACAATCGCTCTCTTGAGCTTCCACGACCCCTATCTGCTTTCACCCCCCCTTACATCCAGCTTACTATCCCAACACCCTGCCTCCATCTTTGATCTCTGATTCGCGACCAGAGTCAAGTGTGTATCTGCCAGTTCAGATCACGTCCCCCATTTTTCCTTTCTACCCCTCAATCTTCTTTTGGAAAAGGACCACCCATCTCCAGGACAGGTAATGTATCTCCCAACCAATGAATCTCCTGCTCATGCAAAAGTGCTATTCCTCTGTCTAATTTTCTTAGGACTTGTGTGTTTGTGTGTGTGATTCTGTTTTTGTATGTTTGAGAACATTTTGCAAGTAAACATCCTTCAAACGAACCACTCCGCCTCAGTGCCTATTTTCTGGGAACTCCTGGAAGGGGCGGGACCTTGGTATAGTTGGCTAAGAACCCAGTTATTTGCCAATTGCTAACCTTAAATTAAAGCAATTTGGCTAACAACTTGTTCTGGCTGAGCTTAAGACCTTTGGTCAGAGAAGCTAATATACAGGGGGGGAAAGCCCAAGTACATTTAGCTGAAATGGACAAGTATTTGAAATCTGCTCTATCCCTCCCTTTCCCCTTCCTCTTTCTCTTCTGGCAAATTTTAGACTGAATTCCTCAGGGCAGAGACCATCTTCTTGTACTCTGTAAAACCCCATGCACATTGATGGAGCTACATGACTGTAACTAACTAAATAATATAAAGCCATTGACCCTGAGTATGGGTGTTAGTCCCTACAACAGTTTTTCTTATTTGCTGTAAAAAAATAGACTGGGGGGGGGGGAAATACACACCAGGTCTTCCATGCATAGTTATCAAAAGATGCTATATGAAACTGAAGGGAAATTAGATAATTTGGTCCATGAAGTTCGATTAAAATAATTCAGTGACCACATGGAGACTGCTAGAAATGCTTCTGTGCTGTGGAAGCTCTATGTGGCTGATGTAACAAGTGAGAACTACTTACTTAATTAGTGAGAATCTCCCTGGTGGAACACCACAGATTTTTGGCCATGATTGGTGCTGGTATAGAGACTCCATAAAACTGGTGATGTTGGAAATGCGTCTCACACATTTAGTGCCGCTGCTTTGGAAGCCTTTCCACATGGCTTCTATAACACATGGGTCCCTTCCACACAAGCGGGATAATCCAGAGGGGAATCGAGACTTTTTTGCCCTGGCGCAATTTGCTCTGCAGTTGCACCATCACACAGCTCTGTGGACCTGCCGGGGCAAACTGCGTGATCAGATGCAACCGCGGGCGAGTGGTTTTTTTTTTTGTGGTGGGTTTTCGAGGCACTTAAATGAGGGATCGATGCTTCGCTGGAAGAAGGGAGGAAATGGATGCATCACTGGAAGAAAGGAGGGGGGGAATGGATGCTTCACTGGAAGACAGGAGGGAGGGAATGGATGCTTCGCTGGACGAAAGGGGGGAATGGATGCTTCGCAGGAAGAAAGAAGAGGGGGAATGGATGCTTCACTGGAAGAAAGGGGGGAATGGATGCTTTGCTGGAACGAAGGAAGGGGGATCGATGCTTCGCTAGAACAAAGGAAGGGGGGATCGATGATTCACTCCTCCCCCCCCACGGGCTTTTGATGATGTGCACATGGAAGGGGGACAAAACAACAGTGTGGCGTCGGGATAGCATGTGATCATGCTATCTGCGATGCCACAGTTCTGCGCTGGCGCGATCACACGGGGAAAGTCCGGCTGTGGGCCACGGCAAACTGTTTGCTACCGGTCTTTCACCAGTAGCTTTTTACCCCACTTCTCTGCTGGATCAAATCGGTTTGCCCCGGCTTGCTGACAGTTGTGGGATGCTTCCCAGATGTGGTGGTGTGGTGGCGCCAGTTTGATCCGTCAATTAAGCATCCCTCTAGTGTGGCAAATAGGTGCATGTGGAAGGGACCATTGTTTTAAGATAGACAAATTGCACACCGGGCTGGATTCTGTGAGTGCAAGGTGCTCATAGAGACTTCTACAATCAGCTCCCAGATCTCTGAATTGCTAATGGTGGGAGGTCAGGGTGCTTCCACAGACAAATTGGTACATGACACAAGGACCTGCAATGCAGAGGGGAAAAATGGGGAGGATAGTACATGACACAGGGGCCTATGGTGAGGAGGGAGAGAACTGGGCAACTTTTCCCCTTCCCTTTTCTGTTAGCTGAAGGAACTTGACAGCACTCATTTCATTAACAGAACAGAAAAGGCAGCAATGTCATTCAGTTCTGCCTCCTCAGTGTAGCCCCCACAGAGTCATGTGAACTATTTCTCTCCCCTGAGCCTCAGAATCGTTCTTTCAGGATTAGCAGGGTATCCTGGGGGAAAGGTGGGGTTTGATGTACTCAGTCCATTATCTCCCAAAAGTTCATCAGTGGTTCTAACTTCTAACGTCTTTGACTCCATTTTTATAAATCTCCACTTGTATTTACTAGGGTTGTACCTGGGAGTTTGTTTTGTTTCTTTATTTTTTGTTATTAATTCCAAAAGGGACTGCTTCCTTATTGGGTTGCTTTGTAAGGTTTCATTTTGTTATTATTTCTTCAGCGATTGTTATTTTGTTTTCATAATTCTATTTCATTATCATTTGCCAGTGGTTTTATTGGAAGTCTCTCCCATCATCTTGTGTCTGTACCTTCCTCCAAACTGGACAAAGCTCAAGGTGATTGTAGCACTCCTACCGGACATCCACAATTCCAAATTCCAGACAGAATAAAGGACTTTTTTGAGGCAATGAAAGGTGCCCATATTTAACATTAAAGTCTGTGGGAAAACTGATAGGAAAGATTCCAAACACACCGTAACACAGACAGTAGCTTGCTGTGAGGGAATTTGCCACTGCAACCACTTCGCTTGAAGAGCAGTAGCATGAGGAAGAGGCAGTCCGATGACAATGGTATTTGGTGGCACAAGCAAACCCCCCGCCCCACAACAACCTGCCTTCAGTGACCCAAAAGCCCTTGGACAAAATCAATTCTGTGTCTGTCTTTACAGAATGGGTAGCTTGCAGGTGTTTTATTATTATTCAGGAGCTATGCTTTTTGGTGGGGTACTTGAACATACATCAATGAATAATAACATTTTATGTTTCTCTGTAGTGTAATGAAGCTGTCAAGCAAAACAAAGGAGGGAAAAGGAAATTGATATATTAGATACATTTTAAAGCCCTGTTTTTATTCTACCATCATATACAGTTTAGCAAAATATCACTTCCAATTCTACTTGGGCTATGTGAATCTTATTGTTACCTTTTAGTAAGTGAAAGGCATTGGAACATCTCAAACAGGGATTAAGATAAAAAAAACCAGACTTTGCTATACATGATGATTTGTAAATGTTTACTTGTATGCCTTGAAATAAAGTTGTTTTTTAATTGTGGATCTGCTTTAAAAAGGGAGCCAGCATGGTGTAGTAGTTAAGAGCAGTGGACTTTAAGCTGGAGAACTGGGTTTGACTCCCCACTCCTCCACATGAAGCCTGCTGGGTGACCTTGGGCCAGTCACAATTCTCTCACAACTCTATCAACCCCACACAAGGTGACACTGTGTGACAGAGTGCTGGACTGGACGGATCATTGGCCTGATCCAACATTGGCTTTTCATGTTCTTATGTTTTTATGACTGTTGTGGGGTGAGGAAGGGAAGGTAATTAGGGATGGGTACAAACTGAACCACAAAGCAAAATTCATCATGAATTTCGCTCTGTTCCTGGTTCACAAACCGAAGTTCATGGCAGGTGTACCATCACACAAACTTCCATGAACTTTAAAGCAGTTCGTGGTGATTCATGGATAGAACAGAAAGCAGGGGTTTAAAGGGATTCTGAGTCCTGTTAAAACCTTGCTTTCTGTTCCTTGTGAAAGCTGCAAAAACAGCTGAGCAGTGGGGAGCATGTTTTGAGCTGTTTAAAGGGACTGTACAAGACAGCTTGAAACAGCTAAACAGTGGGGAACAGGCTCCTCCTCCTCACTCAGCTGTTTTTCAGGCTTTCTGCAACCCACTGTGGTCCTTTTCAATAAGGTTTGTAGGGCCACTAACACATTACTCTGAAACATGCAGAACAGAAAACAACTAAACTGGCTAAGATTACTTAATTCCTCCCAGCCTTTCCCCCCCCCCCCATCACAGATCAAAGGTTCCCACATGAAGTTAATTACCAGGCAATGTCCCTTTCCAATCTGTTCCTGAAGTTCCTTTGAAATAAAACAACTACTTTAAGGTCACCCACTGAATGTCCCAGAAGGCTGTTCTCCTACAGGTTTCTCAGTCTTGTGATTCTTGGTGTCAGATTTGTGTCCACTTATCCTTTGGTGTAGGGTTTGACATTTTTGCCCTATGTATGCCATCTGGGCATGGTGATTTGCCAGTTTTTAATTTGTCCATCAGTCATAGGACTTCTCCTCTAGTCACCTCAATCTGACTCAAGTCTTTTGACAGTTCTCCTGAAACTGGTGGTTCTGGAGTGGACAAGCACCTCTCACATTCCACAGTGAAAACAAAGGCAAAAGATGCATCCAGCTTCTCTGCCATTTCCCTGTCATCCTTTAGTAATCCTTTCACCCCTTGGTCATCCAAGGGCCCCACTGCCTCCTTGGCTGGTTTTCTGCATCTGTTCTACGTGAAGAAATTTTCACTGTTGGTCTTTATGTTTTCTGCAATATATTCCTCATAGTCCCTTTTTGCCTGTGTGATCACTGACTTGTATTTTATTTGCCAAAGCCTGTGCTCCCTTTTATTTACCTCACTTGGACTAGCCTTCCACTGCTTAAAGGAATCTTTCTTACTTTTTACTGCTTCTATTATTTTGTTCATTAACCATGCAGGCCTTTTTATATCTGTTTGTACCTTTCCTAACCTGCGGTATACATTTTATCTGAGCTTCCAGTATTGTAGTTAGTGGAAATTTGGAAGTTACCAATTTGGGTAACCACAGCAATGCAAACCCAGGCACTGCCACCATTTCCAGCTGCCAAGCTGCTGCTGCCACAGAAGCCAGGGCTGAGCCAAGGCCCTACACTGTTGGGGGACCTGGCATTGCTGGAATCAGTGAGGGAACAGCTGTGAGGGAGTTAAAGAGCCCATCCAAGCCAGAGCTGGTTCCAGCAGCAGTCTTCAGCCTCTTGTCACTGGCTGATGACATCACCAGCCAGTGCTGAGGAACTACCAGCTTCTACAAGTAAAGCTAAAGAATCCTCACAGACATGGCCAGGCTCAACAAAGACTGCAAACCCAGCCAGTTGGCCAAGACTGAAGAGGGGTGGGCTTGCCAAGGCTGGGCCAGGGCAAGTCTGAGAGAAGGGCAGGTGGAAATGAGGCTGCTACAATCACGCATTTTGGAATGTTCAGCAGAGATGCTTATATAAATGTGAGCAGTTACAGGTTGAACATGGATTGAATTTTGTTTTGATTCTGTTTTTCTTTGTTGTGGATGTCCTTTGGGCCATTAAGCTAGGGGTCCCTAGTATTTGCTCTGCATTATAACTCAGGAATATTCAAAATTTTGAAATGCCTAAAGGGGTTTGTTTTCTCCCACCACAGCTTTGGAATATTTGTAAAATATGTCCTGGGCATGTGATTAAGTCAAGCAGGCGAAGAAGCATAGCTTTCAGGGATTTTATCTGGTACAGTTCTACAACCTCTGGCATATGTGGCCATGTTCTCTCACATTTCAGTTCCGCCCATTGTAGTTTGGGTGAGCCTTTGTCAAATTACAGATGGGCTCTCTTAGTTTGGCCCTGACTGTCTATCTAGAGAGCAGCTGCCACACAGCATTTGAACTGAAAATGGCAAGTGGAAACTGAGCAGGCAATGAACTGTTGCTACATCTGCTTGTTTGTTGAATAACCAAATTAAATTAGTCTACTTCTGCTCACGTCTGAACCAAATTGCATTTGTAATTCCCCTAAAAGATTACAAACATTTGAACTTGCATCCCATATAAATTACAATAATGCAGCATGCTGTCCTCTGTTTTGAAAAGGCTAAGTACAGTATCCCCAGTTGTCTATGCTGATTCCTCAGTTTTATTCTCTTTCTGAACTATTCACACATTAATAAACAAAAATAGATTATTTGTTTATTTTTAAATATCTCATTGCATGGTAAACTTAATTGGCTGGCTCAGATAATGGTTTGTTTTAAAAATGGAAATGAAGTTAATTGCTGAATAATCAGTTGATGAAAACATTGAAGATCAGTTCAGGACTTATGTAATCAACATTCTTTCCCAGTCATTTACTATGTAAATATATGGCACGAGACACATGTTTAAACAGACCTAAGGTGGGGATGGACTTCTGAGTTTCGACCCATGAAAATATAAGCATTCAGGTGATGCAGTACCCCAGAACATGGCAAAAATCTCTGTGATAAGCCAGTTACTTTCTTGAAGCAGGGTCACTCCACACAAAAAGTGACAGAATCTCACAGTGCCGTCCTTGGCAGAATTATATCCTTCTTAACCCATTGATTTCTGCACTATTTGGGTGCAGATGTGGTTGCTGTTTTTGAAACCAGCATGGAAGAAAGTCTCTTTCCTACTCTGGTAGTTATCTTCTAGCAACGGATATTTTTATGCAGGGATGCATTAAAAGTGGGACCAACCCAGATCCATTCTGAAGTCTTTTCGGTCCCCTCTTTCCCACCTCAGGGCAGCTTTTGTAATAGCTTATTAATTTTAAAATGTGTAGTTCTACCTCCTTGTTCCCCAGCCCAACCCATTCCTTCCCTTTCTCCTAGTCAGGCACCCCAGCTCCATACCAGTCCCCTGTGCTGCTATTGCACAACTCTCCATTTTCTTAGGGAAGAAAGAGAACAAATATGTTCTTTAGTTGCCTAGCAACCATAAAGCATATCTCCACCCCCACCCCCCATTAAATGCGGTGGTGAGAACAACTGGTCAAAAGAACCTTAGTAATAGTATGTACTTGAAGAGCTACTTGTTTTTTAGCAGCCTAGTCATGGAATGTGAGGATACAATGATAAAACAAAAATTTGTGAAGGAGAAAGATGGCCCAGCATGATGCCAAATTATGACTTAAATCTGAACTCTGATTGAAATGTAGAGAAGACAGGAAAACAATTATAATTCTGTGGTATATGCTTGAAACTTATGAATCATTACCTTGTACTCTGTTAAGGTTACACTGCTTTAATTATGATTTCAGTGATTAAAGCTTTGGATGGCAAAGTTTAGTTAGGAAAGCATATGTGTTTGTTTTCCCCCCAAGATGTTTAGATAACTTTACTAATTATGCTATCCTTCAGGCATGTAGTGAGCCAGCAATGAGAACTTGAAAGGATTTCTAGCTGAGAAAAAGTAACTCAATCAATATGCCCATCCAAAATGCATGTTATTTCTCAGGAAAAGGATAACTAGCTGAGGGGAGTTATCTCCTGCTCAGATCTTTACAGTTGCCATCATTTATGTTGTAGAACTTGAAATTCTGAGGATAGAGCATGAGTGGCAGGAATTGCTTTTACTTTCCAGATTTAGAAACTAATATCCCTCATTTGATCAAAATTAGTATCACTTTCACTCTATTCAAGGGAATTTGCCAGGAAGGATAGAAATGCTTGAATGCCAGGAATGGACCTCTGTAGTGATCTGAATTCATTTCACTATTTATCAGTTTTGCCCCTCCTTTTGCACTCATGTATGATGTTAGGATTTGTTTAAGGGCTGTTTGAAAATGGCACAGTTATTTTTATGACAGAAATTTAAGCATACTGGCTTTTTAAAAAAATGGCTGTCTTTTATTTGAAATGAATTTTGCATGTGGAAATGAACACTGACATTTCAAGTGCCAAAATGCCATTAGTGATATTTATTTAAACTCCCATTTTATCCTCATGGATAGAGTCACACCTGTGTATAGGTAACAGCAGAGGAATTTGAAAGATTTGTGGAAAATGGATATAATAAGATTGTGTCAGAGGTCAGCAGGGACAACACCAGACCCACTCCTTTTTGTGCCTGGCATCCACTAGTCCCAGTGGGGATGCAAGCACACCCTGTAAAGATCTTCAAGCCAGCTGGCTGATCAAGGAAAGCTGGCCCCTTAGCAACCAGCTCTGTGACAATCAGTTGTCTAGTGGCTCCAATAAGGTGGGGTGAAAAAGGGGAGCAGCAGCAGAGAGATTGCTCTGAGGTCGCTCTTGGTTCCTCCCAGCCATGCTCCCGAAATGGCTTCTGGACACAGGGAGGCTACTGGACATGTTCCTGGTCTGGGAGATTCTTGGAGATCTGGAGGTGTTTCCTGTGAAGGGGGAAATTTGTGAAGGGATTTCACCTAGAATCTATGGTATACCACAGAGTCTGCCCTCTGAAGCTGCCATTTGCTCCAGGGGAACTGATCTCTGTGATCTGGAGATCAGTTGTAATTTTAGGAGCAGTCCAGGCCCCACTGGGAGGCTGACAACTGTAGGCAGTGACATCAAAATGAAGAAAGGTGACTCTTCTACCAATGGTTAATTAGTTGGTGAAGTCCTGCAATAAACCCTTAACTTGGATTCACCCTGGTACTTGAATACATGTGAGTCAAGGGATTTATAAAATTTTCATATGATAATTTCTCTTATAACATTTTTTTCAGAGATTAGGCAGTTTAATGGAAATCAGTTGAGCTAGTGTGCTATATAAATTGCACCTGAACTTTATTATAATGGAGCATCAAATAAAAAAAAGTATTGCAGTTATTAATCTTATGAAAGACAAGCAGGTTTTCTGGCACAAAATGGACCATTTGCTTGTCTGGGAAGCAGTAAATAATTCTTAGGGCTCTAAAGTTGCTTTTAATGGTTTAATTTTACTCTAATTAGAATAATTGATGTCAAGGTGCACCTGGCCTGACTAATTATAGAATTCTCACCAGCTGAAATATGGGTTGTCCTCTTGCCTTATGATGGCGGTGATCTTAAGGAAGGAAGGAAGTCTTGCACACCCTTTAATCACAATTCATGATATGGTTCTGCAAAGCATATTTACTTTTGCCTTAACTTTCTGTACATCTTCAAATTTGTAAGCTAGCAGATGTTTTGTAAGAGTTAATTAGTATTGATTTAACCTGTGGTATTTATCACTTTCAATTTAAATTAAATGTGCAGTGGAATGTACTTAGCAGATTTTGTTCAAAATGCTATGCTGTTAATTAGTAGTATAAGCCCTCTTTATTATAAAATAACATCCTGCTTTCCAGGTTGGGCTGAAATAGATCATACTAACGTTATGTATAATAACATCTAACTTTTTTTTGCATTAGATAAATTAGCATATCAATTTTCTTCCCGTGTAATTTATTACAAGAACATGAAATAAGGCTACTATATCTGTGTACAGCATGGAATGGAGAATATACTCTGTAATTGAAAAAGACCTCATTTACATTTTCAATCCATACCCATGTAGAATAGCAGTGCCTTCCATTAAAAGGAAAATGGCCACAGTGCTGGTTTCTGTATCACTTTTTAGGACAGGTATCTATTTGAATATAGATTTTCTATTTCATATGAAAACATAAATGGGATGAAGAGGTAGGTTAGTGAAACTACTATGAATGCAACTTTCTTGTTAGGGATTCTATCAACTTTACAAAAAGGCTCACTGCTTCTATAGTCCAAATTGATCAGGATGGCTGAATCTTGGGAAAACTAAATTGTAAATAAAAGCAGGCTTTATTCTAAACATCTTGAATTGGCTAGCCCCATATATACATTACAGACATTCTGCATCTCCCACAAGGATCTCTTATGACTGAGAGCATGCTGGTAACAAGGAGTGCAAATATCTAGGCTCCTGGCTACCACTTGACCTAAAAAATTTCCTCTAGCATGTCAGTAGGAAGCAGGTTTCTCCCTGAGGGCCATTGCTTTGTGTTGAGACCTAGTTGCCACCTCACCTTACTTCCCCAGTTCATAAATGAAACCAGCAGCCAGTCAGTGAAAAAGGACTTCCAGGTCAGATGTAGGCTTGACCACTGACACCTAGTAAGGGCCTTGATGCTGTTCATTGGGAATTCCCGATATGTAGATGGGGAATCTTACTCTGTGTTGTACCATGCCATACATGAGGAATAACCCAGTGAGAAGTATTGGAATACTCATAGGCAGCTGAACAACCCATCAACCAGTTAGTGGCTGGCAGGGAGTGAGTTCAGCTGTTGAATGTTCAATCATCCCTGTTATTAAATGCTGCCTAAAGGAATTGAGGTGTGTGTGTGGATAGGCCAAATACATCAGCTTTCTAAGTAGATGGCGCTCCATCTCTCCTTCTTTTGAACCTGGTTTCTAGAAAATTGGCTAGCTTCTACATTTTTTATTGTTTCTTAACTCTTAACCATATCAAATGTATTATGACTGAATTATAAAGGCACACCACAAGGTGTTCTTGCGAACTCCTTCATGTCTCTTAGGGGGTTGTCGAACTCTAAACCTGAGCATCTTCCAGGAGCAGTTGTCTGTGTCCTTCTCACATATCAATGCTGCAGTCTTCCGACCTATGCAAAATAGACACACATATCAAATTTTCTGTGACTTTTCGTCTACATGGAAATTATCTCCAAGGATGGAGATAATCGCTCCCTGTGGCACACCACATTCCAGTGGGAGTCGCAGAGATAATTCCCCCCCAAGCACAACCCTCTGTCCCTGACTTTGGAGGAAGGAGGTCAGCCACTGCAAGGCAAGCTGCCTTATCCCAACAATGGCGAGGTGGTGGGTCAACAGATCATAGTCAACTGTACTGAACACCGCTGACAGGTCAAGAAGTATCAGCAGTGCTGATCTGCCTCGATCCAAGTGTCCCCAGAGATCATCCACCAGGGTGATCATCACTGTCTCTATCCCACAGGCAGGGCAAAAACTGGACTGGCAGGGATCCAGGATATTAGCATCCTCCAGGGAAGCCTGGAGGTGTGTCACCACTGCCTTCTCTACTACCTTACCCAGGAATGGTAGATTAGACACTGGGCAGTAGTTAGTAAGGACTGTAAGGTCCAAATATGGTTTTTTAAGGAGTGGACGGACCAGTGCCTCCTTCAGTCCCCCTGGGAAGGTCAGTGTTAATAAGGACATGTTGATAATATCCCTTAGGAGAATCCGTACCTCATCACTGCAGGCTTTAACCAGCCATGATGGGCAGGGATCTAGGGGGCATGTGGTCGGTATAACGAAGTTGACCCCTCCCCTATTTACCAACCAGTCCCCTAACTCTGACCGACAGCGAGCGAGCAGATCTCCTGTCTTACTTTGGGTGACGGGGTCCCTGAGGTAACCTGGATCAGCCTCTCTCTAAATAATAATAAACCCGCTGACCAGTTTCCTCCAATTAAAGTAGCTACAGTTTTACAATATAATCTCTTCGGGGTTTGTTGATATTTAGTCTCTGCGTTTAGTATCTGAGGTAAATATTTGGGACCCTGTGTACTTTGGTCGGAAATCCCTTTTCAAAAGGCACCACAGCTTTTCTTTTACTGAATACAACTTTATTGGTACAATTGAGTATAAGTGGAGGGAATTTGCAGAGATTGCTTATATTGTCAAGATGTTACTGTTTCTGATGTCACATTAAGCTTTACTATTTTACAGACTCGTTGTTACTTTGTTGCAGATGATATGTTTTGACAGACTGCACACACTCGCTAAACACTCAGACTTCACCCTCCTGTCCTGCTGCGTGGAGATGTACAGTTTCTTGGCTTGGCACCCCGGTCTCACACTAGCCCCCGTTGGCTCTTGACCGTCCTGCCCCTCAGCCTCACTAATCTCCCTTTCAGTCAGGATCCTTTGGTTGACAGTACTGAATAGCGTTTGTGTGTATTCTTAAGTTCACTTGTCTGCTTCCACTCTGGCAAGTCAGACACCTTAGCTCTTCTCACTGAGCTTTCACACGCTGTTGCTCCCACAGAGCACCGAGGGACACAGACTGCCCTTATGCTCTCTCTGACGTCCCAGGCTGGACTTCCTCTCCTCACAGTTCTCTGACTGTTCATTCCTAACTGACCACTCTGACAGTTATCTGTCTATCAACAGTGGGTTCCGAGCCCTTGGGCCCCCCACCTTTTCAAGTCATGTGACTTTCCAGGCATTCTACTCTGCCCCTTTAAGTTCCATTTCGTCACAGTTGGCTTTAGAGCTGCCAGGATCCTTTCAAGTTCATCCTGGGTGAGCGGACTGAAATGGTCGAATACTGGACCTGAAGATGGCCAAGGGGCTTCCAGTTCCCTTGTTGTATCAAGTGTGGCTGGAAGGTCACAGCAGAATGACAAGACTTTCTGCAGACTGGCTCGCAAATGTCTCACAGTCTATAGCCAATTATCTAGCTTTTGAAATGCCCTGAGGCAAAGCAGTTAAAGACTGAATTATTCTAAATAATTGGGCTGGGCATGAGCTTGCAGGTGTAATGGAGGTCACATAGAAATTCTTCTTTGTGGTCTTCACTGCCATCTCATAGGTTTTCATAAATGACCTACAGGAAGTTCTTGCAGCTTCATCGTGGGCTCACCACCACTTTCTCTCTAGGTTTCTTGGCTTCCATTGCACCTGCCTTAGCTTCAGGAAATACCATGGAGCCAATCTGGTATGAGGGCAAAGAGGGTGCTGGGGAGTGACCTCGTCAATGGCTTCAGAAGGACAGTTCTGCCAGTCTTCCACCAGTTCCTCCAATGGGCCACCAGGGGGAATCAGATCATCCTGTAGAGCTTCGTGGCACCTGCTAGGGTCCATTAGACTCCATGGGTGAGCATAAATCCATTCACCACCTAACAGGGAGGGTTAGGAGTGCCCAGCCAGGCCTTCAGGGCAAGGTGGTCTGACCACGGTACTACATCAGTAATAATTTGGTCCACTGTAATCTTCAGTGCAAAGATAAGATCCAGCATGTGGCCTGCTTGATGTGTGGAAGCCAAAACAGACTGGGAGAGTCCTAGTGCTGCCCTGGATGGCACTAGGTCCTTGGCCTGAGAGGAGGCTGCATCATCTGCATGGACGCTGAAGTCCCCCAGAACCAGTAATCTGGGGTACTCCAAAGCCCAGCCTGATACAGCCTCCAACAGGCCTGGCAGGGCATCTGCTGGTGTGTTAGGTGTATGGTACACCAGCCAAATGACCAAACTCTCCTCAGCATCCCACACCAGACCCACACATTCAATGCCAGCAATCTTTGTCTCGGGGAGTGCTTTGAAAGAGAATGCCTCCTGGATGAGGAACGCCACCACCCCCCGCCCATCAGTCTGAGACTGGTGAAGGACCAAAAAAATGGTGGTGGGGGAGTTGGATGGATACAATGGTGAGGTACTACCTAACTGACCCATGTGTCACATGCCACTGATCCCCTGAGCTTCTGAGGTAGGAAAGTGGTTCAGAGGTTCTTCTCATACCCTCTGATGAGTGTGCAAAGTGAGCATGTTTTTTTCCTAGATGGGTGACATTGCCAACTCATGTCTGCTCCCCTGGAGGGTTCAGCAATTGGTCTTCCCAAAGTTCAACTTGCTGGTTTTCAGCTACCCAGCCTGGATTTTGAGGCTGAGTGAAGTGAGCATGTGCTTCTGCCTGCATCATCTCAGTCCTTGTTGGGGAGCCAGGGAAAAATACTTTCCCCAAAACTTATAACTCAGAAGTAGAAAGGAACAGCAAGGAAATTATCCAATTTGATGGGCACCACATAAAATTCACATTCCAAATTGTGTTCTTAAAAAAATCTCACCCTAAACAGAACCCAAGTTGCTTTGTGGCACAGGGGGACGTTGGTAGGGCTCATCACTTCTCAGCAAAATTCTGTACAGAAAATAAACGTGGTGGCAAAATGTTGTTCTTGCCACTTTAAGAAAGATTGGGTCTGATTTATATAAGCATTCCTTAACAAGCCTGATTTACAGCCATCTGCTTGGAAGTGCTCAAGCACTTACTCAGAACTGCTATAATTAAGCAGCTGGGGCCAAGCCCAGAGGCGAGCACTCTGTCTGCATGTTGGAGTCTTGTTGGAGCCTTTTCCTTCACTGTTCAATTAACAAAGAAGAGCCCAGTAGGCTACTTTCCTGCAGCTGTGCTTTGTAGGTTACTTCAAAGTGTGGGTGGGTCAAGGTCAGCCGCTGGTAATGAATCTTGAGGCTCCTGTATCTCTAATTCACTAACTTTAGCTGGTTCAGAGCTGACTGCATGTGGTGCCTTGACTCCTGAGGAGTCTTAAGCCGCACTGGACTCAAGCTTGACTTGGTTCTTTGTTTTGATGGTCATTCTGTTGAGCTTGCAAAATGTCCTTTGTGTCAGTTAGTTTGGCTTGGATTCTCTGGTTTTACATTGGTTGTGCTGTGCTTGCAGCATCAGCCTGTGGTTTCTGCTGGAATCCTGTCATTTGACACTGATTCTGTCGGGCTTGTTGGTTGTTTGCATTTGCAGGCTTTTGGCCAGTGTTTGCTTTTGTGTGTTTAGCTACTGGCTTCTTTGTCCTGGAGAAAGTGTGGAATCCCCCCCCCCCCCAGGAAACAATGGAGACAAAGTAGGGTGTGTGTGGGGGGCGGTGGCATAGAATTGTATCTCTTGATCCAGTTTGTCTAAAACTTGGAGGAAGGGGTCTATAGTGGATTGGAGGACTAGGTTATCTTCAGTTATGGTGTCATTTTCTTGAAAAACAACCACTCTAGCCCCTTGGAAATAGTCTTCCATAGTGAATAATGGGTTCCCCCATTCCAGAATTCAAAAAAGAAAAAAAATGCCACCCCTGAATCTCAATACTGAAATGGTATGGAGGCCCCTGACTACTTCAGAATACCAGTATGAAGCCCATTCCTGAAATATGAATCTGAAAAAATACCATTTTTTCAGATGCATACTCCTAATTATGTATTTTGGTTGTTTGAAATATTTTTGGTGCATCAGTTATGATATGATATGGTTCTGTTCTTTTCATGGTCAAGTACTACCCCATGCCTTCTACCTCATTTGGAAAGGTTTCATTTTACATCTTGCTAAACTTCTATCATGCAACAAGCAAAGCTTAAGAAGTGGGGCTGTACCCAAAATATTTGGCTCCATTATTCCCTTTGGGGAATCTTTCTGGAGGGCTGGAGGGGCTTTTTTTTTAAAAAAATAGCAAATTGCACCAAAATTGCAGCAGAGCTGATGCACCTGTCCTTTAAATAACCCCCAAATTTCAAGTGAATTGGACCAAAGGGTCCGATTCTATGGGCCTCCTGCCTTCTTCCATTGTTTGATATGGGAGTGGGGGTATGGGGTGGAATTCCATGCTTTCTCCAGGGTAAAAGATAGCCCAAGACATAACAGCAAGCAAAATAATGCCTGGCTGAAAGCCTCTCAAAGCAGACAGAACCAGCAAAATCAAAGAACTGATGCAGAACCAGGGAATCCTGGCAGAATCGTGGGAGAATGTGACAAGCCTAACACAACAAATGTAAAACCTGAGAATTCATGGCAATGTCAAACCAGAGAATCATCCAAGCCAAACCACATAGGACCACTGTGCAAGTCCAACAAATGTAAAATCAGAGAACCTGAGCCAAAATAAAATCCAAGAATCAAAGTCATTGTTAAATCCATGAATTCAACATAAAAAGCAAACCTGACATGAAGCAACTCACACAAAGAATACAATGCAGACATACTAACAAAACCAATTTAAAGGGACAGAATCAAAGTGAAACCATCCTGGCAAGCCAATACCAAGCCCCAGAAAGACACAGACACACTAGAAAAATAAAAAAGGCCTAGGAGCCTGAAAGTGCTCACTTCCAATATTTCCATTTAATCCTAAATATTTCTGGGATTTTTCAAGATCCATTTCTCAGTATCCCAGAAAATCCTGGATACCATCCAGAAACCTGGATACACTGATAAAATATTGATAAAGTGTGTGTGTGTGTTTATATTCATACTGGATTTATTCAAATCCACACCCCCAGTATGTATATGTGAGGTGATTTGCACTGACTACCCTTCCCACTGCAGTCCCATGCATTGCATTCTGCACTGTTCATGGACATTTTTGCTCCCTGTGACAAGACTAAATAGCTGCAGACCTGCTAGGATTTGTTTTGCTTCAGTGTCTAATCTGCGCATTGTACATAGACTTCAATCAAATAACAATAATAGCTATCCTACTTTAGCTAGATTAGAAATACCCAAATAAAAAGTTAATAACACAACAGCTATCATACAGAAAATGCAAAAAGAATTGTAATGTATTATGTATCTCATAATTAGAGAAGGGGAATGGGAGAGAAGCTCTTGTGTTAGATTAGATTCACATTGTAATGGGGTATAAATAAAAAATCGACTGTCTCACAGTATTGGGGGTTGTGGAACATTATACCTTCTTCTGCTTTGGCTTTATCTTCTGTCTGTCTAGTCTTGCCAATAAAATAAACTAAAGTAGACAGTAAGATACAGTTGTATCTGGGGATAAAGGCACTCCAAGAAAACAAGTCAGTCTTAATTGAAACAAGAGGTATAAGAAGCAATGCAAGCATTTATTTATTCCAAATGAGATAGAACAAAGGGAAACAACATGCTGGCTTTTAGCTACAAGCAACTTATTTATATGAAGAGCTAGCCACTGCTCTTTTCTCTATTTTATCAGCTAGAAGTAAGTTTCATCTTCTAAAATCTGACATTCATATACTGGCTTCAGTTTCACTTTAGTAATGAGGTCATGTGACTGAAATACTATACAGGACTACAGTTTAGGAAAACAGCAAAATGGAACACTCCTTTTACAGTATGATTTATAATCTCTTAAATTGGATGAAAGAAGAAGGTAGAACATCTTGACTAGCTGTGACATAATGCTAGATGTTTGCTTCTCCCTTCCTGTTTTAAGTACTAACACTATTAGTAGCTATGGCCAGAGGCACAAGTATTGAATTCCGAACCAGCACAAGAGATAATTTGTTGTTTTCTTTGTTCATGTATTTATATTATATATTTTTTTGTTTTGCCATTGAAAGCTATTTTGGGTAGGAAAGTGAGATTATAAATAAATAAATAATAAAATCTAAGGCATTTTAATTTAATTAATTAATCTATATTGCTTTTTCTAAAAGTTTAAGGTGGTTTCCAACTATAAATATTTCATATAATAAATAATTAAAACATCAGGCTATACTACAATGGCCAGAATAAAACCAACATTAAGTGAAAAACTTTTTAAAAAAATTCTGTCATGCATTTTTTTCTAATCTGCAAAAAGGAAAGGAAAGCCTTGAAATCATTTGGAGTCAGGGGTACCACCAAAAACACACACAAAAAACCTTGCCTGGGTTGATGCTGTCTTTACCTCTTGTAGGGAGGGAAATGAAAGTAAATCCTAGTAAGAAGACTATTGGATCTGCCTGGGTTCATCAAGAACAACAAAGGTCTTATAGCAACCAAGGGCTATACACAGAATGACAGAATCAATAACCAACATGGTCCATCCTTAATGATTTACAATGATTTACAATCTAAAGCTGAAAGACCTCATGAGGAAAAGAACAATGATTTGGTGGGTGAAAATGAGAGATAAGCAGACTTTATAGGATGGGAAAGAAACAAAACATTCAGTTAGACAAGGAAGGCCCCAAAATAAGTTTTAATGAATATTTAAAAAGTAAGCAAACAAACAAACAAAAACCCTGTAACTAGATGAAGCAACACAGATGTTTGGGGAAAAGAAATTCCCATAAGTAAAAGTATAAAATGGATGAGGATGGGAAAGAAGATGGGTGTTAACAACAATATTAGAACTAGAACAAAAATGTGAGCAAAAAGAAATACTGAAAGACAGAATATATAGGGAAAATAGCGTATGGATGGGAGAACTACTGGTGAGAACAACAACTTTACAATGAAATGCTGTCCAATCAGACAACACTGAGCCAGATGGACTAACAGTTTGACTTGCTATAGGCAGCTTCATCTATTCAGTCTGAAAAGGTTAATGAAGCTAATGAAAATGGAGGAATGGTGAAGAGGGGTCATTGGTTGGAAAGAACAGGTCATTCAGCAGAAGGGGGGAGGAAAGAAAAGACTGGCTGGATATGAGAAATAGGTGATCCAGTGAAGAGAATGCTGTAAATGTCTGAATGGCAAGTAACAAGACAAACAACAAGAATTAGTGCAACATCAACACAGAGATTGGATTGGTTTTGGTGATGCTGTGCAAATAAAAGGAGTTTTTAGAAATTGAGTATATGGGCAGAGCCTAAAATTGCACCCATATTACATGTTTGACCAGAAGGATGAATGATAAGATAGTGAAAGTTCAAACATGACTGAAAGCAAAGGAAAAATAAAGAATCTATTTCTATTAAAGTTATGCTTAAGAAATTATCAGGTATTCACAGAGAAGTGCAGAAAGGCAATGAACAACTTTCTTCAGTCAAAATTGTTGAGGGAAGGACATAAGTGTGGATAGGCAGTGTAAAAAGATAATATGTATAGTATTTCATGCTATGCTATTATTTTTACACTGCCAATCCGCTCTGAAAATGAAGAGGGAAGAGATGAAAAGGGAAAGGGAGGTGCCAATATAGACCTCTTTGGGGAACTACACAACCTCAAATTCACAGCTCTGGTGGAAAACAATAATGTATAATAATATGGTATACATTTGCTTTCCCCCATTATGTTACATATTATTGTTTTTGTCTTTTATCTAGTATGACAAACATGGTGTGGGGTAGGATGGTGTGTGTGTGAAAGAGGAAGAGAAAGAATCCAGATTGGTTGCATATGCTGTTGAAATGGCACTGGGAAATTTTTTTCCCTCTCTTCCAGCCAATAATGACTCTTAATCTTATGCTCTTGCATCAACAGAGTTGGAACAATGATGATGATAAAAACTTGCATAGAAATGATGGTGGCTATTCTCACAAAGTGTGAGAGTCCAAGAGATTTCAAACTACAAACAAAAGGTCTTAAACAAGAACTTCTTTTATTTGATAGTGGATCAACTGGTCTTACACTTCTTGAGTCAGTAATGGGGGAAAGAGACATGATAGAGTACAGTTATAGTGTATTCAAACCATGGTGTAGCTAATAAACCCTCCAATCAACAAGCAAGGAAAAGGGCGCCCAAATACATCGGCCCGTTGGTTCCCAGACAGGAAAGTGGGAAGGAAAGCGGTTTGCACCTGTAGGAAAAAACCCCAATTAGCAACAAAGTCTGTGAGAAGACTCAGCCAAGGTTACAGATAAGCTGAGGCAAGAGCGAGGGAGAGGAACACATTCCAAAGGAAGGGGGAGACGTGCGCAGACTACTGAGGCAAATCCCACCTCCTGACAGGGAAATGACAGTCTTACTGACACAAAGTCACTGTCCACCAATTGTGGCACTCTCAGTGACAGCTCCCTATCACACAAAGCCTATGTATGGAAGGCATCTGTCAGGAAGTGGCAACAATGAGAAAACCTGGTTGACATCTCCAGTCTTTATTGTTGCTGCCTGACTGCTTGCAGGAAGGCAGTTGAACTCCTCCTGCCCACCCACCCACTTACACACACACAAAACTCCAGCAGGCCCAATTAGGAAATTGGTATTTTTATGTAGCAACTGTAATTGCCAGTTTGGTGTAGTGGTTAAGTGCGCAGACTCTAATCTGGGATAACCGGGTTTGATTCCCCACTCCTCCATTTGCACCTGGCTGGATGACCTTGGGCAAGCCATAGCTCTGTACCAGCTGTTCCCTCAAGGACAGCTTGGGAAAGAGTTCTCTCAGCCCCACCTACCTCACAGGGTGTCTGTTGTGGGGAGGGGAAGGGAAAGGAGTTTGTAAGCCGCTCTGAGACTCCAAGTGAGTGAAGGGAGGGGTATAAATCCAATCTCTTCTTCTTCTTCTTCTTCTAATAGCCCAGAGTAGCCTGATCTTATCTGAGCTCAGAAGCTAAGAAGGGGTGGCTGTTAGATGGGAGACCACCAAGGAAGACTGGGGCTGCTATGCAGAGGAAGGCAAAGGCACATCACATTGGCTCATCTCTCAGCTTGAAAACCCCATGAATAGAACTTCATAGGGTAACTGTGAGTCAGTTCCAACTCGACAGCACACTTTACCTTTTATTTTTCCCTGGGGAAATGCTCACTCACAGAGGTGAAAAGAATATTACTCCTGACATAGCATTCAGCCTGCGCCTTAGCCTTGTGAGAAGGCATTGGGCATGAAGAACCTTCCTTTGTCCCTGGAAGAGTTCACATTCCACTGTGGGAATAACAACCATGTGAGTGGAGCAGGTTTTATGCCACTTTGGAAAAGATCTACTTAGGAAAGAGCAGATGCTACAATACAAAGCACAGCTATGAGCTTCCCAGTAGCTCAGTGAGGCAGCAGACTGTGAGAAGAAATGGGGCCTAAGTCCCATCCTGAAGAAATACTCTGTGAGGCAAAACTTACCACTTAGGGATCTTGCTGGTATTTTGAGACGCAAAAGAGGCAAACAGAACCCACATCACTAAGTCCACAGATCAACCACTCCATGACCACATAGTCACAGGGATAGACAGGTGAGACTATTATGATGAGGAATTTGTAGTCTGTTTGGGGAAAGCTTACATAATGTTTAATGTCCCTGGGTCCCTCCTTTCAACGTTAGTCTCACTCCACTGTGGAATCTTTTTATGATAACTTGTATCACACATTTATATACCACAACAGTAGACAGGAAACATATTATTCAACAGCTGGATAATGAGTTCTGAAAGGAATAAAGAGGATAGGCTGTGAATGGTGAAGGCAGAGTTGACATTGGCAACCCCACAGGGAAACTGCTGAAGATGCAGATTGATTACTGCTGCTAGTGGGCTTGCGTAGGCCTAGTGGGAGTAGGAAACATAGGTGCAGTGGGATAGTATGGAAAGAATCAAGAGAGACAGTAATGAATAAGTGTTAGCAGCTGAAGCAGCATGAGCTGATACAGTTATGAGACTGTAGTGGGTGACTGAGAGAATGACACCACTGAGGTTCTCTTCCAGTTCCCACATTTCATCTTCCTTTCCTACCTTGATGTTGCCCCTCATGTCTACAGTGTGAGACCCACTGTTTCAAAGAAGTAGCTTCGTCTCTGAGAAAATACTCACCTACCCCTGTTCAAGGGGCCACAGTGGCTCAGAAGTTAAGACACTGAGTTGCAGACCAGAAGATTGGTAGCTCGGCAGTTCGAGACCCAAGCGCCGCGTGATGGAGTGAGCTCCCGTCTCTGGCCCCAGCTCCTGCCAACCTAGCAGTTCAAAAGCAAGAGATTGCAGGTAGATAAATAGGTACCACTTTGGTGGGAAGGTAACAGCGTTCCATGCAACTCAGCATTTAGTCATGCTGGCCACATGACCATGGAGAAGTCTTCAGACAGCACTGGCTCTTCAGTTTGGAAACGAAGATGAGCACCGCCCCCTAGAGTTAGATTTAACTGGCTTTTGAGCAAGGGAAACCTTTACCTTTTTACCCCTGTTCAAGGTTGCAGTGGAACTCTGCAGTTTTTTCCTTGCACTGCTGCTAATAAGCAGGTCATGATCCCGCAAGGCAAAAGACTTTGGAAGTCCATTCGGATTTATGTTTACTCAGAAATAAATATCACTGTTTACAGGGTTTATTTTACATACCTTTTCATGTGCAGCCTAAGAATGTTTGACCAGCAGTGGATGGTATTCATTTATTTGTTTGTTGCCTTCCACCCAACTTAAGGTTCCCAAGATGGAAGATAGATAGCTGATAGCAGATGGATGGATGGATAGATGGATAGATAGATGGAAATGAAGTGACAAATGTTTTCCAACAGAGATATCTGTTCCCAACACAGATGGATATTGTTTGAAAGACCCCTCTAGTATCGCTTGCAACACAGTGACCTATAAATTAGAAACCAATGTTATAGGATAGATCAGACATTTGTGAGGGTATAGGTATTTGTCCTAAATTTGCCACTGTGTTTGAAAATGGCCTCCATGCTAAATAGTGCACTATCCAGACAGATCGACTGAGCAGCTCTTCATCTGAAGTTCAACCTAGAGGTGATGGGGAATCCATGTGTATTTATTCTTACGTCTGTCCCATTCATGTGTAAAGCAGGGGGTGGGGTGGGGGTCTATTTTTACGCAAAATAGGATGAGGGGAACTGAACCCAACACCAGGGGGTTCTCAAATATTGTCGTAGAAAATCTCCAACAATGTTTGATAACCCCTTAGTGTTGAGTAGTAATAACCATGAGCAGCAGAGCTAGTGAGGACCAATTCATTCACTGATAAAATGAATATTGGCTGATATTTTAGTTTGACTAGAAAATTGAAGTCGTGTGTTATTGAAGTCTTAGCTGTGCAGTCAAGGCTATCCTTCAGAAAAAACATAGCCATCCAATTGGAAGGCAGAAGGTAAGGGCTATATAAGAAACCCTTGCCCCCTTACAGCAAGGGTTTTTCTGCCTCCTGCTGACCTGCCCACCCTCCCTAGGATATCCTGGGAATAGACAGTTGCCATTAGGGACCAAGTAGGAATTGGGGGGGGGAGTTCTCTCTGATTGGCAGTGGGGGGGGGAAACCCCTTTTTACCTGCTTCCTGATGTTCAGAAGAGGTAGAATAAATTAAAATAATTAGACCTGATCGTAGACTGTTCAGGCCATAAATAGTTTTGGCAAGTTGCTCATGCTAGGAAGTGATGAACAGTGAGCACCCTGAGCCATTGGGCATGATGCAGGGTATGAGCTGAACAGACCATCATTGGCCTTGTGGCAGCAAGGGTGTAGACTTTCCAATTTACAGGGGGGGGGGTGTGACAAGGCAGGAAGATATGAGTTTCTGATTCTAGATGGTGTCAATCTAAATGATAGCTAACAGCTCCAAGGCTAGCAGTCCTAGCTGGGGCAAACCAGTTCTGACTAGCACATTGTACAGCAGTCAGAGTAACTCAGAGGCTAATGCTGATTGGTCAGTCTATGTATTTAAGCATTCATTGTACAGTCATTTTTCTCTCTCCAGTGTATAGCAGTGTTTGGCATAGCACTTTGTCAGTTGGTTTACTGAATTGTGTATACCTGCACTAAGCAACAGGACTTTGTAAATAAACCTTGTATATATTCCTTCCCTACTTGACTGTGTGGACATTGGACTCTGTGGGATTTTGGCTCTGTACTATACTGAGCACTTTACTGTGCATCTCTGCTCTGGTGTTAACACACCAGCCCAACAGATACCACTCCTTGACGGGGGGGGGGGGGGGGGGCGCTGGGGCTGGGCCAGAGGCATTGCTATGCTAGATCCGTAAAAGAACTGAGGCCTAGTGACATCATAGGGAGGAGCCAGTGACATCACAGGCCTTTGTCACTATCTCTGGAGGCAGAGCCATGTAGGATTTAGGAAGGGGCTCCCCAGAAATTTAGGGGATCCTACTCTGGGTGACCTCAGAGTAGCTATCATCCAAATGCCATATTCAGATGGATAGTACAGATTGTCAGTCAGTAGAAGAGTAATTTATTTGATACAGTCAGAGATCTAATAAGGCTCAAACAGCGGTTACAGCTTCACACTGTAACAGATGCATAACCTTTATTACTGAATGTTCCTTTAAGAGTTCCTGAGTAAACCATTCCACCATATGCTCTCTCTTACATGCAATTAAAATTTGGTCTTAAAAGGTACAACAAGATTTAAAAAGCATTTTCTACAAAGACTACAACAGCCACACTTGTCAAAAAATATGATTACTTTATTTGATGGACCTACTGATAAATAAAATAAATAAAGCAGCAGGCAAACTTGAACAATCCACAACAGTCTTTGGTAGCAAAAAGGAGCCAGTTCTCCGGTGACACAGCTTCATCTTGCATACCGCTGTGTGATGCATAACATACTATTTGGAGCTCTCATAGCCAAGTCAGAAAATGGATCATTCAAACTTTTTTTTCATCAGAACACATACCTTAAATACACAGAATTAGGGTTGCCTGCTCTGGGTGGGAAAATACTTGGAGATCTGGGGGTGGGGAGCCTGAGGAGGGCAGGGCATGGGGAAGGGAGGGACCTCAGTAGGGTATAATGCCATAGAGTCCACCTTCCAAAGCAGCCAGTTCCTCCAGGGGAACTGATCTTCATTGCATGGAGATCAATTGCAATAGCAGGAGATCTCCAGGTGCCACTTGGAGGCTGGCAACACTACATAGAATAAAATGGTCATGTTTGTAAACATTGCCCTGTCTGCTTTTTAGCAACTGTCTAGAAGACAGATCACATTAAAGTTTGTGGAATAAATGTTCACATGTACATACAAACACACCTGGTAATTCTACATCACTTGGAAGAAAGAAACTTGAAAGCAAACACAGTCTTTCTGGACCAGATGAAGAGTCCACTTAGCATTGAATTCTGTCCCCACTAATGGGTAGGCAGGTGCCATAGGAAGGTCTCACAACCACAACTCTACTTTTCATTCTCCACCTCCATGTCCAGCAATCAGCGGTACACTGCCTCTGATCATGGAGGTTCTCTTCTCAATGATGATACCTTAGTAGGTAAAATTCCATTTTTGCATGGTTTTATATACACACGCACTACAGGTAACAGCCCATACAAAACCAATACAATAAAATTCATAGAATTAAAAAGGCTTTAAAGGAGGATGGGAACAGAAAAGGGGAAACAGTTGTTTGATTCAAACCTCCATTTGGAACCAAAAAGTTCCCTACTTCAAAAATACAAAGCCACAAGCCCTCTTGAGGTTGAACCTTCTGACTTACTATCTGAGCGTTACTTTCCACAGTGCCCCTTTCATGGGCAGGGTGTACACAGAGAGAAACCCAAACAGCTTTTCATCACCCCTTAGCCACCTACCCATAAAGTCAAAATGTAACTCACAGGAGGACGGGCGGGAGCAACAAATACAAAGATGATCTCTTTAAGCAGCTCTACTTTGCTGGCAGGAAAGGGGAGGAGCATCTAAGCTCGGTTTCAAGGGAGGTTCCACAGCAAAAGCAAACAATCCTTGCAGTTGAATGAGCTTACCAGTTTGCAGTTAATCACTTCAGATTTGCATCACAACCTCATGCAAGCTTCCCATTATCCAACATATAACATAACCGGTCAGGTTTTTTTTAAAACAACAACTACAAGAAAAACTTAAAGAAAGCTGCAAGCTTTCATTCCCATAACTTGATGAAAGCCTTTAACTGGGCCCCTCTAAAGAACTCTTTCAGAAAACTAAAAGCAGAGTTAATTAACAAAAAAGACTGTCCTTATCTCAAAGCATCTGAGTGAGAGAATCAACACCCTAGACAGACACAGGGAGAATAAATGGAATAAAATAGTGTTACCTTAATTTTTATTAGGTGCCAAGAAATGACCCCCAACACAGGCTGCTTAAAGTTTGTGTCATTATTTTGCAAAATCCTCACTTTGGAGCTCAGTGCCCAGGCTGGTGGGGGGAGGAAGGGAAAATGCAGCCGTCCTGGAAGTCTCCAGAACATAAACATTGGGGCAGGAAGAAAACATTGTTAGTCTTCTTAAAAGAGTTACTGACTCCATTCCCCCGCCCCAGGTCTTTCCCTCCCCCTCCCTCCCCAGAGGAGGAGCCCTCAGCCAATCAAAGGAAGACTTTCTCTCTCTCCTCTTCCCAAGGAGGAAATAGGAGATGCTGGAAACAGCACAGAGCAAGCTGCAGGGAAGTTTTGAACTGGCACTGGTTGCCCCCCCCCTGGGGGGGGCTCATTAATTTTGGGGGGGCGAGCTCCCAAGCTCCCCTGAAGTTGACATCTATGTGTAGCAGGATGGGGCTTGGAAATGAGCACCTTTGGTGCTGAGCAACATCTTTTCCTGGTAGTGGCTTTATGGTACATCAGGGAAGGAGGCTGAGGCTGGACACCTCTCAGCACAATATGTGCAGGCAAGGCTGAACAAGGTTGGCGGAAGCTGCTGGCTAAGTTTGAAGCGAGGGTGGATTTGCCAAAATACAAGCAGCCATGGCTAGGCTATATAGCACAGTTCACTCCATTTAAATATTAGCAAAGTAATATTTGATGACATAGATCAGCTAATTTTCATAAGCTAGTTAAACCCACACTATGGTTTCATGTCTTTATTTGGGGTACTGGGGCTAGTTCCTGTGTGTGGGAAATCAGCACATCAGGCAGAAAGTTTCTAGTATGGACTTTTCTTTTGCATGTTACTTTTCTATGGTGGGATTATTATTTTTTGTACAGCAGAGTGTTTAATTATGTGATTCCCCCATCTCTTGCCTGAAAGGGTACAGTCCAGGTTTACCACCTCATTGGGAGTTTGTAAGAATCAGGCCTAAGACTTCAGCTTGGGTACTGACACTTTCATTGGAAGGATTAGAATTATATTATTTTAAATAAGCATCTAGATGTTAATATTTTGGGTATGACATACTAGCAGTGCACATTGGTTGCCATATATGGGGCTGAAAAAACACAGAATACAGTGATGTCAAATCACACATTTTCAATTACCAAGGACAGAAACAAAATGAGTTGCAAGCCCACTGTTTTTGATGGCAGTCGTACAATTCTCATATGACCTACTCATGTTACCTACTTCCAACTGAGAGACTATTTCTTTAAAACAGGATAACATACAGAACAACTACCCTCGAAGAGTATACAAGCTGAAACACATCAGGCATCTTTACTCATTCCTAAACTTAACACAATTCCATTCATTCTAATAAATCTGTAGAAACTACCAGCTGAAGACAGGCCTATTTCTCCCAAACATAGTAGACTTGCTTCTGAACTGTTTCATTTCAAACTGCATGACTGAATGCTGAACCTTATGAGATGCTTCAGAATTCTAGTTCTCAAGAGGAGAATTCTGGTTCTCATGAGGAGAATCCTAGGAGTCCCGGATAATAGTGTATACAAATTTCAAAAGAGCAATGGCTAGTGGTAACTGTAAACTGGGTATCGTACCCATTTTGTTGATTCCGCCTTTAGCTGGGCAAGTGCAACCTTTATAGGACACAAATGAATTATATTAGTAGCATTCTCACGGTCTTTCTTGGAGCATGTCCAAGTCTTTCAGCAGATGCTTCCACCATCTGCTTATTGAACCCCCTGCCCTTGATGACTTCTAAGAATATACTCATTTTGTTAGTTCATTCATTTTGAAATCTTTGCCTCATTTCTTCTGATCTGTTAAGACAGAATTATAACTAGACAATTCCCTCCTTGCTACCTGGAAAGAACCTGAGTGGGATTCAGCAATCATTACAGAAAAAGACAGGCATGCAATAGTACATTTAATTTCTCAGCGGTAAAAATGCTGCTTTTCAAGGAAACAATATTTTGCTTTCTTTGGCTGAAATTGATGAGCTCATTTTGAATCTGTAAGTACCTTTTTATGCATTGGATTGTGAAGCCCCGGTGGAACAATGTAATTAGCTAACTTATTTTAGGCATTATAATGATATCATGTCACATTATGGCTTTTGCATTTTGGTTATGTTCATCTTGCTAAGAGGCCCCTCAGGGCTCTATAGTAAGTTTTTGCAGTTTATGTGCTGGCTCTGTCTTTAATTTTTTATCATTATGTACCCTGCAGATGACTTTCATCTCTCCAGTTGCCTGATCTTCATGCATCACTTTTAAATGCTTTGAAGAATTGATGATTCGTGATCCTTTTCCGTGGAATCCAAAGGGCTCAAATAACTCCATTAAGCTTACAGCCTGCTCATACAAAACTGCTTCTTGGAGCTTTCTTTTGCTTTCTGACATTGTCTGTAGCTTGAATGCATGAAATTAGAGGGTCTGCTTGTGGAAATCAGTTTAGCCCCTTCAAAGTTACATGTGCTATGCCCACTAAGTACATTCTAGAGCTGGCTAATTTTGTCTTAGTAACTGAAAGAACAGTAAATTAGACATGAAATCTTATTTATTTGTAGTGAGTTAATAAATAGTGCTCTGTCTTCCTCATAAATGTGCCTACACTTTAAAAAAAACAGGTGCTTGCATGCTGCCTATAGAAAAGGCAGAGTTTAGAATGAGTTTCTTTCAAAGCAGGATGAATAAATTTTAAAAGTTTCATTGTCTTAAGTCTCCGTCTTAACACTTAATTGTCTTTGAAGTGGAAAGTGCATCAGCATCACTGTGGTTACTGATGACTCCTGCTAGGGGGAAAAAAGGGTTAAGTGATGCAGCCTCACGTAAGCACAGAATGGTCAGCAAGGGAAGGGCAAAGTATCTTCAGTCCGCACAAACTTTCAGCTCCACCCTAAGACCTGAGAACTAGTGTATCCCCAATGCCAGTGTGGGTGCTGCTAGTTGATGTAATTGAAATTCCAACACAAAGAGGAAATAAGTGACAGAATCATGCCTCAGCAAGACCCAGAGAGCATAGTGATTGCATCAGATTCCATAGCAACCCTGGTGACTATTTATTATTTTATTTACATTGTTTATAGTCTGTCTTTCTCACAGGGACCTATTAATCATGGGAGATGAGTGCTGCTGGCACCCCCATAACTGGCAGCCAAACACAGCCAATTGACACATAACAATATGGCCACAGCCTCTGGCATCAAGCAGCTGCTGCCCATAGATGGAATACAACAAGGAGTCTGACAAAGGGATTCCTGCTCCTTGTCTTACAGAGCAGCACTGTGGTGTGACTAGAAGCAGCCTTAGAATTAACATACTTCAGTAGTAAAAGGACCTACCTTGCATATTCATGAGGGGGCGTGGCTTAAGTGCTGCTTGCATTGCATATTAATGAGGGGCATGGCGGAAGTGATGTCACTGCATATTAATGAGGGGGCATGGCAGAAGTGATGTCACATTGCATATTAATGATTGGGGCGTGGTGGAAGTGACGTCACCTTGCATACTTAAGGAAGTGGGTGTGATGGAAGTGATGTTACCAGGCATGACATCAGTGTCCCCACCCCCTTGCCATGTCACTGGAAGTGACCCCTGACCCCATCACTGGATATCACCTGACCACCCCCAGCCCTGCCCCCTTGTCTAGCGCCACCCACTGTAGCATCATTGAACTTCCGCCTGCTGCAGCCCACCCCGGAAATGGGGCAACCACCAGTGGGAATGCCCAAGTGTGACCATGTGATCCCTCTAGCGACATGCCTCGCCATCCCTGGCCAATTGCCAATGGCCTGGGACCCACCCAGGAGGAGGTGATTGAGGAAAGAAGTCATTTGTGCTAGCAGCAGACACGTGGTCAGGCTCTTGCTGAGGACATGGACACCCCTGGCAGCCTCTTTGCCACCCTGCCGCCATCGTTAAGGCCTGCTTTTGGTGAGAACATGGACAACCCCATCAGGTGCCTGGTATTCAGTGAGGTGAATCACTCCATGGACAAAGAAAATGCAATGCTGCCAACATGGGGAGGCCATCATGGTGGGGAGTTGAAGTTTTCCAGCGACCCTGCAGATGAGATGGACATGGGAATACCCAACCCGCTGTGGTGTATTTACCAAACCCCAGTAGAGGAGTCTGAAGATGAGGAAACTCCTGATGAGCATGAACGTGAAGTGGCTTTAAATGAATCCATGGATGTGGAAAACGCTGCACCAAACTCACAGGTAATGAGGTAAGCAGGGCTTGTGGATGGATTGTATAATGAAGTTAGAGAGGGTGGCAATCAAGGAGGCCTGTTTCACTGATTTTATTATTGTTCTGTTTGTGCAGCCAGATAAGGACTTTATTCAGGCTTTTGGCAATCTGCACATTGGTAACCCTGTTGACGTGAACCTCTCATATGTATCATCTTTTTGTACCAACATTACCCCCGGTGACAAGAAGAAGCAGAAAAAAATGGGGGAAAAGAAGAGGTAGTTTTGTAACAAAAACATTTGTTTTTTAACCTTGCGTGCTCATTTTGGGGTTAAGCAGGGAGATGATGGAGATTGTTGACCAAGAAGAGGAGGTCTTAAAGCACATATATTATTCACTGGGAAAAGCAGGGAGCTTTGATAATGTGAGACCTCTCTCCCAGGCGGCCAAAAAGCAGTGTGAAACTCTCACTGGGGATAAGATTACTATGTGGCTTTCAGAGCAAGATGCTTATGCATTACATAAGCCGGCCAGAGTCCACTTTAAGAGAAACCAGATCATAGTTTCTGGTCTGGATGCCCAGTGGCAAGCTATTTTAGTGGATATGCAGCAGTTATCCAAATATAATGATGGCTTTAAGTACATTTCAACAGTGGTTGACATACTATCTAAATATGCCTGGGCCACAGCCTTAAAAGACAAGACAGGGAGGAGGGTATCAGAAGCCTTTAAGGATATCTTCAGTCAAGGCAGAATACCCGCCAAGCTTCAGAATGATCTTGATAAAGAGTTTCTAAACCAGTCTGTAAGCAACGTGTTAAAACAGCACAGAGTTCACCACTTTTTCATCCATAATGAAGTTAAAGCTGCCATTGTGGAGTGCTTCAATTGTACTTTAAAAACCAAAATGTAGAGGTATTTTACCGTCAACAACACATTTAGATATATTGATGTGTTGCCGCTGCTCATTCAAAGTTATAATCACAGCTTTCACAGGACAATCACTCCACTAATACTCAGGCAGTGTGGAAAACAGATTACGGAGATGGTGTCGGGGCAAATGAAAGTCCTTTTTTTTAAGAAAAGGGGACCATGTCCGAGTCTCTAAAATCAAAGGGATTTTTGTAAAAGGATATGAACAGAGCTACACAGATGAAATATTCATAGTGGAACAGGTCATCCATAGAGGCAAGAGGCCTGTACACCGGCTAAAAGATTATGCCAGAGACCCTGTCATAGGGTTATTTTATCCTGAAGAGTTACAGAAAGTTAAGAGTAAAGGAGACAGGGTGTTGTGTACTAGTCACGAAATGGCGACCGCCATGCGGTCAGAGCACATGGCCCGATTCTACCTGAGCTTCAGCGACTCAGCCGCGTCGAGCAGTGGAGCTCCGAGCACCGGGCCGCCGGCTCAACAAGCCCCAGAGGACATCGCTCGCAACCTTGCTCCTGCCTCAGCAAACATGGCTGCCGCAGCGGGAAACATCCCTCCATTCGACACTTCCAAGCCCGAGCACTGGGACGCATGGGTCAGGCAGCTCGAGTTCCTCCTGACCGTGCACGGAGTTACCGAGGCCACCCTGAAGAGGGCCTGGCTAATGGGCCACTGCGGCATCGAGACAATGCACATCGCGCAGAATATCATAGCACCCCGAGACCTGCTGGACGTCTCCTACGATGATCTCAAGAAGCTGCTCGGGAACTACTTCGCACCAAAACCATCCATGTTGGCGTTCCGGGTCCAGTTCCTCGAAGGGAAGCAGCAACCGGGAGAGAATGCTGCCACGTTCCTGGCCGACCTCCGCCGCCTGGCAGTCAGGTGTGAGTTTAAGAATGTGGAGGACAACCTGCTAGGCAGCTTCGTGGCAGGGGTAAGAGAAGCCAAGCTCCGCTGCCGGCTTATCACCACCCCCGAGCCAACCCTCGAGAAGGTGCTGCAGGCTGCCGTCGCGTTCGAGACGACCTACAAGGACAAGCAGGCGTCCAAGGTCCACCGCATCGCCAACTCCGGGTCTGAGACAGATGAGGACGAAGACGTCCACCAGCTATGCCGGCGCGCGCAGAAGGGTGAGTCTCAAGGCCGCACCCGGCACACCACGGCCGCCTCCGCCTCCACTTCTTCCAACCCCAGCAGACTGCCCCCGACGTGCGCTAGCTGCGGGGACCCCCATGAGAGACGCTCCTGCCATTTTCGAGATGCCGTTTGCAGAATGTGCAGGAAGACGGGGCACATCGCCAGGGCCTGCCGCTCCCGGAACGTGCGACAGTCCTCCGCGGCCTCCACCGCCCACTACGAGGCAGTTGACAGCACCTCTTCGGCCACCCAGGTACTCCAACTACGAGAGCCCCTCCCCGCAGCGATCCAGGTCAACCTGCGGATCGAGGGCACCCCCTGTTGCATGGAGGTTGATTCCAGGTCTGCCTACTCCATAGTCTCAGCGGCCACTTTTAAAAAACTGTTTCTGTAGCAGAGCCCCCGGCTGCGCTGGCCAACTGCCCTCGTGCTCCGGGACATTCAGAAAAACCCGGTCGCCATCAAGGGGCTGGCGCAGGTCCAGGTGCAATACCAGGGCATATGCAAATCCCTTGACCTATTAGTGGTGGAGCGGGACCTCAACAGTCTGCTGGGGCGCACTTGGTTCAAGCCCCTGGGGGTGGGCATGATGGGGGTTCACAAAGTAGAGTTAGCAGATTACGACTCAGTCTGCGCAGAATTCCCGGCCGTTTTTGACGGCACCCTCGGTTCCTACCGGGGTCCGCCAGTCTCCCTGGACCTGGATCTGGCCATACGCCCGATCCGGGTGCCAGCCCAGTGGCCAGCTTTAGGAATGCGGCCCAAGGTGGAGGCAGAACTAGACAAACTCGTGGCTCAAGGCGTGCTGGAGCCAGTTCCCCATGCAAAATGGGAAACCCCTATAGTGACCCCGTTAGAGTCTAATGGGGAGGTCCGCATCTGCGTGGACTACAAATGTACTCTGAATCGGGCATTACAGGACCACTCGTACCGGTACCAGTGATCAGCCATGTGCTAGCATCCTTAGCGGGAGCCACAATCTTTGGGAAGCTGGACTTGGCTCAAGCCTATCAACAGCTCCCAGTAGACGAGGCAACCGTGGAAGTGCAAACCATAGCGACAAGGGCGCTTTCAAAGTGAAAAGGCTCCAGTTTGGGGTCAGCATTGCCCCTGGTCTGTTTCAGCAACTAATGGACTCTGTTTTAAAAGGCATTCCAGGGGTGAAGCCATTTTTTGACGACGTCCTCATCGCGGCTCCGGACGTCGCCACCTTCAAGACATGCTTACGAGCCGTTCTGCAGCGTTTCCAGGACGCCGGTCTCAAGGTGCGAAAGGACAAGTGCACCTTGGGAGTACCTTCAGTAATGTTCCTGGGGTTCCAAGTGGACGCACAGGGCATCCACCCCACCAAGGAGAAGGTGAAAGCCATCACGGAGGCGCCGACCCCGACGACAAAAGCGGAGCTCCAGGCTTTCTTGGGCCTCCTCAATTTCTACCACATGTTCTTGCCACACAAGGCGGCGGTCGCCGAGCCCCTCCATAGGTTACTGGACACAGGGGCAAAATGGGCTTGGGGGCCACGGCACGACAGGGCTTTTGCAGCAGTTAAGGACTTGTTGGCGTCTAACGCGGTCTTGGCACACTTCGATGCGTCTTTGCCGGTGGTCCTTGTGTGCAACGCATCTCCATACGGGGTGGGGCTGTCCTGGGCCATCGTCTGCCAAATGGTAGGGAGGTGCCCGTGGCCTACTACTCCCGGACACTATCAAAGGCGGAGCGGAATTATGCCCAAATAGACAAGGAGGCTCTGGCAATCGTGGCAGGGGTAAAAAAATTCCACGATTACCTCTACTGCCGGGCCTTTACGGTCGCCACGGACCATAAGCCGCTTCTTGGGCTGCTCGCCCCACACCGCCAGACGCCCCAGATGCTGTCCCCCCGGGTCCTGCGGTGGTCTATTTTTCTTGCAGATTACCAGTACGACCTCATCCACCGCCCCGGGAAAGCCATGGGCCACGCTGACACCCTCAGCTGATTGCCCCTCCTAGGCTGCGACCCCGACCCGGCTCCTGCAGTCTACGTGGCCCTCCTCGAAGATCTTCCGGATCGCCCGGTACAGGTACCCGACGTGGCCCGCCGCACGGTGCGGGACCACATCCTCTCCCGGGTTTCCGACTGGGTGGGGAGGGGGTGGCCCGACCATCCGGGCCAGGAGTTCGCCGCTTTCACAGCTCAGAAACATGAACTCTCCACCCACAAGGGGTGTTTGCTCTGGGGGTCGAGGGTAGTCATCCCCGAGCCGCTCCGCCTGAGGGTACTAGCAGCCCTCCACGAGGCACACCCCGGAATTGTCTGGATGAAAGCCTGGCCCGCAGCTACGTGTGGTGGCCAGGCATAGACAAGGAGATTGAGGATCGGGTACACAAATGCAGCAAATGCCAAGAGTCGCAGCCCGATCCTCCCCATGCCCCCGTCCGGCCCTGGGAGTCAACTGACAAACCATGGTCGCGGCTCCATCTCGACTTCGCTGGGCTGGTCCAGGGGCAGTTGTTCTTTATTGTTGTGGATAGCTACAGTAAGTGGCTGGAGGTAGTCCCGGTGCAGTCTACCTTGACCGAGGTGGCCACCAGAGCCCTGTGGCGCATCTTCGCCACCCACGGAGTGCCAGACTCGCTCGTGACAGACAATGGAATGGCCTTCACGTCGGGAGAGTTCCAGCGCTTCGCAGACCTGTTCGGCATCCGGCACATCCGCTCAGCACCATTCCACCCCGCAACCAATGAACAGGCAGAACGGATGGTTCGCACAACCAAAGACGCCATCAAAAAGATGGATACAGGTGACTGGGAGCTGCAGCTAATCAAATTTTTTTTCAGCCAGCACAACACCCCACATACGGGAACGGGTCGCCGCCCAGCGGAGTTGTTGATGGGCCGGTGACTCGGCACCATACTGGATCGTCTCCACCCTGACTGCGCCATCGATGCCGATGCGAGGACGGAGCTCCGGTCAGCCGCCTGAGGTTTCGCGCCCGAGGACCCCGTCTATGCCCGGAACTACGCTCGGGGCCCAGTGTGGATCCCGGCATGGATCATCTGAGCAACCGGCCCGCTCTCGTACGAGGTCGGAACGGAAGAAGGAGCAACCTGGCGGCGCCACATCGATCAGCTCTGGCGGCGCACTCCGGACCACACCCCAAATGTTCCCGAGTCAGCACTTCCCGCGGAGGCATCACCAACCCAGCTATGGGACCCTGATCCGGAGGACGAAACCTCAGAATCCCTACCGGAGGAGCAGCCCGTGGATGGAGCGCCGGCTGAGCCGCGGCCCAGGGCTCCCGAACGCAACCAAGAGGGCACCCCGATCCCAGGGCCTGCCGAGGCTCCGTGACCTGCAACGCCCCGGCGCTCGGGCCACGAATGTCGCCGGCCAGAGTACCTTCAGGACTATGTCTGCCGAGTGGGACCGAACTATGGGGGGAGGGGTGTTGTGTACTAGTCATGAAATGGCGACCGCCATGTGGTCAGAGCACATGGCCCGATTCTACCTGAGCTTCAGCCAGGTAGAACAATAGACAGTCACATCCAAAACGACCACCAATAGCCAGCCTAGGTCTTCCGCGGGGGACCTATGAACTACAACTTAAGACCTAAGGCCCTATCAGAACTATGCGCATATGCTAAGCCCCTATCAGGTATTTTGGGTGCGGCCAGAGGTGGGGCTCCGGCCGGCATATAAGCAGGGCCCTGGAGCCCTGGCAGCATGCTTGATCTGACCATCTCCTGAACATGCTGATTCACTTAATAAAGTCTTTGCTATGATCATCCTACAACTCGCCTCCCGACTCCAGTACTTTCCACAGAGCATATCGAATTGAAAAAATTTTAGCCACCAAAGGCTGAGGTAAGAGAAAATACCACCTGGTGAAGTGGTTAGGGTGGCCTGATAAAGCTGGGTCCCGACTGTGTGATCCTGTATAGAAAAATGGCTGACAGTGGCTTTTACATCACTCTTCCTAACAATGCATGCACAAGTTTTTTTCCACAGAACACTGCTTCTGCCTTTACCATCCGTCTAGCTCGGCCATTGGACCTTCCAGGAGGATGGGATGTAGCCACATACAATATCCTCAGAGCTGGAACACTCTCACTGAAGATGCTACCTTTGGAATTCTTGACAGGGATAAGCAGTGAGGTTTCAAACTGCCCCACAGGTATTACTCAGGGGTCTGTTGGAGCGGGAGCGCACAGGAGCGCAGCTCCGGGAGTGAGGAGCCCAGGGGGCGGGCACATGACCAAGCCCCGCCCCCTCCTCGGCTTCCCCGAGCAGTGCAGAGGCGCAGCGCCCTGGGGAAAGCCCTGCTAGGGTTTTTATTGTTTTTAATGTTTTTTTTTTTAACACTGATAATTTTATCATTGTTCCTTTTATGACTGTGTGCTGCTTTTCCAGAGACTTGCTCAAGGTGGCATATAAATTTTCTAAGTATACCATTTTTTATCTGGGCACATGGCACATAAGTACTGGAGAAATTTCACCAACCCTTCAGCAGCTTCCACCCCATCAGTTTGGTGTAGTGGTCAGGAGTTGGACTCTAATCTGGGAGAACCGGGTTTGATTCCCCACTCCTCCACATGCAGCTGCTGGTGTGACCTTGGGCCAGCCACAAGTTCTCTCAGAGCTGTTCTCTCATGAGCAGTTCTCAAAAGACATCTCTCAGCCCCACCTACCTCACAGGGTGTCTTGTTGTGGGGAGGGGAAGGGAAGGGATGGGTGCTGCACATGTCCTGGGTATCTCAAGTCTACTTGAAACCTGGTGGTTTCAAGGGAGCAGGAAGAGAATGAGGGGGTGTTCTTTACGCTTATTTTTATTGCACAAAGTATTGGATGGGGAAGGGAATGGAGGAAGAGCAGGTCAGTTTCACTCACCTGTGGAGTGGAACCTGAGGGGTGGGTGTTGCCTTCTGACACACTTCCGGTATGTTAGGGAGTGTGGCATATGCAAATGAGTTATGCTAATGAGCTCCTGCACCTCTTTTTTCTACGAAATGACCCCTGGTATTACTCAAGCATTCCTGACATGCTAGGGAGAATGAAAAGCATCATGCAGTCTCATCGGCACCCCCCTGAACTGAGCCTGGACTATGATTGAGTGTTTAGGAAGGTCATACTAAACGCTCCACCTACTTAAACCTTTTCAGCTTCTACAGAATTAGCCCACATTTTAGGGGTGTTCCCATATATGGCTATCCAAAAAATGCCCTTTACAGTAGACATCACAGGGGGATTCAACACTTTATACATTTACACAGACATTGTGGAGCACCAAATTGTGGGTGATGCCTATGTGCCATTACTGCACTGTATCCCTGTGCGTGGGGAGACTGGCGACTGTATCAATAGCATCTACGACAAGCTTCATTATATCTCTGTGAATAAGCATCACATAGACACCATCACTCTTGAAATTAAGACTAACCAGAACAAGAACGTGCCATTTCGTTTTGGTAAGGTGATTGTGAAGCTTCACTTTCGTTCTCGGAAAGCCCTGGTCTTCTAAGCATACAAGGATTGTCATCTTAAAAAGGTATGGCGATCCAGACCTCTATAGGAATTACTACAAGAACCAAGCTGGCTATGCTCTTCCTGGTTACCATGGAGCCCCAGTTATGTATGGGGTGGGGGGCATATTCCAGAGCCTTTTCCAAAAAGCTGTCCCTCTTTTGAGAAGGGGATTTGAACTCATAAGGCCCCATGTGAAAACCACAGCCCAAAATATTGCTAAAGACGTAGTAGGGCATGTTTCTGCAGCTGTTCTGGATAAAGTGAGCCCGCCTATGCCGCAAGAGGGGTTAGGCCTCAGGTACCTTAAATGCAGCAAGGGGTTAAAAGAAAGGCATCACGTGTGCAACTAACTGGCCCACCACAGCCCCTTAAAAGAAAAGCTGTGAAGCGCCAGCCACCTCAGAAGCGGAAGGCAAAGAGAAGGGTGGGAAGATGTCCTCTGAGCCCGGGAGATATATTTTAAAAAACAGCAATAGCTTTTATTCACAGCGGCTCAGAAGAGTGCACCAAATCTGAACTAGACCTATTCCAAATATCCCCAACGCAAACTAGCATTGAGAGATGCCTATATATTGAAGTCAACAGAAATGCGAGGGTAAGTCTGGTGAATTACCCTGTTGCCTCCATCTTTAGCTAGCTGGATGTGACCCTGGGAGACCGGCTCATAAGCCAGAGTAACAATTGCTACCCATACAGGGCCTTTATAGAAGCCATCCTTAATTATAGCCATGGTGCCCTATCAACTCAGTTCTCTGCGGGCCTGTTTTACAAAGATACACCTGGAGAACATGAGTCAACTGCCCTGGATGGGGAAAACAAAGGGTTTGTTAAAAGAGCGGCCCTCACGGTGGAAAGCAGAAAAATAGATTTGTTGGGGCGCCTCCACAGCGACCCCTTTTTCCAAGAAAAACTACTGTTAAATGGAGTGGATGTCAAAATTAAGCTGACACACAGCAAAAATGCCTTTTGCCTCTTGACAGATGATCCAAACGGGATGCAAATTACAAATCTTGTCTACTTCCCTTTTCATAAAGAAAGTAAGAGTAGCCCCTGTTGTCTGTTTAGGCCATGCAGAGGCGCTCTTCACAGCTAATGCCAAATACCCTGTGGATCATGTGGGCATGAAAGTGTTTAGCATCCCAGCAGGGAGCCGTGTCAGCAACCAGGAGAATTTGTTTCTGGGCCAATTGCCCAAGCTGCTAGTGATTGGCCTGGTGGATAATGATTCCTTCAGTGGAACCCATAATAAAAACCCATTTAACTTTAAGCATTATGACACCAATTTTGTGGCTCTATACATGGATGGCGAGCAGATTCCAGCGAAGCCACTGCAACCGGACTTTGAAGCTGGAAACTGCGTGAGGGAATACATGCATCTGGTTCAGGCGACTGGCAAACATATGAAAGACAGATCTTTGCTAGTTAACCATGAGGAGTTTGCATGGGGCTACACACTCTTTGCTTTTGATCTTTTCCCAGACCAGGAATGTGCAGACCACTATTTCTTGATTAAAAGTGGGAACCTGTGGGCTGAAGTACACTTTGCTAGAGCATTGCCTCACACTGTCAACATGGTTGTCTATGGGTTTTTTGACAATGTGATAGAGATAAATCATAGGAGGAATGTTTTATTTGACTATATGTAACATGGATACCCTGCAGTTAACATCTGTGTTATCTACAAACCTCTGCACCAGAAAGACTTTAATGGGTGTATTTCCAAGTGACTGGCTACCCAAAAGGAGATTGTATAGAAGACCAGTGGGGCTAGTTGTGAATACCACCCCCAACCTCCCTGGAGAACACTGGCTTGCCATATACTCAGGGGTCCGTTGGAGCGGGAGCGCACAGGAGCGCAGCTCCGGGAGTGAGGAGCCCAGGGAGCGGGCACATGACCAAGCCCCGCCCCCTCCTCGGCTTCCCTGAGCAGTGCAGAGGCGCAGCGCCCCGGGGAAAGCCCTGCTAGGGTCTTTATTGTTTTTAATGTTTTGTTTTAATATTGATAATTTTATCATTGCTCCTTTTATGACTGTGTGCTGCTTTTCCAGAGACTTGCTCAAGGTGGCATATAATTTTTCTAAGTATACCATTTTTTATCTGGGCACATGGCACATAAATACTGGAGAAATTTCACCAACCCTTCAGCAGCTTCCACCCCCATCAGTTTGGTGTAGTGGTCAGGAGTTGGACTCTAATCGGGGAGAACCGGGTTTGATTCCCCATGCAGCTGCTGGTGTGACCTTGGGCCAGTCACAAGTTCTCTCAGAGCTGTTCTCTCATGAGCAGTTCTCAAAAGACCTCTCTCAGCCCCACCTACCTCACAGGGTGTCTTGTTGTGGGGAGGGGAAGGGGAAGGGATGGGTGCTGCACATGTCCTGGGTATCTCAAGTCTACTTGAAACCTGGTGGTTTCAAGGGAGCAGGAAGAGAATGAGGGGATGTTCTTTATGCTTATTTTTATTGCACAAAGTATTGGATGGGGAAGGGAACGGAGGAAGAGCAGGTCAGTTTCACTCACCTGTGGAGTTGAGCCTGAGGGGTGGGTGTTGCCTTCTGACACACTTCCGGTATGTTAGGGGGTGTGGCATATGCAAATGAGTTATGCCAATGAGCTCCTGCACCTCTTTTTCTACAAAATGACCCCTGCATGTACTTGACAAGGGATGAACGTGGTGAGTTCTTTGACAGTTATGGGCATCTCTTTTTCTAAATAAATAAAAAGACCACATTGGCTTACACTGAGTTCAGACCCCCCCTTGTCTGTGAAAAGCAACCAGCATCACTGCTACTACACACCACAAACATAGGCCCACATGCTTCAATAGCCATGGTATTACAGACAATTATCAGACAGGTAAAACACACAGAGCACATAGTCTCCCTCAAACTACCTTCTAAAGAATTAAAAACAAGATACCTGGTTGCTTTGAAGATTTTCCTTCAGACATAGTTTTATTCCCCCCAAGCCTATAAATGAGAAACAGAATTTCAAAAACCATGCTTTTGTTCCATTCGCCCGCCCTCATTATCTAATTTTTCTACCCATTAAAGTAAGGGTCTTACCTTAAGAAAGAGAGATCTAGTTTTCTTCAGTACCTGGGCAGAAAGAGGCTGGGGCCCTCTGCCGCTAATCCTTTTAAAACTTTTGGCCCCTTGTGCAAGAGCTGATCCAGGATTGGTCATTCCTTCTAAACCCACCCCCTGATAACCGCTAACACAGTGATGCCCTTCCTCTCTGTGGAAGCTGGCCCCTCCCAACCATGCTTCTGAAGGAACGTATGTCCGGCTTTGGGCTACCTTTTGGGATAGCTATGGGATACCTTTTACTCTGTAAGTAACCCCATTTTTAATTTTTTAAATTTTATTTACAAAAACAATTATATATATATATATATTTGTCTCCTCCCCAAGTTTTGTTTGTTAATATCAGAGATCTAAATATTTGGGTGTGTGGGGTGTGTGTGTGACTGTAACAGGAGTACAGTAACTATCCTTGCAGTGTAATCAGAGCAACCCCCCTCCCCCTTCCTTTCTGTGGATGAGACATGTCTGGGCAAGAAAAACAACACTTAATTTCAAAAAACCATTCCTTTATTTCCAGTTTTATTTACAACACTGAATTTCAAAATGTATATTTTATTTTTACAAACAGTAAAAAAGAGCAGCCATCTCTATTTTACATCAGTGTGACACCATTTAATTTTTGAGCTTTCTGGCGTGTAAAAAAGGACCTGTAGTGGAGGTCTTTAATATAACCTTGAACATGTTTTAAAAACTCCATGTCGGAGGGCTGCAGGATGGTTTCAAGAGCCTGTTTTGAATCGGCAGAATCACCAGTTGTATTTAATAAATCAAATATTAGGTCCACATGTTCTTGTGTAAGAAACAGATATTTCAGTGCATAGGCAATTGAAGTCACAAGAAGGATGTCACTTGAAGTCACTTGAATTCAGTTCATCACACACAAATTTAAGTTTTCTGTCCATCATTTCACGAGACCACCCTAGACAATCATGCGAAGCTTGCCCTGGAGCCTGAATAGAACACCCCATAGAGGTTTCATAACAATATTAATTGAAACATTATTTTACAACACCATGCACAGTGGCCCTTATAATGCTCTTCATGGGCTCTTCTCATTGCTGAGGTGGAATAAAGGCAGTACCACATCTGTTTTCATGTTTAGAAGCTTTCTAAGAGCCAAGAGCCTTTCATTCATAGTAATGCCAAAAGATAGTGTAGCTGCAGCTGTTGGTTGTTTCTGTTAGAAAGGTTTGAGAAGGCATTTTTTAAAGTAGCTTTTAAAACACTATGCAAAGTGTGTTTTTTTTTAAAAAAAAAATATCATAGCCCCCAGCCACTTTCAAACATGCACCCCTTCCATTTTTCCCCTTCCAAATTACCTGTGTCTGGGAGTTCTCTGCTGGAACTGGATCTTGGTAATCTGGTACTTCTGCCATTACAGAATCCGGAATATTCTATATTTGGCTGTCTTCAGTGATAGATGGCATGTTGGTACTCGCATCTTCAACATTGCTGGCTGGGAACTAAAACTAAAGAGCCCATTTTACTTTTTTTAATCTTACAGAGCCTATGCATGCTTTGTGTTCCACACCACAGTTGCTTTCTCACCTCCCCCCCCCCCCATACATTTTCAAAATTACCTGTGCCTGGGAGTTGTCTGCGGGGATCAGTTCCTGGGAATCCGGCAGATCTTCCAGCAGCCCGTGCCATATTTGGGAAATGTCGTTTGTAGGCAGCATGCTCCCAGCATTGAAACTGAGCCATGTTTCTTTGTCATGCACCGGTGCAGGAAAGTAAAGCTTCAAAGGAACAAAGTCTTCATCCTCGTCACTGCTCATATATATTCTTTTAAAGTTAGGTCTCACCAATGGTGGTGGGCTGGAAAGTACCAGGGGTCTCACGGGGGTGTCCATGTTCTTAGCAAGAGCCTGCCCACGTGTCTGCTGCTAGCACAAATGACTTCTTTCCTCAATCACCTCCTCCTGGGCGGGTCCCAGGCCATTGGCAATTGGCCAGGGATGGTGGGGCATGTTGCTAGAGGGGTCACATGGCCACACTTGGGCATTCCCACTGGTGGTTGCCTCATTTCTGGGGTGGGCTGCAGGAGGCAAAAGTTCAATGATGCTACAGTGGGTGGCGCTGGACAAGGGGGCAGGGTTGGTGGTGATCAGGTGATATCTGGTGATGGGGTCAGGGGTCACTTCTGCTGGGGGTGATCAGGTGCTATCCGGTGATGGGGTCAGGGGTCACTTCCACTGGGGGTGGTCAGGTGATATCCGGTGATGTGGTCAGGGGTCACTTCCGCTGGGGGTGGTCAGGTGGTATCCAGTGATGGGATCAGGGGTAACTTCCAGTGATGTGGCAAGGGGGTGGGGAGGCTGACATCATGCCTGGTAACATCACTTCCGTCACGCCCACTTCCTTAAGTATGCAAGGTGACATCACTTCCGCCACACCACCTTCATTAATATGCAAGGTGACGTCACTTCCACCACACCCCTTCATTAATATGCAAGGTGATGTCACTTCTGCCTTGCCCCCTCATTAATATGCAAGGTGACAGTCACTTAAGCTACGCCTCCTCATTAATATGCAAGGTAGGTGCTTTTACTACTTACTTCAGAGATCTCTGCAGATGTGGCTTTGAGTCAATAACTGCTGCCTAGTTCCCTTTAACCAGGGGCACACAAAGGGAAAGAGACTTGACCATCGGCATGCTTACTCCCAGATACATAAAACAAAGGGTTTGGGTCTTAGGCAGGGTGGGGTAGAGAAGCATCAGCCTTTTGCCTGGCAAGGGGGATTCAGTCCCTGGGGCAGCATACACATGAGAACCTTCACAAAAAGCAGTCCTGTCCCTTATATATGATTGATAACACTGGATTACTAAGTACATTTTTATCCCACCTTTCCTATAAGGAGCTCAGGGTAGCCTTCTTGTTTCTCCCCTCTTCCATTGTATCTTCCAACAACCCTATAAGGTAATCACGTTGAGAGAGAGTCACTGTCATGTTATGGCAGAAGGAAAAGTTGAACCTGACTCTCTCAGATCCTCATTTGACTTTCCAACCATTATACCACACTGGATCTCCAGTGGAGGTACTGGATACTCCTGAGTTTTGGCACTGAGAGAGGGGGAAAATATTTACCTTTCTGTATTATTTATCATTTTATAATCCTTTCTTAGCCAACTGCTTTAATACAATTGGAGAAGTTGCTGGGAAAATTGCAGAAGAATACCCTTATGAATCAACCAACTGTACTTCAAGAAGCTATCCACCGACTCAAGCTAAAAATGAAATGAGATTCATGACACTATTGCTGCATATTTAATAATTGTTGCAGTGCATCCCATTTGTAAGCATTTTCATTATTCACTAGCTAGTGAACTTTCTAAGACCTTTTACTCTTTCATGTTAGACTGTGGGAGGAAATACAGTAGATGAATTATTCACTTGTTACAGCTGAGGAAGCATTTAGTGCATCCCAAGAGTAGTGTTGAACAGAGGGCAAGTTGAGGTAGACTGGTTTCTGACAACATTGTCTTTACATCTGAAGACTATGTCCCCTCTTGTAGAAGCATTTATCATTGCAATCCCCATTGGCTGAACCAATCCTTCATATCTTTTAGTTGATTTTAAAAAATGAAAAGGAGTTATTAGGTTAATTATTATTAATGCAACTCTAAGGACCAGATGGGCAAAGTTAGGAGAGTACAACATACTTGTGTGCACACAAGCAATTTGTTAGTTGAACCATGTGCATGACCATTTATTAACTGCCTCTGTGCAAGAAAAGAAGAGACTAGCATGCCTCTTATCAACACTGCTGATGCTTCTGGGAATTTTTTTTTAACCTTTCTCTAGTAATTTCTTAGCAGCTTCTGAGTGACAGTGGCTAATGGTCTCTAGCCTCCCACCAGTTCCTTATTTCCTTTACCTGTCAGTGTATTCCTTGGCAGCCAAGTTCTCTGTCTTGAGCAAATGAGAGAGCCTCTGACCTTATTTCAGCCCTGGACTTCTGGTAGCTTCCTCCTGGTTTGTTTCTGCCCTACCTTAGTGCTTCTTTTCTCTGTTATAACATGGCATATCCCCACCCAGCTTTCCCTTTTATTTTCCTCCAAACACTTTTATGGCTCTGATTTATTCCAGACTGTGAGTTGGATTGAGAAACCCAATTAAAATTTCAGCATTTACAAGGGACCAATCCCGGTATTTTTCAATCCCAAGGCTGGAATTATAACCAAACTAAAATAACTCAGCAGGTGCAGAATGCATTTCTTTTACCACTGAATCTCTACAGAGAACTTTCACAATTAGGGATTAGGGAGAGGGTCTTACAGACAGGTTTGGGAGATGACATTCTCCCCTCCCCCCCGAAATTAAAAACTGCTGAAAATTGTTTTCTCTCAGGATCTAAAGCGAAGATCTGTCAGAATAGATGTGCAGTGCTGGGCCATTAGCAAGCCAATCAAATCTAGTCTTCTTGAGTTACTAGGGTGGCTATTTTGAAGATTGTAGCAATGTGGTGGCACAGGTTCTATACAAAGTTTGCATGTTCCGAATATTGAAAGTCCTCCCAAGACAGACACACTACTGGTATGACTTCTATCTGCCAGCCACATACTTCGAAGCTTCAGACAAGTTCTCAGTTCTTTTCTTTGTTTTATGTTGCAAATCCTCTACTCTTCTTGGATAGATGGCTTGATTTCATTGGCCAAGACAGGGCTTTTCAATCACAGCAAAAGGATTAAAAATGTGTTGCAAAGGGGGGAAAAAGGAAATACACCAAAGAACAAGAGTGACATTTCTAGTAATTGAACTGACATATAATCAAAAGTCATTATCAGCAGTAGCTCAGCTATAAAGGGCTATTATAATGTTAACAAGGTTAACAACTTAGGTATAAAGTGTAGAACCAGTGCCATTGCTCCTACGAGGTTTCTGTTCCATCTAACACATATATACTAATGTATTTGGACCATTTCAATTATTTATCATTAAACGCAAGCATAAGAAAAAGATGTATTTATCCTTCTTGCCTAGCTGTGCCTATTGTTTTTATCTTTGAAATCACTATTTCACTTTAGTTGTGTGCCTATCACATCTCTGACTTAACATCCAGTTAATACAACACTTACTGCATCAAAAGGCAGGCTCAGGCCCATTCTGCATCTAGCATTCCCTCCCCTGTTCTACCAAACCTACATTGGAACAGAAATTCCCCTCTACGTTGCATGCCACTTTCATTTTGATTGATCGTCGGATTTTATGGCAGCATCCAGACTGCATGATGCTTTCACTTCGTTTGATCTCTCGGTTTTATTGGTACCATCTGCATAGATTAATGGCCGTTTTATGGCCTTTCAGGGGTGACTTTGCAGTCAGTACGGCATTGGTCTGGGGTATCTGAATGTGGTTTTGAGCCACATTTTTTGCTGTTCCAGTGTGGGTTTGGTAAAACAATGGAGCAAATGCTAGATGCAGAATTGGCCTTAGAGTGGTATTCCTTGCTCTTCCAAATTTGCTGTTGAGAGGGCATTGAAGGATGCCACCACTACACAAGCAGATCTGACATGTTACTGCCACAAACAAATGGAGCTCTGATGTTTACAGATTCTGGTGGGCAGCGGTGTTGGTCTGAAGCAGCAAAACAAAGTTTGAGTCCAGTAGCACCTTTAAGGCCAACAAAATTTTATTTAAGGTACACGCTTTTGTGCGCATGCACACTTCTTCAGATACAGTCTAATGTTTACAGTATTGCAAAAACACTTCTTTCCATTCCAACTGAACATAATGCCAGAAATCAAGAACACAATATACTTTCAATGCATTCCTAAACAAAGTTGCACCTTTCTAAATGCAACTCTGTTATGGATTGAACTGTTAATTTGGTAGTTTGGAGAGCTGGCATGCTTTTTTCCCTGTGAAGTCACAGTTGACTCATGGTGACCTCATGGGCTTTCAAGGTAAGAAACATTCAGATGTGGTTTGCCATTGCCTGCCTTTGCATCACGATCCTGAATTCCCTTGGAGGTCTCACATCCAAATACTAATCAGGACCAATCCTGCTTAGCTTCTGAGATCTGATAAAATGGGCTAGTCCGGGCTTCTTTTCTAATCTGGAATTCTTTTCTTCTAAGAAATAAAAAACAGAACAAGATGGTTACCATCAGGCCAAGAGGAGAAGTCTGGAGTTTATGAGTTTGGAAGATGGAGCAGTCTGAACAGATAAGTGGGGTTTGGTGGGCAATTCAGCTCATACAGATTGGACCTGCTGGACAAATAGTCCCAGGCAGGAAATGATACGGAGGCTTCTCCATATATTGGCATGTGATTAGGTAGAGTCAGTACGATGTAGTGATCAGGTTGAAATTCCAACTCTGCCCTGGAAGCTTGCTCGGTGACTTTGTGCTAGATACCCTCTCTCAGCCTGTCCTACATAACACAGTTGATATTGTGAAGATAAATGGAGGAGGGGAGAACACTGTTTCAAGCATAGGAATAAGAAAAAGGGAAGTATGTAATTTGTCTCCTCACCCCTCACTCCATTTTTGTTGAAAAAAAATCCCTGCTTCCACTTTCTTCACAAGCAAATAAATGGTTGCCTTTTTTCAATCCACTGCTCTTACATGAAATCAAAGACATTTTGAGATATTTCAGATATATCCTCATCACTGACTCCTTGCATCCTACCAGTTCTCTTTCTCTCTCTCTCTCTCTCATTGATCACACTGCAAACACACTAAGAAGACCCACCATGCAGGCAGACAGCATTGTAGATGGAGGACAACTGAGGCAAGTGCCAGACTTCCTATCTACCTAGGGATGCTGCTTTGCTTCCCCCCCCCCCCCCCCGTTGGCAGCATCTATCACCTGAGAAGTAAATCCCCCTTTTAAATGTTCCTCCTTTATCTTGGTGCAGGGATCAGCCTTCCTCTCTTTTTATAGCTAAAAAAGTAAAGGTATCTATATTCATCACAGAAAGAAAAGTCAGAACCAGCTGAGGAAGCAGAACCACAGCTAATTCAAATGTACTAACTGGAGAAGAACCTGGAAGAAGCTTCACTTCAGCCAGCGTTTCGAATTCAGTCCATTAATCAAGAGCCCTCAGCCATTAATCAGCATGGCTTTAGTCTCAAGCAGGAATTATGATTATGAGTAGTTATTTATTTAGTTGGACATTTATACCCCACTTTTATCCACTATAGGGAGCCAAAGTAGCTTACAGCATTGTTCTCCAAGCAGGGTTAGCTCGCCTGACCTCTGTGCTCTGTGTTTTCTTTAAAAGAAGCCCACCAAATGGCCTTCACTAGTGCATGAGTTCCCTATATAGGCCCTCTGCCTTCATCCTTACATCAGCTGCTGATTTATTTATTAATTAAAACATTTATATCCCATCTTTCCTCTTAGTTCAAGGCTGCTTTTAATTATAGTTAAAACATTCCCAGCTAAAGCCAAAGATAAAATAGCAAGCTCCCAACCCCTTCCCCCCTGTAATTGCCTACAAACGGTAATCCTTCTTCCTACAGGGCTAAAATTTGGCTGGAAGAGTCCCTTGTGTGGGGGGTATAATCCTTAAGAACTTTATCTCAGTTGTATAGAGGGAAAAGTTAGAGCTAGAAATGTGTTTCCTAGTAAACCAATGGGAAAAATAGAATAAAAAAGAAAATATGTAATACTTATAGTAAAGAGAAAGATTTTTCAGAGCTGGAAAAAACCTGAAACCCAAAGTCATTTTTGTATATATCCCTGTGAGAGCAGGCTAGATTACAATCCTCTATCTGACATGCTCATTTTCTGTGTGCAGAAAGATATTCTATGGGAACCCCCATCTGAAGTGGTACAGCTCAATTTGTACAGCCTGGTCTGAAGTGAAACACAACATATGAATCATGTGGTGCTGCTGATAGTGTAGTTTGACTCTAAGAGACAGTTATTGAAGGACATACAATATTTACTTAAAATATCCAATACATTAGTGTAGACGGAATCTTGGGGGCTTTTGACCTACCACTGCTCAGAGATAATACACTGTTGTGTGGGAATGAGGTACTTGATAAAGGAATCTGACTCTTCATCTAACATGAGGCCTCTTTCATTCATGAACATCCAGACTCCTACACTGGTTGCTTCATTAAAATGACAAGGGCCAGACACAATGAAGGGAAGGGTATTATCTTTCTACTGTAATATCAGTGTTAGGCTTAATATTTAGAGACAGAGGATTAGCTTCATCTTCCAAAAAGGGATTTCTATAATAATGAACTTAATGTGTGTTGTAATAAGGGTTTTGTTCCCCTTTTTGTTCACTGTAATGTGGAATTAATTTCAGTCTGGATACACAGAAGTCCCTGCTGGTTTGTGTCATTGCAAGGTGAACATTGGCAGGAATCCAGCAGGCTTTGCACAATAGAGGCAGGCAGCTTCGGCTGAGCATGCTTGGCTAATCAGATTTTCAGAACGCACTGAGCCATTGCTTCCCCATATGAGTGTGAATGCTTAATGCAACTTGATTTTTTGTTATTTTAATAGCTGGATAATCTTTGTTCAGAAAAAATTCTTTGCACCAGGATGAAGGCGGAGGTCATGGGTTCCTGCACGCCCTGTAATATGGGCTGCTCCCTGATGCAAAAAAAAAGAAAAAAGAAAAGAAAAGAAAGCAAACCCAGCAAAGAAATAAATACTCTTAAAAATGGAAGCCAAAATTATGCTCTTTTAAAACTTTTGCTTTTAGTATACTAGAAAAGAGAATATTTTGTAAGTATTAAAAAAGAAGACAGACAGAGGAATAATAATGATATAAAAGATCTTACAGTTCTATTACATCTAGAATCTTTTGCATGGATATTCATGATTGCTTATTTATGTTTTTGGATCCAGAAGAAAATCACAGTTTGGCCTTCACATGCCTACACAAACACTGATGGCCATGATTTATTGGTTTTACCCAGTCAACACATTATACTACCTTAAAACTGAAATTGTAGAATAACAAATGAGACTTTCTAGAATCCTAAAAAGTGGTGGGAGTGGAGAATAGGAGAAGGCATTTCTGTTTGTGGCTTAATAACACTGACTGCTGTCTCAGCTACTAGGACACCATTGTCTTGCCAGTGCCTTCATTTCTGGGCTGTATTTCAGGGTGGCCAATCTTTGGCCATGGGAAAGTGTCAGAGCACAGAAAGTTTCTTTTGGTTCTGTAAGCTAGAGGCAATAGTTATGGACTGAAGTCTTAGGATGCCAAACCAGGGCAGGAGTTGCTTTGTCCCACGGTGTCTGCTCAAATGGCAATGAGAACAAAAACTGACATAGATAGGGAATTTATCCCCTTTTGCACTAGTCTAGAGAGTAATACCCCTCAGAATTCTATCACTCTGGGGGAGTTGAGGCAAGCATACCTTGCTTCAAAAACTGTCAAGATCTTGTCTGTCCTTCTTCATATAGGTATCCTGCCATCAGAGTACTGTGAAGATTAGCACAAGGGAAACACTGTTAGGGTGTGTTCAGACGGCTCTTTTGAACTGCATTTAAAGTGCACGTCCAGACCTCAACTTCTGGGAATTGTGCAGCTTTTGTTAGTAGCCCGTCAACTCCCATCGGGGATCCGTACTTAAAAGATAGTGCTTAAAGTCTTGTCTAAAGCTGGCCAGTGTGCTGATGCCGGACTTTCAACTGTCAGGTCATTCCACCAGTGCGCAATCAGCCCATAGGGATGGTCTCCAGACAATTCCGAATGGTCGCCATTTTAAAAAACTCTTAGCGATTCGTGCATAACCGCTTAAACATGCGACGTCCGCAAACAATGAGGCACATATGCGCATAAGCACATATGCACTCATGTGCATACACAAACAAGTTTAAAAAAAAAAAAGCTGACTGCACGGCTCCTTAAGGTGGATGCCATCTAGACAATCCATTGCGGAGTCACGCGCAGTAAAGCGATTCATGGGGGAGCTATCTGGTCATGCAATACCGAATTAAAAAGATCTAGATCAAATTACAGCCAGGCCAATGCCGGGATTAACTGTTCTTGTCTGTCCCTCTTTATATAAGTATCCTGTCATCCGAGTACTGTAGAGATTAGCACAAGGGAAACAGTGTTAGACAGCCTTCTTCCCCTGTGGGTTATTAACTGATGCAGTACTGGTGGCTATTGGCTCCATAGCTGTGGCTACAACTCTCGACACCATGATGACTAGAGAGAACTGCTAGCTTTCCTGCTAGCTGTCAGAGAGCCAAGAGCAGGGGAGAACATAAAATTTGAAGAAATTCCATCAATTCTTCTTTTTGCCTCCTCATCCTTTTGCCTCCCACCTCAAACCTCCTAGATAGAATGTTTACACATCCATCAGTTTGGTTCACATTCTGCTCACCAGTTGCAAGCAGAAAGTAAATTGTTAAGCAAGCTGTTCAGACATGTCTCAACAAATTTGGATGTGTCCATTTTCCAAGATGACACTGCTTTCTTGCAAGTAGGGTTGCCAACCTCCAGGTGATGTCTGGAGATCTCCTGGGATTACAATTTATCTCCAGGCAACAGAGATCAGTTCACCTGGAGAAAATGGCTGCTTTGGAAGGTGGACTCAGTGTCATTATATTCCATTGAAGTTCCTCCCCTCCCCTCAGGCTCCACCCCAAAGTATCCAGGTATTTCCCAACCTGGAGCTGGCAACCCTACTTGCAAGTATGCACTGCAACTGCTCACTGAGGTCAGTGATACCTTTGTAGCTGGAATTGACAGGGATCGTCAACTACACAGCTGCCAGGAGGAAATGCTGTGATTTCTGTGAACAGAGTATTCCAAATGTAACTGTACCACAGATCAATACAGCAGCATTATGATACTAGCACTTTGTTTTATGTCTCTTTCCTAATAGTTCCTTGCATAGAAATGGCCTTTCTCACCACTACCACATGCTGAGTTGACATTTTCACTGAGGTATCCATCCAAGATCTCCTTTAAAGGCCTTTCAAAAGTGGAAAGATTACCCAAATGAGGTGAACAGAAAAGAGCACAGGTTCCAGCAAAACAAATTTAAGTTGACAGCAAGGTGAGCAGAAGAATTTGAGGAATGGATTGTTAAAAATCTTAAGACAAACAATAAGCATTTGTATCAGGAGCAGGGAACTGATCAGGGAGGTGGTTATGGTGCCGGATGACAAAGGAGTGAAAAGATTGCCTAGGGAAGACAGAGAGACGGTAGAGAAACTGAATACATTCTTTGTGTCTCTTTTCATTCTTTGTGTCTCTTGAAAAATGTGGGACATGTACCCATACTGGATTTGCTGCTTTGGGAAAGAGTGTTTGCAGAACTGAGTCAAACTGGGGTGATAAAAGATGGAATTGTAGGACTACATTGAAAACTAAAAACTAATAAGTCTCTGGGTCTAGATGGCATTCACTCAAGGGTTCTTAGGGCATTTAAATGTTTTCTGGTTCATCTACTAACCCAGGGGTGTCAAACCTGCGGCCTGCAGGCCAGAACCAGCCTGCCCAGGCCTTTAATCTGGTCTGGGAGTGGAGCTCTCTTCTCTCCCTTCTCCACTGCCCAAGCTTGCTGTTCTCAGCTTGAGCTTCATGGGAGTATAAAGAGCAGAGGGTGGGGCTGCCTCAGAGCAGGCAGCAGAAGGCAGGGCTGCCAGACTTCCCAGCCACCTCTCCAAGCCTCCATAGTCCTCATCACAGGTAGGACCTGGGGGCAGTTTCCTTCTGCTGTGATCCATGTGCTTCTTTTTTATTTTAAAACTGGCTTTGCAAAATCCCATAATCCCCCCCCCCTTTCCAGTTTAGGCAGGCATGTTTTAAGGGTGTGGGGAGGGGGAAGGTTTGAGACCAGGCAGCGTTAAAATATAACAGCTGGTAACTGAGGGGATAGATTATGTTTAAAATAAATCTGGTTCTCCCAAAACCATAGGAGGCTGTGTGGCTCCCCTCAGTTGATAGAAACAGCCTGTCATAGTCCCTAGCTCCATTTTGTGGATCTATTAATCTAAAATTCAAAATTTTATACAAAATTAAATACATGAAGCATTGGGTGGAGAAAGTAGAGAGAACTTTTTCTCCCTTTCCCATAATAGCAAAACCCAGACAAAACAGATAAGTCACTAGAAGATAATGATATAAGGGGACAAATGAATCTTCATGGATAGAGAACTCCACAATCTTGGGGCAATACCTGAGAGGGCCCTTCTTGGCTTGCCATCCACCTAAGCATCAGATGGTGCAGGCAACTGAATCAGGGCTTCCAAAGATGAGTGTAGTGGTCAGGTAGGTTCCAATGGGAGTCGTCAGTAGTTCAGATATACTGACCCCATGAGGTACACAGATGTGAAGTTCAAATCCAGCAAACTGAATTGAGCCCAGGAATAAATTAGGAGGCAGTGCAGGGCTATTTTTGGGCAGGAACACACAGGAACGGAGTTCCGGCTGGCTTCCAAGTTGGCCACACCTACAGCCTCCATCCCCTTGGGTTCCCCAGGTGCCTCACAAGCCATGGGGCTCCTGTGGAAGCCAAGCTGATCCAGGGAGGGAAGGCAGTTTAAACTGCCTCCCCCCTTCGAATTCCCCAGGTGCCTCGCAAGCCGCAGGGCACCTGGGGAAGCCAAGCTGATCCACGGAGGGAAGGCAGTTTAAACTGCCTCCACCCCCCCCTTGGGTTCCCCAGGCACCTTGCAAGCCATGGGGCACCTGGGGAAGCTGATCCTGGGAGGGAGCTGCACCGTCAGGGGTGTGGCCTACTATGCTAATGAGTTTCTGCTGTTGGGTGTGGCCTATTATGCTAATATGTTCCTGCTGGGCTTTTTCTACAAAAATAAAAGCCCTAAGGCCGTGTAACTGGAATGATATGGTCAATACAACTCATTCCAGTCAGTATTCTGGCAGCAGCATTCTGCATCAGCTTTAGCTTTTGCATACTTCAAGGGTGTCTCCATGTAGAGTGAATTGCAATATTCTAACCTAGGTGTTAACAGGGCATGTACCACAGTGGAAAGATCTTTTTTTGCCCAGAGAAGGCTACAGTTGGTTCATCAGTCAAAGCTAGTAAAAGGTGCTCCTAGCCACCGCTGTCACTTGATTTTCTAGCAGGAAACTTGGGCCCAGCAGCTAAAGGGACCTTCACAATTGAAAGCAGTAAATCTCTTAATACCAGTGCTAGGAGGCCTCTTCCTAGCCTCTGCATCCTGTTTGCTTGCCATTCAGGGTAACTGGTTGACCATTCAGTTATATTGGATGCTAGAAAGATAGACCACTTATCTGATCCAGGAGAGCTCTTCTTTTGTTCTGTTCAATCACTACCAGTTCTGATTGTATAGTTAAAGATAGGATTTGTTTGTTTGCTAATGTGCATCAATTTCTGCTTATATTGAACTACATTTTCCAAGTTGTTGCCACTTGCAGGTGTTTCTTGGAATCCTTCACCATCAAGTTTGTTTTCATCATCCAAAATAACTTGGTGGCATCCACAAAATTGGCCACTTCACTAATCTCTGTTGATTGCAGACCATTCGTCTCAATCTAGCTCCTCTCCATTACAGCAACTATACATTTACTCCTATTCTCTTATTATTATTACCTAGTTTCTGATCTATGACAGGAATCATTATTGCACACCATAAATGCTAAGGTTACTTAGAAGCAATTGGTGAAGGACTTTGCCAAAAGGGTATTAGAAGCATGTTTGCTGACAAATTGTTTGTTTACTGATTTCGTATGTCTGGTGACAATTTTTGTCTTTTTTTCCTTTCTTCTGTAATTGAGCAGTAGATAGTTAAACTGTTGGATTTTTCAGCTATTGGTAGCTTATATCCAATGTAAATTTTGTTTTTTAAAAAGAGATAATGTATTAACTGAATAATTTGTATATTCTGAATGATTTACTGTAAATCAATAGTCAGTTAATTTTGGATTTCCATATTTGACTATTTAATCTCCTTTATATATTTCTGAGAAGAGAAGATATATATGGAAGATGTTTTATGTCTCACATTTTATTTATTTTCATGTCTTCTTAAACAAATAAGAATTTGTGTATATAAACTTGCAATATCTGAATTAGCCCTTGGCCAAGACCATTACAGAATCAGTGTTTGGGGATTGCAGCCTCCTTCTCAGTGGTAATTTTTATCTTGTTCTCATGGATGACAGATTGAGAATTAATCAAGTCAGATCTTTAGCTGATGTAAATCAAAGTCAATGGAGCTAGATAGCTTTTACACTGGTTGAGTTCCTGGTTCAGTCAAGTGTGCAATAGGCTGGAAATAGGAACAGAAGCCAGGAAACAAAGCAGACTGCCAGCAAATATCTATAACATAGGATCTTATTTAAGGGGTAAATAGAATATACATTTCAATAGTAGCATATGGTAACAGAGAGTACAAATGGAAAGAGAAATCTCCATAAGAGGTTTGTTATACAAAATAATTGTTGACCTGACAATAGGGTTGCCAAATCCCTCCTGGAAATCTGTGGGGGATGAGGTGGCCTTACCAGGAGCATGAGGGAGGCCCAAGCGGCATTGCTGGTGACATGGCAACATCACTTCTTGTATGTACCAGAAGTGATGTCATCACATTGGGGCATCCTGGTAATGCTCTGGTATTTGGGCAAAAACACTATGGTAAAAACAACTTCTACAATAGAGTTTTTGCCCAAATACCAGAGCGTTGCCTGGATGAGGCAATATGACGTCACTGCCGGTACAGACCAGAAGTAACATTGCCATGTTGCCAGCAATGTAGCCTGGGCCTCCCTCCTCCTGCTCCCAGTAAGTCCCCCCCTGCCAGCCAGCTGATGAGCATTGGGGGAAGGGGCCCAGGGATGGGGAACCCCCCACTTCCAGCAGCGGACTGGCAACCCTACACGGAAATCTTAAGCAGTTTTGGATAAGTGTAACCTGAAAACTGGCTGCAGTGCTCAGGCTGAAGGATGGCAGTAGTTCAAGCACCTAAAGAACTGAACTTCTAGGAAGGCTTACTTTGGTATCTGATGCCTGATTGTATTTCATGCTTAACTTAACAGTAACCAGTCACTAATAGTAAGAGTTCATACAATTTAGAATGCCATGTCTAATATTTCAAAAACATTTTCATAATGTAGTTTAAAAAATGTGTAAATTTTGTTTTAGATAATTAGAAAAAAGAGTAAAAACTTGGTGGACAAAAGTTCAATGGCAGAAATTATATGTTTGTTTAAAGAAGTACAATTAGCTCCACTAGAGAGAAAAGAGAGGCTCCCTGTCTTTGCCCCTCTTCTCTCTCTACAAGGCCCAATTGCACCTCAAGTTCCTCAGTTTTGATAAGAAAAATGGCAAAGCAGAAAAAGTTAACCTCCCCCCCCCCCCAAGCACCACATCCCTGATCCAGATCCCTTCAATTGTTTTTATGATCAAAAACATGTCGGGAAATCTGATCATGGATCTCCAATTTAACATGGAATTTTGCCCCACATTACAAACCAGAGGCATTAACCTTTGGTATAAAAACTGAATGAAAACTATTTCTATTACATTTTTTAAATCCTGCCATTCCCTCAAGGAGCTTAGTGGCGTGTACAGTACACAGCCCTCTACATTATTGTATCTTCATGACATTCCTGGGGGTTAGATTGAGAGTAATTTGCCCAATGTCACTTGGACCGATTTCCCACAAGCAGCTGTGCTGCCAAGGATCGAGAAGACGTGAAGGTAATCAGGAGGAGCTGCAGGTCAAAATGCAGCTGCACAGTGAAGAGTGTGAAGTTGACCAATGCAACTGGGGCAAGCGGGAGAGCGACGGCAGCACAGTTGCTTGTGGGAAATCGGTCTTGGTGAATATCTGGCTGAGTGGGGCTTTGAGCTTGGCTCTTTCCATTTTGAATTAACACTTGAACAACCACACCACAAAAGTACTCTCAAAAGTACATTGCATGCTCATTTGGGTTTTCTGCTGTATTGACTGGGGTCTGCAGTCATGAGTACACAAAACAATGGCATATCATGTCTGAAATACTCTATTATGTCTGTATTTGATTCTGTAAAGTAAATGAGTATGAGAAGGTAAGTAGATGAACTCAAACTTGGACAGAATACTGCCAAAATTATTTACTTTTCCTGAACAGTCCAAATCTGATTTCTATGGTGAAATATGGATTCAATGTTCCAATTCACATTTAAGTATGTCCACAGAAAAAATAATTATTCACATAGCAGATGCAATTCCTGTATGTAAAATGTAAGCATACTTTCATTCAGAACGAAAACCTACTTAGAAAACATGAATCTGTTGGACAAAATAGAATCAAAATTAACCCACTGCAGTCTTGTAGGGTACTGTTTACATGAACCTTATAGTGTGTAAGATGCACTGAAATAAACAGGACATACACAAGAATGCACTTGTGTATTTGTCAGTACAGTTGATGGAAGCCCACTACAAGTTATTGAAAGTGAACTCTAAAAGTTTCTGTAGAAATAGTAATAGTTTTAGCATCACAAAATTTTAGTCAGATTGTTACAGAGTAAAATAAATTGTCTACAATTCAGTTATATAGCCAGAACAAAGAAAAATCATGGGGGAAGCCCAACCATACACAAACACACTCATGATCATCTTAAGAGGAGAAGTATGTCAAAAAACCAGGCAACAAGTTTATGAAATAACTGGGACTTTATAAGTCCATGCAACCAGGTGATTGTCAGCCACGTCATACCCATTCTGCAGACATTCTGTTAGTTCCTGATCAGTTACTGAGTTCAATTCAAGGTTCTGGTTATCCTCGACAATGCTCTGGATAGACTTGGAGCCACATACCTGCAAGACTACTTCTCTGGCTATGCTCTGCTGTGACAGCTTTGCTTATCAGAGCAAGGCCTTCTAAATGTGCCACCCTGCAAATGGGTAAGATCAGTAGCCACCCATTCTTGAGCATTCTCAGTGATGGTGACCTTCTTATGGAACGGCCTGCCTGAGGAGGTCAGGAATGCTTCCATACTTCTGACATTCCACAGAATGTAAAAAATTGTATTGTTCATGGAGGCATTTTTAAAAAGAGGTTAGAACTGTAGTAGGATGGAGGTAGGGATATCTGTTTTTACTGCATGGTCTTAAAACGTCTGTAAGGTATTTTCTGTATTATTTATAGTATACCTTGCCTTAGATAGTTAATTGTTTGCATTTTCCTTCAGTTCTGTAATCCTAGTCCTATTGCATTATTCATTGGTTGTTTTATGCTCTCTGATTGCACTATTCTTTATCCTGTAATCTGCCCTGAATCTCAGCAAGAAAAGCAGACTACAAATAAAGGAAAAATAAATAAATAAAGCATCATTTAAAAACAGTTTCCCCTTCTATTGGACATTACAGTTTCCATGGAGACAGACCTAATCCCAACTCTAAACTGTTGCTCCAAAAAGTTCACCTTCCTTTTTTTTTAAATAAAAACCTTTATGCTGGTGTTTATGACTACATTAAATATTATGCTAAAGGATGAGATGGTTAGACAGTGTTATTGATGCAATGAGCATGAGGTCGAGCAAGTTCTGGAGGATGGTGGAGGACAGGAGGGTCTGGCATGATGTGGTCCATGGGGTCACGAAGTATCGGACTTGACTGTGTGACTGAACAACAAAAAATATAGCACAAAGACATTCTAAGGAGCAAATGTTATTTGTGAATTGGTTTTAATTAGTTTATTTAAATTATTAAAATTGTTTTATGTATGTTGTTGTTGTTCATCACTCAGAGCCCTGAGTACTCAGGGACTGATTGATTTATAAATAAATAAATAAATAAAATCCGAGATAAAATCAGTACATGCACAGACTTTAGTTCTTAAGTTTCAGGTTAATGACAGTTTCTTAAGCTATCCACAGTTGCTTAAATCTTTATGTTGAGAGGCTTTTGTTCCAGTGTTTCCCCAAACACTCCAGTACACTTTTTTTGAGTATTCTCTGACTCTTTTGGTTTCCAGAAGGCTTTGGTACATTCTTTCCAGTACCCAAACCCCTTCTCTTGAAACACCAGTACTCATATTGAGTTTTTAACTGATTCTTAAGGTCTCTAAAGGCAGTTTCTAACCACACAATACCAGGATCTCTTCAGTCTTCAGAGCTGTTTGACTGGGTAGGAAATTTTCTTCTCTTTCTAAAAGATCTCCCCTTTCCTTGGCCTGAATGGGAGTCTTTACCTACTTCTCAAACTTCCTTGCCAACTTTCCCCAAATTCTGTCTATGTTAAATTGCTGTCAGTCAGGGCTGAATTCCAGAACTGTCAGTACTTGACCCTTCTCAGCCTGGGCTGAAATCAAACTGAATCCTCCTCAGCATCCAGTTCAGAAGTCTTTCTCTGCTCAGCTGATGCTAATTAATCAGATTGCTTGGAGCAGCCTGTCACTCAAGGCTCTTTTTCTGTAAAGAATTAACCTTCATGGTCCTTTAGATATTTGTACAGCACTTTAAAGTGCAATCTGTCACACAGGGGACCTCCCCTGGATGCTCCTCTTCATGCCTTCCAAGTTGTTGCTTTGAAGCTTTGTAAACATTTTGATCGAGAGGAGATAGTCTGTCTAGGAATGTATCTGCTCACAAACTGAAATGAACCTCCATGAACAACATCAAAGTTTGTGTAAAGTTTGTGCCAGGTGCCCTTCCATGTACTTGGCTTTGCAAACCATGAAAAGGGCAAAATTTGTGACAAATTTTGCTTTGTGGTTCAGTTTGTGCTCATCTCTAATCTTTTCCCCTTTCAGTCTCAGCAAGTTGAGATCCCATTAACTTATACTTGAAGTTAGGATTTTTTATTCCAATATGCATCACCTTACACTTATCAACACTGAGCTTCATCTGCCATGTTGTTGCCCACCCACCTAGTTTTGGAGATCCTCCTGAAGCTCTTTACAGTCATTCTTAGTTTTCACCATCCTGAAATTTTTTGTGTCATCTACAAACTTGGCCACTGCACTACTCACCAACAGTTCCAGATCATTTAAGAACAAATTTAATAGTGCTGGCCTCAGTACCGATCTTTGTGGGACCCCACTGCTTACTCCCCTCCATTGTGAGAACTGTCCATTTACTCCTACTCTTTACTTCCTGTCATTTAACCAATTTTTAATCCATAAACAAACCCATCCTCTTATCCCATGACTGCTAAGTCTACTCAGGAATTTTTTTTGAGGTACCTTGTCAAAAGCCTTTTGAAAATCCAAGTATATAATGTCTGCTGGGTCACTGTTGTCCACATGTTTGTTTGCTTTCTCAAAGAACTCCAAAATGTCGGTGAGGCAGGACTTTCCTTTGCAGAAGCAATGCTGATTTTCCCTCAGCAGACTTTGTTCCTCTATGGGACTAATAATTCTGTCTTTGATGAGAGAGTTTTTGGCTCTCAAGAAATATGATAAGAAACTGACTCGATTATGGAAAACTAAGGAATTGCAAAATGTATTCCAACTAATAGTGGATGTTAATTCTAATGACAGCTCAGCATTCTAGTCTATTATAAAACAGTTATATTCCCTCTTGCATTTCCCCACAGGCATGGGAAGCATATTTCAAGAGCTTGTTTTCCATTAATAGGAAATCTTTTCTCATAAGACCATTTGTTATAAATGATCATTTACCAAACTGGCCAGCTTTTACTGCCTTAAAAATCAAGGATTTAATAGTCTTCACTCAGGGAAAGCTTCTAGTGTTGATCTTATTCCAAATGAGTTTCTCATGGTTAACCCACGGTGGGCAGAGATTCTTGCTCCCTTGTTTACCTGGATAAACCAGACAGAGGTTATCCCAAAATCATGGAAGCACTCAATAATGGTGCTGGGTTTTTTTTTTTTTTTTTTTAAGAAAAGGGTTCCCAATTGAACCCCAGTTGCTATCAGCCAATCAGTTTATAGTCATGTTCAGGCAAACTGTTTTCTTATTTGTTGAAGATACTTGCGGACTGGCTAGAGGAACAGGATATTTTAGGGTGGGAACAGATCAGTTTTAGGTGAGGTAGTTCAACTCTGGATCACTGTCTGCTTTTATCCCATTTTATAGAAAAATATACACATTCTTCAGATGTATTCTTTATGTAGAGTTCATGGTATTAAAGGGGGCATTTGATTGTGTCCCCTGGACTAGATTGCGGGATAAGTTGCAAGGTACCTCAATTGGTAAAAGTTACTTTGGTTGATATACTGCTTGCATACTGACATTACTGCCCAAGTTCGTTGTGGACAGGGGGGTGAGTTGTCAGACTCCTTTGACATTGAACTTGGTATTTAATTTGTATTTAATTTATTTTTGAATGATTTGTCAAGCCATTTTGATCATTCCTGTCATCCTCCTTGTCTAGCATATCATAGTATAACTATTTGCTGTATGCATACAACACAGTCTTGTTATCCTGTGCTCATACTGGTTTACAGAGATCCTTAGAGCTTTTTTCTGACTACTGTTGCAAAGAAGATCCCAAAGTAAACTGCCAGAAGTCCAAGGTAGTGGTTTTTACTAAAAAGAGGAACCCTGAAATATATCATTGGCTCACCGGGGGGGGGGGGGGAGCTGAATTAGAACAAGTTAAAGAATCTTTGTATCTCAAAATTTTATTCCCTTCTAATCTAAACTGGGCTCCACATCAGAAGCTGTAAGAAACAAAATCAAACCCAGTATTGGGGGTATTTTGAATTTCTTTCTAACAAGGCTAAGGAGATTTGTACCAGGGGCTATTCAAGTTTTTAACCTAAAAGTAATTCATTTTGTCTTATATGAGGTGGCAATAAGGATTAAGGCGGTCACCGAATCTATTGATTCTCCACTTCTTTACTTTCTTAGAAAACTGTTAAATATATTACACTGTGTTGCTTGGTGTGACTTTGCCCACTGAATTTGGTCAGCCAGCACTGGAAGCTAGGGCATGGATACTTTAATCTGTGCTTAAAGCTACTGCTGTAAATCAGTCTGTGCTGAGTGATGGCTCAGATTTCTCAGACGAAGAGCTACCTGCAAGCCTTGAACCGGTAACTGAATAGCCGGCTGCAGCTGGTTCTGAACCAGTCTTCAGCAGCCACTCCCAGCCCATCTAGCTCACCCGTACCCTTGCAGCACTGATGCTGTCAGAGACACTTAGAGTTGCAAGAAAGGAGAAGAAGTGTGAGACTCATGGCCCGTTGTCAGCTGTCAATTGAAAAGTAGTTTCAGGATGACTGCCAAGGAATTGGCTGGGAGTTTAGCTCATTAAGACTTGGCTATAAATTCAGCTGGGAGAGGCAACAAGTACAAGGTTCAGCTGGGAGAAGCAACAAGGTTGCTACTGAACTGCTGCAACCTTGAACTGGACCTGAAAACTGGCTTTTCTGGAACCCTTGACCCTAGACTGGACTTTGATAAACTTGCTGTCTGGAACCCTTGACTTTTGGACAGGACTTTGGTTACCCTCTGCAACCATGCCTATAACCTGTCCTGCTGGACCCCAGCCTGTGCCTCCTGGGGAAGCTATATCAGTACAGTTATGTTTTCTGTTAATGGCTATGTGGCCTTATTGAAGGAGACTTCTTATGAATCATCATGGCTTAGGATCATGGACAAGAAAATGTCAGCTATTTGTGTTTCCATGGATTCTATCAAGGAATTGGGGCTTGCTGAATCAGTAATTACAATTAAAAATTGGATTAGGCAGATTGATTATAAGAGTCCTGTTCTTAATGCTTGATGACTTTGTTCATCACAGTTTTTTAAAATACTTCCCCTTAATTCTCTTTCCTCTTTTGCTTATCATCTGACCTTGCCTGGTCTTCTTAGGGCTTTTATTCTTGCTAAAATGAATACCCATTCAATGGTGGCTATGAGAGGCTGCTTTTTATATCTTTCCTAATCTGACAGAATTTGCTCCTGCTCCCTTGCTAAAATAAATACAATCTCTCATATTTTATTGGAATGCCCCCTGTATTCTAATTTAAGATGTTATTTCATTCTACTATAGTTGGTGAATTTCTATGATTCTAATCTAAGCAGGGTGGTCTATTGCCTACTCTCAGATTAAAATACTAAAATAATTTGGATGTCAATTTTTCGGTGTGTTCTGGGAAATAAATAGAGATTATAAATGAATTTTCAGATTGCTATACTGCTCAAGGCATTGAGCTATAGAACTTTTATTAGACAAAGGAATGAAATTCAGTCTTTGATTACAGTTACTACTGATTTGCCTGGGACAGATGTTAGGTTGACTGGCCTATAACTTCCTAGTTCCCCTCTGGAATCCTTTGTAAGAACTAGTGTAACATTTGCCATTCTCTAGTCTTCTGCTACAGCGGCTGGATTTAGAGATAAGTTACATATACAGGTCAGTAGATCAGCAATCTCACATTTGAGTTCCCTGAGAACTCTTGGGCATATGCCTTCAGGACCTTCAGACATTAGTTTTTTTAAATTTCCTCAATAGATCTAGAACTTCATCTCTCATCACCTCAATTTGACTCAGTTCTTCCTGAAAACATTTATATTCAAGTCTAGTAGCAGCTTTGAGACTAACAAGATTTTTGGGGTATAAGCTTTTGAGGGTCACAGCTTCCTTCATCAGATATGAGCTGGAACGGAAACTTCTTAGCCCTTATATCCCAAACAGAAGGTCAGAGAGATGTTGCAAAGAAGGAACTCAGGAAGCAAAGGTACAGTGGACATAGTAATCAGCTTTATTACTATGAAGGAACTGCTCTGTCAGGAAGTTCTTCCAAATGTTTAGCCAGAAGCTCCTCTGATTTTTTTTTTTAATTTTTTCTTTATTGAAGGGATTTAAAGGGTACAAGCAGTAAAGAGTGTGTTACATATTGGAGATTCTTAATAATATATTGGAATACAAAGTTAAAGACTTAGCTTGTATTACAGCAATTCTTAAACATTCCCGTCACATTAACTAAGGTTAACTCTAGAGTTACTACTGTTTATATCAGATATCAGTGACCAATCTTGGAACTAAACTGAGAAAAGGTGAGTTTACTTTTTATAAAAAGAGGTATATGGAGGAGTTGTTTGCCCAAGATTTTGGGAGTGTCGCATCTTTACTTTCAGAGTATTTGTTGATGATAGGGTACCATTTGAGCATTGGGTTTTTGCGGGTGTCGTTTCCATAAAGATTTTCTGTTCTTTCAGTTATTTTATCTAATATAAAATAGTCCCATACCTTGGCTAGCCATGTGGAAATTGGTGGGCTGGAGGGTTTTTTCCAGTTGACTGCTAATGTGTGTTTAGCTGCTGTTAAAAGGACTTCTACTAATTCTCTTGTTTCTCTGGGAATCTTTGTCTTAGGCCATAAATTGAGTAGAATCAGAGCCGGGTCGTAAGGAATAGAGACTTCAAGCATCTGTTCAATTTCTGAGAGAATCTTTTTCCAGAATATAACTATGAGAGGACAGGACCACCAAGCATGGTAGAAGGTCCCAGTAGAGATTTGGCATTTCCAGCACATTGGTGAGTGTGTTGAGTATATGTGTGATAGCTTTGCAGGTGTTATGTGCCATCTAAATAAAGTTTTTAAGGCTTGAAGTTGTATTGGGGTGGACTTGGTTTTATATATATTTGAGTTCCAAATCGCTTCCCATTGGTCATTCGATAAAGCATATCCGATGTCGGTGTGCCAACTGGTTTGAAGCCCTGTGGTTTGACATGAAGAATCTTGTATAAAATAGCTGTAGAATGTTGAAATCAGACCCTTTTTAGTAAAGGCTTTGGATATTAATAATCGTTCGAAGAAGTTAAGTTTTCTTTTAAAGTTTAGGTTCTGTTTGTGAGATTCAAGGAGGTGTGCCACTTGCAAATATTCATACCAGGGTAGACGTGTGTTCGCCTTAATGTCCAGTTCTGCTTTACTAAGCATCGTACCTTTGTTGGTGATGTCTATGAATTTAGTGATCTTCGCTTTTTCCCATTCGCAAAATGACGGAGGGTTTAAGCCTGGTTGAAACCAGGATTGGCGGAGGAAGCTCTTTATGGGTGAGTCTGATGTTATCAATTTTTTCTTGCAGGTATCCCACACTCGGAAGGTCGTTGAGAGGAATGGATGCTGGGTTCTCGGAAGAAGGCGTTTAGAAGGTAAGTTCCAAAGTGCTTCTTGGAAGGAAGCCGATCTAAGATATGTATTCTCTATGTTTTTCCAGTCAGCCTGGTAGTCGCTGTGGTAATGTCTGGTCAGATTTGCCAGTATAGTAGCTTGGTAGTAAGTTTTGAGGTCAGGAACAGCAAGACCCCCTTTATCCTTATTTCTACGAAGAACTTGAAAACGGATTCTAGGTTTTTTATAGTTCCAAATGAAATTTTGCAAATTTCTTTGCCAGAGAGCCATGAGTTTTGCGGAGATTTGAATCGGGAGAGTCTAAAATAATATAAGAATTTTGGTAATATAAATGACTTGACAATTGAGATGCGTTCCAGCCATGTCAGCAACTTTGTGTCCCATGCTTTTAGTTGAGATGTTATAAGGGCGTTTGCTTGCATATGGTTATGAGTGATTAAATATTTCAAATTTAAGGGGATTTTAACGCCCAAATATTGCCAATAGTGGGATGTCCACATAAAGGAATACCTCTCTTTAACAAATTTAGTTGAGTCTTCATCTAGGAGGACAGGGTATAGTGTGGATTTGGATTGATTTATGCATAAACCTGAAATCTTCCCAAAGTCCTCTAAGAGCTGAAATAGTGGAGGAATCGTAGTAATTGGGTCTGCAATGTAGATGTTCATATCATCAGCAAATAGGCTTGTTTTATACTGTTTGTTTTTTATTGTTATGCCTTGTATTGCCGCTTCTTGCCGAATGGAGGTGACCAGTGGTTTGATTGCCATCGCAAATATGAGCGGTGACAGAGGGCAGCCCTGTCTTGTTCCTCTGTATAAATTAAAGAAATTTGAGGATCTAGAGTTGATATTTAAGGAGGCCAAGGGTGAAGCATATATCCAGTGTAAAGCTGATTTAAATCGAGCTCCAAAGTTCATATATTCAAGCAGGCAATGAATATAGTCGAATTCCAAGGTATCAAAGGCTTTTTGGAAGTCTACGGACAGGATACAAGAGGGTTTGATTCTTCTTAGGTGACAATGATGGATAATATCGATAGTCTTTCGTATGTTGTCTGTGATGTCTCTTTGTCTGATGAAGCCCGTCTGGTCTAAATGTACATAAGAGGGTAAGACCTTGGAGAGTCTCCCTGCGAGAATTGAGGCAAAAAGCTTGTAGTCGCAGTTAAGAAGCGATATTGGTCAGTATGATGAAGTTTGAGAGGTATCCTTGTTTGGTTTGGGAAGGACAATTATCCTCGCCTGATTCCAAGTTGGTGGAGTTGGTTGGTTTTCTAATATCTTGTTGAATAGGTCAGTGATGGGTTGTAATAACACTTCTTGAAAGGATTTGTAGTATTCTGTGGGAAAGCCGTCAGGGCCCGGTGACTTATTATTTTTCATTCTTTTCAAGGTTTCCTGGACCTCTGACGGGCATATTGGGTTGTCTAAATAAGATTGGTGTGCTTTTGATAGTTTATTATTTAGGTTTATTTTAGTAAAAAATTCTTTAATATCCTGTATGGAAGGATTTGAAGATTCGTATAGGTGTTTGTAGTATCTTTCGAAAGTGTGGAGTATCTCGTGGGACATTACACACAGGGTTCCTTGCTGGTCGCGGATGCAGTTTCCTTTTCGCACATGCTACTGCCAAGACAAGTCTCCCCATCCTATAATTATGCATTTGATTTTTCCTACCTAAATGCAGAACTTTACATTTAGCCCAGTTTTCCAACTTGTCAAGATCATCCTGTATCCTGATTTAGTTATTTAAATGTATTTTATTTATTTATTTATTGGATTTATATCCCGCCTAGCCAGCGATTAGCCGGCTCAAGGTGGCGCACAACAATTTAAGACTATAGCAGCATACTATAACATAAAAACAGCTTAAAATTACACATAAAAACAGTGGAAAACCACAAGTTGGTGGCCAACATTGCATTCCAACACGCAGCACAGCAGTTTAATCAGACCCAGGCCAGGAGGCCACACCAGTAGGTTTCGCGGGCCAGAGAATAACTTGCCACTTTCCAGTGGCCCCATCCCCCCAGTCTTAATTGAAGTCCTGGTGGAAGAGCTCCGCTTTGCAGGCCCTGTGGAACTGCAAAAGTTTCCACAGGGCCCTGATGTTATCTGGGAGCTCGTTCCACCAGTAAGGAGCCACCACTGAGAAGGCCCTGGTGGTTATCAGCCTGGCCTCTCTGGGGCCAGGGAGGGTCAGGCAATGTTGGGTGCCAGACCGCAGTGCTCTCTGGGGTGTATATGTGGAAAGGCGGTCCCTTAGGTAGGCAGGCCCCTGACCATATAGGGCTTTTTACAGTGAATTTGGATGCTTACCTGAAATGGTGCAGTTGTCCATCGCGGGAAGGATACAGCAACACACCACCCTTTGTGCTGATATGGGGCTTGTATGTCTTTTCTTAATCTCAGGCTAAAGGGGTTCTCTCCTGAATTGCCTCACACTCCCTTGCTGAACTCCCAAGTTCATCTCCCCTGTTAGAAATCCTGTTTGTCACAAGCCCCACAAGCATCCTGAGAGTCTTTTACAGAGTCAACCCTCTAATAAGCAGATTAGGAAATGAAACAAAAATAACAAAAGAAACAATAATGAAACAAAACCATACAAGCCCCCCCCCCAATAATGAAATATTTCCTTTTGGAATTAATAACAGAAATGAAAGAGACTAAACAAATTTCCATGCACTAATTTACTGCACAGGGATTCTTCCAATGGTAAAATAAAGAATTTCTCACACCTGTGTATTTGATGTAATTTAGCATATTGAAAAAGTGTACTTGGGCTTTAATCCAAAAGGAAGCACATCCTATTGTGTTTGCAGAACCAGGCTAACTGTTCATGCTCTGCAAACTTTACATATGTGATGTTCATCTTTCTGTTCATCAGTCTTCCTTTCTAGTATTTTTCATATGCAAGCAACAGTGGTTCCAGCCAACAAAATGCCTTCTCCTAAACACTCTTTAAATAGGAGTGAATAAAGAACAGGAGGTGAAGTCAATTATGACTGACGAGGGGGATTGAATAGAAAAGAAAATCCTTGAGGAGAGAAGTTTAGGAAATGTGCTTGAAAACTATGAATAATTTGAATGTATTAAAAATAAGATCTGCTTTTTCTAGGTTTTAGCTGATTTTACAGAGTTTTTTTCATTTTTTCCACATTATTCATTTAATGTCCTTGGAGAAGCTACTGGTGTCAGTATAACAGCCATGCTTCCCTTAAGCTTTCTTAAATGAACACAAATCATATCTATAAAGGTTGGTGTAGAGGAAAAAGACTGTAGCATTCTGTAAAAGATAAGTTGTTCAATTATTATTTTCTGGGTTTTCTCCCCCTAAATCTTATTTTTCCTGTTTTGCCAGTGGCAAAATAAGATTTATTTTATCATCTTTCTTTCCTGAAACGCACTGAGTATTTTCGTTTCTCTTTGACAGCTTTCAATGCAGCATTATTATCCAACGGCTCATAGAGGAGTCTGTATTTTTCTTTTTAATTAAGACAGGTGACACTGTGGGACCTGTGTGATTAATGCTTGAAGGGAAAAAAGATGCTTCTTTTGTGAGCATTTGCAATGAAACCACAGAAAGGTCATTGTGTCATAATGCAGTTTTTAAAAAAACCAAAAAACTTCAGAACTGGCAGATCTTTCTCATTTACTTCATCAAACACCATGAATTTAATATTCTTTGTAAAAGCTTCCAGGATTTATTGCATTTTGCCTTTGACTGATGTGTTTCCTTCAGGACTTATTCTTTTTGGGAGAATTTGCATTAGCAGTGTCAAGAGACTCAGAAATTTCAGTGTGAAGACCAAACAGAACAGGCTATAACATGGCCTTGTTCCAAAGAGTTATTTCCTGCTGCTGAAGCTGTCACCTATGAGCTTTTTCAATAGCCATGCTAATATGTCTGTCCTTTACTCTTTACAAAGGCAAAATGGTTGGTAGAAATATCACTTCCCAAGGCATCAGTGAGCAATGGGAATGAAGCATACAGGCTCCACCCATACCTTTCCTCAAATGTATGCATGTGAAATTTATACATATAAATCATAATTATTATTACAGTAAATGTCTGAAATATTGTTACAGCTAATGTTAATAATCCTAGGTTAATTGTTTGGAATGTCTATAAAACCAGACATAAACAGACAGAACACTGAGAATTACTTCATTGGTTGTTAGCATTCATTAGTATATGCTCCCAAAGTGGGTACATAAATATCTGTTTTTAGATGTCCACAACATTTATCTGGAAATCATGTGTGAATGCCAAGATTCATCACATTGTTACCACCAATGGCTTGCCTCGTTGTTGGGGAAATTAGCAAGGGAGGCCAGAAGGGTACCAGGGGCCACACACCAGTTTATAGAACGGTCTGGTACAGTAGGAAGACTCCAGATTCACTCATTTCACCCTTCTGCCACATTTTCGTGGCCCTGGCAGCAATGGTCACAACAGTCTTCTACTGGGCTCTGTTTTGTCCCTCAGTAGGGAGGGACTTGCTTACCAGGGGATTACTTAGTTCACAGCTTGGAATTCTGTGGACTCTGATGGAGGATAGTAAGCATGCTGACCGGAGGGGGTTGGGCAGGGCCAACATCCATTAGGCTCAGTAGGAACAGTGTTTAGGGCCCACAGTACTTTTAGGGGCCCACATATATGTTTTAATTTCTTTTAAAATCAGTAGAAAAAATGAACTTTTAGGGTCAAAGAAAATGTTTTAATTTTTTTCTCACATAAAAAAAATAATAATGAAATGTTTAGGGCCCATGAAAATCTATTAAAGTCTGCCTGAAATGGAAAAAAAATGTTGCAGTATTTAAAGTTATATCATTTTAATATTGATATTATTATGGTGGAAGGGGCACACAAAGGCAAAAGTGCCTAGATCCCACTTAAGTCATACTGAGGCCCTGGGGTCGGGGATCATTTGAGTTGGTGCATCACTGCCCCATTTGCTCTAATGGACTGGCATTCACTGAGACTGGCTCCAAAAGCACTATATACTACTGTACCATGTAATGTAGTGCAGTCAAATTCAGTGTAAAACCCTTTTATTTCAGCCAAAGACTAGACATATGTTTTCAGTCCAGCCATGAAATGCTCCCTTATGTAGTGTATTAGTGAGAGAATGTTAGCCGAATTGCTTTAATTTAAGTTGAGCAATTGGCGAATTACCGGGTTCTTTGCCAGCTATACCAAGGTCCCACCCCCTCCAGGAGTTCCCAGCAAATAGGCACTGAGGCAGGAATCCTTTTTAAATGATGTTTACTATAAAATGTTCAAGCATACACAAAACAGAATCTCACACACAAACACACAGGTCAAAGGAAATTTAGATAGAATATAGCACTGTTGCATGAGCAGGAGTTTCGTTGAGGGGTGATACGTTACCTGTCCTGGAGATGGATCCTCGTTCCAACAGAAGATTGGAGGGTTAGAAAAGGAAAAATGGGGAGCGTGTTCTGAACCTGCAGAAACACACCTTTTCTCTGTCTGCGCAGACCAGAGATTAAAGCCAGTTTGGTGTAGTGGTTAAGTGCGCGGACTCTAATCTGGGAGAACCGGGTTTGATTCCCTACTCCTCCACTTGCACCTGGCTGGATGACCTTGGGAAAGCCATAGCTCTGTACCAGCTGTTCTCTCAAGGACAGCTTGGGAAAGAGCTCTCTCAGCCCCACCTACCTCACAGGGTATCTGTTGTGGGGAGGGGAAGGGAAAGGAGTTTGTAAGCCGCTCTGAGACTCCAAGTGAGTGAAGGGCGGGGTATAAATCCAATCTCTTCTTCTTCTTCTTCTTTAAAGATGGAGGGAGGGTACTGAGATAGCAAGTGGGACCTGAGAGGTATAAAAAAGCAGATAAGGGTTGTGGAAGCTCAAGAGAGCGATTGTATGCTGTGCAAGGTCTTTTATTAGATGAGTTTTGGGGCAGGCTGTGCTAACCACATCCTACTAACACACCTACCAGGTAGTCCGTCCCTACAAACCCTACCATTGGTTAAAGTAAAAAGAGGAGGGAATGTGGAGGAGTGATCAATATTGCAAAACTATGAGCTAGACAGGAACTGACACCTGGGCAATGGTCCGATGAGTCACTGGCCATTCCATTGTCTCTTAATGGCCCTAGCCGGCCACTTGATGGGCTGAAGATTAGTTGCCAGGTAACCTCACTTAGCATAATCCGTGCAGGTATGTTGGAGGGGGCAGGGGTTGACCAGCGCGATGTAACAGAAAGAACCCTTATTGCAAGGGGGTCCTTGCTTCTGTCTTAGTGAACCATAGAGGTTGCCAGCCTCGGAGTGGACTGGAGCTTCTCCCAGCAATGGAAAATGCCTGTAGTCCTTGAAGCATAGCAACACAAGTTCAAACTTATGAATATTAAAATCCATAAGAGCTCTTTGCAGTGCCTTGCTGGCCAACAAGAGCATAGACCAACAGAGTTGAAACAAATAACCTTCTTTGCTAAGAAGACAACTTATTAGTACATTTAATACCTCATGGTTCCTGAAAAACTTTTAGAGTGATAGTAAGTGAGGATGCCTTCTTTCCTTTTCATATCTTTTCAGTGCAATCCTATGAAGAGTTACTCCAGTCTAAGCAGATTAGAGTAGGGTTGCCAAGTGACTTACCTGGTGTGGTGGGGGAGAGTTGATCCCGTTTCAGGACATTAACTGTCTAGCTTTTGCTATAGGTTTGTAGCCTGGTTCAGGCTGATGTGCCCAGCACAATGTCATCACTCGGAAGTGACATCATCATTTTGGGCACATCGCTGACTGATGCTCTAGCGATCAGTGTGGAAATTCTATGGTATCATAGAGTTTTCAGGCTGACTGCTAGAGCGGTGACATGCCTGGGACAATGACATTACCTCCGGGCATGTCAGCTTGAACTGGGCACTCCGAGGGCGGGGTTCCCCATACCAGCCTGATCTGGACTGATGGATTGGAAGACATTTCAGTGGGGAAACCCCGCCCCCCCGGGGGACCTGGCAGCCCTAGATTAGAGTGAAGTAACTGCACAGGATTGCACTGCCACCTTCCAGAATTTCCTGTTCTAGGTGAGAAAAGAAAGCTCTCTCTGTACGTGGTGTAGTGAAATCTGGATGTAAAATAAGCCATGGAATGGGCAACAACCGCACATTACATTTTTCTTGGTTTCATCCCTGGACTGGGTCACAGATGTGTTGTGTGAGCTCTGTGTTTCACAGGTAAATGAGGACCCAATGAGGAGAGGGACTGTGGTATTTAGGGAAAGGGGGCTTAGACATTCCCTCACACCATTTTCCCAACCTGAAATGGGCCCAGGGAGCCTCAGTGTGTACTGCTATGGTTACATGTCAGTTCTCTTTCCAGATGCATCTGATAAGTGAGCTTTGATGTATGACAATTTATGCTGCAATAAATTATGTTAGTTACTAAGGTGCCACTGGGTTCCTCTGTTATTTTGCTGCTATGGACTAATGGTGAAATCTTAATTAGGCTTCTCTAAGACCATGGCCTTAGACAAGTGTAATTATGGTTAGGATTGCTTCCCATCTGCAATTGTCTGACGTTTTTAGATTTCTTTTAAATGTGGCTTAGCTGTTCATGAAAATGGACAAAAAAGTCATCCCATAAAGAGAGCTGAAGGTCTGGTATAATCTAATAGACACTTTGAAGATGCTGTTTTTACCTGTGTTTGCTCTAAGAAGCCTAAAAAGTACACTAAAATTTAAAGCAGCTGAGAGAACTGATTTCAGAAAACAAACAGGGAGAACAAATGTTTTAGTATTGCTTTATGACTTTGCACAGTTTAACAGTCAATTCAGCTCTGGAGGGAAAGTTTGATAAATAATTTGTGTTATTCCATTATTTAATAATTCAATTAGAAAGACCAGCTAAATGCGGGGAATGTTTGGCTCTCTTTTTGAGAAACGGCACCAAGTCGTTAATGTAAATGTTAAACAAGGAGGGGGCAAGTAAACATCCCTGACTAACACCCTTCTGCACTAAGAAAGAGTCTGTCCGGATTCCAGTAGGATTCACCCGGACCGAAGCAGATGTGTTAGAATAAAGGGCCATAATCAATCCCAGTAGTCTGCGATCAATATTGGTGTTCACTAGTTTCTCCCAAAGTCTATGACGGGAGATAGAATCGAACGCAGCCCTCAGATCCATGAAGGCCATGTAGAGACAACCTCTTGGGTGGGAAGAATACTTGGCAGCCAAATGGAGAAGTGTCAGACAATGGTCTGTAGTTGCAACACCCTGTCGAAAACCACACTGTTCAGGGAAAAGGTACATCTCATCATCAAGCCAGTTCTGAAGTCTCGCCAATAAAAGTGCAGAGTAGATTTTACCTGGAATAGCAATGAGGCTAATCAGTCTATAATTCCCTGGTTCATTGGCATCCCCACTTTTGTTTATAGGTACCAAAGTAGATGCCTTCCAGATTTCGGGGATACTGGCTGATTGGTTAATGCCGGAGAACAGGTGGGCTAATCGATGGGCCCACCATTCAGGATTAACTAGAAATAGTTCTAGGGGTATAAAATCCGGGCCCACCGCTTTGCCACGCTTCATCTGGTTAAGGCATTCCAGAATTGACTCTGGAGAGATCCGGTCCCAATCTGGAGCAGTAATCAAAACCTCATTGATATCCTTATTGTCGACAGGGCATTCTGAAGATTGGTACACAGCTGCAAAGTGCTCCATCCATCTTGCTGGGAGAATCGTCGCCACAGTATTGGATTGACACCCTAGTCTGACAAGTCTCCAAAAGGCCTTCACATCTCTGGTCTCCAGTATGGAAGCAAGGGATTCCCAGTCCCGGGTAGCCATATCTTCCTTTTTCTTCCGAATTAAATCCTTAAAAGCTTTTTTGAGGAAAAAAAATTCTATCAAATCCTCAGATCTTTAGTAAGTCTGTAGTGTCATAATTTAACTCGAATGGCCTTCTTAGCCGACTTGCATTCGGCGTCAGACCAATAGTTTGAATGGCTTTCCGACGTCCTCCGTTGCTCCTCAATGAATCTCTTAACTATAGAACAGCTTTCCACAAAAAAGTTAAGTAAATCGAAGTAAAGTGTAGATTGTAACTGAATAGGATTTATCAAAGAAGGTGGCTTGGGGGGATTACTAGAATCCAGGCGATCTTGAATTTTGACAACCTGCATGGCATCCACTGGGGAATTCCTGTGTGCACATCTATCCGCTGTATAACATCCCCATCAGGCTTTATCACAGCTGCCTCCTCTTTCTTACCAGTGGGAATATTTAAAACAAGAAACAATGGAAGATGATCGCCCCCTATGTAATCTCCAATAACAAACTCTTGCACCAAGGGGAAGAATTCTTGAGATATCAAAAAAAAATCAATAACACTAGAACCCCTTGGGGTATAACATGTGTAATCACCTGATGTGTCAGGAGAAACTACACCATTTAAAAAGACCAAGTTCTGCGTGAGGGCCAGAGTGGCTAGCTGTTTGCCTGCTAAACTAACCTTTGAGTCTTTGGACACACGTTGAAACCAAGGAGGGGGCAAAGCTAGATCATCCAGGTCACCCATAGAAGACAGCAATTGTGCATCAGAGGCACCAATCCTGGCATTCAGATCCCCTCCCACAAGTATCACAGAAACGGGGTGAGTCTGATGAAGTTTCTCGACCGTTCTTTCCAACTCACTCCAATAATCTTCAATCTCTTCCTCTGATGAGAGCGGGGGGATATAATTATTCACCAGGAGTAAGATATGATCGAAGAAAGTGAGTTTCAATTTGATCTCCATCTGATATGGTGAAGACATCAGAAGAGAACACCTAGTCACTGGCAAATTGTTGGAAATCAAACACGCCATGCCAGCCCTGGGGCGTCCAGGGCCTAAACCCTTAATTGCAGAGGAAGAAAAGGCCTGAAAACCAGCCACATTTAAGGCCCCAGTAAACCAGGTTTCCTGCAGCATGACAATGTGATATGCCAAAAATAACTCAACAATGGAACAATCATGGCTCTTTGCCTTCCACCCATTCACATTCCAGGAGAGAATCTGAAGCTTCTGCGTGCTAGAGTGTCAATCTGTCTTTGATTTAGCACTAGTTCTCCCGGCTTTATCTGGTATATAGTTTGGCTGTGAAGGGAAGGTTGTTATCTCCTCTACTCCCGACTCATGGAGTTTGCAGCCATTAACAGAAGATAGAATCGGGTTCTGCAGATGGCGAGACCTCCGCTCAGCACCGTCTGTGATTAGGGACTGCTGTAAAGCGGCTTCTTGAGGAGTATTTTTCCCAATCTGTTGCTCTCTCATGTTAAATTCCGCTGTCAATGAGGGACCACCCTGATAATGGTGAACCATAGCTGTACACACCAGTTCATGGGAAATAGGAGCTCCAGGGTTAGCCCCAGTATCATGAGAGGCCTCACATGCTAAAAAAAAAAAGGCAAATTTGTAAGGCCATGGGTTTGTGAGTGGATACCTTGATTGCAGATGTTAAGCCTCTTGTCCCAAAGTCAAGACGTCATGCATATATTGTATGTTCTGTAGAATCGCCTCTTGCCTAAATGAGGATGACTTCTCTACAGCCTTGCTATCTTCTACATTCTTGGTGTTAGAAAGAAGACTACCAGCTTTTCCCATTTCCGGTATCGCCTTCATTTTTCCTTGAACCAACTTTTTCATCTGGGTTTTCAGGGAAGAGTCTTGAAAAGGCCGAAATGCAACTTGCCGAAAGACTCTCTGCGATCTAATCCCAAAAGACTTGAGCCGGGCACTATTATTGAAAAGTAATTGCGGAATATACTTAGAGGCAAAGGTAAGGGTGATTTTCATATGATCTTCAGACTGAGAGACAAGTTGTGTATACTTTAGATCAACTTTCTTATAGGAAATATCTAAAATTTGACTTAAAAAATGTTTGGCTGAACGCTTTAATCTCCAGTCCATGAGCTGCCCCCTCCAGGGATGAATGATGAGTGTAGCTTGATACTGTTGGAGTGTGGGAGAGAATTTACAGTTGGATTTTCTAGTAAGGGACTCATCTGCACTCAATCCATGTACAGATTTTGTTCTTGATCTTTTTTTACTAGAATTGGTTGCGTCAAGACCAGCAAGTTTGATCTGCTCCCCTAGTTCTGCAATCTTGGATTCCATTTCTCTAAAGAGGGAGATCAAAAACTGCAGAGTCTCACCCACCGGTAAACATTGCTTAGCAAAAAGGGCACCACCCACCCTTCCCATATCAGCCTTAAAATCAGCCACAAAGAGTATTGACAAATCAGTTTGGGTTGACTTATCCACATCTAAGGAGGGATGCTGAGTAGAGACAAACGGGGGGGGTCTAACGAATCATTCACTACATGCTGGAAACTCCTTGTCCCAGAGGGGAAAAACTCAGCCTGGTTATTGATGTCCTGAACCAGTGTCTTATCACGTTGTGTGGCAGTAAGCCACCTGTCCAAAGATTCTGCCCAATTGATTTCATATTTCTTCTTATGGGGTGGGGAAACCTTTGGGTTCCCCACAGTCCTAGACCTCTTTCCCATGTTAAAAAGAACCTTGGTTGATTTTGATGAAATTCAACTAATTCATAAATGGCAAGTTGTTTCTTTCACTATTCGGCCAGACGGCCCAGCCCGGCTGGTGCTGTTAATTAGGCACAGTGAGTAAAAGAGTAAAAAAGAAGAACGCGGAGTCATGCCAGGGAGGCCAGGGAGGCAGATAGTATCATCGTTAAACTTAAAACTTCCCAGCGAAACAGCAGCACTGTTCTTCTTCCCTTCAACAAATAAATAATTTGTACCTTCTCAGCTAGCGGAAACCTTGAAGAAACTTAAGCAGTTGGATTGGGCCAGTACTGTGGCTAGAGCCAGATGCACCTGTTCACTTCTGGCCCTGGGGCTGCCTCCACCTGAGAAACTTCCTAACTTCTGTTCAATGCTTCCAATTTCATCCCACTGTCGCACCTTCCTAATGGCTCGCTTAAATGTACTTCCAACAATGGTAACATTGGGCAGATTTGGAGGATTACCTTACTCTGATCGCCTCTGTCCTTGCAACTCAGGCGAAATCGAAACTTTAGATCACCTTATGCTCCACTGCCCCCTTTAGACGCAAGATAGAGGGACATATATCACTCCCATCCTTACTAAGATGAATCTTCCTCTGCAGTCTTGGGTGCTCTCAGTACTACTATGCGACTCAAATGCTGATGGACTGATAACAGCAAATGTGGCTCGGTTCTTGGCCAAGGTGGCTGCCCTTAAGAGACATTGAAAACTTTATCACCATTGACAATATTCTCATAAGCTCATAAGCTTTGGACGATTTTAGACTTTAGTTAGATTGCTCCGCCCCAAGTGTAGTTAGGTAATTTTAACTTCTGGGCTAAAGCCCGGGTTTTATACATTGTTATTTCGATTTTTATGCCTCATTTTGTGTTTTTTTATTTTTTCTTCCGATAATTTCCTTTTTCTTTTGGTCAAGACTTTGGTCATATAGACCCGTAATAAATGAATGAAATGAATGAATAATTCAATTAATGATGTGAGATGAGGTCTCAGAACTGAAATAATGATGCTGAGGACAGTGCTAGCATGTTTTGTTTCTTAACACATTTTGTAAGAGAAAAAAAATATTAGTTTCTCATAGTGCTAAGAATATAGTAATAAAGAACACGAAGGTTGCATCTTTGAGTCCAGGATTACTTCCTGTCTCAGGATAATGCAACCTCTGTTTCCCTGTTTGAACAGATCATCTTCTGGCGAATCCACGGGAAGATCTTAAAATTCAGCTCATGAAGCTAGAGGGCTGAAAGTCTTGATGTGAGTATAAATCAAATATTAACATCAAGCCTAGAGATGTTTTTGCTTCTAGTTTTTTTTTTTAATAACAAAAATATATTAATGTTCTTAAACAGGCTTACTTGTAAGCTTTCTCAGTGTGGTGGTAGTATAATTAGAGAAAGTGTAGTATAATAGCTGAGATGTTAAACATAGATGTGGGGAATCCTGATGCAATAGACTTTTTTCAGTATGAAGCTAGAGGGATGACCTTGGGCAAGATTCTTTCTCTAGATTTGATCTAGCAAAAGATTTATGAAAGAAAGATTTTCACCAGTGCCTCCCAGTGCAGGCCTCTGCCGCCCCGCCCCCCCCCCCCCCCCGCCTGCTCTCAGCATCTTCTGTCCACCTGGTGCAGCCTTTAGGGAAGCATTTTTGGCTGCAGTGCTAGGGGGAAGCAAAGAAGTCACACGTCACAATAGAAATCCTTAAATCAGCAGAAATTCAAGCATCACAGTCTAACATACCTCACTGGATTGTTGGGAGAATAATGGGTGATGCAGTCATAGATGCTGATCTGTGAACAATACAAGGAATGAATAAATTAATTTTTTTTAGCAATGAGAGTATGCAAACTGGTAATTAACCATGACTTTCTCTCAGATATTTTATTTAATTAAATAGATCACATACTTGCCATTGATTTTTCCCTGGTGGAGTCTTCCTAGCAGGTTTACCAGACACACTTGGCAGTTCAATGCATTATAAGTATGTGTTATGAGTATGGCTGCTACTGTTGGCAAGAGCAGATACTAATATATTTTGGAAGGGAAACAGCCCTCCCTTTATACAGAGCCATAGTCCTCTTAATGGTAGTGTGTATTAATGTTGGGATTAACTAAGGACTACCTCCAGCTAACATGGTACCCCATCACACCACCAAGCACAGCTGAGACAGAGGCTAAAAAGTTATTTATTTACTGGTCTGTCAGTGTTTGGCAGTATTTACAACCAGGGCTAAACTGCCTCCCTCACTCGGTTCCCCAGGCGCCTTGCAAACCATGGGGCACTTGGGGAAGCCGATCCTGGGAGGGAGCTGCACTGTCAGGAGTGTTGCCTACTATGCTAATGAGTTTCTGCTGTTCGGTGTGACCTATTATGCTAATAAGTTCCTGCTGGGCTTTTTCTACAAAAAAGCCCTATTTACAACTAATGACCATTAGGTAAACCATGATGAAGTATCTGAGGCACGCTCTCTGCCCTTCCTAGATAGTCCCCCCCCCCCGTTAACCTTGTCCATCTTAGGTTTATTAAGAAAGAAGAGATTATTAAGAAAGGAGATTTTAAAAAATAATAAAGTGGTATATTTTATTGGGAAGGGAAAGTAAATGGTGGATGTTTAAAATCAACTTTATACAAACATAACTTCATGAAAAGGTGAGACAGGGTTATACAGTTTCTTAAACATTGTATGTTATATCTATCTATCTATCTATATGTATATATATATGTATATATATATATATATATATATATATATATATATATATATGTGTGTATGTATGTGCATGTAATATATATATCTTCAGAGTGGAGAGAATGCCACTAACTGCCACATTACTATTGACTATAAAAGCACAACACCCTTTTAAGTAAAGACATCACTCTGCCTCATAGCTTTCAAATTTTATTTATTTTTTCAAATTTCTACCCCGCTCTCCCAGAAATAGTATACAGGAGAAAATTAAATCAGTGAGGGCCATGCCTGCCCAACTTTTTTTTCAATTTAGTGGCTCAAGACTAATAATGCTTGCCAGAGTTTCTGCCAGAGGACTCCTCCCCCATACAAATTACAGCCCTGTGCAAACATTGGTGGAGTTGCAGCTGACTTTGCACAGGTGTGTGCGCACACACACGTTGCCAACTATCACAGCTTGCAGTGCCAGTGTCAGTGGCTTCTACTGTGCATTCTGTACACTCAGCATGTTCCCCCATATTATGAGATCGTTTGACTCTTTCCCACTTTTCACAGTGGCTGATAACATAGCAGAGAATCCCCTAGTGCTCAGCAGTATGGAAAATGGGACTTCACAGGTGCTTGTCAGTTTCAGAAAAAGTATGGTCAGTTTCAGCAGTGGGTTTCCCCCTTTGCCTGCATTCCTTTCATTCCATGAACTAATGCTAAAAAGCATGCGCAAAACCTGAACCACGAAGATTTAAATAGAAGTTGCTTGCTGGATGCTACTGTGCAGCTACGATGGGGCAATTGTGTGAATTTAAAAGAATAGATGATACCCCACATATGTCACAAGTGACGTTCCACCCTGATTTAGAAAAGTGCATTTTAAAAAATTGTAGCTGCAAAATAAATACACTAGAGGAAAAAATGGTGCATAAGGCAGGCACAGAATCTGAAATCAAGAGTAAAGCCTTGCTGCTCTGAAAATCTGAAGTAAGATGTATGTGCGTAAAGGGCCTAAGACTCAGTTAAATGGCTGTTTTTACTCAGCTCATTCCCCCCCCCCCCCCTTCTCCCTCCAAAGATTCCAAGGGCCCTCATTAGTTGTTGCTGACTTTCTCTGTCAAACCACCAGGCTACCAAGGGGATTGGTAGATATGAAAAAGGGCTCATTCCATACATGTTGATCTGTTTACAAGCAGAAAAATGACAAGAACATTAGCACCACTAACTGGCTACACTAACTGGCCAATCAATACAGATGACTGGGCTGCCTGTCAAACCAAGCAGTCATGTTATAAATCTAGATGACATCTCACCACATGTTTCTTGTGCAAGTACCAACCTCCTTTCTGGAAGTTCTGCAATGCTGTGGTTAACATCTGATGATGTGTGCTCTGAGCATATGTAAGGTATCAATCAATCTTTGCTCATTACAGTCCAAACTATCTTGTGGGTCAAGGCAATCTATATTCCACCATGCTAAAAGAGTTGTGGTATTTGGCCCAACTGCACTGGAGAAATAAAAGGTCAGTCTGAAGCAACTTGGATTACTAAGTCAAAAACAAAAAAGTGCAAGAGTTCAGTAGCACCTTAAAGACTTAACAAAATTTGTGGCAGGGTATAAACTTTTGTGAGTCACTGTTCACTTCTTCAGATATCTGCTCTTGCTCTTTTCTACTGCTACAGACTTACACAGCTACCCTTTTTGATCTAAGCCAACAATACCTCTATTGTAGAAAGTTAACATCACATAGGACTCCAGGAATCCCATAGCCCACAGTACTCAGAACACAACAAAGCTTATTTGAAAGTGGTCATGACTCTGCATATTATTTTTAAATTATAGCTATGACAATCTCTGCAAGATTTGCCACAATCCAGTAGGCTCAAATTGGCCACATGCATAGACTCATCTGTCCCCTGCTGAATGAGTGGAGAAAATAATTAGCACTGCAACACAGCTTTCTGAGCAGAGTAGAATTTCATTACCAGTTTTAATAAAAGCAAGAAACAAAACAAAGTTCTGAAGACACAACTATAACGAAGGAACTTCTAAATATTAAAATTATACTAGGCTCTTATTAATGTGCATACATTTTCATCTTATCCATGCTTATTTGAAAATAAAGTCCACTAGTTCAATGGGACATACTCCCAAGGAAGAATCCACTGCATTAATAGAATTTTAACAAAAGGGTAACTCCACATAGTTTTTGAACACAGTATGGCTAATTGGACATGCAGCCCAGCATTCATTTCGCATTTCATTTCAATTTTGCTTCTTGGTATCACAGTACAAATCTTCACATGTTTTCTGCATATAGGTGCTTCTTCCTCTCAAAGCTCAGATTGTACTTATTCATGAATTTACTCTATGATACATTGGATTCAGCTGCCAAGATCTAATGAGTTCCGTCTTCCTCTTGACAAAGACTTGAGAGGGAGAGGACCTGAGCTGCTATGCGTGGATTTCTCAGAAATATATAAGGGGGGGAAAGTCTGATATCTTTAGGGTGGAGCCAGTTACAGGCCATCCCAGCTTTAAGTTAGCCTTCCCCCTTCCTTTGTGAACCTTTCCTCACTGAGACTTTTGATCATAGTTTTTCTTGTTCTAAGGGAAACTCATATTCTTTAAATGAAAAGTTCAATGACATAAATTAAATGCCTTTTAAAAGAAGGTTTTAGGTGGGGTGGTACATGCCTTGGCTCTACCGTGGCGACAGAACTAATCTTCCACATTATCTCACAATTTCCTATAGACTTGCTTTTGCTGTCATTATATAGAATTTAGGTGTCAAAGGAAGCTACTATTATTGAATCAGCAGTTTCCTACAAAACAGCTATCTAAAGTTATCCAACACTTCCCCTTTAGATACAAGAGTAAAATGAATATACCTACCCAAGCAACATTACCTCAAAACTAAACTGGATTGTCCTGAATGGCATATGAATAATAACTAGATCAGATGTAATCTTCCAGCATGAAATTCACTATTCAGTTAGATTTTAATGAAAGTTAAGTGGTTCATGGGCCTTGCAGCATGCCTGTGTATTTCACAGTTTATTTCTATTATGAAAGAAAATTCGTTCTTTGTTCCTTCAGTTTGCTTTCCATAATGGGAGAATTGTTGAGAAGTTTCCCATCCTCATCCACCTGGACTGTAATAAATGTTCTTATACTTGTCTTAACTGTGGAGGAGATGAAGACTTTAAAATCCCAATAGTACAGAAATGATCAGTCCAGTTCATAGGCAATGGATACCATTCTTGTGAAGGCATAAAGAGAAGATGAGAGGAACGTCAGGCTGGAGGGAGGAACATGGAATGCACAAAGGTGGCTGGCAGCTGCTGTGGTGTAACTATAATGATAAAGTAATGAATGCTAGACTTCGAGGGCCTGAGATCGAAAGGCAGAGATTTATAATGTAGTTTGCAGGGATTATTTGGTATCCATATCTGCAGGGGGGTTTTTCTGATCCAGGCCTCACTAGGTTTTAGCCTCAGAACTTGATCGCAGTTACTCTCATTCAGTCCTGGAATGAACAGCAAAATGAAACATGCTTATTTCTAAAACATATATGACAATGTCTATATATGTCTCCTAAAAAGCTGTTCCCTGTGATTGGGGATTCTCTTGGGGATAGCAGAGGAAATCCACAGAAATTACAGATCCCCACCTCCCCTCTTGCCCAAAGTGTGGTGCCTTTTTCTTGGGCTGTGGTTATATTGGATCCAATCCTATAAAACAAAATTCAGAGGCACCTCTAGAAGGGAACTGAATGGAAGGCCTTCTGATAAAGCAAAAAGAAATAGCAGATGTGAAACGTAAAAAGGATACAGAGTTTTAAAAGAAGCCATTCACATGTTGTGCCTCTTAAATTGCAGCTGTCACAAAAATGCAAGCAATAGAAGGAATTTCTCTGGGATATGCTTTCAGCAAATGTGCACAGTAAAAAGGAAGACGTACTGCTAGAAACAAAAAAAACAGTTATATGAAATAAATAAGGCCATTTTGAAACAGAATAGTCCCAGCATATGTGCCCCCAAGGAGCTCATTTCTAGCAAATTACAGCTGGGCAGGTATTTAACAAATGCTTGTAATACTTGCTGCTTTGTGCCCTGGAGAAAAAACACATGGATACACAGAATTATTACATTATAGACTGGAAGATATTCCGTATACAGGATTCTTATGAATATTAATCCTCTTTATTGCATACAGGAAACCTAGCTTCATATTTGTTTGAAGAATTTGGTCAATATATAAAAAAAGTGAGTTCTTAAACATTTATTTGAATAAAACATATGAGATTTCTTGAACAGCTGCTTATATATATTCTTCCTCAGGCTTGAACTAGACATTACATCAAACTCAGGGCTGCGACAAGGACTTGCAGTCATACTACAGCTGTGGGAACTCAGTCTTCACATGCTACAGGGGACTAATTTGAGTGGGGATGGTGGCAGAGGAAAGGAGGAGCTTCAGCCTCCCCCTGTGCCATTTTCCGGAGCCTAAATGGCCCCAGGGGAACTGCGTGTGTACTGAATACTTATATAAGCAGTCCACCAATGGGGCAAATAAGGCCCTCTAAAACTCCTCCTCCCCATACCATAGTTCTAATCCAAATTTTGTTTGTTTGTTTATTTAAAACATTTATTAGCTGCCTTTCTTCCATGTAGAGCTCAAAGTGGCAGATAATATAGCTAAAATGTATAAAATAAAATGCATAAAAATCAAAATTTAAAATCACTATTTAGGACTGCTCCTGATAGCTGGCTTTATATTATATTATGTATCTCATTTAAACCCCTCCTTTCTCCTCAGTGGGGAGCTTACATCATTCACCTCTCCTCCACTTTATCCTCACAACAACCCTGTGAGGTAGCTTGAGCTGACAATGTGTGACTGGTCCAAGCTTCCATGGCAGAACAGGAATTTTTGAATCTAATGTGGCAAAAGTCAGTTGCCTGCCCCCAGCCCTCCGGGATCACCTGCACCCTTGGAATGCCACAGAAGAAGGCTGAGAATGGATTTACAAGCTAGGCGGTAAAGTGCATGCCTCCTGGCTCAACCCAAGCTGCCTGCTGATAGTGGAGATGAATCTTTGCTGGACTGTTCCTGAGAAGCTGGCTGTATGTATGACATCTTGGCATGTGGCCATAAAATTTCCTGTGAGACACTTTTGTGTGTGGATGCAACCAGTGAATTGCTGACACTGCCTTGATTTATTCCTGGAAACCTGACCTCTAACTGAATGACACTGAACTTCTGAAACCTCCTCTGCCCTTGTTATCTTTAGAAAGATGCTGTAACCTGACACCAGAAGCTGGCAAGCCAGCCAGTAACAGCTAAAGCTGGGCAAAAGCATTCCAAACCACCACAGTCACCTGGTTTTCTAAGGTGACTGCTGTATCGAGCAGCACCCGTCATCTTCAAACCTAGCTTTTTCAAGGGGAGTATAACCCCATCCAAGACTGGAGAGATCTGAAATCCCTGTTCTGCCTTTCTACTAACCCAGAGAATCAGTCTTCAGCTTGTTCAGCCTCACCCAGACCACTACTGACTCCAAGTGCTGTTCAGAATATCAACAGCATCCTTGAAATTAGGTGGGATAGGAAGGTTGAGCTGGTGACACCACAGCCCAGACCTCCTGATGACCTCTCCCAGTGGCTTCACATAGATATTAAATAGCATGGGGGATAAGATTGAACCCTGCAGAACCCCACAGGCCAATGGCCATGGGGCAGAGTAGGAAACTCCCAACACTACCTTTTGAGACCTGATAGGACTAAAACCACTGTAAGATGGTGCCCCACACTCCTGGTATCAAGAGATTGTTCAGCAGGATACTATGGATTATATTATAGAAGCTGCTGAGAAATCCAGCAGAACTAGCAAAGGCCACTTTCCCCCATCTAGTTCTTGGTAAAGGTCATCAACCAAGTTGGCCCAGGCAATCTTTGTTCTAAATATCAGTCTGAAGCCAGATTGAAATGGATCCAGAAAACCAGTCTTTTCCAAGAGCCCCTGGAGCTGCGAAGCAATAACCCACTCAAGCATCTTGCTCACTCAGTAACCCACTCAAGCATCTATGGGACCGACTTCTCTGGTATGTCCCCAGGAGAGCATTATGCTCTTTGAACAACAACTTGCCGGTGATCCCTGGCCCTAGAGATGTCCGGCTGTCCTCAGCCAGGGTCTTTTCAGTCCTGGCTCCAACCTGGTGAAACTTTCTGCCAAATGACATCAGGGCCCTGTGGGATCTTATGTAATTCCACAGGGCCTGTAAGGCAGAGATGTTCTGCCAGGCTTTTGGCTGAGGGCAGCAATGGTTACTCACTGGCTGGCACCCTTCTTCCCTCTCCTCTCCATATTCTGAGTTCCCTTCTCCCTGCCCAGAAAAGAACAAAAGGATCTGGATCTATAATAATGTAGGAAAACTGCCATCTTGGATCTTTTTATCTACATTGAAATGTTTATTAAGGTTATATAATGTTTTGTGCTTTGTATTTTATGACACTATGTCCTGTACATTGCCCAGAACCTGGCACAAGCCGGGATAGGGCAATTAATTGATCTTATAAATAATAATAATAACAACAACAATAAGAAGAAAAAGTTTGGAAACTGGAGGTTCTTCAACATAGTTGGGCTTAGGGAGAGTTTTTTTCCCCCAAAACAGGTCTAATCACTGCCTCCTTGAGCATGGGTGACACAACTCCTGCCCTCAAGGAAGCACTTACCACTTCCCTTAGCCCCTCAGCCAGACCCCTTCTGGCAGCTTTTATCAGCCAGGAAGGGAAATGGTCACTGCTCCAAGGATCTTGTCCCCCAAATTCTCCAGGTATTTTCCAGTCCAGACCTGGCAACCCTATAGGGATGTGTTGTTTGCCCCAACTCCATTTTGGCTATATTCATCTTGGTAGTAGGGTTGGCAGGTCTGGGTTGGGAAATACCTGGAAACTTTGGGAGTGGAGTCAAGAGAAGGCTCGATTTAGGGAGGGAAAGGGCCTCAGCATAGTACAATACCACAGAGTTCACCATTCAAAGCAGCCATTTTTCTCCAGGGGAGCTGATTTCTATCAGCTGGAGATCAGTTGTAAAAGCACGAGTTCCCCAGGCCCCACTTGGAGGCTGGCAACCCTACTTAGTAGGCATTTTAGGAGTTAGCAATGCCTCCCTTTGTAGAAGCTGAGGACATGGATCTCCTTATTCCTGCTATTCTAATCAGTGGCCAAAAAGCTGGGTGGGTGAGATATCTGGATGTCTACCTGTCACTGCAAGGACCTGCAAAGTTGGGCACCCAACTTAGTCTATCAGTGTAATTTCATCAGCAAGTGCAAGTTCTGAGTGCAAAATCTAATTACTATCATGCCACCAGCTGGGCTTGATTACTGCTATTGACCTTGCCTGAATGTCTCATACCAGCCTGCCTCAAGCACTGGTAAAGCCTCTGCCCTGCTAGCTCTCTACCAAGATAGTTCCCTGCCTGGATGCAATCAACTTTTGTTGCGCTTTTGGCAAGCCCCCACCCCAATTCAGTCAGAGCCAAGAAATCCATAAAGACTCATCCTAGATTCAGTCTGGTCTTCACAATTATTTCCTTGATATTTTGTGCTGGATCCCATAACTGCCACTGCTTTGCCAGCCATCATATGATGGTGATCTCTTCCCCTCCACTTGTGCAGATACTGCCAAATCTGCCTTTCTTTCTTTGGGAAGTTTCCTTGCCACACAGGAGTGTCTCCCCACTACCTTACCTTGGGACCTTTGGAAGCTCTGCCTAAGTCCCCTTTTCTTCATTTCTTGATCATCAAGATGGACAATGTGTCCTCCCCACCTCAGCAGACAAAGGATAGGTAAACTCCTCCTCCTTCACAAGACTTTGATTTATCATTTCTTTTCTCTTAAAACTCTCCTTTCCCTTTTTTAAATTCCTTGCTGTCGCACTTCTCCTCGTGGATGTTCCCTGTAGCACAATTCTCACTCAACTGGTGGGTTGGATTTCTTTCTCTTTTTGTCCTTTATACATATCCTTCTGAAAACAACTATTTCACTGTTTTTATACTTAAGTACCTTGCAAATCATGTGTCCCTTATTTTTCCCTAAATAAATTTTGAATCTTATTCTAAATGGAACAGTTCTGGTTGTTGCGTGGTTACTGGTAGTCTGTTGGAGGCACTTTGAGCTTGCTTGCCCATCATCCAGGTAAAGATTTCTAAACCACATGTTCTGCTACCCTTAACTGGTGAATGTGTCACTTGTCCAAGCTAGCCGGGTTGTGGAAGTGAGAAGAGATTTCCCCTGACACTGAGTGTAAATTCCCCCAAATTAATTGCAGTTCTGGGTAAGTATCCAGAATCCAAGTTAGCGAGACCATGTGTCTAAGGATACTTGTGAAAGGGAGAACATGTAGTAACATTGGCATTGAGATTCCAAGGAGAACATGCAGATGCAAGTCCCCACGGTGGCCACAGCTAGATATTGCACCTAGTTTGACACTTTTTTATTTTCAGAATTGTTCTTAGAAAGCTTTTCTTCTGAATAATCATGCACATAACCACACATATCTGCCTATTATGTTCAAATGTATGAGCACATGACTGTGTGCCACACTGCTGACTTACAGTTTAATTGATCTTATTAGCCAAGAGACACAATACCCTATGATATATCTAATCAATTATACATTGTAAATATTAGCAAAAATAGTGACTACTCAAATAATAGCTTCAACCAGTGCACTGAAAATTATCAAAATATCTTGTTCTGCAGAAATGATCTTGTTTTTATTTGTACCTAAGTAGTTTGGCTACTGAAACCAAATATGGAAAACATCTATGCCTTCTTGTGGATAATTAAGAATATGAGACTTAAAATCTGAACCAGTTTATGGAGATATTGACCCAGACATTCCTTTGCCACATTTTCCTACCAGATCCTCCACACCAAGTGTCCTCTTTATCACTTAATCTCCAGCCTCAGCACTTGGGGTTAGACATAATCCCTCTCCTCCATTTTAATGTGTGGGGCAGAGTTGACAATCTGCACAGAGTAATATGGAAAATGACCAGGTGAACTGTTTTCTTTTAATCTTTGAAGTACAGGTTAGCACTTCTGTAATAAATTCAAGAAACTTTATGTTTGAACTTGACAAAAAAAGGCTTCTTATATGATTCTCCTTTCTCCCCTAAATGGCTGCATTTTAAGGATGCAAATGTCACATTTCTGAATAGATCAGATGCAATAGATTGCAATTTATCAGCCATATATACAGCACCTTTCTCCTATTGACTTCAGGGACTATGTAAATATATCTGTCCTTTCAAACAGCACTTTTCATTCTGAGTGGTTATGTTTGCTTAGTCCTAAATTGTCTAGGGAGGCATTGTGGCACTTACATCATTGTATGGTGTGATCAGTAAAGCACTCCAGTGATACAGAAGACCTGTCAATCTGAATCAGGTCTGTATTGGCAGAATGCTTGTGTCATATAGACCAACCATTTTGAATCTGGAAGTAAATTACATTAGATAATTTGTAAGAGAGAATTTGCCTTTGTAGATTGTATTGATATTCTTCAAACATTTTGAACATCTCCTCCCTTCTAAATTTACTCTACCCCCACCCCAGCATCCAAAGCATCAGTTCCACAGGTGAATATACAGAATCCCTGCATATAATCTTGTGTATATAGTCTCACAGTTGTATAAATAAAAGGTATTACACAACTGTGTTATAATATCTTGCTTTTAAACGCCAGATTAGTTACACCGGCCATCCAGAATTTAATTCTGGATGACAGGGCTGATCTGGTACATATCACTGAGACCTGGCTAGGGCAGTGGGGAGGAGGTAACCCCTCTGAATTATGCCCCCAGTGTACTTGGTGATGCACTGGCATAGGGCTGGGTGTGAGAGTGTCAGATCCCCAGTTAAGACACTCTCCACAGCTTCTTTATTAAAAGGCTTTATTAGAGATATGCTCACTATGGAACTGGTTCCTTGTCAAAAATTAAGAAAGCATGTGAAAACCAAAGATTATAGGTAAGGACCACTTCACCCCACACATATGTCAGCACCTGGCCTAAGCGCTACTGTGATAACTCTGATAGATATGTGGTGTCTTATCTATAGCAGCCTAGCAAAAGAGCCTCCAAGGCCAGTCCCACAAGAAAGGCCCTGGGGCACAGTTTGGAGAAAAGAATTATGGCTACAAGTTACAAGCAAGCAGGCACCAACACACTCATGATCCCCCCTCAGGACATGGCAAGGACATGATCCCCTCCATAACATGGCAAGGTGAACAGAGATTAAGAATACAGAGAATTGAATTTGAAACCTTGACAGAGAGGGGTGTAGCTGTAGTTTATCAGGCTGGTAGAGACCTGTCTCAATGCCCTGTCTAGGTTTCCATCAGTTTTCAGAATGAGCATCAAACCTTGGGAATGCATGACAGGATTGGTATTCTGTTGGGGTATTAAGCTGGTGGAGCTGGTGGAGATAGTCTTGAAGGTGGTGTTGAAGACTCCTAGGCTGACTGTTTTAGGAGATGTCAATATCCATGCCAAGAAGTAGCTTAGGATTTCATGGCCTCCATGAAAACTAGGGGCCTGTCTCAAGTAATAACAGCCACCGTGCGCTATGCAGTTCACATTCTTGATCTAGTTGTTTACTTTTGGCAGAAAAATGATCTGAAAGTAGAGAAATTGATTCTTTTTTTTTTTTATAAATTTTTATTGATTTTTTCTATTACTACATCTACATCGCTACTTTCTAAGCTACATTTACCTTATACAGAGTGTGCTTTAGCATTTGCTTAATATTACCTTACCACAAACACATATGAAGCATTTTAAACCTTGGTTGATTTTCAATTAACATTGTTACTGCTGATATAAGAAAAATAAAAAAGCTATTTGACAGACATGTTCTTTTGGAGGAATGCTTAATTATACAAATTATATAAAATATATAAGTGCAATTTTAAAAAAACAATTCAGCCCTTATTTCTTCTTTCGTCCTCTTCTTGTCTTAACAGTCTCTTCTTGTACCTTTGGAGCTGCTGCTCCTTTTTCCGAGTCAGAAATCTCTTCTTCACTCTTTGAGCTATCAAATCCATACATACTTTCTTGCGATGCCAGCGAACCATCTGAGTCTCTCTCTTTTTTCTTTTCTTTGCTTTTTTCCAAAAAACTTTTTGCCTGTTGAACAGAGTCAATCTTATATTTTTTATCTTTGATGCTGAAGCTCAGTCCTTCCGGAACGTTCCACCTGTAGATAATAGATTCCGACTGTAGCCAAGATGTCAGTTTTCCATAGGCTTTCCTTCTTTTCCTTATTTCGAATGGAATGTCTTTCATCACTTTAACTTCTTTTCCTTTGATCTTCAGAACCGCTTTATTTGTGGTCCTAAGCACCACATCCCTTGTTGACTTTTTGGAGAACCTTATCAGAATCTCACCAGGCAGGCTATTCTTTTTGGTATAATCTGGATAGGTTCTGTAAACCATATCCATGTCGCTTTTTATTTCCGCTGCTTTTAAGCCTGTTACTGGTTCAAGCGCTTCACTTAGCAGATTTTTAAGGTCTTCTCCTTTATCCTCTGGCACATTCTGAAGTCTTAGGAAAAAATTCGATCTTTCCATCTGTAGTTTCAAGAGCTGATCAGAATGGAAGGCCTTTTCTTTCTCCGCTTTTTGTAGCCTTGAATCATGATTTTTTACTGAAGTCTTAACTTCCAGAAGTTCTCGCTGCAGCTTCTCTGTGGTTTTATTTGACTCCTTCAGTTCCAGCTGCATTTTATCCATCTTGACGTTGAGAGCTGTCATTTGGTCCACTAGAGGTCGCAGTAACGAGGAGAACACAGTGCTCATCTCTGTGGTATCAACCTTTGAACTCGGAGCTGTACTTCCTAGTTTGGGGGAAGGTTTCGGTTTCCCCGCCATTGTTGAGGCTGCGCTTTTTGTTGATAGTTAGATAAGATGGATGAAAGAAGCAAATTCTACAACTGCGCTTATAACTTTTTAAAGTTCATATCCTCTAAAGCGCGATGCTGCCATCTAGCAAGCCGAACGTACTTTTTTTCATGCAGTAACGCCACGTAAAGAGTCTCGTAAGTACGCCGCTCTCGAGGGGGGGGTTTCACTCCACCCACCTTTCCCACTGTATTCTGTTTGTTTTTACTTCAGACTCACGTTTTCTCCATGCGTAACTATAAGTTCAAGCTTCAAAGCTTCGCACTCTCTGCTGCTTCACGGATTTGCGCTTCTAGCCATACGGCTCCCACGGACGGGGAACCTATGGGGGTGATGAAAAGGGACCTCGATCCCTCGGTCGCCACCGGAGGGAGAGATCCCCTTCGGGCCACCCCAGGCAGAGCCCCCTCACTGGGGTCTCTGGGGGCTCGGCACCAGTCCGGAGCCCCTTCTTCCCACCGGGTACGGATCGCGCTCCCCGCAGATGCGGAGGAGCACGTCCGCCATGATGGCAAGTCTTGCCGGAAGTCCTAGAGGAATTGATTCTGATCCTCTTATCGTCAACACTACTTGCTGGCGTTCAGACTTACAGGGATGCCAAGGCTCTGCAGCAGTGGAGTATTGATTAAGACAATCCACCTCTGTAGCCTGATACATCCAAGTGGTTTTCAGATGACATTAGGGGATTTTCCTGCTGATATGGACTATGTTCCTGTCAATGCCCTGGTTGACCTGTGGAATGAAGAACTGACCTGGGCAAATGACACAATAGTTCAGAAGTGTTGAACTATTTGCTATGAGGGCCAGATCTGACATAAATGAGACCTTGTTGGGCCAGGCCATGTGTATCATAAAATGTAATGCCAGGTAGCAGAGATATAAATTTTATAAAGCACACACACAATTTTATAAAGAAACACAATTAAAGATTTTAAAAACTTTTTTAAAAAAGCTTGCTTAAAACACTAGCAAACTTGCACTATTTTGCCTATTTAACTGCCTATTTAACTTAACTCGGATAACTGACACCTCTGCTCTGAATTATTGCATCAAAATGCCTGTGCTGTAACAATCTTGAGTATGCTATTCAGATGTGTATCTTTAAGCTGCAAACCTACTTTTGATTTATTGACATTTGTTTCAGAAATCTCATGCTCAGTGTTCCTAGCCTAGGACCTAGGGGAAAACATGAAATGGTTGGACACTGCAACCTTTTGTTCATAAGTTGCTTCATGTGCTGGTCAAGAAAATAAGAACATAATAGAAGCCAATGTTGGATCAGGCCAATGGCCCATCCAGCCCAACACTCTATCACACAATGGCCAAAAATACCAGGTGCCATCAGGAGGTCCAGCAGTGGGGCCAGGACACTAGAAGCCCTCCCACTGTTGCCCCCCCAAGCAGCAAGAATACAGTGCATCACTTGCCCCAGACTGAGACCTCCTATCTATTCCTTGTGGCTAATAGCCACTGATGGACCTCTGCTCCATATCTATATAATTCCAAAGTGGCCCCCTCCAAAGTGGCCCCCTCCATCTAAATCCACGTGGGGGGGCACTTGGGGGGAGGGAGATTTTCCTACACACGTGGAGGAGTCTCCATGTGTGCAGAAAAATCCTAAATGTTAAAAAAACTTTTGGGGGATATTTAAATCCCCTCAAAAGTAAAAGTGTTCTCTACACAGGCACAGAGAACGCTTTGGCTGGGGGGAGGGCTCAATGGGTGGCGGGCCTTGCCGCTGTTTTCAGGGAGGGAGGGGGGAGGGAGGGGAAGAGGCTCGGCACGCGGCGGGTCTCGCTGCCGCCATAAATTTTCAGGGAGGGAGGGAAAGAGGCTTGGTGCGTGGCTCCGCTGCTGATTTTCGGAGAGGGAGGGAAGGGAGGGGAGAGAGGCTCACCTACCCCCCCACGATACTCACGTGTCCTCCTGCTTGTCTATATACTAATAGCCAAGTGGCCACCCTGTGCGGATATCTAAATGCACGCGGGGAGGTACTTGGGGGGCAGGGATATTTTCCTGCACACTTGGGGGACTCCCCCCATGTGTAGAAAAATCTGAAAAGTAAAAAAAACCTTTGGGGGATATTTAAATTCCCCCAAAAGTAAAAAAGAGTTCCCTGCACATGCACAGGGAATGCACTTACCTCTGGGATCTGTGGCTGCTGCTGGCAGTGGTGGTGGTGGCAGGTGGAGAATCCTTGTCGGGCCTTGCCATCACTGGGGGGGGGAGAGCTTGGTGGGCCCAGTGGCTGGAAGCCACACAGGCTTCGCCATCACTGGCAGGGGGTGGGGAGAACCGCTGGAGGGGGGAAGAGCTGGCGGGGGGGGGAAGAGCTGGCAGGCCCAGCAGCTGGAAGCTACGTGGGCCTTGCCATCACTGGTGGGGGCAGGGGGTGGGAGAAGAGCTGGTGGGGGAAAGAGCTGGCAGGCCCAGTGGCTGGAAGCCACACTTTCGAGGGGTGGGGTGGAGGTAAGAGCTTGCAGGGGGAATCGGCTTCGCTGCTATAGCAGGGGGGAATCGCCTGGAGCCAGGGTGGGGGAAGAAATCACCACCAGAGCTGCTATAGTGGGGGAAATTGGCTGGAGTTGGGGGGGGGGGGAATCGGTGGGCCCAGGCCTCACTGTGGATGCCAGGGTGGGGTGGGGTGGGGTCAAAGACTCACCTGCGGCTGCTGGCTCTGCTCTTCTCCCCCCCCCCCGGCAAGTATTGTGGGTCCCATCTCTTGTCTATATATCTAATAGCCAAGGTCCTCTCTGCATGCAGATACTTATTTCCATGGATCTGGGTCACATGGAGGGTAAACAGATCTTCCAGCAAATTTGGGGCAGTCCCTATGTTTGCAGAAAAATCTAAAATGCTTTGAAAAGTATATATGGATATTTAAATCCCCCTAAAACTAAAACTTCTTACTCTGTGGAAGTGCAGAGAAAGGACCTACTGAAGAGTGGGAAAAGCCATTGGAGCCGCAAGGGGAGCCACCGCTGCAATAGCTGTGTACCCCGCCACTGGGACAGCCCCTGTCAGGACCACCAGCAATGAAGACTATAGCTTCAGCCAGTAGGTTTGGGCACTGGACTGCTGAGTAAAGGCAGCCAGCGCCACCCCCGGGGAGGAAGTGCAGCCGGTTGGCCAAGGTAGCCAAAGGGGCAGTGGCACCTCTCTGGGACCCAGCCTGCCCTCTGCTGCTGCTGCCCAAACTAGCCCTGGCGCCATCAGCTGAAGCACAGGGAGGTGAAGCCTGCATTGTCACCCCCCACCCCCGCAACCAGATTGGGGATGTTTGCTGGCCTGCAGCTGCAAAAGGAGAGAAACAGAAAGAAGTGGGGTTCTGTGAGAGGGGAGAGAGAGAGACAGAGAAAGAATAGGGAATGGTCTGTTGGGACGGGAAGAAAAAAAAGAATGGGAGATTGAGGGAGGGGGAGAGAGGAAGGGGAGATTGGGGGGGTAGAGAAATAGTGGAGAGAAAGAGGGGCAGACTGAGAGGGGATGGGGGGAAGGACATTGAGAAGGGCTGGGGTAAGAGGGGGTGAGACATATACAGGGCGAGAGGAGAAATGGGGTAAGAAAGGATTGCTAGAGAATGGGGTAGGGAGGAAAGCTTACATAGAAGGGGTGAGAGGAGAAGGGGATGTGAGGGAAGACTGGTAAATGAGGTGTGTGCAGAAAGAAAGAGGAGGGTACTTTGACAATAAAGGGGGGAGAGGGGAAAAAAGATGGGGGAATGGCCCCTCCCCACAAGTTCCTTGCGAGGACTGCCTGCAACAAAGACTGCGGTAGGACCACAACACATTATGCAACATGTTGTTGCAGGTCCCCTCTTGTCTATATATTAATAGCCAATGATCCCCTGTGCATGCGGATACTTATTTCCCATGATCTGGGGCACATGGAGGGAAAACAAATCTTTCAGAAAACTTCGGGCACTCCCTAGATTTGCAGAAAAACCCAAATTGTTTAAAAAAGTATACCAGGGATACTTAAATGCCCCCCCCCCCCCAATTAAAACTGCTTGCTCTGCACATGCACAGAGAATGGACTTATGGGAGGCGTGGAAAAGCTGCTGAAGCCACGAAGGAAGTCGCCATGGCAATAACCATCCCTGCTGCTGCTAGAACTGCAGCAGCAAGAACCATCCACACTGCCACTGGGACCATCGGGGAAAGACACTGGAGAGCCGCTGCGCCAATAACCGTGCGCCCCACCACCAGACCTGTCCCAGCAGAGTAGGGCTTCAGCCACCAGGTTTGGGTACTCCTGGGGAGGGAAGGTGGCCGGGTGGCTAAGGGAGCCAAAGGGGCAGTGGTGCCTCTCTGGGAGCCAGCCTGCCCTCTACTGCTGCTGCCCAAGCTTGCACTGCTACTGGTCAGCTGAAGCCCAAGGAGGCAAAGCCTGCATTGGCTCCCCTCCCTCACCAGAAACAAAAAGAAGCTGGGTTCTCTGAGTAGGGAGAGACAGAGAAAGAATAAGGGATTGTCTGGGAGGGGGAGAGAAAGAAAAAAAAACAGGAGAGGGTTGTCTGAGGAAGGGGGAGAGGAAGAGGGGGAGATTGTGTGTATGGGGGTAGAGAAATAGCAGAGAGATAGACAGTGGAAGACTGAGAGGGAGTGGGGGAAAGAGGACAGTGTCTGAGAAGGGCAGGGGTAAGAGGTGGTGGACATACAAGGGGATAAAGGGTAAGAAAGGATTGCTAAAGAAGCTGGTAGGGAGAAAGCTGACAAAGGAAGGGGTGAGAGGAGAATGGGACGTGAGGGAAGATTGGTAGATAAGGGGTGCCTGGAGAAAGACAGAGAAGGGAACTTTGACAACCAAGGTGGGAGAGGGAAACAAAGGTGGGGGAATGTCCCCTCCCCATAAGTTCCTTGTGGGGACTGCTGGCAACAAAGACTATGGTAGGGCCACAACACATTATGCAACATTTTGTTGCGGGGTCCCTCTTGTCTTTATCTAATGCCCTCTTGAAGCTGTCCATGCTTGTAGCTGCCACCACCTCCTGTGGCAGTGAATTCCATGTGTTAATCACTCTTTGGGTCAACTGACCCTCCTGAGCTACAATTTGACCTATGGAGAGATGCACAGACACGCACAGATACTGGATACTGGATATTTCCCTCTGGATATTGGAGCAGTGGACTGCTATAAATTGCTCTTCCCTATGGCTGCTTTTGAAAAAAAATAAACTTTTGAAAAAAAACATAGAAAACTGGTTCACAGCACTGAAGATATAAACTTCAGTGGGCTGTGCATCTAATTCAATAGTGGGTTATAGCAAGCATAAATGCTGATTTCTCTGTTAAGTCAATCCAAATCCTTACATAATTGAACACAAAGAATGAGATCTGCTATATCTTCTACCCCTTCCAATGAATGATTCCACCACAGGATTGATCTAACCTGCTTCATTCTCTTGTAAGGTTCCATGCCTTTTTTCCTGGCATCATTCTTCTATGACAGGCTGTAATGAGTAATTTATTTTTGTGTGGCCTTACTAAGTTATGTTTGTAGTGACAAATTGTGCTCAGCAGGTATAACTGCAGGCATATGACAACAAAGAGCAAGGCAGCACAGATACAAATGAATCAACATCTATCTTTACACAACCTAGCCTTTCCAATTAGGATTTTTATTTACTTTTTAAAAAAACCTACATCAGCTGGCTAATCATAGGGCTGATTTCATTGCCAAACTCAAGTTGATATCAAAGAAGGAAGGATGCGATTTGTAGATCTCATCTTTTTGTCTAGAAGCACTCTACAAATTGAAGCTGATTAGCCACACGAGTACTCTTATCTCTCCAGCAGCTTTTCTTGAAAAATGGGTTTTATTCCTACTGACTGCTGTAGAAAGTCCATGGGCCTTAAGTCAGGAAATGATTTATGGAAGTGCTTCAGGGGATATAGTAGTGTTTCTGTTGACAGCAGAAGCTCCATAATGGGTGAAGGAAACACTCAACATTCTGCCTTTCCAATGAGCATAGAAAATATGCTGGAAACCCTTTGCATATGCCATCCATTTGAAAGAAAACTTGTGCATGTAATCATAGTCACACACTTTCCATTTCTGTCATATATGCTTCTCAGCAGGTTTACAGAAGGGTTCTAATTTCAGGTTTGGTTCTATCCCTGCATATATGCATCTCTGACAGCAAAGAAGAAGGACCATGAGAATGTGACTCAGAATACAGCAATAGAAAATAATTTAACTTCTTCCAAAGGCTCTAGTAGCATTCTCTACCAACAGCATATGTGATAGACATATAGGATAACTGTGATTCCCAACTTGTATGCTGAAACATATTAATATGTCATAAAAGTGAACTGCTAGTTGTCATGAAAAATGAATTATGTCCACCCAACTGCTTAAGTCACCCTGACCTGGATAGCCAAGGCTAGCCTGATCTCATCAGTTCTCAAAGGTTAAGCATAGTTGGCCTTTGCTAGTACTTGGATGTGAGACCATCAAGGAAGTTGAGGGTTACTATGCAGAGACAGGCATTGGCAAACCACCTCTGAATGTCTCTTGCCTTTAAAATCCTACAAGGTCACCATAAGTCAGCTGCAACTTGATAGCAACCCCCCCCCCCCCCCAAACTCTGCTTAAGTGTACCTATGTATGTGGCGCATAGAAGAGAGAGCTTGGCAAACTGGGTGGAAGTAAATGAAGCCTGAGAATACTATATATATTCAGTACAAGACCACCATTTGGCTTAATCTAGCACTATGTGTGACATTAACCTACAGCCTAAGAACCCAACAGATGCTTTTAGATGTGGAAGCCTTCACTGAGGCAAAACAGCCAATTGACTGTGGGTGTCATCACAATCCATTAAAATCAACCAGAATGTTGTAATTGGCTTCAATGGGATGGGGATTACATCCCAAGATACTGTTCCACAACTAATGGGCACTGAGATTTTAGCAACTGTTCCACCATATGTGACACAGAAGTCTATATGTGTAGAAGAAGACCATTTGGTAGTATTTTAGCAGCTGGCATCATAACCCTTGCCAAACCCTGTAATGAATTTCCATCTCTCATTATCTTAGAGTTCAGTGTCACCTCCTCATTACATTTCTAAAGTTAAAATGCAATGAATGCCCTTTTCTCAAAAAAGAGCTAGGGACTAAAATTCCAAAGGGGGATCACAAGCACTAATGTGAGAAGATAGCTATGATAATTCTCTAGATATGCATTGCAGGTTTTGCACCAGCATAGTTATAGTGGAATCTGGTATTTGGCAGGCAGGGAATTTTGGTACACCTTTTGGATGTCCCCTCTTCATGAAAAACAGCTCCCTGCTGCTCAGCTGTTTGGTTTAAATGGCTTGGAGCCATTTAAACGATTGCTTTCTATGCCCCATGGCTTTTCATGCGGAGCAGAATGCAGGATTTAAATGGTTCATAGCCACCTCTGGTCCTCACCGCTCAGATGTTTGGAAACCCCTGCTTTCTGCTCCCCTGTGAAAAGCTGCAGGGAGTAGAAAGCAGAGGTTTAAATTTTAAATGGCTCAGGAACCATCATGAATTGGTTTGGTTCATGAACCAGCATATTGGTTTGTGGTTTGATTCATGGTTCAGCCACAAACCAAAGCACAAAAATGCAGTTTGTGCCCATCCTTGTTCTTTACTAGCAGAGTTTGGGGATCACATTCTGTGACTCTAAGTGAAGGGCAGGGTATAAATCCAATCTTCTCTTCTTCTTGTTCATAAAGCAAGCACAGATTGCCAGTTTTTAGTATCCTTTCCAATGCCCATGAGATTTCCCCACTTTTATTCATGTACAGCATCTTCAGCTCAGTTCAATAAAGGAGTCACATGATGACATCTAGCAACTGAATTTCAATCTACACAATAAAACACTGATTGTATCAAGTATGGAACTAATGCAGAGCTGGGAAATTAAGGATGATTACTCTCCCTCCTCCCTGCATATTCATGCCCATCTGACAAGAATGTAGTGCTGTTGCTTATGGTAAATGTGTTGACTGCTCAGAGGAAGAGAAGAAGAAGTCTTTTCCTCCAAGGATCTCTGATCAGATGAATTACAAGCATGGATGGCAGCTGTCATATATGCAGCCAAATGCTCTTTGATAAAAGGAATGGCAATGGAGACCTTCAAATGCGTTATGCATGTACAAACTAGCATCACCTCTATGAAGGATGAACACAGATACATAGTCAATTGTCTTCAAAACAGGCATTGAAGCATGACCTGTTGTGTTACTTGCAAAACCACCTCCCTCTTTTTTTTTTAAAAAAAAATGCAATATGTGATTCTTCCTTTACAAATCTTAAATTTCAAAGATAAACAAAGACAGCAAGGATCAATAAATGGTTAACTTTTCTCAGTAGTTACTGACAATAATTCTGGAAGATTATTTCAGGGATATCTGCTACTAAAACTATCTGAATCATTTTTGGCAGTGAGAAAAATGTCAAGCACGTTCCTGATGGTAAATAATGAATAATAGATCATATAATAACCAAAGCACTCAATTTTTGAATATGTGGAAATGGTATATTTTCAGTTATACATGTGCAAAATGGAAATTGTTTAATTCATCCTATGTCCTTTCAAATGATTCCGGAAAACATACACAAAAACTAAGAAGGTGCCAAGAAAGAGCAAAATATTATTTGTACTAAAATAATTTCTGACTCTGCATTCAGTAGATGAGAAAGCTTATATTTGTTTCTTAAATAATGTTTTTCAAAATATACCTTCTCATATATATATATATATAATGTTGTCAGACCTATAGCCTTTTGAAAATTTTTATGAGATACTGACCAAAGTGTTTCTTGCCCAAAAGTACAAGTCATTTCAAGATGGTATTGATAACTAGTAGTGCAAATACATTATTTAGTTGTTAATCAATGACACTACTGAACCTCGCATCTAATAATGAAAAATATGGAATCAGATTTTTAAAAATTGTAAATGATTTTGATGGTGTAACTTTTTAAAAACACCTTGGTTTAAAATTAAATCTGAATTTATTTATTTATTATTTCTTTAAAATATTTTTATGCTGCCTTTACATCCCACTTAGAGCCCCCAAGGTGGTGACCAATCAAAACCACTAAAATAAACTTTCAAAAACACATATTATAAAATACATTAAAACACATAAATAATTAAAATACACAAACACTGATTAAGCTGTATGCTGGTCTAAAGACTGTAATAAACAATAAACAAATATGTAAACAGAAAGGAGGGTCAGTGAGGGGATGCCAAACAAAACAGGTAGGTCTTCCCCTGGTGGTGAAGGAAAATGATTGAGGGAGACAGACAAATCTCCCTGGGGAGGACATTTCATAACTGTGAAAGCCCCTTTTCAGGTCCCAGCACATCTAGCCTCAGATGGTGAGGACACCCAAAGCACCACTGAAGATGACTGGAGAGACTGGGGCTGCGATCACATGGCCCTTAAATGCGGGAGGAAGGGCTATTTCCTCCTGCATTTAAAGGGGCCGACCACACAGCCCGCCCCAAGCCCCACGCTGAAGTGGGCTCAAATGCGGGTTCCTCCCGCATTTGAGCCCGGGAAAATCAAGTGTTTTCCCGGGTGTTGTGGGAGGAACCCGCATTTGAGGTATCTGGACAGCCCTCTCTCGCAATCATTGTGAGAGCAGAGCTGTCCAGATAGTCCCGCCGGCCATTTCCCCCCCCTTTTACACTTGGGCGCTTGGCCACTCAAGCGCCCAAGTGTAAAAGGGGAACCCCCCCCCCCAAACTCACCAGGTGGCTGGCAGGTCCTTGGCCGCCACTGCTGCTTCTGTTGCTGCTGTGGCCGTCTCTTCAGCGGCCGCCGCCATTTTTGCCGCGGCCACCGACGCTTCTGCCGCCGCTGCCTCTTCAGCGGCCGCCGCCGTTCCCACTGCCGCCATGGCCGCTTCTGCTGCCGCAGGGGTTGAGATGTATAGACATCCCAACCCGCGGTAGAAAAATGCAGCCCCTTTAAATCCGGGAGCCCTCCCGGATTTAAGGGGCCGTGTGACCTCAGCCTGGGTAGTTTCATGTGGGAGTAGGCAGTCCTTAATTTGTGTTGGTCTCAAGCTATATAGGGCTTTAAATGTTAATACCAGCAACTTGAATTGGGTCCAGAAGTAGAGATGTGCATTTGGATGTATTGAACCATTTGGACCAACAGAGTTTTATTTAAGGTATGAACTTTTGTGTGCATGCACACTTCCTCAGATACAATGAAACTTTGTTCATCTTAAAGGTGCCACTGGACTCAAACTTTGTTTTACTGCTTCAGATCAATGTGACTACCCAGTTGGTAAATCCAGTCACAGATTTACCACAGTGTGTGTACTTCGGGCTTCATTCTGAAATACCTCATCTGTGTGTTGTGAAGACAGCCTCATGTACCCTACCTTGAACTTTTAAGAGCAAGAATAGGATGCTGGTAGTTAATTTCTAAAATACAAGCTGTCAGTATTCAAGTGTTTGTGAAAGTCATAATTTGGGCACCCTTGGTTAAGAATTGGTTGTGGTTATTTAGCAAAAGCACTTTGAAACTGGATTCATAAATTAATTAATATCTCACAATATCCAGTGACCTGTATGTGCCCTACCTGTATGTGCCCAGAAGTATTCCAGTATATAGTAATTTGTATCTTCTGAGGATGAGTCCTGACACTAAAACAGGTTTGAGTCAATCAGCAACTTGAATAGATACTTTACACCAAGACAGAAAGCAGGGATACAGAAGTATCAGAAAATATCAGCAAGGAGGTTAAGGGCAGTGCATCAGCATGTTTAAGGTTGGAGAGCATCCAGAAGGCAAACTGCAGCGTGTCCTCTCAAACTCATTCGAGAATGTAATTGCAGTTTAATTGTTTCTGTACAAGCAATTTAACTTTTAGATAGGTTATTATTTTATGGCTTACAATGCAGCTGAACAATGAGAAAAGCCCACTGATTTACAGTTCAGTGCTGACCTCAGAAGTAGAAGAAGAAGAAGAAGAGAAGAGTTTGGATTTATACCCCGCCCTTCACTACTCAAGGGAGTCTCAGAGCAACTTACAAACTCCTTTCCCTTTCCCTCCCCACAACAGACACTCTGTGAGGTAGGTGGAGCTGAGAGCGCTCTGACAGAAACTGCTCTTTTTCAGGAACACCTGTGCCAGAGCTACGGCTTGCCCAAGGTCATCCAGCAGGTGCAAGTGGAGGAATGGGGAATCAAACCCAGTTCTCCCAGATTAGAGTCCACGCACTTAACCACTACACTATACACTTAGGCTGAGGACAGACTGGCAATGTGGAGCGGGAGGAATGCGGAGGGAACTGCTGCGGGGGAAAAACTCCCCGGGGCTGGCCGTTCACACCGGCCAGCGTAGTGCGCAGTGGTGTCGATACAGAGCATTCAGACTGTCCTGGAGCCGGCTCCGCGGCTTGCGCGGCTCTGTTGCGCTGGTGGCGCATATGCGCACATGCGAAACGGCAAGAGATGGGGACAATGGGCTGGACAGCAGCCTCTGGCAGAGCAGGACACCTGCAGTGAGGGAGCTCCCTCCCCCCTCTTCTTTTTTTATATTTGTTCCCTTTCATCTGTGTTTCATATATGCGCACATGCGCACATGTGCAAAACACAGTTCCGGCGTGTTCACACTGCTGACTCTGGATGCCAACCGCTTCTTCCGGTTCAGACTGCTTGGAAGCGGGAGGCATGCGGAAGACGGCCCCTGGACACCGGTTTCTCCCGGTGTCCTGTTAAAGCGGATGGAAAACGGCTTGAAGACGGGTAAGTGCGAAACGGAGCCGATGGACAGATGCGCATGTCTGAACGGGCTCCCTTCTTCCACTTCCGAAACGGGGCTGTCCCGCTCCACATTGCCAGTCTGTCCTCGGCCTTAACCACTACACCACTTAAGTGGTTAACTGTCAGCTAATGCTGCCATCCCCTTCCCAGGAGGTGGGATGGCTGACTCCGTAACGTCAGTACTGTGGAATGTTATGTTACCATTCTCATGGCATGCTTATCGCTCTCCCTACTGCTCTGACCTTGAGAGACTATTGGTGCCGGCTTATGTATCTTTTCTTCTCTCTGGTTATATGTCTTTCTGCTTATTCCCTGGGAACAGTAAACCAGTATTTTAAGCGCCCTTTTCCTGATCTGATGACTGGTTGCATTACATTACCTGACCTCTCTTTGAATTCTGTATAACTGTACTGGGGTACCATAGTGCCTGTCATTACTAACACAAGATGTGCAGATGACCATAGCAGAGCTTTCTCAATAAAGCTTTCCTGATTAAGGACACGTTGTTGACTGACTCTGTGGGACTCTCACATTAACGCACTTAACCACTACACCAAACTGGTAAAACACAATGGATTTTCCCCCCTCTACAGGTAGCTAATTTTTCATTTGTTTATCCTTCCCACACTATTGTTGCTACTTGGTTATCAAGCAGAAGCAAAGATTCTCTTTGCCAGAGAGAATAAACATTGTCTTCTCTGTACAGGAGAGCAACTGAATTGGCATCTGCCCATGGAGATGTATGTTTCTCCCAGATAAGTACTTACGTTTTGATAGTCCTTAAGTCTTCTGTGAAGAAAATTTGCCTCATAGGCCTTCAGATGTAAATTTGCTAGTCAGGTTGGGTGATTTGAGAAAAATTCTTTCCTTTTGTTCGGATAAAGGTGTTCTGTCTCGATAAAAGGTTGAGAGGATAAGGTGGAGCAATGAATGAAACAGAGATTCGTTTCTCCAACCAGTTAAGGGAGTGAGCCTTATGTCCGCCTCATGCCAACAAAAAAACTTGATCTGGATATAGCTCCCAAAAGAGATCACATTGACTGATAGTCTGTTTTCCCAAATGACCACAGAAACAGCCTTTTGCATTTCTAATGACTGAAATTCAAATATACGCTAGTTAGGATGCATATTCAATTTAAAATAGAGTTTGTTTTCATTTAATGTCATGCATTAACAGAAGTAAGATCATATGTGAAGAGTACTGGACTCAGGAGACCAGGAACGGTGAAATCATGAAGCCTTTATTGAATGATTCAGCATGCCCAGTAGATGGTCAGAACAAGCATGCTTCCAGGGCTCCAGGGCCCTCATTATATGCTGGCCGGAGCCACACCTCCGGCTGCACCCAAAAGACCTGATAGGGGCTTAACATATGTGCATGTTTGTCATAGGTTCCCTGGAGGAGCCTTTGATTGCATTGGCTCTCCAGGGAAAACCTAGGTCCCACATTGGTGGAGGCTTTGAATCCGGATGTCTATGTTTCTCCAGATTCAAGCTCCCCTCTCTGCCTGACCATGTGCTCTGGCCATGCGGTGGGCGCCATTACCTGGGAGCACATGGCAGGCTGGTTAAAACACAGAGCATACTACATTACACCCCTCCCCCCATAGTCCGGACTGTCCCTTGGCAAACATAGTCTCTGAGGTGCGTGGGACGTTTCTATTTTCTGGTCAAGCGGCATGGGGTCACCGGAGCCACAGGTGTAGGGAGTGGAGATTTGGGGATATCTACCACAGGCTGAGCCGGGTCTGGTGCCGGTGCAGGGATGGCGACTGGAGTGATGTCCGGCCAGCCAGCTTCTGTGGTGTCCTTCTGCAGAGTCTCGGCCAGTCGTGGGGCGAGCGGATCGTCTGTCTCTGGTACCTCGGGTTCCACATCTGGGAAGTCCAGCCCTGGATCATCCGTGGAGAAGGCATGCAGGTGGCGGCGAAGTTGGTCCATGTGGCGCCTCCACCGTTGTCCTTCCTCGCCCGCGACTTCATAGGAGAGGGGACTGGTGATGGGGATAATCTGCCCTGGCAACCACGAGGGACCCAGGTGTAGTTGCGGATGTAGACTGGGTCCTCCGGCGCGAACCCTCTGGGAGCTTTGGGGACGTTGGGTTCTTTGGAGGTGGCTGGCGCCCGATCAAGGTGGAGCCGGTCAAGCTGGGTTGTCAGCCGGCGGCCCATGAGCAGCTCTGTGGGGCTGCAACCGGTAGCCGAGTGAGGGGTGGTGTGCTGGCTGAATAGGAAAGCCGTTAACTTAAACCCCAGATCCCCCTGGTCCATGCTCCTCAGCGCTTCCTTACTGGTGCAGACCATTCACTCTGCTTGGCCATTCGTGGCCGGGTGAAAAGGGGCGGATCTCACATGTCGGATGCCATGGAGCTCCATGAAGTGCTGGAATTCCGCGGAGGTGAAAGCTGTGCCGTTGTCTGAGACGATGGTGTCTGGCAGGCTGTGGGTGGCATAGCTCCGGGCCAGGGCCTTCATTCGTACTACCCCAGGGTGGTGCTCATGCAGAGCAGTCAGCAATCGCAGCCGGAGGGGTTCCGGAATCAATACCCTCGAGCCCCAGAGTAGGCACCCCTTGTGGGTGGAGAGTTCTGCACACCAGATTGAGAAGGTCGCAAACTCAGGGTCCGGATTCTTAGGCCACCCCCTTCCAACCCAGTTGGAGACCAGGGAGAGTTGACGGTCTCGGGCTGTGCGCCGGGCCACATCCCCTAACTGAAGTGGCCAGTCCGGCAGGTTAAAAAGAATTCTAAGCAATCATTGAAAAATCTTTTTCCTCCATCAGCAAGCATGGCTGTGTCACAAATCTGGTCCCCATGGTACTATTGTGGCCATTTGGATGTGCCACAAGGAAAATATTGGATCTGTGCTCACCACACTCCCTACCATTCTGAAGGCAAGAGAATACAGGCAGCTTAGACTGCCATAATGGTGCTGATGATGCTATGCCTTAGGCTAGCTCCTGACATTGGTACTATGTCAGGAGACTAGCAATGACAGTGAACCCCTGGATGTCAGGGAAGGATGAATTCCTACAATGCCACTCAGGAGGCTGCCTTATACTGATTGTTCTATATAAGTTTTAAGTATTGAGCAGGAGGCAATGAATTCAAACAACAGGCTTTTATTCAGTGATATTGCTCAGCTCCAAAGACAGCTCTATGAGAGCGGCACCTTAATTTATACTGTTCCAACACATAACTTTCAACAAAGTAACTATATACAAGCAATACTATTGGACCCAAGCAGGGCTCAGCGATTGGATATCTAGATTGGCTTTAGGACCAATGGGAGTCTTTATTCATCAGCCAATAGGACGTGGAGCTTTAGGATACCAGAGCCCCTTCAAGCTATTGCTGCTTCAATGATCCAAAACACAAACACAACACTCCTCCCCCCTACATTCAAACAACAAAGTCCCTTAGGTGCGGGGGCGGTCGCCTGATCCATTGGGACTGGCGCGGCAAAGGTGGACCCACTGGAGAACGTTCTCTTAAGTCTGGGGACCCCATGAGCTGTGGCAGCGGACTCACGGGGGAGCTGTCTGTAAAGTCTGGAAACTTCGAGAGTTCTGGAGTATGACCCAGCTCCAGCAGGGGGCCTACCTCGTTCCGAGCTAGTAGTGGCTCGGCAGACAGTCCTCTTGGGATGTCCTGGGCTGGATTTGGCAGAGGGCTGCCCTCCATCAAGCGACTTCCCCGGGCGCCGGCGTCTTGCTGTGCCGGGAGATCTCCCAGGCTGGCCTCAGGAACCAGGGTGCGTTGTCCCATCGCAGGAACTGGGGGGCGTGGCAAACTTTGCTCCGGTTCAGGAACCGGGGAGCGTTGCAAACGTTGTTCTTGCTCAGGAACAAGAGAGCGTTGCAAACAATCTTCCTGTGCTGGCCACCGGCTTCGTAGCTGGGCCAGATGTCTGTGATGGACCTGTCCCATGTCGTCCCTCACCTCATATGAGATCGGGCCTTTTGCGCGCACCACAACTGCTGGAACCCAGTGTGGACCTGCCCCATAGTTCCTGGCATACACTGGGTCTCCCTGCGCAAAGGACCGAGTTGACCCTGTGGTGATAGGGTCGCGATGGATGTCTGGTGCCAGGTCTGGGTGGAGACGGCTCATGCAGGTGGACAGCTGGCGACCCATGAGCAGCTCTGCTGGTGACTTCCCGGTGACTGCATGTGGAGAGGAGTGCTGCTGCATCAAGAAACCGGTGAGCTTAGCCTAGAAATCCCCGTCACCCAAACGACAGAGTGAGTCCTTGACCGTTCGCACCATTCTCTCAGCTTGATGGTTCATTGTGGGATGGAAAGGAGCCGAGGTGACGTGCCGGATGCCCTGTTCATCTAGGAAGGACTGGAACTCTGCCGATGTAAATTGCATTTCATTGTCGGACACGAGGAGGTCCGGCAGGCCGAAAGTAGCAAAGAGACGGTCTAGGCAGTGGGCAACGACCGCTGATGTCATGGAGGTGACAGGGATGACCTCCAACCATTTGGAATATGCATCCACGACAATAAAGAGTGTTCAACCCTGGAAGGGCCCAGCGAAGTCTACATGAATGCAGGACCATGGCCCCCTCGGCTTCTCCCATGTGTGAACAGGAACCTCTGGAGCCACTGGTCTTGACTCCTGGCACGGCTGACATGTCCGGACCCACCACTCAATCTGCTGATCCATGCTGGGCCACCATATATAGCTCCTTGTGATGGCCTTCATCTTAACAATGCCCAGGTGTCCTTCATGTAAAGCATCCAGCACCTGTTGGCGAAGTGGGGGAGGGACGATGACTCTGTTTCCCCACAAAAGGCATCACTTGTTTACCGACAGTTCAGAGGATCTTGACAGGAATGGCTGTCCCTGATGGCCATCCCCTCCGCACATAGTTGTAGACTCTGCTGAGCGTTCGATCCCGGCCAGTGTGGAATGCTACATCGGCAACAGAGAGCGGAGGCTGCGGCAGCTCCTCAATTAACAAAACTTCCTGGAGCGGGGCCTTGGCCGGTCCTGACGATGGAAGCGGCAGCTGGCTAAGGGCGTCAGCGTGCCTGATGGTTTGGCCGGGCCTGTGGAGGAGACGGCAGGAGTAGGCAGACAGAAGGACTGCCCATCGCATCATCCAGAGGGACAGAATCTGGGGGGTTTGACGGTCAGCCATGAAGATGCCCAGCAGTGGCTTGTGGTCAGTGACGATTTAAAATTCCCGCCCACAGATGAAATCGTGAAACTTTTTTACTGCAGCGATGATTGCTAGTGCCTCCCAATCTATCTGGACATAGTTCCTCTCAGCGGAATATAATGTTCTGGAATAGAAAGCAATGGGGGCCTCCCAGCCAGATGGCAAGTGGTGATTGAATACGGCCCCTATTCCATAAGGTGACGCATAACAAGCTAGGACGAGGGGCTTCTTCTCATCATAATGCATGAGGACGGCATTGGAGGCAAGGAGGGCTTTGATGGCTTGGAAAGAGGTGTGTTCCTGGCGACCCCATGCCCATGGAGCTGACTTGTCCAGTAACCGATGGAGTGGTTCTGCAAGAGCTGCTTTGTTGGGCAAGAAAGCATGATAGAAGTTCAATAGTCCTAAGAAGGACTGCAGCTCTTTCTTAGACTTTGGCAGGGGTGCATTGTGGATTGCAGCAACCTTGTCAGGAGCAGGGTAGATGCCATCTGCGTCTAGGCGGTAACCCAGGAATTGCACGGTAGGGACGAAGAATTTGCATTTCTCCTTCTTCAGTGGAAGGCCAACATCCTATAGCCAACGAAGGACCTCTCACACTCGAGCAGCCAGTTCAAGATCAGAGGTTCCGGCAATTAAGATGTCATCGAAGTAGGGTACGATGCCAGGCAGACCTCGAAGAAGGTGCTCCATGAGTTCTTGAAAAATGCTGGGGGTGACGCTTACTCTGAACTGCAGCCGGTTTACTTTGAAAGCACCTCGGTGTGTCACGATAGTCTGTGCTTTGGCTGTGGCTGCATCTACCGGCAACTGCTGATATACCTGGGCGAGGTCAATTTTGGTGAACAACCGGCCCCCAGAGACTGAGGCCAGGAGGTGGCTCACTACAGGAACCAGGTATACGTGCGGCTGTAGGACCTGGTTGATTGTACACTTATAGTCAGCACACAAACAGACGTAGCCATAAGGCTTGGGGGAGTGACGATAGGTGTCTCCCACTTAGCATTGGGAACTGGCTCGAGGATCCCTTGGGCCAACAGTTTATCTATTTGCTCGTCAATCTCGGGCTTGAAAGCGACGGGGCAGCGTCTGGGCTTGAGGCGGATTGGTGATACCGCAGGATTTATGTTAAATGACATGGGTGGACCCTTGTAGCAGCCTATGTCAGTCTTGAAAACCTCCAGAAACTCTGTCTCAAAGTCCAATAAAGGCTGCGGCTCGACCTGGTGCATGCCAACAACATCTATGCCCAAGGCGGTAAACCAGTCCAGTCCAATCAGGCTAGCGCAGCGACCCTCTACCACGAGCAGGTTCAGACAGCTGGAGAATTTCTTATATTTGACTTGGACTGTGGCGATGCCAACGACTGGAACTTGGTTCCTCTGGAAATCAAACAGCTGTAAGGCGGTGTGCAGCTAAACGTGGGCAGACTTGTTGGAAAGTGCTCCACGAGACGATGGACAATGCTGACCCCGAGTCTACCTCCATCTGGCACGCTCGCCCTTTGATGAAAACGGTGGCTTTGATCTTCAGACACGGATGTAGTCCCTGGTGTATAAATAGGCAGTTGGTGTAGTCCTCGTACACACTTGCTTCATGGCTGTATCTTTGTCTTTGCCCTGGTGGCCGAGATGTCTTGGAATGATACAACTGGCTGGGGGTATTCACAGACCCTTGGGTATGCTGGAACTCGTCCATAGCATCACAACCCTGAGACGAGCGACAAACTTTGGCAAGGTGGCCCGCTTTCCCACACACATGACAGATGGTATCGTGGAGCTGACAGTCTCGACGTGCATGCGTACCTCCGCAACCAGCACAGCTGTTTCTTTGCGGGCTTTTTTGAGAGTGGTGCGGCCTATTGCGATGGTGACACAGCTTCTGGTTGGCTGTTGCATTGCAGACTCCGTCATAGGATACATTGGATGGGTCATCCCGGGCGTCATCGGACTCAGCAGTATTGCTTTGGTGTACAATGTCAGAACAGCCTGGCGTGTGGCTTTGGGGACCCAATTGCAGTTTGCAAAGGGATAGGTTGGTGGCCTCTACTCTCAGGGCCTCTTCGAGGGCCGATTCATATGTAAGAGTCTTAAGTAAGAGTAGGGCTCGCCTGATGCTCTCATCTCGGAGGCTGCAGAGTAGTCGATCTAGGAGGATGGACTTCAAATTGGTGAAGTGACAGTCTCTAGCAGCCTGCCTCAATGCGGTGAGGTACTCTGTGACAGACTCGCCCTCCTTCTGGTTCCTCTGATGGAACGTACATCGGTGTGCGGCAGCCGACGTCTTCGGGGTGAAGTACTCGGTCAGCCGGGCCTTGATGATGCTGAGAGGGGTCTCGAGTAACTTCGAGGGAGCAACTAAATCTCAAGCAATGTTGAATACAGCCTGGCCGCAGGTATTCAGAAAAGTGGTGCAGCAGACATCGTCCCCATCAATACAATTTGCTACACGGTAGCATTCAAATCGCTCGAGGTATGATTCCCAGGTCCCAATTTTGGGCTGAACGGTTCGATATGGCCCTTGGATGCCATGCCCCTAGTGATTTAGCTCTGAGCGCCCTTAGCAATTTCAGCTGGGCAGGCAGAGTGATTTCAGCCATTCAGTTATGACTGGGATCCCATCCTCATCACCAGTTTTAAGTATTGAGCAGGAGGCAATGAATTCGAACAACAGGCTTTTATTCAGTGATACTGCTCAGCTCCAAAGACAGCTCTATGAGAGCGGCACCTTAATTTATACTGTTCCAACACATAACTTTCAACAAAGTAACTATATACAAGCAATACTATTGGACCCAAGCAGGGCTCAGCGATTGGATATCTAGATTGGCTTTAGGACCAATGGGAGTCTTTATTCATCAGCCAATAGGACATGGAGCTTTAGGATACCAGAGCCCTTTCAAGCTATTGCTGCTTCAATGATCCAAAACACAAACACAACAATAAGTCAGTGTTGTCTAGGCTCTTCAGGATCCCAGGCTTTCACATCAATCACTATCTGGTTCTTTTAATTGGAGATGCCAGGGACTGAACCAGGAACCTTCTGCATGCAAAACAGGTGCGCTGCCACTGTGCCACAGCCCTTAACTCATTTGTTCAGCAATGAAGACAAAGCTTTCTGTACATCCCAGAAGAATTCTCACCTGTGTTACTACTTCAGATCTTCAAGATCATAATGAAGAAAGCTCATAATGAAGAAAGTCATGGTAAATCTCAAACAAGTCCACATTTAAGTTTGATCCTTTGCTTCTGATACATTTGTCTGGAAGTGTGAAAGCTGTGTGTGTTAAGTGCCATGAAGTTGCTTCCAACTTATGGAGACCTTATGAATGAATGATCTCCAAAAGGTCCTATTGTTAACAGTCTTGCTCAGATCTTCCAAATGGAGGGCTATGGCTTCCTTGATTTAATCTATCCATCTCTTGTTAGGTCTTCTTTTTCTGCTCCATTCAACTTTTCCTAGCATTGTCTTTTTCAGTGACTCTTGTCTTCTCATAATGTGACCAAAGTATGATAGCCTATGTTTGTTTATTTTAGCTTCCAGGGAGAATTCAGGCTTCATTTGATCTAGAACACATTTATTTGTCTTTTTGACAGTCTACAGTATTCCTGTCAGCTTTCTTTATTGTCCAGCTTTTACATCCATACATAGTAATGAGAATAATATAGTATGAATTATCTTGACCTTGGTCACCAGCAACACATCCTTACATTTAAGCATCTTTTCTACTTCCTTCACAGCTATCTTTCCCATTCTCAGTCTCTTTCTGATTTCTTAGTTGCAGCCTCCATTTTGGTTGATGATGGAACCAAGGACTAGAAAATCTTCAACAATATCAATATCTTCATTGTCAGCCTTGAGGTTGTGTAATTCCTCAATAGTCATTGCTTTGGTATTCTTGAGGTTCAGCTGTAATCCTGTTTTTGCACTTTCTGTAATTTCTGTTTTCGCACCTTTATCAGTAGTCATTTCAAGTCTTCACTATTTTCTGTCAGTAATGTGGTATCACCTGCCTATCTCAAATAGTTAATGTTCTTTGCACCAATTTTCACTCCACCTTCATCTTAATCTAATGCAGTTTTCCTTTGAATATGTTCTGCATATAAATTAAAGGATAAAATACATTTTGTTTGACACCTTTGCCAACTGGAAACCATTCTGTTTTTTTCCATATTTTGTACTATAGAGTAGCCTCTTGTTCAGAGCATAGGTTGTGCATCAAAACAATCAGATGTTGTGGCACACCCTTTTTTTTAACACAAACCATAGCTTTTCATGATCCACAGTCAAAAGCTTTGCTGTGATCGATGAGACACAAGCTGATTTTCTTCTGAAATTATCTCGTGTGTTCCAGTAACCAATGTAAATTTGCAATATGATCTCCAGAGCCTTTTCCTTTTCTTAATCCAGCTCAAAAATCTGGCATTTCTTGTTCCATATATGGCAGCAGTCTTTGTTGTAAGATTTTGAGCATCACTTTACTCACATGAGAAATTAATGGGACAGATCGCTAGTTGCTTGGGTTAATGATTAGAGAGTTGGACTGGCACTTGGGAGAGTGACGTTCAGATCCTCAGTCAACCATGAAATACACTACATCACTTTGGGCCAGTCACCTTCTCTAGGCCTAACCCACATCACAATACTATTCTGAGGACAAGATAGGGAAGGGGGGGAACGATTGATGCTGCACTGACATCATTCAAGGGTGGAACAAAAATTTAATAAATATTACAAAAATGTAATGAATAAATTAAAGAAGGGGGGGTGCCTCCACGTCACCTTCTATGAGTGACCCTCATGTGGAATGCAAAAAGTTCTGGTGTTTCAGCAGCCAGGACCTGGTACCTCTTCTAGGAATGCCAACCTCCAGTTGGCACCTGAAGTTCTTAGAGAATTCAAACTGATTTACTTAGATCAGTTCCTTTGGAGAAACCCCTGGCGGTGAAGGAGGCGGTGTGCAGCGGTAGCAGCCGGGGGAGGCTTCCCTGAGCCCTGGCGGTGGTGGGAGGCAGCGGCGTGCGGTGGCGGCATGTGGCAGTGGCGTGTGGTGGAGGCCATAGAGACAATGGAGGCAGCTGGCAATGGCAGCGGCGGCTGGGGGAGGCACCCTTCCCTGAGTCCTGCCAGCTGTCTGGTGAGTTTGGGGAGAATGGGGAAAGGTGGTGGCAGCCGGCAGGGCACGAATTGGACCGGGTTTCCCCCCCCCCCTTTTTGCTCTTGGGTGCTTGAGTGCCCAAGCGCCCAAGTGCAAAAAGGGGGGGAAATGCCAGGAGGGCCGATCTGGACATCCCTCTCTCGTAATTATTGCGAGAGAGGGATGTCCAGATTGGCCCATTGCAGGTTCAAAGCATGACTCCCGGGAAAATAGTTGATTTTCCTGGGGTCGGAAAAAGTGCTTTGAACCCTTGCTGGAGCCCGCTTCACCTCGGGAGTAGCTGCAGCTGGTTTGATCGGCCCCTTTAAGTACAAGAGGAAACAGCACTTCTTCCTGTATTAAAGGGCCGTGTGGCCGCAGCCTAAGTTAGAAGAGCAACTGAAAGTCCCAAAGTCAAATGCCATGGATGCAGACCAACATAGAATTAAAGGAGGCAGAACTAAAGCAGAGAAAAGTTGATTTAGAAAAAGACAACCTGCTGGTCTGGACAAAGCAGGCAGGTGAGTAGGAAAGGTTGATGCAAGAAGGGTCCAAGGAGAAAGAGGGTGCAGCTGGTAGCACCAGACTAATCTGTTGCTCATAAAAGATCTTGCTTAAGTAATTCAAATGTGAAAAAAAACCTTTGCAACACCCTATTTTTTTCCTTGCTTAATTTATATAAAATACACCTACACAACAAATGACAGAATGTAAAAGCGTGAAGGGTAAGGTTACATTGTGTCCTCATAAATTGTTTGTAGTATTTTTTTCTTCTCCCTCTTTCCCTGTCCCTCCTTCTCCTCACTCTCTCACGTACTACACATTGCTGAATGCTGTGTTCCCTCAGCTGTATGCTTCATCCATCTACTTTGCAATAGCCTCTCCTCCATCACTTTCAGCAGCAAGAGTGTGTGTGATCGACATATAATAGGAAAACCAGGTTGGACTTCAATAGGTTATCAACAGTTCAAAATATATTTCAGTAGCTATGTGAAATGGCTGGATATGCAGTGCATGTTATCTTAATGCATTTATATACATGCCCAGCAGAGATAAGATAACCCCCTAATGGCTACTGATGGAGGGAAAAGGATGACCCCTGAGCAAATGACAACTGCAGCGACTAACGCTAATAAAAATCTAAATATGGCATCCCCCAAAGGCAAAAATCAGGACACAATAGGGACAGTGATTTTCCAGAGCCAAAGACCTGGAAATAGGCAAAGTGAGACTTTAGAGTGCAGGATTGTGGAAATACAAATGGTTCTGGTTCCTTAGTCAAGGCTTAACATATGTGTTGCATATGTGCCTTCATGTTCTTTATGCTAATGGAGCTGTTTGTTTCCATCACTAGGCAGTTGAATACTAGAGTCTGATCAAGAGGTGATGACATACACGTTTCTTATAAGTTCAGTAGCTTGGTATCAATTTTCACTTTATTTTCCTTGGCAGTGTTCTTCCTGTTTCAAAGAATTGTAAATCTCACTTGAGAAAGGATTATGCAGTAATTCACTACATATTTTTGTACTCGACTACCTTACAATTCATGCAACTTCATTTCAGACTATAGAATGGGGTAGTCCTTCAGGGTACTGTGACCTGCCAAGGCTTTATTTCAGAAAGGTAGTCCCTCTTTTCCACCCGAATAGTTGCACCCCAGGTAAGTCATTGCATACAGTAATATGGAGTCGAAAAGGCTGGGGGAAAATCCCACCCAGTGTTAGGGCAATGCCATCAATACTGGTATCTCACTATCAACGCTAATTTTTTTCCAGAAAGTACATATTGTTAGCTGGCTCCCGTGTGTTTCTGCATGTGCCTCTCATCTTCATTCTTTGATCATCCTAAATTATCAGGTCCCTGTCATGCCTGCTCAAAAAAGAGAGATGAATAACTTACATTCTGAAGCTATTACTTCCCATGGAGTTAATTTCTCTTACAGCAAAATTCCATCAGAACTGGGTAATGACACAACTCTCATATCTGCCCTTGTAAAATTACTTGAAATAATTGCAGTTGGGATGAAATCAATCAAAAGTATATGTTCCTCCATTCCTATAAACCATGAAGAATCACCCCTGATGGCTACTGTTATTCAGCAGTAGCTTGGTTTTCAAGGTTCTATATTTATTATGCTTTATCATTTATCCTGGCAAAATCTGACATTCTAATAATCTTGGTATTTTGATGAAAATAAGTCCTCTGGAGATTTCACTTTTTAAAAAAGCATGATTTTGGTACTACATTATAATGTAATAATATCTCCGTCAAGGATGGTAGCAACTGACTAGAAAAAAAGTCCTGTCTCAGCTTCAGATATTTTTGTGTAAAACCAAGTCTGTATGTTTGCTAGAATTTTCAGTAAAGCTGAGATTTAAAAAAAAATTAAAGTAAACAGTATATGTCCCATACTTGAGTGCCAAACACTTTATGATCTGGGAAATTCATGATCAGGACAATTTCTTTACTTTAAAGTAGCTATGGAAGGGATTGGATTGAACAGCTGGGGCACTGGAGGATGATAGGTTTAACCCTTTTCCTCATGTGACTTTCTCAGTCTCTTCGTCTGCAGTTTGCCATTCTGAGGAAATACAGCTGCCTGTATTTTTTTTGTACAGTGTATGAAAGGAACGACTTAGATCAGGAAAATGGTATGAGGGATGGGGGTCAATCCTTCCTTTTTCTGCACTAATGCCATGATGCAGTTCCCCGTACCACAGTCATTGAGCTAAACCTTAGAGCCCCATAGAAGTACACCCCAGCAACCCTGGGCAAGGGAACCCCCCGTAATCTGACTCTCTCTCTCTCTCTTTCACACACACACACACACCAGTGAACAACACTCCCTGACCCATTATCAAAGTTCTTTCAACTGGTCAAATTAAGACCTAGCCAGATAAGCTTGATCACAACCACCAACTCCGCCATCCAAATAGATAGATGATAGATAGATAGATAGATAGATGATAGATAGATAGATAGATAGATAGATAGATAGATAGATAGATAGATCTATGTCCTTTAGCATCCAGAAGCAAAAGCCTGCTCAGGGGAGGGGCAGCTAGAATATAGCTTGGACAACTGCACCTCTTTATTAGCTACTGCTCTTAAATCCCAGTGGGCCAGGGCAAACTGCTCCCTGGCTTTTAATGCCAGGAATTCTGTATATAAACTATACTAATATAAAAAAATGCCACATTAGTCTATAGTTCCTTTGTTATTTGTCCTTCTGCAAGGCTGTGCTGTTCTGGGTTCCTTAATTCTCCGTTTGACAAGTCCCAGCATTTAGCTGTGAGAGCAAGTTGGCTCTGATTCTGGCCGGCAGAAGCATCTGCTGTGATCTTTCTAGTCAGGACCCCACAACTTCTCCCCTATAGTTCCAGCTGTATCTGTGACAGGCTATTTAAAAATTGCACAATTATGTAAAACTGGTTAATGGCTTTGTTTTGGTTCTTTGTTTATTTTTTCATCATATGCAGAAATGCATTTTTTTTTTAGGTCAGTACTGAACATTTAGAGACTGTAGGGCTGCGGGGTGGGAGTGGTGGTAAAACCAACTGGTCTCCAGCTGCACCCAACCAGGCTTTAAAAGTGCAAATGGCAGGCCTAGCTAGACACAATAAAATAATCAATTCACACAAACACCCTCCCCCCTCCAACTACAAAGGTGACATCTAGCATGGAACAGAGTTTTGGAGGTTGAAAACCCTTGAGAAATCTTTTCCTGGAGACTTTAGGAAGTCTTTCTGTAACCTGACCTGCCCTAGGCAAACAGAGAGGAGGAAGGGCTCTTTTGTGCTGATTCCTTTGAGGTTGATGGAGCTCTCACTTGGAGCCTGGCCAATCAGTTGCCTCTCACTCCCCCCTCCCTGCCATCGGGAGGGTGGTGGTCAAATTTGTACTGCAGCGCCATTTAGGTTTTATGCTTTTTGTACACCATCTGTTGTTTTAAGATTTTTGTATTTTTTGTATGACTGGGCCTGCAATAGCGGGGAGAGCGGCCTAGAAGTCAAAAGTATAAATAAATAAAATAAATAAATAAAATTATGTTTCTTGATGTAAAATGTTGTATACCGCCCTGAGCCTACTTTGCAGGGAGAGTGGTATAAAAGTCTAAATAATAATAATAATAATAATAATACTGAGAGTATGTATGGAGGAATTTTCTTTTTTGTAAATGTTTTATAACTTTTACTGGTAGCTGTGGCTTTCTGTACCACATAGACCTCCATTGTTTTGAACACAGCCCATTCTTTGCTCAGGGAAGTACATTAATCCCACCATTCCTCTTGCGTTTTCAGTTCCTGTTTATGTCTCCTCCCCTTTGCCAGTGACCTTATCATTTTAAACTGTAAGGTTGCAGGTAGTTCTTTTGTTGTTGTTATCATAACAGATACTCGCTTAAAAAAATGGAGTCCATGTTGCTATGAGATGAACATCTCTATATGTATCTCTAGCAGTATAGCCAGAGAAGAATTTCCTGCTCAGCTAATAAATCTCTCAGTTCTCAGATTTTGTGTGTATTTATAAACCAAACTACATAATGATAAATATTGAAGTAATTTTTTCAGGTTGAAGAGACTAATTTCAAATATAAGTTTCTCTCCTCAGTTTGCTAAGAATTGACCTAAGTAGGAAGGTATTTATTTAACTGATCTCATAAACCACCTCTTATGGTTCCCAGACTCAGTTTTATCATCCTTATTACAGCTATCTTTGTGTTCCTAAAAGTGCTTGAAGTAAATATTGACTCTTATATTACTATGTGCAAATGAACTCTGACAGTATTTCATCTACTAGAATATTGAGGTCCTAAAGGGGTCAATCCAAAAAATTCATCTCTCCATCTGCCACCAGTGTAGAAACCCATAGGAAATGAAGGCAATAATTAAAATGTCAAATTGAAATCAATGTAAATTGAAAAAACATCAGCTTTATTTTCTTAATATAATTATCCACATTAATTTTGATGAAGTAATAATTTGCTTGAGCCTACATATAAAATTTTATAACTCATGAATTTCAGAAAAGAAATTACAGCAATTTATATTGACCATCTTAAGTGATGTATCTGTAATGTTATATAATTACTGTTTTATAGTGCAGTAAAATGATCATCATGAATTTAAGTTAGTCAACCTCTGACAGCCCTGGATAGATCATGCCCCTTTGTTCTTCCAAGCAATATTTCTTAGAGCCCAATTAGCTGTTTTGTTTCCAAGGGCCCCAAAGCCTTTCTATGGGGAAAATGCTACATGGAAACAGGAGCACTTAAGTTCTCCTTACCCCCCATGTGTCACCCAAAGACATGTAAAATATACACAGCAGAACTGACAAATGCTTGAGATGCACACATGAGCATAATTATACAACAGCATTTGCTACACTCTAATGTGGCTTTATTAAGATAAAACTGAATGGACTTATTGCTAATACTGAGCTCATAAAAAACTGAATCTGAAAACAATCCCATACCCAGAGCAGCTTTTAGAAGATTTCAAAAACTGTTTGTGTTTGTTTGGGACACATTAAGGCACCAGATTAACTCATTACTGAATAAAGGCACTAGCAGTACTTAAAAATAAAATGCAGATGAGTAGTGGTGGTCCAGCTGCCTTTCTGGGAATCCTGACTATGAAATCGCAGAAGAGGGATAACCCCAAAGGACAGAATCTGCATTGGAATTTCTGGTGCCTATGTTGGTCTAGGGGAAAACCAGGTTGATCCCATGGAACAAAAATAAATGTACATACTTTTGTATGCTGTTCTAAAGTGTTAGAGACTATTGTTTAGGCAAATATTCTTTACAGGGTTTAGTAGGCCACACACATTTTGGATTTGGATGTGACAGTTTCAGATTCAAGCCCCTAGTCAGCTCTGAAGCTCACTGGATGCCATGGCCAAGTCACTGGCTCTCAGCCAAACCTACCACAATGTTCACAAATATTTATGAACTATGAGCTGTAAACCACTTTCTACTCTGAAAAGATCTATAAAGATTATAAATAATGGCATTCTTTCCAAGCGTTAAAATATGAAGCATAAAAGCAGCTGCTCTATCAGCCAAATAAGATTATTTAGAGCATTGTCTTCAAACTGGATGTTATTGTTTGTTTATTCAGGTGGGTAGCCAAGTTAGTCTGAAGCAGCAGAACAAAGCTTGAGTCCAGTGGCACCTTTAAGACCAACAAAGTTCAGTTCTGGGTATAAGCTTTGGTGTGCTTGCACGCCTTAGCTCCTGCCAGAGCTCAATGGTACAACATCTGCTATGTGTTCAGGAAGTATCATGCCAGGTCCACATCCTGCTCCGACACAAAGTCATAAAGGATTCTGGTCTTATTATTTATGGACCTGGCATTACACATCACCAGTGTCAGAGTGGGGTTCTGCTTCCTAGCTCCACAACCTACTACTTTTGGGATGAGACACAGATTGGAAGGGGACCAAGCCCATCTATGTCTCCATCCCCTTCCCTCCCTCCATCTGTTCCCACTGCCATACCTCTCCTTCTCCAGGAGCACAGGGATCCCTTGACTGTTCATGTGTCCGCTGGTGACCTTTGCTTATTAGCCTTGGTCACCATTGGACACAGTCACATTATATTATATATATGGTATTATATGGTATTATATTATTTCAAGTAATGTTACAAATGCAAATAGTTTTGTTTTAATAAAAAGATAATATGAATGCAAGATTCCCTAGTATCATTTTTCATTTGAGTACAATACATATAATGGCCCAAGAATGTTGTGAGAGATACCTTTTGACAGGTGAATGATGACTTGACATTGAAAAGTAGGGATGTGCGTTCAGATAGATCTGAGCTGAATATATATCCAAAAAATACTTTATTGGTATTTTTCAGATATACTTTGGGATACCAAAAAATGGCTCCTGAAAAGTCCCAGAAACATTAACTGGGTGTCAGGGCCAGCCAGCTGTCACCTCCTCTTTGGAGGAAATATTGGAGGAGTTGGGCTCTGTGCTGGTGAAATATCCACCCAAGCAGCTGGGTCAAGAAACAGATCCAACAGGGGAAGCATCAGAAAGCAAGAACACTTCCCAAACAGAGCCAGGCTGTTCATTCTGGCTGTAGACAACAAAAAGGATGCAGAGGCCAGGGCCTCAGTCGCCATCGGGTTCTCCTGAAACAGTAGAGCGTAGAAGAAGGAAGGAGTGCTCATCAGCTTTGGAGAGAAGATGGAGTGGTTGCCTAATGGCACAACAGCAATTAATGTTGGTTCGCAGAGTAAAGTCTTTACAGGTGCAGGATTGACATGCTGCTAGAAAGAAGCAAGGACCTACACCTGGAGGATGAGGAATCCACCAGGAAGAAGCGACACCTGGGCTTTGGAGATGAGTCAGCAAAAGGAGGCAGTTAAAAGGAACACACTGAGCAAGTCTTGGTGTAGAAGCAAACTTTGCTTGTCGCCTCCTCTGTGAACTGACCCACTCAGCAAACAGTGCTACCTTGCCCTCTGTTGTGTTTAACCTGTGCTTGCTTTTCTGTTACAAACTGATTAAATGCAATCTTCCCCAGCTCAGGGTTCTCAAGAAGACTTCACTTCATTCTCAATAACAAAAGACTTTTCAATACTCGAATATCCTAACATATCCCAGAGGTGTCTACTCAGCCTAAGGAAGTTGCTATTTCATTAACCAGTTCTCGGTTCATCTTTTCCTTTTTTTTTTTTCTCAATCAAGAAGGACACTCAAGTCATTATTTTACTCTCCATCCTGTTTCAGGAGCTATCTTGACTCACCCAGACTTTTGCGTCAATGCAGATCTGGCTCACTTCAACCTAATTAAAGTATATTAATCATGTTAGCTCACCCAGACTCTTTGTGCCCATGCAGATTGGGCTCACAGTAGCCTAATCAAGGTATTTCCCCCATTTTTGCCCAACAAAGTTTGACAGCAGTTACCTTCAAACTGCCCAGTCAAATTCAAACCATGGCTGAGGACAGACTGGCAATCTGCCCCGGGATAGGTCTGCATGGGAAGCGGGGGAAGGGAGCCTGTTCAGACATGTGCAGCTGTCCCTCAGCTCCCTTCTGCACTTACCCGCTTTGAAGCCGGTTTTCTTGCACTTTAGAAGGACACCAGGAGAAACCAGTGTCCGGAGGCTGCCTTGTGCTTGCCTCCTGCTTCCAGGCAGTGTGAACCGGAAGAAGGCGGGAGGCAAGTGGAGGCAGCAGTGCGAACACAGTGTTTTGCCAGTTTGCACATGAGCACTCATGCGCACATGCACACATGAGCACATGCGCAAATTGCCAAAACAGCCCTATCACGAGCTGCAGAAGCCGGCCCACCTGGGCCCACTCCTCAGCAGTCTGAACCAGGGGCGTAGATTTTTTAAATTCCGGGGGGGGGGCGGGGGCTCTCTTGTGCGTGCACGAAAAGCGCGCACGTGCACTCGGGACCATGTCCCTGCCGCTCTTCCCCCCCCAGGGAGCCGCTGCCGCCGCTTCCCTCCCCGGGCTGTGCCCGCCCACCCACCGCGCTCCCCGCCCCCTCCCTCCCTCCCTCTCCCCGCTCACCTCGGGGATTGCTGCTGGCTGCTGCTGCCTGCAGCCGGGGCCGGCGCATCGCCCTTGCGGGCCCCGGGCTCCCACTCCGCCTCGTGTTGTGCCTAAGTTTCCCGGGGGGGGCTCAGCCTCCCCCGGCAAAATGGAGTGCCTGAGGGTGGCCAGTCAGCCGGCCGTCGCCGCCTCTCTCCCCCCCCCCGCCCCAGGGAGGCAGGAGGGCAGGCCGGCAGGGTGCTCCATTTTGCCGGGGGTGGCTGAGCCCCCCCCCGGGAAATTTCGGGGGGGGGGCTCGAGCCCTCGAGCCCCCCCGTAGTTGACGCCCATGGTCTGAATGCTCCGTAACGGCATCCTTGCGCAATACCCTGGCCAATGTGGACAGCCAGCCCCGGGGGATTCCCCCCCCCCCGCAGCTTTTGCCTCCGGATTCATCCCACTCCAGATTGCCAGTCTGTCCTCAGCCCATATCTTGGACCTATCATGTTCTTAGGAAAGTGGGACCCTTCCCCATAAAAAGAACATCCCAGGTCAGTGAAAAGTGTACCAGGTTTCCCATTTTCTGAATACCCCTGAAACTGTGTTGCAGGCTCCCTTTCCCCCCTCACTCTACTCTTTGGACTTCTCCAGACTTCAAGTTCAGGATTTCAGGTTGTATGTTCCTTCCCTGAAATTTCCAAATTTCTTCCCTTTTCTTTTTTTATAAGTGCACCCTCTTGCTGGTGTGTTTGTGTGTATATGATTGCTTAGGGAATTAGTTCCCAGGTGCTCAGTGTAGGTTCTTCACATTTTAATTTTGTATACAATACAATTGTCTGTGTTTACAATCACTGTCTCTCTTTCTTCCCAATTTTATTTTGGGTAACAGTTTAATGGTTGGAGGAATGTGGGCAGTTTAGTGGTGGTGGAAAGACAATCACTCTCTCACACTCTCTTTCTTCCTCATTTTATTTTTGGGTATCCCCACTGAGATCCACCCTGGTATACACAGACCTACAAGATTGTGCATTATTTCCTACTGGAACACTTTTTGAAAACTAATTTTCCTAAATAGTAGGGGAAATGTTCATATCACACTCATCCTGAAAGAAAGGCACAAATCTGCTCCCATTTACAGTACAAAATAGGAGAAATAGAGAACAGAAATGAAATACATTAAATCATGTGATTTGGGTATATGGTCAAATGGCTTTCATGAAATAAAAATCAAATGCATTCTTACCTACAATGTCCATTGTCACATATTGTATAATATGAGGTAACATGAGATATGTCTTTGGAAGACAATCTGATGCTTAAAAATTACAGTCCATCAGTGAGGACTCTGGACCAATCTATGACCTGAAATACAAAACCAGCAAACATGAGATTATCTAACTGAAGTAGAGTCTCAGACATGGCACAGGTTGGACCAGCAATTGTAGCTGTTTGAGGCCTGTGGAAAGTTAACATTTATAAGGGACAAATTGACTGGTTTGCTTGAGTTTAGTAAAATTTCCATACTAAAAACATGCAGCTTATTCACACAGGGAGTGATATATTACTCATTATTATTCATCACTAGATTACTCAATTCTTGGGAATGATTCACACATTACTCTCTTGGTAACAAAAATAATCAAACATCTGTCTGCCTGTATTAGCTCTAGGAGTTGATGCCTCTCTTGGGTTACCAAACAGGTGGCAGCAGGTGGAGCAAACTTTAAAGAACAATCACTGTCCTGTAACCTTGTGTTATATTCTTTCCTAGAACTGTTTCCCAATTGCTGTGCCATTTTAATTCCTTTCCCATTGTCCTGGCAGTGATTACTTGGCTTTCAGTAGACCTATTCTTCTCCTTCTCCCAGTTTATGAGAAACAGTCAATTTGGAACAGATCCTTTTGCTCATAGGAAAGCAGTTGCCTCAGGTAATCCTGCATCGATAACTTTGTTGACTAATCAGGGCATGGAAAGGAAGGAAGATTGGGACCCTGCTTTCCAGTGTCACCACTGATCTTCATGGACAGTTTCCATGGACTGTCCCTGTTAGGGTTCTGTGTGGGAGCTGTACCAAACAGGTTACTGGCACAAAGCTTATGATAGTCAAATGTGCATGAAAAGCCCCTCCCCAGAATTCTAAATAATTACATTCTAAATTATGTTGCTTATTTCCAGTGAACTGGAGCACCTCTCCAATGCTGGTGTGTGATCCTGTGTATACACAAGGGAGCCACAACGAGCAAGAAGGACACATTTTAAAATGTAATGCAGAGAGATCAAAAGGCACTCTAGACATTCTAAAAAATGCAGTGTAAACTTGTTAAGCAATCTACTAAAAGCAGTTATGTCTTGTAGATGTGCCCATAGCTAGTGCATGCAGAATTCACCTGTGAGTATGTGCACTGTTTCCCCAAAGTAAAATAGGAGGGGGTTGTAGCAAAATGCTCAGGAAGGAGACAGACTCACCAAAAGAGGGAGAGAGAAAACAGGATACATCTTGGAGCAGAAAAGTGGGAATAAAATTGGCATGATACCTTCAGGGGGTAGGAAGAAGTAGGTGAAGCTACAGGACTGGCCTGGAGGGAATGTAGGGATTCCAGGAGTAATAGTTCCCACACAGTTGGGATTGGTTCCCATGTGGATTAATTGCTATGACAAAGGCCGAGGACAGACTGGCAATCTGAAGCGGGGCAGGCACGCTTCGCAAACGGAGGAAAGGAGCCCGTTCAGACATGCGCATCTGCCCGGCGGCTCCGTTGCGTACTTACCCGTCTCCCAGCCGCTTTCCTTCCGCTTTACCCGGACACCAGTTTTTCCCGGTGTTCAGGGGCCTTCCTCCGCATGCCTCCCGCTTCCAAACAGTGTGAACTGGAAGAAGCGGGAGGCATCCGGAGGAAGTGTGAACGCACCGGCAAAAAGTTTTGCGCATTTGCGCATATGCGCATTTGCGCATATCTAATATGCGCATATGCAATATGCGCATATCTAATATGCGCATATGCGCATTTGCGCATATGCGCATATGCGCAAAACATCAAAGGAAAACAAAAAAAAGTGCAGCGGCCCGCGCGAGCCGCGCGGGCTGGCTACGCGCCAGTGTGAACCCTCCGTGGGCAGTCTGAACGCTCCGTATCGCCGCTGATCCGCATTGCTCTGGCCAGTGTGAACGGCCAGCTCCGTGAGTTTTTTCCCCCGCTCCAGTTCCCTCCGCTTTGCCTCCGCTTCAGATTGCCAGTCTGTCTTCGGCCAAAATGAAATCATACCGGGAATAAATATTGTCTAGTACTACTTTGCTCCATGTAGTTGTAGGCCCTTAGGGACTTTACTACCTGAATGTAAATCTAAACCATGGCAACAGTACTTATGGGGAGGGACAAGAACAAGGAGTATGTGTGGATATGGGGATGTCCTGCTGATGAAGAGGAGAAAGAAATGGAAAAGTAGGTTTGAGTATCCTGTTGGAGTTAGGCAGCTGACTTGACATGTGCTTTGCCTCTGCTCAAACTAAAATCCTAAATATTTAATTAATCATACCTTTGCAATCCATCACTAAGGTAGGGGAAGAGAGAAAGGTTATACAACAAAATATAATATGTGAATCACTGAAGAAAAGCAGTGTTTAATTGCATTATATGTCCATTGGGATAATTTTTGAAAGTTTTTTTTACTATGGGCTTTAGATTAGTTTGATAACAGACGATGTCTCTTCTTAGAAGTCATGCTGCTTTTTGGACCATAGGTGATATTTGTGTGCTGGCGTTTTCCCTTCTGAAGCAGGTCAGCTGAAGTCAGCTAATCTGTAGGTCAAATTCTCATGCCAGTTTGGGCTTCTGATTGGGTGGTGGTGGTGGAAGGTTGCTCAGTAGAACGGATATGGGTTGTCTGGCCAGCTGTGGATGACAGCTTCTCTGGTTCAGAATTTAACTATGTTTTTTCTATCAGTGGTTCTCTACAAGGAGGTATTTTCCAAAGAGAAACTGGCTGAGAAGAGTGGTGGTTGCAGAGCCTGTCAGCTTTGTGCTGTACTCTTAGGTGGGGCTTGCCTGTGAGTTGGGCCCTATTGTTCAGCTACTGGAAGAAAGACAGGTAGATGTAGGCTTGGATGACAGGCACCACTCTATGTGCTGGGATAGCAGGTACTTTACTATAGCATGGGGTGGACTGGCTGAAGAGTCAGCTTTACCTGTATTTGAGCAAACTGTATTGGCATATACAGATTAATTAATTAGTTAAGGGGACAGTATATCATTCTGTATATCTAATAGCCAAATATGGCTTATCTGCAGATATATAAACCTGTGGATTGGGCCCATATTGAAATAAAGGAGATTTTTCTCTGAACTTGGATGATTCCCCAGGCTTGCATAAAAATCTGAAAACCGTAAAAACTTATATTTGGGGTTTAAATCCCCTCTAAACAAAACTGTTGTCTGCACATCTGCAGACAACAAACCTACCCCCTCCTCCGTTGGATGGCTGCCATGGCAGGGACAGGAGGCTGGTGGCAGAGGTATCATTGTTGATGGGAAGGTGGAAGGAGAAACCTCAGTGAGCCCAGCAGGGGAGACCGGGACCTGTGTGGAGCTCACCATCATCAGTGGTGGGAACAAGCCTGATGGTGTGTGTGTGTGGGGGGGAGAAGCTTCACTGGGCCAGGAGTGAGGTCAGGACCTGCACACGGTTTGTAGGCATCGGGGGAACAAGGCTTGCAGAGAACCCTGCCATCATCCTTGATTGTATGGGAAAGCTTTTGCTGGAATCTTGCTGGGCCCAGTGGCGCAGAGTGGGCTGAGGTGGGAAGCTACATTAGGACTGGTGGTGGTGATGTTGAGAGTATCGGAGGGATTGGGGACTCAGTGAAGCAGCTGGGTGAGTTGAGGAGCTGCCGTCAAAGTGGCAAATTGGTGGGACAGCCCAGGGGTCCTTTCGTAGAAAAAGAGGTGCAGGAGCTCATTAGCATAACTCATTAGCATAGTCCACGCCCCCTGACATCACCAGAAGTGTGTCAGAAAGGGAATGTCAGTTTCAGCCTCATTATATCCTATGGGCCATTGAAATCAATGGCAAAAGCTCATAGGGTATATGAGGGGCTGGAGGAAAGGGGGTTTGAGGGAGAGGCTCAATCTTGCAGGGTAGCTGCTGGGGCCTCTCCTCGAAATGCCCACCAAGTTTCAAGAAGATTGGACCATGGGGTCCAATTCTATGGGCCCCCAAACAGATTGTCCCATCCCCTCCATTGTTCTCTATGGAGGGAAAAAATGTTAACTTTTTTCCTACCATAGAGAACAATGGAGGGAATGGGGGCAACCTGTTTGGGGGCCTGTAGAATTGGACCCCCTGGTCCAATCTTCTTGAAACTTGGTGGGCATTTCGAGGAGAGGCCTCAGCAGCTACCCTGCAAGTTTGGAGCCTCTCCCTTAAACCCCCTCTCCTCCAGTGGCTTTTAAAGTTGCCACTGAATTTCAGCGGCAATTCGGTGGCCAGTTCTGAGCTGGCGGAGCTTTGCTCCGCCTCGCTCCGGCCCCAACGGACCCCTGGGACAGGCTATTGAGCAGTGAGTAGAATGGCAAGGATAGGGGTAGGTAAGGAGAGCAGCAAGGGTTGGAGGGTAGGTAGGGAGAGCAGAAGCAAGGGTGGGGTAGGTAGTGAGAGCAGTAAGAGTAGGGGGTGAGTGGCATGCCAAGGGGGGGGTAGGTTGGGAGAGTAGTGAGGGTGGGGGAGGTAAGTAGAGTGTGAAGGGTAGAGTGGCAGAGCAGTAAGGTGACAGTGAGAGGAAAGGGTACACAAAGGTGGCTGGGGTGTCAGAAGCCAAAGGACTAAGCAGTTTTCTCATGAGTTTCCCACAGATCCCCACTAGTTCCTTGTATTGTAGACTGTGACAGGAAAGTGAAACCAAAAACTGATGTCCTCCATGCCATTTTGGGTAAATGCCATACCATTTGGCATAAATGAGACACTTAGTTCAGTGTAAGAGATGATAAAGACAGCATCATGTGAGCATTGCTTGGGAGAGAGTTGCATATGTAGGCTCAAACAAAGAAAAAGTCCTATCTCTAGTACACATTAACTTAGCAGGGGTTCTCATGAGGATCTCAGTCAATGGGTTTTCTATAGAAATTGCTTGTGGTATTTGATCAGTGATGGCTACTTCTTGCACGCACGTTGATACTCAGTATTACAATGGCATACACAGTAGTTTCTGTGGTAGTTTTGCAGAAAGAAAATAATAGCCATATCTGTTCATACCTAGGACTTTACAGAATCTGATCAAAATTGAGCAATACAATGCCATTCGTGATTTATATGGTGCTATGAATAAGGAACAGAATATGTAAGATAATAATACTAAAATAATTCTTAAAATTTTCCCCTGCAATTAATAGGAGATACAGGTGCATTGCTGTGTGGGTGCATGACTGAGTTACGTCTTGGAAACCACAGGCCCACATTCAGTCACACTGCTGTTTTATGGGGCAAATTTAACAAACATTGCAAATCAATCCAAAGTTACTATTAGTTTAGTACTTGACGCTGTAAAATTCGACCTTAGAATATGCCTATATCTAGATTGCATTATGAATGTACAGTGGAAAACAATGAACAAACAGTGCAAAACAATGTAATGTATGTTGATTTTCAGTCTCTATTTGTCATGATAATCTTCAATATTTGCAGGCAGTTTTCTAAAATAAGACAATTCTCCAGGTTTCTGATTGTTCATTGACTGACAAAATGGAATGATTTGTGAAGAGATATTCTGAATAATAGTTATGAGTTACTTGAAATCTGTTAAATTAGAGATAAAGTAATTTGATTAAGTGACCTGTTTTAGCAATGTTATGTGCTCAATGAATATGATTGTCAATTATGCTTAATGTTTAAGCTATATAATGTAAAGATTTTTTTAAAAAACAGAGTCTTGGATTTCTTACTATTTAAAAGTCTTTAACATAAATTACTGTGGGTGCAATTCTGCCATTTCTTTTCAGAATTCCCATTGATTAGCCAGCACTGGTATCACACTTCAGAACCTAATATTACAGCTATGAATGATACATTGAAAAAAATATGGATACAGTTCAACCAAAGTTTTGATAGCAATGGAAGACTTAAACATTGTCTTTTCTAAAGATTCTGAAAGTATATAACCTTGCCCAATTTTATTTTAATTCTACTAAAATGTATTATATGTACTGACTTTTAAAAAATCACATTTCAACATATACCGGCAGAATTAAAGTGATGACAGTATCCATAATTTTAATGGGTCAGTTATGTTAACAATGGTAGGGGGCTGGGGGTTGGTGACAGGGGACATGTTTTGCATGCAGAGAGTCCCTGACATGTTAAAGAATCTGAGGTTGCTGGGGAAACCCTTTCACTGGTTCACCCCAGAGAGCTGTTGCCAATCAAAACAAACATCCCTGAGCTAAATGGACTAATGGTCTCACATGGCATAAGACAGCTTTTGGCAGCCATGCATGGCATCTGGGAGAGAGAGGAGTGCAGTTCAGCATGATTTGGATGCATGGGTTAAGATAAATAAAGCCAGTGGAAGCACTGGTCAAGTTTGGGGCCAGTGCTTCCACTGGGATTTGCCTTAGTGTTGTTACCTGTTAGCAGCAAGCTACACATAAAAGTAGGAATGATTCACAACATAGAGCAGCCATAAACATAAGTAGTTTAATTCATATACTTACGTCTTGTGTCTTCATTTGGAGGGCTGAGCACAATTAAGAACATAAGAACATAAGAGAAGCCAATGTTGGATCAGGCCAGTGGCCCATCCAGTCCAACACTCTGTCACACAGTGGCCAAAAACACCAGGTACCCTCAGGAGGTCCAGCAGTGGGGCCAGGACACTAGAAGCCCTCCCACTGTTGCCCCCCCCCCCCAAGCACCAAGAGTACAGTGCATCACTTGCCCCAGACTGAGAGTTCCTATCTATACTTTGTGGCTAATAGCCACTGATGGACCTCTGCTCCATATGTTTATCTAATTCCCTATTGAAGCTTGTCCATGCTTGTAGCCGCCACCACCTCCTGTGGCAGTGAATTCCTCATGTTAACCACTCTCTGGTGTACTTCCTTTTATCTGTTCTAACCCAGCTGCTCAGCAATTTCAAGGAGTGCCCACGAGTTCTTGTATTGTGAGAAAGGGGTAAAAGTACTTCTTTCTCTACCTGCTCTATCCCATGCATAATCTTATAAGTCTCGATCATGTCACCCCTCAGCCATTATTCCAAATCTCTTTTATTTACAATCTGCATGATTGCAATCTACATGATTACGCAATTTCATTATCAAGTTCTTTTAAAGGGTCAGTGTTCAACCTTTCATACCGTCTAAACTTGATAGTTCACACGAATACAATAATACTTCTCTTAATAAATACAAATAAATTGCAGTTGCTGAAACATTCTCTAATTTCAGTTGCTGAAACATTCTACAATGTCTTTTTGTTCATTCCCTGGTTTCCCTGGTTTTGAATTAGTAGGTAAAAGGGGCCTAAATTCTAGTTTACCTCAGCACTAACTTTCAAAGTTTAGCGCCTCATTATGGCATCTCTCTTATAGTTCCCTCTTCGACCAATCTGTTTTCTTTTCCATTCCCCATATGCTGAGGGGCCTCAGTAATTCTGCCTTTCACCCCCTCTTCTGCAATACTTGCTACAAGTGTACAATCCAATATTACCAATCTGATTAAAAAAACCAACCAATATTTCTGGTACTGGATTAGATTAGCAATTTCCAGTTTTGCAAAAATTCTGCCTCTGATATTGAAAGTGAGAATCATATCAGGAAGGCAGCAAGACAAGAGGGAAGGAGAGAAGTACGGCCTGGTCCTCCGCTGCTCTGTGGCCCATTGGTCCTTTAAAGAGTGATTATTTTCTGTGGAAGGAACTACCCATAGAAAATAATGGCTCCTTGAAGTTTAAAGGGCTGGTGCGCCATGGACCACCTGGAGACTGGGTTGCAGTTCCTCTCCTTCACTTTCTGCTCTTGCTGCATTGAGTGGGAAGAGGCACTTCCAAAATTATAATTTTAATTCAGAAAGGTCATGATAACTGCATTAAACTGGGAATACTGTTCTGATATTTATTAAAACAAATTTTTCCTGACATTGTTTTCTAGAACAATTCTTGCTGACTTTCTGATATGGCATCAAAACAATAAGTTTTGAATTGCATATTTCTAGTTGTCACCATTTTTATTTTCCATTATCCAGTAGTACAAGAGATTATGGAGGTGTGCCTAATTATGAAGAAACACCTCTTAAATAGTTGCTCCAAAGACCGCACTCTGCTGCAATGCAATATGGCCCACAATATTTTAGCACCCAAGGCAGAAAATCCAGTAATGTTCAAATCAGGGGTCCTTTCGTAAAAAAAGAGGTGCAGGAGCTCATTAGCATAACTCATTTGCATATGCCACACCCCCTGACATCACCGGAAGTGTCAAAAGGCCACACATCCCTGATGTCATGGGCAGTGTGTCAGAAGGCCAAATGGGAGGGAGGGAGGGGGAAGGAAGGAAGGAAAGGAACAGGAAGGAAGGTAGGTAGGTGGGGGAGAGAAAAGAAAGAAAGAAAGAAAGAAAGAAAGAAAGAAAGAAAAGGAGGGAGGGGGGAAGGAAGAAAGAAAGGAAGGAAGGAGGGAGGAAGAAAGGGGAAGGAAGAAAGAAAGGAACAGTAAGGTAGGTAGGTACTTGGGAGAGAGAGAGAAGAAAGGAAGGAAGGAAAGTAGGAGAGAGGGAGGAAGGGGGGAAGGAAGGAACAGGAAGGTAGGTAGGTAGTTGGGGGGGAGAGAGAGAAGAAAGGAAGGAAGGGGGAGAGAGGGAGGAAGGGGGGAAGGAAGGAACAGGAAGGTAGGTAGGTAGTTGGGGGGAGAGAGAGAGGGAAGGAAGGAAGGAAGGAAGGGGAGAGGGAGGGAGGAAGGGAGAGGGGAAGGAAGGGACAGGTAGGTAGGTGGGGAGAGAGAGGTAAGGAAGGGAGGGGCGCTTCTCCCCCCACTGGGGCTGGCGTTTCCCTCCCCCCCTTGCTTGGGCCTGAGTGGCGTTAAGCCACTCAGGCCCAGCTTCTCCCTCCCTTGGGCCCGGGGAACTGTTGAGTGGGGGAGGGAGGGGGGGGGGACTGGGGGGACTGGGGGAGGGAGAGTTTTTTTCCCGGGGCCGGCGGCCTGCCGCGGCCCCAGGGAAGGCAACTGGGGGAGGGAGAGTTTTTTTCCGGGGCCGGCAGCCAGCCGCGGCCCCGGGGAAGGCGACTGGGGGTGGGACGGGGCTGTTTGAGCGGGGCCGGCGGCCAGCCATGGCCCCTGGGAAGGCGACTGGGGGCGGGACGGGGCTCCTGGGCGGGGCCGGCGGCCAGCCGCGGCACCGGGGAAGGCGACTGGGGGAGGGAGGGGGTGAACGGGGGAGGCTTTCTGCCGGGGGGCGGGGCTTTGTTATGTGCCCGCCCCCCGGCCCCTTCTCTCCTGGAGCGGCGCTCTGGCTCGCTCCGGCCCCAACGGAGCCCTGGTTAAAATATAACTTTTAAAAACTATTTGACAATCCACTGCCTTTAGAGGTAACTGGAAACATTTCCCCTGCAGGTGCCTGTTTCACCCTTCCCAAAGGAACATTGCAACACTATCAATGACGAATGGGGGCAAACTGCCAAAGGTCATTGTTGGAGATAGCCACTCTAAACTGCTCCATTCCAAACACCAGCCCAGGTAACTGATCTGTAACAAGAAGCAGAAATGAACCGCCTTTGTCAACATGACCATCCTTTCTCAGACTTCTAACTTGACTAAACCCAGATGAACAGAAACTGCAAATTATGTCCCTTGTACAACTCTCTGGTGACATTCACTATTGTCTATATGCTTGTCTTTACAGTAAAAGTTACACAAAGTGATTAACCTCAGAGGAAGGAGTGAGCTCAAGTGATATGCTATGTTAAATGTTGATGGTATCTGCCACTCTCTAGCAGCTGAGAGAAATTTATGGTGATACAGAAACTTTTTTGTTGGTTTTGATAATGTATAGGTTTCATTTTTAGTGGTTTTTCTGTAAGACTTGTTGGAAGAAAGGTGGCATGGGTATTTAAAAGTGAAAAAATGAATAATAAAAAAATGGAACATACTGGTGTCCTAATGTGTTTGACAGCTGTGAGTATGGAGACTGTTAGAAATGGAAATTCTGAAGTCCCTAGTCCCTTGGATGCTAAAACATTAATGCCAGTGCCCAGTAACTTAATTTTTAAAATGTTTTTAAATGTGCTGACATTCTAAGTTTCATGCTACTTTATTTAGATTTATTATACTTTGTGTTATTTACAGACTTTAATTGTTTCATAGCCTTAGAGGTTGTATAAAACTACCTTAAACAAACACATTTTTTTTTCTAACAGCAAAGGTGGCTAGCGCTTAAAGATCTTATTTTGTTTGCCAGGGATTTGAAATATTGTCCTGTCCTGAATATCAGAAAAGGGGTGATAGAAATTGAATACCTACATCCTTGGCTATACTGTACTTAAAAGGATTGTTTTTCTTTTGAAATATACTGGTTTGGCCATTTCAACCCTATAGTGAATGGTCCTAGATGAAAGGCACTATGTTATTCCATTACCAATTCTCTAAGCCATCAGGGTTCCCTGCAATCAATATTTCCTGTGGTTCATGCTGGTTTTCTGAAACTATTCTCTGCAGGAAATAATTAATTCTCCCCATGTTCTTATCTTTAAAATGTACTCTGAAAATCTGAAATCGGTGAAATTGGCAAGCAACCAGCATCAGGTCTATTATTCTTAGAACTGTGTTGTGACTGCTGGTAGAGAAAAAACAATCAATATACTAAGACCATGAACAGCATGTGTCACTAATGGGTTGCTTGGATCCCTGGTTGTTGTACTCTTTGGGCAAAGATTTCATCTGGGAAACCACAGTTGTTTCAGGTCTTTAGGGCAACTTGAAAGTTTGAAATAGTGAGACTTGCAATAGTAATAGACTTTCATTCTTAGTATTTGTGAGTGTGGTGAAAATAGTGCAAAAATTAAGACTTGCATAAAGTGTCCAAAACGCGAAAATAAATGAACAATTTTTTAAAAGTCTCACTTCTGAGCCAGCTGAACTTGTAGATGAGAAACTGCCCCCTCCCTTCAGGTATTTAATCCTTGACTTGTCAAAAAGCACACATTGAAGGGCAGGAGTCAAAGGGCTTTAGGCCCTTGAGTCTTAGTTGGAGCTCACAGCCTGTGGCCTTGTATGAGTTATGCCCAGGACCAGCATTAGCCTGGGATAACTTTAAGAGTTCATCCCCTGGTTGAAAAGTGTACCAAGTACCTATGATCATTGTCATCATCATCCAAAGGGGGCCAAAGTGGCTTACATCATTCTCCTCTTCTCCATTTTTTCCTTGCAACAGCCTTGCAACAGCCATTAGGCTCAGTATATGCGACTGGCCCAACATGACCTAGGAAATTTTCATAGTAAACTGGGGATTTGAGCCTGGTCCTCCCAGATACAACTACACCACTCTGTTCACAGCTCACAGGTTTTCAAAGCTTTATCTGTTAGCAGTGTTAACTTAACATTGTGGTGCACAGTTCTGATGACTTTTGGGTTTTCCAGTAGACTATGGGGGTGGACCTTGATAGCTACTCTCCTTGGTCTGAGGAGCCTACTGGACATTGTGTGTGAAGGGCTGAGGGAGAGACTGGATGTCTGGGTCTGAAGAGCCAACATGCTGCCTCAAAAGGCAAATGGGAGAGAAATATAAATTGTTTTTCAGGGCAAGAATGTCTTTTTCTACAATAGGTGAACTGCTTTCATACAACACTCTCAGAGGTATTAATTATTTCTGCCATCAGTAGGACCAGCCTCTCATGGCTGTAACAAACCAAGATGGGCCAGGGTTATGAGAACAGGTTGTACCTCTCCCAAACACCCTGTTAGCACCCTCAAACAACAGCAGTTGGAGCTGATCCAAGCAACTGCAGCCTTCTTGTGTGAGTTAAACAGCTGCCTGGCTGACTGCAGTAATGTTGTTTACTTATTTCCTCCCAACTTGAAATCAGGAAGGTGGATCGGGACTTATTTTCAGTTATGAAATGTAGAATTTTGCCTTGACGGCAGACCCCACATTAAAATCTGACATCTCAATGGTCAAGGGAAACTTAAATTGATAAAGAAAACAATAGAAGATGCTAAGCAGTGAGTTAAATCAAAGTGTTACTTTGCTTGGCCAATACCTAGCAAAAGAAAATAAAACCCAGAGCAACTGAAGAGGACAGAGAGGGAAAAGGCATATGAGTAATCTGGTGACTGCACAGCTGGATTGGGCTCTCTTTTGATCCCTGACCTTCTCCTTAGCTGTTAGATGTTGCAATGTGTGCAATACTTTGCACCTGTACTGATAAGATCAACCTTTTATGTGATAGCTGAGCAGAATTCCAAATTAGTCCGTCCCCTCCCTGGAGGTATTATGAAAGCAGCAGCCGGTGAAAGTTATATGCTTGCCAAGAAGTATGTCATCACATACATTTTAATTGTACAGCATCTTTATTATTACTTTGATAATGACTATTTTTTTTGCTATGTATTCTTGTCTGGAGAGCATCTTCAAAATAGCTATGCAATTTGCTTTTTCTTAGCACGGAAATAATATTTCAGCTTTGTAAAAATGTCTTGGGTTTCCTTCTGGGATATATTATTATTGTCCGTATCATCAACAGCAATTTACAGAGGCATCTTGTTGCAAAGTCATGTTCACAGAGTATTTCCTCAGCAGACCCATGGATGTGCTAATATGGATTTTTTTAAAAAAATTGGGAAGCAGTTAAAAAAAATCCATTCCAAAAAGTTTAAATCCTTTTGTAAAGCTATTCTTCTCTTCATTCCTTCACAGGTCTTGTTGGTCAATATCCCCACCCCATTTGCTGAGGGCAAAACTTAAGCACTGTTTGTTTCATTATATGATGGAGCGGGGGGGGGGGGGGGGTTAGAACACAGCTGAGCAATCTGTGTAGTGGTAAAACTAAAGATACAGTATCTTGAGATGCAACTGGCAACCCTGCCATAATTGTTTTCCTATGTGTGCATTTCTCTTTAAATGTATAAACAACTACTTCTGATCTAAAAGGTAAGAGTGAGTGGATGAAGAGAACTATATATTTAATCATACCCATCTCCCAATAATAGGGGAAAGTGATAGTCCCACTTTTGTAATGTTGTGTGATTGCAGTGTCCCAAAACACTGTAATTCTTCCTTGGTTTTAATAAAAAAATTTACTGAATTTTCAGCTACAATGAAAACTGCTATTAGCTGACTTTCACTGAGGCATATGGGGGAGTAAAGGTAAATGTAAAGGTTTCCCTTGCTTGAAAGCCAGTCAAATCTGACTCTAGGGGGCGGTGCTCATCTCCATTTCCAAGCCGAAGAGCCAGCACTGTCTGAAGACATTTCCGTGGTCATGTGGCTGGCATAACTAAACACCAAGGCACACGGAATGCTGTTACCTTCCTGCCGAAGCAGTACCTATTTATCTACTTGAAGTTTCTTGCTTTTGAACTGCTAGGTTGGCAGGAGCTGGGGCCAGAGACGGGAGCTCACTCTGTCATGCGGCACTTGGGTCTCGAACTGCTGAGCTACTGACCTTCTGGTCTGCAGCTCAGTATCTTAACCTCTGAGCCATGTGGGGGTAACTTCCAGTAAAAATAGAACCAGGAGAAAAGATTTCACGTTCTCCAAAAGTTGGCATAGGCTCTGCAAATCTGGTGAATTGCTTCTTTTTGCTGAATGCTCACTAATATCCATGTGGCATACACACCTTTTGATAACACTGATAGATTCAGGTGGGCATCCATGTTGGCCTGAAGCAGCAAAACAAAGTTTGATTCCAGTGGCACCTTTAAAACCAACAAGGTTTTATTCTGCGTATACACTTTCGTGTGCATGCTCATTTCTTTGTGTGCGTGCACATGAAAGCTTATATCCAGAATAAAACTTTGTTGGTCTTAAAGGTGCCAATGAAATCAAACTTTGTTTTGATACCGCTGAGTATGACTAAGCAATGACTTTTTTTTTTTTTAGTTTCCAACCATTGGGGAACACAGTTGTGACAATCTGACAACTGATTTGAAATGATTTTGGGTCCTGATCCTGCTTGCCTTTCTTGAAAGTAAGTCCTATGGATTACTGTTCAACTGAGTTCCAAATAAATGGTTTAGGATTACAGCCTTAAGAATCATGCTTTGTGTTTTAGTGCAAACACAAGAGTCCCATTAAAGTAATAAAACCCTGTAAATTTGTCTTTTTAACCCATTAAAATGGATTAGTTTTCTTAGATCATCTTGAGAAGTGTGGAGAATAATAATTAGTATTCTCCTACTTACATGACACTTATATATCATCCCCAACATGCAGCATCACTCACGGCTAAAAGCATTACATACCTAAATTCCTCTCCACTGACTCTCAGTTGGGCGGAAATATCAGTTCTCACCATAAATTTTTCTTTTGCTTCTTTAACCTGAGGTCCTTTTAATAAATACTAGGACTTCAAACCCTGACAAACAACAGGAGCTAATTACTATGTGAGTTTGCCCTGAGATGAATAGATTCTGGCTTTAACAGATTTGTCCCCAGAATTTTCTCTTATGAGTCTACATTTTCTTGTTTTATTATAGCTTGTGAGGTTTCCTTGTTTTGGGTACTTGGGACCTGGGACCCTCAGATCAGTTGCCTCTGTTATGACAGCCTTTTTCACCTATAGAGAGCTGAAGGTTAAATGCTCATCCCTGGCCATTCTAGACACAGTCTGTCAGTTTAGATTGATGGTCTTCTCATAGATATGCCTTCTCAAGTGAGTATATTCACATGTATAATCACATTCCAGTTTCCCCAGTTTGATGAAAGGAGTCTGACAGAATCACATGAGGTGGCTTCTGCCCCTCCAAAGATATCCCTTTGAAGTAGTGTGCTTGTACACAAAAGCTTATACCTTCAATTAAACTCTGTTGGCCACTGGACTCAAACTTTATCCCTTTGCTTTTTGAGTTTTTTTGTATTTTTGTATGTGTGTGTGTGGGGGTGTGTGCATGTACCTGGAAGTCATGGTGGCCTCTGTTCACTGACCCCTACTGGGGGCCTGGAGGATATTCAGAGAGGAGGCTGAATAAAGCCTGTCCCTGCTTCCCACCTCTGGTATTTCAAGGAGGTCTCCCATCCAAGTACTTGCCAGTGTCAACCCTGCTTAGCTTCTGAGATCTGATGAGATTGGGCATCCTGGGCTATGCAGGTCATGGCACTTTATCCTTTTGCTTTGTCAGACTAGAGAGGACTCAGGAAGGGGGGATAAATCCCACAACCAAAGGCTGGCACTTTCTGTTCGTCCACTCTGTTCAATTAACACCTTGGTCCTGTTTAATTCTCCTTGGAAAAGTGTTTGGTACAAATTTGCCTCAGCCACATCTTTTCCCTGTTAGTTTTCCTTGTTGTCTTTCATAGCCCTTGGCTGTGTGAAGGTAGGGGTGTCAAACATGCAGCCCGCAGGCTAGATCCGACCCTCAGAGGACTCCAATCCTGCCTGCAAAGACCTGACTGTTTTCTGCTTCATTTTTAGTTCTTCTTCTGTCGCCATGTTGCAACTTGCTTTACCAGACTCTCTCAGTTGCACAGGAGAGATAGACAGGCAAGCCTCTCCTGTGAGATTGAGAGAGTCTGGTAAAGCACTGGCTGAGACTCCTCCCTCCTCCTCCTGGGGAGGGAAGGGAACTGGCCAGGTTGCCTCAGTCCTACAAGAGACAAAGGGAAGGCTTTCTTCCTTCTACTGGCTGAGGCTCCTCCCTGGAGGGAGGGAACAAGGGAGAGCTTGCTTTGCTGGGCTGCCTCAAGTCACATGGGAAAAATATCAAGCATCTTTAAGACCAACAAAGTTTTGTTCAAAGTATGAGCTTTTGTGATGGGCTCCTTATGCCAGGGCTGTCCTGGGTGCAACTGGGTTCCCTCCTCCTTTTCACTGTATTCATGCCTTCATGATCCAGTCTTTCTCAGTAAGAAAGCAATGTGAACTATTTTAGAGGAGGAATAACAACAAGCCAGTGAGGTGGATTAGGCTGAGAGCATGTGTCCAGACCAAGTTTACCCAGCTTATTTCCTTTGTAGAAAGTTGTAGTTATTTCTCTGGGGAAGAGTATAGTTTTGTAGACAACTACATGGTCTGTGTCAGGATGCCTTCTCATGTTTTTGACCAGCACACGAAGCTCACAATGCCCAGCCATTTCATGTTTTACCCTGGGTCCTAGTCTCAGAACACTGAGCATGAGATTCCTGTAATTAATGTCAATAAATCAAAAGTAGGTTTGCAGCTTATAGATACACATCTGAACAGCATACTCAAAGCAAGAGGTGTCAGTTTTCAGAGACTGTTAAATAGACAAAATATTGCAAAAGTGCTAGTGTTTTAAACATGTTTTATTTAAAGTTTTAAAATCTTAGTGTTTGTCTGTACCCTTTATAAAGTTTTTATCTTCGCTACCTGGCATTACATTTTATGACGCACATGGCTGGGCCCAACAAGGTCTCATTTATGTCAGATCTGGCCCTCATAACAAATGAGTTTGACACCCCTGCCCTAGTCCATCATCAGTGGTGCTGGCAGTAACTGGTTATTTCCAGGCAGTTCAGCAGGATCACAGGCTGCTTTCTAATTCTCAGAGTTTCTCTGTACCACACAGTTCATACAAAAATCCCCTTCACAGAAGACTATATCAGGAAAGTAGTACATGGATTTGGAAGTTATGAAGGCAGGAAGAAGGTACATGTAAGGAAACAGGAGAGGAGATATAATCGTCAAGACATTCTGGGAGCTGTGGAATCCTTCAAAAACCCTGAATAGGAGAGTGAGCAGAGAAAGTGGCTGGGAACTGCCAGTGACCCTTCATTTGCCCACAGGTTCCCACTGAGTGTAGTATCTGGTTTTCCTTGTATGTACCTTCGGTTGGGCAAAATGGATACACTAGGGCTCTTGCTGATCTAACATCCACATAAAGCATCCCAGCTGAGCTGGCAGAGGTAGACTCAGATTTAGTTTTGAGGACTCCTGGCATGATAGGCCTGTTGACCTCAGCATTCAGGTTGGTGTTGCCTTTCAGGCTTTGCTCAGAATTTCAAGGCTGGTGTGGCAGCCATGGGAGTGGGATGGGTCTCACACATGAAAATGGGGTATATAATAAATTTACATGTCTGCACCAAACAGTTTTCTGGTGAGTTGGTTAAAGGAGAAGAAAAGAGGCCTTTGTCTTTCTCAAGAAGATTCCCAGCTATATATTTCTGAGAGAACCTGGAAATCTGAAAAGGGGTTGGAGATGACCAGAGAGTTATTGAGTAAAAATTCATACTGAATCAGATCTTGCCACTGATCTCATTTTCAGGCTTCTAATTCAATGGTGATAGTGCTGAAGAAATCTTTGATCTCTGCACTGGCAGAATCTCATCCACCAAAATTGTTTAGGGAGTTGGTTCAGGGTGTTATGATACCTAGACCTGAAACATCACAGAATTAATAATATTTGCCCTATTGGGGTGCTTCAGCTAGATTCTTTCCTGATGAAATATTTCCTATTTGAACCCACTTTGATGTTTGGTTTGAAGTAATGTCAGAGGAGTCAGGATCTTTCTGACAGTTTGCTTGAATAGCTGTGGGTTAATTTTTCCCAGCAGAAGTAGACAGGATCCTTGAGATTTTAAAGATCTTTGCCCTTCCTAGCTGCTTAAATTTTGCTTTGGCCCAGTCTATTAATATTTCTTTAGTTGATAGATCTGAATATTTCTGAAACCCACCAATGATATTAAGACATCTGATTTGTTTTTTTAAAGCCCTTCTTTAATGAAATATGAAATATGTCCTTGCCTTTCATGGCATTTTGCCCATGAGGTTTTCCTAAGCCCTAGTATTGATTTGGGTGGGTGGGAAAAAGAGTGGCTTCTATGGGAAGGGAAAGGCTAGGAAGACCTACTTCTGTGAGCGCTTTCTGCTCATGGTTTGAAGGATCCAATTTATAATCCTCTCTTTTGGCATAAGATGCACATTTTATTTGCTATTCATTGTACCTCATTGTTATCTTAAGGCATCTGAGCTAGACTTTAAGGCATTCTGATTTTGGAACAAAATACACGTACAAGGCTTGTATCAGTAATGAAATGCCACTTTAGATCCATTTGGCTGATTAGTTTTGAGTATTGACCTATATTATTCTCAGCCTCCATGAGGATTAAAGTTAAGCTGCTCTAGCTTTCTGTGGGAAGCTACAGTTTTCAGAAGTTGGCTGCTAAAAAAATAATTGTTATGCCACACTCTTCCCTTTTTTCCTTCAACATCCAAAGGGTTTGTTTGGGAGGGAGGCTTATTTTGACCTCATCAAAACTATGTAATGTTAAAATGAACCTGACCGTTTGCTGTTCAGTTTGCCTTCTTTTAACTATAAAGCTTTGGCTTTTGGAGATAAAGCAAGGTCTTATTTCTGCTATATCTAGAAAAAAATTGGACATGATGAGATCTCTGCACTGTACCTTTATCCTTTTTAGTAACAGCAAAATCCTGTCCATTCACTGATTTGTGTTCTTCATGAAACTTTCCTATGTTTGATTCTGGAAACTAAAAGATGTATTGAAAGTATTAATCACCTGATAGAAGGAAAGTAAAGATTCAGTTCAGCCCCTCTTCCCTTTTCCTGACAGATGTTTTAGTGCTATTTAGAAATATCTAGTCATCTCTTGAACCAGGTTTTTCAAACCTGGGAAGCAGTTGCACTCATACATTTTCTTCATTTGACTGTAGTCAGTATCTAATTCTCTACTCACTTCAAATTCTCAGGTTAGTTGTTTCCATCTTACCTTAATGAAAAGTTTATCCAAGAAACATTGTTCCCATACAGCCCAACTCATATTCTAGAGGTTTATGCAGGAACAATGCTTGATAGGTCATCCTGCATCATCACAGGATCCTGGGAGCTGTGAAGCCTACCACTTCCCTTGACTGGGCTCTGTTAACACCAGCACCAACTGTGAAAAGCTTGGGCATGACTCTGGATGTCCCACTATCAATGGAGGCCCAAGTAATGAATGTTGCCAGGTTGGCATTTTACCATCTTCACCAGGTCAGGCAACTGACTCCCTACTTCTCCCCTAGCCACAGTGATCCATGCAATGGTCACCTCCAGGTTGGATTACTGTAACTCGCCTTATGCTGGGCTTCCCTTGGGACTGATCCGGAAGTTACAGCTGGTTTAGAATCCGGCGGCACGTGTTCTCATGGGGACACCATTGAGAGTGCAAATACAACCAGTGCTCTGCCAGCTGCACTGGCTTCCAATTGAATACCAGGACAGGTTCAAGGTGCTGGTTTTAACCTTTAAAGCCCTCTGTGACCAACATACCTTCAGTACCATCTCTCCCAATATGTCCCCCAAAGGGCACTAGGCTCTAAAGACCAGCATCTGCTGGTGATCCCTGGCCAGAAGGAAGTCTGCCTAGCCTCGACCACCTGGTGGAACAGACTCCCAAGTGAGATCCACGTCCCATGGGGCTTTCTGCAGTTCCGCAGGACCTGTAAAACAGAGGTGTTCTGCCAGGCCTATGGTTGAGGCAGCAGGCACCTAGATTGTACTGGTTTCCCCTGCTTTAGTTTGCTTGCTTTGCTTGCATTATTCCATCTGCATTGTTCCATCTGGCTCTAATCTCATCTGCCTTTCCCCTCTCAGGGAGCCCTGGAGTAGATGCATCATTGGTGCAATCGATAGTGGGCTATCAGTAGTGTAAACTGTGATCCTGATTTTAAATTGTTTATTATGTTTTAATTTGGTATTATGTTACGTTTATGCTGTTGTGGGAGAGAAAGGGCTAAAAGCCTAATAAAATAAAAAATAAAGTTCAAATGGGACACTTTAGATCAGTCACACTTGCTCAACCTAACCTATTTCACTGTATTGGGGGGGAGCAGTGCAGTGAACTTCTTAGAGGAGAGATGGATATAAGACAGATAGATAGCTCTATTTTTTTTTTATAAAAAATGATTTTCTATATGTCTCAAAACATACTTGGGTTGGAAGTGGATAAGGAAAATAAAAATAAAAAGGTTGCTTGTTATAAATCCAGTAATTCCTCAGTTCAAGTTTCTATATGCGGTACAGTTACAGATTACAATCCTGAAGGTTAAGATATTTGGTAACAACTATCATCTTTAAAATCCAAAGTTTCTGACAAGAGTTCCCACATGAATGGCACTTGACCAATAAGTCAGTTGATAGCTGAAGACTGAAAAGTTGAGTGCAGGACAAAGTAAATTTGTTTCTCCACTGTTCACTAGAATGGCACAATGACAGCACAAGTACAAAACCTATCTGAGAATGTTCCTCCAGGTGCAGCACATTTCCAGCTATTGTTGTGGCATGCGAAATTGGCCTATAGAACATGTATGAGGTCAAAGTTCACAGAATGATTTTTGTTCTGAATTGGTAGACTTAAATCTGGTAGGTTTAAGAACAGAGCTCCACTGTGGCAGTTCCAGTCCTTAATATTTCACACTACATGGTGACTTTTCCACAAACCAGAAGAAATTCCTGAGTATAAGATTTATAGAAAGTTTGGAAATGCCTTCTGTGTATTCAGGAAAATGGGCCATCTATACCAAAGCTGAGTTATCAAGACCTACCAGATCTTGCGTTAATCCAAAAGACATAAAGTCATTGAATCATTTGGAATTACTGCAGGGGGGATTTTTATTGAACCATCTATGGAGGTAAATGAATTGGGCAATGAAACCTGACAGTTGCACAGGTGAGATTATCAAGCAATAATGGTGCCCTCAGGGTAAGGGACACAGCTGGGTGCTCCTCTCTCCCTCAGAATTGTGATTGTCTTGTGATAAAAATATAATTACCCCCTGTTGGGACCTAATGGCTTAATGAGGTTTGTCCAGTGTCTACTATTAATGCCTTATGGCATTTGTGTACTAAAGAACAAAATGGCTAATATTGGACCTTATAAAGTTTAAAGGAGACAGAACTGTGATCAGAATCAGATGATCTTTTCAGTATTTCAAGCTGGTTGGCCATAAATTCCTGATTTTCGCTGCTCTGAAACATACTGCTGTTTTTAAGAATGCAGAAGACTCATTTTCAGTGCAAGAAATCTACACATTACAAAGGGCTCCTGTTCATTGGGGAAGAATGCAAGGACTTTGCATTAGACGTGTGATGAGAGTTTTTCTGCCACCCACCGGTTCTTACCTGCTTGTGACCAGAGCAGACAGGGAGGAAGCAGCTGTGGCCTCTCCTCCCTGCTGTTTCCACATCTGCAAACCACCCAGTGGAGCTGCTTTTGGCTCCCAGGTTAAAATCATGTTACTTATGTGGCTGCACGCAAGTTTCACAACAGAGCCAGCTGCAGTGTAGAAATACAAGGGCACTGGAATGGCTCAAAGATTAATTTTAGTATGGTCAGAACATGTCTATGTGGAATCACTGACAGTTAAGATGCTTTAACTGACATGTTAATGTTAAGTTTTTAGCCATGTGGGGATATGAGCACCATACAAGTCCCCAAAATAGCTAATATGGATTAACTGTCGTGTACCTTCACAATTACCAAGAGGAGTTTTTATGTGACTAGGACCTCACATGACTTTACTACTCTCTTTTATTTTTCCTTGATAATGCATTTATATGAAGTAGTAGCTTTAAAGTATTTTCTTTGGCAACTTTTTCTGTTTTCTGCATAGGCACCATTTCACAAAAATGCTTAACACTGCATTGAAATAGCAAGGTAAAATCTGGACACAGACGTATTCAGACTGATCTGTGAATTGGCCCTAAAGACATTTAGACTCATCTGTCCAACCATAAATATGCATTTAATACCTTGAATTTGATGGACATATAGACCTTCAGTGTCACAACAGCAACACCCCCTCCTGAATTTGCTCTGCCCACTCACCATTGGGCCTGGGGTGGCTGCACCCTCCTTCTCAGCCACCACCCACTGCCTAAGAGCAAGGTGGGGAAGTGGCAGGGAAGGCATCAGAGGGCCTGCCCAGAGCAGCTTCAGGCAAGCTGCTATGAGAAGTGAGGGGTGGAAGGAAGCTTGGCTGGTGCACCCAGAGCAATTGCAGGTGAGCCAGTGAGGGAGGGGAGGTCAGCTGGCTCACCCAGAGTTGCTCTGGGTGAGCTGCCAAGGAAGGGGAAGGAAGGTTGGCTGGCTCCCCTGGAGCAGCTCCAGGTAAGCTGCTAAGAGTGGAGGTCTGGGGAGAAGTCTCAGCAGGCCCACCTGGAGCAGCTCTAGGCAAACCACTAAGAGCAGTGAGTGGGGAGGGAAGCTTGGCTGGCCTGCCCGAAGCAACTGCAGGCAAGCTAGTGAGGGAGGGGAGGTCAGCTGATTCACCCAGATTTGCTTCAGGCCAGCCACTGAGAGTGTGGGTTTGGGGAGAAGCCTCAGTGTGCCCACCCCAAGCAGCTCCAAGTGAGCAGCTAAGAGCAGTGAGGGAGGGAGGGAAGCCTGGCTGACCCCATTGGCTCACCTGCAGCTACTCTGGGTAAGCTGGCAAATAAGGGGAGGGAAGGTCGGCTGGCCCTCCCAAATCAAGTCCAGACAAGCCAGTGAGGGAAATGAGATTAGGGGAGGCAGATCAGTTGGTTCTCCCAGAGTTGCTCTGGGTGAGCCAGCAAGGGAGGGGGAGGCTGGCTGCTCCGGGTGAGCCAACTGGCCTCCTCTCCCCTCCATTGCTGGCTAGGGTTGCCAAGTCTGGGTTGGAAAATACCTGGAGACTTTGGGGTGGAGCCAGGAGAGGGTGGGGTTTGGGGAGGGGAGGGGCCTCAGCAGGGTACAATGCCATAAAGTCCATCCTCCAAAGCAGCCATTTTCTCCAGGGGAGCTGATCTCTGTCAGCTGGAGATCAGTTGTAAAAGCAGGAGATCCCCAGGCCCCACCTGGGGGCTGGCAGCCCTATTGCTGGCTCACCCAGAGTTGCTCTGCGTGGGCCAGCCAAGCTTAGCTGATCACTTGGAACTGCTCTGGACGGGCCCACTGAGGTCCCTTCCCCCACTCTCAGTGGCTCACCTGGAGCTGGGCAAGCCTGTGAGGGAGGAGTGGAAAGGTCAGCTGGCCTGCCTGGAGCAACTCCTGGTGAGCCATCTAGAGCAATGAAGTGGGGAGCTTAGCCCCCTTAACAAAAAATTGCCCCCCACATCTGCCTATGGGCCTGGGAAAATAACAGTTATATGTGAGGTCTGTGACTAAGTCTCCCACTGTATTATTTTTAATAAGCAACTGAAAGCAGTGGCAAGGACCTCTGAATGTGGATGGAGCAGCAGCCCTAGAAAATAATGGGTGCACTAGTGTATAATGCTTCCCAGCAGTTTTCCTGGTCAAGCAAACAACAGAACTGGCGTGGGGGGGGGGATTTAGAATGGAAAAATGGCAAGGAGGAAGCCACCATTCTAATGGGGGGGGGGTGACTCCTAGAAACCCACACTTGGCTGGGAGGGAAAGGTGAGCTGTGCTGGAGGGGAATGGCTGTGGTCAGCAGGGTAAGTGCTGAAGAGGCAGCAAAGCCAGTGGGCCAAGTGGGCCACAGTGGATGGTGGGGCTTTCTGGCAGTATCAGTGGTCATAAAGGGACAGTGTGTGTTCCTCTGGCTATGGTCAAAGAGCTGAGCAACTGAGGGAGCCAGCCAGGCCACCTGGGGTGGGCTCAGCTGCTGAAGTGTGACTTAAAAAGCAGTCCACACAGGAGATGGGGGGCAAGTGGTGGCAGAGGAGTGCACCAGTCACATGGTGGAGCAGGATCGAGCATATCAGGGCAAGAGCCAAGTAAGGGGGTGAGGATAAGTTCCCAGGGGCTTTGAATTCCTATACTTTGTATTTGTGTACAGCAATTAAAAAAGCATTTGTTGCCACCCATGGGTTTTTGGCTCTTCTCTTACTGCTATGGACACTTGACTGCCTCCGAGCCTACTCCAGGCCCCTGTCCTGTAAGTTCCCTGACCAAGTCCTGTTGCCTCGCTAGGGATCACAAGGAGTAAAATGTAGATGTAAAAATGTGCATGTAAAAGAGTTTTACAAACCACAGAGAACCTTCATGTTTTGCAAGCATGGTCACTTTTGTCAGCATACCCTTGTTTCAAAATATTGACCACGCTTTTGTGCTTGCTGTCAAATAAATCAGGCAAAATCACAGCCTTTAGCGTTTGGTTCTGTAAAAAGATTCCACCTTTCTTCTTTCATACTTTCTTCTCATCTAGTTGATATAAATCAGAACCCTCAAAATCACCAATAACTCTTCACCTGTCATTTTATTCAGCAAAGAATATATAACTTCACTGTTTTTTAATAAGTTGGGAACTGGTTTCCCTATTAAGATTTGTTTGCTTGACAGATTATGCCCTGGTGATATACAGTGATAGTATGATATCAGGGAGATGCTGATTTTATGAAATTTTGCAAATAGAGTTTTGTTAGATGCAACAAAAACTAAGTGACAGTGATGGCTAATGCCCCGTATCCAGTCTTGCCCCTTGCCCCTCATGGCTAATAGCATCATACAGAACTGGGTTGGTTGAGGATCAAGAAGGTAATAAATGCCTCTCTGCAGGAGGATGTACTTCCAACCATTTTGAAATACGCTGTTGTGGAACTCCCAAGGCATCTTTGCACCCAAATGACCTAAATAACTGCTGCCCAGTGGCTACTATTCCATTTTCAGGCAAGGTACTTGAGTGGGTGGTAGTTACACAGCTTTAGAAAGTCTTGAAGGAGATGGATTATCTAGACCCATTTCAGGCTGGCGTCAAGCCTGGCTTTGGGATGGAAATGGGATGGAAATAGTCTTGGTCACCATGACTGAGGAGACCCTTTGCTGGGAGAATGACAGGGGAATGCATCCCTGTTGACCTCTCAGCAATTTTCTATACCATCAACTATGGTATCCTTCTGGAAAGTCTGGCTGGGCTGGGAGAAGGTGACATCATGCTTCTGTGGTTCTACTCTTACTTGACTAACTGATTCCAGAAGATAGTGCTGGGGGACTGCTGCTCAGACTCATGGAATTTATGTTGTGGGGTTCTGCTTGGTTCTGTCGTATCTCCCATGTTATTTAACATCAAAATGAAACAGCTGGGATGGGAGAGGTTATCCAGGGATATGGAGTGAGTTACTACCATTATACAAATTATACCCATCTCTATTTTTCCTTAACAGCTAAGCCAGGTGGGTCTATGGAAATCCTGCAGAGATGCCTGGAGAAGGTAATGGGCCAATAAACTGAAACTCATCCCAGACAAGACTGAGGTGCTGTTGGTCAATGGAGAAGTTGACCAAGGGTTGCAGACCCAGTTTCAAAAATCTGCTCTGGTTGCACATCTGTTTCTAGTCAAAATTCAGAATGCTGGTTTGTACCTTTTAAGCTATTAAATGGCTTGGAGCCAGGCTCCTTGAAGGACTGTCTCCTCCCATACGATCTGTAGTACCAGGTAAGATCTCAAGCACAGCTCTCTGTGACCCTGCCCTCAGAGGTGAGGTGGGTGATGACTAGAGACAGGGGAATTTCTGTGGTAGCACCTCACCTATGGATGGCACTTTTCCTTGGGGCTCACCTGATGTCTACTTTTCTTTCTTTTAGATGCCACAATAAAATACATCTTTTAACTTGGGCTTTTTAATTAGGGGTTTTATCTTATCAGCTTTTTAATGATCTGTTTCTGTTGTATGGATAGTTTTTATGTTACTCATGGCTAATAACTTTTAAATTGCTTTTATAATGTACTGTGGTTTTTAACAGTAAGCCACCTTGAGCAGGATTCTGAAGACATGGCACAGAAATGTTCTAAATAAATTTATAAAATAAATAATAGTGGGAACCTGAATGGCTCATGTTATACTCAAAATGCTGCCAGAATTGTCCCCACTGGTTCTTCAGTTACCCTTTGTGGCTGTGGCCTTACCTAGCTTTGATCTAATTCTACAGTATTTCACTTTTGGAGGGTCTTAAAAGGTAAAGGTAAAGGTTTCCCTTGCTCGAAAGCCAGTTGAATTCGACTCTAGGGGCGGTGCTTATCTCCATTTCCAAGCCAAAGAGCCAGCACTGTCTGAAGATGTTTCTGTGGTCATGTGGCTGGCGTGACTAGATGCCGAAGTGCACAAAATGCTGTTACCTTACCACTGAAGTGGTACCTGACCAGAGATGGGAGCTCACTCCATCATGCGGCACTCGAACTGCCGAACTACTGATCTTCTTGTCTGCAGTTCAGCGTCTTAACCACTGAGCCACCACAGCCCTTTTTGAAGGGTCTTACTGGCATACAAAGAATCTTATCTGTCCAATGAAACATTTCAGTTAACTTTCTCATACCAAGTAATTTCTCTTAACCAGTGTAACTGCAATGCAATGAAAAAGGCCAGCGCTATGCTGGGGGTTACTAGGATGGGTATTGAAAACAAATCAGCCAGTATCATAATGCCCCTGTATAAATCGATGGTGTGACCTCATTTGGAGTGCTGTGTACAGTTCTGCTTGCCACACCTCAAAAAAGATATTATAGCATTGGAAAAAGTGCAGAAAAGGGCAACTAGAATGATAAAAGGGTTGGAACACTTTCCCTATGAAGAAAGGTTGAAGCGCTTGGGACTCTTTAGCTTGGAGAAACGACAGCTGAGGGGTGACATGATCGAAGTTTATGAGATTATGCATGGGAAAGAGCAGGTAGAGAAAGAAGTACTTTTCTCCCTTTCTCACAATACAAGAACTCGTGGGCACTCGATGAAATTGCTGAGCAGTCGAGTTAGAAAAGATAAAAGGAAGTACTTCTTCACCCAAAGAGTGATTAACACGTGGAATTCACTGCCACAGGAATTCACTGCCACAGGTGGCGGCTACAAGCATGGACAGCTTCAAGAGGGAATTAGATAAACATATAGAGCAGAGGTCCATCCGTGGCTATTAGCCACAAAGTATAGATAGGAACTCTCAGTCTGGGGCAAGTGATGCACTGTACTCTTGGTGCTGGGGGGGGGGGGGCAACAGTGGGAGGGTTTCTAGTATCCTGGCGCCACTGCTGGACCTCCTGAGGGCACCTGGTGTTTTTGGCCACTGTGTGACAGTGTTGGACTGGATGAGCCACTGGCCTGATCCAACATTGGCTTCTCTTAATTGTGCTCAGCCCTCCAAATGAAGACACAAAACATAAGTATATGAATTAAACTAGTTATGTTTATGGCTGTTCTACGTCGTGAATCATTCCTATTCTTGGTGCTTGATGGGGGGGTAGTGTAGTAGAAGTATTTCATTGTTCTGTGCAAGATATGTGAGCTACCACCTTCTCTGTGGATCAGGATTAGTTTGGAACAGGGAAGAAGCCAAGTTTCTGGGTTATACCATAAGTTGTTAGCCCACTTATTGCAGCTCCTCTATTAGAAAGCAGTTTGCTGTGATGCCTGGAGAGTACTGCTATTTAAAGATATACATCTTGAGATTTATGGAACCAGTTTCATGGCTTTTTGGATCCTGGCCTTTAAAAAAATGTTTAGATTGAGATAAATGATACATGAGCCCCTAGGAGTTGAGTGTAGTTTGTGGTCATGTGCTAGAATCTTCAGTCTGTGTTTCTCTCCCCCCACCCCCCGGTTTTGGAACTTTGTTTAATGTTAAAGCAACGGTAAAAAAGAATAAAACAATGCAACATTTCCAATTCTAATTTGGAATATGTAAATTACTTGGAATCAGTGTGTTGCAGATTACCCAGTCATTTAAGCCAGGCTGTATTTTGAATTTGGATTAAATAAACCATCCTTCAGAGTACAAAAATAGTATTGGGAAGCAAGCTTCATCATTGAGTCATAAAGGGCAAGCAGGGGTCATTTTGTAGAAAAAGAGGTGCAGGAGCTTATTAGCATAACTCATTAGCATAACTTATTTGCATATGCCACATCCCCTGACATCAGTATGTCAGAAGGCAAGAAAGAAAGAGAGAGAGAGAGAGAGAAAAGAGAAAGAGAGAGAGGGAGAGCGCTGGCAGAGAGGGGACAGCTACTAATCCAAGCCTCAGAAATACCACTATTCTGGGAGGATGGCTTCAGTGGTGGCTGAAGCCTTCAGAAGGCTGGTCGGAGGAACAAGGACCTTTCCAGAGGCGGGGTCATTTTGCTGCAGCCATGACACAAGCAGGCATTCCCCCACCGGGGGGGGGGGGGCTGGCACCAATTCCCAGAGCTGCGCTCCCCCGAGCTCCTGCTCAAAATGACCCCTGGGGGCAAGACACACTACAAAAATTAGCTGACTTTACCAATCCTTTCATAATTTAAACATTTTAAATTACCGTCAGTTTTGTCATATATAAAAATTTCTACAAAATGCTGGTTGTTTTGATGCTCAACTTGCTGTTTCTGCAGACTCTTTCTTCTAGACTGGTAATTATCTCTCTCTGAAATCACTTTCCCCTTTTTCCTCCTTGTGTTTCTCTTCATTAGCTCTTGTATGTGTGTTTATTATATGCATTTTGTGTTATTGTTTCTTTCTTCCTTTCTTTTAAATAAAAACCTCTCCAGTTAAACAGGCTGGGCCTTTCTGCAACATTTATAACCAGGCTGAAGGACACACTTCCTTCTCAGATCCTGCTAAACCCATTAGCCAAGCCAGCACTGGAGCAAGGCAAGACCAGCTGGGACAAGCTACAGTCATTGCCAGGATGCAGGCGCCTAAAAATGTCATCTCTAGTAGTCTACCATTAGACTCTTCCCTTAAGTCCACCCAGCTACATAGTTTTGTTTGCACAGCCAGATCTTGGAAAGGAGCAGCCTGGTTAATGTGTGGTAACATCCCCCCCAAAAAACCCCTTTCACTATATTTTCCTTAATTTCTCTTTTTTACACTTTTCTCCTCCTTTGTTTTCCTCTGTTTCTCCCCTCATTCTTATTTTTGTCTTGGTGACAACTCCTACTCATTCATCCTAGTTGGCAACTCAGAACATATTTAATAGTAGTATAGCAGCAAACCTTTTTTAATATTATGAACAGAAGGGAAGAGTTAATATTTCTCCATAATCTATCAGAATAGTAAAAGGACGCATCCCCCGTCCACCCTTTACATACATGATAATAGAATGTTAAACTGCCTTAGCGGTAATAAATAAGGAACAGAAGTTCAAATTCAGCATAACTTCCACCGCAGATATCATGGAGGGAGAGTCCAAAGATAACCTGAACCAGGATTGTCTGATTCCCTTCATTTTTGGCCCTGAAACTCCCACAATCATCCTGAAGTTGGCTGACAATTTTGATATTCCTAGTTTTATTTTCTGGTGAGTTATGCTTGCCACACTTGGACAAACAGATGGACATGTGGATTCTTTTATTATCCAGCCCCCTACTAGCTCTGAGCCGACAGCATTGGAGAGAGGGGCTGCCTTTGCCGCCCAGGAAGGAGAAGAGACAGTGCAGCTCAGTGCGACGCTCGCATCACCCCCATAGAGCGGGGGGTGGAGCCAGAGGGATATTGGTGGTGGACTTGTTTTTTTTTTTTTTTTAAATACAATTTTATTATTTTTATACACAAACTATATAAATTTCTAATGGAATACAGGTAGAAAGAAACTAAGTCCAACTATTATATAGACGAACAATGATTACAAACATTAATATTAAACATACACTTAAAAATACAGTAAAGATAAACATACCACAGATTAACAACTTCACCATAAATGTAGTAGATTATAAATTTCTGGGGTTTCGTTTTGTTGTACCAAATACTGCAATATAGAAAACCATATAGCAAGAAATTCAGATTCAACTATGGATGTTGTAGTAGTATTAATATTGTCAGAAATTTTAGCCATAATGTAAAGATTCCAAATCTTAGCATGCCAATTCTGTCTATTCGGGCTCAATTTTGATTTCCATTTCGCAGCTACTACACTTTTTGCCGCTGAAAGTAAAATAGCAACAGCTTTGAGAGTGCTCCCTGATGGAACCTCTAGAATCCAAGAGTTCAAAATAATATGTTCCAAAGTAAACTGTAATTCTATTCCAGTAATTTTTTAAATTTGATATAATACATCTTTCCAAAAAGTTTCCAATATAGGGCATTCTAGCCAACAGTGAAGATATGTTCCCCTTTGTCCACAGTCTCTCCAACAATCAGGTTTCATTGATTTAACAATGTGAGAAAGCTTATGAGGGGATAAATACCAAAAAGATAACATTTTAAAAGTTTGAAGTTTTATATCAATAATATTATTTTTAAAGGGAGAGGACCTCCAAATCTTATTCCAGTTATCACAATCTAACTGAAGAACTGTCATAGATTGCCATTTAACTTGATAGGGTAAAAGTTTATTATTTTCAATGGAGTTCAAAGCCAAATACATTTTTGAGATAAGATGAAGTGGAGAAGCCAATGCTGATTTATATATAGTTTCAAACAACGTTAAGGGTTGTTTTAAAAGAGATGATAGATTTATACGAGAACATATCGATTGGATTTGCGAGTACTGTAACCATGAAATATTTAATTCTAATTTTTTTTCCAGCTCTGGCTTCTCTAATAGAGATTTGCGATCAGTAATATCTAATAGTGTAGTTACCTTAGCTTTTCTCCATAAATTTAAATAAGGAAAATTTAAAGAAAAAATATTAGATTAATGGAACAAAGCTTGATAACGAGATATTGGTGGTAATAAAAACCGTCTCTTAAGATCCCAAGAGTCTAAAAAGGTTTTAAATAAAAAACTATTGTTAATAGATTTAGCTCGTTCTACTGGAAATTGCCAAATGGATTCAGAAATAGTATAGGGAAAAGAATAAGACTGTTGAATATAAATCCAATCTAGTGCTTGAGTATCTTGTAACATCTTAACGATATTAGTTAAATGGATAGCCTGATAGTATTTTACTAGGTCAGGAAATCCTAAACCACCCATATCGGGGGGTTTGCATATGGTAACCCGATTGACTCTATGTCTTTTATATGCCCCCAAAAAATTTAAAAGCATTTGCTGCCATTTATTCAGTTGTTGAAGAGAAAACTTGATAGGCAATGCTCGAAATAAAAATAAAAATTTAGGCAGAATATAGGATTTTATAATGCATAGTCTATCATGCCAGGAAATCTTTAGTCTATGCCAAGACTGAAGTTTCTTTTGAATTTCTGAAATTAAAAAATCATAGTTATGTTGTCTATAACTCTTGAGATCTAGAGGCAAAAAAATGCCAAGATATTGCATAGATTTTTGTACCCATTTATATGGGATAAGTCTTTTAAGATTTGTAATTTTTGTCGAAGATAAATTTACCGGAAATAAATATGACTTATTGATATTGATTTTCAATCCTGAAACTGAACTAAATTGAGCCAAAATAGATTGCAGATTTGGGATAGAAGTAAAGGGTTGAGAAATAGATAAAATATCGTCTGCAAACATTGATAATTTAAAATTCTTCTCAAGAACCTGTATGCCAAATATACCTGGGTGAGAACGGATTGCAGAAGCTAACGGCTCCATCACTAGCGCAAATAAGATAGGGGAAAGAGGGCACCGCTGGTGTGTACCACATTTCAAAATAAATGGATTTGAATAATAACCATTTATTCTAAGTTGTGCAGTAGGTTGGTCATAGAGTGTATTTATTGTGCGTAAAAAATTTTCACCAAAGCCTAAAAAAGATAATGTCTGCTTCAAAAAATTAAGATTAACTGAATCAAAAGCTTTTTCAATATCCAAACCAATAAAAACCGCTTCCTGATGGTGAAATTCACAAAACTGTAACAAACTAAGAATTTTATAGGTTGCATCAGTTAAATCTCTTGATGGCATAAAGCCAGTTTGCTCTTGGGGAATATATGAAGTTATAAATGAGTTTAACCTAGATGCTAAAACAGAAGTAAAAAATTTAAAATCAACATTTAATAATGAAATAGGCCTATATGAGGCAACACATAAAGGATCCTTTCCAGCTTTAGGCAACACTATGATTGAAGCCTGCTTCCAAGATGGAGGGAGAATACCATGTGTAATAACATAGTTACAGGTCTCTGTCAATGGTGTAATTAAAAAGGATGCATATTTCTTATAAAATTCAGATATAAAGCTGTCCGGCCCAGGAGCCGTATTAATTTTAAGTTTTTTAATTACTTTTATAATTTCTTGTTCCGAAATTAAAGACTCCATCAATGTAGCATGGTCTGGAGAGAGTTTAATATGATTAAAATGAAGATGTAAAAAGTCTTTGATACTAACAGGGGAAATATTTTTGTCGCTATATAGTTGTGTATAGTAGTCCAGGAAGGCCTGAGAAATACCTTCAGTGGTATAGGATAATGAACCTATTTTATCTTTAATTGATGTTATCAAACTTGAAGCCTGTTTTTTTTTTACTCTCCTAGTGAGATGTTTTAAAGCTTGTGGTGTGTGTTGCCATGATTTCTGTTTCAAATAAAGTAAGTTTCGTTGAATTTGAGTAATATCTAATGTGTCAAGTTCTCTACGTAATGCCAAAAGTTTTTTATAGACTTTGGCACTTCCTGTGGCTTTATGTTTAGTTTCAAGATTTTGAATTTCTATCAGTAAGTCATTTCTTTTTTGTTCTTTCTGTTTTTTTTAAATATGAAGCTTGAGATATAAAATGGCCCCGAAGGACAGGCTTATAAGCATCCCAAGTCATCACTTGAGAGACCTCAGGAGTAGTATTTTCAATAAAATAATTTTGTAAAGCTGTTTCTGTGTGAGTTTGTACTATTTGGTTGGTTAACAAATGTTTTTGCAAAGCCCATGTGCGTTGTTTATTTTTTACCTTAAGATCTATTACACACTCAATCCAATGATGATCTGACCATTGCTTAGAGCCAATTTGAGAGGAAAGAATCGATCCCACTAATGTTGGAGAAACAAAAATAAAATCAATACGGGTATAAGTACCATGAACAGAAGAATAATAAGTGTAATCTCTCTCTCCTTTATGCAGATGCCTCCAGATATCTATGAGAGAAAATTGATCTATTATTTTAGACAAAGCAGTAGATGTAGATTTGGTATTAGTAACACGTTTGGAGGGTTTACCAAATCTATCTAATTTAGAATCCATAATACAGTTAAAATCCCCCCCAAGGATCACTTCACCTTCAGCAAACAACAATAAATCCTGTAAAATAGAACTTATAAAGGCAGGCTGATCAGAATTAGGTGCATACAAAGTTGCAAAAGTAAAAACTTGTTCATTCAGTTTCCCAGTAACAAATAAATATCTACCTAAAGGATCTTTTAGAGTTTTTAAAATAGAAATAGGAGTATTATTAGAAAATAAAATAGCTACACCTCGAGCTTTTGATGATCCATAAGCATGGTATTGTAGTTTAAATTTAGATGGAAGTAATAGTGTTTTAGCTCTCAAAGAAATATGGGTTTCTTGCAAAAAAAAACCACATTTGGATGCCCTCTTTCAATTTGCAGACCAATTCTTTTCCGGTGGACCGGAGAGTTCAGCCCTCTTACGTTATAAGACAAGCATTTCAGTGTACTTTGCATTAAAAAAGTAAAAATTTGGCTTTATACACACTTATCAAATTTTACTGAACCAGAGTTTACAATTTAAATTAAACAATAAAGAGTTATGTTCTGAAAACCCAGAAGGAGTAGAATTCCTAACTTACTTATCTCTATTTACCTAAAAAAGAAAAGATTAATTAACTTTACTACCTGAAACCTTCAAAAAACCCTAAACACCAAATCCCTCTAACTTAACTAAAATTAACTACCCTCCCCCCAATTAAATATGAACTACACTACACTACTTCTCTTAATCTATCCTAATTTAATATAACCAGCTTATTAAATTTTATACCTAATATAATAATACCCAAACAAAATAATAAAAATCAAACCTTAAACTCCTACCCCAATACAGCTTGGGGTAAGAGAGTAAGTACCTACTTACTCTAAACCACAAGGTTACAATGCAAAAAAATACCAATTAAACCAATATTGAATAAAGGGAGCTGGTATGGAAGATTCCAATCGCTCCCATCCCCCCTCCTGCTAGTAAACATTATAAAAACATTATACTATCAATTATATATAGTGCTTGAAAGCTAAACTATCAAAAAAAAAAAAAAAAGACTTTCAAAATGTGAACAGTCACAAGTGTAAGGAATAGTTCAGCCTCAGAAGTTAAAGTTTGTTTTTTTTCAGGGACGTGTTGGGAGTTTCAGATCCTTATGAGGAGTAAGGGCAACATTAAGCTTCCTTTTCGCTGACTTTTTGTCCACCTCCATTTCGTGCAAAGTGATGCCCAAAGCTTCCAGTAGAATCAAGCCAGTATTAAGATCAGTTGCAGATAGAAAAGAGCCATTGTGCCAAACTTGAAGTTGTGCAGCTGCAGCCCAATGATATCTGATATTAGCTTGCTGTAGTTGTGAAGTGATTGGCTTCAGAGCTCTGCGAAGGTTGATAGCATCGGGAGGTAAGTCGGGAAAAACCTCTATTTTAATATCCTCATATAAAAGGTGTTTCTTCAGTCTGGCTTCAGTTAAAATCTTAAGTTTTGTTCTAATATCATGAAAAGCAACTAGAATGTCTCTTGGGCCCCGTTTAACATCTCTAGATCTCTGTCCCAGACGATGGGCTTTTAAAATTATAGGTGCAACATTCTCTTCTAATGCTAGCACCACTGTAAGCCATTGGGCCATAAAGATTTGGATCTCTTTGTTTTCTTCAATGCCCTCCGGGAATCCACGAAACTTGAGGTTAAATTGCCGGGTTTCCATTTCCAGGGCCAAGACTCTTTGCTTAACAAACTTTAAATCAGTTTGTAGATCTTTTACATCATCTGAGGTTTTTGCATTATTTAATAAAGCTTGCTCTGCTTTAAAGTCAACGTCTTGCAGAGCTGCTGTAATATCATTTAGTTGACTCTGTATAGGCTCAAAGTATTGTCTCATCATTTCAGTTAGACGAGCCTCCATGCTCTTCATTTCTAGTAAAATATTTGGAGTTCCTACCTCAGGCTTCTGTCCAGCGTCGTTGTAGTTTTTGTCGGCCATTTTGGAAGGTTCTTGCTCTGAGCTGGAAGAGATTGCTTTTGTCTCTGAATGCTGGAAATAGGCAGTAAGAGGCTTAATGCTGGTTTTGTTTCGCCGCTTGGTCATAAGAACAAATTGTTCTCAGGTTTAAAAAGAGTAATATGCTATATAGAGCGATCAATTGAGTATTTTAGCAGGAGAGGGGACAGAGCAAGCAGATTAAGCAGCCATCTTGTCTTGCCTCCAGGCCACGCCCCTTGGTGGTGGACTTGTTAAATAGCTTGGTCACTTGGTGGTTTGGTCAGGATTACGATGGAGTTCTGGTGAACACCTCTAGGCATATTCCATTGAGAATAAGGGTTCCTCACAACAGCCTTCAGGTTTTAAGGCCCAGGGTTGGGGGTTAACGACAGGTTTTGAAATGGCCCCTGGACAGGCTCCTCTGGCAAGTTTCAGGGCTTCCAAAAAGGTGACACAGGGTGGCCTCCAGCTGGCCAGGTCACTGGTCAGGAACCAAGAAGACCCCGAAAGGGGTCAGGTGCCTCACCCAATGGAGGGCAAGGAGGTGGTCCAGGGTGACACCTGCCTTGCCTGTGTCCGCATTTGGGTTGTTGGGTTCCCCCCCTTTCCACACAGGTTAATTAAGTTAAATAAAGTGGTCCCTGTTTAAATCCATATCTGGGTCTGTCTCCTTCTTCTGATGGGGGGGGCAATAGATGCATGACTCAGATAGCCCAGACTAGCGTGATCTCAGGAACTAAGCAAGGTCAGTCTTGGCTGGTATTTGGATGGGAGACCTCCAAGGAATGCCAGGGTTATGATGTGGAGGCAGGCAATGGCAAACCACCTCTGAACATCTCTTGCCTTGAGAACCCCACGGGGTCACCTTAAATCAGCTGTGACTTGGCAGTAAGTGATTTGTTTTGGTATGATATTTTGTTTGGATCAGGATCATATCGGAGGCCCAGATGGAAACTTTGCTTGGGGGGCGATAGTGGCTCTCAGCAGCTCTGCTCAGAGATGAAATGACTGGGTTTTTCCTTTCAGACAGGCTTAGTGGTTGGGCAGGGATGGGGACTGAAATAAATAAAGGACATGGTGGGGGGAAAACACTTGGGTAGATACATGGCTAATCAATTGAGCAAAGTGCTGCAAAACATCATAATGGACTTGAATCCTTTGGTCAAAAATAGAAAAAATGTTTGTAAACCACTGACAGAATTTCAGAGCACTAGCAGCCAACATCTGAACATGGGCAGTCGGAATGTTTGTGTGTTTCTCCTTCCCTCTCAGTTAGATGATTTCCTCTTGGGGACCGTTATACTCTTATAACTTCCCATAAAGCAAGAATCCTGATGGAATCTGCTTGTCACTTGGAAACATAATCCCTGTCTTGTTTTATTACTTAATTGAAATGCACACTCTAATTATCCCCACGTTTTTAAAAACTTCTAGTGCAGAGCAAAAACAAAACAAAACAAAACAACCCTCAATCCCTTCTCTTTCCTGAACTTTCATTCATTCTTTTGCCACAGCATCAAGGGATCTGCTTGGTATCTTGAAATACTAATTTTCCTCCAATACTTTGCCACTTTTATATGATAGATTTGGTAAACCCTGTTGACTTTAATGCTGATATAGCCTTTATTTAATTCAAGGACATTATATAATACTTTAATTTCACGTATCCTTACTTTCCATTTATTTATAAATCTACACATAACTGTGCATGCTGCTCTAATAGTGACTGATGACTTCCAAATCCTCCAGCACTGCAGCTGTGTTGGCTTAATGGTAGAGGGGGGCCTGAGATATCATACTGTCTTAGCCCCCTACACTGATGGTTGGATGCAGCTGTCTGAATCCTTGGTGTTATATGACAGTCACACAGATTTTAGTTTTGCTGCTCTAATATTTACCCTTACATGGGGAACTAAGCAGACTGTGATAGGAGAAAGCAAAGTTAAAAGGGAGAAAGAAGAAAAGAATTTACGAAGCAGAGTTATATTTTCTTTCTTCATCATCTTTCTGTCCCCCATCATATATTAGCTACAAATGCAAGGAGACAAAGGACTCCCAAATTCCTGGTGCTTAAGGGAAAACTATTACTTACTGGCTGTGGTTCATGCACTATTGCTTCAACACAGCAAATCCATAAATGCAATAACTCAATTTAGCTCTTAAAAATTGTTAGTAACCTCCTTAAGATTGTTAGTAACCCCCTTAATGAAAAATAAGAGACCGATCAATGTCAACAAGATCGATATTATGGCTTCCCAGTACTAAGAAACAGGCAACGGCAAAGCATGGAAAAATTCACGCAAAATGTGTATTAACCCTCTTGAGTTAGATTAAAGAGCAGCAGCAGCTGTCCAAGTGCAATAAGAAAAGATGGATCACTTCATGTTATCCCATTTAGGTTGTCACTAAAAATAGAGCTTTAGTTTTCCTGTGCAGTTTGACATATATAGATTCACCCCCCCCCCACAATAAATCAGAGTAAATGCTGAATTTACATTTCAAGTAGGATCTTAAAATAGTATTCTCTATTGCTCTTGCCACAGTTAACATCCTTCAAAAATCACACATCACAAGTATGTTCTTTGGAAGTCCCACTTTCCACGTTATGGCAGAAATTTATGTTATCAGGACTTCTGGTTGTTTACCAGCCTCTTTGCAGAGCTGGCAGCTCCAGAGGGGCCACTAAGGGCCTGGCACCTTGGCTGCAGCTGTGATACCACTGGGCCTAGGCTCACCTATATCTGTTGTCCCCATGGCTGCAGTCCAGACCTGAGCAAGCCCACCTCGTGGCTCCTCCAGCACAGCAGCAGCCATGGCCCAACTTATTTCAGGGTTTTTCTAACATCTCAATCTACTTTTGATGGATGGTGCTGAAATGGTCAGGAGGAAAAACTAGTAGCATTCCAAGACCCACGAGGCTCAAAGGATGACAACATGGATGGCAGCAATGGCAATGACACTGACAATATAGGCATGTTGCTGTGCCTGTGTTTGCCTCCCAGTTTCAACAGGCAAAGGAAGACAAGTTAGATGAACAGGCAGTATGAGACAAAGTGGGTAGTAAAAGGCTGCAGTATAAAAAAATTAATTAAGTTCCTGAATGTCTATCATTATGAGAGCCACCTGGGAAAGGGTGAGTAGAGCTCAGAGAAGACAGAATGAATTTCTGTAATGCCTTTGACAATACACTTATATAGACACTCATTCTTCCAAAGGTATAATGCAAAATTATTTAAATGCATGACAAATAGAACCTGTTCCTTGGAATATGCCAGAGCAGATAGACAATAATACATTATAAATTCATATTTTGTCCACTCTTTCCTTTTAGTTTGATCTTACTGCCAACAGAAATGATGCATTTGAAGAAAATAGCAACCAATTAACCCAACACACTTGCAAGGCATGGATTTATTTTTGGTAAATAAAAAACCCCCAGTGTTATGAATGGAAGCATACAGATACCTCAGGTAGTATTGTCCCAAAGTGAATGTAATCCTTTCAAGTCTCTTTTAAATCCTAGCTATCAAGATGTGATGTTACACTGATTTTTAAAGGGTCCAGAGGGGAACCAGGAAATCACAGGCCAGTTAGTCTAACATAGGAACCTAAGAGCATAAGAAGAGCCCTGCTGGATCAGACCAATGGCCCATCTAGTCCAGCATCCTGTTTCACACAGTGGCCCACCAGTTCCTCTGGACAGCCAACAACAGGGCATAGAGGCTGAGGCCTTCCCCTAATGTTGCCTCCTGGCTTTGAGATTCAGAGGATTAGAGCCTCTTAATATGGAGGATCCCTTCAGTCACCATGGCTAGCCACTAATAGGCTTATCCTCCATGAATCTATCTAATCCCCTTTTAAACCTGTTTATTCTCATGGCCATCTTTCTCTGGCAGCTAATTCCATATTTTAATCACTCTCTGTGTAAGGTAGTGTTTCCTTTTGTCCATCTTGAACTTACTGCCCATCATTTTCATTGGATGCCCTCGAGTTCTAGTATTTTGGGAGAGGGAGAAAATTTCTCTTTGTTGACTATTTCCCCCCCATGCATAAATTTATAAACCTCTATCATGTCTCCTGATTAGTCATCTCTTTTCTAAACTGAAAAGTCCCAGATTCTTCAGCCTTTCCCCACAGGGAAGGTACTCCAACTCCCTCAACATCTTGGTTGCCCTCCTCTGTATTTTTTCCAGCTCTACAATGTCCTTTTGAAGAGACAGTGATCAGAACTGTATACAGTATTCCAAATGAGGCCACACCATAGATCTATACAGGGGCATTACAGTAGTGGCTGTTTATTCCCAACCCCTTTCCTAATAATCCCTAACATAGAGTTTGCCCTTTTCACCGCTGCAGCACACTGGATTGACACTTTCATCAAACTATCCATTACAACCCCAAGATTTTTTCCCCTCTCAGACTCAGCAAGTTCAGACCCCATTAGCCTGTACTTGAAGTTGGGATTTTTTTGTCCCAGTGTGCATTGCCTCACAAATTAGTTAGAACTGTAATCAAAGGTAGAATTATTAGGCACAGAGGAAAAAAGCCTGCTGAAGGAAAATCAGCATGGCTTCTTCAAAGGGAAGTCCTACCTCACCAACCTTTTGGAGTTCTTTGAGAAAGTGAACAAGCACATATACATGGACTTTCAAAAGGTTTTTGACAAGGCAACTCACCAAAAACTCCTGAGTAACCTTAACGGTCATGGGACTTCTTATGGGTTTTCTTATGGATTAAAATTGATTAAATGTCAGGAAGCAAAGACTAGGAATAAATGGACAGTTCTCACAATGGAGGGAAGTAAGCAATGGTGTCCCACAAGGGTTGATACTGGGTCCAGTACTATTTAATTTATTCCACAATGATCTGGATAGGGGAGCATAGTGCAGTGGCTAAGCCTACAGATGACACAAAATTATTCAGGATGGTGAAAACCAAGGCTGACTGTGAAGAGCCCCAGGAGGAACTCCACAAATTGGGTGAGTAGACAACAATGTGGCAGATGAAGTTTAGTGTTGGGAAGCATACAGTGGTGCTTATTGGGACAACCCCCCCCCCCAATTCCAAATATATGCTAATAGGGTCAGAACTTGTTGAGACTGAGAGGGGGAAAGCTCATGGGGTTGTAGTAGATAACTCAGTGAAGGTGTTAATCCAGTGTGCTGTATCAGTGAAACAGGCAAACTATATGATAGGGATTACAAGCGGGGACCTGCGATACTAGCAGTTATGGGGTTTTTTAAAATTTATTTATTTAGTTCGACTTTTAGGCCGCTCTTCCCGCACTGATAGCAACTAATCCATTCCAATTCGAGATGTTGGGTTTTGTCCTTTAAAGCCATACATTGTTTGGGACTGGGGTATCTGAGGGACCATCTTCTTCCATATGTTTCTGCCCAGGAATTAAGATTTCAGGGAGAGGCAATCCTGACTGTCCCACCAATCATCTAGTGGGCACACAAGAGTGGGCCTTGGGTGGCAGCCCCACAATTATGGAACAGCCTCCCTAGGGAGGTGTGCATGGCCCCTTCACTGTTGGTCCTCAAGAGGCAGTTGAAGACAGTTTTATTTAGGACTGCATTTAACTGATTTAGTTTTATTTATTGGCAGTTCCAATTGGAATTTTTAAATTGTGACTTTTATCGGCTTCTAATAATTGCTGCATTATTTATATTGCTTTTATTGTCCTTTTAAAATCATTTATGTTGTAAGCCACTTTGAGTTCTGCAAGGGAGAAAAGTTGCTAATAAATGTTTTAAGTAACTAAAATCCCGACTGGTGCTAAAAATAACATTTCCTAAAATTGATAGTTTTCTGCCTTATTGGGACACCCACAACCCAGGTGGGCCATCTCATCATGTCACCTCTTTAATAGTTGCTCCTGGCTGGGGTTCCCAAACTCTGTCTTTATTGGCATCTCCCGAAAGAAACACAAGCCTGGAGAACAGGATCTCTGGACTGCATTCCTGGCACTAGGATGAAAGTGTTAATTTCTAATTAGAGCACAGGACTGAGCCAAATGCACAGATACAACATCTTGATTTTGGCAGGCAAAGTCAATAACAGAGCTGAGTTTTTTCCTTCCCCCTTGCCAGAAGTGCAAGTATCTTGTAAAATGGAAGATCTGATACTTTCCTGTACCCCGAGATAAGAGCAATGAAGGAGGCTTACATTGATTGTGCTCAGTAATGAGACTTGTGAGGCACACTGATAGGAATGAAAGAAGATAGTTTGAACTCTTTATCTTTAAGGGCTATATCCTAGTGCAGCACCCCTTCTTGCTCTAAATGACATTTGCTTTGGTGAGAGATCATGCATTGGCCAGGTTCTACTGAAGCACCACACAGTATGTACACTGTACAATACTATGTAACTGTAGACCTTTGGCTCTCCATCATGGCCTGAAACATCCTTTTGTCTCTCCCCTTTCCCTTCTCTGTGCATTTACCCTGAGAAAAATTCTTCGGAACTATTACGTGATGCTTTGGTTGATACTAATAAAAAGGCATTATGTTACTGTTTGTTTTTAAAATCCTCATGGACCAACTCAAGTACCTACATTATAATATACTAGGAGACATATGCAACACAGGGGAAAAAATGTATTTTTTCAGATTTGGGTTTTGGGAAGGGAATAAATACTGGTATTTGGGGGGTTTTGAGTCCCCTGATACCATTTTGAGATTCAGTTTCCCCCCAGGATTCTGGAATTATTTGGGTTCCATTATACTCTATGGGCATGAAGTGGTTGCTTTTCTACCAATTGCACCAAAATTGCAGGGGATCCATTCATTCCACTTGTTTCCATGTTTCCTATGGGGAAAAATCCATGCTTTTTCCAGGGTGAAGCCAATAGCCAGCACACAAGAACAAGCAACCACTAGCCAAAAGCCTCCCAATGAAGACAAAACCAACAAGCCCAGCACAACCAATGTCAAACCACAAAATCACAGCAGAACCAGTGGCACAAGGGAGACTGTTGCAGTCCCAACACAATCAGTTTCAGATCACAGAAGCAGGGCAGAACTCAGGACCAATGTAGCAGCAAGCCAACAGAACCAATATCAAACCAGAGAATCCAAGCCAAACCAACCTGGCAAACTGGTACCAAGATAGCCAGACAGACTTGGCAAGACTTTGACACATATACACATATTTACACTAATGTAACTTTCCCAATGAAGGCCTCAGAAAGTGAAAAGAAGGGGTTTGGGGGGGCACTCAGGTTCTCTCTCTCTCTCTCTTTCTACAATTTGTAGCTCATGCTGTCACTAGCTTGGAGGAGCCCAAGACAGAGCGGCAGCTGCCCTTCATCACTTCAGTGCTGCAGTTCCCCATTCTCTTCCCCTCCCACACACAGCTCCAGCACTGCTTCTTGCCAAAGTCTGGCTGGGTAGAAGCTGGCGGGAAAGTTTTAAAATGGCAGCTGATTCAGTGTCTATGGAGGCAGGGGGTGAGAAGGAGGCTCTTTGCCCATCTGCATGCCTCCATAGCCACCAGCTCAGCTGCCATTTTAAAACTTTCTTGCTAGTTTCTAACCAGGTAGAATGCAGGCATTGGCACTGGAGGGGGTAGGAGGATTCTTTGCTCTCACTCATCTGTCTCCAGCACTACATCAGAGGCTGGGAGCGATGCTGGACTCTCTTGCATCCATGGGGGGTGGGGAAGAAGTCTTGGCAGGCCAGGCAGCAGAGGCTGGGAGTTGTGCCAGGCTCTACACCTGCGATGGTGAGGTGTGTGAAATAAAGGGTAGAGGGGGAAGGGATTTCCATCAGCTTTCCCTTTGATTTTCATCAGGCTATCGCGTGGTGAGTAGAGTGCCAAGGGTAGAGGGGTAGGGAGAGACTCACTATGCTAAGCTGAACCATGTAAGTATTCTTCCAGTTCCCAAGCCTTACCCCACTCTCTTCTGTTAGTGCTGTCTTCTTTGTGGTTCACTTACGGAAGGGGGCTGTAGTTGTTAAACAATATCTGCACATTCTCTGTAGGGAGTGGCAGTGCAACTTTGCAGTTGTTTCTGCTTCTCCCTTAGACCAGGATGTAATCCTGCACTGCAAAAAGGGTCATGAGTAATATCTTTCAGTAGTAGTAATGGTAAGAGTAGAGTGCTATTCACTAAAAGTGATGTGGTGATAGATTCACAGGATGTGAGTTATGGAGTATCATAGAACTAATTCTATTGGGAGGCAGTACTTTAGATCAGTATGTTATCTGCATGGAGGCAGCACTTTTTAAAATTTTAAGTTAACTATCTTCCAGATTTGCTAGTGGCAAACTCAGTTTTCTTAGTATAAATGAATAAAATGTTCCAGTGGCTGATCTTTCTGCTTAGAAAGGGTTAATTTTTTATGGCAGCCTTAAGCTATTTAAAACATCAGTTCTAATAAAAAGGTAAAAGCATATTTTAAAAATAAATAAAACAAGCACGTTAACCTTGCTGTATTAGTCATCTGCTGTGTAATGCAGATATGAGTCTGGGTGAAAGCCTGACCTCATGGTAGCTGCTGAGAGCTTTCCTCCTTACTTCATTTAGGGCAGGATATCACTTTCTGTGTGTGGATGTTCTCCTAATTAGTTGTCATCGGAAGAGGCTGGTTGGTATAGCATTTGCGAGTGGTGTCTTTGTTTTTATACTTTGCCTGATGAATGTGCAATCTGTGCACAAGTGTGAATTGTTAATATTTCTGCTGACGTGTCAAGATAATTCAGTTAGTATATGGAATAATGACCTGAAGCTCTCCAAATGCAGTTATTGAATGGTTTTTAATGATCTCACACCTCCACTGCAGTTTTGATGTAGTACAGTTTTATGGCCTATACAGAGTAAATGGATCTGCATGATCAACCCCTACGGTCTTGCATTCAGAGCTTATTACACTGTTTCGTGGGCATATAAAGCTGCATTGCACTGAGCCAAACCTCAAGTCCACCTAGCTCAGTACTGTCTACTTTGTCTGGTGCTGGCTCCCTGCAAGAGAAGACTGTCCCAGTGCCTGCTATGTAAGCTTAACATAAGAACATAAGAGAAGTCAATGTTGGATCAGGCCAGTGGCCCATCCAGTCCAACACTCTGTCACACAGTGGCCAAAAACACCAGGTGCCATCAGGAGGTCCACCGGTGTGTGTGCTTGAGTTACTGCAGATCCCACCAACTGGACTATCATAATGCAGATGGGCAATGGCATAGCCACCCTTTTACCAGGCTAAAATCTACCCCATTTACAATTCATGATACACTCAATGCACACAGGCAGAAATTAGGTAGAAATCAGCTATGGGGGCTGTCATGTGCACGATACCATACCACTGTGCTTTTACCACTACTTCTCACATAACTGCAATTATTGAATTTTTTCCCTATCTGTTCAGTGTGCATATTTTATCATGTTAATCCTTGGGTTGATTCACTCTGCTGTTCCAGACCCACATTTTCCCTCCTCTGCAAGGGGTTTCCCATGTGAGCAATGTAAGGTGTGAGATGGGAAGTCATACTATTAAGCTGTAGCAACATGTTGGATGAAGATGACTTCAAGTGAAAACTCCTCTACACTTGTTAGGGATAGCTTTTATGGATCTGTAAAAATGAGCAGGCTGCAATCAAGAGGGAGAAGGTTGGACTGAAGGCAAACTCAGTTAACTCCAGCAGAGTGAGAGGAAAGGAACAAAAGCCAAAACCAGCTGTATGAGCCCATCTAATACCACTGGTGCAAAATGCAGCAGCTCATTTGTTATCAGGCTGTGCTCCTTGGAACCACATTATACCCATCCTAAAGACTCTTCACTGACTGCCTCTTGGTTTCCAGATTTTATTCAAGGTGTTGTTTTTCATATTTAAAGACTTTCATGACTTGGGCCCACATATTGAAGGGACTATCTTCTGATATGAACAGCTGCAGTCCTACAACAGGGTCCCTTAGCAGTCCCCTCACCCTTGTGGATCTAGTCTGTGATGGCCTTCCCCCCCCCCCCACCTTGCTGCCCCACAGCTATGGAACAGCCTTGTGGAAGGGGTGAGTTAGGGACCTACCCTTGGGGATGTAAGACAAATTATTTAAAAGAGCTTATGGGGAAGTTTAAATGGTCTCTGGCCTAATGGTTTAAATTATCTTTTTTAAATTATGTTTTTTAATTGTTTGACTAGAAGATCATTTTTGTATTCTATTGGTTGTTGTCATCTGCCTTGGATCCTGCCTGTGTCATAAGAAAGGCAGGGTATTTTGGTGCCCTAACCAACATGAGGAAGAATGTGAGCCTGCCTTCCATTAGGTCAGCTTCCAAAGCTACCTGTTAGGAGTTCCTCTATCTCTCTGGTATAAACATGTTACCTGCTGCATGGAACTCCATCCAGCAAAGTCTTTTAAACTATGCCCAGCACAAATTTGTCTTAAACAGATACAGCTATTTATTTAACGTATTAATTTCATTACATTTATTAATTGCCTAATCCCCACAATTGTGGGGCTCTAGGTGATGTACAAATTTTAAACCCATAAAAACATAAAGCCATATCCAGCACATTATACAATAATTAAAAGCAAGTGGGGAAAATTTTCTTGGTGCCCTCCCAAATCTGGTCTGTGAGTGCTTCGTAAGCATGGGGAGGGAGTAAACTCCAAAAGGACCAGGGATCCAGGTAGGGTGCCAGCCATAATGTAAACCATCGCTGTCCTCAACCAAGTGCCTGGTGAAACATCTCTGCCTTACAAGCCCTGCGGAATTGCATGAGATCCCACAGGGCCTGGGTGTTATTTGGCAGAGAATTCCACCAGGTCTAAGCTACTGTTATGCTCTGATAAAATTAGCACTGCAATATTTGTGATTTCATTATTTATTTCTTTTATTTTACAAGGTTTATACCTTGCCTTTCAGCTCTCACAGAGGCCACCAAGGCACCTATGATTGTAAACAAAATGTAATCACTGGAAGGAAAGCAGTTCACACCAAGTGGGGCAGCTGCTTGTCTGTTGCACACACAAAAAAGCACCTTAAAGACTGACAAGTTTATTGTGAGCTTTAGCTGACGAAAGCTTATTTGACAGTAAGAAATGCATCAGTTCTACCTGAAAATAAGTTCCATTTTATTCAATGGGGCTTCTTCACAGGCAAGCACCATAAAGTCTATCAGATACTTACTGCTATCCTCAATATGTTAGTCTTTATGGTGTTATTGTAGCAAACCATTTGAGGAGTAGTTGCTAAAGACTGAGTATATAAAGCTATGATGCAAAGCACACTTACTCAGCGGGACTTACTTCTGAGAAAACAGGCTTAGGATTGCACTGCAAGTGATTCAGGTATTGCACTTGCTGCAGGTAAAAGAAAGGAGCCAAATTCACTGAAAATATAAGCAAAACCAGCTTAGTGGGTTTATTTGTCATAGACAGATCCAGGGGGCAGGAATCCAGGAGGCTGAAAGGATACAAACAATGAAATAAGTGAAGTTATAACTGACATTTGGAAAGTTTTTTTTCATAGTGTGACAGATTCCTGGAAAAAAGAGAAAAAAACCTTTTGCTTCTGATATTTAAAAAAGGTCAACAGACAACCTGGAAAATTGTAAAAGAGCTAGATCAACATTACTTTGAAACTACCCCATGAGTTAGAGTGCCTAGAGAAAGTCAGTTTGGTTAAGACCAGCCGGCATGGATTCTAGCAGGCAGGAGGTACTTAATTTAACTGCCGCTGCGGTTCTTTGAAGATAATGCAACACTGCAGCGGGAGAATAGATAAGGAAAATGGTAGAAAATGTATGTGCTGAGTTTTTTAAAGCATTTAATAGTTGTCGTTTCAGGCCAGTGTAAACTGGTATGGAATTAGAGATAAGGTGGCCAAGTAAATTAAGCAAGTCTTCCACCCACAAATTAGTTGCAAGGTTAACCGATGTCCTTTCCTGATCCTGTGTGTTTAGATTTTTTCTTGCCATTTTCATGTAGTTTTGGAAATAATGACAAAATCTTGATTCTGTACAATACATGAAGCCTTTCACGATGTGGCAAACTGCAATTTGGCTCTCTTCCAGAACATTCACTACACACTTTCACTATAACACAACTGCAGGAAAGAATAAATTCATGGGCCCCTTTTACATTACCATTCTAAACCAGATGCCAATGCTCCCTTTAAGCTGTATATGATGTGTAACATGATAATTTCATAATCAGTGTCTTTCGCTGGTAGGTGAAGATCTTTTCATTTCATCTAGTATACTCCCAATAATGGTTGTTGGCCCTCTTTCAAGTGTTGTTTATTTATGTGTTTTTATGGAATTTTATGTTTTAACACTATCTTAATAATTTAAACATTTAAAATTTTTTATGTTCACTGCCTTACGGACCCTGGTTCAATGGAAAGGTGGCAAAAAAGTTTCTAAATAAATAATTAAAAGGAGAATAGAAATATTAAGTTTACCTTTAACTAATTGTTAAAATGATTGTGGATTTTCTTGGTTTTTTATTTATTTATTTAGTTCGACTTTTAGGCTGCTCTTCCCGCACTGCAGGTTTTTGTGAATGAGCGTGGCATAAATTTTAATTTTTTTTCTATAGAGAAATTGCTTACCTTACCATAGTGTAATGGAGAGTTCTGTACAGGTCTCAACCAAAAGAAATTAGTTCAGTGGCCCCCAGTCTATTCAATTTATCTATAAATGACATAACAGAGTCTCTGTCAGGCCCACAATTCTTTTGACCCTCTCTGGGACAACAGAAAATTTCAGTTCTTTTATACACAGATGATATGGTCCTAATCTCACTGACCAAAATTGGCCTGAGAAGGCTTTCACACCAACTAGGGCAATACTGCAGTGACGAAACGCTCAACGTTAATTATGCAAAGACCAAAGTAATGGTTTTCAGAAGAAAGCCCAAAATCTCTTGTTGGAGTATTCTTGTTAATTTAATTGACCAATGCAGTACATTTAAATACCTAGGAGTAACTTTTAAAGAAACACTGAATTGGAAAACCCATGTGGCAGGGGTCAAATCGTTAGTGCTAAGGATTGTTGGGTCTATTGTACACTTCCTCTATACAAAGGGTGGGCGATTAATTGATCCAGCACTGAAATTATTCAAGTGCAAAGTTGTGCCCCACTTATTATATGGAGTGGAAGTGTGGGGCTGGAAAGAGGACAAAATATCTACTCTTGAGGTAATTCAAAATTACTTGTTAAGATGAATTTTAGGTCTCCTCAGGGGATCTCCTGCGGCCTTGATGTGAGCAGAAACAGGACTCCCTTCTATTAAGGCAAGGGCACACTTTGCAATTATAAAATACTGGAAGAAGACCAATTTGGCTACATCTAACTCTTTATGCCATCACTCTGTCAGATCATTATTAACAAGACTCTGCACATCCTGGCTTTTTTTAGCAATATCCTTAGTAGCTACACCATACCAGATGACCTCCTCGAGGCCACAGAAGTCAATTCCCAAGTCAGGGAATGGATATTCACATCAGATGCTGTGATAGACCGCTCTGCTATCACAAAGTCAAAAGTAGCTCCTTGGTACAAAATTTTCAAATTTGACCACTCTGGATCAGCCTATTTAAGTAATATTTCCAACTATAATGTTAGGGTGTCTTTCACTGCCTTGCATTTTCAAACAATGTACATAGCAGTGCAGAAGGGTCGCTATCTTCAAATTCCAACGGAACATAGTTTATGTATTTGTGGCTCACTTGCCATTGAGAACCTTCCTCACTGTATTCTAGCATGCCCACTATACAATGCACCCAGAGACAAATTCTTGACAGGAATTTTATTTATCATAAATGCGTATTCTGAAAATGAGAAGATTGTATCCTGTAGAGTCTCCCTTTTTGCCCTCGTAGCTAAAAAGGTTAGAGCCAGGGCAGCACCACAGGGGCCATTCTGGTGTAGTGGTTAAGTGTGCGGACTCTAATCTGGGAGAACCGGGTTTGATTCCCCACTCCTCCACTTGCACCTGGCTGGATGACCTTGGGCAAGCCATTGCTCTGTACCAGCTGTTCTCTCAAGGACAGCTTGGGAAAGAGTTCTCTCAGCCCCACCTACCTCACAGGGTGCCTGTTGTGGGGAGGGGAGGGGAAAGGAGTTTGTAAGCCGCTCTGAGACTCTTAAGTGAGTGAAGGGCGGGATATAAATCCAATCTCTTCTTCTTCTTCTCTTCTTCTTCTTCTTCTTATAATATGCAGGCCATTTTAACCCACTCTAATTTTACCTATATGATTTTAGGTTTTACTTCTTTTTGTATTTTATTATACTATTTCACTGTTGTTTTTGAATGTTTTGTACCTTTGTTATGGCCTATGGCTAACTCAATAAATTCTATTTGACTTGAGTTCAGTGGAATGAAGGAGGGCATTACCTTTAAAGATGGTTGTCATTTCTGCAGCTGATTCACTAAAATAGTGGTCAGCCAGTTTATGTAGCCCAAATTCTCACATTCAGTCACATCAGATCTAACCCACCAAGTTTCTAGGCCCCTTTGATTGCTTCACTCAGGCAACTTAAGTGATGTAGAATCTATTCAAAGTCAGTTCAATGCAGCCACTACAAAGTATCTACTGGGTGGTTTTCAAGGGCATTTCATTTTACTTCAACTGCCAAGTCATATCAGATTCAGCAACTGACATATCATTTCATTATATACCAAGAGGTCACAGCACAGCTATTTATTTTCATTCAGTGCAATGAGAAAAATGCACTAGTCCATTAATAGACCGTTTTCTCTATTGTTCCATTACTGACCTGAATGATAAGACGTGGAAAAAGAATGGTAACTGAGTGGGAACACCCTCGGAAAAACAACCAAATACAGTCTTTTTCTTCCTTCCAATAAACATATTTGAAAATTGAAAGTATTAATTACCTCTTTATCACATTTCTCACCTATATGTTCAATCAGGATATTCTTTACAAAATGTGTGTGTCGCTCTCTCCGTGTTAGAGATCTTTCTGTTATTTTCTTCGTAGGTGTCTTCCACACAGGGACAGGACCTTGTGGTGTCTTCATTGCTGGTGTGGCTTCAGATAAAGCACATCAGCAATGGGGCTTCCTTATGGCAGGTTTCCTTGCAGTTTCCCTGCCCCAGTCCCCTGGAAGTGGCCACCTCCTTCCATTGGGCCATCAGGGCTTTTGCAATTTAAAAGAATCAGCACAAGAATATTGTCATATTGATATACCATTGTAACAACAGATATAGCAGGTTCTCTGGATTCCCAACTTTTATTTTTAAAAAGTAAGTCTCTAGCCTTTTTTCATGCAAATATCTGCCTTTTCAGTCATTGTGAGATTACATGAAAAAGATGGATGCAGACAGGATTTTTTTTTTTAAAAAAATGCTGGTGGTAGTGCCATTTCCCCTGCCAAAAGGCACCTGCTTCAGGGGGTCTGTAAAATCAACCCCCTTTTGTCTGTTCTGTTTGAAATGTGGGAGGTCTTTAGATTAGGAGGACTATGTTCTGTGCAAATTTGGTGCCATTACTTTTAAAAACAGCTGTCCCAGACCCTCAAATTGGTTCCCCATTGAAAATAAACAGCTGCCCCAGACCCTCCAATAGATTCCTCCTACTTGGAGCATGTCTCTGGATGGAAGGCGTACAACTGTTTTAAATAAATAAATAAATCCATGTTTGAAATGGGGGGCAGGTGTTTTAACCTATCAAGGGAACAGCTTACTCCTTAAACTATTACGGGAACAACTTATACTACATACATGCCCACATTATAAAACCTTCCAGTAACAGTTCCATTTGGTTATTTGTGTGCTACAGATGCCCCCTTAAAATTTGGCAGGCACAGGGTAATTGAAACCTTGTAGAAAATCTAGCAAATCCATGAGTTAGAATCCATGTCAGAAAAAAGAAACAGAGAGAATGTAAAACATTCAGCCTCTTCAGCTAATCTAAAAGTGTTGTTCAGAGAGCAATTTTCATTGAATTACTAAAGCATGCCAACATAGCTGGCGCTTAATCTATTCAATGATTTCACTGCCCTAGAAAAGCATTATTCATAACAAAGATGAAGTTAATTTTTTTCAAGAGCACAAATAAAAATGTAGAATGAGATTTTTGGGGGGAAATGTATTCCCCTAAAGCAGAGTGAAGGATAATCAGCTGCAATGAGCACAGAAAGTTCAATTCTGCTACTGGTATTTTTTAGTTCCATTGACTCTGACAGCTGACCAAATATCAGTGTGTAGCAGCTTAAGGGGAGGGGGCTTCATTGCACTTTTTGTAGTAAAAAAGAGCCTGAGAAAAGGGGAGAACATCCAAACATTTTCTTTTGAAATAATTTCTCCCTTCTTCTTCCCCCCCATGGATTAAGCGGTCAAAATATTTACACATAGCTGTTGACTGTCCATACTGGAAAGTATTTGTTCATTTACAGTGTGTTCCTATGCAGAGGGGTTCTAGTCTAAGCCCATCGATTTCACTGGTGTCACTCTGCATAGAACTGCATTATTAGTGTCTTATATCCTTGCACTTCTGTATCTTCCTTTACAATGATATAAGTCCTTCATGGTAATATAAAGCCTTGCTGCAACTGCACAACATTAAAGCATGCAACCAATGGGATGTGGACAGTGGCAATTTTAAAATTTAATTTCATTAACTTCATCTATGTCCCACCTTTCTTCCCAATGGGGAACCAAAGCAGCTTTCATAGTTCTCCTCTCCTCCATTTTTATCCTCATAACAGCTCTGTGAGGTAGGCTAGGCTGGGAGTGTGTGACTGGTGTGAGGTCATCCAGCAAGCTTCCCTGGCAGAGTAAGGATTTGAACCCGGGTTTGCTAGACCCTAGTCCTCACTTTAACTACTACACCACTCTGGCTCTCAATGGAGTGGAAAGACACAGGAAGGAGGTCTGCCTGGAGCCAAACAGGGCAGCCATCAGATAAGTAGGTTAAAATGGGGCTATCTAGCCTATACCTAGCTTTGTAAATGTTACGCTTTAGCAGAATTCCCCTGATTGGAGAAAGCAAGCAGCCTGTCACAATATTGTTAACTTTGGGCGTGATTATACGCACCCATTTGCCATGGAAGAGGGACGATTAACCACCGGATCAAAGTGGCGTGATCACACCAGCACATCTGGGAAGCATCCTGCAACCGTCGTGAAACCGTCACAAACCATTTTGATCCACTGGGGAATCATGGTAAAAAGCTACTAGTGAAACTCCAGTATCAAATGGTTTGCTGTGGTTCACAGCTGGAGTTTCCCCATGTGATCACTCCAGCACCGAAGTGTGGCATTGCGGATCATTTGACCACACACTATCCCGATGCCACACTGTTGTTTTTCCCCCCTCCTCCATGTGTGCATCATTGAAAGCCCTTAGGATGGGGAGGTGATTCATCAATCCCCCATTTAAGCGCCTCGGAAACCAACCACAAAAAAACACAACTTGCCTGTGGTTGCGTCTGATCACGCAGTGGCAAGTTGCCCTGGCAGGTCCACAGGTCTGTGTGATCACGCAACTGCGGGGCAAATTGCTCCAGAGCAAAAAAGCCTCAGTTCCCCTCTGGATTATTTTGCTCGTGTGGAAGGGACCCTGATGTGCTCCCCACTTCCTCAAGCAGTGAATAATGTAGGCAAAGCACTAATGGATTTAGTAAATTTTATTTGGATAACAGAGTATGGGAAACTTCTGGCATCTTTGCAGTATTTGATTTAGAGATGAACAAGCTTAATTCTTTTTTAAAAGGTAGCAAAACCACTTTCTGCATAAGATTCCTTACATCAGCATTAATTTGCTTCATATTTAGAGAGCCACTGTACTGTGGGGATTTGATGATAACCTCAGAGAATCCTCATTCAACCGTCAAGCTCACTAAGTGACCAGTCACTCTGTCAGCGTAACCCACTTTAAAGGATTATTGTGGGGTTAAAATGGGTGGGGAAAGATGTATGCTTCTCTGAGGATGGATGGGCTAAATATATATATCTAGATATTCAACTCAAAGCTCCTTCTCTAACTCACGCCCTCTGTTCCAAACGTCTCCAGCTTTCTCTCCATTCCTTACTTCCCAAAGCCTCTTCTGTATCTAACTATTTTGCCCAGAGAAATCTTTCACTATAGGTCAGAAGAGCCACTTAAATTGGAGCAATGTTTCAAGCTCTGGTGAATGGAATGGTAGGATACAGGCTATTAACATGCTGTGATCAGATCTCTGATCCCTATAAGACAGCATGTAAGGCAAAATCAGAGCAGATAGACCCATTCAATAGTGGAGAAAGTCCTAATTACTAGTAATGTTTTCACATAGATTATGGAAATTAATCCTAATCCTAAATCCAGTTTTGTTTTATTTTTTGCCATCAAGACACTGCTGATTTATGGTGACCCCATGGAGTTTTCAGGGCAAGCGACATTCAGAGGTGGTTTGCCATGCCTGTCTCTGTGTTATGACCCTGGACTTCCTCAGTGGCCTCCCATATAAATACTAAACAGGGCTGACACTATTTAGCTTCCAAGACTGGGCTAACCTGAGCTATTCAGGTCAGGACAAATCCAGTTTAGGTCAGCACAAATCTACAAGATACTGTTTACATGTAAAGCAGACAAATCCGAAGACTCAAATATCAAATATCAAAAAAACCCTGTTTTTTGAGGTTTTTCTTGCTCCAGGGAAACTCCGATGCAGCTCTGCAATACCCCTGAACAAAGTGAGAGCCGGGAACAACTGTTGTGAAATTGACCAGAAGCACCAGCTCAGGCAGGAACGTAAACTGGGGGCAAGGCTAGTGAGAAATCACCCAGCCTTTAGTGGCATTTCAAAGAGGGCTCCTGTTTTCTCCTGAAAAGGTCCTGGGCTGGGCAAAAGCTGAATTCAATTCTGTTACAGGGTGGGACATTCAGATTTATAAAGCCACAAATATTATCACGCCACTAGGGGGTTAGCTTAGTACCTAAAGGGAACTAAGAATTTTGGCAGGAAAAATCTGCCTCACAGTGAAGAAGAAACAGAGACATATCATACATGGCCACTTTAGTAGTGACCAGGGGTCCTTTCGAGCAGGAGCTCGGGGGAGCGCAGCTCCGGGAGTTGGTGCCAGCCCCCCCCCCCCCCGCGGAGGAATGCCTGCTTGTGTCATGGCTGCAGCAAAATGCCACGACTGAAGCTATCCTCCCAGAATTGTGGTATTTCTTAGGCTTGGATTAGTAGCTGTCCCCTATCTGCCAGCTTTCTTTCTTTCTTTTTCTTTCTTTCTCTCTCTCTTTCTTTCTTTCTTTCTTTCTTTCTTTCTTTCTTTCTTTCTTTCTTTCTTTCTTTCTTTCTTTCTTTCTTTCTTTCTTTCTCTCTCTCTCTCTCTCTCTCTCTCTCTCTCTCTCTCTTCTCTCTCTTTCTTCTCTCTCTGTCTCTCTTCTTTCTTGCCTTCTGACATACTTCTGGTGATGTCAGGGGGTGTGGCATAAGCAAATAAGTTATGCTAATGAGCTATGCTAATAAGCTCCTGCACCTCTTTTTCTACGAAATGACCCCTGGTAGTGACACCAATCTAGGATCCACATACCTGTGGGACCACCTCTTCTTCTACTACATTCTGCCATGGCAGCTTCAGTCATGTGAGCAAAACCTTCTAAAGGTTCCTCCCTGCAAATTGGTAAGATTCGCAACTGCCTGCTCATTCTCTGTGGTAACTCACACTTTGTGGAAGACCCCCACAGTAAAATCTTTCTGCAAAATGTGCAAAACAGAAATGTTCAGGAGAGAATTCTCATAACAGAATAAGAACTGTAATAGGATAGAATGATCCAGAAGGACACCTTCATATGAGAATGACTACTGTGTTATCATGTACCTTTGTGATTCCACATTCTGCATTGCTCACATCACATTATGTTGCCCCATGCAGTTTGCTATTCACATTCTCTTTTAACATTGTATTCCTAATTCTATTGCATTTTTCACTGAATGTTTCATACTGTATGATTTCTTTGTGGCTCACATCCCCATTCAGTTTTGTGTTCCTATTGTATTGGGGAAGGACCACCAGCTGCTGACCTGCTGCCTTGCCAGTGTGGGGATACAAGGGTGGGCCCTGCAATGGCTTGCTTCCTTTCTCCAGGGTCGGGGGCAAAGGGTTGTGCTAGGGGAGCAGCAATCCAGGAGGCACCCACTTGAATGTAGTGTGCCTCAGGGGGTGGTGCTCTCCCTGATGCCGTGTAATATCTATATGCACCCCCTTGCCCAGATTGTCCAGAGGTATGGGCTAGGGTGTCACCAGTATGCTGATGACACCCAGCTCTATCTGATGTTGGGCTGCCAATCGGACTCCAGCCCAGAAGATCAGGACCAGGCATTGTACACTGTGGCTGGTTGGCTTAGATTGAGTTGGCTGAAATTGAACCCAGCGAAGACGGAGGTCCTGTGCCTGAATTGGGGTGGCCTGGGGAGGGGGGTCCCACTCCTGACCTTTAGCAAAGTGCCATTAGTGCCCACGTCAGTGCTTAGGAGTTTGGGAGTGCTCCTGGATCCCTCTTTAACAATGGAGGCCCAGGTAGCAGCCACTACCAAGTCGGCCTTCTACCATCTTCGGCTGGCTCAGCAGTTGGTTCCCTTCCTCGACCACGATGACCTGGCTACAGTGATCCATGTGATGGTCATCTCAAGACTAGACTACTGTAATGCTTTCTACATGGAGCTGCTCTTGTCACAAATCTGGAGGCTGCAGCTAGTGCAAAATGCTGCGGCTAGGCTCCTGATGGGTTTCCCTAAATGGGATCACATCCGGCCTCTGCTGATGGTGCTGCACTGTCTGCCAATAGCTTACCGAATTTCCTTCAAGGTGCTGGTACTTGCCTTTAAAGCCCTATATGGCGAGGGTCCAACATACCTGAGGGACCACCTTTCCCCACACATACCCCAGAGAGCACTATGGTTGGGGTCGCAACATCAACTTCTGACCCCGGGCCCCAGAGAGACCAGGCTCACCATAACTAGGGCTAGAGCCTTTTTAGTGGTGGCTCCTCTCTGATGGAACAAGCTCCCAGAGGAGATCAGGGCCCTGTAGGATCTTATACAGTTCCACAGTGCCTGCAAGATGGAACTCTTCCACCAGGCCTTTGATTAGGAGTTGCCACCATTACCACCAACCATCACTACTAACATCTGTGATGACGGCTGGCCCTGAAAGAAGATCGGGCCCTGAGGCCGTGGAGGGCTGGATTACAACCCTAGTGTTACATCTCTAAGAGAACCTGTAGCACACCATCTTAACTTTCTGAAATTTTACCATCACCGCAAGCACTTTAATTGTAAATTTGTTACTCTGTTGTTGTATTCTTTTAATATGTTTTTAAATGTTTTATGCTGACTTGGCACTGTGTACCACATTGTAAGCCTCCCTGAGCCTGCTTGCGGGGAGGGCAGGGTAAAAGTGTGAAAAACAAACAAACAAACAAGTAAATATCTTTTTTATTTTTCTGCCATATATTTTGCAGGTAAGGATCATATTTTAATTACAGTTGACTATTTCTTTGACTTTATTTTAAATGTTTAATGTCTTTGTATTGTGATTTGTCATTTAATTCTGTTTTAGTTTTTTTGTAGTTTTTTGTATTTTTTGTGTGTGTGTGTGTGTGCGTGCGTGCACGTGCATGTATGTACCTGGAAGTCATGGCGACCTCTGGTGACTTTGTGTGCACCTGGAACCTGAAAGTCATGGCATCCTCTAGTGACTGACCCTACTGGGGGCCTGGAGGATATTCAGAGAGGTGGCTGAATAAAGCCTGCCCCCACCTCCTGACTGCTGGTATTCCAAGGAGGTCTCCCATCCAAATAATTGCCAGAGTCAACCCTACTTATCTTCCAAGATCGGGCTTGTCTGGGAATTCTGTTTTAGTTTTGTAGGGGGTTTCTATGTTGTCATTAGTTGTCCTAAAGGCACTGTTGTATTGTAGCAAGATAGACAGGGCTTTTCTTCTGGGGATACATGCTGGAATGGAGTTCTGGAACCACTTTGATAAAATTCTTTTTTAAAATATTTAAAAGTTCATAAGTTTTCAGTAGACAGATTGAAAATTTTATTTCCCCCTTGAGAGTTCCAGCACCTCTTTTTCCAGAAAAAAAGCCCAGAAGATAGAAATTGCACAACCAGTATGTGAGATTTACATAACAATGCCCATACTTCTTTACCTTAGTTCTCCACACATTTATGAAGCAGGGAGCCATTTTCAGGATTGCTGGGGGTGGAAACAGTAATGTGGGGATGGGGTTGGAATTTACAGCAAGGTTTAAAGAACTGTTCTTGGATATAGTCAAAATTATATTAGTCTTACCCCAAAGTAGGGGTATTTATCATGGTTCCTTTTTAGTATCTCATACTAGCCAGAGATTAAATAGGTGCTCCTGAGGGGAGGGTCTGGGGGAATTGCTTTCCTGTCTTCCCTACATGGCTACACCAATGCTACTGTGATCATGTGAACTGTACTCCTCAGATATGTGGCTGATTGACTCCTGCTCTTTGTGAATGGAATGCCAATGTTGCGTCTTCTGAGGGTTTAAGCAGTGAATAAAAGCAGTAAACAGACTCCAAATATTGCAAAACTGCAGGAAAACTGCTTGAACTGAGCAGTGCTATATGAGGCATGCCGCTGCTCAAAGTCATTACTGTTGAAAAATACAGTAAAACTGGAGTTTTGATTCTTGATGCTGTTCCCCCCACCCCCCCACCCCCACTCCAACACACCCAGCCAGTTTGTTATGCAGCATACTCTTAAACAGCCCAGAATGCAGTTAATTGCATTAACATCTTTATTATTTCCAAAAGATAGGCTGCAAAGAAAATGAGCTGTGCTGAACAATGTGCTTTATGTTGGAAATCACCGAGCATTAAATGCATCCTACTAACTAATCAGTGGCATTATTTCACCCAGAAAGTACAGCTTTCCACCCTACTCAGCTATGGGGGATATTACTTGTTCATGAATTGATGTGATCTTCTTGGATTTAGATAGAGGGGAAAAAATCTTAGCTCCCAGTTGGGGATATAAATGGAGTACTTTACGGAACAGCAATAATAACTGAAAGACTAAAGCAATTTCTACCCAAGAGTGGTAAATCATTCACATCTCCACTGTCCCCAACAAGCCCCCCCCCAAAAAGCCCAGTGAAACCCTACCCATTAAACTGTAATTTTATCTTATTTCATGTCTGTATTTATTGCTTTGGTGGTCCCAGGCTGTTTTCTTCATACTAGGGAAAGAGAAGGCTTTGTTCAAGATGTGAGAAACAGCTGGTGAGGCAGAGGCAGGCATTTGCAATTAGGTTGTCTGGGACAAAGGACAGGGCAAATGGACTTCGAAAGCGACATCGGTATTTTGAAATTGCCCAGCATGAATAAGATAATCCCCAGCTCATGCTACTGATGCCTTTCCCCCTCTGTACGAAGACGTGAGATTCCTGGGTGCTGGAACTGCCAAACTTTTCCAAGCATTCTGTGCAAACATTCCAGGGCAACTGTTGTTGTTGTTGTTTTAAAAATTCAAATGCAAAAGTGAATGATAAGGTGCTTAGCCCTTCTCACCTTACTCCTGTGAAAAACTTAATTGCCATCATAAAGAATCTCCAGTTGGAGGAATTGAGCAAGATGTAGCCTGTGCTATGAGAGAGAGCCCAGCTGTTTCTATTTCTAGTATCAACATGGCTTCTAATGTGGCATGCCTTGAGATTCTCCAGTATTTGACAAGCATTAAATTAGAGTTTTGGAAAGCCCAGTTGTCTCAGCTTTCTGCATTAGCTTTTTCCCCAGGAGGACCTCCACTTGGGTTTCGATTCCTGGGAATTGGAGCCTTTTAAGCTTCATGTTTGTATTTCAGAAACCAGGAAATTTAAACCTGAATTAAAGATTGGCATGAGCCCCCAAGATTAGTTCCAAGACCTAAAAATTCCCAAATCTCATAAATTTTGGATTTAAGATGATACAGGATAAAGAATAAATGTGAAAGACACATCTAGGAATAGTATTTCATGACTCTTCTTAATTCAGAGCATAATGAAGTATTCCTTAGGATACAGCAGTGATGAAATCACATTATTTATTATCAACTCATTGGTATGATGAGTTGTGCCACAGATCCTGGGCTACATGATGGCTCAGCCTGCCCTTGATGGTAACAGCAACAGACGATCAGGAGCCTTCATGGGCTGGAGCAGTTGCTTTGCTCTTCTTTGGGGATAATGTCAGTCACGATTGGCCTCTGCTGAACGGTAACTGGAGGAGGCTCTTACTAGTAGCCTTTCAGTTCTCCATGTACGAGAAAATAGGAGGCCTTACCCAATCAGAAGACCAGGATGACAAACCCTTAGAAAGTCTAACTTACTTAACCCTACATCATCCCACACACTCACCAACTGTGTGCATGCATTTCCAAGCCTTCCTACAAATACAATAGTTAGAATCTTTAAAATATATATTAGACTTTTAAAAAAGGTTGGAGACTTTTTTAAAAAAAATTCTAGATCTTGCCTTAGACTTAAAAAATTGTTCTTGCATAGTGCAGTCTTAGATGCTCAGCTTACATATGACTCTGACTATGCTGAAGAGAACGGAAATGAGTCGGGGGTTGTCATGGCAGAGATATTTTTGTCTGTGAACTGCTTATGTGGTGTTACAATGGCATTTCTGCAATGCACACTGACTCAACTACACATCTTATCAACCTCCATGGTATGATGGAGTTTGAATTACATTTACTTGCTCTGCAAGGAGAAACAAAATACTGCATCTTGATATTTAGGATTTTAAAAGGAAATAGATGGGATTTAGTGGCTGGGAATAATACAGAGAAAGTGGTCAAACGTCAGTATTTTCCCACAGAAGGCCTTCAGAAACCATGAAATTACTGACACTTCTCGGGATACCGTGTAGTGTCTTTTAAGTGGTTGAGTTAATTCATCATCTCAGTGTCACATGAGCTCACTCCTGGCACAGTTTCAAGAGATCTCATTATTTTTTGATGTCTATGATGGATTAGAGATGAGAATATTGCTGGCCTAAGGGTTCACTAGCTCTGCCTGTCATATTTGTCAGCTACAAACCAGCTTCACTGAAGGGTTATAAGGGCATTTGGGATAGTGGGCTATTAAAAAGCTGTTCCATTACTTACACTCAGCCAGACTGAGGAAATGTAGGGTAACAAGTGTGAGAGTTACCCCATGGGATACATTTTCCCTGTTATGCACCCAAGAAGGAAAAATCAAGATGACAGCAAATGCAGCCAGAAAGCTTTTCCAGCACTTGATAGCCTCACCTTCTTGTTTCTCACTCTATCACCCTTTGGGGGGTGATTGGCAGACTGCAGGCAATTCTGGGGGTTTTCAGGTGCAGGAGACAAACTGCTGTCAACTCCAACCTGAAGTAGGAGAATTAAGTAGGAAAGCAAAGGAATGGGGGCAATTAAAATGATACTGTTGCACAGCCCACATGATATTCTTGTCATGAAGACACCATGGAAACAGAGTTGCGTTCTTCCTATTCCCCCCCGCCCCCCATGGTAACTGTTAGGAATGTCCCACGTGTTATTATAGTGTTAGTTTTGTTGTCTTTGTCAATGTCAGCCAATGATCTGGCGTGGAGATGGGGAAACTCAGGGTGTGTTATGTATGCAAACAGACAGGAATATGGGCCTGCAGGTGGCATCTCTATGGTGAGTATAACACCTGCTATAATAGCTTCCCTGTAAGGCACATTTTTCATCCAGGTTTTAATATCCAAGTCAAAAATTCATGATAATAACATCAGTTATGAAGACAGCAGACATATAATTGTGGTTTAGCTTTCAAAATCAGGAATGATCAATCCTTTCTTCACTATTTGTGTATGAACAAGAAGCCATTACACAAGAAAGTTACACTGATGTGCTATGTGTGCATTTTGTACTGAGATATTTTGTTCTGAGATATAGTATATTTTTTGTACTAAATGCAACTCTCATTTTAAAATTTCTTCCTCTGCGTGATGTGTGCAACTTAACATATAAGTGCAAAGTCATATACCAAATTATTGCCACCTACTCTGTTGCTAACCCCAGCTTGTGCACTACTTATATTTGAAGAGGCTGTGCTCCCCCTTAACCAAATCAGGCCTTGTCATTGCCTCCATATAATTTTATACACGTTAAGGAAAAAAAATGCTGCAACATAACAAAGAGGTCCAAAGATAGTTTGATCTGACAGATCTCCTCCTAGAATGTACACATATGAGAGGGTATGCATCAACCCTTTCCACTTCACTGTCTCTCCTAGAATTCAGCTGGCAAAGAGCATTACTAGTTTGAATGCTGCTGGATCTCCTTTTGTCTGGTATGGATGGGCAGATTTAGCCATGGGTCACCAGTGGCAAATTCCCTTGGCCCTGTGCTGAAGGGACCTGACTGGGATTCCCCATTAACCTGCAGCCAAGTACCTTTTTCATTGTTCTGAAATTCCCACTGCTGCATTCACCACTGATCCCCTGTGCCTGAGACTCAGGCTGGGGAGGAGAGCAATAATCTGTAGGGCAGTGGGAGGCCCCTGATCTCCCTACATCTGATCACCCATGCCACCCAAGACCATGGTAGTGAGAGGGGAGAATGATCGGTTGTAGGATGATGGGTGTCACCTAGGCTTTTCTGCAACTGATCACCCTCCCCCCAGTATTTGAAATATTCAGGGGCACCAATTTTGTCCTGGGCCCAGAATCACTAAGACCTCCTCTGGGTACAGAAGGATCTCTTTTTGTAATAGCATATTGGCACTGAGAGGCATTTGATCCAATTTATATATTCTTGTAATTCAGCACGAGAAAGCGGAAAATGTTGGAATGGAGTATTTTGAAACTACATGTCTCTATATTGTCCAACCGGTATACAATTAAGAAAACTCAGGAATAGCTAAGAAGCTAAAGAAAATTACAACAGCAAGCACAACTTTTCTAAAAATCAATTCAAGAAATCTGGTTAAAATGCCAATTTCTATTCAAGTTGTGTTTATCTATTAGTTTGAATGAACCTCTCCTCTTATGTTCATTATATTTTTAAAAAACACATACAGATGGATAGATGGATAGAAGAGCTTCTCCCAGGAACATGTGGTCAAATTCCTTTTAATTTTTTTCACAACAGTTTTAAAAGATCCTCCAAAGTACCTGAATTAACTGTATATCACAAATGCATGGGAGCATTTTTCCATATATTAATTGCTATGTGGTAATGAAGAGTCCATTTATGATTTAATGACTACTTGTGTGGTTCCCCAGATAATTATATAATGTTAATACATTCGTATTTCTCTTAAGAACAATTAGTAGTGCTAGTGTTTTTAATACTACTACTAATAATAATAATAATATTTGTCTGAATGATTATAGAAGCTTTTTTCCATTTTAAAATAGTTTTCTAGTAAGTCCTGAATTAGGTGAGGCAATATTAAAAATTCTGGCCAACATCAAGCGTTCCCCCCCCCCCCCATCAAGTCATAGCCGACTTATGGTAACCCCCTGGAGTTTTCAAGGCAAGTGACATTCAGAGGTGGATTGCCATTGCCTGCCTCTTCATAGTGCCCCTGGACACTTCCTTGGTGGCCACCCATCCAAATACTAACCAAGACTGACCATGCTTAGCTTGACAAGTTTTGACGAGATCAGGCTAGCCTGGGTTATTCAGCACAGGGCAAGATCAAGCCATATCATCTAGGAAATAACTGAAATGTCAAATCTTGGGCAGCTAGCAAAAGCACCCTGCAGACTTTGAGATACCAGCAAAAGGCAGAAGAGGATGCCATTTGGATTTTCTGTTTGTGTCACCAACATTTGGGGGGGCTCTTTCTGCTCATTACATTTGGTTGTCTCTGTTTGAATTGCTCATTTCTAATGGAAGTCCACTGGAGGATATATTTTTTTTCTGAAGGAGTTACAGGAATGTAATTGATGACTCAGACTAACCATTCCTGATGAGTCACTGCTCCCCACTTCCCTGTGGGCCTTGCATCTGAGTCCAATGCAATAGCAGAGAACCATCAACTCCCAGAACAAAAATATTAGTGCTTTTGAAAAAATTCCATTTCTCTTAAGTGCCCTTGGCAGCATAGCTTCCGTGTTCTTTTAGTCTCAGAATCCTGTTTGAAACTTTTTTGAAAGTTAAATTAAACAAGTTCACTGTAACTTTCTTTCAAAAGCAGACTTCGAAGGGCTACACTTGTGTCCTCTGCCACCCTGACTGGTGTCCCCAGAATGAATCAAGCTATCTGATATATGGTAAAAGATAAAGTGTAAGCCAAGACAACACAAAATAAACCTCAAGGGAAGTATTTTTACTTTGATCTGTTTTCTTAATGAGCTAATTTTATAGGCAGGTGAACTACTTTGCTTTTTTCTTTAAAAAACGACTCAAGCACTAAGAAAATTACTTCATGGATTAATTTTGAAAAAGGTTGTTTCCTGAGGGGTTTTTGCCTTCATATGTTAATTCTGCAACAAATTCATTAGTGGTTGTTTAAAGAATTTCACAGTTGTGCATTAGTGAATACTACACTCACCTTCTCATGTAAATTCTGCATCAAAGGCTGCTTCTTCTAGGGCAGGAGTTCTCAAAATGGGGTCATGTTAAGTGTTGCCGAAAGCCGTTACCTATATGACCCTTGTCTCATGAGACTGCTTTGGTAAAGCATACATGACAAAAGTTGCAACATGGGAAAATTTATATCCATTTTGACCCACTGGTCTGGTTATTACTTTTTACTATTCTCACCTTCAAAATTTGGTACTCAGAATAGGATGCCAAGAATTTGACTAAGAGCAGTTCAATATATCCTGGCTTGAATAACAACATAGAGGTATAAATCATACCCACAGCACTGTTTTCATCAAGGATGTGACTTTCCAAAGTTTTGCTGTAAATGGAAATTTCAACACAGTTTTCGTAGCCTCTTCGTACATTTAATTAAGGGACATACAGATGGACATCCCAGGATGTGACATTAATTCCCATGCTATGGCCAACATCTCACCTAATTAATCTCTTGTACTTTTGCATGTAGCACAGCTGTTAGAAGAACACTGTATGCTCAGCATAAGTAGCAGCAGTTCCAGAAATAGTACAAGGATGCACTTATAGCTTGGTTGGAACCTGATTAGTGTGCACTCACACACACACGCACACACATACCCACAGGAATTCTGAATTCTGAGTATGTGCCTGTTTGCTCGAGTGTAATATTTATGTCTTCTCCCGCACATGATGGAAATGACAATTCCAGACTTGTAAATGTGATTAGAAAAATTAGCATGGAAATCCAAACTAGAGGACGCTTCTTACATCTGCTCTTGTAGTTCTGGAGTCTAAAAAGCCACCTGTCCTTTAGGGAGGAAATGAGTTCTTCACAGGAATGGAATCCAGTAAGAAATCCTGCTTCAGGGCAGGAAACGGGCAGGAAATCATCTGTTGGGCAGATGGAGCTTGAAAGCTGGCTTGTTGAACTTTGGATGGAAAAGCTATCTGACTGAGGTTGGTCATGATGAAGAGCAATTTGTAGCAGAGAAATGTCACAGACTAAAATGTAGATAATATTTGTCTGAATGTTTATAGAAGCTTTTTTCCATTTTAAAGCAGTACCAAGAGAGAGAGAGACCGAGAAATCAAGAACAAAAAGTAAAAACATTTTGGAAAGACATAGGGTTGGATGCAACCGTCTTTTCTGCTGGTTAAAAAAAGGAAATGGGGTCCTATTTGAACCCCCCTCCCCCCCCAAAAAAAGCTTTGGTAGGTATTATGGACCTTCAGGTACAAACTCCAAGCAGCTTGAGGTCTATAGTACAGATGACTGGATGAGAAAGAATGAAAAAGCTGGCTGAATCCAGCCCATAACCATCCACTTTTTATCTCCTTTCTTGTTAACTAATTTGGCATATAAACATTTAAATTTATATTATATCCTCTTTCATATCTTCCCCATTCCTGCTAAGAAATTATACAGTACTTTCTCTAAACCAACTCCTGAAATCCTGAAGATGCCTGTGTTCAACAAGGTCAATGCTTCAGCATGTATTTAACTAAACAGGGAAAGAACACAACTCTTGGCCTCTCAGCCTAACCTACCACACAGGGGCTCCAGTCACACACACTAAATAACCCGCTTTCAATCCACTTTCAATGCACTTCCCAACTGGATTTTGCCAGTTCACACAGTAGAATCCAGCTGGAAAGTGCACTGAAAGTGGATTGAAAGTGGATTATTTAGTGTGTGTGACCACAGCCCGGGTTGCTGTGAAGATAAAAAGGAGAAGAAGAGAATGTTGTAAGCCACTTTGGTTCCCTACTGGGGTGAAGAGTGGGGTATAAATTAAGTAAAGGGAATGAAGTAAATACTCATGCTCTCAGTCAGCCATCTGTCTTTGCAGAAGAGGACTACAATAACTAGGGGTCATTTCGAGCAGGAGCTCGGGGGAGCGCAGCCACCATGGGGGAATGCCTGCTTGTGTCATGGCTGCAGCAAAATGACCCCATCCCCTGGAAAGGCCCTTGTTCCTCCAACCAGCCTTCTGGAGGCTTCAGCCACCACTGAAGCTATCCTCCCAGAATAGTGGTATTTCTGAGACTTGGATTAGTAGTTGTCCCCTCTCTGCCAGCTCTTCCTCCTTCCCTCTCTCTCCTTTCTTTCTTGCCTTCTGACATACTTCCGGTGACGTCAGGTGGTGTAGCATATGCAAATAAGTTATGCTTATGAGTTATGCTAATGAGTTCCTGCACCTCTTTTTCTACGAAATGACCCCTGACAATAACTCATTCCCATCTTGATGTTTCAACTCCAGTAATTCCAGATTTTTAAAAATACAGTATCCTCAACAAAACTGCCTGGTAAATAGTACATTCCTCTGACAACATGGACAAAGCTAGACATTTATAGCTGAGTTCCAGGACTGTATGTGCTCATGAAACCCTAAGCAAGCCGAGGTCTGTTTGGTGCTTGCATGGGAGAAATGTTGGAACATTAGCCATATAAATACAGTAAAAAATAGGGTGTTCAGCTAAAAGGAAGCTGTGCCAAGGTCTAAAATGGATAAGTGAGGTGGTTTTTGCTTCTCTACCACAATTGCTGTACCCTTCGTGTGAGCAAAAAAGGAAGTCATACAGGAATGCATCTGGCCTCCTATTTCCCTCCATTTTTCACCCACCACTGGAAGCACAGTGTTGAATGGAGGAAAGCATTGGAAGGTCTGCTATAGAAAGGAACCTGCCTTCCCTAGCTGTGCCCCACCAGCACAGGTCCTGCTAGTCCATCAGCATAAGGCTTGGCACAGTCCCTCTGTGGACTGCAGCAGGCAGAAGCACCTTTTCAGCACATCCACTGCTCGTGAAAATCGCAATGACTTGTTCCAACAGAATGAAAGCTAGTATGAAAATCATTTGCATTGGTCATATCATATCAAACATAGATGAGATCTAGTCATATATCAAACATTAAGGGATGGGAAAGGCTGACGATGTATTTCTGGCATCACATAGAAGGCTGGATAAGTGAATCATAGGATTTCAGTGGAGGACAGAGTCACAGCAAGAGTCAGATCTGCAATATTCAGTAGCAGGGGTGTCGAGTTTCTTTTTCCCCGGGGGGCTCTTTCGTGCGCATGCGTGAAGCATGTGTGTACACCAGGAGGTTGTCCCCACCACCCCCACTGCTGCGAGCCTCTCCCCCCCGCCCGCCTGGCTCCCCTGCACTCCCTCCTGGGGCCATCAGGGCAACATGCCCAGCGTGATGGCGTCACCCGGAAGTGACGCCATCATGCTGGGCATGTTGCCAGGTCGATGCTCTGGCAATTGCCCTGAAACTCTATGGTGCCATAGAGTTTTGGGGCGATTGCTAGAGCATCGCCCCATCAACGTGCCCGGTGTTATGGCATCACTTCTGGGTGATGCCATCACGCTGGGCATGTTGCCCCAATGGCTGAGGGAGGGAGTGAGGGAGTGCAGGGGAGCCGGGCAGGGGCAGGGAGAGGCTCTCAGCGGCAGCAAGGAAGGTGCAGAGGGGAGGCACAGCGGCAGGTGGGCACCCCATTTCGCTGGGGGGTCTCAGTCCCCCTGGGAAATTTCAGGGGTGGCCCCAGCCCCCGAGCCCCCCCGTAGTTGACATTTATGTTCAGTAATGAGCTGCAAAAAATAAAGCTGTGTTCATTGAGAGCATCTTGATGAAGCCCCATCCCCCCCCTTTGCTATATATACTGGATTTTATTTTGGTGAGTCTTCAGACTGGAAGGCACATATTTCTCTTTGTTAATGGTGGATGATGAAAATGACAATGAAAATTATTTCGTATGATCTACCAGAATGGCCAATGTGCTACCTTATATTCAGTGATGTTCACTCTGAATGTGAAGTATTGAAGCACTGACACCTAAACTGATAATGGAAAGTGTGGAACTGTGTTAGTCACCAAGTGCAAAGGAGACCTCATTACTCATAACAGTCTTTTTGCAGTTTGAAAGTATGAATAAATATTTTTCCCTATTAGAGATTCAATGGACTCTATAAATCTGTCCAGCTGAGTACATATGCTGTGTAAATTTCCCTTGAGTAATAAACTTCTGTTCTTTCACTGTCATCTTGAAAAGTGTATTCAGAATGGCACACATTTCAAGATATGGCCCTTGTTTTTAATTTTCTTTACACAATGATTGTCAGTTTCACCAAAATATTGGTCATGCAAACTTTAGCTGCTGATTTTCAAAGAAATGATACTCTGAGTAGTATCAAAGAGAGATTTATTGCAAGCCTAGCTCTTTGATTTACAGTATAATCCTAATCAGAATAACTCTAGTCTAAATCCATTAAAGTCAATGTTTTTAGAAGATTGAACAGAAGCATAATTCTGTTTAGGATTGCATATCTAGATACTCATGGCAGGCTTTTACCCACTGACCAATGATTGTAATTATTGTCACAGTTCATGTTGAAATTAATAAACCCTAGTTGAATTCCATGTATTTGGTCTGATGTCTTCATTTCAGGGTATAGAGGCAAACCACAGCACAATATTTTATTACAGATGTTTGTATTTTTGCTGTCATTCAATATGATGAATTTTGTTTTTTTAGCTGTAGTACTGAGGAAGCTGAAAAACTGTAGACCTTTTTAAAAATTACATAAATTAAACTAGGTTTTAAGAGCATACAGGGTTAAGAGTTAATACAGGGAATAAAATTATGATGGCTGAAAAACTAGTATACTGTAGATTATGAATTTCAATGGGAAGGACAAGCACAAGTGTAAATCTCTCCTTGTGTAATCATAAGAAAGTAAAATACTGCCTGTATTATGTAGCATGATAGTGTTTGTTCAGTTAGTGAAAGCCTGTAGTAAGTCTCTATTGTGCTTTTCAAATTCTTGGATTATAGACAATGTAAAGTAAAATCCATTAAAAAGTTTATTTTTAAAAAGCAGAAAAACGCAAGTGGCTATATGCTTTCCCTTATAGTATCCCAAGCTGACCAAGCTCTTCTGAATAGTTTGTAGCTATGGAATCTCTAACCTAATACTTTCTGGCTCTCACTTCTTGAGAGGAAAGGCTAAGGAAATAACTAATTCTCACAATGTGACATGTTGGGCCAAATGACAAACATGCTGAAATTCGAAGATATATATATTTTTAAAGAAACTCTATAAACAATTTATTGAAAAAGAAAAGGCTGGAAGAATGATCTATTATGGACTCTGATTTTCTAAGGACTGAATGAAGGATCGGGTCCTCAAAACAAATATGGATTTTTCTTCTTCTGGCAAATATGGTTCCATACCCCACCCCCTGAAGAGCTCTGTTGTCTCTTAAGAGAGAAAATATATGAAAATCTAAGTAACAAAGAACTATATACCCACTTAGAATGTAAAAGGCATCAGCAAAGACATTAATTCTGCATTAGTTTCAAATATAAACTAATGTCTTCTGTTGAACCTAAAAATAATTTTGCAGTAGCAAACTACCTGAAGTTTTTTTTCCTGGTAGATGAGATAGCTCCCCCCCCCCCCCCATGATGTTAATAAAAACTTCAGGTGATGAAAAGAATAAACAGAGTCTAAATAGACAAAGCTCCGTTGTAGTATTATAACCACTGAATACTTTTATGTCTTATATGAATAGTTTTTTAGTGGTTCCAGTCAGAGATGAATGTTTCTTTCCCAGCAGATGTGCAATTACATAGATGATTCACTTGTTTGAGGAATGTTTCTCTATTTAATTTCGGCAGAAAAACAAAGACTCCCCAGAGTATTTTACAAGTCTCAATAGAACCTGAGACCTAGAAGTTGATTATACAAGTAATGTGATTCGTAGCAGACTCATAAGTTCTTCAGCTTTTTTTGACCAGAACAATAAGACATTAATATACTAGGTCAGGTCCATATATGGAAAGAAATAGTCATATAGGGATATAATATGAATGTTTCAATTAATAGATGCAAAGGATTATTAATAATGCATCTGTCTTGAGGAATCAGTAAAAAGAATGAAGTAGCTAATTAAAGTGAATGGACTTCAGAGCACTTTTACACCAATTTAGCAATAAATAGGACTACCACTTTTTAAAAAACAAAACAGAGGCTTAGTGTCTTAAACAGGTGCAGACACAAAATCAGTGCTTGCAAACATTCAAACCATAGGAATATCATAACGGGAGAAGGTGGTGAAGTGAGTGTCAGACTAGGATCTGGGAGACCCGGGTTCAAATCCCCCTTCTGCTGTAGAAGCTTGCTGGATGATCTTGGGCCAGTAACACACTCTCAGCCTAACCTACCTCATAAGGTTGTTGTGAGGGTAGCACGGAGATGAGGAGGACAATGTAAGCCAGTTTGGATCCCCAATAGCAAAAATTGTGAGATATAAATGAAGTAAATAAAATAAATGAATTGACTGTCTTTATGCCGTGTCACACATTTAGGACATCATCTATCACTAAAAATTAATTTAGAACAAGTAGGAGTGGATAACTCACTTTCCCCAGACTCATGCAAAGTTATTTGTCATTCCTGATGGTATCAGGTCTGTTTCTTAACACCAAAGGCCATCTCTATCAGGGGTGTTAAACATGAGACCTCCGGGCTGGATCAGGCCCTCAGAGGGCTTCTATCAGGCCTGCAATGGAACTGGCTGTTTCCTGCTTCCTTTTCCAGTTCTGCTGCTGCTGCTATATTGCAGCTTGTTTTAACAGACTCTCTCAGTTGCATAGGAGAGATAAATAGGCAAGCCTCTCATGTGTCATTGAGAGAGTCTGGTAAAGCACTGGCTGAGGCTCCTCCCCCTCCTCCTCCCAAGGGGAGGGAGGGAACTAGCCAGAGCTCACTTCCTGGCCAGGCTGCCTCAATCATATACGGGAGACAAAGGGAAGCCTTTCTTTCCTTCCACTGGCTGAGGCTCCCCCCTGAAGGGAGGGAGGGAGGGAATGAAGGAGAACTTACTTTGCTGGGCTGCCTCAATTGCACAAGAGAAATACCAGTCATCTTTAAGACCAACAAAGTCTTGTTCATGGTATGAGCTTTTGTGTGCCTTACTACAGTGTATGTGTATTCTGTTGGGCTCCTTATGCTGTGTGTGTGTGTTTTGTTGGACTTCTTATGCCAGGGCTCTCCTGGGTGCAACTGGGTTTCCTCCCCCTTTTCATTGTATTCATGCTCTCATGATCCAGTCTTTCTCAGTAAGAAAGCAAGGTGAACTATTTTAGAGGAGGAATAACAACAAGCCAATGTGGTGGAATAGGCTGAGAATGTGTGTCCAGACCAAGTTCACCCAGCACATTTCCTTTGTAGGAAATTGTAGTTATTTCTCTGGGAAAGAGTGTAGACAAACAAACAGCCTTCAGCACATGAAGCAGCTTATTTACAAAAGCTTGCAATGCCCAGCCATTTCATGTTTTCCCTGGGTCCTAGGCTCAGAACAGTGAGCAAGATAGTTCTGTAGTTTTGAGATACACACCTGAACAGCGTACTCAAGATTGCTACAGCACAGACATTTTGGTGCAATAATTCAGAGAAAGAGGAGTCGGTTATCAGAGACGGTTAAATAGACAAAGTATTGCAAGAGTGCTAATATTTTAAGCATGTTTTATTTAAAGTTTTAAAAAATCTTTAATTATGTTTGTCTGTGTTCTTTATAAAGTTTATATCTCTGCTACCTGACATTACATTTTATGACACACATGGCACTATCCAACAAGGTCTCATTTATGTCATTTCTGGCCCTCATAAAAAATGAACTCGACTCTCCTAATCTATATTATCCAAGTTATCCCATAATAGGAATCATTGTCTATTTCCTACCATGCGAAAGTGGAAGATAAGGAATCAGATTTTCCTAGATTATTCAAAGACATAGTGGTTTGGATCCTGTACAAAGGCACTCATGGAAAGGACCTTTCTGACTTCCCCCTCCTGTTGCAGCTTGCCATGTCCTCATTCTCCCACACCCCCACAAATCTTGCTTCCAGGATTTAGTGCACTCTAAGAAACAGTATAGGACAAGTGGGAGCCTGTAGTTGGAGAATCAGGGGAAAAGAAACCACTTCTTCCTCATCTGCTTTTAAAAGTGCCTTTGTCTGTGCCAAACAAAGTGGGGGGGATACAACCATCCTCTAAGAAGCCTTCCTCCAGCCTAAAGAGCCTCCCTCCAAATTAGGTATTCCTTCCTCCAACAGAAGAGCCACTGAAGTTGCAGGAAGGCTTCTTAGATTGAAGGGAGTAGGGTTGCCAGGTCTGGGTTGGAAAATACCTAGAGACCACATGTGGGGGTTGAGCCAGGAGAAGGGGGGGTTTGAGGAGGGGGGGGACCTCAGCATGGTACAATGCCATAGAGTCCACCCTTCAAAGCAGCCATTTTCTCTAGGAGAGCTTATCTCTGTCAGCTGGGGATCAGTTGTAAAAGCGGGAGATCCCCAGGCCCAACCTGGAGGCTGGCAACCCTAGAAGGGAGGCTTCTGACTTCAGTCAAATGACAAAATGGGGTATAAACAAGCAGACAAACAGATAAATAACCTTTGCTTAGTAGAGTTGTTGGATACGGGTAATATCCACCCATATGTCTATTTTATTTATTTTACATTATTTATATATAGTTATTTATAGTCCACCTTCCTCACATGGACTTAAGGCGGATTACACATAGTGTGTCAGTTCAGTCACAAAATGGGACATTTAATAATTAAGATATTAAAAGTCTGAAACCTCCAGAAAGGAACAGAAGCATAGCATAAGAATTAACATGACACATTAAGTGGTACAGAAATTACATGATAGGATCCTACTTACAATGCACTATATACAGTAGTAAAGACCACAAGTCTCAATCGTTTATCTAAGCGAGTTTGTTTGTGAAACCATTTTGAACCATACGGCCTTATTACCTGTGCAGAAAAACCCTCTCAAGTAGTTTAGTTTTGCATAGTTTGTGGAAGGGCAGGAGAGTGAGAGCTTTTCTGACTTCATTCCACAAATCAAGAGCCACAAGGGAGAAAGCACGCATACGGGCAGTTGTTGATTTTGCTCATTTGCAGGTTAGCACCTGCAGAAACCTTTGCTGACATGAATGGAGTTGTCATGGCGGAGCTTAGGGAGAAAGGCTATCCCATAAACAGGAGAGGCCAAGACCATGAAGGGCTTTATATGTGATAGCTAATACCTTAAACTGAGCTTGGTAACAAATGGGCAACCAATAGAGGGTCTGCAGAATGGGAGTAATATTCATGTTCCACCTAGCTCCCGCTAGTAGTCGAACCGTGGCATCCTGGACCAGTTGGAGCTTCTGAGTTGATTTCTTCATTTAGCAGGTAGGGTCCTCCCCCCTCCCCCCCACACCACCATGAATTCACTGGGTACATGCCTAAAAAAGTACATAATGTTCTCCATAGGAAGCCAGTCCTAAGGACCAGGAAGGTATCTTCACCAGGGTCAGATGCCTGTAAAGCTGAGCAAGTTGATGCAGTGCCAACAACTTTATGACACTACACAAAAAGCATGTTTGGTGGCCAAATTTATATGCTGTTTGGAAAGTTAAGTATTAGTCATTTGGGAATTACAAGCACATGCGTTCAAGGATTTAATAACACTAATCTGATTTATTGTTGGAACAGCACTATCCCCCCCCCCCCAACAATCTGAAAAATGCCACATTTGGCATCTCTGTTATTAAACATATGCAGGTGAACCAGGTTTCATTTCAGCCAAGGTTAACTTGTAGAACAGTTTTATAAGTACTGGGAGTCATAATCAATGGTTCATCAATCTTCTATATACTAGGACAATAGTTAAAGTTCTTTTTTCTTCTTTTTTTAAAGCAAAATTATTTCTCTCAGAAATGGATAGGGTTGATGAGATTGCAATGTCCTTGAAACGTGAGGCGTCAGTGATGTCCTTCCAGAGTCCACCTTGATTGCCTGTAGGAAAAAGGTTTTCTTTTTAATTACATTAATTAGGGAGAAAAAGTGCCTTCCTACTCTCTAATCAATGAATCTGGATTAGCTGTGGAAACTATCTCCCTTTTGCAGCTTTTGCTGTGTGCTCCTCCAGGCTGTGCTGAATTGCATTAAAACACATCATGGGGATCACTTTCAGTGCACTGTCAACATAAACTGCACATATAACTTTCATTCTCACATCCCTGATAATGCTTTATAATATTAAAATGGAATGGCCTTTGACTATTTTCCTATCTGTGTTTCTTTCAGCAATTCAAAACACAAAACAAGATGGGTTTAGAAAATGTTTGCATCTCATCTGAGCTCCTCTTAAGCCAAGAGAGTGATATGCAATTAGGGTAAGAAGAGAAGTAGATGGGTTCTGCCATTCGTCTTAAGAAAAGTATCTGAGGATAATTATTGAAAATGAAAGCCTATCCTCATCACATAATAACTAGCAAGCCATTGAGGTGAAACATGTTTTCCTCCAAAACTGCTGCCTGGCAAAAGCCTCCACGGCTGCAATCCATATGCCATTCATGCAAATTTCATCCCTTTCAAATATGTATTGGACTAGAGCAATTGTTATGAACTGGAATGCAAAGACTTTCAGGGGTGCACTTGCTTTCTTAATCTCATTGAAAAAGGTTTAGAAAAATCATCCTGGATTCAAAACGATTTAAATTGTCATATTTTTTCTGCCTTTTTGGTAATTTCTTTGCTTTATTCATTACCTTTTCACTGCCATTACTGCACAGTTTCCTAATAATTTCAGTGGCAATACTTTTTCCATACTTTATCCATAAACCTTGGGAATTAAGCACAATCCTGAAATAATTTGGTTCAAAATTGGGGAGAAAGGGAGATGTTCAATAAAAATCACTTCTGTATTGATTTTTTAAAATCAGATCATTTATTTTGATATAAAATCAGCTCTGAAGAATCAGCAATAACAATAAAAGAAGAAATAGAAATAAAATAAAGGGATAAAAGATTAAGGGGAACATGCAGTGTGACAGGGGCTTAACACCCAGCACAAATTATGGGGTGGTAAAAAGGTACTTTCCTCCAATTTAAAGGCTATTTCTGGGCTTTAGTCAGGTGTTTGTGTATCCCACATGCCCAAAGGCAAAGTTTCTCAACTTTACTAGTTGTCTCCTGGGAAAAGTCTGCAAGGAGGGAGATGTATAGTTGTCCAGATCTTCCTGGTAAAGTTGACAGAATTCGAGCTATATATTGAGATTGGATATTGTTGTAAAATGGGCAGTGCAGTGTTCAATAGACTCTACTTTCCCTGCATGACTTGGGCAGAGCCATTGAGAGAATGGGATGCGATGGTATCTGCCTTCCAGGAGGGCTAAGGGTAGAACGTTAAAGCATGCAAGAGTAAAGAGTCTCCGATATTTGGAGACTATGAGGGATCTGAGGTAATCTGCTGTTTGAAAGCATTTAGTATATTGGAGAATAATTCGATGTTTCCATGTCTGTGCTTTGCCCGATTGTAGAGCTTGATCCCAGAGATGCTGTTTAACTGTTTCGTTTGCTTTTTGGTGCCCAAGGTACAATAAGACTGGGGGGGGGGGGGGAGGCCAGTCTCCTGGAGTTTTCCCTCTATTGCTCTTCGCCAGGGTGACTGGTGGCTATCATCAAGGGAGCTAAGTTATTTTTCTTCAAAATTACCAAAAATGAAAACATACAACATCTAGGTCAAAAACAGAAATAAGAAATGTAGTTTTAGTGATTAAGTGACTGGTCAAATGGTTAAAAGTGAACAAACTGAAACAGAACTCAGGCAAGATGAAGGTAATACTGGTTGGGAAGCCTGAGGTCTTAAATGGCATCATGCTTCCCGTTTTGATGGTGTTCAGCTTACCCTTGCTGATTTGGTTAAACAGCCTAGGGGTTACACTGGACCCAGGAAAAATATAGCTAAGATTGGAATAACCAGATCTGTTATTCCAGTCTCAGCTATATTTATTGCTCAGTTACTTAGACATCTTGACTCTAATTAGCCCTTCCTGGCAACTAACTCCCCTACCTATATGTAATATTTGAGGAAATCTGTTTCAATGTATCTGAAGGACTGTGCATCTATACATGCTAAGTCTCTCAGTTCTTGCTTAATTGAACTTTGTTGGTCTTGGAGGTGCCATTGGACTCAATGTGCTCACATCTATTTGTTAACTCTTGTATTTGTATACTAATTTACTGACATTCACAGATCATATCAACCGCCTTAATCGAACCTCAGCTATAATCACCTAGTTACTTACGCATCTTAACTCTAACCAGCCCTTCCTGGCAACTACCTCCCCCATATGTAATGGTTGAGGAAATTTGATATCACTGTATCTGAAGAAGTGTACATGCACACGGAAGTGTATACCTTGAATTAAACTTTGTTGGTCTTAAAGGTGCCACTGGACTCAAACTTTGTTCTGCTGCTTCAGACCAACATGACTACCCACCTGAATCTGTGTTCTGCATTGTTGGTTTGTTTTGTTTTATTAGATTTATAGCCTACCCTCCTCTGCAGAGCAGGGGTCAGTTTAATATGTCATGTTTAATACTTATGATTTGTTCAGATGGCAGCTTTGTTTCAAATTTCTGTAATCCTAGTCCTATTCTGTTGCTCATTAGTTGTATCATCTGTTTTTGGTTTTTTTGGTTTTGCCAATCTAAGTGGTTAGTGTGGTATAATGATTAAGAACAGCAGACTCTCATCTGGAGACCCGGGTTTGATTCCCCACTCCACCCCATGAAGCCAGGGCCAGTCACAGTTCTCTCAGAACTCTCATGACCCCACCTACCTCACCTACCTTTTGTGGGGAGTAGAAGGAAATGTAGTTGTAAGCTGCTTCAAGACTCCTTAAGGTAGAGGAAGGTGGGGTATAAAAACTTGCTTTTCTTCTTCATTCAACCATGATGATGTGTAGACAGAATATTTCTACTGGACCAAACCACATACAGGTGTTCAGTGCTTTTAGTTCCCCCACCAGAAGGGAAGGTGGAAGATTTCCTGAATTCACCCCCTCATTCCTCCCAGTCATTCAGCAGCACTATCATAGCTGACTGTTATTATTTGTTGGATGGATCGGCATATACAGCTTTGTATTTAAACCACAGCTAAATACCTGTAACAGGGCCATAGGTGAAGTAAAATTCAAGTTGCATCTGCTCCAGATACTGAAATATCAGCATTGGTTCCACACAGAGATTTTACTTCATGCTCCCCCCTGGGGGGATCTTCTATATGACATCATTGTGCATTCACCTGCTTCTGAGTTTTTCCTGGCTTTGCTGCATTTTTACCTGAACACACTTTGGTATCCTCTTTCCTGAAATACTGTACTCAGAATGGGTGCAGGGAAAGTATGGATGGGAAGGTGAAGATTTCATGACCTCCCTACCAACATCTGGTGTCATTTCCTCTTTCATTCCCCTTTATGCCTGCCATCCCACACTGTGGATTGCTAGTCTTTTTGCTTTTCTTTAAGAAATAACCAGGAGGTATATTGCTATAGTATGTAGCTAAATGCTCTGTCAAGATAAACCCACTTGTCTTTGTTTGTTTGTTTGTTCTTAAGACAGCAAAAAAAGTTCTCTGGCTGTGGGAGAATGACACTCATGAGAGGAAATGGAGGAAAGAACAAATACTCACCTGGTGTGGGGGCTCTGTTGATGTTGTGAATGCCTCTGCTTGCAATGGCAGTGAGAGCACAATGGGGAATTGTTCCCATGTGGAAGCAACCTAGAACTATGTACTTCTCAACATTATATTCTACACAGTCCCTAGTGGGCCCTCCATTGTCATACCTCCCTCCCCTGCCTCCCTCTCCAGGCCTTTCACAAAAATGTGTTACTGACTGTAAACAGGCTGAACAACCATGACCTAGGATAAATCTTCTTTGTCATACCATGTAAAATATACAACTGAAATTTAGTAGTAATTTAAAGTCTCCCATGCAATTCTACTTTCAATGTTACTTTTAGACAAAATTTGTTCATTCCCTGGACGTGTCTACTTCTTAATTCCCAGAGTCAAAGGTATGACATTGCAAAAACAGTCTGCTGGACCTTCAGGAAGCTGCAGTAGACAAACATTTGGCAGTCTGGATCTGAAAAAGTATAACATGCCCCAATAAGGTTTGTTTTTCAAACGTTACTGTGGGGAATCTTTTGTGTATGGTTGTGTGCTTTAGCTGGAAACACATGATGTCATTTTGCTGGCAAACCCCAGCTGCTAGCTGTGATTGGCCTTTCTTTCAGCAAAGTCCCCTGTGTAAAATCAATCACATCTTGGAGATCAGAACACATGCAGATCTCATTAAGAGAAAATCCATGTATAGTTTACAGCTGTACACATCAGTATTCTCTCATGTGGTTTTAGATTAGCAATCTGCATATGGTTGCATATGCTCTATTCATGGGATGAAAATACTTTTTCATATGTGTAACTGTCACAGTATCCATCCAGAGCACTGTAATGACCTGGTTTCTTTGTGAGCTGGAAGAATGTACTATGTAGATATTACTAGCCATCTTTTGGCAAAGGGCTGTCCTATACTGAAATACTTAGGTTTCTGATTCCCCCCCCCCCCCAATTAATGAAGGAAAGAGTGAAGAAAAGAATCCTGGGACAGAAATAATTTACATATAAAGTTCTATTCTGTTCTATAACACATCACACACACACACGCATATATATATGGTTCAACCATGAACCAAACTGGACCACAAAAATGTGGTTTGTGTCCATCACTACGTATGCATATATGATTTCTATTGATTCCCCTTTCTTGCAGCATACTGCATGCTATTCTGTTATGCAGAGGCCTCTAACTCTCTGGAGAAACTTTCTAGGAGTGCAGCGGACTGCCCAGGAGATTTGGGGGGGGGGGGGGAGCTATTCCATCAACTCATTTTTTTGAGGTTCATTTGATCGAGCCCATTTTGTCTGAGGTGCAGTGATGTGAAAGAGCTATGTGTAGAGTCTGAATGGTGACTAGTCATTCACACAAACAAATCACCATAGATTTTGCCAACATCAAGTGATAAATGTCTGAACCAGGTTTAAAAACTAATAATTTCTAGACACTTGTTACTTTAACGTGGTATCTGGAACAGTCAAAGGAATGATCATATCATTCAAGAATATCTCTTCTCCCCCTCTATATACAGACAAAGAGATAGCATACTATGACTGTGTCTGTTAAGCCCAAATTGTCCCCCCCCCATTTATGAAAAAATGGGAGGGGGAGGCAGTGGTTCAACCATGTCCTAAAATAAAGGCATTCTTAATGATATTTTGGTGCTACCAATTAACTTTTATTATCTTTGAGAGAGATGAATTTCATATTGTAGCTGTAACACTTGGCTTTTAATATACTGCTAAATCATATTCAAGCTATTATGTATGGAAGGCAGCACAGCAATCACTAAATCTCACAAGATGAAGCAGATTAATGTAAAGCCTGGGTCTGACATTGCCTCCTTCACCTATTGAGAATGTTTCCCACAGGGTCTCTCTAACGGGAAAAAAAAATCCAAATATTATTTCACACTTGCTCATAAAAATGTTATCTTTCATATGTTCATAGGGGGAAAAAAATCTTCCCCTTGGGAAATTGTTTTTATAGCGCACCCCACAGAGGAAGATAATCTGTATATTACCTCTGATGGAGGGAAAGATTGTTTGTCACATCTTGATAGTCGAGATGCAAAAATCTTGCTTGGAAATCCAGAGATGGACATGAGGACAATAAACAGGTGGATAATGTCACTTTCCTAAAATAGCTCCATCGGTTTGTATTCTGCTTTTCATGCCCAAAGAAGGAATTTTATCATATTTAACTGGGGTAAACACAATATTCTCCTATTAATGTTTCCCAGAATTATTGCTAGTGGATGAAAATGTTTATGAGAATGTAAAATGAATGAAAGATGAGCAGAAAGTGGGGAGGAAGGTAGGTGGCAATGAAAAAGAGCTTCTGTTTTCTTTTGCTTTCATTTGCCTGGACTTGTGCAGCATGTGTTTGACCATGTTTTTCACCGAGCCTTAATATTTTTATTCCACTTACTTATAGTTGCTCAATACTATTATTGTCCCTTTCTTTCATTTTTAAATGATCTTCAGATGATTTATACTATGTAACCTATCTTGAGTCTCAATGAGAAAAATGGGCTATTAAACAAACAAACAAACAAACAAACAAATTCTTGTTCTTTGGGGTGCTCCATGCAATGTTTTATGCATACTGCAAAACACATAATATGTTGCATCCCAGAAACTGCAAGTGCAAAGAGCCCACAGAGGAGAACTTTCCCCAGCACCCTCCCCTTTCATCCTCTGCAAACTGGATGCTGACACTTGGGGGGGGGGGCATCCTGGATAAAATGCCTTGAATATGGAAAGCTACAATAAGGAATGGAAATTCAGTGACATTGTTGCTTTCTGTCTTGTGCTAGTAGCAGTGTGCTCCACTCAGTTTCATCCACTAGCAAAAGAGGGTGATTTCATCCAGTTTTCCCTCCTCATTCAAGGTGCTGTGAAATTCGAACATGATTACCAGGAAACCTTAGCTTACTCATATTACTAGTCCTAGTCAAAGCTCATGTGCAGCAGTTTTGAGCCTGTACAGTAGCTGCTTATTCTACAAAGACAGGTTGTTGTGACTTCAGTTCTTTCAGTTCCCATGGGTCATCTTTTTAAAACTGTTTTTAATTGCCATTACAGTTAATTGCCACTACAGTTTTCCAACTCTCTCTCACTAACACTCCATTAGCTGTCATTGGTCACTCTTAGGGAGAGGCAGAACCTTACCTGTCTGCCACAAATGTTTATGTTATTGTATCATTCATTATTGTATGCAGGGACCTTTGTTTTTCCATTAGTTTCAGTATTAAGCACATACATTTCAATAGAAATTTCAAACGGGTGAAATTCTCAGGGGTTGTACTTTATCCAAATATCAGGCAGATAAGACAAAATATTCTGGTTTGTGTGATCACTGAATAAAAGGGGGAGCCATCCAGGGCCTTATTCTATGCAGCTCTGAGGCTTGAGATTAGGGGAGAGATAAAGTTTCAGCACCCTGTGGTCCTTCTCTCCATCTTGGCCCTCTCCAGTGCCTGTGAGAGAGTAGCCAAGCCTGTCCTCCTTAGCTGATGGCCAAGCCCATTATAGGGTGTCCTACCAGAGAGTCCAGGAAGCAGGGACATATGGAGGGGGGGGGGGCACTGTCAGGCAACTTCCAGGGAAAACAAAGAAGTGATGTCATGCTTCTCTAGGAATTGCTGGTTTTACCATATAGTTTCCAGCAGTTACTAAAGTAGACTGACATCGTAAGATGTAAGAGTAAAAGGTTAGAATTTAAACTGTTCCAAACTGATCTAATTGATATAACTTTTCTTTAAAAGGTATAATGGTGTTAGTAGGCAAAATAACGTTACCCTAGGATAAGAATATTTTTAAAGATATGTTTATCGATTGATATATGAGATGGTGCAGGGGGAGTGGGAAACCACTTAATATCTGATTTTCCCCCCTTTTTTTATAACCAAACAAGTAATTCAATAGAGTTGGATATGTCTATAAAAGTTAAATGTATGTTAACAATGGGAAAATAAAATAAAATAAAATAATTTTTTTAAAAAAACTAAAGTAGACTGACATCATGCTATCTCCCAGTGGTGATTTTTTAAAAAACATTATTTTTCTCCCACTGACCACAGGAGCTGCAGCAAGAAATGGGAGATTGGGGCAGGAGAACCCCTGACCCCAGAAGGAAATTGGCAAACATGGCCACTTATCTGGCCAGTCTCAAGGGCATGTAGTCCCAGAGAGACTCTGAGTGGTTTGGAAGAGACAGATCTAGCTAATTATTATTATTATATGACATAGTATGTAGAATAGCCAGGAGATTCTAAGATTGTCTGCCAGCCAAAAGTTCTAGTTCTTCTAGTGTTATGCTCCACTAGGTGGCAAGCTAGACTTGTTTTTAAGGCAAGAGACATTTCAGAGGTGGTTTGCCATTGCCTTGCAGCCCTGGTGTTCCTTGGGGGGGGGGGGGTCGCCCTTCCAAATACTAGCTAAAGCTGAACCTGCTTAGCTTCCTAGATCTGATGGGATCAGGCTAGCCTGGGCTATCCAGGTCAGGATATCCAGCTCAATGTTGGGGACATGACCCTGTACTTCCCCAGGGTGTCCTGACCAGCAGATGATGGGTGTGCCATGTGTGCAAGTACACTGCACTTCTGTGGCATCATATGGGGGGGGGGTGCAAGACTCTGCAAGAAGTTGAAGACATGGGCCTCTGCAGGGCTACCCCATGCAAGCTTTCCGTTCCCCAAGTGGTGGAAGTCTAGAAGGATATGGCCCTGTACTGACCACCTGGATGCATAGCAGAATCTTCCCCCCCAACTCAGCCAAATATGTCCAGGGGACATCACCCTGACCCCAAATACAGTCCTATGAGTGATTCAAATTCTCAGTAGCAGAGTAAGCAGGGGCAGCTATCTGGCACTCCAATAGGCAGATTACAGTAAAGACACAGGGAGGTATTTTGCAACATTGCCCAAACTGAACTCAATCTTTTGGAGTGAGCTGCTGCCAAGGATGCCAATAAGACTGCCTCTTCATCTACCATATATAATGAATCAGCCTTAGGCAGTTGCCTGGAGTAACTGATCTGAGGTGTCACCTTCCTGTCCCAATTGCCTCCAGTCAGTCCAGTAATTGCCTGCTCTCTGCAGCTCACCTGACTGACACCTTTGCCCAGGAGCAGCAGGAGACAATTCTCCTTTCCTCCTTACTCCCCTGGGCCCCTTTAAAAGCAGTGTGGCAATCTATCCATGCTGGTTCCCAAAATCTCACTAGTTTCTTCTCACAGGAGTTCAGCTGCCATTTCTGATCATCTGGCCAAATTCTCATGAGAACAAGTGATCTCACAGAATTTCATAAAGCTCATGCTCTTTTAAAAGAAAGCAGAGGCAGCAAAGAAGAAAGTAGAGTTATCTCTTCTAGTGCCAGCAGCAATAATGAGGCACAGGTTTGGAGGGGGAAGGAAAAAAAGAAGAGTTGAATTTATACCCCGCCCTTCAGAGTCTCAGAGCAGCTTTCCAATCGGTTTCCCTTCCCCTCCCCACAACAGACACCCTGTGAGGTAGGTGGGGCTGAGAGAGCTCTGAGAGAACTGCTCTTGAGATAACACTCTGAGAGAACTGTGATTGACCCAAGGTCACCCAGCTGGCTCCATGTGAAAGAGTGGGGAATCAAACCCAGTTTTCCAGATTAGAGTCCACTGTTCTTTACTGCTACACTGAACTGTCTCTCTGACAGGGACAAGCAGCTGCTATTGCCTCCATGTCAGACAGCAGAACACCCTGAACCACCACTGGATCCACCTGTTCTCTCTTCCTTGCCTTGGCCTTAAGTGCACCTCCTAACTCATTCTGATTGTTCAGGCACCAAGTAGAAGGAGCAACAGTGTTTGATAGAAATTAATAAAGTGTGTGTACATATGCAGTGAAAGTCATAAACTGAAATAGATAAACAATAATTCTACCAATTTGTGCAATGCTATGGGCATGGTTTACTGTTGTGTGCTCTGGCTGAAATGTCAAAAAAAATTATCAGCAGCAGTGAAACTTGTGCTAAAGCTGGTGGCACCTTTTGAATTAGGCCAGACCTTTCAGAAAGGTTAAAGCATGCTTCAGATATGCATCCGCAGGAAAGCACTGGCAAAACTGTGGGGAAAGCATGGAATAGCAGCAGATGTGTAACAGTGCTGAGAAGAAACTCTGAAATAATCCAAATAACTACAAACTGAAGCAATCAGCCTGTGTACAAAGCACCTGAGAAAGTATATCAATCTTAAGGTTACCTGATGAGTTGACTGCAGGGGCAACATTCAATCTAGGAACTTCCTGATTTGTAGCTCAGGGCCGAACCCTGAAGATCACAGATCTCTACATTGTTCTGTAAAAAGTAAACTGTACATTCATACAGAGCTGAAATGTGTGTCAGGACTGTGTGAGAAGGGCAGATGGGGCTAGGAGAAAAGAAGAAAAGTCCAGTAGCACCTTAAAGACTAACAAAATTTGTGGTAGGGTATGAGCTTTTGTGAGTCACTGCTCACTTCTTCAAATACATTCTTTAGGCCAGTCCTTCAAATGAACTGTGGCTCTTCATGTGTGAAACTGACTTTTTACAGACAAATAGAAGTGCATGAAGTTTGTCACATTTGACTCTTGTAGCCAGGGCTATTTTGGGGCAGGAACGCACAGGAACGGAGTTCCGGCTGGCTTCCAAGTTGGCCATGCCCACAGCCTCCCCCCCCCCCCCCCCCCGGCTCCCCAGGTGCCTTGCAAACTGCGGGGCAGCTGGGGAAGCCAAGCCGATCCAGGGAGGGAAGGCAGTTTAAACTGCAGCTGTGGGGCACCTAGGGAAGCCGATCCAGAAACTGCCTTCCTTCCCTCAGGTTCCCCATGCACCATGCAAGCCGTGGGGCACCTGAGGAAGCCGATTCTGGGAGGGAGCTGTGCTGTCAGGGGTGTGGCCTAATATGGTAATGAGTTCCTGCTGTTGGGTGCGGCCTATTATGCTAATGAGTTCCTGCTGGGCTTTTTCTACAAAAAGAGGCCTGCTTGTAGCTATTGTGCTCAGGCTTCTTCCTTCTCTCTCTTTCTCAAAACAATGGACCCCAGAGTTATCCAATAAGTCTGTGATAGTGGATTTAAGAACCAAAAAAATGGTATTTCTTCATGGGATATTTAACTGCCTCATGGAATTCACTGCAATGGTGTCTAGTTTCCTTATAAAAAAAATAAGACATGATCTTACCATTTATAGTTCAGCACAATAGGGCTGTCAAATAGGTATTTGTGTTGTTAAAAATAGAATTCAGTATTCACAGGTGTACCTTTGATTGCCTGATGCTGTGGAGGACAAACAAGCGCTCAAGGAAAGTATATCATAGCCAGAAAAACATTTATTTGTTTAAACCTTTTTATTTCACTTTTCTACACACCCAAACAGCTTAGTACAAAATAGCATATGTAGAAAACCATTTAAACCAAGTTAACCACTAATCAAAACAGGACATAACAAATATGCTGTTACCTTGGTACTCTTCATTTCTGTTTGACGTTGGCATGGGTGGATGTTGACTAGCAGGGGAAACTTTCACTAGCTGAAAGGCTGAAAGAGAGGGGATCCCTGCGGCAGTCCTATCAAGGCCCTTCCTAAGGGTTCATTGACATCTCTGGCATGAGATTCTGAACCAGCCAGGTACCAGCTCTCAGACACAGTACCTAGTGCAACCTCCAGTCCAATGACAGCTATTTCAAGAAGCTTCAGCCTCTCTGGCAAGACCAACAGATGTTCACTTGTGTGGTAGAATATTCTGAAACCAGATATGTGAGCTTGCTGAAACTTCAGGAAATTGAAATATTCTTAAACACTTGTTTAAACAAAATTTACAGCAGCTGCCGCACAAGTGGTTGCTCTGTAACGAATTACTATGCCAAGCTCCATCTTATGTGCAGAGCCACCCAAGGACTCCAGAAAGACACTAGAGCCCATTATGAAAAGTGGAGAATGGTGAAATGAGATCAAATGAGCAGAGTAGAAGATTCAGCCAGACAAGCAAGCTGACATATAGTAAGACAATTTCCATTTAACATTTAATGTTGCCAAAAATTAAAAATAGACTTTATTTAGAATGGCAGGGAATATGTGCCATGAGAACTAGAAAAGCACCACAGCATTACTCTGTTTTACTAGGTGCACAAACACAGTAGAATTTTTTTGTTTTTCAAGGTTTGACCCTACGGAACACTGAGTTTTCAAAAAAGAGTGGGCAAGGAATGTGCCCTGACCTGGTTAGCCCAGGCTAGCCCAATCTTGTCAGATCTTGGAAGCGAAGCAGGCTCAGCCCTGGATAGTATTTGGATGGAAGGCCACCAAGGAATATCAAGGTCCTTATGCAGAGGCAGGCAATGGTAAATCACCTCTGAACATCTCTTGCCTTGAAAATCCAATGGGCTGCAGATGGAAAGCTGCACAGTGAGGGGAAAATAAAGGTAAGTTGATGCTTGGCTGGGAAGGAGATAGGGTTGCCAACTCCAGGTGGGAAATTCCTGGAGATCTGAGGGATGGAGCCTGGAGAGGGTGAGGTCTGAGAAGGAGTGGGGCATCAGTCAGGTACAATGCCATAGACTCTACCCTCCAAACCAGCCATTCCCTCTTGGAGAATCACTGTTGCCAGTCTCCTGGTGAGGGCTGGAAATCATTCAGAATTACAATTGCTCTCCAGATGGTATTGATCAGTTCCCCTGGAGAAAATAGTGGATTGCCATAGCAAATTGACACTGTGTGCCCAAGGCTTTGGCACTCTCCCTGAGCCTCTTTCTAGAGCCCATTGTATTTATTTCCACAACGGGCCTTATTCCTAGTATATAATATAATTAAAAACAACTTTAAAACAACAGATTAAGACAACATAGTTCATAAAATACTGTGTAAAATTTAGTCAGATTTCTCAGCAATTTAGATGTGAGAGAAGTGTGGGTTCCTAGTTGGCTATTCGGATCCAGGCCACTGATGGGAGATCAAAGGGAGGGGTATCTGCTGCCTCAACACTGCTGGTATTTGCAATATTCACAGCATTAAAGCCTATAATCCCCTCAGTTAGGGTTTGCTCACCCTTAAACAAAAAAGAAAAGGAATTTAGATGATGACAGCCAAATGACCAGTATGTGGAGAAATGGTAATAGGACCATCTAAGGCCGAGTTCAGACTGGCAGTTTGGCCCGATTTGCAAGCAGATTAAGGCTGCGAGCACATGGCCCCTTTAATCCGGGAGGGATCCCGGATGTAAAGGGGCCGCATTATTCTTCCTGCGGGTTGGGATGTTTACACACATGTTTACACATCCCAACCCCGGGGGCAGTGTCGGTGGCCGCGGCGGCCACAGAAACATCGGCCACGGCTGCTGAAGAGGCAGCCGCGGCGGGAACAGCAGCGGTGGCCACGGCGGAAGTGGCGGTGGCCACGGCGGAAGCGGCGGTGGCCGCGGCAACGGCCGCAGTGGCAACGGCCGCGGAATGGCGGCGGCCGCGGCAGCGAGGAAAGGCTGCTGGGAATGGTGGCAGAGGCGACCGCAGCAGTGGCAGAAGCGGCGGTGGACAGGTGAGTTGGGGTCCCCCCCCTTTTACACTTGGGCGCATGAGTGGCCATGTGCCCAAGTGTAAAAAGGGGGGGAAATGGCAGGGGGGGCCATCTGGACAGCCCTGCTCTTGCAGTGCTTACGAGAGAGGGCTGTCCAGAAGGCTAGAATGCGGGTTCCTCCCGCGACTCCCGGGAAAACACTAGTTTTTCCCGGGGTTGGAAAATGCGGGAGCAACCCGCATTGGAGCCCGCTTCGCCGCGGGACTCGCTGCTGGCCGTTGTGGACGGCCCCTTTAAATGCGGGAGGAAGCAGCCCTTCCTCCCGCATTAAAGGGCCGTGTGCTCGCAGCTTTAAGAGAGCCCATTCACACAGCCACAGCTGCCTGGCGTTTCCATGCTGCACTCACTCCATCCTGAAGCGCTTTCATCCCATCCCATTTCATGGTCCCTGGTAAAACTGGTGTCAAGCCGTCTGGGTGTGCGTTCATCCTGCTTACTGGCAGTGTGGATGCAAATAATCACACATCAAGCAGCACTGGTAATGTGAACCCACTGATCTGGCTGCCGCACCCATATGCCTATGCGCCCATGCACCTACGGGCAGGTCAGCAAAATGGACCAAAGCCACGCACCACCACAGCGCTGCCACCAGGGGCCACCCCGCAGTGTGAATGTTCTGTTCCGCCTCCTCCCTGGTATGGTCCCGCATCAGTCTATGCAGTGCAAACGGAAAGCCCCGCGACAACTTGGCCCGAGTCTTTTTGCCCCGCTTCCCTTGCACTTCGTTTTGCCAGTCTGTCCTCAGCCTGAGAGCTACCACAGGCCTGCCAATAAAAGATTTCCTCAGACAAAGAAATCCCACAGGGTGGAATCCACATCATCTGTATTTAACTCAAACATTGTATGAGACCAAACTGCATAACTACCTAGGCTTCTTGCCATTAAGCAGCACTGTAGACAGGCTGGAGTGTCCAGTGAGTGATCTGAGCTTGGACTGGAGAGATCTGGGTCCATATTCTTTCTCTTCCATGGATTCAGTTTTGGACTTGGGAAAATCTCTTCATTCATCTTTGTGCAATGGGACTAATTCAGGCCTGCAGGCTGTAAGGCTAAAATAGAGGCAAATATTTATTTATATTAATAAAATTGTGTGCTGCCTTTCTGTCCAATCATGATGATGAACACAGGGAAACCATTAATGTCAGTAGCAAAGGTAATGTTGTATCCCATTCCCTTTAGTTTGAGTTTGATCAACTGAACCTGAAGTAAACCTATAATGGTTCTGTAATGGGATTCACAGGAAGCTTCTGCCCAATATTGTTTTCTGATTATGGCACTAGACATGAAGATGATATTTTATTGATAAAAACAACCCAATCCTCAAACTCCTAACTCTTATACACATGAACTCTGATCCAGCTAGTGTGCTTGCACATGGGATAGGTTTTAGCTCACAAACGGACTCCACTGGGGCATATAGACTGCTGCATGACATGGAGGGGGAGGCAAATGTTTGCATTCATTGACCCCATGTACAGTTGCAGCAGAAGCATAGTCTTGGCATCTCCAACATCAGATCAGCACTGTGAGGAAACAATCTAAATGAAGTCCCATGCACCACCAGATTGCTCTTAGCTGAGCTAGGCCGAGGACAGACTGGCAATCTGCCCCGTTCTGCCTCCGCTTCTAAAGCGGAGGCAGAGAGGGCATTCAGATTGCCGCAGCTGTCCCCCGTGGGCGGCCCGCACGTACCTGCATGCGGGGCACTCTCCACGCGCGGCAGCCGGAGACCTCTTGGAACTGGTCTCCGGCCGCCTGGGCGCGCGTCCCTGCTGCTTCCTGGCAGTCTGGACGCGTCACAGAGCGGGGCCGGAAGTGTGAACTGGCTGCCTGGCCCTGCCTTGCCGGAACAGCTGCGCGCTGCTTGCCACCGCAGTGGAGGCTCCAGGGACCGGTGGAGGAAGAGTGGACGCGCCGGTCCACCTCCTTACAGGTGAGGTCCCGCAGCACTGGAGCCAGTGCGAATGGGCAGCCATGGGACGGGTTGGCCCCGGGGCTTTTTCGCCCGCTCGCACTGCGCTCCAGTTTGCCAGTCTGTCTTCAGCCCTAGTCAGGGCATCCTTTAACCCACACTGTGGTTTTCTTCCACATGTACACTTCTCACTGGAAGAAAATGTCATTTGTTGGGTTCTGGCTGTGGAAATGCTTATTCAGCATACCATGACTCATAAGTCACACAAGATCTGATGACTACTTGTTTTTTATTGTTTTTCAGTAATTAGAAATGCAGACAAAATGGTGGACAGAGATTAGACCTGAACTGAGACAGATATACCTGCTTGTGAGTTAAACAAACAACATTCCTCACCATTTATCAGTGGCCCTAGGAGACGTCTCCTTGATTCTGAACAAATTCATTGAGGAGATGATCTTGACATTGACCATAACTTTCATTATTAATCCTACAGGGCAAGGCATATTTACTCATACAATATAAAAGAGTCCAGTAACACGTTAAAGACTAACAAAATTTGTGGTAGAGTATGAGCTTTCATGAGTCACTGCTCACTTCTTCAGTTATAGTATCTGAAAAAGTGAGCAGTGACTCATGAAAGCTCATACCCTACCACAAATTTTGTTGGTCTTTAAGGTGCTACTAGACTCTTTCTCTTCTCTACTGCTGCAGACAGACTAACACAACTACCCATCTTGATCTTACTCCTACAGGTTCAATGCACTGGGAATGCCCTTTCCTCTGTTCTGGTTTTGAAATGGTCTCAATCTACCTTTGTTTGGACAGCCTACATGGCATGGTAGTGAAAAGTGTTTTTCTTTCTAAACTGATTAAATGGTTTTGGAGCCCATGAGCAAGACTGAATTGGATTTGAAAGGAACTTTTATAATATGGTGCTGGAGTCTGCCTTCCAAAAGAAAAAAGATAAGCCCAAACCCTTAGGCAAAGCTGAAGTAGCTCTTTGGATTATAGCCAGTATGTATTGTTGACCGCATACAAAAGCAGAATAAAGCCATATTTTTAGAGAAACAGCTCAGAAAATAGAACAAAGTTTGAGTCCAGTGGTAGCTTTAAGACCAACAAAGTTTAATTCTGGGTATAAGGTTTTGTGTAGATATACACTTTTTCAGATACACTGAAACAGACTTCACCAACCAGGGCTTAACAGGGATATTGGGTTCTTATCTCACAACTCATGCTAAATTACTCAGTACTTGCATCTGTTTGTTAACTCTTTTATCATCTGTATGCTAATTTGCTGCTCTTCACAGGTTTTACCAACTGCTTTAATCCAATCTCAGCTATACTTATTGCTCAATTACTTATGCATCTTGACTCCAGTTAACCCTTTCTGGCAACTAACCCCTACCCTCTCTCTACCTATATTTAATGGTTGATGAAGTCTGTTTCAATGTATCTGAAGAAGTGTGCATGCACACAAAAGCTTATACCCAGAATTAAACTTTGTTGGTCTTAAAGGTGCCACTGGAGCCAACTTTGTTCAGTTGCTTCAGACCAACATGGCTACCCACCTGAAGCTCAGAAAATAAATATTTCTAGAAGGTAATTTGGGTGTTGCTATGAATTTCAATATTCAGCAAAATCTCATAATGACACAAAACTCTTCAACAGAAAGGATGCAACTCTACATGGAATAAGCCCCCACTGAACTTTGTGGTAGTTGCTTTGATCTAACATGCATTTTGATTGAAGCTGCATCACATTCTCCTGTGTTGTTTCCCAGGCCTAAATCACCACTGCCCCAAAGTCGCTATTATCTAAGCAGCAGCTATGGCATATACCAGCTAGTAGTAATGCTGTTATTATTTTAAAAATGCTCCCTTTGATCCTTGGATCTAAGAAACACACAACAGTATGAACTTGCTGTGACATTTTTTTTAAAAAAACACCTACTTTAAGAAGCATTTTACTCATTCTGAAATAGAAACTATTTCATAAGAAGTTTGTTTTCTTTTCAGTTTATATCCACCCCAAATGTAAGGCCCAGTTTTCTTACTGAAAGAAAACTCAGGTCTGGTCTCAGCAGCAAAATACCGGTGCTAGAGTCCTGAGGTAGTAGAGTGGATTGCACCATTTCAGGCTGCTGGTAGGTTTGCCATTTCGAGTCCCCTGTTTAAAATTCTCTGCACATCAAAATTAGCACATCAGGAAGCAATCCTGTCCCCTGCTGAACTGGACTTTGTTTCTTGCTGGGAGGTTTTTGTATAAGGAACATTTTGAAATTGACCCCCTACACACACACTACTTGCAGCCTGAAGTGATACAATCCATTCTATACTTCAGGAGTCTCACCATCTCATCCCCACCTCATTTTATGGCATGTATAGACTTGGCCTCATTGCAGCAGCTTAAGAGAGATTCCTTACCAACATTCCCTCCCCTACAGTAATCAGAAATCTCCAGGGCAGCAAAAGCAAGCAAGCAAACAAGAATCATGACCGCAAAACCAATACATTGTTTGCTTGCTTGGAAAAGAACTACACACCTCAGGAAACACTGCTGTCTTTCTTCCCCTTGTTCAAACAAAAAATGTACTGTCAACAACAGGTACCTTGGCCTAAAGGCATTCATGAGTCAGAAGGGTAGGTTGGCTCAGAAACAAAACAGGGAATATGGAGACAGAACACAGAACATTCATTTGCTACTCTGTTGGAGTAAGGACAGTTGTTTTCCAGAGCCCATAGAAATAATCAGTTGTATGGAACATAATAAAGAACTACACTTCATTGCCAGAAAGAACAAAAAGGAAAAGTGTTGCCATGTACCATGGAAGATACCCCTAGTAACAGGGCTCTGCAGCTGTTAAAAACTTTATCTGCTATCTTCTCACACCTGGATAATGGCTGTCTTCGAAGATGCTCAATCTCTTGGCAGTCTTACTAATAGAGTTTAGCACTAACTGAAGCCCAGAAGTTGTGTTCAATGTTAGGCTTAACCCTAAGGCACATTAGGCTGTAATAAAGCTGAGAGTTTCTCTGGGCATATGCACATTACCTCTGTCTTAGCACAAGTCAACCACAGTCAGTTTTTCAGGCACCAGGAGCAAAATTTTCAAATACTGAAGACCAGATTCCAGTCAGGTGTAAATCCCACTGCAGCTGCAGAAAGCCTCTTTCCTATGATTAAAGTACCCTGTTGGTAAGATATATATGCAGGTACTTTGCACTCAAGTGCCATACCTCAATCAGTATCAGTGGCTTTATTGTGAGAAGAAAACATATAATCCAAGCAACCCATTACCCCTTCACATGAGTACCCTCACACCCACAAAGGGATGGTGAGATTCTATACCACTGGAGAACATTTGTGACTATTACAGTCACACGATCCAGGCTGATAGCATGGGCACTCCATAGATTACCAGATGAATAGCAAAAACACATGCAATCAGCTCATGTGTGTGATGTTACAATATTCATCCACGTCCCAACAATACCTGTTTAAGAACATAAAAGGTGCCTTGCTGGATCATACCTGTCCAGTGCCCTGTTTCATGCAGTGGTCACTCAGTTGCCCCAGAGGGCCAACAACCAGGGCACAGAAGACAAGACCTTCCCCTGATGTTGCCTCCTAACAATGATAATCAGCTGTGTACCACCTCTGGATGTGGAGATTCCCATTAGCCACCATGGCTAGCATCAGTTTACTAAGGATAATCCTATTATGGAATCAGGATCCATATTTTGTTACCTGTCTTCACTCCCCCCCCACCTTTTTGGGGAAGCCGTGACAAAGTTTTAGTAGTAGTTGCTAGAATACATTATACTTCAAGGTTTGGTATCCCACCTTGGGTAGGATGCTGAATCCTGAAGAATAATTTATTCTAACAACCAATACTAAAAAGAACACCCTATCTCTAGTGTTAATATACATTCATAAAAATAGAGTACTAGGTACTACACATCTTGCAATTTCATAGAAGTGTGTTTTGAGCTGTAACTAGGATTGCCAGGCAGCTGCAGAAAGCCTGTTCCCTGTGAGTAAAGTACCCTATTGGTATGGCCTGGCATGGCCTGGCAAACTGTGGGAGATGGGTGGGAGACAGGTACTTACGGTGGGCAGCGATCTTTGTTGCTACATGATGATGTCACTTATGGCTCGACCTGGAAGTGACAGCATCACACCAGTGTGATATTCTAGTACTTGCCCCCAAACTCTATGGAGTTTCTGGGCAAGTGCTAGAGAATCTTCCTGGTGTGATTCCAGCACTTCTGGGTTGCACCAGCAGTGATGTAATCACATGGTGACAAAGATCATCAAACCCCCTCCCCCTGTTTTGCTGTCCTGCTTCCACCCGCTGACCAAATGAATGTCTAGACGTATCAGCAACAATTATGAGGAGCTAAAGGTGGGCACCTGGTAAGCCTAGTTGTAACCCAATATAAGAAATTGTGTTTTTACATATGTCTTTAATAAAAGTAACAAACACCCTCCTGGCTACCTACCTAAACAGCAGGAAGAAGAAGAAGAAAGAAGAAGAAGAAGAAGAAGAGTTCCAGAACAAATGAATACAGAATATGGAAAGTAAGGTGCAGCCTTCAACAAAGTATAACAACAGTGAAGGGGTAGCTTGTGTGGTTATCCTTGTTACAAGATAAGGTTACTCCAAGCATGTCCTTATTTTCATCTGTAAAGTATCAGAGGGAATGCAGACAACACATATTGCAGCATGGGATTGCAGCATGTGAAATTAGTTCTAGCGCCACTAGCTGTTTCATGTACCCTGTTTGTATGTACATATTATTGAAGTGGGGGAGAGCTTGACTATGCAGAAGCCAGTGGCTGTCATACCCCACTGGCAACAAAGGAGCTGGGATAAGATAAGACTTTCAGACCATAGAAAGCATTAATAACTGAATTCTTAAGACTCACTATAGAAATATACTGAAGAACAGGCATTTTCCCACCCTTCTGTTTGCACGTACAGCTAATATAACCCAAAAGAGATTTTTATCGCCTCTTATATGTTGCCGTCCTCTCCAGATCCCCTCCTCTGTAGCCTGTGCAGCAACGTTCCATGTGGCTTTCAATTCGTAATTATTCTTGTTAATTTTTTGTTTATGAATCCCTGCCAGGCCTCCCTCAGTCATGTTTGTCTCAGTTTAACTTGGCACAGTCCAGATTCACCACAAATATTAAAGTGCATTTATACATGCCCTTCACAAATCACAATTGTTGCTGGCTTCAATAATGCTGTAAGGGACAGAAATTAAGATTAAATGAAGTCAGACAGTCAGAATGGACTGTTAGGAAACCACAGCTTTGGTTCACTGATATTTTATAGCACAAGTTGCTGTAACCTCCCAAGAAGTTATGATTAGAACACTTGTTCACGATTCACATTTTCATACTTATCTTGCAGTTTCCAAATCAGTTTTGCTAGGAAAGTTTTCTTGTTTACATGGTGGCACACCCAGAAAGAGGGTTTTATGAGCCAAATTAGAAGGGTAAAACTCATTTGTTCTGTTAACTATTTAACATCCAGTAAAATTTAACATTTATGTTGGGATGTGTGGGATCAAAATGAACAGCATAACTGTATTTTATTTTCTTTGCTAGAATATCATTATGTGCAATATATTTTACTGGTGGCCATGACCTGGATAGCCCAGGCTAGCCCAGTCTCTTCAGATCTCAGAAGCTAAGCAGTTTTGGATCTGGCAAGTATTTGGATGAGAGACCTCCAAGGAATATCAAGGTCATGACATGGAGGCAGGCAATGGCAAACCACCTCTGAACATCTCTTGCCTTGAAAAATCTATGGGGTCACCATGTCAGCTGTGACTTGATGGCACTTGCCACCACCACCACGTTCTACTGATGACGTTTATTTTCATTTTCAAGTAACAGTGATTTAATGCACAATAGAAGTAAATCAAAGCTTTTGGGAATCAGCTGATGGTTCCATGAAATATCTGCCAGGTACACTGATGCAACATTCTTAGAATGCAAATTCAGTGCTCTCTTTTGCAGTGTAGATTGGGTCAACTGTTGATATGTCCCTGTGATTGACAGTTTGGGTTCTGCCTCTCTCTCTAACCAATCAATGAGAGCGGATGAAATGTTGAGAGGAGACTTGGAAATGGGAGTTTAAAAAAGACAGAAGGGATTAGTAGCAGAGAGGAAAGCTGACAGTTTAAGGGATGAAGTGAAAAGGGTTTTCCTGACTGAGGAGAACTGTATAGAAGAGCTGCTTGGAACAGGCTGAAAATAGTAAATGTGTAACTAAAGGATAGGGCCACGGTGGCTCAGAGGTTAAGGCCCTGAGTTGCAGATTGGAAGACCCAATTTGAGACTCAAGTGCTGTGTGACGGAGTGAGCTCCCATCTTTGGCCCCAGCTCCTGCCAACCTAGCAGTTCAAAAGCAAGAAACTGCAAGTAGATAAATAGGTACCGCTTTGGAGGGAAGGTAACAGTGTTCTGTGCACCCTGGCATTTAGTCATGCCGGCCACATGACCACAGAGAAGTCTTTGGACAGCGCTGGCTCTTCGGCTTGGAAACGGAAATGAGCACTGTTCCCTAGAGTCAGATTTAACTAGTTTTTGAGCAAGGGAAACCTTTACCTTCACATAACTAAAGGATCCCAGTTGTGGGCTAGGACCTCAGTGCAAAAGTTTAATGGAAGTGAAACATTGTTTCTTAGACTTTACTTTCCTCAGTGTTTTGTCCTTGTAAACAAAAGTTTCTTGTTCCGATTAACTCTTTGGGCTGCATGTCTAGGGGGAAGAAGTGCACACACACACACACATATGAGTTAATATCTCAGTCTACATACATATATTTTAGGAAATGAATGAATGGTGGCAGTGAGTGATTGGAACAACGTTTGAGCCTCAACCCCAGTAGTTCTGTGTGAGTGAGGGCTGATTATAATGGAGGGTGGGCTATCCATTCTGTGGATGTCTCTGGGAGTGACAGAGAGGATCTGAGGTGTGAGAGGGTAATAACTAGGGGTGTGCAAACCCCCCCCCCCCCGACGCTGGTATTTTTTGGGTTTCGGTATGGTATTGGGATTTGGGAAATATTCAGGGTTCCCAAATATTCAGTGGCATTTTTGGGAACTCACTGCTTGGAGAAGTTGTTTAAACACCTTCTTGCCACTTGGGACCCCATTCATGTGGCACTGCTTGCAAAAGGTATTTAAATGCCTTTTGCAAGCAATGCTACACAAGTGGCGTCCCAAGTGGTGAGTTCCAGGTGGATGCCTTTGCAAACTATGCTGTGCGAATGGAGTCCCAAGCAGAGTTCACTCGCATAGTGTGGCTTGCAAATGGCATTTAAAGGGAAGACGTTCCCTTTAAATGCTGTTTGCAAGCTGCGCCACCGATCAGCTGGGGTGGTGTGGAGCTGAAAGCTCCATGTGGTCTCGACTGGGCCTGGCTCTTGGTATAGCTGAACACCCCCAAATAAAAGCAAAAAAACCCTCAGCTTTTTAAAGGGCTCAGCTATACTGGTAGCTGAGTACATATTTCTGCTCTGTATTCAGCTTAAGTGATACCCCAAAATACTGATAAAGTATTTTTCAGGTATTTTTTTTGTTTGGAATGCTGAACACACACCCGTAATAACTCTCTGTAGATTAAAAGAGACAAGAAAGGTGATGAGTGTGACGTCCTGACATATATAACCTGAAGAAGAGAGATTGTAAAGGGTGGTAGACACTCTGGCCCAGTCTGCATCTAGCATTTGCTCCATTGTTTTACCAAACCCACACTGGAACTGAAAAAGATGTGGCTCAAAATCATATTCAAATACCCCAGGCCAATGCCATACTGACTGCAGAGTCGCCCCTGAATGGCCATAAAATGGCCATAAATCTATGCAGACAGCCACCATAAAACCAAGAGATCAAATGAAGTGAAAGCAGCATGCAGTCTGGGCACTGCCATAAAATTCGACCATTAATCATAGTGAAAGTGTCATGCAATGCAGATGGGAATTTCTGTTCCAGTGTGGGTTTGGTAAGACAGCGGAGCAAATGCTAGGTGTAGATTGGACCTCTGTGTGGTAGACACTCTGTCCTATTTCTCACTAAAGGGAAGGGGTTCATGATACAGAATAGTCTTCAGTACAAAAAAGTCCATGTACAGAGAAGAAGACGAAGACGAAGAAGAAGAAGAAGAGATTGGATTTATACCCTGCTCTTCACTTGGAGTTTCAAAGCGGCTTACAAACTCTTTTCCCTTCCCCTCCCCACAACTGACACCCTGTGAGGTAGGTGGGGCTGAGAGAGCTCTGACAGAAACTGCTCTTTTTAAAGAACAGCTGTACCAGAACTACAGCTTACCCAAGATCATCCAGCTGGTGCAAGTGGAGGAATGGGGAATCAAACCTGGTTATCCCAGATTAGAGTCTCCGCACTTAACCACTACACCAAACTAACATCTTAAAGAAAATGGTTCTACCTTAACCTCTTCCCTGCCATTTCCATGAGCAACATTTTTTGTTGCATAAAGGAACATGCAATCATTAGCAATCTGAAATGTGTATAGCACAAAAGTTGAGTTACCTTCTTACTGAAAGATCAAGGGCTTAATTTATTGATGTTATCAATACTATCTCAATTTACCACCTAGCTATGCCAAAATACTTGAGTAAAATCAAATGTTCCTCACTGATTTCAATAGGACACAAAGAACACAACACCAAGTGCCTCTTCTTGATCAGGGTGAAGTGTTGAAACAGTCACTCTAGAAGGGAAGCAAAAGGGTAAATCTGGAACATTTTTTATTTGCTTACAGGAAAAGAACCAAGTAACAGGAAAACCTTTCTTTTGCTGGTTGTTTGAGCAAATATTTTGCTTTAGTTATAACTGTTAAAGCAAGTATACCATTACAAACTATTTAAGCAAGTAAAGCATTACGGAGGTTCTATGTGAATGAAACTGCATTTCTGGAATCTCAGCCTACAACAGAGAGGTTGAATCAGATTAAATCCGAATACTTTAATGTGATCTGTTGATCAGACTGCTTGTCGTATTTTGAAGTGAGTATCTGTGATATTCATTGCAGGCATGTCCTATTAATGGAGAGGGCCTGTGTGTCCACAAGTGTGGTGACTCATTTGAGGGAAAACCAGTGATTCCATGCTATAGAAATCTAGTGGTAGACACTCAGCACTATGCACTGGATTCAGTTTTTGCCATACAAACTGTACATTTAGGGTGACACATGATACTATTAAAAAATCTTAATTCAGCACCTGATGCAGGTGCATGTAATCTTCTCAGCTCATGAAAGGACTGCAAAGAGGACACATTGGCTTTTTTAGTGACCACAATATACTGAAGCTTTTTGGGAACAGACATAAAGTGAACCTCGAATCTGACAGATCAGGATTCAGTTACCCTGTTTCTGACACTGACCAGTGGCACTTTAGAAATGACATTTTAAAGGGGGGTTCCTCAAGAATGTCACATATGAATAAAACAAATATATATTAGCTACTGAGCATTTACAAGGAAGCTGGGATTGACCATACCTCCCCCATTAGTGTACACAAGGGCATATTTACATTTGCCAGCATGTAAGGGGTGAATTGACTTTCCTTTTCTGGCATCAAACAACCTGTTATCTCTCAGCTACCTGCTTCTGAAACTGATGAAATCTGCTGTGACCCCACTGGTATACCCTGCATCAGAGGGCAGCTTGTTACACTGGCATTTTATAGGCACCCTCCGCACTAAATGATGCCACCCCAGGGTCCACTAAAAGCATTGTTTCTGAGTCTGTGGACAGTCCAAGAAGACACACATACAGTCATGGGAGCTTGCCTAAAACATGGACCTTAGAGGCTGCAGAAATAGACCATCTGTCTTCTAGACATACAATCCCCCCATAAGTATCAGCGTTCTCAGCATTCCAGCCTGTTGATCTTCTTTCTCTGAACAATTCCTTTTGTCTCTCTGATGCGTAAATCTCCTTTAGTTACATTTCTTTGCAAAACACCTACTCTGTCATTTATGGCCCCTCTCCTAGGCCAAACTTCCTTTATAGTGTAAACATTTCTCTGGACAGCAGATTTATGGTCCTCTTTCTGGGCTATTCTCTGAAGGGAAGAAGAAGAAGAAGAAGAAGAGATTGGATTTATACCCCACCCTTCACTCAGAGTGGCTTACTATCTCCTTTCCCTTCCCCTCCCCACAATAGACACCCTGTGAGATAGGTGGGGCTGAGAGAGCTTTCCTGAAGACTGCTCCTGAGAGAACAGCTCTGAGAGAACTTGTGACTGACCCAAGGTCACTCCAGCAACTGTATGTGGAGGAGTGGTGAATCAAATCTAGTACTCCCAGATTAGAATCTGCACTCTTAACGACTACACCAAAAGTCTATTAAACCTGAGATAGCATCAGCCATCAATACCACAGGCACCCTTCAGGATATACTCAGTAGGGTGTCATCACACCTTTTGATCAGAGTTTGGGAAACCTCTGATCAAAGTTGGGAAACCTCTGATCAAAGATGGTAAACCTCTCAGTCCTTTGTCCCAGATTCGCAGTCCAGCCCCTCAGGAAACCTCTCTAGTGTATGGCTCTGTGTGTCACTGTAGGGCACCTAACAGAGTGCACCTCCCAAACTCACAGTTTGGGTCCCCTTTGTTCATGATATGCTGGTCATTCATGATCCTCTTTCAACTGACCTCTGATGGTAAATATCACTTCAAAACTCCCTTTATGTCTCTAAGCTCCTCCGTTTCTCTATTGCCTTGTATGCATGTGCCATTTGATTGCTTTGTGTGTATGCTTTACATTTAATCAGTATTTTCAATAAAACAACCTTCCTTCAAACTCAGTCCTGATCATTTGAGAATTTCTTTGAAACTGACTCTGGTATACACAGGTGTAAGATCCCTCCTGTTACACCCATTCTGCCAGCTCTGTCTCCCTGCTAATTCCTACTTCTTCTTTTTTTTGTAAAGAAATTTTTATTTTTCAAAAAAAAAACATCGAAAATAATACATTTAACCTTATACAAATCCCTTTTTCCATATTAAATAACATTTTGTTCTATTTGTACATTCTATTTTTATCTTGTTTTGGTGGTTTCCCACCACATCTGAAGCATAACACATTTTCCATTTTATTCAAAATAGTAATACTTATATCTATGTTTCGTTTCTGGTAACGGTTATATAGCTTTAAAATACTTATACTTATACACCAATTCTTATTTTCTATACTCTTATGTATTTCTAAATAAAAACAGTTTCATTGTCTAATTTTAACTAAAACATTCATATAATATATTTCTATTCCTTTATGCTATTATAACCATGTATAGATATAGTTTTTCATATCCCAATACTTTTCAACATATTCTTTCAAATCTTTCCAGTCTTCCAGAAAGGTCTCTGAATAAAGATTATTCAGTTTTCTAGTCCACTTATCCATTTCAGCCATATATAACAGTTTTTTCAACCATTCCCACACCTCTGGTATTTTTTCATTTTTCCAGTTTTGTGCATACACCATTCTTGCTGTTGTAATCATATACCATATTATTGTCCTTTTCTTTACATTTATCTCTTCTAGTTTAAGTCCTAGCAATAACATTTCAGGCAACTTCTTAAATGTACATTTCAAGATTTTTTCCATTTCTGCATGTATTTTTGATCAATAAGTCTTTGCTTTATCACAAGTCCACCACATATGATAAAAAGACCCTTCTTTCTTTTTACACTTCCAACATTTGTTAGACATATTTTGACCAATATTTGCAATTTTTTTTGGTGTCATATACCATCTATACATCATTTTAAAACAATTTTCTTTTAAGTTATAACACGTAGATATACTCATAGCATTTTTCCATAAAAATTCCCAAGATTCCATTTCAATGTCTTTGTTAAAGTTTATCGCCCATTTTACCATTTGTTCTTTTACCATTTCATCAGCATTAAACCATTTTAGCAGGACTTTATACATTTTAGAAATCATTTTTTTCCCACCTTCCTCCCAAACTTGTTCTATTTCATTATTTTTTTCCCTGAAACCGTGTTTTTTATCACTTCTATACAAGTCATATATTTGTCTATATCTTAACCAACCATAATCAAAATCAATCTGATGCTGCTCCTTCAGTTTGAAATCCTTGCCATGTCTTATTAATAAGTCTCTATACTTCAGCCAATCTTGTCCTTTATATCTTGATGTTGGATGTAAGACTTCTGCGGGTACAATCCACATGGGTATCTCTTCTGAAAAAAAGTTTTTATATCTTGTCCATGTATCCATTAGTGTTCTTCTCAAATAATGATGTTTAAACATATTGTCCATTTTTGTTTTGCCATAATACAAATATGCATGCCACCCAAATCTACAATCATGACCTTCCAGGGACAATAACATTCTATCTTGTAACATAGTCCATGCCCCTACCCAGGTCAAACATATTGCATCATGGTATAACCTTAGATTTGGTAGTTGAAACCCTCCTCTTTCTTTGGCATCACACATTATTTTCATCTTAATTCTTGGTTTTTTCCCTCCCCACACAAATTTAGACAGCTCCTTCTGCCAACATTTGAATGTTTTTACATCTTTCACAATTGGAATAGTTTGAAACAAAAACATTAGTCGTGGTAACACATTCATCTTGACCACCGCAATTCTACCCAGCAATGACAAATTCAATACATTCCACTTTTTAATATCCTGCATAATTTGCAACCATAATTTTTCATAATTATTTTTATAAAGATCAATATTTTTCATAGTTAGGTTTACACCCAGATATTTTGTCTTTTTCACCACCTCACATTCTGTAAGTTTTTGTAACTCGTTTTGTTTCTTATTTGACATATTTTTGCACATTACTTTCGATTTGTTTTTATTTACATAAAATCCTGCTAAGTCACCAAACTCTTTTACTCTCTGTAACAAATGTGGTAATGTGGATAAGGGGTCTTCCACTATAAACATCACATCATCTGCAAAGGCCCTATATTTGAAAGAAAAACCTTTAGTTGTTAAGCCTTTAATATCTTTGTCTTCCTTCACATTTAACAGTAGAACTTCTAAAATCCAAATAAATAGCAGCGGCGAAAGCGGGCATCCTTGTCTTGTTCCTTTTTCAACTTTAAAATCGTCTGTCTTTTCAGTATTAATTATTATTGAGGATTTCTGTTCTTTATATATTGCTTTAATGAAGTTAAGCATATATTCACCGATCTCAAGATGTTCTAAAACTTCAAACATAAAATCCCAGTTTAAATTATCAAACGCTTTCTCCGCATCTAAAAAGAAAAAGCCCACTTCCTTTTCAGGATGTTTGTCGTAGTATTCTATAGCGTCCACTACTACTCTTAGATTGTCCCTTATTTGTCGATTAGGTAAGAACCCTGCTTGTTCTGTTTGTATAGTCTCTTTAAGGTGCTCTTTTAGTCTATCCGCTATAATCTTAGCAAAAATCTTATAATCATTATTCAGTAAAGAGATCGGTCTATAGTTCTTAACATTGGTCAAATCCTGATTTTCTTTCGGGATCAGTGAGATGGATGCATCTTTCCAGGTTTCTGGTACCTCTCCAGTAACTCTTATATCGTTCATCAATAGCAGTAACACCGGTGAAACTGACTCCTGTAACGTTTTGTAGAACTTCGCTGTAAATCCATCCGGTCCAGGTGCTTTACCTAATTTTGAGTCATTTATTGCATTTTTGATCTCTTGTAGTGATACTGGATTATTAAATAGTTCTTTAATTTTCTCTGTTGGTTTTGGTAGCTTTAATGTTTGCAGGTATTCTTTAATCTTTCTTCTGTCTTTGTTTTCCTTCTTAAAAAGTTTTGCGTAGTATTTAAAAAATTCTCTTTTTATTCCTTTGTTATCTATTATCTCAATATTATCTCTTATCACTTTAGTGATAAATTTATTTTCACGTTTTTTCTTTAATTGCCATGCTAAGTATTTTCCAGGTTTATTTGCACCTTCAAATGCTTTTTGTTGAAGTTTTTTTAAGTTCCAGTACATCTCCTGGTTCAAAATGGCTTTTGCTTGGTCTTGTAGCATCCAAATTTCCTTTTGCAGTTTCTTTTTCCCTGGTTTCTTCTTCAGTTCTTCTTCCTTTGTTTTAATGGCTTGTAAAATATTTTCATATTGCTCTTTTTTCTTTTTATTATCTTTAGCATTTAACGACATCAATAGTCCTCTCATCACTGCTTTATATGCATCCCATACGGTTTGAATTTTAACTTCTTTCTGCATGTTTACTTGGAAGTATAGGTCTGTTTCTTCAAGTAATTTTTTAATTATTTCTTGATTATCTAATAAGTCCTCGTTTATTCTCCATCTCTTTTGTTTTTTAATCTGCCCAGCTGTCCATAAACACGGATTGTGATCTGAGATTATTCTGGGTAAAATTTCCACTTTTCTTGTCTTGAAGGTTAGGTTAGTAGTCATCCAAATCATGTCAATTCTTGAATGTGAGTCATGTCTGTTAGAGTAAAAGGTAAAGTCTTTTCCTTGTGGGTTAGCTTTCCTCCAAATATCTTCCAACTTTTCTTGTTTTATCAGTTCAAAAAAGTTTTTTGGAAGCTTCCCTAACGTCTCATCCTTTCTTTTAGAGCGCCTGTCTAGTTTATTATCTACAGTTCCGTTGAAATCTCCTAACATCATAATTTGATCATAGTTTACATTGTCCAATTCCATTTGAAGTTCTTTAAAAAAAATTTCTTTAGCTCCATTCGGAGCATAAATGTTCACAATCAAAGTTTTCACTCCTTGCAGTAAAATTTCAATAGCTAAATATCTTCCATCTTTGTCTTTGAATATTACTTTGGGTTCCAAATCTTTTTTGACATATGTTACAACACCATTTTTTTTATTGCTTGCTAAAGAATAAAATTCTTTTCCCAATTTTTTCCTTATTAAATATTTATGGTCTTGGTTTTTAAGATGAGCTTCTTGCAAGCAAATTATATTACATTTTTGTTTTTCCAACCAATGACCTACCATTCTACGTTTTTGGGGTGAATTTAGTCCATTTACATTCCATGTAAGTATTTTGTAATCCATTTTGATATATTCTTAAATATCTCCAAAATCGTCTTTATTCTCTCCCAGGAATGCATACATTTCTTCTGTGCTTTTAATCACTACTCTGGAGTTGCCATAATAAAAACTTAGTCCTTGAGGTATTTCCCAACGAAATCTGATTTTTTTCTCCTTCAGTTTATCCGTCAGACGCTTGAATTTTTTCCTTTCTTGCAGTATTGCTCTAGGCAATTCTTTCATTACTATGATTTTCTTTCCATCTATTACAAAGGGGTCAGTAAAGCACTTCCTGTAGATTTGTTCTTTTGTTCTTTTCATTGTAAATTGGACAACCACGTCTCTTGGTATGTTTTTGTCTCTTGCATATGTAGAATTAACTCTATAAACAAGATCCATGTGTTCTTTAACAACTTCTTCCTGTTCTTGTAAAAAATCTGCTATTGCTTCTTGCATTCTTGTAAAAATATCCTCATTCAATTTTTCCTCAATCCCTCGAAATCTCAAGTGGTTTTGCATATCTTTATAATGCATCATCTTTTCCATCCTCTCGTTCTCTCTCATTGTCTTATGGGTGTTTTCTTCCAGTTCTTTTACTTTAGTTTCTATATCTTGTGTTCTTGTGGATAATTTTTGAAATTCTGCTTTTAATTCCATGCAATTTTTATCTGCTTGAGCCGCTATATTATTCATTTTAACATTTACCTCTCCTATAGCGTCTAACATTTTCTTTTCCATTGCTTCCATAATGGCTAGTAGCTCTTTTTCTTTTTTTGCTGCCATTGTAGGAGAGGACCATGTGGCTGCTCTCGATCTTAGTCCGCGGTCCGTTTTGCCTCTTTAAAAAGATCGATTTTATCTTGTCTTCCAAATCAAACACCAATTAGTGCATTCAAACAAGCTAATCTTGCCAAGTCAAATTATGTTGGTTTCAGCCTTCTACGTTATATAATCTTTGAGATATTGCAGTTTAAAAATTTTATAAATCCAAAATGGCGGCCGCGACTTCTCTATGGTTAATGTCAAAGGTTATAGTCTTTTTACCTTGCTTCTGGCTTGCCGTAGTTTCCTTTTGTCCCTTCCTTTTCTTTACTTGTCTGCTCTCTGCACGTCACTTCCTGTTATGGTCTTTCTGGTCCGGCAGTATTTAGAGTCCCCTTTCTGGTCCGGCAGTATTTAGAGTCCCCTTTCTGGTCCGGCAGTATTTAGAGTCCCCTTTACCTTCTTCCGGTTCTTCTCCTTTTTCCTTCTTGTCTGCTCTTCTAGCCGTCACTTCCTGATTCAGTCCTCACGTCTTAATCTCGCGATGCTTGGTTCCCTTCTCCCTCTTTGTCTCGCGATGCTTGGCTTCCCCTCCCGACTCCTTTTAACCGCAGGAATGTTAAACAACTTGTTTTTTTGGCTTTTTAAGTTCAAATTCGGTTTTTTAGCACTTCAAAACTGCTCTCATCCAATCAACATCAGTCTATTGCTTCACCCGATCTGTTTTTCATCTTTCAAAACGCGGCAATGGTAAGGCAAAAAACTTTTTTCCGTTACCTTTTGTTGTTACTTCGCTTCAGATGTGGTCCCAACGTTTAAACTTTGTCTTCTTTGTTAAGGAATCAGGGGAATTGGAGGTTTTATGCTGAATTTTCCAGCTCAGCTCGGCTCCTTAGAGATACTCGCAAGAATCCTCTTCGGCTGCAGTGCTCAAGGTGTCGGAAAAGTCTCCTCCGAGACTTTCCCTTCACCGAGGTTGCTCAAACCTGGATTATATTGCTTGCTGGTCCTCACACTACCTGTGTAAGGTTGCGTCGGGTGGATTAACCCACCCAAGCTGTCAGGAAGAGCCGCTGTCCGCCTTGCGCATTTGCAAAGCGTGTCAGACCTCCATTCTCCCAACCGGAAACCACGCTAATTCCTACTTCTAAAAGGAAACAGGCAGTTTGGGTTACACTGCACAGTGTTATTAGAGTGAGCCAATAGGTTGTAAGCCACTTCCCAAATTAAAATATTATAATTTTTTTAAAGGCCATGTAATGCCAACCAAAATAACACAAAAGTGTGTACAAGTTCTCATATTCTCCAGAATTCTCTTATCAGGCCAGCTGGGGAGAGGGGTGGGGCAGACTTTGTCAGTACTGTTCTTAAGGCCTATTCTCTTCATCCTCTGTAGACTGCCAAGCAGATTTAAATAATATGGTGCTGGGTGAAGCTGGAATCAGGCTGTAACTTACAGTAATGAAATTCAGCAATTATCAGCAACATATTATTATGCCTGAAGATATTTGGCTTATCTGTGTGCTATTGAATAAGATAACTGCAGAAAATACTTTTGGCAATAAAAATTCCTTGGCATTAAAAAGGTCTCCATAAAAAACAATATGATCTACAATGAAAAACTAGGATCTTTTCATTAATTGTAAATCGTGAGGTGAATAACACAGAAGTTTTATGAGAAGGTGTATTAAATCAGACAAGTGAGAAGAAAAATTGCTCAGTTTCTGCAAGGGTTACTTTTAAACTTAGTAACAAACACAGTTATTCAAACAAGCTGCGTTTGAGGATCTATCAGCCATGGATCACACCACCAACATGACATTGTTTGTTAGGATTTTTTAGAAGCGCTGTGCGATGCCACCCACCTTCTAATACAACATTTGGCATGTCTTAGTGTTTCCACATGTTCACTGGAGCCAGGATTTTATAACTGAGTATCAGATTTGCACATAGCACCATCACCACTGAGCAATCCCATGAATCTTTACAATTACTCTGTCTCCAAAGGAAAGTTCTTGGTTAAATGGTCCTGCCTACAGACAGATGAGAAGTTAGCTGGGAAGGCAAAAAGGAGCAGAGCCAACATGTGTTTGGGAAGCACTGCTGCAGAGTGGAACTGTCTACTACTAACTGTGTATAACCAACTCATTTTTTTAAAAAAATTATGTACTTATTTAGTGTTCTGGAAATGTGAAGGAGGCCCCACTTAAAAATACATGAATAGTTAATGGATAGTTATTACAAAATAGGCAAACTCCTTTCTGAATCTCCCTTTTTTCCCTATATATAGATTGGAACCAGATTTATTAGCCAACATTTTTAAAATTAGTTGTCTACTTAGTTTGTTGACAGGACTTCTAGATAGCTTTTCAGTTATTGCTTCAAAAACAATGTACAGAATAATTTCATAAACCATCTTAAATATCACACATTAAATATCACACATTGAATAGTAAAGATGCTTGCCTCTGTACCAGTTATGAAAAAGGCAATACTGATGCACCCACAAGCAAGGAAGGGGCCTATATATTTGAGGGACTGCCTAAATTTGCAGGGAAAACGTAACTTTGTAAATAAAAAAGAAAAAGAGTCCCCCACTAATAAAACCTGGTCTGATGGGGGATGGAATATGCTCCTAGAGTATAGATGTTTATCAGTTAAAGAGAAGAGGGTGGATCAGCCTGCTCAAGTCCCCCAAAGCATATTGAATCCTGAAAGGGCATATTTTAATGTGGGGATGATTCTGAAGTTGTTCTTCTCTCCAGCAATTTTTCACAGACCCCTAATTTGTTACATTAAAAACATTAATTTATTTTTAAAATTCAGCAATTTTGTGTGACGTGTCACAATGTATGTGTATTTTATCACAAATAACAAATGCCCTTTAAAAAATACACACACATTACAACTGGCAATATTTTTTAAAATGGAGTTGTAAAATGAAGCAAAGCCCTTTCCAGGCTTGTTTTGGCTTTTTAAGGAGGATTCATTGGGGCCAGGCCTGGCAGTAACCACAAGCAACTTGCTGCTGTGCCAGTTGCATGACTCACCCAGGCCTGGCTGCTTGCTGCTCAACAACAGCCACTGCATGGCAGTCAGTGTGGAGTAGGGGAACAAAGTTTTGAGTCCCGTGGAAACTTCTAAGACCAACAAAGTTGAACTCTGGGTATAAGCATTCGTGTGCATGCACTCTTCTTCAGATACATTGAAACAGGCTTCCTCAAGCATTTCATGTAGGTAGAGGGGGGTAGTTGTCCAGAAGGGATCATTAGAGTCGAGATACATAAGTAACTGAGCAATAACTATAGCTAAGATTGGATTAACGCAGTTGGTAAAACCTGTGAATAGTACCAGATTAGCATACAGATAATAAAACAAAGACTCAGGTGGGTAGCTGTGTTGGTCTGAAGCAACAGAACAAAGTTTGAGTCCAGTGGCACCTTTAAGACCAACAAAGTTTAATTCTGTGTATAAGGTTTTGTGTGCATGCCCAAAATTTTGTTGGTCTTAAACTTTGTTGGTCTTAAAAGTGCCACTGGATTCAAGTTTTGTTGTAGATAATAAAAGAAACTGTTTCCTTGCCACCGAAGTCTATGCTGTCTTAACTAAAATTTTTACCTGTACCAATTGTCTGGCTGTATTTCGTTGTTAACTATACGTAACATTTTAAGGTATTTGCTGATCTTTGATCGTAATAAATTGAATTGAATTGATAATAAAAGAGTTAACAACTAACCTCCCCCCCATCTGTTTCAATGTATCTTAAAAAAATGGGCATCTACACATGCTAAGTCACTCAGTTCTCTCCAGAATTAAACATTGTTGATCTTAAAGATGTAGGGTTGCTAGCACCCAGGTCCCAGTGGGGGTTCCCCCGCCCCCAAACAGGGATGTCATTGGGTGATGTTATCACTCTGGGGGACATTGTGCAGGGACACTCTGTTTTTTGGCCAAACTCTATGGTTTTGAAGGCAAAAAACCCATAGAGTTTTACCCCCAAACCATAGCATCATGTGCAATAGCACCGATGAGATGATGTCACTTCTGGGTATCATCGCATCGGGGATGTCGCACATGACATTCCGCCCACCCCTGAAATGCTACCCAAATCCCCCTGCTGCAGCAGTGAGGGGACCTGGCAACCCTATAATTGTGCCACTGGTTAGGTTGTTGTGTCACCTTCACAACATGGCTGTTGTGAAGGTAAATTGGAGGAAAGAAGAATGATGTAAGTTGTTTTGGGACCCCATTGTAGAGAAAGACATGGTATAAATGAATTAAATAGATGGAAATATAATTGAAGATGGGGGATATAATGTAGGTTGGTGGATGGGTGGGTAGGAAGGGGGAAAGAAAATGGGAAAGTTGAAGATAGGAAAGAAAGAAGAAATAATATGGGGAAGGGGATACAGGGGGAAGTATTTGCAGGTTTCCCTCTGCACAACTGGGCCCAGCCTGGCCAGCACCATGCAACTGTACTTGCCCCATCAGGTGCCATCCACACCTAGGCTAGAATTTCGCCAGGGATAGACTGCTTGGGGGCGGGAAAACTGAAGATGAAGGCAGATAAAGGTATGTTGGCTGATAGGTGGGAAAGAAAGAAGGAAGCAGGAAAAGGGGAGAGGCTATGGGGGCTTTGGGAGAGGGAAAGCAGGGGAAGGGGAAATGAAATGCTCCCACAAATCCTTGCAACTCCCTCCCTTGGCCATTTATATTTTGTCAGTGGTTCCAGCTCTCTGCTTTTCATTGTTGGTTTTATAGCTTTTATTGCATATGCATATTGTACAGTTTTTATACCCAATTTATTTATGCATGCAGTATGGATCATTGAAATACATAATGTACGAGAAATGTTTAGTGCTGATTTATTGACATGCAAATACCATTGTAAAATGAGTGTGTTTCACCAAAAAAAAATTGGAAAGAAAGCAGTGTGAAAATAACAGATTGCCAGTTCAGTTCACACAAAGGAGAAATCAAATCAAAATGAGAACCTGAGAGGTGGAAGGGGGATTAAAACAGCAGAGAAACAAAATTCAAAACTATCCCTGCTTCCTCTTGAAGGAATCTGCTTCCCTACTAGTTACACTTTGTCTGTGTGTCCTTAGAACATATTAAGTGTTAGTTCTTTTAAACATCTTGATTTGGCTACCTTTTCTTTTATGTAAAACAAATGTACCTGAAGTGTTACCTAATATCATAACTACAGAACCAGGAACATAAGAAGAGCCCCACAGGATCAGACCAGAAATCCATCTAGTCCTCCAGAATTTTGTGCTAGAAGGAATACCTTTTCAGCTTCTCTGTCTTAGTGTTTTCTCCAGCAAAAAGTTTCATCAAAGTGAATGGGCTTGTCTCAATGGAGAACTTTCAGGCTTTGTGGTTAGAGTGATAAATGGAGTGTTTGTATTAATAGTGATTAAGACGGGGTGAAAGAGGCAGCCAGGGTCAGTCTGGGAAAACCTGTAGACTTTCATGGACATGTGCAGAACCATTAAAGTGCCACAATATTTAAAAGATTTAATGACAGGTGTTCCTCCCCACCCACCCCCCAGTCAGCCACCATTACACTAATAAGACCGTGTAATAATAATGTGTGCAGATGCGCTCATTTGAGCATTTGTATCTCATTTGTGCATTGTTTCTTTATATGCAGAATATGCATATACCCCTTGAATACTTTCTAAGCAGGAGTACGTACCAGAAGACCTTTTGATTTTTCTTTATACTTTCCTCAACCTTTGAAACTGGTTAATTGATTTCATTCTTGTTATTAACCACCATCTCACTTAAGACAGCTGTTGACTGGTCTTGATTAGTCCTATGTGAGAAAAATCACAAGGGCTCCCTGATAATACTTGAAAGGTTGCATAAGTCTTTCTGTGTCATCCACTTAACATTTATTATTCATTCACATAAACTTACAGTGCATGGAGGATATGGAGGGTCACTTGGTCTCACCTTAATTAATTAATTAAAACATTTCTATTCTGCCTTTCTTCTTAGTTCAAGGCAGCTATGGGATGCCTGCCTGCCTGCCTGCCTGCCTGCCAGCCAGCCAGCCAGCCAGCCAGCCAGCTTGTCTGTCTGTCTGTCTGTCTACCTACCTACCTACCTACCTACCTACCTACCAAGTTGGCCAAAACTTTGGATAGTTAAATCCAGTGACTGAAGCTGTGGGCAAGACAGATCTTTCTACAAACCTGAAAAGGGCCCCATGTTTGCAGAAAATGTGAAATCAGGGAAAAATACATCCCCCCTGAAATGATAAAAGGAGTGTCTGCAGCTTTCAAAAAGGATTCCTTCCGGGGCTGTTGCTAGGCAACTACAACATTCCAGGCTTCAGTTTCTGTGAGAAAAGGCAGGGGAAAGGAGCTGGGCCCATTCTAGCCCTATTTTGGCCTTTGAGGGATAACTTACTGGAGCCAGGCCTGGGGCTAGGGTTGCCAGCTCCAGGTTGAGAAATTCCTGGAGTTTTTGTGGTGGAGGCTGAAGAGTGCAGAGTCTGGAGAGGGGAGAGACCTATTGTTGCCAGAGGTGCTGTCTTTACTCTTGGGCAGCCCCAATTGCAAAGGGTACCCCACTTCTAACTTGAACCAGAGACCCACAAAACTCAGGCCAAGGAAGACACTCCTGGACCTGGAACACAGAGCAAGCCATAGCTCTGGAAACAGGGATTTCACATTCAGGTTTCAAAAGGCACCCTCAAAGCAAACCTCCAGCCTTCCCTCTCCACCCAGAAGAGATTATGCTTACGGGATAACTCTGGGTTTCACCAGGTGAAGTATCTACATTTCTAAAGGCTATCCAGAGGCCATCTGGCAAATAGTCCTTCTGTCTCCAGAACCTCACCCAGCCCTTTTCTTGTGTCATCTCATGTCTATGTGTGGTACTTGTCCTTCCTTGCTCTTCATCCCTCAGGATACCAAGATAAACCAACCAAACATTCAAATTATTAACGATCCTTCCTGATGCTAATCAGGGGCCCATTTCCCTCTTTTGTCTGTATCTGGGAACCTATTCAACTGCCTTGGCAGAACCATCAGTGGTCTTAAAATCCATTCAGCTAGCCCCAGCCCACCTGGCTCCAGTTGTTAATCCAGACTCTGCTCCCTTTGAAAGCTCATTGGCCACATCTAGGCCTTGCCCATCCTGGTGTCACACACCTCCTGGGACACCTGATTGGCCCAGGTAATCTTTTGTTCTCACCTGAGACCAGCTCCCAAGACCAGCCCCCAAGACCTTCTGCATTGTTTTCCAGTGCCTTTAATTATCTAGGTCCATGGCCTCAGACTGTGTGTGTTTTCTGCCCTGATGCCAACTGGCAGGCCACCCCTTTACCCTCTGGGTTTAGGCCATAATCCTTTCCTCATGGACCTCTACACATCTGGACAGGTAGTATCACCCCATAACTCACCCCCTCTATTCTCTATCAATCACCTCTACTTCCTTAGTTTTGTATTGTGTGTCTGAATGTTTGATTATTGTTTATAAGGACTTAAGAATTCTTTAGTAAAGAGATCACTGCTTTAGTTATCTAGTTTCTACATCTATTTCTGTGACCTGGATAAAGTGGGACTCTGTTATATAAAGGCCATGATCCCATAGTTATGCCAACTGCACATTAATATCATAATTCCCCAACCTTTTATTAAAGCAAACAGAGCAATTTGGCTAACACTATGAATGGTCTAATGCCACAGAGTCCACCCTCCAAACCAGTCATTTCATCCAGGGGAACAGATCTTTTTTGTCTGGAGTTCAGTTGTAATTCTGGGGGAATCTTCAGTTCCCACCTGGAGGCTGGCAACCCTAGTCCCGGCAGCATCCTCTGGGTGACTTGATACCACCTGATTTATATGATTCAACTAGGCTTGGGTGCTTGCTACAGTTCAACAGCAGTCATATTTAGAAAGAACAGTGTAGTGATTAGACCTTCAAAATAGGGGCTGCAAGACCCAGGTTCAGATCCCCATCTTCCTGTGGAAACTGGGTGATTTTGGACAAGTTACATACTTTCAGTCTAACCTAACCTACCTCACAGGGTTGTTGTGCAAATAAAAAGAGGAGAGAATAAAGTAAGCTGATTTGGACCCCACTGTGGAGAAAGACCATTGTTTTCCTTGGTAGAAGCTGCAGGAGGAAAGGAGATGGAATGCTAAAGACAGAGGGGCAGATAAAGGTATGTCGGCTGTTGGATGGGAAGAAGATAGGGTTGCCAATTCCTGGATACTTTAGGGGTAGAGAACAGTGTGGGGCTGTCAGCACAACTGCCAGGTGAGGCTGGCAGCATGGTGGGTGAGGAGTCATTGGACAGAAAAACAGAACATGAGGGGCCCCAGAAACTCTTCCACAAAGTCTCCACCTTGGGCCAGATTGGCAGCAAGGTGAGTGGGTGAGGCTGGGGCAGAAGCACAGTGGTGGTGAGGGATGCTGAAGCCCCGGTGGTGGCAGGCTCCCAGCTGGGCGCTGTGCCTGCAATCAGCAGCTCTCCCACTGGCTTCTCATTTCTCCATTTACATGCACACATGTTTTGGCAGCACCATTCCAAGCCCTCTTCTTCCTCCTCCTCCTGGTTCAAGCTTGGTTAATTAACGGCCCAGTGACCCCATGAAAAAATTCCTAGCTATGGGCCTAGATTCCACCTTCCAAAGCAGCCATTACCTCCAGGGGAACTAGCTTTGCCAACCTCCAGATGAGGGTTGGAGATCACTTGGAATTACAACTGCTCTCCATATGACAGAGATCAGTTCCCCTGGAGAAAATGGCTGCTTTGGAAGGTAGAGTCTATGGCATTATACCCTGCTGAGTGTGATGAGGTGGGGGGCAGAAAGAGAGAGGAATTGACAGGTATGGAGAAGAGAGAGAGAGTAAGAAAAGGGGTGGCAGGAGGGAGAAAGAGTGTGAGAGAAGTAGGGGAGAGGAGAGGAAGCAAAGGGGGGGATGGGACAGCTGCTCCTGCAAGTTTCTTGCAGGCCCTTACTAGCCCTGAGCCAATCTCATCCTGCACGTAAACTGTGCCCTCATGGGTATCAGGAATGTACACTGGCTTTCAATGTATCCATCAGGTTTAAATTTCAAAATGACATTTCAAAATATTAAAAATTCCAAAGCTGAATGTGAGGATATTGTGGCTTAGTGGTAGAACATGTATTTTGCATGCAGAAGGACCCAGGTTCAATCCCCGGCATCTCCAGTTGGAGGACCACAAGTAGCAAGTTTTTGGAAGACCTTTCTTTGCTCAAGACTCTGGAGAGATGATTCCAGTCAAAGTACATCTACTGAGCTATGGGCTATATAAATCAATTGTCTGATATGGCAGCCTTGTATGTTCAAATTTTTACTTTGTAGTAAATTTCAAATCTGTGCTAAATTTCACATCAGGTTTACTAAATCATTCAGGCTGCGGTCACACGGCCCTTAATTGCGGGAGGAAGGGCTATTTCCTCCCGCATTTAAAGGGGCTGTCTACAATGGCCGCAGAAAGTCCCGTGCCGAAGCGGGCTCAAATGCGGGTTCCTCCTGCATTTTCTGACCCCGGGAAAATCGACAGTTTTCCCAGGAGTCACAGGAGGAACCTGCATTTGAGGTATCTGGACAGCCCCGCTTTCGCAATGATTATGAGAGAAAGCTGTCCAGATACCTCAAATGCGGGTTCCTCCTGCGACTCCCGGGAAAACTGTCGATTTTTCTGAGGTCGGAAAATGCAGGAGGAAATGCTCCCGTCGGCCATTTCCCCCCCTTTTACGCTTGGGCACTTGGGCAGTCCAGCACCCAAGTATAAAAGGGGGGAAAAACCCCAAACTTACCAGGCGGAGGTTGGGTCCTTTGCAGCCTCTTACACAGCCACCGCCGCCTCTTCCGCAGCCACCGCTTCTGCCGCCACTGCGGCCACCTCTTCTGCTGCTGCCACTGCTTTTGTGTAGACATCCCAACCCGCGGTAGAAAAATGCAGCCCCTTTAAATCCGGGAGGGCTCCCGGATTTAAAGGGCCCGTGTGACTGCAGCCTCAGGCATCATGATTATGTTCCCTCATAAGAGTTCTAGAAGCTCCAGAATCAGTTTAAATGAAGATACTGGGTTAGTAGTCCAACTGCTCCATGGCTGGCTAAGGATTCATACACAGAAGCTAGATTCCCAACTAGACATGTGGTTCCCCTCTTAGATCCAGTAACTTAATGTATATAACAGCCTGACTTCTCAGGAGGAAGAATTGGATTCAGCACCTGCTTCTCCAACAGGCATCAACAAGACGATAGCTTTTTAAAAGGACACCACAGAAGTAGGTCCAGCTGCTCAACGCAATCTGTTAGATCACTGACAATATTTCAAAATTGTAACTAGCCAGTAACCTCCATTCTAGCAGCAGTTAGCCATGATCTTTCTTTCATCATTATAAATCTGGGACTATGAACAATAAGTTGATCCATAATATTTTTTCATTTCATTGAGAATCATTGCCTGAAATGTTGGTAAAGATTTTTAATCAAAACAATTTGAATGTAGTAGTCAATATTTAGTGCTTTTAAATTTGCTCAGTGAGGTCTAAAACATCTGTGATTTAACTGGCTGGTTTTGAAAGATGTATCCTAAAATATATAGGAAGACATTTCTGTCTAGCTTCAGGGAAAATTTACAACATATATTCAAATATAGTTTGAATTTACAGCATATGTTTTTACAGCATATATTCAAATATAAAGTTATTGACTTCATTATTCCCACATAATCTGTCCTGAAGAAATAGCTCGATTGACTAAAAGCAACAATGACTGTATTCATTAAACTAACTTACATTACTAATTAATAGCTAGCATATTTTTATATGCCTCTGGCACAATACAGCCTGAAACTGTAAAAGAACTATCAGGTCTCAGCTTGAAAATCATCTAAATAATCACTGGCACAAGATATTCATGTAAGCTTTTATGAAAGACAATAGCTAATAAGTTACTTTCTGCTACAAATTAGAGAAAACAAGTGGGAACTTGCAAGAGCCAACAGGAGGGCATTTTCCTTCCCCCACCCTTTCCTATTTCCCTTCCATGAAAGCCCCTATTTACAAACCTGTTCAGTAGGCATTTTGAGTTCTTCAGTGTGAACTGTACAGACTGGGTGATTGGTTCACATCTGATTACCACATCTGAACACGGTGAGTTCAACTGTTGAACACGTTTGATGTGAAATTCATGCCATCCCTAATTTAAATGCTCTCTGACATAGTTTTGCTACATGAAAATGTAACCTCCTGGCCATTGTGTCTCCTTGCTCAGTCAGGTCTGGTTCTAGCTGTAAATGAATATTAGCAATGTTGTAAATTAGTTTCATATTGGCCTCATGGCAGTGGTTAGCTGTGACCATGGTTGAAGAGAAAGCTTATTGTATTTTGTATACATTTGCTGCCCTCTATTAACACACCTGTCATGCTTTTTCTACTCAGTAGGGTATTTGAATTGACTGTAATTATTGCCATCTTACTGATAATTTGTCAACTTTATTAGAGAAAGAATTAATTATGCATCATAAAAGTTTAATAATGCAAATATGCCAAAAGGATAAATAAATGTGATTTTATTACCAGGCAAAATGCATATAATGAAGAGTACTCAAATATATTAGTTCCTGATAGATGACTTATGTCATTCTGTTTAATGACATCAAATGCAATAAAGCTGTCAAGGAGGCTCAAACCCCAAAACATAGTATAGCCTGAGCAAAATATTTGATATGTTTATGATTTGGCATTTGTTCTGGCTAATTAGAATTATGTTTTCTTACTAATCACTGTTACCATTCTATTCATGTGAACTACCACTGAAATACCACCAGACATTGTTCTCCTAAGTATGGCATGAAATGCTGGTGTGTCATGAAATGTACATTGTATTCAAAATTACCTCATATACACAAAGCTGCCTGCCTGCTTGCCTTCAGCAGTTAGATGTGTCAAACTTAAGAGGACCACACACACAAACACACGCACACTCTTTTTTATGGATCTTCTTGATTACCAGCTGATGCATAGTCTGATCTTTGTTCGAAATTGCATTTTCTCTGTAGTGAATATTTATACATCACAATGTTTGTGCAAATCACTGCCTAAGAGATGAACACTTTATTAAGTAGCCATAGTTATTGTCATCTATGGGATACAATTACCAGCTTTCATACAAGCTTTTAAAGCAAATGGTACCTATGTATAAAACTGTACATGAGATCAGTGGACAAAAAAAAACATTTGTCATCTTACTATAATGGGAAAGAGACAATTTCCTTGGACAGTTGTTTGGGTCTTGAATTGTTATTTGATTATTGAAAATTAGGCCATATTCTTTTTTGCTCCCTCTTTGCTACCATTTGCTGTTCAGTGCCTGTTCACACTTGTATTGTCTGGGTGCCACCATATTCATGCAAACACAAAGAAGGAATTTGAAGAGTCAGAAGCCTTAAAAATAACTATCGTTTTTTATCCAAAGAAGGTCAGGGTAGGGTGGGGTTCCCAGCTCTGGGTTGGGAAAATTCATGGAGATTTAGGGGTAGAATCTGGGGAGGGAGGGATTGGAGGGAGGGACCTCAGTGGGGTATAATGACATAGAGACCACCTTCCAAAACAGCCATTCTTCTCCAGTGGAACTGATCTCTGTAACCTGGAGACCAGTTGTAATTGAGGGTGATCTTCATTCCCCACATGAAGGTAAGCAACTTTGGTAATGAGAAACAAGCCAGGGAGACAACAGGACCTTTACAAAAATAAAAGGACTTCAGGAGGGTAAGAAAACTGCAGTGATGCTAAATACATCCTTTGCATGAGCTTTCATTGTGGAACATGTTGGAGAGATACCTAGGTCTGAGCTATTGATCACTCAGAGTTCTCTAAAGTGCAGAGCTAAACTCTGTAGGGTTGCATGGGAGATCCAATATGCTTTTTTCACATTAACATTGCAATGATAATGGGACAGCAGGGAAGAAGAGACCTGATTGCAATGCTGTATACCATTTTTTAAATAAAAATAAGGAACATTCTGCTATATCATGGGGAGGAGTCTTTTCTCATCATTGGGAATACTGTTGGAAAAACTGCTGCTCATTCATTTTTGCAGACAGACAAAACTCCAATTATTGTTCCAAATTCAAAGTGCTAAGTACTCTGTGATTTCATTTGATATTGCATTTATACCTCAATCAATCAGTCAGTTCCCTAAACAGGACTCCACATTGTATGAGGAAATAAATGGTTGAAATCATAAATGGAATGCAGATTTTTGTTTAGCACAAAGCAATTTTTTTAATGCCTCATTGGTATGCATTCAGCACAGTGTTGTTGGCTTGCAATCCAGCATTCAATCATCTAAAGAAGAGGTGATTGTTGGTACCAATCAGAATGTAGAGAACTCATAATGATGAAGCATTTCTTAAGATAGCATTGTACTGAAGACAAGGCGTGAGAAGCCATGGAGTGATCTTTAATGCAAATTGTATTTAGACTCTTGATTTTTTTTTAAAAAAACCTGTCATTTCATCAAGCAGAGCCGTGTTGATGCTTGGCTTTTGCTTGGATTGTGCCTGACACTTAATACAGCAATTTCATCTGAATGTAAAGTTTGCTCCTGTAGCTTCGCAGGATGGAAATGATCATTATGACAAAATAGGAATTGGGAAGAACGATTGACAGTTCAATAGTGATTACACTATGTAGTCCGCCTATGTCTCAGTGAGAAATGCGGACAATAAATAATGTCGTCGTTGTCATAGTAGTAGTAATAATAATAATGTGATCCAGACTATGTGAATGCATCATCTTTAACATTTGGACTAAAGAAGAACCAGAGATAACCAAGAATTTTGACCTGTATTATCTCTGTAAGAGGAGAGGAAAGATGTCATGAGACAACTTGAATAAATATTTCATTTGTGAAAGAAAATACTTCCTCTTCCTCTCTCTTCTCCTCACAACTTAGGTTAAGTGTGTGACTGGCCCAAGGTCACATAGTTTGCTTCATGACTAAGTGGGGATTTGAACTCTGGTCTCCCCAGTCTTAGACCAACACTCTAACAACTACAGCATCTGCATACTGGATACCCACTACAAATCTCCAAATTCATCTCAGAATCTACAGTAAATACTGGCTTCTCAGGTACTCTGACCCCAAAATATGGGAGCATTTGTTTGTTTGAGGTATGGTCCAGAACAGCAGAATCTTCTCACTTTCCATATTTGGGGAACCAGCTTTAGCTCTCCCCCCCCCAAATGTACAGATGCACATAGACAAAAAAAAAGGCTAGAGAGAAATATCCCCATCTCTTCCATTTCTTTTTTTATAAAGCCACAAGTCTCAGGATACCAAAATCACCTTAATTTTCAGTATTTGAGCACACGCCTCTGCTGTCCACCCCCAACACACATGGCTAAAGACAGAAATATTGCTATCTCATCCATTTCTTTTTCTCTAAAGTTGCAAGTCCAGGGATACCAAAATCACAACTTCCAGTATGTTGTCTGTTTCAATGATCCACAGGTTAAAAGTAGGGGGTTTAGGCAAAACTACCAAAGATCCCAAGGAAAAAATAAGGTAGGATAGTAGAGGGGTGCTCCTGTGGGGCAAGTCAATGTCCCAAAGTCCCAGAGGAAAAAAAAAGTGGAGTTGGCAACCTCTGCACAAGTAGAGAGGATGAGACTGCACAGTTTTGGTTGGCAGTGCAGTGATAGTTATAGGAGCTAGCACAAAAGAATTTCAAAGGCATAAAGGCCAGGAATTCAGGGTGAGTCCAGAATGAAAATTTATGGATTTCTTGGCTCTAAGTTAAGGGTGAGAGGGGCTTCCCAGAAAGGTGGCAGAAGGAGATTGCATCCAGGCAGCGTGAACAAAAGCACTGGCTTCCCCCATGCCTGGAGCAGGCTGGTAGACTAGGGGTGATTCCGCACTGGTTCAACCCTGTCCCCGAACTTACATTCTACGCTACATGCAAAGTCACCCCTGTAATTATCTTGGGGTATTTTTTTGTTTCCACATAACATTGAGGTCACCCCAGTTTCACCCTACATTTGTCCCAGGATAAACGGATGCTGTTATAACCAGGGATAAATGCAAGAAATTGTGTTGCGAGTTAAAATCTGATAAAACCAGGGATGAGATCCAAATGTGAAAAAGACCTAGGAGAAATTCAAGGAAGTTCAGCAAAAGGTAATTGGCTGCTTGATGGGAATTAGATTTTGCATTTGCTGATGCAATTACCTTGATAGACCAAGGTGGATGTGTGGCTTTGCCAAGACCCTGTGGCAAGAGGTAGGCATGCAGATGTCTCATCACTGTCGCATCAGTGAATCAGTCTCCTGCTCAAGGTTTTGGCCACTCATTAGCATAGTCAGAGGACAGCCTTGACCTCACCTCCTCCAAGGCATAGCTAGCTCCTAACATGACTTCCAAGGTGAATTTAGCCAGGATGGAATCAGGGAAGACAGCACACGTCTAGGTAGCACCATTTCTTTCTGTAAGGCGGAGCCACCAGGGCACAGTAATAATACAATTATTAGTATTCCATCTGTAAAGGCAAGCCATGAATCTCTTGATCCATTACTTACATCAGATAGTTTCAGAAGGTAGCTGTGCTGACCTACAATAGAAAAGCTAGTTTTGAGTCCTTAGAGACCAACAAAACTTTGGGGGTTTAAGATTTTGAGAGTCAATGCTCCCTTCATCAGATACCAGTGAGCAATATAATGAGCTACTGAGCACTGACCCACCTCATGGGGAGTAGGACACACCCTTAGAGCTAGCAGCCAGGCTGAGCTGGATGGAGCAGACTGGGACCAGGGGCAGGAGGGGGGTCAGGGTAGCCTCCGCAACAGGGCAGCTTTGGCGGTGTTCCCCAGGGAAGCTCAGAAGGTGTGGAGGCAGTAAGCGAGTGTAACCCCCTAGCTGGTAATGGAATGTGCCAGGAAAGGGTGGAGCCTCTAGATGCAGAAGGGTGCAGACCTTGTAGAAAGCTGGAAGCCAGACTGATTTGTTGGGGGGCTTAAACCTTAAACATAGACTCTTAACACCTTGTTTAAGGTAACTATGATTTATGGATGGACACTGGTAAGGGAGAGAGAATTTTGTTCTAAATTGTAAATTTTAGAATTATTGTTTCAGGGCTGTGTCATCTAGTGGGGAGTACAACTAGGACCCTCATTTTGGGAGCCAATGCACAGAGAGTTCTTGACCTACCCACAAGAGGAAAAGGATGGACTTTGAGGGTGTAAGGCTGTGAAGAAGGGAGAAGTTAATGGTTTGGACTTTAAAAAATCCCTGATCTGTTGTGTTACTATGTTTTTGTTACATGATGTTAACTGAAAAGTAAAAAAAATGTTTTATTCTCTCTGAATGACTGCAAGATTTATTCCAAATTTGGCCCACAGAACCCACAAACTGAAGTTACACAAGCCTAGAGGGGAGAGCAATGGCTCTCTGAACCCAGGTGGTTTAAGGCTGTGGAGAGCAGAGGCTGGCTAAGGAGCAGGAAACAGGGAAGAAGAGGGTGGCACTTAACTCAAGGATCAAGTATGAAGCTCGGGCTATAAAATGGAGGAAGAGGGAAATAGCAGGGGGTGTCTGGAGGAGGAGAAGGGGAAAGAAGGAGGCAGGCTGCAGTGTTGTGGCTCTTCTCCCATGTAATTGGGTAGGTGAATAAAGTAGCCTGTGTAGGAAAACAGTGACTAGGGCCGTGGTCACATGGCCCTTTAATGGGGGAGGAAGGGCTGTTTCCTCCCGCACTTAAAGGGACCCTCTACAACAGCCACGGCTAGTCCTGCGCAGAAGGGGGCTCAAATGCGAGTTCCTCCCGCATTTTCTGACCCCGGGAAAATCTACTGTTTTCCCGGGAGTTGTGCAAGGAACCCACATTCGAGTAATCTGGACAGCCCTCTCTCACAATCATTGCAAGAGCAGGGCTGTCTAGATGGTCCCATCCATCATTTCCCCCCCCCCCCTTTTACACTTGGGCACTTGGGTGCTTAGACACTCAAGTGCCCAAGTGTAAAAGGAGAAAAAAAACCCTAAACTTACCAGGCAGCCGGCGGGGTTCGGGAAAGGGTTCCTCCCCTGGCCGCCACTGCCTCCTCCGCTGCCCACCTCCTCTTCCGCTGCTGATGCTCACCTCCTCTTCTACCTCCTCCACTGCCGCCCACTTCCTCTGATGCTGCAGCCAATGCCAAGAGCCTCTGCCGCCGCCAGCCTCTTTCTCGGCTGCCGCCCGCCACCACCCGCCTCCTTCTCCACCGCTATGGCTGCCCACCGTGGCTGCCCACCGTGGCCACCAGTGCCAGGGGTTGGGATGTATAAACATCCCAAACTTAAAAGAAGCAGCTCCTTTAAATCTGGGAGGAGTCCCAGATTTAAAGGGCCGTGTGACCACGGCCTAGCCTAGTGCTTTCAAGATCCCATGGTCCTAGGTATGGCATTCCCCTGCCCCCAGAGAGCACTGCATTCTGATTATGGGCCAGTGGGAATAACTGGATCTGCACTAATACCATTGCAGTGAAATCTTGCAAAATACATATTCATTAAAATGGCATTTGTGGCCCTAGTGAATTGTATACTGAGACCTGTATTGATTCCTATTCAGGATCTGAAAACCAGATTTCCAATAGTCTGAAACATGTTCTCTTTGCTGTGCGAGCTATGTACCAAATTATGATTCTGTTATTTTAATCATTTCATCTTACGGCTTTATATTTTTTCAAGTAAATTCCTCTTTATCTCTTCCTATAATCATGCTTTGTTATAGTGTGCACAGAAGCTTTATCAAACCATGTCATCATGTTAAAGAAACAGATGGATTGCTGAGAAATGGTCATGGGAACTGAGTGGGGTGTTGAAAGTCTTTGGCTTCACTTATCAGTAATATCAGCTTGAAAATCTTTTACAACATACAATGAATGCCACAGCTGCCAAAGTTAACGAACACAGCATATATTTGCAGCTGGGTTGTAATAGGCATTGCGCTGATCATGGCTGCATTAGTTAATTCAGTGAGATTTGTAAAATTCCATGGCATTAAAGGCATTTTATAATTCAGTATGCAGAAGATTTCCTGGATATAATACAATGGAAGCATCCTAATATTTATTGCTTTTGAGTTAGGGTATCCCATGACGCAAACCACATTCATTTTAATGCAGCATGTAGAGCTCGATACTATAATCCAGCCCAGATTTAGAATCCTTTTGATTTCATTTTGATTTGATTTGCACATTTGTTACAAGGCTGAGTTTAAGGTACCAGCTATCACAATACAAAGCCCTATACCCTTGACCCCTTCGTGGCCTTGGAACCGCCTATCACTATGCTCTGCCATGACAACTTCACTCAAGTCAGCAATGGCTTCTGCAGGTGCCTACCTGCAAATGGGCAAATCAACAACTGCTAGTACCCATGTTTTTTCTGTTGTGGCTCCTGCCTTCTGGAATGGCTTGCCTGAGGAAGCCAGGAAACCTCCCACTCTCCTGGCTTTCCCCAAATTATGAAAAATTGAACCATTCAGGAGAGCTTTCTGCACTGGTAATATGGGTGGTGGTGGTGAAAAGTGCAGTCACAGCTGTCTTATGGTGACCCGTGGTGGGATTTTCAAGGCAAGAGACGTTCAGAGGTGGTTTGCTATTGCCTGCCTCCATGTCACAATCCTGGTATTCCTTGGAGGCTTCCCATACAGCTACTAGCCAGAACCACCCCTGATTAGCTTTCAAAATCTGACCAGGCTAGCCTGTACAAAATAGTTTTACTAACTTGCTTGGATAAATGATTAGGGACTGTGGCCTATACTGCTGTGTACAGCTCATTGTAACTAGGATCCTATTTGTGTAATTTCTGTACTGCTTAACAGGTCATGTGAAGACTTACACTATGCTTCAGTTCTTTCTGGTGTTTCCAGACTTCTAAAATCCTAATACATTAGTTACTGAATGCCCTATTTTTGTGATTGTCCTGACTAACTCTGTGTAATCCTCCTGGTGTCCTTGTGAGAAAGGCGGACCATAAATAATGTAAATAAATAAATCCAGTGGATTTAAATATGTCTAACTCTGTATTATGTTGTAGAAAGAGTCTTTGGACAATTTGTAATTCATCTCACTTTTGTTAAAATGCTGGGTTTAAGATGGGTTTGTCCAATATTTTCTGCTCTAGAAAATTTCCTGCTGTTTCTGACAGAGGTTCAGTCTGCATTGATGAAAAGTACTGGAGTCAGAGACATGTTGGAGTGAAATCAGCCAGCATGGTTTATTTAGGGTTCAGATGAAGCATGAGGGATGGAGGTCAGGGGACCTGTTTATGTTCATGGTCAAGCCACACCCCTGACCTTGCCCAAAAAGGGTGATTGGATTAGTTTCCCGCCAGAGGCTATCATAGGACTGTGACAGGACAAGTAGGATCCTGGCGGGCCATTATTTGCTGGACCAAAGCTCAGGTCCTACCTGGCCATGTGCTCAGCAGTGGCTATGTGGCTGTCACCATTGCATACATTACGATTGGTCTTTCCCACCATTGTGCCAACAGTCCCACATCATTTCACAAATTTCCGTCTGCATCTCATACCACATCCACTCTCCTATTGTTTCACCTCAGCATCGGCTGTCTGCATCATTTTATTGCCATTTAGTGGTGACTCCGAGGTCACTACGGCATCTCACCACCTTATCTGGATTTGGTTTTAAGGTGGTACAATTGCTCCTCCCCACCCTTGAGCCATTGTGAGCAAAAAGCAGACAACTGGAGCCAAATCCCGCCCCCCTCCTTTTCTAAGGAGATACGCAAATTGTCACAAAGGAAACAAGTTAGCTGAAAATCCAGTCGTCTGTGTTTAAAAGCAGCCAGGGAACATTTTTCTGCGATCATATTTTTTTGTTGGGGGGGGGGGGGTTGGAAGCACGCCCACCCCTGAACCATTTGTTATTTCCTGGGGCAGTACCCAGCATGCCTTGCCTGGCAACTGCCTGGTGTTCTATGTTTTTTATCCAGCTTGTTCTGTCATTCCTGTCCCCCTGCCTCCCCCTCTGCCAGGTCATCCCCCTTTACTTTCTGCAGGGGGGGTAATGGGTGCTGTTTCCTCCCTGCAGCGCAGCACAGTGCTTTGCAGGTGCCCATGGGAACTTACTCCTCCCCCCTCTACCTCTTACTCTCCCTAAACAACTTGCATCCTGACGCAGACAGAGGAGAGCTTTATACTGAGCCAAATGGAAAGCTGGTGCCACAACTGCACGGAATAGCTTTACATAGCAGAGGCAGACTGGGCCAGAGACAGAGCCCTTTGAAAAGGATTGGATCGACCATCAATTAATAACACTGCTCAGTCAATATAGACAAGATTCAGTGATGTCACACAAAATGAGCTACTGTTGGTGAGCTTCATAATGGCTCACCATTTGTTTTTACCTATTCAAACTGGTGAAAAATGCAGCAACAAGGCTTTTGACTGGTGTTGCTGCCAGAGAACAGATTACATCAGTTTTGAAAGACCAGTACTAATCAGCTCTGTCCTTTTTGAGTTCAGTTCAAACTGGAAGCTTTACCCTTTAAGGCCCTGAACAATCTGGATCATATATGGCGAATTGTATCTTCCCAAATACTCAATGTCATGTTCTTTGAACTTCTAAGGAGGTCCTGTTTGTAGTTCCTTTGTTTGGGAAGACAGAAATGAAGGCAGTTAGAGTTCAGTCCTCTGTTGCATCACCTTTCACAGTCCCTGCCCCCTGCCCAAGAAGTGTGGCTAGCTGACTCCTCTGCAGAATTTCTCAGACTTGTTCAGTTTCTTTTGTTTGTAATTGAATCTGTGGGATTTGCTTTTCAAGGCTGCAACCTTAATTGGATAGAAAACTCTGAAAAATTAATTCTGCTTGCTACTTTTTGGGTATACACACACACACACACATATATGTATATACACACTTCTAAGGCCCAATTTACACCTCCCCTCTGAAGTAGTTTGACTGCTGTCTTTTCCTACACTCATTTCACGCTGGTTTCAAATTTCACTCCCTGGGTCTGAAGAGCACTAACCAACAGGATCTGTTTAAAGTAGTATAATGCCAGCTTGATCACAGGAGGGCAATTAACGAATGTAAACAGTAATTTTAAAACTAGAACAAGTATGGTTTGAAACTAGAAACAGGTATAGATGTGCTTTTTTGAAACTTGAATGATTCCAGCGGGAAAGTCAGATGTAGATTTGACCTTAGGTTCTGTTTGGTTTTGATTTTGCAAACCACTGCTGTAGCCCTTCTGTGAGCGGAGCATTGTGGAATAGAAATTCTGCATCTCATTGTGGAAAAAGAGTGCAATAATGCTCTCCGCAATAATATGTTCTAAATCATTTTACTAGATCTCCTGTGTTTCAGCTTATTTATTAATTGGGATTTCTCTTGGTCTTTCCAGAGGACTCAGGATAGATTGCAATGTTAACATTAACTGGGGAAAACAACAGCTTCCAACCTTCTGAAGATAGAATGTGCAGAAGATATGCACATTGTTAGGATGGCTTAGCTAAATATCACTGAAGTATTAAGCAGCGGATAGACTGGCCAATCCAGTATATCTGTCAAACAATAGCTCAGTCCCAGTTTCAGAACAGGGTGTGATAATGACTTCAGGGAAGTATGGGTGGGACACCGGCTCCTGCCGAGGCAAGACGCTTGTTGTGAAACTGAAGCACAAAACTGTTTTTAACAAGGGCTGTCACCAATGCTCCCTCTAAGCTGTGGAGTCTTGTGAGCAAAAGTCCAACTTTGTGAGCTACTGGTATCAAAGTTGCAAGTGAGCGATTTGGCTGCTGCATAAATTAGTTTGCTCTGGAGCCATCCTTCCTGAGCTAAGACAAAAATGTGTGAGCTGGAGGCTAAAAAACTGTGAGCTAGCTCACACTAACTCAGCTTACAGGGAGCACTGGATCTATCAGTACCAGAAGGATGGAAAGTGTGGACCATAAACATTGTGTTTTTAGTATCACCAGGGGTCCGTTGGGGCCGGAGCGAGGCGGAACGAAGCTCCGCCAGCTCAGGACTGGCCAGTAATCTGACTCTAATCTGATTCAGCTCGCCGCCGAAATTTGGCGGCAATTTTAAAAGCCACTGGAGGGATACTCAGGGGTCCTTTAAAAAGTTAACATTTTTTCCCTCCATAGAGAACAATGGAGGGGATGGGACAATCTGTTTGGGGGCCCATAGAATTGGACCCCGTGGCCCAATCTTCTTGAAACTTGGTGGGTATTTTGAGGAGAGGCCCCAGCAGCTACCCTGCAAGTTTGGAGCCTCTTCCTCAAACCCCCTTTCCTCCAGCCCCTCATATACCCTATAAGTTTTTGCCATTATTTCAATGGCCCATAGGATATAATGGGGCTGAAACTGACATTCCCTTTCTGACACACTTCTGGTGATGTCAGGGGACGTGGCAAATGCTAATGAGTTATGCTAATGAGTTATGCTAATGAGCTCCTGCACCTCTTTTTCTACGAAAGGACCCCTGAGTATCACTGTTTTTTGACTTATTTTGCATGAAGTCAGACTCACCATTGTTACTAAACAAAGCTGGATTCTTGTGCATGGGAGCAGCTTTAAAAAGGCATTGTAATATATCTATACAAAATTCTTTGGAATCATGCATTAGCACAAAGTGCTACACAGACCTTATTTTGTTCTAGTTTGCTTGGATATAAATCTCACTGTGCTCACTAGGACTTACTTCCAAGTGAATGAACTTAGGATAGTAACTTTAAAATCTTTACTCATTTTCATATTTGGCATATTGTAAATGAGAACAAAACCTTTTTTGGGGGGGGGGGGGGAGTTTGGAAAATTGTGACTCACCAAAGGCCATGCAGCAATTCCATCAATAGGTGGGTATATGGACTTTTGAGAATTACTCATTCTGTCCAAGGAATGAAAGAATGCTCCCTACTTTGTTTCTTTTTATACCCATTTATATTTTCATTAATGTTTTTTGGGTCTCTGATTTTTGTCATTTGCTTTGCAGATTTGCATGTTTTTGTACAGTTTGTGTCATGGGTACCATTTATGTCCTGTTTATGTATAATATACACAGATCATGATTTTATTGACATAAATAATTCTGAACATTTTACAGTTATATGATGTGAGGAAAAAGAAACTGGTTTTAAAATAATTATGGAACAAAAGAAATAAAAATAAGGATTTTTAGCACAAATTGGCAGAGTTGAGAAATTAGAAATCCACTGGTGGTGGTGATCATAATGATACTAGAAGTCTATAAGCCCCATTTAAAGGCTGAAGCTCTAGAATAATGATTCCTTTCCTTAATTTGGATATATTATGTATATAATCGGCACAGATTTTCAGTCCCTACTACTTGTTTTCTTAATTCAAATAGATTGACCAACAAAAAGCTAAAGAACTTCTTAAAAATGATAATGTTTCTAGAATCCATACAAGGATCAAAGGTTGCTCACAATCCATAAGAGGCAATCCATTTCCAGTTCTATTTTCTGAGCCTCCGGGGTTGGGGGGGGGTTATGTGTGATTTCCCCCACACACACACACACAAATGCCAAACAACATGGAGACTAAGCCTGAATAAACATTTCTATTTCATTCTACGTTGCTCTGCATACTGAGGTTAAGAGTATTATAGGTGTGTTAACTTGAAAATGCATGTTTCACCCAAGTGGATAACATTTGTTGTTGTTATTTTTGCCATCAAGTCACAGCTGACTTATGGTAACCCTGTAGGGTTTTCAAGGCAAGATATATTCAGAGGTGGTTTGCCATTGCCTGCCTCTGTATGCATTATGACTACTGTGTACTGGGTCCAACACATGGAGGAGCAGGACAAGGTAGTGATAAACAGCTCAGTACACAACAAGACAAAGTTACCGGCCGAGGCGGCCGACTATATACAGCCCCCTGAGTTACACCCACAGTCCTATTGGAGGGTTTGAATTTCCCGCCAAAGACCCTATTGCTGTACTCCTGGAGGTTCAGGATCCTTGGCCCCTATTGTTTCCAGGAGCCAAACTCAGGCTGCATGTCGCTGGCACCTGGTGGCGGTCAGTGGACATAACAATGACCCCAGTATTCCTTAGAAGGTTCCCATCCAAATGCTAGCCAGGGCCAACCCTGCTTAGCTTCTGAGATCAGATGAGATCAGACTAGCCTGGGCTATCCAGGTCAGGGCTTTATTGGGTATGATTTGGTAGACAAATATTCAGTACTGTGGAAGTTCAGCTGATTTGGTTTATAAATATTAAAATATTCTGAATAAGATTAAGCAGGCATTGTGTTGATATAGTAAATAAGAACATCATAATCTGGAATAAATACACAGTGAGTTGGATCTAATGTTCATTTTCTGCCAGGCAAAGGCACGTGCCAATAAACGAGGGAGAAATATTCACTGACTCCTCCCTTCCAATGCAGAGACCCCCACATAGCTCTCAGCTCTGTTACAGGGGGGTCCCCTAAACTGTCAGGGTATCACAAGTATGGAAGACTTCAGTTTGGCTGCTGTTATTTTATGGAACAGGTTCTGAACCCATAATCTTCTAACGTACATTGAGCTGGATCATATTCACAGTGAGTTTGCTGAAAAGGCATGCTGCTTTCTCTTTCCTGCTGTGGCCCTTTTTGTGTCCATAAAAAGCTGCTTGAGAGAATCAGAAATACCTCATCCTAGTCCTTAAACAACTGAAGCAAACTTCACAAATGGAGTAAAACCTTGTGCAACAAGTGAGGGAATGATTTCAGCCAATTCCATCTTCTGGGTGCACCTCCTCTCCCATACCTCATTCTGTTTGTGAGGGTCCCCTGACCATCAGGATTAGCTATTTGGAGGTCACAGCAGGAAAAATCTTTTCTACAACCTCACTTTATTCATGACAGGGTAGGATACAGCTATTAGCTATACATTTTAGTAGAAAGGTTACTTTTTGCCTTGACCTATTTGTTTATACCTTTTTATAAGTATTGTGACGCCCAGCAAAATGTGTTCAAATGATGGAGTCTAGGCCATTGTTGAGAGAAGCTTGTATAGGACAGCTTACACAGATCTGTCAGCAGCTGAAAAACTTCCAAGCTTATTTTCTTTGAAAGAATCTGGCTTTCATTTCTAATGAGCACAGCATTCCCATGGGAGGCTCATTGATGCAAATCTGTCAATTTAAAGTCTTGGAGCTACAGTGACAACGGAGTCAACAAACAGCAAGTTGATATGGAAAAAGAAAATACACCTGTTTTACACTTGCCATGATAAACTGCTCAGTTGTTCTAGAGATGACAGGTTATTTCTGATTATAACAGGGGAGGACTGGAAAAAAAGGGGTTGCACAAACAAAAATACCAATGCTAAGACCTGTCAAAGCTTCCAATTATAGAATCACAGATGCAGGCTTGGAATGCAACCTTTCCAAAACAAGTAGGCTGAGAAATAAATTCAGCTGTTTTCAAAGTGGCAACGAAGAAATACTACTAAAAAGACTTGCATCCAAAGCACTCTTCTTATTTATTGATTTAAACATTTGGGCCAAGCTTTTCTCCCACACTGGGGATTCAAAATGGCTTCCATATACAAATATACAAAATATACATTTTAAACACAAATGTGGAAACAAGACAGTCTTCCAGAAGGTGATATGATATGAAGGGGTGCTGGTTCTGTCAGCATGGTTCATGCACAGTCACAGGATGAGAGCCATAGGCTTTATATGAAGAAGATGGAGGGCAAAACAAAACCATTAACAAAGCATTGTTTGCATGCCAATGTGCTTTGCAGCTCGAGTGGAAAAGGGTCTTTGGAACTGTGGGGAGGGGTAAGAACCCAATTTTTCATACAGGTTTCCTTCCAACCTACTTTGCCTTAAATTGTACCTGAAATCCTGAAGAGCTGCTTCCAGTCATAGCAGTCATTCCTGGATTACTTATTTATTTAATTCATTTAAATCCTGCCTTTTTCCCCATTGGAGACCCAAGGTGGCTTACATCATTCTTTCCTCCTCCATTCTTTCCTTACAACAACCCTGTGAGGTAGGTTAAGCTGAGGCTGTGACTGGTCCAATGTCACCCAGCAAAGTTCCACAACATGAGTGGGGTTCAAATGTGGGTCTCCCAGATATTAATCCAACACTCTTAACCACTGTACCACACTAGCTCACTATGCTTAGATGGTATAATGGTTTGAATGAGTAAACAGAGGGATGCAAACATGATTGTCAGCCAGATTTGCCTTGATCAAACTCCTTGTTTACATGCAAGCTGAACCCTGTCACTGAATCACCTAGATGTGGTTGTCCAAGATGTCACCTGGGTAGCCTTTGGAGCAGCTTTGTGTTTGTGCAGTAACTACTTATGGAACAGTGTCATGGTTGGGTCATGCCTTTATAAATAAGCTACATTTGCAGCATGCAGCCTTGTTTTCACCTGCATTATCAACAAACTAAATCTTCTCATCAACTTGAGAAGAAGGTATGTATTTCCCATGGCTATAGCTGGGCCATTTACTTTTGTTGTTTTGAATGTACCTTTTTCACTGAGGGTCAAGTCAGATTACAAAATATAAAAAAAACAATGTGATCAGAAATTATAAAACATCCAATGAAGAAAGCAGTAGGACTAGGATTACAGAATTTAAAAACAATGTGGACAGTAAACTGTCAGGCATGCTATACTGTAAACAATGTAGGAATTGGATTACAAATGTAGAAGCCAGTGCAGTAAAAGCAGGATGATACATACGGTAAATATTTCAATAGACTTCAGTCTATTCCCTTATAAAAGCACCCTACCTAAGTATTCCATTATACTACAATCCAAAATACTACAATACAAGTGTCCTCTTGAACTTTTCTGTTTTGCACATTCTGAGGAATGACAGAAGTATGGCAGCCTTCCTGGCCAATTTGTCATGCAGAGAATCACAGTTTTCCTACTGTTTACACCTGAAGAGTTGGATGCATCCTTTAAAAGATCCTCAGTGGTTGCATTATTTGCTTTTGGTACCAGCCAACACAGTTAGTGGTATGTCTGGTAATTGTAAGAACTGTTTGCAAGATTCATCACCTAGTCTTTGATTTACATGTTGCAACAGTGTTGTAAGGCACACAGAGAAACCTAAGTAGTAAGTCTCAACTTAATAGTGGCAAACATTTTTGACAGCGTGTCTTTCATTTGGAAGCAATGTGAACATCAGATGCATCAAATGGGCAACAGTGCATATTCAGTTATCTTTCCCTACAATCTGACATATTCCAGTTGTAAGGAAACTATTGCAATCTCACACTCTTCCCTCCCTCCCTCACAGGATTTTCCTTTCTGTCTACTTTCTTGCTGAGCAGCCCCTTTATATATTTTCTTTTTGATGCTGGCCCAGTCCAGGGAACTGAGAGAAGAGACAAAACCATCTTCTTGTATTCTATTTTTGAAATGGCATACAAGAAGCTTTTGAAAGTTCAAAACGAACAAAATATTTTATTTAACTTGGAGGAGAAAAGGTCAGATGGGATAAGGTGGAGGATGTATGAGGTGAACAGATAATAAAACTGAGGTAACTGACAGTCCCCAACTGTCCTTCCTTAACTGCCTCTCAACAGAATTCCATTTGAACAGCCTGTCTCTCAAAGGTTCTCAGACTCTGTTAGGCATTAACCCTTGACAGACCATCACATAAACATATACATATTATGTCAAATCTTTTCAATGATTTTTACTTGCCGGCAGGATATAAATTGAACCAATAGGTGACTGAGCAACCATGAGTAGAAGGCAAATTCATATATCCAATTCATATGCTCTTCCTAACATGTAGGAATTTTAAGTGCTAATTGAAACATGCAAAATTCTGAATTGGTTGAGACCAGCAAACTTGAGAAATACTTATTTATTGTATTTAAAATATTCTTCTCCCACCCTATTGGCCCTGCAGATATCAAGTTGGCTTCCAATCACTATAATTAAAAGTTAAATAACAATTGATAAAAATGGAAGTCCTATAATAACAAGTAAGCAGAAAACAATAAAAGTAACAGCATTCAAATATATCATAAAAGCCAAAAGAAATAAAATTAGCAATAAAACCTTAAATGTTAAAACCAACACAAAAGAAGAAAAACAACACATTAAGAAAGGAGAAGTTTTTGTTTTTTGTTTTTTTAAAAAAAAAATCTTGGGAGGGGGAATTGGAGCCTGGTGCCAGAAGTATAATTAGTTTTGTGTCAGACAAATGGAGACTTTTCCTTTCCAGTTTCTCATTTCTCTACTTTCTTTATCTACTAACAGTTGGGTGTGTCCTCATCCACTGTGAGTTAACTGATGATTCTTTTAATTGGATCTTGTTTTAAATGAGCCTCTCTTTGTAACATCTCCCCTGCCTTTGTGTTGTTTGTAACCCAGTAAAAAAGTATCAGCCTAATGGATGAATTTTTATGCATCTAATGAAGTGAGCTCTGACTCACAAAAGCTTATATGACAATAATTTTGTTAGTTTTTAAGATGCAAGTAGACTCCTGTTTTGTTTTGCCGCTACAGACTAGAAGGCGAATTCATATATCCAATTCATATGCTCTTCCTAACACACATGCAATTATTTCTCATTGCAGTCTTTCAAACTGACTAACACTATGATTGCCAACACTTGTTTGGGAAATTCCTGGAGATTTGGGAGCAGAGCCCTGGAGGGCCAGGTTTAGGGAGGAGAAGGACCTTAGCAGGGTATAAAGCAGCCATTTTCTCCAGGGAACTGATCTCTGAAGTCTGGAGACCAATTGTAATTCTGGTATTTCTCCAGTCCCTACCTAGAGGCTGGCAACCCTAGTGTCAGTTTGTGGCGCGCGCACACACCCCCCTGCAGCAAATGGAGGCTTCTTTCATAGCTAATTCTCATCTGTGTGGTTTCTTCTGCCATAGTTTCAAATGGAGGCCATTCTAGACATTCCTATTTCCATTTACAAACCACTGAAAAGCTCTTAGGCATGGTGCCATTCCACATAGAAGTGTTAATAGTTAAATGTTTTATTCATTTAAAATATTTATAACCCCCATTATCTCCTTAGACTCAAGGTAGCTAACAAAACAGTCAAAACTTCAAGGACACAAAGACATAAGCATTCATCACTATGTGCAAGGATATGCTGGCAGTAGGGTGCATATTCCATGTGGTAGGCAAGCAGCAGAAATTTGGTAACCTTTAGTGTTAGCATATCATGTGGTCCACTGTACCTACTAAGAGCTTCCTGGTCATCTGCATGTGGAAGTAGTAATGTTTTTTACATAAATCTGTAATGTATTCTGGATTGAAAATATCTAATCTGAACAAGCAGTGCTAACATTTAGCAATGCCTAGTTTTAATAGATTTTGATATTAGATTTATTTTGCACATATTTTCTATTCATGCCTCCTATGCATTTGGCTGTCAAGATATCAACAACAACAACAACAACAACAATATTCAAGTAGTATAGCTTTCCATCAGCCAGAAATTCATGGGAGCACAAAACAGACAAGATCATGGAGAATTATGAAACAAAGATTCTTTGGGACTTCCAATTACAAACAGATAAATAGCTAGAGCATAACACCACTGATATCACAGTTGTAGAAAAAAAAATGAGGAATAGAGTTTGGATCATTGACACTGCAATCCCAAGAGTCAGCAGAATAGAATAGAAAAGAAAGAACAGGAAAAGATCACAAAATACCAAGACCTACACATAGAATCAGAGTGCCTCTGGGAGAAGAAGATGACCATTGTGCCAGTTGTCATTTGATATATACATCTACTATGTATATGAAATCATCAACTCTGTTTGTAAAATGACTAAAGCTTATTTAAAGCTCATGTCAATGTTCTATGAAGTCTGACTTTCAGACCACTTGTTTTTACACTTTTAATATTTGTTATTCTGCGCTCTCTCTCTCTCTCTCTCTCTCTCTCTCTCTCTATATATATATATATATATGATAATATTTAACTTTAAGTTGGCTTGTCCCTTTGGACAGTGCTGCATTGAGCAAATAACGCCAGCTCATGTCCAGAAGACAGTGTTGCTTGGAACAGCTAGAATTCTGCAGATATCTCTGCAATTCCCAAGAACTTGGCTAGATCTCGAATTGCAGAACACCATCTACCAGTCAAACTGTGACTAATAGTAATAACATTCCTGTGATATATCTAATTTGCAAGGAGGGTTAATGTGCCCATACAATCGTACAATTCAGACATCTCAGTAATATCTAATATGTACATCAGCTGGTAGTCTCTGGTCTGGAACTGGACAGTTTTATCTGGCAATTATTTTGTAAAGCCCAAACATAAATACTATGTATTTTGGGTTCAGGAATTGTTTCGAATCCTGTGACCTCCCCCCCACCCCCCAGTTCTGAAAACTGTCGACTGGGAGAACACTCCACTTAATGGAACCCTTCCATCACTCCCACTCCATTTCCCCACTGAAATTGCTCTGCATCACAAAAGCTGGGCTGTTCATGAAGCAGTGTTATATGGGCTACTTTCCCATCTCCACCTTTAACATTTGTTCAGCTCATTTTTATTCTGAAAATGGTTCTAAAAATATATTAATCTTTTAAAGCAATAGAAGGACATGAAAAGTGCTTTTAAATTGGTTAAAGCACATGTTCTGTTAATGCGTTCAGCTGTCAACTGGACTTGCACAGTGCAGCTGCAAATTCTATTCCATTGTGTGTTCTGCTCTTTGTATGGGAATCAGCACACTGTATGCTAAGGAGTGCTAAAAGAATTTGCATTTACAATAGCAGCATGCCAGCATGACACTTAATACAAGAAACTTTCTACAATGTGGTGCGTGTTTTTAAAATTCCAGTTGACATATACTATTTCCAGCTATATGCAGTATACAAATGGAATAGCATTATAGCCTCCTTTGACATGCCAAAGGATAGATGGAAGATTCCTTGTAACTTGAAGCACATCAGTCCAAATTGAAACCATTTAATCATCATCAACACACAGTAACATGCATAATTCAATTAAATGACATGGGTAGGCAAACAGAGTATAAGAAATCCACTTGGTAGAAACAAAACAACACAGCAGTAGTAGAAAGTGGTGGCATCAAAGCAAACCCAAAGCCATCAAAACCATTAAAATGTATCAAAGATCCTTAGGTAATTTAACCCCAATCAGAAATAAACATAAACACAAAAAGGAACTATGATAATTGGAAAGTTGGGCAAATTCAGTAAAAGACAGGATACAGAACAAAATAACTAAGGTCAGACATGCCTTTAGATCTGACTCAGCTGCAAATGCCTATGGATCTAAAGGGCATGATCAAACAGCAACATCTGGGAAAGGTCCTGCAGCCTTCAGCACCCCATGCTGCCCCACCACAGAAGTGGACTTAAAAGACACTGGGGAAAGTCCGGTCCTAATGCTATCTATAGACTTTTCCCTGTCTGATTGCTCAAACACGCTCTCATGCCATCGGAATGGTCTGCTTATTCCATCCTGACTTGGTGCCATTTTTTGTCCTCACATAGCAGTATGTGTATAACTGCATACTCCATAGGGAACTCGCAGTGCAGTTCCATGTTAATGCACATGGAAAACACAAGGCAACCCCCTCCCCCACTCAGCTAAACGTGCCATCTGATTGGGCATTGATGGGCTGAGCCTGCAGCTACAAAGGATGTGTGATCACGCAACACCATGTCAATTTCAACCGGGCAAAATAGGCTCACTTCCCCTCCACACCAAATGGCACATCTGACTGCAGCCTAAATGGATTTGGGGGGGGCCCTACAAAATATAATGAGATTATTCATGACCGGCACAGAGTTGATCTACAGTTGATCTCCAAACTACAGAGAGCAGTTCCCCTTGAGGAAATGGCAGCTTCTGTTGCATCACATACCTGCTGAGCTCCTTCCCCTCTCCAAACTCTGCCCTCCCCAGGCTCCACTCCCAAAATCTCCACTAATTTCACAACCCAGAGCTGGCAAGCCTATAATAGCATCACAAATTGTATTTGTGAAAAGAAAATCCCATGAGCCACTCCCGGAAACATTCCCTCTGTGCCCAACCCCTCCCTCTCCCCACTGGTTGCTAGCCAATGGAAGGCAACCCTAAGCTCAGAGCAGCATACATGGTTCTCTCTGTCTTATGTTATCCCCACAACAGATGATAGAGAATGACTGGCCCAAAGTCACAGGTCACCCCAGCAAGCTTTATGAGAGTGGCATGAATGGGGGGGGGGGGGGGGTTGAAGCCAGGTCTTGACCATTACACCACAGTGGCTGTCTGAGAAGGAGAGGAAGGTACTGTCTTTAAAAATTTTAAAGAGGTTCAGTAAGGTAGTTTTATTTTCTAATGCTTTTAATGGGGTTTGAGCATTTTGGGAGGTTTGGTTAATTGTTTTTATTGTACAATGAGTGGTTCTAAATTAAAATAGTAAGCCAACTTGAGCCACAAGGAGGTGGCAGGGTATAAATGCATATATACACCAAGGTGTCATGGAGCATACCACTTGCTGTTTTACACACTGAAACATATATATAGTAAACTTTGCAGAAATGCCTGGCCAGCAGAGTCCAGCTACTTCTTCCCTGTGCCCCTAGTGGCTGCACTGCAGAACTACATCAGAAGGTGTTTTTTAAAACAAACAAACAAACACCACATTCCATGAATGCGGCATAACGCTGGCTTCAGGGCCTTCCAGCTGGGATTTTTGTCCCTCTAGTTCCCCCCTTTCTGTAGCCCTGCTGTGGAAGATCTGCTTACTTCAGGCTAAATAATAAATAAAGCATACAGTAGTAGGAGAAGAGCCTTCACTACAGTGTAGTAGTAATACATGGTATGAGAATAAAAAGCATTTGGAAGACTGTCCTGTTTTCAGTGGTGAAACGTTAAAGGATTTGCTTTCATCAAACAGTGCAATTTGAACACAAGTTAGCTAAAGACAGGAAAGCTGTTCCAAGGTGGGAGAGCTATGATTTATTTTTATACATTGGTTATTTATCTAGCAGTAGGAAATGAGTGTGTCCTACAATGGCTAGAGGCACTCAGAGTGTTCCAGTGTACTTAGCTTCAGGGTTAGTAAGCCAGAGGAAATGGACACAGAGGATTTTGTTCAGAGCACTGGAAATGTCATACCAAGAAACTGTAAGACAGTCTGTATCAACTTCAAATCTCCAGGCTTTGCATTTCAGATATGTTTTTGCTGTAGAGAGTCAGCAATATTATCAGTGGCCCACTTTAATCAAAAAGCTATTGAATTACTACAGAAAAAATCCAATTTACCTCACATTTGGAAATGTGTTGGCTTTAACTGTTCTACAATGATATTTTTAAAAGGGTTCTGGAATGATAAAAGGAACTTCTGGGATATAATTATGTTACACAGAAACCAGCTTCATAGAAATTACTTCTTATTGAACAAGAGTGTCCCAGGGAGGTAGCAGCAATTTCCATCAAAATCAACCACAGCAACATTATAAATTGCATTGCCACAAAACTTAATGGCCAGACAAATAAGGTTTGACTAACATTGCCTTCCAAGGGATTTTACAGATGCAGATTTCTGCTCACTCAGTTGTGGCTGAGACTTCTGATTCTGCCATATATGCACCCACTGAGCACCACAGCTGCTGCAGAGATATAGCAGACCTTGCAGATCCACGGATGGATACAGGACTGCAGAATAAATTAAGAATTGTGACTACATTGTTCTCCCTTTTGAATAAACAGCTTGATCTTCATTGTTCTGATGATGTATCCGAAGCTCTTGTTTTTGAATTTCTTTCATACCATTGGCAACATTAGTTGCTTGCTGACATGCCTTTATTTTATTCTAGTGAGAACCTTTTAATGCTAACATCTCATCAATGTTCCCCCTAAGCTGAGTTAGTGTGAGCTAGCTCACTGTTTTTTAGCCTCTGGCTCACACATTTTTGTCTTAGCTCAGGAAGGATGGATCCAGAGCAAACTAATTTATGCAGTAACCAAATTGCTCACTCACAACTTCAATGCCAGTAGCTCACAAAGTAGAATTTTTGCTCACACGACACCACAGCATAAAGGGAGCATTGCTCATGAGTAGGCCAAGTATGGCTAGATAGTGGCTCGCATGCTTCATCTGGCTCTAACAGTACTTTATTTCCTCCCCTAACTTTTCCCGTACTGACATCTCTTCATTGCTTTCCATTTCACAAGATGGGAAAATAGTCTGCTAGGTAAGAAGTAATACCCTGAATATTCTGCTGGCATTAGTAGTGCTGATCCAGGAGCACTTTCACTCAGTAATGGCTTGCCAAAGCTCATGTGAGAGACATACTTCTCAGCTGGCAAGCACCTTCCCTTGAGCCTGTGATGATGCAGAACCCAGGGGTTCTGGGGTAGGGTTGCCAACCTCCAGGCAGAGCCTGGAGATCATCCAGAATTATAATTGATCTCCAGACTACAGAGAATAATTTCCTAGACAAAATGGCTGCTTTGGAGGCTGGACTCTATACCCCACTGAACTCCCTCCCCTCTTCTCCCCAAACTCCACTGAACTCCCTTCTCTCCCCTCTCCCACTCCCTCCCTTCCCATCCTCTTCCTTCAAAGACTTCAGGAATTTCCCAACATAGAGTTGACAACCCTACTCTGGGGGACCTGAGAGAGCAACCTTATCTGGCATGTGGGTGTTGGGGGGGGATAGACTTCAAATCACTTTGGGAACAAAGGGGAAATGATGTCACAATCTGGAATATCTATCCCCCAAACAGTTTAGCTGGAAGGAATATAGCTGTCATGGACAAGCCAGGGCTCAGCAACAGTGAGGAGTCCTCAGACCAACTGCAGTTGCCGAACGGTTGTCAAACAGCAAGGAAATGAGGTTCAGGAAATGACGTTCCCTGACTTGCAGCCAAGAGATGGTACAGAATTACATCCACCCTCCACCTCAGAATCCAGCAGTCGAAGGCCAGCCACCTGCCCCACTTTCCCAGGGTCACCGTCACCCTTGGAACACCACAGAAGAAGATTGAGAACAGACCTACAGTCTAGGCATCTGAGTGCACACCTTGCTTCTCAGCATCAGTTGCCGGTTGATGATAAAGATAAATCTTTGCAGGATTCTTCCTGAGAAGATGGCTGCAAACTTGATGTCTTGGCCAGTAGCCATAAAGTCTCAGAGAAGCTGGTGGGCATGGACACAATGTGTTTGTTAAATGGTGAACGATATTCTGATATACTCCTGGGACCCAGCCAAGCACCCTGATCATGTCTGAAACTTTTTCTATGCCCAGGAGTCATGTTGCTGCTGTTCCTGTATCCACTGTCTGGGTGAAAAAGATGGGGGCATGATGGCAAAGACATTTTTTTTTTTAGATTTTACTTAGACAAGCTTTTTTTTTAAATTTTTTTAATTTGTTTATTATACATATTAGTTATTGTCTTTTAACTCGTATATTTCATATCTATTTATAACCCTTCACCTTTCCTCCTACCCTCCCCACTCTATTCTCATGCGTTAGTCCTTTATTCCCAGCCACGGGCACAAAGTCCGAATCTTGCACTGAATGTCCTTCTTCCCTTCCATTGGTATCCATTCTAAGTAGGTCTTCCATTTCATCCTGATGTCTTTGATCTTGTCTACCCATGTGGTCTTCCAATTCAGTTTCTCGATTATATCCGACTGTATAAATTCAAACAAGTAATTATGCCAGACTTCTATTGTCCATTTACTTTTATCCTTCCACCCCAGAGCAATTACTGCTTTGCTTGCTAATATCATGGCTTTAAATATAGCTTGGTCCTCCTTAATTACTGCTGGGTTCCCTACTGTGCCCATTAACATTAAATTAAAGTCTATGGTCAATGAAACTTTAAATATTCTTTTTATAATTTGTAATATTTTGGACCAAAATGCACTAACCTCTGGGCACTCCCACCACATGTGGAAAAACCATCCCTTAGATTGCTTGCAATGCCAACACCTAGAGCTCATCCCTGGAAACATATTTGCTAGCTGCGCTGGTGTTTTATACCATTTTGTAAAGAATTTGTGCTCCATATCTTTGGATTTTATCACTTTGATTTCCTCAGTTCCCTTCATTATTTTACTTGCTTTATTTCCTGATATCTGACCTTCTTTATTCCAAGTTTTTCGTAAATATGATATTGAGTTGTCTTTATCTAATATCATTTTCCTATAGATTTTCCCTGCTAGCCCTTGTTTTGATCTCTGCATTACTTTACATATTTCCTCTATTGGTTCCTCCGTCCAAATTCTTTCTTTGCTGTTTAATTATTATTTTTTTGCCATCTTGTAGAGGCCTGTTATTTTTAACCAGTATTGGTCCCCTACCGTTTCTACTATCTCGTGTATCGGTTTTAGGTTGCCCCCTGTGAACATATCTCCCAGTCTGTAATAGCCCTTAGATCTTAACAAGTCCCACAATTTGTTTTCTATTAATTCCTTTTGAATGGACTCCAGTGGTGCCCATCTTGACTCTCTCCTTATCCATAATGCCTGTGATGGCAAAGACATTGGGTGGACTGTAGCCAAGTGCTGCTTCTGGGCGGGGGAAGCAGTGTATTCTGGTTTCTTGGATAGGTCATCCACCCACTTGTTCTGGGAGGCAAAGTCTGCAATGAATTGTCTGGTAAAGCCCAGGAAATGCTGGCTGTTTGATGTCAGGGGGCCTCCCAGGACCGTACGTCCTCCACTTTGGTGGGGTCCATCCTGATTCCCTGCAGAGAGATATGATGGCCTAGGAACTCCACCAAGAGTTTGAACGGATAAAAGGAAGTACTTCTTCACCCAAAGAGTGATTAACACATGGAATTGACTGCCACAGGAGGTGGTGGCAGCTACAAGCAAGAATGGCTTCAGGAGGGAATTGAATAAACATATGGAGCAAAGGTCCATCAGTGGCTATTAGCCACAAGGTATAGATAGGAACTCTTGGTCTGTATTTTTGGCTCTGACTATTCTTGGTGCTGGGGGGGACAGTGGAAGGGCTTCTAGTGTCCTGGTGCCACTGATGGACCTCCTGATGGCACCTGGTATTTTTGGCCATTGTGTGACAGAGTGTTGGACTGGATGGCCCATTGGCCTGATCCAGCATTGGCTTCTCTTATGTTCTTGTGAGGGACAGCTGCTTTCTGACATTGGGCTGGGAGGGGCAATGGAGTGGTGTAAAGAGGCAGAAACAGCAACAGGGAGTTTTGTGGAAGGGGAGAATGTTTCCTTCCTCTCTGAATCACTGTGAGAGATTTCTCCAAAGAGTTAAACCAAGATTGGTAGCTGTGTTAGTCTGTCTACAGCAGTAGAAAAGAGCAAGGGTCCAATCACACCTTAAAGAGTAACAAAATATGTGGCAGGGTATGAGCTTTTGTGAAGAAGTGAGCAGTGACTCATGAAAGCTCATACCCTGCCACATATTTTGTTAGTCTTTAAGGTGCTACTGGACTCTTGCTCTTTTTGACTTCTCTAAAGAGTGTTATCAACTGCCCATCCTTGAGCTAACAATTCTTTGTACTCTGTGGAGAGCCCCAGGAACAGATCAGGGAAAGGAGGTTCTGAAACCTCTAGTGATTCAATGCTAGGGATGGGCTCCTGTGGGCTGGCAGAATGAGTTTGGTGCCTGGGGGCCTGTGGTATGGGGGAGTGGAGGACTTCTTCCCCCTCCCCCACAGAACAAGTTCCTTTTGCAACCACTTTCATCCTCATGGCACAGAGCAGTTGGTTCAAAATCATGAGGTGTGGGAGGGTATAAAATGTGAGTCCTCAGCTGAGGAATCCACTAGCTAAACCCCTTTGCAGAGAGCCCAAAGATGGGCTGGCAAGGAGACTTCTCTCCACCAGCTCAGCTCTGTTGGGCTCCCTTGTGCAGCCTTGTTTAAACAAGCTGCACAAGAGAGCCCGAACCTGGGCTGGTGGAGAGACTTCTCCCCGTGGGCTCAGCTCCCTTGTGCAGCCCAGTTTAAAGGGGCTATGCAAAACAGCCTGAAGCTGGGACAGCGGGGAGACTTCTTCCTGCGAGCTCAGCTCTTTTGGGCTCCGTTGTGGAGCCCCTTTAAACTGGGCTACACAAGACATCCCAAAGCTGGGCTGGCAGGGAAACTTCTCCCTGCAGGCTCAGCTGGCTAAATAGGGCTGCATAAGAGACCCTGAAGCTGGGCCGGTGGGAAGACTTCTCCCTGAGGGCTCAGCTTCATTAGGCTCCCTTGTGTAGCCTGATTTAAAGATGCTGTTCAAGGGAGCCCAAAGTTGGACTGGCAGGGAGACTGCTCCCCACCAGTTCTGTTTTTCAGGTTGTCTTCTGAAGTCCTTTTGAAGTTTAAATGGATTGCACCAGACAGCCCAAGATAGCTGTGTGGTGGGAAGCAACCAGCTCCCCATTGCTCACTATTTTTTGGGCTTTCTGCAAACCCGTTTAATAGGACTGCAGTCCATTTTGACAGGGTTTGTGGGGCCACAAACCATGAACTGGTCTGGTATGGGAACAGACCTCCAAATCTGGTTCAGTTCACTGGTGGACCTCCTGATGGCACCTGGTCATTTTGGCCACTGTGTGACAGAGTGTTGAACTAGATGGCCCATTGGCCTGATCCAGCATTGGCTTCTCTTATGTTCTTATGTGGTTCAGCCATGAATTGAAATGCATTTTCCTAGTTTGTGCACATCCTTAGCAGAGACAGTCTGTTTTGGGAATATAATCTTTCACAAAATGCCTCAAACTGCCACAAATAGCACCAAACTTCATGAAATTTTCGTCCCGGTCGCCCTTCCACAAACATCGCTTTGCAAACCATGAACCAGGCAAAATTTGTGATGAAGTTTAATTTGTGAGCCAGTTCATGCCCATTCCTGGTACCTGTGGTGTTATGTAAACCACCATCAGCATGACTGGTCGATCTTACTGCCATGGCTGAATTTGCTCATAACAATGCCATACATTCCTCCACTTGCCAGATGCCCTTTATGGCCAATTATGGATACCACCCACAATCCTGCCCCAGGTCATGCTGGCTTCAGTGGTTCCCTCCACTAACAAACTTGTAGGTGAGCTCTAAGCCCTCCACATAATGATCTGGGAGCAATTAAAGCAGGGAAAGCAGGCATATAAAGCAGGTGTGAATGGGAAATGATGACCCAGTGAGGACCTCAAAGTCAAGAAACAGGTGTGGCTTTTCACTTGGCCTCTTTGAAGCCAACACCCACCCCAAAAGTTGGATGCTCAGTTCATCAGACCTTTCCCAGTCAGCAAACTTGTGAACCCCATGGCCTACTGGTAAGCCTTCCCATCCACCCTCCAAATCCATTCAGTTTTCCATCAGCCCCCCCCCCCCCCCGGTCCCTGCTACGCCTCTGCATCCACTCCAGCCCCTGGCCCAAGCTCCTCCACCCATTTTGGCGGAGGGGCACAAAGAATACAAAGTAGCACAGATCCTGGACTCCCAGAGATGATGTGGATAACTCCAGTACCTGGTTGAGTGAAATATGGCACCAAAGACCGCTCCTCGGTATTTACAGATAACATCCATGCACCTGCATCAGTGTGACAATTTCATAAGGCATATCCTCAGGAGCCTGGCCCAGTCCCATCTCTGGATGGGGACCCTGAGGGTGGGGGGAATGGTGTCATGGACAAGCCAGGGCTCAGCAACAGTGAGCACTCCTCAGAGGAGGAGGGGCCCTGTGTAGCCAGTTCACAGGAGCCAATCAGCAGTGAAATGAGGTTTAGGATTTCCCTGACTTGCAGCCGAGAGTTGGTGCAGAATCACCTCCACCCTCCAGCTCTGATCTGGCAGTTGAAGGCAAGCCACCTGCCCTCTGAGGCCAAAGATGATGAAGAGGCTGGGGTCATAACAAAATTATAAATAATGCAGAATGGGAAGAGTTAATAAGAATAAAAACATGTCCATTATTTGCCCCATGGGCCATTTCAAGATGAGAAAACAGCACAAGGGAAAGGTGAAGCTACTCACATATAGTTTTCATGATCAAAAAAATGGTCTGTGTGCATCTGGGAGGCACATAACTCCCTTTGTGTGTGTGCTAGAAAGTCTGGTGATAGGTACCTACCCTTTTTCAAATCACCCATACCCCTGCTCTATATCTAGCACCACAGGGACAGGTAGCTTTAGCAACAGGTCTCTCTATTATTTCCATTTGGGAGAGAACAGTAATACACAAGGGTCCTTTCGTAGAAAAAGAGGTGCAGGAGCTCATTAGCATAACTCATTAGCATAACTCATTAGCATATGCCACGTCCCCTGACATCACCAGAAGTGTGTCAGAAAGGGAATGTCAGTTTCAGCCCCATTATATCCTATGGGCCATTGAAATCAATGGCAAAAACTCATAGGGTATATGAGGGGCTGGAGGAAAGGAGGTTTGAGGGAGAGGCTCCAAACTTGCAGGGTAGCTGCTGGGGCCTCTCCTCGAAATACCCACTAAGTTTCAAGAAGATTGGGCCACGGGGTCCAATTCTATGGGCCCCCAAAAAGATTGTCCCATCCCCTCCATTGTTCTCTATGGAGGGAAAAAATGTTACCTTTTTTCCTACCATAGAGAACAATGGAGGGAATGGGGGCAACCTGTTTGGGGGCCTGTAGAATTGGACCCCCTGGTCCAATCTTCTTGAAACTTGGTGGACATTTCGAGGAGAGGCCCCAGCAGCTACCCTGCAAGTTTGGAGCTTCTCCCTCAAACCCCCTCCCCTCCAGTGGCTTTTAAAGTTGCCACCAAATTTCGGCGGCAATTCGGCAGCAAACTGAATCAGATTAGAGAATCTGATTCAGCCCGTGGCTGCCCTACTGGCCAGTCCTGAGCCTCGCTCCGGCCCCAACAGACCCCTGGTAATACACACAATGGGAGACTGCAACGAACACAGAGAACAAGACCTAAGCAAGGCCCCTCTCATACAGGCCTCTAGCGGAAACAGAAACTAGTACTTGAGGGCTCACTTGAGGATATTCTCAGAAACATACACCACAGCACAGGAACTATTTATCATATGAATCACCCTGAACCAAACACCCAAGATGCTGAACTCCATGATATATATATGACTTGCAGCATTACATCTGAGTTTGTCCTGGTATTCTAGTGAGAAACAATGGAAATTACACCTTTATATTAATCTACAATTAAGGTGATGTAGTCCAAGTGAAGATAGCCTGTTTCACCAAATACACATATGAGTTATATTGGGATTTTTTCCATGAAAAAAGGATTGAGAAAGTAGTTTTGAAAAAGAACTCTTCCAACATCTGCTGCTCATCCGTTTCAGTCAAATAGATCATCCACTGGTGGAAATATAAAGATCCAGCTGTTCCTATTTGTCATGTTTGCAGTTTCGAGTGCCAAGACGTGTGAACCCCCAAGGAAACAGTGATTTGGGGCCGCTTTGGTTGTCAAAGTATCTCCTTAATTCAAGGCATGAGGGTTGCTGAAAATCTTTGACCTTTTGCCAGTAAGAAGAGACCCTGAGGGCATTTTGTCAGAGTTAACTATTTTTTTTTGCAGATTCTTTAATCAGGTGCTTATATTCCACAGACAAAGAAGGCATTTAGCAGGCAGTGAACCATGATGTGATTCATTATGGAAGACAATTAAATACAACTAAAAGGCTTATTTGCTTGCTGCAACTGTTCATCTAGTCATCTTAAAAGATGTTCTGCAAAAAAAAATCAGAGGTAGTCATTCAAACAAACAGAGCAGTCCAAATATACAGCTAAAATTCATGGGCTTGATGGTATCAGTGAAACCTAGAGCATAATAATAAAAGGTGCCCTGATGAATCAGAGCCATGTCTATTTAGTCCAGTGGCCAACTGGTTGCCTTAGATGGCTGATAGACAAAGGCCGAGGACAGACTGGTGAAATGAAGTGCAAGGGAAGCAGGGCAAAAAGACCCAGGCAGAGTTGTCGCTGGGCCTTCTGTTTGCACTGCGTAGAACTGATGCGGGACCATACCAGGGAGGAGGCGGAATAGAGCATTCACACTGTGGGGTGGCCCCTGTGTTAGCCGAATTGCTTTAATTTACGTTTAGCAATCAGCAAAATACACGGGTTCTTGCCAACTATACCAGGGTCCCACCCCTCCCGGGAGTTCTCAAGGAAAGAGGCACGTGAGACGGATTCCAAGTTCAATGTTGTTTACTGGATCATGTAATCAAGCATACAAAAATCGTAATCACACACACAATCTTACAGGTCTAATAAAATAAAGAGAGAAAATAGCACTTTTGCATGAGCAGGTTTCGTTGGTGGGGAAAGCACGTTACCTTAGATGCGTTGTCCGATGTCAAGATGAATTGGATTTGGGGAAGAGAGGTATAAAAGCTATGGGGCCACGAGGCTTGAACCGGCAAGACCACGTGGTTCTCCTGGATCGCGAGTCCAGAGAGAGAGAAAGGGGTTTAAAGATGGAGGCAAGGATTGGGGACAGAAAGCTGGACTGAAGGGTCAATAGGTAAGATAGAGGGCGACGGCTCAAGAGGCCGAGTGACTCTCGTTTTGGACTTTTATTGGGGGTCTTGGGGCGGGCTTTGCAGACCACAACCCACTAACACTCCTACTAGGCGGTCCGTCCCTCTTGGACCTTGCTATAGGTTAAAGGTGAACAAAGGGAGGAGGTCCAGGGGATGGTCAGTATTGCAAGAGCATGATCTCATCAGGAAACAGACACTGAGTCTTGGGTCCGATGACTCACCTGGCCATATCTATTGTTAGTTGATGGTTTCAGCCAAGTAACTGATGGCTGGTACATTAGTTGCTAGGCAGTCTAGTTAGCATAACTATCCAGATGTATAGTGGGGGAGTGGGGGTCAGCCAGCGGATGTCTGACAGAAGGAAGCCTCATGGCAAGAGGAATCCTTTGTCTTTGCCTTGGGTGAACTGCTTAGGGTGTCAGCCTCCTGGCTTGGGCTGGAGCTGGCTCCTATTCAAGAAGAAAGCGCAAGACCCTACCACTGCTGGTGACACAGAGTTCAGACTTATGGATATGAAAATCCATAAGAGCACAGAAAGTGCCTTGCTGGCTAACACCTGGCGGCGGCATGTGGCTTTGGTCCGTTTTGCCGACTTGCGCATAGTCACATGGGCACAGCAGCCGGATCAGTGGGTTCACATTACTGACGCAGCTTGATGTGCAGCTTATTTGTGTCCACACTGCCAGGAAGCAGGATGAACGCACGCCAAGACGGCTTGACACCGGTTTTACCAGGTACCTTTTTGAAGTGCAATGAAAGCGCTTCAAGACCGGGTGAGTATGGCACATCAATGCCGGGCAGCTGCGGCTGTCTGAATGGGCTCTCTTAATCTGCTTGAAAAGAGGACCTATATCGGGCCAAACTGCCCGTCTGTCCTCAGCCAATGTATAGGTTCCAAGGCCTTCCCCTGATGTAGCCTCCAACCATTGGTATTCAGAGGCTTACCACCCTGGAATGTGGAGGGTCCTTTTAGTTATCATGGTTAGTAGCCACTGTTGAACCTGTACTCTGAGAATCTGTCCGATTTCCTTTGAAAGCCATTATTCCATTGGCCATCACTATAGGATAAAGTATGGATATGTAGTGGGTTGAAGCCAAACTCTTTTTTAGATCAGGTAGTTATGAAAACATTGTAAGAAACAAAATGAGACATTTTGCTCCTGTAAAGCAGCAAAATGCTTGTCAGAAAAAAAAGATTCAGGTACATTGCTCCATAACATAATTTAGAGTATTATAGGTTATTGTAAATTATTGCTAAATCTATGTGTGTTTGTGTTTTGGGCAGAGAAGGTAATCAATAATGATACTGGAATGGGCTTAGATAACCTGGTGCCTCATCCATCAGAAAATTATTCATTTAAAATGTTTTATCATGTCCTGACCTGGATAGTCCAGGGAAGCCTGATCTCATCAGATCTCGAAAGCTAAGCAGGGTCGACTTTGGCAAGTAGGATGGGAGACCTCCTTGGAATACCAGCAGTCAGGAACTGGGGGCAGGCTTTATCCAGCCACCTCTCCAGATATCCTTCACGGCCCAAGTAAGGGTCAGTCATTAAAGGCTGCCATGACTTCCAGGTGCACACACACATATGAAAAATAAAAAAAGTTTTACCACCTCCACTCTCAATATAAGTTGCTCTCAGGGCACTATTGAAAATATGCATTTGCATGGATAAATATTTTCATTGTGTTAATCAAGTACACTCTTTGCTCATTTCACTGAGTATCCCATGTTGACTATTGACTTGGTTTCTTAAATGTTCAATGTTTATAATCCTTACTGGTCCAGCAGTGCAGACAGAATTCTCCTGTTGATCAATACCATCTGTTCAAAAGCCTCAACAAAAAGCTGTCCATATGTGCTGATACATCAGCTAACTGAATTATGTTACCCGTAGTCAGAACCTGAATCTGCCCTTGGCCCCTAGATTTTAGGTGGAACCAATGTCATGATTGCTCAAGAAGTGCTTTGACATCATTTCTTTCTTGTGAACTTCCAAGGAGCATCTGGCTGCTGCTCCTTAGCAGTCATCCACTAACTAATGCTGGAAATAGAATGCTAGGCTAATTGGTTTGATGATATCCAGCAAAGCAATACTTCTTTCAGGTAACAGAGGTGAAAAGGCATGAAACTCAGGGGCTACTGCGGAGAAACTTGGAGAGTGGAGGAAAAGTGGGGGAGGGGATGTTTCAATGTCTTACTTTTCCTCCCCAAATTGGGGAGGGAAAGAAAGCCATTTTAAACATGCCTAGGTTCCCTGCCTGATGTTCTCCAGGGCCGATTTCGCACTGGCCAGTTGCCTCTCGCTCTCTCCGGAATTTTCCCTCCCAGTTTCCTCTGGAGTATTTTCTTCATTTTCCCACTTGGAACCTCAGCCCTTTCGATATAGCAAGACAAAGGGCGATTTTGCACTAGCGTTTGCCCTGGGTTTGCCCTGATGCTTGCTCAGGAGCTTCTAGTTGATTTCCCACCAGTTGCTCTGGGCTCACAGTTTGATCAGGAGCATCACGGCACTGCTCCAGAGCTTCCCTGGAGCAAGAAAATCCTGTTTTTAGAGGATTTTCCTGTTTGCTCCAGTGGAGAAGCTGAGACGAAAACACGCCCACTTGCCCGCCCTCCATCTGGCCCATCCTGTGGTGGGCGTTTCTTCAATTTTTTTTTTTTGAAATGAGCCCTCCTAACGTTATATCAAAATGATGAGGCAGCGAGACAAGAACCCACCACAGGGACTGCGTCGGCGAGGAAGATTTGCTGGGCTTTTCAGTAGCAGGAGCCAGGTGCCATTGGCCTGAGAGTTCCTGGGCTCGTGGATGACTGCTGCCCTGTGTCTGGGGTGCCCCGGCCACAGCCCCTGCAGAGCAGGCGGGGGGCGCTTCCCTCCAGAAACCCGCGGAGGAGCTGCAGCAAGCAGGTAGGTGGGCCAGGGATGCGACTCTTCCACCCTGCTCTCTGGGTGCGCTCCTCTGGGCCTGAGGCTAGACTGTCTCCCCCCCTTTTTTTAAAAAAAGAACCCCTTATTTCGTTATATCGAAATAACAAAATAGTGATGCAGCAAGGGAAGACCGCACCATTGTTTTCTTTGTATAATATACATACGCTCACATTTATTTATTATGGGGGGAACTTTTTCTTTCGGGCTCCAATTCAGCGTGCGGAGCGGGGAGACTGGGCTGCCATTGCTGCCGCTTCTCCTCAGCTGCCGCCGCTGCCACCACCACTGGAGAAGAAGCCCTGAAGGAACCGTGACTCCCCCCCGGCTTGTGCTCGCATCCAGCGCCCCGAGTGCTGCTGCTCCTGCAGCTGGCAGCAGGATGGATGGAGGATGGCAGCCAGAGCATGTGGGAGGGGGACGGGAGGCCAGTCCACATGCTGCTCCGCAGCTGGGGAGCTCCGCCAAGGAAGTTTTTCTGGCAAAAAAACCTTCATAAGTTCCATAACATAATTTTAAAATAAAATTGCAGAGAAAGTATCCTCGGTGGAGGGAACTGCACAAATAGGTTGCTTCAAGCAGCATGGCAAAATATTTTTTTGATCCGTAAAGTAAAGCAGTAATGCATACAAATAAACAAGGGAAAACTGTCTTACTGGCACTGGTATTTTATCTTGCAAATGGGCCACATTTCGTTATAACAAAATTGCAATGCATATAGGCCACCATGGCTGTAAAGGCTTTATCCACCATTTTGTGCCTGAGAGCCCACTGGCAACGTGCTGGACATTTTGATGATAGAGCAGACACACCACCAATCACAGCACCAGGCCGTATGGTTGACCAATCATTTTGTGGCAAGCAACAGCGGTGGGAAAATTTGAATAGGAAGGAGGGAAGTATTGGATTCTGGGAAGAGGAAGGCAACTACGGAAATCTTAATCTAGACACCATTAGGTGCATATCAGCTCACAACAGCAAAATAGTTTAAATTTCAGTAGCAAACAGCGTTCCCTCTACAACTCGCATGACTATTGCTCACACTATCCATGTCCACCATTATTGCATTATAACAAAATAACAGAATCATGCCTGCGTTTAAAAAAAAATTCAAGGGAGGAAGGGAGGGGGGAGGGGGGAGGGGGATGATGGGAGGGGGGACTGGAAGCCTCATTTCATCAAAACGAAATAATGCAATCGTGCATGTGTTTTTTAAAAAAACGAGGGAAGAGGGAAGGGGGGAGGAGTGAGTGGGGAGATGGGAGGGGAATGGGAGGGGGAGAATGGAAGCCATGCGGGAGTCGGTATGAGCAAAATGGACACTGCGGGGCAGATGAGGGGCTTTGGCTCCAAGTGTGAACATGAAGAATATACTCTGGAGGAAAAAACCCTGGAGAGAATGAGAGGCAAATGGCAAGTGCGAAATCACCCATAGTCTTCTATGAACAAGAGAAGCTTCTGGGAGTTCCATGTTGGAACTCCTTTTTTTCCTTTGTAAATTGCAGCCAGCTGAGGTCTCAGCCACCTACACTATTCTTCTTACATGAAACAGCCTCATGAATATGATATTTGCCTCACTGGGGCAAGGTTATAAAGACGATATAGAATTATTTATATTTGTTCCAATTGAGAAAAGGTACATTCCTCTGGGCTGCTTTGGGCTATGACAACCATACAGCCACCCCCTTACAGTTAACTCCCTTTCCCACCATGCTCCCAGTCTCAATCCCCCTCTGATGCTATTTACAAAACAAAACAGAAGAAGAAGAAGAAGAAGAAGAGATTGGATTTATATCCAGCCCTTCACTCACTTGGAGTCTCAGAGTGGCACTTTCAGAACTCAGAACTCCTTTCCCTTCCCCTCCCCACAACAGACACCCTGTGAGGTAGGTGGGGCTGAGAGAGCTCTGAGACAACTGTCCTTGAGTGAACAGCTGGTACAGAGCTATTGCTTGCCCAAGGTGATCCAGCAGGTGCAAGTGGAGGAGTGGGGAATCAAACCTGGTTCTCCCAGATTAGAGTCCGTGCACTTAACCACTACACCAAACTGGCTCTCCAGAGTTCCAAACATCAAATAGTTACAGAACATCTGGTCTAGTTTTACACACACACCCAGTCCTGGACGGAAAGCAAGGGCTTTTGAAATTGGCAATGATGCCACTTGTTTGTTTTTTAAATGAGCAGAATGCTTTTCATTATATTTGTCTGATAACCACCATGCAAGCAAGTATGAAATATTTATTAGGGGATATGAAAGCTTTCTTGATTCATTAATTTCATTTTTTGCTGGAATGGTTTGATCCTCATTTAATATTTCAAACATACCTATCCAGGAAGGTGGGCATGCAGCACTGAGTATATACACTTTGGCACCCCATCCATCTGGTCTTTCAATACTGTGAAAAAATAAGGTCATGCAGGTTCCTTCTCAACAGCCTGGTCCACAGAGCTCTTTGATGGTAAAAGAAAGAGGAGTCATTCCCACTGCCCAGCAGAGGACCACCCACACAGCCTCCAAACATACAGACCACTGACTGATGTGTTTAATGAGTACACAGTAAATTTTCAAGCTGTACAGTTACGTGGGCAGCTTTCTGAAAAGACTTCTGTGTTAACAAATTTCTCAAATAGTCCTCTCAGCCTGTTGCTTAAGAAGTAAACCTTCATGTGTTGGAAATGAAAAAGGTAGCAAGTAAACAAAAACTAAGGATAGAAACTTTTTTAAAAAACTTCAACAGTCCAAAACTTCAATAGTCCAGAAGCATGTAAATCCTGGCTAAACTGATGATATTTCTTGTTTCAGTGCCTTCTGGTCTCTCGTATGCCCACTGTTACAGTGTGATTTTAATGCCACATACTTGGTGTAGAAACGAAGGAATCTTATATTCTAAAATTAAATGTTGGACTAACTTTGGATACTTAAATTTGGCGACTGGAACTGTGAATGGGCAAGACAAATCTTTCTACAAATCTGAAAAGGGCCCCAAGTTTGCAGAAAAATGTAAAATCTTAAAAACTACATTGGAGTTTATAAGAAGCTGAAAATGATAAAAGGAGTGCCTGTAGCTTTAAGCAATGGATTCCCTCAGTGGCTGTTGAAAGGCAACACAGAATTCCAGGCTGGATTTATGGGAGGAAAAGGGCAAGGAGAGGGGGCAGGGCCCTTTCCAGGCCTATTTTGGCCTTTGAGGAGGATTAATTGAGGCCAGGCTTTAGGGTTGCCAGCTCCAGGTTGGGAAACTCCTCAAGATTTTGTAGTGGTCTGAGGAGGGCAGGGTTTGGGGAAGGGAGAGGCCTCAGTGAATATAATGCCATAGAGTCCACCCTCCAAAGCATTTTCTCCAGGGTGATAGATCCCTGTCATCTAGAGTTCAGTTGTAATTCTGAGAGATCTCATTAGAACCTGCCTGGCTAGGACTGCCAGCTCCAGGTTGGGAAATTCATTGAGATTTTTTGTGGTAGATTTTAAGGAAGGCAGAATTTGGGTAGGGAAGATGCCTCAGTTGATTATTAAGCCATAGAGTTAGGGCTGCCAAGTCCAACTTGGGAAATATCTGGGGACTTTGGGCGTGGAGTCAGGAGACTTTGGGGGTGGAGCCACGAGAAAGGAAGTGACATCATTTTGTGAAGTCACATCCTGTGATGTTGCTTCCACATGAACTCATGAAGTTTCCTAATACTGAATCAGGCCATTGGTCCATCAAGGTCAGTATTGACTACTCAGACTGGTAGTGGCTCTCCAGGGTCTCAGGCTGAGATCTTTAATATCACCTATTACCTGATCCTTTTTTAGCTGAAGAGGCTGATACCTCCTGCATGTCAAGCAGATGCTCTATCACTGAGCAACAGCCCTACTGAATCCTTCCTCATCTCGGCAGAATATGAAGCACTAAGTGCTACACAAGTGCTAAATATGATTTTCATATCATAAGAACAGGAGAGAAGCCACAGTGGATCAGCCCATCCAGTACAGCCCATCCAGTACAACACTCTGTGTCACAACAGTGGCCAAAAATACCAGGTGCCCTCAGGAGGTCCAGCAGCGGGGCCAGAACTCCAGAAGCCCTCCCACTGTTGCCCCCCAAGCACCAAGAATGCAGAGCATCACTGCCCCAGACAAAGGGTTCCATTTAGACCTTGTGGCTAATAATAGCCACTGATAGACCTCTGCTGGATGGGGACAGAGAGAGAGAGACAGACAGACAGACAGAAAAAAGAAAGAAAGGGGGAGGTGGAGAGAGAGAGAAGGAAAAGAGCTGGCAGATGCACTTACCCCAGGCCCAGCAGCAACCTTTCAATCTTACTCCAGCCGCATGCAAAAGCAGGCCCTTCAGTAAGAGCCTAGTCTCTCGGTAATCTCTGGGCGGGGCTCTCTTGCTAACTCTTAAAGGGGAAATGTCTGTGAGGCTTTTCACTGCAGGCTCTTCAGACATTTCCCTTTTAAGAGGCCTGGAAGGGAGAGGGCCCAGCAGGCTCCGACGTTCCTCTCCTGTTGGCAGCCATTGCCTCCCCCCGGTGGCCAGTTTTGAAAAGGCGGGGGTAAGCATGAAAAATCGGTGTTTCCCCCACCCTCCCGGGGGACTTGGCAGCCCTACATAGAGTCCACCCTCCAAAGCAGTTGTTTTCTCAAGGGGGACAGATCTCTGTGTCTAGCATTTAGATGTATTTCGGGGAGATCTCCAGGTCCCATCTGGAGGTTAGCAACCCTAGGCCTGGAAGCAGCCTCTGGTGAATTGACACCGCTCAACCTTCTTGACTCAACTTGGCCTGGCTGCCTGCTACTGTTCAACAGCAGCCACCCTATGAAAGCCAGTGTGGTGTAGCAATTAGAGCTTCAGAGTAGGGTGTGGGAGACCCAAGCTCAAATTCCCATACTGTTTTTTAGACCATTCACATACTTTCAGCCTAACCTACCTCATAGGGTGGTTGTGTGGATAAAATGGAAGCGAGGAGAATTATGTAAGCTGCTTTGGCCCCCAGTGTGGAGAAAGGCAGGATACAAATGAAGTAAATAAATAAAAGTGAGATGCCACCGCACAAGTCCTTGAGGGTTCCTGCCACCTAAGTGGGTCAGGCCCAGTAGCCAGCACCAACCAACTGAGCCACAGTTTTCATAGGTAGAGGCTGCCAACTGGAGGAGCTTAAGATAGAAGGGCAGATAAAGGTAGGTTGGCTGTTGATTGGGTGGGGAAAAGATAAGGTTTCCAACTTCAGGTTAGGAAATTCCTAGAGATTTGGGGGGTAGAGCCCCATGTGGGGATGTTGGGGTTTGAGGAGGGAAAGGACCTCAGAAGGGTATAATGCCATAGACCCTCCAAAGCAGCTATTTGCTCCTGGGAAACTAGGGTTGCCAACCTCCTGGTGGGGCTGACTCTACATGGCAGAGAGCAGTTCCTCTGGAACAAATGGCTGCTTTAAAGGGTGGAATCTATGGCATTATACCCTGCTGAGGTCACTTGCCTTCCCAAATCTCACCCTCCCAAGGCTCCACCTCCCAAATCTCTGGGATTTTCCCTGTCTGGAGCTGGCAAACCTAATGGGGGAACTGATCTGTGTAGTTGGGAAATCTGTTGTGATTCCAGGACATTTTCAGGACCTACCTGGAGTTTGGCATCCCTAGAAGGAGATAAGGAAGCAGGAAAAGGGGAGAGGCTATGAGGCTTTCAAGAAAGGGAAAGGGTAAATAGTGAAGGAGGGGAAAATGAGATGCATCCCGCAAGTCCTTGTGGGTTCCCCAGTCCTGGATTAACCATTAAGTAAAATAAGCAGGTGCTTAGGGCACCAAGGGATGGGGGCACCACAAGGGGGGGCAGTTTGTAAGTATTGCTTACTGCCATTTAGGTTTTTTTAAGTTTACATTTAATATAGTTGTGGGGTCTGGCCTGGGGGATGGCCTTGGAAGAAAACTGAATTTTTAATCTGTAATTTCACCTTCAACACTTAGCGAGTCTTAATGTCGTCAGTTAAGCAATGGAAGGGCGAGGGGGGCAGGACTGGTGGGTTGTGTTTAGGGCATCCCTTGGCCTTAATCCGGCTGTATAAATTCATCAGGAAATCTATATATCAGCTGATACCACAAATCTCTTCCTCTATGTTTATGTGACCAAATTTGGAAAGTTAATTATTCTGGTTCCAGACCTATCCAAATTATTTTATTATTAAATCAATAGAATTTAGATTCCAGAATGCACTCTTGCATAAACAAAAAATCACCATAAATATCAGCCAGGGACAAGATATTAGCAAGCAGAGCATGAAGCAGATTGCTTGGATGGATTCTTTTTCAGAACCATCTGAACATAGATTCAAATTTGTACAGTGCAGAGATAAAATTACCCTTGATGGAAGCCACCCTGGTATAATTAGAAAGAGCTATATTTTAGGGATATTTATTATTGGTTGCAAGTGTTTAAAAGAACTTTGAAACCTTTCCAATATAAACTTTTACACCTCACTTCATGATGCTAGGCAGAACTGTCTTCAAGTTACCAGTTTATGGTTAGAAACTACTGTTGGCAGAGCCTGAAAGTTTCAGAATAAACATTAAACTTGGTTGGGAAATGCACTTTGAGTATATCAACATTTATGTATTTCCTAAATGTAAAGGAGCATGGAAAAGTAAGACCAAGGATCATTAAGGAGAGAAAATGAAGTTACATACTCATTTTCTTCTTCTTTTATTATGTATTCATATCCACCAAAATCTATTTCATTTTTCCCCATGTTTCTCTTGTACTTTTTTCTGTCTGCTTTGTCTCTTGCTGTCCTTCATGCTTTCTCTCTCATTTTACTCATAAGATTGACTCTGCCCATTGATTTGTCTTTTACACCAGTGCCATAATATCTTCTGCTCCCACAGCCTTCAGTTCCTCTTGCTTTCATCTTTTGCCCCAGTTTCCTCAGTGTGCTTCTTGAATTCTAGTTCCCCCCCCCCTTTTTGCTGTCATTATTTTAGCACCTTTGCCTTATATCATTAGTCTTTTCCTGAATACTAGAGTTGCTAGGTCCCCTCGTCCCTCTGGTGTGTGTGTGTGGGGGGGGGGGGGCGTTCCGGGATGTCCCTGACATGATGACATCACCCAGAAAAAATGTCATCATGTTGGGGATGTCGCATGGGGACACTCTGGTTTAATGGCAAAACTCTTAGGTGAATCTGGCTTAAAACCATTGATTTTTGCTTTTAAACCAGAGCATCCCCACATGACATCCCTGGCGTGATGGTGTCACTTCTGGGTGATGCCATCATGTCAGAGAAAGAAACGATACAGTCAGTAATAATAATCAATCACATAACACTGAATAACGCAAACAACAATATACCACAACAATATATGATTAATACAGTCCAAGAGATAAACAAATCTCAGTAAATACAAGTACAATACAAATAAGAGACAATATCTCTTTAAAAAGTAAAAGGTTATTGCAACACAGAGACAAATCTCCTTAACAGAAAGTTTCACTATTGTCTTGAAATGATCCACTAATGTCTTCAAATAACACGACAAAGATGCTGGCTTGCATTCTTCGTTTCGAAGACTTCTTCAGTATATACTTCAACTTTCAAAGTGGCTGAACTCACTATACATAGACTAGCATAGGTTCTCCTTTACTATTTTCTTAATCAATGGCTGATGGGCATCCGATCAATAGGTGGACAACAGTCTCTCTAAGCTGGCATGCCTTGAAATATCCCAATGGATGATACTATGGCCACAAATCTATTTCAATAGCAGTTTCCTAAGGAAATCAGCAGAACAATTAGATGGAATGTGAGTCAAAGTGCATGAACATCCCAGTTCAGACCAATGTAAGCCTTTGTAGGCCCCAACTACCATCTACCAAAAGTTTCCCCCCAGGTTCAATGCTGGTGGGAACTAGGGTTTTTCTGCAGCTTCCCCACAGCATTGTGGTACATATGTGCAGTTGCTGAGGTTTCCTCAGAATTCATAGTACCTGTTGTTTTTATAAAGGTATATCATTAAAACAATATGAAACAGATATTTTTAAAAACTGAAAAATTCCCAGTGGCCCTCAGGAGAGAGATGGCTGCTTATGGGGAATTGGACAGGGAAGCTGCAGGGAAAACTGCCACATGGAAGCCCTGTTGCTGCTGCACTGTATCGGCAGCCACACTAGCAATGGGGAACCACACAAACCTGTTCTCATGTGGAAACCACCTATGTTTATTAATGGCCAATCTGTACTATACTAAACATATATTTTTGTGCAGGTTACAACTAATGGGACCTGCTGGCTGCAATCATTTCTGGGCAACACCATCCTGATTCTAAACTCAGCCAGCTTTGGGTTTGGGTTTATTTATCCTACTCTGTACAGAAAACAGCTGAGTATCACCAACCCTCACCCTGTTCTTCCACATTCCATAAAGTGACTAAGGGTTTGGTTGGTGAATCTCCTTTGCAAACTCAGACCTGCAGAATTGGATGGCTGGGAGAAACCTCCCTACATCTTGAAATGCTTACTGATAGGCTATTTACCCACATTCCTGCCAGCCTAGTTACAGACTAACCAGCCCCTAATTAGGCCTATTTCTTTCTTTTTTTATTAAAACATTTCTATCCTACCTTTCTTTGTGATTCGAGGAGGCTTATAATAATAATAGTTATAACCAAAATAAAGTAGCTAACACCATCCCAGTCCCACCCCGCTCCTTAGAAGATGCCTGCCATTCAAACCCCTTCAAAAGCCATGGCAAACAAGCAGGTCTGGCAGTGCCTCCTGAAGATCCCCAAGGAGGGGGCCCCCTCTTACCTCTTGAGGGAGCCATTCCGCAGAGCCAGAGCCACAATGGCAAAGGCCTGGGCTCTGGTCAATGATGTGCAGGCCACCTTAAGTGGTGAGCTAGCCAACAGTTTGTTGCATGATGACCAAAGCTGGTGCACAGGGACATGTGGAAGAAGCCAGTCTTTTATACATGTGGGTCCAAAAATGTGAAGGGCTTTAAAGGTCATAGCCAGCACCTTGATTTGAACTTGAAAACAGACTGGCAGTCAATGCAGCTGTTTCCAAATGAGTAACATATGTTTTCAGTGACTAGCCTCTGACAATAGTGGGCTACTGCATTCTGGCCCCAATAGTGATCCTTGTGGGACCGCATCACTTACTTTCCTCCATTGTGAGAACTGTCCATTGATTCCTACTCTTTGCTTCCTGTTATTTTACCAGTTTTTAATCCATAAAAGAACCCGTCCTCTTATCCCATGACTGCTAAGTTTACTCAGGAGTCTTTGGTGTGGTACTTTGTCAAAAGCCTTTTGAAAGTTCAGGTATATAATGTCTGCCGGGTAACCGTTGTCCACATGCTTCTTCACTTTCTCAAAGAAGTCCAAAAGGTTTGTGAGGCAGGACTTCCCTTTCCCACTATGTGCCTAACAATTTTATCTTTGACCACAGTTTCTACTAATTTGTCTGGGAAATTGTCTGAGAAATTACTACAATGTGAAATGGAAGGTAGGAAAATTTTGCTGGATGGAATGGGCAGGAAGACTTAAAAAACGTTCCCTTCCACACACCCAACTGGTAAAGGTGCAAACTGCATTCTTGTCTACCCAATAGTTGGCCTTGGGGATATATTTGGGATCCTGATCACTATTCAGGATTCTCTGCAACACTGGTATCCTGATCACAGATATTTCTGGAAATATTCAGAAGTACTGAGGAATATCTGGGACCAGCTTTTTAAAGATCACAATTTAGGTGATTGTTGTTGTTTTGCTTTTTGCAGGTTTCCCAGGCAACAGGAGGACATCAGCTGTGTAAAATGTTTGTGTACCCTTGCACCACTTTCATATTTGTGTGTGTATTATTTTGAAATATTAGGTCATGATATACATAAATAGCTAAACATGTTAGCCGAATTGCTTTAATTTATGTTTAGCAATCAGCAAAATACACGGGTTCTTGCCAACTATACCAGGGTCCCACCCCTCCCAGGAGTTCTCAAGGAAAGAGGCACGTGAGATGGATTCCAAGTTCAATGTTGTTTACTGGATCATGTAATCAAGCATACCAAAAACGTAATCACACACACAATCTTACAGGCCTAATAAAATAAAGAGAGAAAATAGCACTATTGCATGAGCAGGTATCGTTGGTGGGGAAAGCACATTACCTTAGATGCGTTGTCCGATGTCAGGATGAGTTGGATGGGGGAGAAAGGTATAAAAGCTATGGGGCCACGAGGCTTGAACCAGCAAGACCACGTGGTTCTCCTGGATCGCGAGTCCAGAGAGAGAAAAGGGGTTCAAAGATGGAGGCAAGGGTTGGGGACAGAAAGCTGGACTGAAGGATCAATAGGTTAGATAGAGGGCGACGGCTCAAGAGGCCGAGTGACTCTCGGTTTGGACTTTTATTGGGGGTCTTAGGGCGGGCTTTGCAGACCACAACCCACTAACACACCTACTAGGCGGTCCGTCCCTCTTGGACCTTTCCATAGGTTAAAGGTGAATAAAGGGAGGAGGTCCAGGGGTTGGGCGGTGTAGCAAGAGCATGATCTCATCAGGAAACAGACACTGAGTCTGGGGTCCGATGACTCACCTGGCCATACCTATTGTTAGTTGATGGTTTTAGCCAAGTATCTGATGGCTGGCACATTAGTTGCTATGCAGTCTAGTTAGCATAACTATCCAGATGTGTGGTGGGGAGTGGGGGTCAGCCAGCGGATGTCTGACAGAAGGAAGCCTCATGGCAAGAGGAATCCTTTGTCTTTGTCTTGTCTTGGGTGAACTGCTTAGGGTGTCAGCCTCCTGGCATGGGCTGGAGCTGGCTCCTATTCAAGAAGAAAGTGCAAGACCCTACCAGTGTTGGTAACACAGAGTTCAGACTTATGGATATGGATATGAAACTCCATAAGAGCACAGAAAGTGCCTTGCTGGCTAACATACAGATGTGTGTGGCGACAGGGTTTGGTTCCTCTGGCATAGTAGTCTGAAGTGCAGAAACTAGATTCATTGCATCGCAATTGTAAAAGACCAACTGAAACAGCCAAATCAGTTTTGGAATGTGTATTGACTGGACTGGTGTAGTTTACAAGCTCTTAAGCAAGCACCCTGTTTACTTTAGTAGAATTCTATTCAAATGCCGTACATTCAACCCAAGTTCAGCAGCTTTTTATATTGATCATTTGAGTAGGCAGACTATAGAATGTCATGATCTATGGACAGAGAAACATATTACACCACTGTTTTTTTACACGGGACATAAATATGAAACTATTGGAATTCAGAGATGCATCCAGTTTTTTGGATCTGACTTTTCAGGTATTAATATTATTTGGATGACTATTTCAAACATTTGATTTATGTTTATGTAAAGACATTCTTAAAACAACCAGTGGTACAAGCTCATAAATATAGCAGACAACACGGGCACGTTTACTAGAAATATTCAGAAATCTACTTTTGCCTTTTGGAGGTCATTATTATCTTGAATCCATGGCTGTTCATGAAAGTGGATTCAATTTTATTTTTCAATTACATTGAGAAATGGCCATACCAACACTCATCTTTAAAATAACATTCATTCTATCCACAAATCCATCTTTCGGGTGAACAGTTTTGTGGTATATATGTAATGCAGTAGGCCAGTGGGTGTTCATTATTGCAACCTCTTGTGTGCGATGGAAGAAACATAGTAATAGTTTCAAAATGGCTATTATTACCATACTTCAAGAGCTCTTACAGAAAACCTATTTGCCACTTCATCCATTAGAATAAATTGTGGAAACATTTCTTTTGTTTCTTGAACTATTGCTGCACGCTTTGGTCAGACATTAAGGTAAAGACAAAAATCTTTGAATACGCCTTACCTGCTCTTTGAACTATGTTCTGTCTGGCTTAGAACATGAGTAAAATGAAAACTCTGGCTTCAGCAGTTTGTGAGAAGGGGAATGGAAACTATGATGCAATGAATCTAGTTTCTGCACTTCAGTTCAAAAAGTATTGTTAGAGTTAGAGTGAAAACTCCTGAGGTCCAAAGATGGACATAGTTAATTTATTAGGGTGAAGATGTAGGGATGCCAGACACCCCCTCCCCCGGTGGGGGTGGTGGGACTCCTGCTGCCAGGCCCCACCTCTCCACCATAGTGGGGCGAATTACTCCCCCCCCCCAAAAAGGGAGGAACACCAGAAATTAAAGTGATGTGCCTACATGACTCAGATGTGATGTAGGCACATCGAGGATGATGTTCTGGAACGTCACCCCCGACATGCCTATGTCACTTCTGGGTCATGTAGGCATATTGCTCAAATGCTTTGTGTCCCTCGCTGCTCCTGGTAAGCACCCCCAACCTCCACTGGCTGCTTGGAGGATCCTGGCAACCCTGTAAAGGTGAGAAAGAGCAATATGCACTGTGTCTAATCACTGTGTGATGTCTAAACCCTGGGTCGTACCTTCAAACTGTAATTATTCACATTGACTTCAATGGACTTGGAAGGATTTAAGTCTGTGTAGGATGGCACTGTGAATGTGTGTAGATAGGGATGGAATCAGAAAACCTACCAGTGACAAGGTTTGTAACAGTGCAGAAGAACCTACATGCAGACACTTGTATACACATATAGCTGTCTTCACACCTTCTGCTGACTATCTGGAGTTTTGGGCAGAGGGGCCAGCAGGTGCTATCAACACATCATGCCCTTCATGTTTTCATTTTGAAGAAGGTGTGAACTGGGCTAATTTTTTTAAAATTAGTTTGATACAGTGAAGGCGTGAACAGGGCAACTTTCTTTTTAAATTTTAGTTTGATACAATGGCTATAACCTACTGCCACCAGAAACAAAACTCCCGTATGTTTTTTATGAAACTGATTTGTACCTAATATAAAAGAAAGTACTTAAAGAGAATTTCGGCCAAACTGTTCATTAGCCATAGAAAAGTGACTAACCCACCTGATTGAACCCAAATCATCTAGGCCAGTTCTGAACATTGTCTGTGGTTGCCCTTTGCTTTAAGTTTCCATTTCCCCACATTACATTTAAATTTCTGTCTCCCCAGGGCAATGAGGGGAAGCAATAGGAAAAAGTGAATAAGCAGATATGTGCCTGACAGTCAAGCCAGCCAACCAGATTACTTAGCCCATGTTTGTGCCATACAGTCTCATGCCTAGCTGGTGTACCTCTCCAGCACTTGAATACTTTGAAGAGTAACCTGACAAAGAGGCTCAAACTGTTCACAGACAGTGAAAAGACTCATTGGACAATTGGCTCCCTATTTGTGATTGGCAAACAGTTGGTGAGCTGAAGGGGTGAGTGTTCAAGCATCTTTAGTTCCAATTTGGTGACAGAAGATAGCTGAGAACAGTAATTGATGCAAGCAAAATTCCAAGGCCTTCAGCAAATGTTACCTTTGTTAAACAGGCAAACACACGGCTACTAAAAAGGAAGTTCTCTTCCTCTAAGCCATCTCTGACTTGATACAATCTAGAGGTAAGAGATCACCTTAAGACACTTTGAGAGAGTCTTCTGTTCTGTGGAGCTGAAATGTTGATTTTTGCTTATTATAGAAGTACCCTTACTTGGATTCATGGGTGGATCTTGGGAGTCTTTAGGTAATTTATTTTATATTAAGCTTTAAAAAGTTTTATTAACACTTATGAGAGATTTGTTTCTGATAGCAGTAGAGTGTAGATTTCAGCCATTGTATCAACCTAAGTTTTAAAAAGAAATTTGCCCTGTTCACACTTTTAAGTTCCAAGAAGACTGAACATGGACTTGGCTCCAGTCTTACATGGATGCTGGGATTCTGATGCACGATCCTATGACCGCCTCTCAAAGAGTTTAAGGACATGAATGCAGGCAGGATATGCTCAGTTAATCTGCTCTGATCTAAACATGAATTGCCTTCTCTTATGCTACCATTGCCATGTTATAGGTGTATAATGGAGAGTATGAGCTGTGACATCTGTGGCAAGGTATCCTTTTACTCCAAAAGGTCACACTCATATAGAAGCTCTCAGTTTCTGGGTTATAAATCCAGCATCCTAGATCACTCAACATAAAGCATTGTAAATTAAGTTTCATGGCTGAAACTCAGTGCAGCCTTTGTACCTTGTCAGGCTTTAGTGACTGGAATTGGCACAGATAGAGTGATTGCCATTTCTTTTCTCACCTGCTTGTAGGTAGATGACAGAATGGAGGGACTGGAGGTCTGAAAACTCCCCCCCTCCAAAAAACTTCTAAGAAATGATAAACGGGAGTGGTTTCACACTTTATATTCCAAAAAGCAGCCATTCCCAGTGTAATTTATTTTAAAAGTATGTGGCAGTGGCAAAAGTGATTAAGAGAATTCTTAAATGTTAGCTGCTTTTCTAAAAGCCTGAAGTTAGTTAACCCAATAAAACTCATGTTATCCTGTGCTTTCTTTAAACTATAAAAAGTTTAAGTGAAGAGCAAGAAAACTGACTATCCCTGACAAATTTTTTTCAACTATTATTTCTGTCATCCTGGGAGTAAATGAGGGGCTATTGACGTGGCAGCTTGCAGGCAGAGTCTGAAGACTATCAGCTGGCCCACAGGTATGGAGCGTAGATGCTTGGGGTAATACACCTGCCCCAGCTATGTCTATATATTAAAACCATATTACTTCCCAATAGGGCTTGGCTACTTAAGGTTAGGCTATGAAGAAGGTGGAGGGAACTGGCAAAGGACTGGAAATGAAGGACTGAGTCACAACTCTCCCAGAGCTCTCTCAGCCCCAGTTACCTCACAGGGTGTCTGTTGGGAGAGGCAGGGAAGCGATTGTAAGCCACTCTGATGTTGCAGTCACACACACAAGATAAAGAAGGGGGGATGAGAGGCTGTTTTCTCCAGAGGAATTTGACCAGCATTTGCACAATCGCACCTCCCTTTGAAGCTGCAGGCATAGTCCATCAGTGTGTGATCAGACGCAACTGTGGGTGAGTCGTTTTTTTGTCCCGTTTTATTCCCATGCGCTTAAACGAGGGATCAATGAATTGCACCTCTTTACTGAGGGCTCCCTATGGGATGGCAGGAAGTAATTACAAGGTGGAACAGAATATTGTTTTAGCAGAATCCATTTGGCTAAACTGAAGAGGGAAGGGGCATGAGAACTTGAAAGATGGGATGCCCATGGTCACACCAGGAATGTAAAGGCATTGCTTAGAGATTTCCAGAACAAAGAAGAAAATACAAAAATGTTTGGTTGAGGTTTAAACGCTGCCAGAAAGCATCCATCCCTGAGTTCAGAGCATTATCTGCTGCTGGTCAAGTAATCTCTCTTTTATGCAGTAATGACCCAACTGGGAACACACTGATTTGGAGGCAGCTCATCATTGCCCACAGCAAACACAAACACTGCTGTGGCTTTTCTTTAAGATGGGCTTTCGCTTTCTGAACACACAATGGACCTCATCGTTCTTCAGCAGCCACACAATGGTACTGATGTCACATGATCAGAAGCACCAGTCTTCCTAATGCTTTCTCTTTTTTTTCATTTGGACTTACACAAACAAGCACAGGAAACCAAAGCCATGCGGAGCAGCTTAAATGGAACTTTCATGCTCTCCCTTGCTTACAACAGCACAAAAGTAAAGCATGAATTGAACACAATGCATAAATTGCTGAATGGTGCAAGTTGACTATAGTACATGACTCTCACTTTCTGCCAGATCTCTAGCTGCAGACTGTGAGGATGAAAGGCATTCTGTAGTTGAATTATGCAGAAGCTCTTCCAACCATGCTACATTGGCTGTGAAGATATCTGTGTTTTGAACTTAGCTTTCAAGGGCTTTTCAGATTAAAATCTGCATCCAAATTGAGACTGGACGACCACAGACATTCAGTTTCAGTAAAGTTTATGCTCATGTTATGTGTGGCCCATCATCATCACAGTTCAGGTCACCATGTTCAGTGCCAACTGAAGATTTAAAAAAAAATCACAGCGAGCCTAACCTGCATGGTATTTTCTTATTTTGGTAAACATTCTATTGTTAGGAGTAAATACCAAGTGGTTTTTTAAAATAATAATAATAATAATAATATTTTGATATTAAGAATGTAAGAGCTGGCCTGGTGGAACACTCTTCCAGGAGAGATCAGGGCCCTGAAGGATCTGGTACAATTCTACAGGGCCTGCAAAGCAGAGTTGTTCCTCTGGGCCTATGGTTGAGGGCAGTACTGCACCCCTAGCTGAAGGGCTATAGCTAGAGTCTGGCCTCCCCCTCTTTCCCTTCCCCCCGCTTCACCCCTTCTTCCCTTCTCAGTTGTTCTATATACTACCTCTGTATGAATTTTATGCCATCTTGATTTTTACAGAAATTGTCTTATTGATTTTACTGTTTTTATGGATTTAAGTAATTATATATAGTATTTAGAAGGTTTTTAATTGCCGACAGCTGACCCTGAGTCCTCCAGACAGAGCATGGGAGGGAATGATGAAGAACAGCTGTTGCAGGAAGACTCTTCTGATTCCTCCTCAGTAGGAGAACAATGCCGGGAGCAAACCTGCTTCCAACGTACAGAGCGAAGGCACAGTGTGTGTCTCTTGGCTCAGCTCTGGCATTTGGTGGACAGCAGCCCTGAGTAATTGCAGAACTTGCCCTTGCATAAATCAGCTGGGTGTGAAAGGCTTATTTAAGCCAAGCCGGCATGCCTCCCAGGCCATGGTCACATGGCACCCTAACCCCAGATAAAATCCTGCTGGGATTTTATCCAGGATTCTTTCTTACGGGTTGGGATGTTCAGACATCCCAACCTCGGCCGTGGCAGCAGCGGCTGGCCACGGAGGTGGCAGGCAGCGGCTGGCAGCAGGCGGCAGCTAGCAGTGGCGGTGGAGACTGTGGTGGCTGGTGGCAGCAGCCAGAGGAGGCACCCTTCCCTGAGCCCCGCCGGCTGCCACCTGGTAAGTTTTGGGAGAACCTTGGGGGGGGGGGGTACCAGGCAGTGGTGGCCGGCGGGGCTCAGAGCAGGTTTCCCCCCCCTTTTGCACTTGGGTGCTTGAGTGCCCAAGTGCAAAAATGGGGAAAAAATGGGAGGAATGATCTGAACAGCCCTCTCTGACAATCATTGCGAGAGAGGGCTGTTCAGATTGGCTCAATCGTGGGTTCCTTGTGCGAACTCCCGGAAAATACCTGATATTCCCGGGGGTCGGAAACAGCACGAGGAATGCGCGATGGAGCCCACTTTAATGCGGGCGTTGTCCCGGCCTGTATGAATGGTCCCTTTAAATGCGGGAGGAAACAGCAGTTCCTCCCGCTTTAAAGGGCTGTGTAACCGTGGTCTCAGTCATGGAAGCAACGAATCACATATCTGTGAATGCAGTGACCACAACTCCTGTCTTGCACCCTGTGATCTTTGGACTGACCTTTGACTTTGCTTTCTGGACTGCTCTGGCACTGTACCTCTGCTCTGGTGCTGGCTTTGCCTGCTAGCCAGGACACCCATAGTAAGTCAGCACCAGATGCAAGATATGATGATGGGGCCTTAAAGGGCCTGAACTGTGGAAGCAGCAACTATGACAGTGTCAGTTGGGCCTTGGAGTACTTGTAGGGTTGTTAACTCCAGGTTGGGAAATCCCTGGGTATAGAGCCTGGGGAGAGGACTCAGCAGGGTATAATGCCATAGACTTCAACTTCTAAAGCAGCCATTTTCTCCAGGGGAAGTCACCTCTGTAGCCTGGAGATCAGTTATAATTCTGGGACATCTGCAGGTCCCATCTCTAGGCTGTCCACCATAAACACTCAGCTGGGGTGTTCTTGCTCCATGGTTGGCTGGAATGAGTCCCTGGGAGCATTGGGAGTCCAGGGATAGGCTCAGTCCTGGATAATTTCTTTGCAATAATACCCCTAAATAAAGATAATAAAATAGAGAAGGAATATTTCTAGGGAAGTTTTAAAGTCACATGGGATTTATTATGTATTCAAAACAAAAGCAACTTTCATGTAATCTTTATGAATTCTGTAAAGGTTTTGAAGATCAGGCTCCAAGTGTGTCCCAACGGAGAAGGTTTTCATGTTCTGTAAACACAACCTAATATCAAGGATTAACTTTTTGCTCTTTGCCTTCTATTTAGGAGATTGCCTTTTGTAACCTAGACACAAACACCTATTATATTGTTTCCATGTTTCATGTTGCCTTAAGCTTTCCAAATGTGATCTCTGTCTGGATTTCTAACATACTTTTATGTGCTTTTAGTCTTGTTTCTTTTCCATCGTTTCCACATGATATAACTTTTTTTAAAAGTTATGAATTGAAGGAGATGAGCCCATTTGGACTATGATTTCAGAGCCTTCAAAACCAGTTTATTTCTGAGTTTTAGGCAATTTTTTATATTGTTGCTGTTTGTAGAAGTAATTTTTCTAGTTTTTGATGTTTCCATTTATGTTCCAGAGAGTATTCCCCCCCCAAGGCTTTCAAAGTGAAATTTCAAGTCTTGTTGACTTCTAATTAGTGTTGCCAGGTCTTACCTCCTTGCCAGTGGGGGGTGGTAGGGAGCTTTCTGGGAGTGGGGAGTGGGGCAATGTCACTCTGAGTGATGTCCCTGGTGTGATGACATTACATGGAAGTGATGTCATTGTGCCAGGGATGTTTGGGCAAAAATCTATAGTAACCATAGTTGATGTCACTTCCATGTGAGATTATCACATTGGGGATGTCACGCTGGGTCATGATTGTTGGGGTGGGGCTTCCCCTGCCAACCAGCAGGCAAATGGTGGGCAGGAGTCCATGAAACTGGGGGATCCCCTACTCCCACCTGGGAGCTGGCAATGCTAGATACAATTCAATTTGGATTTCATTCACTCTCAACCAGGGCTTTTTTTGCAGAAAAAGCCCAGCAGGAACTTATTAGCATAATAGGCCACACCCAACAGCAGAAACTCATTGGCATATTAGAACACACCACTGACAGCATAGCTTATTAGCATATTAGACCACACCCCTATGATACCAGAAGAGTGGTCATCCAGCCACACCCACCTTTTGCTTCTTATTCTGTTTTACCTTGTTTGTTGTCAAAACCCAGGGCTTTTTTTGTAGCAGGAATTAATTTGCATGTTAGGCCACATACCCCTAATGTAGCCAATCCTAAAGAGTTTCTGCTGTTGGGTGCAGCCTATTATGCTAATGAGTTCCTGCTGGGTGTGGCCAACTCAGGAGCCAGCCGGAACGCCATTCCTGTGCATTTCTGCCCAAAAATAGCCCTGCTCTTAACACCATATTCCACCATCATTTCACAGAACTCATTAACCTTGACTCCACTGATATAATCATTGAATCAAAGCACATCATTTGAAATTTTTACCAGTGATAGTGCAAGTGACATGGGTTAGGCATTTTCATTCTCACACTGTTAGCTGGATTGCCTTGAGTTAATAATTATATTGGGGAATATGAAATATTATAAAATGGCAATTGGCAATAAGGGAGCAATCACCTATATATACAGGGGTCCCACTTCTTCCAGTAGTACCAGAAATAGACGCAGAGACCAACTTCAGTTGAAATGGTATCTTTTACTGAGGTAGATCTTCACAGGCAAACAATACTCAAGCACACATACAATTATTCAGGTCTAAGACATAAAGGTAGAAAGGGGTCACTAGGCTCACTTTACAAAGATGTTTTGTTGAAGGGCGATAGTTACTTGTCCTCGGCATGACGAAGGGCTCTAACTGGAAAAACAGAGACTAAAAAGAAGAGAAGAAGAGATTGGATTTATATCCCGCCCTTCACTCACTTAAGAGTCTCAGAGCGGCTTACAAACTCCTTTCCCCTCCCCTCCCCACAACAGACACCCTGTGAGGTAAGTGGGGCTGAGAGAACTCTTTCCCAAGCTGTCCTTGAGGGAACAGCTGGTCCAGAGCTATGGCTTGCCCAAGGTCATCCAGCCAGGTGCAAGTGGAGGAGTGGGGAATCAAACCCGGTTCTCCCAGATTAGAGTCCGCACACTTAACCACTACACCAGACTGGCTCTCAGGGGATTAGGGATTGTGTACTGAACCAGCAGAACACGTGGAGACTCTGGCAGTGCTAACCAAGAGTCATGGGGATAGGGTGAGTTTAGAGTAAAAGAGAGGAAGAGCGTGCATGCTTGGGTGGCTCCTTTTATGAGGGGGCTTTGGGGGTGGGCTAACTGATCACCTCCTCCTTGGTATACCCTCCTTGTGGTCTGTCTCAAAAAGCATGTTACCTGGAACATGGTCTGGGGGGAGGGGGCTTAATGGTTGGGCAATATTGAACTCTAACTATCTGTGTGGAAGAGACACCTCCAGGGGTGATGACTCACCTGGCTAGCACCTTTTGTGTTGTAGATACATCCTGGGTTCCGGGGCAAGTGGAACCGGTTGGACTGCATTTTCAAGGCAAAGTCCTTTGTCAACAGAAGGTGGGGAAAGCGGCTTTTGTGCCTTTGTTGTAGAGAAGGTCTCAACATGAAGGATGGGGATTGCCTGCGTGGTGAAGAAGGACTTCCTTGATGGCATCTGGAATCCTCTGGTTTAAACAGCAATAGTAGATGGCTGTTCTGGGTGTTTCATGTGTCTAGGGATACATTTTAGAACGGGCGACCTCAGGATTTCACTGGCACAACATCTCAGGAAAAGCAGCCTCTCCTGCTGGCGTATGTCTTCAGCTGGCAGCACATTTTGGTCCCCATATGTTTCAGTCCCTTTTTGTACAAGTATTAACACAGTCCATTTTATCACTTATGAACTACAAGTGCATAAGTGTGCAATAACCGCCTTGCAGGGCAACAACACTAACATAGATTACAATAATTCTTCAAAGCTTGAAAATGGGAAGCCACATCACACTAACCAGTATATGTGCATTCCCCTGCTGATCTCTAATATGTATTAAGGTTTATTCCTTGTCATGTATTTTTGCTCAGCCCACTCACAAATTTGGATCAATAGTGTACTATCAACAGCACACATCTGTAGCACTTAATAGGAACAATGCATTGTTTCCATAGACAATGCAAGTGGGTGCTGGGTAATGGGAAGCCTGTCCATATAGCTATCTCTCTCTACCTGATGAAAGCTGATATTGATCAGAGCATTAGTAACAGCATGGAATGTCCTGAGCCCTAATGGGATCTTCTGCATGTTGGCAATGCACTCATGGTATAAGTGGATTATGTGTTAATGTGTCCATTGAAATAAATGACACTTGGGGCTGATTCACCTGAGTGTCAGGCCCAGAGTGGTGGTATGCTGAACTGTGGTTGGACTATTTTAGAACAGTCAGAAAACCTGCTTCTGCACAGGCACCTCAGAGAATATATGTTGATTGAAAGTCACTTTCCAAGGGTTTTGTATGTCATTCCTTTATTTCCAATTCAATGTGTTCATTTTTAACTTCTTGTCTCCCATTCTATCTGAAACCAGGCCCCCAATACAGTTTTCATCAAAATATTGTAAGAATTTAACAGTGAAACAACCAATGATACAATTATTTATCATTTTCACTGCTCTTATTTTTGCTGTCATATTGTGTTATTGTGTAACTGTATATATTTTAATACATAATTTGAATAAGCATACATGAAAATTTAAATGAGCAGAAAATTATAAACCTGTTCAACAAGAACATTGTCTGCATGGTTCCCACCCCCCAGTTGAGCAGAACTAGAACCTTCTATATCCTGCTCAGGACCTCAGCACAGGGGGAGGAGGGACTTCTGTCCACCCCCGTTTTGTTTAGCCCTCAATTTACTGAGATTATAGAATCTCAGTTATCCTTCTAACTACAAACCTATAGAATTTGTTTTATACTTACTAAGTAACTCTGACTGGGTGATGTTAACTATTACTGTAGGCAGCTTCATACCAAAGTGAAATGCAAGATATAAGTATTTTAATGAAGAAGAAGAAGAAGAAGAAAAGATTGGATTTATACCCCGCCCTTCACTCACTTGGAGTCTCAGAGTGGCTTACAAACTCCTTTCCCTTCCCCTCCCCACAACAGACACCCTGTGAGGTAGGTGGGGCTGAGAGAGCTCTTTCCCAAGCTGTCCTTGAGAGAACAGCTGGTACAGAGCTATGGCTTGCCCAAGGTCATCCAGCCAGATGCAAGTGGAGGAGTGGGGAATCAAACGCGGTTCTCCCAGATTAGAGTCCGCGCACTTAACCACTACACCAAATAAATAAGTAAATAGTTATAAATTAAATTTCTTTTTGATGAATTAATACTGTACTAACATTTATGTGTATTCTATAATTCTCTTTTAATAATTTAACTATTAAATTAATGTTTAAATTATTTATTAGCTTAATTATTTTTTTTACTAAATCACAATTAACTTTTTGTATATTAACAATTATTTTGCTGTTTTTTCCCCCTGAGAAATTTTACTGTTTGCACTGATATTTAATGGGCTGGTCTCCTAATACATTTCTAACATTGTTGATTATATTGCTACTAATATTATTATAAAAGTGGGAACCCATAAGAAACTTGCCTGGTGACTATCCCATTTCCCCTACCTTTGCTTCCTTCCCTCTCCTCCTACCTCTCTCACATTCTTGCTCCCTTTTGCCACCCTATTTCTTATTCTCTCTCCTCCATGAATGTCACTTCCACTCTCTGCTCCATCACTGTCTGTTTTTCTTCGTCCCCCCCCCCCACTCTTTCACTCTCTTTCTGCCTCTCACCCCATCACTCTCTCTTTCTGCCCCATCTCTCTCCCAGCCTCCCCACCACCCGCCCCAGCATCAGTGGTGGCTGCAGCTCTCCTGGAACCATGACGGATCTCCCACCTACTGAGATCAATTCCCCTTAGGGTTGCTAGCTCCAAGTTGGGAAACTCCTGGGGATTTGAGGGTGGAGCCTTGGAATGGTGAGGCGTCAGGAGGGAAGCAACCTCAGCAGGGTATAATGCCATAGACTCCACCCTCAAAAGCAGCCATTTTCTCTGTCATCTGGAGAGCAGTTGTAATTCCAGGTGATCTCCAGCTCTCACCTGGAGGATGGCAATGGTAGTTCTTGTGGAGGAAATGTCTGGCTTGGAGGGTGGAGTATATGGCATTATACCTGTCTGATGTCCCTCCCCTCCTCAAATCCCACCCTCCCCAGGCTCCACCCCCAGCCTAGAGTTGGCAGCCCCATCTCTATCTCACCCAACAGCCAACCTCCCTTTATCTGCCCTGCTGTCATCAGGGGCTTTTTCCCACTCACATTGTGCCGGCGTTCTGCCTCCGTTTGTCCCGGCGCTGGGTGTCAATTTCACACCCTTTGCTGCGGCGCGTGTGTTAATACGGGGCTTCGTGTCATTTTCTCCGCACCTTCGGTAAACCTTTTTTTTAGGTTTACCGAAGGTGCGGAGAAAATGGCACGAAGCCCCGTATTAACACACGCGCCGCAGCAAAGGGTGTGAAATTGACACCCAGCGCCGGGACAAACGGAGGCAGAACGCCGGCACAATGTGAGTGGGAAAAAGCCCCAGCTTTCTGTCTCCCCTCCCCTCCCCTACAGCCTCTACCTAGGAAAACTACAGTCTTACTCCACAGTGGGGACAAAACCAGCTTGTACTATTCACTCTTCCTTTTATCTGTACAACAACCCTATGAAGTAGGTTAGGCTGAAAGTATGTGACTGGTCCAAAATTACACAATCAGCTTCCACAGCAAGATCTGAATCTGGGTCTAGCAGACCCTACTCTGAAGCTCTAACTGCTTGACCACACTGGCTTTCATAGGGTGGCTGCTGTTGAACACTTGTTGAACATAGGGTGGCTGCTGTTGAACCCATAGGGTGGCTGCTGTTGAACACTTGTTGAACAAGTGGCCAGGCCTAGTTGAGTCTTGCAGATCAGGTGGTATCAAGTCACCCAGAGGGTACTGCCAGCCCGAGGGTTGCCAGCCTGAGGGTTGCCACCCTCCAGGTGAGACCTGGAGACCCCCCAGAATTACAACTGAACTTTAGACAACAGAGATCTGTACCCCTGGAGAAAATTGCTGCTTTGGAGGGTGGACTCTGTGGCATTATATCCTGCTAAGGCCTCTCCCCTCCCCAAACCAAGCCCTCCTCAGATTCCACCACAAAATCTCTAGGAATTTCCCAACCGGGAGCTGGCAACCCTTGTCCACCCAACGATCTCTCCCTCAGAGGTCAAAATAGGCCTGGAAAGGGCCCTTCCTCTTTCCCCTGCCTTTTACAGACAGAACCTAGCTTGGAATACTATGGCCGCCTAGTAACAGCCACTAAGGAAATCCGGTTGTGTTTTTTTTTAAGCTACAGGTGCTCCTTTGATCATTTTTGGCTTTTTTAAGCTGCCTAGTATATTTTCTTAAAATAGATTTCACATACTTCTGCAAACTTAGGGCCTTTTCAGGTTTGTAGGAAGATCTGTCTTGCCCGTTCACAACTCCAGTCACTGAATTTAAATATCCTTAGATATCTTGACCCCTATTACAATATAAGATAATTAAAATACTAAAATCTGGACAATCTAAAATATTTTCATCCATCCTGAATAAAACTGATACAACAAATGTTTTTAAAAGTATATAGAAATAGGAGCTAGTATCATAAAAGTAAAGGAATTGAACCAGCCAAAGGCCCTCTAATATAACTTGGAATGGGTGCTCCTCACAGAGAAACCAGACTTGCAGTCAGAGTACAGTTTCAGAAGATGATCACAACACAGGGGCATGCTCATATGGAAGAAGTCGCTCAGAGTTATTAAATGCAGGTTTAGGATTTGAAATGTTCCAATAAAAAAACTTTCTTCTGGTGAAATGACAATATGAACTTAAGTGAACCTACCTGACATAACAAAATATGAAGATATTATTAACTGCATATATTTTCCTGCAACAATAGAATGCATTTGGCTAACCCATCTTTCAATTATACTTTCCCAGTTGCATGCAATCACCATCACTTCAGAAGGTCAGTATGCCAATGGTAAACGTTGCAGAAAGATCAACACTATAAGCCCACCCTCTCACCCACAAACCTGGCTAGAGGAAGAGTTTTTAATATCAATAATGCAAACAGTTGGATTTGAACACAACTTAGATATCCAATTTCAGGCTCCCCTTGCTTGCTTTCACTTGGCATTTAAGCAGTATGAATGATTTATTATCTGATAATGTCTCTACTACCGTACCTTATTGTCTTTTTCTATAAAGCTGCTATCACTAAGGCAGATTTCATTCACCTGTTTTAAGGCACTAAAAATAAAGCTTTTGAAGTGGGGTTAAATCAAGAATGAAGACTTTGGATCATTTGATAAACTCTGTACTGGTCTATGCTGGTATATATAGAAAGCAACAGCCCTTCCATGGAATTCTTAACATCTATTTTACTGACAATGTTTAGATTGGGGGGGGGGGGGGCGGGTTGTGTGCCGGCAGGCAGGATCTGTTTGATTTTATTCCTGTCCAGCATCTAAATACTAATGCTTTTATACCCTCTAACAGAAACATAGAGCTGGAAGGGATCCCAAGGGTCATCTAGTCCAATCCCCTGCACAATGCAGGAAATTCACAGCTACATCCCCCTACTCCCCAAGTGACCCCTGCTCTATGCCCAGAGGAAAGCAAAATGTGTAATGATCATTTCTAGAGTGCAGAGCATGCCAAAAATTGCCCATTTAGGAATTTAGGAAAGAGAGGCATGGATCCAGGAATGCACAAGTGGAAACAGAAATTCACTTAACACAGTTTTACTTGCCTGAAGTCTTGTGCAGCACCTGGTGTTTTCTTCCCTGTATATGACAGTGACCAGAAAAGGGTTGCATAAAATCTTGCACAAGCAAAAATGCAAACAGTAAGTTTGGCTTTGTGCACATAGTGGCAGTGGTCTTTTCCTTGGATTTCTGCTTCCACAAGAGCCCAACCACAAGCAAAACATTCACATGGGAACCAACCCATGGTCTCCTGTACCCAGCAAGCTGGGAATGAACCAGATTCTCAGTCAATCTACCTTTTCCAGTGGTTTTATTCCTCACTCTGGTCATAATCTCTAAAGCATTTTGAAGTCTCATTTATTTCAATGGTAGTATTGAACTATTGTTATACACTCTCCTAAGGAAACCAAGAGGATTTTAAGGCTTCAGACTTCAGTTCTGAACACTCTTAATGGGGAACAAAAACTGTTGAACTCAGTGAAATTTAGTGAAATTTTAGTGAATACTCTTGGGATTGTTCGGTACAGTACTCCTCTGGCTTGATAATTCCTTTTATGTGGTCCTAGAAAGAAACCTAAAATGGTTGGTGGAGAGTGCAGACTACAAAATGTATGCGTATGTACAGATTAGGCCAAGTCAAAGGGAAGGTGGAATCACTCAGTGGAAATACAGCCACTTTGGTGTAGCAGTTAGTCTGCTGGGCTAGGATACGAGAAACCCAGGTCCAACTCCTCACTTTGCTATGAAACTTGTTCGGTGACCTTGGGCCAATTATTCTTCCTAGCCTGTCATTAGGAGGATAAAGTGGAGGCGAGGAAAATAATGCTTCATGTCCCAAGCTCCTTAAAGGATAATAGCCAGGAATACAAATATCATAAAGAAAGAAATAACAAAGAATCAATTTTCTCCATTTTTCTCTATTGTCCATCACTGTAGCTCTTAGCCTAGAGATCTCCATTCCTAGAATTCTCAGTGTATTGCTTCGCCCTTCCACAGGACTGCTGTGCAAACCTGAATACATTATATACTTTTTCCTACTTATTTTGTAAAATCCAAATTGAAACCAGTTGTCATAATTAATAATAACAACTCCCTGTGTCATTGTTTAGAATTCATTTATGGATTTCAGATATCTTGGCAACCTCTCCTGGAAAGTGTCTTTGTATGTTTAGTGATAATGACAGCAATTGAGAGGCAACTGTTTTTTTCATGTGGATCAAAATCACCAGAGGCAGCTTCAGCCTACAGTGCCTGTTTCGGGGGGGGGGGGGAGGTGTTGTGTTGTTGTTCTTGGACCTTCCTGAAGTTTAGCACAGGTGATCAGAGGCAACTGTCTCTTTGAGTAGGCACATCAGCTTGAGCAGATTCCTAGTGAGAAACACTATAGAGGTGTATTCAAGCTGTGAGTCTGGCATACTGCAGAAGAGCAAAACTTTGGTGAGATTTTCAGGAACAGGCAAGCATGAACCATAGAAATGAGCCAAACCTTAGAGACTAGAGCCGAGTCTTCATCAAACCATAGTCTAATAAGTCAGAACAGCAAGCAGCTGTAAAATATGATTGGTTAGTCCTGTTTCAGCCACCATCAGCAGTCAGTCTGAGGGAATACAAGAAAAGGATGGGTGTTTTTACATTTTACAATTACATTACTGACAACCATACAGTAGTTAATTAGAAATTCCCTCTATTGGCTATTGTATTCACAAGTGAAGGTATTTATAGCTTTGATCACACAGAAAGGCCAGAGTCACCATACCTCACATGGAAGAGTAACTTACTAGAACTGGTCTCAGACAATCAGGACTTTTAAATTTAATTTTTAAAAGCTACAAAATGATGTTAAAACCAAGTGATGCTTAACAGAAAACAGTAGAAAATTTGGTGGAAAACACAGGCCTGATGAAAACCAGTTTGTGTACCACTAATAAAATTATACTGCCTTTAGAAAAAAGCAAATACATGTTACTATCCAAGTAGAGAGAAGGGACAGCAGCCCGTCTGATTGCACCCAAACAACCCATCTGATTGCACCGTTTGTTCCTCTATGTGCCTAGTAATTCTGTCTTTGATTACAGTTCCAACTAATTTGCCCGGGACAGATATTAGACTAAGTGTACTGTAATTTCCTGGTTCCCCTCTGGACTTTTTAAAAATTGCTGCAACATCTGGTACAGCAGCTGAATTTAGTGATAGGTTACATGTACTGGTTATTAGATAAACTATCTCACGTGTGAGTTCCCTGAGAATTCTTGGATGTATGCTATCAGGACCTGGAGATTTATCAATTTTTTAGTTTCCACAGTAGGTCTAGAATGTCATCTTTCATCATCTCAATTTGACTCAGTTCTTTAAGCTCCCTTCCTGAAAATAGTGGCTGTGGCATGGGTACATGCCCCACACTTTTCACAGTGGACACGGAAGCAAACAATTCATTGAGCTTCTCTGCCATTTTTCTTTATCAATCCCTTCATTCCTTGGTCATCCAAAGGCCCAACTGCTTCTCTGGCTGGTTTCCTGCTCCAGATATATTTAAATAAATGTTTATTATTTGTCTTGATGCTTGTAGCAACATGCTCCTCAAAATCTCTTTTTGTATGTCTAATTACTGAGTTTAATTTCTTTTGCCAGAGCCAGTGATCCCTTCGGTTCAATTCATTGGGGCAGACCTTCCACTTTTTAAAAGAAGACTCTTTACTTTTTTAAATTTCCTTTACTTGCGTTGTTAACCATGCAGGCATTCTTTTAGACATGGCAGTGCTTTTCCTAACCTGGGGGATGCATTCTATCAGGGCTTCAATCAGTGGGGTTTTAAATAGCTTCCAAGTATCCTCTAGGAATCTGACTCTCTTGTATTTCCCTTTCAACTTCCTTTTAAATATTCCTCGCATATTTACAAAAGAAAGAGCTTTACAAATAAAATGTTACAGTTTTGGACTCTAACAGTAACTTTCCATTGACATGAATGCTGAACTTAATAGCATTGTAGTCACTGTTCCCAGATGGTGCAGCAGCCTCTACATCTCTCGCCAGGTCTTAAGATCTTCTCAGAACCAAGTCCGAGTCCCTGTGGTTGGCTCTGAGACCAACTGTTCCAGTACACAGTCATTTATAATGTCTAGGAATCTCATTTCTACTGAATGACTTGGGTACACATTTACCCAATCAATGTGAGGGTGGTTGAAGTCTCCCAGTAACATGATATTATCTGATTTAGTCACCTCCTTTATTTCCTTTTTCATCTCCAGATCAGCCTCAAGAGTGTGATCAGGTGGACAATAGTACACCTCCACTTTCAAGTAACCCTTAGGACCCAGTATGTCTACCCATGATGGGGAATTAATTCTCCTGATGTTTTCTAACTTATTTGATTTTATGCCCTCTTTGATGTACAATACAACACCTCCACCACCCATCCCTCCCTGTCCTGCCTATAGAGCTTATACCCAGGGATGACTTTTACCCAGGGAAATGCACAGCATCTCTGCTGTCTATGCTATTTGTTATACTGAATGTTCTGCTGTAGCAGTGGTTTGAGGGCAGTGGCAACACCACACTTGCCTCTGACTGAAATCTACAATAACCAAAGCAATAACCTTCTAAGGGATACTTTTGGCATTGTCTTCTTTCAAATTTCTTTCTGGGTTTTAGATTCCTGAATTACCTTACCATGTGGAATCAATGGCCGAAGACAGACTGGCAATCTGAAGCGGAGGCAAAGCGGAGGGAACTGGAGCGGGGGAAAAAACTCACGGAGCTGGCCGTTCACACTGGCCAGAGCAATGCGGATCAGCGGCGATACGGAGCATTCAGACTGCCACGGAGAGTTCAGACTGCCGCATAGCCAGCGCGCGGGGCTCGCGCATGCCGCTGCACTTTTTTTTGTTTTCCTTTGATGTTTTTCGCATATGCGCATATGCGCATATTTGCATATGCGCATATGCACATATTTGCATATTTGCATATGCGCAAAACTTTTTGCCGTGCATTCACACTTCCTCCGGATGCCTCCCGCTTCTTCCAGTTCACACTGTTTGGAAGCGGGAGGCATGCGGAGGAAGGCCCCTGAACACCGGTTTTACCCGGTGTCCGGGTAAAGCAGAAGGAAAGCGGCTGGGAGACGGGTAAGTATGCAACGGAGCCGATGGGCAGATGCGCATGTCTGAACGGGCTCCTTTCCTCCGTTTGCGAAGCGTGCCTGCCCCGCTTCAGATTGCCAGTCTGTCCTCGGCCAATGTATTAGCAATTCTTTATTGTTCCATTTTTATTTAAATATTATGTGCCTGCTTTCCATTCCTTCTGTTCCTTCATGTCTTTTCCTTCTGTTATATTGCTAACTATTACATGTGTACTGAGAAACAGAAAAAAAGAACATATGATTGTATATATCAGGGGTGGCCAAACTTGCTTAACATAAAAGCCACATAGAATAAACCTCAGATGTTTAAGAGCCACAAGTCATAAACAAATATTACACACATGTTTTTATTGGAAAATATGCAAATTTGCTTTTTATTAACATTAAATGAGACTGCCAAAAATAAAAACAAAAGGGGTAAAAAACAATATTGATAATGACATGTATTTGTCCAGTTATATTTATTTGTTTGCTAATGGTATCCATTTGTCTAAGAGAGAAAAAGAGAGAGAGAGAAACAAAGAATGTAAATAGATGGGGGAGGGTTGGGGGGAAGGAGGGGAGGGATAAAAAGAGAAAGGAAGGTAGAAAGAAAGTAAAATAGATGGGGGAGGAAGGGAGGAATGGAAAAGAGAGAAAAAACAAATAAAGCAAATAGAAGGAGAAGGGAGGAGAGGAAGGGAAAGAGAGAAAGAAACAAAGAAAGCAAATAGATGGGGAGGGAGGGGAGGAAGGACAAAAGGAAGGAAGAGAGAAAAGAAGGTGGAAAGAATGAAAGAAGTGGAAAGAAAGAAAGAGAGAGAGAGAGAAAGCAAATAGATGGACTGGCTTGGTGAAGAGATTTAAAGAGACAAATGCCTTCTCCAAGCCAAGCCATCCGGTTGATGTGGCAGGGCTTGCAGAACACATTTAACTTTAGATGGGGGGAAGAGAGAAAGAAATGTGGAAAGAAAGAAGGTGGAAATAGATGGGGGAGGGAGGGAGAGGTGGAAAGAAATCAACTTTAACTTTAAATGTTTCCTCTAAACCTCCCCCCTCCCCCGCCAGCTGGCTTGGCAAAGGGATTTAAATAGACAAATGCCTTCTCAAAACTGGCTGGCAGGGGTGGGGCTTTAAGAACACATTTAAAGTTAAAGTTGCTTATTCTTCTCTGCTTCCCCCCATACACACAAACACCTCAAGCGTACCCAGGGAGGGGAACACTGGCTGGGGAAGGGAAGACTGACTGGGAAGGCATGCCTCCCCTTTGCTTCCCCAGCCACCCTGCTGGGAGCCGCACAATATGTGTGAAAGAGCCACCCCTGCTCTAATCTAAGCCCATTGTTTTCACTGGACTTTAAGTGGAGTAATGTGTTATATTAGTACACTGTAAAGTTGGGAACTAGCCCTAACCAGTGTTCCTTCTAAGCTGAGTTAGTGTGAGGTAGCTCAGTTTTTTAGCCTCCAGCTCACACATTTTTTGTCTTAGCTCAAGCTCCAGAACAAACTGATTTATGCAGTGGCCAAATCACTTGCTCACAACTTTAATGCCAGTAGTTCACAAAGTAGAATTTTTGCTCACATGACTCCACAGCTTAGAAGCATCACTGGCCCTAACCTGAATAGGCCAAGCTAGCCTGATCTTATGAGATCTCAGAAGGTAAACTGGATCTGTCCTGGTTAGTACTTGGATGGGAGATCACCAAAGAAGTCCAGGGTCACTCCACAGAGGCAAGCAATGCTAAACCACCTCTAAGGTCTCTTGCCTTTAAAACTTTATTGAGTCACCATAAGTTGGCTGCAACATTATGGGAGGGGAAAAGAAAGCTGGGAACTACTGGTTTCTTTGTTACTCCACCCTTTCAGACTTATATACTTTGAGTCTGGATTACATGCTGAAGGAGGTCCCTAGAGATTACTTTGTCTTTCACAATATAAGACTCATTCTTACCCGACTGGGGCCTCTCCTTCATTTCTTCCCTCTGTTTCCATGTAGAACATGGAATTTCCTTATTTTAGACATTATTCCATTTGAACAGAAATAGCGCTGTATTCTTGTCATCAGCCCCAAATCTACAGAGATTTTCAAACCAAATAGTGTTGCATACAACAAAACCTGCTTCTATTTCCCAAGCCACATAGCGCTATTGAGGCATATAACTGAAACTAGTGAATATGATTCACATTTTCAAAGTTCAGGTCAGAGCATTTGCCTGAAACTAAAAGGGCGAGCTGCAGTGCAGTATAGCCTTGCTACTTCTTTAAATGACTGCTTCCTAGTTTTCCCACCACCCCTTCTTTAGAAGAACAGGAACTGCTGTGTAGCTAAGATGTGAGGCATTTTGCATTAAAACCACTAAGTTCACCATTGCTAAGTTCACTCGCCGAGTCGCACCTGAGAGGTGGTGCAACTCGTTGAGTGATCTCAGAAGGCATTTAAGGAGACTGTGATCTCTTTAAATGCCTTCTAGCTGCACCCAAATAAAAGCTGAATAATATCGACTTTTATTCGAGCACGACTATTTCGGTAGCTGAATACAGAACTCTAATCTGTATTCAGCTGAATAAATACCCCCCAAATACCAATAAGGTATTTTTTGGGTATTTATTTGGCTCAGTATACATTGAACTCTCACTCCTATTTCCAACATCATGTATATTATTATCCAAATTGGGGATGGGAGCTTATCAAATTTCCTGGAGGGCCTTCACGGGTAAGCTACATATGGCTAGGAAAAAGCAAGGGTATGTACTTAATACTCTGGTATATATGACAATATATATGACTAGCAAAAACTTGAATCAGTTGGCCTACATTTTTCATACATACTTTGGTGATGGTCTACATTCTTGGGTTGTCCAAAAACACCTTATATGATACCATAGTTATTCATAAATATTCAGAGCTTTGGTGAAAGGTTCTCTCTCCCTCCTTCCATCCAAGAAGGACTTTTCTTTGCAGCACTCTACGTGAGGAGGTGTTCTTTTTCTACATCCCATTTGCAATCAAGTCAGGTCTTCAAGTAAAATAATTAAACCATGGTGAGGGAAGCCAAAGAACTTCATCAGTAAATATGTGCAGAGTGCCAAAGAGAGTTATTTCATGAAACTTGTATGGGAAAGGCTGCCAAATGCATGATTCAAAAGGGAGCCTAGGCTTGTGGTGTACATAAAGGTATTATAAAATGGTCCAAAACATGAGACAAGACTTAATTGCCAAGGATGTGCTTGCCTCCCACTCTGAAGTGGTTCTTCCCAGTTGTATCAAATTCTCATGAGACATTAGTTTCTCTTAATGACTGCTGAAGCTGGATTTATTTGTGTAGTGACAGAGTGGAATGCATAGCTCTAGCAATTTCAGTCTCCTATTTTAGAACAGGTGATATTTTGGGTACAAAAGAATGCCAGCATCCCCAAAGGGGCCACATCACTAGACATCACCCATAACCAGCTATCTTTAGCCCTGCAAGAATTCTGTATCAAGGACAATTCAGTTTTTGGCCCCATTCAGGCCTCAGCAGTCACCCAACAATCACATAGTGAAGGATGTTTTTGCTAGTATGTATAAATAATGAACTACTTTACTTTCCCAGTCATGGAACCTCTTTTGAGAAGTTCTTGGGGCCCAGTGTGTCTGAGCCACTCAGCAGATTCCTTCCTTCTACTTAAGTAAGGCTCACACCACCACCTGCCTTCAGGGTTTTTTGCCACAGCTTCCATCATCACTGAACTTCATTTTTGTTTTAAATTACACATCCTTGACCCTGCCTCCCATTTGAGTGAGAGGTTGCTACACCCTCCCCCCACCACCACTGGGGCTAAGAGCAACCAAGAGAGAAATTTGTATCAGGGACCAAACCAAGACTGCTCAGATCCCAGAAGACATTAGTTCTTTCTCACTTAGCAAAATATCTGTTTGTTCCTCATATTTAATATTTCAACTGGTTGAGTGTGGGACAAACTAGATGATACAGCGTCCCAGCAACCACCACTGGAATTTCTTCACTTGCCTCAGCTGCCAATGTTTACTGCCTAGTGAGTGGTGGGGGATGGGGGCAGGGAGCACAGCCGAGGCCAGCTCTTGACCAGGGATGAAGTTGGGGGGGCATTTGAAGAGGGCTTTGAAATAAATTGGGGGGGACACCCCCAAATGCCCCACTGTAGCTACAGACCTGCCACAGGGATGAATTAGGGAATGACAAATCAGAACACTGACCTCTAGTTGGGAGTTGGTGACCTGGGAAACTCCTCATGGCACCTTAGCAGGAATGTGAGGGAGACCAGGGATAAGAATACTGGGGGTCCAGTTCTGATCCATCACCACCTCGGCAATTCCTCATCATGTAGCTGCTGAGAACCAGTGAGAAGTTTCTGAAGGTGGGGGGGGGCAAGGGGCAACATTCTGAAACACAGGACACAGCATGAATTTGTGTGTGTGAAAAACATTACCTTTCAGTGGGATTCTGACCCCCCATGGAAATTTTCCCAAACAATTTTTTGCATTTGCAAGCCCTTAGGACAGGGGCATCAAATATATGGCTTATGGGCTGGACCTGGCCCGCACAGGGCTCAAAACCAGCCCCCAAGCAACTTCCTTCTGTTTCCTTTCCTAGGGCTGCTCCCAGCTCTCAGTGGCTGTTTGCTTCCTGCTTCCTGTCTCTTGCCTCCCCCCTCCTTCCCCCCTCTCCCCATCTCTCTCTCACACACAGAGACAGATTGAGCCTCATGGCTGCTTCATGCCAGAGAGATATAAAGACAAGTCTGCCTACCTCCCTTCCCTTTCCTCCCTCCCTCCCTCTCTCTCTCTCTCTCTCTCTCTCACACACACACACACACACACACACACAGCTTCTGCTTTCTTCTCTGAGGCGGTTTCTCCTTTTTTGGGAGGAAAGGGAGGAGGAAGAGAGAGAGAGAGAGAGAAAACAAAACTGGAGTCCCAGCTTTTCAACAAACGATGATTTATTCCAGGTATAAGCTTTTGTGTGCAAGTGCAATTCTTTGGAGGGAGGGAGGGTGGATGGATGGATGAATTCTTCTGACAAGCACAATGTACACTGAGGAAATTATTTTGGCTTATTCTGAAAAGTTTTTTTTTAAAAAAATGATTGGCTTTCTCTGTTCCTATCTGGATTTATTTTCTTTCAAAAAGAGCCTATTTAGGAATTAGAATAGTGGGATTGGTCCTTGGAGATTGAAGTGATTTTAGATGCCAAATGATAATAGCACATATTGGTAATGTGACAGGAAAACTAGCTCTCAGTTCAGTCCAGGAGGATGCATTGTTTTGAGCTTCATTAGCAACTGCAATTCAGCAGTCTCTCTTTCTAATCTCCCTTGGAATTCCTTTGTAAGAGCACTGCTACTCTTAGGTCAGCAACTGAATGTTGTAGTTTCTAATGTCAGACTTATGTCCATTTATTTTCTGCATCCTCCTGGACTGAATCCTCCTGGATGGAACTGAGACCTAGGTTTCCTGTCTTATTATGAATGCTGGTATCTCCATGCCTACTTCCCCTCTGTATATCACACCTAATCGAATAATGCCTGCTATTGCCATTCGACATCTGAAATCATCTTGATAAAGTTTATATCTCTGTTACCTTGTGCTACATTTTAGAGCACTCATGGCTCAGTCTAGCAAAATTGCATTTATGTCAGATCTGGACCTCATAACAAATGAGCTTGACACCTGTGCCCTAGGATGTAATTGAGACATTTCTTCCATTTGCAGCTGTTTGCAAATGCAACAAACATCTTAGTGGCATCACCTACAAGCCTCTGGAGTGCAATGGAAAATTTCCCATCAGAGCAGTGTCTGGAAGCCACCTCTCAGTCCAAAAAACAACCCAGAGACCAGCTGAGAAATAGTTCCCTCTCAGTTATTACACAGGCCATGGAGCCAGGTATAGTCACAGGGCAGCCCACTTAGCTCCAGAGATCTTTCATGGCCCACATAACTAACTGTTTGAGTAGCACATTCCTCGTCTATAGAATTGCTGTGTTTCTGAACCTATGCTTCAAACACAATATGCAGTAGTCCTTTGGGACACTATGCCTACAATAAACTAGCTTAATCTCCATGATTTTGTGGCATTTCTTCACTTAAACCAATTTGGTGCAAACCCTAACCCATCTACCAGGTATTCTTCGAACCACAAGCACTGCCTTGAGCTCTTTTGGAGCAAAGACAAGCTACAAATGTGAAAAACACATAGATAATTCATTTAAAGCATTTATATCCTGACCCGCCTGAGGAGACAAACAACAATAAAACAATCAATGAAAAATAAAATATTGAGTATCAACAGCTGATCAAAAGTATATAATTCCCAGAATAAGAATAAATATAATGATAAATAGCATAAACACAAGTCCCAATTGCAAAGCTGCAGATAGATGTTAAACCAATAAGACTAAATGTCACACACAACATTTTTAATAACACTGGCTGCATTGAAGTGTGGAAAAGCAAAGCAACTGCATGTGTGAAAAGCACCGGCAAAAAGTGTATTTGGCCAGTAGTCATATTGGAAAAGTTACACTTTTTTTTAACAAAATGCAAGTGTTTGTGCCTAGCTTATTAAATTTCAGTGAATTGACTAGAAAAAGAGCACAACGATGTTTGATTTTCTTATTATTATCGCCTCCTGAGCCCAACCTTTGCCACTCTTATTTCTGAAGCAGCTGAAGCTCACGTGGCTTCTCATGCATTATACATTAAACCCATATGGCAGTTTGAGGTGGAGAGTCTCATGAGGGAAGCTCCGTACTGCTCTTTTCACTCCAGGGGGGAAAGGAAGGTAAAGGAAAAACAAGAAAAGGATAAGCAGGAGGGGAGTCAATACAGGAAACAACCAAGCTCACCTCTAATATAAAGAAACAGGAAGCTGGCAAAATTACGCTTCAGATACTTGGACAAGGCCATGGCTGGCAGTAAACTGTGCAGCTTCTGCCACATATCCTAGCACTCTCATGACCTGTGCCAATCACAAATATTTAATCAAAATCACTTTCTCAAGTTGTGGGAATGAGAGGCGAGGTCTGTGCCTGCCAGGGTCAGCAGAAAAGCTCTCGGATGGATCATATTTGTGGGGCTCTTATCATCAAGCTCCTAAGTCTGGCATTGTTAACACAAAGTAAAGTGAACAGAGAGGAATGTAGGTAGGGTTGCCAAGTCCTACCTTGTTGATGGTAGGGGACTCCTATCCCCAATCTGGGACTTTAGTGCATGCGCAAAGCGCACACGCGCCATGATGACATCACCTGGAAGTGATGTCATCATGCTGGGCATGTTGCCAGCATACCATAGAGTTTTGGGGGGCGATTGCTAGAGCGTCACCCCAGCAATGTGCCCAGTGTGATGACATCACTTCCGGGTGGCGTCATCATGCCGGGGCAGTAGTCCTGATTGGACGACTTTGGGGGTGGGGTTCCCCCCACTCGCCAAATCTGGGCTGGTGGATTGGGGAGCCCTGTAGCAGGGGATTCCCCACCCCCCAGGGTGACTCGGCAGCCCTAAATGTAGGCCTCACTCCCCCTCACTGAGATAGGGTTGCCAGGTCTGGTTTGAGAAATTTGGGGGTGGGCCCTGGGGAAAAGATAGGTTTGGGCAGAGGAGGAACCTCAGTTGGGTATAATGCCATAGGGTCCACCCTTCAAAACAGCCATTTTCCCAGGGAACTGATCTTGATGGTCTGGAGGTCAATTGTCATTCTGAGAGATTTCCAGGTGCCACCTGGAAACCCTACTTCACATCCATCTATCCTGGGCCTGAAATCTCTTTTGAAGTAGAGAATACACGATTAATCATACAAGCGAGGTTTCCTGTTTTCTAAACTAGAGATTCACAAATCATAATCAAGAAGACTCCTGTTTGTTAATATTATTATAACTAATCTGAATTGCAAAAATATCTGCACATGGTAAAATTCAGAAATCTTCAGATCTAGCCATTATTCTGGTTTATGGCCAGATGGGAAAGAGCAAGGAGAGAGTGACTCATCAGATAATGTAACTGAGCAGGATGCTTTCTAATCAGAACAATTATACATGTCCTGCTACCAATGATGGTAGGGCTGATCTTTCCAAAGGGTTTCATTTGCATCATTCTTACTGCTGGCTCACTGTCTTGGGGGAGAGGACTAGATTCCATATAAACAGAAGCCCCTGCTTGATCTCTGTTCTGTTCTCTATTGTGGTGATGCCTGACAGACACAGAGAGAAATGTTTGGCTCACATACCCTACAAGAAGGTATTGCTGAAGGGTGAGAGGGATAGAGAGAAAAGGCTAATGTCCCATTCTCCCCACCCCAGTGAGAAATAGCACTGCTGCTGGGGCAGATAGACAGAGCCTATGTTTTGCTTGGAGCTCCACGACCACAGACAACTGGTGTGGTGGTAGGCAGTGGGAGAAGCAAATTCTGTACTTGAATCCCTTCTCATCACCAGCTGGTATCTTCCACTTTCTCTCAGTAATATGTTTGTAGCACATTAGTATCAGTAACACAAGACAGACAAAAAGAATTAGAGGCCAAACTAGATTTGGATTGGAGTCATGATTTGGGCTGGAGCCAAGGCTCTGAGAGAGTGGGGAATTAACCCTGCCTGCCATGTCATTTTCCAAATATAAATTATCCCCTTTAGCTGTTATTAGCACAGTAGTAGATTAGTTAATTTGAACTAAGGGGCAAATTGTGATATGGGTACTCTATGGATATTTATGGGGAGGGAAGGCAGTATGGTATAGCCCAATCTCATCAGAGTTCGGAAGATAAGCAGGGTCAGTACTTGGAAGGGAGCCTACCAAGGAAGGCTCTGCAGAGGAAGACAATAGAAAACCACTTCTGCTTCTCAACTTGCCTTGAAAGCCTGTTGCTGGGGTCACCATAAGCTGGCTGCAACTTGATGGAACTTTACACACATGTGGCTATTTATTCAGGTTTTTCCTCATACATACTGAAAGCAGAAGATGACAATCTATTTGTAAATAAAGATGCATGCAAGAGAGTGGAACTAAATTCCATCTCCTTACCATGCTATACTCTGTTTGGTTCAGCATTTTCCTCCCCAGCAGGCTCTTTTTCACTATTCCAGCTGAGCCAGGAGAAAAATGTCAAAAGCTCTGGAGCACAGTGAAGTGACAGGGAAGGGAAGAGTTTCGTTCTCATTTGCACATTCTGTTGTCATTTTAAAATAAAGTGGACTCACCTGCTTTATCTGCAAATCTCTGAGGAACTCTCACATGCCAGGATCACAGAATGAGCTGGGTAGTGGCTACAAGCTGGGCCCTCAAATGCATTCTGAGTATAAAGATGGCCCATGTTCCCGCTAAAGATGGTACTACCCATAACTAGTGGCATTTTAGTTAGTTTAGTTATTATTTATATATTATTTATGCCCACTGTGCCAAATGCATCCTTGTGGTAGCTCTGTAAGAGAGATATTTGATTGTTTTTGACATGGGTACGTTTTACCCTATCATTCTGAGATCTCTTGGGAGACCAGTACAATCCATGAAAATTTCATCTCATGGAAAAGTTGTGCCCAGAAATATATTTCCTGTTCAACTAGTGAAAACAAAAAAATAGTAACTAAAACTATTAGAGTAATAATTCACAGGCCAGGATTTACCCAGGTCTGCTTTGCAGCCATAGGGCAAGGGGCAGGATGGTCTGGAAAATGTCTTCTCTCACTGCGGGGCATACATAGCTGAAGCAGCTGGAATCCTCCGCATTGGGCCTGGCTGCATGGCCCAATCTCTGCCTTCCTGGGCCAGTGGGGGGGGGGGGGGGGGAGACTAGCAGCGGACCAGAGAAGCAAAGTCTTCCTTCTGGTCCGCTCCTCCCTCTTATTAGGCAACACTGCTCAGGCCCTTCCAGCTTAGTTGGGCTTTGGACAGCATGGTAAAGATCATCCTGGGACCTTCCTGAATGTTAAGGTACCAGCATCAGATAGAGAGGCAAGAAAGAGACAGAACAGTCTTTAGGCTGACTGCAGTGGCAGAGCCCCAGCAGCATGGAGGCGACTATAGTACCAGGCATACCTCAGTCCAGTGTCCCCTTGATCACTTTTTTTGGAGCTGAAATCACTGGGATTTGCAGTCACTTCCTGCAGACACTGATGCCTGACCAGGCCTCTTGCTAGCCAGGGGTGCCATTTTGTGGCAGGAGCCACTTTAACTCTCCCTCCTTTTTGCTTTTCTTTTTTGCAGTGCTGAGTCTGTAGTAACTAAAACTAATAGGTTAATAATAAATGTAACTAAACTGAATAAAGGTTAACAAGGAATATTTTTTTTAAAATCCCAATTCTTCTCCATCCTGCATCTGGGGACTGCCTATCTACAACTTTTGTGTCTTTTATTCAGGAACATTCTGTACAGAGCAGGAAAGCAAACTGGACACTCTCCTAACCTCTGTAAACTTTCAGTGCAAATGGAAATCTGTATGAACTTTTATTGGAGACATCCAGGCCTGAGCATGGAATAGGAAGGGAATAGGAACACTTAACCATTCAGGAGGACCCAGACAATTACCATATTATGATCTGATCATGTAACTTCAGAAATAAAATAGGAAACTTTTTTTTCATTGTTCTTGAATATAAGAACGGGATCTTGTATGTGTGGAAGGGGCTCATTCTGCAAGGTTCTCCTTGGCCAAAAGAAATGATACTTGGTCCTTAAGAGAAGAAATTGGTAGAATGGGGCAAAAAAATCAGTGGTTATATCTTCTCGCTGTTTCAGAGTTTTTGAAGCTGATTGTATGATTAAGACTGGGGCTTAATTAATGTGGCTTTTGTGATATACTCAGGGCTCCGTTGGGGCCGGAGCGAGCCGGAGCACCGCTCCGGGAAAGAAGGGGCCGGGGGGCGGGGCCGGGTGGGCCCCGTCCCGGCCCCAGTCGCCTTCTCTGGGGCTGCGGCTGGCCGCTGCCGGCCCCACCGAGAAGCCCCGTCCCGCCCCCGTCGCCTTCTGTGGGGCCGCGGCTGGCCGCCGCCGGCCCCGCCGAAAAAGGCCCATCCCGCCCCCGTCGCCTTCTGCGGGGCCGCGGCTGGCCGCCGCCGGCCCCGCCGAAAAAGGCCCATCCCGCCCCCGTCGCCTTCTGCGGGGCCACGGCTGGCCGCCGCCGGCCCCGCCGAGAATCCCCGTCCCGCCCCCGTCGACTTCTGCGGGGCCGCAGCTGACCGCCGCCGGCCCCGCCGAGAAAGGCCCGTCCCGCCCCCGTCGCCTTCTGCGGGGCTGCGGCTCGCCGCCGCCGGCCCCGCCGAGAAAGGCCCATCCCGCCTCCCGGGAGGGGGAAGCCGGGCCTGAGTGGCTTAACGCCACTCAGGCCCAAGCAAGGGGGGGAAATGCCAGCCCCAGTGGGGGGGAGAAGCGCCCCTCCCTTCCTTCCCTCTCTCCCCCCACCTACCTACCTGTTCCTTCCTTCCCCTCTCCCTTCCTCCCTCCCTCTCCCCTTCCTCCCTCCCTCCCTTCCTTCCTTCCTTCTCTCTCTCCCCCCAATTACCTACCTACCTTCCTGTTCCTTCCTTCCCCCCCTTCCTCCCTCTCTCCCCCCTTCCTTCCTTCCTTCCTTCTCTCTCTCCCCCCCCAACTACCTACCTACCTTCCTGTTCCTTCCTTCCCCCCTTCCTCCTTCTCTCCCCCCTTCCTTCCTTCCTTCCCCCTCCCGTCTTGCCTTCTGACACACTGCCCATGACGTCAGGGATGTGTGGCCTTTTGACACTTCCGGTGACGTCAGGGGGTGTGGTATATGCAAATGAGTTATGCTAATGAGCTCCTGCACCTCTTTTTTTACGAAAGGACCCCTGGATATACTTGATCTCTATCCTGAGTGCCAGCAGGCGTCATTTTGTAGAAAAAGAGGTGCAGGAGCTCATTAGCATATGCCACACCCCCTGACATGACCGGCTAAATGTCGGTTTCAGCCCCATTATGGGCCATTGAAGTCAATGGCAAAAACTCATAGGGTATATGAGGGGCTGGAGGAGAGGGGGTTTGAGGGAGAGGCTCCAAACCTGCAGGGTAGCTGCTGGGGCCTCTCCCCGAAATACCCACTAAGTTTCAAGAAGATTGGACCACGGGGTCCAATTCTATGGGCCCCCAAACAGATTGCCCCATCCCCGCCATTGTTCTTTATGGTGGGAAAAAATGTTACTTTTTTCCCACCATAGAGAACAATGGAGGGAATGAGGACAACCTGTTTGGGGGCCCGTAGAATTGGACCCCCTAGATTCCTAGGGACTGGCAAAAGACAGAGGCTGTGTATATAACATCAGCTCATATGTTGCCCTCCATGCATGTTAGAAAGAGAGACATGGATTGTTAATGCAGGTCTGGAAACAGCAATTAAGCAAAATGCTTCAGAACAAGTATTGAATACCCTTGAAATGTGAGCAAAAGTAGCCAGTTTTCAGAAGATACTTCCTTGGCTCACCTCAGAAAGATAATGTTTATTTAGAGGAAGGAGTGGAAATTTTATGTCCTGAAAACTGCACCTCAGTGTGCCTTGGTTTTGATGGAGAAGCCGTTTCTGCACTATAATTGACCATTTCCACAGGCGTTGTTTTTCCCCCCTAATACAAAAGTTTTTCCCTGTCTTTAAATGTTCATTGTCAAAATATCAGTGCAGGAAATTCAAATGAAATTATTCTCAAGAGACAGCTGTCCAGCATCTGACTGAAAACCTCCAGCGAGGAAGAACCCTCCTACCAGTGAATTCACCAGTGAATAACCGCTGTCAAACTCTTGTCCTTACCTCACTCCAAAACTGGTTTTAGGGCTAAAGGACTGAAGAGACATAATGCTTGGGCAGATTTAAAACCCAGAATCTCTCATTACAGGAAAAGAAGTACCTTATTACAGAAGGCCAAAGACCTGAGATAACCAAATATTCAGACAGTCTTGAACCCCATTACCTCTCACTGTCCAAAAATAAGGTCTTTAGGAAGATCTAAATATATCTGTGCCAGGACTAATCAACCATTTGCATGCCAGGATTGCAAACATTCTGCACATATGCAGGGTTCTGTTCCCTCACTACATGGTAGCCACACATATCTACCTACCTGGTATTAAGAGATAATTTCTAAAGCTGGGGGACGTGATTTGCAAGCAGGTGTAACATAGGAATTTCCAATTTTTATAATTTTATAATTTCCAATTTTTATAACCACCCACTGGCAAGCTTCCAGAGCAGGGATGTCGGCCCTGATGGCTGTGATATCCTTGGAACACGAGACAGGGATATGGAAAGAAAAGCCTGTTGCGATGGTATCACCCTGTACAACATGCCTGGCGTGTGGCTGACTGGCTTTGAACATTCCACTGAGTATGTGAGAGTACACTCTTGACAGGGCCAGGGCATAGAAAAGCTCAGCAGGGGCAGGGCTCAGCACAGTAGATAACCATGTAGGTCAGGACAATAGCTAAAAAGGACAGAAAGATGGCCGCTGAGGTTGGAGTTGGTGGGACTGGAAGACTTGGAGGAGCACAGGAACTACTGCTCAGGACAATTTGGACAACACTTTGACTTACCACCACAAAATAAAATAGGAACTTGTTGGCAAACTCACTTCTGATTCCTTATTGCCTGTCAGCATGCAGCCAAGCACCAGCTGTGTGGCTGCCCAGATGTACCACAAACCCCTCCTGTAGCACCTGGCAGCCCTCCTACCTTCCCATGAAGTGCCCCTCGGTCCAGTCACAAAGTCAATAATTAACAGCCATCTCCCTAGCCCCTTAGATTTCATAACACAATTTTGAATTTATTATCCAGTCTGATGCTATGCAACCTCTTTTGAGAGAAGAATATTAGGTTCCCTAAATAAATCAGCAAAGGACTTACAGGATGAATATGAGCAAACCACTATTTTTTAGACAGCTGATGGTGAGCCATGTTGCAGATATTCTAAGACTTCTATGCAAACAGCTTGTGGTGAATTACTATACAAGTAAATTGGAGATGGGAGGCAATAACCTGGCACTAATAGTTTACATTTAACTTACATAGGTGACATACTTTTAGACCACTCAATAGCCACACTGAATAGCCAATGCTAAATAGCCATACATCCTGCAGGATCTGTTACCTTTCCGCAGGGCTTGTAAGGCAGAGATATTCCACCAGGCTTTTGGTTGAGGATAGCGATGGGACAGCAACTAATCTGGAATTTATACTCCAACCCACCCCCCACCCCCAAGGCTACAAGGAAGCTGTACTTTTTTCAATTTTTTTTCCATCCTGGAACAGACTGTTTTTTTATCTATTGATTTGTACAGTATCTTTTTAACTTAATCTATATTATTTATTGTTCTTATTTTGTGAGCCGCCCTGAGCCCTGCCCTCAGGGAAGGGTGGTCTAAAAGTCTAAACAAACAAACACTACACACCACAGTTTGTGAGTACACAAAGATAGTATGTGGTATCTACCTAGTAGTATATGAAAGTAGCACCACTAATAATACTATCCAGTACATAGTACAACACTGGCTCCAGTGAGTTTCAAGGCAACACTCCCACCCCCCTCAGTATACTCATTTTCTCTTACCCTTAAAATTTCTGGTGTGAACCTGCATACAAATCCTTCTTTAATCCTTAAACAGGAAATAAAAATAGGCCTCACCTATTTTATCCAACTTTTTAAGGACTAATTACAGTGCTGGGGACAGTTATGTTGAACGGGCAAAATTTCACAGGCAGAAAATACCTTCACCCCACTTGGTGCTGATCTAAATGAGCCCTCCCCCTATGCAGTTGATTATCAGAATTTTATAAATGGTAGAAGGATCAAGTCACAGATCTTTAAGAATATTATCCATAGACTCAGTGTGAATTATAACTGTATTAAATAGATGTTGAAATAACTGTGAAGCAGTATTATGGGTCTATTATGAGAAATACATGGGGGATGCTTAATCTGTGAGAAGAGGAAGTATAGGTTTATATAGGCTGGATATTCTGAAAGCCTTGCAAGTGGTAGAAACAACAGGGAGTGGTGTTTGTTGCTCCCATATCCTGAGTCCTCATGAAATTCTTTAAAATATTTTTGTCTTAAAACCTAAACAATGGACTTTTGAAAAGGAAAGGTGAAATGTTCATATTATGTATACATAAAACAGATGCCAATGATTTAATCAAATACTATTTCCATAAATACCAGCCATACGACCCAAGACTGTGTTAATTGCAATGTAGGGCACAAAATCTGCAGTTCTGATCTGCTGTATGGAATTTAAAATCTGTTGCCTGGAAAAATAACTAATGAAAATTAAAATTCACTTTATAGCACACAGCAGTATTCAACACCTACTAGTGCATCCCTGCTGTTTCTTAGCAAAACCCCCCCAAAACCTCCCTCCCCCATAGTATGATGAATTTGATTAACAACTTTTCTTAATCCTTCTGTTACATGTTACCACCTGCTTTTAATGATTATTATTAACCCCAAGCATTGCTGTTAATTGCTCTACCTTCAGGTGATTTCGTCTTAGAAGATACATGCTCCACATAGCTAGTAAGGCAATTTGTAAGTGTAGGAAGCCAAACAAAAAAATAAAAAATAAAAAACTGAACTTGTGAGTTTGAAGATCAGACAACTATAAACCTACAATCTGCTATATTATTTCTTTGTGACAGAAGCCAGAAAGTGTCACTGAATTTCAAGTCTGCTGTGACTGATAATGAGAGACTTCAGTGCACATTGCCTATTGATGCCCACAATATCCTTGATGTTTATGCAGAAGGGCACCCTCCTCAGAGTGTTACAAAGCCTATCTGAAATGAATAGACGTCATATAAACAACCTTTTACAAGACTCAAAACTGAGACGCTGAGTGAGACTCCATATGGAAAGGGGCCATCACTTATAAATGTTTGGAAAAACTGAGAGCGAATCTCATTAAAAGCCCTGACCTGGATAGCCCAGGCTAGCCTAATTCATCAGATCTTGAAAGCTAAGCAGAGTCAGCCCTAGTTATTACTTGAATGAGAGACCACCAAGGAAGTCCAGGTTTGCTCTTCAGAGGCAGGCAATGGGATCACCATAAGTTGGCTGCCAGTTGACAGTACTTTCCACCACCACCATCTTATTAGAAACCATTGAGATAACCTACAGCATGGATTGTGAAGATGTTGATATGCCTCCTCTGAATGTTTACAAATATATTATTATTGTGTGTCCTGGCCCTGACCCAAGTCTGTGGAGAGAGCAGCCTCATCAGATACTGAACATAGCATGTATTAGCAGGTTGGTAGGGAGGGAAGAACAGGGGGAGCTAAATCCTGACATCCACGAACAGCTGATCGGTACAGTACAGTACAGTAGGTTGACAGCCCAGTTTTTTAAACAACCCTTCCCTGCATAGTTGAATATTTAAGCTGGGAACTCTTCAAGGGCAGACAAGCAGAAACAAAGTGAATGGGGACACATCCAGTGAGTGTGTGCACATAGAAAACTATATATACAAATTAGGGATGCTCAAACAGCAGCCAATTTGGATTGCATCGTGATCAACAGGCAGGATCAGGCAGCTCATTTATGAATTTGTTCATAACCTATTCGCAGCACAATGCAGTACAGTCACCTTTCACACATGGACCTTGGCACAGCTCAGCTGAGTTCTCTCCCCACCCTTAGGCAGTGCTGCACACTACTTTGCTCCACATAGGGCTGCCAAGTCAGCCCGGGGGGTGGGGGATCCCCCGCTACAGGGGTTCCCGATCCGCCGGCCAGCATTTGGCCGGCGGTGGGAACCCCACCCCCTTCCCCAATGTAATGACATCACCTATGATACCATAGAGTTTTGGGGCGATTGCCAGAGCGTCGCCCTGGCAATGCCCCCAACGTGATGATGTCACTTCCAGGCAATGTTGCCGGGTGCGCGTGCTTCGCATGCACGCCCGGGAAACTCCTGGATGATGGAGGACTCCCCCCCGCCGGTAAGTAAGGGACACTTGGCAACCCTAGCTCCACAGCACTCCCCACACACACACCAAAAGAAAAGAAGTCACAAATTCAATCATCAAGCACACAGACTGCTGGAAAATCAGCACTTGGGGGGAGAGGTAAACACTATTTGGTGTTCTTTTCTGTATTCCTTAGAGATGGTAATGGCTGGCAATCTGTCTGGATAGGGAAGTTTTTGTGCATGCGTAATTTTACAAAGTATCATGGGTATTGTAGTTCACCCACATTTGTTTTTCATGTCTGAGGGAATAAAATAAACAATTTAAATAAAAATTGGTACAAAATGCCACAGCTTGGTCATTATCAGAGGCCGGGTGGAGCATACATTAATATTAGTCACCCCGCTGGCTGCCCATCAGTTACTGGTTCATTTCAGTGTTCTGGCTATCATATACAAAGCCCTTCATGGCTTTGGGCCTCCATATCTACAAGACTGCCTCTCCTCCTATGATCCACCACAACACCAGGGCTTTTTTTGTAGAAAAAGTCCAGCAGGAACTCATTAGCATATTAGGCCACACCACTGACCGCACAGCTTATTAGCATATTAGGCCACACCCCCATGTTACCAGAAGAGTGGTCATCCAGCCACACCTGCCTTTTGCTTCTTATTCTATTTACCTTGTTTGTTGTTAAAACCCAGGGCTTTTTTGGTAGCAGGAATTAATTTGCATGTTAGGCCACATGCCCCTAATGTAGCCAATCCCAATGAGTTTCTGCTGTTGGGTGTGGCCTATTATGCTAATGAGTTCCTGCTGGGTGTGGCCAAATCAGGAGCCAGCCAGAACTCTGTTCCTGTGCGTTCCTGCCCAAAAATAGCCCTGCACAACACCTTTGCTCATCTGAGCAGGGCCTTCTACAGTACGGCTGTGCAAATGGGCAAGATCAACAGCTGCCTGAATATGTGCATTCTGTGTTATGGCCCCCACCTTGTGGAATGGCCTGTCTGAAGAGGTCAGGAAGGCTCCCAGACTTCTGTCATTCTACAGAGTAAGCAAAATTGTATTGTTTAGGAGGGCATTTTTATATAGGAAACAGGGCTATATTATAACAAAATGGCCCAGTAAGGTGCTTTTATGGGGGATGGGGATGTGAACTATACACTGTATTATGTTGTGGCATGTATTATCCTACTTACTATTTCCTGCCTATTTCCTGCACTGTTTAACATATAATGCTTCTTGCTTTGTTTCAAATGTCTGTAAACCTACTCTGATTGCATTGCTTATTAGATGTCACATTCTCTTGAGAGCACTGACTTACACTGTATAATCTGCCTTACGTCTTAGTGAGAAAGGTGAACTATAAATAAAACAGTAAAAGAAAAAAGAGAAGGAAAATATTTTGAAACCAGATGTAAAAAAATCTGCTGTAGAATTCTTGTAATGGAGGGCAGACTCTTTCAGAAAAGCTCTTCCACACACTTTGTAGTTTCTACTAGGCAACCAATTACATCATGAGCAAGGACTGCTCTGACTGGTTGTCATTGCATGCTGAGGCAACTAAATTCTAGCAAGCACAACTAAGGGCCAGACTAGATATGATGGTTTCCACAGGTCCAGCCCTTGGATGCAGCTGCAATTTTAAAGCAACTAACAAATGCCACCACCATGGTAGGCTGAAGTGCTCTTGCCCCTCATGCTTTTCGAGTACCCAAACAGCGGGGGGGGGGGGGGGGGAAGCATTTTTGCACTTGAAAAGGAGGGAGGTGGGGCGGACAAGAGTGCATCAACCTGCCACACTAAAGGCCTCATCAGGACTGGCCTCTTGTGGTATTTTTAAATCTCTTTAAAATGGTGGCAGCATCCATGTGTCAGACTCGTGGATAGCATCACATCTAGTGATACACAGTTACAAACCAGTTCTCAAGATGTTTTTACCCATTTGCCACTGAACCAAACATATCTGGAGATTAGCTCACCTCAATTGTCGCCATTGAACCATACAAATTTGACTGTTGAATGTATTTGCAACAAAATTCACAGCATCCCTAATACAAATGTCTTTCTAGCAAGTGGCAGAGTACCATTTCCAACATGGACTGAATAAATATCAAAGATCTCCACTAATTTACAAACTGATGAAAATCACATACAGCTAGGGGTGTGCAAAAGAAAAAATATCAGTATTTTTCAGGTTTGAGTATACTGAACCCAAAAAGGATCGGTATTTCCTGATATTCCCAAATCCCAGTATTGGCATGGTATTGGGATTCAGGAAATAATTGGGAAACCCAAATTTATTTGGCTCCATTATAGCCTATGGGGACCATTTCCCATAGGCTATAATGAAAAATCAATCTGGGGTTTTTGGGTGTGGCTGTTTTTTGAGGTAGAGGCACCAAAATTTTGGTGTGGCTTTTGGTGCCTCTTCTCAAATGGTCTCCCAAGTTTCAAAAAAATTAGACCAGGGGGTCCAATTCTATGGGCCCCAGAAGAAGTTGCCCCCGTCCTCCACTGTTTCCAATAGAAGGGATGTGGTCCCTTTAAATGGATTTTCCAAACTGCAGTGTGTCATGCCACATCTAGTGAGCCAGGAAGGCAAAATGCTAAATGCCTTCAATGTTCACTCTGAAGGCATTTAGGTGGATGAGTGAACTTCAAGGGCATTTAAAATTTAAATGCATTTAAACATTAAATGCATTTAAACATTAAATGCCCTGCTGAGAAATCATTCCATTATACCCTTAGTTCCATTATAGCCTATGGAGATCATTCCCCATAGGCTATAATGGATAATCAATCTGGGGGTATCTGGGGCTCTGGGGGGCCTGTTTTGGGGGACAAAGGCACCAAATTTGCAGTGTAGCTTCTGGTGCCTCTCCTCAAAAGGCCCCCAAGTTTCAAAAAGATGAGACCGGGAGTCCAACTGAGAGCCAGTTTGGTGTAGTGGTTAAGTGAGTGGACTCCAATCTGGGAGAACCGGGTTTGATTCCCCACTCCTCTACTTGCACCTGGCTGGATGACCTTGGGCAAGCCATAGCTCTGTACCAGCTGTTCCCTCAAGGACAGCTTGGGAAAGAGCTCTCTCAGCCCCACCTACCTCACAGGGTGTCTGTTGTGGGGAGGGGAAGGGAAAGGAGTTTGTAAGCCGCTCTGAGACTACAAATGAAGGGCAGGGTATAAATCCAATCTCCTCCTCCTCCTCCTCCAATTCTATGGGCCCCAGAAGAAGGTGCCCCTATTCTCCATTGTTTCTAATGGAGGAAAAAAGGCATGCAAAGGGACATGGTCTCTTGAAACGCCTGAGTTCACTTGCAGAGTCACTTTAAATCCCTTCTCCAAGCTGGCCCATTTCGCCGCCATGGCACAACTCAGCTTCTCCAAACTGAGGCTGAATATCGGCTTTTATTTGGGCTCAGCTATATCGGTAGCTGAATCAGTCTAGGGAATCTGTATTCAGCTGAATAAATATCTGAAAAATGCCAATAAGGTATTTTTTGGGTATTTATATAGTTTATACTGAACATATAGCCCTGTTTAATACCTTTCTCAGTCTTTCTTTGTCTTCCTCATTGACAGATATTCATCAAAGAAATATTCTTAGAACAATGACATTTTGAGACTTTCTATGTGTGTTGCATACATTTCTTGAGGTGAAGTATTGTAATTCTGCAGTATTTCACAGTGAAATTTCATTGTAAGTATATATCAGCTAATTAGAATGAATTTTGGGTGGAAAATCCAAAAATGACATGCATGATAGCCACACAAATATAAAATGCACTCCTTCTGATTATATTGAATACAAATCAGTTATATGTAACTTAATGATTTTAAGGAAGCATTATTCTATCTATACATTTGCTTTTTTTTACATCAGTGATGTCTGCACAGAGCCAAATCTGAACTGTATGTTGCACTGCAACATTGTTACATTCATTACAGGATTCCTGATTGCCTAGTGCAATTTAGGAATGAGAAAGAAAGAAACAATAACCAAGCAGGAAGTGGTGCAGAGGTGCAGAATTGAGGAAAAACAAATGGTCACAAATAAGACTGGGGAAAGATTATTCTAATTAATTTAAAGATTTTAAAAAAATTAATTTAAAGATTTAAAAATAAGACTGGGGAAAGATTATTCTAATTAATAAAGGGTTTGGGGGTGAGCAGAGTGTGGTTTGAAAACACTGATCCTTTGTTAATATTTTACCAAAGATGTTAAACATTAAAACACTTGCTATCTGGCAGTGATTTAATTCTCTAGCAGCTGAACAAAAGATCATGTGTATTTTAATTGGATTAATATGATAAATTCTATTGATTTTAATGGATTTACACAATGTATTTTAGTTTGCACATACAGTATGAAATAAAAACTTTGAATTTGTCTAAGGGTCAGACTGGATGAGACACAAGAGCTCTGCTACCAGCTCTCCCATCTCTTACCATTTCCTTAAAAAAAAAGCCAACAAGATGGTGTCTGTGAATTGGATCAAGAAGTTATTGAAAGGATGGGGGGGAAATTGTAGGTGGGATGGCTCTGTATGTCAGAGAGGGTATACAGTCCAGGAAGACTGAGAGGGTAAGAGAATTGGATTTGCTTCTGGAAATGCTGTAGGTTGAATTAGTGGGCCCAAAAGGAAGCTTAACATTGGGAGTTCGTTATTGCCCACCAGATCAAAAGATAGAGGTAGATTATAAAATGATTAATGAATTAAAGATAGCAGCTAGATGAAATTTACTACCCCCAATGAACTTTAACTACCCACACATTGATTGGGTCAATATGTGTTCGAGTCGGGAAAAAGAGATTGAGTTTCTAGACACTCTCAATGACTGTGCTATGGAGCAGATGGTCTCGGAACCTACCAGGGGAGAGGCGATCCTGGATTTGGTCCTAAGTAACGCCCAAGACCTGGTGAGAGATGTAAAAGTGATTGCACCACTTGGGAACAGCGACCATTATGTTATTGTGTTCAACATTTGTATCAATAGGGAGTTGCCCAAAAAGACTGACACAACCACTTTTAACTTTAAAAGGGGTAACTTCTCTGATATGAGGGGAATGTGAGGAGAAAACTGAAAGGAAAAGTAGAAAGGGTCAAAACCATTAGGAAAGCTTGGAGATTATTTAAAATTACAATCCTAGAAGCTCAGAAAAAATATATACCGCAGGTTAGGAAAGGCACAAATAGGTACATTTTATACCTATTTACCAGTGCTTTTTAAATTAAATTAAGAAATTAATTATTTACATTAATGAATCTAAAAAGATGGGAAATCTGCTCACTGATGCTACCAATACCTATAACATATATTCATTTCTCAGAACTAACATTTGAATTGCCCATAAGTCAGCAGAGCATAGTGTAGTTCTGTCCCCTTCACTGGCACCATGTATTAATAGCTCTGCAATTGCCACATTTGTAACGGACAATTCCCCAGATAAAATTCCCTTTACTGCCAGAAACAGACCACAATGACCATAAATGCCTGATAAAGAGCCTGGGTAACTGCTCTCTTGAACTAATGGCTTACATTTTTCACTCTGAAACTGAGGTCAAAGGTCATTGGGACTCTGACAACAAATCTACAAGCCAAGTATACTCAGCCAAAGTTACAATGCACTTTCCAGGCATATACAAATTATGCACTAGATGGTTTTTGCTGTTCAGTTCAGTAACACATGAAACAAACAGGTAGACAAATGGAGGTCTTACTGTCTCACTATTTTTCCCAAACCAACCATACAAAGAGCATGGGAACAAATCATCAGATGATCTCAATTTGCAGCAGCTGACAGCTGCTTTAAGAAGTAGCACTTAGTGGTTTTGCCATCCTAATCAGTGACGAAAAGAAATTCTAAATCATACTATGAAAGAAGCAACAGAATACTGTGCACCAAAAAATCATTCTACAAATGTCAAATATGAATGAAAGGCTTAAAATATGTGATCGTTCTAAAACATGCTTCTCATATCACCTTTTGTATTCAGGTAAACATGGTTCATATCAAATATGAGTGCTCTGGATGTAATTAAAAATAGACACACAGAGAAGTGAAGAAAATGGTTAACCTCTACTTGTGAATAATTTGAAAGAAAAATGTTGTTGCTATGGGATGCAACTTGCATGCATTTTGTATTTGGTTATATGTGGAACATACAGTTAAAAACTTCAGGACAGATACATGATGCTCCCTAACTGCATGTAACTACTGATTTTCATCAGAGTATGCACATGTGGTTATAGCAATGTGAGAATAAATTTGTTGAGACTGAGGGAAAGCGGGACTGAGAATGTTCTATTATGCTTATACTCAAAAAGGCCAGACCCTCAACAAGATGTGGCAAAATTTCAGCTTGCCCAAAGATGGCTGCAGAGGTTACCACAGCTGTCTTTGATGTTTAAGTGTGCTGGCTGTGATGGTCTCAGAAAACGCAGGAAATCTGCAACGGGTAGACCTGATGGAAGTTGCAAGAGAGTGAAAATTCCATCTTTCCTGCTGGCTCTCACTTTCTCTCCCCCTCTACTGCCTTTTCAACTCCTCCTTTCCCCACTCTGCTGCTGCCACCTTTGCTGTTTCTTCTTCCCTCTGCCGCCTTGTACCTGCCACCACAAATCTTTCCCCATCTGAATAAAGCCCTTCCTCTTCTCCCTGTCTCACTGCTGCCTCTTCATCCCACTCACCCTGCCATCATCAACTTTCCCCCCTGCCACCATTTTCTCTCCCTCTCTTCATATGCTCTGTAGTCTCCAATATTTTCATTGATATATATTTTTCGTTCTTGTAGCCATTCTGTTCACGTATATTTTATCCTGCTGATCTATGATGGTAATAAATGATTGATCTTGAGTTCGGTTTTTTTGCTTGTTTGAGTTGCAGTGCCTGCAAGCATAAACTTCTCTGGTTTAGTTTTGTTTTAGGTTTTTTTAACCTCAAAATTACCTCCTATTTGTATATATCTGCATTGTGTGGATTTCTTGATCCGCACTTTGGGGTGATGTTTCAGATTATGAATAAAGATTTTGATTTGCCCATCCAAAAGCATGATGGGTTTTTTTCCAATTAAGAAGTTCAGCAACTTCAAGAAAAGTTGCTTTGTACAATGGAACCATGTTTCACAAGAGTCCAGAGTGCAGAATCCCCAACTCAAAGAACCAATGAGGCACATTTCTGTTAGGCCAAGATGTAGATATACCTTGCCAGTTTTTCTCTGGAGCTTCCAGAACCCCAGAGATCCCAAATTTATTTTATTTATTTATTTATTTATTTCATTTTTATCCCGCCTATCCAGCGAACTGGCTCAAGGCGGCTCCCAACCATAAAATACCATTAAATGGTTTACAAATTTAAGAAAATAAAACAACATCTACAATTAAACAACAAAACAGTATAAGCAACAGTCGATACTGGCAGCATCGGAGTTCTCTTGATGAGAGACGGCAGCAAAAAGGTTCAGCCAGTGATTCCAGGGCAGTGTTGTCCTACCTCTCCCCGGTGGCGGCTCCTAAGGAAAAGCCTGGTGGAAGAGCTCCGTCTTACAGGCCCTGCGAAACTGTAATAAGTTCCGCAGGGCCCTGATGTCATCCGGGAGCTCATTCCACCAGTGTGGAGCCGCCACCGAGAAGGCCCTGGCCCTAGTACAGGCCAGCCGAATGTCTTTTGGACCGGGGAGAGTCAGGCGATGTTGTGTGCCTGACCTCAGTGCCCTCTGAAGCACATATGGGGAAAGGCAGGTCCCTGACCATATAGGGCTTTAAAGGTCAGCACCAGCACCTTGAACCAGATCCGGTATGCTATAGGCAGCCAGTGCAGCAACCGCAATACAGGCTGGACATGGTCCCGCATAGAGAGACCCATCAACAGCCTGGCCGTGGCATTCTGCACCAGCTGCAGCCTCTGGATCTGAGACAAGGGCAGCCCCAAGTAGAGAGTGTTGCAGTGGCATTGGATCAAGTAAGGGCTACTTTCTTAGGGCTGAGAGAGTGATAAGAGTTGATAGCAGATCATGCTAGCCAAGACACTGATGATCCCCATTGTACTTCTAGGGCTGTGATCAGATAAGCTGTCTGATCCATGTCATTGCTGTTCCCTTCCGGATTTAAAATGCACAGTTAGATAGCCACATCTGTCACCCTGTTCTCACCAGTATTCCAGTTGGAGTTATTTGACACCTGGGAAAGTCCAGTCCTTCCTGGTGTCAGTGGTCTGACCCCTCATCTTGCTTTCAAGCTGTTTGGGAAGTCTGAACATTCCCTTCTGGTTTGGGGCTTTTAAAAAAGACAGTTAGCGAGGTGTACATAACTGCATATTCACACCATGGCTATGAAGCACCACATGTGTATTTATTTTTTACAGACATTTTACAGATCTCTGTCCCTCTCTCTCACAGGAGCATCTCAAAACTGTGTTTTTCTTTTAAAAATTTCCAAAGCACAGTTTCAAAAACACTGCCCACACACAGCACTACATATCCCAGCAGCCTCCTCCAGCAATCCCATTGACCACCAGCTGCCGTCATCCTGCCAGAAGTCTGAAGCGCTGCTTCCAATACATGCTTATGTGCATGCTCAAAAGACAAATAATTAAAAAGTTGCCTGACTGCCCCACTCCGTGGCTGCTGCATCTGATTGGTCAACCATGGGGTGAGCATGCTGTGAAGTGGGTTAAGGGGTAAGATGTCTGATCAAAACTCTCAATTGCAAAAAAACAAACAAACCCTGGATTAATTAGAGGTGGGGCCAGACTGTGCTAAGCCTGTCATCTGACTGCAGCCTAGGACTCAGTTTTTATTTCTGTAATAAAGTCACATGTGGTGGTGGTGGGGTAATCTGTATGCTTCTATCCAAGGTAACTAGATATTTAATTTATTGTAAATCATAATATGTTTTTTTCACTTGGAAGATGACTCACAAAAATTGGAATGGAATCACTGAAAATATTTAATATTTATTCAAATCAAAATGTTGATAGAAAATTCATGAAAAACCATTTAAATTTCTATACAAAACAGAATCCTTTATTTACTGCTTTCCAGGGAACAACATTTCTTAGTTGTCTAAGATACTTTGCTCTTGAATCATTGGACTGATTAGAGAAATATTTTATATAAAATGAAAAACGATCTCCCCAGCACATTGCTAGAGCTTAATTTCAGCTGGGATCCACCGGATGTCATCCCGTAAACCTGGTTTCAAGGTCAGACTGAACCGCTACCATCCTTAGCCTTTTAAAAACACCTTTTAAGGTTCTCTCAGCCAATCAGACTCATTTTTCTCTCTGTATAAAAACTTGAAGCATCTATAACAAGGCGAAGCCCCTTTATTGATGTAGCCATGAAGATTTTTGAACTGCTGGAAGGTCAGTATACATATTTTCTGGCCTATAGGCAAAAATGAGAGACCCACTTGCTTTCTAAGGCTTTTGATAATTAAGACTTGGCTAACAGATTCTTGTGGCTGAACTAGCATGAATACTGATTTTAGGTTTTATATGGATTATTCTGTTTTTTAAATATTTATTTTTATAGTATTTTGACCATTTGTAATTGTTGTGATTTTATTTTTTTTATTATTATTATACACAGTGCTCTGAGAAGTATATTTAAATTATTTATAGAAATACCTAAGATTGTGAAAAGGGTAGATTGCATTGGTAGATAATCCACTACTAATCTACATATTCATTTGGAATAAAACAACAGGGCACTAAGTCAGATCACTTGAAATATTTTGTTCAGTGTGACTAGCAGCAATTCTGTCTCAAGCAGAGAAAGCATTCCCAGCACCTGCTACCTGAGATCCTTTTACCTGGAAATGCCAGAAGTTGAATCTGTGACCTACTTTTGCATGCAAAGTATGTGTTCTACTTCTGAGCAATGGCAAATTTCACTTCTTGGATCTACCTCTATATGTATTTATACACTACATACTAAAATCAAATATTGCACATTCAATTTCAAATGCTGTTTATTGTATACATCCTTGAGCAAGAATCCTTGAAAGATTAAGGGCATTAAAAATATTAAAAATTTCATCTGGCTTTTACATAAATCATAGCCATCATGTATATGAAATGTAGATAGAAGGAAGAGCAGGACTTCATCCACGAGCTCTGCTAAACATCTGCGGTGTACAGCATAAAGTTGTTACACAGGCTCTCCCTGTACATGTTGTACATGTAAAAGGCTCTGTCCATGAAATCAGGAATGCAGTTTTTTGAGGGTTCCCAATCAAGGGGAGAGATTCTGCACTCATAAGCTCTGTCCAACATCTGCATAAATGTTCATAAGTGAAAGGAGGGTAAGACTAGAAAATGTGTCGCCGATACGAGGTTATCTTGTTTATGCAGGGGTTCTGTCATCTGTAATGAAGCATTTTTGAATTAATGCACACCTAGTATCTCTTTGGCTTGCAATCATAAAGAAAATATAATGGAAGTTATCCTAAAGTGGACCAGAAGCTGTCAGTATAATGTTCAAGTTATCAGGGATGTACTCAGAATTTCTGTCTGGTACTACAATTTGCAGTTATAGGATACCTTCATTTTGTGCAGCAGGTAATATAAATTCTTACTAGAATTTAGAGAGTGTACAGCCAATTTCTATTAACAGATAAGAAGCTGGGAGTTGATTGACCCATTTGCTACTCTATGAAATACTTTAAAAGATGTATGCAGATCCAGTAGTTCCATTCCTCCAACAGCAGCATTTTCTTTATTTCTTTTTTTTGTGAGTATTTTGTATGAGTGTATGTGTGTGTGCCTGGAAGTCATAGTTGACTTCTGGGAACCCATGGGGTTGGACATTTCAGAGAGATGGCTTACTATTGCCTGCCTTTGTGTCCCAGCCCTGTTATTCCTTAGAGGTCTCCCTTCCAGTTACCTGCTAGGTCAGCCCTACTTAGCTTCCAAGATCTGATGAGACTGGGCTTGCCTGGACTATCCAGGTCAGGGCAGCAGCCATAGGCATAGACTACGGGGGGGTTCGAGGGCTCGAGCCTCCTCCGAAATTTCCCGGGGGGGACTGAGCCCCCCCCCGGGAAAATGTAGCTCCTGCCGCCGCGCCTCCTGGGGCCCTTCCGAGGCCGGCAGCTGCTGCTGCTGCTGCCTCTCCCCCCCACACACACACTTCCATCTTTCCCTCTCCCTCCCTCTTTTCCCAGCAAAGGGAGAGGGAAGGAGGGGGGGGGGAGAGAGAGAGGCCCCGGCAGCAGTGGCTGGCGGGCCTCGGAAGGGCCTGGGGAAGCACAGAGGTTTCCCGGCATGGGGGACATCACGTGCTCACTAAAGAGCCTCCCCCCCGGATTTTATGAAAGGCTATGCCCCTGGCAGCAGCATTTTCTTCTAGTGCAAGGAGCTTTCTGCTAGTGCAAGAGGCTCTTCCACATGCTGCTGTTAGAAGAACAGATCCAGAGGAGATAGAGCAAATTCAAAGGGGAGGGGGGAAGTGACTAGAGACAGGGCATTTTCAGGGAAGGCAACTCACTATTGGAATGCCCCCCACCTTGAGACTTGCCTGGTGCCCACTGTATGTTTGTTTAGGTAGCATGCTAAAATATACTTTCCCCACTCAGGCTTTAAATTAAGGGTTTAATAGTCTGCTCTGTTCTATGAATACTTTTTATACAGCTCTTGTCTAAAGGCTTCTGTTTTTTAATTGTAAGTTGCCTTGAGCAGGACTCTGAAGAGGCGGCACTGAAATATTCCAAATATATAAATAAATAATAAAGGTAAAAGATAGGCGCCCATCTCCCCCCTCCCTTCCTAGACTAATAACAGCACAGGCAGCTCTACAAATGGTTTCATTAAGCCTTTTTTCATCATAAAGTACTAAACTTGGTGAGTGGGTAAGAAACAGTTGAATGATGGGTCAATAACAGCAGGTGAATTTTCAAAGATGCATCATTTCTCAGTGGAGTCAGGAAGCTTAGAAGGAAAAGGACCTCTGAAATATACCGTACACACCACTCTATTTCCCAGGACTGCGCAAGCAAGAACTTCTTGGTAATTCCACAGGCACAATGCCTACCTTTTGTTCATGGCTAATTTTCCAACCACATTTACAGCTGTGACTCAGCCCAATCTTTTAACTCCAGCTTTTGCCCATGAAAGGCACTTGTCAGCTTAGCTAAATCCCAGAGGTATTCACAAATTCTCTCTGATTCATGCAAGCTTTGATAGATGACCAGAACTCCCCTCCTCAGGAAAAAAGAGGGAAAAAGAAAGAAGAGAAAGAAGAGAAAACCTTTCAAGAGACTACAGAAAGCATGGTTCTGACAATAATCCAACCCTACAAAATATACTCAGTGATGGAGAAAATTCATTCCCCCTCCCCAAATGAGCTAACCAGCAGATGCTGTAGAATGAGGAAGTCATATGTAAGCATTTAGGAGAATAGGGAAGGCTGGAGCTGTTCTCCTTCTGCCAGATGTCTAAAATAGACACAGATGAGCCATTTCTCTGAACTCCAGCAACAGAGCCAGCTGAAAAAGCAGACCATTCCCACCAAGGGTCACTTGCTGAAATTGTTGACTGTAAATCAGTGCTCTGCTTTTGAGTTTGCTTTAAACTATAAAAATGTGGCTGACAAATCAGAAAATACGGATCTGGAAAATCCCCATTCTTTAGAGCTTGCTATTTGGGGTTCAAGAAACTTCCATGATTCCACTGGAAGTTTATGGCTTATATACATGACTCAAAGGCATTTTATCAGTTGCGGGTTGGATCCCATGAACTATAAATGGAAAGAGTTCACAGAACCTTCTTGCCTCTCCTGCACCTCTCTTAAAGTTGCTCCTGAGCATAACAGCAGAATGTAACATGCACTACTATAGTTTGAACGGGAATGAGCAGAAATGGGGCAGGCGAAACACTATTCCCTGCTTCTCCAGCCGGGTGCACTTCATAAACACACACACAGAGAGAGAGAGAGAGAGGCGCTATCCACACATCATCAGATATTGTGCTGTCACTGTACTACAATAAACATTCACATCTGTATTTCCTGTATGGAGAAGGCATCTCCAATTGTGAACATGTGCTTTAGCATAATGATTCACCAGTTAGATGCTGCCATGCACAGAGAAAGAAAACTTGGTTAAATATTTTTTTCAAAACTGCTTGAGAAGCCAGTCATGAATTTATACACACGCATACACACACAAAACTGTCATTGATTTAATTATGACTTGATCATAAAATAAGTAATATTTAACACAATTAAGAGTCTGTGGCTCTCTGTGTTCAACACAGATCTTATTTAAATTCATATTTTAAATCACATGCTAGTTTGTTTAAGATATTGTGCCACTTCTTCTCTAAATAATGGTTCTACTTTTTGTTTGTTTGTAATTATGAACTTATCTGCGCTCATTGAATATTGTTTGGAATTTCCCCTCTCACCAAGATATTAGTCTACTGGATTCATTTTCTCCTATGAACACTTTTTAAAAAGTGTAACTTCTGCCATGATAGAAACAGAAGTGTTGTGTCCATTTAGGTAGACAGACCTCTTCAGACCAGCATCTGACAGTTGTGTGCAGCCACTCAAATAAATTAGCCTATTTCTAGGGGTGTTTTACAGCTTTCCCAGGCTTTCTGAAGAGTCACCAGAGGAGAATGCCAATCTAAACAACATGGTGGAGGTTTCTTGAACATGGCAAAGGGTCTGTTTCCAATGAGCATCTCAGGTGATATCCCAGGCAGCTTCCAGCTCCTGACATGAACATACCACAGTGGGGAGCAAAATCCTTTGATTTCTCTGTCAGCTTGTACTTAAAAAGAAAGATTTAAGAGCATTTCAGAAATAAGGCTGCCAGCTGTGCAGAGACAGGCACACAGGTTAAATGATGAATGAATCTCACTCACCACTCACAGTGTACTTGTTTGGGGAATAAAAAGAACAATTGATTCATTACCTTCCTTAATTAACTTGGAATATCCCATTGAATTAGATAAAGAGTCGAATGTTCTATTTTAGGTTAAATGATAAATTCTAAATGCAACATGGTACTAATGTAATACTTAAAAAAAATTAAAATCCTGTTAATTGAAACATTTTCCTAGCCAAAAAAAAAAGGAAGTGAAAATGGACGTCTTGAATTATGCTTTTCACACTGCCTTTCCAGCTATTTCACAAGCCTGTAAGTGCAGATAGATTAGCATCAGGGGCCTACTCATACAGTTATGTACATCTAGGCTTCATGAATTCACAAGACAACACAAGGCCAAAACATGCATTTTGGATGGTTCAACGCTTTATCTGAATTTCCTTCCTTCCTTCCTTCCTTCCTTCCTTCCTTCCTTCCTTCCTTCCTTCCTTCCTTCCTTCCTTCCTTCCTTCCTTCCTTCCTCCAATCACATACAAAGAGCATCTCTGAGTAGGGATGGGCACGAATCAAACTACAAAGCAAAATTGCCCTGTTCCTGGTTTGCAAACCAAAGTTCGTGATGGGTATACCACCATGAACTTCCATGAACTTTTAAAGAAGTTTGCGGCTATTCATGGATAGAGCAGAAAGCAGGGTTTAAAGGGACTTCAAGTCAGTTTAAACCCCTGTTTTATGTTGCCTACAAAAGCCACAAAAACAGCTCCCCACTGCTCAGCTGTTTTTCGGGCTTTCTTGCTCAGTCCCTTTAAAGGGACTGCACAAGAAAGGAAAACAGATGGGTGGCTGGGAATCCCTCTCAGCCATTTTTTGGGCTTTCTGCAAATCCCATTGAAGGGGACTGTGGGGAAAGTATCCTATCTTCATTCTCCTGTAATCATATCAGTGTTCAGTTGCAATAACAAATGTTAGTCTCTGCCATGACAGAACATGTCATATTCATGATAGGATATAACATCATGTGTTCTTACTGCTCTGTGTGAACATTTTTATGCCCTGAGACCAGCAAAATATCTGACTTTCTGCCACTTCCATTTCCCCCCTCTACGTTATTTATAATCTGCCTTTGGGCTGTCCTCTGTCACCACTTCTCTTCGCCCTCGCCATTGAACCATTGGCAGAAGAATTAAGGAAGGAAAATACCTTCACTGGCGTACAGATAGCGGGTAAAGAACATAAATTGTCTATGTACGCAGACGACGTCACTCTGTATGTCACAAATCCCACAAGTTCCCTCCCTGCTATCTTTAACATTATTGACAGTTTTGGGGAAATATCTGGTCTACATCTTAACACCAATAAATCTGAGGTATATCCAATCGGTTTACCCAAAGAAACGGATTAAACGGAAATATAGTTTTCAATGGATAACAACGGAGTGGAGATATCTAGGGATCCAAATCCCATTGCATATTAAAAATCTAATGGAATGTAACTTAATAGACTGCACAAAGACATCCAAAATAAAATGCAAGACTGGAAAAAATTAACCCTGTCATTAGCGGACAGATTACAACTGATACAGAGCTTTATATTTCCTTGCTTCTTATATCTGTTCCGAGCACTTCCCATCGACTTACCGGAAAAAGATCTAAACAAATGGCGGAAAACATTAACAAATTTTCTTTGGAACTCAACAAAATCTCGGGTAGATCATCGTCATCTGACAAAACCTGTTGATAGAGGGGGACTGGGAGTCCCATCGCTTAAAAGGTACTATCAAGCGGCGGCGATCGCTAATATTGTAAGCATGTTACAGCCATCACACAACGTAATTTGGATGAAAATGGAACAGAGCTACGCCTCACCTTTCTCTCTCCCAGAAACCATATGGATGTCCAAAGCGGACAGACCTAGACTGATAGAGAAAAATATATTTTTGGAGTCGAACCTGAAAATATGGGACACAAACAGATCTACACTTGCCCCCAAACTCTCACTTATTTCTACATACACTCAACAGTCGTGGTTCCCACCTGGAAAATAAAAAAGAGCATTTGAAGGACTGATAGAAAAAGGTTTTTAGAGGCTGCATGATTTAGTCAAAGGGGAAACCCTACACAGCAAGGAGTTTTTTGAAGAACACATGCACTCTGCACTGCCATGGCTAAGATACTATCAAATTAAAACTCTAATTGAATGGGCCGCAAAGCAGGGCACTTTCTCCAAACCTAAGACTCAGTTCGAGATCTTCATAATAAAAAGCTTTGATCAAAGGAAGGGCCTTATGTCTCGGATCTACAAAATATTAGCCTCCTCTGAAAAAGAACAAAACACGAAGAACAAAGTAGCTTGGCACAAAGATCTACAAAAGGAACTAACAACAGAACAGTGGGCGAACATATGGAACTCCTTCGCTTGCAAAACAAGAATCTTCCCTATCCGCTTGCAATTCTTCAAATTACAAACAAGGTGGTACCTCTCTCCGAAGCGTCTTCAGAATATGTACAAAAATCACAGTTCTCAGTGCTGGAAAAAATGTGGTGAACCCAGTGATTTTTTTCACTGTTGGTGGGGGTGCACAGAAATCAAACCTTTTGGAAACAAATTTTAGTAGAAATTGAAAATATTACATCTCAACGACTACCGTTAAACCCAGCAGTACTGCTACTCAATCTGGAGGAAGGAATTAATCTAGACATTGAAATAAACAAGCTAACTGCCACACTACCAGCAACTGCAAGACTGACCATTGCGGCTGCATGGAAGGCGCCTACTACACCAAGTATCCTAGAATGGAAAAATAAATGTTGGGACCATTATGTTATGGATAAAACAGCTGATATAGTGGAGGAGCATTCGGCAGTATCTATAAAAAGACACTCATCTTTTGTCAGAAAATGGTACCCTTTTGTCACATATATGGCAGAACATAACGAGATACCTTCTAATCCCAACTATATCAAGTGGCTTCGTCTCTAAACACTTCAAGGTTCAGTTGAACACTTTTACAAACATCTAAAAACATTAAAATATCTTTAAGATTATTGACCTCAGGAATTCAATACTTACCTTAATCATAATGGTAATAGTATAGTTACAGAGCACCCTTTGTTTAGGTTAAGGAAGGGGGAAAGTTAAGGTTAAGCTAATTATTATTATTGAAAACAAAAAACAACAACAACAAAAAATGTATGAAGAATAGTTACAGGTTTACCAACTGTTATAAATATGTGGTATTTCTTTATTGTTGAAACTGAATATATGTATACAAAAAAAAGGGGGGGAAATATTATGTATATCGTTGGAAATATTTTTATTGTGCAATAAAAAAAAATTCTGAATTTTTTTTTTATAATCTGCCTTTCTTCCATGGACTTAAGGTGAGTCCCAATCAGAAGTCTAAACTGAAGCAATAACATAAGTATTAGTATGATACATTAAATAATGCAGAATTTCATAGTAGGATCCTAGTTTCAGCATATACACAGCACAGCTATACACAGCAGTGTAGACCACAGTCCCTATCATTTATCCAAGTAAGTATGTGAACCATTTTGCAGAGTGCACCCCTATTACCTGCATAGAAAACCCTCTTGAATAGTCCAGTTCTGCATAATTTCTGGAAAGCCAGGAGAGGGGGAGCCTTCCTGACTTCCTCAAGCAAGCTGTTCCATAATGTGGGGCCACAACAGAAAAGGCATGGGCAGTTGTTGATTTTCATGATGTCTTTTCATCCCAGTACAACAATCTGGAGGAAAATCATCCTTCTTTCCCTATACTGTGAATACTTTTTCCAACCTGATGGGGGAGAAAGGCTCTCTGGGTTGGGAGCCAGTAAAATTCTGTTTTCAAAAGAAAAACAAAGAAAACTTGTTCTTGATGGACAGTTCACATGTATTCAGACAAATTATTTTGTGACTGCCTCCCCACCTCCATCACATGTAATTGCACACTATGCAACTTTTACTGAATTTTTTTGAAGGAGAAAACTCTGTAGACACATAATTTTGTAATCAGCATATGTTCTTAATAACAACCGCATGGACTGAGAAGGCTTTCTGGGTTTGCAGAAGGAAGCAGGCAGGTAGGTGGTACTACTCCTAAACTATATCCTCATCCTGAAATCCAAAAAGTACTTCCATCAGAAACCTTTTAGCCATTCTCCCAGACAAGGCAAAACGACTTGCAGTCCTACCTTAGCAGACGGTTCTCACTCCACCTGCTCTGAACTGATATGTGCTTATTGTGGCCAACAGCTCACTAGCATCCAATGTCCCCCGTCAATAACCCAGCCATGCATATGCCTAATGGGAATGTGCCTCTTTACATAACACAGCAGTGTAGCTGAGGGCAATATTATTGTCTCAGTCCCTACTGCTTTATTTGTTTCTTTGGCTTGCTAGTTGCCAAGTGATGCCAAGGACTTGTTTTTATAGTTTGACAAAATGAGATAAATTTTGCTTATAATGAAATATTTGTATTAGTGCCTGACATGACCAGCTGAGATATGCTTAGCACAGCTTTCAAATGAGCAGCGAGGGACCACTCCTGCCAATCACCCACGAATATTCAGAGGATAGGGTCTCAGCTGTAGCATCAGACCGATCAAGCACAGAATTCCCCCAATTCTGGATGGGATATTTTGGTAATTGTGAAGGCCCATCCCAATTGTTTAGCCAGCTGTCATTGCATACACAAATAATGTTTTGGGGGGCACTGGGAAGATACATCAGCAAATGAGATTGACAGTAGCTGAAAACATTGAACCTTGAATGTTGGGGAAAATCCAGCTCGATAAGCTTAGGGGAGGTAGTTTAAGGACTACAGCCAGATATTATTTATATTGTACCACAAGACTGGGGTATAAATCTGCTATGCCAATGTTTTTGTTTTTGTTTTAAATGTGTGAGATTAGTTTCCCAAGAGAAATGGGGATAGTCGCAGTAAGAAGCTTCTTTTCCTATCTGCTTTTATCTAGCCCTTCACTAGGGAGCCTCTGGATTGCTACTAGGGATGGGCACAAACCATTAAAATGCAGTTTGGTTCAGTTCATGCTGTGCCTGGTTCATGAACCATGAAAGGTCACAAACTTTTAGGGGCTAAATGAATCAGTTAAGTTCATGAGGTTACTGATGCAGTAGAATGGACGCCTGACATCTTAGAGACACCAAACTAACAAGGGATCTCTAGCTGACTCTCCTCTATCTGTCCTCCAAGTTTGGTGAGGAATGAATTTATAGGGTCCAAGTTATTCCCGCTCCCAAGAAGGCGCCCCTGGGAAAGTGCATTCTGGGGAAATGGCAGAAATGAAAGGCACAGGTTCAGAAGGTTTGGGAGTATATAGAATGAACCCTATATAAGCTAGAGGCATCAAAATTGCAGGTGATCTCAGGCTGACCCTCCTCTACATAGCCTTCAAGTTCTGTGCAGATTGGACTTAGGGGGTCTGAGTTATGGCCCCCTATAGAAGATGCCCAAGGAAAAATGTCAGGCGCAGGTTCAAAAATATATAGAAAGGATCCCCTGCACACAACAAATGCTCAGGGAACCTCACCTTGCCACCCACTCCACTACAATCTCTCCAAGTTGGGAACAGATGACATTTCTGGGGTCCCAGTTACAGAGCCTCTCCCCCCGCCCCGAAAAGTCCCCCCGCTGCTTTCTCTGGAAAAGACAGCTGCAGTTATAGGAGGTTTTAAAAAGTTGCTTCTGTCTATTTGGAAACAATAATATTCTAATATGTGGAAATATAAATACTAGATAGGTTTAGTTTTTTTTCTTGGGGGAAATCAGAGTTTTCCATTCTAAGTGATTAGTGATGTAAACTGTCTTACATAATAAAGAATGACTTTACCGTTTCTTGCCCAACCAAGTGTTTATAGACTGAAGTGCTGGAATACCTTCATACACTGAAATAATGCACAAGGACTAACTCAGATATGTTCCTAAGTGGGTTGCTTCCATAGTGGATGTTAGGACTGGCTCCTCTACAATATCTCCAAGTTGGGGGCAGAATACATTGGGGGCCCCAGTTACAGACCCCCCCCCCCCAAAAAAAAGATCTCCCACATTTATACCCTCCCACCCCTCCAGAATGTGAACACCTCTGTGTGCCATGAGGGTGAAAATGGGTGCAAGGTCATACACCCTCTGTGTATCATAGGCCCCCATCACCAGGCACCAAACCCATCCTGTCAGCCCAGTCCTAGTGGAGCATCACCAGTGGTCTCAGAGCTGCCTTTCCCTCATCTGTGCCCAGGGTTCTCCACAGAGCCAAAAGAGTTGTTAGCAGCACTGCCCAAAGACACCAGCAGTTGCTAACACTATTTGGAGAGGAGGACTCTGACAGCAGTGATTCAGGGGAGGGGAGCATCATCCCCTTCCACCTTGAACCCCTGTTGCTGCGCCCACCTTGAGAACACCCCTTTGTGGCCATCCCAGCCCAGCGCCAGAAAGCAGCTATGCCTCCCAGAGGGGCACAAACCCTCAACGCTTGTCCTCCTTTGTCTTCAAGAGGCACCTGCAAAGGGTGCACCCAGCCACGTTGCCACTGGAAGAAAAAGTGGCAGCCAGCAGGAGGAAGCAGAGGCCCATTTCCTCTCAACAGGGAGAAGCAAAGAAGAGAAGAAGAAGAGAGAAAAGAGATTGGATTTATATCCCGCCCTTCACTCACTTGGAGTCTCAGAGCGGCTTACAAACTCCTTTCCCTTCCCCTCCCCACAACAGACACCCTGTGAGGTAGTTGGGGCTGAGAGAGCTCTGAGACAACTGCCCTTGAGAGAACAGCTGGTACAGAGCTATGGCTTGCCCAAGGTCATCCAGCAGGTGCAAGTAGAGGAGTGGGGAATCAAACCCGGTTCTCCCAGATTAGAGTCCGCGCACTTAACCACTACACCAAACTGGTTCTCTCAGAGGAGGAGCAGGAGGGAAAGCAGGAGTTTGTGATAAATTTTGGGCAGTTCATGGTTTGTGAACCAGCTTTTAGTGCTCTTCGTGGCAGTTTGTGAGTGGATACATTTTCCAGACAGACTGGTGCCACTCAATTAAACTGTCCAAGGCAATGAGGGGGCAGAATTCACCAGCTGTACAAACCTAAACAGGCACTGCCGGCTGTAGCTCCCATTCTGGTCCACAGGCTCAGCTCCCATCCTTTCCTCTGTTGTCTGGTGACAGAAAAAGAGAGAGGCACTGAGCTTGTTAGAAGCAGAGCAGTTTTATTGCTTTCTGTTTGTGATCTGCTCTCTACTGCTGGGGTTTCGATGTAGTTGGACTCAGGGTTCTGAGCCACCAAGCAGTGGGGCTTAGCTATTGAGTTCCTCAGCTGAGGGCCCAGATTTTATACCTGCCACACCTCCTAATTGTGATCTGCTCTCTGCTGCTGGGGGTTGGGTGTAGGTGGATTCAGGACTTTGAGCCACCTAGTCTCTCTGCTCCAGCCAAGCACAGGGGCTTAACTGGTGAGTTCCTTGGACGAGGGCCCACATTTATATACTCTCCCAGGGCTTGGGTATCAGAGGTGGTCTCAGGGCTCTTAGCCACCCAGTCTCTCTGCTCCAGCTGGTGCCCCCAATCCCAACACCAGAAAGCAGCTGTACCTCCCACCAGTTTGGTGTAGTGGTTAGGAGCACAGACTCTAATCTGGGAGAACTGGGTTTGATTCCCAACTCCTTCACATGCGGCTTCTGGTGTGACCTTGGGTCAGTCATAAGTTCTTTCAGAGCTGTTCTCTCAAGTGCAGTTCTTGAAAGAGCTCTCTCAGCCCCACCTACCTCACAGGGTGTCCGTTGTGGGAAGGGGGAGGGAAAGGAAATTGTAAGCCGCTCTTTCAGGTAGTGAAGGGTGGTGTATAAATCCAATATCTTCATCTTCTCTTCTTCTTCCACCTGCTCCAATCATGGGGCCATGTTTCCAGGCCACCGTGTGGAAACATTTCCACACTCTCTCCAGTGACCCCTGTGTAGTAGAGTGCCATGTGTACCACACCCATGACCTGAGGGGCACAAACACCCAACACTTGTCTTTTTCCATTCTCTGCAAACACCTGCAAAGGGTACACCCGGCTTTGTTGCCACCAGAGGAAGGAGTAGGAGGCAGTGGGAGGAGGAAGAGGTCCACTCCCTCTTAGCAGGGACAAGCAGAGGGGGAGCAGGAGGGCCCTCCAAGAAAGGGTCCCCATGCTCAGGGTGCCGTGGTTGGGACCCCAAGGTAGGTACCCTCCATGAAGTCATGCCCCAGGGATGCCAGTAGTACCACCCAAAAGGGCAAGGGGGAGGGCTCAGGAAGCACTTACCTCATTGGTGAGATGACTGCTGTGGATGGCTAACCTCATGGAAGATGTAGCCTTGTACCAGCTGCTGCAACAACTGGCTCCCCCACAAAGGACCATCAGCTGGCAAGTCTTGCCTGCCATAAATCATTCCACAGTGGCCATGGTCAAGGCTGAGCACTCCAGAACAGAAGGCTGAACTGTCCACTTCACCATGGACCTCTGGAGCAGCTGGCAGCATGGCTACCTCTCCCTCTCTGTTCACTAATGGCAACTGGAGGACTTCACTGTCTGGACTGTCAGGCCTAGGCCCCAGGAGGGGACAGTTCTGCCACCCGGCTACAAAGTGGTTCTGCTCCATGCGCAGGGGATGGATGCAGACCACACAGGAGCCTAAGGGAGTGGGTGGGCAGCAGCAACATTGACCATGGCTACATAGTCACAGACACTGATGCCAATGGATGCCCACTGTTCACTACCCAAAGGAGTCTCAGAGCGGCTTTCCTTCCTCTCCCCACAACAGACACCCTGTGAGGTAGGTGGGGCTTAGAGAATTCTGAGAGAACTATGACTCACCCAAGGTCACCCAGCTGGCTTCATGTGAAGGAGTGGGGAATCAAACCCAGTTCTCCAGATTAGAGTCTGCCGCTCTTGACCACTACACCAGAATAATACACCCCCATTAATGCATGTGCTCTACACCTGTGTGTTTAAGCCTTAGCTAGTGGGTTCCTTGGCTGAGTACCCACATTTATTGTACTCTCCCAGCTGCTGTGGAATACTTTGGTGAGCCCCTATCAAAACTTTGGGGATGTTTGTCTTTCTGTCCTTCAAATCCTGGCTCTGAGAAAGGACTATGAGCATTGTGACACACAGTGATCCTGTCAATGTAGTGCGCATGTAGCCCCGGCCATCTAAACGTATCACAGACTTGTTATTGCACAATCTCCACCACCCACAGAATCAAGAAAACAAACAATCTGTCAATTCTTTCCGTGTCCAGGCTGGGTGAGGTTTCCCATGTTTGGGTTTCAGGTGGTCTCAGGGCTTTGAGCCACCATATCTATGCCATTTGTTGCAGAGTAGAATAATGCACCCTGGGTGTGGGTGTGTGCTCTGCACCTGTCTGTCAATAATACACCCCAGTTAGTGGGTGTGCTCTGCACCTGTCTATCTATATGCAAAGTAGAATAATAGGGAGTGGGTGTGCTCTGCACCTGTGTGTCAGTGCAGGGCAGACCAATACACCTTGGGTGGTGGGTGTGCTCTATCTGCAACTGTGTGTTTCAGCCTTGGTGGGGGGCTGTGAGTGTTGTGGACACGCTTTGGGTTTGGGGCTTCTGGTGGACTCAGTGCCACCATTTCCATGCCACCCTCCAAGAGGTTATTCCTCCACAGGAGCCAACACGATAGTGCTGTCCAAAAGGGCTAGGGGGAGGGCCTCAGAAGCTGTCACTCACTTGCCTCACTGAGTTGATTATTCCTGTGCATGGCCAACCTTTCTCAGGGCTTCAAGCCACCACATCTACATACATCATTGCACACTTTCAGGGTTGGGTCTCAGGTAAACTCAGGGCTGTGGAAGCAGCTGTTCCTCCCACCTGCTCCAGTTGTGGGGCCCTGTTTCCATACCCCAAGATCTTGTTCACACACGCTGCTACCCAGAAGTGTATGCCCCCATCCAGTATGTGTTTTCCTCAGTTTTGTTACCCAGATGTAGAACTCAGTACCTATCCTTGTTAAGCTGCATTTTGTTCATATCCACCCATGTTTCCAGTGTGTTCAGATCTCATTGAATTCTGTATCTTCTGCGGTGTTTGCTGCTCCTCCTAATTTGGTGTAATCTGCAAATTTAATGAGTAGCCCTTGCACACCTTCATCCAGATCATTTATAAAGATATTGAGAAATACCAGGCCTAGAACCAAGCCCTGTGGCACCCCACTGGACACCTCTCTCCATTCAGATGAAATGCCATCGACAACTACTCTCTAAGTGCAGTTCTCCAACCAGTGCCCTACCCACTTAACTATCCTAGAGTCCATTCCAAAGTACCCATCAGAACATCATGGGGAACCCTGTCAAAAGCTTTACTGAAATCAGGTAAACAACATCAACAGCATTCCCTCGATCCATTAAGCTCATCACTTGGTCAAAGTTGGAAGTTGAGGTTGGTCTGGCAGGACCTGTTGGGGACAAATCCATGCTGACTTCCCTAGATCACCAAGTTGTCATTTAGATGCTTGCAGACTGATCCTTTTAAAATCTGCCCCAGTATCTTCCCTGGGACAGGCTGGCCTATAGTTTCCTGGGTCATCCCTTCTCCCTTTTTTGAAAATTGGGATAGCATTTGCTATCCTCTGATCTTGTGGCACATCTTCTGTCTTCCAAGAGGTCTGAAAGATGATGGACAAAGGCTTTGCAAGCTCTCTAGAAAGTTCTTTGAGCACTCTTGGGTGCATACCATCTGGCCCGGGGGACTTGTACTCATTCAGTGCAGCCAGGTGCTTCTCAACTGCTTCTCTGTCCATGTCAACCAACAGTCCGGATGCCATGCTATGCCTTGCCTACTACCATCTCTAGATGAGCCTGCTCTCTTCTTCAGGGAAAAAACTGCGGCAAAACAGGCATTAACCCTTTCTGCTTTCTCTCTGTCTTCTGTCAGAGTTTCTCCATTTTCACCCAACAGTGGGCCCATCACATCTTTTATCTTGTGTTTGCTCCTCACATATCTGAAGAAAATTGTTTTGTAGTGAGATTCCCTGGCCAGCTTAAGTAACTGTGAGCTTTGGCCTCTCTGGTGGCTGTCCTACAGTGCCTAGCAACCCACAGATACTCTTCTTTAGAGGTATGTCCTTGCCTCCCTTTCTTGAACATTTCCTTTTTCTCTCTTTGCACACCATGGAGTTCTCTGTTCATCCACATTGGCTTCTTGGATTCCCTATCATGTTTCCTTCTTGTTGGAATAGCAATGGCTTGAGCTTGTTAGAGCTCTTGTTTTAGGAGAGCCCATCCTTCACTTACTCCTTTCCCTTCCAGCAGTCTTGCCCATGGAATCATATTCATTATGCCTCTGAGTTTATTAAAGTCTGCCTTACTGAAATCTAACTTACATGTGTGGTTACAAACTTCCTTGGTCCCCCAAAGCAAAAGGAATTCTAGCAGGACGTGGTCACTTCCCCCAAGGTCCCCCCCACTTTCACGTTATCGACCATCTCTTGCCTGTTGGTCAATATTAAGTTGAGTAGGGCTGAGACCCTCATAGTTTCCTCCACCATTTGATGCAGGAAGTTGTCATCCAGACAGGTCAGGAACGTACGTGACTGTGGACACTTTGCAGAGTTTGTCTCCCAGTACCAGGGTTTGGGGAAGGGGGGGGGGAGAGGTGCCAGAACTCTCAAGAGGGAAACAAAGTTTTCAGTCTGTATACTGAAAACTCATAAACATTTAAACATTTTAAAAAGATTTTTCTCGAAGAGGTTCCAGAACTCTGTTCTGGCACATCCCGCCAGAAAAAAAAGCTCTGCCCAGCACACATCAGGGAAGCTGAAGTCACCCATAACTACCAGATCATGTTGCTTGGATACCCTGTAAAGCTGTTCAAAAACGTCAGCATCCACCTCCTCATCCTGGTCAGGAGATCTGTAGCAGATTCCAACCACAATACTTTTGTCCTTCCTTTCCTTATCCTCACCCAGATACTTTCCACTGGGCTGTTGCCCTCCCTCTCCAGTATTTCCTGACAAACAAACTGTCTCCTCACATGCAGTGCCATTCCACCTCCTCTTCAATCCTTTCAGTTTTTCTTGAACAACTCGTATCCACCCACTACTTTATTCCAGTCATGGGAATCATCCCACCAAGTCTCTGTAATGCCTACTAAATCATATCTCTCTGTCTGCATTAGAAGCACAAGTTCTTCTTTTTTCCCAAGCTTTGGGCATTGGTACACAGACACCTGAAGCCCCACACCTTTGGCTCCATTAGACCCGGCCCTCCCAGGTGGGCCTCTGTTGTTTGCTCTCCATCTAAATCCCTATGTTGGTCATCTCCTTCCCCTTGTGGTGTCAGTTTAAAGACCCCTTGACACCACAAGGGGAAAGAGACTACCTACATAGGGATTTAAATGAAGGAGGCAGCAAACAACAGAAGCCAACCTGAAAAAAATATATCAAATGTGTCCTTTGGATTTGTTTCATATTTATCACCCTTGTCAAGAATAAGCTTATTCTTATGCATTTTGCATTCAGTCCATTGGGAATTGATTCTTTCTAGTTCTTTTATGGAGCTTAATTACAGCTGCAGCTACTGTTACGATCACTCCCTACTGGCAAGACTAGCAGACACTGGAAGAATGGAAGGCCAGCCTGCTTACTCTGTAATCTTTTCTTTCAAAGATTTGACCTTGTAATTCAAACAAGAGGTTTGTTTTTCTTTTAATTACCAAAACCAAACACAGAAACGTTTGTCATTCAGTTTCATTTCAAAGGTGATAAAAAATGTTGCTTACTCTCAGAGTGATGTTCATTTCACCAGGCTTTGTCACTGCAGATATTGTGGGCAAAATTTCCTATTTATAATTATATTTTATTGGATACTTCATGCATTTCTTTTCCAAGTTTCAGATATTTGGCCATCAAAAAGGTGAAATGGATACTGTCCCTTTTTAAAAAAGAGAACCTTCATTTTAAAAACAATTTTTAAAAGTTGATTTCAAAAGCTGAGAAATAAGTACATGTCTGCGGTATACATACTACCATTGAGCCTTGTAATGACCATGAGGATATTACGCATGTTTATGCAGAAAGAAGCCCTACTGGGTTCAGTGGACCATGCTTCTAAGTAAGTGTGCACTTACTCCTTTCCTATGCATTCCTTACTCATCCTATGCACTCCCATCAACACTTGCTTGGAAGTACCAACATTTAGCATTTCCAGAATGACTTTGAAAAAGGTTCCAGGGGGTGAATGGTATAAATACTTGAAATCAAAACAATTGTGGTCTTAAGTTATAACTACTAGTGGATTGGTTATTGATTATTTATAAAGTAAACAGACAAGTAAATTATGCGACAATTTTTATTATTTATTTATTTGCTGTCATGTCACAGCTGATTTATGGCAACCTTGTAGGGTTTTCAAGCTAAGAGACATTCAGAGGTGCTTTGGCATTGCCTGCCTCTGCATCACTAACCTGATATTCCTTGGACATCTCCTATCCAAACACTAGCCAGTACTGACCCTGTTTAGCTTCTAAGATCTGATGAGATTGGACTAGCCTGGGCTATCCAGGTCAGGCTATGTGATAATAGTAAAGGTAAAAGTTTCCCTTGCTTGAAAGCCAGGCGAATCTGACTCTAGGGGGCGGTGCTCATCTCAGTTTCTAAGCCAAAGAGTCAGTTCTGTCCAAAGACTTCTCCAAGGTCATGCCGGTAGTCAGATGCATTAACAAAGTGACGTTCGAACTTAAGCTCCCCAAATCATTGAAATTTGTGCATCCTATTTTCCATTACAGCCTTCTGAAGAAAGATTCTGGTCCAAACGAATGGAGACCCTCATCCTCCTCTACTCCTCCTCTGATGAAGAATAATGAGCCTCATTATGAAATTGACCAAATATTGGACTCTAAAATAAAAAGGGGAAATTTGTTTTATCTTATTAAATGGTTGCATTTTGGTCCTGAAGAAAACGAATGGGTTGAGGCCTCTCATGTGCACGCTCCAGCTAAAATCCGTGCTTTCCATAAACTGTACCCTTTGGAACCTGGGGAGGGAGGGGATGTTTTATCGGGAGGGCAGAATGTCAGTTAGCACTACCAATGGTTTTGTTGCAGTCATGTCAGTTACCACTGCTAAGGGTTTCTATTGCCTTTTATTACCAATGGTTCTGTTGCAGTCATGTCAGTTACCACTGCCAATGGTTTCTATTGCCTTTTCTGATGATCACTTAACATTGCCTTTGTTTTGAGTTCCGTACCTACTCCTCTAGGTCCTGAACAGGAGATAGCATTGGTAGAGTGACTCCCACCGCAGGGATGTGCTTCTTGCTCGCTCTGCGCATGCTTGCTGCTTATTAGCTTTTCTTTGCTCTTATCTCTCTTTCGTTTCTCAAAAGCTCACGGCCTTGAACTGGAATCCTCCTGCTACATGTTATTTTATTCACAGGTGCAAATTGCTCCTTTGCTTGATTTTACCCTTGGGAACATCCGCCCCACAGATCCTGACAGTGTCTTTGCTTGGGAACCTAATTTGCCGCGCTTTCCTTGGGAACAGTGGGCCAGTATATTTGGGCGCCAATAATTCTCCCAACTGATTGGTGGAAGTCGAGGGGGGATTATTTCATATCAGGTATAATTGTAGTTGTATTACTATGCTTGGGCATTACTAACAAAAGAAGTGTATGTGACCAACAAGATCTTTTCTGCAAATAAAGGACTTTCTGTTTAAGGAGACCTGTTGTGGACTACATCTATTGGCGCAATCTCACACAGTAAGAGGATCTGTCACCCAGATCCTCCTCCTTCCCCCCCCCCCCATCTTTCTCCTGACTTGGCAGCTCTTTTATGCTCTCTATGGGGAGGGGGTTTGTAGAGGAATCAAGGGAGCCCTCCTCCACCTAAGCCTGTGAGGATTTAAATCAGCTCTTATGCGTGACCTATGCACATACTTTTATTTATTTCTTTACATTTATATCCCACCTTTGTCTCCAGTGTGGAGCCAAAGTAGCTTACATTGTTCTCTCCTCCATTTTATCTTCATGCAACAACCCTGTGACTTAGATTAGGCTGAGAGCATGTGACTGGACCAAAGTCACCCAGCAAGCTTCCATGGCAGAGTGGGGGTTTAAATCTGGGTCTCTGAGGTTCTAGTCCAACACTCTGACCAGTAGGGCACACTGGCTCTCAATTGATTAAGCACAACAAAACATAAAGTTAATGTGATCATATGTGTGGTTTTATCAAGGTTTTTCAATGTGCAGGGATGCATGTGTGCATCAGTAGGGCACTGCACAAAAAGAATGTTTATGTAATCATAGGCAGAGATTCTGAGAACTTCAACACTAACATGATTGGCATTCAGACTTACCATGATCAAAGCATTCATTTACAGCTGAGCTGTTCCCTTCATTTGATTGTCTCAGTGTTTTTATTTGAAGTTTAAACTGAATGCTGAGTTGAACATCTTTATGAATGTGCACTAGCCACTTAAGCAAGCTTTCCAACACAGGGGTATGAGTGCATGAACAAGCTGACTACCTCTTTGTCATGAGGCAGAATGAGAATCACATTGTTGCCTAATGAATGATAAAAATCACCTGCCACAGTCAAGGCAGTGTGAGAATACACAAGTATAACTTTATCCAGATCTGGATAGTTTGTCTTTTTATCAAAGACATGCAGCAATAACAACCATGGGAAGGGAGGCAATTAGTTGCTAGATCACTATTTCCCCATTACTATGCAATGGTGGTAATCAGCTGGTGGATAGCGGGAAACGCCAGCTGTAGGAAAAGTGGAAGGGAAGCCAGGAGTGCTGGCCCTCTTGTAAGGAATTTCCAAAACTGACCAACTGGTGACAGTCTACTGAGGAGAAGTGTAAGAAAACTGCTCTGAGAGTCATAGTCAGAGGTGCATTGCTGGGTGGAGACTTGGGATGACCACTGCATGCCTAGATGCCCTGGAGAGCTGAAATTGAATGGGGCTCATGACTCAGCAGGTCAATTCCATGACCGTTCATTCAAGATTAAAAATGTATTTTATTCATTTATTTATTAAATTTATACCCTGCCCTACCTCAAAAAAATGGGCTCAGAGCATCTCACAACATAAAATCAGTGAACAATAAAAACAATAAATAGCAATAGCAGATAAAACCAAAACCCATGCCTTATAAAATAACTACCCTAAGAAATTCTAGTGCCCAAGTAATATCCAGGACAGCAGGGCATTGGGAAAAGGTTGTGAAAAGTGCCATGGTCAGGACAGGGCTTAGTACTGTCCTCCTCTCCTACCAAAAGTCTTTATCAATACAAAGTCCCTTACCCTGGTGCTTGGAAGTGAACTTGTGAAAGAACACTGATGTGTAGCTCCTTCAGTCCCTTAGTAACATAACTTAATTCATGAAATTTAGAATATAAATGTGTTACTAAATAAATGCACACATGAAACCACCCGATACTGAATCAGACCATTGGTCCATCACAGTCAGTACTGTCTACTCAGACTGGCACCGGCACTCTAGGGTTTCACATCACCCACTGCCAGATTCTTTAACTGAAGATGCCAGGGATTGAAGCTGGGGGTCTTCTGCATGCCAAGCAGATGCTCCGCCACTGAGCCGCAGCCCCTCCCCATAATTGCAGAAGCTGTTTGAACCTCAATGTCCTTGTCAGATGCAGAATTATGCATTCAGATCACACAGGAAATTCCAACCATTTATGCTCACATTTGTGCCATAAAGTGGGAGAAAAGATGCAGTGGACATTATGAAGAAAACACTAATTGTTTCTCCATCCTGACAAGTCTACTTTGTGAAGCCATGAGTGCTCTCTCATGTGAATGAACGTGTTAGCTGTGGATAAATGGATAAGGTTGACAACACTGATTTCTACAAAAAGAATGTGAAAAGTTCAGTTAAAAATGTTTATTCCATTAAATTGCTCCATTAAAGCTGGCACATATTTAGATCAGTCAATGTGGATAACACTTTCTAACATGCAAATGTATTGAATCTATGGGATTTGTTGTTAGCTCAGATAAGTGTTTTGTCTGCTGTATTATGCTAATACACAGCACTTTAAGAAATGCCAGAAAGGTATTTGTACTTTGGGATGAGATCCATTCTACCTTTAACTTTGTTTCTATGCTTAAAAGGTGACAGTTTTAATGCACCTTCAATTTTATGCTATGACAGCGGATGATTTTTTTTAAAAGTATCACAGGGAGAGAAGGTGTGTAGTTAATTTTTAATTTAAACTGTTATTTACATTTGTAAGCCCAAAGGGATGAATACATTGCTAGTGAATCTACAGTAACATAACTCACAGTTGGGATAATGTAGAGTAAGTAGAAATCAGGAAGAAACAAGCAGGAACCCGCAAGGACTTGCAGGAGGCATCTCATTTCCCTGCTCCCTACTATATCCTCTTTCACCTTCTTGAAAGCCCCATCAACTTTCATCTTTTCCTGCTTCTTTTAGGGTTGCCAATGCCAGGTTGGGAAATTCCTGGAGATTTTGGGGGTGGAGCCTTGGAAGGTGAGGTTTGGGGAGGGAAGTAACCTCAGCAGGGTATAATGCCATGGAGTCCACCCTGCAGAGGAGTCATTTCCTCCAGGAGAACTGATCTCTATCATCATGGGCGCAGTTGTAATTCTATGTGATATCCAGCCCCCATGTGAAGGTTGGCAACCCTACTTCCCATTGAGAAAATGGCTGCTTTGGAGGGTGCTAAGGTCCATCCCCTCATCAAACCCTGCTCTCCCCAGGCTCCACCCACCAAATCCCCAGGTGTTTCCTAACCTGGAGTTGGCAACCTATCTCCTTCCCACACAACAGGCAACCTACCTTTATCTGCCCTTCTGTCTTTAGCTTTCCTTCTCCCCTCCCTAGTAACCTCTACCTAGGAAAACTGTGGTCCAGTTGTATGGTGCCAGCCACTGGGCTGGGCCCCATTTTATGGTAGGAATCCTCAAGGACTTGTGAGGTGGCATGTCTCTTTCCCCTTTATCCCCCCACACTTCTCTTTCCTGCACCCTGGCAGCCCCCATATCCTTTCCCCTTCCCCTGACTAATTCTCTACTTCTCAACTATTCACCAACTTGCCTCTTATCTGCCTCCCATCTTCAGCTATATTTATTATTTATTTGCTTCACTTATACCCTGCCTTTCTCCACAGTGGGGACCAAAGCAGCTTACATTTTTCTAGTGTCCATCTTTTTATCTGCACAACAACTCTGTGAAGCAGATTAGGCTGAAAGTATGTGGCTCATCCAAAATCACCCAGTGAGTTTCATAGAAAGATGGATTCAGACTTGGATCTCCCAGATCCTACTCTGAGGTTTTAATTACTATACCACATCAGCTTTAATAGGGTGACTGTTATTGAAGAATAGCAAGCAGCCAGGCCTAGTTGAGTCATGCAAGTGGGGTGGTATCACCCAGAGGGTGCTGTGGGGGCCTAGGTTTGCCAACCTCCAGATGGGACCTAGAGATATCCCAGAATTACAAACTCCTGAACTCCAGGCAACAGAGATCTGACCCCCTGGAGAAAATGGCTGCAATGGAGGGTGGAATTTATGGCATTATATCTCAAATCCTGTCCTCTCAGACTCCACCACTAAATCTCCAGGTATTTCCCAACCTGCAGCTGGCAACCCTATCCAGGCCTGGCCCCAAGGAGTCCTTCCTCAAAGGCCAAAATAGGCCTGGAAAGGGCCTTGCCCCCTTCCACTGCCTTTAACTCACAGAAACTGAAGCCTGGAATGCTGTGCTTGCCTAGCAAAAACCACTGAGGGAATCCATTATTTAAAGCTCTAGGCAGTCCTTTTATCATTTTCAGGTCTTTTAAACTTCCCTTTGTTTTGTTTTTGTTTTTTAAGATTTCACATTTTTCTACAAACCTGGGGCTCTTTTCAGGTTTGTGGAAAGATCTGTCTTGCCCATTCACAGCTCCAGTCACCAGATTTAAGTATCCATAGATTTGGCAGAGTTAGCTATTAGAACATAAGAAATGGATAGCAGAAAACAGTTAATCCAGCTATCTTGCTATCCAAACCGGATTTGTTAACAGAATTATTCATGCATAGTGCTTTGTCAGAAAGTGACTGGTTTTAAGGACTGTGTAGAGGTACCTGCAGTTTTTGCTTTTTACACAACATAGGAATGGATCTCCCCTCTGTTGAGTATGCTGAGGATCCACTGACTGAATTAGTTCCTTCCCATAACCTAGCATTGTGCCAACACTAAATTCATTAGCAGTTTCTCCTGTGGAAACAGGCTACATTGAAACTGAGTTCCTTTGAAAAGATGATATGAATTATCATGTCAGTATCATTCAGAATGCTTGTACATAAGCAATAAATTCTATATTTCAGAAACCTCTGTATATCAGCATTTTAAAATGACAATAATTTAGTGAGTTGTGAAAGAGCAGTATTAAGGTTTAGGGGTCATTAAAGCTTCTTATGTTTAGCAAGCAATTTGTCGAAAGGCTGACATTTTCAGAAATTCTGGTCAGGTACCCTCTATAAAAACTCATCTTTGTGAAATGGACACTTCAAAAGATCTGACTGTACCTCCCAGTCTTCCTACATTGTTACAGAAGCCAAGAGAAAGACCTAAAAGCAAAAAACAAATTGATTTTTTTTTTGCACACTGAGAGTCTGCCTAAAACGTTATTATTCTACCAGGTAGTACTGGAATATGCTTTTAAAGAATCCATCGCCATGGCAACCATTTCCTGACACATATGTTATCGTACAATAATATGAAAAACTCTTTTGAAGGATATGGTATTTGGGCAACAGTGCAATATGCCTACTTTCACTCAAAGAGGGAGCTGTGTACTTGAATATCCTTTTGTCAGCAATAAGCAAAAGTAAGTCCTAAGGTGTTTTCTTTCTTAATCTAAAGTTAGACCCATTCTTCTAATGAAAGAGGTTGCAGTTATTTTGAACCAAATAAAGAACAACATATTTTTCCAATAATATAAAATACACACCCATACAGGAAACTTTTTAATATATATGCACGTACGTAAAATTTTCCTGTGGTGGCAAAAGTGGAATGTAACAAAATTATTAGCTAAACTGTGAAAGTACCACCTTATTGTACAAAGAACCGTCCATGATGCAGCCACTCATATGGTTTATGAATGTACATGAGTGACTTTTTCCATTTGAATTTCTGAGCTGATAAAGGCTGGTAGAAATTGTAAAGAGCAAAAAGACATTAAAATATTAATATCATATACAGGCACGCCTAAGAAACACCCAATTTATTTCAAGAAAAGCAAGTTCCATAATACCCTGAGGGATCAAAGAAAAGCCTATCACAATGAATCAGTCTTTCCAAGAAACAGTTTTCACAGAACAGAGATCCTAGATCTTCATGATCAATGTGTTTCAACTCACAGTCTAAGAAAACCTGTCATAACACAGGGAATGAGTTTTCTGTGTCAGAAAGGTATAATAAATAAAATATTCATAAATAAAATAATACAGGGATTGTTTCCAGAGAAGGAAACTCATCTACACAAGCAGGTATACAGGTGGCATGTCAGGACTAGGATTGAGTTCCAACATTTGTTAGCCCACACATGGCTGATTGGGAGGAGGCAAGGTTCAAGTATACAGCAATCTACATCTTCTTTTCCTGCAGCCTTGCTCAGCCTTTTCCTGTAGAGGTCTATAGATACCTGGAACATGGTGCATGGAAAGGGCTGAACAGCCATCCCCTAGTGCCACTTCTCTGATGAAATTAGGGCCATGCACTCTGATCTGAAGAAGGGGGGAAAAGGTTGCACAATTGGATATAACTGACCTGATAAAATGCCTGATATTTCCTGTTTTGGATCAGATCAGCAGTATTTGATATTGGGAATCATGTTGGGGAGGCAGCAGGAGCATCTAGGGAGGACCCGGTGGCTTTAGCTGGGCTGTGGTGCAATCACCTTTAACATTTAAATGGACATTATTTCCAGGTCTGCAGTGCAGCAGCCTTTACAATTTTAAAGGGCCATTATTTTGAATGGGCAGTATACCTGGCTGCTGGAATCTGAGTGCCAGGTCTACCAGCAATTGACACAGCAGCTCTCTGAAATTTAAAGGGCCAATGAGCTACAAACCAGCTGGAAGTAGTGCATGTTTCTTCTCTGTCCCTCCCTCCCTCCCCATTCCTGCTGTCTCTAAGGGGAAGGCACTCCAAAAATTATCACTCTCTTTTTGTGATTTCAGAAAGGGTGTGATTACTGTTTTTACTCAGTTGGGGTTATTGTTATGTGTGGTGGCCCGGGATTGATGTAGAAATTGAGGTGGGGGTGAAGAGATGTCCAGCATGCCAGGCTGTCCACCCCAACCCCCCAAGCACGCCCATACAGGGTTGGTAGTCGACCCGCACACCATGGTTCTGGCTTCACATCGATTTCACCGGGCCCTTCTATGGCCTACTGTTCCTCATCACAGTGGACTCCTGCTCCAAATGGCTGGAGGTAAACCCCGTCTCCTCAATGTCCTCCAAGGCCACCATCCACGCACTGCGCTGGATCTTCCTGATACATGGGTTGCCAGACACAATTGTTTCCGACAACAGAACGGCCTTCATGTCAGAAGAGTTCCAGGCATTTCTCCGGGGAAATTTAATCCGGCACATCAGGTCCACGCCCTTCCACCCCACAACCAATGGACAGGTAGAACAAATGGGGAGGACCACGAAAGAAGCCCTCAGCAGAATCATGGAGGGAGACTTGGAGTTCCATCTGGCCTGATTCCTCTTGTCCCAATGGACTACTCCGAACCTGGTCAGCAGCCGCAGCCCAGCCGAGCTACTGATGGGCTGGCGGCCCACCATATTACCAGACAGACCGCACTCGGATCGAGTGCCTGAGTCGAGGCAGCTCACCAAGCAAGCTGAGGCTCCCAAGGGGTTCTTTCCAGGAGACCCTGTTTTCATAAGGAACTTCAGTGCAGGACCTCCATGGCTGGCAAGCCAGGTCATTCACCCCACAGGGCCGGTCTCATACAAGGTCTCCACAGAGGATAGCCAGATCCTGAGGAAGCATGTGGACCATTAAGCCTGCTTCCTACAGCACCGGAGACACAGCTGTCAATGTCCCCTGACAAGTTTCTTCCAGAAGAACCAGGTTGTGACCTTCCCAAAGTGCGAGTTGAGGAGCCTCCCCCACCTCGAGCTCCAGAGTCCAGCAACGTGGTGCCCCCCACAGTTCCTGAGATGGAAGAGGATTCCATGCCTCCTCTGCACCACCCGGACGATCCAACACAGGGAGCCCCGGAATCTCCGGGCCAGGTACCCAGGCATTCACAGCAGGCATGTCAACCCCCAGCCCAGTTAAAGGACTATGTGCCTTAGGCACACTTTGAACTATGGGGGGAGGGGTGTTGTGTCTGCTGGCTGCCACTAGGGGGCTAGCGCATGCAGTCTGGAGCTTGGTCCAGGAACACAATAGGAACTAGAATCCTAGAAGACCTATAGAGCACCAATGATACACTGGTGGGAAATTCAAACCCTCCAGTAGGACAGTGAGTGTGTGCTAGGCATTGTTATGTCTCTGTATATATGTTGGCTGTTTTTGCCATGCGAGTTGTTGTGTGAATGCTGAATAAACAGAGCTGTTCACTATGCTGGATCACTGACTCTCCATGCAACGAACCCAGTATTCAACACACCCCTAATTTCAAATTCACACTTTAGCAGTTCTGTTTGCAACTACCAGAATGTTACATACATTTCCAGTATTATCCATATACTCTTACATGTTCCTTATTTCCCTTACTACAGAGATGTTTTAGAGCAAAGCTTTTAGATGAGATAGAACACATTGAATGTTTTTGTTTTATGGAGGTCTCAGCCCAGGTTCCTCACTTCTTGCCATTGAACTGACATTTGCAGAACAGGGACTGGTCCAGCATTGACTTGAAGTTAGGGATGAGACAATTATGTAACTGCCAAAAAAAGTCTGAAGGGGATGGAGTTAGTAAGGAAGGCCCATATCATGACAGCAGCATCATAGTGCAGGCCCAGTGCCACAACATCTCTCCACCAGATTAGCATTGTCACAACTGGTAATCTCAGAGGACAGGTTCAGTGGAGCCAGAATCATTGCAAGGCATCTCCAGATCTGTTCAAAGCTGAGCTAGCAGAAAGGCCAGAGAGGATCTGCCCCAAGATATGACTTGACAATAGAGCTTTCACTTCATACCACATACAGCAGCATCTCCTTCCCCCAACACATACATATCCAAACATACTATCTTGGAATAGTTAAAGGAAACAAAACAGACAGCACATCAGGTTCCCAACAAATCCTGCATCAAGTTCCCAGTGAAAGCAACTGCTTACAGGGGATGCTTCAACTTAAGCCCATTCACAGTCTCCTCAGCTCTTTGGCTGCGGTCAGACAACAGACTTAGGGCAGTCTGGCCTCACCTCTAATTTCTCCATTTTGTTTTGTAACTGAGAGTTTTTATCAGACATCCCACCCTGAACCCACCTCACCACACACTCATGCCATAGTTGACCGTTCAGATTATTGCTGCGTGGTAACCACAGAGTGGACGGTTGGGTGACATCCTTTGTTCATGTATGGGTAGAAGCGTTCATTCAAAGGGCCACTCCATTTTGACAGCTCCACGTTGGCAGCCCCTCTCAGCCTCCTTCACTTCCTTGGAATACATGGGGGGGGGGAGTGTAAGCATCATGTAGATTTACATGAAAGTAGCCCCACTGACTTCAGTACATTTACTCTTGTGTCATCATGGGATGCTCTCAAACAACAACTCTGAAAAAGAAACAGGAGAGAGAGGTTTGGGGGATTTGTCACTCAAAAACAACTCTCCCAGGGTCTCCTGACCCAGAAAGACTACTTGGCTGCTTGGATGCACAAGTGGTGACTAATGACACTAGGGGCAATTACACGCTTATGCATACATCGCTAACATTTTTTTTTAAGGGCAAAGATGGAATAGAAGGTTCACACTTCTCAGCCAGCTTAAATTCGCAACCGGGGAGTTCATATATCTGGAAATGTGGGGTGAAAGTGCTGACATCCGTAAAGACCAGACTTTCCCCAGTGTCCAATAACTCCAGTTCAATGACAATTCAGAACAGGGTGCCAGCAACTGGGGAATGGGAGTCAGATGTTGCCGGATAAAACTGCTCATCTGACCAGAGCCTCTGTCTGTCTCTCCGTGAGCTCAGATTCAAACTGCAAAATGGCCTTGTTTTCCGTCACATATACACAAACACACAGCAAACCATCCTGCAAGTAGAATGACCATTTAGGAAAACATGTCTCTCACCAAAGAAACATCAGCTAACCAAAAGAGATGTATTTGTTTAACAAAGGATGGTCATCCAGTGTACCTAACATCATCTTCTTGCCCTCTTTCCATGACAAGATGGCTTAAAAGGCTTGCTGCTGTAAATTCTCCTAAGGAAGAATGCTTGAACAGATTGAGAAAAATTAAGAACATACAAAGTGATGTTCCCCAGAACACTCTTTCCTCAGAATAAGTACTCTGTTTCCCTAGCACTAATAAATGTCTGTTTTTTTCTTCTAGACAAAACTACCCATTTTCAAGCCACTGACATTAAAAATACACAAAGCCAATGATGCAGTGCTATTGTGTATTCCGTAGCGTGTCTTCATCATCACTAAAGATCGCAGGACTGTATTGCCCATTCAGCTTCCTTTGTGTTGTGATTAATGTTTTATAGCCACGTTTCAGTTAGGAGCACAAGCCTCATGGAAGTTCATTTTTTTTCTGGTAAAGATCTTTTTGTAGTTCCTGCATAAAATTTCATTAGTTATTCTTTAGCACAGAAGAGATTGTTTGTGGAAACAGCAGTCCAGAAGAAACAGTGAGCCACAGGGGAAGCAGGGAGGAAACTCTCTATGTGCCTATAAAATGGTTTCTGTGGAAATCAGTGTAAAGAACTTAGAACACTTTTAGAAGTCATGTAAGATAGACAGCATAGGATGCATGTTTTCACAGCCCAGAATGTATTTTTGGATCATTACAAAGTGATGCTTCATAGAATTCTTGGCCAAAGAGTCATTTAAGCTGCAGCAGATGTGTTAGAGTGAGTAATAAACTTCCGTATTATTCCCCCTAAACGCAGCTGAAGTTCAAATAATCACAGTGAAGGCAAAGGTGAACTGACAGGTTTTAATTAACTTTTGATGCCAAAAGATGTCTTGCCCCATATCTACAGACAAAGTCCCTATGCAACAGTATCCAGACCAATCAATAATTAATCTCAAGGCCAAAATATACATTCAGTGGAAGATCCATAATCATATCTTCTGTTGTTTTCCATACTTTCTCATTAAAAAGTAGCTGTGTGGAGGACTCCATTTGTTTGGGAGCTATGGTGCTATCATTTTCCGGACAGATGTCAACCCCCTCCCCCCAAAAAAAACTAGTTTTGGTCACAGTGGGAAAAATCACAGGTATTAATTGGGTTCCTAGCTCCCCTGCCCCTCCCAATGCCTAGCAGAAAGTCTAGGGTGTTCTCTACCAGAAAATGGAATGGCAATATTTCAGCATCATTTCCCACCGGCAGTGCTGAGAATTCTCTATTTGAAATCCATAGCAGCCCCTCTCACATGGGCTGCTGTTCCTCAAGTTCCTTGGGGATGACAAGGAATAATATCCTAAGACCAAAATTACAGCACACTTCAGACCTGCCAACAACAATTCATTTCAACAGGGTCTGTTGCTGTCATGTTAGAACAGTTATCCCATATCCTATTGAAGGTCTGAACCACTTATTTTGTGAAAATTATTCTCACCAGCCAAGTGGTTTTAGACACTTCAAAAGGATCTACATAGAGAAGACCCAAGAAAAGGGCAACTTAATCAGCAGTAGTACAATATTTATAACTGAGTTCTGTGTTTAGCCTTGCATCAGAAACTTTCAGCGAGTTAATGATATTTTACTGGGAAAAAACACCACTATTTTCCTTATGTAAGATGATAGAGAATAGAGACAAGAACAAGTACAAGTTAAACCTCCAAAGACCACATGCAAGGAAAATCAACTGTTCTTAACATTTCTCAGGTACAATTGAATAAATGAGCTTCAAATTTAATCAAATAACTATCTTAGAATGCTTTAGAAAGTTTAGGAAGTCCAATAAACACACACATACACACAAAAATCTCACCAACATCCTTTGATAATGCTTTTACAGAAAACCTGAGTAACTTTTCTCTGTGACACTTTTTAAATACTTTTTAAAGAGTAACAGCCACTATTTTAGAGAAATCATTATAATTTTATCATGTGATGATTCTGTTGATAAGCAATTGTTCTCAGACTGATTCTGTGAGATCATAGATATATCTGATAATCATTAACGGCTCAAGATTTAAAATGCTGTGCTTAGCACCTTACTAATAATTAAAAAGGGATATTTCTACTCTTTCCTTCAACTTTATTAATTGATCATCAAAGATCGTTTAAAAATTCTGTACTTTTTCTGACCAGCTGGTGAACTCTCTATAATGGCAATGAAAAACACATAAGAACATGCCTGTTTAGCATGTATATCATGACAATGTGAAACTTCTGATTCAGAAACCTGACTTGCCAAGTCAACTGAGTCACTCCAAATTTTCCAGGGCTGCCCTCAAGGCAAAAGCTAGCTTGTGATGACTTTTAAACATATATAAGTGGATGGGATCCTTACTAGGTGCAATGAGGCTTATGCTCAAGACAGTATACATCTTTCTCCTTGAAACGACTTCCTACACCAAACATCGCTGGCTAGGGCTGCCAAGTCCCCCGGTAGGGCGGGGGAAACACCAATTTTTAGTCCTTCCCCCCGCTTTTTCAAAGTTGGCCACCGGGGGGACAAAATGGCTGCCTTAAAAGGGAAATGTCTGCAGAGAGCCTGACCTGCAGTAAAAAGCCTCACCAGGCATTTCCCCTTTAAGAAGTCAGCAAGAGAGCTTCCACAGCAAGAGAGGTCCGCCCAGAGATTAAGGAGGGACTGAAGGAGCTGCTTTTGCATGTGGCTGGCAAGGTAAGTTTCTCTTCCAGCTCTTTTCATTCTCTCTCCCTCTTTCTTTTTTCTGTCTATCTGTCTGTCTCTCTCGCTCTCTCTCTGTCCCCATCCAGCAGAGGTCTATCAGTGGCTATTATAGCCACAAGGTCTAAATGGAAGTAAGTGCCTCTGCCAGGTTTTTTTCCTTCTCTCTCTCCCTCTTCCTTTTTTCTGTCTGTCTGTCTGTCTCTCTCTCTGTCCCCATCCAGCAGAGGTCTATCAGTGGCTATTATTAGCCACAAGGTCTAAATGAAACACTTTGTCTGGGGCAGTGATGCTCTGTATTCTTGGTGCTTGGGGGGCAACAGTGGGAGGGCTTCTGGAGTTCTGGCCCCGCTGCTGGACCTCCTGAGGGCACCTGGTATTTTTGGCCACTGTTGTGACACAGAGTGTTGTACTGGATGGGCTGTACTGGATGGGCCGATCCACTGTGGCTTCTCTCCTGTTCTTATGATATGAAAATCATATTTAGCACTTGTGTAGCACTTAGGGCTTCATATTCTGCCGAGATGAGGAAGGATTCAGTAGGGCTGTTGCTCAGTGATAGAGCATCTGCTTGACATGCAGGAGGTATCAGCTTCTTCAGCTAAAAAAGGATCAGGTAATAGGTGACATTAAAGATCTCAGCCTGAGACCCTGGAGAGCCACTACCAGTCTGAGTAGTCAATACTGACCTTGATGGACCAATGGCCTGATTCAGTATTAGGAAACTTCATGAGTTCATGTGTCAGCATGTGGAAGCAACATCACAGGATGTGACATCACAAAATGATGTCACTTCCTTTCTCCTGGCTCCACCCCCAAAGTCTCCTGGCTCCACCCCCAAAGTCCCCAGATATTTCCCAAGTTGGACTTGGCAGCCCTATCGCTGGCATTGAATGCGTAGGCCTGGCATGGGGTTCCAGGGAGAGGGTGGGAATCTTGCTGGTTTGTCCACCTAGCTTTTCAGCTGACTCCCTGCTGAGGCTGGCTGAGGTGGTGGTGGAGTGGGCCTTGCATTTCCCCAAACTGATAGTTTTGGGGGACTTCAATGTTCACACTGACTCTGCCTTGTCTGGTGCCTTCTTGGACTTTTATAACTGCCATGGCATCATTAGGACTCTCCCCATACAAAGAGCAGGCCACATGCTGAATTTGATCTTTTGTGCAGGAATTGATCTGGATTCAGCAGTTCTTTGTGAACCAGTGTCATGGACTGATCATTACCTTGTGAAGGTTGGTTTGAGATTTGCCTCCTCCCTCTACAGTGGCAGTGAGCTCATTTATGCTCACCCATGGATCCAACTGAATTCCAGAACATTCGGCAGGATTTGTCTGGCTCTGTCGGCAGCTCTCTTGAGGAATTCTCCGATGCCTGGAATTTGGGCCTTCAGGAGGCCATTGACGTAGTTGCCCATGGCATCCTCTTTGCCCCCATACCACCTTGGCTCTCTTGTAAACAGATTAACTAAGGATGGTAAAAAGGGGGCTTAGACTGCGAGAGTGGTGCTAGTGACAAACTTGTGATGAAGCAATGAGAGCACTTTATAGAGCTCACTCGAAGACCTATGAAGTGGCACTGAGGGCAGCAAAGCGCTCTTACTTTTCTGCCTCCATTGTGTCTGCCAAATCACATTCAGCTCAATTGTTTAGAGTTGTTAGGCAATTGACCACTCCTTTGGTGGCTCCAAAAGTAGATGAAAAATTGGCTATTATCTGTGACACACTTGTGATGTTCTTTTAAGATAAAATCTCACTCCGTCACCAAGACTTAGCTGTCAGATTTAGAGTCAGTAGGAATCTCAAGGCCCTGAGTACACAATCGGGTCTATTTTTGGACTCCTTCAACCCACTCTCTCAGGTGGATGTTGACAGGGTCCTATTGGCTGTGCGGCCTACTACCTGTTCCTTGGATCCCTGCCCTTCCTGGTTGGTGTAAGCCTCCAGGGAAGTGGTAGGAGGAGCCTTGGGAGACATTATAAATCTCTCACTCTCTCAGGGCTCTTTCCCTAGCTCCCCCAAGAAGGCAGTGGTGACACCCTTCCTGAAAAAGTCATTGTTAGATAAGAGGGACCTAGCCAGTTACCACCCAGTATCTCATCTTCCATTTCTGGGAAAGGTGACTGAGCAAGCGGTGGCTGAACAGCTCCAGGAATTCCTGGATGAGACATCTGCCCTAGATCCCTTACAATCTGGCTTCTGACTGAGGTTTGGAACTAAGCAGCTCTGGTTGCCCTGGTTGACTGTTACACCTTGATGCAGGTGGGATAGCGCTTCTGATCCCGTTGGATCTGTCTGCTGCCTTTGACACAGTAGACCATTTAGTCCGGGTCAACTGCCTAGCCTGCCTAGGTGTGAAGGGTAGGGCCTTGAGCTGTTTCTCATCGTTCCTCCAGGGCTGGTCCCAGAGGGTAACCATGGGTGGAGAAAGGTTGTCACCACAGACCCTAACCTGTGGAGTTCCAAAGGGGCTGATTCTCTCCCCAATGTTATTTAACATCTATATGTGCCCTCTGGCAGAGATTGTACGGATGTTTGGAATGGGGTGCCATTAATATGCAGATGACACCAAGCTCTACCTGTTATTTAAAGAGAAACTGGTAGCCAGAATTCCAGTCTTGGCCTCCTGCATGGATTCAGTGGAGAAATGGCTACAAGAGAGTTGGTTGAAGCTAAATCCATCTAAAACAGAGATTATATGGCTGGGGAAGCCTGGACTCTAGAAGTAGAGAAGGGATTGAATTTATACCCCGCCCTTCACTACCCAAGGGAGTTTCAGAGTGGCTTACAAACTCCTTTCCCTTCCCCTCCCCACAACAGATACCTGTGAGGTAGGTGGGGCTTAGAGAGCTCTGACAGAAACTGCTCTTTTTCAAGAACAACTGTGCCAGAACTACAGCTTGCCCAAGGTCATCCAGCAGGTGCAAGTGGAGGAATGGGGACTCAAACCTGGTTCTCCCAGATTAGAGTCCACACACTTAACCACTACACCAAACTGGCTGTCTACAACCCTTGATGGGGTCTGTCTTTCTACAGTCGACTCAGTCAGGAATTTGGGAGTATGGCTTGATTATTTGCTCTCTATGGACAAACGTGTTCTTGGTGACAAAGACTGTAATTTACCATCTATGCCAGGCCCACTAACTGGCTCCCTATCTGTCTCGGAGGATCTTGCCATGGTAATTCACAAAACAGTCACCTCAAGACTGGGCTACTGTAATGCACTCTATGTAGGACTGCCTCTGAAGACTCCTCCGAAGCTACAAGTGGTCTAGAACGCAGCTGCCAGAATGCTGATAGGAGTGTCCTGGTCAGCACATATAACACCTATCCTATAGCAGCTTCACTGGCTCCCAATTAGTTTCCAGTGCCAATTCAAAGATTGGTACTTAACTTTAAAGCCCTAAATGGCCTGAGACCCTCATATCTTTGGGACTGCCTCTCCCAGCATGATCTTCCTCATCTTTTCCAGTCTTCATCTCAAAATTTATTGTAGATCCCTGTTCCACAAACTGCCCACCTTGTGTCAATTAATGCAAGGGCCTTCTCAGTAGTGGCCCCAGTCCTGTGGAACCAGCTGTCCAAACAGGTGCGTGCTTTGCAGGACCTCCCTAGGTTCCACAGGGCATGCAAGGCTGCTGTTTTTCAGGTGGCCTTTGGGTGATCCACCAGGCAGCTGGTATACTTCAGCTGTGTCTTCACCATCCACACATCCTACCCAGATTAATAGTGGATAGATTTTAATGGGGATAGATTTTTAACCATTTTTATTTTAAAGATGATTTATTATACCTTTGTACTGTTTTTATTGGTGTATTTTAAATGCTGTTATTCACCTCGAATCCTGCTCAAGGGAGAGGGAGCAGGATATAAATTTGATAAATTAATAAATAACAGAATGTCAGCCCTATTAAAAAATGTAGGTACATTTATTTAGGTCCATACATTGGAGGCCACTGATGAAGTTCTGTCAATGAAGTGGTATGGAGATTGTAGCAAGGAGCAGAATTAAATGAGATTGGGTGGGAAAGCTGACTGGATCCAATCTCATATGATTGTAATTTTCTCAAAGCATAGGAACACCTATGAAAATCAATTAAAAACTGCACCAAAAAAATTATCCCAAGGGAACTATGCGTACAGCCTGTTAGAGACTGACATTTGTAGGTGCACACTATTAATTACAGAGGGGAAATGATAGAAACCAAAATCGATGACAAAGTATTAAGGAATAGTGTGCCCGTCTCTAATTATTATTGCCTGCAGAATCTCAATTTAAATAACAAAATATAAAATACTGGACATTATGAAAAACTGGCACTATTTTACCACAATTTTTTTTGACTGAACAGAAACACAACCTGATGTGTGTTACAGTGGATTGCCATAAATTTAGGCTTTAAAACTCCAGCCGTGTTCATGAGGACAGGAACAGATGTTCCAGCATTCATACTAGAGAATGTAATTCTACAGGCTTGGAATTAATGGCATGTCTGAGAGCATTTGCAAATACTTTGGACAGCTGACAGTGCCCAGTTTCTCAACACTGTACAAACACTATAGTACCCCTTTACTTCTTCCTGTCTTCTTGATCATCTGCTTGTATGGCTAACTGAAATAATTTAAATGTTGAACTGAACTGATTCAAAATTGATATGAGTATATTTATAGAATATCTATATTTATATCTATATTTATAGAATATAGAATATCAGACACACAGTATTATCACATTTAAATCTGATTTGGGGGGAGATAAGTAATTCATCAACAATTCCAGTATATTTTTTAAAAGCTGCATTTATGTAGTAATGCCTCTAATGTAGTAATCAAAGGCCAGGGCCTGGATCCAGCCCAGTACTTTCTTTGGTTAAAATATTTCCATCTACTGTGTGTGCGTGATTTATCTTCCACAGTGTGTGATTTTCTATCTACTCCCTCCAAATGGCAGCTTGAAATGTTCACCAAAACCTGTTCCTGGGGGGTCCCCTGACCCAAGAATAGGACTGGGGGGGGCATTGAGAGCTGCCACAGGAAGGGGGATGTACAAAGTTATGCTTTGTGGGTGGATACCCACAGAAATGCTAATCTGGATCCAAGGCTGCCTGTTTGGGACATGTTCAATAAGAATTCAGTTTTCTAAAAAAAATCACTTCTGATGCCTCACTTTTGATAGGCTAAAAATCAAGTGATATCACCAGCCAGTAGTGCAATCCTAGGCAGAGTTATGCCATCTAAGCCCAGTGATTTCAACACACTTAGGAGAGTGTAACTGTGCTTCAGACTGCACTGTCAATTTTTGATGTGGATAAATGAGACTGACTGGGGAAGTTGAACTCAAGCTATTCTTTGAGGTCAAAAAGTTTTATACTTGACTGAATACAATTTAGGCTTTGTGATTTTCTTCATTTAATGGATTTACATTGAGACAATGTAACATTCCATAGGACTTCTGGAATATTTACAGAAGAAGAAGAAGAAGAAGAGTTGGCTTTTTATATCCTGCTTTCATCTACCTTAAGGAGTCTCAAAGAGGCTTACAATAGCCTTTCCTTCCTCTTCTCACAACAGGTACCCTGAGAGGTAGGTGGGGCTGAGAGAGTTCTGAGAGAACTGTGACTGGCCCAAGGACTGGCCCAGCAGGCGCCATGTGGTGGACTGGGGAATCAAACCCAGTTCTCTAGATTAGATTCACCAAATATCAGACACATAGTATTTATCTGATAGCACAATGTTGCTGGACAAATAAGTATATGTAAATCCATAAATTATCTTCACTATGCTCTTTATTTGTCACAATTCTGTACTGTTTAAGAGGGAGGGCTTCTCCATTAAAACACTTCTGATGTATGATTAAACATCTAGTGATAGATAATCAAGATTTACAAGATGGGGAATAGCTGCAAGTTGCATATGGGCCACATATGGTTATTCCTCCCCACACAATCAAACCTCCTCTTTTAGAGTTCTAGAAGGTCTTGGGAGCCTCTGTCTTGTCTGCGAGAGAATCATTTATAATCTATGTTTTCTCTCCAGTGAGGAAACAAAGGGGCTTACAACTTTATCACCTTCTCCACTTTATCCTTACAACAACCCTGTGAAGTAAGTGAGGCTGAGAGTGTGTGACTGGTCTAAGGTCACCCAGAAAGCTTCCATGGCAGTATAGTATCAGGTATAGTAATGGTGCAGGTAAATTAATTCCTTAGCCAGGCCTGTAGCCAGGATTTTTTTTATTTGGGGGGGCCTTTAAATAAGTTGGGGGAACCCCCCACACCTCCACACACACATACCCCCAAGCGAGCAGCCCCACTCCTGCCCTTCCCCATGGCTGAGTGGTGGGCTGCCAGGGCAGGAGAGCAGCGAGCCTGCTTGAGGAGGCTGCCTTCATTGTCCACTTGCCACTGCCACAGTTCCTCCCCCCATTCCCACCCCTGGCAGCAGCAGCTGCTGCTGCTCCAGCTGTGGCTGGATGGCAGGTGGGGAGAGCCAGAGTGAGTGCACGTATGTCCACTGCTACCGATAGCAGGGAGGCAAGAGAGGGGTGTGGAATTAGAAAGCGGTACAGATCTTGACTTCTTGCTGGCTTGCCGATGAGAGAGAGAGTGGCCACAGCTTGCAAGAGGCAAGAGAGTGGTGTGATTGGAGAGTGGCACAGGACTTGACTTCTTGCCGGCTTACCGGTGACAAGAGAGAGAGATTGCGGCTGGTGAGGGGCAAGAGAGAGTGGTGTGGGATTGGAGGGTGGTGCGGGGCTTGCCAGCAATGAGCACAATAAATAAAATAAAAAAATGGAAGTCAGGGGCCCTGGGCTGAATGGGAGGGGGCCTTGGTGGTAAGTTGGGAGGCAGGCCCCAAGAGGCCCCACTGTCGCTACGAGTGTGGCCTTAGCTCTAATAGGTCACCAGTAAGGCCAATTTGACAGCCCACTCTGTGCTCCTTATTTTCATTTACATGTTTGCTTATCACACGTTTAGATTCCAGTTAATTTCTTTTGCTAGATTATATCACACATCATTGGACAGTGTCTTCTCATTGCACTATATTTTATTTATTTATCTCTCTATATAATAATTGTATTTTTGGTGGCACTTTCCTGAACATTCCACATGCTCCCAAATCAGTTAGCTCCCTGATATGTCACTCAGAAGCTGTCCCTATCCACTGGCTGTGTTGCCTGAGTCCCACCCAGCCACCACTCAAGAGTACTTGTGTGCCATTGGCTGGGTGCTGGGTCTGCTCCTCTTCCCCACCCAGTCTGCCCTGTCAGAATTACTGGCAAATGGCTTTCTCTCTTGATGAAGATGCTTCTCCTGCTTGCCACCTGTGTGGAACTAACTTTTCCCTCAGTGGCTGTTGGTAGGTATAATGAAATGGCAGTTACCTGTGTTTGTAAGATAGCTGCCATCTGTGGTTGTTTGTTTAAAATGTCCCCCCATAAGGTTCAATTGAGCTGTAGTTCTAGAGAGGGGCCTGCAGGGGTATCACTCACTGCATTGAATGGGGCTTCCTCATCTGCTGGCCTACAGTTCCCAGCTGCCCCAAGGACAAAAAGTGCAGGAAAAGAGAGACCGTCCCTAGGGGTTGGGCACCATCAATATACACTCCAGCCCATGCAGGGAGCAGGCAGTCTTCATCCTACAGGAGGTTAGGACAGCTCCTGCTGCCTGTGCTGACCCAGGCTACAAGCCAGAGACTTGGGGGAACCCTGGGAGGCAGCAGAAATTCACAAGGGCATAGACTTTCCAATTTCCGGGGGGGGGGCGGGGCTGGGGCTGGGCCAGAGACATTACAGGCCATTGTCTCTGGGGGAGGCTCAGCACATGCTGGAAAAGTTCGGGGAAGCTCCAGCTCCCCAGCCCCCCTGAAGTTGATGCCTATGGAGATTCAGCCACTCCACAGTCAGCCAGGAAAGATTGTGAGGCGCTCTAAAGGGATCTGTCGAGGATGGGCATCAGTGTGGCAAATGGGGTTCAATGTGGCCAAGTGCAAACTGATGCACATTGGGGCCAAAAATCCTAACTATAAATACACGTCAATGGGGTCTGAACTGGCAGAGACTGACCAAGAGAGAGATCTTGGAGTCACAGTAGATAACTCACTGACAATGTCGAGACAGTGTGCAATAAAAAAGACTGCAATAAAAAAAGGCCAAAGCTATGCTGGGAGTTATTAGGAAGGGAACTGAAAACAAATCAGCCGGTATCATAATCCCCCTGTATAAATCGATGGTGCGACCTCATTTGGAATACCGTGTACAATTCTGGTCAAAAAGGATATTATAGCATTGGAAAACATGCAAAAAATGAAAACTAGAATGATTAAAGGGTCGGAACACTTTCCCTATGAAGAAAGGATAAAGCGCTTGGGGCTCTTTGGCTTGGAGAAACGACAACTGAGGGATTGCATGATAGAGATTTACAAGATTATGCATGGGATAGAGCAGGCAGAGAAAGAAGTACTTTTCTCCTGTTCTCACAATACAAGAACTCATGGGCACTCAATGGAATTGGTGAGCAGTTGGGTTAGAATGGATAAAAGGAAGTACTTCACCCAAAGAGTGATTAACACATGGAATTCACTGCCACAGGAGGTGGTGGTGGCTATAAAGCATGGACGGCTTCAAGAGGGAATTGGATAAACATATGAAGCAGAGGTCCATCAGTGGCTATTAGCCAGAAGGTATAGATAGGAACTCTCCATCTGGGGCAACTGATGCTCTGTATTCTTGGTGTTTGGGGGGGCAACAGTGGGAGGGCTTCTAGTGTCCTGGCCCCACTGGTGAACCTCCTGATGGCACCTGGTATTTTTGGTTACTGTGTGACAGAGTGTTGGACTGGATGGTCCATTGGCCTGATCCAACATTCTCTTATGTTCTTACATTCTTAAACTGCCCCCAAATCTCTTCAGATCATCCACAAAGGCTACTAAAGTTGACCCTGTCTGAAACCCAAGCCTGGCTCCAGAAAGAAAATGATCACGACAGATGTCCCATCCAAGTATATCAGGAGTTGTTCTGCCACTGCGCACTTAATAACCTTTCTCCAAAAGGAGAGTTTTAAGACAGGTATTATTGGCTAATTCCTGCTTATCTAATACTTTCCTGAGTGAAGACCTGGTAACTGCCTCTTTCAGAGGCTTCCACATCAGGGAGGTATTCACAGTCCTCTGAATATCTACCTGCAGGATATAATAAAGTACTGGCCTTCATGCTGTCCAGAACCTTGGCAATATTGGTCAGGGAGGCCATACTGAATTGATCCAAACAATACCAACTAGATAATACTACAAATACCTCTACCACCTCTGCACTGATTAACTTAGCATCTAAGTCAGAATGGATCTGACAGATTTTGTCAGCAAAGGACCATGCAAAAACATCACAGCTAAATGATAATTCACTAAAGCTGTCAAGTATCTAACTAATCTAAATAATTGTGCTGGGTGAGATTCAGCTGATGCAACGGTAGCAGAGAAGTAAGATTTTCTCACTGCCATCAGCACCAGTATCTCATAATCTTTCCAGTGGGCTCTATAGTGACATCAGATTTGGCCTGCCCCCCCCCCATTGTAGTTCTAGATGTCTACAAGCCCTTTTTAACATACCCAACATGGGTATGGATAAAAGGAAGTACTACAATGGGGGGGGGGCAGGCCAACATGGGTCTGGAATTCTATCTGAAGGTGATATAGGACACCTGGAGTGACCTGGTGTATCATCTCACAGGGTTTATCATTCCAGACTCCCACCAGACTTTCCAAAGAGTCACCAGCTGTGATCCTCAAACCTTCTACACTTCTTGTAATCTCATAGAATCTATTAGACTCTGAGATTAATTAGCCCACTTCCCTTGCAGGGATGAGGTGTTATCATAAACCAAGCCTTCAGCAGAAAATGATCTGAGCATGAGCACCGCAATCATTAGCAACTGGATTTTCCTCTGAAGATAAGCCAGTCTAGTTGTGAATGATTGCTATAGTATAGTGCAAAATGAGGCAGTGTGGTACAGTGGTTAGAACAGAAATGAAATAAGTAAATAAATATCCAATGATGTGTGGATGCAGCCAGAATATTACTTAGTTCATCCGATCTCTGTTACTGGGTGTAAACTGGGTGTTTTTCCTTCTTTAAAAATAGTGTCTGATTATGGGATGGCAGAGCAACTTCAGATTCCTCCACCAGCATCCAAAAATATTCAGTGGTCTAAGAACCCTGTATTTCTCCTTAGCTTCATCACTATTAAATATATGCACATCTAAAGTAACGTTGAACTCTACTACATATGCTAGAACTTTTTGCCAAGTTTCCCCCTCCCCTTTTCTGGGAAAAAATGTTCTCAATTCCTTTGGAGAAACTAGAAGCATATGAACTGATGCAATGCTGGACAGAGAATTGATTCTGACTGACAATAAATTCATATGTGAGACTAGAAATGCAGTGTATGGGAACTTGCTGTTCAGGCAACTAAAGGCACAGAGGATATTCAATGGCTTAACTTGCATGAAGATATTTCCAAACTATTGTAGGCATAATTCCACATGTTCCTATGTTTCCAGAATCAAGCAAATGAACTTGGCCATGCTAAGATCCATTTGGGCAATTGCAAGAACATCTTGAAATAATACATTAAGAATTGGGCCATGGTTTCTAAAACAGCTGTACCTCTTTATTGAAAGATGTGTACACATGTGTACACACACTTTCCTAAAAAGATCATATGAAGATCATTAACGACAGGTTTGTGGCATCTGTACTGTACTATAAATCTCCACAATATAAACCTGAGAAGTGCTAAATAATTTCATTTATATACCAGATATGAAACTTGACTGGGCATAAGCTAGTGGCTAGTATTTGGTGCTGGTATGTTGCTGCCATTTGTGATGATTGTCTGTTGTATTTTAAAATGAGTCAATTTTATGCTGTGTTTTAACTTTGTATTTGAGTGATTTTATGTTGTTAGCCGCCTAGAGCTGGTCCGCTGGCTAGGCGGGATATAAATCGAAATAATAAATAAATAAATAAAATCCCCTATTCTCTTCCTAGTTCACCCCACCGACTCTGGAATAACATTAGAAAACAGCTTTTCTTTTAATAACAGGCATCAGGTATTTTGCCAATAATTTCAACTTTTACCAGTCTGCCTCAAGTTATATGCCTTGCCTGGATGCTTTTTGACAGGCACTGAATATACTAGATTCTTGATTCTTAAATGACAGTGACAGTTGGAGAATCACAGTATTTTTAAAAAACTGTTGAAGGGGAGCTTCATAAAAATAGATAGGCAGCTTAATGGCTTTCTTGATCCTGTTCCTAAAAGCCCCTAATTGTACTGACAGTTCAACAGCTTCTAGTAGATCTTGCTCCCCTCCCCTTTTAATTCCAGAAGTGCCATAAAATGTGCAACTAGAAACAATCTGATGTATTTTGTCTTAATATCCAATCTTGTTGAGAAAAATCAGGATAAATGAAATGTTTCTACAAAATGACAAATGGAAGCTTTGGAAATAGAAGGAGATTATGAAACAGGACCATATGTTAAGGCTTTCTTTTCACCATAAAGAGGAGGATAGTCCAGCAAAAGAGAGAAAGCAAATTCTTCAAACACTGTTTAAAAATGCTAGAGCTGTGGGCCAGGGTTTTCTGCTGCTTCCCATTTAGTTTAACATCTGCAAGGAACTGTTGGAAGAGGCTGTCCAGAGATTTAGAGCAGGGTTCATCAACCTTTTATAATTCAAGAACCAAACAACATTATTATGTCCACTGACCGCCACCAGGCGCCAGCATTTATAAGCCAGAGCTTGGCCCCAGAGAACAATAGGGGCCAAGGATCCTGAGCTACCCTCAGCCATCCAATAAGACTCTGGTGGGAAATTTAAACCCTCTAATGGGACTGTGGGTGTGTCTTGGAAAGGTGTATATAGTTGGCCTTCGGCCAGTTATTTTTGTCTTGTGTTGTGTACGAATAAACTATGAGCTGATCATCACACTGTTGTCCTGCTTCTCCATGCATTGAACCCAGTACGCAACAAACATCAAAGTTAACGATCCAGGAAGTTTCTGTAGCCCAAACACTGGTTGCTGTGAGTCCTTTATTTGGAAGTGGCACACACAAGGTTTCACAAAAAGTAATAAATATACACAGAACCACCCTGCTCAATTGTTTTATTACACTGACAAAAATCTTTGCATAGTTTGCACTGGATTACTGACAGCTGGTCATCTCTATCATTTCACTTTCTGGAAATCATGTCCAAGAAGCCCTTTAGTCCCATAACAATCTTTTGAACTCTTGTGTGTGCCACTTCCAAATAAGGGAATAGAACATAATTTATTCATTTTATTTTATTGATTTTTACCCTGCCCATTCCGGCCTATTGTTTTAAATTACTTTTGTAAGCTGTTTGGGGAGCATTCTGGCTGAGGGCGTGACCTTAGAAACATTTCATATAAAATAAAGGAATAAGGTAAAACACACACACACAAAACAAACCTGCTGTGCTCAGTCAAAATGGTAGCATAAAAATACTCTTAGTTGTGCTTGGATGTGATGCACCATGATGTTGATATGTGTATGAGATACATTGAAATATTAATCAGTCACTATAACTTGAAAGGTCAATCTATGCTTCCCCACACAGCAAGAAATGAAAGTTATCCTTATTTAGCACATTTTCAGTGAAGTCAATGGTCAAAGAGTATAACTTTGTATAGGATTATACTTTTTATGGTCAGGTATTTTGTATCAGTTAGGAAGAAGCACTACATTCTATAGATAAAAAGGTACACTTTTTTGTCCTTGGGAACTAAATTAAACACTTCTTACAAGTACAGTGACAAAGGAAGATATTCAAGGTGTGATGGCTACCATGTCACACAAAAAATGAGTTTGTATGCATACCTCCAATTGATTTACAATGAGCAAGATAGTCTGAGCGGCTGCTTTGTTTCCCTTGATACTTGGACAACCAGCAGCTGCCTCACTGCTAGAGCCCTACCAAGCATGAACTGCCTTATAAAGGTCTATGAAGGGATATTTTACTGGCAAGAACACCAAAACACAATATGATCTGGCAATACTCACTCCCATCTTCTGTCTCCTAATATGTGGTTCAAGTTTAAATTAGGTCATCCAAGAACATCTTCCAAACTATCACAAATTTGATTATAAACAGAACAGTAATCAGTATCTGCTGTTTATCGTCATTTCAACTGTTATTTATGTAAGTATTTCACATCTTCCAGTCTAAATCTTACCCTAAAATGCAATCATAATAAAAAAGAGGGCCTGCAGAGAATGGAAGGAAGTGAGCTTGGCTGCCCGTGAACACCTGTGAGTGCCTTCCTTCCTGCTCAGCAGCTGCAGAGCAATAAAAAAACCCCTAAAATATTAGCATTGATTGATCCTGTTTCTCTTTGGATACTCAGGTCAGAAAATGAATCCAGATGGCTGCAACACTCTTCCAGGAAATTGTTCTGATCTGTTATGCATATCTTCAGTATATCACTCTAACAGTCCAACAAGAGAAATATCCTTCGTGGGGTACAACAGGATTGGGATATCCTGGAGATTAGGTGTGGAGCATGGGAAAGGCAGAGTTTTAGGATGGGAGGGAGATCAGCAGGGATGTGGTACCATAAATGCCACTCTCTGAAGCTGCCATTTTCTCCAGGAGAACTGAGGTCTGTAGTCTGGAAATCAGTTATAATGCCAGAACTCCAGGCCCCACCCATCATAGACAGATATTCAAATAACTAGGCAGAATGAACATATGAGTCTTTACCTTGACCTCCTTTTATTTCTTGCATATGGAATTGGTAAGCAGTGCTGTATCAACTCTACTTGTTTAAATATGATTTAATATTCATAATCTTAGATCAGAGTGCTGCTTCTGTTAGTCACTATTACCCCTTTTTGTAGGTTGGAAACAGTGTTGCTCCTAGGCTCATAGAAATAGCTTTACCATGAGAAATAGGGCATCTTTAGATCCAAGCAACAGATTCAAACGAAATCTCAACAGAAAATATATGACCTGAATTTCTCATTATGAACACTGACCAAAAATGACCAATTTGAATTTTCTTTTTTTAGCACATCTGGGTCAACAGTCTTCTGCTGTTTCCCAAAGCATGAATCTTGGAGACAAAATAGTCCATTGTACACATATGACATGACCTCCAAACAACTGATTTCATCCAAGTGTCATAATTAGCTTGTGAATAGGCATCTTCCAGCCTTATGTGCTAAAACAAGAACCTCTGTTATTGGTCTAGTCACATGTTGTCAGATGGTTGCTGCTCTTCTTTACCATTTCTAATAATTTTAGCCACCATATCCTTGCAACGATTAGCACGAGATCTGAAGTCTAAGATGGAAAAGGAAGATAGGTTTTCAAATCCATTGGTATCTGTTTCTTCCCCTTTGATAATTCAAAGCATGTGATTTTGGTTTTGCCTTTCATAGTTAGTATTCTGACCTTTATTGCTGCAGAGATTGATGGGTTAATGGAAGACAAGGTTAACATGAACAAGAAAAAACTGAGGTGTAAACAAACATCCTGCATTACCTCTACCCCCACCTCTACTTACTGAGGTGTTTTTTTTTTAAGCTACAGTTTATGGTGAGTGTGTTAGAATTAACTGTACAGGTAAATGTTCCAGAATTCCTTTTTCCTGATCATTCTTTTTTCATGTATTTTGAACTGCCATCCTCTTCCATCATTCTCCTTAGCACTGCAATGGCTGAGAACTGCACACTCCTACAGCATTGTTTCTGGTCTTATTAGCCTCTTCAGGGCATTTTAAGGTGGGACATAAAGGTCAGCTTTCCTCATCTTGAAGTGGTCTCTGGGACTTTGGTGATACCTTTCTTATGTTTTCTCCTTCCTCTTTCCTCCTTTAGAACTCTACTCACCATAGTTGAGTCTGTCTTGCTAATAGGCTCTATTCATAGCTTTCCTTTCCTTTTCAGAGCTCCTCTGATCAATAGATCTTGAACAATGACTAAAAGAATACTCAGTTTCTGAAAGAAAATATGATAGGAATTTAGCAACCAATAAGGTCATATTCAGATCACTGCATAGCATCAGATAGGGAATAACATACCTTTGAGAATCACTGAACAATAAATGTGATAAAAGACTTAATTCCATCAATTCCTAAAAACAGTATAAAAAGAACATTCCAGAATTCTATGAGATAAAGTATCGATCTTACCCAGGTTACAAGGACAAAGACAATCAGAATATGGAATATTACAAAACGTCCCATGCAATACTTCAGAAGGGTTAGTATTAAGATGAGCTAGAGCAAATGCCCTCACATAATGAAGAACCATTAAATATCTTGCATAGGATGGCAAGGACTGAGGTGGTAAAATGCCAAAGAACTGGGTTGATCAAGTTCTATGAGCACAAATTACCATGCTATCATAATCGAGCTTGGTGAGATGACACTTGACAATACTGAGGGTTTCTACCTTACCCAGCTGGAGAATTTCTTCTAATGTAAGGCCTAGCTGCTGTGATCTTGTGTCAACGGACTTCATCCATACTGAGTAATAAGCATCTTGATTGAGAGAAAACAGCAATCCATCCAATTCTATGGCAAAAATAGTCTTTACTCTAAGCTTAAAAACTTAAAAACTCTTAGCTCCAGCTTCCAATTGCTTTTGGCCAAGTTCAGTTCTGAGAGACATATCTGAAGCACATCAAGGGACACCTATTATTTTACACAAAACCTGACAAAGCATATGATAATAGATCCTGAGATTACTGAGATCCAGATAGCAACATCATAGAGTAATTGTGAAATTATTTTTGAATTGAACACCTGAATTGTACCAGGGATATATCTTCCTCCCCTAGAGAAAAAGAAACGTTAAGTTCATACCAGTAATAAGCTTAATCTTATCCACTGCAAATTTAAGCTGCGGAGACCAAGAAAGGTTTGAAGAGAAAACAGTTCCCAAGTAACAAAACTTCCTAACTTGTTCAATATAAAAGTCTGAAATAGGAAAAAAACTTTCAATATGAAAATCTTAAATTTCTGTTTTCGGAGAAAAACAGTATTTTAGATTTATTGTAGTTTATTTGCAATTACTCTTCTAAACAGTAATTTGAGAAACATTTCAGAAGTCTCTTCAAACCAATCTTAGTACGTGAAATAAGAACAGAATCATCAGTGTAAAGCAGCAGTGGTAACTCTTTTGAAGCTAATCTTGGGGCATGAAACACCAGGGGTGTAAGCCTAAAACTATTTGACAGTTGCCCCTCATCACCACATTAAACCTGAGCAGTAGAATTAGTGTACAATACCTTGATCAACCAGAGTAATCCTTTATCAATTGATGAGCCCACTAGTTTCTCCCATAGCTTTTTTCCGGCTGACTAAATCAAATGCACCCTTGAGGTCCATAAAAACCACATACAGCTTCCCCTTTGGCATAGCTGTATACGTTTCTGCTAAGTGGAGAAGAATTAAGCAATGGTCAATCATGGGGAATTCTCTCCTGAAACTGATTTGTTCCCATCCCCAAAAATTGTTGGTCTCAATCCATTCCATTAACCTTTGATACAGAAGGGCAGAATATAATTCCCAATAGATGATAAAAGGTTGACTGGGTGATCATTAGCAGGATCAGACCTATTACCCTTTTTGGAAATTATTTATTTATTTATTTCACATTTCTATCCCGCCCTCCCTGCAAGCAGGCTCAGGGTGGCTCACAACAGTATGGCAATTTAAGCCTAAAACACATACAACCATTTAAAACACATTAAACATTAAAACACTCCAGTAATACAAAAGTTATAATAAAGTGCTCAGAATCAAGATGGCACACTACTGATTTCCCTTTACTGAACGGCACACTGGGTCCCGGTTGGATGTAATTTCAGCCTTCTGCGATTTCATGGCTTGTTCTTCTTCCAGGCCAGACTCTCATCACAGATGACAATAGTGATGGTAGATGGTATTGGTGGCAATTCCTAATCAAATGCCTGGTGGAAGAGCTCTGTCTTGCAGGCCAGGGGCGTCGAGTTTTTAAATTCCGGGGGGGGGGGCAGGGGCTCTTGCGTGCACGTTTGCGAAGTGTGTGTGCCCGCAGGGACCCTGTCCCCGCCGCCGCCGCCCCCTGCCTGACCACTCCTGCTTCTGTCCCTCCCTCTGTCGGTCCAGGGGCCAGCTGGGCATTTGCTTAGCTGGCCCCTGGACGGACGGAGGGAGGGACGGAGTGGCCAGGTGGGGGGGGAGAGAGAAACAGCGGCGGTCCTAGGAAGGGCCGGGGAGGCGCGGTGGAGGGCGCTCCATTTTCCCAGGGGGGGTTCAGTCCCCCCCGGGAAATTTCGGGGGTGGCTCAAGCCCTCGAGCCCCCCCGTAGTTGACACCTATGTTGCAGGACTGCAGAACTGCATGAGGTCCCGCAGGGCCCTAATCTCCTCTGGGAGCTTATTGCACCAGACAGGAGCCACCATCGAAAAGGCCCTGGCCGTGGTGGCCATGAGCCTGGCCTCCCTGGGACGCAGGACCATGAGTCAATGTTGCAACCCAGACCGTAGTGCTTGCTGGGGTATATATGGGGTTCTAAAATGAAATGATTATAGAATGCTTCCAAACAGGGGGAATTTCACCAGTCAAATTTATCTGATAAAAAAAACCTGCTGCTAATATGCTACTGTACCAGGAAGCATCTATCTTAAGAAAGTCATTTGGGACCCTATCTAAGCCTGGAGCCTTACCTGGAGCCTAGTTCCACAGGGTCTGTAAAACACTGGCTGAGGACAGACTGGCAATCTGAAGCGGAGGCAAAGCGGAGGGAACTGGAGCGGGGGGAAAAACCCACGGAGCTGGCCGTTCACACTGGCCAGAGCAATGCGGATCAGCGGCGATACGGAGCATTCAGACTGCCACGGAGCGTTCAGACTGCCGCATAGCCAGCGCGCGTGGCTTGCGCGCGCCGCTGCACTTTTTTTTGTTTTCCTTTGATGTTTTTTGCATGTGCGCACATGCGCACATGCGCACATGCGCAAAACTTTTTGCCGGTGCGTTCACACTTCCTCCAGATGCCTCCCGCTTCTTCCAGTTCACACTGTTTGGAAGCGGGAGGCATGCGGAGGAAGGCCCCTGAACACCGGGAAAAACCGGTGTCCGGGTAAAGCGGAAGGAAAGCGACTGGGAGACGGGTAAGTACGCAACGGAGCCGACGGGCAGATGCGCATGTCTGAACGTGCTCCTTTCCTCCGTTTGCGAAGAGTGCCTGCCCCGCTTTAGATTGCCAGTCTGTCCTCAGCCACAGTTGTTCTACTGGGCTTATGGTTGAGGATAGTGATGGGTTCCATCTCTGATTGGCCTCCTCTGCTTTCCCTCTCTCCCCTCTCCTTTTAGACAGATTATATCACTTCTCCCTGAGTTTTTATGCCATCTTTTAATTATATTGCTGGTCTGCAATATTATGTATTTTATAATATATTATTAGGTATTTTATTGTATTTATGTACTAAAATTGTAATGTTGAATTGTTAAAAAAATTTTTTATCAGTGATGTGACCTACTCTGAGCCTGGAAAGAGAGAAGAGCAGGATACAAATCCAATAAATCAAATCAAATCACATATGATAAATCATACTACATACATCCTTCTCTGATACAGGAGCCCACTTAGGAAGATCCTCAGGTATTGTACCCACTACCACAGTACTACAGGAAGGACTAGAACAAAAGAACTCCTTAAAATACATAATGTACTAAGAGGCAGGGATGCATGATGGTAAGTTAGACCTCAGATTCATAGCTGCAGAAACAGTTTTTCAAAAACTGGATAGATCACAATTATTGTGAACTAATAAGAAATCACCACCCCTTATACTTTTCTTCCCTCTATTTATACTATCATGGTGTAATGGTTGAGTGGTGGAGTCTAATCAGGAGAACCAGGTTTGATTCACCACTCCTGCACATGAAGCCTGCTGGGTGACCTTGGGCCAGTCATAGTTCTCTCAGAACTCTCTCAGCCCCACCAATCTCACAAGGTGCCTGTTGTGGTGAGAGGAAGGGAAGGAGATTGTAAGCTGCTTTGAGACTCCTTGAGGTAGAGAAAAGCAGGGTATAAAACCAACTCTTCTTCTAAGGGTAGTTTGAATACATACATACTGTAGATGTGCATGTGGAAACCAGCGGTGAAAACCATGAACTGGTGCCTGGAGGCAGTTTTGGGATGTAAGAAACTTAATCCCGACAGAATGGAGATGCTACTGGTGATGGGAAAGACTGACACAGGAAATGGGGCATCTCCTGTTCTGGATGGAGTTGCACACTCCCTAGAGGAGCAGGTTCATAACTTGGGGTTGCTGCTGGACCCAGACCTCCTGTTGGATGAATAGGTGGCAGTAGTGGCCCGGGGCACATTTCACCAGCTTCAGTTGGTGAGCTAGCTGTAGCCCTTTCTGATCAGAAAAAAAAAGAGCAGCTGTGGTTGCACGCTTTGGTGACAATTACATTCAGTTACTGCAATGCACTGTATGTGGAGCTGCCCTTGAACACTGTCCGGAAGCTACAGTTGATTAGGATTGGTTCTAGGGAGGACCACATCACTCCAGGCAGTCCTTGCATGCAACTACTCATTGGATGCATAAATGTTTTCAGTAAAGCATTACCTCATTTAAAAGTTCCTTGCCAGAGGATGAACTTTTTTGTTTCATCTTGCATTCCCTGTGTGTTAATTGTTTTCTGTTTATGTGCTTTTTATTGTACTGTATGTATATTTGAGCTTGGTTTTATTTGTTTTAGTCATGTGTTGTGTTTAGATTTAATGGTTTACAAGATACATTTTTATTGTGTATGTGTTAAGTCTTTTAGCTGCCTTGGTGGCCCTGATGAAGGTAGAAAGTTGAGGTATGGATATTATAAATAAAATAAAAAATAATATAATTTAGACTACAATTTAAAGCGGTAATCTATAGAAATTAAGAGGTCAATGCCAATTCAAAGAAAGAACAAGGTAGTAAGTAATCTACTCATAAGTAAATTAAAATTGGGAGAGACCTATTGTCATTTTGCACATCCAAAATGTAATTATTACAAAGAATTCACAAATGAGCCTTCTTTAGTATAATTCAGTGCTGTGATTTTATGCTGCACAGAATTGTTGGGATATGTATAAGTTCTTTCCCTGATTACATGAAAGAGTTAATTTATGTGTTTATACATTCTAATGTCCTAGTTAGTTTGCTTAGGGCCGATAGAGCTGTCTGCACGTTTCTCCTGCCAGAGTATAGGTAACAATATGCATAATAAATTGGTACTGGAATTCTCTGTTGGCTAATCAATAGATAGAGGATGTGGCAGGGGGTGGGGGCACTAGGAAAGTTTTTACTGCCTTTGTTCTTACTCTTGCTTAGGACACTGAGACATGAGGTTTAGCTACTACAGAAGCAAGATGTAGATTAGAGAGCTTGTCTGGCCACTTGTCTTTAGCTGCCACACCTGCAGGATGTTTCTTGTTTTGAACTCGCAGTTCCCTTTTCCCTAAGTAGTTAGTAAATATTTTTTAAAAAGCTAATACCCACATCTATGCTGCATTTCTTCTACTCTGCAATATTAAATACCCATCAAGAACTCACATGGATTCCTGTATGCATTTTCTGCACTCAGGACTTCTGCTCTGAATGCAGTCTTGTTTTCTGTCTTCTACAGCCTAATGCGGGACCAGCTCACTCTCACATAGCAGCAAGCTTTTCTTCCAAATGCATTTCTGTCATTGGACTGGAGACTGGGATAAGGTAGGGTGGGAGGAAAGAGCGTCATATTTTTTAGTTGGAGCAAGCACCCTTCATAAAATTTTAACCCAAATGTTCTCTGCTTAATGGAGGGTACTTTCGGTAAGACCAGTGATTAGGATCATTGTATCATTTTATAAGTATTCTCAGGCACTTAGATGGAGCTTCAAAGAATAGTAGCATTGTGTTAGAATGATAATGTACTATGAACAATAAATGATAACTCAGTCCTATTTACATTTGTTTAGCCTGGCTCACTAACCATATTTGTACACAGATGCAGCCAAAGAAACACAAACATCAACAAGTACTATCTAAGTCAGATGTCTCAAACATATGGGTCAGGGCCTGGAACCAGCCCATCCTGGGCTCTAATCTGGCCCATGAACAATGGGGGTGAAACCAGTCTGAATACAGACTGGAAGGGCCTGCTGAGTCCCTCCCTTCCCTAAATGCAGGCCCTCCCCATGGTCTTCCCCCAGATCTCCAGGGATTGCTCAACCTGGAGTTGGCAACCATAAGGGGTGAGGAGGGCTGGTTTGGCTCCTGGGCTGAGGCACTGGGCTGGGATTTGTGTCTGGCCGCTTGCACATGGGGAGTAATATTGTGGGTGGTTGGCTGATGCCATGGAGCTGGCAGGAAATAGAGGGCAATTAAAGCAGAGTTGACATCTCTGGAGAGTGGCAGTGCTTGAGAATCACAGTCCTGGGGAGCATCACAGTTCCCCCTTGTGGCCCAAGCTTATTGCTGAATGTGGGACTTTGACAGAGGAAGGTGTGCCTCACCCCAGCCCCTTCCCAAGACCTGCTGACCATAGCAGGTTCTTTAAGGCAGGACTCAGTGGGTTCCCCTGGTTAACATCACTTGGCCACTTGTCTTTGGCTGCCACACCTGGAGCAATGGAATGCAGCCCTTCATGCACCAGCTCATCAACTGCTTCTAAAATGTGTTAGTCTGTAAAGAGCCACGAGAGTCTCTGGTTGTTGCACCTTGATTGTCACACCATAGCTCTCTGTGCTGTGCAAAACTTCGTATGCCTATCGAGCAAAGGATAGCTAGTTAGGTGCTGAGGAGGGATGTGAGTCAGTCAGTGGTAAAATATCTTTGGTACCTCACATTACATTTTGTGGCACACGTGGCACGGCCTAACAAAGTGACATTCATGTCAGATCCAGCCCTTGTAACAAATAAATTTGAAACCTCTGATTTAAGTCTATCTAAAATGCACTTCGTTTTTCTCTGTCTGCATTCATCCATGCTGTTTTATGATATAGGATTTGTCTTTTTACAGAACAAAGCATCCTGTATTGTACAATAAGGCTCTATATTTTAGGGTCAATTATACTGTAAACAAAAGATAAGAAGCTGTAAACCTGCAGTTCCTTCTTTCAGTTTCAGTTGAGCACATGCAGTGCATAAGAAGTCATTTCAAAAAAATGATTATCACATTATCAATACTTATACAAAGGGCCACTTGGCTCATGTTCCCCATGATCTTGTGACTGGCACTATTATTCTGTACTTGGATCATTCGACTGTAAATCCAAGGCAAAGAAAATCCCTACAGTGTAGGGGTGTGGCTGGAGCATATCTATGTAGTTAATAAATTTACAAAAGGGGTTACTTTTCACAGTTTCATTGATAAGAGGTTGGCTGCTTGGCTATCCAAAGATGTGCATTGCATGGGCCACTGGATCAAGCCGTTTCCACTTAGATGTACATTACTCTGAATATCTTTAGATCTCTTGAAGTCAGTAAATATATATATGAGTTACTCATACAGTCATGGTTCTGCTGAAACAGTGCAGAGAAATACTATAACCATGCATGAGATGAGATTGCAGATCTGGGAGAAGGTCCCATGTGTAAAGAACCTGAAACTATGGCCCAAAACTTCTTAGATTGATTTAGAACAGTTGTTTGGTATAGTTGTTCCCATTGGTTGTTAAAAAAAAACTTCTTCATTTTCATGCTTTCCTGTAGCTGTTTCTTTACCTGAAAATACTTTGGAAGGAGGGCAGGATCATTAGAAGTTTGAAATTGGCTATAGATATTACTTAGGCTGTGGTCACACGGCCCCTTTAAATCCGGGAGCCCTCCCGGACTTAAAGGGGCCACAGTTTTTTAGTTTGGGTTGGGATGTTTATACATCCCAACCCCGGCAGGCAAAGGCAGCGGTGGCAGCGGCAACGGCAGTGTCCCTGGAGGTGTGCGATGACGGAGGAGGCGGAGGAGGAGGTGAGCAGTGGCAGCAACATCAGCAGAGGAGGAGGCGAGCGGCGGCGAGCAGAGGAGGAGGAGGCTAGTGGTGGTGAGCGGAGGAGGAGGTGAGCGGTGGCAGCAACGGCAGCAGCAGCGGGGGGAGGCACCCTTCCCCGAGCCCCGCCAGCTGCCTGGTAAGTTTGGAGGCTTTTTTTCCCCTTTTACACTTGAGCACTTGACTGCCCAAGTGCCCAAGTGTAAAAGGGGGGGGGGGATGGTGGATGGGACCATCTGGACAGCCCTCTCTCGCAATGATTGCAAGAGAGGGCTGCCCAGATGGCTCAAATGCACTTGATTTTCCTGGGGTTGGAAAATGCCGGAGGAACCCGCATTTGAGCCTGCTTCGGCGCGGGGCTAGCCGTGGCCATTGTGAATGGTCCCTTTAAATGTGGGAGGAAACAGCCCTTCCTCCTACATTAAAGGGCCATGTGACCGTGGCCTTAATTGAGATTTTAGTGCTCTGCACTCTGCAGGATACCAAGATTTGGCACCCCCATTACTCTTTTTTGTAGAGTGATTAGAATTTATACAAAGTGCCTGAAAGAAATGTGAAATCAAGGTATTATAAACTGAAATCTTTAGAGTAGGTTCCATATTATCACTTAGAGAGGCTCTAAGGTCAAGAGTAAGTCCAAGTTTAAGTAAACTAGAGGTTACCTGGGTGGAATGGTCATTTCACAGGATTTTTGGTAAGATTTCTGACTCAGAGGTCAGGGGAGTAAATAGATAGGGAAAGTCAGCAAGAGAGCTAGTTTTGAGAGTTAAGATCAGGGGAAGTGGTCACTAACAATGTAATTCCCTACCTTGAAATTCAGGACACAAGTTTCCAGAGTGGGAGACACTAGAAAGTTATCAATTACGCTACTCCCTTTTGAAGAAATAAATGTGAATTCACTGGCTTTAGGAAAGCAAGTAAGTCCATTCAGCCATAGTCTATTAAATTGGAAACAGAACTTGGTAAGATAAATACCAGCCGAGTTTATATGGCAATCTTTAGACAACCTTTCTAGGGAGAAAAAAGAGGGGAAGGTATCATCATGGTTAAGTTCAAGAGCTCTGATAAAAACTGAATGACCTTTTCCTACTCTTGCGTTAAGGTCCCCAGCCAAAATAATTTCAGCTGAGGGGAATTTCCTTTCTAATGGTTCCATAAGGGTGGATAACCGTTCCCAATGTTGTGAAAGGGCATAGCTATCTAAGGAGGAGGCCACATATAGGTTCATGATAATCAAAATAGAACTTTCAAAAACAAGTTCAACAACTAGTTCTGTGGGATTATCAAATGGTAGCATTGTAATATCATATTTTAGGGATAAGGAGACAAAGATAGATAACCCAACTTGTAGATGGCCTTTGGGTTTCACTCTGTAAGCTGGAAGAGTAAAGGAGTAAAAACCTTCCAAGTGAATCATATCATGAGCTCATGTTTCCTGGAAGAATAAAATATCAAAGCCTTTTATATAATGGAGAAAGTCAACATCACTGGCTTTGCTCCTCCACCCTGTGATGTACCAGGAAATAATTTTTATTGCAGTAGGAGGAGGAGCAGTTGTGTGTCAGTTTGCTGGAGATAGTTGATCCAGAGAATTGCTCATATCATGGAATACACAGCCATTGGTTGGACCAGTATGAGAGTCAGAAGTTGTTTGGTGTGGATTATTTTATTTCAGTCCCCTTGATTAAGAGGGAATCACTTGCCTCCAGGATGGAAGAATGTATCTCAGCTTGAATTGGGGGATGTAAGTTACTCTTGAGACTTTGTTGAGGGTTCTTGGTGCTGTTCTCTGGAAGCGGCAGTGAGGTAAACACATGGCTGGTGGTGTTTGGAATGTTCTCTCACAGGCTGGCAGTCATAGGCTGAGGACAGACTGGAGTTGTGGCCCGCTTTGCCTCCGCTTTAGAAGCGGAGGCAGAGAGGCCATCCAGACAGCCGCAGCTGTCCTCCATCACCAGCGTGCACTCACCCATGCCTAAAGCGCTGTCCTCGCGCTTCAGGTGGAGACCTCTGGGAACTGGCCTTTAGGCATTGCTGTGCGTGTCCCCGGCGCTTCCTGCGGGTGTGGATATGCCAAAGGCGCATCACACACACTGCCGGAAGTGTGGATGGGCTGTTCCAGCTGTCGCGGCTGTGCATAGCCGCGGCTCACTGAGGCAGCCAGCAGCTGCGCACCTCCGCCCCTCACAGCCAGTGTGAATGGGGTGCCCCGGGCTGCTTTTCCCGCGGGGCTTTCAGCCCTGCGGCTGTGCTGGGCCACAACTCCAGTCTGTCCTTGGCCATAGTTTCCAATCTGTCAGCTACTGTTGCTTTCTCAGAAACAGAAAGATTGTTGAAAAGGTTCTGTAATTCTTGGTCAAGTAGATCGATATCCATGTGTTGAGCTTCAGAGGATGAGAGGCAGCATTGGAGTGAGCTGGCATGTTCCCTTTTGGGCCTTTAGAGACGAGTGGCTCAATGATTGCATTATGGAAAACTTGCATAGGAAAGATCCCTTTTGACTTTAAATAAGCTTTTTGCTTAAGAATTAAATTTGGTAGTTTGGAACTATTAAATGTTATGAGGACTCTTTGAGCTGAAAGTGAATTATTTAAAGGATCCACTGATCTTATATCCACAGATCCTATTTACTGTCCAAACAAATCATACAAATGTTTTCTAGCCAGGGTTGATGTCTTCCAGGACAAAAAAACTCCTTTAAATTTATACACAGTCAAACATATAAGATGAGGTTTGAAGTCTCGTGAAACCTTTATTTCAGCACCAGTGTTGTGGTTAAGAATGTCAGACTAGGATCTGGGAGACCTGAGCCTGAATTCCCAATTGTGCCCATGTAAGCTCCCTGGGTGGCCTTGGGCCAGACACACTCTTACAACCTAACCTAACTCACAGGTTATTTGTGAGGATAAAATGAAGGAGAGGAGAACAATGTAAGCTGCTTTGGGTCCCCATTGGTACAAATGAACTAACTAAATAAAGTGCCTCCATGTAGAACATAAGCCAGTATAATAGTAGTATATGTACATGGTATTGTACATGATCTCTTATTTGCTGATACTGGCCATGAAGTTTGAAGGAGTAGGCTTTTGCACCACAAACAATGCTGATAAGCCTCTGTAGAGGTCAACAATGACTTTGGCAAACCTAGAGATATATAATATTGTGATATTACTGAATTTCCTCAAAATATTTGGGGTGGAGAAGGCCTTGTGAGCAATGCTCCCTCCAAGCTGTGGAGTCTTGTGAGCAAAAATTCAACTTTGTGAACAACTGGCATTAAAGTTGTGAGTGCGCAATTTGGCTACTGCATAAATCATTTTGCTCTGAAGCCATCCTTCTTGAGCTAAGACAAAAATGTGTGAGCTTGAGGCTAAAAAACTGTGAGCTAGCTCACACTAACTCAGCTTAGAGGGAACACTGCTTGTGAGTTGATCTATATACCATGGGAGAGGTGACAGGAACACTGTTCAGGAGCTGTAAAGTTTAACCCTTTGTCACTAGATTTCATGCGGGCACCAGTTAGAGCATGTGGTTCTAGTAGGGAGACTACACAGAGGTTCTGCACTCTCTGAAAAGGAACTGCAGTAGGCAATAATACATGATTTATATTTCACTCTAGATTATCACTATAAATGAGAAATCAACCAAACACAATCAGATTCCATATACCTAAGTAGCCTTCTGCACATGTTGCCATCAGCATTTGGATTCACATCCCCATTCACATTGCGTTGCTAATCAAAACTCCATTAAAGAGTCTGGATGTATTTCTTGATGCAAATAAGGAAACGACATCGGCCTCCAAGGCCACTACTTGTTTCATATGACCAACTGTACATGATAATCAGTGAATTGTAGCCAGAAATAATTATTTTTAAATCCAAAGTGACATTTCCATTGTTAGGAATTCTATGATTGTCTTATATATGCCAATCAAAATCTCACTTAAAAGATTATGTAAAACTTAATCTCTGCTGCACTGCATAAAGCTTACATATTATTGTTTATTTAAACTCTTTTTTAACTTATTTTTTATTTAAATATAGAAAAAAGAAACAGACATAAACATCAAGTACATGCCCCACTCCCCAAATAGAAGAACAGCCTACAGTGTATACTTAACAACAACAACAAAAAGAAAAGAAAGAAAAAAAAATAAAAAGTGAAAAGCAGCAAATTGAGGCATTGGTAGAGAGCTCAACTCTTGGTAAAAATACAAAGAGAAGGAATTATTTTCTCTTATTTTTTCTTTTCCTGTCAACATGCATAATTAAGGTATAGTTACCTTATTTAAACTCTTTTAACACCATTTCAAACATGTTGATTACACAACAGGAGTTATCCTAAACATGTCTACTCAATCTATTCAGTGAGGCTTACTCCCAGGGAAAGTGTTATGATTGCTCTGAATGAGTGAAGATCCAGTATGGCAATATAACTGGTAATTATGGTTCAGATGTAAGAGGACCTGCAGTTTCTTCTCTCTTGGCAATGATATGTCAGAACTGCCCATTCCTCAGCATGTCAGTCTTTTGTTTCAATTACTCCACAACATGTGCTTTGATCATTGTTTCAAATCCATAAAACTACCAGCTGCAAACACCATGATAGCCCCTTTGCTTCTCTGCTCCAGGGGCAAATCCTCCAGGAGTTTGTTATTTACAGTCATTGCAACAAAACTGAAAGGTGTGCAAGTTGTACTTGCACTATACTGCTGTTGTTTTAATTGAATATAAAAAAGTCTGAACATAAAGGATTCTTGATGTGACAGGTCTGCTTTGAAAACAAGACCAGATGATTTGAAAATTCAGATAAGAAGTTTAAGACAGTATAAAATGCTGTGAACAGTAAAAATCTAGAGAGTGGAAAATTCTGTAGCTGGTCTTCTGAGAGGGTTTGCCCTTGGCCAAAAGCAGAAGCAACCCCCCCCCCCCCCCGGGCAACAGGAAAGCATTTGGTACTAATAAACAAACAACAGTTACAAGCTCTATTTGCAGCTCTGCAATTCCATCTCTTTTCACATTTCAGTGGACTCTTAGCATTTACTGTATCAGACTAGTAGAGCACATCTGGCAGTTCAGAAAGTGTGTTTTGTCAGATGTTAGGTATTAGGTGGAGGTCAACCAGTAAATAATAGCACTCTTACTGGCCTTCTAATTAAAATGAATCATTGAACAGCAGATTCTGTGTAGAAAACAAATAAAATGAACATCATGTCTCAGAAATGGTACCCACTGCTTTTGTGATTAGTTCCATCAACAGTTGAGAAATGTTGCAAATTTGTGGCCAAATCAGATTACATATCAATTCCCTAAATAAATAAAATAAGATCTTGTGTGTAAGTTGTAGAGAGCAGAAAAGCTATGTTGCCTACCCTTGGGCAGCTGTGACTAACTGGAAATTAAGTTCTCTTGAAGATATAATTGTTTTATTGAAAAATTTTCAACCTCAAAAAAAAATATGAAAACAAATTGGTGGACCACAAAGAATTGTGTATTTGAAGACAATAAACATTTGAGAAAATTTACCTTTCTCTCCAGGGTACTATACAATCTTAGATACCTGAAATGCTCAGTTTCCTAATCCCTGCATTTTCTCCCCCCCCCTTTCATTGAGATGCTCAACTGCTCTCAGCATTCTGTGCCTTCCAAACCATGCTCAGTCCTCATCAGGACTTTTGAGAAGAGGATCTTCTTTTTTAAAATGTACAAAATCATGTATTTAGACACATCTTGGGATTCTCTTGAGTATACAGTAAGTCCTACCTTGTTTGATAGTGTCTCTGTTTTGCTGTCATTCTGATAGGCATAACTTGAAGTTCAGTATTACAGGGAACAATCCGGGGGGGGGGGGTATTTGAAAATATACTCATACACACCCCAATCTGTTCCTTGCTTTTCAGAGTTCCAAGGACTTGAACAAGCCAATATCCTCATCTCCCTGTGGAGGTGAGTTTTAGTGTGTGTGTTTTTTTGGAGGGGGTTGCACTTTAACTGACTTTCAACTATTCTCAGTATTCCTCACCTTCTAGGGCATGCTCAATCCTCATTAGCCCCCCCCCCTTTGGTTAATTTATAAAGTCATAATTTTCTGCATGCCTGGGGAGCCCCACAAGTATTTGGAAACCCCTACCTTGTCTGTACCTGCTTTTGTTGCTTTCATTATCGGCACAAGCCATCTAGTTTACTAGCAAATACAGTGATGTTGTCCGGACTGTTTAAGCTTGCCCCTGATATTCAGCCTTTATTTTATGATCTGATTAAAAGGAAGTTGAAAAAGATTTTTTTCCCCTGTGGCAGACTCTTGGGGATCAAGTATGTAGTCAACTGATCACTTCTGCATGCATGAGGGACCACCTTTCCCCACATATACCCCAGAGAGCACAGCGGTCGGGGTCCCAGAACCGACTGACCCTCCCGGGCCCTAAGGAAGCCAGGCTCACCATTACCAGGGCCAGGGCATTTTCAGCAGCAGCTCCATACTGGTGGGACAAGCTCCCAGAAGAGATCAAGGCCCTGTGGGACCTTTTACAGTTCCGCAGGGCCTGCAAGATGGAGCTCTTCCACCAGGCTTTCAATTAAGGAGCTGCCCTTACCACTACTGCCAACAAGCCCAGCCCTCAATCTCAAAGACGGTTCTATTCCATCATATGACTCAGGGAGACCACTGAGCTGGTAAACTGTTTGTAGCATTTTCCAGTATACCATCTCAAGTAATTCAATGCCATCTCAAGGAATTATCATAATCACTAGCACCTTTTGATTTTATGACTGTATGATCTTATTGTATTTGATTTGTTTGAATGATTTTATGTGTTTTTAATGGTCTTTATACCAACAATGTGAGTTGCCCTGAGCCTGCTTGCGGGGAGGGTGGGGTACAAATTGAATTAATAAAATAAAAATAAAATAAAATAAAATAAATGATCAAGCTAGAATACGCAATGTCTAATTATTTGTTTTGCCTGGAGCTTCTAAGCTTTTTGTGTATTTTTGCCTATTGTACCTTTTCCTTAACGCAACAGTAAGGTAATAAATTAGACACAAGACTGCCAAACCAAGTACTCTTCAGTCCTGTTTCTTTCAATGGAAGAGGGTTAAGCACACACTTTACTCACTCACTGGAATCAACAGAATCTAAAAGAGTTTAACTTTCACTGAATTGCGCCAACTGAGCACAATTCATTTCTTAGAAGCATGTCTATTCATATGCTTACCTATTTAAGAAAAAGCAAAATCTAAAGCTCTAGCAATTTCCTTCATCAGGCTTAAATTTTATTTCACACTTGATTGCATAGATGAGTTTTCAAAAAAGTTACAGTCCATACATGCCAGAGTTAAAGTATTTATTAGTGGAATTCAACAACACTGTGTATTTATAGCTTTACCTCATAAGATTTGCAAAGCTCACAATATTACAATAGGACTCACACTAAGTTATTATTGCTTTTCAGAATACATAATTTCCCCTGCTTAGCTTCTTTCCCCTGCTTAGCCTCATTTTAGGCTAAAAGACTTCTAATGGGCTTCTAGAAACTTCAGCTTCTGTTAAGGCAAACAGCTGGGGAATTGAGGGTGCAATAAATCACTGTGATTGACAGCTCTGGCATTTCACCTAGATGAATCTCCAGCAAGTAACTGTGGGATCGTGAATTTTTTGCTCCATGCTCTAAACCTGTCAGAAACATGTTTTCTGTCCCTTAAAACAAAACACCAGTCTATGTTTCATCCTCAAGTCCCCTTGGTTTAGCTTCTTAGAGTATAATCAGAGCACTTGGCTTATAGAACAGGATTTGTTTTAAAGGAAAGTTTAGCATTCTCTCTATCATATGAAAAACTCAGCCTAAAATAGCTCGATAGCTTGTAGTCACTGTAGATGCTCAATATATTTAGAACCTTGGCTTGATTTCCAAGGTCACAAAAGATTCTGCAACTGCTCAGGCAAATGCACACATGAAAGTAGATACTGTTTCTTTCCTTTTCCCCTTTGTCAAATTTGAAATAAAAAGTAGCATTATTATATTTTTGCTAAAGACTGAGGAATAGTTCTAGATTTAAGCACTTCCACTCACATGTGCTGCCATGTTAACCTAGCTTTTTCTGGAGTTCCTAGAAGAGATACAGATGGGTTAGGACAGAACATGAGTATGTGGAGAGACAACACAGCAGAAGTTCTTAGTTGAATCTCATCTTTTTGCTGAAGATGATGAGAAAAAGTTATTGTAGGGGGAAGGTTTTGACCCCCTGTCCTCTCTCTGGGCAGGCAGTGCCTCTGGGTCCCCTCCTGGAACCACCTCTCCCACGACCAGGCTCAAATAGTCATGGTACTGGTTTTTCTACTCACCAAGGGGGAATGGTGAGGAAAAGAAACGATAGACAGGGCCCCTCCCATCCAGGGTGTTTGGACCCAGAGGCACACACTCAGAATTCCTAAGCATCAAATAGAAAGTTTATTAGTACCAAGATATAACAACAACATTCTTAATGGCACAGAGTCAAAGAAACAAAGGCATAGCAGAAAAGCAGAAAGGATGCAGAGCAAGGGGCTCTGGGACACACCAAAGACAGACAGACAGTATCGGTCCAAAGTGTGACAAGGAACCATTGGAAACAGGTGATTCTTATACCCAAAGATCAAAAGGATTTGTTGAAGATTGACACTTTACATCATTACATCATTCTGACTTCAATCACTTGTTTGAATGCAAGACAGGTTCTCTTTCTTGCTGACAGAAGTTCGGAAGAAGATTGTTTTGGGAACATCTTATAAAACATTTGCTCTCTGAGTTATAACACATTCTCCCCCGGTGTTTCTCTCTAAAGTGTGAAAGGTGACCGACCTTTCATTCTTTGGCTCAAATTAGTCTAGGGCAGGGGTGGGCAAACTTGCTCAGCATAAGAGCCACCTAGAACAGGGGTGGCCAAACTTGCTTAACGTAAGAGCCGCATAGAATAAACATCAGATGTTTGAGAGCCACAAGACATGAACAAATATTACCTGCTTTTATTGGGAAATAAGCAAATTTGCTTTTTATTTACATTAAATGAGACTGCCAAAAATAATAACAAAAGGGGCAAAAGCAGATATTGATAATGATATTAATTTGTCCAATGATATTTGTTTGCTAATGATATTTAGCTTCCCCAGCCGCCCTGCCGGGAGCCACATAATATATGTGAAAGAGCCACATGCGGCTCCTGAGCCACAGTTTGCCCACCCCTGGTCTAGGGGGTATTATCTTTATTACTCGCTAATTGTCTATATAAAGACTTCAAATGATTTATGGGGCCTCTGTTTCTTAGGCTGTTTGGAAGCAGGGTGCTGCTGCAAAGCATTCTGGAAGTTCTGCTCTAATAGCAGAAAGAAAGTTTCTAATATGGCTTAGGTATAAAATGTCTGGTTTGGCTCATTCAGAAGGCAACTTTACAAGAAAATGTGAGAATGCACAATTTTCTTATGACAGTTATAAGGGGAGGGGAGGGAATTGCAACCTAAGATAGGCATAGGAGTGGTACATAAACACCTAGTTTCTTTAAATTAAGTCCTCAGGGCCAGATGAATTCCATCTGAGGGTACTAAAGGAACTTGCTGATGTAATTTCAGAGCCTCTGTCCATTATTTTTGAGAATTCTTGGAAAACAGTTGAGGTGCCAGAAGATTGAGGGTAGGCAAATGTCCACATCTTCAAAAAGGGAGGGAAGGAGGATCCAGGTAGCTACCAACCCATCAGCTTGACAGCCATTCCTGGAAAAGTTTTAGAACAAATAATCAAACAGACAGCCCCTGAGCATTTAGAAAGAACGGCTGTGATTACTAAGAGCCAGCATGAGTTCATCAATAACAAGTCATGTCAGATCAACCTTATCTCCCTTTGTGAGAATTACTACCTTGTTGGATCAGGGGAATGCTGTGGACATAATTTATCTTGATTTCAGTAAGGCTTTTGATAAGGTTCCACGTGATATTCTTGTTGACAAGTTGATAAAATGTGGTTTGGATCCTACTATTGTTAGGTGGACTTGTAACTGCTTGACAGATCACACCCAAAGAGTGCTTGTTAATAGTTCCTCATCCTCTTGGAGAGGAGTGACAAGTGGATTGCCTCAGGGATCTGTTCTGGGACCTGTTTTGTTCAATATCTTTATAAATGACTTGAATGAAGGAATAGAGAGATTGGGAGGGGTAGCAAATACAGCAGAAAGAGTCAGGATACCAGATGATCTTGACAGGCTGGAAAACTGGGCTAAACGTAACAAAATGAATTTTGGCAGAGCTAAATATAAAGTTCTTCATTTAGGTCAGAAAAATCAAATGCATAATTATAGGATTAGGGGGACTTGTCTTGGCAGTAGTACATGTGAAAAGGATCTAAGGGTCTTAGTAGACCCTACACTGAACCTGAGTCAGCATTGTGATGTGGTAGCTAAAAAGGCAAATGCAATTTTTGGTTGCATCAACAGAAATATAGTATCCAAATCATACAAAGTGATAGTATCACTTTATTCAGCTCTGGTTAGACCTCACTTGAAATACTATATTCAGATTTGGACACCACAGTTTAAGAAGGAAGTTGACAAGCTGGAACATGTTCAGAGGTGGGGAATGAAGTTGGTGAGAGGTCTGGAGAACAAGTCCTAAGAGGAAAGATTGAAGGAACTGGGTATGTTTAGCATGGAGAGAAGATGACTGAGTGATAATATGATAGCCATCTTCTAGTATTTGAAGGGCAATCATATAGGGGATAGAGCGAAGTTGTTTTCTGTTTCCCCCAATGGTTGGACCAGAAACAATGGACTGAAATTAAATCAAGAGTTTTCGGCTAAAAATTAGGAAGGACTTCCTGACAGAGGTATTCCTCAGCGGAACAGGCATCCTTAGTAGGTGGTAGGCTATCCTTCTTTGGAAGTTTTTAAGCAGAGGCTAGATGGCCATCTGACAGCAATGCTGATTCTGTGAATTTAGGAGAGCAGGAAGAGAGGAGTCAGTGCTCAGCACTTGTGGCCCTTTTTTACATCTCCAGGGTAATGCCAATCACCACTTCAGAATCAGGAAGGAATTTTCCTCCAGGTCAGATTGGCCCAGGAATCCTGGAAGTTTTTTGCCTTCCTCTGGGGTCATGGGGGGGAGGGTGGTTGCTGTTGTAGTTGTGAATTTCCTGTGTTGTGCAGGATGGGCATGAACCAGAAAAATGTGGTTCATGTCAGTTTGTGGTTTCTCGGCTCCTGGGCGCACAGCAAAGCACTGTGACCGGGGGCCGCCTTGCCGCCATGCCAGAGAGCGAGGCAGCAATGTGATTCACGCTCTCGTGCGATCCGGGAACTGGCGGGGCGGGGCCTGCCTATATAAGACGGCACCCACTCCCACTCTCGTCTTTGGTTCCACGTGCTCGAACTGGCAGGATTGCGCAGTTCGAGTTGAGAGCATTAATATTTGAGCCTTGGGCTCAGAGGCTTGTTCTGGCGGCGGAGTTCAGCAGCGGCAGTTTGGTGGCTGTCTGCTGCGGCAGCGGCTATTTTTGTCGGTGGTCTTCAGCGACTGCGAAACGGCAGCCTGCGGCCATTTGGAGGGGTGGTGGGTGCTCCCCCTCCTCCCCCCTTCCTCAACAAGGGGTTTTGCTGGCAGCATCCCGGCAGTTCTCCTGTGCTTGGGAGGTTCTCAGGCTGAGGAAGTGGGTGGCTTGGCGCGTGCCCCTTCACCCTGGGGCGGTTTGTCCTGCTGCGGCCTTGGCGAGCCTGCGGGCCTCCAACCCCCCACTCCCCATTCGGTTGATGAGTGGCTAGGGTTGAGGCGGCAGCGGTCTGTGGGGACGACAGGGGGGCTTTCCCCTGGTTGTGGGGGTTTGTTCCCCTCGCATCCACCCCCCATTTTTCATTGTTACCTAAGAGGGCTTGGGTCAGTATAGGCACTCAATATAGTTGGTGGGGGCGCCACTCTTGGCTATTTGCCCCTTCCCTCACCCCACCTTCCATTGGTTGGGCCTGTTCAGGTCTTGCAGCCATTTTGGGGGGTATTTGGCTTGGACTAGGTCGGTCATTTTGGGGAGGGTTTTTTGGCCCTTCAGGTCGGCCATTTTGGGAAGGGTATCTTGCATAGGTGTGGCAGCCATTTTCTTAATTGTTGGTTTTAGCTTGGCTGCCAGGCTTCCTTCCCCCCCCCCTCCTTTTTTTGTCAGGCCCACTAGCAGTAGTTCTGCTGGCTGCATTTCCGTCTTACTGTCTATGGTAGCTTTGCGGTTAGCCATGGCTTCTAAGAAAGGCCAGGGCAAGGGGAAGGGCAAACAGCCAGCTCCCCAAAGGCCTCCTGCATGCCCAGCTCCATTGGTTCCATCTGATGAGGATGAAGAGCAGGATTCAGTTAATGCAGCCATCTTACAGAGGCTGGCTGCATTGGAGGGGGAGAGGGGTGTGTATGCTAGAGGCACCATGCAAAAATCTGAGTTGCATCTGTCTTTTCAAGCTCAGGTTCTGGCGCGTCTGGCCTTTCTTGAGGACAAATAAGATGCCGGTGCTGTGGAGATTGGAGAGGGATCTTCGGCTGGACACCTTGGGCAAGTCACGGGGGAGCAACAGGTGGCACTTTATTCAGTGCCTCATGGCCAAGGAGGTAAGGAGGCTGCCATAGGTGGGGATGAGTCCCATTGGGGGACGGGACCCTGCTTCCTTGGACGTGGGGACTTCACATGCGCTACAGCCTAGTTGGCCTCAATATCATCCACCTGGTTTTCCTTCTTTTCCTCCAACATCTTGGCCAGCATGGGGGTACCGCCAGCAAGGCATCCCCTTTCCATGTCCGGGGAGTGCATCATATGATGCGGTTTCCGCAGGGGCGTTGCCTAGTGGCAGCTCTGATTTGCCCTTAGGTGATTATTTGGCCATCGCCACCAGGGAAAAAATCCTTAAAGGGGAATGTGTTGACATTTTTGGTCTTTTCTACCGTGAGATGGAGAAGAAAGATAAGGATAACCTTGTAGACAGGGAAAAGGAGCGTCTGAAGCGGCACGTTGTTGAAAAGACCTGGGCGAATTGGTTCCCCGGATTCCTTATTTACACAGTGGTAATTGTGCGGCATCAGACGTGGTGGGCTTCGGCGGTGATCCAATACATGGACATCATTTATAGAGCCTTTACGGACTTTCCGAGCCCTGCTTGGTTGATGTATGATGAGGAATTTAGAATGAGGGCGGCCATGAACCCTACTATGCAGTGGGATAAAATCCACACAGATCTATGGCTTCAAATCATGTCCCCGAACAGGGTTTCTGGCGGTGAGAGGTCTCACAGTGGCCATTTGGTAAAGAGGACCCATTTGCAGGTGGGTACGCATCTTCAGGCTGGGCAAACAGTTCAGAGATGCCCGCTTTGTTGGGAGTTTACCTCCCTTGGCACCTGCAGATGTAAGTCCTGCTCCTTTTGGCATGAGTGCCCCTTGTGCGCCAGGCCTCATGCTTTATCCAACTGCCCCAGGCCAAAAGGCCGGGGAGGGAAAGGGCAGTAAGTGTTTTGGAGGTGGGGGGTGTTACCCACTCTTCTGACAAAGGGTCCCAGCCCAGTTAAATTGGATGAGTTGTGGCAGTGGCTTGGTCATTACCCAAACCACCATGTCCACACTTATCTTTGGGAAGGATTCAAGTTTGGGTTTAGGATTCCTTTCCAGGGCAGAAGAACTCCTTACCTTGCTCCCAATTTAAAGTCTGTTATTGGTATGGAGCAGGTTGTTAGGGAAAAGATAGACAAGAAATGTAAGGAAGGCAGGGTATTAAGCTTCTTTTCCTGCCCCCTGGTTTGCAATTTTAGATTTTCTCCTCTGGGAGTCATGCCCAAAAAGGCACCAGGTGAATTTCATCTTATCCACCACCTGTCCTATCCACGTGGGGGGTCGGTGAATGACACGATACCAGCTGAATTGTGTTCCGTACGGCACACCTCTTTTGATCAGGCCATGCAGGCGGTTCGCCTCTGTAGTAGGGGGGCGGAGTTGGCTAAGTGTGACATAAAGTCTGCCTTTCGCCTGCTTCCAGTCCATCCAGAGGACTTTGAACTGCTCGGATTTGCCTTTGAGGGTAAGTTTTATATGGATTGTGCCCTTCCTATGGGGTGCTCTGTGTCCTGTGCTGCTTTTGAGAGGTTCAGTTCATTTTTGGAATGGGCCTTGAGATACAGTACAGGACCCAGTAGCACGGCTCATTACCTGGACAATTTCCTTTTTGCTGGGCATAGGGGTTCTGGCCAGTGTCAATTTTTGTTGTCCAGTTTCACTGGCTTAGCTAAGGAACTGGGTGTTCCCCTCACTCAGGAAAAAACAGAGGGCCCCACTACCGGTCTAATTTATTTGGCAATAGAGATCGACACAGTCAGTCAATGCTGCCGATTGCCACGGAATAAATTGTCGGCATTGCTGGTGCATGTTGATTCTGCAATGTGCCAATCCAAGATTATGCTGTTAGAGTTACAGCAGCTGGTTGGTCACTTGAATTTTGCTTGTAAGGTTGTTGCACCAGGCAGGGCCTTTGTACGAAGACTATGCGAGTCTATGAGGGGCCTCCATCTTCCACACCATAGGATCAGAATCAACAGTGGTATACGGGACGACCTCCTTGTTTGGCGACGGTTTTTGGAGTCATACAATGGGGTGTCCCTTTGGCAGGAAGAACTCTTGCTTGAGGCTGAGCTGCAGATCTCTTTGGATGCAGCAGGTTCCTCAGGTTTTGGAGTATACTTTCGGGGTCATTGGTGTGCGGGAGATTGGCCAATGGAGTGGTTCCAGGCAGGGTGGGTTAAGGACCTTACCTTCTTGGAATTTTTTCCGATTGTCACGGCAGTGTGGATTTGGTCCGATGAGCTTGCCGATCGGACAGTCCATTTCTGGGGCGACAACCAGGCCACCATGCATGTCATTAACTCCCTTACGTCAAGGTCCCCCAGGGTCATGGCACTGGTAGGGGCTTTCACGCTGCAGTGCTTATGTTGCAACTTCTTGTTCAAAGCCCGGCATGTTCCAGGGGTGAACAATGGGGTCTCTGACACTCTCTCTTGCAAACAGATGGAGAGATTCCGTCAGCTGGCGCCAGAGGCCAACCTGCAACCAGCTCGAATGCCCGAAGAGGAGTGGAAGATTGGAGGGCTGAGGCCGACAGGGCAATGAGTCTGGCCTTTGCCCCTTCTACCCAGAGAGCTTACATGAAGGCTGGTAAGCAATTCCTGGCCTTCCGGGAGGAAGTGGGACTGAAACAGTTATGGCCCATACCAGTGTCCCACTTAATGCATTTTTGTGTGACACTGAGGAGCGAGGGCCTATCAGCACATACCATCCGGGGTAAGTTGTCCTCTTTGGCATTTGCCAGTAAGGCTTCTGGCCATGAGGACAGGACGGGCAACTTCCGCATTCTGAAGATGCTTGAAGGTTGGTCCCAGGAGAGTGGCACGGTTGCTGATGATAGGGAACCCCTGACCCCGGCGGTCCTACGGGGACTTGAGACTCAGTGGCTTGCATGCTGCAGCAATGGCTTCGAGGCCAGAGCACTGGAGTGGCGGGATATTTCTATGATGAATTCCAGGATTAGGATTATGCTGCGTAGGTCTAAAACGGACCAACACAGGAAAGGCACAGTCATTGAGCTGGACTGTTGCTCCAAGGCCGGGTTGTGCCCAGTGGCTGCTATGTGCCAATATCTGGCACTTAGGGGAGATGGCCCCGGCTATTTGTTCCAACATAGGGACAGCACCCTCCCCTTACCAAGTTTCAGTTCTGGACTGTTATGCAGAGGGTGTTGGTCCAGCTGGGACTGGGTGGGTTCCGCTTCGGTACCCACTCATTTAGGATTGGGGCTGCATCTACGGCTTCGGCTATGGGGTATTGGGGAAGTGACATACAGAGAATCGGGCAGTGGAAATCCTTCTGCTATAAAGGCTACGTTAGGTCCTGTAAGGTGTTGCTCTGTTGAAGCTAGTTAGTTTGGTTACCTGTTGTTAATGAAGTTCCTTTTACAGGTGCTGCAGGCCGCGAGACGAGATGAAGGGTCACAGTCTGCGGCCACAGCATGGTTTTCTGGGCAGCTCATCAGGCTCGGAGGACACCCGTCGGCTCTCAGCTCGGCCTTAGCAAGGTGGCAACGGTCGAGTGGTTGGGAAGGAGGGGCATGAAGTGACCTGCACTCCTTCCCTTGTTGTTTGAGGAGAGATGAGAGCCTCCCCCTCATATCCTGGTTATACACCTGGGGGGCAACGATTTGGGGCTGATGAAGGGCATTGCTCTTGTGTTGCAGGCCAGGGCTGACCTTGCAAAGATTAGAGCGAGGTGGCCCGGGGTGCAGATCGTTTGGTCAGCTATGCTCCCCCACCAAGTTTGGCAGCATGTACAGGATCCCAGGTGCATTGACCGGGCTCGACGCAAGGCCAACAATCAGATGAGGAAGGCCATGGAGTCGGGGTTGGGTTTGTTTTTGCCACACCCCAACATAAGGTTTGAGTTTTTGGACCTTTACAGGTCCGATGGGGTGCACCTCTCTAACAAGGGCAATGGTATATTCTTAGAGGACTTGCAGCACGGGATCCGGTTGGCACTTGGTTGCTGAATGGGGTAGCAAAGGCCAAAGCAGAGGCTTGTCCTTGGCTGTGGCAGGTTGGTGCAAGCTAGAAAATGGAACTGGTGAGCGCCTCATGGCATATCCCGTTTGGGAACAGGAGGTCATCAGGATATTGCCCCAGGGCTATGTGGTTCGGGGCGGTGAATGGTGATCCCCTCTGGGAACCTCTCCGGCTAGGCTCCTCCCTGAAGGTCTGTGTGGCTCAGGGGTAGGCGCTCCTGCGGGGCAACCAGTATGCTGGGCTGCCGGTTATGAGCCAGAATTTGGCTGGCTCAAGACTGGAGCTAGGTGACCCACCCATATCAATGGCAAGGAGGTTGTGTCAGGGAGTGACACCTGCCTTGCCTGTTCCTGTGCTTGCTTAGTTTGCCTGTTGCTGCAATGTTCGGTTAAATAGTTAATAAAGTGGTCCTTGTTTAATTCCAACTGTTGTCTGTCTCGTTATTCTGGCTGGGGTGGCAAGTGACTGAACTACAAACTGAACCAGGAGGTTCATTTCAAAGTGAACCAGTTTGTGGCCCTGAAAACCCCACTGAAAGGGACTGTGGTCCTTTTCAATGGAGTGTACAAAAAGCCCGAAAAACAGCTGAGCAACAGGGAGCAGCCTGCTCACAACTGCTCAGCTGTTTTGGGGCTTTCTTCCCAAACTTTAAAGGGACCACACAAAACAACTTGAAACAGGTGAACAGTGGGAAGCAAACTGCTCCCTACCACTCAGCTGTTTTTTTCTGGCTTTTAGGGGGAACAGAAAGCAGGGGCTTAAAGGGACTTGGAGTCCCTTTAAACTCCTGCTTTCTGTTCTACCCACAAACCACTTTAAAACTTCATGGAAGTAAGTGATGGTAGACTTGTCACAATCTTTGGTTTGCAAACCATGAACCTGGCAAAATTTATGATGAATTTTGCTTCATGGTTCAATTCATGTCCATTCCAATTCATGTCCATACCATACAGGACGGACTAGATGACCTTTGAGGTCCCTTCCAACTCTATGTTTCTATGTTACTCTGTTTCACTCAGTACAGCAGAGCCTGTGTGGGCAGCTTTGCCTGTAGAAGGTCCCAGTTTCAATTCCCCACATCTCCATTAGATCCAGTTCTCCATCTCAGAGTACCTTCTGAGCCTCTGACTCTGATATCTAGCTCCTGAACAACTGACTCTTACATCCAACTCATGTGCCCGCCTGTCTAAAATAAACCTGAGCACAGACATTGCTTGGGCCTCCACTGGTGGCTGGCGGTGGGTTGTTTGTTTGTTTTTTGGCTTTTTCAGAAATTGCTTCATGGCACCTTTGCAGCAATTTGTAACAGTGTGAATCAGCAGAGATTAACTGGTTTCAGTTTGAACTACTTTCTCTAATATTCAAAAATGTGATAAATTCTCAAACAAGCTAGAAATAGATAAGTGTTTTCTTTAAATTCAGTGGCAATCTTGTCAATAGTTTCTTTGATTTAAAATATTTTATGGCTTGGCACAAAACTGTTCAATGGTTTTTATTCTTACAAAACAATAATATTTTACAATGAGAACAATGAAAAACCAGAAGCTGCTCAAAGAGACGACCCAGCTGTGAATCCCAGATCTGAGTGAAAGGGATAGTGAGACATGCTATGAACAGGGAAAAGAAATAAATGTTTTATTCAGCTTCTTCTAAGTAGAAAGATGAGGGGGCCCAGCAGATTCGGAACTGGGGGGTGGGGTGGTGGTGGACATGACTGTTATTCACCTCTGCTACTGCAGAGACCATAATATGTTTTCAGTGATTTTGTCTATTACTATGACAACTTATAACTACCAGAGGTCACATTTTCACTTCATAACATAATTACAGCAATGGGAATACCTGATTATTTGTATGGTGGAGAACTGAATGCAAAGAACTGAATGCAAAGAACTGAGATTTCTCCCTTCTCCTTGAAACACAAGAGACCTGCTGCTCAGATGTAAAGTTTGGCCAAGATCACAAAGCCCCCCTTGTGTGAGCAAAAGTGCCTTCATTTCTTGAAGCAATCCCAGAATTTTTATGTTCACTGGGGGAAACAGCTTTGCTGAAATTATAGGAGATTATCTCTCAGCACTAGTGAAATATCACAGAAATTTTTTTTTTTTTAAAAAAAGCTTACAAATTATTTATTTATTTTTAAAGTATTTTTCCTCCCCAATAGGGATGCAAAGCAGCTCACAATACAAAACTACACTGTAAACAGGGGGGATGGGACTTTTAATTGAAGGGCAGGGCAGATTGATCTTCCCCCAGATCCAGGCTACAGCCCTCTGGCTAAGAGTCCTTATCTCTGGGCCAGCTCAGGGATGAAGATGTTCCTTACAAGAGAGGAGTGGGGCAGAGGCTAGGGCCAAGGACAGACTGGCATTTTGGCCCAATATAGGTCCACTTTTCAAGCGAATTAAGAGAGCCCGTTCAGACAGCTGCAGCGGCCTGGCACTGCCGTGCCGCACGCACCCAGTCCTGAAGCGCTTTCATCCTGCGTCAAACAGGTACCTGGTGAAACTGGTGTCAAGCCATCTGGGTACACGTTCATCCCGCTTCCTGGCAGTGTGGACACAAATAAGCCATGCATCAAGCAGCACCGGTAATGTGAACCCACTGATCCGGCTGCTGTGCCCATGTGCCTATGCGCTCATGCGTGCCTCAGCAAAACAGACCAAAGACATGCACCACTGTGCCACTGCCACCAGGGGCCGCCCCACAGTGTGAATGCTCTGTTCTGCCTCCTCCCTGGAATGGTCCTGCATCAGTCTACACAGTGCAACCAGAAAGCCCCGCAACAACTTGGCCCGGGTCTTTTTGCCCTGCTTCCCTTACACTTCAATCTGCCAGTCTGTCCTTGGTCTTTGTCTTATAACAGCTGGCTGGTGTTCTGTATCCCTCCTCTCACTCCCTTAGTGATATTCCCTTGCCTTCAGTGCCATATTTTTACTGCTGTTTTTTAAAGTACTAGTATGGCAGCTGGACTGGTATTCTGGGAATGGCAGTAGTTTGAGTCTTTAAACATTGTCTTACAAGGTCTTAGTAATGAAGTCTGCACCATGCATCCCATGGTAGAAAACCAAATATGCCCCACTGAAAGGCCATAGTTTTATTTCCTATGCAGCTGGCATGCAAGTGGAAGACATTGAAATGAGAATATGTTTACCGCTTTCCACGTGCCCAGCAGGAGGCTGCATACATCAATGCCACAAGGCAATTTGGAACACTCTGTTTCTACTTGCTGATATATAAATAAAACATCAAGGAAAGATTAAGTCTCCAATAGCAAAAAAGAAAAAAAACACCCTAAAAGTTAAGATAGAACTAATTTTATTCTTAATTGCTACAGAAACTAGTGTGCAAACAGCCTTCCTCTGTCTCCTCTAGAGTTCAGGAGAATATTTAAGCAGGGTGAATCTTGACCTCTAGTTTTCATAATCACTTCATCCGATTAAAAGTATGCTCCTTTGAGAGCTGTGATTGCAATCACGTTGCAGTCCACTGCAAGCCAGACATCCCACACACATACTCTTCCCCAAACTTCTAGGCTTTATTAAGATCACCTTGTGACATTTATCACAATTATGCCTCAATTATCCTAATTGCTCATTTAGTGATAATTAATGAGTGGTACAAAGAGTCATCCATCAGAAATAATGTTTAAATAATAGCATGCATTCTTGTGCAAGTGCTGGAGAGAGTTAGGGTGCGTGTAATAACTTCAAACAATTCTGAAAGGACTTGTTTCCTGGAGCTTTTTAAAACAGGTGTTACTGGATTTAGCAAGGAGAATCAGGACACATCTACAAGACCTGGTGGATATGATGGCTTTCTAGGCTGCATAGTCAGCTTTGAAGTATTGGCATGGGGCTGTCCTCAGACAATCCAGGCTTTCATGCTTAGTTAATGAACTGATTAGAAAAGGTGCACACCAGCTAATGAAGGCTGGGAGAAGGAGAGGGGGTGAAGATAGAGATGCCAACCTCCAGGTAGGGCAGCAATACTAAAGGAATACAGCCAACTGACTGAAAGACAAAAATATAGCCTAGGCTAAATGCAGTATGACCAGTATTCCAATACAAGTATCACATATATTTTAAATGACTATTCTTATAATAAATGAATTTAAATACCATGTTTCTTTTCTACTATCATTTTTATACATTCAATACCAATATAATAACTTTCAACAATAACAAGTAGATACAATAATCCAATATATGAACATTCCAAAGTAAAAAATCCAGTCAAAAGGGGAAGTCCACAGAAAAAACAACCAGGGTACCTCAGGATGACATAAACACAGGGACAAAAAGTCCTTCCAATTAAGCAAAGTCCTGTGTGTGACAGCTTCACTTTAATCCATCTGGCTTCTGAGGAATATTGACACACATCCACTGTGACTCAAAATGAGCTTGACAAAATGAATTTACACAGATCCTAGGTAATCTTGGCATTTCATTCCTTCTTCAGTTATAATTTTTTTACACTCTTCTTTAATTGCTTTTCTATATTGGAACTTATCTATACAAAGCTATTCCCCTCCAAGGAGCAATCAAGCTTCACAACCTATGACAGCTTAACAGAGTTAACATAATATGTTAATTAAATTAGCATTGTTAATTAAATTAGTGCACCCAAGCACCCACAGCACCCCCCCCAAATTTCTGGTTATGGGGCTGCTGCCAGAATCTACCTGCAGCCATCGATCAACTGGCTGGCAGGGGGAACTTACCAGGAGAAAGGAGAAGGCCTTATCACTGGCATCACAAAGGAAGTGAAGTCATCACATCAATGACATCTGAGTGACAATCTGGTATCTGGGCAAAAATTCTATGGTAGAAGCCATTTTTACCATAGAGTTTTTGCCTAAATACCAGAGCACTACCCAGATGTCATTGGCATGATGACATCACTTCCTGTGTGACACTGGCAATGAGGCCTAGGCCTTACACTTTCTCCTCATAAGCCCTCCCATCTCCCAGCAGTTGCCAGGAAACTACATAAGACTTGGCAACCCTAGATTCTACTATACAGACAAAGTAGGATAAGAGACAGACTAGGCAGCTACATGCAGGAGACAAAAACTCAGGAGCTGCTGTGAAAGCATCTTAATCAAGGCTCCAACACTTCTTGATGTGGTTAGTTCCCTGTATGACAAAAGAGTTTTTCTTAGAATAATCTACATTGTGTAAGTGGAGGCAAGCCCGTAGCGATGGTGGGGCATTTCAGGGCCTGCCCCTGACTTCCTGCCAAGGCCTCACAACTTCCATCCAGGCCTCCCAATTCTCAGCCCCCTTCCCACAAGATCTGCTTCTTCCCTTCTGCTACGAGTCATTCCCAGCCATCTTCACTTTGGAGTCTGCCAGGTGCCAGCATTCTAATGAGAATTCCCTGGCTGGGCAAAATGCAAAGGAGAAGAATGCTTCCTTTTGCATGGCACACCATGTCCTTGTGTGGACTGATAAAGGATGGTGCATGCCAGTTGACCTCTGCTGAGGCACATCGTGTGATGCCGTCCTGGCAATGGGCATGCACCTTAAGCTACCCAGCAGCAATTTGAGAAGGGGTGGGAGCAGTGACCCTCCCTACTGCTGCATGCACCCTGGAGGCAGGCACAGTTCTGCTTCCTCCTGCCCTGCCCTGCCCCTCCTCTAGGGTGATGCAAGCCTCTACAGTGAGGCAAGCTGAAGAGACCAAGGTGAAAGCTCTCCAATTGGAACAGATGGGGAAGCCACTAAGCCCAAGGAAAGAACTGGGAGGTATGCAGCTGCAGCAGCCCCCTCTCCCTTCCCCCCAACCACTCTGTGCATGGACTGGGTGCAGGGCTTGGGATCTGAAAGTTGCGGGGAGGGGAGGGGAAGTGCATATTTGCCTGGTGACTCGTGGGGAGACCTCGCTGGATCTGGAAAACCCTGTAGGGTGGGTACGAGGCATGCTGCAGCCGGGTAATGACAGGTTACTTGATCCCCAGAGGGCTAAGTGAGCCAGTGGTGGGGATGAGTTTTTTTAATTTTATTTTTATTTGATATTTAATTTTTGTGGCATCAGCACCCCCTGACTTATTTAAAGGTTCCCTGAATTACAAAACCCTGGCTATGGGCCTGACCCAGAGGTATGTATACATCTTTGCCCACCTTATTTTGGACAGCAAAATCTTCAACTGGCTGGTTGAAGAGAGGGGTCTCTTGCAAAGTGGAATGATGTCCAAATGCTATCTATTGGGATGCTTCCAGTCGAGTTTTGTTCATGTTAGGTGTGCTGATTCTGCAAATCACTGCTCAGGTGTGTCCAAACAGCAGACCAGGCCCTGCCAGGCTCTGCCCCACCTCTCAAAAGGGCATGTTGCACAAAACACCTTACACAAGCATGTGTGCCCATTTTATTTTGGTAAACCCTGCTCCCATTTCTAATATCAAATCCACCATACAGTATTCGCCTTGGGGAAGAATTCACCTAGCACCTAGATTACATTATGGAGCATTTCCTGGTGTTCCTTTAGATGGACTCTTTCCACAAGCTCTAGATTTACTGGTGTTCCTTTAGATGGACTCTTTCCACAAGCTCTAGATTTACAGAGCCTAACTTGGTGCCTCTCAAGGCAAAATTAAGCTCAGCCACTCAGGAGTGTCACAGAGCAAGTATACAATATCAAAAGCAAATGCCCTTCAAGACACAGTGAGACCCAGGCTTTGGCAATGGGGCTTTTCATCATACGCAGATGGCTAGAGTGGGGAAAAACAGCCTTTCTGGAAAAGAAACTCTCTTTCTACCGTTCCTCTCTCTCTTTACAGTTTCAGGGCAACATTTGATATGCTGTAACATCATCTTGGTTTGCATCCTTTTAATTAAACTGAGAGATTTCAAATAAGAAAGGCCTTGTTTTCCCAGAAAAGTCACTTCAAAAGAAACATAATGGACCTGCTTCTTCTCTCCCCCCCCCCCCCCACTTGTAAGGCGTATGTGTAACTTGTCCTCTGCAAGCGCAATCAAAGATAACCTGTGTGCAATTGATTACAGGCATTGTATCCTTTAATTACTTGTTTCTACACAGTGGCCTAGTTACAGGCTGAAAGTGGATCTCGCTGAGCTCTTACTAAGCTGTAGTACTTCCTTTGCTTACATGGGTAAATAATAAAGCTATTAGTAAAGCACCACCTCACAGAACAATCCTATCATTGACTGAGCCAAGGTTTCTCTCACCAGCCACCAAGCAGAAAACAAAATTAAAGAAAACATGAGTTTGGGGGTTTTGCTTCCAAATTCGAACACTTCTCCCAGAAGCACATATAAGACAGCAATGGGAGGGGGGGAAACACCTCTTGTATTTCAAGTGCAGGACACCTGCTGGCTCACCAAAAAGTAATTGCAAAATAAAAAGCCTTTGGAAAGAAGTCAATATATCCACAGGTAGCTGATTAATTTCGTAGTCCGTTGTAATGCAAATCACATTGTCCCTATGTGGAATTCTTCTATGTGTATCAGGCCTTGTGCCATCCTTACTTTGGTTATAACATGCACCTGGCTGGTAACTGTACAACTGACCCACCTGATTTTTTTCCCACTGTACCTCTCATGAAATTCATGGCTGACCAATGCATTGAGGACAGTGTGAAGGGGTGTGGCCTGCTGCTGCAATTGTGACCTCACCTTCTCCATGTTGCCTACATGACTACCCATACATAGGGTTCTTCTTCATTTATATAGCACCATTGTTATTATGTATAAAGCATCTACTGGGTTCAAACTTAGTTCTCACATCTGTTTGTTAACTTGTATGCTAATTTGCTGCCATTCACAGGCCTTACCAACTGTTTTAATCCAGCCTCAGCTATACTTATCGCCAAGTTACTTATGCATCTTGACTCTAACTAGCCCTTCCTGACTCTAACCACCCCACCCTCCCTCTACCTATATGTAAGGCTTGAAGACTGTTTCACTGTATCTGAAGAGGTGTGCATGCACATGAACGCTTATACCCAGAATTAAACTTTGTTGGTCTTAAAGGTGCCACTGGACTCAAACTTTGTTCTACCTCACAGGGTTTTTGCAAGAATAAAATAGAAGAGAGGACAGTTAAGTCAGCCACTTTGGGTCTCCACAAGGGAGCAAGGTGGGATATAAATAAAGTTAATGAAACAAAATTAAATTAAATTAACAGAAACTGAGTAAATATGTGAAGGGAGCTGAACCTTTCATGCCCTCAGGGCTCATTTTTTTCTCAATTCTTCTCCAAGACCAGCTCCATGACAGTGGTGGTGAGTCTCACTGGAATAAAAATGATTCATGCATCAGAACATGGTGAGGTAAGATGCAGAGGAGGCAGAGTTTAGTTCTCTTCTGTGCACTGCCTTTTTATTTCAAAATGCCCCCCCCACACACACACACACACACAAAACCTCTCCTTTCTTTGCATGTGTTTAGCAGATTTGCCTGTCATTTCTCCCTCTGTGGGCTAATAGGAACTGATTTCTCTGGGGAAACTGCTTTAAAATAAATTTAAAATACTGATAGATCTCAGATCCATCCTTGTGACTGATCTGTCTTGTCTGGTTTGGAACTTTTCAGATGAGTGCGTTCTTTATCAATATATATATATATATAGCCTATCCTTAAAAGAGGAAGAAGAATTGTGCATTTGCAGTCAGCAGCACTGCTAGCCTACCTGCCAGGATGTGTACAAGAAAGAACAACAGAGCAAGCAGACAGGATCTTCTGTATGTGAAGAAGTGAGCAGTAAAAGCTCATACCCTGCCACAAATTTTGTTAGGCTTTAAAGTGCTACTGGACTCTTGCTCTTTTCTACTGCTGCAGAAAGACTAAAATGGCCACCCATCTTGATCAGAATTCTCTTCATTTAGGCTGTGGTCAGATGTACCTTTAGATCCAACATGGCTGTGAATGCCTGACAGATCTAAAGGGCATGATCAGACAGCAACATCTAGGAAAGGTCCCGCAGTTGTCAGCACCCCATGCTGCCCCTCCACAGAAGTGGACTTAAAAGACACCAGGGAAAGTCTGGTCCTAACATTTGCCGACAGGCTACCAACAAACTTTTCCCTGTCTCATCACTCAAGCATGCTCTCAAGCTGTTGGGATGGTCTGCCCATTCCATCCTGACTCAGTGCTGTGTTTTCCCCCCTCACTATGTGCATAACCGCATACTCCATGGTGAACCCTCCATGCAGAGGTTCAATTCCTAGTTTATGCACATAGGAAACAAAAGGCAAAAAAAAGCCCTACAGCACATAGGGATGTGTGATTGCACAACTGTGAGTCAAATTCCAGCGGAGGTAATGGGGTGCTTTCCTCTGTGCCAAATGGCATGTCTGACCACAGCCGTACTTCCCCGCCAAGTCAGTCATTGGTACAAATAAGAGGCATTTGCACTCATTTTGGAAATAATTGTGTTCCACAACTCATCTTGCTTCAGAGCTACACCAGAAGGACCCCTGAATAAAGCAAGCTGCCTCTGAGTCACTCAGAAACAAAGTAAAGCCAACCAAAGAGCCAGTTTGGTGTAGTGGTTAAGTGCGCGGACTCTAATCTGGGAGAACCGGGTTTGATTCCCCACTCCTCCACTTGCACCTGGCTGGATGACCTTGGGCAAGCCATAGCTCTGTACCAGCTGTTCCCTCAAGGACAGTTTGGGAAAGAGTTCTCTCAGCCCCACCTACCTCACAGGGTGTCTGTTGTGGGGAGGGGAAGGGAAAGGAGTTTGTAAGCCACTCTGAGACTCCAAGTGAGTGAAGGGCGGGATATAAATCCAATCTCCTCCTCCTCCTCTCCTCCAAAAAACTCTGAGCCACTTTGGATGGGTGGGTACTTTATTTGGCTTCCAACCCTCTCCCTGCTTTGTCCATCTAACTGCCTGAAGCCTTCCAAATAAGGAAGATGGCTTCCAACCAGGTAGGGAGAGGTCAGGAAAGGAATGATGTGATTGAATCTGAACTCTGAGGTATCACTGATGCCCAGAGCAGCTAGATGAAGAGTGCTATCTGATACTTCATACTGGTGTGATTTTGGGGAGGAAACAAATGTTTTTAGGAGCTTATAGTGTATTCAATTAGTTCTTTTTCATTCCTATTTTTCCCAATTAATATTTATATGCCTTAGCTGTTTCCATTTTGACTTGGTATTTAAACCCCACTACCCAGAAGCATTACATATTCACATTGCTAAGATTTCCTTGGGGATCCTGTGTTGCTGATTTTTTTTAGGGAATTTGCCAGGTGTCAGTTTTGTATTCCTGGCACTTTGACATGTAAAAAAAATAATTATAAACTCAGACCTCTATTGCTGTTTTTATGGAGACCACTTAAATCCCAGAAAGGATGATTTTGAAATATTTCAGGGTTCTCACCAAGGAGTACCTATGTTCCCTGTGAATTTAAAGCAAATTCTTTCACAAAAGCAGAGGGAAGGCCTAATTTAAATGATCAAATATATTCCTTAGAATAAACTGTCCAGCATTTATTTGAATACAATTTAATAAGCATTTTTATCTCATGAAAGGTTTCCATATGTGAACACTACATCTGTTTCTGAAAAGAAATTTAAAAGTTACAATGGACATGTGTCTTTTGAAATCAATGAGAAATTGTTCCAAGATTAATCAAAATTAATACAAAGGAACTGCCTGAATTAAGCACAATATGAAGCACACTGGCTCATTTCAACAATGGAACAAACCAGCCTTAGGAACAGTGCTATAAAGCTAAACCAAAATTTAGATAGATTTTATTTATTTCATATATTTTATTAGATTTTTATCCCACCCTCCCTGTGGACAGGCTCAGGGCAGGTTACAAAGTCACAAATCTTAATGACAATAGTTAAAATAATTAAAACAGTAATAGAAACCACAATCAAGGTTCAAGTTACTATGTTCAGTTTAAGCTGATCCTAAGTCAGTGATTTCAGTAGGGGAGGCCAAAGATGGATTTTGGATGATGATGATGATGATGATGATGAAGATAGATAGATAGATAGATAGATAGATAGATAGATAGATAGATAGATAGATAGATAGATAGATAGATAGATAGATAGATGATAGCAACTAACACTTTGGAAAAATGCAATTATCTTAGATGGCAAGTTCGGTGTGTAAATACTGATATTTAAAAAAATGAGGTGCATTCATCTCATGTTTTGTTTCATTACCATCCAGATACTTATTTGTAACTGTGATGATTTTAGAACCACTGTCACTAAAAGAACCTTGCATTTCATTACAGTGAAATCCGTAACAGAAACTATAGAGTGTATTTTTTTTTCTTTTGAATCAGTATGGTCAACAAGAGTAACACTGTGAAACTCACACATATAAGTAATGACTGCATGTCAGTGCCGAGCTCATTACAGAGCTATGGAAATGTATGCAACCACAAAGGAAGCCAATGTTGTCACTGCTGAGTGGATGGCAAAATACACATCCATGATTACAGGATGTTTCCTTCAGCACACAAACATAACACATTACATTTTTATCTATATACTAATAGCCAGTGGTCCCCTGTGCATGTGCATACTTATTTCCCATGATCTGGGGCACATGGAGGGAAAACAGATCTTTCGGCAAACTTGGGGCACTCCCCAGATTTGTAGAAAAATCTAAAATGTTTAAAAAAGTATACCAGAGATACTTAAATGCCCCCAAAAGTAAAACTGCTTGCTCGGCACATGTGCAGAAAACGAACTAACAGGAGGCACAGGAAAAGCCGCTGGAGCCGCAAAGGAAGTCACCATGGCAATAACCATCCCTGCTGCTGCTAGGACTGCAGCAGCAAGAACCATTCATGCTGCTGCTGGGATCACTGGGGAAAGACACTGGAGAGCTGCTGCACCAATAACAATGCAGCCCATCGCCAGACCTGTCCCAGCAGAGTAGGGCTTCAGCCACCAGGTTTGGGCATTCCGGGGGAAGGAAGGCGGTGGGCTAAGGGAGCCAAAGAGGCAGTGGTGAGTCTCTGGGAGCCAACCCACCCTCTGCTGCTGCTGCCCAAGCTGGCCCTGCCACTGGTCAGCTGAAGCCCAAGGAAGCGAAGCCTTCATTGGCCCCCCTCCCTCACCAGAAACAGAAAGAAGTGGGGTTCTCTGAGAAGGGAGAGAGAAAGAGAGACAGAGAGGAAGAGAGAGAGACAGAGAGAGAGAGAGAGAATAAGGGATTGTCTGTTGGGGGAGAGAAAGAAAAAGAACAGGAGAGGGTTGTCTGAGGAAGGAGGAGAGAAAGAGGAATGGGGTGGAGATTGTGTGGGGGGTAGAGAAATAAAGGAGAGGGGCAGACTGAGAGGGGGTGGGGGAAAGAGGACAGTGTCTGAGAACAGCAGGAGTAAGTGGGGGTAAGACATACAAGGGGTGAGAGGAGAAAGGGGAGGTGAGGGAAGATTGGTAGATTAGGGGTGCATGCAGAAAGACAGAGAAGGGAGCTTTGACAATAAAAAGGGGGAGAGGGAGCCAAAGGTGGAGAAATGGCCCCTCCCCACAAGTTCCTTGTGGGAACTGCTGGCAACAGACTACAGTAGGGCCACAACATATTATACAACATTTTATTGCGGATCCCCTCTTGTACAACATAATTCTAATCAGGGGTCATTTCGTAGAAAAAGAGGTGCAGGAGCTTATTAGCATAACTCATTAGCATAACTTATTTGCATATGCTAAACCATCTGACATCACCGGAAGTATGTCAGAAGGCAAGAAAGAAAGGAGAGAGAGAGAGAGAGAGAGAGAGAGAGAGAGAGAGAGAGAGAAAGAAAGAAAGAAAGAAAGAAAGAAAGAAAGAAAGAAAGAAAGAAAGAAAGAAAGAAAGAAAGAAAGAAAGAAAGAAAGAAAGAGCTGGCAGAGAGGGGACAGTTACTAATCCAAGCCTCAGAAATACCACTATTCTGGGAGGATAGCTTCAGTGGTGGCTGAAGCCTTTAGAAGGCTGGTCGGAGGAACAAGGACCTTTCCAGGGGACGGAGTCATTTTGCTGCAGCCATGACACAAGCAGGCATTCCTCTGCGGCGGGGGGGGGGGGGGCTGGCACCAACTCCTGGAGCTGCGCTCCCCTGAGCTCCTGCTTGAAATGACCCCTGATTCTAATACCAACCATCATAGCTCTGTCTGGGGTTACAGCTTTCCTGAGGAGTTTTGCAGCTCGGCGGAGAAAAGATTCAGCTGTACAATACTATATTTGGTTGTGTTCACCTGCTAACAATGTAGAACTTTGTTCTGAAAAACATGGTGAGTGTAGTTTTGCTAAGTGCCTTGGTAAAAATTGTCTGGAGAGTTCATTTTTCTTGTACTGCACAATCAGTTCCAGTTTATTGTCTGTCTGTTTATCTTCTGTCTGTTCTTGAGTGACAAGATATTTGTGCATGCACAGGCAGACCATAAAGGAGAAACAAAAGTACAACAGAAGTACTAAAGAAATACAGCTAATGCATTCCACTAGTCCACTGTCATCAGAGGAGATTTTTTTATATAAAAAACTTTAATTTGTATGAGAATCTATATTTTAAGAGCCAAACAGGATGTGATGTGTGATACTTCAGGTACATGATCACACCTCTGCAAGCAGCAGAGGGAAGGTAGATACAGACTGGGGCGTTGGTGCAGGAGGAGGGGTAAATGCCTTATGAAATGCCTATCAGTACTTTAAGTACTAGCAGAGGAAACAAAGGACAGGCATCTATGTTGTGCTACCGAAGCTTAAAGCAATACTGTTGTTTTTTGTTTGTTTGCATCTAAGTTACATGTTGGATCCATAGTGTCTTGACTAGTTTGGCCCTAAGTTTCAGTCCTCATCAGTTTTTGGAGGAACAGCTGTATAACACCTGAGTGGAATGCCATGTCCTGGCCATGTATCTCAAGAGTCCTGGACTGTGAGGATCGTGTCTGGTTTGAATATAATTTTTAATCCTTTCATCCCCATGATCTTGTGAGGCTTAACAAAAAGTTAAAATGTTCCAAACCAAGCATCCATCCAGGACAGAAGTAATTGTTTCCAAATGGGTGGTTCCTTGCAGATACAAAGATAATGCCTCCTGAATTCGTATGAAGCACCTCCAGTGAAATGGAGGAAACTAGGATTGGCTATTTGCTTTAGGGAATATGTGATTCAGGGAAACATACTGGTAAGCATCATAGTATCCTTGGGTAATGCACTGGGGACCACTGCTTTAATCTAATCTGTTTCAAGCTTTAGGGTCAAAGAATACTCTACAGAAAAGAGCATGAGGGCTTCACTTAAGGGTCATCATCCTCATCTATGAGGGTATCAGACAAGGGTCACTTTAAAATGATGGTTGAGTGAAATAAACTGGATATATTTTCAGGAGTTTGATGTATTTTGTTGTTTTGACAGAGAAATCATTAAGAATCAAACTGAATAAAACAATAAGGAACAGGGAGTTGTATTTGTTTCCAGGCTAAATACTGAACACACTTCTAAGCCCATCTTTCTCCAAGGCAGCTGGGAACCATGAGTGAAAACATGAACTGAAGAGTCCCATTTGGTTGTGACAATGGATGGGAATCTCAACAAATGATGAATACCATTCATTTCATATAATTCCTTAATAGAAGACCATCTCTTTTAGACAAAGTGAGGGGGAAATGAAACAGGGACAAAACCAACAGAAATGCTTTTCTTATCATGAAGGTGGCATGGATATCGCAACAGAAGGGAACAGTGCTAATAAGTCTGTTCTGCAGTAGCATTTCCACTAATTATTGCTGGTTTCAGTAGTGGGATGGTTACAATAATGGCTACCTGTGAAAATCTAGCAGAAATTGTTGTGGAGGTTAGGGGTACAAGCTTTATGTATTTCTCTGAATAGGATGGAAAACACAGGTGTTACTATAGAAAATTGACCCTGTCAGTAAAATTATCACATTTGTCAGGGGTTATCCCTTGAATTGGTAGAGAAGTAAATTTGAAAATTTCATCCAAAGTGACTGGAAAACAGAATTTATGGTCAAAAAAATATTTCTTGAAACCAATAACAATAAAGCAAATTTTAAAAGTTAAATAACATAATGAAAACGAACAATGATTTTAGAAAAGAGGTGAAAAAGGTCACATCCCTAATAAGTTAATAATTGACTCCTATTGTATAACATTTGGTGATAATTACGTTTGTACATTATGTATAGAAAATATCACAATGATGAGACTCAAATGCTATCATATTTTCAAAGTGCTGACCTTATTCTGATTTTCATTTTGATTGTTATGTTTATTCTTCTGCTGTGTAACTGTTTCAATGCTGCCCAGTTTTGATTGCTTGATTGCTTGTGTGATTTTAAATGTCTTGGGCTATTTTATTGTCATAACACTTTTTTCTTTATTATTTCTCATATCTAACATTTTATTTAAAATATTTATATCCTATTTCTCTACAGAATTTATACCAAGGCTGCCTATAACGTATTGATAAATAGACAAATAAAAAATCCTAAAACCAACAGAACTCTACAACTATAGCAACAGACTAAAAGAAAAACTGCCAGCAATTTAAAAATATTACAAATATACAAAGAGTGTCCTCAGAGTCAACATTATAAACCTAAACTACATCATAGGGCAATATTCATATGAATGTAGTCATTAAAAATAAACTCCTGGTGGTCTAACACACTTGGGAGAATAAAAAGGTCTTCACTTGACACCTGAAGGTATATAAATGTGGTATCAGATGAGACTCTGTTAGTTGTTAGACTAGGGATTCAATTAATTGAAAGTGTGAAACATAAAGATTTTAAATAAATAAATATTATGGTCTGCTTTTTTGAGTTTCATGTTAGTATGATTTGTACAACACACCTGTATTTCATAACTTATGGATCCTTTCCCTCCCTGTTTCTGTGAGGCATACAGAATTTTTAATGCTGTTCTAGCTCTAGAGTTATCCTTTGGAGGGTATTTGCCTAAAGACAGGTTCCAAAGGTTGATCTCAAACAGAATATTAAAGTTTTTGCTTCCAAAGGAGAGATGACTTTCTTCATCATGGAAGTAAAAAATTTAGAGGCACATCATCTTTTCAAAGAGATCTAAAAGCACAGGAAAATGGCATCACAGTGAATCTACTAGGGAAAGCTTTTGAAAATTCAGGCTTTAAAAGGCAGGCAGTTGTAAATTCTAGTCATGCTGCTGTAATATTACTCCTCATCTGTAGAGCCAGCTCCTCTGTGTAGCTTTCCCAGTGACTGTACGTTAAATTAAGGCTCTTTAATTCTGCAAGAATCTATCTGTCATCCTTGGGTAGTCAAAAGAGTGCTCTGCATTTAAAAGAAAATGAAGAGGAACAGTACTGTAAATGGGGCAGCTGTGACTGATGAGAGTTTGTCCTTGACACTAAAGGAGAAAAAGAATACCTACTAGATATAAACAAACTTTTCTTGTTCAAGCTGTTCAGAGAGAGTGTGTGTGTGTGGTGTGTGTGTGTGTTCCTTCTATTTTTTGGAACCTGAAGACTAAACTATGCACCATCAACCTCTCCAAGCAGAAGGATATTGTGGGCACATGCTCTTATCCAACATTCATCTTTAGACATATGCCGTTTTAAAAAACAGCTAAGAAACTGCCTTGTTTGTTACTTTCACATAAAATCAGCATTCTGAATCTACATCCCACCCACGTCCTTAGACTGCTTATCTCTATGTCTAATAGGTAAATTTACACCACAGGACCATCCACAGCTAAGATGTAGATGTGACGGTCTGCACTATTAAAAAGCTTAGAAGTGCTGTAGAAACAGCTGAAGGACTGTGAAGGGTTAATTCTTTACAGAAATAGAGAGCCATCTAAGTTAGCATTAGCTGAGCAGAAAGATACTTTAGAGCTGAATACTGAGGAGGAGAATTCATTTGGAATTCAACCCTGACTGAAAGCAGTTTAACACCAACAGGAGAACTGGAGAAAGTTGGCAAGGATGCGTGGGTAGTTAGACAGAGGCTCCCATTAAAAAAGGGGATAGATCTTCTAGAGACCGAAGGAATTTCCCTACCCAGTCTAAATGGACTGATAGTTCTGAACAGTGCAGACTGAGATCCCTGGTCTAGTGTGGTTAGAAACTGCCTTTAGGGGGGGAAATTAAAATTTTAAAAAAAGAAACTGCCTTTAGAGACCTTAAGAGTCAGTTAAAATCTCAAGCCGAGTACTGGTGTTTCAAGGGAAGGGGTTTGGGTACTGGAAAGAATGCACCAGCCTTTTGGAAATCAAAATAGTCATTGAATACTCAAAGGAAGTATGCTGGAGTGTTTGGAAAACACTGGAACAAAAGCCTCTCAACATAAAAGATTTAGGCAACTGTGAATAGCTTCAGAAACTCTCATCAGCCTGAAACATAAGAACTAAAGCCTGTGCATGTATTGGTTTTACCTCAGAGTTATCTAAACTGAGTTACTTCAGAAATTTCAACCCCTGATTTCCCCTCTGTGTTGAATAAAATATTCAGTTAATTTTGAATTTTAAAATGTCTCAAGTCCTGTTTTCAGTGTTTAAGTTAAAGGGTGATCCCTCAGGTCCCTGGGCTGAACCAGCAGTAAAATATTGTACTGACACAGGGTGGGACAGCCAAAGTTCTTCAAGAAAGAAGAAAACAGACCAGTTCAGTCAGAAAGTGAAAGAAAAATGGAGGGAAAATCTTGCCTCTGAGGGAAGAAAATGGATGGGGCCATCATAGTAGGGCTCTTGCCACAAACACTGGTGGCAGAGAAAGAGTCTATGTGGGGAGCTGTAAAGGTGTGATGTTCTGTAAAGATATTCTGTAAAAGTGTGATGTTTCTGTAAAAAGGTGTGATGTTCAGCATTGCCTATCCATGTCAGTAACAGTGTTCCTTCTAAGCTGAGTTAGTGTGAGCTAGCTCACAGTTTTTTAGGCTCTGGCACACACATTTTTGTCTTAGTTCAGGAAGGATGGCTCCAGAGCAAACTAATATATGCAGCAGCCAAATTGCTCATCATTGCATCATTCAATGCAAGTAATATGATTATAAACAAACAAAACAACAAAAACAGTGGCAACAGTTACACAAACAACAGCTAAAATTATTTTTTGAAAAATCATAAACCAGTTCATACAGCTGTAACAAATAAGACCTATAAAACAGCAAGCAGTTAAACCACCAGAAGCCTATCAGTAATCATAGATCAATACAGAGCTTAAAAAAAAAAGTTAAAGGAAATGTTCCAATGTAAAACAAAGTTAGATGGTTTCTACCAGAAGAAAGAGGGTGAAGCACAATTTCTGAAATGAGAATCTGCATGCTGACCCGTCTCAGTTCTTTTATTGACAAGTGTGACGAACTGACCTCCAATAACAGGATACCAGTACATCAAATTCAGAGAGCTGGGAGATTAAGGGTTAATGCCTCACTGTGAAACACAGTTTGATTGACAGGCTGCTGCCTGTGTGCCCCCCTCTCCATTGATCAGTGCCAGCTTAGGAGAACTTTAAGAGCAGCTGAATGCTGAAAAAAGGGTCTTTGAGTGAAGGGCAGTGAAGGGCAGGATATAAATCCAATCTCCTCCTCCTCCTCCTCCTCCTCCTCCTCTTCTTCTTCTTCTTCTTCTTCTCCTCCTCCTCCTCCTCCTCCTCCTCGGTGGTGGCTCCTCTCTGGTGGAATGAGCTCCCAGAGGAGATCAAGGCCCTGCAGGCCCTCATGCAGTTCTGCAGGGCCTGCAAGATGGAGCTTCTCCACTAGGCCTTCAATTTGGAGCCGCCCTGAGAGAAAACCATACCCCCTGAACAGCCTGTGACAGCCTCACAATGTTAGATCTGGGTCAATCACTAGGATGGTATAATGGCCGACTGCCATCTTAAACTTAATTTAAATTGTCAAGCTGTAAGCGCCTTTTAATGTTTTAATGTTGAAACTGTTTTATGGTTTTAGGATTGTTTAAATTATTTACTGTTATTTTATTATTTCTGTAAGCTGCCCTGAGCCAGCTGTGGCTGGGTAGGGCAGGGTATAAATTTAATAATTATAAATAAATAAAATAAACAAGAGAGCTTCTGCTAAAGTATTTTATAAGCCATATTTATTTACATGCTACTAGGGGCTGCTTAGTCACAGCAGGAAACTAAAAAGAATTTTGGTGGGAAAACCTGCCTCACAGTAAAACAAGCAGCAGGGGTCCATTTTAACAGGATTGGGACCATGACATCATTTAGGGATTACAGCTCCTGGATAGGCTCAAATAACCCTTCAAGTATCCTGATCCTAGGCTGCAGTCACACATACTAAATAATCCACTTTCAATCCACTTTCAGTGCACTTGCCAACTGGATTTTACAGTGTGAACAGGCAAAATCCAATTGTAAAGTGCATTGGAAGTGGGTTGAAAGTGGATTATTTAATGTGTGTGACCACAGCCCTAAGCTGATTAGAGCTTTAACATTTTAGATTCCTACAGTTCCTACTGTAGAAAATGTAATGTTGATTTCAAATTAAGTTGAAACACATCAAACACAAGAGATGTTCAGATCTCAGACTCTGAGCTGGTTTAACTTTGCTCTTAAAAACTAACCCAACACTTCCATAATATGTTTTGCAAAACTTTATGGGAAGAGCTGTTAGAAAAACTATGTATTGTATTATACACCTGTCACATTTTTAAATTCACCCTTCCAGCATCTGTCTCAGAGCAGCATAAATGATTCCTTCCTCTTCCATTTTATCTTCAGAACAACCTTATGAGTTAGGATTAGCTGACTGGACCAGTGTTGCCTAACTGAAGTGGTGCAGTGGTTAGAGTATCAGACTAGGCTTTGGGTGACTCAGGTTCTAACCTGGATGCTACTATGGAAGCTTGTGGGGTGATCTTGGGCCAGTCACACACTGTCAGCCTAACCTAACTTACAGGGTTGTTGTGAGGATAAAAGAGAGGAGAGGAGAATGGTGTAAGTCGTTCTGGCTCCCCACCAGAAAAAAGGGGGTATAAATGCAGTAAATAATAAATTGCTTAGCAAATTCTGCGCTTGAAACAGATTCCAGATGTTTGTTTCTGGAACAAATTTTCTTACGGTATTAAGAGAAGGGCTCAGAAGAATGGTTTAATCAATTTCCTGAGACTCGAATACCAAATATACTGTACATGCTACTGCAACTCCCTAATTAAAATAAAAGTCACACAAGAACTCAGAACAAATAACCACAAAAGTTGAGTGTTGGTTCAGTCTTGGATGAAAAGGGTGGTCCAACCTTGCAATTTCCCAATGCATAGCAATAATGAATACTATTAATAATAAACAGGCATAGACTGACAGATATTTCAAACTGGATCTTCATTTCTTAAACAAAAAGAGAGGAACTCAGGAAATATAAACCATGGCTTGGTTTCTACCAGCATTTTTGCTGGCAAAAAGGGGTGGAAGGGCCCCTTTTAAAAAGTGGCTATGCCAGGAGTCCTGACCCACTTGGACAAAAGCCATGCAGGATGAGGGCTGCAGTGAGGAGGGGAATTGAATTGGACAGGATTGAGCTGAAAAGCTAGTAGGATCCAGCCACCTGAAAGGATTTCGTTAGGTCTGCTGATCAAGCAATGACATTTCCCACAACACACCCTACCCCAAAGATGTAGACAACCAAACAAAGAACAGCAACATATTGCCAATCAATCTTTATTTTTGTTTTTAAAGCCATCTGCCATGTGACAGAATGCTGTGTATTTGTCACGACCATAACAGTACTGTGCTTGAGATGCAAATGAGTCTGTTTGTGTTCCTAAAGCATGGCTTTTGAGGAAAATACACAAGTGCATCCATATAACCTCTTTCAACGTAAAGTCTTTTCATGACTCCCCACAGATGCCCCATTGCCCCCAAGCAAACACCACCCAGCATTGCCACCCCCTTTTCTAGGGCTTCTGGACAGAAACCTGCACAAAGATTTGTTCTGCCTTAGTATCCTTCTGTTTTTCATGATATGGTTGTTGGTGGCATTTGGATTTTCTGAAACAATTTTGTGGGTGCACTTTATGTTACATGGTTTACAATGAACTTCCTACTTCAACAAATATTCAGCCTGTCAAACTGGATAGGAGATATACGTTACTGCTAAATGCTGAAGATGACAGCTTAAATTATATATACCTCACCTGATTTGTCAGTGAAAGGTGCTGAAGAAAAAAAATCATTCATCCAGGTTGTAAAGTCTAATGATCAACTTCTACAAAAATAAAGAAATGTGAAAGACACCTACGCTGATAATATTTAGGCAAGGTGAACCTTTAGACTAGTCAGACATTATATCTAATTACAAACAACACTGACCTTTGCAAATCATTCCTTATCACTCTGTAAATGGCTACATGAGCACTTTGATGGGTGGCAACTACTCTGAGTAGCAGTGAGCAAATATTCCTTATTTAATTTCTTTTTATAACAATATATCCAATTATCAATGTGACTCCATCTGTGTGTACTTAAAAGGCAAAGATTTGAGCCATGAAAAGACAAGACAGATCTTTTGATAAAGCTGAGAAACACTACAGAAAAATCTGTAGGCAACCACTATAGTATTGGCAGCCTTCAACCTTGGCTTCTATCTGTAAAAATCAGAGGGAGAGCAGTTTCCTGGGTTATTTTGGCTTCCCAGTCTACCCCTGCCCCCCTTCCTTTTGCATTGAAGGGAGGACTCATAGGGCCAGGCTCAGCAGCAAGCACCAGGCAACTTGATACCACACAATTTGCACAACTCAGTGAGGTGTAGTAATGGCTATGACTTGATGCCACACAAGCTGCCCAGGCCCAGCAGCAGCCACCTCATATACACAGCTGAGCAAGTGGCCAGTGTACAACTCACCTGAGCAATCCACTACTGTATGACTTTTTGCCAGGCTTTTTCCAGGGAGAGGCTGCCAGGGGGAGGGAAAGCTGAGAGCCAGTGTGATGTCGTGGTTAGTATCAGACTAGGATTTGGGACACCTGGGTTCAAATCCCCCCCAGTACCATGAAAGCTTTTTGGATGACCTTGGGAGAGTGATGACTCTCTCTCTCTCTCTCTCTACCTAATTGACTACATAGGGCTGATGTGAGGAGGGAAAGGGAAGTGATAACATTGTAATCTGCTTTGGGTCCTCACTGGGCAAAAAAGATGGGGTTTAAATTAAGTAAATCTCTCTATATAATAATTGTGTTTTGGTCATCAGCTCTCATGAACATTCCACACGCTCCTAAATCAGTTGGCTCCATGATGTGTCACTCAAGCTGTCCCTATCCACTGGTTGCATTGCCTGAGTCCCGCCTCCAACATTCTAAACAGTTTGCTGTTCCTCTCTGTTAGCCAGACTGTTTTATTAAATTATCAATTTTGGAGAATATATGGTTTAAATAATCAGCAGTAGACAATAATGGGATAGTGCCTTTGTATACAGAGGCTGGGCCTTCTCAGATTTCACAAAAATGGACAAGGAGACTTGAATCAATATTTAAAAAGATATTTTGTTTACTTAAATTATATAGAGGTCACTCATTCAACAGTTACAGAATCACACAAACATTTAAACAGTTCTAGGAAGTCAGATAGAATAAAGAGATAGTTGCATTAGCAGGAGAATCGTTGGTATCCATCAGGGTGATATTTACCTATCCAGAGTGCTGGCCTTGTCCTGCTGGAAGAATAAGGGGAGTTTACATGGGATTGGGGGGCCATGAACTGAACCAGCAGAACACATGGGAAGGTTCTTTGTTAGCTACACCAAGAGCCATGGAGATAGGGTAGAGCATGGTTGAAGCAAGAGAGAGAGCTGGCTGCTGGGAGCTCTTTTTATTGGGGGGTGGTCTCTAGGGGCAGGCTTGGCCAGATGCCTGTCCTGAGACCACCCCTTGCTAGTCCACCCACTAGCTCTTGTCCAGTTGGAGAAGGGGGGTTGGGCAATGTTACACTCTACCTAGCAAAGGTCAGAGATATTCTTCCAGCAGGAAGATGACTAATCAGCTGGAGTCTTTTGTCTTGCAGAAGCAGGGGTCATTTCGAGCAGGAGCTCGGGGGAGCGCAGCTCCGGGAGTTAGTGCCAGCCCCCCCCCCCCCCGGTGAGGGAATGCCTGCTTGTGTCATGGCTGAAGCAAAATGACCCCGTCCCCTGGAAAGGTCCTTGTTCCTCCGACTAGCCTTCTGAAAGCTTCAGCCACCACTGAAACTATCCTCCCGGGATAGTGGTATTTCTGAGGCTTGGATTAGTAGCTGTCCCCTCTCTGCCAGCTTTCTCTCTCTCTCTCTCTCTCTCTCTTGCCTTCTGACATACTTCCAGTGATGTCAGGTGGTGTAGCATATGCAAATAAACTATGCTAATGAGTTATGCTAATGAGCTCCTGCACCTCTTTTTCTATGAAATGACCCCTGTGTAGAAGAGATTAAGTTCTCTGGGCAGCCAAACCGGTTTTTAGCTGGTCAAGTCCATTGTTTCACTGGTCAAGGAATGTTGGATGGGGGGGTTGCAGCCTGTGATGTGTAGAGAACATGTACAGTAATGGAGTTTTGTAAGCACATGTCTTTAGCCACAGACAAGATGACTATTTTCTATGTGAGTCTCTTTGTGTTAAGGGAGCTCTGGAGCTGACAGCCTTGGGAGTCATTGGTCTTTTCTCCTTGGATGTCTAGTATCATATTTCCTCTTACAATTAACAACACAGTCCATTTTATTATCACTTATGGAATTCCCATAAGAGTGCAAAAGCACCTTTCAGGCTTACATCTCCCCCCCACAGCCAGTTGGAACACCAAGGTCATTTGTATATGCGACCTGATTGGCCTTTGCCTCTAACATTCTAAACAGTTTGCAGTTGGGAGTAATTGAATGTGTTCTGAGGTAAAATACATCTCTCAATCTTCCCTTCAATGGTCACTGGGGTTGCCAATTACCGTGTTCCACAGCTACAGCACATCATTCCCCCTGCAGAAAATTTCCCAGCTATTACAACTGATCACCAGATGACCAAGATCAGTTCTGAGTCCTGGAGACAATGGCTGCTTTGGCCAATGGACTCTATGGCATTACACCCTGCTAAAGTCCCTCCGCACCCTGAACCCCACCCTCCCCAGGCTCTACCCCTCAAATTTACAGGTATTTCCCAACCCAGAATTGGCAACCCTGTAACTGGCTATGGAACCGCTTTCCAGACCCTTGGAACCCAGAAGACATGGCATAGAAGGAGGTGCTTTTCTACCTTAGCTGCCACTGCATAACCCCAAATCAATATAAGTCAGGGATGGAGGGAACCATACCTGTTACCATGAGGCTGTCCTCCCATACTACCCACTTGGGGCAGCAAAATGACTTGAGACAGCCCTGCCTTATAGCTAAGCAGAAGGAAATAAACATGGCTTGCCTCCCTCTATTTCCCCCTTCCCTCTGCTGCCCCACCAGCCACAGCCAGGACACTCACCTGGAGCTTCCTTCTAGAGCCCAGGGCTCCATTGGGGCCGGGGCGTGCCGGGGTGCCACTCCGGGAGAGAGGAGGCCGGGGGGGCAGTCACATAACAAAGGCCCGCCCCCCAGCTCACTTTCCCAGCCCGCGCTTTGGCGCAGAACCGCAAGAAAGCCTCCCCCGCTCCACTCACCCTTCCCAGCCACAGCAGACTGCCACCGGCCCGGGGAGAAGCCCATCCCTCCCCCCTCACTCTTCCCGGGCCACAGCAGGCCACCGCCAGCCCAGGGAGAATCCCCTTCCCTCCCCCCTGCTCACCCTTCCCGGGCCGCGGCAAGCACCGCCAGCCCGAGGAGAAGCCCTTCCCTCCCCCCCGCTCACCCTTTCCGGGCCGCGGCAAGCACCGCCGGCCCGGGAAGAAGCCCCCTCCCTCCCCCACTCACTGTTCCTGGGGCCACAGCAGGCCGCCACCCCGGGACAAGCCCCCCTCTCTCCCCCACTCACTGTTCCTGGGCTGCGGGAGGGGGGCGCAAGGGAGGGAGAAGCAAGGGGGGAGGGAGGGAAACGCCAGCCCCAGTGGGGGGAGAAGCGCCTCTTCCTTCCTTCCTTCCTTCCTTCCTTCCTTCCTTCCTTCCTTCCTTCCTTCCTTCCTTCCTTCCTTCTCTCTCTCTCTCCCCCACCTACCTACCTACCTTCCTGTACCTTCCTTCCCCCTTCCTCCCTCTCTCCCCGCTTCCTTCCTTCCTTTCTTCTCTGTCTCCCCCACCTACCTACCTACCTTACTGTTCCTTTCTTTCTTTCTTCCTTCCCCCCTTCCTCCCTCCTTTTTTCCTCCCTCCCTTCTTTCTTTCTCTTTCTTTCTTTCTTTCTTTCTTTCTTTCTTTCTTTCTTTCTTTCTTTCTTTCTTTCTTTCTTTCTTTCTTCTCTCTCTCTCCCCCACCTACCTACCTACCTACCTTCCTGTTCCTTTCCTTCCTGTTCCTTCCTTCCCCCTCCCTTCTTCCCTCCCTCCCTCCTTTCTTTCTTTTTTTCTTTCCTTCTGTGCCATCAGATAGGCTTGCCAGCTGTAAGTTGTGAAATACCTTGGAGATTTTTGTGGTTGAGCCTGAGCAGTGGGTATTGCCTTCTGATACACTGCCGATTACGTAAGGAATGTGTGGCCTTTTGACACTTCTGGTGATGTCAGGGGTGTGGCATCTGCAAATAAGTTATGCTAATGAGCTCCTGCACCTCTTTTTTATGAAAGGACCCTTGCTAGAGCCTGTTGTATTTCTTCCCACAATGGGCCTTACTCCTAGTAAATAATAAAGCTGAAATCTAGGGGTACAGATAAAAGAAAGACTGGATGGTGAGTAAGAAGGAAAGAAGGAAGCAGGAAAAGGAGAGATGACATGGGGCTGCCAGGAGGACAGAAAGGAAATAGTGAGGAGAAGGAGATACAAGAAGAAATGACCTCCTCAGGTCCTTGTGTGTTTCCCACTTGTTTGTTTATATTTTTGCCACAGTCTTTAGTTCTCAATTTTTCCCTGTTGGATTTGAAAAATTATTTATATTGAGTTTGCAAGTTGTATAGTTTTTATACACAGTATACATTGTATGTATAATGTAAGTCATGTACAAAGGTAATATATGTATAATGTGAAATGTTGATTTATTGGTGTGCAAATAATATTGAAAATGCATATATTTAATGATAAAGAACCATGCAAGAATACAAAGAATTTGATCCTGCACAATGGTTGGGATCTTGGCAGTTTTTAAAAGCCTGTCCTGGGCAGATTGCACTCTGTCCTCCAAATGGATCATTACCAAGTTAGACCAATTTCCCACAGCCACTGCTCTGTCCCCGCTCTTCCCTTTGCTGTGATTGTGTCAATTTCCCACTATTTGCTGTGTGGCCGCATTTTGCCCCGCAGCTTCGCCCGATTTCCCCCATGTCTACACACAGCGAATAGTGGGAAATTGATACGATTGTGGCAAAGGGAAGATCGGGGATGGAGCAGTGGCTGTGGGAAATTGGTCTTATTCTTAAATTTGGCAGTTTGCAGAAGGTCCATGTGGCTCAGCCGCCATTTTAATGTTTTCCTTGTAGTAAATAATCACCTGGTATCTGCTTAGCTCTTTCAACCTTACTGATTTTAAAGCTTCAGTTGTTACAGACTGCTCTGTAAATGGAATGTGATTTCTTGAAGCAATAGCAACTAGCCAGAATGTTAAACCATAAAGATTTTGATCTAATTAGTGGATTTTGATAAGGGACTGGGACTACTTTTCCATGCCTATCTGCAGGGCTGCCAACTCTGGATTGGGAAATACCTGGAGATTTTGGGGATGGAGCATGGGGAGTACTGAGTTGGGGGAGGAGAGGAACTTCAGCAGGTTATAATTCCATGGAGTCCCCCCTCAAAAGCAGCCATTTTCTCCAGAGGAATTGATCTTGGTCATCTGGAGACCAGCTGTAATTCTGGGGATCTCCAGCCACCACCTGGAGATTGGCTAACTACATAACTATTTATTTAAGAAAAAATAAAGGTATGATGTTAATCTCAGGCTGGTGATAGCATTCTTTTCTAATCAAATAGGAACTGAAATAGTACCAGAGAGATAGAGACAGAGAGAGATGGCAAACTATGGTTTGTCATTAGAGGAATAAGCCTTGGTATTCTGCTGGGTCATAGTGATCTCCCTTACTCTTCCCTTGGTAACTGGACTTCCACATTTGTCATTCACTTGAAATTTAATAACCTGAAACTACCAAGTATGGTTTGTTTGCATGAATACAAACTAGGATTCTAACCTATTTTTAAATCCTGATTTGGAATTTGTTTGTATGCAAGATTTTTTAAAAACTAAAGCTGGTAATTTCATTTTACATGAAACAGGAAAATATGGTTTGATGGGACTGAAGAAGGCTTCTATTCCGGTGCCACAAGCCATTTCTGCACTACCACTCACACCAAGAAATCCAAGAACACAGCTAGAACCCTTGGGTCACCGCCAGGGCATGTTCCCAGCCCCAACATAAAGAGAAGCTCATGACGCTCCTGGGCCCATAACTTCTTTGTAACTGTGGCAAAAACAGGTAGGCGTCATTGAGAGTCAGAGTGGTATAGTGGTTAAGAGCAGCAGACTCTAATCTGAAGAACTGGATTTGATTTTCCCACTCCTCCACAGGAAGCCTGCTGGGTGACCTTGGGCCAGTCACAGTTCTCTCAGAAGTCTCTCAGCTCCACCTAACTCAAAAGGTGACTACTGTGGGGAGAGGAAGGGAAGGCGATTGTAAGCTGCTGTGAGGTAGAGAAAAGCAGGCTATAAAAACCAACTCTTCTTCTTCTGAAGTAGGGTTGCCAGCCCCCTAGGATTACAACTAATCTCCAGGTGTCAGAGATTAGTTCACCTGGAGAAAATGGCCACTTTGGAAGGTGAACTTTATGGCATTTTACCCAACTGAAGTCCCTCCCCAACACCTGCCCTCCCAAGGCTCCACCCTCCCCCCCCCCCCCCAAAAAAATCTCTGGGTATTTTCCAGTCTGAAGCTGGCAACCCTAATTTCCCAAACTCCTGGTCAGGAATGTGCACTGTTCCCTCGGCCTTTAAAAGCTCTTTGGAAAAGTTTGAAAAGTCTGCCCTTTTCCTCTGATCTGTGTAAACAAAAGGAAATGAAGGATGCTCAGAGCAGCTAATCCATAGTAAGAGATCTTCTAAATAACAGTTTGGCTTCCTATGAAGCAAGGCAACTTCACACTTTGTAAGATTAGTTGTTTTGCTTGTTCTTGCAGAGGCTGAGCCAAGTGTGTTCTCTCAACCCAGCCAGGCAAAGAGTGTGGCTAATATTCCCCAGGTAACAATGTACAGCAGCATGTTGTTTCACAGCTCACTAGACCTATATAGATTAAATGGTTAAAGTTGCCTCTCTCTGGGGGCATTTGTGTGAACTGGATGGGAAATTGAACAACTGCTGAATAAGTAAGAAAAATACCCATCTCGCCTCCATTGGGCAGGACAATATACAGTCAGATTTGCTGTGATACAAGAAGAGGGAAGGGGGATAACACTTTCAGGAACTGAGAAGTAGTGGTATGAATCCATGACTGGATTTGTTTTGTGTCATCCATTCAGCATGTGCTTCTCTGATGACTGGAAGGCAAGAAGACCCCATTGTCCAAAAAAGAGGGGGGGAGGGAGACTTGCTTCACTCTGGAATGTCAGTTCTGAACACAACCCTGGAAGTTCTGAACGCCTCTGAATACAGATCAGATTCAAAGGACTGTGCCAGATTTCTTCCCCCTCAAGCTCAGCTTAAATGCATCTGTTCTTGGACTGTGGAGTATGTGGCTTAGGTGGCCGGGAAAGAATGGCTGGTTTGTCACAGCTGCAACACAGTAGTTAGCTCTTTGTGTGGTCTTCTGAGGGGAGCTTTGCGCTGGGCCTCCCCAGCTGTGCCATGGAGAGTGGGTGAAGGTGAAAACAGGGAATGCTGCCGAGAACAGGGCTCTTTCAGACTGAATAGCTTGGGGTGGGAAGGTAATAGTTGAGAGCAAGGGGGGCAAAGGCCAGTTTGTTCTCACTAGACTGAGAGAAGGGGGCACAGAGACTAAACAATTGTTCACTCTCCAGTTCCCTGGAAATTAGAGGCTACAGAGGGCTAATGCATTATTCATTCTAGCACTTTGGGCTATTCCGATAACAGTATTCCCCTTAAGAAGTGACACCGGTCTACTAAATATGAAACACACTACATTTCTTTAATGGCCGTCACAGCATTTCTTAAAGAAATACAGAAATCACAGATACTTTGAGTGCTGCCGAAAAGAGCAGCAGCCCATCAAAAGGCAATTAACTTTTATTTGAACCAATACAATACCTATATTCATAGGGCTCTTGTATAAGCCTGTTGTACACTTTAAAGAATGAGAGGCTCTTTGTGTAATTGCAGGCATGTATTGGAAGACCATTCATAGTGCTGCACCGGTCCGTTTCATTGAAGGCTAAAGTGATCTTACAGCTACCAGAAATGTGCTGTAAACGTCCCCTTCCTTTTTTGATCCTTAAAATGAATTAACACTAATGACTGACTGAAAAGAGTTTTTTCTGTGGATCTTGAGACTGTAAATTTCTGCTTGGTATGCTATAGAAACAATGAGCACTAACAGAATCTCAAGGTTGTTTTATAAAGTCATATTTGGTTCATGTGAGCGTTTCTCACTGGAAACCTGACTCTTGACCCCCCAAGTAAACAAAAGCATCCCATGTGACTTACAATTCCAATCAAAATTAACCACTGAAGATCAAATATCCAAATAACAAATGGCCAATAGTTATAATGCACTTTGTGGAAATTATCTTCCAGACAAGGATTTACAGCCTAGTCCTTCAGCCGTGCTTTTGATATACACCCTATTCATAGGGATCAATTTCAATAGCATTTAAAATGGAACATATTCTATTCTCACAGAATCAGGGAGGAGCTTTCTTTAATCTAAGATTTAATTTTTTATGGATTTGGGGATGGTGCAATTTACTCTGGTCTTAAAATAATGGGGTTAAAAAAACTTAACATAAGTTAAATAAATAGAAAGCAATTAAAATTTTAATTGCTAGACTTTTATTTCTAGATTTACTAGCTTCTAGATTGGACTAATGCAATTTCAAAGAAAAAATTTCCATATTATTGTTATTCAAGTATAGCCAAGTTAGTCTATTGTAGCAAAATAAAAGAGAAGCACAGTGCCACCTTAAAGACTAAGAACATTTATTCCAGCATGAGTTTCCATGAGCCAGAGCTCACTTCAGAAGGGGAGAAAAGCTTATGTAATATTGGTAATTCCCCCTATAAAAATGTGGAATATGATTTCTTCTTCATAGTATCTGAAGAAGAGAGCTCTAACTTTTGAAAGCTCATGCTAGAATAAATGTTCTTAGTCTTTAAGGTGACACTGGACTTCTGTCATATTAATATGCATATCCCACCTTTGATTATTTTTTAAATTAACTAAACACTGACTGGCATTGACAACCATAAATAACTGTGGCTCCATAGCTGATAGGTAAACTCCTAAAATGTATACTCTATAAGACTACCATTTTGCAAAAGGATAAATTGTTTATCAGTTTGCTATTTATTCCTAAACTATCCAAAGTTGCTAGCAACAGAATAGTAAGATAATAAAGTAACTGCAGTTCAATTATCCATCCTCAAATGAAATCAATAGAACAATACAGCTGCAGGCAACTCAAACCTAACAATCAATTTCAAACAGAGAAAAAAAGCAGGCTTCACCTGATGCCTAAGCTCATAAAAGCAATAAAGGTAAGAAGAAGAAGAGGAGGAAATTGGATTTATACCCCGCCCTTCACACAGAGTCTCAGGGCGTTTTCGCACTGGCTTTTTTCCGGGGCGAGCACCGGAGTGAGCACCGGAGTTTCTGGTCAGTTTCACATCAGTTGCTCCGTGCTCACAAACTCCTCCGGAGTTTCACCGCACTGCTCAGGAGTATCCCTGGAGCAAGAAAATCCTGTTCCTGGCGGTGTTTCCTGTTTACTCCGTTGGAGAAACCTAGATGAGAACACACCCACTCGCCCGCCCTCCATCTTGCCCGCCCCGCAGTGGGCGTTTCTTGAATTTTTTTTTTTTTGAAACGAGCCCTCCTAACGTTATATCGAAATAAGGAGGCAGGGAGGCAAGATCGCAGCACAGGGACTGCGTTGGCGAGGTGGATTTGCCATTTCTTGGGAGCAGGAGCCGGGCGCCATTGGCCCGAGAGCTCCATGTGCTTGCTCCCCGGTAACTGCTGCCCTTTGTTTGGGCTTCCCCGGCAACAGCCCGTGCAGAGCTGGTGGTAGATGCTTTCCTCTAGCAATCCGTGGAGAAGCCGCGGCAAGCGGGCGGGCGGGCTGGGGAAACTTGCCTTCCTTTCCGCTCTCTGTGTGCGGTCCCACGATCCTGAAGCAACATTTCCCCCCCTCCTTTTTTTTTTTTTTAAAAAAGGCCCTTATAACGTTATAACATCATAATGAAATTTTGATGCAGCAAGGGAAGACGGCACAATTGTTGTCTTTATATAATAAACACACGTTCACATCTACTATGGGGGGGGGGGGTTAATTTGCTGTTTATTGGCAGCCCCTGCAGAGCAGGCTGGGCGCGCTTCTTTGCAGAAAAGTCACAGAAATGGATTGAACTGTTTTCAAGGGGCTATAACTATTCCTGCGGAGCGGGGAGACTGCTCTGCGTGTCATGCTGCTCCTCCTCAGCTGCCGCCACCACCACCACCACCATTTATGTATTTTTTTTTTTTTTACTTTACACGGGCCAGCTGACACCATGTTGCCCATCCTCCATTTTGTTGCCTTGATCGGGTTAAGCACACGACATTTCAGTTCCCATCGGAGAATCCACCCATGGGGGGGGGGGGTCCTCCTTGTAGCCCGCCAATCGTTTTGCACCAACCCAGAACGGTGGGAAAATTTGAATACTGAGGAGGGACTTGATGAATTCTGGGAAGAGGAAGGCGGGTGATGCATGGTCGTCATTGCACTATGACGTTATAACGTTACCACGCATGCGTTTAAAAAAAGAAAAGAAAAGCGGGGAACGAGGGAGGAGCTGGGGGGGAGGAAGGGGAGGAAAGGGGAGGGGAAATGCAAGGGGCGGGCACAGAGAGCATCGAAGCAACCCAAATGGGAACAGAAAACTTCGGGGGGGGGGGGAGAGGAGCAGATTGCTATAGTGCGAAAACGGCAGGTTTGCTCAGGAGGAGTCGCAGAGGGGGAAATGAGGAGGAACTGAGAGGCAACTGGCCAGTCTGAAAAGGCCCTCAGAGTGGCTTACAAACTCCTTTCCCTTCCCCTCCCCACAACAGACACCCTGTGAGGTAGGTGGGGCACATCTACTCCACTCCACTCTACTCCCTGTCCTCCCTAGGCTCCATTCCCAAATTTCCAGGAGTTTCCCAACTTGAATCTGGGAACCCATACCCTCCTGTCCCCCATCAGTGGCCAAGAGGAACCTGGCAACCCTAATGCAGTTATTGCAGCAATCCTTTAGCAGCAATAACTGCAACCCTAATGCAATCTGAATTGTGTCATCCCCTTTGCATGCCTCTGCCCTGAAGAGTCATCTGGGAAAAGACCCAGGCCCAACCACGCAAGGCACAGCCTGTTCAGATGTCCTCTGTGCTATCTCACGTGCATGTGCTTCGAAGTATAGCAATCATTATCAATATGTTAGTTAAATAAACATGCATAGACTTGCTTATGTCACAGGATTTGTTTGCTTCTGCTACCCATGATGAAAGACAGAAAACTATCAAAGGCTCTGATCACAGGAATCTATTCTTTCACCTATCTTCTGATGTTTCACTATGTACTGCCTTCATAGTTTCAAGCCCACCTACAGAAACTGGTCTGTTTAAAACAGTGCAGCTGTGAGAGTCCCAGAATATCAAACCCTGAGCCTGACAGCAGTTTCTGTACTTGTACTGTACAATTCTGAAATTTACAAACATGTTTGGAAGATGCAGGAGGCTTCAGGGGCAAGGAGGAGACATCCACGCAATTGACTCCTTCCATTCATAAGGCTGGACCCAACCAATTTTTCCCCAGATTAATAAAAGAGGGGAAGGGATCTCGTTTGACCCCAAAAAAGGCTATGCTGGAGAACATGGGACTTCTATAAACAGAAGCCATGTGTGTGATGGGGGGTAATAATTGGGGGTGAAATTGAGCAAAAAAAGTTGTCTGCATCTAACTCATGATTTGTAGGTTCCAACCTAGAGCTAAAACTTACTTAGCTGCTATGTACAAACCTTCCCACTAGTGGCAAATATCTTCATGGCAGAAGAAGCTCCATGCCAGCAGTTTTACTATAGAACTCTAGAGCTATTCTTGTTTCAGGCTGTAGAAGGCAGTGCTAGGCTCAGCACCAGGTTCCCTGCTTCTCTGTTTTGTCTTCAGCTGCCAGAACATCATGTTAAACCTCAAAAAAAAATCTCCTAAAATGTTTATTTCAGTTTGGGTTTTGGGTGGCCAACTGTTTTATTTATTCTTTATTTTACCCTTGCCACATTTTCCTGTCTGTGAGGATAGACTTTAAATGTAGACACATGGGTACAAGTCTAGCCCAATAAAAACACAAAAGAGAATTCTCCTTCTTGGCCTATATGATAAACACTTTCTTTTTTCTAAGAGCACCTGGCTTAGTAAGAGGCTGATACCCAAAGCACAGTTAGCTAGATTTGTTTCTGCTGGAACAAATCCAAGTGTTTATAGAGGTAGGCTGCCGTTTTGTTTTTAATTGTCGATAAAAATAACATATGCTTTCAGGCCAAGCTGTTTTCTCTGGAGGACTTTCTCCCTCCTTTCTGGAAGCCTTACACCTGTTTTTATAGCAAAGCACCATCAAGATGGGTTTTTTTAAAACTTCATGTTTCACATTATTTACTGAGCTGAATGTATCTGGTGATTTTGTCAACTGGGGGGATATTATAGGAGTTTGGGATAATGGATCATGAAAGAAGCAGCATTCTAAAACAAATTTTCCTTGGTTAGGTAGTAAACAAAGCTGTGTCATAATATATGTGAAATGGAATTTAGAGGCTTGAAACAGAGTTGGCATCAGGTTTGGGAGGCACCAGCAAGACGCTAGCAGGTTAGCCCCATGACCACTTCTGACCTTCTCACAAAAGCAAGCAAATGGATGTGCACTTATTGCTGCTAAAGGATCAGATGTTGCTCTCCTACTTTGCTCACTTGACAGAAGTTACATTGGGAATTATGCTTCCAAAAAGTTGGCCACCATCACCATTGCCCCATTGGAAATTATTGCAGCTTGTTTGTCTCCTAAAGGATGACAGCCTCCATTTCTTCTAGGGGAGGCCAGTCCCAGACTGCTGCTTCCCAGAGGGAGAGGAGTTGGCCAAAGCCAACAAGCAGAGGTAGCCTTAATGGTCCAGGACCCACATATCTTTGGGACTGCCTCTCCTCGTATAGCCCCAGGGGATTGCTTCAGTCAATAGATCAAAATCTGCTGGTAGTTCCCAGCCTGAGAGAGATCTGGCTGTCCTCAACCATAGCCAGGGCATTTTCCTCCCTGGCTTCAACCTGGTGGAACTCTCTGATGAATAACATCCATGCCCTGTGGGACCTGATACAGTTCTGCAGGGCCTGTAAGGCAGAGATATTCTGCCAGGCATTTGGTTGAGGACAGCAACAGTGCCATCCTTTCCAGTACAGCCACCCTGAGTCCCCATGAGGCCAGTGATAACACTAAAAAAAATTAACACTATCTTTTGGTACTGCTATGTTTTATTGGTTTTAATTTGTTTTTAACAATGTTTATATGATACCAGGTTGTACACTGTCCTGAGCCCGGTCCCTCTGGATGAGGGCAGTTTAGAATTAAATTTAATGATAAATAGCTGCCAAAGTCATCTGCTTGCTCAGAAGATCCAATGGCAGTAAGTAGCTGCTGATGCTTCGCCCTGATGGAAGAGGAAGAGGATGTGTCACAAACTGATGCTTGGTCATGCATGCACCAGAATAGGAGGTATCAAGAGAGAGCCTAGAATGGAAGAGGGACCAATCCCTTCATGATGGTCAAAACAGATGTCATCCAGGGCAATGAGCAGCTAGGTACTGTGGGTCAGCAGCTGATAGGAGGCCGTCACTAGACCTAGGGCACCAGACAGCTAAATACAGTCATTTGATAGTTCAGTTCTCAATCTGCCTGCAGGTTGTGATCAGCACAGCTGAATATTCAACAAACTGTTGATTTGCATCTAGACAAATCACATATGTTCCCAAGTGTGCAAAAAACTGCAAACTGCGCATTTGTACTCACGTATTTGTTTACTGTTAAATGCTTCCTCCACACATTCTTTAAGTATATAAAACATTTGCATTTATAGTGAGTGACTTAAAGTCTCCATCCCTTATTGCTACCTACCTGCCCCTGTGTCTGTTAACAGGAAAGATAGGCAAACTGTGGAGGTATGGAACACTTTGGGCTGTCATGTTGTCCTAATGCTTTGCCATGCCATTCCCATCCCTGAGACTACTGCTTGCTAAAGAAACAAAAATCAACTTACAAAAACTGGTTGTCTCTCTGTTAGGGATGAATTCTCTACAGTCAGGAACTGTTGTTGTTATTCTTCTTCTATAATTTCCAGTATGCCTATCTCCATGGCTTCAAAAGCTTTGGTCAATTTATTTCAGATTCCTAGGCTTGGTGCTGCAGTCCTCCAAACTAATACATTAAGGCCTATTCTATGCATGTAGCAGAAATTAATGTTTATAAGGCTGCAGAGTGATGCGGTGTTAGAATGGACTGCTCCAAGGTTTTCAAAGTTCTGCTGCATTGGTAATTCCCAGTTAGTGGAGAAGTTACATATAGGGATGGACATGAACTGGGGAAACCAGCTGAACCATGAACCGAACCACAAACCAAACTGGGAAACTTGTTCATGAACTGAACTGGTTTGTGTGGTTCATGGCCCTAGAAACCCCGCTGAAGGGGACTATAGCCCCCTTTATATGTGGTTTGCAGAAAGCCTGAAAAACAGCTGAGTGGTGGGGAGCAGCTTGCTCCCCACTGCTCAGCTGTTTCGAGCTGTTTTGTGCAGTTCTTGTAAAGTTTAAAGGGACTGCAAAACAGTGCAAAAAACAGTTGCACAGCGGGGAGGTGCTCTATACCACACAGCTCTTTCAGGCTCTTCGGCAGTCCCTTTAAAGTTTAATGGGACTGCAGAAGATAGCCTGAAACAACTGAGTGGCAGGGAGCGTCTCCCTCTACTCAGCTGTTTTTGTGGCTTTTGCAGGGAACAGAAAGCACAGGTTTGAAGGGAGTCTTTCTGTTCCATCCATGAACCACCACAAATTGCACAAAGTGCTCTAAAAGTTCATAGAAGTTCATGACAGCGAACCTGTCATGAACTTCTGTTCATGAACCACAAATGGCAAAATTCATCATGAATTGTTTTGTGGTTTGGTTCATGTGCATCCCTTGTTACATAGTCTGTAAAGACCTAGGCTTAAAATCTTTCATTATGATATGCTCACTTTTGTTTGCAGAATGTTTTACATAAGGAAGCATTAAAATATCACTTTCACCATCTACATTCTAATGTGGTACTTCCCAATCTACTGCCTACAAATTCTACCATCTCATTCTATGTCCTGTATAGACCAGGGTTTAAGAGCACTGACCCAGCATTTCAGAGATGAAATTAACCGAGTCATTCTTAACTACTTTAAGGCACAGTTAATTACATCTTCAATACACTGGGTGAACACCTTTACAAGTCAATCCTATGTCAAGTTACTCCAGTCTTTTTTTTTCCTGTCAAGTTGCAGCCAGTTTACAGCGACCCCATAGGCTTTCAAGGGAAGAGACGTTCAGAGGTGGTTTGCCATTGCCTGCCTTTGCATCATGACCCTGGATTTCCTTGGAGGTCTCCCATCCAAATACTAAGCAGAGCCAACCCTGCTTAGCTTCTGAGCTTTGATGAGACTGGGCTATCCCAGGCTATCCAGTATAAATCCATTAAAATAAAATGACTTAAACTGGATAGGATTGCATTGCTAGTGTATTACTTTGAATAAATGCAATTCAGAGACTATAAAGTTGGGATGAAAGTGACCCAGAGTTTCTTAGCTCCAGAGGTGCCAACTTCAGTAGATGGCATATACTGACAGCAATGTGAGAGCCACTTGTCCATCCTGAAATTACACATCATTCAAGAAACTCTGTGACCAACACAACCATGTGGCTAAAGCCAACCACAACAGTCTTTGCCATCCGGTCACCGCCTGGCATGGGGAAATAATGATTAGATAGGAAAGACCCACACAACTTGCTCCATCCACATAGCTGCAGCATTTCCTTGCAGAATAATGGCTCTGATCCAAAACAGAATTTAGCACTCTTAAACCCATTGTAATCGTGCTTCAGTTTGCATTACTCTGTATTGGACCCTTACATTTTTTTCCCTTCCAGTGCTTTTGGAACATCTAGCTGAGGGATACTGCAAGTGCACCTCACTCCTGGAGCCTCTGAGTATGCCCACATAACAAACTTATCTGTCAGGACTTCCTGCAAAGAATCCTGGTAAGTGAGGATGCTGACAGTTCTCTAACAGAAATTCCCTCTCCCCAGAAACTGAGAGACCAAAAGTTCCCAAGGTTTTCTAGGAAGCATGAATAATAAAGCAATGCTTCTTTAAGGAAAAAAATGTCTAAAAACTGTATATTGCAATACAATGAGCTTTTTTTTTTTGCCTTCACAGCTGACTTATATAGGCGACTGACCCCATAGGGTTTTCAAGGCCTGAGACATTCAGAGGTGGTTTGCCATTGACTGCCTGTGTCATGACTCTGGTATTCCTTGGAGGTCTTCCATCCAAATTTTAGATGGGGCTGACCCTGCTTAACTTTTGAGGTCTGACGAGACTGGGCTAGCCTGGGCTATCCAGGTCAGGCAGGGAACCAAAGGGGGGATTTAACCCTAAAACCTGGGATCAAGAACCTAAAAGGGTAAGTCAAACAGAATAGAGGGCCAACAATAAAAACTAAATGTGTATAGTATAAAGAGATACATGTATTTATTAACAAAGAATTAAAAAACATATAAGGGCCCAATCACACCTCATGTAAAAATACCAGTATTTAGCACACAAGGGCTAATAGACTTGACCTGACATGTTTCGGCCTGTATAGGCCTTCTTCAGAGGTCAAACAGTGAGGAACATATTGGCTTAAATAATATTACAGTACAATCATACAATTATGCAACATAGATACAAGATGGACCAGAAAAGAATTGTTCCAAAGTGAAACCACTAGGCATAGAATAAAAGTATAAATGAGGCCTCCAAAGATGCAATCACATGCCAAAAGCTTTTTGCTTAAGGGACAACTTTACTGAGAATGCTTTGGCTATGCAATTATTGGAAGGCACTTTCTGGACCAGAAATTATTATCAGTGAAACATCATTTGCCATGTGATTGCATCTTCTGGTCTGCAGCTCAGCATCTTAACCTCTGAGCCACTGCAGCCCCTTCCTCATACTCCCTAGTCCCAGATAATTTCCTTCAGTGGCAGATCTCTGAATTATGCCTGTAAACAAACTGAAAACTGGTGACTGACAAACTGTGCTCAGTATGGCTCAATTAGAGTTCATGCAAAATTTTCAGAGGCAGCACCGCACATTTAACATTACAAGTCTACCCTGGGCATTATTAAAACATAGACAACTGTGGCAAAATAATCATTTTTTAAGAGGGAAATACAGCTCTTCTACCAAACTAAAGTTGATAGAAGTCACTTTACGCTATGGGTACCACTTGTCTATCTATAAGAAATATGGAATCTAGCAGCACCTCAGAACTGTGAATTTGATTTTTTACAGGGAGAGAGTAATTGACAAAAAATGGTTCTTCCTTCCATCAGTGAAAACCCTCCATTGAATCCAACCTAGATTGTCTTCAATATATAGAGAGAGGATGCCAACTTTTTCTGGGCCCTGGCTCTTGCACCTTGAAAAGCAGCTTAGTTTGCAGACATCAGCAAGGGATATCATACAGCTATAAGCACTGAAATATTTTACCTGCTGATTTCTTCATACCGAGATGTTTAAAAGTAATAATAGCAAGCTAGGCTGGTTTTGTTCTGACCATTTGGCAATCTGAAGGTTGAAATGGAATCTTTATACTACAGAATCAATCAACTGCATCAAGTCAAATTGTCTTTGTTGGCCATTGTCTTGCTTTATTCACAGCTAGTACATACTACTCAGAGCTAGCGGTGTCATGGTGTATGTCCAATGTTCTTACTGGCCAAATAACATTGTTTATCCCAGCCCCCAAGCATTTGATGTAGGCAGGCAAAATTCTAACAATGTCTTAATAAAACAGAATCAGTAAGTGGAAAGGTCATTGAACAGATGTAACAATATTTCCTAATGTCCCTCGAGTGATCAAATGAGAAACATCAATGCAACTGCACTGTGACTGCTTTCCTGCCCTCCTTTTGATCTAATGAGGAATTTTTTCCCTACCCCATCTGGATGCTCAGCTAAAATCGATGGAACTAATGATGAGCAGGAGGCTTGTGGGTTTCAAATAAGTAACTAGGAGGAATTTTTGTCATTGTCATGAGATGAGGAGGAAGCTGAAAGGGACCCAATGACCATACAAATTTAGAGGGTAAACATGTGAAACATCCAAAGCAATGGGATTAATACCATTTACGTCACTAGAGCGATTTTAGTGTAACAAGTAAACAAAAAAACAAACTGCCAGTAGCTCCTCATGTCTCAAATGATTAACATATACTTTATAATGAAATCTCCTGCTACTATAGCTCAAATCATTGGGGGGGGGGGTAGGGATGTGTGGCCCCACATACACTAATGAAAAAAATAAAATGAAAATAACCCATTGCTTTTGTTTTCATTTGGGATCCAAGAATGGGGCACAGTGTCACTGCAATGCACAGGGGCTTCAAAACAGGCCCATAGCTACTGTGGGGCCAATGGGGCCCAGCCCCCCACAGTTTTTACAGGCTCCTCCCCCTGGGTGGGGTGGGCTTACCTACCACCAGGAGCCCACTCGGGAGGGGCAGCAGGAGCCACAGGCCCCCCACCAAGCCCCCCATTGGCTGCCTTTGCTGAGGTGAGAGAAGTTCAGTACAGAGGGAGGTCCAGGCAGCTATGGGAGCAACAGTGAGGGCCAGGCAGAGGCACTGAAATCAGACAGAGCCCGGTCCTGCCCCTTCAGAGGAGGGTGGAAGAGGACAGGGCCAAGGCAGCCAATGAAAAAAGGTCCTGTGTGCTGACCTGGCTGTTGCTGGATAGAAGAGCCCCAGAATGCCGCCAAAGCGGCAGAGAGACAGAGAGGAGAAAATCAGTCCAACTCCAGTAGCTTCTCGTTTCTCATGCTGCTCCTTAGACTACCCCTCTCCAAGTCCTAGCCGGAGGTTTGTGATGGCTGCATTCACCCCCCTCCATTTGGATGAGACCCCCTTGTGCCAAAGAAAGCCCTCTGAAACACCCCCAGCAGGATGACAAGGGGACAAACAGAAAGAGGAGTGGAGCCTGAGTCCCCACAAGCTCACAGTTTTTTAGCCTCCAGCTCACCCATTTTTGTCTTAGCTCAGGAGGCATGGCTCCAGAGCAAACTAATTTATGCAGCAGCCAAACTGCTCACTCACAACTTTAATGCAAGTATTATTATTTATTGTATTTATTATTTAGTTATTATTTAAAAGTATGAGTGTGGCATGGCAATACCACACAGATATATAATGGCAGCCCCCCCCCCCCCCCCCCCGTGGAAAACATTGGCCCCCTGAACAAAAAGTTGTTAGCTACAGGGCTGCTTCATAGAGTTGTCAGGTCCCTCTGGGCAGCCGGCAAGGGATAGGGAGTGGGCTTACCAGGAACAGGGAGTCTGCCCATGTGACTTCCAATATGACCCAGAACTGATGTAGGCACATTGGGGATGTTGGGGCAATACTCTGGGTTTGGACTCTGGGTTTGGGGCAAAAATTCTATCATAGAATTAACTTCTGCCATAGAGATTTTTGCCCCCAAACCAGAACATCACCCCAATGTCCCTGATGTGCCCATGTCACTTCTGGGTCACGTTGAAGTAACATGGGCATGTCTCTAGAATGTCGGTTGTTCCTCTCTCTTTTTGTGGTAAGTCTACCCCCGCTGCCTAGCTGATCAGCAGTGGAGAGGTGGGGCCTGGGAGTGGGGGACCCCCACCAGGGCCTTTCTAAGGTTTTACTCCTTCTGTTCCTTCAATTTGTATCTAACCATTCAGGCAGACACCTTGCAGAAGGGATACACTAAAGCACATTACCTTGGAAGTGTAAGGAAAATGGTCTAAGGCACTAGGGAAGGTGGTACAACACAGAGATTCACCCACCCACCCATTGGCTCGTATAGTGGGCCAGCATCCTGCCTACCTGGTTGCAGCTTCTTAAATAGCTGCAGCCTCAGTTCCCATTATGGGTATTTTTTTACACCCAGGTCCTCTCTGGTCCTTTGTGCTTGAGAATTTTCAACTGGGAAGTCTACTCTTAGGAACACAGGATCTGAACCCGATCGAAAGTACATCACAAAGAAAGAACAGGCTTTGCCCCACTGGTGCCTCCATGTGTACTGATGGGGTACTCAAAGGTGTCACACTGGTGAAAACAGTGCTCTCCTAGGGCCATTAGAGCAGGGGTGGGCAATTGTTTTGGCTCAGGGGCCACTTTGTGGGAGCGGAGGTTAGCGGAGGGCCGCACCTTTTTAAATGATTGCATTCATTAGTTAACTTTGCATTTCAGAAAAGGTATAAATTGTATCATAAAAATCAATAAATATAAATTAAATAAAATAGTGGTAGTCTTATTCAATTTATTTATTGTGCTAATTTCATATCATCTATAGCTGCAAGCACATTTAATTTTAGAATCAGTTTAATGAGACAAATGTACTCTATCACACTTTTCTACAATTTTTTTGAAATCAGGAGAGAGATTGCTTGTTGAGATTCTCATCACAGCCTGCAAGTTAATGTCTGTCAAATGTCTGTTAATGTCTATATTTACTCTTGTTGATCTTCATGCAAAAAAAACTTTGCTCACAAATATATGTAGACCCAAATATAGAGAACATTTTCTCAGCAAATTTCTTCATACATGGAAACTTTTCAGCAGACAAAGATTTGTAAAAGTCAACTAATGTCACAGCATTAAACATTTCTTTCACAGTGTGATCTGACTGCATGTCAATAAGTTCAAGCTGCAGCTCCTCAGGTGCTGACAGTGGCCAACTGTCTTGGCGGGCCGCAAAAAACTCTGTGGTGGGCTGCATGTGGCCCCCGGGCCGCAATTTGCCCACCCCTGCATTAGAGGTTTAGAAAATGGCATGGGAGGCAAGTCATAGGTCCTTTCTCCCCATAGGCCATGGTGCCAACCAGAATTGAACACCCTTGACCTGGGAACTGAGTTCTCAGTTAGGAATTATCAAGCAAATATCTGGCTGAGTGTCCTCATTATGGATATGGACCTGTCGTCAGAATGTCCCTGGACTAGGTACAGAGGTATGTTCTGAAGTGCCACACTTCACAGGTATGCATGGGCCCAATTTGAATTAAGAATTCAGATTGTGATGGGGCCATGAGTCAGTGGCAGAGCAGTTGCTTTGCATGCATGATATGAAAAACGTCAGCCTGAGACCCTGGAATGCTGTTGCTAGTTGTGGTAGATAATGCTGATCTTGAAAGATGTATGGGCTGATTCAGTATAAGGCATTGTGACAGAATTGAAGAGATGTGGAATGCAGCAGGTAAACAGAGAAGCTGCAGAGTCACGTGACTGAGAAAGGTTGGAGAGCTTGGAATTCTCAGGTTGAGTGACAGATAACTGTCAGAGCGCACAGTTGAGAACAGACAGTTGAGTGAGGGAGTTGAAAGAAGCGGTTGAAAGAGCATTAACTGAAGCACAGAGAGTTAACTGATGAGAGAGTTCTGAGGAGAAAGTGAAACCTCTTTGCTCAGTGAAAACAGTCAGGGAACAGTTCATGTGAAAGAACTGTGGCTGGATAAAACTCTTAACTGGTATTCTCAAACAGTGCGAGGAGAGTTACCAGAGAGTGGGCAAGTTTAAGACCTCAGGGGTCACAAACACCAAACACACTACTCTAAGGGAACTTAAAAGGGTGGCTAAAGAAGGGCAAGAGGGTCTAAAGGAGTCTGGGAGAGCTGGGATGTTGAACCAGTAGACTTAGGAGACCAGATAAAGCCCAAAAGGTTAACCACTAAAAAGTGACTGGAGAGTGGAGTCAGTAGAAGGGTTTTGTGAACCAAGTTTTTGGAAAGGTCAAGCTATCTGACACATCAGCTAAGGCCTGAACATATCCTGTTCTTCTCCTCTTCCCTACACAATGTACATTGTTCTCTTGAGGTTTCACTACTGATAAGGCTGTTTGCCAGGAGAGAGCTCTAGGAGACATCTACCTGTGCTGATGTGATTATGTGTACTGAACACTGACGTTGCTGACTGCAAGAGTGTTGCGTAAGACTGTCAGCCTGGGCTTAAAATAAACGACCACTGCTGAGTTCAGGCAAACTGGGTTCTACTCCTTCCACCCGTGTCTCGTGTGCAAAGTCCTTCATGTGGTGCCTGAACAGGGACATGTGAGAGGGTCACACCACGACTCACCAGTGCCTGGCATAGGCTCCTTGAGTGCACTCTTCTCGTCATCGGGACTCCACAACCCCATCAACTGGTGAGTATGGGCAGAACTTTAACACTCCCCCAACAACAGCATGCTAAGGAACTTAAGTACTTGATACAGGCGTGCGGCAGGTCTGTAAGTTGAAACTCATCGAAAAAGAGTGTCCCTGGTACCCCCTTGAGGGATCCCTACAACTCCGCCAATGGGAAAAAAATGGAAAGGCTCTCCATTCCCCCCGAAGGGCACCAGTGGATATGCTGTGTGTCTGGCATCAGACTCGACATGCTGTCGAAATGCATGGCCCCGTTCAGGCAAAAGTGAAATTAACTGACAACCCTCCCCCTTATTCGGTCTGTTAGGTGGCTGCCCCATCACCCACTGTTCCCAGTCCTCCAGCTGGACAACCTTCAGCTCCAATGGCCTCCACTTCCAATCCAACCGGGGGACCAGCCAATCGCCCGGGGAACATGGTCTGCCAGGTCCTTGAAGCAGAACTGGAGCGAGGGAACAGTGATCTAGAAGACCTCACTGAGACGTTAAGTCTCTGTCCTGTCCATTACACTGGTCAACAAGATGCCAATGGCCACAACATTGTGGAGTACAAACCCCTGCCTTACCATTTATTGATGAAGTTCCGAAAGGGGATCCGAGACATGGGCCTTAGCAGTTCCTATGTCCAGGGTCTCTTAGAGGCCACCATGAGGAATCATCTCCTGGTTCCCAAGGATTGGAAAACCACCATACGAATGCTCTTAACTCCTGTTCAGTATGTGGTTTGGGACAGTGAACATCAGTGGCAATGTCACACCCGGGGTCTTAACTCCGGGGGGTAATACACGGCAGAGCAACTCTATGGACATGGTCTTTTTGCCCCAGTAGATCAACAAATTGTTCTGCCTGAGGGGTGGCCTCCAAGTGCGCTTTTCACACATTGCAAAAAGTCCCACCTACTGGCATTCCCTTACAATCCTTTTCCTCCATTTGCCAAAAGGCAACCGAGCCCTACCCAGATTTTATCAATTGCCTGCAACAAGCATTAAAGTGCCAAATTGACAACTCAGAGGTGCAGGCTGAATTGATGAAGAAATTGGCTAAAGAAAATGCGACCGCCGAGTGCCGCCAGGTGATTCAGGGCAGTCAGTGCTCTCTAGAGCGAGCTGGGCAAGAGTTAGTGAAATCCTTTTTCCTTTTTCTAAGCAAGATTTTCAAATTGCTCTGTTACTGTCTCCTTCTTTGCAACTTGCTCTAGCTGACTTTGTGGGGGAAACTGCTTATCATTTCCTCCCTGATCCTCACTTTACTCTGAAGCAATCTGCTCCCTGTCGCCTTGTTTCTGTCTTATCTCCTTCTCCGCTCAAGGGAGGCCCCACTGTCTTTACTGATGGGGGGAAACTCCAGGGAGCTGTTGCTTATCAGCTCCACGGACATTGGGAAACCCAGTACACAGCAATACAGGCCTCTCCACAACGGGCCGAGCTGGCTGCAGTAATCCTTGCCCTTCAGCTGTTTCCTCAAGATGTTAATCTCATTTCTGACTCACTGTATGTAGTGAAGCTCCTTGCTTCCCTTCCAGGAGCTTACCTGGCTCTGCACATAGACTCTAATCTGCTTAGCTTGTTTCTCACTTTGCAAAATTTGTTAGCTAGCCGCACTCAGAAGTTTTTTGTTGCCCACATTAGAAATCACAGTTCCCTTCCTGCATCTCTCACAGAGGGCAACACCCATGCTGATGCTGCAGTGCACTCACTTTTTTCAGACCTGTGGCAAATGGATGTCACTCAGGTCCCTGAATTCTCTCTCTGGAAACACCTCCATGTTTCTATTGACACCTATTCTGGAGCCATCCATGCAACCCCTCAGAGGGGTGAAACGGCAAATCATGTCATCACTCATCTTTACAGTGCTATTACAGCCCTGGGTCGGCCCCATCACATAAAAACTGACAATGGGCCCACCTATGTTTCTTCTGCCTTTGCTGCCTTTTACAAGCAATGGGACATTGTTCTCACACATGGGATACCACATAACTCCACTGGTCAAGCGATTGTGGAGCACGCCCATCGCACCTTTAAAACCTTTCTTGCTAAACAAATAAAAAAGGGGAACTTTCCCCTCCTAACCTGGCTAACATCCAACAGGCCATGACCCAAGTTTTATTCACTGTTAATCAGCTTAATGTTACCTCTGGAGCTGATCATGCCTCACAAACTGCTTTTGACTGACATTTTTGGTCTGGTCCACCTTTGCCCTGTCCTCTGGTGACGTATCAGGATCTGCCAGATTGAACCTGGCTGGGTCCGGTCCCTTTGATAACCCGGGGGAGAGGGTATGCTTCTGTTTTGTCTCTAACAGGTCCACTGTGGGTTCCTGTGAAGTGTGTCCGACCCAGTCATGGCATGGCACAGCGTCACAAACTTCAGCCCAGTGCCTGAGATGACCACAGTCAGCCTGTCAGAAGCTCAGCTCCCATTCCGGCCCCGGCAGCCCTGCCAGAGGGCACCTCCGATAACCTGGGGAGCCGTCAAGCAGACCACCAACCGAGCGCAGCGCCTCCTGATGGAGCAGGGAAAGGAACAGACCCCAGAGAATCTTTTTGCTGCAATTTGTGCGATTATAACTGCAAATTCTACTCTCACCATTCTGTGTTGCCTTTGCTTGCCTTCCTCCCCCCAGGGGAGATGCGAGCCCCCTACCTCTGAACCCCTTCTCTAAGCCACATGAAAATCTGTGAGAGGGCTTGGCAAAAAGTGCAAACTTGAGCTCTTTTTGCTTGAAGAATGGCCAGTCAGCCCCAGGATTGTTAACCAGCTGTGCCTTTCCTGTTTGTACCCCTCTGGAGGTTTTAAAGAACCTTTCAGCCCTGCCCCATGCCACTTATACCAGGTGTTTTCTGGCAGATACCTCAACCTGTGCCTTTGGGTCCAGTTTCCACAGGTGGGGACCATGGTCTTCTTGGGTCCCAGCCAGTGGACTTGAACTCGCTACCCCTCATGTGATTTCCCCAAATGGAACCATGTGTCTTCACATCTCACTTGGTGATACCAAGCTGGAGTGTGTGGATTTGGGAAAAAATTATTCTGTCTGGGACCTTAACTGTGCAGCCAAGTTGGGATTTGGGAACGCGCTGGTCCACACAAGTACAATCATCCCATGCTCCCCGAAGGGTGGGTTCTAACTTGCGGGTGGAGAACCTTCAATTACATCCCCACAAATCTCCCAAAAACCTCCTGTTGCATTAGCTGCCTGGTTGTAGCCTTGCATTCCCATGAGCAGTTTAATGGCACCTACCATGCACCTCCTAGTGGCCACCGGCGACGGGAGGCCACCCCCCTTAACAAAAGGTGTAACCCTTCCCCCGGGTTGTTAAGCCAAGCCGAATATGTGGCCTTGGCCACTTCTCTTGTAGGGGTGCCTGCTTTGACTGTTATTAACCACCATGCCATTACTGCTGTAGCCTGCAACCTTGCCAAGACCATCAATGCTACCTCTCGGGCGCTGGCACTGCTGAATGAGGAGCAAGTGGTGCCACGCCAGGCCACATTGCAGAACCGCACAGCAATTGACTATTTACCCTTACTCCACCATCATGGTTGTGAGGAACTGGACGGTATGTGTTGCTTCAATCTCACTGACAACTCCAAGGTTGTCAGATCCAGAATCTGCATGCCCTGGCAGAGTCCATCAAACAAGATATCCTGCCTGCCTGGTGGGCAGCTTTCTGGAGCTGGATCCCCACTGGGTGGTTAGGCCAGATTATTCAGTATTGTGTGTTGTTTTCTGTGTTGGGAATTATGGTTTGCTGTATTTTACAATGCCTTCCTAGCCTGTTTCAGCTTTGCCAGTCAGCTAGCCCAAAGCTCTCAGCTTACCTCATGATGACCTCTCAGGGGCCTCACACCCAGTTCTGGGCAGATCCCTCTGACGACACATCAGATGAGGGGTCTGATACAGAGACCTTGCTTTAAAATATAGAATAGTGGGATGTTGGAAAGTTCAAGCTAGCTGACACATCAGCTACGGCCTGAGCATATCCTGTTATTCTCCTCTTCCCTACACAATGTACATTGTTCTCTTGGGGTTTCACTACTAATAAGACTGTTTGCCAGGAGAGAGCTCTAGGAGACATCTACCTGTGCTGATGTGATTATGTGTATTGAATGCTGATGTTGCTGACTGCAAGAGTGTTGCGTAAGACTGTCAGCCTGGGCTTAAAATAAATGACCACTGCCGAGTTCAGGCAGACTGGGTTCTACTCCTTCCACCCGTGTCTCGTGTGCAAAGTCCTTCACCAAGTAACATCTGAATTAACTGAAAGTGACAAGCATACAGCCTCTGTGAAAGTTAAAGCAGCGTAACTTGTTTAGTGACCAATGAAACAAACTATCCTCTGTATATGAATCCCATCCCCCTGTAGAGTTTTCTGTATAATAAAGATCTGTGCTGTTTGACGTTTACAAGCACTGGGGCCTGAAGTCTGCGGTAAAGAGTATACTGGACAGTGGCCCTCAATATATCTAGAACATATATAGAAAAACCCCAAAGAGACAACTTATAAAGCAAACCCCGAAGAGACTACTGAAATAGGGAACTGGTCAGATATAGAAAAGTGGGACTGATCAGTTACCTCACAACACAATAACTGAATCCAGTATAAAGAAATATACAAATAGGCAAGGACGATACAGCTTGGTCACAGCCAACGGCTGGGGAGAGGTTGTTGGGGTTATAGCAGCCTCATGAGTGACTTTTGTACATAGAGGGGGGGCATAGATCCCCCTTGTGCCATTTACCCAACCTGAAATGGTCTTGGGTGTGTTATTTGCTCCATCTTCATGTAACTCAAATACACATTGGCTCCAGAAATCTGTGTAGCTCAAGTACACATGCAGTTCCCAGCAGGGCAGATGTAACATGAAGTTAGGCCGGTATCAGGGAGTTAGGCTGGAGGTGTTGATGGAAAGAGGAGAAAAGGGAAGAGGAAGGAAAAAAGTGAAAAGTCATTCCTAATGGGCCAATTCCCAATGGGCCGAATGAACAATTACAAAATAAAGTAATTTCATTAAAAATAAAATAAAACAAAATGGAAAAAATGTGTACTTTGATGTATATATGTTTTAGAAGCTAAAATTTGTTAGATTTTTACTGTAATTTGGAATTATACCTGTAACTAGGGTTGCCAGGTCCCCTTGTTGCTCTGTTGAGGGGATTTGGGGAGCATTCCAGGAGTGCCCCTCCCCTCTTCTGAGATTTAAAGGGCTTCAGCTGATCAGCAGGGAGCACCTGGCCTGCTGATCAGCTGGAGGGTCCTTTAAATCTTTTAGGCAGGAGGGAGAGGGGTTGAGCCCACACAGGCATTGCCGTCAGCAGGCACACGGTCACATTTTGCACCAGCTGTAATTTCCGGGTCAGCCTCAAGCGTAAGCCTGCATAGAATGAATTGCAGTAATCCAGCCAAGAAGTGACCATTGCATGGGTCACTGTAGCTAAATCCTGGGGAGGGAGATAGGGCCTTAGCAACCTAATCTGCCTAAGATAGAAAAAGGCAGACCTGGCAACTGCAGTAACCTGAGCCTCCATGGAAAGACAGGCATCCAGCATTACTCCCAGGCTCCTCACTTTTTGAGCTGACACCAAAGGCATCCCTTTCAGAGGAGGGAGCCTGATACCGACATCCATCCCTCCGCTCAGGAACAGGACCTCCAGCTTCAATGGACTGCCATAACCATCCAGCTACAGCCTTCACAGCCTCAACCAGATTTTCAGGTGCAGAGGACTGGTGGCTTAGTAACAGATAGAGCTGAGTATCATCTGCATATTGATGGCAACCCAGTCCATACCTCTGAACTACATGGGTGAGGGGGTGCATATAGATGTTAAATAACATTGGAGAGAGGATCGCCCCCTGTGGCACTCCACATTCCAGTGGGCAACATGAGGAGACCCTCTCGCCAAGCACCACCCTCTGTTCCTGACCATGGAGAAAGGAGGAAAACCATTGCAAAGCAGTACCCCTAAATCCTACATTGGTGAGGTAGTGGGTCAACAGATCATAGCTGACTGTGTTGAACGCTGTCGTTAGACCTAACAGCAACAGCAGTGCTGAACTTTCCTGATTCAGATGCCTATGGAGGTCATCTGTAAGGGTGACCAGAGCTGTCTCTGTCCCGTGGCCAGGGCAGAAGCCAGACTGGAAAGGATCAAGGATCATCCAGGAAAGCTTGGAGTTGTTCGGCCACCAGTCTCTCAACTGCCTTACCCAGGAACTGTAGGTTCGACACTAGGCAGTAGTTGGCCAGGAACATAGATTCCAGTGATGTTTTTTTTCAAGACTGGACAAACTACTGCCTCCTTCAAGGCCCCTGGGAAAGTCCCAGTAAAGGGGTACAAGTTGATTTTTTCCTCCAGAGGGACCAGAATGACCTCCCCACAAGGTTTCACTAGCCAAGAAGGACATGGGTCAAGGAGGCAGGTAGTAGGCCTCAGCACTGCCAAGATCCTGTCAACTTCCTCCTGGGAGAGTCAGCTGAAGTGATCTAGTGTCAGACCCAAACATGGACAAGGGACTTCCAGTTCCCTTACTGTCGCAAATGTAGCCGGGGGGTCCAGGTAGAGTGTCTTGATCTTACCTGTAAAATAGCTCTCAAATGCCTCACAATTCACTGCTTAGGATTCAGGCATGAACACTGCTGCCCTGCTTGTTACAAATGGGGTGGCAGCAGTGGATTGGAGCCCCCCAAAATGGGGAAAACCCCGCCTGGACCTGGGAGCTGGCAACCCTACTTGTAACCTTCCATAAAGAGTGGGGCAGATGGGGTAGAACATATTTATTTTTTTATCATCACAACAGGTGAACACAAAGAATATAAAAAAGAAGAAAACATCAAAACTTTTCTGCAAATGAAAGAAGGTACCTCAAGAGATAATCTTTTTCTTTCCCCTCAAGTGTTGTGTCAATGGAAACAAACTGTTGGAGTGAGTGACTCAGTATGCGTGGACATTGGGGGTTGCTACATGTGTATAGATGTAATCTCCTTGAATGGGATGCCTCTCTTTGTCTTAACCTGGAAGCTGCCCTCTGACCTGCTCCTCTCTCCTGCTTTGTCCTCTCTCCCTGCACATGGCCTTCCATGGAGACACCTGTCTCTACAGGTCTCTCCTGTATTACAGTGCCCTCATACTCCCACACATATGATGCTAGGAGAAGAAGAGATTGGACTTATACCCCGCTCTTCACTCACTTGGAGTCTCAGAGCGGCTTACAAACTCCTTTCCCTCCCCCTCCCCACAACAGACACTCTGTGAGGTAGGTGGGGCTCAGAGAGCTCTGAGACAACTGTCCTTGAGAGAACAGCTGGTACAGAGCTATGGCTTGCCCAAGGTCATCCAGCAGGTGCAAGTGGAGGAGTGGGGAATCAAACCCGGTTCTCCCAGATTAGAGTCCGCGCACTTAACCACTACACCAAACTGGCTTGCTAGACAAGTTTGCCATTGTTATAGGGAAAGAACTCTTTAGGTTAGGCTTCTCTCTCTCTCCCCTTTCAACCACAACCTGATGTGAATTGGCTTTACTTGAATAAATGTAAGTTTACTTTTTTACAATATACTTCTGTGGAGATTTATTTACTGCACTCAGTATCATGCTTCTATGACTGGGAAAACTCTGCTATATTAACCAAATATCCCAATACAAACCAGGTGTTCTCACTTCAAAGGAAACAAGATTGAGACTAAGTTGCTTCTTCCTAACCCTCCCTGAGGTACGTTTTTCTTTTGCTGCTATATAAGGTAAAGGTTTCCCTTGCTCAAAAGCCAGTCGAATCCGACTCTAGAGGGCAGTGCTAATCTCCATTTCCAAGCCAAAGAGCCAGCACTGTCCAAAGACTTCTCCATGGTTATGTGGCCAGCATGACTAAACGCCAAGGTGCACAGAACACTGTTACCTTCCCACCAAAGCGGTACCTATTTATCTACTTGCAATTTCTTGCTTTCGAACCGCTAAGTTGGCAGGAGCTGGGGCCAGAAACGGGAGCTCACTCTGTCAAGCGGCACTAGGGTTTCAAACTGCCAAGGTGCCAACCTTCTGGTCTGCAGCTCAGTGTCTTAACTTCTGAGCCACCACGGCCCCTTTTTGCCGCTTCTTAGTGTTAAAATCTGTTTTATCAGTCTAGGCACTGTCAGAAGCCTAATATAGGCCTGTCTCTTATGAGCCTGTCTGGTTCTCAGACAGAGGGGAGGATCACTCAGTTTATCTTCCAACCAATCTTTCTGGCAATAAATAAATAAATAAATATGGAAACTAACTTGTGGCATGGCTAAAATATCATTAGCATGTGAGGAGAAATTTGTGGTGGTATCATCCAGCTGAAAGGTTTTCAGACAAATGCATTTCTCTTTGAGGCTTTCTTTTGCAGAAAAGTATTGTTCTCTTTGCTAGAGGGTACAGTTTGAAACACTGCATTTCTGTTCCTTAATGGCTTCTAGCCACCACTATTAATTTGGTTTCTCAACCTACGTTTCTGCAAAATGATAAAAAAAAAACAGCATTGCATTTTTCCTCTACTAGGTCTAATTACAGTTTCTGTTTGTGTGTTTTTGAGATTTTCTATTCATTTAGATTTTGCAGTTTCATAACTGATGGAAAGGTGTCGAGCTAGCTTAAAAGCCGCTATTTTTTTAAAAAAAATAAATCAAACAATAAATCAGCAATAAAACTATCTATAAATGTTTATTTTTTCAAAGGTCAAGCAATAAAAATAGGCATGTGCCTATTAATTATTTGCTTGGAAAGAAATTGCCATCAGTTGTAGCAACCTGATATGCTGTTCACTTTTCACAAATAGGCAGCCGGATCTTCTAAAACTTTAGCTGCTAGATCAGCTTATGACAGGATTGGACCGTAAAAGACATTCTGGAAGTATTGACCAGTCTCCATTACTGCTGATGAACATTTGCTGTTCAAAGATGTTGTCTGCAGGTTCTGTTGCACACTGATGGTGCTGTGTAAACATTAAATAAGTAATAACAGTCTGTCACATTTGTTAATGGTGTCAGCTTGCAGTCTACCTTAAAACACACACACACACTCACACACACACACACACTGGGTTAGACTGAATGTTCTGGAGAACAGAATGTTATAGGGTAACAATTTTTATCCACTGTTTTATTTATTCAATTTTTTGCTCCCTTCTCCCAGTTGCTTTCTAAAGAGCTGCTGCTGTGGGTTGAGGGATTCACCGGAACTGTAGCATCTTCTGAAGTATGTTGAACAGGGATGAATTTGGGGATCCTTCCAGTTCACCCTTCAATCTAGTTTTGTAGCAGGACAACAATTAAATTAACAATTCAGGTAGTCATTGAAGAGATGCAGTGATGGAGAATGCTTTACCTGTTAAATTTCTTTTTGTCATGCAGCTGTTAAATTTTAAGAAACAGAAACCTTGCCTGGGAAAAAAGGTGACAGTCTTTAGTTAAGCTGTTTAGTTTTACTGAAGTCAATTAGACAAAGCTGGTTTAAGAGCAAGAACTCTGATGTAAGTGCTTTATGGATCACAGCCGGGAAGGTACACTTTTGCAGGTTTAAGTGCATTTAAGCTGCTCTGAGTGGTTTTGTGAATCACATCCAGGAAGAGAAAAAATCTGGTCAATGAAACTAGATTACAAAATATGTTGATTCTGAAATTAATGATTACTTCTGTGAAGAGGGCTTTTTCTAAAAGTGCCCATAGAAGTGTTAAGAAATCAATTTGTGCCCAGTATTGATGTACTTGACTAGATAATCAAAATCATTAAAGATAAAATCATTCCCCTGCCTTGAACAATGCTTTCTGGGATTCCTACTGTCATCATTATAATTCATTTATGGAGTGAACCAAATGGCACTTAAAGACATTCTCTAACAGGAAATCTGAGTCTTCTTGATACTATATTGCTTTATGTACTTGTTTTAGAAGGCCTTATTTTAAGGGACCAAGGCTTTGAATTAAAGATGTAGTTCTTAGGTTGGAGCCCAGGATACCCTTGCACTAAGTAAACAGTCTCTCTCCAGTGAATGAGAGCTTCCTCCAACCTCTCTCTCTCTCTCTCTCTCTCTCTCTCTCTTGGAGAAAGACTCCTCACTTAGTGGAAGGGAATTCTTGGATTCAGCCCAGATTCCTTCCTTCTTGATTTTAACATAACCCTTCCAATATGCAAAAGCACTTTAAGGCTTCCTGGCTATGGCTCAGAAATTCCCATGTGCCATCAAAGTGCTTCAGTGCACAGACCAGATCTGTCCTGGCTTCATTTTCAACTTCAGCTTCCTGTGCTGCATCTGAAGCTGCTATGGAAATTTCACTGACTTTCTAGAGTAACTTTTCTTTTCTTTTCCTGTTTTGTTTTCCAGGTATATCCTTCCTGTGAGTCCTCTAGATACCTTATAAGATGCACAAACAAATGTACAACAGGATGCATGCTTATAGATTTATTTCCATTCCACTGTCTTTGCCTCAAAGAATTCAAAGCATCTTACAAAGAAACACTAAAATATAATTTAGACAAACAAAGAAAAAATATATAGTACAACTCCTGAACTGGTCCTAGATCTACTGGGCCACATAACTCCCAGTCACAGGCTGCAAGTCTTGAGCAAAATGCCAAGGTCCAAGAGCCCTTGGTTGTTGCCCTATGGCTAGCATCAAAAGGTTTGTATCCAAGTTTAGATAACTTTAACAAGGAGGGAAACTGCAGCTCAGCCCAGATCTCATTCAAGTGAAAGACTTGTTCCCAAGATTCCCTTCCCCATGCCATTTATCTACATGGCTTTTATCTGTGCATTTTTGGCATGCATTTCTAGCATTCAGAAGCAACTAGTTGCATATCAATACTATTCTGCTGCATGATTAGATGGCTGTTCCATAGCTCATGCTTCACTAGGGTGGTCAAGTATATCTGAGGATTGAGTTGGATGGTATCATGCTCATAAAAGTACTCAGAAATCCATGCTTGCTCAGATATAGCATCAAGTTGCTCTGAAAAATGGACCAGGCTGAGTATCATAGAATATTAACTAGAGACACTGAAGGAATCATGTTATAGTATACAGGATATTATGTATGCAACATAGAAATGAAGAGTCTGTTCTAAACTGATAAGGGTGGCTGCACTCTTTTGTGCCTCAAGGCAATAAAACCTCTGCAAGAAGCTACTGGTTCTGCTGATTGGGCTCAGTTACAAATGCTGTGGACATTAAGACAACATCAAAATGCCCTTAAGGAGAAATGTAGTTGAGAAATCAAAATGAAATTGTTTATAATTAGGATTCATGTGAAAATCTACATGAGTTCATAAAAGAGCATATCAACTTGGCTTCCAAAGAAGACAGCAGAAGCTATTAACATAATGACTTAAAAGTCAGCATCAGTAAAGTTGAATGTAGCAGGAGACCACAGTAGGTGAAGGATCACAAGGCAAAACAAGGCTATTTTAACTGTTCAAGAAAATGATTTTGTGCTATCCAGTGCTTCATTTGATTTTCAGAATTTGTTTGATTTTGCTTTATTCCTTTTTAAAGAATAAAATAATGTCTATGTCAAAGACAAGTAGTTTATAGGCCCTTGTAAATTTTCCTTGCAAGGCCATCCAGGAATGTGGAGGAGAGTAATTAAGACATGGAAAGAAAGGATTGAACTTCCACGCTGAATCAGCTACTATTTACAGTTTTTAACCATGTCTTGATTAGTTTTAAGGCAACACTTTTTAATGCACTAACTCAGCCCAATGAAAGAAATCACTTAAGAATCATGGACTCAGAGGCACAGAAAAATGTCTGATGTTGCAGTTAATTAGTATTAATAAAATCAAAATGGTGTTTACTCCAGTTCCAAACCATTTAAACAGAGGAACTGGATCCAATGTGACATTATTCTGTCACCTTAGCTGGCATACAATGGATTTTGACATTCCTCAGGGTGGATTTGAAAATGGCATTAATATCACAGGAGAACAGTGCATAAGGAGGTGATGGATAAACAAGTGTGAGGGAAGTTCTGAAGAAATAAGCATTTCCTTTAAAAAAAAAAGCAAGTAGACCTTTTCTGAAATTATGTTTTTCAGAAAACAAGGTTACGGTAACATTTACTGACTGAACAAAACATATATTTAGTCTTCTTTCATCACATTCACACCACGGAATTGCTTGTGGGTTGGTAAGTTTAAGGAGAGCTCATGCCATTGGTGTGGTAAGATTCATGTTTGTTTCATGCTTCTGTGCCAGAACATTGGCAAGAGATTTGAGAACATGTTGACCCTGCCTTCCAATGATCCATCCCAGTTTTTTAAAACACACCCACACCATCGTTCTGTAATCTCGCCAGTCTTTTCTTTGGCATTTCCTTTGATCAACAACAGTAATGGCTGCTTGTGCCACATAGAAATGGGAGCTTGCAAGTCAAACAAGGTTAATCTGACCAGCTGCTTGAGTACTGCTGCTCATTTGATGAGAGCTAGCTTGCATCCGCTCAGTTCAAGGCTCTGAACAGAAAACATTGTTGCCTGACATGCAGGCGTGTTACACAGACCAAGAGCCATTTTTTAGAATATTGCTTCCAAAAGGAACCAGATATCAGGCTTTCTAATAAAGCAGGCAATTTTTCTGGCTTTTTAGAGGACAATTGTATGGAGGCAGCACCCCTGTACCAACTTGGTTGGAAGCTGGCCAGCCAAGGGAGCCACCCAGAAACATGTCAAGGCCTCAGCCATGCCCAAAGGATCCCAAGGACATGGCAACAGTAAAGGAGGAAGGGTGGGACTTAGTTAAATACAGGGAAGGCCCAGACAGGGAGGACAGATCCAGGAGAGAGCACCTGGTGAGGTGGAAAGGGGGACAGGAAATCCCAATCTCAGTCGGCCTGAGCAGTCTAGAAATGAGCCCCTTTAGAGGAGGCCTTGGGATGGAGCAGGGTGTGCCCAGACCCAGGGGGAAGCCCCATTGGCCCTGGCTCCTGACAAGAGAGGCTGGGGATGTCCCTCCCACAGGGAACCCTTCAAAAGGTGGGTCCAGGAAGAGCCAAGGTGAAAGAGCCAAGCAATATCTCAGACTACAAGGCAGCCTGAAGGAAGGGAACAGGGTGTGAGCAGCCCCCCCCCCTTTCTGGTAACTGGAAAAGGGGAAGCTGGAGCGTACTACATACCTGGCCTCTGTCCCTACAACAAAGGAATCTGACAGATGATATAACTGGTTTCAAACTGAAGTAGCAAAGGACATCATAGAAAATGCATGTCTTGGCCTTAGGTCAGAGTTAGTCTAAATATGGTGTTCATAATGTTTGGGATATGTTTTCCACTATTCTAAGGTTGCATTGAAATATGTCTGCTGTATGATTTCAGTCAGTCTGACAAATCTAATATAATGTTTCTGTCTAGATTATTCAGATCCTACAGCAAGGGAGATTATTCAGATCCTGGGGCAAGGGAGAGGGCTAAATTTTACTGACAACAACATTAGTGGTTTCTTGTGCCAGAGAAATGCTAGTTTGTAAATTAGATAAGGTTAATCTGACCAGGTGAAGTGATAGAGCCTTGAGAATCTTTGATTATGTCTTGATGCTGCATAAGCAGAGCATGATAAACGCTTGCTCCTGTATCTATTTTCAATGTTAAGGCAAAGCAGAAAAGGGGAAAGAATAGGGGGGAAAAGGAAGGCAAAGGAAGGAATTGAGGAATCTCTCTGCCAGCTGTATAAGATCCAAACTGAGCTTCTGCTTTCCCTTACTATGGCTGAGGACAGACTGGCAAAATGAAGCACAAGGGAAGCGGGGCAAAAAGACCCAGGCCGAGTTGTCACGGGGCTTTCCATTCGGACTGTGTAGACTGATGCAGGATCATACTGGGGAAGAGGCAGAACGGAGAGTTCACACTGTGGGGTGGCCCCTGGCAGTGGTGGCGCAGTGGTGTGTGGCTTTGGTCCATTTTGCTGACCTGCGTATAAGCGCATGGGTGCAGCAGCCAGATCAGTGGGTTCACATTACCGGCACCACTTGATGTGCAGCTTATTTGTGTCCACACTGCCAGGAAGCAGGATGAACACACATCCAGACAGCTTGACACTGGTTTCACCAGGTACCTTTTTAATGTGGGATGAAAGTGCTTCAGGACAAGATGAGTGTGGCACGGCAGTGCCAGACAGCTGTCGCTGTGTGAACAGGCTCTTTTAATCCACTTGCAAAGCAGGCCTGTATTGGGCCAAACTGCCAGTCTGAACTCAGCCTATGTTAAAGCCTGATTTGGCCAGAGGCAAGAGCTAAATGGAAGGAATCAAAGGGTCCTTGATCCCCTTGCTCTTAGCCTGTGGTTTGTCACTTGTGACCCCAAATAAACTGGCCCAATGGATCCATAATCAGCCCTGGATGCCATTTACAGTACTTTTTTGTTTGACTAAACAGTATTTTTGTAACCTGCTTTGGGTCTTCATTGGGGATACAAGTAAGGTACAAAAGACAAAATAAATAAACTGACATTGAAGTGAATCTTCCAACAGTTTTCAGTTTCTTTCTAAGGGTCCATGGGATCAGATCTGCACTATAACAATGGCATGAATTAATCACTTATTCCCTTAGCAGTTCCTTTCTACTGTTGTTCGAAGAAAAACATTCAAGGAAACAGCATAAATTCAACTCCCCATCCTAAGCTAACACAGAGAGGCCTATGCAAGCTGGCTGGAAGACCAGAGGATAAGAAACTAAAGGGAACCTAAGATATTACAGGGATAGGGAGGGGTATTTAGGTAGAGGCAGTGCTCTCAGATCTAGCAAATCTTGAAGAAGTGGACAGATGATACTATACAACTTGGGGGAGGGGTATTATTAGGGAGATCGTTTATCTTTATAGTCTTTAGAGGAGATTCCTCAGTTGTCATCAGGCTACTTATTAACACAGTCTTACTGGTGGGTGTGCAGCAAACGAATATCTCTAGAATCCCCTGAAGAATGATCAGCTGGCACATCATGAAGCAACATTCCAGTAGTTCTTTTCTGTTTCTAATGCCAGAACATCTAAAGGACAGGTCAGCTTTAAGGAGTCCTCAGAAAGTTGTTTCCAGCTTCAGTTCATGACACAATGCCAGAACATCTAATGCCAGAACATCTAAAGGACAGGTCAACTTTAAGGAGTCCTCAGAAAGTTGTTTCCTGCTTCTGTTCAGAACACAAAATATGTGGTAGTCCCAGCCCCAAAGACACTGAGTAAAAGAACAGAATGGGTGAATGAATCAAACAAACACAGTCTACTGCCAGTCATAATAGGTATCAACCCCTCTATGGGGTCCAGAAAGCCAGATCTCTATTCTAAATGAAGTAAGGATGAAAAGGGAATGCATCCCAAAAAAACTTTTGCCAAGAAAAACAGCAGGACTCTAAGTGTGCCATCTAAGCAGAGCTATACCTTCTGTGTCCATTGATATTCTGCCTAGGATGGCATTGTGAGAAGCTTGGAATATCCATCCATATTATGGAGACTTTACATTAGTTACAGTAACTGGAAACAGGTGCGTATGATAAACATATCTGTATTATTTTGTTCTTTTAAAATTTCTGTAGCCCATAATTGGTTCCAGGTAGATTTTTATTCCTGACTCACTTTTAAGCTGAAAATTTCCCCTTGTCATTCCAGATCCATCTATCTATCCATCCATCTATCCATCTATTGTAAGTAGTGGTATGCACACAAAAAAAATCAGTATTTTTGGGGTTCAAGTGTACCAAACCCAAAAAATATTGGTATATACTGATATTCCCAAAAATATTCAGCTGGGAGGCATGTCTATGTCTCCCCGTCCCTTTCCCCACTGTCCCCACAGGTCAGGGAAGCATGGCTGGAAGGCATTTCAGTGCTCTCTTTTGCTTCCCCCACTGCAGAGTGGGGAAAGCGAAAGGGAGTGCTGAAATGTCTGACAGTCATTTAAACCTAACAGCTGATGGGTGGACCGTCTGTCAGCTATTAGGTTTCAATGGCCAGCAGCTCCAGTGAATGCACCCGAATAAAAGCCAAATAAGATGGGCTTCTATTCGGGATCAATTTTTCGGTAGCCGAATCAGATGAGAAAATCTGATTCGGCTGAATAATTGTGTGAAAAATACCAATAAGGTATTTTTCAGGTATTTTTTTTGGTTTGGCTTATGCTGAATGCACACCCCTAATTGTAGGGGTGCATGGTCCGTGTCTGAAAATCATGAGAACATTTTAGGGTGAGGTATAGGGAGGAAAACATCTTTAGTAAAGACCATAGAGACTGGGGAAATTATTAGAGCATCAGAGAAATGACATTACCATGTTTGAAAACTCAAAAAAAAAAAAAAACCATACACACACACATATTTTTCTCTCACTGCAAGAAAAGGCAGTGTGGGGAAGAACTAGGGGTGCTGGACCCCCTGGTGTGAGTGGGGATCCCCCATATTCCTGTGCTCCTCTCTGCCACCAGCCAGCTGATTGATGGGGGGATTGCCCCCCCAACCCCCCCTCCCGACAAAGAGGAAAGAAGCTAATTCTACCATAAAGATTTTGCCCACAAACTAAAGCATTGTCCTCAGTGTCCCCAATATGCTTAATTCTGGGTGATGTAGGCATGTTGCATTTATCTCTGGCTTCTTTCCTCCCCACTCCTGGTAAGTTCACACCCATCTCCCAGTGGCTAGTCCGACAGACCAGGCTACCCTAGGAAGAACCAGTGGGGGCAGAAAGTTGCCCATCATGGCAGGCAACCTGAGCCCATTTGAGGAAGGATGGAATATAAATTTAACTAATAAATAAAGCCATATTTATCTATTTTTATGCCACCTCTCCAAATAGCCTGCTAGTGGCAACTTTCAAAGTAAATTACTAAATATTATACACCATAAAAGTTAACAATTTAAAAACTCAGGCAGAGCTTTAAAACAACTTAAAATATTGAGCCGCTTAAAACAAGCATCATAATACAGTTCTCGTGCTACTGCAAAAATGATGCGAAGATCAAACATACATCTTCAGAATGTACCCCAGAAATATTTTAATCTCATATCCTCATCAAATGTTCCTCCTTACATGTCTTCAGCCTTTTTCTCTGTAAACACCAGAATCAGATCTTTTAAAAATTAATTTAAAAATATGAACATCAGATCTAATCAGTGTATGGGGGGAAAAAATCTCTACAGGGCAGTGAATATATGACCAACAGACAAGTAGATAATTCCTTCACTTATTACACTTAGAACTACTAATATGTGCTAGGGCCTGCACACACAACACTAACCAATATGAAGCCTGAAGTGTCTCTCTTTGGTACCCCTTTGTGTATAGCCAACATGTCCAGGACATGTGCAAACCAGTTTTGTAAAACATATTTGTCACAAATAAGATAACTGCAATGTTTTTATTTGGTTTGGTGGGTTTGGCTACTCTTTGCTGTTAGGCTGTTGTCTCTGTCACATTCTAAATGCACAACAATAATGCCTAATGGGAGTAAAGCCAGAAAAAAATAGCCAACAAGAAAAAAATCCAACATTATTAGGTTTTGTAGAGGAGGACACTTTCGTCATGTCCTTTAAACCAAGGATTATGGAATCTCACCTGCTGGGTCATGAGTAGGGTTGCCAGCTCTGGATCCGGAAATTCCTGGGAGATTTCAGGGGTGGAGTCTGCGGTTGGTGGGGTTTGAAGAGGAGAGGGACTTCAACAGGTTATAATACATAGAATCCACTTTCCAAAGCAGCCATTTTCTCCAGGAAAACTGATCTATGGTGCCTGGACAGCAGTTGTAATTCCAGGAGATTCCAGCTACCATCTGGAGGTTGGCAACCCTAGATGTGCCCTTATTTTGTGAGGGTGCTTTATGGAAGGACCTGCTGCTGGTATACATGCTTAGCAAACAAGTGCACCATGCCTTCTGCTTCTCTTTTCATGCACTCTTCCCCTGGCCCAGCTTTTTGCTCCTTGATTTACTGATGTCCATGCACACTGAGGTCACATGACTTCCTGACACATGGTTGCAGCTTGGTGGGCCCCATGTTGTTAATGGTGGGCTCTGATTCTTGAAAGGTTGGAGATAACTGCCCTGTGTAATTGAATTCAGCTTGCTTCATGGTAGAAGTGACCCTGAATCAGACTCAGTAGACTGTTTCAAATGTTACATTATTTCTAAAACACTGAAAATAATTATTCAATCTGTGTATAAAATCATGCTGTTTGTGTGTATGCACTGGAGTAATCCCCACCTAGAACAAAAAGAAGAAGAAATCTAACATTTATTTCATGAACCACACACTAGTGGTACTTATTTATTTAATAAAATCATATTTAGGCAACTTTATAGCCAAGGCTAGGATCACAATAGAGTACTTTGTCAGAGAAAGAGAGAGGCTGATGTTGAGATCCCCTCTATGCAGTTACAGGTGTTGAACTTGTAGAATATGCCAAAACATGATAGAAAGCAGAGGCAATAAAGCTACAGGCTACTGGATCACAGAGACCAAATCGCATATCACTACGGCCATGCTCTAGTGAACAATAAGTTTCATATAAAGAAACCATATACCATAATTCCCCTTGTTGAACATGTCACATGTTCTGCATTTAGGCATCTCAAACAAACCAGGATTTATTTGTTATGTGAATGAGCTCAAATCTTCAAGCTCTCTGGGTCTTTCCCTCCTGTGTTGGCCTCTTACCTTCCATTATTTAGAGACCTGTGGCAGAAGACTCCCTAGTTTACAAAATCTTCTATCTAATTCCAGTTTGTTAAGAAATCTGAATTTGGGCACCTTAACAGATTGTTTGCTTTTCTTTCCCAATAACCAGGGTTCTAAATTACGGCTTAACCCTGGTTTAGAACCTCTAATTTGGATGTCACAACAAATCGGAGCTTAATCAGACATTTCCTAAATGAAGAACCCTTATATTTTGGCTGGCTGCGTGCTCAAGGAGAAAAGGGAAGCAGTGAATATACTTGAGAATAAACCAGGTTTGAGTTCATTAAAAACTAATCTATGTTTCTTTGTGATGTCTGAACAAAACCGGATGGTCTTTTATTACGCTGTGATGTGACTTTTCGCTGCAGTTTTTAATGGTGAAGTAGTCTTGTGAATTATTCTCAACTCAGCTTGGTAGAGTTACTGTTGATCATACCCAGGAAAGTGAGTGTTTTGTGTTAAAAGGGCGTTATTTAATATATTGCCTGAAGGATAGATAGACATGGTGATTAGAGACATTTGCAAAATGCCCTCCTAATGTCAGTCATCACCACTGAATTAAATTCGGTGGAAGCCGAAGATTCTGAAAGGTTTATTGCATTGACCTTCTTGAATTCTGACCACTGCATTCCAGATTATCCTTTGTTATATCCACTATAATTGCAAGGAGTTTATCATACACTGCTAGCATGAATAACTTGACAAAACATGTCTGACAAATGGCTTGTTTCAGCTCTGTTGAAACCATCTTGCTCACTCTAAGCAGTGAGATGCTAATGAAAAGACCAGCATGGGCATTTTTTTTAAAAAAAAACTCCTATCTCGGTCTTGCTGTCATTTGCTTGGGAAGCAAACCTGCTGAGTGTAACAGCATTATAAAGAGATTGTTTAGAATGAAGTTCAGCATGAGGTCACCATAAGTAGCAGTGCTCTTTATTGAAGATAGCCTTAAAGGAGGGAATTCAATAGTAAGGCTACTGTACTGTTTCTTTTAAAAATGGTCAATTTCTAACAATAGATTATAAAAGGAGTGGGAACTATTGATAAAATTCATGCTAAAATATATTTCAGTTTAAGAACTGGAGGGAGAAATATTTCCTGGAATGTGACCTTGAAGTCACATGAGTTTCAAAGATCAAAATATTTGAAGTACCATTTGGTTTTATGAATTTAGTTCAGTCTGTTAATATTCAGGATATTATTCACTGGTTCTCTAAAACTGAAGCCACTCAGTAGCATGTTTAGAACTCAGAATGAGTGCTGAAATGGATTTGAGTGACTTGACTGCTCTAGATTGATAAACTGGTTGGTTTGTCCTTTTCACTTAACCCCTAAGCATGAAACCGAATGCTGTAGGAGATGGTTACATAAAGAATAAAAGACAAAAAGTAAGTAAAGTCAACATTTGGCCTGTTGTTGATTTAATTTCACAGCATTGACTATATAGCATTGAACTGTACCATCATGCATCATTAGATGTGTGAAACACTGAAAAGAACTTTCTACCATTTAATAGAGCTACATTTTGAAGATCACACATAGAATGGAAAATATTTGAGCAATCATGTAATCTGGATTTTATTCCCAGCACATCTACCAAGAATTTTATTACAAGTGCTATCACAACAGTGCTTTAAATGAGGAGAAAATGTCGAGAGGCAAAGGCAATATATCCAGGAATACAGACAGAAACCATCTATAACCTGCTACCCCACTTTCCCATTTATAATGGCAATTTCCCTCAGCCTGCTTAGCTCTATGTGATGTATCTTCTTTTTCCCCCTGTGCATCTGTCCCTTCACATATCTTTCTTTCACGGCAAATGAAACCCATGGGAAAGATAACCTGAAGCCTCCTACTGTACATCCATTGTTCCAAGCATTTTCCTTCATTCCCAGCTCACTTCCAGTACTAGAGTCAGGATGAGATAAAAGTCCTTGGGAAATAAAAGACTGAGGAGAGGTAAGGCAAGCAGTGCTCTCTCACATACTATTTTTATTATTTACCCTTCACCCAGCTCACCTATTATATGTGAAAGGGGCTAATACATGAATGACACCCCTATCATACTTAGTTAGGGCCTAATAAATTCACAAATGGATGTTCATTGATAGTGCTACATCCCTTGAGGAGCTGATCATATTGAAAAACACTGTGCTTGAGGTGTTGGGTCAGTTATGCAACTTTACTTAAAAATAAACCCAACTACATACAATGGGGTTTACTCCTGAGTAGAAGTGTAGCTTTTGAGCATATTCCAGGTTTGTTAAAAGACACCGGGAAAGGTCCTGCTCTAATGGGCCACAGATGGACTTTCCCCTGTCTGATGACTCAAGCATGCTCTCATGCCATCGGGATGCTCTGATCATGCCATCCCAACTCTGTGCCATTCCCCCCCCCCTTCACAGTATGCACATCATCACATACTCCATAGGGGACCCTCAGTGTGGAGGTGCAATTCCTGGTTTATGCACAAAGGAAAAAACAGCAAAAACCCCCACAAATGACTCACCCAAAGTTGCATCTGATCACATAGTGACGGGCTGAGTCTGCAGCTTCAAAGAGATATGTGATATCACAAACAAAAGACTCTAGGTTCAGTACCTGGCATCTCCAATTTAAATGATCTCAGGTGCCAGGTGTTGAGAAAGACCTCCCCCTTTCTGAACTCTAGAGCTACTATCAGAGATGACAAACAATCTCAAGCAACATGAACGAACGGGTGACTCAGTATCAGGGAGTGTCATCTGTTCTTTATTTTTTATTCAAAAATATTTTAACTACTTTTAAAAGACAGTGTGTTAATCAGTTGTACCATATGTGCCAGTGGACAGATCTAGGGAGAAGTTGCAGCTTGACTGTATAACATGGATTCCTATTTCCTGTGGAAAGATTTAGATTGGCAGTGTACCCAAGATGGAAGGTCAAAGTTTAATTTAAACTGTAAACAGTTCTTCAGTACTAACTGTGGAAACCTATCTGCAGAAAACAATCATAATATTAGTTCTGGAAGCAAATTTCATGTTCATTGCTTGAGAAGCTGGGCAGTGGCATCTAAAAACCTGTACTGTCTGTTTTTCAAAGGATGCAATCCAGTTCTATTAAAATCAATGAGAATTTTAAAATAGACTCAGTAGGATGTGGACTTAACCACAGAGCTACTTACCATAATATGACTGATTCAAGGAGCAGTTCTGCACAGAGGATCTTGGCTATCACATCATTTGAACAGTTGCATCCTTAATTATTTAGGAAGGACAAGTGGAGACTCGCAACAAAATGTTGCCTAATGTGTTGTAGTTTGAATTGTGTGCTAATTTACAGTGCCACTCTGCTTCACCATATGGAAAGGCTAACACACATGATAATAAATCACATTGTTGGCTGTAGGGATCCAAATACATTGTTTACCTTGATTGACTATGGTGATACTTCTCCTTATTGGTGGTGCTCCACATAGGTGTAAACTACTGGGGGGGCTCGAGGGCTCGAGCCACCTCCGAAATTTCCCGGGGGGGGCTCAGCCCCCCCCCCGGAAAATGGAGCGCCCAGGCCGGCTGGCTGGCTGGCTGCCGCTGCCACTGCCTCTCCCCTTGCTCCGTTCCTCCCTCCCTCCGTCCAGGAACCAGCTGGGCAAATGCCCAGTGTGCTGGACAGAGGAACAGAGGCAGGAGCAGGCGGGGGGGAGGCAGTGGGGATAGGTGGGGGGAGCAGGCGGGGGGGAGGCCACCTCATTTGCCCGCCCGCCCGCCAGCTGCTGCTGCGGCCGCCGCCTCCGCCCCAGGACTGGCCTGGCACACTGGGCAGTTGCCCAGCTGGCCCCACGGAGGTAGGAGTGGCCAGGCTAGGCCAGTCCGGGGGGGCAGGGACATGGTCCCAGTGTGTGCACAAGAGCCCCCACCCCACCCTGTCCCGGGGATTTTAAAAGTTGACGCCTCTGGTGCTCCATCACTGGTTTCAAATACTGTGGCAACTTCTGCCACTTGGGAGTGATTGCAACACTTTGGCTGAGGACAGACTGGCAATCTGGAGCGGGAGAGCTCTGGTTGTGAAGCGGGGGAAGGGAGCCCATTCAAACAGCCATAGCTGTTCCCCGGCTCCCTTCCGTACTTACCCGGTTCCATGCTGCTTCCCTGCCGCTTCAGAAGAACACCGGGACACAGGGGCCGTCTGCCGCTTGTTTCCTGCTTCCCGGCAGTGTGAACCGGAAGAAGGCGGGATTCAAGTGGCCCCACTCAGGGTCACTCCGCAGCAGTCTGAATGTTCCGGTCCAGTATGCTAACGCAGGAGTCTGGCCAGTGTGAATGGCCAGCCCCGGAGCAGTTTTGCCCCACAACTTTCAGCCCCACTTTCCTCCCGCAGCAGATTGCCAGTCTGTCCTCAGCCTTTGTATCTTCATTTGGTTCATAGTAAAAACAGATTGAATATTCTACTGGCAATCTTCCTTGTTCTTTTGCTTTTTCTTCTTCTGAATGTTAATATTTCTTTCATATTATATATGGGTTTATTTGCTATATTAGCTTTGTTTAGTTGTTCATTATTCTACGTTAAGATTTGTATTTTTAGTTCTTTGCATTCTTATTTGATTTTTAAGTAGTATCTATAATATATAGCTGGCCATATTCTGGCAGTCTTTGATGATCTGGGAAAAGGTTTGTTATGCAATGGTAGACAGATCCCTGAATATGGAAGCAATGGACTCCATGGCCTGGTGCATTATGTATTTAAGCTTCCACTGAAACAAATTAGAGAGTGCTAGTGTATTGACAAATGTTTTCTAAGAAATGCTGTGAAAGAGGATTCTGCCCAGTGAAGAGTGTTTTAAGTAATGTTGGGCACCATACTGGCAGGATGGTTAATTTTCCATTGTGGCAGCAACTGTTATAGTGAGCTCTTGATTTTTCATTTATGAAATGCTTTGCAAAGCAGTGGCATCAGATATGTGTCATGTCACCTATATCACAAGTAATAATGTGTTCTGCATTTTGAAGTGCTTTTGGTTTTTCCATATATAAAGGTATGTTGTGTTCTCTATCTGCACTGTTGGTATGATGTGTCAAAATGTCAGGCTGAGGACAGACTGGCAATCTGGCCCGCTCTGCCTCCGCTTTAAAAGCAGAGGCAGAGCGGCAGTCCAGACTGCCACATCTGCCCGGAGGAGGCGGCCCGGACGCAACACGTCCGGTGCCGCACTCCTCCCGCAGCAGCCAAGCACCACTTAAAAGTGGTGTCCTGGCTGCTGCGGCGTGCGTTCCACCCGCTTCCGGTGGGTGTGAACGTGCATCAGTCAGGGGAGCCGTGCGGCGTTTGCACGCTGCCGCCGGAAGCCGCCCACAGTCTGGAAGCTGCAGGCAGCTTCCTTGTGGCAGCATGCGAATGCCAAGTGGCAGGGGCAATTCCCCCTGCCTTGTTCTGCCGTGCCGCGGAGGCACAGCAGAACTTGAGTCTGTCCGCAGCCTCAGTATCCATATTTTACTTTTTCCTGTATATGAACATATTTTTTCTGCATTTTTAATTAATGTCTTTTTTAGAGTACAGTTGGTTACTGTTTAAATGGCTTTCTTGCAGTAACCAATTTGTTAGCTTTTTAGATTTTCTCATTTTGGTAGGGCATCCTCTTTTGTGAGGTACTTTTGGCATTGTGAAGGACTTGCACACGAGACAAGTGAGTTTGAAGGGGAAAACTCAAGTCTGCCCTCTGGCAGTGAGCAGTTTATTTTTAAACATACACAGACTTACACGCCACACCCTTAGGTTGCTGCATCAGCATTCAGTAGACAATAGGGTCAACATGGAATCAACATGAGAGGATAAGACAACTGTCTCAGGAGCCTGCTGTTTGCAGAAGGAATTATCAGCCAGCCAGTTTCAGGAGGACAATGCTCATTGTGTAGCAGGGAGGGGGGAGAAGCATGGTCTTTGACCTGGCTAGCATCCCAGTCTCAGATCTTCCCTACACATTGTATTGTTCTGTATGGTATTGATGAGGGATTGTTCTTTCTGACAAAAAAGGCAGAGATTCTTTCAGGTATTCTGAGTGGTGCCCTCTTAAGGGAGGAGGCAGCTCTGTGACAGCCTTCTGTGATGGAAAGGGAGTGTCACGCCCCTCTGTCCCCTCCCGGGGGTCTCGCCCCAATGCCGTGTTCCCAGGTGTGGGATGAAGGCATTGTCGCCGCCAGGGAATCCAAAGTGGGGCTGGCTAAGGCCTCAGACTGGCAGGGGTGAGGGTTAACAGCACCCTGGGTCACCCTCCTGCCTCCGGGGACAAAGACCTTGCTGCAGGCCCCCTTTTCTCTCTCCGTGGGCAGCCTGCCTCTCTCTCTCTGCTCAAACTCCTTTGTTCCCCAGCACTTCCTCCCCGGCCTGCCAGTTCCCCTTTCTTTTATTCCCCAGCTCCTGTGTAGCGCCTCCCTTCCACCAAACCCCACCCCCCTTCAAAGGCTTAGATGCCCAGTCGCTCCGCCCCTTCCCCGACGAGGCTCCTGCTAGCGGCTTCTGGGCTGCGGCATCTCTTATGCCCGCCGCGCCTTCCCGGTGTCTTCCTGAGGCGTCCTGGGTGCCTCCGCTGGCCCTGCTGGTGGCGCGTCTCGGCTCCAGCGTGCCTGACGCGGCGGTTGCTCTGGTGAGTGGGGCGTGGCTGGCGAGGGCTGCAAGCCTCGGTGCCCATGTCCGGGGCCGTGCGCGTCCTCCTCCTCCTCTGGACTGGGGCCGCGGCAGTCGGGGAGCCCCGTCGGGCCGGCCAGGGGTGGCCGATGTCTCTCCCGGCATCTCCCTTGCGGCCGGGCTGGGTGGGTTGGTCGCGGCGGCGTCTGGGTGGCCCGAAAGTGGGGCCATTGACTGCTCTGGGCGAGGGTTGCCACTGGTGGCTGGCTGCAGGTTGCCGGGGGGAAAGGCCCGGGACGGGACAGGGTGTGACAGTTGGAGCCCACTTTCCCCTTTTTCTCTTTGTTTCCCCCTTTATATCTTTTGTTATTGAACACTGGAAAGAGAGCTATCTAGCCTTGCTCAGTTCCCTTGTGCATAGTCAGCCAGCTGACTGAAGTTGGCTTCAAAGAGGAGTTTGCCTGGGTGTTACAATCATTTTGTTTATGTGAGGTGAGATTCCAAAGATTGCCTTTTTGGGTTCTGCAGGTTTTGAGGTGCTATAGGTATCCTGTACCACTTTCCTTCTGAGTGCCTTTGCCAAAAAGCAGCTGTGTAAATGACCATTTGTTCATCTATACTAATGTATTTTATTTTTGATTTTCTGTTCTAATTTTGTTTTTTCTATTATTATGACTTTTTCTAGAAAATGTCCTATTCTTGTAAAACCAGCCTGCTGTAAAATATGAAAATCAGCAGGGGAATGACCTGGTTCAAACCATGTTTGATGTAGGTATGATGCCTGTGTAGAAATGCCTGGTGCCAATAAGTTTTTACGTTTCTTCCATATATTTAGAGAGTGTGTTAAATTGTTAAGTTGTATGGTTTTTAAAGTTTTTATCAGTTTTTCATTCCATATTAAATCATATAATGGAATATTTGTAAGTGTATTTATCTCAATTTGAAGCCATGTAGGAGGAATGTTCGCTGTAGCAGCTTGAAACAATGCAGCTAATTGTGAGGCTTCATAGTAATTTTTTAAATTAGGAAGACCTATACCACCTCTAGATGCTGGTCTAAGGAGGGTTTTATAATATATCCTTGGTTTTTTATAATTCCAAAAAAAATGTTTAATTCAGATTGCCTTTTAGTGTTGTTTCAGAAATTTTTATCGGAAGAGTCCTAAATAGAAATAAATATTTAGGTACAATAAAGCTCTTAAGTAAATGCAATCTATCTGTCCAACTCCATGTTTTTGTAGACCATTCCTTTAGCTTGATTTTAATTTCACTGTTTAATTTTTTGTAATTATATTCATATAATTGTTAAGGATTTGATTTTATAAAGATACCTAAATAGCTCCATGGTTTGTTGGGACAAGTAAAGCTATATTTCTTTATTAAAACATCTATTTGTATTTGGTCAATGTTAACTGGGTGCATTAAAGATTTATCTTTACTGAATTTAAGGCCTGAAATTACACCAAAGTCTTCGATTCTTATATTCAACTCTTCTAAAGAGGCGAGAGGATTAGATAAGTATAGTACGATATCATCAGCATAAAGTGATATTTTATGTTCTTCTTGTCCTATCCTTATTCCATTGACATTATTATTCTTTCTAATTAGTTCTGCCAGTGGCTCTATTGCTAAAATAAAAAGCAAGGGTGACATAGGGCAGCCCTGATGAGTCCCTCTCTGTAAATGTATTTCTTTAGAGTAGGTACCATTTATTTTTATTTTGGCGGACAGTTGATTATACAATGCTTGTATTGCCCTTTGGAAGTTTGGGCCAAATCCCATCATTTCAATTAACTTTTGTAGATATTTTATGTTAATGCTATCAAAAGCCTTCTCCAAATTTAATGACAGGAGAAGGACTTCTAGTTTATTTGTTTTACAGTAGTTAATTATGTCTATCAATTTTCTGGTGTTATCTGTAATTGACCTATTTGGAAGGAAGCCTGTTTGGTCATTGCTAATATAATCTGGTAAGATTTTTTTCAATCTATTAGCCATAATTTTTGTGAAGATCTTAGAGTCTGAATTTGAGAGCCGGTATGACGATGGTAAAGTTTTATCTTTCATTGGTTTGAGGATAAGTATTATCTGAGATGTTTGCCACGATTTTGGTTTTAATCCAGTTTCTAAGATATGATTGCTTAAATATACAAAAGGGTCTATTAAATCTGATTTAAATAATTTATAAAATTCAAAGGGGTAGACATCAGGGCCTGGTGCCGAGTTGTTTTTTGTATGAGCAATAGCTTCAGATACCTCTTTTTTGTTATTGGGGCATCTATAAATTTAGAATGTTGATCTGTTAGTTTTTTTATTATATCATTCTGTTTAAAATATTCAATTATCTTATTTTCCTCTATATTCTTTAATATAGGTTATATTCTGTGTATCCGTGTGTGTTTTGCCTAACGTATCTTTGATAGCATGAATATATCTAAGAGACTGCTATTCTTTAACTCTCCATGACAAGATTTTTAAAGTTTTTGGTGTTTTCATCCAATATCTTTGTCTAATATATAATAAATCTTTTTGTATCTTTTGTGAAATTGTAGTTTCTAAAAATTGTCGTTCTGCAATCAGTTCTTTGAGAACTGAAGGGTTACCAGTTACTTTATGATGTTTTTCTACAGTATTTATTTTTGTATGTAATATTTTAATTTTGTCTTCGTTACCTTTTTTTAGGAATGCTGCTGTTGAAATTAATTGATCTCAAGGTATTAATTGATTTCAAGGCATCTCAGTTATTTTGATGAGATGTGTCTTCAGGTCTATTGAACTAAAAAAAATTAATGTTGTTTGAAATTTGCCATTGTACTTCTGATTTCAATAAAATTGATTTGTTTAAGGTGCACTTTGTGTCTCTGGGGTTTTTTATGTATAAATTCTATTGCGCTTGTTACTGGGTTATGATCTGACCAGATCTTTAAGTCTATATCAGTTTGTATTGTCTTGATAATTAATGTATGTGATAACAGTATATAATCAATTCTTGTGTATGAGTTAAATCTATGCGAATAATAAGTGTAGTCTCGAGTGTCTGGATGCCGAATCCTCCAAATATCAAATAGACCATATTTCCTGAGTATGGTTTGTAATTCAGTTTCACACAGTTGCACATTAGTTGTTTTCCTTGTTTTCTTATGTTTAATGCATTCTTATGTTCTAATGCATTTGGCCAGCCATATTGAAGGCTTCTTAACCTGATAAAAATAATGAGGATTGGTTTGCTTCTACATAAAATTTGTGTTTCATGGAGAGCATTTCAGCCAGCATGATATAGGAGGCTTCTAGCACCTGAGAGAAAAGACTGGCTTGCTCCTAATAGAAACACTGCAATGGAACCAGAAGTTAAAATGCAGAAAGTAAAGAAGTTTAAGCATTGGTTTGCTCTTAACAAACATTGAACTGCATCAAGAGGCTGATACCTTTCCACACAATAGGACTACTCCTGAGGAAGATGTGGATGAAATGAGCTTAAACCTGGGTGCTCATTGAGTATGGACTTTCCTTGTAGTAAACTTTTATTGAGAGTATATTCTTGTAATCTTGTAAGTTTGATAAAAAATAATATTGATAAAAATTATATAAATATTTATGTCACAGTGGTTTGTTTGTTGTATTTCCTTATGGATACCTGTGATCCCCTCTTGGTTTTTTTGAGCTATTATTGCATTATAGCAATCATCTGAATAGTGGATTGCCTTGTCCACACAGGAAAATCCATGCATGAACTGCTATGGAGCAAACAATGTTTTCCAAGCCAAAGGCTGAGAATATAAAGTAGTAAATTATCCAGTGGTGTGTGGGTGCAGACTTAGACTAACCATTTCTGTCAATCATATGAATTTGCACATTTTGGATATATAACTTTTTTGACAAGCTCTAGCAATTGTAAAATACACCAAACCAGTTATCTAGTCTTTGGGGTATGCTTGAGAATTATAAGGACATGTACAGGATTTTAATCATTTGCTGTCTATAACTTTTTTACTCTGCCTTTTTCAGTTGCTTTATTCCTTGGGCTGGATGAGGGACCCCATACTGACTGACTGAATATTTGTAATTTTATCCCAGACCAGCAGTGTTATGCCATTCCTAGACCCTCATTTATAATTCCTGGTTCCCTATAAAAAGACACCACCAAGAAAAAGCAACCACTTCAAAGTGTACAGCTGAGCAGGCCCTTTAGGTCCCTAGACTGATTTTCATTCAAACACAGGTGTTAAAATTGGCTTTTGTAGGCAGTGACACTTGGGTAAAATCAAAGGCAACACGTGCTTGTTCTTAATCCCCAAACTGACATCTTCTCTTTGGGAAGCTTTGATGTTCTTCAGGGTGTGAAACCTTGGTTAGGATACATATGGATTAGTCTCACTGGGAAGGAAGAATCATTCTACATTTGTTTTCGATGGATGACCTACTCACTCTTTAGACAGGGCCTGCACTGAGGCTTACAGACTACTGGGCTGATTTATAGCTCCTAAATTTACCCAAGTCAACAAGGAAATAGAGAATATACCATAAAAGAAAATATTCTCAGCCATGCACAGACATAAAGAACTGACAAAAGTGAGGCCTAACAGTTTGCTGGAATTGTCCAGGACATTAACAAAGGGAGGGGGGGGAGTTTTGCAAAAACAACAAGAAGAAGCTAAAGAATTTTAGATCCCATTAAAGAAGGTTTTATGCAGTACCCAGTGTGAAGTGCATGGCTAGAAATTTTGGATTTAAAATGTTTGAACTCTATGCCTTTTTCTGTCCTAGATCTTTCTTCTTAATACACCATAAACCAGTGGTTCCCAACCTGGGGGCCGCAGACCCCTGGGGAGCTACAGAGTTATTGCAAGGTGTCCTTGAATCCATGTATGCGCCAAGCATTGTCATTTTAATCTTTCTCATTATGTATTTTCTCAATCAATGAATATTAATAGTCTTCTATCATGTGGCAGGTCTGCAAAATTTATTGATGTTAAAAAGGGGTCCTTATACTTGAAAAAGTACTTTTCTGCATGCTCAACTGACTCCTGGTTTTCTTGGCAGACAATCCACAAGCATTGGAATCAGTTTGGGCACAGTTATTCCACACAGCTGCCCTCTCTCTGCATTTTCACAGTTTTGAAAGTTTATTTTCTTACACATGTGCCTTAAGTAATCAGAACTTTCAAAGGAGGGTGTTGGCATCATCAGTGGTATCATAGTGCACCCACCCCTTTTATATTTTGTGCATGTTTATAATGGTATAGCAGTATCGTGGCTGCATTTCTTTTTTAAAAAAACACTAAAATATCAATATATCAATACACCATTGAAATGGCAGGCTAATGGGCTAGTTCTGCCCCATCCCTCTGGTTACTATACTTGAACTGCATGTGGACTTAATTCAGAAAGAGGATACAAACAAATAACTGTTGCTATGAATCTCTTTTGGCTACTATAGCCTGTTTCTATCCTTCCCTGCCAGTGTTTTTCCAGATTGATCCCTTTTAGACTTTAGTCCTGAGTGGACAGAGCTTTTAAAAGTACTTTCTACAGCATGTTGCTGGACAAAGGAGACACAAAGAAAACCTCAGTTTCCAGAAATTCACCTGCCAAAAATTCTGTTTAAACTGCTAGTTGAGCTCAAACATTGCCTCCCCTTCCAAAACTCATCAGTACATTAGGGGAGAAGAAATTCTGAAAGGGGGAAAGTCAGTGCTGGATTTATACTCAAGCTAAGTAAACTGTAGTTTCGGGCCTCAGATTATGTGGGGCCTCTAAATATTCAATATACTTAATTTCTACATTCTCTTAAACTTGACATAGTTTAGGGCCTCATTGTGTTTAATCTAGCCCTGGAGGAAGGAAGGGGAAAGATATTATTGAAGAAGAAAAAAGCACAACTATGAAGAAAAGTTTGCTAGAACAGAATATGAGATTGTATCTAACACAGCCAGCCAGATAACAAAAAATAGGTTTACCTATTATTGTTGCAAAAATAGTGGGGAAAATATGTCAGAGGAAAGCCAGTTGGATATTGGAGACATGGGGAGGAGAGTACACACAATTAGCATGTAAACTCTCCAACAGAGAGCATAAATTAATGGATGGCTGCTGAAACTATACTTCCGTTGTCCTTTTAAATGATTCGTACTATTTACAAAGTGAAATTGGTCATTGGTGCCTTGCCACAAGAGCCTGCATTATCAGAAGTGAGGTTGGCAAGCAATCCCAACAGGGTTTTTTTTTTAAGCTGTAACAAACACAACCCACCCACCCCGTTATGAAACTACATCCCCCTGGAGATACAGCAATCTTTTTTTTCCCTTGGCCTTCTGGCATGACCTCAAAATGTGGCTTTTCTGGAGGCCTTTTTTATTAATCAATATTTTCTTTGCACTGGAGGCTTTTTGCAGCTTTTTATATGTTTTCCAGATCTCTGCTGTAATATTGTTTTAGAGGCTGGTTGAGCTGTTTATAATATTCTGCACCACTTTTAAGGTAATTTTAATGTCATATTTTAGGTAGCTGAGGTTGAACTTATATATTGAACTTGGGCCTGCAACAGTGGAGAGAGCGGCCTAGAAATCAATCAATCAATCAATCAATCAATCAAATAAATAAATAAATATTTGTAATTATATTGGTTCTTTGTAGTATTTATTTGTTTTGTTTTTTTATTGTTCTGGCCAGTTGCATTTTGACATGTTTTATTATAAGCCTCTTTGAGTGATTTTCTGAGTAGAAAGACAAAATTATCCAAATACAGTAATGCATTGCTTTATTATCAGGTATAAGAAGTAGAAAGGAGACTACCAGAGCTGTGATTTGCTAGAGTCTGTAACTGAAATTTGAACTCAGATCTCTCTTGCCCTTTCCATTGTGGAATTAAAAGGGGGAAAGTGCAAGCAGCATGCGTGGCAGGTGAAAAAATGCAGGGGAAATGGCACCTTCCTCTGTGAATGCAGCCACATATAACTAAAATCAGCCATAAATAAAGGCTGTTTTTTAAAAAATATGCTACCCTTCAGGGTTTGTATTGATGCAACAAACATGAAATTGCGCAAACTCCAGAGGACGGTGGAAGACAGGAGGGCCTGGCATGATGGGGTCCTTGGGGTCACAAAGAATCAGACTCAACTGTGGGACTGAACAACAAAAGTGTTTGTGTTAGTCCTTAGACTAAGTAGTCCTTAATTAATGACCGCTAATCTGCTTGGATCAGCAGCACTTTGTATATGCTCAGTTTTAGCAAAACCTGATAACATACCTGTTTGGCAGACATTCAAGCCATACACTGCCATTTGATCAGACTGGGTGATTGGCTGTCATCTGATCATCTCATTTGAACCAAATTAGATTTGATGCATCCTTGAGGCTGCCACAAGGACACCACCACCACCATTTCAAAATGCTGTGAGAGCTCAAACCTGATTGGGTCCACAAAATGAGCTACAGATGTGAGAGTGCTATTTCTACTTCTATGCCTTCCCCTTCTTCTTGGGAATGTGCCTGTCTGAGGAGACAGTATAGTCCTTGGTCCGGTTCTCAGCCATCCTTATTGGAAGCCATCCTTATTTGGAACTCTGTCTGCAGTTTCTCTTTGTGCTGTTCCATGGACTCTGATTCTGCAAGGGGGGCAGCCAGTAGCAATATTTGGAGTGGCTGGCATTTAGCCAGAAATGTGGTTGTGAGACAGGTGGGAGGATTTGCTTTTAACTCTCCTCAAGTTTAGTGGGGCTGTCTACACATGCATAAGCATTTTTGCGGGCAGAATGGTATGCCAGCTTAGGGATGGTGGGTGCTTTAGGATGTCAGTGTGGACACTTAGGATGTTGACACCCTTGATGCTGTCCAGGGGTCATTTCATAGAAAAAGAGGTGCAAGAGCTCATTAGCATAACTCATTAGCATTACTTATTTGCATATGCTATACCACCTGACATCACTGGAAGTATGTCAGAAGGCAAGAAAGAAAGAAAGAAAGAAAGAAAGAAAGAAAGAAAGAAAGAAAGAAAGAAAGGAGAGAGAGAAGAAGAAGAAGAAGAGGAGATTGGATTTATATCCCGCCCGTCACTCACTTAAGAGTCTCAGAGCGGCTTACAAACTCCTTTCCCCTCCCCTCCCCACAACAGACACCCTGTGAGGTAGGTGGGGCTGAGAGAGCTCTTTCCCAAGCTGTCCTTGAGGGAACAGCTGGTCCAGAGCTATGGCTTGCCCAAGGTCATCCAGCCAGGTGCAAGTGGAGGAGTGGGGAATCAAACCCGGTTCTCCCAGATTAGAGTCCGCGCACTTAACCACTACACCAAAGAGAGAAGGAAGGAAGGAAGGAAGGAACTGGCAGAGAGGGGACAGCTACTAATCCAGGCCTCAGAAATACCACTATTCTGGGAGGATAGCTTCAGTGGTTGGCTGAAGCCTTCAGAAGGCTGGTCGGGGGAACAAGGACCTTTCCAGGGGGTGGGGTCATTTTGCTGCAGCCATGACACAAGCAGGCATTCCCCCACTGGGGGGGGGGGCTGGCACCAGCTCCCGGAGCTGCACTCCCCCAAGCTCCTGCTTGAAATGACCCCTGGTGCTGTCCATATCTGACACCTCCACAGTGTAGCTGTGCCAGGAGCAGGTTTGCACTGTCATGGTGCTGATGGGAGTGCTACAAGAACACATCTGAGTTACACACTTGTCAGGTCCTGTGGGCTCTGGGTCTAAGCTTCATGAGGCAGGGTCCTCCAGAGCCTGACTTTTAGTGAGCTGGCTCAGCTCTGGCCTCAGATAGCACGGGGGGGGGGGGGGGGGTTATGTCCTCTCCTTTGGGGCAGGATGCCATCAAGCTCTCCAATCCCCCCTCCCCATGTAAGATTCATGTAATGGACATCCCTCATACCCAGTGGGGCACCTTCTCTCTGGCCCCACCCTCCTGCCTCCCTTCCCTGCTGGCACGCCAGCTGCTGCCAGTACTCTGGTTTGCTGTTTCCTCCCCGCTGCCACCATCTGCTTCCTCTGCAATCTGCCATAGCTCTAGGGATGAGTGGCATGCCTGCTCCTTCCTGCACCAAGCAAGGGATGCCCCATTGGTGTTGGCAATCACCCCCCACTCCTCGAAGTTTTTCTTCTTTTTCATATTTACTTGTAAGCCAACAGAGGCCATGTCACATTTAACAGGGTTGGTTCCCAAAACAAGACTTTTCTGATTCAACCACGTCAGCAAATTTGAAGTGCAAATTTCCTTACAAATGTGTAAAACTTTAATGGGTGATGAAAGATCCTCACCTTGTGTTCCAGATGCCCAGGCAATCTTTTTAAAAATATCATAACAGCAATTAATGGGAAGCCTTCACACTTCTTTTGGCAATTGATTCTGTGAGACGTGTTTGAAAAGGCCATTTGTTCCAAGAGAACACAAGTCAGCATGATGATGTGGGAAGTATATTACAGAGTAAATAGTGGAAAGCCTAATCCAGAGAACACATCTCACGAGGCCAGTGCCAAGGAGAAGGAAGGCACATTTATAGTGTTTGTTCCATTAAAAATTATTCAAGGATCAGATATTATATAATAAATCAATATTATATTGATTAAAAATTATTCAAGGATCAGATATTATATAATAAATCCAATGGCCCATGTGCTTGCAGTGCACCTTTCTGCTCATCTGCTGTTAACACTGTCAGCTCTAACAGCATTGGTCATTTGCCTGGAAGAGATGGGAGACTTAATTTGATTCAACCTGTTTCTGCAGTAGCTCAAAATGCAGTGCATTTTGGACCCTTTTGCCAGTTCCTTGTTGATTTCATAATGGCATGCTTGTAAAAAACCATATGTGTAGTAGCAAAACAGATGTCTCTCTTATATCAGCCATTTCAAGGTTCTGAGGCCCAAAGTTTCAATGTTTACAGTTAACTGCTGTGGCCTGACAGGTATATTAAAAAGACAGTTGAGCAAAGGATAGGAATTTATTTATTTTGTAAACATTCAAGTTAGACAGACTTAAACATTTACTATCATCAAGCTGAAATATCAGAACAGACTTCTTTAAATGACCTCCATCAAGTTCCTGAAAATCAATTTTACCATTGAGGCAGTGAATGCTTTCTTCATTCTGAAATGTCTACAGTCTACCAGCATACTTAAGGAGAAGGTTTAAATTCCACACTATATTCAGTCATCTACTGGTTTAAAACTATCATGGTGGTTCTGTGTTGTGTCAACCAAACAAACAAGCCAAGCAGTGGAAAAAACTGAGGAAATTTATTCAGCCGCAAACACAATTTATGTAGCTGTTTTGCTTCCCTCCTGATGAACCTGCTGAAGCTCTTTGAATAAAATTGCTGGCCCATTTCAGTTTTGCATCAAATGCTATTTCCTCCACCTATTACAGACTGTATGGCTAGAGGGGTAAAATTGGATTCCTATTTAGGAGGCTTGTGCCTTTGCAGCCGATGAAAATGTGGATGTTCCCCTTGAGAGAAGAGTGACAATGTCACTCAAGGTAAGTCTATTGTGAAAAAGAAAGGAGGATAATTTCCTAGTCTAATAGGATCCTTCACATATACATGCTGCTGATTTTTTAATAAAATGCACTGAATCACTCTTATTAATGTAAGATCACTTTCTGCAATGAGTGGGACCCAAATGATGGCCAAATAATCAAGCGTTGATGATGGTACAACAATAGGTGTGTGCTTGTCATGAATAAACCCATCCCAGGGGCATTTAAAGCATCATCTGCAGATGTGGCCCTCCAGTCAATCAGACGTGTGATTGCATCATGTAAATGGCCCCCTCTGGACTCTCCTTATTTGCTCTTATGAAATTCCTGTCAGTTTTTTGCATAAATAATTCAGGTAAATGGCTTTGGCCATTCCAAGCTGCCAATTATTACAATGCCACCATTCACTCTCACTCATTACTGTTGTGTCAGCTCTTCCATTACACATCCCCAGATTCCAGACTTAAGAAACCTATTATTCCATTTTAGCTCAAGGGCATTTATTTTCTACCATGTCTGCCAACCATGGGGAAAAGTAGATTTTAATTGCCAAAAAAAAAAAAACCAGTTTACTTGACTGGAATTTTACCTCAGAGGACTGGGTGTGATGCTCTACAGTGGGCTCAAAATATGTGGGAATCGAAAACTGTGTTTCATGATCAGTTTGATCAAACTTACCTCATCTATAATAACAAAAGGAGGCATCTGTCTGTCCATCCATCTGTCTGTTTGTGGCAGGCATAACTCATCAGAACACAAAGCTAGGAATTTCAAACCTGACCAGCAGCTTCAGAATGATCCTGGGAGTTGCAGTGCCAGCAGTGAATGGAACTGGAACATCCTGGCCCATGTTATCTTCAGATACCCCTATGATATTTGCTGTAGAAGCTAAGGCTGTCTGTTTTGGGCAGGTATAATTCATCAGAAAATAAAGCTAGGAGTCTCACAAATTGGCCACCTGTTTCAGGATGATAATGGGACTTGCATTGTCAAAAATGAAAGGAATTGAAACATCCTGGGCCAGATAAGTTCCATAATATCTGTCTTCTGTTTCAATGGAGCAAATATACATGGGGGTGCCCTTGAAGATTGCCTGGAAGCTACAGTTGATACAGAATACTGCAGTCAGAGTGTAGACTGGAGTGGGTTACAAGAACCATATCAATCCAGTCTTGTTCCATCTACACAGGCTTCCAGATTATTTCTGGGCTCAATTCAAGGTACTGGTATTGACCTTTAAAGACTGAATCCAACATCCTTTAAGGGCCACCTTCTTCCATATGAACTTACCCATTCATTGCAGTCATCTTTGAAGGCCCTGCTTTGGTTGTCCCTGCCATATGAGCCTAGATTGGTAGTGACTCAAGAAAGGGCTTTCTCAGCTGTGGCATCAAAACTTTGGAACTCTCTCCCCAGGGAGATTCATCTGTCTAACTCTAGTGATAAAATGTTTAAATGTTTTTATTTTCACCATCTTGGGGACCTGGATTTGGTGAAAAGGTGAAAGTGGAGGTAGCACAGGGTGGGAAATATCTCCTCCCTTATATAAACAGGGGGGGGAACACATCTCTGAGCTGTATGAACCTGTATGGTGTACTGGTTAGATGCCGGACAGTAGGTTTGAATCCCCAGTCACCTGGACACCCAGGTTCACATCCCCAATCTGAAACAGAAGTTTTTTGGGTGACCTTGGGCCATCCATACACTCTCAACCAGACCTACCTCATGGGGTTGTTGTGTGGATAAAATGAAGAGAAAGATGTAAATACTTTTGGGTCCTATTGGGAAGAAAGACAGGCTAACACTTGTTTTAGATCTAATTTTGGCTACAGTCCACAAAAAAAAGATGATAAGTCTTGCTGTTCTTTCATCAGGTAGTGCTGTAACTCTTTTGGCAAGAGGCCAAACTGCTCATTCAGCATTCAAACTACCATTAAGTACTCTAAATGCAGGGAGCTACAGGGTTCATGAGTGCCACAAGCAGGAGCAGTTCCCCTAGTATAATGTAGATGTCATGACCCCCACTGACTGGCCCTGGACTCCAATTCAGAAGCCTCCAAAGAGCATGAGGAGCCAGAGATATGGCCTGGAAGAAAGCAGGAAACTTCACAAGACCACTGCAGGACAGATGCCCTTGGACCATCTGCTCCAGAACTGACCTCTGAATAATGTGCAGTCAGAGATACTCCAGAACTTGCCCCTGGGGAGCCTGCAGAAGGATCTCCTCTGCCAAAACTTCTCTCTATTCCCCCAGGTCCTGGGGCAACTAAGTGCCAGTCGAGAAATTGGCTCCCAAGCCCACCAGAATCTGCCTCCACCCAGCAGGAGTCACAGAGGCAAAGGGCTTGTGCCAAGATAGCCTAACAAAGACAGTACCAGACTGGCAGCCCATGTACTACCTTTTGGGCCAGATCATGGTAGGCATAATCCTTTGCAGGATTCTGGCCCCAGTTAAGCCTGGCTGGCTGAACCCAGTGCTCCTTCCAGAGCAGGTGGAGCTGCTGTCCTCTCAGTCTGTTTAAGCCTTGGGCTGGGAGGGGAGGATCTTGCTGGATCATCTGGTCCTCTTAGGTGTATGCCTATGTCCCAGTTCCAACCCCTTGCTTCCAGTTCCAGTTCTCAAGCCTTGCTCTCCAAGCCTGGGGTCACTACCACTTGAGGAGGCCTGACTGGCCCCACCTGCAGAATACAGGACAAGGAATGCTGATCTTCTTTTGCCTAATCTATGCTATTAAAACTCCAAAAATCCCACTTGTAAATAACTAATATCCAAAGAACAAAGAAATGTCATACTATATAATATCACCAATTAATACTGAACTCTAACCTACAAATTCATGGTGAGAGTTGAAGACATCTGCAACACTCATTTGTGGAACAGAAGAAGAGTTAAGTTACTGCTGTTTTGTTGATCATAATGACCAAATGTACATAATATCAGATGTGCAACACACTGTGATATGGTTATTCTCCTTGGAATCTGGTGCAGGAACAACAGTGTCTCTATATCACATTTCTCCCCACTGAGGACTTAAAACAACTTACAAAAACCTCACAAAAATATAATGGAAAGAAACGGGGACAATATAAAGGAACTAGAATTTTTATTAGTTGATTCATTAGTCCACCCAGGTTTAATAATAAGATTTGGAAAAATAATCGTTGTTGACAAAAATGATTGATCAAATGCAGCAAAGGAAAAAAGAATTGTGATTGTCCAGTACATATGAACATTCATTTATTGTTAAAATGAAAATGTCTTATTTTTTATCATTGTCACTGTGATGAAAGGAAGCATGAAAATTGAGTCTATCCATTTTTTACTTATTTTGGTATATGGTTGTGCAATTTGCATTCCTAGGTTAAGACTGAGAAGGAAAGAATGAGGGAGACAATGAAACTGGAAAGAAAACTTTCTAGTCATCACAGTCAAACAGTTCCTGCAACAGAAGAGGTTTTTACTGGTAGGTTTTTGAAAAGTACTGGTTGGAGACGTGTTGAGTGAAAACAGCTCATAGTTTATTGATAGGTCCTAATGAGACTAGTCTGCTGGACCCACAGGTCCGCTTTTTATCCCCGTTCTCAACCGCACTCATGCCCACACCCAACACCTGTGGATTTGCTATTTACAGTGTCCCTGCACCCTATTTGTCTATCCCAGGGTACAGACTCGCTCATTTGTCCTTTTTAGGATCCAGAGGATCTATTGTCTCTGGAAGCGACGCTTGATGGCTTCTCCTGGCCATGTGTTTGGCTGATTGCATGTGCGGTTCCTCAGCCAGAACATAACACCCCTCTCCTCTTAGTTCCAAAGATCCTTGGCACATGTAGTCCCTGAGGTAGGCTGGTTGCTTTCGCTCTTGGGTTGACCTGCGTAACCCGGGAGCTGGGGCGTCTGCCTCCGGGGCTGGAACTGATCTCTCTGGCTGTTTCTGGGGAGTGTCTTCGATGTCCATTCGCGGTTCTGGAGCTGTGGGAGGAATGTCCTGGGGAAGCATGGCTGTTTCCCCCAGAGGTGGGCTGTCTCAGGTTGGCATGTCCATGGCGAGTTCTCTGCTTGCGTCTGGTGGGGCCTCCCTGTCACCCCCATACTCATCAGTTGACTCCTCTGGGTCTTCTGGAATCACCCACCTCTGGAGGTGGTCGAAGTGCCACCACCACACTTGGCTGTCCTCCCCAGAGACCTCATAAGACAAGGGGCTCGTTACACACACTATCTGGCCTGGGACCAATGGAGGCCCTTTTGCGAAGTTCTAGGCAAAGATGGGATCTCCTGGAAGGAACCCTCTTGGAGCCAGCCATGTCTTGGGATTCACGCTGTGTTCTGGGGCCTGGTTCAGATATAGGCGGTCCAAATGGGTAGTGAGTCACTGACCCATCAGGAGTTCTGTTGGGCTGTGAACCAGGAGTGTCCAAGTAGGCTGGCCAGCTTGCCATCCACCACCAGTAATGTCCAAGTGTCCATCAAAGTCTTTGTATTGGACCCGGGATTTGCCCCACCCCTTGATTGCTATTGGATTCTTTTGGAAATCCCGTAGCATACGTCCCCTGGGTTTCTGTAATGGGGGTTCCCCCCTTGCGGGCAAAGCTTATGCAAAGTGTCAGCCGAAATTATTGTGAACGAGGACCCTGTGTCCAGTTCCATATCGCAGGGGGACCCTTCCACCCTTATAATTAAATGGATTTTGTTAGGGGTATTCCGGGGCAAGTTCATTACCTGGTGGTGGGAGGCTGAAGTGGAATGCAGGTCAGCTGCTTCTAGGTGCTCTGCTTGAGTGCGGAGGGAGTTCTTGGAGCGAAATACCCGGGCAATGTGTCCCATCTTGCCGCAGGACCAGCAGGTCGCCTCTCAGAACTGACAGCTCCTACACTCATGGTTGTCTCCACAGCTAGTGCTCTGGTCAAGTCAAAAAGGATGTCTTTCAGGCCAGGGACCACCAGGAGATGTTGATCCATAGGGTGTAACACTCTTTGGAGTGTATAGGGGAAGAGTTGGCCCCTCAAGTATGTTGGTCCCAGGCTGTGTAAGGCTTTAAAGGTTATTACCAATACCTTGAAGCAGATCCAGAACTTAACCAGTAGCCAATGCAATTGGTGCAGCACCTACTGAACATGAGCCTGCACAGGTGTCACTGTCAACAGGTGTGGCACTGCATTTTGCTCCAGCTGTAATTTCTGGGTCAGCCTCAAGGGTAAGCCTGCATAAAGCGAGTTGCAGTAATCCAGCCTGAAAGTGACCATTGTATGGGTCTCTGCAGCCAAGTCCTGGGAGGAGAGATAGAGTCTCAGTAACCTAATCTGCCGGAGATGGAAAAAGACATAACCAGGTAACTGCAGTAATCTGGGCCTCTATAGAAAGAGAGGCATCCAGTGTTACTCCCAGGATCCTCACCAGAGGTGCCCCTTCCAGAGCGGGGAGCCTAATACCCATGACCCTCCCCACTAACTCAAGTACAGGACCTCCGTCTTCAATTAAGCTTCAACCAACTCTGCCGCAACCATCCAGCCAGAGCCACCAAAGCCTCAGCCAGTTTGTCAGGGGTGGAGGATGGATGGCCATCCAGTTATAGATAGAGCTGGGTGTCATCTGCATATTGATGGCAACCTAGCCCATACCTCCAAACTAACTGGGCAAGGGGGGTTCATATAGCTGTTAAATAACATTGGTGAGAGGATCTCCCCTGCGGCACTCCATATTCCAGTGAGTATTGTGGGGAGACCCTCTCACCCTACATCACCCTCTGTCCTCGACCATGGAAATAAATAAATAAAGATAATAGTCCCTGTGCTAGTGATAATATTTAGAAGGCAAGGACATAATATCCTCTACCCCACCATGTTACATATGATTATGCCCCAGGAATAATGAGTATGTATTTAGAATTAAATTGGTCAATATACCAGGCCCACAAGTCAAGTACACAGATTCCATGCCCACCATGCTTCAATTATATTTCTAAAACTGCTAAAGTTACAATGTGGTACTAAAATGATAGCAAATTAGGAAAATCTCTCTTTAGTTTTTGAAAAATATTGGAGGAAGGTGGAGGTAGCAAGGGATTTGGAAAAGGCTAACATTATGCCTATTTTTAAGAAAGGGGGGGAAAGATTATCTAGGAAATTATTGGCCAATTAGTTGGTTGGTGATTCCAGGAAAGATTGTAGAACAGATTCTTAAGGGGTCTGATTGTGAACATTTGGAGAGACATGGTGTGATTGTTAAATCTCAGCACAGCTTTCTTAGGAATAAGTCATGTCAGACCAATCTGATTTATTTTTTTTCCAATAGAGTTATGAGTTTGGTGGATCAGGGGAATGCTGTGGATTAGTCCATTAGAATTTTAATAAAGCTTTTGACATGGTGCGTATGATGTTATGGTTGAGAAACTGGTAAGATATGGACTGGACCCCATTACTGTTAGGTGAATTAAGTCTCTGGTTGCTAGATCATACCCAAAGGTTGTTATTCCCCATAAACCTGAAGAAGGTGATGATGCGCGGGGTGCCTCAGGGTTCTGTTTCAGGCCTAGAGCTGTTAAACATCTTTATAAATTACTTATATGAGTGAGTATATTTATTTGTTTGTTTGTTTGTTTGTTTGTTGAGATTTATATCCCGCCCTCCTCGCCATATGGCGGGCTCAGGGCGGCTAACAACAAGCCAAAATGGCAACAATATAATTTCTTAAAATAATTAAAACATATTAAACAAACATTAACACATTTAAGAACATATAGATGGCGTATCTTCAGTTAAAAGTATTGAGGCAGCGCCCAGATGTCCCCGACATTGTCTGGTCACATACTGGCGAATGGAAATCGGGCCAGGGCCAAGATGTAAATATTAGGTGTTAGGCGGCCCCTATTTGAAAAGCCTGGTGGAAGAGCTCTGTCTTACAGGCCCTGCGGAATTGTAATAAATCCCGCAGGGCCTTGATGTTATCCGGGAGCTCATTCCACCAGTAAGAGGCCACCACAGAGAAGGCCCTGGCCCTTGTAACTGCCAGATGGGCCTCCTTCGGCCCTGGGATGGTCAGGCAGTTCTGGGATCCAGGCCGAAGTGCTCACTGGGGAACATATGGAGAGAGGCGGTCCTTCAAGTAAGTAGGTCCTTGGCCATATACCAGCACCTTGAACTTTATTTGGTATGCTATAGGCAGACAGTGCAGTGCTTTTAAAGTGGGCTGGATATGCTCCCATACAGGAAGGCCCATCACCAGCCGCGCTGCTGCATTCTGCACCAGCTGCAGCTTCCGAATTTGGCACAAAGGCAGCCCCATGTAGAGGCCATTACAGTAGTCCAATCTTGAGGTGACCAGGGCATGGATCACTGTAGCCAGTTCATTGCGTTCAAGGAAGAGAACCAACTGCTTGACCAGCCATAGATGGTAAAAAGCTGACCTTGCAGTGGCTGCTACCTGGGCCTCCATCGTTAACGAAGGGTCCAGGAGCACTCCCAAACTCCTAACCTCCGACGCTGGTACCAACGGCACCCCATCGAAGGCCGGGAGGGGGATCCCCACCCCTGGTCCACCTCCGACTCAGGTATAGTATGTGGTCATCATGTTTGCAATATACTAAGGGAGGGGCGGTACTTAATACCTTGGAGGATAGAAATAGGATGCAACTGGACTTGGATAGGATGGAGGATTGGGCCCAGGCAAATAAAATGAAGCTTAATAGAGACAAGTGTAACGTGATGCTGTTGGGTAATAAAAATCAACTATATAAATATGGGGGGTAGATGAAACCTAGCTAGGTAGTACCACCTGTGAAAAGGGTTTGAGGGCTCTAGTGGACCATAAGCTTGGATACCAGCTTATACCAGCTTGGATACTTGGATCAGCCAGCACTGTGATGCAGCAGTAAAAAAGGCTAACATGAATTTAGGCTGCATTAGCAGAATCATGGTGTCAAGGCCACACATGGTATTGTTACTGCTATATATTGCCTTGGTTAGACCTCACCTGGAGTATTGTGTTCAATTTGAGGCACCACAGTTTAGAGTGTTGATAAACTGAAATTAGTCCAATGTAGGACGACAAAGCTGGTGACAGGTTTGGAGACCATGTCCTTTGAGGACATAGGATTTAAGAATCTCTACACTGGAAAAGAGATGCTTCGGAGGTGATATGATTGTAACCTTCTAAAGGGATGCCACTATACCTATTCCTATACCTAAAGGGATGCATAGGGCAGGTATGTTTTCTGTTGTGTTGGAGCACAGGACCTTGACTAATGGATATAAACTACAGCAAAGGAGGGTTCACCTAAATTTGAGGAAGAATTTCCTACCAATGAGGTGTGTTCAACACTGGAACAGTCTCCCTCATGAGGTGGTGGATTCTTCATTGTTCAGAGTTTGTAAGTATTGATTGGATACCTCCTTGTTGTGGATATTGTAGCTGTAGTTCTTGTGGCAGCAGGGGCTTGGACTAGATGGCTCTGGTGGTCCCTTCCAACACTGAGATTAAATTTTAAAAGTAGAATAAATCCACAAGCAGGCCTTTGGACTTCTGACTGCTGCCCTCAGCTGACTAATGGAATCTCCTGCCCTTCCCTACCAAAATCTCAAATGATTGGTGAGGAGGAACACCAGCACTGAAAAGTGGTACTACTTGGGTCAGCATGTTCTCTCTTTAAGCAACATCTTAGAGGTTGATAACTCTGCACTAGTTTTCCCTTAGTAGTCAACAGGGGTTCTAAAGTAGGGTTGCTAGCCTCCAGTAGGGGAGTGGAGTTCTTCCACAGTTACAATCGGTCTCCAGACTTCAGAGGTCAGTTCCCCTGGAGAAAATGGCAGTTTTTGAGGGTGGAGCCTATGGCACCATACCCCTGATGAAATCTGTCCTCTCTCCAAACTCTCCCCTCCCCATGCTCTATCCCCAAACCTCCAGGATTTTACCAACCCAGGTTTGGCCACCCTATTCCAAAGGCAAACTGTTCATTTGCCAGCAAGAAAATGTGACTCATGGCAATTGATAGGTTTGAGCTATGAGTATGGGTCATTTTACTTTTTAGTGGTATATGAAGGAGCCATTCAAATGGCTACAGGTTTTCAGGTCAGTAGAAATGAGGCCTGCTTTCTAACTCTCAGGTCGCCCTGATGCTTCCTGCATTGCACACTGGGATGTCCTGAACTGGAAAGATTATGCAGTGCAATAATCACAAGCAGTTCTTTTAGGGAGCTTGTTTTTGATAAGCTTTTTTCTGATTGTGCAGCTCCTGTTGAAAATCTTGAGCTTTATTGAGGAGTAGAATAGAAATGATTGGCTTTAATAACTCTTATTATATAGGAAATATGATGGGAGAGTTTTTATTGAAGCATCCAGGCATAATAGAGCAGATCTGTTACATTTTGCTTTGTACTTATTTGGGGACGGTGGAGAGTTTTAGAGTATGAGTTAGTAATTGACCTTTGTTCTGCAGCATGAATTGCTATTCTGCTGCGATTAAATGATGCTTTGCAGACCACTCAGTCAGAGCTGGTCAATAAGCTATTAGTGCCATCATCGCTAGCGTGTCACACTCGAGCCAGAAGAGTGTGATTAGTTCCATTATCAAAACCTTAGCAACCCCCTTGTCAAAGCACACTCTGCATTTCTGAAAGATTTATTTGTACATTGTATTCAAAAACACCATAGGGCCTTCACTGTGGCTTAAGTTTAAAAGCCTGACCAGACTTTGCACAGTAATTTGAGACTTCAGATTTCACCTCTCTGTCAAAAGTGGCCTAGATTTTTGTGCCTTTAAACTTTTAACCAGAAGATCCAAGGATTCTTTGCTTAGTTGTACAAATAAAGCAGATGGGTACAAATGTGTTTTGCTTTCCTGGCTTGCTCCAGGTGTAAAATCTGTTTTTGATTTTGCAGTACTTGGGAATTAGGGGTGAGGGCCTGTACTGTAGAGGGGAACCAATTATAGTGTCTTTAGTAGGGTTGCCAGCTCTAAGTTGGGAAATGCCTGGAGATTTTGGGGGTGAAGCCTGGGAGGGAACTTCAGTGGGGTATAATGCTATAAAATCTACATCCCAAAGCAGCCATTTTCTCCAGGGGAACTAATCTCTGTTGCCTGGAGATCAGTTGTAATCCCAGAAAATCTCCAACCACCACCTAGAGGCTGACAACCCTGAAAGAAACAGGGATGAAAGAAAAAAAGGTGCAGAACAAACACTGCCTCTGATTACTTAAAAATTTTTTTTACTGTTCATTCGACCCAGTGGTCTCAAACAGCTGAGAGTTTATGTTTAAGCAAGGAATGAAAAGCTACTCACATAATAGGATCTCCCCAGCAAAATATGATGGGGTTTTTGCAGTTGTTTTAGAATGTTTCTGGATTTCTACAATGGCAGCCAAAAATCTAGTGACCTTGTATGTAACCCATCCATCTACATTGCTCATTAGCCTAGAAGTCTCAGCAGTTGGAGAAACAGAGTCCTTACTAAGTAGGGGGGAAATTAGCTCCTGTCTAATTTTTTTAAAATTCAGGGCAGTTTAAAAATACGTGGTCAATAGATTCGATGTGTTTAAGGTTGCAATGCATGTTCTCTCTGAATTATACCTGGCTAGGCGAAGTATAAATCCAAAAATAAATAAATAAATAAATAAATGTGGAATACTGGCGTATCTACCTGTCAAGACTGCAGATGATACAGCATTAAGACACGGCAACATAATGGTGTGTCTATATTTAAGGATACAATAGATCATAGAAATACATTGGGTTGTTAACTGATAGGGGAATGCCAACAGTGAAGGTTGAACAAACTCTTCTTGACCTTATTGCTGTACCTTTATAATCCAAATGTTTCAAACAAATTTCAGTTAGATGTCTTAGTTTATCAACATTTGTTCTCCTCATCAATTCTATTGAAATCCCTATCTTATTAGCTTATCATTCACATTAGCTTATCATTCACCAATTTATCCCAGTTGCTCTTATGATTGTCTAATTTAATAAGACCAAGCAAACTTAGGTCTGGATCTGATTGCAGGATCTTTAACTTTAAATTAAATGCTGTCCTCCATGTCCTTGCTTTGTAAGAGACTTCACCCACTTCAGATTTTAGAACAGCACTGGCCACACATTTGGGGGGGCAATATACATGAAGAAAATTAATTAGCAGTTGATCAATATCCTCAGTAACAACCTCTATCCATACACCAGCTGCATATAAAAATTGCCAGCTACCTTAGAGTTAAATACTCTGAACACTGAAGGTACATATTGTCCCCATGAAGTATAAAAGAATCTAGTGAGTGCTTTCCCAATGCTGTTTGCAGCTCTTATTACCGATGTCACATGAGTTCTCCATGAAAGATCAGCACTGAACAATGCCCCCAAGTATTTAAACTGAGTGACCTGTTGCATAAGCAGACCAGCCACAGTCCATTTATAATCCCTTGCTTTCTGTTTTCTACTAAAAATACCAACCTTAGACTCTGCTGCATTAATTACCAAACCTTCCCAACAGCAATATTTAGAAAATACCTTTTTTTAGCAAAACAGGATCTGTTGGTACTCCTGAAGAGCCACACCTAGGTGGTCATAAAGCTGACGAATAAGAAATAAAAGATGTTCATCCATAGGTAGTTTCCCTAGTTTTGGCCATGATTATCTTTAGGTGTAATATTGAAAGTTTTTTTAAGATCCATGAAGGCCACACTTAATGATCCCTTCTTATTACCAGTATATTTATAGATAATAAACTGTAGAACATGGCAGTGATCGATTGCACTGGATATCCTCTGGAAGCCAGATTGTTCTTTCCCCAAGATTGTCTTGTTTTTGCCATACAACAGGGATGCATATAATTTACCCACAACTAGCAACCGTAGGCTTTAGGGAAGTTTAATAAATGGTAGAGGGGAAAGTCTCTGGTACCAAGTAACAAGGGTGAAAGAAGGAAAGGTGCAGAGCAAATGCTACCTCTGATTCCTGGCAGATCTTTTTGCATTTAAAAAATATTCCATGATTCTTTTTGAGGATGCTGTGAAGTTCATGGCAAAGATGTTTGATAGGGGAACATGCCAAATTTAATAACTGTGATCACCCATGAGCTCATGGTCTGATTTGTCCAACTGTCCTGTACAGGCTTGAACTGTTCATGAACAGCTGACTTTGATGGAAGAAAAATTGACTGACTATTCATGATCATGAGCTGAATCAGCAGTGTCCAAGTAGCTACCGCTTAGTGAAAGTGCTCACAATCCCCGGTATCTTTTCTTTCTAAAATATTTTCCACTTCTACTATTCGTCTCTTACTTCTAAAAATCTCCAAATCCCTAATACAGACCTTCCCAGCACAGTGCCCAGGAATGCCATGGTGCCTGCTAAAGTGTTTCTTGGTGCATGTGTGCTTCTTGCGTAATGGAATAAAATCCCACAGGTCTCGAACAGAGCCAAAAAAAAAAATCCCAGAGAGTCTCTCTGTACCAAACTGCTGAGCAGGAAAGTGACCTTCTGCAGGTTCAGATCACATCATAATTGCCAGTTGAAAATATGGCACCAGTTTCACTCTCAAGTGAAAACACGTTTTTTAATTGACAGATATTTCTGCAAACCTAGAAGGTTCCCCTAAATTTGCTGAAACATTTGTTAGAGCAAGTGTGCCCCCTAAGCTGTGGATTTAGATATCCACAAATTAGGGGGTACACTGGTGAATTAGATATATAGATAAGATAGGAACTCTCATGGAGGTATCATTTCTCCCTTGTAACCCACTTCCCATATTTTTCTTTCCCTTCCCCAGTTGCCCCCACAATCTCCCCCTTTCCTTGCATCTTTCTCTCCATCTGCCAATCTATCTTTATCTGTTTTCCCCCAATTTTCAGCTTTTCTTTTCCTGACAGACCCTTGCCTTTCTTCCACCCAGCTACTGTTCTCTATTCTCTCCCCTTCAGTTTTATCTTCTTCTCTTTCCATGGGTCCTTCCCTCTCAACTTTTTTTTCCTTTTTCAGTTTCTCCTTTCATTGCCACCATGTTTGACTGAAAATAATCAAAGCACGGGAGCACCTGTAATATTGCTCCTGTAATATGCCTCTGTAGCAACCTCCCAAAATTACCACCAGTACCTCACAACATAGTATTGTAAGATCTTGGTAGGAATTTATTTCTTGATCTGCACTCTGGAGCCATTGTTCTGAATTAGATATATTTATACATTTTTAATTAATGGCGGTTCTGTAGACATCTGGAATCAGGCATACAATGTAACATTATGCCTAGGGCAAGATATTTTGCCAAGGGGAAGCAATTTCACAGCAATGTTCCTGTGGCAAGTGTGAGCCACCCCTTACAACTAGCCATTTTTTTTCTTCTTTCCTTTACATCTCCGCTATCTGACATTACCATGACCATTCAGCCTCCATTTTATTAGCATTACTCTCTACCCCCTTTAGTCCATCATCAGCCCACCTATTCAGATAAGCACTTTCTGGGAGTTGTTCTGGAGGGTATTTGCATGACAAAGGAAGAAAACAGAGAAAATAGAAACATTTTAAACTGACCCTGAGAACTTTAGATTTGATTTGGTTCAGATTAGCTCTATGGAATGCAAATAGATTCATTCAGTGGCAAAGTTCAGAGGAGGTTGTTTTGTTTTGTTTGTTTCTGTCAGAGGCTGTTGAGAAGTGCTGACAGACAAAAGCGTAAAAATCTGCAGGTTGTTTACATTCTTTTCACAGTATATTCAACTGCACAATCTGGAAGAGAAAGACATGGCTGCAGTTTGAATAGCCTGGGCAAGACCTTTTGAAGGTACCACCCTGCAAACAAATAAAATTTGCAACTGTCCAGTCGCATGCATTGTCTGTGGTGGTGTCTACATTATGGAACAGTCTGCCTGAGGCTGGTAAGAAGGCCCCCAAGCATCTATCATTTCACAAAATGTGCAGAACAGAATTGTTCAGGAGGACCTCTTTGCAGAGGGAGCAAAGCTGCAGTGTAATGGATCAGCTCTGACTTTTATTTTGGATAAGTTTTTCCTACACTGATTGTTGCCTAAACAGAAATGATTGCTTGCATTGCTCTTGCTTTTTCCTCTGTTCTACAATCTCAGCCAAACTACTATTACTTTGTGTCACTAGGAATCTTTGCTATTACATTCAAATATTATCCAGATACAATGAGAGTCCATCTGTCCTATTTATTGGAAAGTGGAGTGATTTTAGATGCCTAATGACATTAGCAGGCAAATGCCAATAGCAGGTGAATGACAATAGCAGGTGTGTTTGGATTTAGGTGAGATATGCAGAGGGGTAACAGGTGTGGAGAAATCAGCATTGGTAATGAGTTGGGAAACCTAGGTCTTGATTCAGTCCAGGTGGATGCATTGTCTTGAGCTTCATTATCAATTGCAATTCCAGAGAGTTGGGGGAACTGGACTGAAAGAAAGTTGGGAGGCTAGGCCCTGAAATGCCCCACTGTAGCTATGGGCCTGCCCCTCCCCATCCCCCGCTGGTTGCCAGGACCTGGCAACCCTAGTTCAGAATAATTCCTATTAATTTTTCCATAGACCTTAATGTTAAACATGGATGCGTTCATTGTCTCAAGGAAGGGGGGTGGGTTATAGCTGTCTGAAATTTGTCAGTGTGGGTATCCTATGGGAGTACAGCAATCTCTTTGAGTTATGGCTAGAAAACCATAAAGTTATAGAGGGGTGTGTGTCTTCCACTGAAACCAACAGGACATAATAGTGAAATGGGATTAGGAACCAAAACAGTAATAATGAAAGAAACAATAACAAAACAAAACCATATGTAACACCACAATAATGAAATAGCCCCTTTTGGCATCAATAACAAAAAATGAAACAAACTCCCATGCACGATTCTAGTATTAATGGGGTATTGCTGAGTGCTACCCCCCCCCCCTTCTGTTACAGTTTGTTGTAGAATTAATGATATTGGGGCAGGAAGATGAAAACAAGAATAAGTGAACATTGAAAAGTAATATCTTTTGGTCCCCATACATATTCTAGACAGTCATACCAACTGCAAGCAGTATTATCTGTCTGATTACTAGCAACAATAATAAAATGAATCATCCATTTGATGTAGAGTTTTTCTTTTTTTTTAAAAGATGCTATATTTGTGGTCCTCAGAGAAATCTAACACTAAGACAAGCCCCTTTTGGGATTCCTTCAAAGTGTCTTTTGTCAGAATCTTCTCATTTGCCTTGTCAAAATGAAATACGAACTATGCTTGCAAATGCAGACAGCTCCTTTCCATTCCATTCTCTAGCAATCCCCACAGCTCTCGTCTACAATGGACACATCATGTAAGGCAACTTTACAAGAAAATAGCTAAAAAAGAAAATATCTGAACAAAAAGAAATATCCCCCTTTTTACAGCTTTGAGATTCCACAAACATGCATAAGAAATCATTGTTTGGGTGGATATGTACCTCTTGAGGGATTCTGTTTGGATTATCGTTTCATGCTCTGTTGTTTTCCTCCTCTTTGTACCACTGTTTTTATTTTACTTGGAGTCTTGTAACTAGAGCTGACAGTTTGTCACAGCAGCTGTCAAAAATGGGCAAGGAGAAGACATTTGCCTAGAGGACCATGATCAGCTACTTCTCAGTATGTATGATTAAGAGTGAATTCTTACTGAGATGATAAACCAGTGCTGGGGCTGAAGGTGAATGTTCTTTCATACAAATACATTTCCCTCACATGGAAAGTTTGCATGTCAGAGAGAAGACTACAGTGCTTCTCCCTACATCTTGTTTTCTGTGTGGAGGAGATGTCTATGTATGGAAGCACATTCAGCCAAGCAAGCCCTCACTTATAGCTCTTAGTGGTACAACCTTTCACCTCAGCAAGAATTATGCTTAAATGTATCTGCTAATATAGGATTAAAGACTTTGTGACAATTTTGCTGGCAATTTCAGCCAGTGACGTAGTGGTCTGCATGAGTGGTAATTGTATGAGGTTATTTTTGTCAGTTTAAAATAAAGTAAATAATACACCAATGCATCAGTTCCTTTACAAATTCATACTTTTCTTCCCTTCATACTTTTAAAATTTATAAGAACATAAGAAGAGCCCTGTTGGGTCAGACCAATGGTCCATCTAGTCCAGCATCCTATCTCACACAGTGGTCAACCAGTTCCTCTGGAGGTCCCAGCAACAGAGTATTTATTACAGTTCATGGCCAAATTCACAGCACAATATAAGTCAATATCAACCACAGAGATATGTAATAATAATAATAATAATAATAATAATAATAAGTAGTAGTAGAAGAAGAAGAGAAGAGATTGGATTTATATCCCACCCTTCACTCACTTAGAGTCTCAGAGTGGCTTACAAACTCCTCTCCCTTCCCCACAAAAGGTACCCTGTGAGGTAGGTGGGGCTGAGAGAGCTCTTTCCCAAGCTGTCCTTGAGAGAACAGCTGGTACAGAGCTATGGCTTGCCCAAGGTCATCCAGCAGGTACAAGTGGAGGAGGGGGGAATCAAACCCGGTTCTCCCAGATTAGAGTCCGTGCACTTAACCACTACACCAAACTGGCTCTAACATAGAAATAGATGAATAAAATATAAGATGTATAAGAAATATTTAAAAATATAAATGAAAAATTAAACATTAATAGAAATAACTATGTATTACAAATAAAATACAATCTAACATTGTCTACCTTGTCAGCAACAGGGTATAGAGGCCAGTATCTTCCCCTGATATTGCCTCCTGGTACAAAGACTGACTGCTTCTGAACATGCTGATTCCCTTTAATTACCATGGCTAGTAGCCACTGATAGGCTTATCCTCCATGAATCTATCCAGTTCCCTTTTAAAGTTATCTATGCTTATGGCCATCACTACATCCTCTGGCAGCAAATTCCACATTTTAATCACCCTCTGTGTACAGTATTTCCTTTTGTCCATCCTGAATCTACTGCCCATCAGTTTCATTGGGACAGAGAGAAAAAGTTCTCTTTGTCAACTCTCTTCTCCCCATGCATAATTTTATAAACCTCTATCACAGTGATTCTCAACCTTTCTAATGCCGCGACCCTTTAATACCGTTCCTCATGTTGTGGTGACCCCCAACCATAAAATTCTGCCAACACACACAACAATGAAGCTACTTTTTCAGATGTTTTCTCTTGCATGGCAGTTAGCACCAAACAACTTTAATACAGACTTTAGACACACATATATTTACAAGCTATTCCCAACAAGACACAACAAACACTCAGGCTTCAGACTTACTTTTCTTCAACAGAAGATGCCATGAGAAACGAAGGTAGGTGTGGGGAGAGGCTGTTGCAGGTAGGGGGGAGAGAAAGAGAGAGAGAGAGAAAGGTAGGGGGAGAGAGAGAGAAAGGGGGAAGAGAGAAAGGTAGGGGGAGAGAGAGAGAAAGGGGGAAGAGAGAGAGAGAGAAAGGGGGAAGAGATAGAGAAAAAGGGAGAAGAGAGAGAGACAGAGAGAGAAAGGGGGGAGGGGGGGGAAGGAAGGTAGGTGGGTGGGGGGCGGCTTTTGCTGCTTTTCCTGGGCTCTCCTGCTACCCCCAGTGGCTGTCATTCCACTCTCATGGTCTCTCATTCTAGTCACAGAACACTCCTGCTACCCCCAGTGGCTGTCATTCCACTCTGGGGCCTGTCATTCCATTCCCAGAATACTCCTGCTGCCCCCAGGGGCTGTCATTCTACTCTCGTGGTCTCTTGTTCTAGTCACAGAACAGTCCTGCTACCCCCAGTGGCTGTCATTCCACTCTCGTGGTCTCTCATTCTAGTCACAGAACACTCCTGCTACCAGAAGGGGCTGTCATTCCACTCTGTGGTCTCTCATTCTAGTCACAGAACTCTCCTGCTACCCCCAGTGGCTGTCATTCCACTCTAGGGCCTGTCATTCCATTCCCAAAATACTCCTGCTACCCCCAGTGGCTGTCATTCCACTCCATGGTCTCTCATTCCAGTCCCAGAACTCTCCTGCTACCCCCAGGTCCTGTCATTCCACTCTGGGGCCTGTCATTCCAGTCCCAGAAGGCTTCTGCTACCCCCTGGGGCTATCATTCCAAGCTGGGGCCTGTCATTCCAGTCCCAGAGTAGTCTATATGGGCCCAGAGTAGTCTATATGGGCTCCATTCCACATTTTCTTTGCAACTCTACTTGTACTGTAATGTATTTCAGTGGAGCCCATGCAAATCAATTGACATTCCTGGCTCCCATTATTTTCAATGGGCCTTCAAGTGTTTCCCATTGTTTCCAATGGGCAATCCTGTCCTTCCTTTTAGTACATCTCTTTTTGGCATGAGCAGTCAGAAACAGAAAAAAAATGATTTATTTCTTTTTAAGAATAAAAGCTAAGAAGTAACAAAGAACGGAAAAGCTGGAGAAATTCTAAAAGGACTGGGGGTGGGGGAGTGGAGAGGAGAGCTGGGTTGGAATCAAACTTTGCTGTTGGAGCAGGAGGGAAAAACAGAAGCCACATTTTTGCTTCAACTTTTTGGGCACTGAAAATAGTAAGAAGCCTGATTAAAGATATATATTGTTTTTAATCCACAGTTTTTTCTACTCCTCTCTCTTTCTCTCTCTGTCCATACACACACACATATAAACACACAGTTCAACTTTCTTTCTACTTTGGTGTTCAAAATAAAAGGGAGGGGGGGCAGCCACCGGAGGAGGGATCTCACCTTGTTCCCCAAGGATTTCTACATTTACAACACAAAAGCTTACCAGAAGATGCAGAAGTTGTACAACCTGGAGGAGCAAAACTTTTAGAATTCATGTCCCACCCATTTAGTCCCAGACTCTTCAGCATTTCCTCACAGGGAAGGTGCTCCAACTCTCTAATCATCTTGGTTGCCCTCTTCTGTACTTTTTTCAGCTCTGTGGTTTCCTTTTTGAGATATTGTGACCAGAACTTTACACAGCATTCCAAATGAGGCCGCACCATAGATCTATACAGGAGCCTTATAATATCAGCTGTTTTAATTTAAACATTTTTCCTAATAATCCCCAACATAGAGTTTGTTTTTATCACTGCTGTAGCACAGTGGGTTGACATTTTCACTGGGCTATCTATGATCACCCCAAGATCTTTTTTCCTTCTCAGTCTCAGCAAGTTCAGAGTTCAGACCCCTTTAGCCAATACTTGAAGTTAGGATTTTTTGTTCCAACATGCATCACCTTAGGCTTACCAACATTACATTTCATTCACCACATTATTCTCTACTCACCCAGTCTGTGGAGATCCTTCTGGAGCTCTTCACAGTCAACCTTGGCTTTCATCCTTTTGAATAATCTTGTGTCATTTGCAAACATGGCCACTACACTGCCTAGCCCTAGTTCCAGATCATTTATGAAAAAAATTACTAGTACTGGCTCCAATACCAATCCTTGTGGGACCCCACTGGCTAATTCCCTCCACTGTGGGTATGGAATGTATTATTTCATTCATTTTGTACTCCATCCCATCCCATCCCAGAAATTTAGGCCAGGCAACAATATGTTAAAAACTATATGTATGTTTGAATAAAACCACATTGTGTGCATGTGTGCGCACAAAAAAAAGAAATTCAGCCATCCATACAGATTAAACCCATAAAACAGTTATTACGCACATCCACATGCTTGCTGAGTCTTACCAGTATTTCCAAATGACACTGGAGTAATCTAACCTATTACAAACAGGAGGACAGCCAGTGTGGTGCAGTGGTTAAGAGCAGTGTTTTTCAACCACTGTGCTGGGGCACACTGGTGTGCCGCGAGATACTGTCAGGTGTGCCGCGGGATTTTTTCAATGAAAGAAATGTGCCTTCCGGGCTGACCTTCCAGGACGCGTTAAAATACATCCACATTATATTTCTTCTGAAACTCAGGTCAATGTTATGGGAAGGAGCCATTACACTTTGGATCTGTAACTTAACGATTTCAAGTTGAGTGGCTATTACGTGTATTTGTAATACTGTCATAGTTAATACTTGAGCTGAGGCAACTAATGACCCATTTATCTTGTATTTCAGTGTTTTTCAACCACTGTGCCGTGAGATATTGTCAGGTGTGCCGCGGGATTTTTTCAATGAAAGAAATGTGCCTTAGCTCGAAAAAGGTTGAAAAACACTGGTTAAGAGTATCAGACTAAGATCTAGAAATTGTTATCCATTTAGTTGTGTCCAACTCTTGGCAATTCTACGGGTCAGCTCCCTCCACATTTTCCAATATTGTACTGTTTCTTTGAGTCGTTCCATGCTCAGACTGGTGTTGACTTTTATTGCGTCTAGCCACCATGTTCAACTAAACACTAAATTATCCCAAACTCTTGCTAATTCTGAGATGGAGTCTATGAAGTTAGCTCTTTCTCTGCCAGGTAACGATGTTATTAAAACTTTTCAAGCCATAAATTGTCCTTAAGGACCTTAAGTCCTTTTTTAAAATTAATAGCAGGACAATTAACCCCTTATCTAATGCCAGTGACAGCTGGTACAATCAGGAGCCACTGTGTTCTTTGGACCCATGTTAAAATCCCCACTCTGCCACGGAAGCTTGCTGGGTGACCTTGGGCCAGTCACATTCTCTCAGCCCAATATACCTCGCAGGATTGTTGTGAAGATAAAATAGAGGAAAAGATAATGATGTAAGTCATTTTGGGTCTTCATTGGAGGGGAAAGTGAGGTATAAATGAATTAAATGAAATAAATAAATAAATAAATAAAAATGTAAATTAATGTACTGTCTCTTCAAGGAGCTCAGCGTAGCATATATGGTTCTCTCCTCAGTAAAATTTTCTCAGGTTAGGGTGAGAGAGAAAGGCATGTCTAAGATCACCCAGAGAGCTGCATGGCTGAGTGCAAATCTGAACCAGGGTTCCACTGGTCCATCTCTGATAATGTAACCACTGCATCACACTTGCAGGTGGCGTGGCACACACAGTGTATAAAGAACAGCTCTACATCCAGCATTCAGAAACAATACTGGGTGAAGACATTGCCTGGATAACTACCACACTACCCAATCCATGACATCATGTGTGAGTTTTCTGTTCTTTTCCTAAGGGCAGAACTACATTTTGAACTGAGTTAATTGAGGGTCTGGGAATTTTTGCTTACCAATGCTGTGGAGTCTCTCTCACTCTCTCTTGCTCTCGCTTTCTCTCTCTGTGTGAATAACTGATCATAATATATATAAATTATTGAAAGAAATCAGTGATTTACCTCTACCTTCACCACGTGGAACAAGCAAAATATTTCCCTGTTTCTCCAACCCAGTAGAAGCACTGCCCATCTATGGTAAAGGGGCGGGGGGGGGGGGTTTACAATGATAACATTTTCCTCTATCTCAGCCAGGTTACGTGTTAAGGTTCAAGTGAAACATTTGGCTACCAGTGGAGTACAGAATACTCATGCCATGGACCATATAGAATTAGTACCATCCCCAAGACTGATGGCCTAAAATGTGATTGGTGTAAACACCTTGGAAAGACAGACCTTTCACTATAGTTCTCTGGTGGGATAACCTGTGTAACTCCGCTGAGGGATAAAATTTGTTTCAGGTACCTATTTTTTTAGGCACTTTACAAATGAACAAGATTTTATTCCAGCAATTTGACACAACCATTTATATTATTCTTTAAGGTGTCATAAAACTCCTGTTTATTCAAGAAAAGATGTGCAAAAGTATCTGTAGGGTACTGGAAATAGAAAAGGTACTAGAAAAGGGTATGGAAATAGTTGTCAACAACATATGTTTTTCTTCCTGTTGTTGTTCACTTAGCAACTTTACTTCAGTGCTGAAGCAACAGCTTCATTCAGAGATATTCTGAACAATGCCAGAATTAATCAGTCATCATGCCACAGAAAAAAAAAAGAAAAAAGAAACCCCTTACTTTTGAAGATCACTGCCCTTTTTTATGCAATCAAGATTCTTTTCAACAAAGGGCAAAACAAATGAATCAGAGACATTCTGAAGCCACCTCCCTTGCATATATCCCAATGGATGGGTATGATGAGGATAAGCATAACATTTAATCATGTCAGAGACAGCGACAATCAAACAAGGTTCTGCTGCATTTGAAATCTCAATTGTGAGCTTGGTGGAAGTATTAATGTACAGCTTTTATTTGTCAACGCAACATTCCACGAGGTGTTCTTGATCGGAACACAGAGTTCTGCATCATGACCAGCTACATCGAGTATTAAATTACCAGTCTTTCCTTCCCAGTACAACAAGCAGCCTGACTGATCTGCTGTTGTAAGCAGACATTTCTTCCTGATTATTTGAACTTAAGCTAGCTGCCCTGACCATGGCTTACAGCAAAGCCTCCCACCTTTGAAATGCATGGTGTGTTCCAGCCAAGATTATTCCAGGATCACATCCTATGTCCTCTCCAATGTGACCTGAAATCTGACATCATCCTCACACTTGGCACTGTCTGAGTTAGTTCCAGCAGCTTTCTTTTAAATTTAATTTTCAGCCAGCAAAGGGCTTCTAGAGCCAGAACATACGAAAGCTGATGTGCAATTTAGAGGACCATTTCCAGCATCATGTTTTACATTAATTTCCTCCTGATGTAAACTGCAGCACTATAAAGGACTGAAAGACTGTAACCTAAATGAAGTTACCTCTTGTTTGACATAGTTCAGCATAACTCTTACCAAGCTGTAGATGCTACAAAATTTAGAATGTTAAAGATTTGATTAATCAATAGGCAAAGATAGACTAGCTCAGTACAGATAAAACCAACCAACCACTAGATCAATCCATAAAGACTTGGGCACAGATTTTGGATGTAATATTTCTACAGGTTTCCAGCTAAAAGCACTGTGACTCCTCTTAATGTCCTATACTTAACCAACCTTTCCAGCATCATCTCAGGGAACAACTTACTGTACCCAAGTCCTTCCTCTCATTGAACCCTTCGGTCAGAAGAACAGTTACTTCTCTCAGTTGTTTACTCACATGAGTTTCAGGTGGGTATCCATAATATTCTGCAGTAGTAAAATGAAATTTGAGTCCAGTAGCACCTTAGAGCAACAAAATGTTATAGGGTATAAGTTTTTGTGAGTCAAGACTCACCTCATTGTAGGGATGCCTGGTCCCCCGGCCATCAGTGGGAGATGGGAGGTAAGGTTGCTGGATCCAAGTTGGAAAACTCCTGGAGATTTGGGGATGGAGCTTCAGGGGGACAGGGAACTCTGTAACAGGAAACTGACCCCTGTAGTCTGGAGATGAACTGTAATTCTGAGGGAACCGCAGGTCCCACCTGGAGACTGGCATCCCTACTTCATCAGATGCAAATAGGAAATGAAGATCCACCTTACATCCAGGTCAGAAGACGGGACATTTGTTACAAAGACGGACAAATAGGACTCAAGATGCAGACTGCATCCTGTCTTCCTCTGACCCTTCTTGGTGGTACTGGACATGAATTTTATTCCAACACAAGTAACAGAAATAAGTACCACTATGCTCACTAGTGACCAACATCAAGATCATACCATAGTATTCTCCATTACTATGTAGGGGTGTGAAAGTTGGACAGTGAAGAAAGTTGATACATCTGAAATGTGGTGTTGGAGGAGAGTTTTACAGATATCAGAGGCTCCCAAAAAGACAAATAAGTGGGTTCTAGACCAAATCAAGCCTGAACTCTCTCTAGAAGCTAAAATGACTAAACTGAAGCTGAAGAGAGCCAGTTTGGTGTAGTGGTTAAGTGCGCGGACTCTAATCTGGGAGAACTGGGTTTGATTCCCCACTCCTCCACTTGCACCTGGCTGGATGACCTTGGGCAAGCCATAGCTCTGGACCAGCTGTTCCCTCAAGGACAGCTTGGGAAAGAGTTCTCTCAGCCCCACCTACCTCACAGGGTGTCTGTTGTGGGGAGGGGAAGGGAAAAGGAGTTTGTAAGCCGCTTTGAGACTCCCTTGGGGAGTGGAGGGCGGGGTATAAATCCAATCTCTTCTTCTTCTTCTATTGTACTTTGGTCACATTATAGAAGATAAGAGCCACTGGAAAAGACAATAATGTGAAGAAAAATTGGGGGCAGTAGCAAAAGAGGAAGACCCGAGATGGGTTGACTCAGTCAAGGAAGCCAGAGGACATTAATTCATCGTGTCACCATAAGTTGGAAGCAACTTGATGGTACTTAACACACACACATGCTCAATGGGGCTTACTCATGGGTAAGAATAGGTTTGAAGTCTCAGTCAATTTTCAAACATAACACTGGCATGTTTGTGACTGCTCTACCCAGCAAAATCTGAAGTCTTCATCTACCATGAGGAACCTTTGGAAGAAGAACCACTTGAGTGTGAGGAAGGTTCTTTAGGGCTGGAGGTAGGACACGTGTTATTATTTAGGCATCCCCAGCCCCTTTTACATGGATTTACTTAACTTTCATTTTTGGGGGGAGGCAGTGGATCTAGTGTTGCTAAACTTGGGGTTATTTTAAGCCTCTAAATTGATTTTGGTGTGTTTGAAAGAGTTTCTATTTTGTAGTTTTGTGTGGTCTATATATTGTCTTGGTTTAGTTTTCTAAGAAAATAGAAGTGTGTGTGTGTGTGTATATATATATACATGTATGTATTGATTAAAGTAAAACAGTACATGCAGAGGCATTCATTCTACATTTTGTATTTGGCACCCTAGGAGCATTGCAATGTAAAATCAAGCTTTTGTATCTAACCATCTGTACATATTCTGCCTTACATCTGGAAACAAATTAGTCTCCATTAAGAACCAAGCAAGAACCTCATAAAGTATCTTAATTGCAAAATAATTGAAACATGACAACAGTTTCAAAGTGCTGTACTGGGGCAAATGGACAATCCTAGGAATCCTAAGCCACCAAAACAGCCTAACTCCTACTCTCAAGACTTGAAGATAAGCTAACATTATTATCCAATACATTTGGGGACAAATTAGGGATGCTGCAAATTTCACCACAAACATATTTGAAAGCAGAACTTACCTTGTTCTAAGGTATCAGTCAGATGTGAGCCCATCACCCAAGCTGTTCAGTTCATGCTGAACAGCTGTAAATGCCTGCCACACAGGCTTGCACCAGGTTTTTGCAAAACTGTGCATGTGTAGAAATGTTGCCAAGTCAAACCAATCAGCAGTCATTAGGGTCACAACAGACTACTTACACCAACACCAAATCATAGGATTTTATTAAAGCACCTCATTTATTTATGACTGATTCATATAATTTGTGATTGATTTACTTGTCTGTTTAAACAATTGCCAGCTGAGCATATCAGTCATACAACAAGGACAGTCACTAGAAGAAGAAGAAGAGAAGACATTGGATTTATACGCCGCCCTTCATTTGGAAGTCTCAGAGTGGCTTACAAACTCCTCTCCCTTCCCCTCCCCACAACAGACACCCTGTGAGGTAGGTCGGGCTGAGAGACCTCTTTCAAGGACTGTCCTTTCAAGGACAGCTCGTGTCAGAACTATGGCTTGCCCAACGTCATCCAGCAGCTGCAAGTGGAGGACTGGGGAATCAAACCTGGTTCTCCCAGATTAGAGTCCGTGCACTTAACCACTACACCAAACTGGCTCTAGAATTCAAGTTGGTAGAGTTCGACAGATTTGTGGGAATGCCAGGGGTCATTTAGTAGAAAAAGAGGTGCAGGAGCTCATTAGCATAACTCATTTGCATAACTCATTTGCATATGCCACACCCCCTAACATACTGGAAGGGTGTCAGAAGGCAACACCCACCCCTCAGGCTCCACTCCACAGGTGAGTGAAACTGACCTGCTCTTCCTTCATTCTCTTCCCCATCCAATACTTTGTGCAATAAAAATAAGCGTAAAGAACACACCCACATTCTCTTCCTGCTCCCTTGAAACCACGAGGTTTCAAGTAGACTTGAGATACCCAGGACATGTGCACCACCCATCCCTTCCCCTTCCCCTCCCCACAACAAGACACCCTGTGAGGTAGGTGGGGCTGAGAGAGGTCTTTTGAGAACTGCTCATGAGAGAACAGCTCTGAGAGAACTTGTGACTGGCCCAAGGTCACACCAGCAGCTGCATGTGGAGGAGTGAGGAATCAAACTCAGTTCTCCCAGATTAGAGTCCAACTCCTGACCACTACACCAAACTGATAAGGTAGAAGCTGCTGAAGGGTTGGTGAAATTTCTCCAGTACTTATGTGCCATGTGCCCAGATAAAAAATGGTATACTTAGAAAATTGCTCATATGCCACCTTGAGCAAGTCTCTGGAAAAGCAGCACATAGTCATAAAAGGAACAATGATAAAATTATCACTATTAAAACAAAACATTAAAAACAATAAAGACCCTAGCAGGGCTTTCCCGGGGGCGCTGCGCCTCTGCACTGCTTGGGGAAGCCGAGGAGGGGGTGGGGCTTGGTCATGTGCCTGCCCCCTGGGCTCCTCACTCCCGGAGCTGCGCTCCTGTGCGCTCCCGCTCCAACGGACCCCTGGGGAACGCACATGTGCAAAAAGTCAATTGCATTGTGCTGCATGGTTTAAAAGGAATACAGAGAAACAACCTGCTGAATAGACATGAATTATTTGATGTATGAGTTGAACTGATCATCCCTCCAAAAAAAATCAGCTCCCTGTTCACAAAAAGGATGTGAGCTGAGCTGCATGTTCAAATGTCTCTCAGCCAAATGAAAAAAGATCAGCCAATGTTTTCACCAAGCATTTGCAAGTATGTTGCCTGTATTTTTCCACTAATAAGGCAAATAACAATTAGAGGGAGTGATGTGACTGAATTAAGATAAAGGGTGCAGGTGCAAAGGGTGCACCTTCTCTTCACCACAGACCTGATCAAAATCAGGGAAAGCTTAATGGTTGCAAATTGCCATTAATCAGGAAAGCGCTCAGGAAATCAATCCATGGATCTCCCAGTAATGTGTCCAGTTTAGCCTTTCTGAGAAAATGGAAATCTTGCTCACTTCAGAAAGGCATTCGGTGACAGAGGCTGAGAGAGAATGAGAACCTACTCCACTGGAAAGGAAGCCAATTTTTCTACATTCACTAACATTAATTCTGTTTGAGGAAAGAATAACCGTGTACCACAGGATGCTAAACATAAAGTGGAGTCATTGGCTGGGGAGGAACTACTGGTGCCTATTGTTTGTGTTCCACATAGTCACACAGCACAGCAAACAACAATAGCTATAATCAATTAAGAAGGAAAGTGATTTGAAAAAAAGGAAGCTGGCTATAAAACAAACCAAGAAAATACTTTAGTACTCACCATTATCCTAGTAACTGATTTTGATAACATCATAACTAATATAATAATTAATACTAGTGATAATTCAGAACCACAATTTTAAAGCAGAAGTTATCATTCTGATGGAGTCTTTCCTAAAGTGGTACAAACACTCTAATTTGAACACAGGATTTATAGTACTATTAATTAATCCTATTAGTGCCATTTGTTTATCTATTTAAATAATCCCAGAGGGCTGTTTGATAGGAAATATTTGAACAGCTGGATGAATTTAAAACAAGTTCGGTTTTTTTGTCTGAGCCATAAACTAAAAGCACAAAGCTGGGAAGTAATTTTGATGGAAATCTGATTAGAGAATTATCTCAATTAAACAGGAGATTATAAGTGATGAAATACAGGGATGCCCTGCTTGATAGAGTCACACTTTCAAGAGTTTCCAAAAACTTAATTCCCTGCGGCTTCAGCATCTGTACTGCTTTGGTTGAAACCTTCATTGCTACATTTGCATGGTATAAAGCACTGGGTCCAGAGATGCGTTGCAGTGAAATCAGCTCATAAATTTATTGATGGTACAAATCACCAGAGCTCAGTTGGGGCTGGGGTGCACTGGGGTGCCGCTTCGGGAGAGAGGAGGCCGGAGGGCGGGCACATAACCAAGCCCCACCCCCAGCTCGCTTCTCCCAGCCCCGCCCCCAGCTCACTTCTTTGGCGCAGAGCCGGAGGAAAGCCTCCCCCCCGCTCAACCTTCCCGGGCTGCGGCAGGTCACCGGCCTGGGGAGAAGCCCCCATCCCTCCCCCCTCTCGCTCTTCCCAGGCCACGGCAGGCTGCCGGCCCGGGAGAAGCCCCCATCTTTCCCCCCTCTCACTCAGCCCCCATCCCTTCCCCCTCTCTTTCTTTCTTTCTTTCTTTCTTTCTTTCTTTTCTTCTCTCTCTCTCCCCCCACCTATCTACCTACCTTCCTGTTCCTTCCTTCCTGTTCCTTTCCTTCCTTCCTTCCCCCCTCCCTCCCTTCCTTCCTTTCTTTCTTCTGACACACTTCCAATGACATCAGGGGTGTGTGGCCTTCTGACACTTCTGGTGACATCAGGGGGTGTGGCATATGCAAATAAGTTATGCTAATGAGCTCCTGCACCTCTGTTTTTACAAAAGAACCTCTGCAAATCACAACTGGAGAACGGGGCTCAGGAGGTCTGCTTAAATGTCTGTATAAACCGCACCCCCGGCCTCGCCCAATCTCCCTGGTAGGGTTAATTACAGGTGACCCTATGGCATAGGTCCCCTGGCAGATCTTGGGTGGCCAGTTGGTCTGATTTACAATCCGCCCGGGCTATTGTCTCCCGAAGCGAAGCTTCAGTAGCCAGCCCGGCCACATGCATTTCTCTGACCGTGTGTGCAGTCGCCATTAGGACATGACACATGGGTACAGGTAGAACATATTCCCTTGGCTTCTCCTGCCTGACTTTATCCTGACCTGTTATTAATGTATTAAAACACATCCTCACTATACCCTTAGCCCTGTGGGCTCCTAAGGTTGTTTCCAACTAGTGATAAAACTAAAAATTTCACTGCAACAAATACATCATAAAATAATGATAACCTACAATAAAACAATCATGATGAAAAAACAAAGCAGCCTTAAAATCATGTCAAAAGGCACCTACATAGTAATAGCAGCAAAACCAGCTGAAAAGTAAAAGTTGTTTCAAGGGAAAAAATCAAGCACCTGCCTTGGGCAGCGGGATCAGTTGTCAAGCAGACACTGAAAAATGCAATCTCAGCCCCTGGAAAGCAATCAACAGAAAAGGAATACTGTAGTCAAGGCACCACCACAGAAAAGGCCCCATTCCTGGTAGCCCCGCTCAGAAGGAACAGCATTTTTGAAGAAAATATTAATTGTTAGGCCTTAGTCAGTAGAAAAGAGATCATTTAATAACACATCATCTACTAATATGTACCTATATCATCACCTTTTAAAAATTTTGACTCTGCAAATTTGGCTAGTTTGGTGTAGTGGTTAGGAGTGCGGACTCTAATCTGGGACCGATTTCCCACAAGCGCTGCCCCGGTGCTTGTTCCTCCATTTGCCCCAATTGCCTGCTTGAATTTCCCACTATTTGCCGTGGGGCACATTTTGACCCACGGCTTCATGCGATTTCATCCAATTTTCTTTGCGGCTTCAGTGATCCTCAAAAAACAGGATCACTGAAGCCACGGGGGTAATCGTGCAAAGCCACGGGTCAAAATGCATCCCGTGGCAAATAGTGGGAAATTCAAGCAGACAATCAGGGCTAATGGAGGAACAAGCACCAGGGCAGCGCTTGTGGGAAATCGGTCTAGGAGAACCAACTTTGATTCTCCACTCCTCCACATGCAGCTGCTGGTGTGACCTTAGGTCAGTCCTAAGTTCCTTCAGAGCTGTTCTCTCAAGGGCAGCTATCAGAAGAGCTCTCTTAGCCCCACCTACCTCACAGGGTCTCTGTTGTGGGGAGGGGAAGGGAAAGTGATGGTAAGCCACTCTGAGACTCCTTCAGGTAGTGAAGGGCGGGGTATAAATTCAATCTCCTCCTCCTCCTCCTCCTCCTCTTCTTCTCAGTTTATCTTAGCTCAGGCATCAAAGTAGTGTTCCTCATTTCTTGTTTCTATCCTGCTGCTTTATCCATCAGCATTAAAATGGGGGGACCCCCATTTACAGTACAGCAGACTGAGAAAATACACCTTTAAACAGGAAGAGAAAGAACTATAAGACCCTCCAGTTCAGCAACATTAGGATAAAATCTAAAGAGCTAGAATTTTGTGTTTGAGCAATCAGAGCAGCTTTCCTTTTACTCAAATTAATTTCTATGATATACAGACTGTCTGTATATCAGACTGTCTGTCTGTTCCCTCTAAGCTGAGTTAGTGTGAGCTTGCTCACTGTTCTTTAGCCTCCGGCTCACATATTTTTGTCTAAGCTCAGGAAGGATGGCTCCAGAGCAAACTAATTTGCAGTCACCAAATCACTCACTCACAACTTTAATGCCAGTAACTCACAAAGTAGAATTTTTGCTTGCAAGACTCCACAGCTTAGAAGGAGCATTGATAAGCCATAAATAGACATCATTATGGAGGAAAGATTCTAGACATAGACTTGTTGTTGCATTGTTTAGTTTTACATAAGGAAAACAAACAAATAGAGAATTTTCATAATCCACTGGCCCTTTAAAGGAAGACTGTGAAACAATATGAAAAATGGTATATCCTCTCCCACCCTTACCTCTTGCTGTGTAATGTATACTTAGAAGCCATCTAGACTACAAAATTAGCCTTGTTTCTATGGTTGCAACATAGCAATCACCTACAGTGGCTGGTTTGAGTTCTCCTTTCTTAACATCCATTTCATTAATTTGATTTCTGCTGTCTGACATTAATTGGATGGCATTGATTTTAGGGAAAATGACAATGTAGCATCAGAGGTCTTGCCAGATGATGATGTTAAAAATTTGGATGAGAGTTGGAACATTAACAGTGATCTGGGGCTCATGAATGTCAACGCTGATAAAATGTTAGAGCCATTTTACAAGGCTTTACAAAAGGAGAATGATAAAACACCATGACTAGGAATGATGGTGGTCATAGCAAACTTTAATATCAAGGGCAAAAAAAGCAAGAAGGTAGCACAAAGACTTATTTAAAAGTTTGGGCATGGGAAAAGAAAGGAAAGATTCCATGCCTTTTGTCTGAGGCCTCTGGTTAGTGTGTACATAAATATTTATTGATTTTAAAATGTACTGTATTTTTCTTCCAGCAATACCACAAGAATAAATTGGGGGGGGGGGGGGGACATTACAGAAATGTTATTTCTTTTTTTATGTTGAAAAAACGGTATTAACAGAACAATAATGAAATGTTTATGTCTGAAGAATAGGAAAAATAAAAACACTTAAGCCTCTTTTAAACCTTTGAGGGACTGACAGTGCCATCCTAAGCAGAGTTGGACTCTTTTAAATCCATTGGTTATCGGGCATAGAACAGTTTAGGAAGTGGCAGAAAGGCTTAACCCATTCCTCTGCAGTGCCTCAGCCCTGATCCAAACTGGGGCCATCTGCAGTTGCCTTTTACGTCTAAATTGTACATTAGGAGATCCAGTTACAGATCCTGAACACAAAAGATAATTTTGCCCTGAGTATTCCCTGCACTAAACTATGTCTACTACTATGTCCTTAGTAAATGTATGTACTCCTGTTAAAAAGTATGCTGCTCAGTTTCAGCACCATTGCTCCTGTAGCAGCTTCCAGATTTTTTTTTTAAAAATACATTAATAATTAAAGAAATCATATATTTAATAGTGGTCCTACTATGTGGGCCAGAAAATCTGCTAGGAAGAGCCCCCAGATCTAAGACATATATTTCTTCAGACCCTGCATAATCTCCTGGTTTGCAGAAAAAAATATGAAAAGCGAAAAATAGGGGTTAACGCTTTCAAAATAAATGACAATGTTTTCACTTGCCCAGATGTCATGAAAAATGGGCAACATCTGGAGTTGCCTAGCAACCAAAGATGCATGCAAGAACATGAAGGGAATGGTAGGTGGTGATCACCAGAATTAAAAAATTACCCAGGAGGCTGAGACAGGGAGGAGAAACAGGGCAAGTGGGTGGGTGGACAAGTGGAGAAACAGGGCAATTGGGCAGATGTCAAGAGGGAGGGGGAAAGGAAAGGAAAATTGGGCAGATGGACAGAGGGAGAACAGTACTACTGAAGTAGATTGATGAGTGGGTAGAAACTGGCCAAAAGGAGGGGCAAAATATGCATCTGACAAATGGATAGGGGAGCTGGATGACCAGACAGGTAGACAAGGAAGTGCAAGGGGAAACAAGATACCATGAGAAGATGGGATTTCTGCTGTCCCTCAAGTCCTCATGGGTCTCTGCTTGTTCTTTCATACAAGCAATAGCCATTAGCAGTCAAGAAGCAGACATAAAACCCATAAAATATATCAATACCAAGCAAAAAATATTAATTTGAAAACCAGGTGCACTATCACTTCAGAAGGTGAAGGTGTACCATGCAGGGTCTCTGATGGTGATTTTAATTAAACTAGGTATGCTGGGGTGGCCATATTAATTGTTCATACAGGTGAGAACCTACCATTTACAATAACAGGGGTCTATGAGAAAAGATGAACCCTTCTTCCACCACAGCCTGACTTCCACTGTTCTATCATTGCAGCTAGTTTCCTCCTATACCAGTTCTAAAGTGGTAAGTGAGCTGGGACAGGGTGTATGTTGTCTTGAAATGACAGATCACTGGATGGAGAAAGAGGAAACAGCTGCCTTCACCCTAGGGATGCTAGCCTCCAGGTGGGACCTGGGGGTCACCCAGAATTACAACTCACCTCCAGACTACAGAGATTAGTTTCCCTGGAGAAAATGGATGCTTTTGGGGGCTGGACTCTGACATTGTACCCCACTGAGTTCCTTGTCCTCCAGAGGCTCCATCCTGAAATCTCTAGGAATTTCCAAACCTTCATCTGGCCACCCTATCCCCCATCACTCTCCAGTGACTAGAAGGGACCTGGCGATCCTACTTCACCCATATTAGTTTGCTTGTTTATTTTACAAAATTTATACCTTGCATTTCTGCCCTCATAAGGACAGATGGATAAAAGTAGATCCCCACTCCCTGTTCTGGAACTGAACAAGGCAAAACACATTAATATATCTAGTTTTGTCCCAAGCTTGCAATCCTAAAAACACTTACTTGTGGAATTCTTAGTGCACATGTTTAAGATTGTGCTGTATAAAGACACACAAAGCAAAGGCTTATTAGATTATTTTGATATGTGGGGGCGCAAAGAAGTAAGCACTTTTTAAGATATGCTCAGTCAAGACTATTTAGGTTTTTCATAATCAAAACTGGGATCTTGATTCATTCAGTTAGTTACTATATACTCCTTTTCATCTCAGTTATGATAACAGGAACCAAAGCGTTCTGTGAGTGTCTAAAAGGAGGGGAACATTTTTGGGAAACACTAACAAAAAAGTTGGAATACCACAGTGTTCGGTAAACTTTGTTACACACTTTCAGACTATTTTTGCATCATTTTAAGACATTTGCAACATCAAATATCAAAGTCTCCATGAATGTCTTTGCTTGATGGTACAGTAGCCTGAATAACACAGCCTACTGGAAACAAGAGACTCAGCATAGGATTTCACTGTGAAAGACCTGGAGAGAGATCAGAATTGGCCTTGAAAGCAAAATCAGAAGTTTGATTGTCTCAATTTTTCAGAACAAGAAGTGGGGAAACTGCACAATTTTGAAATGGAACAAGGCTTCTGGACTAAATACACACATATAAAGCAGTTTACTTAAAGAAAATTTAGAAACAAGCCCAAACTAAGGTTAGATGCTGATCGACTAGCGAACGTTTTATCTTAAAAAAATAAAAATAACAATTGCCAAGAAAATCTTAAGACTGAGATAGAATGACTAAAAGTGAAAACAGTTTAGTAAACATCTCAAATACTGAGAAACAAGCTATAGAAATTTATTTAAGAAATCATAATACAGCTGGTTCACACAAAAGAAACCTGAAGAAGGGCAGAGGGAGATGGTTGTAGGGAAATCAGTAATGCTGCAGAAAATGTTTCCTGTGTCCTGTATTTTTCAGTAGACAGGCACAGGAGACAAGAGTGAAAAAGGCAGATTAAACAGATGGCAAGATTATTTTAAGCAGCTCTGTAATAAGGACACAAGAATGATTACAGAGGAATTGTGATGTGTGTATGTACCTTTAAGGAGCTGGCTTTCCATTCTATAGGATGTATTTAACCTCTGGGAATGGGCAGGGTAGGCGTCTCTTGGATGATTGTGATGGTGTTCTTTGCCCTCCACTCCTGGCATCTCCATCTACCAAATAAAGTTGTTTTATAAGCAAACGACTCGGTTTCGTTGCTCACAAGACGAGGCTTATCGCCATGGAACATTACATGGTGTCAGAAGAATGGAGCATTTTCAGCCGCCGCCTCCACTTGCTTTGACTGGTAATCTTGCAGAAAACTGGAAGATGTGGGAGCAAGCTTTTCAATTTTACTTGATTGCTACTGCCACTGATAATGCACCAGATAAGAGATAAATAGCTATTTTGCTAAGTGTGATTGGCGAAGACACTGTGAGAATATATAATACATTTGTTTTTAGGGATGGAGGGCCTACGATGTTAAATGAGGTTCTTGTGGAGTTTAAGAAATATTGTACTCCTCGGAAGAATTTGATATTTGCATGTACCTGGACTTATAACTGGGAGCAGGGAGTATCAGTGGAACAATTTGCAACTGAACTCAAACTAAAGGCTGCCAGCTGTGAATTTGGCTCAACTTCTGAGGAACTGATTAGAGATAAGATGGTCTTTAGTGCTCCGGACAGATTTAAAGAGAGGCTCTTGAAAGAGACTGACCTTACCTTGAAAAAGACTGTTGAACTCTGCCAGGTTGCTGAAGCTCTGGCCTCTCAATTACAAACAATGACAAACTCCTCAAAACAGCTGTGCAAGGCGTCTGCATTCTCCAGACAAGTTGAGGAGATTCCTTTGCAAGCAGTGAGACAGCAAAAGGCACGCCCCGAAGATGCAGTTGGTGTTGCGAGAGAAAGGATCTGTTCATATTGTGGCACAGTACACAGGTTTCAAAAATGCCCTGCTTTTGGCAAGATATAAGTGTGTGTGGGGGGAACCATTTTGCCTAGTTATGTAAAACAGCTAGGGATAGTGGGAACCAAAATTTCCACAACTCAAAAGCAGATGTGCATAACTTGCTCATAGGGGTGTTATTGTGCCACAGTGTAGGTGACAATCAAGTGAAAACACCTGGGTGGTATGGCGACATAAATTTGAGAGGACTCAAAGTTAAATTCAAGCTAGATACAGGTGCTGAGGCAAATATTTTGCCAGTTAATATATTTAATGCTCTCCCTGGATGGAAGAAGTTATCAAGTAGTAATGCAGTGTTGATGGCTTATGGTGGGACACGTATAAATACCATGGGTACCATTGTGCTCACATGTTCAACACAGCAAAACGAAGCTGAATTAATGTTTTATGTTACAGATGTTTCAACACTTCCATTGTTGGGGAGGGCAGCATGTGATACCTTGAATCTAGTACGTAAAGTAGATGTTGTACAGACAAAGGAATTGACTTGTAAACAAATATTAACAATGTACAATGACATTTTTGAAGGTGTAGGGCAGTGTTTTTCAACCTTTTTTGAGCTAAGGCACATTTCTTTCATTGAAAAAATCCCGCGGCACACCTGACAATATCTCACGGCACAGTGGTTGAAAAACACTGAAATACAAGATAAATGGGTCATTAGTTGCCTCAGCTCAAGTATTAACTATGACAGTATTACAAATACACGTAATAGCCACTCAACTTGAAATCGTAAGTTACAGATCCAAAGTGTAATGGCTCCTTCCCATAACATTGACCTGAGTTTCAGAAGAAATATAATGTGGATGCATTTTAATACTGCGATTCTGCTAAAGTTTTTCAAATAGAGAGTTTAAACTCCTACTCTTATGTGAACGGCATTCCGCTGACCATAAGTGATTTGAAGAGAAACACAGTACACCCATTCTTCGCTGAGGGACAGTTACTGATTTGAACCCCACCCTGACAGAAACAGCTAGCTGTTACCATCAAACATATTCATGTTTACTGGAATGTCTTGGTGCAGATCACCCCCCCACACACACACACACACACACACACAACCCAGGAGCCAGGCACTGGAAGAAACCAGCTTACTCTGCTGGAGGAGTGAATGCCCTTGGTACCGAATGTTCCTGTCCTCTGTATTAACATCCACAGGTCTAGCATGACTCTGATTCAGCACACGAGTCTTCCTCATTCATTTAAAACTATTTGCCATGTGCGAGTCTGCCTCCGGCCCCCACGAACTGGATGCCACTCGAGTCCGCCACCTCGCCCTGCTCATTCTCCAACACGCAGGCGGGCATCACCCGACTGCCGCCGCCGACACACGGCTTGGAGGTGGCCAACATCAGCGCCAGGGCCAGAGATGGAAAAAGAGCAGCCGTGAAGCGAGACCCGCGGAGGCCCACCTCCACCTTCCGGGCTGAGAGGCCACGCAGAAGAAGACAGCCCTCACCTGGAAAGGCTCAACTGCCCCCTCCAAGGCTTGTGGGGGGGGGCGCAGATGAGCCAGGGCATTGGCTCCATCGCGGCCAAGCGGAGGCTGTGATGGCAGGGCCCGTGGGGGGCGCCGTGCGTCTCCTGAGGAGGACCCCCCTTCTCCTCCTCCTCCTCCCCCCCAGCCACTCACTGCTTTCATGGCCACGGCCATGTCATCGTATCTCTCCGCCTGCTCAGCCAGGTGGGCTCACTGCAGCAGCTGCTCCCGGTCGCTCATGGCTGCTGCCTCCGTCGTGGCGCTGGCAGGTCGGGTGGGCGAACAGACAGAGCCCCTCGGCACTCTCCCTCCCTCCCTCGAGTCCTCACAAGGCAAGGGGAGCTGCGCCTCAATGGCGGCTCCCTCCTACCGCAGGCCGGCCACAGAGCGTGCGAGCAGAATCAGCGAGAGTGCGCCACTGTTCTTTCTCGCATGCGCAAACGCATCCCGGAAGGTCAGCCCGGAAGGCACATTTCTTTCATTGAAAAAATCCCGCAGCACACCTGACAACCACTGGTGTGCCGCGGCACAGTGGTTGAAAAACACTGGGCTAGGGGAGTTTGAAGGGTCCAATCATATATATATAGATTCAACAGTTCCCCTGGTAGTTCATGGATGCAGGAAGGTGCCATTTACAATATTGGATAGATTAAAGGACATGCTGGTTCAATTGGAAGAGGCAGGAGTGATATCTAGGGTGGTGGGTCCCACAGACTGGGTAAATAGCCTGGTGATAACATTTAAAAAATGGGAATTTGTGTATGTGTTTAGATCCTCACAACTTGAATAAGGCAGCTCGAAGACAATACTATACTATTCCCACTGTGGAGGAAGTCCTGGCTTAGTTAGCAGGAAAGAAAGGTTTTACAATAATAGATGAAAAGGATGGGTACTGGCAGGTGAAACTAGATAAGTCATCAGCATTACTGTGTACATTCAATACCCCATGGGGAAGATATTGTTTTAATCATTTGCCATTTGGTTTGGTGTCATCTAGTGAAGTTTTCCAACAAAAAAACTACGAGGTTTTTGGTCATATTGAAGGAGTGTTTATGATTGCAGACGATATGATTATAGTGGCAAGGACTGTAGAGAAGCATGATCAAATCTTGCATCAGGTGATAGAAACAGCAAGAGCTAAAAATGTAAAAATTTAACAAGGAAAAGATACTGTTTAAGGTGGATTCTGTGAAATACATGGGGCATGTTGTGACTGCTGAAGGTGTCACCATAGACGAAGATAAGATTAAAGCCATCAGAGAGATGCCCTCCCCTAAAGACAGACAGGACATACTTAGATTTTTAGGGATGGTACAGTACTTGTCAAAATATGTTCCAAAAGAGGCTGAGTTAACGGCACCTCTACGGGGTCTTTTAAAAAAGGATATTTGTTTCCAGTGGATGCCAGAACACCAGAGAGCTTTTGACATGGTTAAGCAACAGCTATGTCAGGCACCCGTTCTCCAATATTATGACGTAAAAAAAACAGTAACTATCCAAGCAGATGCATCAAAAGATGGCCTTGGAGCCTGTCTGATTCAAGAGGGTAGACCTGTTTTTTATGCGTCCAGATCTCTTAGCCCAACAGAAAAAAACTATGCACAGATAGAGAAAGAACTTTTGGCTGTAGTATTTGCGATTCAAAAGTTTCATCAATATGTGTATGGCAAAATTGTTTTTGTGCAAACTGATCATAAGCCGCTGGAGGCAATTTTTGAGAAACCAATTGGTGCTGCCCCTGGTCAGCTACAACACATGCTCTTACAAGTACAACAGTACCAGCTTAATGTGCAGTATATTCCAGGTAAACACATGTATTTAGTTGATGCCTTATCAAGAGCTGCAGTGGACCTTCCCACAGGGGATGAAGAACAGGTATGGGAAGAGAAGGTCATACACGAAGTGGAAATGTTACAGGCCTGTCCTGAAGGGTTAGAGGCTATACAGGAACCCACAAAGCAAGATGAACATCTTCAGTTGGTAATTAATTGCTTAAAGTCAGGGTGGCCACAATATTATAAAGATGTTCCTGCATCTATAAAATCCTTTTGGGCCATCAAGGATGCATTACATATTGAAAATGGCATTGTGTATGTGGGAGAAAAATTGTTCATTCCTGTGTCCTTGAGACAAGGTATGTTAACTCAACTTCATGAATCACACCAGGGAATCCAAAGAACAAAAGCTCGTGCAAATGGGCTCATGTATTGGCCTGGTATGTGTGCCGATGTTGAAAGGATGGTTAGGACTTGTTCTGTGTGTGCTAGATTTGCTGTAAAAAATCAAAAGGAGCCACTTATACCCCACGAAATCCCAGATCTACCATGGGAAAAAGTAGGTGTAGACATTTTTGACTATCAGTCCTCTCCATTCCTTATTGTGGTGGATTACTATTCAAAATACCCAGAGGCAGTGGCACTCCCAGATAAAACTGCCAGCACAGTGATTCTTAGACTTAAGAACATATTTGCACGTCATGGAATTCCAAGGAAGGTAGTAAGTGACAACATGCCTTTCGCTAGTAAGGAGTTTAGACAATTTGCCCAGGAGTGGACATTTGAACAATGTTTAAGCAGTCCTGGATATCCTAGATCGAATGGGATGGTGGAGAAGGCCACTGGCTCCATTAAACAGTTTATGAAGAAAGCAGACTATTCAAAAAAGGATATACATCTAGTATTATTGGAATATCATAATATGCCCGTGACGGGAATGAGGTATTGACCAGCAGAGATGCTAATGGGCAGAGTGTTGAGGATTGGGTTACCAGCATCCCAGCAGAGATTACGGCCCAAAACACCAAGCAGAGTAAAAGAGGCCTTACAAGAAATCCAGGACACGCAAAAATATTTCCATGATCGAGCAGCGAAATCACTGAAGCCATTGAAGAAAGGAGATGAGGTGTGGGTAGAGGAAAATAGGCAGTGGTGCCCTTCAGTAGTAATGGAGCAATGCCAGCAACCACATACATATAGGGTGCAGACTTCTGAGGGTAACATCTATTGGCATAATAGGGTCCATCTTAGATCCTATCAGAAAGGAGTGAGAAGAGGACAAAGGAGGCATGAAGAAAAGGAAAATGAGTTCAACAGGAAACAAGGACTAGATGATAAGGTGTTAGGAGAACTGAATAGTCAAGTCACAGAAAGGGAAAATCAGGAACTTAATAGTTCACCGGTAACAGAAAGGATTCCTAGGTGTACAACGTTTTATGGTAGGCATGTGTTTTCACCAGAAAGATACACGTCATAATGCTTATGTTTGAATGTATTTTGGTTGTACATGATATGTCAATTTTTATTGTTAATGTTATGTGTTTTAAGTATTTTAATCTTTAATTGGTAGTCTAAATATTCTTTGTAAATTTGGGGGGAGAGATGTGATGTGTGTATGTACCTTTAAGGAGCTGGCTTTCTATTCTATGGGATGTATTTAACCTGTGGGAATGGTTAGGGTCAGTGTCTCTTGGATGATTGTGATGGTGTTCTTTGCCCTCCACTCCTGGTGTCTCCATCTACCGAATAAATCCAGGTAAGCTATTGTTCTGGGGTAACAAGCTCAACCCATTCCAGGAGCTAGCTCAGGGATTACTCATGCTCAGTACAAAACACCTCTATAGGCTGTTCTTCAAGTAGGCACACTATAGACCTTGTAAATTCCAACACTGAGTTCCTCCAGAACATGTTGCAGTGGGAATAATTCTGGTTGTAAATCCTTCTCAATCTCATGCACTCACAAGGCAATCTAACTTGCTCCTTGAATGATTTCATGATCTCTGTCACATTTAGTAATGACCTTTCTCATTTTTATACATAAAGCAAAAAAGTTAAAATGACCTGCCTGGAATCCATTACCCAAAGCAAATGGTTCACTTCATGGGCTGAACCAGCCCTGACAATTTTTGTACCAATGAAGTACTGCCTGTAAAGTGAACTGAGTCTAAAAGGTCATTAATTCTTAATTCTTGTCATTGGCTGAGGACAGACTGGCAATCTAAAGCGGGGCAGGCACGCTTTGCAAACGGAGGAAAGGAGCACGTTCAGACATGCGCATCTGCCCGTCGGCTCCGTTGCGTACTTACCCGTCTCCCAGTCGCTTTCCCTCCGCTTTACCCGGACACCGGTTTTTCCGGTGTTCAGGGGCCTTCCTCCGCATGCCTCCCGCTTCCAAACAGTGTGAACTGGAAGAAGCGGGAGGCATCCGGAGGAAGTGTGAACACACCGGCAAAAAGTTTTGCGCATATGCGCACATGCAAAAAACATCAAAGAAAAACAAAAAAAAGTGCAGCGGCGCGCACAAGCCGCGCGCGCTGGCTATGCGGCAGTCTGAACGCTCCGTGGCAGTCTGAAGGCTCCGTATCGCCGCTGATCCGCATTGCTCTGGCCAGTGTGAACGGCCAGCTCCGTGGGTTTTTTCCCCCGCTCCAGTTCCCTCCGCTTTGCCTCCGCTTCAGATTGCCAGTCTGTCCTCAGCCATTAACTTTAATTCTAAAGCTGGTAATTTGAGGGCAAATGGGTGAAGGCACAGTATTTCTTTATTCTTTAGTGTCAGAAGCTTCCTCGTGCTGCCAACTAGGAGTTCAGTAACGTGTTATTCAATGCAATGTTGAATCAGTGATGCCTGAGTGAAGTACATGACAGAACTGCTTTGTGCTAACACATCAGGTTTAACACAAACTGTTCTTTAGCTTGGATGAGCACATTTGTGGTGCTTACTTAGGTGTTATATTTTAATTCAGATTGAGTTGTTCGACTCCGAACAGCAAGTCCCACTGTGGGAACAATCACAGAAGATTCAGGCCTCACCGCTAGCACTTTTACCAAAATTTGCGATAAACCATGGCAAATTAACTGGCTCAGCTTCTTATCAAGTGGTTCACTTCAAAAGCTTTATCAGCAGATTACTACCAGAGGAGAGCACTAAATCTAACTCGGTTACAGTTGCTACATTACAAGTAGCACTAATATGTTCTTTTAAAAATCTGTTAAAGCATGATAAGGGCAATGTATTTTTATTTCCTTTTCAACAGGCAAAATGTTTTTTTAACCTTGTTCTTCAGATAACAGCTGCCCCAGGCAGGTCTTTCAGGAGTTGCTGATATTACGGTGCCACTCCACTCACATTGCCCATGCACAGGTGTGACGTGTAACACAATCCTTGGTCATTGTTAAAGATCTAAGCAACTGGAGTATAAAGGTAGCCAAAACTTGTTTGCTCCTGTCCTATAAGACAACCATTCTGACCAAGAGTAGCATTGTTTATTGTTAACATTTCCATGTGAGCCACTATTAAATTAGAGCGAGAGACTATGATCTGGGAAAACCAAGTTCAAATGCCCCACTCTGCCATGAAAGCTTGCTGGGTAACTTCAGGCCAGTCACACAGTTTCAGCCTAAACTACTTTATAAGGTTGTTGTGAGGATAAATTGGAGGACAGGAGAACAATGTAAGCTGCTTTGAGTCCCCACTGGGGATAAAGGTGGGATATCAGTTAAGTAAACAAATAAACAAAACAAGTCTCTCTTCTGTATACTGACATCCAGCTCTAAATAAGAGCAGCAGAGAAACAATTAATATGAGCTGATTCAAAGATGTGACAAAAGAGGAGAGAGAAACTTTCTTGATCTAATGCTGTCTTAAATTGTTGTATTGTACTTGGTTTTTTTCTGTTGTTGCTGCTATTTTTATACTTATATCCAGTTATTTTATTGTTTTTAGAATTCTTGTTGGTGTAAATTGCCTCAAAGATATTTATATGGAGAAGCAAGCTATACATCTTTTAAATAACAACCCAAAAGCAGCCTAAAAGTCAGGTGCAATAATCTACATGATAATGGAATGAACAGCAGTAATGGTGGATGTCATAGGATTCAGTTAAAACCAATGGAGTCCAATGGGGCAGTCATTTTTTTTAAAGAAACTCAGGTAAACATTCAATAGGTGTATGACTGACTGATGTGTTTCACACCAACTTATGTTTCTAAGTTGTCTTCAAAGGCAAACTCATGCAGAGCCTGTTGCAATAGTCTACCCTCAAATATAGAGTCACATGGATCAGTGTGACTTACAGTAGAGTCAAAGCAGAAATATATCTTTCTAAGACCATGGATTTAGAAAGGTGAAACTCTGCTTGGGATGGCTGTCAGTCAGTTGAGCTTAAGAGGGAGGATAGCTTTTGTGCTGGGTGTCATTGGAGAGGAGCACTTTTGGCTACCATCGCAGCTTGTTTTGCCAACAGAAGAGCAAGGTCTAACAAGACAGCCAAATTCTTAATCAAGTCTGTCAAAAGAATGGCTCATGCTGTCTAAAGCAGGCAGCTTAACTCCCTCTAGAACATCAGCCTTCCCCACCACCATCACCTCTATCATATGGCAATAAGTATCCCAAGATAGATAGATAGATAGATAGATAGATAGATAGATAGATAGATAGATAGATAGATAGATAGATAGATAGATAGATAGATAGATAGATAGATAGATAGATATTTGCAAAGTCATAGCTAGTTTTGGATAACAAACATGATACTTATAAGGATTGTAGAGAAGTAAATGAGGTACATATTAAAGCCTAGGTCAGGGGTGGGCAAACTGTGGCTCAGGAGCCGCATGCGGCTCTTTCACATATATTATGTGGCTCCCAGCAGGGCAGCTGGGGAAGCTAAATATCATTAGCAAACAAATATCATTGGACAAATTAATATCAATATCTGCTTTTACCCCTTTTGTTATTATTTTTGGCAGTCTCATTGAATGTTAATAAAAAGCAAATTTGCTTATTTTCCAATAAAAGCAGGTAATATTTGTTCATGTCTTGTGCCTCTCAAACATCTGATGTTTATTCTATGCAGCTCTTATGTTAAGCAAGTTTGGCCACCCCTGTTCTAGGTGGCTCTTATGCTGAGCAAGTTTGCCCCCCCTCCCCGGCCTAGGTCATGAAACCCCCCCCCCCAAGTTTGCTATCAAAATCAGATAAATTCCATGTGATGTATGTAGTCTTCTGAATTTAAAAGCAATTCCTCAGGAAACTCACAGAAACCTAATGGTCATGTAAGCTTTACTGAATGAACTGGGAGTCAAACAGAAAACAAAATATAATTCCAAAAGAGTGAATATAATTCCAAATTTTAATGGAATAATCTGTAAACATTTACTTATTTAATTAGGCTGTGATCACACACACTAAATAATCCACTTTCAATCCACTTTCAGTGCACTTTCCAACTAGATTTTACTGTGTGAACTGGCAAAATCCAGTTGGAAAAATGCATTGAAAGTGGATTGAAAGTGGATTACTTAGTGTGTGTGACCACAACCTAAAACTTTTGTCACCTTTCCATCCAATTTGGGGTTCCCAAGGTGGAGATAAACCAAAACCATTAAAATATATATTATAAAAACAATTAAGATAATACTTAAAACATGTAAGCAGAAAGGAGGCTCAGTGAGGGAACGCAAATTAAACAGATCTTTACCCAATGGAGGAAGACAATGTTTGAGGCTATTGAAAAGAACTCCCCAAGCCACTGGCCCAGTTTTTAAAATGTTAAAGAATACTTCAGGGGCTTAAAAATCTGTCTGCTCCTAATAGGGTTGCCAGGTCCCCCTGGCCAGTGGTGGGGGGTGGGTGTAAGGTCACCAGATCCAGGTTGGGAAATTCCTCAAAATTTGGAGATGGAGCCTGAGGAGGACAGAGACCTCACTGGGGTATAATGCCATAGAATTCACCCTCCATAGTGTCTATTTTCTCCAGGGGAACTGATCTCTGTACTCTGGAGTTGAATTGTAATTCCAGGGAATCCCCAGGTACCACCTGGAGGCTGGCAACTCTTGCTCCTATCCAACTGAGCTGTGTATTGTTGGTCTCACCAAAAAAAGAAGGGATTAGGTAGATCTACCATGGTGTAGGTTAAATGTTAGACTAGCTGTTTGTGAGACTCAAAGAGGAGTGTAGGTATGTGATCATCTTGTGCCCAAACAGTCAGCATGCTGAAAACAATGGTGGGAACTTCAAGGAAAAGCTGACCAGGTCGTGATAACATGATGCTTACCTGTTGAGAAACATATTTTATTTTAGTCACTTTTTAAAAATTTAAAATTCCCAAAAGGACTTGCAAAATGGAAGGACATTTTAATATTATCTGACATTACTACTAACACAACTAGAAAAATTTTAAAAGAATTACTATGTGTAAGTCATGCTAGAAGCTGACAAGCCAATTCCCATTGTAAGAAAAACACTGAATTAACTTGAAACACAATATGCAAAGTGTATAATATACTGATTACAAAATAATTTGTATAACAGTTATTAAACTCTTTTATATATAAGTTACTAAACACCACGTGGAGACTGAACATAAAAATGCAATCCACAATAACAGCTCCACAAAGATAGTGTAATCCAATGCGGTAGCAGGAAAAATCTTGCAATGACTGGAAATCCACAAGCCAACAATTAAAGATAAAAGCATGTTGTAATTAAAGTGAATGCGTGTGTGTATATAAAAACAAGTTTTATAGGTAGACATTCTCGTTTTGTTATCTTATCCACAGTATTGCTCTAAGCACATACATTATGATGAAAGAAGTCCAATCCATGCAAAAAATTACATTGTAGCTGAACAATAAAACATGTGGAAAAACCCTGAAATAAACCAAAACTATTGTCAAAGAATTATATAGAAAAACAATCTTACCCACAAAGATAAATATTATCATTCCTTACAAGACTATTAACAGCTGCCAGTGGGGTACCAAGGGTGGGGCAGGGGTACGCTCCACACTGGGTGCAGCTTGAGGAAGGCCCATGAAGGAGTGCCCCTGAAGCCAGCATCATGGTGAGTCTAGCCAAAGTCCAGTCATTAGCGTGTTGCAGCCAGATAAAACAACATTTTCCTTCTTAATTTCTCTCCTTCCTTTCCACATGTTTCTCATTCAGTTCTATCTCCAGTCACCTAATTTTTCTGTGTCCCCCTCCCCCTTTATTTTCACTTCTTGGTCTCAAGACCTTCTCATCCCTATCCTGCTTGGTGACAGAATGTATTTAAGAGTAATAAAGTAGTAAACCATTGTTAATAAAAACAGAAGGCACTGGTTTTGCTGGGCTTGCAAAAATACACCCCTTTCAGTTTCTATTGAAGAGATTCTCTGGTTTGACTTTAGTCCTTTGGAAACAATGGAGGACGGGGGTACCTTGGGCGGGGGGTAGTGTGTTTCTTAACATCCAGTCTGGTGAAGCTTGTGATCACTATTTTGTGATGCTTTGGCTAGTGTTATGTTAGTAAAAGTTAGTACAAAGGCAGACTCCTAGCCCTCAAAAATGCCCTGTAGATGTTTGGGATGGGCTGTTCTTGGGCTTCAAAATGGAGAACAGAATCCCTCCTGAGTGCCTGCTCAGAACATGAGTGGTGTGATGAAATCTGTTTGTTTGTTTTGCTATCAGGTCACAGCTGACTTATGACAACCCTGTGGGTTTTCAAGGCAAGAGACGTTTAGAGGTGGTTTGCCATTGCTTGCCTCCATGTTGGCCCTGCTTAGCTTCTGAGATCTGATGAGATCAGGCTATACTGGGGCTATCCAGGTCACTAGGCTGAGAGTAATGTGACTGCCCAAGGTCACCTAGCAAGCTTCCAGGGCACGTGGGGATTCAAACCTGAATTCCCCAGATCCTAGTCCAACTCTTTAACCACTACACTATGCTGGCTCTCATAACGGAATAGTGTGTTGGAATTTGATTTTTTTTTACTGGCATGATTATATGAAGTTAAATAAAAGAAAATGTTCACTGTCTGTGTTTCTTTTCTGGCCACTGAAACAAATTTTGTGTCCACTGGCACCTTTAAGATCAAACTTTGTTAAATCAGTCAAAGAAAGAGGAATTTGGGAGAGGAAAGATGTCATGAACTCCTTCACTCAGGCAATTTGAGTAAACATTTCATTCATGTATGAAAGGAAATACTTCTTTGCCCTCTCTCTTTTCCTCACATCTTAGTCTGACTGTCTAATAAGCCTGAGGTCATGTAGTGTGCTATGTGGCTAAGTAAGGATTTGAACTCTGGTCTCCCCAGTCTTAGACCAACACTCTTTAACAACTACACCACTTGCGTCCTAGAGAGTCAGTATGAATCTTCAAACACATTTCAGAATTCACAGCAAATCCATAGTAAATACTGGTTTCTCAACTACCCTGACTGAAATTATGGGAGCATTTGTTTGGCTGAAGTAGGGTCCAGGACAGCAGAACTGCTTTACTTTCTATATTTAGTGAACCAGATTTAACGCACCCACACCCCCAAGTACAGATGCACAGAGGCAAAAAAAAGAAAAGAAAGACAATTCCCATATCTTCCATTTCTTTTTCTCTGAAGCTGCTGCAAGTCTCAGGATACCAAAATCACCTTAACTTCCAGCATTTAAGCCTCAGACCTCTTCTCTCCCTGTTCCAACACACCTGGCTAAAGACAGAAATAGTTCCATGTCCTCCATTCCTTCTTCTCTAAAACTGCAAGTCCCAGGATACCAAAATCACCTTAACCTTCAGTACATTGTGCATTTCAATGATACATAAATTAAAAGTAGGAGCTTTAGGCAGAACTTCCAAAGGTCCCAAGGAAAAAAAAATAAGGTAAGGTAGTGGAGGGGTGCTCCTGTGTAGCAAGTAAATGTCCCAAAATCCCAGAGAAAGAAAGTGGAGTTGGTAGCCTCTGTACAGATGGCAAGGATGAGACTACACAGTTTAAGCCTAAGCAGCTTCATGATCCTATCTGGCAGCCCACAAGGGAGGGCACTGTCCCCTCTGGGAAATCCCAGGGGTCTTGAGACCCACTGCCCTTTCTGTAGTTAACAACCCCTGTATCTAAATATACTTTTGTAGGAAAATATCCAACAGAAAATTTCATAGCACAAGCCTTAGGATACTGAGTAGAGTTATCAGTGTGGGACTGGATCCAAAGGATCACAGGCAAAGTGGAACTTGTAGAATGAATCTGTCCCACAATCTACTTCCTACTAACAGCCTGCTGTGCTCTTGGAAATCAGGAGTGTTGGGTTATGGTAAGGGGGTCTGCAGTAGGAAGTGGGGAATCAGCAAAAATCCCTTTCATTAGCAGCAGCTGACTAACGCTCTACATTTATTAATAGCAGGGATATGGACTGTTATGAGGTATTGGGAAAGGAATGATCTCTTAATCCTGACATTCTGTGGCAAATCATTTCAAACATGAAATAATTTTGACATATCTAGGGCCCATTTTAATTATCCTGGGGAAGGGGGAGAAGTGTGTTGTATAGTAGTTATTGCAGACTAGGACAGGAGGCCTGGTATGATATGGTCCATGGGGTTACAAAGAGTCAGACTCAACTGTGCGATTAAACAACAACAAGGACATTCACAGTTGCTGTAGTTGGTGCTAACATGTACTGTTTGGTTATGCTAAACAATTTAACACATGTAGAAGCTAAAAGAAAAGGTACCGAATCTGTTTAAGCATTGGTTACTACAATTAAACCCACTGATAATAAATTCTAATCCAATAGGCTCTCAGAGGAATGGTCCATAACTCATAAAAGTTTATGTTTCAATAAATCTGATTTAAAGCCTGCAAGAATCCTTTGTGTCCACAGAGATACTGAATCATATAAGAGTAATAGGCCCATAGGAGATTGCAGGGATCCAAAAGATGTGGTCTGAGGAAAGTCTTAATGAATCTTCCACATATTCCTGTGTGTGAATTAGCGGCCAGGTGACAATTTGCATTGGGGCTGGGTGGAGGAACAGAGAAGTTTAACCCATTTCCCACCCTCTGATTTCCTGATGCCAAGCACTCCCCTCTTCCATCACAGAATTGCTAGTTGCCCTGGGGAAGTAACATACAAACTTCACATGGGTAACTACAAGTTTCCCCAATGGGATGAATAGCAGCTCTAGAAGAATAACTGATATAAAAAAATTGTGGGGGTGGGAGGTTTAAATCCCCCCCCTTCTCCCATATGAACCTGAGAGACTTCTTCATGGATCACTCAGTGTTACATCTAATTTGACCCTAAGAGGGGATTGAAAGCACATTGGCACAGCTCCTACAGAGGCTACTTCAGTAAGCAAAAAATGCAGCACTTTTCTATAGTAATTAGCATGAAACTGATGGACATTGTGATGGAACCCACCAAGGAAAGTTGCAAACAGCAAAGAAGGCACAAGTATGAAAAACAGATGCAGTTATCTAGGGGCAGAATGGTCCTCATTGTGCTAAACTCTTTCCTCTTGATGCACTAGGGATTCTTTTTTCCTTTATGAGGAAAGATTTAAATGGGGAGTATTAAAAGATGGCATCCCTACCTGCAGTCCAAAGTGATACATGTCTAAAGTTTGTGGGTGGTTTGCCTTTATGCTTCTGCATGTCTAGGTCAAGGGCCAAAGTTCTGAGAAGGCTGGATCAGCAGTTAAAGGGTCTATATTATCCTTTGTTCAAAACAGCTTTTCTTAGAAGATTTCTTCCTCTTGGGTAATTAGAGTAACTGTCTTAGAGCTGTTGGAAGTGAAGGACTGGATGCTGTCCCCATGCCTCAGCCTCCAGACTACAGCCCTTTCTGCACCTGTATTGGTTTCTGAATGCATCCTATTCTTTTGTCCTGCATTCCCTCCCATTTTCAATTCCAGAATTGTTTCTGCAGGTATTTAATTGCTGTCCACTGCTCTTCCCTGTTTCTGCCTCTCTTTCTTTAGGTTGATGCTCCCTCCCCATTCTGTTTTCTTTCCTTCCTTCTCCAAAGACGAAAGAGGATGTGTCCTCCACTCAGGCAAAATTTTAAAAAGCCAGAGAAAGCATAAGAAGAAATCAGTAAATATAAAGAACTAGGGGATTCCCTGCTTCCAAATGTGTCAGTCTTGCATGTGAGGCCTGGATTTTCCCCTCCCTTCCCTTTGTTTTTGCAGAATCACAGAGAGAAGGAGGGAGGGGTTGGGTCTGCAGCTAAAAGTTTTGAAAGATGTTTGACTTTCTCTTCATCTTTGACAAAGCAGCCAGTTAGCTTTAAAAAGGCAGGTTTTGCTAGTAGATGCAGAATGCATACAGAATACACAAATAACTAAGTTGGAGGGGGGGGGACCACTACAGAGGGAATGCATGCAGCTACAAAGTCAACCCTTAAGTCTTGACTCCTCAGATTCTCTAGAGCAGGGGTGGGCAAACTTGCTCAGCATAAGAGCCACCTAGAACAGGGGTGGCCAAACTTGCTTAACATAAGAGCCGCATAGAATAAACATCAGATGTTTGAGAGCCACAAGACATGAACAAATATTACCTGCTTTTATTGGAAAATAAGCAAATTTGCTTTTTATTAACATTCAATGAGACTGCCAAAAATAATAACAAAAGGGGTAAAAGCAGATATTGATAATGATATTAATTTGTCCAATGATATTTGTTTGCTAATGATATTTAGCTTCCCCAGCTGCCCTGCTGGGAGCCACATAATATATGTGAAAGAGCCGCATGCGGCTCCCAAGCCACAGTTTGCCCACCCCTGCTCTAGAGGAAGCTGTTTATGCAGAAAGGGCCTATGTGGCAACAGAGTCAGCTAGCTTAAAAGGGCAAACCTTAAGCTTCTTTCCTGTGCTTACTCTTCTGCCTCTGTCCCTTTAATATGTAGATTGTATTCTCAGGGAAAACTTCCTTCCTTCCATTCATTCTCTTCCACAACACACTTCTCCCTGCAGACACCAAGAAGGAGAACTGTCCTCATCTTGGCACCATGACACAGATGGCCTCTCACCATCTATGTCCATTCTTAGTAAGTTAGACTAGAATACTGTCCTATCTCTAAGCTTCTCTATTTAGATTGTAGTTCTAGAATAAAGTGACAATTATTAATCTTAAACTTGAAAAGTGGTTCTGTGTTGCTTTGTAAGCTTGGTAACCTGGTACACAAAGACGCTTCTGCATGTGTAGTTTTGTTAAAGCACTCTGCTAACTAGTGGGTACTGGACTAACTATACCAGTTAACCCCATAACAGCCAGAATCTGTGTTTCTTTAATTGAGGAGGAAGGGTTTGGCATAGAATTCACACAGTCCTGTTTATGCAATGGCATGCATGCATTGTTAGCATTTTCCCAGTATTTCATAATGAAGGATTGCTGCAGCTGCACGGAACATTCTCTTGAGAACCATAAGACCACAGTACAGAGGCACAGCTGGCCAACTAAGGAGTGGCTTTCTATGCTCTAACAAATTCTTGAACATGGAAACATGGCAAAGACACTAACCATGCATGCAGAGAAATATTACAAAACTTCTGAGCCCTTCTGAGATTTATGCCACATTCACTAAGCTTATGGTGCAAAGGTTCATAGGAGAAGCTGAGAAAATAATGGTGTTTCCTGCTGTTGTATCCTGCATCTGCGCTTACCTTCCAATCCAAGCTATGCTTTAAACCTTTAAAAACTAGGTATCCCTAATGCATGAGAGAATCCATTCACAGAAAGGGAAACTGCCTCTGGTTTTAGTGGATTTGGTTTCTAACATCTAGCTTTCACATACGTAAGAGAATTTAACAGCATCTGTTTAATTAATGACAGCCTGTACCTGCTACTGGAGACTTCTGTCCTCACCTGCAAAATCCTATTTGCAGGCTGCTCCTATTTAAATCAAAACACAGGGCAAGTTCATTTTATTGTATCTTTATGAGGCACCAGACCCAGGTACATTTTGTTAACTGCATCCGCTACTGAAACGTATGTCATTTCTAGAAACCTTGTCAAAGGTTTCCATAAAGTCCAAAACACCTCTCATTGTTAATATAAAGATTGTCAAGTCAAGCTTGTTGAAGCAACATGAGCTACAAAGAAAACTAATCAACGTATGCCTGAAGAACAAAGACAGAAAATGTACAGGGTACAGATGAAGGTTACATACCCCATGCATAAATGTCAGTGACTCAGCACAATCCTTAACAGCATAACACTCCTCTAAGTCACTTGAAGTGAATGGGCTGTAGAATGTTATAATTTTGCTTTGGACTGTATATGTCTCTTGTGTCTGCTGTGCCTACTGTGACCCAACAAAGGTATGGTTTGATTTGCTTTTCTAAGGTATTCCTGAGAGTTGTAGTTTCTGACTTTGCAGGTCCAGGTTTCTTGGCATCTGGTCTTAATTCCACTGATTTACACAACAGGATACTTTGATTTCATTTGGAAGAAAGCTACAGAACTGTGCAGGAGGAATGTTTATATTCTAATTATACCGCATGATGCTGTTATGCTGGGAAAGTTCATATCATTGCTTAGTTCATACAGTCCTCATTTTCCAGGAACAGGCCTGCACACTCCCTTGCCCCTGATTTGCTGTGACATCGGAATCAAGCAAACTGGCTGGTGTCTCCAAGCCATGGTTCAAAAACCTACTTCAAATTGTGGTTTGGTGGCTACAGTGTTAATTATCATTTACTTCTTCTGTTATGCCTAGATGAAATCAGTGCTGGGAACGGAACCCGGGACCTTCAGCAAGCAAAGCAGATTCTCTACCACTGAACCACATTTTTCTGCCACTGTTACAATTTTGGTACTTGATTGTAGTAATTGTGTTGGCTTTATTGGTTTCATTACATGTTATAATTCATTGTAACTTCAAGAACTGTTTGAATATTTTAAATAAATAAAACATCCGATAATTCTGCTGATTTCCAAATAATGTAAAAGTTATTTGTGTTGTGACTTAGAATTCCTACTAGATCCATAAACAATGAGATGACAGGCCAAACTGGATTTTACATATGCTGGCTTTATTATATTTCAGAATTCCTACTTACTTATTAATGGTCCCCACATAAGTCTACTCCAAGTTCTTTGCAAATCTGACTGAGATGCAAGATTTTATAAGGGGGGGATAGACTCTAGCAATTTTACATATCATCTCTGAACTCAATAAATAATTGAACCTTTTTGGAACCAAATCATCAGCATTTTTATCATTCAAGAGTAGGCTTCAGAATGAATACAAATGTGTAAGTAATCCTAAATTCTTCAATTACATATGCCAATTGTTGTCCTGTGACACAAGGTATGAAAAACAGAGATTTCTGCAAAATGAAAATGGAACAATATGAACAATATTGAACAATAACAATATGAATATGTAAAATAACACATTTGATAAATGAGATGTACTTGTAGAGCTCTCCATCTTTTCTCCTAATTATAATTTTGAGTTGTGTGATGATTTGATCTCATGGCTAGGCAGACAAGGTTTATATGAGGAGATATAATTGGGATCCTCAGGAGTTCTTGTAGGAATTCATCTTCGGAGTTCCCTAAAGGTACTCATGCTATGGCAGCAGATCTCTTTCCCTATTCTCTTCCCAGCAGCATTAGTAGCATATAGCTAATCATGCAAATAGGATAACAACTCCCAACCACCTATTATATTGCCATTTATTTCCAGGTACCCATTTTTGTAGAATGGGAGCTGTTTCCTGAAGAGAGACCATTAGACAGGCTAGTTACAGTTACAATAGCTGTCAAACTTTTTGGCTGTTCAAGCATACATCTGAAATCTATATACTGCATTTTCATCTAACTCTTCCTACAAGGATGGAATACATTGATCTTGTCTCCTCCATTTTATCTTCACAACAACTCTATGGGCACATTCAGATGCGCCATTTAATCAGGTTTAAATGGCCCTGCTCTGTTGCGATTATTTTTACTCTGGACAATCGTGATCACACGGGAGCGTGTGTCGGTTTCTTTTGTTTTTTTCCTAAGTTTGTGCATGTGCATAACTGCTCATCCATAGAATTGAAAATCTTCGCGCATGCACGGAACCATTTGACAATCCTGCAGAGTACCATGATTTCACCGCTGTGACAGAAAACTTCCCTTTAAACTTTTCACCTGAAACTGGCCTCTTTGGGATCCCGAACTCAAAACTAGTGCCCATTTAAATGTTGGTTTTATAAATGCGGCACTTATGCACATACCGCTGACGCACAAAAAAATGGTAGGCGAAAAGCGGAAGGGGGTTTAAACTATCGGAAGTGGCTCGACCACTTTTAAGTTCCTAATCCACCCCCATGTGCACAGTCTAATAGAAAGAGCATATTTGATTATGTCTCAGTACTCAAGAATACCAAGAGATGTTTTTAGTCAAATACATGTTAACATGTAACTATTCCATCTCATTACAAGGGTAGATGACAGCTGCTCCTCCTCTGCCAGCTCTGCCCGCTTCCAGGCGTGGTCCCAACTTACTTCAGATGAGCAAGGTATGTCTTGTCCTATCTCCTGCCACCCACTGTGATGATGACCCCGATGGGTTTCCATGAGGGCTCAAAATGGTTGTCTGCATCCTCTTCAGATCCTGGATTAGATAGGCAGTAGCTGGCAGCAACACTTCTCACACAACCTGCCATGTCATCGATAGGAGGGTGGCTCTTCTGTCCTACTACATGGGGAGGAGACAGCTTCTTCTAAGAGAGAATTAAGTTATGACTGAACTTCATCCACACATTTGGTACAGACAATGGAAACTTAAATTCTGAATAACAAAGCTGAAAACAGAAAAGAATTTATTATAAATGGAGAGTCATTGTTGTTGTTGTTGATTTTTTAAAAAAGGACTTGGGGGCTATTAGAGGCCTATCCAACACAGATATATCTAAATATGGCCCTCATCAAGGCACTATCAAATGATTATGAAAGGCAGGTTAGGATGTTCCAAGTGTGACAAATGCATATGATTCATATAAAACAATCTAGAAGAAAATAAAATTTGCTTCATGAAAACAATGTACCAGCTTGTTTTACAGAAAACTTTGGCCCCAACCGAAAGAAACCAGCACACGAGGATTAACTGGTGGCATATGGACATCATAGATACTCTTGGGATGTAGCGTGTGGAGAGCACACACAGGGAATGGCTAAATATCCCCTGATTTCTTCTGCTTCTAAACAGGCCTGTAGCCAGTATTTTGTAATTCAGGGGGCCTTTAAATAAGTCAGGGGGCACTGATGTCACAAAATAAGAAAATTTAAATTAAAAAAAATTAAACCTCACTTTTCAGTGTTCACACTCTGCCTACCTATGTGGGAAGCAAGCTGTGCTTGGTGAAGGTGCAGTGGTGAGGAGTCCTCCAAGCAACCCAGAGAGCCAGGGGCCTGGGGGATGGATGGAAGTTGTGTGGCCTTGGCAGGAAGTTGGAAGGCCAGGCCCCAAAATGCCCCACTGTAGCTACAGGCCTGCTTCTAAATATCCTCTGTAGAAAGCTTGCTGGGAGGGGGGAGTTAAGCATTAAAAATATGCCTCAGATGTCTCTGTTCCTTTAGTTCCATGTTGATAGGAGGTGACACAATAGTATGGCAGGAGAGACTGTTTGGTTGGGAGGCCCTTCAGTAGGGCTGCCAAGTCAGCCCAGGGGGCGGGGGATCCCCCGCTATATGGGTTCCCGATACGCCAGCCGGCATTCGGCCAGCGGGGGGAACCCCGCCCCCGAAGTCGTCCAGCGTGGATGACTTCCCCAGTGTAGTGACGTCACCTGGAAGTGACGTCACCACGTTGGAGACGTTGCCAGGGCGACACTCTGGCAATCGCCCCATTTGGGGCAATTGCCAGAGCGTCGCCCTGGCAATGCCCCCAACGTGGTGACGTCACTTCCGGGTGACGTCACCGGGCGCACGCGCTTAGGGAAGCTCCCGGGTGGCTCCCGGGCGAAGAAGGACTCCCCCCCGCCAGTAGGTGAGTTCGACTTGGCAGCCCTACCCTTCAGGGACCCCATTTTTGGCTTCATGTTTTAGGATGAGCCATGTGCAACTGTTCAAATCAATCAGCTATTGGACCTTAGCCCTGTGATAAGCCAAACCTTCTTGCCTCTGAGCTGTCTTAACACAAAGAATGCTTTTATCTCTTCATAAGCTTGGCAATAAAATATTCTTTGCACTTGGGCAGGTTCTGTCTTTTGTGCCTTCCATTTCAGTCACCCAACAGGAGATTAGCTCATCATTTGCAGTACAATCCTAAACAGAGTTACACCTCTCGAAGCTGATTGAAGTGAATGAGTCAAGAAGGGTATAACTGCCAAAGACTCACTGGACCCTTAGCGCTTTACTGCAAACCATTCAAACGTGCACTTTTTGGCGTCACAAAGTGTGGGTTGTACTTGACTAATGCTTCAGATTGCCTGTTCTGTGCATAGAAGCTGCAATCCAAGCTTTTAGGAAATTACCCAGCCGCAGGCAGAGTTCTTGTGTGAACTAAGCCCAAGATGAAAAACAAATTGTACATGTTCTGTAAAAAAACATGAAATGTAGGCAATCACCCCTCAATATCCACAGTAAATATGAACTGATAAAGCTGCTATTTGGTGGGTCTTCATCTCCAGCAACAAGCAATTTCTATTTGCCTACTTAGATACTAATGAGAAACAAGAGTTCCCTGTGAAAGCATTATGACACTTAACGGACAAATGGGGCACAGTACTGGTTATCATGAAGACTGAGCTGCTCAAAGTCCTCACTGAAATGAAACCTTCTGTTCTTTTGCTCTTTACAATATGATTGGCTTCATACTGTCCGCCTATGCTATAAAAAGACTTAGTTGGCACTGCTACAAAACTGGAGCTTGCATGTCACATCACAGGCACAGCATCAATAGTGCAAGGCAAGTGTCCATGCATTGCCAAGCTTACAACATGCACCACCTATCACAGCTGACCCCCACGACATATAAAGCCACCTTTATTTTCTTTTTTTATTTTATTTTCTTTTTTGCTGGTGGATATGTTACTACAGCTGCTGGCAACAGGGCCAGCCCAACCCAGCAAGCGGATCAATTAATTTCTTAAATCAGACTGGAAACTGTGGGGGGAATATGTTCACACATCTCTGTAAAGTGTGTGTAAACCACTCCTCCCCCCTTTTTTCATATGTGCAAGGTGAACCTCCTTGCCAAAGGCTAACAGTGGATGTGAGAGAAATGCCCCAGCGCTAGCAAAAGTATTTCTTACAAGGTTACTTACAATGAAAACTTCCTTTTTATTATTATAATTAATCAAGGTTTAAAGATAATAGTCATGGGCCAGCCAGTCACTGAAAACCCAACCAATACTTAAACAATACAAAGACGCTTACTTTTCAGAAGAGACAGTGAATGGTTAGTACAAAATAACAGAGATTTTCCCCACATGCACAGAGGCCCTCTCTAGGCTGGCTCCACGCAACCCGGACGGGCAGAGTCCTCCTGACTGAGTTCCACAAAGCCTGTGGAGAAAATGGCCCAAATGGGTAAAATGGGTGAAATGACCCAAACTTATACAGACTGATCAAAGGGTTTCACAAGAATAATGACAAAGTTAATTACATCAGTTAACATATGAAGGTGTCACAATTTACAGGAGGTTTCTCTTCTTATGACAGAGGGTACAGACTTTGTTTACAGAACAAGGGCAGATAACACTTTGCATTCTGACTGACAACCTAAAATGTTTGGATTATAAAGTTCCTGGATGTTCCCAGCAAAGAAGATAATAACATCCGTGACATTATCTCAAAGAGGAAAGTGGGGTGTAGGATTTCCATGTTGCTGGGGTTTGCAAAGAATCTTGGGGGCTTGGCTCAGGCCGATTCCACACTAGTTGTTGCCCCGGCGTCACTCCCCGATAAAATCTGGGGCAAAGCAACAGTTCCCCACTTGTTGCTCCGGGTCAGCAGTTGGCCCAAATGTAATCATTGTTTCCCCCGGATCTTCCGTTTCTGGGATTTTCAGGGGGTTTTTTGGCATGAGAGTGAAGTCGGAGCATTCAAGTGGGGAACTCCGAAATCGGGGTTTCTTGGTCCACCCCTTTAACGCTCCTCTGCTTCTTTCTCTCCCCTTTCCCTCCCCTTTCCTGCCCTGGCACGAGCGGGGGGTTTTTTGTTCCCCGCTTTGTTGCATTACAACAACACAACACAACACTGATTCACCGTTGACTGGCATTTAAATGTCTTTTTTAAAATGTACTTTTGTTGTTGATGTCTGCACATTTCTGTGTTGCATCTTTTGCACAAAAGTCGTGCCTGAGTCATGCCACTGTAAAAATGTGTATTGATGGCTTTGAGGCACGGCGTGAGCTGTTCCCCCCCCCCCCCCATTGCATTACAACAACATGACACGATATCGATCCATCGTTGTGCAGTTAACATTTTTTGCGGGGCCAATGTATTGTGGGTGGCGTGGTGGTGTGGACACAATTTTTGCAGGGGTTACATGTGTTAGTGTTGCATGTTCCCCCTCCATTTCCCATCAACCCGGGTCAGATTCATGTAATGCGGAAATGCGCATACTGATTCAGACCAATTAAACCCAGGAGGAAAGGGAAGCAAAGCACTTGTGCGGAATCGGCCTCGGTGCAGCTAAGCAAAGAAAGCTGTCAGCTTACAAAGACATAGATAAAAGTAATGATTTTATACTAATAGGCATTGGTTTCTCTCACCCAAACCTTCTGTATTAGAATTTTCTTACAACAGAAACCAAGGGGTACGTGTTACTCTGATATTTCTGTCTCCTTGCTCATTCCCACATGTCGCTTTCAAATTCTGCCTTGAATCTTAAAACCATCTCTCATGGTGATAGTCAGCAGTGCAGTCCCAGGCAGAGCTGTGTGTGTGTATTAGGGTTGCCAAGTCACTTACCTGCTGCAGCAGGGAAGAATTGGTCTTGGCCTGGGACATTTGCGTGCACACAAAGCACGTGCACAGTACAATGACATCACCCAGAAGTGATGTCACCACATTGGGCATGTTGCTGGCTGATGCTCTAGCAATCAGTCTGGAAACTCTATGGTACCATAGAGTTTTCAGGCTGATTGCTAGAGCGTCGGCCAGCAACATGCCCAGAACGACAACATCACTTCTGGGTGACATCATTGCATTGGGCACATCGGCCCAAATTGGGCACTTTTGGGGTGGGGTTCCCCCTGCTGGTCAAATCCAGACCAGCGGATTGGGGGCCATTTCAGTAGGAACCCCCCTTGGGGGACGTGGCAGCCCTAGAGTAGGGCTGCCAAGTCAGCCCGGGGGGCAGCGGATCCCCCGTTACAGGGGTTCCTGATCCGCCGGCCAGCATTTGGCCGGCGGGGGAACCCCACCTCCGAAGTCGTCCAGCCAGGATGACTTCCCCAACATAATGACATCACCCGGAAGTGACGTCAGCACGTTGGGGGGCATTGCCAGGGCAACGCTCTGGCAATCACCCCAAAACTCTATGATACCATAGAGTTCGGGGCGATTGCAAGAGCATCACCCTGGCAACGCCCCCAACATGCTGACATCACTTCCGGGTGATGTCACCGGGCACACGCGCAAAGTGTGCATGCTGGGGAAGCTCCCGGATGACGGAGGACTCCCCCCCCGTTGGTGAGTAAGAAAGACTTGGCAACCCTACCCTAGAGTGCAGAGTGTATGTATGTAAAGTGCTGTCAAGTCACAGCCAGTTTACAGTGACCCCAGCAAGGGACTTTCAAGGCAAGTAAGAAGCAGAGTTGGTTTGCTATTGCCTTCCACTGCAATCCTCCTTGGAGGGCTCCTATCCAACTACTAACCAGGGTTTAGCCTGCTTGGCTTTTGAGATCTGACAAGATCAGGCCATACCATGCCACCTTCCCTCCCTTCAAGGCAGAGTTACACCCTTTAAAGTCCACTGACTTTAAAAGACTTAGATGGTATAACTCTTCTTACGAATTCACTTCAAGTCAGTAGGCCTCAACACTGGCACCTCCTCATAAGAAACAGAACATCCCTTTGGGCATTTTTGTTTTTGAACCACAGTACAGAAGAAAGTTTTATGATACCTATACTATTCCATTCAGCTGCTACTCACAAAGAGTACAGTAACTGAATGTAATGAAATCAAATTATTTGCATGTGACCCAGGTCCTAATCTATGAAATACTTGGGCATGGTATAAGGGAACAAAAGACATGCAGGCCAAAACTAAAGGCACTTCATATGATGCAGTAGTTAGAATACTGGACTGAGAGCTGGGTTCAAATGAGTATTATTGGGCAATCTTGGAATAGCAGTATCTCTCCATTTAACCACAGGATAAAAGGGGCAGAGCAGATGAGACCATTTATGCTACTGTAAGCTTATTGGCAGAAAGCTGGATTGAAATAGAATGGATCATTCTATATTGGGTTGTCAGCTCTGGGCTGGGAAATACCTGGAGATTTGGGGCTGGAGTCTGGGAAGGGCAGAGGCTGGGGCTGGAGCAGGGTATATAATGCCATAGAGTCCACCTTCCAAAGCAGCCATTTTCTCCAGGAGAACTGATCTTAAGTAATCTGTATATTAATTGTAAAAGCGGGAGATCTCCAGGTGCCACCTGGAGGCTGACAACCCTAATTCTATACCACTATTGATGGCTCTAAGTATAACAGCTGGATCCAAAACTTGGATTAGCATCCTTGTTTTCTGTTGCCCTCCACCATGAGTAACACAGGATGTCTTCTCATTTTCAAAACCCCTATTTATGGAACATGATTTGCTGCCAAAAGCCACTTTAAAAGCAACTCTTCTGAGTGTATTCCATGGTGGACATTTATTTATTAATGAGCACTGTCATACCAGACTTTCAACAGAGTCAATACGAATGTTCTAAACAAATTCTTTCTTCATGGGCTTCCTGGAGGAGGCAGCATCTATGTTGAGCTTCACTAATGCTTGTTGCTAGCCACAGGCTTGTTCTCAGTTTTTGAATGCTTGCATAGAAAGAGACTGGAAGCTCTGAAAGAAAAGAAGAACTCTGGCAGGTACACAATATGTATATTTATACCAAGCACATAATAATAGGATACCACTGTGGGTAATATAAAGTAGCTGGGCAATCCTGAGTAAGTCTACTTGGAAGTAAGTCAAATTGTATTCAGTGAGGCTTACTTCCAGGAAAGTGTTTCTATGACTGGAGCCTAAGATACCTTGGAATAGTATTTCATGTTCCACCTTCCCATTCCTGAAAAGTAGGGCGTTTATGGCAATACTCTTAGGGTTTGTTTTCTTAAAAAAAAAACCTGGAGATGTTATGATGTCTGCAGAACAATCTGAGCAAGCATTACAAGGGTCCAAAAGCAAACACACAGGCTGACAGTGCTAGCCCTAAAACAGTATTTTATTTTTTGCCATCAAATCACCGCTTACTTATGGCAACACCATAGGTTTTTTAGGACAAGAGACTTTCAGCGATGGTTTGCCATTGCCTGCCTCCACATCATGACTCTGGTATTCCTTGGAGGTCTCTCATCATAGTGTTAACTATGGCTGACCCTGCTTAGCTGATCCCTTAGAACAGCCTGGGCTATCCGCTGTTAGTGCTTTGGAAACTGCTTTGTGCAGCCAAAATCACCTTTCTAGTTTTTCCTACCCTGGCAGGTGTATATGATGGAAGCTACCAGCCAGCTATTTGTTAATGTCCATTTCTTCCCCATCAATGACCAGAATGTATCTTAAAGAAGGACTGCTTGGCATGATATGTCATCATGATTACTATTCCTATAGCATGCATTATTTTCTAGGGAAAACATATAGGATATGTTCACAACCATTTATTTTTCAGAATCAATACAATGATCTGTGGCTTCCATACTATGCAACATACCAGTGTTCTTGCTCCTCTGTTCTCCTTCAGAGAACTATGAGTTAATGGTTATCACATATTCCTTTCCTTGAAAGAGAGAGAAATTGATTTTTAAAAAAAGGAAGAAGACAAAAATACATTTAGAACTTCTCTCCTTCAGGTGTTACACAGAAAGCACAGTAACACAAAAAGCATTCTTGAAATTTGTAACATCAAAAGTGGCCCACAGTTCACTAATGCAAGAAAATTCATCCATAATTTCTTTTCCTGTTTTGCCTTGCCAAAAAAAACCCAGCCAGCAGAATAAGATAAGAGTGTCTTAAGAGCCTGTGTCCTCTCAGCCGCTTTTGCCTGAGCATCCACTCTGAAATGATCAATGGGATACAGATTTCCAAACATGCCCATACATAAAATCGGGGTCAGAAAATTGTTAAACTGATTTAATGGAAGGTAGCAAAAATAACACCCATGTGTCTGAACTCTGTCTGACAGGCTCGTGTCTGATCCGAGCAACATATAATATGCCTGCTGGTGTTCTCTCTCCCAAGAGGACCCATCAAAGTATACCCTGTCTGAATCACACTACAGTTACTTTAGCCCTTTGCTAAGAGTTAGAGTAACAACTGTCCAAATCTGTTTCTTATGGTTGCATAAACTCACCTGCCAGTTTTAAACTATTGAACAAATAGTTTCTGTATATTTTATGTACTTTATTATTATTTATAGTGTAAGCTGCCTTGAGTTCCTATAAGGTAGAAAGGTGGCTAATAAATATTTTAAATAAATAAGATAAATGTACATATTTACAGTTCTGTCTTTGCTAGCTACAAATTATTTAATGCTCCAAAAAGTGCCATAACATGCATCTGTTTTCCCAGTTAATATCCAGAACACAGGTTATATGACCTGGGTAATTTATCTGTTCTTTTTTTCATTATCCACTGTTTCATAAGTGTTTTACATAACTGGAAAGAAACAAGACATAGGGGAAGCCTTGAGTGGAAAGCAATTTTTCCTTTGTTTTGGAAAGATAGAACAATTGAATGGGAATATCTATATTTGGAACTCCATTGGTAGCACTGAGATACAAATATGCAGGAAGTCAGGCTATAAAACCTCTCAGTCTCTTCAATTAGTCAATTAGGAGCCAGTTTGGTGTAGTGGTTAAGTGCGTGGACTCTAATCTGGGAGAACCGGGTTTGATTCCCCACTCCTCCACTTGCACCTGGCTGCATGACCTTGGGCAAGCCATAGCTCTGTACCAGCTGTTCTCTCAAGGACAGCTTGGGAAAAAGCTCTCTCAGCCCCACCTACCTCACAGGGTGTCTGTTGTGGGGAGGGGAAGGGAAAGGAGTTTGTAAGCCGCTCAGAGACTCTATGTGAGTGAAGGGCAAGGTATAAATCTAATCTCTTCTTCTTCTATTTTATAGCTAACCACAGAAGTGTCCATGGTTGGTCTCCCCACACAATAGGGTAGATGTTTCAAGCAAGGCTCCTAGTCTATGTCAACAAGACAATTCTAATCTCTCTTTCCCTTCAAAGCAGAATAACAAGAAAGCTAGTCATATCACTACTGTCTGGTTTTGCTGTGTATCCTGGTGTAGGTAAAGAACCTCTGAGGGTTGAAGGATTGCTAGCCTTTTGAACAACTTCTTGATCCAATAAAGTATATCATCTCTTCTGGATTACAGAGAACTGCATAGCTTTCTGTTGTATGCTTTTTGTAAACTTGCTGTTTTTCTCCTTTATCAAATATAACAACAAAAAAAACCCTAGCAATAACAACAAAGAAACTTTCACCCAAAGAAACTTTCAGCCAGAGAGAGACAGCTTTGCCTGTAATGCTGAAAGATGCCAAATCTTCCATTTGGCATGGCATTGCTGCTTGTTATTTTATGAATACTTCCCATTTGGAAAAGGATTACAGGGTGAGTTTGTCTTTGACGAAGCCAACCAATGCTCTCAACCTGAAAGACTTGTCCTCTCATGCAGAAACTCTTCATCCTCAAGGGATATGTGAATATGCTTTCTGCTCCAAAATGATTCAGACACTTTTCAGATCATAAATGTCCATGTCCTTTAAAATCTCCATTAAGTCAAATTATTCAAAATGGAAAATCTTCAAAGAGAGTCATCTAAGTAGTTGCAAGTGGGAATTTCAGGGATTTTTTCCTTCAGCAGCATACTCAGCAAAGGATAGCACCAGGGTATATGACATATTCAAAGATAAACTTCTAATTTCTTGGATAACCGTCATTTCACTATTGAACCAAGTAGCAATGTAAACAGGTAAGATTAGAATGTTTCAAAGAGGAAATTATGTTTATTGTTGATATTATATAATGAATTCAGTCCTAACCTGTTTTTATCACTCTGATAGGAAAAGGTTTTGGATAAATCAGTAAATGCTATTATATTAGCTGGCTCACAAAGTCATAGCAAACAGCACTATATAAAATACAAATAAATACCAAAATGGTTAAAAAAAATAAAAATCTTCAATACAAATGTTAAAATTACTGAAGTAGGATAAATCTAACCCCAAATATAACATCTGCATCTTCACTGTCTTAAGACAGCATTGATCCAATAAACTTATTCAACGTACAGATCCAGAATAAAAAAGTGATCTACTAGGCACTTAGTGTCTGAACAGAGAACTGTAATTTTGTTTTAATATCTGCAGTGATACACTTTGTCCTTGAGAATGTTATATCTGTATTTGTTCCTTAATATTTATTATCCTTTTTTTATCTGATCTTTCTAAAAGATGAGACAAAATAGCCGAAGAAACCTATTACTCTCTAACAAATATCTGTGGAACCAAAATATCAAATGAGCAAAGTCTTCAGTTTACCTACAATTACAACCCTGTTATTATAATCAACTCAATAATAGCAAAATGTTCAAACAAGCCTTGGTAAATTCCCTTTTAACTTGAAATCATAGGAAGAGGAGACAACTACTTTTACAAAAAAAAGTTTTCTTTAAATTATTTATTTATCCATGGTATGTTCTGACAATCTTAGTTTTATTAATGATTGATCTACAGAAAAACTAAGATTCCTTAACTATTCTTCTGAAAATCCTAGTAATTAAACTCAAAGCAAATTCCTGCCAAAAGTGAGATTTTAGCTTTTTAAAAAAGATAATATTAAGTTTTTCCAAAAAAAAAAAGATTTTTAGACAGTAGCTGATGGTAAACAGAGCCATTATACAAGCTCACTACTGAGGCTGTTGATGGAGGAGCTAGTAGTAAATGGGAAAACTTATTTTGCACCACTTCCAGTGGATGAAGTTTTCCCAGTGCTCTCGATACATATGCTCTCTATAACATCGGTGGAGGAAGCAACTGTAGTCCCATAGAAACTAAGAATTTATTTATTTATTTATTTATTTATTGGAGTTTTATCCTGCCCTCCCTGCCTCATGGCAGGCTCAGGGTGGCTGCCAACATAGTGCATAATACAATAAAATTCTATAAAACAACCACATTAAAACATACAATATAAACTTTAAAACTACTATACAATACAAGATGGCGCTTCATCGCCCCCACCCGGGCGGCATCACCAGGCACTCTTTTGAGTTCAAACTTAGTGCCGGTGGTCCTTGGCGGACTTCAGTAATTGGACCAGGGCTATAAAATTGAGGTGGCCCCTACTTGAAGGCCTGGCAGAAAAGCTCCATCTTGCAGGCCCTGTGAATGCCTTTTCAACCTAAGAATCCCCTATTCAATAGTCTGTTTGGCTTAAATAATATGGGTTGCTGTTCCAGAGTCAGATTGCTATAATGCCAGCCCTAAATGTTTAAAACAAGATACCTCTTCTAACTGTTTCCCATCCATAATCCATTTATTTGCATGAATGCTTTTGCCAAAAAGTGTGATGTTTTCATCCAGTGCTAGCAGAAGACTCCCTTGTAGCAGCAGGACACTCGTTGCATCAGAAGATGTCACTGTTAATGAAAAAGTTCTGTATAATCCGTTGTCTCAGTTTTATCATAATTAATAAGAATAAGATCCCTTTTATAATAAAAACTGAACTGATTCAACAGTCAGGATGTTAAATCTGGTACATTTTTGGCCTTGGATTGGCCCACTTACAGCCTCAATCTTTAAACAAAATGGATTTCAGACCCATAGTTTGCCATCAGAAATTGTGACTTTTGTTGAAACTGAAATGATATAGCACCAAGTGATTGTTGTGTATTCTGTGAGGAACGTCTTACCACAAGTAGCTGTAAACACTTGGAAAAGTAGTATTGAGAGAAAGTGTTAGTTAAAGAGGGGCAACATGTCTAAATCTTGTCCAAATGGATATTTATTGCAGAAGATCCCTCCCATAAAAGGATCTCAATTATGGAGTGAGGAGAAACTGGATTGCTGGATTTTTTAAAATCTTATTTTGTGCTTTGGAGAACCAGCAGATTCAGCTTTGAGGATGTCTGGAGGCCTCCAAAGGCCTATCCTCACCCAGCCCTCCCCTCCTCCTACTTCTCAGGAGTTTGGGGGCTGAGAGGCCCAGAAGCCTGTGAGGGTCATATAACTTCAACCTTCCTGGATTCTTGGATAAGAAGTTACAAAGCTATATCAGCTTGCTTGCTAGGAAACTGAGCTAAAACTGGAAGGACATAAGGGTGGTAGGGTGGCAATTAATGGTTTAGCATTTAAATTTAATATGCATTAAGTTTCCTCCTATGTTTACAACTTTAGTTTCAAATGTATTAACCAGGTTTAGTGGTTTGTGCGTCATCTCTCCACTATCAAGTGTGGTCTCTGCTTATTTGGAATTTCATTTTATTTGCTCATGCTTCAGTACTGCTATCTGTTTATATTATTTTCTGTAGCCATCTGCACCTTTCTGATGGTTTTATATTCATTTTTTTCGTATTTATTCTTGTATCATGATTCTGTTTCAGTAACCATAAGAAGCTCCTCTAAAGAAACAGAAATATTTTGAAATGCCTACTTAATGAAAATTATTTTACTTTACTGATTTAAAATCAAATATGTTCCACAGATATCCTTACAGAACAATACAGTGGCAACTGTACGGAGAGGCATCAAGGATGGGATCCTGCCCCAGCACAAACTAGTATTTTGGGTTTTGGGGGGTGATTGTAGGACTCAGGAACATCCCCACCAAGTGGAGAGACTTTTCTCCACAGCCTCCTGAGACTATACAGGAACCAAGCTAGGGTTGTATGTCATCTAACAACCAGAGTTCCCTCTAAGCTGAGTTACTGTGAGCTAGCTCAGTTTTTTAGCCTCCGGCTCACAGATTTTTTTGTCTTTGCTCAGGAAGGATGGCTCCAGAGCCAACTAATTTATGCAGCAGCCAAATCACTCGCTCACAACTTTAATGTCAGTAGCTCACAAAGTAGAATGTTTGCTCACCAGACTCCACAGCTTAGAGGGAACATTGCTAACAACCTCCTCTAATTATTTTGGCTTAGTCTGTTATTCTTTTGTGTGTGAAAGAGAAGAAAGAATGGTCCAGTGCATCAGGAAGCAGTGAAACAGCCTCTCTTCTTGCCTTTTCTCCAGTTCCTTCTAGGTTAATGGAACACCTCTCACAGGTCTGCAGTGCCATTTCTCATCTGATTTTATTTGCTTCTGGCCACATAAGATACTTATGGCATGACTATCACACCAAAGTCTGCTGGTTCATTGTTTTAACACTGCCTTCATAGATTGCTTTCAAGCTTTTCTGTGGTAAAGAGCACTCACTCCCTCAAATTCCATCCTATACCTGCAACAAAAAGGTGATAATCCTGGCCTACCTTCCATGCCTGTCGTAAAGGTTGCGATTCATATAAAGTACTTGGGAATGACTTGCATACATGCTGCTATTACTACATTTTGATTTGCTGAGGATGAGGTCAATACTACTGAAAGCTGCCCCTAAACTTAGAATGCAAAAGACTTTAAGAAAACCTTGTCGGTGGTTTCTATGTGTTTTATACCACAAACTGTTATGAAATAAGGAAACAACAAAATAGTCCTTTTCCTCTTCCAAGGAAATTTATATCAAAGACATTTAAAAAACAACTAAACTGACATTTCAGGTTGAAGAGAGACAGGTTAAGCCCTGTTCACAAATTACAGTGTACACTTGATTTTTCTTTATCTGTGCATAGAATAGTTCTTATGATACCTTCAATGCATGTACAACTGAACACACATGCATGTTGTATGTACATTCACTGTAACATGTGAGCAGGGCTTCAGTTATGTTGTGTTCCTTCCCCCTTGTTATACAGCTTTTGTTCCAAAAACAGCAGGTAGTCGATAAAGGGCAGGGAATTTTCCCATAATCTTTGTGTTCAAAACCTGACAAGGTTCCTTTTTGTTTCTTATCCTTCTGATTAGAGCCTAAGAATTCCCATTCTGTTGCAGGGCTTCCATTCACACATGCCAGTCACCATTTGGCATTGTAGTCCTTATGAGATAGGTGTGCATCTGTGACCCAGCTGTGTAATCCATGGGACTTCCAGATTAATGCATGTAAAATCAGGTTGCTGTTTGTTAAACTTCATATCTCACTATATCCTAAGGGTTCAATATAACTTACAATTTCACACAATTTAAAATAACCTGCATTCTGAATTCAGGAGCAGTGGAAAATGTGAAGGCAGTACAGGGAATTTCTTTTTGGGAAACACTACTGTTAGAGAAACAAGGGAGTCAACTGTATCTTAACGGAAGACTGAATAGTAATGAAATTATTTGGAATGAGATTCTCATTGTCACGGGTAGGTATTTCCTAAATAGCCATACCATATGCAAGAATAAATAATCTAAATTCCATTGAAGGCTTAATTTTAGGATCTATACCTATATATTTGGCCAAATAGGCAGATTTCCTTTATTGATAATGCTAGATAAAATGTTTCTCAGCTTTGTTTAGTTCCTCCTATCAGCACTCATCTCAGATTATTATTTGTCAAGGATATTCTGCAATGTTGGTTGTTTATATTGAGAAGAATTTGAGCAACCAGGACATCTGCTAACATAATGTAGCACATCTCCATTGTAAGGATTTGTTTGTATATTATGGTTTCCCATATTTTAATGTAGCCACCAGCTACAATCAATGGGCAACACAGAAACCTTCTAAAGCAAATGTACCACACACCATAGTAGTTAAAACTAAATTCATCACAAGTCGCCATGACCATCTGTATTTTCACTGATAAATTTAACTATGAAAGCTAACACATACTTGTTTTGGTAAGGCAAGAGGTGATTTGCTGGGCATTCAGTACAAAAATGTTCTGTTCAGTACTTCTCATGGCTAGATCTTCCATCCATACCACCCATTTATTTATTTAAATATTTCTTAGGTGCCATCCTAAGCAGTGTTACTTCAGTGGACTTAGAAGGGTGTAATTCTGCTTACTAGGCTTGCACTGTTAGATCCCCTTATCTCCTTGAACTCAGGGTGGCTAACAGAGCAAGAACAAATGCAATACACACACACATTATATTATTATATGATGCAAATACATTTTATACACACACACATACACACCAGTCAATCAGAAAGATAAAAATGCTAAAACCATTTGAACTAAAACCATTTTATACTTCTTCCTGAATGCAGAAAGTTGTGCCCTCTAAAATAAAGTGAAGGCACTCTTACATGCTTGCAAGAACATGCTAGGCCTTGGTCTGGGTGTAAGAACATGTTAGTATAGGTGACTTAGTCATGCCCCCCCCCCCCCATACACTATTATGTACCACTGTGTGTGCCAGTTACCATTTATATAGCCCAGTCTGTCAGTTTGATTGGTATGGGGCTCATCCTGTTCCTACATTCTATGGTCAGCCAAGATGGAATAGATTTGACCCATATTTCTAACACAAAAGGAGCAGATGTAGCCCCAAGAACATCTCAGCCCTATTTTCCTTTTTTTCTTGGTCTGATCCCCCAGCCATTTTTATTCCTAGAAGTCTGGACTATTTCCTGAAATACATGTAGAAAAATCTTCATGGATTCTGAGGAATTCCCTGCACTCTTATTTTATTACTATGCTGACTATCCATAACAAATCTGCATTGCTTTGATGGGAGACTCATTCTGAGGACTATATTCATTACCATTGTCTTAACCAGAAATCTTATTTGGATGCTACTATTTCATTATTGATTTTTCCTTTTTATCGATGGCACAACAGCACAACCAGTTGCAAGTTGCAAATTCATATTTACAATTAAGAGTTGGTGAAAAAGTAACAATTTTGAATCAAGAAAAGAAATGCCATTTCAGATGCTAGCCCACTCCAGGCCATTCCAATTATGAAAAGTGTTTGCATTTTAAATCCTGTAGTGTCTCATTTAACTTTAGATCATTCTGCCAGAGGCAAACCCCAAAGACCCATATCACTTTCTAACTAAAGCTATAATAAGAAGCTGGAGCAAGCTTTCTGCACTTAAATCAACCCACCACAGATTCACTGAACCCCATTTAATGTCAAAATTCATGCACTTGAAAAATGCTAGCAATCACTAACCAGTGTAATGTTCTAAATTAACTAACACGTCCCACTTTTGTTAGAATCCTACCAATAGCTTGGAAATAGACTGCAATCTAACTCTGGGAACCCAGAAATGAATCTTAAAATGTAGTATCAAACATATGCAAAGGGAAATGCTCATAAAATATTTCAGAATCATTCCAAATCTACTTACAATGAAGGCAATATTGACAAAACCCTGAGTATAGGGTTGGGCCAGAGCATTCCTGGCAGAGGAGAGAACTGAAGAAGGTTCTTCAGGCTGGCTGCAGTGGTCCAGCAGCAGCTCAAGTCCATCTAGGCTGACCTTGGGCGTGGTCACATGGCACCCTAATCCCGGATAAAGTCCAGCTGGGACTTGATCCAGGGTTTTGGCGGCAGCTGGGGGAGGCACCCTTCCACCTCAGCTCGCAGGAGAGCACTCTACACCCCCCCTCCGCTACCACCACCACTGCTGGGATGGCAAATCTGAACCCATCCTGGTTGGCTGGCTCGCCCGCACTCTGCTCCAGGCCCTGAGCCCCGCCGGCCGCTACCTGGTAAGTTTGGGGAGAAGCATGCGGAGGGTGCCAGGCGGCTGCCTGGAGTAGAACACGGGGTGGGTTTTTTTTTCCTTTTTGCACTTGGGTGCTTGAGTGCCCAAGTGCAAAAGGGGGGGAACCAGGAGGGATGATCAGACAGCTCTCTCTCGCAATCATTGTGAGAGAGGGCTGTCCAGATTGACTCAATTGCGGGTTCCTCACGTGACCTCTGGGAAAATACTTGATTTTCCCAGGGTCAGAAAACACGGAAGGAACCTGCGATTGAGCCCCGCTTTGGTGTGGGAGTAGCCGCGGCCAGTCTGGTCTGCCGCGGTGTGGGAGTAGCCGCGGCCAGTCTGGTCAGTCCCTTTAATTGCTGGAGGAAACAGCAGCTCCTCCCACTTTAAAGGGCCCTTTTCCCTTTTGTTTCTGCAGGTGTTTAGCCAAGGGGCAGAGGTATGAGCCAAAGGGCAAGAGCCAAAAAAACCTCTTGGTCCTTAGCCTGGGACTCACAACCTGAAACATATGAAAATCAGCTTTTCAGACCTGACACAGCCTGGATGGGGGGGCGATGTTGAAATTTGGGGTTGTTAGGGTTGGTTTTTTTTTAATAATTTGGAACTTCATAAGACATTCTGGATTCCTCTGGGGAGAAAACAGACTTTAAATGCTCAAATAAATAAATTTTATGAAATCAATATTGACCAAAAAAAAAAAATCCAGAATATTGACACGGGGGGAAGAGAATATTGAAAAATTGGCATAGTACACAAGTACATAATCCACCTTTCCTCTGCATGGAACTCTGCTTAATTGCAGTGAAGTTTAATTACAAGTAACAACACTAAATCTGTGGCTACTTAAATCCTGAGATTGGAGCCAAGGACAGAAAAGGCATGTCTTTCAACAAACCTGAAACAAACCAGGTTTGCAGAAAAATCTGAAATCTTTTTTTAAAAATACATGGGGCCTGTCGCTTTAAGAAATGAATGTCCTCAGTAGCCATTGCTAGGTAACTACTATAGTATTTTCAGCCATTAAGTCTTGGTTTCTTTCAGTAAAGGATGGGGGCAGGGGCCTTTCCAGGACTATTTTGGCATTTGATGGAGACTAATTGGGGCAACTACTGGGCACCATGCTACCATAAAAATTCCATGAGTTATCCAGGCCCAGCTGCTTGCTACTGTCCAGCAGCAGCCACCCCACAAAAGCCAGTGTTGTGCAGTGGTTAGAGTTTCAGACTAGAATGGATCTGGAAGAACCAGGTTCAAATCATCACTCTGCCATGGAAGCACCCTGGGTGTCCTTAGGCCAGTTATACATTCCTAGCCTAACTACCTCACAGAGTTGTCTTAAGGATAAAATGGAGGAGAAGGGCATGCTGTAAGTTGTTTTGGGTCCCCATTGCAGAGAAAAGCAGAGTATAAATGAATTAAATAAATAATAAATATAGCTAAAGATGGGGGGGGGGCAGATAACAGGTAAGTTGCTTGGTGGGAAGGAAGAAGGGAAAGGTGAGGATATGGGGGCTGCCAGGAGGAGGAGGAGATTGGATTTATATCCCTCCCTTCACCACCCAAAAAAGTCTCTTACAATCTCCTTTCCCTTCCCCTCCCTACGAGACACCCTGTGAGGTAGGTGGGGCTGAGAGAGCTCTTTTGAAAACTGCTGTTGAGAGAACAGCTCTGAAATAACTTGTAACCGGTGTTCCCTCTAAGCTGAGTTAGTATGAGCTAGCTCACAGGTTTTTAGCCTCCAGCTCACACATTTTTGTCTTAGCTCAGAAAGGATGGTTCCAAAGCAAACTAATTTATGCAGAAGCCAAATTGCTCACTCACAACTTTAATGTCAGTAGCTCACAAAGTAGAATTTTTGCTCACAAGACTCCACAGCTTAGAGGGAACACTGCGTAGTAACTGACCCAAGGTCACACCAACAGCTGCAGGTGGAGGAGTGAGGAATCAAACCCCATTCTCCCAGATTAGAGTCCATGCTCCTAACCACCACTCCAAACCACTACACCAAAAGAGGAAATAGTGTGGGGAGAGGGATACAAGGAAAACTGAGGTGTTCCCCAGAAGTCCTTGAGGGTTCCCCACTGCACAACTGGATTTGGTGTAGACCAGGGGTAGGCAAACTTGCTCAGCGTAAGAGCCACCTAGAACAGGGGTGGCCAAACTTGCTTAACGTAAGAGCCGCATAGAATAAACATCAGATGTTTGAGAGCCACAAGACATGAACAAATATTACCTGCTTTTATTGGAAAATAAGCAAATTTGCTTTTTATTAACATTCAATGAGACTGCCAAAAATAATAACAAAAGGGGTAAAAGCAGATATTGATAATGATATTAATTTGTCCAATGATATTTGTTTGCTAATGATATTTAGCTTCCCCAGCTGCCCTGCTGGGAGCCACATAATATATGTGAAGGAGCCGCATGCAGCTCCTGAGCCACAGTTTGCCCACCCCTGGTGTAGACAACTGGCCAGCACTGCATAATTGGTCCAGAGTTTTCCTGGGAAGAGACTGTCAGAGGAAGAGAAGCAGGAAAAAGTCAAGACAAAGGCAGGTTGGCTGATGGGTGGGAAAGAGAGAAGGAAGCAGGAAAGGGGGAGAGGATATGGAGGCTTTCAAAAAAGAGAAGAAGAAGAAAGAAGAGATTGGATTTATACTCCACCCTTCACTACCTGAAGGAGTCTCAGAGCAGTTTACAAACTACTTTCCCTTCCTCTCCCCACAACAGACACCCTGTGAGGTAGGTGGGGCTGAGAGAGCTCTTTCCAGAACTGTCCTTGAGAGAACAACTCTGACAGAACTATGGCTTGCCCAAGGTCCTCCAGCAGCTACAAGTGGAGGAGTGGGGAATCAAACCTGGTTCTCCCAGATTAGTGTCTCCACACTTAACCACTACACCACATATTAGGAGATGAGAAAATTAGATGCCCCTGAAAGTCCTTGCATGTCCCCTTCTTGCCATTTTCAAAGAGTTATCTGAAGGTCATCTATGGCTTATAAATATTATTGAACTACTGTTGCTACAAGAATCAGCTGCTTTATTGTTTAGAGATGCTCAAGCTTTATTGGTTTGATGAGTACATTCTCTTTTGCTATTCAGAATTGTTCTAAGTTTTCCAAGCGACTGAGCTCTATGAATGCATTTATGTTTCAGTACTGCTTTGTGAATTTTTTTAGAGGAATGACCCTGAAGCAGTTTCCTGACTTCTCTGCCAGAGATAGCTTCAACTACTTCACGCTGTTGCTTGATACTAACTTGTTTTACAAAACTGGCATCCCACAGGAGTCTACAGGCTACCGTTGCACCAGTGCTTCTGCAAGGCAGTTGTAGACAGATGTTGGCTACACCTTTTGTTTCATGAGTGCATTTAATTTATTTTACAGAATTTATATGCTGCCCTTCGAATAAAGAAAAGATCAAGCCATAGCTCCACACTCAAAGCTGATCTACACATTTTACATACTGAGGCTGATAAAGTGGCATACGTAATGCCATCTAAGAGTTCCAAGGACAGACATATTTTAAATACCTAAGGTCAGCAAGTGAGATAATGGCTGGACTGAGATTTGAACTCAGAAACTTCCAGTTCATGATCACATTATCTCTCTCACTAAATTAGGCTAAAAAAAATTATATCCAGATTCAACAGAGAAATGGTGAGTTACTCCCATGAGGCACTGGCGTCAAAAGAGAATTTCTGACGTTATAGTTAAGCAGGAAAACTCAGAATTTATTTGAAAACTGAACCAGTTGCCAAAGGCTGCTGTAGAATTGCTATCTGTTCATATGTTTCAAGGTTACTCTTGATACCCATCAATTTTTAAAAGTTTAATAGCAATCAAATTATTCTTCCCTAGGGGAATAGAAAAGGTGACCCATGAGAGGTCTCTGCCCTATCAAAAGGTATAATGGACTATTTGAGTTGAAATTAATGAAATGCTAACATTGTTGCATGAAAGTATTAATATTCATTGCTTATCTGACATTCACAAATTGGAGAGGGAGGGATCAGCATTTGAGTACTCTATCAATCTTTCCAGGTGTCTCTGGCATAACAAACGTGTGCTGTGTATTTTAGAAAAGAAAGGAAAAAGTAAACAAGGATGCTTTTGACAGAAGTTACCCAACGTACCTTTCATATTTTCAGATCTACTTACAATATGAAACAGATGCTCTCACCAAGAGAAAACAAAATTATTTCATGCTTCATTAGTACTGCTTGTGCTTGTGTGCGTCTTTCAACATAGAGGCAAAAGAGAAGCCTCTTTGGTATCCCTGTGCACAACCTGTATCCAAATTCTAGCCAGGATCAAAAGACACAAGAAACTCCTTCCATGCACTCCAGTTTGGACTTTGTGTTGCTCAAACTGCCATGTGGCACGATCTCATTTTGGCACTTATACCCTACATCAGACACACAGTGCAAAGTGTTACCTTATCTGAGATTTGAAATGTGATGCCCAAGCTACCCACTTGCTGTTGTGTGGCTTGGAAAGGATCAGCAAGCAGTACATAGGGGACTGCACAGAAACTGGATCATCACTAGATACAAAACTGACTTCTTCAGTACATCCACCCTGGTGAAATTGAAACATGAAAGGCAGGTTTCACAAGTGCCAGGGAAATGCTGCTCAGTCCATTGGCCTCTGCCATTCCATCTTGTTCCCCATGCTTTTTAACATCAACATGAAACTGCTAGATGATATCATTCAGAAATTTGGTCTGGGTTGTCCCCCACAATATCTTGTATTTCCATCTGATCCCAGGGAGACTGTAGGAGCCATGAATTGGCGCCTGAAGGCAGTTTATGGATGGATGAAGGGCTAATGTACCGAAATGTAATCCTCAAAAGATGGAAGCATTACTGGTGTTGGAAGGACTGACCTGAGAATCGAGGCATCTCCTGTTCTGGATGAAGATGTATTCTACCTAAGGAACAGGTTGGTAGCTTGGGAATGCTGTTGGACAAGCAAGTGGCAGCAGTGGCCAGGAGCGACTTTCACCAGCTTTGGTTGGTGAGTCAGCTGCAGCCTTTCCTGGGTTTGTTTGTTTTTTGCCACTGTGGTGCATGCCTTTATAGCATCTCGATTAGATTACTGCAACACACTCTACATGGGACTGCCCTTGAAGACTCTCTGAAGGCTACAATTGGTACAGAAGGCTGCAGCCAGAGTGTTGACTGGCACATGAGGTAGGTACAATATCACTCCAGTCTTGTTCCATCTATATTGGCTTCCTATTTGTTTCTGAGCCCAATGTAAGGTGCTGGTGTTGAATTTTAAAGCCCTGAATGGCTTGAGACCAACATACTTTAAGGACCTCATACTCCCATATGAACCTACCTAATAATTATAATCATCTCCCGTGGCCCATCTTAAAATGCCTGCATCATTTGAGGCCACTCAAGTAAAGGTCTTCTCAGTCATGGAACCATAACTGCAGCATTTCCTTCTGAGGGAAATTCATTTGTCCCCTCTGTCATTGTCCTGTGCTAGTGTCTTCCCCTGGCTTTCCTTTATTGACTTGATCTCCTTGTTATGTTTTTAATTTATTTATTTTAACTGATTATCACTTTGCATGACCCTAAATTGAGAGGAAATGCAGAATTAAAATGTTATAAATAAAATTTAGAAAGCTTTCCACCAAGGGCTGAGTTTTTCCTTCTGTTCAACTCCACCCCCTCCAATGGGATTCCCTCGGGCCATCTGTCAACATAGCAACAAAATCACTATCAGTACAGGAGATCCAATATAAAGTTGTCTTAAGGTGGTACACAACTCCCCTTGCCCTCTCCCATATAACCCAGAAAATCCCACCCGTATGTTGGTTCACACTTGGTGGACCTGTCCACAGATAGCCTTGTTCTGGAAGAAAGTGCTGATAGAAATCGAGACCATTGTCAACGATTACATACCTCTTGACCCAATCATAATTCTACTTAACCTCTGGTCTGTAGACCACCCCCATGAATACGGGACCTTATCATGGTGTTGCTTGTCACCACAAAGGCAGTAATAGCCAAGCATTGGAGATCGGACACTACCCCTTCAACAAAACACTGGTGGAACAAGGTCTGGGACTATTTTCTGGAAGAAAAATGCACATTGTGTTTTGACAGATCATTAATAGGGAGGGAGCTATACAGCCCACTTGAAAAGTGGTACCCCTTTCTAGAAAAGACAAATAGCAATAAGTTTGAAGGTGAAATAACCTCCTACTGTAAATATAAAATATATTCTTATGGTTAGAAAAGTGTTATAAGGGTCAGTTACAAAAATCTACTTATAGGCAGTATGTTAAGACTTGTAGTTCTGCAAATAGCATTATGCTTATTTTAAAGGCTTCTCCCATTTAACTCATGCATATCTATCTCTTCTTCTGTGCATTGTAACCTTTTTTCTCAATAAAGGCGCTTGTTCAAAAAATAAAACTCCACCCCCTTGCTGACTTTAGGGAGAACTGAAACCTGGTGCTGTTTTGTTGATAGTTTTGGTGTTCTATTGCAATGTTTTATATTTGTTAGCCACTCTGTGTGCCTGTTCCTTTTTTTTTTACAGCAAGTCTTACATTCTACACATTGCAACAAAGAACCAAGAATCCACATGTGCAGTAGTGACTATCTGTTTGCTCATCCAGATGGTTGTGTACAAAAGAGCTCCGAAAAGCTTGTTTATTATACTATGCTAATGCCAGTGTGGAATGTTTGGGGAGTTTCATCTTGGAAGGGCAGACAAAGAGATGGACTGGTTTCATTGGATCTTTGGTTGCTGTGCCTCCAGTTGCTTGAACCCTACGGGAACTCCACAGGGAATCATTCTTCTAAGTGTCAAAAAGGTCTGGAAATCAGACAAACATCAAGAGTGGAGCGGCTGCCAAAGCCAAGGTCCCCTGTGTTGATGATGAACTGAAGGGGCCTATTCTGGGCTGAATTACAATGTGTTTATTTCATTACTGTGTTTATTTTCATCCTAACAAGCTAAGTACTTAGACATTCTGCCTAATGTTCCTTGAGAAAAGGAAAGGGCTAGTCTAGCCCCACTAGAAGTCTCTCTTTCCCAGGCAAAGGCTCGACAGAGGAAAGGAAGGAGGAAAAAGACTGGCGCTGCATTAGAATACAGCCTCACGGGCAGGCTTCCCAGGATGGCTTTGAACTCTTCCTCATCATTATTTTATGTGCCTGATCATCTTTATGCTTATGAAAGGGGAGGAAGAGGGAGGAGAGAAACACATGAAAGTTCCCTTTAGGATTTTTAATCAAAGCCATGGCTCTCCTGATCGCTGCAAGTGAATTTTCAGCTGGGTAGATTAAGTCTGGTATTCCGGTGGTATGAGCTGTTCAAATAAAGCTCTCTTAACTCAGAGAGTATAAGGTGCTATTGTGTCTTCTTTTGCAGCCAGTTCACAGGAAGGGCTGCTCAAGAGCAGGAGGACCTTACGCACCTTAAGCAGTCCAGAGTATGGATTAAATCAAAAGGAGACTCATTGAAGAGCAGGCTGGGCTAAATTTCGGAGATATCTCTCACAGCCCTGCCCAGTGGCCTTAAATATTGATGTATGCTTGCATATGAGTTTCTCTTCCTCCAAGCTGGAAACTAACAGTGCAGCAGAAGGCCCATAAAGATGGCCTGACATGGCAGAGTATTAAAGTCTGTGCTAATCCCATGATTATTGGGGTCATTCAAATGAAGCAGCTTGCAGTAGATTCAGGAAAAATACAAGGAAGTACAATGTCACACAACTTGTCAAGAACTTTGGGAATCCCTTGCCATGCAATGGGAGGACAGTCACCAGCTTAGAGCTTTAATTCATTAATTTTTAAAAAGGAGTGCTGAGAACGACCGTGGGCCCCAGAGCAAGATTCCCCCTGTACTTAAACTGGCACAATAACTCTGTTTTCTAATGCTGTCCCTGTGCTCTGTTCAGATAGTCAAGAAACTGGTATGGGATATACAGGCCAGCTTGTGCAGATCTGCTTCTCTGACAACCCATGTGGCTGTAGTGGTTAGGGAGTCGGGCTAGGATGTGTGATCCTCTTGCTCAGCTGGGTTGCTGTGAGGATCAAATGGAGAAGAAGAGAATGGTGTGCCTTGCTCTAAGCTCCAAGAGCAGGATAAAAATGTACTAAATAATAAAAAGTATATGTATCTGTTTGCCTCCTCTGCATCTCCATCCCATGTCCAAAGAATCTTCCCTTTCTCCTCAGCTGGGGCTGTACCAGCTGTTTGGAATGACCCACACAGTGGGCGTTTTCTCACTAGCTTTCCCCGCGGTTTACACCGAAGCTAGCACTGGAGCTTCTGGTCAGTTTCCCACCATTTGCTCCGTGCTCACAATTTCCTCCAGAGTATCACTGCACTGCTCCGGAGCTTCCCTGGAGCAAGAAAATGACTGGCCCCAGGTCATCCACTGAGATTCATGGGGATTTGAACCTGGGTCTTCCAAATCCCAGCCCAGTGCTGCAACCACTAGAACTTGCTGGTTCAGACTGAACTTTCCATTCCGAGAGTGATGAAGTGAAAATCAAAAGGCGGAAGAACAGGAGATGAAAGTTACATCAAAAACACAGGAGAAAATGACTTCTGCACTTTTTATTATGCATGAAATCTGGGAAACCAACTTTTAGCTGTTCTTCCCAGGTCTCTTCAGGCTAATCTGGAAAGCCTGACTTGCCTTGGATAGCGAGGAATCATGGAACAGCTCACCTAGAAGCCAAGTGACATGCTGATAATGTTTGTGTGCTGCTTTTCAGTCACAAAGCTTCTCAGAATCACTAAGGTAGGAAATGGGGGGAGGGGTCCTTTTCAGAAACATGAAGTTAAATTACCAGCAAGAGACAATCTTGAACTGCAGCTGCGGAGTGGTGGGGAGAGAATTAAATTCCTGGAATCTCATTATTACTTTGGCAGCTGCAGAGACTGTGTTTCTTTCTTCCCAACTGCTTCGACTGTCTCCGCCCTTATTGCGGTCCCTCCCGTCTGAAGCAGAAGATCCAGGCTTCTTGGAGGATGCGAAAAGAAGGACGTGTTTTGGCCCTGTTGCTAGGAAGCCTGGAGGAGGCAGTCATGATCCGTCACTCTCAAAACGCTTACTAAAATGCAAGGCAGTTTTCTGGGGTCCCTATAAATAAATTTTAAAAAATCACTAACTATTTTTCATGTCCAAGTAGCCATCTGTGGCCAGAAGTGCCTTTCTGCACGCTGGGCTAATCCTCCAGCTGCACCTTGGGAAAGGTGGTGACCTGCCCACATGCCTCCGTCAAATCCTCATTTGAAAGCCCTCGGTGTGGGCCGGGGGGGGCGGTCTTTGAAAACCATGTACAGATTCCAGCTGTTTCTAAACGCGGCAGCTCATCCATTAAATGGGGGCTGGTTATAAGGAGCTTAGGCCGCCTCTGTGAAATAACTAGGCAATCAGACATCTAACGTTTCGGCTGGTGGAGGAAGGCTGGCCACAGCGGGAAGGTTTTCCCAGCCTCAGAGGCCTGCAGGGTAATGGCCGGAAAGCCCATTTCATGGCACCGAGATCATCCGAGACGCAGCCCTGTTCTGCCCAGCCAGGGATGGAACCTAACATCACGCCCAAGTGCGGGGGCTTTGTCTGCCTGACGGTGGCACACCGCAGAGTCCAGACACTTGGGAGCTCATTCCCGTGGCTTCCCGTCAGGTATGAGGCAAGTTGGTGGCGAACATCACCTGGGCTCTCTGTCCACCAACAAGATGTCTTAGGCTGCCTAAGGGCCCCTTGCTCAGGCGGAGGAGGACTGGGTGCAGAAGGTCCCCCAGGTCCAGTGGGTCAAGGGCTCCTGGCCGGCAGGTGTTGCCAAAGAGACCGGCCAAAAGCAGCCAGGTAGTGTTGATCCCACCCAGCTCGCTAGGTGACTGCATCCCGGCTCAGTTCAGAGCTGCCTCGGCGCCAGGACTTGGTCGGTGCCCGAAGCGACACTTGGGTGGGTTGCCCTTGACAGTGTCCCCGAGGCCTGGCTGGGAGAGATTCGTGGATCTGCAAATATAAAAATAAAAGAAGAGAAAGAGTCTCTGGGGGGGGGGGGGGAATACTTTAGTTGATTTATTTATTCTTCCCGGGGACAGACGAGTGCAGGTGGGAACAAGCGCTCAATGCCATTTAGAGGGACCTTTGCTTTGACCAGCCACGGAGTGCAAATCCCTCGCTTGACTCTCGCCCGAAGACCCGAAACGCATCTGCCTGCTTCCAACGGCCTGCGAGAAAGCCACACCCGGGGGGGGGGGGGGAGTTTTTGTTGGAAGGAGGCATCGCAGAATGAGCCGCTTTGGCCGCGAACAAAGGGATGGGGCGGGAGAAACGCTCCGCGCAGAAACTCCCGCCAACACAAGTAACCAGGCGGGCGCTGGCCGGGGGCTCCCTTGCGCGGCTTGCTCAGAAAAGAGATGGGGGGAAGGGAGGGAAGGAAATGTTCGCGAAAGGCAGGCAGAGAAAGCCCCCGTTGTATAACGGCGGGGGAAGGGACCAGAAGGAATCGCCAGCTGATCGTCCAGATGTTCAGGTACATTCCAGCGGGGTTTTTTCCGGGGGGAGGGGCGGCGACGGGAGAGAAGGGCCGCGAGTGGCTGGGAGCTTGCTGGGGGTCGAGGCACCCGCCTGCCCGCGCCTCTCTCTGCCGCCCGCCTCATTTGTTTGCCCAGAGCCCATCCCGCGCTGTCATTAAAGGCGCCTCAACGGCATCGCCTCCCTTTGTACGTCGGATCTGCGCTCCAAAGCGGAGGCGGTGGGAGCTTCAGGCTCGGCCCGTCAGCTGCTCGCTCGCTCGCTCGCTGGCTGGCTGGCTGGCTGCTCAGGCGCGGCCCCCTCCCTTCCCCGGTGTGCGGGCGCTGCCTGCCTGGGCCCTGCAGCTGGGCAAAGGTCGGCGATGCAACTGACGAGGCCATGCTGGCGGTGAGTTGTTTGTTTTTGTGGTGGGAAGAGGAGGAGGGGAAGGAGGAGGTCGCGGGTTTCTTCGCTCTCCCCTCCTCGGCGTCGGAGCAGCAGCGCTCCCGGCGAGGGGAAAGCGGATCAGTCTCACTCTCCCCCGCCGCACCTGGGAAATCACTTGTGGCGGGAATTCGCCTTGGGCGCACCTCACACCTGGCGCTCCGCCTCGCACTCTGGCGGCAAAGGGGCTCAATCAGTGCGCGGCTGGCAAGGGCAGCCTCGGTCTGCGGCTCTTCCGTCTGCCGGGAAGGACTGGGGAGGTCGGGCTGCCTGCCTGCCGCCTGGAGTCGGTGCTTTCAGACCCTCCGGGAAGCGCAGACGGGCAGCCTGCAACAGCCCTGTATGCAAGCCCGTGCCTGCGCGGAAGGGGGTCCTTCTGAACCCCAGGGGACTGGCGTCTGCTTGTAGGATTATTGCCCCCAAAGACCCCGAGAGCTGACTTTGACGCGTTGGAGGAGCTCCAGTTAAGGATCACAATCCCGGGGGAGCAGAGGCGGTTTGAATGCTTCCTCTAAGCTGTGGAGTCTTGTGAGCAAACATTCTACTTTGTGAGCTACTGGCATTAAAGTTGTGAGCAAGCGATTTGGCTCCTGCATAAATTAGTTTGCTCTGGAGCCCTCCTTCTGAGCGAAGACAAAAATGTGTGAACTGGAGGCTAAAAAACTGTGAGATAGCTCACACTAACTCAGCTTAGAGGGAACACACGTTGTCGCTTTATTGCTCAGAAACTCTGGCCGCGCCTGCTGGTTACTTGCTCGGTAAGGTGGGAGGCAGCGCGTCCGAAACAGGAGAGGAGAGAGCGCTACACGGGAAAGGGGGCGCTGTCTGGAAGTCTGTCCAAAGTGGGGTGTGTGCAGCCTCTAGTCTGTATTCCTTTCCTGGGAGTAAGTAAACCCCGTGGAATAACATGGGATTTGCTTCTAAGTAGACCCGTTTAGGCGTACTCCCTTAATCCCAAACACTTAACTTGGAAGTAAGCCTCGTGGCTTTCAATCGACCCCGAATTGGAGTTAAGCCGCCGGACGGCGACTGGAGTTAACGGGTGGAAAGGCGCCCTGGCGGCAGCTAGCGTGAAGTTCCCACTTTTGTCTGGATCCCAGCCTAGGATCGGTGCGTTCAAGAGGAGGCTGCGAGCTTTAAACTGTTCCTCGGTGGCCCTGGCTCCCCGGGAGACGATTCTGACGACAGCTCCCAAGCCACAGTTCCCTGAAAGCCAGAAGTCCTGCAGATTTAAAGCGGGGCTCCTCGCTTGCGAGGGAAAAGAGCAGGGAGGGAGGACGCGCATGCCACGCCTGGCCACTGGCGGTCAAGATCCGCTTCAGGGGTTCGCCGAGGCAGGGACAGAGAGAGTCTCCGGGCTTTCCTGAAAGGAGTTCGGTTGGTTGGTTGTGTCTCCGTGTCAGTTCCAGAGCTGCCTGCATCCTCCTGACAGCCGCAAGCACACCTACATTTGCCAGTGTGAAAAAAAGAAGAGAGAGCTAAACGGGTCAAGAAGCTGGCAGGGAGAACTTACCGCCGATTGGCTAACAAGAGGTTAACTTTCCTTCTCAGGGACGAGCGCGCTGGTTTCCTGAGATAAATGGGCAGGAAGCGAATCGCTTCCCCTGCTCTGGCCAGCGGCTCTCAAATGCTTTTTGCACCTGCTACTCGGCATTGTTTCAGTTCATCGCTCCAGTCCCCCAGATCGCATCACTTCCTTCCCGGCAGGCTCGCTAGAAGCCCTATCCCCGGGCCTCCGAAGAGGGGCGTGCGGCCGTTCCAGAGTCGGCGTCTGAAAAAGACATTCTCATTCTCATTGCTGGTCAGGTCCTGAACCGCCGAGGCTCCCCTCCTCTGCCATGCAGGACTGACGAGCCGCAGGATCCGATCGGCGCCAGACGGGTTAAAGATGATGTAAGTACCGAAGTATTTCCAGGCCGATTTATTACGCGCTGCTTGTGCGGAGCCTCCGAGGATGGGCGGAGAAGCAAAACAATGGCGGGAGCGAGAAAGGGCGGCGCGCCTCCTGGAGGCCCCGGGACAGGCTCAGGCCCTCTGTGCTTGCACAGATCTGGGCAACAGTCCTCCAGGATACGCGTGTTGGCAAGGCTTTCCTGAAACGGAAATAATATCAACCTGGAAGGGGGTGGGGTGGGATTGGGAATGCTCTCTAGCTCAGAGAAACCCGCAGCTGGTTTTAAACCTACTAGGGTTCCTTATCTTCCCCCTCTTTTGCAGGATCCCTTCCTAGAAACCCAGTGTCCTAAGTCCCACTGAGTGCTTTCCCCCAGGTTACAGAGCAGGCCTCGCAGCCAGACTCTCCCTTTGTACGTCGGATCTGCGCTCCAAAGCGGAGGCGGTGGGAGCTTCAGGCTCGGCCCGTCAGCTGCTCGCTCGCTGGCTGGCTGGCTGCTCCCTTTTAAAACTAGCTGTCTCTGAACACACCTCCTGCTTGGATTGGAAACTCCCACTGCTTTCAATTGAACCTGTTTTTAGCTTAAATGGGTTAACGGCTTCTGATCCTTTTACTTAGAAGTAGCTTGTTACTGAAGCTAGGGGGAGAGTCTTCCAAATAAATGAGGCTATGATCATTATGCTTTTCAATCAGCTGTCCAACAAGCCAGATTTCACTCATTGGCTCTTTCTGATTGTTTATTGTTCGTTCAAATTACAATGGAAGTCTTGAGTATGTGTATAAGTCAAGGTGTGGATTTCAGCTTCAGCCTTGCTTGAATTGCTCTTGTCTTGCTTTCTCAGCCTTAAAGAAATACACAGTTCAGGTCTAAAGAAGGTTACACTGCCAAATGAGTTAGCAGTCATGCTGTCAATGGGACAACTATTTCTATGGGAAATCCCTGGGTTGTTTTTTTTATATACTGTAGGAGGTGAGCCTTTAGTAATGCTACTGGCTAATCTGTCAAAACACAGAGGATCCTACTTCGGAGCAGGGACTATATCCTTTGCTTGCATTAGCTGTCTGGTTTTGCTGACCTTTTACAAGCTCATCAATCCATGTTGATATGTCAGCATTTCAAAAATAAGATCCCAGTCCTCAGTCATAGTAGGTTGGAAGCAGTGATGGGGGGGGGGGGGTATATGATCTACAGTTCCACATGAAAGCTTATACCTTGAACAAAATTTTGTTGGTCTTAAAGGTGCCACTGGACTTAAACTTTGTTGTGTTAAAGCAAACATTTTTTTAAAAAGCAAATCCAGCATTCTTTATATTGTTGTAAAAGATGCAAAGGGAAACAATCACAAAAATCAAGCCCCTATCCCCCAACTTTACAACCAAACAATAAAACACCTTGTATGAAATGTAGCTTCTTTTAATGAGAGCTGTAACATTTCATGACTTGAATGTTTATAGTAACTCAAGAATGCCCTCTGCAGTGGGAGGGCTGTCATGGAACAGCAGAGAGAACTCCAGGTTTGCCTGCTGTGAATGTTGCCATCAGGAGTGGTTTTCAGAGCACTATTTGGGAACAGGCTAACTATTAGAAAATGGCTAGTCTTTAGCGTGCTACTGGACTCTTACTCTTTTCTATTGGAAAATGGCATTTCTAAAGAGGAAAGATAAGTTCTTTCAGTATTTTTTGCTGCTGCATTCATTGGCTGTTTCTGACTGTTTATTGTTCATTCAAATTACAATGGAAGTCTTGAGTATGTGTACAAGTCAAGGTGTGGGTTTCAGCTTGAGCCTTGCTTGAATCTCTCGAGATTAATCAGGATGACTGGGCACCCTCCTATCTTGCTGCTAAATCTGAATGGGTGAGGGATATCTACTGCAAAATATTTTATTTCTGGTGCATTTCTCACACTGTTTTGCACTCTTCATTTTAATCCAGAAATGAAGCTAAGGGGGGAGTCTTCCAAATAAATGAGGCTATGATCATTATGCTTTTCAATCCAGAAAAAAAATAAGGAAAGGTATAACTGCTGGTGGAAAGAAACCTTCTGCTATCTGACAAAGTCAACCTCCCCCCCTCCTCCCCATACTGTAGAACTAAGTAACTGGTTCAGGAAAGGGAAGATCTAGAACAAGGTGTGAACTCTTTGTTGTATGCCCAATTATAGTAGAAGAAGAGACTGGATTTATATCCTGCCCTTCACTCACTTGGAGTCTCAGAGCGGCTTACAAACTCCTTTCCCCTCCCCTCCCCACAACTGACACCCTGTGAGGTAGGTAGGGCTGAGAGAGCTTTCTCCCAAGCTGTCCTTGAGAGAACAGCTGGTACAGAGCTATGGCTTGCCCAAGGTCATCCAGCCAGGTGCAAGTGGAGGAGTGGGGAATCAAACCCGGTTCTCCCAGATTAGAGTCTGCGCACTTAACCACTGCACCAAAGAGGATGGATGAAGTCTTGACTGGTCTATGAGTCTGAGCCCAAAGTTGGTGTACTTAAGGTATCCATTAGTTTACAGTGCAGACTTAAACAGAATCACACTCTTCTGTGCCCCATGACTTTGATAGGCTTAGAATTTTAAAACTGCACTATTAGTTCTGTGAAGGTTGGTAGAATTTCTAATTAAGCCTGTCTGGAAATGGGCTGTAAATTAGTTGAAAATTGGTAATTGGATCTAGTTTGTGAATACTATGATTACTGTGTTCAGTTATAAACAGTTTACAGCTGGTTCACATGTGCATGTTTACAAGCTTGGCCCAGGCTGAAGGTAGAATGACTTCATTGAGAAGCTTTTGTGCATGTGGGTCCCATGATTCTCTGCATAGCTTTCTTTCTTTCTTTCTTTCTTTCTTTCTTTCTTTCTTTCTTTCTTTCTTTCTTTCTTTCTTTCTTTCTTTCTTTCTTTCTTTCTTTCTTTTTCTCTCTCTTTCTTTCTCTCTTTCTCTCTTTCTCTCTTTCTTTCTCTCTCTTTCTCTCTTTCTTTCTCTTTCTTTCTCTTTCTTTCTCTCTCTCTCTCTCGCTTTCTTTCTTTCTTTCAATAAACCCTTTCTTTTTCACTAGCAGAAAAGTTGGTTGGCTCCAACCCTCTGAGTTTAAGATGGTGTTGATAACTGGAATTGCTTCATTCACACATCCAGTTCTACTCTTGATGCTGCCATCAAAGTGATGAATGGGTGCATGTGAGCCAGCAGTTATTCTAGTAGGAAACAGGCCAAACCACTAGTTATTACAGGAATCATCTTTGATATAATTCAGTTACTCCTCAGGTTAGCAGGATCACAAGAACTGCTCCTGACAACAACTGCTGCTTTATTAATACCAGGATTATCCAAATCAGTGTATCCCCAGCGCCATTAACACATAAAAAGAGGGCTGTTACTACCTCCCCCATTCCTGCCTGAAACAGGTGAAGTTTCTCCTGGTGTGGATTTGTATGGGCCAGACTACAGTTTAAGGCTCAGTACAAAGCCTGTTTAGAGTACAATAGCCCTATGGATAGACAAGACTTATTATGAACTGATCCTCAATCTGACATTACAGTACAGACTCAGACCAAAAAAAAAATAGCTTTAGGATTGACCTGCAAAACAAGTCTCCCTGATTTCAATGCACCATCTTTACAAATAGCATCATTAGGATCAAGATACCAGATACAGGTATTTTGTGTCCTTAAATTCTGTAGAACTTGGCTTTTTTGAAGCTGATTTATGGAGACTACTAAATTTACTTTTGTCACATAGCTACCATTTAATTTTTTTAAAGTCCAGCATAAATTACCTGGGCAATTTTAAAGGGCAATTTGAAATGCTTATTTTGACATAATTTTCTTTGACTGAAGCCTTTCCCCTTTTGATTGTCTGAGGAACACTGGTTCCAGGAGACTGTTTTGTATTTAGTGTTTAGTCAACATCTCTTGAAAAAGGAGGAAGATGAGAAACCACCCTGCAAAACTCTTTGGGTTTCTTTTTCACATGCCGGGGGAACCAACTGTCACGGTTCAATTTTGCATAACATTTCCCCCCAGCATCAGATGGACAGTTTGGGAAGAAGAGGGTTAAGGAAAGACTCTTGCCTGACCGCCCCAAGGAGACAGCGCCTTGCCAGAGCCCACAAACAGAAAAGTGTAGTGGAGTGTTAAAGCAATTCAGAAAGATTAGATTCCACTTTACACTCACAGATAAGGAAATTGGAGGCTGTTGGCGTTCCCCCTTCTGCAGGCTGCTCCTTCGTCTGCCTTAGAGGCATTTAACAAAGTTTGAGTCCAGTGACACCTTTAAGACCCACAAAGTTTAATTCTGGGCATAAGCTTTCGTGTGCAGGCACGCTTCATTAGATACCATTTAATTAGTACACCGCGGGCTGCCCATGGGGAAGGAACGGAGCTCATCCGGCATCGGGAGGTAGCATTCAGTCCTGTACCCGCTGTAACGACTGCTCTCCTTTTGCCAGTCAAATTTACCACAGCTCGATTAATCCTTGAATAATTTTGACAGGCTTTACATGGCAATCCTACAAACGTCTTCCTGGCGGGAAGTCCGATTGAAAAAACCTGTCTAGGATTGCACTGTCAGCTACCTTGACACGTTCACTTGGAAATAGGTTCCGCTGAACAACGCGTGGCTTGCTTCCTCGTGAACATACTCGGGAGTAGACCGGTGACTAACCATTTTCTTCGTGGTGACAGCGCAGGCCCGCTTGTAGCTAGTGAGGTAATAGTGAGGAATTACGTCCCTGTTTTGAAGAACGCGCACTTTCTCTAAGAAGTGGTCGACTTGCGGACTGCAGCTATCCTATTCATTTGACTTTATGCCTATAATAAGCAAGTTGCAACACGACGATCCTTTCCACGTGGACTCATTAGCAATGCGGCGCTTAGGATCTCCTTGAAAGGAGTCTTAATAAATAGTAGTTTGTAATTGAGGGTCCCGACTCCGAGTGCCAGGAAATTTGCTTGGAAACAGCGAGCGCGCCGCGCTCCTTGGGCAGACTCCTCCGGCCGCTCCACGTCCTTCTTGGGGCAGCCAATCACACCGCCTGCAACCTTGAAGCCGCATTCCGATTTGGAACGTGAAACTTGGCCTCCGTTCCAAGGCAGAACTCTCGGCTGGGCTGTACCGGACACGGGATTGGCTGCTCTGCCGAAGAAGGGAACGGAGTTGAATCACATGACTTCAGAACAACAGCTTCGATTACGCCAACTGAGCCCTCCTTTGTCGAATCTCTTGTATAGACTTGGTTAGAGTTCGTGGGCTGGAGGAAAGAGGCGCGTCAGTAGGCTTATGGGAAAAAGAAGTCTTGGCGGCGTACCAGTGGGCCGACCGTTCCCTCCTGCTAGGGAAGAAATCGAGAACTGGGGGATTCTGCCGTTCCTCTTTTGGATTGTTGCTGTTTTGGGTGGGTTTCTGTTTTTTAAAGCTTACACCACCCTCCCCCCAATCTTAAAACAATCGGCCCTTGCAAGCTGTAAACACCTCCGCGGCAGGCTCCTTGCAAATCTACTCCAGAAATTGGCTGAGGTGGAGGGGGGATGTAAGTTCCGGCCTCCTATGAGGGTTGCCTTTGTCTTGTTGGACGGGCTGACTGAGCCAATGAGAGGAGTGTCGGGCTCTGAGAGGGAGGGGAGGGAGGCTGCGAGAGCTCGCCGTGTGTGCGAAGCCGAGATTGCTTCCAGTGCGGGGGGTGGAGGTCTGCACTGCTGCAAGGGCTCGCTGCGCCCAGAGCGAGGCCGACGCGGGAGACGGAGCAGCGTTCCCGATCGAGCTTTGCCGAGCTGGTCGCCCCGGGTGCTCGTTCCGTCGCTCACTGGCTTTTGTGTCTGTGTTTTTTTCTCCTTCCTTCCATCGCGATGCTGCGCTTGCTGCCTTCGGCGCCCTTCCCCGTGTGGCCTGGCGGCCTCTTCCCGCCGTGGGATTGACCGAAGGAGGAAGAGGAGGAAGCGCGGAGGCCTGATCGCCTGCTCATGCAGCAGCCCTGCCGCCGCCCCATCGCTGGAGTCCCGACGAGCTGCATGGACGGGCATGGGGAGAGCGGCCCCTTTCTGCGCCGCCGCCAGGGCTGAGCAAGAGCGCCACCGCTCCCCGCCCCTGCCTGCCCTTGCCGTCCTCTTCAGCCTTGGGCTGCTACTCCATGCAGGTACTCCCCCCCCCCCATCTCCGCTCCCTGCTGTTGGCCCCTTTCCGGGAGGGAAGACGAGGGGTGGTTGGTGGAAATGGGATCGGGGGTGGATGGGAGTGATGCTCCGACGGCATGGGGCGGGCTGGGCACGGTCTCTCGTGGCTGCCTTAACACGCCCGACTCCTCCGTTGGCTTCCTTGGGAGCAGGGGCGAGAGGGCCGTGTGTGGGGGAGAAGAATCTTTCCACCTGAAGCTGCGTGCAGATCACCCGGAGGCAGGCGGGCTTGCTTGGCTTGTGGCCCCCGACTCCCCTCCAAGCCCTGTGGGCTTGTTTGGAAAGCTGGGGAATGTTGACACTCGCGCGGGCGCCGCTCGCCTCCCTCCCTCCCTCCCATGAAGCCGAGCAGTGTTCTCCCATTTAGCAATGCAGCGTGAAATGGCGCGGAGTTGGTCCGCTGGCGGGAGGGGGCTGCGGTGTCTGGGCGAGTTTGATTGGCACAGCTCCCCTTCCTCCCTGCCCCCTGTTTACTAAGTCAGCGCGGAGATCAGGTTTCTCCTCTCTCGCAGCCCGCCTCCTCCTCCGCAGGCAGGAAGAGAGTCCGGCCTCTCCTAATCTGCAGCTGGCGTTGGAGGATCTTGGGAGGGGAAGGCAGGGCGAGCTCAAACTCTGGAGAAAGTCGCTTGCTCTTCTCTGCAAGCGGCATTTTAACTTGTTTGCATGGTTGGAATTCTTTTTTCCCCCTCCTCCTCCCGCCACTCTTTGGTAGGGCTTGATGAGGCTTGTCACTCTGTTTGTTTCTGCAAGATTCCGCCGTCTGTCAGCTGCGAGCAATTCATTATGGTGATGCGATGATGTTTCTTTTGGCCTTTGTTAGCTCCGGCTCTCAAGGGGGGTTGTGGCCTTTCTTTCCTTTCCCCAGGAAAGTTTGGCAAGGAAAGTCGTAATCCAGGCAAACTGTTGAATAAAAAGTAGTCTTTCTAGGGCATGGGTTGGAGCCTTTATGAGGCTAAAAATAAGATCTGTTGATAAGAGAAAAGAGAGAGCTGGAATTCTGCCATCTTAGACAGTCTCCCTGTTTCAAGGGGTAGAGGAGATTTGAATATGAAGCAATGATTCCTGAGTATCAAATACTCCGATGCTAAATACCTTGTATGGAAATGTTAGGGTTGCCAGCTGTTTCCACCCCAGACAAAGCTTATCCATTTTCAAGATGTCTTCATGGTGTAAGCAGAAGTTCTGCAGAGAAAAGCGTATCCTGCATCTACATGCTTTGGAAAGTTTTATCGTGTCTGTCAAGTAGTTGTAAGAAGACAGAAGAGTATTGCTGGGGGAGGAACACTCTGTTAAGCCCTACAGAAGTAAATAGGCTTTAGAGATATGTGTTAGGCTGCTTGGGATATACACTCCAATTCATCTGATGAAGTGAGCATCAACTCCTGAAAACTTACACTGGAATGATTTTTGTTTCTGTTTAAGTTGCTGCTTGCTACAGCAAGCAAGCAGGGCAGCCCTTCAAATTAATGACTTTTAAAGAGTTTAGGCAACTTCTTGCTCCTCCATGTTCCTTGCCCAGGCATAGAAATTGGGACCAATTACAAATCAGGGCGTGCTTAGTGAAACTATAGATTTTGCTAACTATCTTAGTCTTAAAATGTTGCAAACAAATCAGTTGGGTGAAGAACTTGTAAGGCTACCCTAGAAATACATGAGGTTACTTGCAGTTCACAAACGGGCTAAGATTATTCCAACTTGGATTAATATTTTAAGAGTAATGATTTAGTTAATTTTCAGGAAGGTTTTACTTTATTTCAGGAAAACAAAATATTTTTGTGAGTTTAAGTATTTATTGTGTAAGTTTCATATACTAATACCCATGTCATCAGATGCATGACACGTGTCATCAGTTGAGACACACACACACACACACATGGGCATAAAGCAGGCCCGTAGCCATGTGAGTGAGAGCGGGTGGGGAAGGAGTGCACGCCCAGCGTCAGCACAGCGGGCTCTGCCCCCAGTCCCAGGTGGGGGGAGCCAGCCAGCTGGTCTCTAAGCATGTGCAAAGGGCCTGGCCCGCCTTCACCTGGAGACAAGTGCCTCATAACTGGCAGCAGCAACTGGGACAGTTAATTGAATTAGTTCAAGCAATTGAATTAACTCTGTTGATTAGTTTAGCTGAGCTGCCCCTCACAAAAAAATTTTTAGCTACAGGGCTTGTGTAAAAGTGGAGGGATTTATAGGCAATGGGTTTAAAAGGCAATGAAATGCAAATTAGTACAAACTGCAGCATCTCTAGGCACTTCTGGCCAAGGCTCCCCTTTGTTAACTTTGAGCAGCTTAACAATATGAAATTAAAATTCAACCTTTCATAGAGTACATGTGCATAAGAAATGTGCATAAGAACATAAGAGAAGCCAATGTTGGATCAGGCCAGTGGCCCACCTGGTCCAACACTCTTGTCACACAGTGGCCAAAAATACAGATGCCATCAGGAGGTCTACTGGAAGCCCTCCTATTGTTGCCCCCCCCCCAAGCACCAAGAATACAGGGCATCATAGTATATGGCCTGTTAATATATGTCTCTTCCCCCCCCCCCCCCTTTTCAGGACAGAAACCTAGAAATGTACTTGAGTCTGAGGTTCAAGAAGCAACAAGCTCTATGAAAGGTCAAGACCAGATTATTATTTTTTAATCAAACCATCCCCCCCCCCCCCCCCTAAAATAATTCCCTGAAAGTCTGAGGAGGTTCTCTGAGACCAGTGTCATGATGGTCTCTGAAACAGGCTGGCTCTTTCTTAGACCAGCCTGTGCATCCTAGTATAAGTCATTCTGATAATTCTTTTGATAGTTCTGATCAACATTTCAAGCTCCCTGACGATACTGTCATCCAGGTACACTGATTACCATAGTCTTTATTCCCTTGTGCATTTTTTGTGCTTAATCTGAATTTGAAAGCTGCTACTGCTTTCTGGTGTCCATGGAAACGAGTTAATTACTAGGGGGAAATTATTGCAGGAAGGAAGGAGGGTTGGAGAAAAGGCTGCATTTGAAATGGTATGGGGTATGTGCTCGTGCTCCATTTACATCAAACACAGATGCCTACTCTTCTAATTGGTTACAGTTTAAAAAGCTATTAACAAAAATGAGCACAACTGATTGTTACACCTGTAAAAGAAACAACACACTCTTCTAAAGAGAAGCATGGATGCCATGTGAAGTCCTTGGACTGTCTGTTCATTTAACATAGCCATGATGTTACCTGGGGAAAATAGGCAAGAGCGGAGCTTTTAGAAGAAAATGCACTACACTACTACTTGGAAGTGCTCCAGTGTGACATGAGAAAATGTGCAGTGTGGTTCAAAATGCTTATTTTAAAGAAAGCAATGTAATAGAAATGTAGTGACTTTGCACTGTTGAGTGACTATGGCTAGATTTTCAGTCATTCCTATTCTCAAAGGAGAGAAGCTTGAGATCCCATTTAAGAAGCTTCAGAAGCTCATTCTGGCTTGAATGCAAGAGGGGAGGGGGAGGTCCAAGTGTTCTGGCTATTTGATACTCTCCCCTTTTACCTAACCTGGAGAGTGAGCATGTGAAAAAATAAAACTACAGTAGATTTTATGGTAGTTTCACTTTCAGAATGTATACACACTATGGTCACCAACCCTTTTTTTCCCTGTCCCTTTGTTCTCTCACAGGGATACTGGAAGCTGTTGATCACATGTTGCAGAGATGAGAAATTGGCAACTTATCCCCCCCCCCCCCCCCCAATGCGTAGAGGATTAACCATTTTTAATTTTTGTTATTGCTGGTTAGCAACTTCCCACCCAATGTGGTTGTCAAAACACACTATAGGTTATAATTCCTCACGTAAAAGTAGGTCAACTTTGTTCTGACATAGCTGTTCTTTGAACTCTAGGTTTTGTACCAACTTCTTTAATCACTGTATTCAGTTCTGATTAAAAGGTACAGAAGAACATTTTTGAGACTGTCAGTTTGTAACAAGAAAACATCAATGCTTTTTGGTTTCAAAACTTCAGAATTCTTACTTTTCAGAATACGGGAGCACAATCTAACCCAGGTTAAATGATTTTTATTCCTGTCAATTTCAGTGGGACTTCAGGAAAGGGAGCCATGGAAAATGTATCGTGTCTTACATCTTAAAAGTCTTAAAGCTCTCGATATTTTAAACTTCTGTATAAACAATTGAAGAGACTCCATGAGAATACATACAAGGAATATCTGCCTTTTGTAAGTTGCAGGGTGCAGCAGTATTGGCAGGAAGTAAAAATCCCAGTAACATTTTGAAAGAGAGCAACAGAATCTTCCAACAGGGTACTGGGCTATGCCCTCTTTCCCTTCTCACTTTATTGGCTGTTGTCCACTCGCTTGCTTTCTGAAGAAGCAGGAGGGAAGACTGTTAAATATAGAGACAGTACTCTCACCCAGATCTCTTGACGTTAATGGTCTTTGCGTAAAATAGAGGCTTGGTTGGGCTTTGTATGTCTAGGAGAAAGTGTGCTGTTCCTTCATTTCTAGTTACATCTATGTCAGTCTGTGGAAAAAATCTGAGGTATTTCACAGCCACTGATTGAGCCCAGCCTATCATGATGTTGTATGACTCCAGTAGAGGCTGTGGTTTAATGTGAACGGATTTGTACATCTACCTCCTGTGTTTCATGAGTTTGTTTCCCCCTCAGGCTACAAGGCATAGTTTCAATATGTGATTTTCAGTACTTAACAAATATTGTCTTTAAGTAATTATGGCAGTTGGGTGGGGTGAAATCTCATCTTTCATAAAGAGAGTAAGCATTCTGGCTTCAACCAGGAAGGAAAGCAAGCTGCATATCCATTCCTGCAGCTTCCGGTCCTGACAGTGTGTGCAAATTTTTGTTGTTGTTGTTCCTTTCATTTCCTTTGAGATTTGCAGAATATTTCCTCTTTGTTTGGAGGAAATAAACTTACAGTTTATTTTAACCTGACTTTTCAAGAAGAGTCATGCTGGCTAACAGCTTAAACAATATCAATAATCATTTTCAAAATTCTGTTCAATACCCAGTGGTATACCACCGTTTTAATGCACTGTGACACCTTGCAGGTCCTCCCTAGAATTTTTTTTAAAAAAGGTGTTTGGCATGCAGTCTCCAGAAGGCCGTTCCATAAGACAGGAGCAAGAGCCCCCAAAGCCCAGTTTGTCCCACCTCAGAGTGCTCAACCATGAGGATGGAACAGTGTAAGGAGTGTTGGGTGGACCGAAGTTGGCTCATATGAGGAAAGCTTGTGAACAGAGAATCCTGCAGATCCCTGTTTTCTTTTTTAAAATAGCTAATTGATTTGCAGTGAAGCTTAAAAGGGATGGGGCTTAGGTATGAAAGCCCAAACTAAAAGGGATGTGGTTTAAGGCGCTCTTTGCTTCTCCTATGATTGCTGCTCCTCCACTCTCCTTTTACCCCCCACTAGCTATGTGCAGTTTTCATGCCTTTCCCCTCCACTATCCTATTACTTTGTCACCCACTTTACATTCTTTACAAAATGCCAGACGGCTTGTAAATCTGAGATCTGCAAGTAGAATAAAGATGCTAGCAGGGGAATTCTAAGCAGAATTACACCATTCTAAGTCAATTTGCTTTAGTGGGTTTAGAAGGGTGTGACTCTGTTATGATTGTACTGTGATCTCAGCTCCTCACAACACACAGGTGTTCAAACAAGAGCCTCCCAGTATTAAGAAGGTGTAAAGATATGCATATGGTGTGCAACAAACCTCCATCACTCTTAAAAATCCAGGGTTTTTATCTGTAATGGGGGGGATGTGCGCACACAGACTACACATAGATCTGTTTGACGTTTGTTCCTGGAGATATTTTTGAATCAAATACCTAATAAGTTTTACAGTGTTCTAATTTAAAAAAAATGAAATTAGAAAATGTGCATTACATGCTTTAAAAATATTATCTACAAGCCACCTTTGGTTAAAGTACTAGGGATACTTACTGAAAATTGTTACAGAGCTCAGTGGGACCTTAGTTATGAGCAAATGGACACAGTATTGGGAACTACCGTAGTTGTCTTATGTAATAGCCATCAGCTTGGTTGATGGTTGAGCCTTTGTTGGATGGAAATTGACTCCCATCAGTGTGTGAATAAATGTGTGTCTTGCAATCAGAGGCCACGTTTGGTTAACTTTGCAATGGTGGGCTCTTTCATGCTGTAGAGAAGTCCATTATGCTAAATGATGTGTCTTCTTTTGTTCTTGTGCTTAGGGGATTGCCAGTCGCAAACATGTCGAATTCAGAAGTGCACCACGGACTTTGTGTCACTAACTGCTCACCTGAACTCTGCCATTGATGGCTTTGATTTGGAATTCTGCAAAGCACTGCGTGCGTATTCTGCTTGCACCTACCGCAATTCCAAAGTCTGCCGTGGAAACCTGGTCTACCATTCTGCTGTGCTGGGGATCAGCGATCTCATGAGTCAGAGAAACTGTTCCAAGGATGGCCCAACATCTTCTACAAATCCTGAGGTTACCCATGACCCTTGTAATTACAATGGCCGCCAGGGAGCCAGAGACCATCGGGGAGGAGAGCAAACACCTCCAACTTATCTTTTCTGTGGCTTGTTTGGAGATCCCCATCTGCGGACTTTTAGGGATCACTTTCAGACATGTAAAGTGGAAGGGGCCTGGCCTCTCATAGACAACAACTACTTGTCAGTGCAAGTGACGAATGTTCCGGTAGTCCCAGGATCCAGTGCTACTGCAACCAATAAGGTACTTAAATCACACACACACCCCTTTCAGGAATGTGTACATAATTTCAAATTATATTGTTAATAGGAAAGCCTTTTGATTACCAAGAATAGTAAATCAAGCACAATCCAAAGCAAGTAATTTCTACCAGTCCTGAGCATGACTGACCAGTCTCAGATAGCATCTTGCTGCTTTCAAACATCTATTTAGAAAGTTGTATTCCCCAAACAAAGCCAGTTCTGTTACTATGCCACTCTGGCACTCAAGTGTTTCTAAACTAAGTTTGCCAGATCCCCCCTAGCCACTGGAGCGGGATGGGGGTAGGGTTGCCAGGCTGAGAAACCCCTGGAAATTTAGAGATGATGGAGCCTGGAGAGGACAGGGACCTCAGAGGGTTACAATGCTGTAGAGTCTGTCCGCCAAAGCAGCAGTTTTCTCCAGGGAAACTGATCTCTTTAGTCTGGAGATGAGCTGTAATTCCAGAGGATCCCCAGTCCCACCTGGAGACTGACATCCCTATGAATCTAAACTATGGTTTCCACTGTTGATATGATGGAAAGGTAGGCATGCCAAGGACAGCTACCCTACCCCCAGTAGTCATAGCTTACCAGTCAATCTGGTGGTGTGACACTTGGGGGGGGCATGCCTGGGGGGAATAGAGTGGCAGTAGCAAGCACACAGTAGCTATTGCGTACCTAGTTTCCAGATTTGATGTCGACAAGGCTATTGAAGGGTGTTCATTCTTTTGATTAGTTTTTCGAAGCTTGGATAGATATAGAACCTTGGGTAGACAGCTTGAGGACTGGACTTCGTTGAGTAATGGTTAGTATATATGAACACTTACGGAGGCTCTGTGGGGGAGGGCGGGAACACAAGCACTCTTTCCTGTTACCTTTGGAAGGCATTGTATCATAGGAAAAAAATGATTTAATTCTGCATGGTCTAAATCAGGAGTGGGCGGAAGATAGATGATAGTATTTTGGTGCACTATTTGCTATTTACTGGGATTCTGGGAAGAAAGAATGGTGTAGATGGACCTTGGTCTGTTCCAGCATAATGTTCTTTCTGTACAAATTTGAGATAACTTTAACCCAGATTAGTTATGACTTAACTATTAAGAAAGCCAGAGTTGCTCTGTAAATTTAAAGCCTATTGCTGGACCATGGGGATTCAAAGGATTTTTAAAAAAACATTTAAACCGTTGGTTCAGAAGGCTGAAAGCACTACCCTGCTTGTATAAGAATATTCTTATCTAAAAAGGAACAGCTATATTGGAGACTTGGTTACAGTTCGTGAAAAATTGGAAAAAGTGGATGGTTTGTGTAACTATATTTGACAGCGATTTGAGTTACATTTTTTAGTTGGTGGGATGACATCTTTCTTCCTTCAAATATGGCTTTGGCCATATTTTATATAAAACAATGAGAGTATTGTATTCAGTTGACAACAGTGGGCCTTGAAGGGCTGTGTTTGGGTCCTCTCCTTGAATGATTTTAGAAGTTTTCCAAGTGGAAAACTTTGCCTTAAAAGCTTGTTGTGAATATGTCTTCATTTTTAAAAAGCTATCAACTTCCCTGTGCTTTGAGTGAAGGAGAAACCAAAAACCAAAAAACAGAAGTAAGGACAGGTGATCAGGGAAAAAAGAGCCTCTTGGGCAGTAAAATGTCGCCTCAGCACAAAACATTATGAGAGAATGAGAACACTTTTAAAATGGGAGTGCCAAGCATTCTGAAGAAAAAGAATAATATTAGTTTGGTTGCGGAGATCAACTGTCTAAAAATCAGTGTTCTACTTAGTTGAGTCTGGTTGTTGTTGTTTTTAATGAAGATCTATGATCTTCATCCAGCATTCTCAGTGTCTAGAATCTGGGCTTTAGGGGGGTTTTTTGTTTAAAAACAAGCCCCAGTGCGTCTTGATGCCTGTTTCAATCCTGAGGCTTGTTAAAAGTTCTAAAGTGCCTTGAGTGCCATATTAAAAGTGGCATATAACTCCCATGAATAAGAAACAGAATTTAAATATTACAGACACTGTATTGAAGAGTTTCTTTAGAACATTTGAAATCTACAGTCTTGCTGTAGTAATAATTATTGCAGTCCCATCTTGGTGCTCCTGCCTTGTGAAGAGCTTTCTGAGACTTCTGTATTTCTGAAGAGCCTTCTGCATGTCTAAAATGTGCTGTCTAGTTTATGAAGTTTTACTAGGTAGGTGAAACTGCCTGATGACTGTTTGCTTGGGTATGGCTATTGCCTAGTGTTTTGATGAGGCCCTTAGCCCATATGCATCTGGCCATCCCACTTTCTCAAACTGCAGTTGTTTTACCAGGACATGGTGCGTATGTGTGCTGCTGATACAATTTGAGCTGTGGACGTGTAGGATGTGTGAGACATTTTAGAAGGTACTATTCTTAGTCATAAAGCTATTTTTATGGGTTGCATCTTGACATTTTAGACTGGTCACCAAACAGTGGCAGGTAATATTTATTGTGTCATTTTCTGACACTTGTTTTCATAGTGAATGAATGCAAAGATTGGAGTGATTGACTTGCCTGAGAATAAATTTGATGACTAATGAGCAATTTTTGCTTTTGTGGAGTTGCATTTCTTCCTCACCAAAGCCACAAACCTGTGGGAGAAGTGCTGTGTTCAACACCCTTCCACTTAACAGCAGTGAAGGGGAAAATCCTGTCATCCGTGTTAAGATCTGATAGATCTGACTGTCTGTATCCACAGGGATGTTAAAATGGGCAGAAGCAACTTAATGGTATGTGTGTAAAGAGGTTTTCACTGGAGGATGTCTGAAAAGAGGCTTCTTGGCACTGGCAATAGTCTTCACAGGCCTTGAGGTTTTACTTCCATTGCCAGGCAATTAAGCTTTTATCTGAGCACCTTTGTGGGAATTCAAACAACAGTCCTGCTGCCATGGAAGCTGGGCAGGATGTGATGTGTTACTTGAAGCCTTTGACTTCTGCGTTCACCTCAGTTTTCAATGCTAGATGGGAATGGCTTTACATTATAGCTCATGTTTACCTTTCTGGGTTATTTTCATACTTTATGCAGCTTCTTGTAGATAAAACTTCTTCTTTTGCAAAAGCTTTGAAATCAGCTTTGTGATAGCAAGTTACAGGTTCCTTAGTTATTGTAGCTGTGTTGGTCTTGCGAAAGAGACCCAAGAGCAAGTGGTAACTACTCATGACCTTGGCCCATTGAGGTTTCAGACTGCTGTATAGAACCTTCCAAGCGACACACCTCTTAATGCACAAGCTTGATAGGAGAAAAGAGAGGATTGAGTGGGGTTCTTCTGAGTGAAATTTCTGAGTGAAATAATGTTGGTGAACCAGTCTTGTATAGTGGTTCATGTCAGATCAAGATTTGGGGGTCCGTGCTCAAATTTCTTCTTCTGCCATGAAGCCTTTCTGGGTGACCTGGAGCCAGGTGCATCCTAACTTACCTCATAGAGTTGTTACGAGGACAAAATTAGGAAGGGAAAATGATGGATGCCATTTGCAATCCTTGGATGAAGGGTGTGATAAAATTGTACAAGGTCATTCATCCTGGTCACAAGTGCCAAGTTTCAAAGTACATTGTAACAAATAGCATGCCTTAAATGTTGTGGATATTCGGTGATTATTTTTTAAAATGTCTAACCTTCCACATATTCCCAAGGAAGATGATGCCCCTTAACTGTCTGATGAGATATTTACAGTATTGTGTACTAAATGAATTATTTTCTCTGCACTTGCGTGTTCTGTGACTTCAGCTGAGATTGTGGAAGGAGCAGGTTTCTTCACTGCATCAACTGGGAATCAGATATTAAAGGACGGAGATACGTTATTACCCGCCCTCCCCATTTGTTAGCTATTTTTAAAAAGTGCATGGGGAGAAAGGGAATGGGAGAACCAAATAAAATGGCCATGCATGAATGAAGAAACAGGGGTTTGAAAATCATCTGTGAGGTGATGGGGCAATCAAGTTCATTTTCTCAAGTCACTTTTCTCAGGACTGTATATTGTTTGTGGACTGTCTTCTTTTTTCTTTGCATGGAATGTGCTGCTTTTGATGCATTGCATTACCTCTTTTGAGTACTTATTAATCCAGCTAACATTCTAAACAGGGTTATAAAGTAGTTTTGGTCCTGTAAAACTACTTTAATCTCTGTAGGCTTGCTGCACTGATTTTAGTATCCCTGTTTAGAAATGCGCAGGGTTCAACAATTTTTGTTGAGTGAAACATGTGATTGGAATGAGCTCAAATTCCCCACCCCTTTGAACTGAAAACTCTAACTGGAACATGAGTAATTAGTGCCACAGAGCTTTGATGAAATATGCACTAAGTCAGGTCTGTGCTTTAAGGTGCACAGCAGGGGAAAGAAGCCCATGCATGAGAGTGTCTTGTGTGTCGGTACAGCTCCATCAAACTGGCTGTGCAACCCCTTAACAATCCAACCCAGTCTCTTGATGAGAGCAAGCATTGACTTGTACTCCTGTAACAAAAGCCTTATCCTGTTCTTGCCAAGCACCAAGTCAGTCTTGCTGGCTGGCTCTGCCCTGCATGCCAGGAGCCGCCTACTCACTAAGTGATTGCTTTGGCTGGTTTGAATCTGAAGGCTTCTTTGAAGCATGAAAGCCTGTAGGTTCCTGCAGGAGGAGCCTTGCTCTTCCTACTGATGATTAGGGGCCATGACTCTTTCGGTCCGTTGTGGTAAGGGCAGGGTGAGTCCCCTTGAAAGAATACTGATGGCAGTTCTCATATTTCTCATGATGAGCCTTAGGTCAGGTTGCCAAGCAAGCATACGTACACTACTCATTCCTTTGGGTTTCTTCCTTGTGCCTAAGAGATTGTATTGGTTACCAGTTCATCCGAAAGATCTGCTTTGCTTTTTCTTTGAGACCAGAGAGATGTCTGTCCATTGGCTGCCTTCAGAATTACCCTTGCCTCTACTTACACTTCTTTGCAGCTGGACCAGCCTAAATGGTTAGCTACATTTTAAGCTTCCCTTGTTCCAGTAAAGCTGAAACAGCAGCAGTGATTGACTTGGCACATTTGCAGATGGATCTTTGTTGAGCTAGACTGTAAAATCTAGATTTCATGTCAGGTTACCAACACACTGATGCCCTGACGTGGATAGCCCAGGCTAGCCCGCTCTTATCAGATCTTGGAAGCTAAGCAGGGTCGGCCCTGGGTAGTATTTAGATGGGTGGCCTCCAAGGAACACCAGGGGCATGACACAGGGGTAGGCAATGGCAAACCACCTCTGAAACATCTCTTGCCTTACAAACAAGCCTTGCTTGCCACCTAGTGGTGCATAACACTAGAAGAGCTAGAAATTCTGGCTGCTAGACAGTCTTAGGATCTCCTGGCTATACTATACACACTGCCTTATCATCATAAGCAAACACTGATGCAAGGTACAGGTGCAGAGTGGAATCCAGGCAGCAGCCAAGTGAGATCCGGAGGCAGAGATGTGGTCAGCCCAAAGGCCAAATTTAATTTAACATGCAAGGTGCAGAAAGCCAGGAGGGGCTGGACTAGGGGTCTTCATCCCAGAGATGAATTTCTTAGACTGAGAAGCGAGCTGGGAGCCTAGAGAGTTAAAGGGCAGTGCACAAAGGGATTGGCCCTGGAGATCAGCGGAGATGGCAGAGCTGGTACTGCATCTTAGATGGTGGTTGTGAAACTCAGATTTCAGTCTGTGAGGCAGTGTCTGCTGCATGCTAGCTGCACAGATAGGTTGCCTGGCTGCTTGGACCCCTCCCCCAGTTGAGACACCCTTGAAGGGGTTGTGGTTCAGTGATAGAATGAGAAGGTCCCAGGTTCAGGCCCGGCATCTCCAGTTAAGAAAGGGTTCAGTGGTAGGTGAAGTGAGAGTCCTCAACCTGAAACCCTAGAGAGTCTCTGCCCAGTTGAGTAGGCAGTACTGCCTTTGGTGGACTAATGGTCTGGACTGGTCCTCCACATGCAGCTGCTGGTGTGACCTTGGGTCAGTCATAAGTTCTTTCAGAGCTGTTCTCTCAAGGGCAGTTCTCGAGAGAGCTCTCTCAGCCCCAACTACCTCACAGGGTGTCTGTTGTGAGGAGAGGAAGGGAAAGGGATTGTAAGCCATCCTGAGAGTTTTTTGGGTAGTGAAGGGCTGGGCATAAATCCAGTCTCCTCCTCCTCCTCTTCTGCTGCTGCTGCTGCTGCTGCTTCATGTGTTGTTCCTTGCGTTCCTCACAGTCCACAGATTAACACTGATCTTCCGTGCCAGCCTGGCTCTGGAGGAATTATTTGACACCAGCAGGATCTTTTTGAAATATCCTAAACAGTTAATGTGATATTTGCATCCCTGGCCAGGGGTTTGCATGTCAAGGGACTTTTCTCAGTGACTGATGGAATAATGAAGCAATGTTAGCCCCCAGGCTGGTAGTGATGTCTTTATTGTCTTTATTATGTTGGTTTCACTTCCTCTGGGTTGTCTAGTTTCACAGTGTCACTTGAAATGCTGGCTGTGATTTTTTTCACTGCTTGCACCTGTGTACAATGAATCACTGCGTTTTGTTAGAGCTTGATTCTCTTCACACTTGCCCACTTTTCCCCTCCTAAAAAACTTGAACAAAAACTGAGCCCGCTTGCAGGGAGGGCGGGGTATAAATATAAAATAATAAATAAATAATAAATTGAATAATCCGTCTTGGGTGCTATTAAATCCTGATAACTCCCCTTCAGTATATTGATAGATCCTGACCTCTCTCCTCATCGACAGTGCCGTTAAACTCAGTTACATTTTCTGTATCAGAAAATGCAAGAAGCAGAAATACTGACTAGTGTACTGTCTGTTGATTCAAACTGCTAATTCAGCAGTCTGTGCAACTACTGTGTTCTGAAAAGATCTATAGATATGCCAGCTAAACAGACCTGTTCTTAGATTGGATTTTGCTTGTACGCCAGTTGCATTTGCTGCAGAGAACTTGCATTAGCAAAAGTCTTGGGCCACAATGCGGGAAATACCACTAGAAGGAATTTGCATAGCTCTTTGTGCAATCATTCCTCTTTTGTCTTGCCTCCTCTGCTATTTTATACAATAGCTGTTTGAGAAAGAATTGTAGAGATGCAGTGGCCGGCTAGGCAGTGGTGTTAGTAAAATGGAATTGATCTATACAACCACTTCCCAGCCATCTCTTTTCAGTAACTGATTCTCTTGTAGGGCAATAGCTGAGCATTTCATAGCCCCTCTAGTTGCCATTAGCCTAGCTTCTGTGATGTCATAGAGTGTTTGGGAAAGTTGAAAGGGCAAACTGCTGCCCTGACCTGGCAACCCAGATCTCATCAGATCTCAGAAGCTAATCAGGGTTGACTCTGGCAAGTACTTGATTGGGAGACTTCCTTAGAATACCAGCAGTTAGGAGGGGGGGCAGGCTTTATCTTGCTACCTCTCTGAATATACTCCAGGCCCCCAGTAAGGGTCAGTCACCAGAGGTCGCCATGACTTCCAGGTGCACACTCACATACACTCACGTGCGCACAGACACACATATGAAAAATACAAAAAAACCCAAAAAAGAAGTAAAGGGCAGACATCTGGAGTTTGGGACACTTGCTTGTTTGTTTTTTGCCATAAAGTCGCAGCTGACTTATGTCACCCCCATAGGGTTTTCAAGGCAAGAAATGTTCAGTGGTGGTTTGCCATTGCCAGCCTCCATGTCATGACCCTGGTATTCCTTGGAGGTCTCCCGTCCTAATACTATCCAGAGCAAATCCTGCTTAGCTGCTGAGATCTGACAAGATCAGGCTAGCCTGAGCCATCCAGGTCAGGGGGTTGGGACACTGTAAAAAAAAAAAAAAAAGGCAAAATGGAATTCAAGGTCTCTGAGATCTTGATCTAGCCTGACTAAAATGCCATGTGCTTGCAAATGGTAGATTGCTGGAACGGATCATTTGAAGTGCTTCAGAACTGCTAAATGGCAGTGGTAGACAGTCTCTACATGTGGATTAGGTTGTCCAAGGCCACCAATTGGATCTATATGAAACATAGATTTGAACTTTGTACGTTACCTGTGTTCTATACTTGTCTCTGGAGATAGGGATTTATAGCTGGTGTACTTTACTGGTGAGCTTGGAGGATCAAGTGGAATGGAAGTATTAAAAATAAATGAGCAGAGCCAAAGTAGTTTGGGTGGAAGAATTGTTAGGAATGGGGTGGAGAAAAGCTGAAATGTTTAACAAAGGCATTGATGTTTTAAATGCACAGCAATATTATCTATTAATAATAAATGGTGTGGTACAGAGCAAATGTGCCAGAGTAAGTTATTGCAGTTTATGGATTAGGTCAGAGAAGAAAGTAAGCAATTTGGAGGTCCAGAGACTTTAAAACTTGTCTATGAACATAATTAAGGGGTGAAGATGGTGTATGGGAATGTTTTTGTTACAAGAAACCTCCTAAAGGGCAGTAATTGACACAGTAGTCCAGCATGTGTTTTCAGAAGATTATCCTGAGGGGGATAACTAAGAATGGTCCCAGTTCCCTTTATTTGTAATTGTATGCAATACTTTGCAAGATAGATACATAATAGCTCTATCCAGCACAGGGTTCCCCAGTGTGGTGCCTGGGAGCACTCACCACGCTTTTCAGGAAATGGGTCGGGCCATTGAAGGGCAGACTTGTTATTAGCTGTCCTCATTCAAATGAAAGGGTTTTCTGAGGCTGCAAGTAGCATTCATAGACACTGGAGGATTAGGAAGACTGGTAAGTACTCAGGCTTTCCTTAGCTGTGGTGTGGTTCCATTACTCCTTCAGGCTTGACCAACTCGCTGTGAGCTTCTGCAAAGCAGGGAGGGAGTTGCGTTCAAGTCTCAGAGTCCAGAGTGTTACATTAGGGGAGATGGGGGCTCAGGAGCCTGCCCTCTGCTTCTCCAGGTTTGCGTCTTTCCAGTGGTTGAAAAGAACCAAAATACAGGTAGAACTAACCTTAACTAATAGAATGAAGCCAGACTCTAAATAAGACAGCTTTATGTGTTTAGTATTGTTGCCATACAATTCTTTGGCAGTGGAGGGGGGGATTATTGCATTTGGCTCCACCTCCTGTGCCAGCCATTTTGGGGTGGTATCATCACCCCCTCTCAAAGTTCCGAAGGTGCACTCCTGACCTAGAGTTATTGTGGGGCTCTGTAGAAAGTAGTATGTGACTTCTAAAATTAGTTTTGGAGCAATGATTTGAGGCTTGGCTTTGATTTCCTAGCAAGAAACTAATATATTTAGCAGTATATTTAGTGTGTTTATAAGTAATTGGGTCTGAAATAGCATTGAAGCATTTTATAAGGGTAAATACAGATCCTGCTATAGGCAACCTTGTTTGATGTCCCAATGTCTGGAGTTGGGTTGTGGCTCAGTGGTAGAGCAACTGCTTGGCCTGCAGAAGGTCCTAGATTCAAGCTCTGGCATCTCCAGCTAAAAGGACCAGTTCATAGGTGATGTCAGAGACCTCAGCCTGAGACCTTGGAGAGCCACTGCTTGTCTAAGTAGACAGTACTGACTTTGATGGACCAGTGATCTGATGCAGTTTAAGGCAGTTCCCTATGTTCTTGTGTTTGTGTGACCTGGCTTTCTTGAGAGTCCAACTTGATCTAGCAGGGCTCTTTTTATGTTCTTATCTATCCTAAACGTATTGCTTGGCTTGGAACCTCAACATTTTGTGATTGGGCCCAGCACTCATAGCAGCTGTCTTGTGACTGGCTCTCCCCCCACCATCAGACATTTCATTGTGACACCCCCTACCCCTTCTGAAAATGCAAAAATGTCCACAGGTTCAAAAAGGTGGGGACCCCTGCTCTTGATAATGCCGCTTCAAAAATCCCTTCAGCTCTAGAGCAGCCCTGTCTTATGGCTGAGCTAATCCCTTGCTCTTGGTGCACTTTAAACTATTTCATGGTTCTATCTTTTTTCAGTTAGGAGGTAAGTTCCTTAAATAAGTTGTTCTCCTAATGTATACAGTGTATGGCTGCACAAGTGCCCTGGAAAAAAGTGGTGTCATACAACATTTGAGCATTGCTAGGGAAGATAGCAATAAAAACAAACATATAATAAACCTGATAGGAATATAAGTGTTGAATTCCACCCCTTTTTCTAGTTTAACTCCACCTACCACCAGTTAACCAGCTATTTTAAAATTCTTCCAAAGATTGCATATGACAGATTTTGAAGGGAGGGAGGTCAAATGTTTTTATATATGTAAGTTAATAGTGGTTGTAGTGGCTTCAGACTTCTGTAAGGGAATGTGTTTTCTGATGGTCATACCATCAGTGATGGTAGAGGACCAGCACCAGTGATCAGCATTTACACTACTCCTGTCGATTATTCACTACCACTGTTATTAACTTTGGATTATGGTTGGTTTAACCATTACAGCTGTTAAGGTTGTAACAAAAACATGTACAGGTATTAGCCCCTGCATCCACAGGCATGATTTGGCTGTGGGCCCCTGCTGAGTGCCGGTGTAGCTGTTTGACTGACAGGGTAGTTAAAAGCTTTTACTTTCTGAAGGACCACAATTTCATGTCGTGTATAAAGCCATGAAGGTTCTGTGATGAGCTGTTAAAAACCTGTATGTTAAGAATAACGACATTTGTTCTTCAACTTGCTAAAAAGAGGCGACTTTGCATTCAGCTTTGAAAAACACTCTACCACCAGCACAAGCAAACATACCGGGGTTTTTTTAGTGGTTTTCAGAATTCTTCCTCCTGGCAGCTCACTGCTATATATTTAAGAAAACAAACAGGCTAAAAGCCAAACACGCTCTTAACTGGCAGTGCTGGCACACTTCACATAGCACTGCATTATTGTTTGCAAATGAAGTTGAGAGGTGGCTTTTAAAATTTGTCTTGCATAATGCATCCAGGTTTTTTTTAGTGCTCCTTCACTTAATACTAGTCTTGGGAAGTTCATTGCATTTTAATAGCGTATTGTGTAGTCTGTGTAGAAGAGCAGCACTCTCTGCAACAAGAAGACAAACAGTGTGGCATTGTATGGCCTTTTGTGGGCATGATCCTTGGTGTCGTCTTTCCAGTTGGCAACTTGCTTGGATAATCAAATTCTCACATTGCTTTGGGGAGAACTGTAGTGTTGTCTTTGTTGAGAAATCCGGTGTTAGACTGGGATTTGGGGGCATCAATAGGAACGCTTCATTGTATCATCCATCACATAACTCGGGGCCTTATTCAGGTTTGCGCTTGCTTGGCATCTAGCTTGTGCATTATGAGTGAGAAGAATCCCAAAGGTAGCAGAAGACACTGTCCTATTCTCCCCCTTTTGACTTCTTTTAAAACGATCATTGGGAGCAACTATGCATATAGCTTTCTCTCTCTCTTTTTAAAATCCTTCTTCTGAAATCTGTAACCACAGATCCTTCCAGTGATGGAGCTAGCTGTCTAATTGACAGAACTGAAGAAATCACTCAGGGAAAGCTGGAGAGAATGTTTCTTGGAGAAATGTGCCTCTTCATCATGGACAGTGTCAGGTTTATTGTGCTTGCAAAGTGAAGACAGCCCTGCTGTGGGGAAGAGAAGGGGAGGGGGAAGAGTTCTGTGTCTCATTAGGAGTAATTTGTACAGTTAATCTCTTGCTTAGATGGGAGCAGACTTTCACAGAACTGCTATTTCAGCTGGGCTGTCAAATAATTTTCCCTAGCTGAGTGGCACTAGTGTGCCTTCAGAGTGGTTCCAGCATCACACAGTTTTGTGTTTAGCAAAACTATATCTGTGTCTTGTCCCCTTGAAGGCCGCATGTCAAGCCTTTCTCCCTTTTAAGTGTGTGAGGGGACTGTCTACACAACAAATTGCTTGTGAGGCAACCTCCAGAATATCTTCCCTCAGGCTCAGTTTAGTCTTGTAACCCTCACATGATTGATTCTAAAGAGGAATTGCAGTTTTCTCCAGTACAATAAAAGGGTTGAGCTCTGTTGCAAGCCAGAAAACATACAAGTAAATTTTCTCCCCCTCAAAGTCCGGCCGTCCCAGCTGTGGCCTGTGGCGATGCTTTTAACAGATTGCTTGACTACAGCTGGCCCTGAGTTAGCTGTCTGAGCAATTAAACTAAGGAAACTGTTGAAAAATTCCAGTCAGACTGTACCACTGGGAGCCTGTGGAGCTAAAATAATGAGGAGCATTTGTGTGTGTATATATGCGTGTGTGTTAGGAGGAGGGCTAGGGCAGGAGAAAGCAGTAAGTGGGTAGGGGAGGACCAGGCAGTGCCAGGTGTTATGGGCCAGGGGTTGTTAAGACTGTGTTCAGCACCGCCATGTGTCCAGGGTGACAGAAGTAATTAAAGAATTATTCAGCCTTGTTGACATGCAAGTTAGACGGTCTGTTCTTTTTCATTATGTCTTCTATACAGGTTTGTAGGAGGTAACCTAAAAGGTTTTTGCTGTGCCAGTTGTAGGGTTATGGACATAATAATTCAAAAATAAGGTTTCCTATGAAGCAACATACCTTTTTTTAAAAAGATATTATATGATAGAGGTGCTCCTGCAATGTACAAGCTCCTCATTCACCTGATTGGCATAGTGCATGGATTGGAACACCAGTGGTTCTGATATGGGAGTAAGAATTCTGTTGTGTGGTTGCAGAAGCTGGCTCTTTAGGTAAGGATAACGTTATAGAAGGTTGGGTGATAGGTAGGGGAAGGCTATGAGTCTCAGTGTTGACTCCTTCTTTAGCATGGAAAGTCTGATATGCCAGTTGAGGCTTTGGGCCCTCAGTCTGCAAAGCTGTTGTGCATTGACATGCAGTGAAGGCCCAAGGTGGGATTCTCTGACTTGCCTCACATGCTAGGATAGCATACTTCAGTGCACCAGGCTAACTGTCTAAGGCTGCATACAGGCATTACTTTGAGCTAGTATTAAGCATAAGGTGTGTACTGATCTGGCTTCTTTCAAGACGCACATATACAGTTGGCTGCTCCTCACCCTGGCCCTCAGTAATCACAGTTCAAAAGTAACTGTAGCTTCGTGTGTAGCATACAAAGGTATGCACAAATGAAGCATACTAATGTAGGCATAATAGACTAGGGTAACTGGTTAACCTGCAGGTTTCCATTTGTCATGGCTAAATTTGTAACCATGGTAGGAGTCAGATGTATGCAAACCTGGCAGTAAGCCTGGTTCATCCGCATCCCAGCTGAATGATACTTAAAAGTGGCATCTGAATACACTATAACTGAACTTCTACCCTCTCTCATCTACCAAAACTGTTATGGCTATAGAATGGGGGAGTTAAAAGCCGTGTAATGATGACCAGGCTGCCATCCCAGCTTGCCACTTGACATGTAAGGGTCCTTGCCACTCAGGTCAAGGCTTGAATAGGCAGGGATAAAAGAAATGTAAGATGGCCAGAACAGCAATAACTTCTTGAGAACAAATCACTCTCTTTTTTCTGGCTAAATGTATCCCATAGGAATTATAGGCAAGAAGTTGTCCTCATTTGGCTAAAGATCAGTTAGTGCCAGTTAAAGGGGGACAATGTCCTGCCTCTGTGTGTGTGTGTGTGTGTATACCTAGTAGCAGTGTTGAAACATGTATTAAGAACATGCAAGGCAGTGGCACCCACATGATGTGCATTTTTGTGGGAATGAATATTAATGGGCCTGCTCTGTTTGGAGACGATCAGTTGGTTGAACTCCTTCTGGAAGTTATGGTAGCCTAATGGCTACTGGAAGGTGGCCTTCATGACATTAAAAATAGTGTGTGCTTGGGTGAAAAGTGGCTTGTTTTATGGTACAGTATTTCTTGGGTACTACTCTGCCAACCCTCCCTGCCTCCAAAGAAAACATAAATAGTAGCCTCCTGCCTACTACTGTATATGACTCTTGAATAGGGAAGAGATTTTGAAATTGTGCATATGAATTCCTGAATGAGTATCTTTTAATTCACTGCTACCTAAGCCAAAATGCTAGTCTAAACCCACTTTTCCAAGTTAAGTGCTTGTATAGACCTTTTATTGTATACGTAAACTTTTATTCTGCAGGAATACTTCCACACAGTAGTTGCAGTTGCTCAGGACATGAGCAGCTGATGTCCTCAGGATTAGATGTCATTTCATCCCAACGTGCCCAGAAATGAGTCCGAGCATGTTGGGGCAGCAATAAACAGGTGTTGGTGTACTTTCCTGTGGCCATATTGGAGTGTTGTTCTCCATAGCATAGGGTTGCTTTCGTGTTGTTTGAAAGGAATTTATTGCTCTGTATTGTGCAATAATTCTGTAGCTTGAATCTTTGCACAGTTGGTTAACTGGCAGCTGACCTGAAAAAAGTCAACCTGGAAAGTCTGTATTGTACTTCTGCTTGTGCAAACTTGAGTAAGTGTGACTTGCTAGAACATTGGGAATCTTACTTCTGAAATTCTTCACACAGGCGTAATTATGACTTCACAAATCTAGGAGGTGTTTGCTGTAGAGTACTAGATAATTCATAGATGAAATTTTGTGAACCTGCATTGTGTATGTTTTGGTTTTTTAAAATTCCCTCACATAGGTCTGAGAGTTGTGCATTATTTTTTCTGCTTTGTTTTACTAGTAACAACTTAGAAGATGTTGAATTTAAGAATGTAAAAAGAGCCCTGCTGTATCCAACCCATCTAGTCCAGTGTCCTGTCTCACACAGTGGTCTAGCAGTTACTCTGAAGGGCCAAACGAACAGGACACATTGGCCAAGGCCTTCCTCCTGCCTCAGACAGAGGCTAGATGGCCATCTGACAGCAATGCTGATTCTGTAAACTTAGGCAGATCATGAGAGGGAGGGCAGGAAGGGTTGCATCAGTGCTTAGTTCTTATGGTCCTTTCTTACATGCCCAGGGAAATGCTGATTGCCACTTTGGGGTCATAAAGCAATTTTTCTCAAGGCCAGTTTGGCTGGAGATCTTGGAGGTTTTTTGTCATCTTCTGGGTGTGGAACAGCAGTCACTGGGTGTGTGGAGGGGAAGGTATTTGTAAATTTCCTGCATTGTGCAGGGGGTTGGACTAGATGACCCTGGAGATCCCTTCCAACTATGATTTTATGATTCTATAAATTTAAGAACATAAAAAGAACCCTGCTGGATCCAACCCGTGGTCCAGCTAGTCCAGCATCCTGTCTCACACAATGGTCTGGCAGTTACTCTGGAGGGCCAAACAAACTGAGCATAGAGGCCAAGGCCTTCCTCTGCTGTTGTCTCCTGACACTGGTATTCAAAACTGAAACCTGTGATATATACTGTTGCTCTAACTCCATCCTCTGCTTTTTTCCACTCTACAGATAACCATTATCTTTAAATCTTACCAAGACTGTGCTGATCAGAAGGTGTATCAGGCAGTGACCGATGACTTGCCAGCAGCTTTTGTAGATGGCACAACGAGTGGTGGTGATGGCGACACCAAGAGCTTGCGCATTGTGGAGAGAGTGAGTGGCAGATACGTGGAAATGCATGCCAAATACATTGGGACCACAGTGTTTGTTCGCCAGCTAGGACGTTACTTAACACTAGCCATACGCATGCCAGAGGAGCTAGTCATGGCTTATGAAGAGAGCCAGGACCTACAGCTCTGCGTGAATGGCTGCCCATCAAGTGAACGCATTGACAACAGTGGACATCTGCCTTTACCAGTGATGGCACAGGCCCTCACTCATGGTGCATCGAGTCAGACCCGGAATATGTACACACTGGAGAACGCTTCCACCAAATGCCATGAGAAGATGCTGGTGAAGGACATCTATTTTCACTCTTGTGTGTTTGATTTGCTCACCACGGGTGATGCCAATTTCACAGCAGCTGCCCATAGTGCCTTGCAGGATGTTGAGGCACTACACCCCAAGAAAGAGCGATGGCACATCTTCCCCAGCAGTGGGTGCATTGGCCTGGGGAATGGGCTGTCTCTTAGTCTTGGACTTGTGTGTTTGATGCTTGTTGTGTTTTTGTAGGGGTTTTTTGGTCAAGAACAAAGGTTTTAAAATATATATTGTCATAATATATTGAGTAAAGAGTATATAATGTATATACCATGTATATGAAGGGATCCTTTTTTGTCCTGGGACACCCAGCAGAATGTAAATATTGTTACCTTTTTCATGTATGTTGGATGTAATATTCTTTTGATTGTAATAATTTTTTTTGCTTTGCAGTTGGTGAAATATTTTATAATGTCCTTTCATCAGGACCCAATAGAAAGCACTTTATTTTTTATATATTAAATATTTATGTGTATCTAGGTAATATGTAAAGCATATATCCACATGTATATATATCATACCCAGTGCTCCCTCTAAGTATTACTTACCTTAACTAACGTGCTTAGGATCTCTTGTGATAGCTTTTCCCTCTATCTTGACCTTTCCTTGGGCCAGTAAAGGCAGTGCAAGAATTGGGAATAGGTCCAAGAAGAGCTGATTCTTCATTTGGCCTCTGGACATGTAACCTTTTGTTTCATAGGAGCGGGAGTAATTTGCATTGTCCCTCCTAATCAGATCATTCATAACTGCATCTTGTTTGTTCTTGATGCAGATGGTCTGCTTTTTTTTACCCTAAGGACCACTTCTGTGTGACAATTTGTATTTGGGTTATAATACACAAGTACAAAAGACACAAGTCTTATATTTGATTATGAAAGGCACATATGTGTGTAAAAAGTTGTCTTTCTTTCCTTCCAGTGTACATGAGTGTGAGCCAAATTTGTTATGGTTTTGGATTCCATCTCTGATAGAATTATATATAAATATGATTGTCTTCAAGTTGTTCGTATTAAATGTGTACCCTTGCAATAGTGGTAGGCCCTGTCAGGCTGATGCAGGTTGATTCCCTCCCCCTCAAAATGTGGAAACTTTCAGTCTACCTAAAATGTTAAAAAAGCAACACCCCCCCACACACACACAATCCTCTAAATTCTGTCCCCAAGCTTTAATCTTATTTTCTTGTCTAAAGAGAGAGGCAGAAAATTAGGAAGCCAGCAGTCTGTTCAGCACACCTTAGTAGTTGGAACAGGGACAGTGGCTTTTATCAGGAAGCAGTTAAATAGACAGGTTTAAGATTGCTCTATCATTGGTTCCACTCCAATCTTTAGCAGATTTCATGAGTACAACATAGGGAGGCCATATTCTTGCAGTGTTTTTGTTTTTTGTCACCAAATCTCCCCCCCCCCAGTGTGATATAGAAGTTGCAGTGCTCTCCTTTTGATTTGTTTACCCCACACTTAAAAGTATGTTCCTCCAGCTGAGCCAGGTTCTTTGATCTTAATTATACCTGGAGGGGAAGGGGAATCTCTGCTTTCCTTTTACCTGGGGAGGTCTGCTTTGACACACTGGAGATCCCCTGAGATGAGAAATATCAACACTATGCTGGTTGTTCATCCTGGTTGTAGAATTATGTAGGATCATGGTGATGAACCCACTAACCAGATGATGGGAGTAGCTGAGAAAACTGCTAAATGTACTAAAGCTATGTGAACTTCCATTATTCTTAGTGCAACTATATAAAAAGGCACCATTTTATGAATATACAAAGCTAGCTTATACCAAGTCAGCTTTGTTTCAGCTAGCCTAGTTTGGTTGATTTGGCAGAAGTTATTTTTCCAGAGATCCTTTTAACTGATGCCAGTGATTGAACCAGGAACCTTCAGGATACACATAGGTGCTGTCTGGCTTGTTAAGTGTGGGTTAGTGAGACCTGGTATTGCTGTAGACTCTATTGATGGCCTGAGGTAAACCTTTATTTCATAGCTCTGGTCTGAGAGACTACCAGACAAAATAGATAATAGCCTGACACAGAGAACAAAGTTTGAGTTCAGGTAAAAGCTTTTGTGTGCAAGCAAGAAGTGTGCTTACACACAAAAGCTTATACCTTGAATAAAACTTTGTTGGTCTTAAAAGTGCTACTGGACTCAAACTTCTGCTGCTTCAGACCAGCACCTCAGTCACACAGTGACTTATTTGATTATGTTAATCACTAGTTAATGCTAAACATATGGAACTCAAGACAATACTTGCATGCTCTTTAATGCCTCAGCTGGAAGGTACAGGTGAAATTCCTGGGCAGAATGCAAGACCAGAGTATGCTACGTCTCAGAATATTTGCTGTTCATTTGTGTATCCTTGTTGAATTGATTTATTTATGCAATCTTGAAATCTTTAAAAGAACTGCTTTAATTCACTGTTAGGTAGGGTAGCATAGAATTTGGAACAAGAAAAAAACCCATTCCCCCCATGCTCCCATCTTGTATGGAAAAAACATGTTAGTTTTAGAATAGATGAATTTAACATTTTGTGTGCCAAGTGGAAAGGTATATGTGGAAGAAGTCCGTAGACGAGCCTAGAGTTGCAACTGCAATGTGAGCTCACTGTAAACAGCTCTGTGCTAACTAATTTCCTGTGTTCCCAAGCCTTGTGAGAATATATGTACTCCAATATCTAAACCATGAAGCCCAGAGATAAGTAATATTTCAGAAATGTTAGAATACCTGGAGTGTCTCTCTTTCTCTTTCTGTTTTTTAAAAAAATTCTGTTGTTCCTGCTGTGGGATTTCTAGAGATAATGTTATTTGCACATGTTGGCGTTTAAGGCCACCACAGCCAAGAGAGCTTTAGTTAATGCTAAACATATGGATATTTTGAAGCTAGTGAAAGGTCTCTGGGGGAAGCTTACACTTAGAGGGAACACTGGTTTTCACAGACACTCCAAATGGCTGTCTCTTAGAAGGCTTCAAACTTATTTTTATGCTTGAAAATCCCCATAGTGTGCCCAGTCTTTTGCAAAGCCCTTTTAGATGTGGTTCATGGATAAACTAATAAGTATGTGTTTTTTAAAAAGTGACTGTGCGGTGTATAAATACTTTAAATTATTATGATAGAAGAATAAAGTTACATACCATGCTGTGGAATGCTTGATGTACTATTACTGACCCCTGGCGGATTCCTACACAACAGCAGGAAGGCTGGTAATGTACTTTACAGGAGCTGAATGGCTTGCTGGGCTTGAATACTCTTCATACCAGAAACCTTTTGGTTCTTGCATGTTAGCTGTCAGAAGCTACAATGTGGGCTCATGCGAGGTGAGTGGTAGCAGGAGACTTCAGAGCCCACATTAATGTGTTGGCAACACTGAAAGACAGCAGCTTCATTTCTGCATTCACATGGTTACTTTATGCAATACTGAGCTGTTTTGCCTGTCCCCAGTCTTAAAGGGCCATGTTGAATTGAGCCCTCTGTATACAAATTATAGCCTCTGCAAACTTAGGCAGGTTTCTAGTTTGTATTGTTTCTGTTTGCAGAGTTCATAGAGAAATGCCTTTCCTTCCTGCAGTTGTGTACAGTTTTAGGAGAGGAACTTTTTAGCATGTGCCACTGCAAGCTGCAGGTATGGAAATGCCACCATACATCTACATCATCCTTGCATAAAGTGCTATGGAAACAATAGTTGACTCCAAGTCTTGGGTATAGAATGGTAGGATTCAAACAGTAATGTTTGCTACTCTAAGAAGGCTGAATAAAAATAATTTTAAGTGTACTTCCTCTGTTCACTTCATTAGTACTCTATACTTTGCTACGAGGAAGGGCTGAAGAGTCCGGGATGTTATGGCTGAAGAAGAGATGACTAAGGGGGAGGGGCACATGAAAGAGATTTATAAAATGATGCACAGTGTAGGAAGGGGTCTGAGAACTTTCTTCTGCTCTCAAAATACTAGAATTTCAGGGCATCCAGTAGATTCAGGACAAATAGAAGGAAAGACTACCCAATGAGTGATTACAATTATTAGCAGCCACTCAGCTATTCTCTGTTTGGCATAAAGAAGGTACCAGTGTCAATTCCCAGCATCTCCAGTTAAAAGGATCTGGTAGCAGGTGCTGCAAAGACCTCTCCTTGAGACCTACTGCCACTCACTAGACAACACTGAACCTGATGGACCTGTGGTCTGATTTCAGTATAAGGCAGCTTCATGTAGCAGAGAGGGAAAGGCAATGAACTCTGGGTTTCTTTCTAAATATATATTCATGAAAGACTACATATAAAGACTATGGAAATTAGAAATCACCCTGAACACACTTCTACCTACTATCGCAACATAACCATTTGTGGATGCTTTAATCCACATTCCTTTTTGTTGTGGGTAGTTAAACAGGTGGGAACAGAGCAGCTGGAAACAAGTGCTCATAGCAAATCAAAAGTTGCTATTCTTGATCAAAACTCTCCAGTTAGCTTCAGGCTTGAATGGTTCCTCTGAAGCAAGCTGTCCCACATCGAGCACAACAATAAAATAGCAAAACTCTGCTAGCTCTAGAAAAAAGTTTCTGTGTATTTGAGGGGCTTCCCAGATACCCAGACAAATACAACTTTATAAAGTAAGTAAAGGAAAATCAGCATGCTAACTGAACGTGCCTTAAGAAATATGGAACAGTGAGAGTAGGTGAAAGCCTGTTAAAAGGGGTGTGGCAGGAGACAGTATGTTTAACTGTTTGAGAGAATCTTGGAGGAGATTAGTAGTGTGGAAAGAAATCCAGATTATCTATTTTTGTGATTCCTTAAGAGCTTTTTTCTTGTGGGATACATCAAAATCCCAGTGTCCATGTTGATCCCATAGAAACTGTTGTTTACATATTTAGATTTTCCAGTTAATTCATGCACAGCTAAGGATGTTACAAGCTTTTGATTTGTGCTAAAGTCTTCATCGGGAATAGGGAATGTTAAGAGCACACAGAGATGACATATGACAGCTGCTGTAGACACCAAGTAAATGCTGCTTCTGGAATTAATTCCTTACTCATCTGTTCACTGAAGCCAGTGGGATGTACACCCTGTGACTGATGGTAGACTTGCTCACTAAGAGTCCAAGTCTGTATATGTTCAGGATTGGGCTGAAAAGTTGAAATGTATGTACACTAACTTAGAATTCAGTGGGATGTAGCTTGACCTAACCCTATTTATTGAGAAGTCTATTCCTTTGCTGATATTTTATTGTTCATTATCTAAGTTAATTGGCCCATATTTTCATCAGGAAAAATAGCAGACCAAATGAGGGGCAATTTATCTTTCATCACTTGTTGGTTTCAGTTCTGGGCATCTCATTTGTCTACAAATTTTTGTTTGCCTATATAATAAGGACAAATCAAGACTATCATCTTATAAATAGTAATATTTGCCATATACCTACAGGTCCGTTGAAATTAAATGGCAGGTTCTTTAAACAAATGTAGCTGTGACAAATTTAATTTATATGCAGAGTACATCATGCGAAATGCTGGCCTGGATGAATCACAAGTTGGAATTAAGATTGCTGGTGAAAACATCAATAACCTCAGATATGCAGATGATACCACTCTAATGGCAGAAAGTGAAGAGCCTTTTGCTGAGCATAAAAGAGGAGAGCGCAAAAGTTGGCTTGAAATTCAGCATCAAAAAAACTTAATATCATGGCATCCAGCCCTATCACTCCTTGGCAAATAGAAGGGGAAGTTGTGGAAACAGTGACAGACTTCACCTTCCTAGGATCCAAGATAACTGCAGATGGTGACTTCAGCCATGAAATTAAAAGACGCCTGCTCCTTGGAAGAAAAACGAAGGCAAACCTAGACAGTATAACAAAAAGTAGAGACATCACCCTGCCAACAAAAGTCTGCATGGTCAAAGCCATGGTATTCTGGGTTTAATCAAAAACATAAGAAGAGCCCTGCTGGATGTATGGCTGTGAGAGCTGGACTATAAGGAAGGTTGAGTGCCGAAGAATAGATTCTTTTGAATTATGGTGCTGGAGAAGACTCTTGAGAGTCCCTTGGACTGCAAGGAGATTAAATCAGTCAGTCCTAAAAGAAATCAACCTTGACTGCTCCCTGGAAGGCCAGATACTGAAGCTGAAATACTTTGGCCACCAAATGAGAAGGGAGCGCTCACTGGAGAAGACCCTGATGCTGGGAAAGATTGAAGGTCAAAGAAGAAGGGGACAGCAAAGGATGAGATGGTTGTACGGTGTTACTGATGCAACGAACGTGAAATTAAACAAACTCCGGAGCACGACAGAAGACAGAAGGACCTGGCATGATGTGGTCCATAGGGTCGCAAAGAGTTGGACTCGACTGTGTGACTGAACAACAACAGCTGTGACAAAAAATATCCCTGGGCAATATCAGCATAAGGTCTGCTACCTTCTTTATGTGACCTGTTCATTAATAAATGCTCATCTACACAGGAACTCACATGATCCATCTGTGAAAGATTAGCTTTTTTCCCTTTGGACTCTGCCTTAATTATCTCTTGCAGAAGGCCTCTCCAGAGATGCTGAATGGGATGTTGTTCTATGCCCCTGCTAAGACTACCTTGGTTTGACAAACCAGGTGAATTGCAACCAGGACTTGTAATATTCTTCTCCAAAGAGTCCCAGGATTTCTATCTTCTCCAGTGGTTCTTAGAGTGCTGCAGTCTAGACTGTTGGGAGAAGCACATTCTTCCCGTATGTAGGCAAGGTTGTGGGCTTATTCCTGACTTCAGTAGGAGGGGCTTCTTCTCTGCTTCCCAGTTCAGCCCTGCTTGGCAAGCCGATGACAGGATGTTTTGAGCTCGCTCTACTGATCAGCTTCACTTTTCTAATTAACCTTTTCTTTAAAAAGTTCTGTACCTTGTATTCCATTTCCCCACTCCCTGATTTTAGTTGGGAGTGTGTAATGGCTTCTGTTGGGCCCCAGTCTCTACTATATGGGAATTTCTACCAGGTGTGAAGCAGTGGGCCCTGGGGGGAAGGCTCTGGTAGCAACAGTGGATTCGGTTGATCCCAGAGAAGAAGCCCCAGTGTCAACGATAGCTTTGCAGAAAGCCCTGTGCTTATGCTGGCTGGAGGGTTGGACATCAGCCTTTTTTCAGCCTTTCCTAAACCCCACTCCAGACAGAGGTGTGGCTCAAGCAGCAGCAATGGCAATGGCCGTATTTATATGAGCCCATTCGTGGGGAGGGCATGGTAAAAATATGAAATAATAAATAAAAATAAATAAATTATAGCCACTCTAAAGCCCTACTCTCAGCGGAGGCAAGAGGAAGAAGAAGTGATTGGATTTATACCCCACCCTTCATTTGGAGTCTCATAGCAGCTCATGATCTCATTTTCCTTCCCCTCCCTGCAACAGACACCCTCTGAGGTAGGTGGAGCTGAGAGAGCTCTTTCAAGGACTGCTCTTGAGAGGACAGCTCTGAGAAAACTTTTGACTGACCCAAGGTAACACCAGCAGCTGAATGTGGAAAAGTGGCGAATCAAACCCAGTTTTCCAGATTACAGTCCGCGCTTTTAACAACTACACCAAAGAGGAGCAGTTTTGTCAGTGGCAGCTGTCAGTTGCCAGGGGGGAGGGCAGTGGACATCTGACTCACCCCTTGGACAGTAATTGAAGGTTCACAGAGGGATCATGAGAGTTCCTGTGTTTTGGTGGGAAATTCTTCTCCAAAGAGTCCCAGCCATTCCTTTCAGGGGCCTCGCCTCTTTGTGGTAGGAGGCATAGGAAAACTCCTTAGGTGCTCTGTTGTCGACATATAAAGCCCCCACCCCACCAGACTTGTCTGGGGCCTGAATCTTTTAGTGCGAGTGCCTTAGGGGCCTTCTATGAGAGCTACACACAAAGGCGGGCAATCTCAACAGAGAACCATGCTTTGATGGAATAGTGCTGAGTTTAGCTGTCTTCCAAGCTAAACAGACCAGTGGTCCATTTAGTTCAGCATCTTGTCTCACAGAGTGGCCAACCAGTTCCTCTGGAAGGCCAACAACAGGGCATAGAGGCCAAGGTCTTCCCCTGATGTTGTCTCCTGGATCTGGAATTCAGAGGATTAGTGCCTCAGCCACCATAGCCAGTAGCCATTGATAGACTTATCCTCTATGAATCTATCGAATCCCCTTTTAAAGCTGTTTATTCCTGTGGCCATCACTACATCCTCTGACAGCAAATTCCAAATTTGAATAACTCTGCGTAAACTAGTATTCCCTTTTGTCTATTCTGAGCCTACTGCCCATCAATTTCAGCCCTTGAGTTCAAGTATTTTAGGAGGGGGAGAAAATTTTCTCTTTGTCAACTTTTTCCATCCCATGCATAATTTTATAAACCACTATCATGCCCACCGCTTTGTCATCTCTTCTAAACTGAAGACTCTTCAGCTTTTCCTCATAGGGAAAGTGCTTCTACCCCCTCATCATCTTGGTTATCCTCCTCTGTACTTTTCCCAGGTCTGCAATGTCCTTTTGGAGATATGGTGACCAGGACTGTATACAGTATTCCAAATGAGGCTGCACCATAGATCTATACAGGGGCATTACAATATCAGATGTTTTATTCTCAATTCCTTTTCTAATAATCCTTAACATAGGTTGATTCTGCATCTGGCATTCGCTCCACATTTTCTCAACACTGAGGAAAAGTTGCAGCTCAAAACCACATTCAAATACCCTGGGCCAATGCTGTACTGACTGCAAAGTCACCCCTGAATGGCCATAAAATGGCCATAAATCTATGCAGAAGGTACCATAAAACCCAATGACCAAAGGAAGTGAAAGCAGCATGCAATACAGAGGGAAAAGCCAATGCAGAATTGCCCCTAGAGTTTGCCTTATCACTTCTACAGCACACTGAGCTGATACTTTCATTGATCTATGCACTATGACCCCAAGATTTTCTTCCCTCTCAGGCTCAGCAAGTTCAGACCCCATTTGTCTATAATCAAAGCTAAGATTTTTTTTGTCCCAATGTGCATCAACTTACATTTACCAACACTGAACTTCATTTGCCACAGTGTTGCCCACTCAACCAGTTTCTGGAAGTCCTTTTGGAGCTCTTCACAGTTAGCCTTGGTTTTCACCATCCTGAATAATTTTGTGTTATCTGCAAACTTGGCCACAACACTACTCATGCCTAGTTCTACATCATTTATGAATAAATCAAATAGTACTGGCCCCAATACCGATCCTTGTGGGACCCCACTGCTTACTTCCCTCGATTGTGAAAAGTGTCTATTGATTCCTGCACTCTTTGATTCCTGTCATTTAACCAATTTTTAATCCATAAGAGAACCTGTCCTTTTATCCCATGACTGCTAAGTTTACTTGGGAGTCTTTGTTGAGGTACCTTGTCAAAAGCCTTTTGAAAGTCCAGGAATATAATGTCTACCAGGTCACCCTTGTCTACATGCTTGTTCACTTTCTCAAAGAACTCCAAAAGGTTGATGAGGCAGGGCTTCTCTTTGCATAAACCATGCTGATTTACCCTCAGCAAACTTTGTCCCTCTATGTGCCTAACAATTCTATCTTTGATTACAGTTTCTACTAATTTGCCTGGGATAGACGTTAGGCTGACTGGCCTGTAATATCCTGGTTCCCCTCTGGATCCCTTTTTAAGAACTGGTGTCACATTTGCTATTCTCCAGTCTTCTGGTACAGCAGCTAAACTTAGTGATAGGTTTCATATACAGGTTAGTATATCAACAATCTTACATCTGAGTTCTTTAAGAACTCTTGGATGTATGCCATCAGGACCTGGAGACTTACTGGTTTTTTATTTTCCCAGTAAGTCTAGAATTTCATCTCTGATCACCTCAATTTGGCTCAGTTCTTCAGACTCCTTTCCTGAAAATAGGGAATGTGCCCCATACTTCGCACAGTGAATACAGAAGCAAAACGGCCATTGAGCTTCTCTGCAATGTCCCCATCTTCCTTTAGCAATCCCTTTATTCCTTTGTCATCCAAAGGCCCCACCGCTTCTCTGGTTGGTTTCCTGCTCTGGATATATTTTAAAAAATGTTTATTGCCTTGATGCTTTTTTTAGCTACCCGCTTCTCAAAATCTCTTTTTGCATGCCTAATTATTGACTTATATTTCTTTTGTCAGAGCCTATAGTCCCTCCTGTTCAATTTATTGGGGCAGGCCTTTGACTTTTTAAAAGAAGTTTCTTTACTTTTTATAGCTTCCTTGACTTATGTTGCTAACCACGCAGGCCTTCTTTTAGAACTGGCAGTGCCTTTCCTAATCAGTTTACCTGAAGAAAATGGCCACATTGGAAGGTGGACTATGACATTATACCTCACTGAAGTCCCTCCCCAAACCCTGCCTTCCTTAGGCTCCAGCCCCAGAATCTCCAGGTATTTCCCAACCTGGAGTTGGCAACCCTAGGCCTTCAATATAACTATTAAAATAAAGAATGTTAAGTAGGTTTGCCAATTCTGGTTTAGTAAATTCTTGGGGATTAGGGGGTGGTGCCTGGGGATGGAAGAATTTGGGGAGCTCAATAGGGTGTAATGTCATAGTCTGCCTGGCAAAGCTACCATTTCCTCTAAGCCTGAGGGGAACTGATCTCTCTAATCTGGAGATCAGTTATAATTCCAGAACTCCAGGTTTCTCCTAGAGATTAGTAACCCTAATGTTAATATATGGCAATCATGATGCAACCTGTTTAAGTCTGAATCACACGGGATGCTGTTTGCATTGGTAGATGGACATACCAAACAGATACACATATAGGAAAATATTGTAAAAGCATTTTTTAGAGATTTCTTTCTCTTGTACATCCCACTCCAACCAGAACTGACACTTGGTGTTGAAAGATACTGCAAAGTGTCTCCAGTACTGTAAAATTTCCATCACTTCCCACACATGTACACTTGCTTCTTCTTAAAACATTACCAGTTTTTTTGTTCCCCCTGAAGATGCAGTGTTACTGGGGAAATGTTTTACTGGACAGCAGGCTGGATCTTAGAAGCTTTCTGCTTATGCAGATTTATCTTCTTCCATCTTCCCTGTCCCTCAGCAGACTCCCCCCCCCCCCCCAAATGTCTATTGAAAAGTCTTTACTGGGAAGAGACATGCAGTTGGGGCTACAATAAGAAAAGGCAGCTGAGAGAAATCATCCACATCCCTCTTTTGTGACTTGTAGTATGCAATCCATATACTCCAACCCCCAATGACTGCCTCTTTGTAAGGCTTACAACAATGCGCCTATCCCTGCTTGCTTAAACAATACTGACACTTCTGTCCTATGCAGCTACTCCAGTCTAAGCCTTAGACTGGAATGACTCTTCACAGGGTTGCAGTATGAAGTACTGTTACTTGAACTATTTTTCCTAACAGAATTCAAAGTCATTAGAGCTAATTTTTACACACTCAGTTCCTAAAACATGGATATTGGCCTTTGGCTTTTTATTAAGCCTTGTGCAATGTGCACCTCACTTCTGCTTTGGTATGTATGCAGTGATCATTATGTTTGCACTGTGTTCTGCATCGTTTCTATAAACACATTCACATGCTTACTCTTCAAATCTTCAGTCATAATGGATTTTTTGTACCATTCTGGATGTTTTTGTGAAAAGTTAAATCAAATAATTTATCTTCAAAACTCTCTCTCTTGGAGTATATGTGTTTGCACACAGATGATCTAATATAATTCCTATGAACTGAACTCTCTGTGTGGGCTTCAAAATAAGATTATTCTCTTGCTGTTAAACCAAGTTATTTCGCTGCGCAAAGAATGGCGAAGTATTGCCTGTAAAGTGTCTCTCTCATACCCTCTGGCAATAACCCATTGTTAACATAGGGGTAAAAGTTAAGGTGTCTCTTCTTAGAAATGCTATCCCTATTGATGAATCCTCATGAATGGCCAAGCATTCACGCCCAATGCAACATGTATATTTGTAATTTTATTTCCTTTGGAATCCGAGGTGGTTTGAGCAAATGGAAATGCAGTTTATTAAACCCCAAGATGTAAACCATCCATTTTAAAACAGAGGCATAAATTTCCTGTTTTGTGATCCCACTGAACCTTCTTGCACAAATTATTTCCCCAGATTCTTAAACTCTCATTATTAGTCTTAATCCTCTTTTTAATTATGAAACACCTCAAACTTCTTTCCTGTTCTCCACATACATCCTCCATCCTTCTTTTTGAAGACTGTATTACCTGGGACTCTATTTAGTATAGTTTTGTGATGTTCTCTGCATAAATGGAACATTCAGATTATCTGAAAACTCCGCCCGCATGCCTGTTTACTCCTCATTAATAGGAAACTGTGCACTTGAAGCCTAGACCCTTAGACTTGAAAGCTGCCACCCATGTATGTAAAAGTGTAATGTTATAAATTAATGACTCAGGCTGGCCCAATCTTGTCAGATCTCAGAAACTAAGCAGGGTTGGCTCCTGTTAGTACTTGGATGGGAGACCACAAAGGCCGAGGACAGACTGGCAATCTAAAGCGGGGCAGGCACGCTTCGCAAACGGAAGAAAGGAGCACGTTCAGACATGCGCATCTGTCCGTCGGCTCCGTTTCGTACTTACCCGTCTCCCAGTCGCTTTCCTTCCGCTTTAACAGGACACCAGTTTTACCCGGTGTTCAGGGGCCTTCCTCCGCATGCCTCCCGCTTCCAAACAGTGTGAACTGGAAGAAGCGGGAGGCATCCGGAGGAAGTGTGAACGCACCAGCAAAAAGTTATGCGCACATGCGCATGTGCGCACATGCGAAACACATCAAAGGAAAACAAAAAAAAGCGTGGCGGCACGCGCAAGCTGCGCGCGCTGGCTACGTGGCAGTCTGAACGCTCCGTGGCAGTCTGAACGCTTCCTTATTGCCGCTGATCCGCATTGCTCTGGCCAGTGTGAACGGCCAGCTCCGTGGGGTTTTCCCCCCGCTCCAGTTCCCTCCGCTTTAGATTGCCAGTCTGTCCTTGGCCAAACAAAGGCCAGAGTTGCTATGCAGAGGCAGGCAATAGAAAACCACCTCTATTCCTCTCTTGTCTTGAATGAGGTTGCCATAAGCAGCTGTGACTTGATGGTACTTTCCACCACCAATGTTACATTGTTAGAAAAGGACAGTTTCTGGATCATAATGGTAATAATACTAAGCAAACAACTGAAGATTCCATGCAATCAACTTGATGTGGCTATCTGTAACAATTCACCATATCACATAAGAGCCAAGTAAAACAGTTACTATCTCTTGCATTAAGAAATGTCATCATACCTCTTCCAAGAATTCACACTCTAGTGTAATCAGACTCCAAGTCAGTCCAGTCTGAAGTCTGGATTGACTTTTGAGTTTGTAGTAAAAAAAGACAAGAAAACCAAAACCAGGAGAAGAGAATAAAAAAAAACAATGATCTTCAAAGTAACATGAGATTCCTAACAAGATTCTATTCCAGCAAAGCTTCTGTTGACTGCAGCTCACTTCCCAAGCTGTTAGGAGTAGATTCTCACTCTGCAGACATTTATGTAGAAGGTATTAAGGAACAGCAAGGTCAAAGAACCATGAAATGTAGGAAGCACAGGTTAAATACAACTATTTAAAATTAAAATCTAATTACAAAAAATACAAAGGCTGTCCATCAACTATGCTAAACCAGTTTTCAATGTCCTTCATGGCCACTTGACCTTTGTGGCCACTTGACACTGTCCCTCCCACACCCTCTATATAAATGTCTGTGTAGCGAGGATCCACTCATTGCATCTGCAAAAGTGGCTCTAGTTCACAAAAGCTTATGCTGGAATAAGACTTTCATGTTTACTTTTTGCTGCAACAGACTAATACAGCTATGCCTCTGAGAAACTAATAAAAAGGGTTCTTAGAGCTGTAAATTAAGGAAGTTTCTTGGGCAGAGGTTAATAGATTTCTGACCAAAATTTAGATAACAATACACCTAACGTATAAACATAATCTGTGCATGTACAGAATCTTGTTTTGCATTCCAAAGTAGAAAACTTGTATACACTTGAACATTATAACTATACGAATTCATATTCTAAACAAGATTATGAATTTCAGCATCACTAGAAAAACAGCTGAGTTCATCAGGTAATAACATACTTCAATGCAATACTGTTATACAAGCTCATTATTACAATAACCACACAACCATAGAGATATAGTTTCCAGAAATTTTGAAGCCATGAGAAAAAATTCTTTCCTGGAAGAACAAGGATATATTTTTTTTAAATGAAATTTATGAAATACTTACTTTCCTAAACTATTTCTGATTGAACAACATAAAATACTTCATTTATAACTTAGCATATAAAAATGTACCATTTGGCATATTTACAGAAAAGTATAAATATCTTCATTTTCTATAAGAAAACAATTAAGTATATCTGATACTTGAGAATCCAATACTGCACGCTATACTATCCTTACGGCTTGTATCTTTAATTTTTGCCATTTGAGAGGAAGGGGAAAAAGTTGAAGGCAGAAAACAAATTCTGTAGTAAACAAAATAAATATTTGGATAGAACTCTCTCTGTGTTACAACAGACAGGACTGCTATTTTGGATATTAAGCTAAACTTCACAACACTGAAAACACCAAACTCTTTTAAGAATTACCATCAAACACATTATAGCATAGATTCAGGTGGGTTAGCGGTCTTGGGCTGAAGCAGCAGAACAAAGTTGGAGTCCAGTGGCACCTTTAAGACCATGCATTTCGACTCTCATTTAGCCCTTCCAGGCAACACCCTTCCCACCTTTTACTTATATGTAATGGTTAGTTACTTCTGTTTCAATGCACACAAAAGCTTATACCCAGAATAAAACTTTGTTGGTCTTAAAGGTGCCACTGGACTCAAACTTTGTTCTACATTATAGCATATTAATTGCTGCCAAATTATAAACAAAAAACCTTGAAATATTGTATATGTGTACCTTTTCAGAATTTGGTTTAGTGCACCCTCCCAAATTTCCAAAGAGAAAAACTGACAAAGTTCTCAGACTTCTTCATCCTTTACCTTTAGAGTGAGTGAATGCTTCAGGTATTTCCTTGAAAAAAACAAAGTGTTTCATAGGAATTTCTTTTCAGTGGTCCCCAGATTTTCCATTGAATTCTTTTTTAAGCCTTGGGGGAGGAAATAGAAAAGGGGCTTCCCCCTGATTTTTTTCATTTTTTTCCCCAGGGCCTCACCTCTCTCAACAACTACTACTGTACCCGTAAATTATTTTAAATATTCAGAGAAGATATTTCAAACTGCAACTCCAGATTAATTGGATTGTATAGATTAACTGTTGCACTCCATTTATGGAGCATTTTACATTGACATTCAGTACTGAGCAATTTGTCCTTTTGATAGTGATCTTGGGAACTAGCAAAGGAAAGCCTATAACAGTCCTGTCTTTATTAAACTTCTAATTCATAGATGTGTGGCTCTATAAAGAGATATTACTGTGCATGCTGAAATCTTTAAATCCACGCAAGACTTGCTTATGCTACTAAACTCCAGTAGGACCAAAACAATGTAATATTTATATAATACCATATCATATAGTATAGTACTTCACAGGAGCATAATTTCAGTTTATTAGTAATTCAGTTTAAAATAAATAAAAATTGCTAATAGAAAGGGCAAAGAAGTTCCTTTTCATGATAACAGCACCACATCCATCAGTTATTTTATTTTTAAAAATAGTATTTTTAGATTTGATCAAGGCAGTCAAGTTAGAAAAGTCTGAAGGGGAAAAACTCATTTAATTAATTTACAATAATTTACAGCCATTTTGTAAAAAGGCATTACAGCTGATCAAACTGGAGAACGCCTGGCTATTTTACAATTATCTAGGAACAGAATTTAAATATTCAAGCTTGTGATGAAAAGCGGCAAGGTGGTTGCAGTGTACAATGTAAACAAGTAGCTTTGGAAAGTTAACAAAGTCCTTGAGTCTTTTTTTTTAAATCCTCTTGATTCCTTCCTGAAATATGATCACAGGTTAATACGTGAATGCTCATCTACAAACATAATTTAACTTGCATTCAAGATAAAACCACTTTGACAAGAGTTCAGATTAAGATCCAGTCTGAGTGGGGCAGTGTTGAGGTCCCTGTAAAAAGTAAACATCTTCAAATTCTTTTAAAAAAATGTGCTACAACATTTGCAGCACAGTGCAGCATTAAAACTTTAAATACAAAAATATTTCTTCTTCTGTTGGGATAATAGAACTAGCATACTGGAAAGTAGTAACAATACTGCTACTGATAGCACATCCGGTCCATGTCTTTCAAGTCATGTAAGGCAATTGTGTTAGTTTATTGTGTATGGCTAAAAAAAAGAAAGAAAAAGTCCAGAAATGGTTAGTCTTTGCTATGTTTTCCTGCTATTCCACATATGTTCAGGTGTACTTTTGTGATCTGTTGAATGTTCAAAAGGAGATCTATGTCCTAAGGGAGATCTTGAATCATAAGGTGATCTTTGATCTAGTGGTGACCTAGGGCCACTACTAGAAGCTCTGTGGTCCATTTGCCAGTCTGAATGGTATCTATAGTCTCTTGAAGATTTATGATGACTGTAGTCTGAACTGGACCGATGATCTAAGTGTATCCGATGATCTGAATGTGATCGGCTGTCTTTTAAACTTCCCTCCAGATTAGACCTGTGATCTCTGTTCCTGTGGTCATCTAGCTTTCTGTGTTTACCATCACTGTAGTATCTGAAAAATAAGTAAATAAAATAATATGAGAGAAATCATGCTTAAACAGTATTTCATAAGAACTGCATTAATAATTAAATTATATCTTTTTTAAAATTACATAATTTACATAGTTTCTTAAAAGAAAGGCTAAGTTATTTGATATGCAGAGGGGAGACAAAATGACAACACCTTCCAGAAACGGGATTCTTGGCTTCTGATCACCACTCTCTTTCCACTCTTGGCCACTGTACCAAGCTTTGACTTGTAAGGATGATGCTTCCTTGTCTATGGCTGAGGACAGACTGGCAATGTAAAGCGAGACAGCCCCACATTGGAAGTGGAAGAAGGGAGCGCGTTCAGACATGCGCATCTGTCCGTCGGCTCCGTTTCGCACTTACCCGTCTCCCACTCGCTTTCCATCCGCTTTAACAGGACACCGGGAGAAACCGGTGTCCAGGGGCCGTCTTGCGCTTGCCTCCCGCTTCCAGGCAGTGTGAACCGGAAGAAGGCGGGAGGCAAGCGGAGGCGACAGTGTGAACACGGCGTTTTGCCAGTTTGCGCATGTGCACAAATTGCCAAAACAGCCCTATCATGAGCTGCAGAGGCCGGCCCACATGGGGCCACTCCGCAGCAGTCTGAACGCTCCGTATTGGCACCATTGCGCAATACACCGGCCGGTGTGAATGGCCAGCCCCGGGGAGTTTTTCCCCCGCAGCAGTTTCCTCCGCATTCATCTCGCTCCAGATTGCCAGTCTGTCCTCAGCCTATATATCCATTTTCTTTTTATTACACAATCATTATTCCCAGTAGCTAAATGACCAGACATATCATTTGCAGGGCTTGACCTGGGCTGTGTGTCCAACTCAATACTACTATTCCATCCACTACAGTGCATTCTAAGCAGAGCTACCCCTTCTATATGCATGAATTCCAGTGGACTTAAAAGAAGTGACACTGCTTAGGGTTACCTAATATAGCTTCAGAATACCAGTAAAATCCCTTTTCTAGTCACTGACAACATGCTCCAAAATCAACACCATCTTTGGGCATGGGACAGGAAACAACAATACAATAAACTCCTCTTATGACCAATGTTTTGTTAATTTAAAATCAATTCCATCTTATTAATGAGAAATGCTGGACAGGGTAGGACAGATATACAGGTGAATCACAGTGAACTCACCGGTTGTCTTGTTTGTAGTGATTCCAATCCCTATGATCTTTTCCATTGCTGAAAGCAGAATATGGCCTTTTCCTAGAGTCACTTTTTTTGTAGGCATCTCCATGAAGTCTGTCTTTGTGATGATCATGATACTGTGATAGGTGTCTGTCAGAGGAATAACTGTCTCTGCTACTATCATCATGATTTGTGTTTTCTTTTAATCGTTCCACATCTGCATACATAGAAATACAGAGGTTTGCTCACTGCAGACCTTTAGACAGCATCAATAACTAGCCCTTTTTTTTAGATAAACAAAAATGACATTTCTGTAAACTAAATAAGTCTAATTTGCAACACTGACATATATACAAAGGAAGGTCGGGCCTATCCACTACTGATGTTTCAGAGCGCGACAGGGTATGGTTGCACATTCCCTATCCCTACCAAAGCCTCAGGGGGAGCGAAGAGCAGCTGCTACACAGATGAGACTGCTCCAAAATGGGACGAGTCGTGGCAGGCTCCCAACAACAGCCCAGCAAGGCTGGGCACTCTTGCTGAGAACAAGACTATTTCTTTCTCTTCTTCCCCACTGTTATTAATAGGAGGGCAGAGGCAGAAGACGACAGTGGCCAATTTCTTGTGTTTCAGCATTTTTGTTTTCTTGCTCTCTCATTCTTTATGTTAAGTGGGCAAGCTGAGGAAGCTTGTCCAGCCAGAGTGGGCAGTGCATGGACAGGGTCCCGCTTCAATTGACAGATGAAGCCTTGCAAAATATATCTGCAAGCAAAAAGGAGGCATAATCCAATATTGTGGATACTTTCCTCCAGTGACAGAGAAGAGGAAAATACTCCTGCTAGAAGATCCTTATGGAAGCTGACCCCAAAGAAGAAGTATCCTCTCTCAGCCATTCCCCTTCCTTCTTAGAAGCCATGATATCTGAGCCTAAATGGGACAAATCTGCTTAACTAGTGGAGGCAGTGTGGTGCTGCACTTGTACTGGAGGAGACCCTGGGATATGGGGAGTAGGACCCGGGCTCCTCTGAAGAGTAGTGCCAATGGCTCGTGAATGTCTCTTTATGCATCTTTCTGAGGGGAGGGTACAGGAAGGAGGACATTTCTTCCCTCTGCCTGAGACACCTCCCCCACTCCTTTTTTTGGGGCCGTAGCCCTTGCTGCACACCCTTTACCATTTTGGGGGTAATCCAGGTGAAGAGAAGCCCCATTGAGCATCATTGGTGCAGATGCAGAAGAGAAGCCCTTCCCCAAAGAAGAAAGCCTGGAAAACTGCCTCCCCAGTTGCTTTCCTGGTCCTGGAAATGAACAGAGTAGAAGGAGGGAGCGGCCCTTGAGGCCTCCAAGGCTCTTATGGTTGCTAGGAGACAGGCTGCCAGTGGACCCTCCTTCGTTGGGCCCAATCACTGTGAGAGCTTTGGCATGGAGGACAGCTGGCTGTAGGTTCTCCATCCCTACCGGGCCTTTGGCAAGGGAGTGGCAGCGGAGAGGTTGCAGGCCATCTTCATGCTGGCTTGTCACTGGCACTGGGAGGTCTGTATGGACATACAGAGCTCCAGCTGTGGCTTGATTTCAGGAGCTACAGCAGGAAAACACTCCCAATAGGAGCAGAATTTGTTTCCTCTTTTGCTCCACTGCTGCTCTCAGGTGTAAAGTAGAGGAGATGACTATGGACTTTTTAAGGCTTTTTGGCATGGCAATTGGAAACTAAGGGGAAAACTGCTGAAGCTTATCTTGCTTAAAAGCAGCCTGGGCAAGGACGGCAGTCCACCTCCAACCAGTTGTGGAAACCTTTCAAAGGAATATATAGGTTGCTTACACCTGTAATTGGAGATCTTCGAGTGGTCATCTGTGCATTCACACCTCTGGGATAATGTGCGCCTGCGCCGATCCCGATCGGTAACTTCAAAGCCAAACGGATTTTCGCGCCAACTCCCCGATCGCGCGCCGGCTCCACTGCGCATGACCGGGGAGGGGCACGAGGATCCCGCCAGTTCCTTCTGACCGCTGCAAGCAGCCTCCAAGAAAGTACAAGGGAGACCAAAAGCAGAGGGGAAGGAGGGCGGGTGGTGTGAATGCACAGATGACCACTCGAAGATCTCCAATTACAGGTAAGCAACCTGTATATCTTCTTCGTGGTCTCTGTGCATCACACCTCTGGGAGAATAGCGAGCAATAATTACACCACATACCTGGAGGTGGGTGCTGAAGGTCTCACATCTGAGCTGTCTGCAGAACTGCACGGCCCACCGCCGACCGCTGATGGGCACGGACGTCCAAAGCATAGTGCCTCACAAACGTGTGAGGAGACGCCCATGTAGCAGCATTGCAGATGTCTCCCAGGGGAATGCCCTTGAGAAAAGCTGTCGAGCCAGCCACTGCTCGAGTAGAGTGAGCCCGCAGGGATGCCGGCAATGGCCGCTTGGCCAGTAGGTAGGCGAGTCTTATCGTCTCAACAATCCATTTAGACAGTCTCTGAGACGACAGCTTCTGTCCCTGTCTGGGCAAGGCATACGCGACGAAGGGAGCAGGGGACTTGCGGAAGGATTTAGTCCGATGCAAGTAAAAAGACAGGGCCCTCTTAACATCGAGAGAATGTAGGCAACGTTGTGCCTGGTCCTTGGGTTCAGGAAAAAACACTGGTAGGGTGATGTCCGCTTTAATGTGGAAGTCCGAAACTATTTTCGGCAAGAAGGTAATATCAGGAGACAGGGTTACCGCATCCTGATGAAAGGTGAGGTAGGGTGGGTCACAGCAGAGAGCCGACAGCTCACTCACCCTACGAACCGAAGTGAGAGCCACAAGAAACGCTACTTTCCATGAAAGAAGCTGCAAGCTACAGGAAGCCATAGGCTCAAATGGTTTAGCCATTAGTTTGTTCAATACTAGTGGCAGATCCCACGCCGGAACAGGGGTTTTGACTGTTGGGAAGAGACGGCACATTCCCTTTAGGAATTTGCTTTGTAGTGGGATGGGAAAACACAGAGTAGCCATCTATTGAAGGATGGTTGACCGAAACAGCCGATAGGCAGACACACAGTGAAGCATGGCACAATCCTCTGTCCTTACACGACAAGAGAAAACCAAGTATGTCGTTGAGTGTGGATGGAATAGAAGGTCGTCCTATCGAAGCCAGGAAGGACAGGAACTTATTCCATTTCGCCTCGTAGGAACGACGGGTAGACGGCTTACAGGCATTGAGGAGGACATCAGCTATACGAGGGTCTATTTCGGAGGACGAATTAGCCAAGCTGTTAGCTTCAGTCTGGGTATGTCGTGATGCAGCACCAGACCCTCGTGCATCCAAAGAAGGTCTGGGTTCACTGGAAGGTGAGTGTAAGACTCGTTGGAGAGGCGAAGAAGGGTGGGAAACCACGGTTGCCTCGGCCACCGGGGTGTGATCAGGATTGCTAGTGGTTGTTCCGCCAATAGCTTCTGTACTACCCTCAGTATCAGCGGGATCGGGGGAAACAGATAAACGTGTAACCCCGACCAGGAGAGGAGACCGTCTCCCAGGGACATCGGATCCGCGCCCGCCCTGGAGCAAAAAAGGGAACACTTCTTGTTGTCTCTTGACGCAAAGACATTCACAGCAGGTTGACCCCAGAGGCTGAAGATCGGGGTCAGGCAAAGAGGATTGAGTTCCCAATCGTGTAAGGATGCACCCCCTCTGCTCAAGAAATCTGCCTGCGTGTTGAGCTGGCCAGGGAGATGGTTCGCTACCAGATAAATATCCAGCGACTGACATTCCGTCCAGAGTTCTATCGCTAAGCCGCATAGGCTGCGGGAAACTGTACCACCCTGTCTGTTGATATAGTACATCGTGGTCGTGTTGTCTGTGAAGACGGCCACTGTCTTTCCCAACAAAATATGTTGAAAAGACCGGATCGCGTAGCGGACCGCTAGTAGCTCTAGGAAGTTGATGTGATTGGAGGCTACTGACGGATCCCACTTGTCGCCTACGCACAGATCGCCCAGGTGGGCTCCCCAGCCCCATCGGGAGGCGTCTGTGGTAATAGTGACTGACGGAGGAGGGCGGCGAAAGGGGGCGCCTGTCTGGAGGTTTTGTGGCACCTGCCACCACTCCAGGGCTTGAACCCCCGGATCCGAGAGGTGGAATCTTTTGGACAGAGGGTGTAGGCTTGGCCGGAACCGACGGAGGAACCACAGTTGCAAGGGCCTCATGTGCAGCCTTGCGAAGGGAATGACCATGGTGGTAGCCGCCATGAGTCCCAAGAGGCGCAGTATTTGGCGAGCTGTCGCCTCCCGGTTCCTTCTCAGAGCACTGAGGAGGGAAACAATATCCGAGACCCTGCTGGGAGGTAGAAATGCCCTGCACTGCAGGGAATCGAGGAGAGCTCCGATGAACTGTACCCGTCTGGAGGGGGTGAGCATGGACTTTTTTGTATTTATCGTCAACCCCAGGGTCTCCAGGGTGTGGAGTGTTAGGGAGACGTGGTCTTGTAGGTCTGATGCCGAGCGTGCGATCAGGAGCCAGTCGTCCAGGTAAGGGTATAGGTGGATGCCGTGCAAGCGGAGGTGGGCCGCTACTGTTGCCATTAATTTTGTGAAGACACGAGGTGCCGTCGAGAGACCGAATGGGAGTGCCTTGTACTGGAAGTGACGCGGACCGATCGCAAAGCGTAAAAAGGGTCTGTGGGAAGGATGGATGGTCACATGAAAGTATGCATCCTTCAGGTCCAGCGTCACCATCTAAGAACCTTCTTCCAGCAAAGGTAAGATGATCTGGAGGGTGGTCATTCGGAACTTCTTGTACGTTATGAATGCGTTGAGGTTCCGAAGATCCAGGATGGGTCGGAGGCCCCCGTCCCTCTTTGGCACTGTAAAGTAGCGGGAGTAGAATCCCTGTTGGGATTGCTGGGCTACTACCGGTTCTATCGCATCTTTGCTCAGCAGTCTCGACCTCGGATGTTAGGGTATCGGATGGGGGAGTGACCACGAAGTAAGGTTCCGTAGGGATCTCGAAGAATTCTATTCTGTATCCCTCGGAGATGACCGAGAGTGCCCACTTGTCTGAAGTGATGGATTGCCATGCTGTCAGGAAGGGTGATAGACGGGTGGGAGTGTCGGAGCAGGGGTGGGAGTCAAAAGCTCTGTTTGGGGGGTTTCGCCTTGGACGCTAGAGCAGTTGGGAAGCGAGGCTTGTTGTTGTAAGGCTTATGCTGGTAGGTAGGTGGCGTTGACCTCTGCCATTGGGGTTCAGCGGGAGGTCTTTGCGATTGCTTCTTGGGCCATGATCTTTGCCATGTTCTGTTTTTGTTGTTTAGGTTGAGAGACTCCCAGATTGCGGGATGTCTTCATACTTTTATCAAGCTCGTGAAGCACTGTGTCCGTTGTTGAACTGAAGAGTCCGTCTCCTTCAAACGGAAGATCTTCCAGCAAGGTCTTAGTGTCTTGAGGAAGAGAAGTGGATCTCAACCAGGCATGGCGTCTGATGGACACTGCTGATGTGAGCGTCTTGGAGGTTACTTCTGCCGAATGCTTGGAGGCCGAAAGTTGGAGCTTGGCCAGAGACATACCTTCGTTCTGGATCTTTCTGGCATTGCGTAACTTATCCTCTGGGAGATGGGCAATGAGCGCAGTCATCTGCTCCCAGAGCGAGTACTGGTACCTGCTCATGCAGGCGGTGTAGTTTGCAATCTTTAAACCCAATGCGCCCGCTGAATAAATGTGTCTTCTGAAGGAGTCTATTCTGCGTCCTTCTTTATCCAATGGGGAAGAGTGCCCACTACGACCTTTGGTGGAGGGTGTCACAACCACTGAGTTCGGTTTGGGGTGGACAAATAAAAAATCTGTCCCAGGCTCCTGGATCCTATACATGTGGTCTAGGCGTTTGCTGGAGATGGGGGTAGATGAAGGATGCGGCCAAGATTCTTTGGCCGTAGTCATCAGGACCGATATGAGTGGGAGGGCTACCGGTGTTGATGTATCCATCTGCACTATATCGAAGATGGAATCTGTGGCCATTGGGGTCGGCTGGGCAGTGGCTAGGGCCAACGAGTGTGCCATTCTCTTGATTAGTTCCCCGTAGGGTTTCACATCCTCGGAGGGGGAGATTGGGAGGTTCTCGGTGACCTGCGTGTCAGGAGACGGGTGCGGGATCGATTCATCTTCTGACACAGAAGATGCCGAAGACCCCGGTGCCAAGTGTTCGGATGGAGAGAGGGGGGTCGGGCTTGAAAGGTCTTGAGTTGTCGGCAACGGGCGTGGATCGATGTCAGGCATCCGTTTCGGAGGTGCCGGTGTCGGTACTGATGCAGGTTCTCGGTACCGGGACACTCTAGAGGAGGTGGATTGCCGATCCCATTCGGTGGGGTACCACTGGGGTGGAGGTGGGTAGGAGCCATACAGGTATCTCCACTGCTGAACGTCCCACGGCACCGGTGGAGCCGGGGAGCGGTAGTCCTTGTCCCCTCTCGGTGCCGATGGTGGCTTCGCCTCGGCGTCGGGGGTATCTCGAGGGACCTGCGTAAGGTCTATGTCGAGGTCGGAGTCCGTCAAGGTGATCGGTCGCGGCATCGGGGAGGTCGATCTACCCCTGGGTCGCTCGCGATCTTTCGGGTCAAGCTGGTCGAGCCCGGACTGGACTGAGTCGAGCGCGCCGCGCGTCGACGAAGCACTCGAGGGTTTCTTGTGCTTCAGCTTGCCCTTCTCCTCCTTGCCCTCCCTGCACTTTTTAACAGGAGTATCAGGCAAGGGGAGTGATCTCTTCAGTGCCGGTCTGTCGGTACCGATGCTTCGGGATGGAGACGGCGTCGGTCCCGTCAGTGAAGACGCAGGAACTTCGGAAGAAGACATCTTTGGAGACAGGGCAGACTCAAGGAGGGCAACCCGGAGCCTCGCTGCTCAATTTTTACGAGTTTGCTTCGAGAAAGCCGCACAACTCGCGCAGGAGTCGACTCGGTGGGACTCGCCCAGACAGAGAAGACACAAGGAGTGCTTGTCCGGTGGGGCTATTTTGCTGCCGCACTGCAGGCACCTCTTAAAGAACCCCCACCGCTGGGCCATAGGCCGAGCGGTGAAGTAAGGGGGGAAAATCCAAAATCAAGTCCAGTTAACAGTCCGAGTTCAAATAGGAGGAAAAAATCAGTCCGAAGGCTTTTTTAGATAGGAAAGTAAACTACCGACTGGAGCAAGAGAGAAAGGATCCTCACGACGCGGCGGTCAGAAGAGAACTGGCGGGATCCTCGTGCCCCTCCCCGGTCATGCGCAGTGGAGCCAGCGCGCGATCGGGGAGTTGGCGCGAAAATCCGTTTGGCTTTGAAGTTACCGATCGGGATCGGCGCAGGCGCACATTATCCCAGAGGTGTGATGCACAGAGACCACGAAGAAGATCTGTATAAACCCTGCCTGTGGAGTGAGGAGGAGTAACCCAATGTAAGGATATCTTCCTCTACTGATGGAGCACATTTGCTTTTCTCACATGCTCTAAACTGGATTTGAAAGCACTGAAGTTTACAACTTACCATACTGATTTGGAAACAAGTTCTACTGTTTGCCAATGAACTATGGAGGGTGTCATTCATTACTGTTTTTGGAGGCATTCTTAGTTTTTGAAAAAAACTAGAAAATACTTCTAAATCTTGTTGCTTCAACAAATAATTGTTTCTTTGCACTAACTAAACCATTATGCCTTGATAGTATATACACTGATCCAGGTTTTTAGAAATAGAATACTACATATTAACACAGTAAGTGAACTGGAGTCTCCCTGGCTGTCTTCTGGTCCAATACTGGACCAGTTCAGTCAGCTCTCCCAGAATAAGGTCGACAGGATCCTGGCAGCTGTGAAGCCCAATACTTGTCTCCTTGACCCGTGCCTGTCATGGTCGGTAAAAGTGACGGGATATGAGTCCTTGAGCTCAGGGAACTTCCCATGGTCCTTAAAGGAAGCAGTGGCGAGACTGCTCTTGAAAAAGCCATCTTTGGACCCTATGGTCCGAGCCAACTACCGCCTAGTGCCAAACCTTCTGTTCCTGGGCAAGACACTTGAGAGAGCAGTAGCGGAACAGCACCAGACCTTCATGGATGACTCCCCTATACTGGATCCATTCCAGTCCAGCTTCTGCTCTGGCTATGGAACAGAGACAGTGCTAATTCCCCTCACGGATTACCTCTGGAGAAACCTGGATCATGGCGGGCGCCGCTGCTGTTGCTTGATCTAACAGCAGTGTTTGACATGGTTAATTACGACCCACCGCCTTGCCAATGCAGCAATATGGGGGACTGCCTTGCAGTGGCTAGTCTCCTTTCTCCATGGTTGGAGACAGAGGGTGGCACTTGGGAAGAGGGTTTCTCCGTGATACCCCTTGTTACCTGGTCCTTAGGGGGTGATCCTCTCCCTGATGTTATTTAATATCTATATGCTCCCTCTCACCCAGCTGATCCAATACGCTGATGACACCCAGCTATATCTATTTATGGATGGATGGCTGAACTCCGCCCCAGATATTTTGGCCAGGGTATTGGAGGCTGTGGCTAGTTGGTTACAGCAGAGTCGACTGAAGCTAAATCCATCAAGGACGGAGATCCTGTGCCTGAGCTGTGGGTGGGTGGGGGGTGGGTGGGTGGGTGGGATCCGACTCCCAACCCTTGGTGGAGCACCTTTGACACCAACGGTGAGGAGGTTAGGAGTGAACCTGGATCCCTCATTGTCAGTGGAGGCCCAGGTCATTACTGTTGCCAGATCAGCTTTTTATCATCTTTAGCTGGTCTGGCAACTAGTCCCCTGTCTCTCCTCCCATGACCTAGCCACAGTGATCCACGCAATGGTCACCTCCAGGCTGGATTACTGTAACTCACTGTATGTGGGGCTGCCCTTGAATTTGACCTGGAAATTCAGCTGGTGTAAAATGCAGCAGTGTGCCTCCTGGCTGGAACGCCCCTGTGGGGAACATATATAGCCAGTGCTTCGCCAACTGCATTGGCTTCCAGTTGAGTACCAGATCAAGTTCAACCATTAAAGCCCTATGCAGTTTGGGGCCAAAATATCTGCAGGACTGTCTCTCCCAATATGTTCCCTGGAGAGTCTTACACTTCCTGGTAATCTCCGGCCCAAAGGACCAGAGATTTCTGGCTCTGGCCTGGTGGAACACTATCCCTAGTAAGATCAGGGCCCTGTGTAAAGTTCTGCAGGGCCTGTAAAATGAAATTGTTCTGCCAGGCTTTTGGTTGAGGCTATGAATGTCATATTACATTGGCTTCCCCTGCCATACTCCACCTCAGCTTTGTCTTGTACTATGCACTTTAATTGTTCCATCGGCAGACATTTTACCCACCTTCTGGTAGGCCAGCCCTTACCCAGTCTGGTAGGCCAGACATATACAGCATACACCATGGAGCTCACCATCATGTACTGTATTATGGGTTTTATAGTTTTTAAATTGTATGTATTGTGTACTTACTTATTGTGACCCACCCTGAGCCTGCTTGCAGGAGGAGGGATAGAAATCTCAAAAACAAATAAATATAACCTCTATATGGAACACACTCTGTTTTATTTATTAAGATATTTATACCCGCCTTGGCTCAAGGTGGCTAACTTCATGATTTATTTCACTTTATGTTGTTATTTCTTATTTCCAGTGGTCATTTTGTAGAAAAAGAGGTGCAGGAGCTCATTAGCATAACTTATTTGCATATGCCACCCCCCCTGACATAACCAGAAGTATGTCAGAAGGCAACACCCATCACTCAAGCTCCACCCCAAAAATCTCCAGGTATTTCTCAATGCAGAGCTGGAAAGCCTACCCTCCTTTCTGTTTTGTTTTAACTTTGAGGAAGGAAGGGAGAAAGAAAGGGAGGGAGGGAGGGAGGGAAAGAAGGTAAAGAGATGGGGAGGAAAGAAGAGAAAGAGGGAGGGAGGGAAGGAAAGAGGGCAAAGAGATGAGGAGGGACTGGGAGAGAGGGAGGAAGGAAGGAAGAGAAAGAGGGAGGGAAAGAAGGCAAAGAGATGGGGAGGAAGGAAGGAAGAGAGGGAGGGAGGGAAAGAGGGCCAGGTTCTCCCACCCACCCGCCCACCCACACCCCACCCCACCCAATCATGCCCCCAGCCCCTGCTAGGCCGCCCGTGGCTCTCCCACCCCAATCAAGGGCCCCCCCGCACCAGCCAGGCTGCCCCCAACAGCAGTAAGCAGAGGGAGGCAGCATGTGTGTGCTGCTTCCTGCTCCTCCTGGCCTGACTTGAGGGCTGCTGGGGGTTGGGCTTGCTGCTCCTGAGCTTCTTACTGCTGGAACGCTGTTCTGGCTCGTTCTGTTTGCAAATGACCCCTGCTTATTTCAAAGATCATATGATTTCTGCAAACATCTGAAAACACTGCAAAAGTTTCTTACCAGGATTTCTTATCAAATGAGTATTCACACTGCTGCTGCTGTTTTGGTCATTGTGCTGCTAAAAAAAATAAGGGAAATAATCATTCAGTTTTAATTTTGCAACATAACTTCAAATAAACTTGACAGTTTAATAACCATTCAAATATTTATTAGAAATATTTTCCAGTGCTAATTGTTTATTTGCTGCAATCCACTAATCCAGATTAAGAGCAGGTAACACGTTATCCATTACCTGAGTTTCTTGCCGTTTTTTAATTGCATGTTTATACAATTTGTGTAGTTTTCTGGCATCAAATTCTGTAAACTTAGAAACAAAAATCCACAAGTTTCTAGAATCAGAAAAAAGAAAAAAACGATTTAGTTTCCCAGTTTTTTAAAATGTTGTTAACACATATTCTTGGTTCTCCATTGTGTTGATGCAGTGGCACACCACCATCAGCGCAGTTTGGATGGGTTATTGTGGGGACCACTTTGAGACATTAAAAACCAAAAATAAAACGTCTATATCTAGCTTTGCAATATCTACATTAAACACACATACACACACAAAGGAAGTCATATCTCCAGCAGTTCTTTGTGATCCTTTATGACTGATACATTTCAAAGAATTTGTGACAGACCAATTAGAATATTATTCTGCAGTACATAGACCTTTCACCTTTAACCCTGGAGCTAAACTTTCTAGTATTTGTACATTTGCAAATCCCTTCAGAAAAGCTAGTTACCCTTCTTGCTGAAGGGCATACATATATTGCTGAAAAAGCGGTAGTCTTTTCAAATGTAGTCACTGGGGCTAGATCCTAGTTGCTGAAATTCTGTCAACCCAATGTGCAATTCCTACATTTTGTTTAAATTACTGCAATACTGAAAGGTCTGCTTTCTGTCTCACTACATTTCACCAAATTTGGAAAAGAATGACAACAGTGATTTAACAGAGTGCAGCCTCCATCTGGTGGTGAATGTACAGACTGCACTGATACAATAGCACAACTTAATTTTCCTTCTCAAACATGTCATTCTTTTTTCATTTTGAGATACACCCATACAGAACACATTAATCTTGTCGACAGGCACAATGTATGATTGTTCTTTAGCACCGTGTCTGCCTTCTAGGTACACTGCCCCCCCTTTTAAAAAAGGGCCCTAACAAAGAGACTATTTAAATAAAGGCAGAACTTGGTGATTCAAAAACTTGCCAGGCAGAACTACTGCCACATGCAGCAAGCTAGATGACTGGATCATACAGGACTTGAAAGTGGTGGGATAGCTAAACACACAATGAATACAGCCAGAGGCCAGTGTTATGGATGTTCTTCCTATATGTAACTGCAAGTGTTCCCTGAGGCAGAAAAATAAATCAGTGAGAATCTAGCTTGAATATTTTCCATACACTTTATTAATCTTCAAGAGAACACTGTCAGTAAGAAACAAGACACCCTGCCCCTCTCACAAGGAAAAATGCACATAGGAGTTGGACACAATGCATGGACCTTTTTATTGCCTCAGTTCTGCGCCACCTTCCCTCCCTCCATGGACCTCTGTGCAATGCAGAGTTTTGGTTCATAGTTGCTATCAGAAACTCTTGATGAACGTAACTCTTAGTGAGCAAGAATGGGCACAAATATGGAATACATATTCACTTCGCTTATCCTCTCTGAACATTAAAGAGCTGTCACACAAGATTATGACAAGATGACTTCTGACACCTTTGAAACTGCACTGCATATGGCCCCAATGCCCCAACTTATGTTGGAAAGGCTATGGTGGTTTCAGCTCCTTTTTACATGGTTGGTGGCATTGCCTCAAGACCTTTTTCTGGGAAAAAGGTATCACTTCAGATACAAAACATTACAGGATAGAAAATCCCTTTTAAAATGTTTATAGTTTTACTAGAAATGTTTGATTATAAAACAATACCCCAAATAAGATTGGAGCTAATTTCATTGTTCTTGGCAGTTGCTAAATTCCAAGATGCAGCATGCTGGAAAAAATAAAAATACTTAAAAAAATTATTGTTGTCTAAAAGATGTTTAAAAATTGTTTAAAAAATGGTACCTTAAAATTTGTGACCTCCTGATCTTGGACAAAATTTCCTCCCAGTCCAAAGTTATAGACAATCCATTTCACACAATTATTTTCACAGATGGCTACCCCTTTTTGAATTCAGCAAAAAATCTAAGCAGCGAATCCACAAAAAAAGCTTGAATACAGCTCCAATATAGATTACTAAGTAGTAAAAGGTAGAACATTTTAAATATTTTGACTGATCATCCAAATGCTATATGATGTGATATCATAATTCTCACTGATCCAAGTATGCCTATTTTGGAACACCACTGGTAAGTTATTATTTGTCCTTCCTTCATAACTTTTTGTTCATATTCTTTATAATGTGTTATTACTGTTATTGTTATGATTATTATCTACAAATATCACTAACAAATAGTGTTGAAAAATAAGAAACTAACATTTCTTCTCCTGCGCTTTTGGAGGCTACTTACTTTCTCCACTGTTTGATTTGCTCAGGATTTGTATATTCTTTTAAACACTCAGTTATATGATCCCCAATCTTGATGAGACACTGTCTAGTATGCTCCAATTGTTCTCTTTCTGAAAGACCTTTCTCAGGTCTATCCAGCTGTTTTAGTGCTGCTTTGACAGGCCTCATTCTTTCTTTGCACTGTAAAAATAATGAAACAGTACCAGTCAATTAAGATAATGAAATTCTATCATACAATCTATCAATGACAATACTTATAGAGGAAACACAAAGACCCCGCTAAAACTAAGACTCCTTTAAAACATGTTTGTCCTAGAAATATAATTCAGTTCCACTCTGGAAATATATATAATATCAGGCTTAATTGTTTAAGTTCTTTGTTGAATAGTATTCTGTTCAGCACTATATTGTTTGCCTGAGAACACACCTAAAATTTGCTCAGCAACAACGAAATATGCTAAAATTTGCTCAATAAACAACCTTGCCATATATCGTACAACATTATTCAGCAACTAGCCTGCCGAAGGGCTGGTCTTAAAAGGAAATGAAAGTGAAATGACAAAGCCTCAAATAAAGTGCCCTGCTGCCAAGTATAGTTTGCAGCAATCATTCTTTCATCATTCAGGCAGTTCCCTTCCAGGAGCCAGATTTTGGCTAGGAGATGCAAGCTGCTGATCCCTTTTCTGATGAGAGAGGCAGTGAGTCACATTTTTCATAATATCTTTAGTTAGCTGCTGCTACCTAAGCACAAAACATTGGTAAATCTTCATTTTCAGGAAAGGACAAGTCTTACTATACTGAATGTCTTCTGATCCAGCTCTTCGGATTCTTCAGATATAGGAACCGGCTCGCTACTTGCTGTTATATGAACAGGAGTGTCAGGAGGTGGGGTTTTCTTGGGTTTATCTTTGCTATCAGATTTGGATTCATTTGTCTATAAATTAAAAACAAAACACAACAAATTCCTAAATAGACTGCACCATAAACAAGGATATATGCTAAGCCACCTAGCCTTTCATATGTTGATACAGAGTCAATTTAATGAGAAAACAGGAACACAGACATTTGTGTAGAGACTTTCTCCCTCATATGTAAACTGAGGTATACAACAGAGGTATTAAAAATACAATGTGCCCATTGGTGGGTGAGAGAACTTAATTACCTTTTCCTCCTTTACTTCTTTTTCTCTTTGACTGTAATCTTTTACTTTGCTTTCTCTCTTTTCTTTTATGTCTTTTTCCCTTAACTCTTTCTTGTCCTCTTTTTCTTTTTTCTCCCTTTTAACATCCCTCTTGTTTTCCTTTGTCTCTCTTTTTTCATCATTCTCCCTTTTAATGCCAAGATCCACATCAGGATTTTCTTCATTTTCTTTTTCTGTTTTTATCTTTTTATTAGGATGTTTTATTGAAGCCACTTCATCCTAAAATATACAAACACACCATACGGTTCAGATGGAAACAAATCATATTTCGTTAGAAACTACGGACTCATTACTTTGTCACTTTTAACTACCCTTCCGTCCATTTGTAGACTTCACACCAGCATCTATTTATCCTTCTCCCATGCATCACTGCTGCGTACGGAGGGAAAGGTGAGAATGAAACACTGGACTTACCATGAAGGTTTCTTCTCATCAGTGGATGGAAGGTATCCTTGTGTGGATTTTGCCTCCTCCTTGCTCTGTGGACAGGCAATACACAATTTTTTTACAAAGGTTTCCACTTAACCCAAGGAGATGTGGGCGGAAAGAGGAAAGATGGATCTCCTGATCCCTGTGAAAGTTAGTTTACTTTTGGAATGAATGAGGGGTTGGTGTGCAAGATCACCAAATCCTCTGGAAAGGAACAGAGCACTTCTCTGATAGAAAGGACAGCAAGTTTTTAGATCCTCCTGGCTGAGGTGATTGCTATAAAAAAAACTACACTGAAGAATAATATTTTTAGTAGAACCAACCTTAAAGGTTCAAATGGAAGTTTATATGGGACACTCAGCACTTTGTGTAGGTCCCAGTAAGAAAATGATGTTAGATGGGAGGACTAGATATTGCTGCTCCTTTTAGGAAACATTTTATGTGGCTGTGTCTAAACAGATGTTGTCCAGCAATGTGGCAGAGAACCGATAAGTGGGCCACCAGCTAGCGCTGAAGAGTGTAGGTTTGAGGCCCTATTATAGTTCATCCTGAAGGAACTGAAGAACTACTGGAGCCTTCACAGCAATAGCGTTTGTTTTCTTCATGCAACACCACCTGTAAAAAGCTCTCCAAGGGGTCTCATATATTCTTTGAGATGAAGGTCTCCTAGATGCCAGGATCACATTATCATTTCTGGGTAGCCATGATGCTCTAACATCCTCCTTTCAATTTCCACATGGAGAGGCAGAGGCATGGTGGATTGGGATAGATCAGGGGCCCTGCAAAATAATGTCATGGGCCACTGGAATGATCCAGGATGGTTGTTGTGCCATCGCTACCAGGTTGGAGAAATGGGGTCTCCCTGGCCAGTGGGGTGTGATGAAGATCATGTCTGCTGCTTTTCTCCATAAGCTGCTGACAGTTCTCGCTATGAGTAGTGTTGGAGGAAAGGGAGAGAGGAGACCCTTTGGCCAAAGGGCTGAGTGCATCTGCTCCCTTTGATGGAAATCTGAATAGGAACCTCGGTACTTTGTTGACTGGAGCTGCAAAGAGGTCCATGCAGGGGACGCCCATCCTCCTGGTCACTGTTTTGAAGTCTCTGGAATTGAGGGTCCATTCCCCTGGATCCAGTTCCTGTCAACTGAGCCCACCTGCATTTAGATTGTAAATACCCTGATGGTGTTGGGTTCTGAGGACCTCTACCCACTGAAAGAGACAGGCTGTTCCCTTCTGCAGGGATCAAGACCTTGTGCCTCCCTGATAGGGCTGACATGTAGCTTTGCTGTCATGTTGTCAGTGAGAACTAGAACATAACAGTGCTCTGTTGCATGTTGCAGGAGAGAAGTGTGAGTCCAATCGCTCTTCGTTCCAACCAGCTGATGCTGTGCACTTGGTCTGATTTGTTCCACTGTCCTTTGGCAACTAGAAGTTGGCCAAGTGCTCCCCAGTTGAGGAGACTGGCATCCACGGGGACTTCCACTCTGGGAAGTCACTTTTCACTGGTAAGAGAATGCCCACTGCCAGATGGGAGTCTTGGAGCCATGACTGGAAGCAGTGTCATACACTGGGTGGAACAGAGATGTCTTTGTGATGATGGTGAATGATATCACTTTGGTGGGGGAGCAGGAGCCACTGAAGAAGACATGATGGAATTAGACCCAAGGAATGGTTTTGAGGCAGGAGATCATGAGACCCAGAACTCCTGTCAGGGCTATCAGGTCTTCCATTGCTGCCTGTCTGAGGGGAGCAATTGCTGCCCTGAGGTTGAGGCAATGATCTTCTTTCTTGATTTTAGGAATTTTTTTGGCTAGAGTTTTGTTTCTCTGCGCAAAGAATGGATGCTTCATAAAAGACTGATGAGGCTGCACTTGCTCTGACAGAGAGGGCCGAGGCTTCATGTGCCTTCCTGAGGGAGAACTAGTTTCCATGCTGCTTTAACCTCTGAGGGTACTGACCCCCATCTTTGGGAAGGATAGCCCTAGATATCAGGCCAGACACTGGTGTATCCACTAGATGGATCTTCAGGGCTTTCATAGTGGCGGTGGACAGTGTTACAATCTTTTGTACACTTGCTGCTCTTACTCCTGTCTGCTGGAGCCCCAGCAGGGGAGAGGAGGGCAGCAGCTGAAGGAGATGTAGTTTGAACTGAAGGAGCAAATGATGAGGCTGTTGTGCTGCCCTGCAGGCTCTATCAGACTAATCCCTTAATGAGGCAAGATAGTTGGAAGAGCTGAAAGCTCGACCACCCATGGAGTGGGTAGGGCATGGATGGGGAGGTGGAACATCTTTTTGGGTTAAATGGAAGCCTTTGCAAAAAAAACTGTGTATGCCCTGCCTACAGAACAATGACGAAGCACAATGCAGATAAGAATATGTTTCTCCACTGACTGGAGACAAGGCATTCTAATTTAATATCTCAATGCATTTCCAATTCCAGTCAAGGTATTGACACAGAATTTAGACTGGTAAATTTGCCAACTGCTATCACACATACTATCACATGTAATTTGGTAATTTATAGAGAAAACAGAAATGGATATTAGTAGTGTCTCCAACATGAATAACTCTAAAGCCACTATTGCCTAAAAAGTATTTCTAATAGGAAGCTTATATAATGCAATAAAATGGGTGGGAGAAAACTTAATTTTCCTAAGCAATGGTATTTTGGCTTGTTTCTATACATGGCTGTTTCAGAACAGAGAACTGTTAATCAACCAAGCCTCAGCATCTGGGTTATAAAAGGGAGTCACTAACTGAAATCACACTTAGCTAAGAAGTCACTAAATGGCTTTTTGTGAACCACCATTTCCTGTAACTTTGTCCTCAGCTTGCAGTATATTATCTTGGTAACAGAATTTCAAAATGGTTGACAGACAAAAACAACACTGTAATTCTGATTTCTACAAATACAACTATGAGGCACTTACCTTGCTGTCCTCATCTTCTTCTTCAGATTTATCTGAAGGAGGTGGGGAAGAATCACTTTTCATTTCCTCTTTAATTTTTGCTTTTGCCAATTTGTTCTTCTTGATCCTCATTTTTCGCCTCTTTGAGCCTCCCTGATTATAAAAAAAAATTCAGCATATCAAATTATTTCAAACTTGTCTTATTACTAATGCTTCTTTCTCAGGTTATTCTTCCAGCTAAGTTACATACACAAGCAGAAAGAATAAAAAACCATGCTTATAGAAATTATGATTTATTTATTTGAGTACAACCTTGCATTTAATTGCAACACGAAGTACAGATATACCAGAAGTCTCAAGGAATACTGCAATTTATTTCTTCTGACAACACAATTACTTACTGCTCCAGAAAGTCTTTGTGCTTCCTTCCTTGCAAGATCCTTATTGAGTAATTTTATGAGGTAGTCTGCACGAGTCTGCAGCTGCTTGGCCTGGGGTTTTTTATCTGGATCATCTGGTAGAATCTGAAAATGCAATTTCAAATGCTTTCTTTGAAGTATATGCAGTTTTATCACCTTTATAAATAGGAACAGACTGGGAAAGGTTGCTGAATTTAAGTCCAATGTAATTCTATAACTCGGTGCTTGAAACCCACATATTCAACTTTGGAGTGCCTCTTACAGACTTGGCCCAGAACTCGTTTTTTAAGTTTCACATGGGGGAGGTTCTTCACATGACAGGCCTGACACAGGGACTGTTTTGGGTAACAATGCTTAGGAAGATTTAGTGGGTATAAAATGTTGTTATTAGGAAACAGTTCTATAAGAACTGGCTTCCAGTCCCAAGTCGAAGTGCTCACTGTGACCTTTAAAGCCCTATAACTTTTGGAATCAGGGTACCTGAAGGAACCTTATGAATCTGATGTTTGTTGAAGTCTTCTTTGGATGCTCTGCTTTGGCTGTCTCAAGGGACAGAGCCTTTTCAGTTGTGGTTCCCAGCTACATCCATTCATCAGCTAGAGTGAAGCGAGATTTTGGCACTTTTCAAAGATTCCTGTTGATGGATTTTCTAATTCTTATTTTCTGTTCTCCCTCTGTGTCCCAGTATTTCATACTATCTGATTTATTATGCATGGGATGGTTGATTTGTTTTAAGATTCCTTTCTCTCTGCTTTATTGTGCATTGATACTATTAGACTTGCTGGCTTTAAGACGTGTTAGTTTTTACTGTGTTTTATCTATTTACCGTAGCTCTTATCACATCTCTGGCTGACCTGGTCTCTACTACATGACTCACTCTGTCTCAAACAGGAAGCTCCCTTTCAGTGTGTAACATATGTAAGGGAACAAAGAACTTCTATAGAAAGAAACGACTCTGTTTTCAGAAGATACAACAGAAATACTAATAAAAGGAGGAAAAGAGTGAGGAAAAGTGGCCTTGAGGGAACACAGCCATTTATATCAACTATCCAAAGTACAGCCTGTTTACTACCCCAGTGATCTTTCTGCAAGCATTTGCTGAGTAACAATATGGTGGAGAGATGGAAAATAGGACTTACCTTGTGTGTTATGTTGAGATCTGGATCCATTTTTATCATTTCCCAGCTACCATATCCATATTCATAGATGCCTATTAGAAGATTAGAGTCATCTTCTTTACCCCACTCTATATCAAAATGAGCTGCCTTAGTATGACAAGGTATGGTGTATCTAAATGAAAAGTAGGGCACAAGCTCATTAGCTTTTATATAGTACCATTATTTATTAAAATGCTACAGAATAATGTTTACAGAATTACAAAGTATTGAATGATCTCTTTACAAGTCTGTGTGGCAGTGGCAAGAACCAGGGGCTTGTTCAGGAATGTGCTGTGGCAGAACTGAAGGGTGATGGGAGTTTTTAGTTCATTGTTATCCCATCCTTTCTCCAAAGAGCTCAAGGTAGCATGGATGATTCTCCCTTCCACCATTTTATGCTACCAATCCTGTAAGTTACCATAGGTTTAACTGAGAAAGACTGACAGGCCCAAAGCCACCCAATTGGTTTCTTGACAAATGAAGATTTGAACCTGGCTCCCCGCAGGCCTAGACAACACTCCAAACTACTACTTCACTCTGGCTATATGTGGGTGAAACATTTTAATTCATTATACACAGTGTTAACAGTGCTCTATCATATATCATAAACCAAAAAGTCACCAACTAACCTTTTCCTTTCCTCTGGATCTGAAGGAATGGATTTATGCAATGGTGCTAGTTCTTCTTCATGCGAGATGACTAGTTTTGCATTTACCTGCACTCCTGATATTCGGAAAGTTGGGCCTTTAACTTTGCCAAGTCTGCCCCCTTAGAACAGGAATACAGTGCAGATAAATATTACATTAATTTTATATGCAGTTGCTCCCAAACAACCCAAAATATCAAGGAACAGGATATATTTTAAATATGTGATCACAATAAGGAAGTGGCAATCATATAAGTGTACTTTAAGAATGTGTACCAATTTTCTACCAGCTACTAACAAGGTAAACTGCACTGCCAACATGGCCTAATTTGGGGGGGGGGGGGCATTCAGCATAAACCGAGCTGAAAAAATGCCCCCCAAATATCTTACTGTTATTTTTCAAGCCAGTTACCAAATGGGGCTGCATTTTGGCTATCCCAAATGGCCAAGCCCCCCAAATCCTGAAACTATTTGGGATTTTCAGAGCCACCAGATAGCTGAACTTAAAGAACATTTAAGGGGATCATGGTCCCTTTAAATGCCTTTTCCAAGCTGCGCAAATCCGCAGCAAATTCACCCAGGAATTTAAAGGGCTTACAGTCCTTTTAAATGCTTTCTGGGTGAACTTGCCACTGGGAGGTGTTTAAAGGGGCTGCAAGCCCTTTAAACGCCTTTGGACTCTCGCTAGAGTCCCGTGATTTGGAGAAGGCATTTAAAGGGACCACAAGCCCTTTAAATGCCTTTCCCCCCTCCCCAATATACCATACTGGTATTGGGATTCAGAAAGACTGGGAAATACCAATATTTTTCCGGTTCAATATACCTGAACCCAAAAAATACTGGGGGGGGAGGGGGTTTGCACCCCTAGACTTAACTGGTCTAAACAGTTTGAGAAAATAAAATCTGTACTTCTCTGATATATTATAAGCAATATTAAAACAATACCTAACCCAATGAAAGTTACCAACAAACTAAGAAAATGTACTTTGTGATCTGTGACCCAAAATGTATGTTGGTCCATCTCTTTGGTCTGTGTTTGCCTTTACTGACATCCTAGAATTTTTATTTTTATTTTGCATGATATTGTAAGCAGCAGGACAGCATGTTTTATAAAGAATTCCAGAATACTAAACAAGCTTCTCTACCCTAAGCCAACTAGTGCAGTAGAATGGGAGCTGCTGAGGAAGCTGCCTGATCCTTTCAGCCTTTTAAGGCTAATTCACAATACATTTTATCTGCACAAGTAATCCAAACACTGGAATGGACAACCATTACACATGGACATCATTACACAGAAATGGCTGGCAAAACTGCAATTGGTACCAGCTATATCTAAGATGCTGTGTTTGTTCACTCAGAGGCACATCAGAGATAGCAACTACATGCGTAGATAGAAAAAATGCTGTGCAAGCTCTTTCTTGTAGCTTTCAATATCTGTTGTAGTTCTATTTTTTTTCATGCAAGCTATACCTGCTCTTTCTTGTCCAGATGAGCTATCCTTTAAAGCCTTGATGCATCCATTATGTACTAGCTCTCCAAGCCGTCTAAGGTCTGTTTCAGATTTATCCACTAGTTCAGCATCTCTAGCTATGGCATCCAACCTGTAACAAAACACAAGTATTACAGCTCTAGTCTCCATATATGACAGATGCCTTCAAAATCGAAAACAGATGAGACATCAATGCTAGGTATTTGTAGAACTCTCTTAATGAGGAAATGTGCAGTCAAGGCACATCTGTATTAGCTTCCTGTAGAATTTAACAGGGGCCCTTCACTGGTAGCCAGTACAGGTGGATACAGAGGGATTCCAAGAGTACTTGCTGGCATTTGCCTCTCTTAGGCCGCAGCCACACGAGCGAGATAATCCAGGGGGGGGAAGCGAGGCTATTTTGCTCTGGAGCAATTTGACCCACAGTTGCGCAATCACACAGGTCAGTGAAGCTGCTGGCGCAACTAGCTGCTGCGTGATCAAACGCAACGATGGGCAAGTTGGGTTGTTGTTGTTGGTTTCTGATTCGCTGAAATGGGGGATCGATGAATCGCTTCTCCACCCAGGTCTTCCAATGGCAGTATGCGATGATGATACGCATACTGAGAAGGGGGGGAAATACAACGGTATGGCGTTGGGATAGCCTGATCAGGCTATCCCCGACACCATAAGTTTGCACTGGAGTGATCACACGGAGAAAGTCCGGCTGTGGCCCGTAGCAAACTGTTTGCTACTGCATTTTCCCTAGTAGTTTTTTACTCTGCTTCTCTGGCGGATCAAAACGACTTGCAACGCCTCCCAGATGTGCTGGTGTGATTGCGCTGCTTTGATCCGCCAGTGAATTGTCCCTCTCACATGGCTAATGGGTGTGTATGATCACACCCTTAGTGTTCTGGCCAGGAGCACTTATAGTATAGTATAGTTTATTAGAACAGTCATAGACCAGATAAAAAAATACCTAAGGATAAAATACAAATCTGCAATACATATACTACTAAAATGTTCATCCAGGTTATAACTGAACTAATCTAGCCTGCCCACTCCAGAACTGCTGATTTTGGGAGGGGTGTTGAAAGACCGGAGTCAGACTGAGGTGACCAGAGAGGAGGTTCTATGACTGATAGACAACTTACAAACAAATAAATCACAGGGCCCGGATAGCATACATCTGAGAGTTCTGAAAGAACTCAAATATGAACTTGTGGATCTCCTGACAAAAATATGTAATCTTTCCTTAATATCTGCCTCCATTCCTAAGGACTGGAAGGTAGCGAATGTCATTCCTATCTTTAAAAAGGGTTCCAGAGGAGATCCAGGAAATTACAGGCCAGTCAGTCTGACGTCGATACCAGGAAAGATGGTGGAAACTATTATTAAGGAAAAAATTAGTAGACACATTGATTAAGAAAATCTACTGAGGAAGACTCAGCATGGGTTCTGTAAGGGAAGATCTTGTCTCACTAACCTGTTAGTGTTCTTTGAGGGAGTAAATATGTGGACAAGGGGGACTCAATAGATGTTGTTTACCTTGACTTCCAGAAAGCTTTTGATAAAGTTCCTCATCAAAGGCTCCTAAGTAAGCTCAAGAGTCATAGGATAAAAGGACAAGTCCTTTTGTGGATCAAAAACTGGCTAATTAAAAGGAAACAGAGAGCAAGTATAAATGGGCAATTTTCTCAGTGGAGGGAGGTAAGCAGTGGGGTACTGCAGGGATCAGTACACGGTCCAATGCTTTTTAACTTGTTTATTAATTATTTGGAGTTGGGAGTAAGCAGTGAAGTGGCTAAATTTGCAGATGACACAAAGTTGTTCAGGGCAGTGAGAACCAGGGAGGATTGTGAGGCACTCCAAAGGGATCTGTTGAGGATGGGCAAGTGGGCATCAAACGTGGCAAATGTGGTTTAATGTGGCCAAGTGCAAAGTGATGCACACTGGAGCCAAAAATCCTAACTATAAATGCACATTGATGGGGTCCAAACTGGCAGAGACTGACCAAGAGAAAGATCTTGGCGTTGTAGTAGATAACTCAATGAAAATGTCGAGACAGTGTAAGACTGCAATGAAAAAGGCCAATGCTATGCTGGGGGTTATTAGAAAGGGAACTGAAAACAAATCAGCCAGTATCATAATGCCCCTGTATAAATCGATGGTGCGACCTCATTTGGAGTACTGTGTACAGTTCTGGTCACCGCACCTCAGAAAAGATATTATAGCATTGGAAAAAGTGCAGAAAAGGGCAACTAGAATGATAAAAGGGTTGGAACACTTTCCCTATGAAGAAAGGTTGAAGCGCTTGGGGCTCTTTAGCTTGGAGAAACGACGGCTAAGGGGTGACGTGATCGAGGTTTATAAGATTATGCATGGGATAGAGCAGGTAGAGAAAGAAGTCCTTTTCTCCCTTTCTCACAATACAAGAACTCGTGGGCACTCCATGAAATTGCTGAGCAGTTGGGTTAGAACAGATAAAAGGAAGTACTTCTTCACCCAAAGAGTGATTAACTCGTGGAATTCACTGCCATAGGAGGTGGTGGCAGCTACAAGCCTGGACAGCTTCAAGAGGGAAACATATGGAGCAGAGGTCCATCAGTGGCTATTAGCCACAAAGTATAGATAGGAACTCTCAGTCTGGGGCAAGTGACGCTCTGTAATCCTGGTGTTGGGGGGGGGGGGCAACAGTGGGAGGGCTTCCTGCCCCCACTGCTGGACCTCCTGAGGGCACCTGGTGTTTTTGGCCACTGTGTGACAGAGGGTTGGACTGGATGGGCCACTGGCCTGACCCAACATTGGCTTCTCTTATGTTCTTAGTATATATTAATAAAATTAACATACATATGATCATTAATATATTGGCTCCTCAAAATCAGAGAGTGAAGCTCCTATTTAAACTATTCTTCTGTTTAATCACCTGCGCACAGAACCTGGCTGTCACTCTAGTGACTGCTGGTATATCATCAAGCAGTAATTTCTTCAATGCTATCATATCTGATAAAAGCATGGACTGTTCCAGAACAGGGAGGATTGTCTTATAAAAGGGACAACGAATAAAAATATGTTCTAATGTTTCCACCTCACCGAGGGAACATGCACATACTCCTTTCAGTGTATGGGATCTTCTGATATCTCCCTTCTGTTATTTTGGATGGCAATACATCGCATCTAGCAAGGGTAAAAGCCCTCCTGTGAGGGGGATAATCTACATTTTTTAGATATTAATAATATATCTTTTTCTCAGAAATCATAAAATGTATTTTTCTTATTAGATCTAGCTAGCATTCAACCTTATGGACCCCTTAATTAAAGACCTTGCAATATTGATATCTTGGGTCAACAGTGTGTCAAGAGAGAAGCCTATATACTTTAAGTTACCCTCTGTTAGACATATTCATTTTTGTTGATGCCGATCTTGGTTTATTAAGGGGAGTATGCCTTTTGTGTTTTTGTTTATCCTAAGCCAAAAAAAAGCTGAGGCCAAAAAAATTCTTGCCTCATTTTTATTTGTCCAGTTTCCAGTCGCATTAAAGAATTGGAAACATTGGGTGGACTTGTAAAATAGAGCAAAGGAATTTATTTGAATTTTCTCCAGTAGATATAAACTCTTAGCTGGGATACCTAGGTCGATACCATAAAGGAGCTGATTAATAACTTTGGCTTGAAAAAGTTTGAGGGCTGCAGGCACGTAAGAGCAGCCTTTGGCTTGGAGGAAAGGCCATGAGCACTTCTTGACTACTGGTTTTCTGTTTCATTCTTGTTTTTTTCTGGCAGGACGCCCCCCCCCCCCCCCAAAAAAAAAACAAACAAACAGGTAATCACATTCGGTGCCTAAGCTAATACAAAGTCCTTTTCTATGCTAAGAGACCATGCATTTGTTTACTGACTTCAACAGATTAGTAAAACCAAACTAATGGACTAAGTAATAATCTCTATTAGATTCTAGGTAGATATAGGAAGCAGAATCAATATAAAAGGAGAAGCATTAGAAGATCTTTTATTCTAAGAAAATAGTTATACATGTGAAGACCTGTGAGAAACTCAGGAAAATTCTCTCACTGGTCCCTGCTTCTCTGTCTTCTGACACTATTCCATCACCTTTCTGCACCCTTTTCCTACCACTGCTGCCTCCTCCAGTCTTTTTCTTCCCACACTATACTCTTCCACCCTTACCTCAATACTGGTCCCCACGTCCCCTTACCTTCCTGCTGCCCCCTTTTCCTCAGTCTGACCTCTGCACCACCTACTCCTCTCCTCACTGTCCTGCCCATCCACAAGTCCTATACTGACAGGCAACCCTCCTCACTGCTTCACATGACCCCCTCCTTTGTCCCATGCCCATCATGGTAGCACAGCCCCCTCAGATTCTGCAGAGGTGCTCAGCATTTCAGCTCGATCCATAGGGTGCTCAAATGCAGGCCTGGCTAGGCTAGGGAATGACACTGCTTCTTCTGCAGCTGACAGTTGACTTGACCCAGCTGACAGTTGGCTCTCAGCCTCATGATGAGCACCTTCCTCCCACCAAAAAAAGGGGGAGAGAGGGAGGCAGCAGCTGTGGCTCCAACAGAGCTGTGTTGTGTGTGCAAATGCTCCTGGGTGATTTCACCCTCTTTGATTTTCCCCCAGGTTTCTGACCTAGGGAGGTGTCCCCCTGCCCCCAATACAAAGTTTGCAGAAAAATATCTCTAGTCTGTTCATGGCCCCAATCTGCAGATTTAGGCCTCCACAGATTTTGCCATGTTGAGAAACAGATACATTGGTAGGAAAAAAAACTAGATATAGTTTCAGTGACCATTCACTAAAATAATTTCAAATTTAGCACTGTAGCACTGTGCTATGCTGATTCTCAGCAAACACAAATAAGTTACAATTAAAATAATCTCTATAAACTACCATATAAAAATCAGTATGAGCCAATAGAGAATGGCAACAAGTACCACAGGGATTCAGAGGGAAAGGGAAAAAGCATACTCCCTTTTCCTTATCTTTCCTCAAATGCTGCTCAAGTAAGGAATATGGAGGATGTCACAACCACCACCAACCTTGGTTTAGTAACCACCCCCCCTACCCACAAAGGTGGAGACAGAGGTAGTGCAAATCATCATCTTAAAATGTTCATATGGTAGTAGATGGGCCTTGTTCTCAAACAGCATAGGGCTTTGTAAAAAGAAAAGACTAGCAAGCACTTGAAAGCCAGTCAAGTTCTTTCAAAACGAATGAGGGAGACCTGGTACCCTGTTCTCATCAGAAACGTTTTTGCATTCTGTCCAGCACCTGTTTCCAGACAGCCTTAAGATACAACCTAAAGCTCAGTGCTGTAGTCTACTCCAAATGTGATTGCTAGGGTTGTACAACTGGATATTACTGGTGATAAAATGCCTGATATGACTGGTATCAGATAAACAATATCTGATTTAACAAAAGGCCCTCCCCTATTATGATATTTCCACTCCTGATAATATGGGAACTGGGAATCATGGCTAAGCAGCAAGAGCAGGGAGGGAAGGAGGATGAGGAAGCTTGCCCTGGCCTCCTGCTTGTCCGAGTACTTCAGCTTTTTAAACTTTAAAACTCCCTCCCTGTTCCCTCTTCAGAAAGGACATGATTACAGTTTTCACTAAATTGGGGGTGGTATTCTGATATTTATTAAACCAGAAAAATTTTCCCAATGACTTTTCAGAATGGTAACAATATTGCTGATATTTAAGGAAATAAAATTTACGCCTTTCCAACTTTCTGATCTGGAATTAAAATAATACATTTTGAATTACACATTATTAGAAATCACAGCTTGGTGGTAACCAGGTCTTGTATTTCCAGGAAGAGTCACAGCTAATGAACCAGCTAAGTTGGTTAAGGTGCTGTATGCTACAGATGAGACCCAAGTCTCCAGCCACAGGCATGGCTCTAACTTCCCCAAGCTGTGATCCTACTCTTTCAAGAGGAGCACAACCCTATCTGGAACAGTCTGACACCTCAGACCCTGACTGGATAAACAGCTAAACCAGCATTACTTTTGTTTTAATTATATTGAGTTTCAGTTTAATGTTTCAATATAGTGAAAAAGTCCTGGCTATCTGGTAGACTTACCTTTCAAGAGGACCCCCAAATTTCTTGTAACTCTTGATAAACCTAACAGAAAACAACTGGATAGGTTAACTGCAAGTTTTTTAAACTATCAATTCTCATTTAAGACATATCTACAAAATATGCATAATACACAAATAAAAGAAACAGCATACTGTTACAATTAAAATTGCTGAAGATTTTTGACAAAATATCAGAAGTTAACAAACCACATGCACTTGGTCATATGCTTTGTCACAGGTTTATACAGATTTACATAGTAATTTCACAAATTGATATTTCATATTGTGAAAATGAGGTAATGAAAAATTGATAGATTCTTTTGAATTAGAAAAACAACTAACCTGGATCTGTGTTTAGTAATGTTTATATAGTATTACTCTGGCAATTCCCAAACCCGCCCCAACAATTACTCCCCTTCCCAAAAAACTGCCTCTAGAAACACCTGCTTCAGCACAAAAAAAGTTATAGGAATTGCAGAAAACAAACACATACACAAATCAGTTTTCACCACTGTACTTGTATTTAAACAAGCATGGAACCAACTTATTTCATCAGCTCTCTTCAGTGTAGCATAAACTTATACAAATTAATGTTCAATACACTAACTTTATCAAGAGATCTTCCTTTAAGTGAAAAGAAAATGTAATTTAAAGACTTAACTAAAACAAACATAAAATAAACTAAAATACATATTGATAAGAAATAATTTTGAAATGATGTTCAGATAATTTAGGACTGTTTTGTTGTTTTAATACTTTTTTTAGAACAGTCCAATGAAACATCGTTTGCTACTTTCCGCTAGTAGATCTTTTCCAGTGCTTCTTACCTCCTAATTTCAGCATCACTAAATCCCTTGATATTTTCCCGTGGAATAGTTCGTGGTCTTCCACGTTTTTTGGGACGTTTTCTTTCTGAGATAGAGTCACTATCTGATCCAGAATATCTTCTGCTCCTACGCCTCCCTTCACTTCCATTAAAGCTGATCTATAGGGGTTTAAAAAAAAACAAAAACACACACACACCAAGAATACAAAAATTAAGTGCTCAAATTTGATGTTAAAATTTTTCACTTTTTAAGTGCAATTTGATCTAGCACCAATAGGATGTGGGAGAAGACCCCTTAAAGGTAAAGCTCACCTGTTTTGCACAATTTCTCATTCTTGGAAGCATATAAATTTCTTCCAGTTCCTTTTGTCTTTCTTCTTCTTCTAATCTTCGTCGGTGGACCTCTGGAATTATTTCTTCCCAGTTCCTTGAGTTTTGTTCAGGCTCCAGTTCAATGTCATCTTCATCCATATTGGAGAAATTAGCCACCTATCAAAACATTTGGTTTTGTCAGAAATAGTTACAAATGCAACAATGTGCATTACACAGAGATGAGTAATCAAAATCAAATAAATGTCCTGTTTAATACATATGATAAACAATCCACAAAAATAACACACAATCCCCAGACAATCAGGTATGAAAAAATATATACAGATGTGTGCTAGATGCCCACAGAATAATTCAATAACAAAAGAGACTAGATTAAAGCCATAACATAATTTAGTGTCTGGTAAAAAAAACACCCACTTATTCTTTCATAGAAAAAATACAAAGGTCGAAAAGATTTCACAGACTGCTCCAGACTCTCCCAAGTCTATATCCCTTTAACAGTCTTGTATTCTCAAAAGCAGTCTGCTCCAAATTCAATCACTCTGTGTCTCTCTTTCAACACGTTTTCCGGATATTTGTTTCAGACCTCTGGTCTTTCCTCAGGATCCTATATAGGAATCTTACATTCAATGTTAGACACTTTCATTGATTTACTCTTCTGTTAATCTACTTGGGCAAGGTCTCCTCACTTATTTCCAAGCATGCTGCTGCCAAAGTCAAAAGGACCCAAACTATGCATCTAGTACACATCTGTATATATTTTTTCATACCTGATAATATATATGATATACATCTGTGGAAACAGTAATCCAGTATAAACCAAACAGAAAGTGCAATTTCCACCCAATGGACAGAACATCTGCAGTTGATTTTTTTTTCAAATAAAGTATCTTGTGGCTGATCAGGACCACTAGGTTGAATGAACAGTAACAGAAAAAAAAAATCTTTCAGAACAGTTTTTGCTAAACTTTTCTTTAAAGGGGAATAAACACACCTCAATTTTATAAATTTCCTCCCTTGCCTACCCCATGTATTCTTCTGCTTATTTGTTAGTGTGTAGGCTGGTGATGGCACATACTTCGGGTTTTTTCTTCACTATGTTTTTAAAAATGAAAAGAGATGTCAAAATTATTTTAGAAAGACTATGCCTAATGTAGTATCTTCCATCCTATTTCAGCATTAGAAATTTGAGGATGTTTGCCTCTTCAGGAAGCAAATACTCCAGGAACTCGTTATTCCAGTAGTTAGATGAATATGACTATAGGAAAATCTTTATCCACAAAGCTTTAGAACATGACTTCTTAACACAGAAAAGAAAAATGCAGTGTGTTTTGTTAGAAGTGCACAGTTACACAGATTATATAATGGATTATCAGATTTCTTGATGGCATCAGTATGTTAGCTGCTGTGTCCTTTTCAGAAGGAAGCATTTTGTTTCTTCCCACAACTGTATATCTCAGTTGCATCACTGTAAGTACAGTGTAGAGCAGAAAGGGATTGTTTGTGTTATATTAGTAGAATATTCTGGGCCTTTACCAGTTATGCATTGTGACAATTTCATGGGGGGTGGGGTGCTGTTTCCCCCCATATTTTTCCATTTTGCCGTCTTGCTGCCAGTTTCACCTCCTTTGATCGAAAGCTTCAGAATATCTATTTAAGGTACACAAGATTTTGTTTTCTCTTTCATTATCACACCTGCAACTGCTGTTTTCCAGAAGAAAGCTGCTGACACTCTAATTTGGTCAAGGGCTATAGAATTATTCCCTTACTAAGAACAGAACACATTCCAGAGTTAAGTGGTCAGTGGCTTAATTGACTCTGGCAACCATGGAGGAAACCATGTTTACAGCCCTTTAAGTACATCCTAAAAGTTTAATTAGAACAGTTAGAGAATAAGAAATAGCATTTTCATATGCTTGATATGCTTTGCAAAATTGAAAAAGTAGTACCTTAAACTGGGAAAGCAACTCATCTCCCACGCTTAATGGGCCAGATTCATTTTCCCGGGTTTCAGCCCTCTTCAAAATTTCATCTATGTCCATTTCCTGTAAAGAAATAAAAAGAAACAAACATTGTTATAACTGAAATGCTAATGTGAAAAGACAAGTAAAGCAAATGTATAAATGATACACTCTGTACCTGTGGCTCCTGTTCTTCACCTTCAGGTTCCTTAAAAAGTTCCTCAGCACCAAACTTTAAGATTGCTGACAATTCCTCTTTGTTAAAAGGAGCAGAACTGAAATGGAAGGGAAAGTTTCCATTGTCACTTTTAACGGGATTCCTTTAATTCAATAATAATCGTATCCACCTAAAGGGCTTTGTAGTGCATATCCAATTCACCGTAACAATTCATTTTCTTTGTCGGACAAAAAGGATAAAGGGCTGGCTAGCTGGAAATTTAGCTGCTTTGCCCCCAACTGTGCCCTGCATCCTTCGAGTCACCAAAGCAAATACTCCCTGGCAGAATACTTCCTTCTATAATTTTTTTAAACATTATAGAAGCCTTTTCTGGTTTTGGATCTGGCAACACTACTCTATTCCTTGGCTCACGTCTCCTGAGCCTAAAAGATACCCTTGCCTGTCCATTCTCTTCCTATCAATAGCTCATAGCACCTCTGCATGTTTTCCTTTCCTTGGTTCCTTTATTTAATTGAGCATTTCTCTCACTTGCATCTTTTGCTTGTCAGCCCAGTACCTCTGTTCTCACAAGCACTCTGACTCTTACTGCCTGGTACTTTCATCTGTCTCATATCATACCAAAGCTGTTTGTCTGATATCAAACAGCAAATAACTGCTTGGGTGAGTGGGGTTTGCAGACAGCAAGACGTTTTAGCATACATGTAACAAGCAAAGACCCATTACTCCAGCAAAAGGTGAAGCATGTGTTTCGGGGAGAGCGGCCTAGAAATCGAATTAAATAAATAAATAAATAAGAAGAATGTGGGTAGAATCTGCAACCAGGCAGAGAATAGCACAAGAAAGCTGCTGGCAAGCCAACCACTAACTATCAAAATCCTCCAGAAATATATGTGCACTACCTTCAGAAGCTAGATTTAGTCTAAGCAACCTGAAGCTACTACTATCCAGGCAATAATTTCACACTTGGTGTGTGTGGTTATTTAATCTGCCTGTTCTTCTCAGACTTTGGAAAACTGCCTAGTTAAGGCCCTTGGCTTGCATATGGAACCCATTCGAAGTGCTAAGGATAACTGGTATGTACATAAGAACATAAGAAGAGCCCTACTGGTCTCGTCCAACATCCTGTCTCACACAGTGGCCAACCAGCTCCTCTGGAGGGTTTACAACAGGGCCTTAAGGCCAAGACTTTACCCTGATGTTGCCTCCTGGCTCTGGGATTCAGAGGTTTAGTGCCTCCGAATGCAGAAGTTCCCTCAGCCACTATGGCTAGTAGCCATTGACAGACTTATCCTCCATGAATCTATCTAATTTCCTTTTAAAGTTGTTTATTTCTGTGGCTGTCACTACATTCTCAGGCAGCAAATTCCACATCTGAATAACTCTCTGTGTAAAGTAGTATTTCCTTTTGTCTGTTCTGAATCTATTGACCATCAGCTTCATTGGATGCCCTCAAGTTCTAGTATTTTGAAAGAGGGAGAAAAAATTCCCTTTGTCAAATATTTCTACCCCATGCATAATTTTATAAATCTCTATCATGCCCCCCTTTAGTTGTCTCTTTTCTAAATGGAAAAGTCCCAGACTCTTCAGCCTTTCCTCATAAAGAAGGTGCTCCAATTCCCTCCTCATCTTGGTTGCCCCCCTTTATACTTTTTCCAGCTCTGCCATGTTCTTTTTGAGATATGGTGACTAGACCAAATGAGGCTACACTACAGATCTATACAGCGGCACTACAATATCAGCCATTTTATTCTCAATCCCTTTCCTAATAATCCTTAATGTAAAATTTGCCTTTTTCACCACTGAAGCACATTGGGTTGACACTTTCACTGAGCTATCCACTATGACCCCAAGATCCTTTTCCTTCTTAGTCTCAGCAAGTTCATTAGCCTGTACTTGAAGCTGGGATTTTTTGTCCCAGTGTGCATCACCTTACACTTACCAATACTGAACTTCGTTTGCCGCATTGTATAAAGATATACAGATGCATAGACAGATCATCCCAAATAATGTACCTAGAAGGAGCAGAGCCTGTGTGCAGCACAGTCTTTCCTGTAGTGTCCATTCTCTGTATCACTAGATGATCTAAAACCATCTTCTTCTTGGCTCTTTCCAGGATATCTTCCTCAACTGATCCCTTAGTGACTAGCCGATAAATGTTAACCTATATATAAGCAAAGAAACAATCAAAACATTTTAAGTAACAGAAATAAGTACAGTTTTATTAAGACTGGGAATGAGTTTGTCCATCTGTAATTGAATCAAATATGCTACAATCCTCAGAAGGTTTCCAATATTCAAACTGACATCTTTACTTTCAGTGCTGGCATACTGTCAGGAGCTGCAGCCGCCCAGAAGGAACCACAGGTGTGCGCGATTTCATAGAATCAGAGTAGCTGTGACAGCCAGGTTAATCACAGAGCAAAGAACCCAAGCAAAGCAGCAAGTAATGCTTATCTGTTGAATCCTGGAGAACCCCCTTCACTAAGTGCATTTTGCACCCCAGAGCAGCCGTAGGGACATATATTTGGGAAGAGATGCCTGCCTGGGGAGCATGACTTTTTCACTTCTCCCTTCCCACTTCAGTTATTCAAAATGCTCCTCAGGAACAGCATTTCAGGAGGAGGTAAGAAAGTCATGCTTCACAGATGGAAATCCTTCTGACTACAGAAATGTTGTGCTGGATTCAAGCCCCTGCCTATGTAATTACTAGGACAAGGGAGACTGACTACACTAAAGGGGGAACTCCAGGATTCAGTGGCTAGGTAAATACCTGCCATTCTTCTCAGGATTGCTGCTGTGTTTTATCTGCAGCTGCTCTCTGTTTTTCTGCAGAGGCAGGGATATGTGTAATATGCATATGTCCCTGTTGCTACACTGCAGCCACAGAATATAAAAATATGCTGACATACTTGCAGTTACTTTCCACCTCTATTTTGGTCATGCTGCTGGCTTTTAGATGTAGGACAAAGGCACTCACTCTGCATCTTGTGGACAGCCACATTTATATTTACCATTAACCAAAAGAGTGACATTTACTTCCATACCTGGGTAACAACTGCACTTCAGGGAAGTTTGCAGCTTACCCATTCCTCTGGCAGCCATTGTTTCAAAGTGGAAATGACCAACCAACCACAAGCCCCACCAGGCAAGTGCCTTGCCCCCCTGAAATATGGTGCAAGTGCCACATTAGGGAACAATGCTCAGAAGAGCCAAAGATTGGTTTGTCATGAGCCACGTGGCTACTAAGCCACTACATATCACTGATACAGGGGAACTTTCAATTTTTCATACTGAAAAGCTGAATCTTTCAATTAAACATAGCTTAAAAAACAAGTAAACCTTGGATATAAGGTAAATTAATATAGCTATAAAATCCTACCCAGTTATTTCAACTATCAATGGAACAGGAAATCACTGATTTAAAAAATCTTTTACAGAACTGAAATACAAACTGTCAGTGCTCCAACTATCAGTTTGAGAATTTAGCACTTAAAACATCTTTTCATAGGTTTCATTTATAGATTTTATTGCTATAATGGGCACATCCAGAACTCAAACAGTCATTACTAAGAGTTAAATAAGCAAGTCCAAAGAGAGAGAGAGTCTTATTCCAATCAGAACTGGACAACATAAGCAGCAAATTACTCTTGCTGTGAAACATCCAACTACTAGATTAGAGGCCAAAGTTAAAACAGACATACTGTCAAGGTTCCAGTTTGACCGTTTGCCTTTTCTTTCTCTTCACTTTCATTTCTTCTCTCACTGCACTGTTCATCTTGCCATGCTCTGGGAGGGAGGGATATTCCTGGGTGGGGGGGGAAGTATGGGGGATGCTTGCTGGTAACTTGTAGCCATAACTTTTCCATTCAAGATGTACCCCTTGACTTCTCACGAGAATGACCAGGAGACTTTCTCTGCTTGGCATAGTAGATAGCAACTGTGTATCTATCATGGTTGGCATAGCAACGCAGTGGCTGAGTGTGACATATGGCAATGGGGTGTGGGGTGCTTTGTATCTTTTCTATATTATTGGGATTTTGGTGCGCTTTTGCCATTCCTGACAAACAACCAGTCCTGAGTGAGCATATCTCTAAATAAATCTTTTAAATAAAGAAACAGTGGAGAGTCTTAACTGGGGATCTGACACATACCTGTTTCTTTTGTCCAATCCTATGAGCTCTAGCCTGTGCTTGCAGATCATTCTGAGGGTTCCAGTCAGAATCAAATATAACTACAGTATCAGCAGATGCCAAATTTATACCTAGACCTCCAGCTCTAGTAGAAAGTAAAAAGCAGAAATCCTGAAATAAAGACAAAGGAATGAATTTAAAATAAAAACTGCGAGAGGCACATCTGAAAATTACGTTATGATGTTTTGGGCAAGGTTCTTGTTTAAATGACTTAACAAGAATGTAAATTCTATCAACCTATTCTTAGTCATTCATGTACATTAAAATGTCTGAAGTGCAAGTATCAGTTGCTTAAAGCTGAAGTGCTAGTCTAAGTTCTGTTGCAATTTGAATATAACCGTGAAGGCTTATGTTATAATTATACGTAACAAGAGGACAGATTTCATTCCCTGAATAGAAAAATACTACATTCCTTAAAAACAAACAGGATACCTCAGAACCTTCTGCATTAAAATGATCCAGTGCTTGCTTCCTCAGTTCCCCTTTTATTGATCCATCTAGTCTCTGTGTGAAGAAAAACAAGCATTAGACTGAGACTATTCAAGTATGTACACATTTGCCATTAAGAGAAATAAATGTATGAGCAGTCCCACAATTTAAAAATAAAGCTCTTACTTGAAAAGGAAACTGACGGTATTTCAAATATTCAGCTAGGATGTCCAGCATCCGCACCATCTGAGAGAATATAAGCACTCTGCTGCCACGTTCCCTTAAGCGAATCAGTAGCTTGTCTAGAAGAATTAGCTTTCCACTGCTACGGATTAAATTCTTTAATAAAGAAAGAAAGACTTCAGAAAGATAATCACTGTATGCCACAACAGTAGGAGTATTGTTAATGAATATTAAAAGAATTAGCAGCAGTTCTAAGTCCGATACCATAAATCAAGCATTTGTTGAAATTAGAAAGCTGTATTTACTTCAATACACAATTAAAGAGCACACGTCTAAGGCTAACTTGTTTAAGGAAGATAGTGACTTCTGTATGTTACAGTTAGAATCAAAGAGTTGGAAGGGACCTCCAGGGTCATCTAGTCCAACTCCCTGCACAATGCAGGAAATTCACAAATATCTCCCCCTTCACACCCGCAGGACCACTGTTCCACACCCAGAAGATGACTCCAGGATCTCCAGCCAAACGGGCCTTGAGAAAAATTGCTTCCTGACCCCAAAGTGGTGATCAGCATTTCCCTGGGCATGTAAGAAAGGGCCACAAGAACTAAGCACTAATGCAACCCTTCCTGCACCCCCTCTCATGATCTGCCTAAGTTCACAGAATCAGCATTGCTGTCAGATGGCCATCTAGCTTCTGTTTGCAATCTAGCCTCTGTTTTGCAACCCAAGTAATTAAACCAGCAACAGTAACTGTGCACACTAGCAGACATCAGGATACAGTACAAAACATCACATCAATGAAGTTGTTCATTTTATATATTCCTTCCCACCACTTTCAGCACTAGAATTCTCTAACGTCATGACTGGAAGAAAGACAGTTAATATAAGAAGTAGCTCTGAGATTCTCAGATTTTTTCCCTTGAATTATTATTGCTTTCTAGACTCAGCATTGTTATTTAATAAAGTGTTTTGTGTGACAACTGAGGAAAAATTTGAAAACGGTGGTAGTGGTGTCTGCTGAAGGTACAGATACCAAGCGAAACTTGGATACAGATGGGAGGGACTAGTGTCCTTGATACATGGGACTAGTGTCCTTGATGGGACACTAGTGTGGGACTAGTGTCCTTGATACATGTCCTGCATACTACCTCCCAAGAATCAATCATTTATTTCTTTAGGGAGGGGAAAGCCACCTTTCCAGGAATCTTCCTGAGTCAACTTAATAATAAAAACAAACAAAATAAAAACAAACAAAACATTAAAATATATTAATTAAAATCCATCATTAAAACCCAGCCCGGCATAAAAATATAGACGAAAAAACAGGCCACTAACAGCTTAAAACAAAACATTGGAGCTTACCTGAAGGTTTCTTCTCTTCAGCAGGGCAAAGTCATCCAAACTAGTTAGGTCATGCCTCCGCTCACTCCAGGCAGGGCTATGCAAATTTGTGTCGACTGTATTGGAGTCTTAGTATAGCCCAGCTCCATAATGGATTTTGTGTCAGACTAGACTTGGGGGGGGGGGCAGTGGGATATGGAGGACTTTGCCCTACTGAAGAGAAGAAACCTTCAGGTGCTTCATTCTCCTTCAGTGGGGAAAGTCATCCAAACTGGTTATATGCCCAAGCTACAACCTGGGTGAGATCCTCGTTTTAATTTTTATTCTGTTCCACCACTATGTTGCAAACCTTTCTACCAGATGAAGCTTCTGCAGATTTTAACTGGTCCCACCTATAGTGTCTCACACAGGTGTAACAGGTGGACCAGGTTATGGCTACAGATTTCTTCCACTGGAACCCTGGTGGAAAAGGTTGCTGGTGTTGCTGCAGATCTGGTGGAGTGGGCCATAACATCCTTTGGAAATCCCAGGCCTTGCACCTCATATGCCTTTCAGATACATGGCTTGAGACCTTTTTACCTTGTGAGCTGTGAAACACAGACAGAAACTCTTAAGCTGCGTTCCATCTGTCAAGTTCTTGTTGAAACCAGTTGTGATTGGTCACATTGTTAAAAGGATCGTCAGTTCTTGAAAAAGAGTGTAAGAGTGGCTGAGCAGTGGAACAGACTGCCTTGGGAAGTGGTGGATGCTCCTTCGCTGGATGTTTTCAAGCGGAGGCTGGATGACCATCTTTTGGCTATGCTCCTGCAGAATGCAGGAGGTTGGACTAGATGACCTGCAAGGTCCCTTCCAACCTCTAACATTCTATGATTCTATGGACCAGCAGATATTGAATGCCTGTTGGGTTTAATGATCCTTGGCTCATCGTTACTTTATTACCCTCAAGGAAGTCCAAGCAGAAGGATAATCTTATTTCAAGAGTTCTTGCATTTATGGATTTCATGTATTCCTTCTTCATTTAAGAATTGACAATACAGTATTGTAATGGTTGGAATGGACTTTTCTAATCTTATGTGAATGTCAGTGGAATGGCATATGAATATAGTTGTATAATTACAAAGCACATTTATTTTTTGTAAACATACATTTTATTACTTTAAATACATTCTTTAGTATTGTCATATATTGTTTACATGGTTCTGGAATTTGTTTTGGCATGTCTAGTTCGTGCCAGACTCTCTCTCTGGGATAACATGGTGTAGGACAAAAGGACGGTAGTACAAACTCTTGGTTAACATGATGGGGGAAATATCTTTGGCACAAAGGAAGGATCCCTCCTCAGTACCACTGAGACCTTGCGAAATATACACAATTCCTTCCTGGGCAATACAGCCCTTAATTCAGAAATTCTTCTTGCAGAAGTCATCTCCACAAGTAAAAAATACATCTTTCAAGGAAGAAACTTTAGACTCTGATGATCTGAAAAGATCAAATAGAGGTTTGCTCAAGGCCTATAAGTAACACTTTAGAAAGGTTCCCAGTAGGCAACCTATGCATAATGGGAGGTGCCAACTGTATGGTTCCTTTGAGGAAAAGCCTAAAGCACCTGTGAAAAGAAGAATTAAGCAGTCTTTTGCAGTCCCACATAGTGGCCACTGCAGCAACCTGTCTTTTATGTATCTGGTCTTAGAACCTGATCCCAGCCATTGGGTAGAAAGGGAATGATGTCTTTGTAAGTAGGTTTCAATGGATCCAGCTTTTTAGTACTGGCCCACTTTTGAATGTCTGCCATGTATGACTACAGAGATGACTGGAAGCAGGTTTTCTGGACTGCAAAATTATGTTAACTACTTAACTTGGAAGGCCCGATCCTTCTAAATCTGCCCGTTCAATCACTAAGCTGTCAGGTGGAGTCAAATAGTGTCTGGGTGGTGAACTGATTCTTGTACAAGGAGAACCATCTGCTGCTTGGCAATCTCCACAGTAGAGATACCGACATCTTCACTAGCTCTGAGACCCAAAAAACTTCTGTGCCAGAAGGGAGTTATGAAAATCACCTCTGTTGCCTCTGGACCCTTTTGTTCAGGCCACTGGGTCAATGGCAAGTGTGTACATCCTCACCCTCTGCCCTGGGATCACAAAACAAAGTGAGATTTTGCCAAAATGTATTTTTATTTAGACTCCATTCTCCTGGATCTAAATCCTTCCCGCTCAGCCAGTTGGCTTGGAGGTTTGTAAGACCATATGTGTTCGGCTTTCAGACCCATCAACTTTTTCTCAGCTCAACTGAACAGGATTTTGGACTCCTGGAGGAGAACCATCGATCTAGTGCTTCCTTGCTGATTGATATGTGCCTTGGCCATAGTACTGACTGCGTGCAGTAGCACATACTTGTTCCTTGATCGCTTCTGGAAGGCAATCAGTGCTAGTCTGATTGCCCCCAAGTTCCAGCCAGTTCAGACTGTTCATTTCTTCCAACTGGCTCCATATACCATGGACAATCTGATCTTTGCAGTGTATTCCCTGCCCCCTTCTGCTGGTGTCCATAATTACCATCAGGTAAGGGGGAACTAGAGGAAACTGACTCCCGTTGTCAGATTTGGTTGCAAAGACCACTAGGTTAGTGACGTCTTCGGGGGAGGGCAATAGTTTGACTTATTTGTCACTGGTAAGGAAGAAGAGTCCATTGTAAAGGCCTGGCGTGAAAACAGGCCCAAGAAATCAGATCTATGTCAACTGGTGCATGAAGTCCACCAACCTCTGCCAGATTTCTTTCACCCCTTCCAACAATTTTACCTGCTTCTTTGTAGATAGAAACACTTTGAACATCCTCATCTGAATACTGGCCCCTAAGTGGACAATGTCCCTGGAGGGTGAGAGATGACTTTTTTTAACACATTGATCAGGTAGCTGTGTGCTTGAACAGACTGCATAGCGGACTTGATGTCCTAGCGCACCTACTCTGCCTCCTTGGCTCTGTGGAGGATATCATTCAGGTAAGGATAAAGGTAGATTTCTTGTTGTCATTGGCAGGCTATTGGAACTACCAGGACGTTGGTAAACACCCTCAGAGATGATGCCCAAAGGGTAAGGCCTTGCATTGGAAATGCGGGCCTCAAAATCAAAAAGGAAAGAACTGTCTGGGAGTCAAAATATGCAGGTAAGCATCTTGAAGGTCTAAGGAGTCATGTGATTGTCCTGCTGAACACTCTGCAGAATGCAGTGAACTGATTCAAACTGGAACTTGAGCATCTTTACCCATAGCTTCAACTCTCTTTGATTTAGAATTACTCTCCAGTCCCCAGATCTTTTTGGGACTACAAATAGAATGAAATAAATCCCATGAAAATGCTGTTCTAACGGCACTGGTTCCACTCCCCCTATGTACCCTAAATGTTGAACAGGTCACAACAGAATAAAGGTGCCTCTTTTCTGGCTTGGGAAGTGGGGAAACACAGAAACGACAGGGGGGGATGGGAGAGGGAAATTCTATCCTGTGTCCCTTCCCGATGATGGAAAGTACCCACTGGTTGGTCATAGACTCCATCCAGATGAGGGGAAACTGCTGGAATTGACTCCCCAACCATATAGTCAGGTAGTTGGTTTTTGTTTTGTTGATTCCTGTCCTGTTTGTTAGGAGGAAACAGTCTCTGCTTGGAATCTGGAAATCTAGTCATATCCTTTTGCTCCTGTTTTTCTCTGTGTTTCTTTTAATGCAGATAAATCTGGACTCGACAGAGGATCCACCTTCCAATGCTTTAGCTATAGTTTCCTTATAATCAGTGTATTGGTGGTCTGTGCTCTGGCACCGAATTGCATGGCCTCTTGGGATGCGTCAGCTGTAAAACTGTAGCTCTTTTAATCTTCAGGATGGATCACTTAAGTGTTAAGGGGTCAGTGGCTAGCTTTTGAATGAGGTTTATCAGCCCAACCATAATGGCCCTGGTGAAATTTGAGAGCATTGCAGGGAATCAGATTGTCAGAGAAGATGCTGTCTCATTATTATTATCATCCACGGAATCCTTAAATTGTCCACATTCTTAAGCAAAACTGCTCCTGAATGTAAATCTACTACTGGACTGTCTAGCAGAGGAGCCCGAGGTCTTCCATGCTGCTTGCTGGAAAGGCAAAGACTTTTTTCCCTATGCCTGCAAGAAAGTGCTGTTGCCCAGACTGTCCATTCTGCCTTTAGACCACGTAATCAAGGAATCCAGGGAATGGACAAACTGAGGAGCCTTTGGATGGTCCCTTAAAACCTCTAGTATCTAAACTGGTTGAAGCCGATGATCAAGGTTTTTTTGTTTCATCCAACTGGTAGTTAAGAGAAGGAAAAAAACCACCTTTTAAAATGTCCGGAAATGTTCCAGTTAGAAAGGCCCAAAAGTATCTACAGGATTGCCTCTCCTGGTATATCCTTCCAAAGAGCACTACACTCGAGGAAGGAAAACCTACTGGTGATCCGTGGCCCATTAAGTATCTGGCTGTTCTCAACCAGACACCTGGTATTTTTGGCCACTGTGTACCAGAGTGTTGGACTGGATGGGCCATTGGCCTGATCCAACATTGGCTTCTCTTATGTTCTTATGTTCAGGGCTTTCTTGGCCCTGGCACTGACCTGGTGGAACTAACTCTCTGTTGAATGACATCCATGCCCTGCAGGGTCTAATGCAGTTCTGCAGGGCTTGTAAGACAGAGATGTTCCACCAGGCCTATGGTTGAGGACAGCAACAGTTTTCTAGCTAGCCTGGCTCCTTCCTTCCTTCTCTCCCACTGGGAAAAGGATACTAAATTGTGTCTTTTCCCGCCATCTGAAATTGTTAGTTGAATTATTAAGGTTGCTTCAATTTAATTTTAAACCATTTGTGTATATTGTTGGAAATGTTGTTCCCCGCCCTGAGCCCTGTTTACAGGGGAAAGGGCACATTATAAATAGAAATAAATAAAACAAATTTTCCTAGGAAATGCTTAAGAGAATTTTCTGACCTTACTCCTTCCTCTTTATTAAAGCTTGCTGCCACAGATCCTATAGCTGAAAGGAGCTCCTCCACCCCTGAACCCAAGCCGGACATGGGTGGTGAGGGAGAAAGGATCATCTCTTTTGACTAGCTCTCAAAGGATTCCTGATGTCGCTGGTGCTAGGTTACTTATGGGTGGGATCAGCCACACCCACCGTTTGGTCAGATCCTCCTAGCCACGGAAAGGCCTACATGATTCCTGATTGCATACACACAGGGTTGGGAGAGGCCCAGGCCAGTCTAAAGGACTGTGTCCTCCAATCTGCAGAGGGAGGGTGGAAAAAATGCGGGCAAAATCTGAACAGCCCCCCTACTGGAATTTTCTTGAATTACCAAACTGACTGGGAAAGGCCTCAGAGAGGCTTGAGGGAGGGGAAACTGCTCTGCCACATTGCTGCCCCTGCCTGGATCAGACCCTTGTTCACACTGGAGGTCCTTATCCCACTGCCCCTATGTATCTCGGGGAAGGGGGGGTGTCTGACCTTCAGCCCCAATCCTCTCACTCCCTGTAGGCCCAGAATCCTCCGAGTCTGTATGGAGCAGGCCACCCACTACAATTTCCTCATGGTTGTTTGGACTCAGTAGAGGTCTGCCGGGCTCTTCCACTGCAGTTGTGGGCTGGCTGCAGAATGACCCGAAGCCTTGGGCCTGCCAGCACCAACAGCGGCCCATGCTGCTGCAGATGCATCTGTCATTGGCCAGTCACCAATGCCTGAAGCCCAAGGCAGGAGACTGTCTCAACTGTCTCCCCATTCTTTTTAAGACCAGCAACGGAGCCTTTCCTCAAGGCCTTTTCATCTTTCATACCAACAAGGTAAGAGACTCCAAGAGAGCGGGCCTAGGCTCGGAGTCAGTAGATCTCTGCCAGGCTTCTCCTCTGCATTCGGGAGCCAGCTGTGGAACAACCTGAAGCTTCGGGTCTGCCAGCACTGATGGTGGCTTGTGCCACTATAGAGGTATCTGCCATTGGCCAGTTTCTGGTGCCTGGAACCTCAGTCAGGAGAGGCCTGTCTTAATGGTCTCTTTTTTCTTTTTAAGACTGGTGATGGGGCCTTTCTTCAAGGCTTTTCTGTCTTCCATACCAATAAGGCAAGTGTCTCCAAGAAAGCAGAGCTAGGCTCAAGCATCCTGCTGCAGCAGCAAGGCTATTGAAACAGTCTACACAATACAGCCAATAGTCTACACAAATTTGCATAGCCCTGCCTGAAGCGAGAGGAGGCATGACCTAACCAGTTTGGACGACTTCCCCCACTAAAGAATAAACATTTCCAGATTGAAATAAGGTTAAAAAAAATCAACTCCTTAATTAAAAACCTGAGTGAACAATAATGTTTTGGCCTGGCGCTTAAAAGAAAGCAATGTAAGTGCTAAGCAAGCCTCAAGGGGAAGGGTATTCCATAAACAAGGTGTCACTACTGCAAAAGTCCTGTCTCTGGTTGTTATCCACCTCACCGTGGAAGATCTTTAAAGCTAAGAACCAGCACTCGGAATTGTGCCTGGAAAGAAATGGGCAGCCAATGCCGATCTTTTAGCACTGGGGTGGAATGATCCCTGTATCCTGCCTCTGACAACTGCCTGGCTGCTGCATTTTGAACAAGCTGAAGTTTCCAAACCATTTTCAAAGGCAGTTCCACATAAAGCACATTACAGTAATCTAATCATACTCCCAAATATCTTGTTGGACTCTTAAGATGCTACTGGACTGGAATATGACCTGGATGTAATCACCATGGCCAGATCATGCTTTATGAGGAATGGCTACAGCTGGTATATCAGTTGAAGCTGCTTACATGTGCCAGAGAAGATCTGGGTCTCTTACTGTAGGCCAGGATCCAGCAATACCTGCAAGATTTAGATCAGTGGGGTCCAGGGATGACTTTGTCAGGGGTCACGTGATCACTTCTTTCCAGGCAGTCAGAAGAACTACACTGTACCACAGAGTGGCATTTATTACCTCATGAACACATTTGACCAACCCAGCTTGGCATAATACCATCAGCCACAAATGGCAGGAGTTGGATCAAGACTGTGAGATAACTACCTTGCTTTTACCTTGGCAGTCATCCAGCATCAAGGATACTACGGATTCACAATATTGTTTATGAAATCAAGTATTCTGTACTGTTACACTATATTTCTGGAGATCAGTACCTCAAACAACTAGCAGCAGCCAGTAAACAACAAAACTGTAATACAAAAATGTATATGCTGGGCATGTACAAATCAGTTCAATAATGATAAATGAACATTTACCTGTAAGGCCTCCTGTTTATTATAGAATTCATTATCATCTGGTGGTTTAATGAGGTAGCAATGATTACAACACTTTTTAAGTTCCATCATGATATTCAGAAAGCCTGAGGTACTGCCCTTTGAACCTTTACTTAGGGCTTTGTAATTCCTTGTTAAAATCCACCTACGATATAAAAACGTATGGTCAACAATTAAACTTGAAAATATGAAACAAAACAAGCAACAGATAGGCAAGAAACACTTTATTGCAGATAGTACTGCATATATCAATCCATGCATTCTGTTGCGGCTTCCCAGAAAATTACTTACTTGTAATATTGCTTTTGCAATGCACTCATCTCCATTCTTAAAATTTGTTCAACTTTGGCAGGCAGAGATTTTTCTACATCTTTCTTAACTCTCCTCAAAAGAAAAGGCTCAAGTTCTTTGTGAAGACTTGCATAGCCAAATTCCCTCCCTTTGCCATGTTCCTCTTCAAAATCTTCCCAAGAAGAAAACCTTCAATACAAAACATAGAATTCTAAATTGTAAAATTTCAATATAAAAAATAGAATCTCCAGCTACCAAAGAACAAACAGGATGTCACCATATGGTTGCCGGAAACACATGCCATTGTCCCCATGGAATGGGAAACTGGCAGATCCAGAAAGACAGTTCAGGTTTGTAACATTCACTTTTCACTTGCAACAAGCATATCACTGTTTGAACAAGATATTTTAACAATGCATTATTTAACAGTAATGTTCTACAAGGGCAGCTGACTTAATCCTATGAATTAATTGCAAAATCTGTTAGTGGTGGCTGGGCTTGTAAAGTTGGTGTATTTCTTTTGCTGCTCTGAAGGCCTCAGTAAAGACACTAAACCTTAATGCTCCCCACCCAGTGACTATTTTAAAAAGTGTAATAAGAAGAGAGAGAGAGGAAGAAATTGGATTTATACCCTGCCATTCACTACTCGAAGGAGTCTCAGAGCAGTTTATAATCTCCTTCCCCTTCCCCTCCCCACAAGGGACATCCTGTGAGGTAGGTGAGACTGAGAGAGCTCTTTCAAGAACTGCTCATGAGAGAACACTGTTGAAAGAACTTGTAACTGACACAAGGTCATACCAGCAGCTCCATGTGGAGGAGTGGGGAATCAAACCCTGGTTCTCCCAGATTACAGTCCAAGTTCCTAACCACTACACTAAACTATACGAGAACTCTTTCTAAGTAGAAACAGGCAATACTAGCATACATCACTCATTTTAAATTTTACACCACCAAACCAGCCAGTCCAATTGTGGCTATTGTTGATTTTCTCAAAAGAGTAAAAAGTAAATGCACAGACAGTAAGTTAAAGATAGCAATTTCTTCAAGATTGTGATGTCATTCCCAAAATACTAAAAACTGAAACAAGGAAATGCAGAGAATAAACTGTATGCAATATCATTCTCCAAAACAGAGCAAGAGACATGGTAACAACAATGTAGGTCTCAAAATGGGTTGGATAATAGGGTTGCACTTGTAACTAGTTTGAGTGGTCATCTGTGCAATCACAAAAGTTAATGCACACATGCTGTTAATGCACATGTTAGAGGGCACTCCTTACCCCTCTTCCATGCTGCTCTCCTGCCTTATCCAGTGTAAAAGGAAGGGGTAGAGTGCCCTTCCCTCAGCTCCTCACTGCTGTTATTGGAGACAGCTAGTTTTACTTATTATAACCATTAGGGTTCACAGCAGGACAAGAGGGACTGCACAGGTGTCCACTCAATAAACAACAGGTACAGGTAAGCGCAAGCCTGATTCATCGTTGTGGTACCTGTGCAGTCCGAGAGAGAGTAGCAAGCTCAATTACCAAATCTTGGAAGGCGGGTATGAGCTCTTAGGCCTGACTTAGGGCCTGAATATGAGATGAATAGGTTATTGTCCTTTCTGAAACCTTTGGTTCTATCCCGGTAGAATAGTAACGCCCTCTAGACATCCAAAGTGTGGAGGGCTTGCTCAGTTTTGCTCTGTGGCTGTGGAAGGAATACGGGCAAGGTGATATCTTGAACTAGGTAAAATTTCAAAACTATCTTGGGCTGCAATTTGAGAGGTAGCTGCAAAATTACCTTCAAGTTGGAAATGTTATGGAAGAGGGGGTCTTGACAGAGGGCCTGGAGTTCACTGTCTCTCCTGGTTGATGTTATGGTTACCAAGTATATGGCTCTCATAGAAAGCAGTCCGAATGAGCCAGTGGCCACAGGTTTGAAGGGTTTGCCATCAGTTTGGCCAGCACCAGAGAGGGACTCCATTGGGGAATCCAGAGTCAGACTGGTGGAAACTGGTTTAAGAAGCCTTTAGCAGAGGTATCGAACTCATTTGTTACAAGGGCCACATCTGACATGAATGTCACTTTGTCGGGCCAGGCCATGTGTGCCATAAAATGTAATGCCAGGTATCAGAGATATTTTACCACTGATGGACCCACACCCCTCCTCAGCACCTAACTAGCCACCCTTTGCTCAATAGGCATAAGAAGTTTTGCACAGCACAGAGAGCTATTGTGTGACAATCAAGGTGCAACAACCAGAGACTCTCGTGGCTCTTCAATGACTAACACATTTCAGAAGCTCTTGATAAGCTGGAGCATGAAGGGCTGCATTCCATTGCTGCAGGTGCGGCAGCCAAAGGGCATCAACCAGGGAAAATACAGGTTGCTTACCTGTAATTGTAGATCTTCGAGTGGTCATCTGTGCATTCACACCTCTGGGATTAAGTGCGCCTGCGCCGATCCCGATCGGTAAACTTCAAAGCCTAACGGATTTTCGCGCCAGCTCCCCGGTCACGTGCACGTCCCACTGCGCATGACCCGGGGAGGGGCCCGAGGATCCCGCCAGTTCCTTCTGACTGCTGCTAACAGCCCCCAAGGAAAAAATGAGGGAGACTGAAAGCAGAGGGGAAGGAGGGCGGGTGGTGTGAATGCACAGATGACCACTCGAAGATCTACAATTACAGGTAAGCAACCTGTATATCTTCTTCGTGGTCTCTGTGCATCACACCTCTGGGAGAATAGCGAGCAATAAACACACCACATACCTGGAGGTGGGTGCTGGAGGTCTCACATCTGAGCTGCTTGCAGAACTGCACGGCCCACCACAGTACATTGATGGACGCGGACATCTAGGGCGTAGTGCTTCACAAACGTGTGAGGAGATGCCCACGTTGCAGCATTGCAGATGTCTCCCAGGGAGATGCCCTTGAGGAATGCCGTGGAAGCAGCCACAGCTCTCGTGGAGTGTGCCCGAAGGGATGCCGGCAGTGGCCTTTTGGCCAGGAGGTAGGCAAGTTTTATCGTCTCTACTATCCACTTCGAGAGTCTTGAGATGATAGCTTCTGTCCCTGCCTGGGCAAGGCATAGGTGACGAAGAGAGCCGGAGACTTGCGAAATGGTTTTGTCCAGTGCAAGTAAAAAGAAAGAGCTCTCTTGACATCCAGAGTGTGTAAACTGCGTTGTGCTGGGTCCTGGGGATCAGGAAAAAACACAGGTATCGTGATGTCTGCCCCTACATGGAAGTCCGAGACTATCTTAGGTAGGAAGGCGATATCAGGAGCCAGGGTAACTGCTCTGTGGTGAAAAGTGAGATACGGTGGGTCGCAACGAAGCGCTGAAAGCTCACTCACACGCCGAGCAGATGTGATGGCCACCAGAAACGCAACCTTCCATGAAAGGAGTTGGAGGCTGCAGGAGGCCATAGGTTCAAACGGTTTGCCCATTAACTTGGTAAGAACCAGGGGTAGGTCCCATGCTGGAACCGGTGTCCGAACTGGTGGATAGAGGCGACGCATTCCTTTAAGGAATTGTTTTGTAGTCGGGTGAGAAAATACTGAGTATCCTCCAATCTCAGGATGGTTGACTGATATAGCCAACAGGTAGACTCTTATAGAAGAGTGGCACAGTCCTCTATCCGAACAGGACAACAGAAAACCAAAAATGTCATTAAGGGTGGCAGGAACGGTAGGCCGCCCTGTAGAGGCTAGAAAGGCTAAAAATTTATTCCATTTCGCTGCATAGGAGCGGCGTGTGGACAACTTGCGTGAGTTCAAGAGAACCTGTGCAATGCGTGATTCTATATCTGAGGTTGAAGCA